>JAKFHU010002004.1:7500000-10000000 GCA_023783475.1 Daubentonia madagascariensis | reverse complement strand
TGTTTAGTTATTAATAAGGCCTCAATGTCACCAGAGGGTATTACGCAACAAACCAACAATGTGCCTTTGCAACCAACCTTAATATTTACAGGTAATTTTCCATTCCCGCTCCCAGGGGCTTTGCTGGAGTATAAGCAATGTGGAGAAAGCTATAGCAGCCAACTGGATTGCAACTTGCAAGAAAGCCCAGCACCTCCCCAGCATCATTTGTTTCTTTGCCATTGACATTAAGAGAGTCACAGAAACAAAATGGGGTGCAGAGTTGGAAAGTGCCATCTTATGGAGAGGACTCTTGCCAAGCCTCCTGAGCTTGTGATGCCATCACAAGCCCAGGGCAATGTCATCCTAACTTCCTTAAAGCAAGGAACATCCAAGAACAGCTTCAGTCCAGACTTGCGGCCCACGTGGATAGGATCTCCAAGTCCGCTTGATGTCACCAGCAGCGACTTCCTTCTCTCTCCCCCTGACATCGGGCTACCCCCTACTTGCCCCTTACAACTCAGCTCAGGTGGCACCTCCTCTGAAAATCCATCCTTGACCTGGCCCTCTTCCTTGGCTGGGTTGAGACACCCCTCATGTCTGCTACTTCTACTGCTGTTTTTCCACATTCTCTGTCCCCGCCCCCAACACTGCCTTGAGGAAAACTTCAGACAGAGAGTAACTCAGATGCACACTGTGTAGCATTTAGGTTCAGGCAGGGACAACCTTAAAATAATTGATGCTCAATAAGCACTTACTGAACTAACATTTAATCAACGTTAGTTCTCTTTGGCTCCATGCTGAAGTTAAAAAAAATAATAATAATAAAACAAAGAATCTCCAGAGATGTGAAGTATAACTGGAAGAATCTTGGTGATGAAACAAATGAGGCACTGGTCACCGTGGATCGAGTCCTCATCTGAGAAAGCTGGGGATGTCTGCACAGTGCCGCGGAAGATGGCACCTCCCAGCAACAGACAGATGAATCTCCACCTCTCACTGCTTAACCCCCAACATCGCTTCCTGGGACGAGTCCCCTGCAGTCTACAGCCTACGGTCTTGATTCTGGCGAGAGGTGCACTTCCACGCCTGGGAAGTAGTCAGCCCACAGCAGGTGAGGCTCAGACAATGGCTTTAGCAAGCATGAAGCCTTGAAGAGCTATGTGCGAACATTGTTGCTGTTGTAAATCTGGACGCACAGTACCCACTGAATGTCAGCCTCATCCAGGTCAGAGGAGATAGGCCCAGCCCAAAGCCTTGTGCAGAACACATGTCAGCTACCGGGCTGAATGAATTAATGACTGGCACAGAAACTGACTGGGTGCTTTGTAACTTCCACCTGGACTAGAAACCCCTGCGACCTAGCTCAGGGCCAGGCCAAATGTTGTCTTGGTTCCCCTGACCTGTAAGGTCTCTGGTTCCCTGAGGGCTCTGGGATGGAGTTGGTCCCTCTCCCAAAGGAAGGGCTCTATCTCCCGTGATTGGGCTAGAACTTCCCAAGGGCTGGGGCTACAGGAACACCTGGCAGAGAGGAAGCTTCTCGAAGCGAGAAGCTGTGTCTCACCACACAACACATCCATGCAACACTCGACCTCAGACACACACACACAAACACACACGCAACACAGTACTGGTATTCAGACACACACAGCCACACATACAACAGCACTGGTCTTCAGACACATGCTCACAGACCAGTTCTGAAATATTCACAGCTTACATGTGATCTCAGCCCCCTCCTCAGACACATGCACAGGAGCACTTGCCCCCACGCCCATATTGCTCCCACACAGCTGCACACAGCTGCACACTCCGTCCCCACCAGCACGGCACCTGTACACCGCTCGCTACACACCCCATGACTCATGTTCACACATTGCAGCACCCACCTCCCCACACGCACTGCACACACCGAAACTCTCTAGTTATCTCGTTAAGTTAAACAGGAGAAACAAGTTTCCTGTGTCATTACAGTAGAAATGCAAAAAAAAAAAAAAAAAAAAAAGTGACATTTTATTTTCAGATATGCTTTTAGTTGCCATGGCAGTCCCAGCACCGTGAAAGTTGCGATTGGTGATAAATGTAGATTTCAAAAGAGAGTAATTTGCTCCCCATATGCAGAAACTTCTGACTATGTCACATCCCCTCCCTCGTCAGGCACCTCAGACAGAATGGACACCAGGGCAGGGACCCAATGCTAGTTTGGCTGCCAGGCTGGCCACAGGAACTGCCAGGGGCTCTTAGCAAAGATGTCCAAGCTGATGGTCACAGGGCTTCAGAGCACAATCCACTTAATGACTTGGAACTTGCCCACAGCTCTGTAGGGTGGTGGCCCTGGCAGGGGCAGCTCCCATAAGGAACAATCACTCCTGCTGCTCAGCTAGCCTCTGGTGCCCTCACTGCGGCACTCACGATGGGCCAGGGAAACACAAAGCCAGGGGACCAAAAGTGGACTTGGCACCCCCAGGCACAAGCCATCTCTGCAGAGTTCCCCTCCCGCAGTCATGGCTGCCTGACATTGATGGGGAAGGCCAAGGGTCCGTTCACAAGCTGGGTTGACCACCCACGGCCAAGTACTGAGGCTCCCTATGTTGGCATCTGGACAGAAGACAGACCTGCATCTCCCCCAATGAACCAGAAGCTTCTCAAACACAGGAGCCTCCTGAGTCCTCAGTGGCCTTATGCACGTTGGGACATACAGCATATACCTGCTGAAAATGACTTTTTGACTCCAAATGAACCGGTTACCACATTTCCTGATGAGATTCCTCAGGGCAATTCATTTCCAGAATTTGTCCTCTAAGTCCCTGTGCCAGGTGTCTTTATTATCATCATCTGAAAGGTCATCTGGGAAGAGCTGGTGTTTGAGCCCACATCTTGAAGTTAGAGCTTTGGGCTAATTCTTGGACCCACCAGTGTCCTCTTGAGCTTCACATTCCAGTGGGTGACCCACTCACTTCCTTCAGCACCTAAAATGTTCCTTGAGCACCAGCCAGTCACTCTTTTAGGGCCCAGACCAGCAGGAGGTGCTCTGTACTACCCAAAGAGTGATGCTACCTTGGGTCTGCCCTTTGGGTGCCCCATCAGCTCCATCACTTTTGCCAACCCATAATATGCAGAGATTGGTGTGGTGGTGTGGTTAACAACATGGCTAATCAAATCAGACCCTGTATTTCAAACCCTGGCTCTGCCACTTAAGGGCTGTGTGACCTTGGACAAGTGATTTAACCTCTCTGGGCTTCATTTCCCTCATCTGCAAAATGGGCCTGATAACAGTAGCACTGACTTTTAAGGGTTATGGGGAAATGTTTGGCACAGAATGGGTGCTATGGAGGCTGGCTGACATTCTCCATTCTTTCCTTTTGCATCTAATGGGCAATGGCTGAGCACCCTCTCTGCTCGGGTCGGTGCTAGACTGAATGGAGAGCGGTATGGGGGTGGGAAGTGCAGAAGCAAGTCCACCACAGCTACAGCCTCACGGAGCTCAGAACCAACCTGTGGACTCAGACACAAATACGTGGAACAGAGAAGAGGCTGCCCCTGCTCCTTTAGTCTGAAGGGTCAGTTTGTCCCTGAGGGTACGCGAGGGAGAGGTTTTGATTCTCCCCTTCTGTGCCACCATGTATGTTCTTAAATGGATCCCAGTGCCTGCCCTGGGTGAACTGGTCAACCTCATCACCTCAGCATCTGTGGCCCTCGGCAAGCAATCGGGCGGACGCGTCACATGCAGACCCAGCTTGCTAACATCCTTCATGGATTTGGTCCCTTTTGGAGTGCCTAAAATTACAATCGCTGGGCGCAGGGTACAGCTGAAAATCTGTTTATGAACAGAGATTATGAGCCTGCATTGTTGATGGATAAAAATAATTCATAAATATGGGTTACATGGTTTTATTTAGCCTCTGGGAACCCCAAGCAATAGTGCTTCTGAGACTAATGCTAGAAGACCCAGTTCAAACGATCACCAAGAAATATTCCCTCCATTCTGACCACATTGGGCATCAGGTTAGATTTTTGTGTCTTGTGGCCCCTGCTGGATTTTACGATTACTGAGGACCACATTATAATCATAACTGCATCCTCTGTAGTGTTTGACAATGGTTTTGCAGGTGGGTCTTTCCTCTAAATCCCTTCACAGATATGTTATCACATTTAATCCATGAGTAAAATGTATTTTTGTTACAACTGAATATAATTCTGTTTTGAAGATATCTTTTGGACAAAATGTTGCACGGAGTGGGTCGTGCCATGTAGGAGTCAGTGGGGTAAAAGCATGAGCTCCAGCCTGCCCCAAAGCCAAGTCCTGTGTTTACTGGAACATGTGAGCCCTGGAGCTCTTAAGCATGTAGGAGAGGTTGTCAAAGAAGGAAATAAAACACTCGGCTCAAGTGATGATCAGCAATGAAGTCTCATTACCACACTTGTGTTTACTGACTCCACAGAGGTGATTGTTCACTGTCATTTTAAATACATTAATACTAAGGAGTATGTATTCAAAAGCACAAATAAAAGGTTTTAAAAAATCCAAAATTGCTGGTCTAGCATGTAGGAAATGTCCATTGCACTCCTGAAAGTTGCAAAAGCACATGCTAAACCCTTAAATGTGATGTAAAAATGAAACTTTTTCTCCTTCCTGTCTCTGTCCAAAACCAATGAGATATCATGTAAATGAGATATATACCCAGGCAAAGCCAAAATTCTAAGCCCATGTCTAAAAACTGGAACTAGTTCCTCAAAAGCACGTGCATACAATTCTTCTGTGAGTACAACTTCCCAGGAGGCCTAATGTCCATTCACATCCTGGTTCAGACTCACATAAGCAAAACATCCTAAACCCTGGCTCCTCAAAATGAAAACCAAGAACCACAAATGGCTAATAACAATTTAATTAAAGTTGAAAACCATAATAAAACAGGAAACAATGGATATTTCCTTGACATAAATACATACACCTCCACATCAGACCAAAAGCCAGCATCCAGCTTCATACTTTCAAGGAAGTATCAGAGACTTTATTGCTAAAGTCAGGAAAAAGACAAGGATGTCCACTATCTCTGCTACTATTAACACTGTATTGTAGGCATTAACCAACATGGTTAGACAAGCAACTAGAGGCATAAGATGAGAAAGGAATAAACAAAATAAAACTCTCTCTCCTTGAAGACAATATGATTAAATATTTGGAAAACCTCAAAGAATCCATGAAAAACCTACTACAAATAATAAGAGAATTTAGTAAAGTAGTAGGATATAAGATTGACATATAGAACTTAGTAGAATTCATATATAGAAACAATACTGAATTAGAAGAAATAATGTATGAGCAGACCCTATTTACAACAGCAAAAATAAATAAATTAGAAGTTCAGCATATTTTAAAAATTATATCAAAAGGAAAAATTAAAGCAATTCCTAAAAATAGAAAATAAACTAAAACACGCAAACATAATTGTATTTCAGGTTGATAACTTAACTGCAGAGTGAAGAATTTTTTTCAAGTTACTTTAAAATGTAATATTTTGACTGTGCTTTCCAAGTGAGACATATCCTGAGGACAAAAAGAACCACAGAGAAATCATAAATAAGAGATTCATGTGATGTCTTTGGGAACCAAGATTTTCTGTTAGAGAAAAGAACTATAAATATAAAAATTTTAAGGTTAAGTAATAGCCTTGAAATATAGTTTGAATAAAAAATCAGTGTAAACTCATAATATATTTTTCTCTTTTCAAAAAATCTGTATGTCCCAGCTTCGTCCCTGAAAAGGCTTCAAAGTAATAAAACTCAGTAGCAATGAGCACCACTAGCACCCAAACTGTGGTCTCTAAATACCCTTTCCAGCTATAAGTAACCAGTTTCATGGGAGGAAAGGCAAAAAGCCAGCCTGGGACTTGTTGTCAGGCCTAAAAGCAGGTAAGCTCTCACTGATGTCGATTTAGGAACCAACTTAAAGACATGTCCAATGACCAAATATGGTACAACTCATGATTCTGAAAACAATATCAATGTAATTGCTAAGGTACCAACTAATTATTCTTTGAAAAAATGATAATTAAAAGGAAAGAATCAAACAATTACCCTGCCTTTTCTGTATAGATTGTATTACAGGGCAACCAAATAGTTGATGAGGCAAAACTCTTCTTTAGAGAGAAATCACAACTAATAAATTAACAAGGGATGATAGAAGTAGAACATCACCATTTTGCCATCTCTAATGAAATAGTGGATCTAGGTAACAATTGTTAGACATTGTTACAGCAATTGTTCTCAGACTTGGTGTCTCTGTGCAGTGATGTGTCACAATCAGTTGCAAGGTAAGTGCCAAGGAAGTTGTCACTAATAATAGTAACCAAATTTAAGAGGAAGTATGTTATTAATCTGATTTCATGGTACAAGGATATTAACCAGGGAGTCTTTCATTGAATAGAAGGAAAGAAGGAACATCTGCTGCCTCACCTTGGTCCTCAAAGGCTACGTACAATGATCAGAGTGCCTCCTTCTCCTGGGCCCAGCAGGACGTGGTGCTTGATGATGCTGCAAGCCCCAGGCTCCAGGGCTCAATTAACTCTGCTGTGACACCGTGCTGCCCCTGCTACCTTAACCTCACTGGTCCCTGCCATCTTGGCCCACATCCGTCCTCTGACTGAGAACAAGGAATTGTGTCCTGCTTTCTGCATTGGTACAGGCCACAGGATGGGGCTTCCCTCTTCATCCTGTTCCCTTGATAATCTATACCAAATAATGGCATATTTATCAATTCCAAGACTCTAATTATTTTCATGTTTTAACATATCAGAAATCAGGGTGAATTTATAATCACAAACATCTTAAATTGGATGACATGCCAAGTAATAGTTAACACAAATTAAGTGCTTACTCCACACCAAGCATACGTCTAAGTACTTTCCATAAATTTACTCATTTAATCCTCATAAAAGCCCTATGAGGCAGGTACTAATATTAATAATATGCCCCTTTTAGAGATGAAGAAACTGAGGCACAAGGTCTCAGAACTGGTGAGTAGCAGAACTGGGCATTCGCAAGCTGTGCGCTCAAACATTGCCCCTCACCTGAACTTCCCACTATGGCCCACAAAGTTGCTGCAAATAGGCTACAGGTGTCCTGAGCCTAGTGACACTCCCCAGCCCTTACGGGATCCCCAGGGCGTCTTGGCAGGGTCCCTCTGGTCACCAGCTGCCTCTTCCTTTACCTGGAGTGCTGTGCAAATGTTATCACTTCCCACATGTGCCATGACCTGAATGTGTACTCCGTACAAGCATATCAGGAACTTTGGTGGTCAAAAGTTGTATCTTTGCTTTCAGCTGCCCAGAATCCTGTCAGAAGCCCTGGTATGGGCCCTGGTCCCCGCCTCTTCCACCAGGTTCCCCTCACAGGCAAGGCACCACACCCAGGGAACCCAGTCTACCAGCTGAGGCCACATTGGAGCTCATCCCCAGACAACAAAAGGTACCCAGGTGGCTCCCAAATGAGGACACAGATGCTGACTACCACCTGGCACCCACCCTGGCCCAGCCAAGGACCAGCTGTCATTAGCATACAGCTGAGCCCACTGTGTCCTTTAGTTTCTGAGCCCATCTAGGGCCAGCAGCTGGATGAGTTGACACCAGTCCCACTGACCCTGCTTTGGGAAGATAAACTGGAACAACGAAAATGCCCCCCATTCCAAATCAAGCCCCAACCTTGGTTAAAGTCCCTGTCCCAAGCCCCAGGAAAATTTTCCAGAACCAGTCAAATCACAGGACAGGGAAAAATCCCTGTGCCCCCAGCTCTCCCTGGAGGTTCCCTCCCCCACCCCCAAGACGAAGCTCCCAGACCATGGAAGCCACAGCTCTGGGCCTGGCTTTCCTGGCAGGACAATATTCAGGATCACACATCAGCCTCCTGGGCACAGCTGGTCCTGCCCTGCCAGCTCCCCAAGGACTTTCTCTGAAGGCCATGCTGCCTGATGCCCAGCCCACTGCAGTGGATCAGGGGTGCACCTTAAACCTGCGGATCCCAGAGGCAGATTCTGCTAGACACACACATACCCCCACTCTCACACACACACACTCACACACACACATACACACTCACATACCACAGTCACACACATTCACGTACACATACACACACTCAGTCTTACATGCATACATATAGATACACATTCACTCTCACACATATGTATACACTTACAGATGCACACACTCATATGCACACATTCAGACACACACTCACACACATACACTCATACACACACGTGTACACACACATCCACACACCACACACACTTACACATGCACACACATACACATACCTTTATACTCATACACTCATACACACACACACACATGCATGCACAACTCTCACACTAGTGTACAAACACCTCACACGCCCTCACATGCACACACTCACACACACTCTCACACACATATACACATTCACACACACTCACATAATTCCCCCTTCCTTCTGCTTTCACGGTGTCTCTGCTGTCTCCAAGCCTTTCTGTTTTTGAGTCCCCTACTAAAATCACAATACTCCTGAGAGCAATTAAGCTTTGGCAGCTAATAATGTAATTATCAGCTAACACCGTATCGTCTCTTCAGCCTCATCAGGCGGGAGCAGTGAGGTGTGAGGCGCACCCACACACTGGAGTCAGACTGTGGACGCATCCAGGATCCCAGAGCTTGGCCAGAAGCCCAGGACACCGCCACAGGCCCACAGAGCTCCTCAAGTTCTGGGTCTGAGTCCTTCATTTTGTGTGCCCACTACAGTGCAGTGTCCTTAGCCAGGGCTTACAATTATGTGCTAAAATGAAGAGCAACCTGCACAGGAGACTGACCTGACCGATCCCCGAGTCACAATTGGGCAGAGTGAGATTCAGAGAGTCTGAGTGACTTCCAGGGATCACACAGCTTCTCCTGTAGGCCACAGGCCTTCTGGTGCCAGGCCAGGGGCTCCTGGGACAGGAGGTGGCAGGACCCTCACACCAGCCTCCCTGAGCGCACCCCACTCTGCCCTCAGCCCAGTGTGGCAGCACAGAACTCCCCAGAGATGTTACAGAACAGTAGAGACCGGAAGTCCGGTGTAGGCTGCCCATCTGGATAATTCAAGCAAATGTTTCAGGGGAGGGTGTCCTGAATTTTCCATCAATTATATATTTCTCCCAAGACAGTATAGAGGCAGGAGCTGTAGGCTAAGGAACATGTGCTCTGTGCCCTCGGCCTTCCCTGTTGCCAAATTCATCCCTTCCATGGAAATGGTTTCTTTCCATTTTTGTGACATACCTGGATGGCCTGAGACTTCCATTTCACTTAATTTCTCTTCCCCAGCCTCCAAATATACATTCTGGATTCCAGGTATGCTATGGACTGAATTGCACCTCCCCCCGCCCAATTCTTATGTTGAAACCCTAACCCCTATATGACTGGATCTGGAAATAGGGTTTTTAGGAAGTAATTAAAGTTAAATGAGACCTCAGGAGTCTGACCCTAATCCAATAGGACTGTAGCCTTATGAGAAGAGAGAGAGAGAGATCTCTACTGTGCCATGTCTGCAAGCCAGGAAGAGGACCTTCACCAGGACCTGACCGTGCTGTCATTCTAATCATGGATTTCCAGCCTCCAGAACTGTGAGAAAGTAAGTATCTGTTGTTCAAGCCACCCAGTCTATGGTATTTTGTTACAGTAGTCTGTGCAGATTACTACAAGGTATTATATCTAGATTTTTCTCTCTGCTAGGGCACTAGGATCTAATTCATACTAGGGTGTGATCCTCTGCTGGTGTGTCTGTGTTGTCTTCTTCTTATAAAACAGGATGTGTTGACTCAAAGGCCTATGGGGACAGGCAGTAATGTCATGAGCAAAGCCGCCCAATGTCCAGCTGGAGGTGCGGGGAGATCGTGGCAGGAGACTGCGGTGAAATGGCTCACCTTGTCCAAAGGAGGAGCCACTCTTGTCACCAACCAATTATTGCTACCAGGGAGTAGGGCCTGGCATTGCCAGATGTCATGTTTACAGAGAAGTTGGACACCCAGATTGTTAAAACAATAAATCAGCTGATTTTTAAATGCTGACAAATACTGCAAAGTTTGAAAACACGTCGTGAGAAAGCAACAACAAAAACAAAAACACAACCAAACATCAATAATGAACCTGTCTGTGGGCTGATTTGGGCCTGTGAGCCACCAGTTCACAGTCTAAGTTTAGAAGATTCTCCTGGGACAATGCTGGAAGCCTGAGCAGTGACTGAGACAGTGGGGTCCCGGTCAGTGGGCAGAGACCACAAGGGTATTGTGGGTGTGGGGCATAGAACTGTCCCACTGGCCTTAGCATGGTTACACAGTCAGGAGATGCCACCAGGCTCTCTCGCCTGGGGTTTCCCTTGACCAGCGGTCATCCAGGTGCCTCTGATCTATTCCCGGGGAGCAGGACCCCACATCTAGAGGCAGCACAAAAACAAATAGCCCCAGCCCCACACTCAATTTCCTTTCACGCTGGCGGGAAGCTGACCGCTGATGCTTGCCCTGGCCCCTTCACCCCACCTTTGACACTTTCCAAACTCCACCTGCAATGCTGGCACCCAGCTGAGGACAGAGCTGGGCTGGGCTGGGCTAGGCTGGGCCTGGAGGCAGAGAAGTGCAGGGCGGCATGAAGAAGCCACAGGGAGCCAAGGCCAAGGCCAAGGCCAAATCCAGAGCAAGTCAGCAGGGGAAAGCCATGCATAGCCAAAACATGCCCCAGGTGCCTAGTTCAGCTACCAGAAGGAGGCTCAGCTTCCCAGCGATTCCCAGTAGAGCCTGTCTTCATCCAGGCACAGACACCAGGAGATGTGCTCAGTAAATATAGTTGGTGGGAGGCCCCAGCTGTGATCCGGAGGCCAGAGTCATAAGACAACAGTTGTCTGGGAAGCACCATCGCCGTTTGGTGTCCTCGCCTTCCCAAGGAGGACATGAGCAAGGCATCCACGCAATGGGATTGGCAAGGGCCCTCCAGCTCAGTGGGCTCCAGGGCTGGTGGGGCCTTGGCTGCTTCAGAGGGTTGAGGGCTTTGGCCACCAGCCCACCAAAAACATCCTTCCTCCCCCGCTCAGCCTTTCCATCCCAAATGACACAAAGATTAAACACCAGACAAAATCAGGATCAGGAACCACGACTAGTTTGTGTAGATGAGCCTGAGTCAGGGTGGGAGGAGGTAAATTAGGACTTAAACCAAAGGTGACAAGGAAATTAGTTGGAAGCTTCCGTCCCGGCCGCTGCGGGCCCAGGCTCTCGCCACATCGCTCTTGGTTACCAGCGCTGGTTCCTAAGTGACTATTTAATCAGGCATTGTGTGTTTGAATGTATTCATTATATTTTAATATGATTATGTTCAATCCAGTAGACTGAAACAGATTTGTCCAGATGTATAATTATTTTCTAAATGCTTGTTATTCTTGGTGGCAGAGTTGGCAGACGCTTGGGGACTGGAGAGGAATCCATTAGCTCTTCACGTTCACTAGTCATGGTTGTGGGGGCCTCACCAATGCATCCAGGGTAGTCCCCGCTGCCCTGGGACACTGGGCCTTAGACGCAATCCCAGTGACCTTGTGCTCTGAGTGCCCACCCCATGAATCACTGGGTCTCCAATTTCCACCTGTGGCTCGTCCCTCTGCTGGGCTGTTCTTCGTCAAGCGGTAACTTTGCTTTTTGGTTTGGCAGACCTCAACCCACTGAGAAGTCTAGAAGTTCCCCAGAAACACTTGGTCTTCCTTCTCTAGTAAGCAGGGCACCTCGGGGCAGGGCATTTGGCTGCCACCTTTTCCTCGGCACTCGTGTCTGGGTCTGCTCGGGTAGTCCTCTGAGGCTGGGATCGGGCAGTGCTGGTTGCCCCTCTTTGCTCTGGCTGCATGAATACTGGTGTCCCCAAAACCCCATTTTCCCCAGCTGGCCTTAGAGTCACCTGGGGACCTGCTCTACTCCCCCAGCATTCCCAGGTGGGTACGCAGATCAGGTGCTCACTATAACCCTAACCCTAACCCTCACCCTTGGGTTGTATGAAGACATGATTAGAAAAAAGCTTGGGAAAATAAGGCCAGATGTAGCCAGACATACAAGATTCAGAAATGATCTAATATGGTCCCCACGGGCTTTGCTAGGGCCCAGCATGAAATAACGATCTGATCTGGCTCTAAACCCCACAGGCAACACTGCCTTTTGCAACCCCAAACAGGTGCAGGACTCGCCAGGTAGCTGCTGGCTGAGAGCCTTCACTCACTTCCCCTGAGACCTGAACCCAGGACTCCTTCACCCCAGCTCCCTCGAGGAGGGAGCAGGGATGTGCAGAGGGTGGCAGAGCTGGCATTCACCTGACTACCTGGTCCTGGTGTTAAGGGAATCACCTTTTCCCCCTTTTATTGATATATAATAATTTATGTATTTATGGGGTATATGTGAGTGTTTTTTACATGCATAGAATCAGTAATGATCAAGTCAGGGTAATTGGGGTATCTATTACCTTGAATGTTTGTCATTTATATGCATTGGTGTCATTTCAAGCCCTTTAATTAATATACATAATAGTGCTGTAAGTATAGTCACCCTAGTGTGCTATCAAACATTGGAACTTATTTCTTCTATCTAACTGTATGTCTGTATCCATAACCAATCCCTCTTCATTTTGCTCCCTTCCCGCACCTGCCCTTCCCCGCCTCTGGTAACCATCATTCTACTCTCTGTCTCCATGAGATCAATTGTTTTTAATATTTAGCTCCCACATATGCGTGAGAACATGTGAGATTTGTCTTTCTGTATTTGGCTTATTTCACTTAACATAATGTTCTCCAGTTCCATCTATGTTGTTTCAAATGGCAGGATTTCATTCTTTTTTGTGGCTGTATAATATTCCATTGTGTATATGTACCACGATTTCTTTATCCATTCATCCCTTCATGGACACTTAGGTTGATTCTAAATCTTGGCTATTGTGAATAGTGCTTCAATAAACATGGGAGTGCAGATGTCTTTTTGATATATTGATTTCCCCTCCTTTGGATATACCCAGCAGTGGGATTGCTGGGTCGCATGGTAGTTCTATTTATAGTTTTCAGAGGAACCTCCATACCGTTCTCCATAGTGGTTGCACTAATTTACATCCCACCAACAGCATACGAGGGTTCCCCTTTCTCCACATCCTCACCAGCGTTTGTTACTGCCTGTCTTTTTGACAAAAGCCATTTTAACTGGAGTGAGATGTAGTTCTGACTTGTATTTCTCTGATGACTAATGGTGTTGAGCATTTTTTCACATACCTCTTGGCCATTTTTATGTCTTCTTTAGAGAACTGTCTATTCAGATCCTTTGCCCTTTTTTAAAATTGGATTATTTGATTTTTCCCTATTTAGTTGTTGGACCTCCTTATATATATTCTAGTTATTAGTCCCTTGTCAAATGGGAAGTTTGAAAGTATTTTCTCCCATTCTGTGGATTTTCTCTTCCCTTTGTTGATTGTTTCCTTTGCTGTGTGGAAGCTTTTTAGTTCATGTGGTCCCATTTGTCCAATTTTGCTTTGGTTGCCTGTGCTTTGGGGTTATTACTCAAGAAATCATTGCCGAGACCAATGTCCTGAAGCATTGCCCCAATGTTTTCTTTTAGTAGTTTCATGGTTTCAGGTCTTAGACTTAAGTCTTTAATCCATTTTGACTTGATTTTTGTATATGGCAAGAGACAAGGGTCTAGTTTCATTCTTCTGCGTATGGATATCCAGTTTTCCCAGCACCATTTATTGAAGAGACTGTCCATTCCCCACTGTATATTATTGGCAACTTTGTCAAAGATAAGTTCACTATAAATGTGTGGGTTTATTTCTGGGTTCTCTATTCTGTTCTATTTGTCTATGTGTCTGTTTTCATTCCAATACCATGCTGTTTTGGTTACTACAGCTCTGTAGTATAATTTGAAGTCAGGTTATGTTGATTCCTCCAGTTTCATTCTTTTTGCTCAGGATGCCTTTGGCTATTCTGGATCTGTTGAGGCTACATATAAATTTTAGGATTATTTTTTCTATTTCTGTGAAGATTGTCATTGGTATTTTGATGGGGATTGCATTGAATCTGTAGATTGCTTTAGGTAGTATGGACATTCTAACAATAGTGATTCTTCCAATCCATGAGTGTGGAATATCTTTCCATTTTTTGTGTCCTCTTCAACTTCTTTCATCAGTGTTTTACAGTTTTTATTACAGAGATCTTTCACTTCTTTGGTTGAGTTTATTCCTAGGTATTTTATTTTATTTGTAGCTATTGTAAATGGGATTATTTTCTTGGTTCCTTTTTCAGATTGTTTGCTGTTAGCATGTAGAAATGCTACTGATTTTTTGTTGTTGTTGATTTTGTGTCCTGCAGCTTTACTGAATTTGTTTATCAGTTCGAACAGTTTTGTGGTGGAGTTCTTAGGTTTCTCTAGATATAAGATCATATCATCTGCAAACAAGGATAATTTGACTTCTTCCTTTCCTGTTTGGATGCTCTTTATTCTTTCTCTTGTCTGATTGCTGTAGCTGGAACTTCCAGAACTATGTTGAATAGCAGTGGTGAAAGTGAGCGTCCTTGTCTTATCCCAGATCTTAGAGAAAGGCTTTTGTCTTTTCCCCACACCCACATGAGACTGGCTGTGGGTGTGTCATATACAGTTTTTATCGTGTTGAGGTAAGTTCCTTCTATACCCAGTTTTTTGAGAGTTTTTATCATGAAAGGATGGTGAATTTTATTGAATGCTTTTTCAGCATCAGTTGAAATAATCATAGGGTTTTTGTTCTTCGTTCTGTTGATATGATGTATCACATTGATTGATTTGCATATGTTGAACCATCCTTGCATCCTTGGGATGATTCCCATTTGATCACAGTGAATAATCTTTTTAATGTGTTGTTGAATTCGGTTTGCTAGTATTTTGTTGAGGATTTTTGCATCTATGTTCATCAGAGACATTGGCCTATATTTTCTTTTTTTATTGTCTCTTTGTCTGGTTTTGGTATCAGGGTGATACAGGCCTCATAGAACAAGTTTGGGAGTATTCCCTCTCCTCAATTTTTTGCAATAGTTTAAATAGGATTGGTATTAGTTCTTTAAATGTTTGGTAGAATTCAGCAGTGAAGCCATCGGGTCCTGGGCTATTCTTTGATGGGAGACTTGTGATTACCGCTTCTGTCTCATTACTTGTTAGTGAGGTTTTGGATTTCTTCCTGGTTCAATCTTAATAGGTTGTATGTGTCTAGGAACTTATGCATTTCTTCTAGGTTTTCCAATTTATTGGCATATAATTGCTCATAGTAGTATCTAATAATCCTGATTTCTGCAGTATCAGTTGTAATGTCTCCTTTTTCATCTCTGATTGTATTTATTTGGGTCTTTGCTCTTTTTTCTTAGTCTGGCTAAAGTTGTGTCAATTTTGTTTATCTTTTCAAAAAATCAACTTTTTGTTTTGTTGATCTTTAGTATTTTTTTGGGTTTCAGTTTCAATTATTTCTGCTTTGATCTTTATTACAATATTTCTTTTCTTCTACTAGTTTTGGGTTTGATTTGCTCTTGTTGTCATAGTTCTTTGAGATGCATTGTTAGGTTGTTTATTTGAAGCTTTTCTACTTTTTCGATGTAAGCACTTATTGTTATAAATTTTCCTCTTATTACTGCTTTTGCTGTATAGGTTCTGATATGTTGTATTTTCATTTTCATTTGTTTTGAGAAATTTTTAAATTTCCTTCTCAATCTTTTCACTGACCCAGTCATTCAGGAGCATATTGCTTAATTTCCATGTGTTTGTATAGTTTCCAATGTTCCTGTTATTGATTTCCAGTTTTATTCCATTGTAGTCAGAGAAAATACTTGGTATGATTTCAATTTTTTTGAATTTATTGAGACTTGTTTTGTGCCCTAACAAATGGTCTATCTTTGAGAATGATCCATGAGCTGAGGAGAAGAATGTGTATTCTGCAGCTGTTGGGTGAAATGTTCTGTAAACATCTATTAGGTTCTTTTGGTCTATAGTGTAGACCAAATATATGTATTTGCTTTATATATCTGTGTGCTCCAGTCTTGGGTGCATATATATTTAGAATTGTTGTATTCTCTTGCTGAATTGACCCCTTTACATTATATAATGACTTTCTTTGTGTCTTTTTACAGTTTTTGTCTCAAAATCTATTTTATCTGATAGAAATATAGCTATTCCTGTTCTTTTTTGGTTTTGATTTGCATGGAATATCTTTTTTCATCCCTTTATTTCAGAATATGTGTGTCTTTATACATAAAGTGTGTTTCTTGCAGACAACATATAGCTGGCTCTTGGTTTTTTTTAATCCATTCAGCCATTCCATGGCTGAATAGATTGGAGAGTTTTGATTGGAGAGTTTAGTCTATTCACATTCAATACTCTCATTGATAGGTAAAGACTTGCTACTACCATGTTATTATTTGATTTCTGGTTGTTTTGTGGTTCTTTCTGACTTCCTTTCTGTCGTCCTTTGTTAAAAGCAGTTTTCTCTACTAATGTGTTTTGATTTCTTGCTTTTTACTTTTTGTGTACCTGCTGTAGGTTTTTTGATTTGAGGTTACCATGAGGCTTGCAAAAAACATTTTATAACCAATTATTTTAAACATATGACAACTCCAATTACAAAACAAACAAGAAAAGAAAAATCTAACAGAAATTTCTACCCTTTAACTCCATCCCCTCTCCAACTTTTTAACTTTTTGTTGTTTCCATCCATATATTTTTATACTATCTGTACCTCTCAAAAAGTTGTTGTAGTTATTTTTGATAGGTTTGTCTTTTAGTCTTCCTACTCAAGCTATAAGTGCTTTATACACAGCAATTACAGCAATAGAGAATTCTGTATTTGTGTCCTTACTATTACCAGTGAGTTGTATACCTTTAGATGTTTTCTTATTGTTCATTAATGTCCTTTTCTCTCAGATGGAAGAACTCCTTTTAGCATTGCTTGTAGGATATGTCTGGTGTTGATGAAATCCCTCGGTTTTTGTTTGTCTGGGAAAGTCTTTATTTCTCCTTCATATCTGAAGGATATTTTTGCAGGATATCATATTCTAGGGTTAAGGTTTTTTTCCTTCAGCACTTTGAATATGTCATGCCACTCCCTCCTGGCCTGTAAGGTTTCTACTGAGAAGTCTGTATGTGCCAGACTTATCAGAGCTCCTTTATATATTTTTTTTTTCCTTTTCCTTTCTTCCCTTAGGACTTTTTCTTTATCAGTGACCTTTGGGAGCTTGATTATTAAATGCCTTGAGGTAGTCTTGTTTGGGTTAAATCTGCTTGGTGTTCTATGACCTTCTTGTACCTGAATATTGATCTCTTTCTCTAGGTTTGGAAATTTCTCTGTTATTATTTCTTTGAATAAAACTTCAACCCCAATTTCTCCCTCTGTCTCCTCTGTAAGGCCAATAACTTAGATTTGCCCTTTTGAGGCTATTTTGTAGATCTTGCAGGTGTGCTTCATTCTTTTTTATTCTTTTTTCTTTTTTCTCTTCTGACTGTGTATTTTCAAATAGCCCAACTTCAAGCTCACTAATTCTTTCTTCTGCTTGGTCAATGCTGCTGTTGAGAGACTCTGATGCATTTCTCAGTTTGTCAATTGAATTCTTAAGCACTAGAATTTCTGCTTGATTTCTTAATTATTTCAATCTGTTTGTTAAATTTCTCTGATAGGCTTCTGAATTCCTTCTCTGTGTTGTCTTGAAGTTCACTGAGCTTTTTCAGGACAGCTATTTTGAATTCTTTGTCGGAAAGGTCACGTATTTCTATTGTTCCAGGATTGGTCACTGGTACCTTGTTTAGTTCATTTGGTGAGGTCACGTTTTCCTGGATGTTCGTGATGCTTGTGGATGTTCATCAATGTCTGGGCATTGAAAAGTTAGGTATTTATTTTAATCATCGCAGTCTGGACTTACTTAAACCCATCCCTCTTGAGAAGACTTTCCAGATACTCTAAGGGAATTGAGTGTTGTGATCTACATCTTTGGTCACTGCAGCCATATCAGCACTGGGGGTGCCCCAAGCCCAGTAATGCTGTGACTCTCACAGACTCCTGGTGGTACCATCTTGGTAGACTTGGGTAAGATACAAGAGAATTCCCTGGATTTCCAGGCATGGTCTCTCACTCTCTTCCCTCACTCTTTGTGCTGGGCCACTGGAGTTGGAGGAGGAGTGATGTGGGCACTCCCTCGTGGCCACCAGCACCAGGTGGTACCTGAAGCCAGCCCAGTCTTACCCAAAGCCCGTGGTGACCATGGCCTGGCTACCATTGATGTTTATACAAAGCCCAAAGGCTCCTTGGTCAGTAGGTGGTGAATCCTGCCAGGACTGAGTCCTTCCCTTCAGGTTGTTCCTTCACTCTGTTGATTGTTTCCTTTCCTGTGCAGAAGCTTTTTAGTTTAATATAGTCCCATTTGTTTATTTTTGTTTTCAGTGCCTGTGCTTTTGAGGTGTTAGCCATAAAATCTTTGCCTAGACCAACGTCCTGAAGAGTTTTCCCTATATTTTATTCTAGTAGTTCTATAGTTTCAGGTCTTATGTTTAAGTCTTCAACCCATTTTGAGTTGATTTTTGTATATGGTAAGAGATAGGGGTCCAGTTTCATTCTTCTGCATGTGGTTATCCAGTTTTCCCAGCACTATTTATTGAAGAGGGTGTCCTTTACCCAATGTATGTTTCCAGCAGCTTTGTCAAAGATCAAATATGTGGATTTATTTCTGGGAAAAATCCCAGCAAAGGCAACAGTGCTTTGGCAGGAGACTGGCTTATGAAGCAGGCCTGCTCCAGGCTGATCTATTTCCCAAATTGCTGGGTATAGAAACGTAGGAAGGTTCTTATTGTGCTTCCATTTGTGCCCAGTGCCTTTTCAAAGTGAGTACTTGTCTGGGAACTTCCCTGAGCTCAGATTCTTGAGCAACTACAAGTCCTCTGGCTGTTTATTTGCATAAAAGCCTCCCACGATTTTGGAACAGCTGATAAAGCTGCAGGGGCCCAGGCTGCCTCTGGTTCCTCTGTCTGAGGGACACCACCCTCTCGGGAGGTGCTGCTCAGTCCAGGACACCCTGAGAACCAGTTACAAACCCACCTCCCTCCTCCTCTGCCTCTGACAGGTCCCCTCTCTCCCCCTCAGCCAAGCAGTGTGCGTTCTGTTGACTTCTTAAAATGTTCTTTCCCAGTGAGACTCAATTTATATAAATTTATCATTTACATTTTTAAATTCTTATTCTTAATCCTTCATGTAAATTTTCACCTTTTCATCTTGATTGTTTCTCTCCCTTTTTTAACCTGCCTATTTTTAACTTTTTATCTTATTGGCTTTATCTTTTACACTAACTCTCACGATTTCATTTTGTCTTTATTTCGTCTTATAAGATTCACTTTATCTTATTTTAAATTATAAGATTTCATTTTATCTTATCTGATTTCATCTTATCAATTTCATTTAATCTTCATTTTTACTGGGTGTAATTAATCAGAATTTGTACTTTTATTTTATTTTTTTTCTTTTAAGTTTCAATTCCCCTACTTTCTACCATCCCTATATCATTGTACAAATGTTTCTTTTATTTTCCTTCATCCCCCTTTCCTGTTTTTTGTTTTCCTGAATAGGCAGCAGAAAGTCTAGCCTAGGGGCAGGGAGCGGCTCCCTCTCTCCCAGCTGTCCTGGCAGTTGTCCCTGGCTCCCCCAAACAGACCTCCAGCCCACCTGAGGCTGATTTTCCAGATAACCTCACCCCCAGGAGACCCTGAGACACCACCCCTGGGATAGGGCAGTAACAATTACTTCCCTATAGGCTACGCACCTGCCCTGAGGAGAAGGCCTTGCATCCCGATGCCCCAAGTCATCCAGGTGTTGTGTAGGAGGCCTCACATTTTATAATCCAGCTTCACTGGAAGATACACGAATCCAAATTTGTGCCCTACTGCCAGGCCAGGGTAGGGACCCAGGCTTCCTGCCCCTGAGCAGGAGCCAGCGAGCCCTGGTGAACTCCCTGGGAAAGGCGGCAGAGAGAGTCCAGCACTGGTCTCCACCACGGGTGTCCAACTCCTGACTGAAACTCCTCATTTTGTTGAATTTTAAAAAGATAATTCTGCCAGGCAGCTCCCTGGGCTACCTTCCTCCATAGGCAAATTATGAGGCTTCCATTTACTTCCAAAACAATCTTAAAGCAGAGGCCTGGCTTCGGTATAGTCGTAACACCGGGGGCTTTTACATTTTTAAATGTTTAAGTTTAAACTTTCTAAAATTGTGGGCTAAAATTTTTAGTGCCCCAACCTGACAGCACTTTTCAATCATGAAGATGAATTTTGCACAAGCTAAATTCATGCAGAATTTCAGAACCATCTCACTCCCAACCATGGGCCCTGCAAAAATGTGAATGTGGTATAAAACAAGATCGTTTCTCTCCATCCTTCCTGTTTTCTACCTTGAGAAGCTGAGGCCAGTCCTGGATGAATAGCAAAGTTCACAGTCCTCAGGGGGGTCTGAGGCTGGGCCTGTCTCTGAGATTTCTCTCCCGGGCTTCGGGGCGCTGCACAGTGATGCAATCAACCCAGAGGCCCTGCTGGCATGATGCCCCCATCAACATCCCCATTGCTGAAGGACCCCAGAGAGCCCATTGCCAAGTCCTGTTGCACACTGTCATCTAGCATCTCCTCTGATCCTCGCGGCCACCCCATAATGCAAGAGGTATTCACATTCCCGCTAACAGATGACCTTACGGGCCTTATAAAGGTTGCAGAATGTGGCTGATGGTGGACACCCAGAACGTGGCAAAGCCAGACTTGAGTCCACGCCTCTCTGCACTCAGAGTTTGAGCTGCCGTTCTGCCCTGTAGGGAGACGGCCACCTGCTGGCTTTGGGGACAAGGTTCCCATAACTGCAGTAGTCCTCCTTTCCCCAGGCTGCCCTCAGAGGGAGCCAGACACATAAAGAGCCACAGCTAAGAGGGAGAGAAATGCCCCAGGCTGAAGGTGAGCTGTGCTTCCAATTGCGAGCTTCTGTGTTGGGGTGTGCTGGCACCAGGCTCAGGCTGGGAAACCAGGAGGGATTTTCTGCCACTGTCTTTCAGAAAGTAAAGAATGTATGGTCCAGACTTGAGTGCACTTCTCCCGTGGACTGTGTGGCCGAGCCTCACCTGGCTGAAGGACCAGATGGGGGCGAGGGGCCTAGGTCCAGCCCAGCCCGACAAGGCTGTTGGCTCATCTGACACCTGCCAGTCCCCTACTCGAAAAACTGTGAGCCTGAACTTCCCAGGCCAAAGAAGGCCATAAGAGACACTGACAGGGCTGTTGTTCTGTAACCACTGAGCTGTGTTCAGTCCCCTGAGGAGTGGTCTCTTAGGAATCACTCTGTCAACCTCACCTTGCTCTTTGATTCTGAGGACAGTGCCCCATTACAGTCAGCACTGACCCCTGGTGTTTACTGCTCACACAGATTCGACACTATGGAGACCCATCGCCCACGGTGGGCCTGTCCTTGGGGTGGCATTCTTACCCAAGCCTCTGTCCTGCCCCACCAAGGCTACCACAGGAGCCTCCCATTTGGCTTCCTGCCTTTTCCCCACAGAGCGATCTTTTGAAAAGCATAAAATAGATCACATCCTTGCCTTGCTTCAAATCCTGCAGTGAGCTTTCATCCTACTCAGAATAAAATCTCAATGCCTGCCACGTGACCCAGCTGCTGCCTACGTCTCTGCCTTCCTTCTCCCTTGTTCCCTCTGCCTAGTCCCTGCCCCTCCAATAATCGAGCTTGTTCTTGCCAGAGCATCTTTACACCTGATGTCCCCCACCTCTGGCGTGCTCCTGGCCCAGCCACACACAGGTGGCCTCCCCATCACCCAGGCTCAATGTCACCTCTGCACTCAGCGGAAGAACCCCCTCCACACACACACACTCCAGAGCCCCTCTGCCATACTGTTTTCCATCACAGCATTGGTCACCACTGAGAATGCTCTTGTCTGTTTCCTTATTTATTTGCTAAGTTTTAGGGTTCAATAATCACAGAGTAGCTCATATTTGACCAACTCTCCTACAGAAAATAATCATAAATTCTGGACAATACATAAAAGACAATGCTCAAAAAGCACTGGGAAGTGGCCAAAAGCAGGAAGAAACTAACCGAAGGGGAGTTGATTTCTGGAAGAGGGAAAGACACAGGGTGATTTCCTGTTTTTATGGCTTTTACCTGAGGGCAGTCCCCAAGTCAGCACTGTGTGAGGCCAGAAACCTGAAGTCTCTCTGTTGAGGATCAGAAGAGAGGTTGAGGGCCACACCAGCAGCTAGCAAGCCAGAGGGGCATACCAGAAAGGACAGAATCACAGAGCAGGACCCAAATTTTGTGAATGACTCTGCCAAACCTCTGGTTGACCCTTAAACTACACGCACACAGGACAGACTCCAAGCTGCTCAGCTAAGCCTAAGAGAACTGAACAGACATTTGCCTTGTTGTCAGGGTTAACTTCCTACTAAAACAAAAACCAACAAAGAATCGATACTCTTCAGACGAGCCCAGCAGAACCCAGGGTGTCCCCAGTGTGATCATTCACAACGTCCAGGGTATGATGCAAAGTTACTACACATACAAAGAAATAATGTAGTCCATCTTCAAGAGAAAAGTCAATGAGGGACACCAACTTCAAGTCGATTCAGATATTGGAATTAGCTCAAGGTCCTAAAAGAAAATATCTACTAAGTTTTTTTTTTTTTTCACCGTTAGAATGTGAGCTCTGTCAGAGCAGGAAACTTACTGGTTTTCTTCCTTCCTATACCCGCAGCAGCTAGAATAGCAAATGGCACATAGAAAGTACTCCCAAATATGCATGTGGTATAAAGCAAGATTTTTGCTCCTTATTT
The DNA here is from genome assembly GCA_023783475.1 of Daubentonia madagascariensis. Lineage (NCBI taxonomy): Eukaryota > Metazoa > Chordata > Mammalia > Primates > Daubentoniidae > Daubentonia > Daubentonia madagascariensis. The sequence continues at coordinate 9,977,142 of JAKFHU010002004.1, read as the reverse complement.
TCTGCCTTTAGGACTTGAGGCCCCTCCTAGACAAACTGAACACTGACAGAATACAGAATGATTACTGTTCTCTTTTCAACAGAGGGCATTGTTTTATGGTCACGAATTAGTAGTGGCTGTTACAGACTAGTGGCTTTGCTCTCCAATAACTGCCAAAAATAGGGCATGTAGATCAGCTATTCCTAAACCCAGTCATCATTTCTCAAAAAATATTCTCACATTCTTCATTATTAACTGCCTTAGAATAAAAAAAATATACATATAAAGTTAGCTCATTCTAAGACCTAGATGTTTAATTTGTGGCCAGTTTATATCAGAGGGTACATGAGGAATTGTGATATTTAAGGTTAAATGTAATGGATTTTTATAGGGAGGCTAATTTTGTTCACCTGCTTTAAGTTTTTCTGGATTAAGAAAGTTTCTCTGCTACAATCAAAGTTTGGGACATTGTTATACCCTTTGTCTGGACTTCACATGGGACCCCAAATTCTCCTTGAGGCGCTTCTCAGCTGCTCACAAGCAGGGACAGTGTCAAAATATTTCACAACCTGTAGGGCGCAGGTACTGACCAACCAGAATGGAGGTGAGCTGAGCACCAGCCAATCAGAAGAGACACCGGCTTTAATGAGATGGTCCTGCAGTAGCTGCATCCTGAATAGCCCTCTGTTCCGGAAGGTGTCCTGGTCACCTCTTCGATTTTCATTAGAGGATTTCAATGCCACCTCCAGCTCTACCAACTGTTAAAGCATATGGGGTTGTACTCAACCAGCAGCCCAGGGCAACTGCCCTCCAAGTACTTGTCAAGGAGAATTACCTCAAAATTCATTGCCCAGTGTGCACACTATTGCAAGAACAACCACCCATGAAGTTAAGACAATCCGTTTTCCTGGACCATGGTTTTAAAGCTATTATTAGTAGTGGGAGACCCTTATCTTCAAGTAAAATCTTATGAGGAACCTCAATATGAAAAAAATGACAGAAACAAATCTAAGGGTTTGGGGTATACAAAACCTGCCTGGCCTCTGCACCCCCATCCTTTACCATCTCCCTGCACGCATGCACGCATGTGTACACACACACGCACTCACAAGTTAACCCTGCAGCTGCCTCTGATGCCACTCCATGGAATCCCCCATCACAGAGGATGACTTGAAGGAAAGGCAGCTCATCATAGGTAATCTGAACTCTAATTAAGATTAAGTGAGACCTTCAGAAAATGTTTTAGGACAGCTCTATTGCGCTAACCATCTCCCAGCCTTGAGGAATATTACAAGAGGCAGCCCTATTAAACTCCTTGCCATAATGGACCATAAAGCCACTTAGGACACTGCTGTGGCATTATACCGTGGCTTCTCTTTGAGGACCCACGGGCAGTATTTTTCTCTGCCTTCAGGAACAGGAATAGCTGTGCCTCTCCTGACTAGCTGGTTTGCTTTTATTGCATTGATGCTGGGCATGCAATAACAGGCTGTTTCTCTCTCTGTGTTGGCTGAGAGAGCTCAGGGGCACCCCAGAGTTCTGCCTCCAGCAAATGCACAGGGTCTGATGTCATGAATTTTGTGTCCTAACGTCATTTCCTGGCTCCATTCTCACTTTCCAAGTCTTGTTTTCCCTTTGTCTTATTTTCTTTGTCCATTTATTTTTCATTTAATTATGTCCTGCAGTTGGAAATGCATATTTGCAAACAGCCTTGCATCCTTTCTGGAACAAGATGGAGAATATATAAATGGATCCTAAATGTCGGGTTTCTGCAGTGCACCATGGCTGTCTTAAGTTGGCTACTTTATGATCCTCTCACATCAGCAATTTCACTGTCTTTTAAAACTAGAAAATCACTTTGCCTGGCCAAAGAGACAGTGGTGATTAACTAACTAGATTTCACTTTATTACAGATCCATGCAATCTGTCATCTTCTACGTACATGGCACAACCACGCCAAGAGGAGGTGGGAAAGAAAGAAAGCCATTGCTCTGTTTGAATCTAAACATTTTTCACTCTCCTTATACTCCCCATGGACTATTTTTAGGCTCAAGGGCAGAAAAGGGAAGATTCAGGGTGTTGGGCAATCTCCTTGGAGCTTAGGTGTCTTAACTTTCTGCTGGTGTAATTTCATTTTCCTCCAAATCAGTGACTGCAAGGGAGAAAGGAATCTGCACCATCCAGTAGTCTTTAAGATATTGGTTGCCTTCCAGCACTTTCCCGCTCAGGTGGCAGCCTAAGTGTCTCAGGGTCAGAAAAATAGAATAACTGTGGTCCAAAAAGAGCAGTACATCCACAGGAAAGCAAGAACTCAACCAAAGGGTCTATTCCCCAGATCTTAGTGTGATGATGAACTCTGAAGTTTATGCATCAGCTGTGCTATGTAAACAGAAACTAAATAGAAACAGGCTAGAGGAAAACCTCTCCCAGAGGAGACTATAAAACCAGGGAGTTCTCTCATATAGGGTTTTTTAGTTCACCAAGGACCCCACAGATCATGGCAATACTGGGACCCCCCCACCCCCACCGAGATCAGAGTCCACTCCCTGCAGTACCCCATTCTGGTGCCTTTGCCTCCTGGTATGCTCTAAGCGGAAATCCACAAAGCTGTTTGGTGGAAACCCCAAGGACAACTCCAAGGCACAACAGCAGAGACTCAAGAAAATTCTCAGCCTTGGCATCTGGGAAACATTTTGAGCTTTTCTTTCCTACTCCTTCTCAGGCAGCAGTGTCTCAGACTTCAGGTGTATTTACAATCTAGTTGGTCTCAGACTGGCAATAAGGACCCAGGGCTAGTAAACCAATAAGGATGCTGCTATTGGCTCAAAGGCATGTCTTAGGGGATTGGAGCCAAGGTTAAGACAGCAATCTGGGACTTGATTCAAAATGCACATTGGAATCCAGGCCCCCTCCATCCTAAGGTGCCTATACAGTATCTCTCTCTGTAACACAGGAAACATCCTTCAGCTCCCCGCAGAGTGCAGCAGCAAGGAAAACATGCTCACCTCATTTCTGCACTGCTTGGGATACCTGGACAGCCCGGTGACTGCCTCCTTGCTGATGGAACACTCTGGAAACGGCCCTAGTTGAGCTGGGGAAAACTTGGCTCCTTCTTTTGGTTCTCAAAAGGCAGGGTAGGAAACAGGCCCGTTGGAGGGCAGACGAGGACATGGTGGAAGCCCATCCACAGCAACTCTCCTGAGCTGGAACACTCAGCCCCAGGCCGAGAGGGTGAGTAACTGTGCCGCCTGAGTGTAAACACCGGGGACGCGCAAGGCCTCATTTGTACACGCCTCGCTTGGCCTGCTGGGGGCCTCCTGGAAGTGGACAGATGGCTTTCCTTCCCGTGGGACATGATTTGCAGCCCTGGAGAGCCGTGGGCGGCACCAGGGAGAGGCAGCAGCCATCTCAGAGAGGCCAGCAGCACTCGGTGAATTTGTGAATTTGCTGTCCCATTTAGGACTCTCTGGAGAATTCCAGGAGCCAACTCTCGGCCTCCCTTTGACAGAGCCACTTTTCATCTTCCTTGGCTTCAGGCGCAGGCAAATGCACACAGGCGAAAATCAGTTAATAACTATGCACATTTTATAATAAATTTTAACAATTTAAGAGTGTGGTACAGCTTTATTATAGTTTTTATTTCACTACACTAATTCAGTGCGTAATAACCTGCCAGAGACACAGAGTTCACTTGACATATGCTCTAAGCGCCAAGATAATGGAATATGCTGGAGAGGAACCTTGGGTCCCGCCCAGCTGTGCGCCCCCCTTCCCTCGGGGAGCAGCGGGGTGGGGGGTGCGGTTGTCGGAGTGGCTGGAGGGGAAGTGTAGCTCTGAGAGTCTGAGCATAGGGCTTCCCTGTGATCCGCTCCCCCACGGAAGGCGGAGGGACGAGAAAGCACAGACTGTGCTGTGTTTAATGACAGCCTGACTCCTGGCACTCTTCTCAGGGCTCAGCCTGCCTGCCCCACAGCATTCCTTGGGTCTCGGGGCGGCTAGAAGGTGGAATGGCTCATCTTCTCGGGACTGGCAGCTGGCTGCCCCCACCTCATTCAGGCCTGACCCGAGGGACATGAGATTGGGCTGAAGGAAACGCTTCTAGAGCCCAGGTCTAGCTTTGTGTCCCTCCCTCCCTCCCTGCCACCCTGCCTACAGCGCCTCTTGAACATGAATCTGTGTCTTAACAAACCCTCCAGGTGATTGTGGTGCATGCTCACTAGGCTGGATTCGCACTAAGGCCCCCTGCAGCCTTGACATTCTAGGATTGATGGTTGAAACAAAGATGACAGACACCCTACAGTGCCCCTCTCTCTAAAGAGGCGATCAATCCTAGGGTCCCCCAAGAGGTGTGTTGTTGCTAAGGACTATCTTAGTGTCAAAACACAGGAGACAACAGCCAGGAGCTGGGTCCACAACCAGGAAAACTTAAAGAAGGGACGAAACCAAGCTAGTTTGAGTGTGGCTGAGTGTGTGCACAGCATCAGAATTTATCTAGGTCCCTCCATTTTTTTTTTTTCCCCAGAGACAGGGTTGCCCAGGCTGGAATGCAGCGGTGTCATCACAGCTCACTGCAACCTCAAACTCCTGGGTGCAAGTGATCCTCCCACCTCAGCCCCCGAAGTAGCTAGGAATACAGATGCGTGCCACCACGCCCGGCTAATTTTTTTCTTTTTTTTTTGTAGAGACGAGTGTCTCACTATGTTGCCCAGTCTGGTCTCGAACTTCTGGCCTCAAGTGATCCTCCCACCTTGGCCTCCCAAAGTGCTGGGATTATAGGCAGGTCTTTGCTTCTTTAACTACCTTTTCTTTCTCCTTTATTCTCTGCCTCTGTCTCTTGATTACCCATGTCTCCAAGAACATGATGAAGTCTCTCCCCTTCTATTGAGAAATAAACAAAACCCTTCCTTAGGTTTTGTGGTTTCTTCTGCCTGCTGTCTTTTCTCTCCTTCCCATAAGAATGACCCTCTTGGAATAGTGCTCCCCACTCAGAGGCATCGCACCAAAGCTCCTATTCCTTCTTTGACCCTTCCCTCAAGCTGGTTTCTCGCTCCATTGCTCCAGGGACCTGGCTTGGCTGCCTCCTGCTGTCCAGATCCGAGGGACACTTCCAGACCTTATGTTACTTGTTCTCTCTGGCATTTAACACGCCACCCTCCCCAGGTTCTACCTTATGACTGTCCCTTGTCAGATTTCAAATGATGTGAAATAACTGCTGCTCTTTGCCTTTTTCTATCCTCTGTTTATAATTTTATATTTTATATTTTGTTACATACACACAGGTATTTGTATACAATCCAAAATATGTTATGGAAACAGACAAGGGACAGGCCTCCTAATGTTTTCAGCATTCCTTAAATGAAAACCAGGAAGAAAATATAGTTGACCCTTAAACAATGCAGGGGTTAGGGGCGCCAACCCCCTCATGCAGTCAAAAATCTGAGTATAACTTTTGACTCCCCAAAAACTTAACTACTAATAGCCTACTGTTGACTGGAAGCCTTACTGATAACATAAACAGTTGATTAACACATGTTTTGTATGTTATATGTATTATATACTGCATTCTTACAATAAAGTAAGCTAGAGAAAAGAAAATCATATGGCAGGGAAAATATATTTACTATTCATTCAGCGGAAGTGGATTATCATAAAGGTCTTCATCCTCATCATCTTCACATTGAGGAGGCTGAGGAGGAGAAGGAAGAGGAGGGGTTGGTCTTGCTGTCTCGGGGTGGCAGAGGTGGAAGAAAATCCACATGTAAGTGGACCCAGGCAGTTCGAACCCATGTTGTTCAAGTGCCCGTTGTACTTTTATGAATCTGAAATTTTTGGAGAATGAAGGCTGTACTTTGCTCACATTTATTCAGCTTCAAACCCTTGCAGTTCAAACCTGTGTCATTCAAGAGTCAACTGCATTCTTTTAGAATTAAATGCCAGAAAACTTTTGTTTTCCTTGAGAAAGTAGCATATCATCTCATGGACAATGAAACTCGGGAAGGAATTCCCAAAAAAGTTTGAAACAGGCAAATGGAAAAATGTCCGTCCCTGGGGAGAGTACCAACTGGAAAGGACCCCAGAAGGGGGCCCTGGGGTACAGATCATGTCCTATTTCTTGATCTGTCTGCAGTTAGATAGGTGCTCAGTTTGTGGAAGTGTTTTGAGCCATATGATTACGATATGGGATTTTTTTTGTCTGTATATTACATTTCAGTGAATTTTTTAAAGGAATTCCCACTTTCCATTTTCTGACTAGGAAGTTCTGATCCGATTAGTGGCTCAATTATATTCGCACAGAACCCTATGACCTTTATGTCTGCATTCTGGTTTTTTTTTGACCTGTTCTTGTTCTTGTATTATAAATTGTATTTCAGAGTACAAATACAATTTTGGGGGCACAAAATTTTTTCTGCTTCGTGTATGGTTATATATTTTAGATTTCATTTTATATATACATCCAAAATGCTATTCCAAATGTTTTATGGAAGTCGACAAGGTGTAAGTAAATAGACATTCTTTTAAGTATGGTAAAATCTATCTTTTGTGTCTATGTCCTCTATGCCTGGCTTGTAGCAGTTGTTTGACTAATGCTGAAAGAAAGAAAAATTTATCTGTACGGAAAAAGAGAAAAGCAGGCGAAAGCTAATGGAGTTTGTAGGGGTGAGGGGAGGGTTCTTTGTGACATGAGAAAGATCTGAGTAGGTCTATAGGGAGGTGGGAAGAAGCCAGGAGAAAGGGACAAGGTAAAAAGGGGGAGAATGATCTAGGAGTCCTAGTCCCAGGAAAAGAGAGGACACAGAACGTAGGAAGGAAGTGATGTGTCTTGAACAAGGGAGATGCCTCTTCTCAGCCTCCTTGGCTAGTTTCTCCTCATCCCCTTAACTGGTAACTAGCCGAGATGCCTCAGAACTCAGCCCTTTGTTCCCTCCTTCTCCCATCCGTCTGCCGGTGACCTCATCTGAGATAGCTCTCAGTACCATCTGTACTCCGATGACTCCCAAGGCTGTCCCCAGCCCAGATCTCTCCTGCCAACCCAGGACTGCCCACTCAACATCTCTACCGGGACGCTCGGCACACGTCTCCGAGTCAGCGTGAGAAACACCCAACCCCTGCTCTTCTCCCAAACCTGCGCCACCCACAGCCGTCCCCATCTCAGGCCAAGGAAGCTTGAGTCATGCTCGATTCATCTTTCTCTCACACGACTACCCATTGCCTCCATTCTGAAAAAAGAAAAACAAGTTCAGAATCCCAGGGCTTTCCCCATCTCTACTGGTAGCCCCTTGGCCAGCCACCATCACCCCTCACCTGGATTATATGTTCACCACCCTGCCCACCTACAATCTTTCCTCAACACAGCAGTGAGGAGGATCACTTACAAATGTTTCTTCTCTTGGCTGGGCATAGTCATTCATGCCTGTAATCCCAGCACTTTGGAAAGCTGAGGTGTTCAAGGAGCCAGGAGTTCAAGACCAGCCGGGGCAACATAGCAAGACCCCATCTCTACAAAAAATTTTAAAATTAGCTGGGTGTGGTAGCATGAGCCAGTAGTCCCAGCTACTCAGGAGGCTAAGATGGGAGAATCACTTGAGCCCCGGAGTTCGAGGCTGCAGTGAGCTATGATCGTGCCACTGCACTCCAACCTGGGCGACAGAGCAAGACCCTGTTTCTTTAAAAAAAAAAAAGTTTTCCTCTGCTCAGAGCCTAGTCCTGGCGTCCATCTCACTCAAAGAGAAAACCAAAGTTCTTACAATGCCTCCAAGAGTCTTCACTCAGATGCCACATTTATTTGTTTAGGATTGCACTTTACTTAGGACTGCGCGCACATACCCACGTCCTGTCACTGTCCCTGGACCCCATTCTCCTCCTCTGCTTTGTTTCTCTCCATCTCGTGTATTGCCATCCAACACGCTATGTACACTCACCTTTCTGTCGCTTATTGTTTGTCTTCTCCACTGCCTGAAAGTTCCACTAGAGCAGGGGTTTCTGTTTGTTGTGTTCACTGCTGCATCCCCAGTGCCTAGAACACAGCTTGGGATAGGATCGATGCTTAAGATGTATTCGCTGAATTCAATTTTCCCAAGTAGTTCTTTGTCTCTTTCAGAATGAAGTCCCCTCCTCTCAGGTACCCAAGGCCCTTTGGGGTCTTGCTACCTCTCCTCTCTTATCACATTGCCCTTGATAACAGCCCGGTGCAATTGCTACCACCCCCTCAATGGGCTCTTTCTCCTTGATTCTTTGCATGTACCACTTCCTCAGCCTAGAAAGATCTCCCAGAGCTGCCTCTTTTGGGACTCAGTTTGGGGGTCACCTACTTGAGGCCAAGGTGGGGTAGGTCCCACTGCTGCGCTTCCATGGTCCACTGGACTCTTGCCTCTCAAGCCTGCGCAGGTCTGCATGGGCACACCTTGTTTACCCACCTGACCCCCTACTTGAGAACAAGGGTGCTGCCACTCTCCTGTTGTACCCCGACCCCTAGCCAGGGAGGTCCTCAGTGAATGGTAGGTGGTAGTGGTGGTATTAGTTATTATGATGGTGATTATCTTTGACAAACATTTATGAAATCAATGACTCTTCCCAATAGTTACTAAGTGTTTCCTCCCAGATCAACTTATTGGTTCATCGATTGATATATTGACTGACTTCTTCTACACACCAAAGTAACAGACTAAGTGCCTCTTTCCATCCAGAACTATTTACCCTTTTCAGAGCCTCTTCTCTTCTTCAAGGCATGAAAAAGAGGAAATGGCACCTGATGAGGGAAGGAAGTGGTCACCACCACATTCCTCAGCAATGAGAATGGCTCCAGGGACACTCCTGGAGTTCACGGTACAGGTCCTAATGCAGGAGACAATTTTTTATTACAGTTCAAATTTCCCCCAAAAAATGGATATGTTTCAGTCCAAATTTATTACAGTCACAGGGCTCTTTGATCTACCTGGCTCAGCTGTATTTCTTAAGTAAACTGAGTGAGAATTGGTTTTGCTTAGTCATTAAAAATCACCTATGTTGAAGGTTAAATGTCCACAGACCAGCATGTATTCAGTCAAGCAACTTTTATGTGGCTTCCATGTCACACAGGGCCCTGTGCTGGCCTCTGGGAGAGGTGGAGTCACACAGAAGAGGTCACCCCTGCCCTGAGAAAAGGTCTGGTCCAGTGGCCAGTGAAGGAGCCATTGTAGCTATTTAAACAGTTCAATCCCTTGTGTTAATGTTTGCTTAACTAAAGGCAGCTGCAACTCAAAGAAGAACAATTTCTTTGTACCTGCTGCAAACACAGACTTTTGCTAAATGATCCCCTTTAATCCTGACTTTACCATCTTACAGATGAAGACACTGAGGATCAATGAGAGTCATTACTGTCCCGGGCCACATGCTCTTACATGGTGGGGCTGAGATTCCACTGAAGGTCTGACACTGCCCGAAGGCCAGGCCTTTCTACTCGACCACGCTGGTAATCCAAGGGCCCACCACGGCCATTAAAGGAATGTCAGCGAACCACAAAACTACACACAAAGTTGCCAGGTCTAAACAAACTCCACTGGGACCTGTTTACAGCTCCTTGAAAGCCAACAGCCATCCAGTAAATTAAAAACAAACACACACACACACACACACACCCCATTAAGTCAAAAAGAAAATGTGACACAAAGGAACAGTCTACTTAATTACTTATTGTTAATGGGCCCCCCAGCCAGCCCCAAAACACAGTTAGTGGCTTCTATCTTAGGCTTCTTTTGGCTTCCCCTAGAAGGTGGAAGAAGGATGTTGATCCTTGAGCAAGAATGCACGGACAGGCAGGGGGCCTGTGGCCTTTGAGCCACAAGGCGGTAGAGGAAAAGGTGCCCGCAGCTGTGTGGACCCTCTCCACCCTCTGTCTGCGAGCTCAGGGAACTCCCCAGGCTAACCATGGCCAACTCTAGGCAAGACCTGGACCCTCAGTGAAGCCATTCACAGACAAGCTGAAAGCATGACCCTGGGAAAGGACCCCAGACCCCCAGTGCTGCCCTCCCACAGGCCTCCTCTCCTCATCCTGCATGACCAAGGCCTCGTGTTGACTTTCTGTTTGCAGGACATAGTTCTCCCTGGCTTCCTCCTTTGGTGTCTTCAAATTACCACACAGACCCACCAACGGGCATGGTGATTAGGAATTACATCAAGTGCTTCACTCGTAGGCTTTGAATAGTCTCTCCTAACCAGAGAGTTTCTGCCATGGCTGAGAGTTTTTTATTATTCTGAGAATACGAATTGCATGGCACCCACAGTGCCTGGGAAGCAGACAGGCTGACTTCTACGACATTTACCCGGGGAAAGTGCCCATCCTTTGCTAGGGGATTGGAAAGGATTTAGCTGCACACTCGATAACTACTGATCATGCAAATAGCTTAGGACTCTGCAGGCAATAACTTTTGGGGAAAAGCCCCACTCACATGAGTGGTGTTTTGACTCAGATCCCTCTCAGGACTTGAAAGGTGATGTTAACCACTCAGCATGTTTTAAAGCCCCTGGAAAAATCAGCAAGGGTGCTTTCTCTCCTACGCTCCTCTGGGGATGGAGGGGTTGGAAGCCCTGGGAAGCCCCCTCCCAAGCCATGTGGACCCATGCCCTGAGATCCCAGGGACTGTCACTCAGGACAATGAAAATGGCTCCCTCTGCCAGGACCTGACTTTCAGGGACATCTGTGAAGTCATGTCAAGATGATTGAAAGGAAACCTTTCCTTTGGGCATGACTCAAGAAGAGCATTTCGCCCAGAAGGAAGCTGTAGGGGCGAAAACAAATCAATGGACTTGCAGATAGATGTTCCCTGGGCCCGAGTACAATTTACACAATGCAATGTACAAAGAAGATAAATCTACTCCCTCTCTCTGCCAAGCTAGAGCAGATTCCTGAATAAAAACAACTCTTTGCAACAGAACCTTAGACTCGGCTAGAAGTGAGTTTCCTCAAAAGGCGCAAGGGACAGGGTTAGGAATTCCTGAAACCATACAGCAAGCATTTGAATCTAGCAGCATTCAGAGCAAAGGGGAGGGGAGATTGGGAAGGGCAGGGGAGACAGGTGCAGGCACGATGTTCCTCCGGGACGATTTACAAGGAGAAAGTTGTATGGAATGAGTTTTCCAATAACGCAGGAGAGCAGCCGCACAGCCATCTTCAGACGGAGTGGCAGGTCATCGATTTGAGAAACAAGTCAAGCCAGGGTTATGCTCTTTTCATTATAACCAGGGGGAAGGGACCCGGCCAGGAGGAAATGGTTTTGCAGGAGCCAGAGCTTAAAGAAACATGTTTCCCGACTCCTACAAACCACTTTGGCAGCCGGGTAAAGCCAGGGCCAAAACAAACACATTAGGAGCCACCTCCACGTCTCCCCTCCTCCCCTCCCTCCCAAACCCGTGGAAACTTGATTTGTCTCAACTCAACATAAGCTGGGAAACTGGAGAGGAGGAAGGGGGAAGAGGAAAAGCGAGGGGAGCCAGGCAGCGTCCATGCAGTCAGTTGTGTGATTGATTTAGAGCCACACCAGCCTCTGAGTGCCATCGGCAAGATCATACCTCCTGCTGCTCTCGGGGGAAATTCTCCAAGATCCATGGCTGGGGTTAAGGAGAATCTCTAAGCCATCAGGAAGGAGCAGAGCACTGCAGCTCCTCAGAATGATGGACCAGGGCGAGCTTTAATTAACAGGGTCTGATGCCTCTTCTTTTTTGGTAACTGAGCAGATTTAAAGGGCTAGAGCCCCAATTTGAAGGGTGCCGGTGCCGGTGCTGGGGCTGCTCCGGCTGCTGCTCCCGCTCCTGGAAAAGCTTCCCGCAGACCTCTCGTGTCGGCAAGGACACGGGCTGCGAAGGTGGAACAGTGCGAGGGGGAACGCTGGGGTCTCTCGGCCGCGTGGTTTGAATCGGAATCGTGGGGCTGTGCGCCCAGGCACCGCCCACACCAGTGAGCGCCAACGTCCCGCGTGCCGTCTCCTAGGTCAGGGCGGAAGGGCTGGGCTCTGCGGGCGCAGGTGGCATCAGCGACACCCTCTCCAGGCATGGGGCTGGACAGGACGCTGCCCGGGCAAAGCAGGAAGCTTGGTCTCTGCTGTGTGCTTCTTTCCTGAGAGCACTGCTCGGTGACAGCCACCAAGTAAGCTGCACACACGCACACCTGCCCATATATGTACACATACCTGCCCATGTACACACACACCCCTGCCCATGTACGTACACACCCCTGCCCATGTACACACACCCCTGCCCATGTATGTACACACCCCTGCCCATGTACACACACGCCTGCCCATGTACACACACACCTACCCATGTACACACATACCTGCCCTCCCACACGCCTACCCATGTATACACAGGTACCTACCCACATATACACACATGCTTGCCCATGTATAAACACATACTTGGTGCACACACACCTGCCCATGTACACACACATGCCTGTCCATGTACACATACATGCCTGACCATGTACACACACGCCTGCCCATGTACACACACATCTGCCTATGTACACACACGTCTGCCCATGTACACTCATACCTGCCCATGCACACATGCTTGTCCACCTTCCAGACACCAAAACACAAAGCCACATGGCCTACAGCCAGCCAGACCCCTGCCCATACAGCAGCATGTTGCAGGCAGATGACCAAGAGAAATAGCTGTGAAGAGCATGGCCAGGGGAGGAACCTGGGATAAGGTGGCTGCAGGGATGAGGGAAGAGCAGACCCATGTTGGAAGTTCCCTGCCTCTCTGGCTGCCTGTGATAGAGTATGGGTCTGGTGCAGGGAGAGTTCCTGTGTCAGGGATAGACCATCACCCTCAGAGACGCCCTCGCCACACAGCCTCTTCTGCTGGCTCCTGCTCAGACAGCCGCTGGCCTCCCTGCGAGCTCACCTTGGCTAAGACCCCTGAGACTGGTCCTCAGAGTAGCCTGTTGTGCTTGGCGTCCCATACAATGGACTTGATTTTTCTGTGATTGCTTCTTTAGTGGCTCCTTGTGTGATCTTTTAAATACCGTTTTCCCCTCATAAGCACACAAAACAAATCCAGCCAACTGGTGCTCAGTAGCCAGAGGTTGTCAGGGTAGGTGCCTCAGAGTGAGTGCTGGGGTGTCAAGGAGGGAGCTGTGGTGTGGGGGTGAACCTCAGGTCCCGCCCCCAGGTGTGTCCCCCTTGAGCCTGGTTTTCTAATTTGTAAAACAACAGAGTTGAACTAAGCCAGTAATACTCTTAACAGAAAGGGAAAGGGAGGAAGGGGACCTATGGGCTTTTAGAAAGCTTGTTCAATTATCTGAACACTAAACTTGACCAAATCTTCTTGGCTGAAGGGGACAGCACACTACAAAGAGCATGCCCTAAAAAACCTTGAGAAACCCTGTGCACGATCGTCTCCACTGTCCTCAGAGTCAGGAAGGGACTGAGTGACCACAATCTCTGTGATCCCAACCACTCCTCGGAGAAATGGGTCCTGCATGCAGCCAGCTCAGACTGGTAGTGTCAGAGAGAGTTTAGACCCCAGCTGGGCCCTAGGCAAAAAGTCCCTGAGCCTTCCCTGCAAACGTCTCTCTGTGCCCACCCTACCCCTGCCTGGCTCCCACCTTTGGATGCCCAGAGCCCTCAAACCCACTGAATAAAATCTTTGTTGGCAAAGAATCTGCTATCACCCACGCAGACATCAGTTAAGTGCAATTTCTTGTCCTCTGTCTTCCGAAGAGATTTGCAGATTGCATCTTCTCTCACCCTTAGAGAAAGCCAGCAAGGGAAATGGTGAGGTCGGGGCTGGGGACATGCGCCTGGCATGAAGTGTGTCCCTGCAGACTTGCAGTCCTAGAGCCTTGACCCCAACCCCCCACACGGAGTGGGGCCTCTCCAAGTAAGACAGACTCTGTTGTGGTAGGGTGGGCACAGCAGGTGCCCAGCAAGAACCACCACACAAGGAAGTGGCCAGAGTGGAGTTCCAACCTCTATTCCTACTACCTGCCCCCCAAGAGCTCAGGTCTCTTTCCTCGTTTTCACTAATAAAATCAAGCCCCCATTTTCTTGAGACTGGCGACGCGGTGGGTCCTCACATGGGACAGGAGCAGTGGCCTCAGCGCTGCCTTTTCTCCAGGCCCTTGGTGTACTTTCCCCATGTTCCCACAGCCGCCACCATGATGGCTTTATGGGCCTCTGTGCCCCTAAATGCCACAGTTCACATCTTCCCTCAACTCTGTCCACAGTTCCTCAGAACAGAACTAAACCCAGGCTGGATTATTTGGGTAAAAGTGCCACAAACTCAGATGGTAGCAGGAAGCTGGTCACCTGGGCAGAGACAATGACCCAACTCTCCTGGGGCCCCTGCCGTCCTGTGGGCTGGGGAGGTGGTCCACAGCGTCCACCACCGGGGAGTGTTCCCGGGGCTCAATGTCCAAACAGAAGAGACCAAGGCCCAGAGAGAAGGAGGCATTCCTTCGACTCCTGCCTAAGGTCCACCGTTTGCACCCTTCTGCCCAAATGATGTCCTCCCAGCCCTGGCGACTGACAAATGAAAGTTCTATCTTCTTCATTCCTGTTGGCAGGAGCTTAACTTGATCGAGCTTCTTCTATGAGATAAGCTTATCACAATGCAACCCAGGAGGCCTAATCTCTGTTTAAGGTGGGAGAGATTTTGTGAAGGCTTGAAGTTAGCCTGTCCATAAATCTGCTTTTGTGCTGGTTGTTCATGATCTCCCCTCAGCTCCAGGAAACCCGCAGAGACTCTGCGGTGCTGGGGCCGGGCTGTCCAGACCACGCGTCCCAGCACCCCGGCCTGCTGCTTTTCTGTTAGGTTCAGTCAAAGGAAGATTCAGGAAGGATACCGGAGGTGAGGAGGAAAGAACACAGCAGAAGGTTGGCCCAGGCCCCCAGCTCGCTTTGGTACCGCTGATACCAGCCTCCCTGTACCCCTCGGAGGTCCAGCACCAGCTTTGCCCTCTCGAAGAGGAACCAGCAGCAGCCGTGACAGGACCCTCGGCATCAGGAATACCCATTGCAGTCCTGCTGGGCCGCCACCTCCCTCCGAGGTCTGAGCGCCAGCCCCACGGGGCCCTGGCCAGACCAGGTGAGAACTTCTCTTTTGTTCCCCAGTCCCAGCGGAAGTAGCTACTCTTGCAATTACTAATCTCTGGGTGTTTCCAGCTCTCCGTTCCTGTGCAACTAATCATCTATATGAAATGCCATCTATTTGGAACATCTAATGTGGTTTTTGTTTTCCTGACTGGACAAGAATTTTCCTTGGAGATACCGAATTGGAGTGTTCTAATAGTCATGATTGAGCCCCCATTTGAACATTGTGGCACATAATATGCAGTTGGGAGTATAAATGTCAACATTCACAGATTAAAGGAAATTATCCAGCCTGGGCAACACAGACATTAAAATTAAATTTTGTAGAAAAATTAAATTTTTCTACAAAAAATTTCAAATAAAAAATTAGCTAGGCATGGTGGCGTACCTGTAGTCCCAGCCGCTGGGGAGGCTGAGGCAGGAGGATCACTTAAGCCCAGGAGTTAAAGGTTACAGTGAGCTATGATCATGCCACTGCACTCCAGCCTGGGTGACAGAGCAAGACCTTGTCTCTAAAAAGAAAAAAAAACTTTTTTAAAAGAAAGGAAGTTAGAGGAGTGAAGTTTTACGATCATTCCTCAAGTTGGAGTACAGTGGTACATCCTTGTATTACGTATTTGTCGTTTATTACACCAAATTTACAGCTATCAAAAAGAAAAAATATTCCTAGTCTGATTTTAGATCTAGTGAATTGAAAACAAAAAATTAAGGGGCAACTAAGAAACTTTGCTTTGGGAGAATTGAACCAATTCACTAATGAAGGATGATGGATAATTTGTATATTATCATTTTGCTTGTTCTTTAGTTATGCTAGATGTGTTAGGTAAATGTTAGTACGTTTTATAAATATGTTGGAAACTGAACAGCGTAGATTATTAGGGAATTGGAGGGTCTTAATTCTGCTCTCACTTCATCCCTGTGGGATCTCTGCTCAGAGAACCACACAAAGCGCTGGGCAGAGCCTGAGAAGTTGCCCCAGGGCAGGAGGTGTAAAGAAGGACTCTGGTGTCTTCCCCCTCCACATCGGGAGGAGGAGGAGGGAGGTCATCAAACATGATGAGACCTGGAGAGCAGGTTTGGTCGGACATCCACCCAGACATAGAGAGACAGGGCAGCACAAAGACACTCTGTTGGGCTGGGCTGTCTGCAAAGAGACAAGAAGTCTAACAAAGTGCCCGTGCGTGGCAGTGCAATTTTGACCATGGAGACCAGCCCCTGCCCCCAGCCCAGGGCCCGGCTTGGGCCAGTGATCCTCAAGTCCTCATTATAGGGAGGGGCTGGCAGACAGAAAAGCCTGGAGAGCAAGACAGAAGCGTTCCCTCTTTGTGGGCAGGGGTGTGGCCAGGGCAGAGAGGGAGCAAAATGTCTTCAGGGCCTCACGTCCTCCTTACCCCGCCCCCTCTCCTGGTACCCCCACATTGAACAGTACTTATCTGTGCCACCTTGGAAATCTGGCCCCAAGCCGTCTCCTCCTCTCTGCCCTGCTGCTGCTGGCTTCAAGCAAGCCCTTTTGATCTCTCATCTGGCCTCTTACAAGAAATTGCTAAATGAATCCCCTACCTCGTCCTGGTGGGCATGGGAGACACGGTGACAAACTAGGAAGATGAAGCCCCAGCCCTCGTGGAACTCAGGAGCTGGCAGAAAAGACAAACATCAAACAGTTGCAAAGGCAAACCAGTATCTAGAGCAAGAAATGCACGGTGCTGCTGCTGGTTCTCACAGTGAGGATATATTAC
Source organism: Daubentonia madagascariensis (assembly GCA_023783475.1). Taxonomy (NCBI): domain Eukaryota; kingdom Metazoa; phylum Chordata; class Mammalia; order Primates; family Daubentoniidae; genus Daubentonia; species Daubentonia madagascariensis. Next base: position 9,960,353 of record JAKFHU010002004.1, on the reverse strand, counting down.
TCTGGGGACTTGGGGGCTCCTGGGGTGGGCATGACGCTGGGACCTGGGAGATAACAGGTGTTGATGAGGTGATGGGGGCGAAACTGCTCCAACACTGATCCAGCTGGAGACCATCAAGGTCAGGCTGGAGAGGTGAGCAGGAGGTCGTCAGGAGGCTGTGGACCTCATGCGTAGGGAGAGAAGAGGAAGCTGCCACAGGGCTACGCCAGATCGCGACATGGTGAGATGTACCATTATAGAAGATCCTTCAACCGCATGGGCTATCTAAGGGATCTATTGCACAATCCAAGTAAACAATGAAGGAAACTTGAACAAGAGCTGACAACCAAAGCACAAGTGGATCGATCTTTCTACAGTATTTGGAATAAAAATCAAACTCCACAATCTGCTTTAAAGGCCCTTCATAAGCTGCTGGCACCAAACCACCTTTCACCACCTTCGTCTCCTGCCAGCTCCAGCCACAGGAAACGACTCGCAACTCCCGGAAGAGGTCAGCTTGATACATCTCTGGGCCTTAGCACGTGTTTTCCTCCAGTTTGGAATGTCCTTCCTTGCTGCCCCAGTGAACTTCTACTTATCTGTCAAGGCCCTACTCAGATGTCACATTCTCTGGGAAATGTTCTCCCAAGGATCACCTTTGCCTCTCCCTCCCACTTCCTGCAGGCAGAGAGGGCTACCTACTCCCCTGAAGCAGTCAGGACACTGTGCAGCCGTTTTCCCTCCCACAGGACTGTCTTTCACTCTATAAGGGTGATGTCCCTCCATAAGAAATAGGTGTCCTTCCATAAGAGACAGGTGTTCCTCACCTTCCTATTCTTAGTGCCTGGTACAAAGTGGTCCCACAACAAATTCTGGTTAAAATGAATTGGTGGGTATATTTCCATATTAATAAGCCAAGTGAGCTTAGCTCCCTGGGGTAAAATGCAAAGTTTGTAAACCTCACACCTGTGAAATTCTAATAAAATGTCAACAATCTAGCCACTAATAGCCTATAATCAAGGGACAGTCTGTCCAATAAGTAAATAGTTGTCTTATCTGTTAGAATAATACACAAGTAATGATTTTTAATCTTCTCATTTTTCTGACATTAGCCACATTTCCTGGAGTTGTTTCACTGCATCTCCGCCCGTAGAAGTAGACCAGACCAACCTAAATGCAGGAACCCAGGCCTCAGGAGCCCCCTCTAAACCCAGACACAGTGGCATGGCCTGCGCAGATGCTGATTTCCCTCACTGGCAGGCACAGCAGCCCGGGGAGGCCAGAAGGTATCCGCAGGTGAATTTCCTGGAGGTGATGAGCAGCTCACAGCTTGACGGATAGTCTTGCTCTGTCCTCCTGACCTTGGGCACCAGCACAACTGGCTGTGCCATCCCAGCCTGTCTGAGTAGAGGGTGCCCAAGCAGGATGCGCTGGATAATGCACAGTGTAAGTAACAGTGTCATTTCCCTAAAGTGGGTTGCTGTCACTCAGCAAGGCCGTCTACTGATGCTCAAAGGCCCAACTTCCTCTCCTTATCTTATAGCCTGAGGAGACGCCAAACTCAACAATAACACCATTGGCTTCTAAGAAAACACATCAGTCAGACGAGCCTGTGGGTACAGACACAAACTGAGGCTCAGAAGAAGTGAATCAGGGCAATATCCATAGCCTGGTGAGGGCTATCCTGGCTTTATGCACAGAAAACTCACTGTCAAGAGAGAGCTACGATCAAGCTGTGATTTTGGGGGAATTCTGGGCACTCAGCAAACAGCAGCCCTGTCTGTCAAGAGTGTGAACAGCCACCAACCATCCCTGCAACCGGGCTCCCTTCTGTATGGCCAAGGGATGGGAGCCAGGCAGAGTGGGGTGGGAGCTGTTAGGATACCCAAAGCACTCCCTCCCTGTCCCTAGCCAACAGACCCCTATATAGTCACACCAGCCCAGCCACTTGTCACAGTCTGCTCTGAGGCTGGACAGGATTTATTTTTCCCCCTGGCTGTAGTCCTTGTTAACTTACATACAACTTACATACAACTATGCATGCTCATCACAGAAAATTAGAAAGCACAGAGAGGTAAACTCCCAAAATGTCACCATCCAGGAATCACCACTGTTAGAGTTTATTTCCCTCAATTGCCAACAAGAACATAGCAAAACTTCACCCTCCACTGCCTGTTTCTTTACACAACTGTGACCACCACCACCACTCTGGTGACTCTCTGAGCGCCAAGCCTCTCCTGCAGGGTCCAGCCTGGCGTGCTCTGCCTGGAGAGCCAGCCAGGGCATAGGCTGGGCCACACTATGCTCAGCACCTTCTTGGACAGGCTGTCCTTAGTGGCCAAGACCAAATCTTTCATCTGCCTTCTCAGGCTTGAGAAGTAGCTCATTTTTATGAGGTAAAGGCCATCCAGAGTGAAATACCATTTCTCCCAACTACTCAGAGAACTCCAAGAATCCAGCTCAGAGGGGAGTGGGGAATATGACTCTAATATTAGGAAGTCTTAAAGGACAAAAAAAGTGGAAGAATCTGGGATTGCTGAATCTGAATTGATTGGGAAAAGGACAGATCTCTTTTCTTACTAAGGCCCTACCTTAGCGGTTGGTTACAGCAAACTCACCCTCCAACCCCCGCTACGCCAGGGTGGCTGGTATAGGAGGAGTGAATGCTCCTATGGTCCCCTTCCACCTAAGAGAGAGGACACTGATAATGTGGTAGGACTCAAGGTACAGAAAGACTGCAACGTCAAAGCTCTGATGGGTCTTAGTGTAGCCATGAATGGGTAGGTATCTCTTTATTGGGTACTGTATGATGTTGGACTCAGGGACACAGCTAAAAGCCAAGGCAAAGTAGGACTAATAATACTTTGCAAAATAATAAAAATGCCATTCCTACTTTGCATATCATGTCATATTTCTTATAAAAGTTTTTCTGCAAGAGGCGCTATTCATAGTGTTGCTCCCTGAAGTTGTGCAACATGGTGGCCCTGAATATTTCATTTCTTCGTTAATGTGGAACTGGAATACATTGTCTCTGAGAATCAATATGGGTACTGAGAAACATGTGTCTATGTGGACACACATACGTAGGTATGGTCGCTGCCACTGGATTAGATGTGACGGAGAAAACCCTTTATTCAGATCCTCACATGAATGGGAAGATCTCAAAGGGCTTTGGACTTGGAAAGTAAAACTCCTTCCTGGGTTGTTCTGCTGGATTTCAAATGCCACAGCCCAGCCCAGGCTGTCCTTTGGGAGCTTCCCTTGGTGCTGTCCAGACTGAGGAATTCAGACTTTGGGAAAGGCTTTGCTAAGAGAGGGATGGGTCCCAGGACAAAACCAGCCTGAGGGTAGAAGGTGGATTTCCCTTCCAAAGGGGTGGATATTGGCTTTTAGATGGTTGAAGAAGGAGGAAGCTTCACCTTGAATGGCAGGTTAGCAACACAGAAAAAAGAGAATAAGTCCATAGTGGACCTCTGTGAGGGTTTAAACTCTTTTCATGATTTTTCCCTAGCACTTTGGTGACAGATGGATCTTGTGGTTTTAAAATAATCCTCCCCTTCTCTGTCACATGTCCCTTTGCTTATCCTCCAAACTTTAGTCAAGGCTGGTGTGTGGAGGCTGATGGGAATCACTAATGGGGTGGGGCAGTGAAGAGAAAACTCCACAATACTGTTGAAGAGGCTGGTGACCAGCAGTAAAGGGGGCACCGTTCACAGCAGGATTGGACAGCAGGGAGGAGCTTGCCCCGTGGACGTTCACTGGCCAGGTGGGAGATTCAGGTGCAGATGTGAGATGAACTCCCCCTTTCCCCAGAATACTAAAGAACAGTGGCCCTTGAAGAGGAGAGACTCACCCATGGGTTACACACCTGGGTTCAAGTGTGATTGTGCCACTCCCTGGCTCTGAACTTGCCAGGCACGTCCTTCCCTCTGTCAAGACCACAACACCTGCCCAAAAAGCCTTCCTTTCAACTCTCAACTGTTCATATTCCACCATCCATACGTGTTCTGTCCAAGTCCCATGTCTTTTGTCAATGGGTACGGCCATAACAACACCACCACGTACCGTTTAGCACCTGGCACACACGCTAGGTGAAGTGCATTTAATTCTCACATCCATGCTATGAGGTAGATGCTATAATCTCCATTTTTCAGGTGTGGAAACTGAGGCTCACAGGGCCAGAATGGTTTGCATTTTAAACATTTGCATTTTTCTGGGAGTTGGGCTTCAGGAGGCTGAAAGTTAGAGCAACGTTCCCAGCCACTTCCTCAGTCACAGGAGGAGCAGGAGCTGCTAAGAAGGCTGATGAGTCCCACTTGGACTCCTGTTTTAGTCCTGGGGACAGATGCCATCACATGGCAATGGCAAAGGTGCTAAAAGCAGAAACCACCAATGTCCTTCATTCCAAGATCAGACTCAACCCACACCTAAGAATCTCCCAGGCAGAATCAGGAATGGTAATACATATGTCAACCCCATGGCTTTGCAAGAACCTCCAGTCCCTCTTGATGTCTCCAACTATACCCAGGCCCAGCCTCAGGGACCCAGAGCAACCCCCACAGGTACTCTCAGCCCAGCTCAGACTTCAGGGGCCAGTCCATCAAACCCAAGTATCCCAGACAGAGCACAGGATGCCATTTCATCTCAGAGGCGCCTCTCTGGTCTCTCCAGAGCTTGAGAGAGAAGAAAGAATTTGGAGTCAGGGTGCAGGTGGATACACTGCTGGATAGCTTGTACTTGCTGTTCATGGCTCGATACAGACATCACCTCATCCAAGAAGTCTTCCTTCATGCCCAAGGTTAGTTTCCCATCCCCTGTGCTCTCCAAGCATCACACACTCCCCATACAGATTTATCACACCATACTGTAAATTCCCAGTGCTCTCTGCTCCCAAATGCATGCTAGACTGTGCTTTTGAGCTTAGAGGCTGTGTCTTTCTCAGCCCTATGGCAGGCTACAGCAGTGGCCTCCTGCATCTGCCAATGTCCTGGGTTCCCCTAACCCCAAACTGGAGCTTTAAGACGTGGCCTGCGTCCATTTGTACCAGGATTAACATCTTTCCACTCACCCCCCCACCCCTGATGGCTGCAGCCAGGAAAAATAAGAAGCAGGAGTTGACAGCAGAGCTCTCCAAGGCCGAACCAATAGAAGAGGGCTTGGTAAGGTCACAGTCAAAGTCGGGAAACAGACAGACACTCTTCCAGCATAATAAAGTCCAAAAATTATGCTAGCGGGAAGGCATGACTCCTTCGCGTAGATCATTGAGGTCTGTGGGCAGGAGATTAACACTTGCGATATAAAATGCCTGGTTTGTTGTTTAAAACAGTTTGGGATGATCATAGAGAAACAGAAAGAAAAATCAAGCTTCCACCCAGCGTGCAGGGCCCCTCCTTTCTCTTCTCCTACTTCCAGGCTCCAAGCTTCCCCCTCACTCTGAGCAGAAGTAAAATGAATGGGGACTCTAATACTGGTAAGCGACTGGGACAACCCAACCAAGAGAAGAAACCGGACCTGGGAAAGAAAGAAAGAAAAATAGAGTAGAATTAGGATGGGAAACAAGGTCCAAGTGGGAGATGGGGCCAGCCATGAGGACATCCATGTGCGGGCTGACACCCTGAAGGTCTAGTCAGGGAGGCCCGAGCTTGGAATGACGCAAAGGTTCAAGCTAATCAGATGGAGGCCACAGTTCCCTCTCCACAGCCACTGCCCACCCCAGTTCCGTATAGTTTAGATTCCATCACAGGGACCCAAGTTGGAGAACAGACAAAACTTTCCTTGAGGCCGTGTGTGTGTGTGTATGCACACGCACACACATGTGAACAGGCACTTGCCTGGCAAAGGAAGAGCACTAGCTGGCAAAGGACCAGCCCTCCTTCCCTAAGGTCAACAGCAGACACCTGTAGGGTTGGGAACGTGGGGGTAAGTGGACACCTGAAAGATCCCCAGCCACAAGGGCGTCCACGGTCTAGTGTGTGTGAGGCACCAAGAGGTCATCAGGTATTTACAAAATAGGGTAAGAAAATGCTCCATAGGAAGTGCAGGATGTTTTGAGGACAGAGAGAAAGGGCACCTTAGGGTTCAGGAAGGCTTCCTGGAGGAGGTGATGTCTGCGTTGAGCTCTGAGAATCAAGAAGTTAACTAGAAGCGTGTTCCTAGACTACCTCCCTCCACCACCCCTGGAGAACACCTACAGACCCCCCTGTAGGTCTAAGATAAGGAGACTTGCACTGGGTCACACACCTCGGATGTGTCCGAGACAGCCTGTCACCCGGGTGAGTCCCTGGAGCTCCCCGGCCCTCTCATTTACCTGCGTTCCTTGGTGGTTCCAAGTTCTTTCCCAGGCCTGCTGGTGGGGCTGAGAAGGTGATTTGCAGCATCCACACCTGGGGGAACCTCCCACAGAGCCGGCCCTGGCTTGGCCCTTGGAGCCCAGTGAAGGCGTGCCAGGCCCCGGCTAGGCTGCCTGCTCGGGCTGGAAGAGGGAGAGAGGGCTGCGAGCTCCTGGAGCCCAGCCAGGCCTCCCCAGCCAGCCAGGCAGGTGGCGGAGGAGCCCGACAGAGCCTTGTAAAAGCTCCCGAGGATCACATTAACTCCCGAGAAGCCATAGATGCAGCTGGCTGATGGCAGCGTCTACCCACAGCAGAACCCGACCCGGGCCAGTGGGGTCCACCTCCCCCACTCTAGTCCTCTGCGTATGCGCCTGGTTAACTTTAACTTGCTACTTCCTTTGAAGCTGGCCATGATGCAACACCCCCACCCCTCGCCCCAGCAACACACCCTGGGTAGCATCCTCTGCTATGGAACTGTCTGTCGTCTTGCTTGAATCTTTTTGTTAAATATATCTTTTATTGAGGTAAAATTCACATGACATAAAATTAACCATCTTAAAGTGAATAACTCAGTGCATTTAGTACATCCACAATGTTGTGCAACCACCACCTCTACTTAGTTGCAAAACATTTCATCACCACAAAAGGAAACCCTTTATCCACTAAGAAGTTATTTCCTGTTCCCCTCTACCCACAGCCCCTGACAACCACCAATTTGCATTCTGTCTCTATGGATTTACCTATTCTAGATGCTTCATATAAATGGAATCATACAATATGTGCCCTTTTGTGTCTGGTTTCTTTCACTCAGCATAATGTTTTCAAGATTCATCTACATTGTTGCATGTGTCAGCACTTCATTCATTTTTATGGTTGGTCCATTGTATGTACACATCACAATTTGTTCATCCAGTCATCTGTTGATGGACGCTTGAGTTGTTTCTACCTTTGGGCCACTGTGAACAGTGCTGTTATGAATGGTTGTGTACATGTATTTGTTTGAGTACTTGTTTTCAATTCTTTGGGGAGTATTCCTAAGAGTAAAATTTCTGGATTATATGGTAATTCCGTGTTTAACTTTTCAAGGTACCACCACACTGTTTTCTACAGTCGTTGAACTATTTTACATTCCCACCAGCAATGCACAAGGGTTCCAATTTCTCCACATTCTCACAAACACTTAACATTTTTTAAAGAGCTGTCATCGCAGCTATGAAGTCGCAGCTCATTGGGGTTGTGATTTGCATTTCTTTAATGACTAATGATGTTGAGCATCTTTTCATGTGCTTTTTGACAAGTTGTGTACCTTCTTTGGAGAAATGCCTGTTCAAATCTGTTGCCCATTTTCAAATTGGGTTGTTTGTCTTTTTGTTGTTGAGTTGTAATTGTTCTTTATATATTCTGGATACTCTAGACCCTTATCAGATATATGACTTGCAAATTTTTTCCCCATTTCGTAGGTTGTCTTTTCACTTCTTTGATAATGTCCTTTGATGCATGAAAGTTTTTAATTTTGATAAAGTTCAGTTTATCTATTTTTTCTTTTGTTAATTGTGCCTTTGGTGTCATATCAAAAAATCCATTGGTGATGAAACATTGATCATGGATATTTACCCCTGTGTTTTCTTCTTCTAAGAGTTTCATGGTTTTTATCTCTTATACTTAGGTCTTTGATCCATTTTTGAGTTAACTTTTTTATATGGTGTAGGGTAGGGATTCAACTTCATTCTTTTTCATGTGAATATCCAGTTGTCTCAGCACCATTTGTTGAAGAGATTATTTTTCCCTATTGTATGATCTAGACACCCTTGTCAAAAATCAATTGGCCATCGACATACAGTTTTATTTCTGGACCCTCAGTTCTATTCCATTGATAAAGCTATCTATCCTATACCAGTACATATTATTTTGGATACTAGCTTTTCATAGTTGTAAAATCTTTTCCTTAATCTTGCCTGAACCCATTCAAGCAGAGATGACTTGACTCAGTTCCCCCTTTCCTACCTTGGTATCTCATAAGGAGCCTCCTAACTCTCAACTCTCCCTTGAAATTGTGATTCTGATTCTGATTCTGAATTCAGGATAGAAGGAAGGAAGTGGCAGTGGATATCCTGGAAAGCAAGTGTAAAAACTGTCCCCTTCAGTTCTCCATAAAAAGGAGGGGGCATAATGTGGTGAAAAGAACACAGGCATGTGTAGGTTACCAGCCCAGCTCTGAAGCCTACCAACTATGCAGTTTGAGCAACTTATCCTCCCTGACCCTCAGTTTTGTCACGTGGAAAATGGGTTGTTGTGAGATCTACATATGTGCAATAATGAAGTTGGGCATGGTGGTGTACACATGTAGTTCCAGCTACTTGGGAGGCTGAGAAGGGAGGATCACTTGAGCCCAAAAGTTTGAGACCAGCCTGGGCAACATAGTGAGACCCCATCTCTAAAAAAAAATTTAAAGCTCAGATGTACCCCAATAATGTACATCTGGCCAATAAATAGCACAAAATGGCACCGGGAGATGATCATGGAAACATGGGATATCTCAATTACTCCAAGATCAGATACACTTTCTCTGGAAGTGTGTGAATTGAGGATAGATCTCTTGTTTTTATCAGTCACAGGCACACGCAGAGCCAGGCCAGGCAGTAGAAGAGAGAACAATTAGTCTTTTATATGTCCTTACTTTCTTTGCTATAAAATGAGTTCTTTGGTTTAAAAAAAAAAAGATTATGTGTGTTATGCTGGTTACCATAATGGTCAATAAAGCTTTCTGTAAGTCCACAAATAGTGTTGTTGGCAGAAGCAGAGGAGCAGGGAAGGCAAATCCGTATCCAGAATGAGTGTCTATTTCAGTGACAACCAATCACAGCTCCCTCCCTGATGGAAGAGATCCAATATAATTAGTCATCTTATACTTCTAGCAAAGGAACAGACAAGTCAGAGCTTACAGGGCTTTCTAACTGCTCCTCAGAATTCCTTTTATTTGAGGCATCTCTAGATGTTCCAGTATTGCCCTCGGCTGAGACAGATGTTTTTATCTGGGATCTCCTTTGGGGAGTCTGGCCTGGCCAAGGCACTACCCAGGATCAGTGGGTCCTCAGCCAGGCGCCTCCTCGGTGGAGCACACAGGCCTCGTCGCTGGCCCAGGCTGCCCCATGCTGCTTCTGGAGGTAGGATGTCTCTGTACCACCCTCACCAAAGTGGAGTCCATGTGGTCCCTGTCTCTGCGGGTCACTCGCTTCCAAACTGAAGTTTATCCAGGTGCCACGGACAGGGCAGAGCCTCGGTCACATGCCTGCCTCCAGCTGCAAGGGTGGCAGAGGAAGCTTATTCCTGAGCTTTACTTTGGGGAGGAGCTGACATATCAAGTGGGAAATTCTCCCAACACAGGCTGGGTGGTCAAAGGAGCCAAGTGTGAACAAGAAAGATAGTTGTCCACCACGTGGGTATCCTACTGAGGTCCTATTCAGGCCTGGTAAACAGGATGCTATTCCTCTGCTTCCAACTCCACCATGTGAAGGCAGGGGAAATAGATATCAAGATGGGACAGTGCCACCTTCTCAACCAGTCATAGAAACCTCCCCACCTGCAGTGTCTCTGTTCCTGAACCTGGCATTTTACTGGGCAAGGCATCCTCGTCTAGCGAGTGAATGAATGCATGGTAAAATGACACAACGTAGGCAGATCTTAGTTGCCTCAGGTATGATATCTGGCATGTCTGGGATTGAAACCCACGACCCCACATGTTCCCTCCCACTCTCGCCTGCCTCAACCCATCAGCTGGATCTGAAAGGTGGAGCTTTCGCTCTGTTTCTAGTTTGCCAATGGAACGTGTGTTCCTGCAGCCCAAGCACCTTGCTAGCCTCCCGCAAGGGACTGAGCCAGCCAACTGTATCCTTGGATGTTGGCCAGCTGTTGGCTCAAGTTCTTCCGTCAACAGATTTACATCTAGCAATATATTTGGGTAGGAGGGATGCTGACTGTTATACGACCGGCTGCAGAGAAGCCCTCCTGCCTGTCCCATCTGCTGGTCCAGAGTCCATGCTGGCCCCAACCAAACACTGTGCACCCTTGCTTAGCTGACTCAGCTCCCCTGTCTTGGAGGCCACCCAGCCCATGCTTGACACTCCTCACCATCAGCCAAAGCTGCCAAGGTCCCAGGGTCCCATCTGAGTAGTGACACTTCCCTACTACACCACAACATTTCCAACTGTCTCAGGTCCCCCCATCCCCTGTCCTCTGTCAGCTAGGCTTCCCAAGGCTAAGACTGAGAAAATGGCTCCAAGCTTCCCAGTTCCATCACTAGGTCTTTTACAAGGATTATTATCCAAAATATCAGCATCAGAGTATGATTTTCAAAAAAGTTAATAACATGGCTCTCGTGCAAATATAGAATGAACACAAGGCCAAAGATTTATTTAACTTATTAATTAATGAAAGAGTCAGAGGGTTGGGTAAAGCAGTTTCAAAAGTTAATAAGTAAAGCTGATTCAAAAAGCATTTGAGGAACTGGGTATTTATAGGTTTCCAAAAAGTGAATGTTAGAATAAAGTTGCTAGGTTAGATACAAAAGTAGTTAATGTCCTTATAGGGCAATAACACCGTGATATTGGGAGTTATCTTTTCTACTAGACAGAAATCAGTGATATCTCCACCAGGAAAAACAATCATCATGTTAACATGTAACCCCACAATGTCTAGGCTTTTAATCAATAGTGAGTCAAACAAAGCCACAGTCCCCTATAATTAAATAGTCTGTGGGGATTGTTAAACAATGCCCCGTGTGACGTTGAAAGAAGATGCTGTTCTTTCTTTCCCTTATTGCTTACTTTTTCTTAACTCCACGGACGAGTTGTGAAGCCAGGCTCCTAGGAAGTGTCTCTGAGATACAGACCTGCACTGTTTAAAATTCTACAATGTCGCCCCATTGTTCATAAAGACATAAAGCCTGATTCGTGGGCAGGACATACAAAGTCCTGTATGACTTGAGATCTCTCCAGCCTACCTCTTGCCACTTCTGCACATGTGTCCGGCACTCTGGCCTTTGCAGTCCCCTAAACACACTGGCCTCTTCTATCTTCTGTACGACTTTGCCCAAGCGTGAATGTGAAACACCCTTCCCCTAGTTGTTCATCTGGATTACTCCGGTGCTTCATGACATGCCACAAAGGGGTACTTTCTCTAGAACTCCTTCCTTGACACCCCCAAACCCTGGGGAATCAAACCCTCATGATACAGCATCTATCGTAGCAATTATGGCAATACTACCAATGGCTGGGTTCTTAACTGGCACCAGGCTTTGTCCTGAATCATTTATCGATCCTTTCCAATTAAAGTCTTTGAACAAAGGTTGAACAAAGATAATTTTATCCCACTTTCCATATAAAGAAAGTGAAGTTCAGAGAAATGAATTCGTTTTCTAGAGATCACACAGCTGGAAAATAGTTGAGGTAGGACTCAAACACAGATCTTTCTGATCCACAGCTATATTTGTTCTTCTAATCTAGGGCTCTTTCATTTTCACACCACTCTGTGCAGATTTTCATGAGTTCCCTGATGAAATGAGCTTCATAGCATATGTCTTCCTGCACAGAAGGCCCAAGACTATCTGAGAATTAGACAAGCCTGGCCCCCACGAAGAGATATTAAGGACGTTGTAGAAGAGCATTTAGTATGTAGATGGTTGATAGCCCCTGGGAATTCTGGGGTGACCTCAGTTGGCAAAACCTAGTCCTCAAGCAAAGTGTAGTGGTGTTGAGTCACTTCCTGATTGAGACCTCCCAGGTCCTCTGAGATAGTGGAATTCTACTGGACATGCCCGCATCATGTTTCAACCCGAGCTTGCCAGTGTCCTGGGGGCTTGCACAACCAGCCCCTTCAGCCTTAAATGCTATCAGCCTGTAGCATTCAGGGCTGCGTTTCCAGCTTCTCTTCAAACTGTGCATTCATTTGTTCACTCATTTATTCCAGACAAAGGTACTGAACACCTACCATGTGCCAGGCACTGTACTAGGTGCTGGAGGTGGCAACAGTTAGCAAATTAGACAGGGGCAGTCCGCTGCTGGAGCTTATGCTCTATTGGGAGGAAGAAAGCAACTGAAGAAATGCACATAAATGTGAAATTACAGTTGGGATAAGTGCTATAAGGAAAGGTGCATGTCCTGAGAACGTGGAAGAAAAAGGATCTATTGGGCTGAGATCCAAAGGGTAGAATTGTATGGGGAGGGGGCGCAAAGAACGAGCTCAGGATGAGGGATGGCAAGGAGGCATGAGAAGCAACCCCTTCACAAGAGAGTTAAAGGAGACTGACTTATGTTGCTGGCGGCCACCATCTTCTCCTTCCCTTTTTGTTGCCTTGCCACTTTGTGTCCACTGGTTTCTCCCAGGACAACTTGCCCTTGTTCTCCAAAATCCCTTCTATCTGATCGCCCTTATTTCTGTTGAACGCGCATCACACTTTTCTGACGTCCCTGCGTGACCTATTGTTTACGAGGCTCCATTAAGACAGGAACTGTGTGCTCTTCATCTTTTTATCCCCAGAGCCTAGCACATTGTCTGGATCAGAATAGACAGGCAATAAATGAATGAATAAAAATAAATGATGACAGCACAACTCGGGGACATCTGTACCCAGTACACACATGCCATAAGCAGCCCAGTCACTCTGGGCAGATTCATCCCAGTGAGGGTAGCCAGCTCAGAGAAGGCTGCGACATCTCAGAGCCCAGGGAGGGGACCTAGTCTTTAAGTGATTGATTCTCCTGCCTTCCTCAGTGTCCTGACACCCTGGTGTGCAGGGGTGAACTATGAGTGGGTCATAAATAACTGGATACCCAAAATAAAATCAACACTGGCAAATAATCTAATTAAAATAATAAATTATAGGGGGTGTATTGTGGTTTTAATTTGCATGTCCCTAAAGACTAATGTATTGATCACTTTCTGACAAGTTTATTTGCCATGCATGTGAGTTCTTGGTGAAGTGTGTATTCATATATTATATCCATTTTAATGGGTTGTTTATTTTCCTAGTATTCAGTTTCAAAAGTTCTTTATGTATTCCGGATACAAGACTTGTATAACATACACTTTGCAAATATTTTCTCCCACAAATATGTTTCTATGCCTTGTCTTTTCATTCTCTTAATTGTATTTTATAGACAGATAATTTTTAAAAATTTTGATGAACTCTAATTTATCAATTTATACTTACTCTTTTATCTTGCTTTTTTTGTTTTGTTTTGTTTTTTATTTTAATAAATTTAGGGGGTGCCAGTGGCTTTTTGATACATAGATGAATTGTACAGTGGTGAAGTCAGGGCTTTTAGTGTACCTGTCACCCAGATAGCATAAATTGTACCTGAGAGGTAATTTTTGATCCCTCTTCCCCCTCCCACCCTCTCCCCTTCTGTGTCTCCAAAGTCAATTATACCCCTCTGTATGACCATGTATACCCATCACTTAGCTCCCACTTATAAGTGAGTACATGCGGTATTTGTTTTTCTGTTCCTAAGATACTTCACTCAGAATAACGGCTTCCAGTTCCATCCAAGTTGCTGCAAAAGACATTATTTCATTATTTTTTATGGCTGAGTAGTGCTCCATGGTATATATATACTGCGTTTTCTTTGTCCACTCATCAGTTGATGGGCACTTAGGTTGATTCCATATCTTTGCAACTGTGAATTGCACTGCGACAAACATACGAGTGCAGGTGTATTTTTGATATAATGACTTCTTTTCCTTTGGATAGGTATCTAGTAGTGGGATTGCTGAATCAAATGGTAGGTCTACATTTAATTATTTGAGGACTCCCCATACTGTTTTCATTGAGCTTGTATTAATTTACCTTCCCGCCAGCAGTGTATAAGCGTTCCCATTTCACTGCATCTGTGCCAACATCTATTGTTTTTTGACTTTTAAATAGTGGCCACTCTGACATGGGTAAGGTGGTGGTATCTCATTGTAGTTTTAATTTGCATTTCCCTGATGATTAGTGATGTTTAGCATTTTTTCATATGTTTCTTGGCCACTTGTATATCTCCTTTTGAAAAATGTTCATGTCTTTTGCCCACTTTTTAATGGGATTATTTATATTTTTCTTGCTGATTTGCTTGAGTTCTTTATATATTCTGGATATTAGCCCTTTGTCAAATGTATAGTTTGCAAGCATTTTCTCACATTTTATAGGTTGTCTATGTACTCTGTTGGTCATTTCTTTTGCTTTGCAGAAACTTTTTAGCTTGATTAAGTCCCATTTACTTATTTTTGTTTTTGTTGTATTTGCTTTTGGGGTCTTAGTCATAAATTCTTTGCCTAGGCCAATGTCCAGAAAAGATTTCCTATGTTTTTTTTCCTAGAATTTTTATGGTGTCAAGTCTTACATTTAAGTCTTTAATCCATCTTGAGTTAATTTTTTTGTGTGGTGACAGATAGGGATCTAGTTTCATTCTTCTGCATGTGGCTCTCCAATTATCCCAGCACCATTTATTGAATAGGGTGTATGCTTTTGTCTACTTTGTCGAAGATCAGTTGCTTGTAGGTGTTTGGTTTTATTTCTGGATTCTCTATTCTGTTCCATTGATCTGTGTTCTACTTTTATACCAGTACCATGCTGTTTTGATGACTATAGCCTGGTAGTATAATTTTGAGTCAGGGGTTGTGATGCCTTCAAATTTGGGGTTTTTGCCTAGGATTGCTTTGGCTATTTGGGCTCTTTTTTGATTCCATATGAAATTTAGGATTGTTTATTCTAATTCTGTGAAAAATGATGTTGGTATTTTGATGGGAATTACATTGAATCTATAAATCAGTTTGGGTAGTATGGACATTTTAACAATATTGATTCTTCCAATCCATGAGCATGGGGTGTTTTTCCATTTGTTTGTCATCAGTGATTTCTTTCATCAGTGTGTTGTACTTCTCCTTGTAGAGATCTTTCACCTCCTTAGTTAAGTATGTTCCTAGGTATTTTTTTTGCAGCTGTTGTAAAAGGTATTGAATTCTTGATTTGACTCTCAGCTTGGCTGTTATCAGTGTATAGAAATGCTACTGATTTGCATACATTAATTTTGTAACCTGAACCTTTACTGAATTTATTTATCAATTCTAGGAATCTTTTGGAGGAGTCTTTAGGGTTTTCCAGATGTAAGATCATATCATCAGCAAATAGGGATAATTTGACCTTCTCTTTTCCAATTTGGATGCCCTTTATTTCTTTCTCTAGCCTGATTACTCTGGCTAGACCTTCCAGTACTATGTTGAATAGGAGTGGTAACAGTGGGCATCCTTGTCTTATTCCAGTTCTTAGGGGGAATGCTTTTAACTTCACCCCATTCAGGATGATGTTGGCTGTGGGTTTGTAATATATGGTTTTATTATTTTGAGGTATGTTCCTTCTATGCCTAGTTTGTCAAAGGTTTTTATCATGAAGGGGTTCTGGATTTTATTGAATGCTTTTTCTGCATCTATTGAGATGATCATAGTGTTTTTGTTTCTAATTCTGTTTATGTGGTGAATCTCATTTATTGATTTGCACATAGTGAACCATGCTTGCATCCATGGGATGGAGCCCTCTTGATTGTGGTGAAATTTTTTTTTTTTTTGATGTGCTGTTGGATTCTGTTTGTTAATATTTTCTTGAGGATTTTTGCATCTATGTTCATGAGGCATATTGGTCTGTAGGTTTCCTTTATTTGTTGTGTCCTTTCCTAGCTTTGCTATCAGGGTGACACTGGCTTCATAGAATGAGTTAGGGAGGATTCCCTCCTTCTCAATGTTATGGAACAGTTTCACTAGGATACGTACCAGTTCTTCTTTACAAATGCCAGTTCTGGAACAAATTCTGTAGAATTTGGCTGTGAATCCATCTGGTCCTGGGCTTTTTCTTTTTGGGAGTTTTTTTTATTACTATTTCAATGTCAGTACTCATTATTGGTCTGTTCAGCATTTCTATTTCTTCCCAATTCAAGCTTTGGGGACTGTGTGTTTCCTAAAATGTTTCTGTTTCCTCTAGATTTTCTAGTTTGTGTGCCTAGAGGTTTTCTTCATAGTATCAGATGATCTTTTGTATTTCTATGATATTAGTTGTAATGTCTCATTTTTCATTCCTGATTGAGCTTATTTGAATCCTCTCTCTTCTTTTCTTGGTTAGTCCAGCCAGTGGTCTGTCAATTTTGTTTATCTTTTCAAAGAACAAACTTTTAGTTTAATTCATCCTTTGTATTTTTTTTGTTTGTTTCCATTTCATTTAGTTCTGTTCTGATCTTTGTTATTTCTTGCTCTTTGCTAGCTTTGGGTTTGATTTGTTCTTGTCTTTCTAGTTCCCTGAGGTGTGACATTAGGTTGTTAATTTGTGATCTTTCTATCTTTTTGACGTAGGCATTTAGTGCCATTAAATTCCCTCTTAGCACTGCTTTTTCTGTATCCCAGAGATTTTGGTAGCTTGTGTCACCATTGTCATTCAATTCAAAAAATTATTTGATTTTCATCTTGATTTCATCATTGACCCAAGGATTGTTCAGCAGCAGGTTGTTTAATTTCCTTGTATTTGTATAGTTTTGACAGTTCCTCCTGGAATTGGTCTCTAGTTTTATTCCACTGTGGTCCGAGAAGATACATGGTATGATTTTGACTTTTTAAAATTTGCTGAGACTTGTTTTGTGGTCTAACATGTCACCTATCTTGGAAAATGTTCCATGCAGTGATGAGAAGAATATATATTTTGCAATTTTGTGGTAGAAATGTTTTGTAAGTGTCTGTTAGTTCCATTTGTTCTAGATTCCCATTTAAGTCCAGTGTTTCTTTGTTGATTTTCTGCCTCAATGATCTGTCTAGGTCTTTCAGTGGAGTGTTGAAGTCCCCCACTATTATTAAGTTGCTGTTTATTTCTTCTCTTAAGTCTAGTAGTATTTGTTTTATGACTCTAAGAGCTCTGGTGTTAAGTGCATATAAATTTAGGATTGTTACGTCTTCTTGTTCAATTGATCCCTTTATCATTATGTAATGACTATCTTTGTCTTTTTTTTTTTTTTACTGTTGTTGATTTAAAGTCTGCTTTATCTGATATAAGAATAGCTACTTGTGCTCACTTTTGGCTTCCATTTGCGTGGAATATTTTTTCTCATCTCTTTATCTTGAGTCTATGTGACTACAAGTTAAATGGGTTTGTTAGAAACAGCAGATATTTGGGTTGTGGGTTTTTTAATCCATTCAATCAATCTATATCGTTTAAGTGGGGCATTTACACCATTTACATTCAGTGTTAATATTGATAAGTGAGATACCATTCCAGTCATGTTGATTGTTACCTAGTTGCTTTGTATTCTCCTTTGTGTTACTGTTTTATAAGAGCTGTACTTTTTTTACTTTCAGGTGTATTTACACTGGTGAGTATTAACTGTCCTTTTTGGTGTTTAGAGCACTTTTGAGCATTTCTTGCGGGGCAAGTCTAGTGGTGACATTTTCCTTAGTGTTTGCTTGTCTGGAAAGATTTTATTTCTCCATCATTTGTGAAGCTTAGTTTTTCAGGATATAAAATCCTTGGCTGACTGTTATTCTGTTTAAAAAGAGTGAAGATGGGACCCCAATCCCTTCTGGATTGTAAGGTTTCTTTTGAGAAGTCAGCTGTTAGTCTGACGGGATTTCCTTTGGAAGTAACTTGATGCCGTCATCTTGCAGCTTTTAGGATTTTTTCCTTCACTTTGACTTCACTCAGACTGACGAGTATGTGCCTTGGTGGTGTCCTATCTCCAGTGAATCTTCTAGGAGTTCGTTGACCTTCTTGTATCTGGATGTCTAAATCTCTAGCAAGACCAGAGTTTTCTTCCATTATTCCCTCAAATAGGTTTTCCATGCTTTTTGCTTTTTCTTCTTCTACCTCAGGGATACCTAATGATACTTATGTTTGGATTTTACATAATCCCATATTTCTCAGAGATTTTGTTCATTTCTTTTGATTCTTTTTTCTTTATTTTTGACTGACTGAGCTAATTTGAAAGCATTATCTTCAAGCTCTGAAATTCTTTCTTGTGTTTGGTTTAGTCTGTTGTTAAGACTTTCCACTATACTTTGAAATTCCCTAAATTAATCTTTCATTTCCAGAAGTTCTGTTTTTTTTTAATATCTATCTCTTTAGTGAATTTTTCATTCATGTCATCAATTACTTTTTGGCTTCTTTGTGTTGGTTTTCAACTTTCTCATTGATCCTATTGAGTTTACATGCAATCCATATTTTGAATTCCATATCTGACATTTCAAAAATTTCCTTTTGGTTGGAGTCCATTGCTGGAGAGTTAGTGTGATCCTTTGGGGGTGTTTAAAGAGTCTGGTTTTTTTTTCACATTGCCAGAGTTTTTATGCTGGCAATAAACTCTGGTTTATTGCCAGAATTTTATGTTCCTTCTCATCTGGAACCTCTTCCCTCAGTTCAAAACAGATAATTTTGTGGTTCACCTGTTCTCTTCTGCCAGGAATTCTACTGCTCAGTGTAGAGAGGGAGAGGTACACAGCTTTTTGGCTTGTGCAGGTAGGGACCCATGATGATGTTGCTAGCAATTTGGGTCAGTTGGACCTCAGACCCATGGGAGAGGGAGCATGTTCAGATGCTAGCAGTGGTGGACTAGGTTAGGTAATCTGAAGTTCCCTGGCCTCTGGATGGCATATTTCAGTTCTTGGGACCCCAGACTGAGACTGGGATGGCAAACTTGCCCTCAAGCCTTGCTGAGTTCAGGCACTGGCTGTGATAATGAGTGGTTGGGTGATCTTCTGCTCCAGAACAATGCTCAGGCAGGAGAAGGGCAGTTGCACTGTGATACTGTGACAGGAAGGATGGGCCCCCCCCCTTGATGAAATTAATAGTGGAAGGCAGCTGTGGGACACACAAGCCACTCACATCTCCCTCTCTTGGCAGTGGCAGTGGTCTCTGTCCTCTGGGGACACAAAAGCACCCAGATTCCTAGCTCCCACCCTGACCCAGCTGAAGCAGAGATGGTAGAGGCAGCTCAACCCACTATGTGCAGGGCTACCAGACTGGCTGTAGGCTGTGGCTGAAATGCTCCAGCAGGGGAGGTGTAATTGTGTCAGGAACTTGCCTCCAGGGAGGGTAGACCGGATGCTCCTTGGCACAAGGCCTGCTGGCCCCACCCTCCCTCACAGGAGGCAGTATCTTTTGTCCTTGAGGCACACAAAAGCCCTCACTGCAGCTTTTTAGAGGGAGAGGAGGAAGCCCCAAGCTCCATGGAATCCTGGGTGTGATAGGTGCTCTGTATGAGGCGGGCCAGCTGCTCTCAAGTGCCCTGACTTAACTGACCCCTGTGGAACCCTAGCTGGTCCCAAGCAGAAATAGTCACAACTGCCTTAGCAGCAGTGAGTGGGGGAAGGGAGGAAAAGGAGAAGACCCCAAATGGTGGGGGGCTGGTGCCCTGTTCCCCTTTGTCCTAAGTGGCCCCCTGTCATGCTCCACTCTCCTCTCTGCTGGAAGTGGTCTGCCCTGAATACCCAAGCTCTGTTCCCCTGGCACCCACTGGTCCCCCAAGGCTGCTGTAGTCTGAGTGGGTGATGGGGGCATTGGCTGTGGATCCAGTAGTGTAGAGATCCAGGGGCTGAGAGTCCCAGGTTTGGACAGCTGCAAAAACACTACCTGTCCATAAAGGGGGGAAAATGAGCTGCACCCTCTGTGCACAACCCAGGTGCAGTGAGCAGAGTTCTATTGGGTGTGTACCCCCCACCACACAAGCCTAGAACTGGCTGTCCCACAGTTTACCCATACCAAAAGCTCATGTTTGGGAGCAGAAGCAGCTATGTTTGTAGCACTGTGTGGTTGGAGGAGGGGAGGTCCCAGTCTCCATGTCCCTACCTGAGCAGCCCATCTTTAAACTTCCAAAATGTCACCTTGGGCCTGTGACCCAAAAGGATGTGGCCTCTTCCAGGCAAACAGCATGGGCAAGATGCTGGGTGGAGTGCCATCTGCTCATGTCTCTGTCTCAGTGCAGCTTGTAGCAGGGTGGTGGGAATTGTCTGAGGAGTAGGTAAGAGAGCTTGGGCTCCTTTGTCCCCCTTGTCTGGGCAGGGTGCTGCCCAGCTTTAGACTCCCAACTAACACCTTGGGCCTGTGACCAGAGAGGATGGGGCCCCTTCCAAGCAAACAGTATATGCAAGATGTGAAGGGAAGTGCTGTCTTCTCACAACTTGGTCCCACAGCAGCCCATAGCAGGGCAATGGGAATTGTCCTATGTGTGTGTAGGAGAGCTTGGGCTCCCCTGTCCCTCCTCAGCTGAGCAGAGCAGCATCAACCTGAATTCAGCCTGAGGGCAGGATGTTGCCCAGCTTCAAACTCCCAAAATGGTGCCCTGGGCCTGTGACCAGAGAGGGCAGGGCCTTTCTCAGGCAGGCTGCATTGGTGGGAAACTGTGGGAAGTACAGTTTGCTTGAGCCTTAGTCCTACAGCACTGTGGGCACTGTCCCAGATGCATACAGGAAAGCCTGGTTTCTCTGCCCTTCCCCAGCCTGGCAGAGGCTGTAGCCACTTCAAGCCCACACCAAGCCTAAGGACAGGACACAGCCCAGTGTCAAACTCTCAAAATGGCACCTTGGACCTATGACCAAAAAGGCAGTGGCCCACCCAGGCAGTCAGCATTGGCTAGAAACTGTGGAAAATGTTGTCTGCTGGTGTCTCAGTCTCAACAGAAGCCCACAACAGGGTAGTGGAGACCTTCCTAGGGGTTTGTAGGAGCACCTGGGCTCCTCTATTTCTCCTCAGAGCTGCATAGTAGCTGTAGGCACACCCACAGTTCCCTGGTGTCTAGGCTCTTAGAATGGCACCTGGCTCAAGCTGCTCTAGGCTCAGATGCCTGTGGGATTCCATGTCAGTTCCCTTTCTGCAACAATGTCTCTGTGCAATCTCCAAGCAGCTCCCTATGTTAGGCCCAAGATCTGCATGTATCAGGGGATTCTGTTGTAGCCACGATTGCAAAAGCTCGTCTCAGAGAGTGGAGCACTGGGGGCTTCTCTCTTACTGTTTCACTGCATCCAGGAACTTCTTCTGGCTATTAGCCAGCCCCCAGCCAGGTGAGTTTCCCTGAACCTGCTCCTTACCCACTTTTGGTGTTTCCTGTCATTTCCCTGGTGAATCTTAGCATTTGCTCCTAGATGAACTGTTCGAAATGTGAGAATCTGCTTGCTATTCTTGTTCCTTTCCATGGAGGAGGCACATACTACCTGTGTCTAGTCAGCTACCTTAATCCTCCATGCTTTTTGTCTTCAAGAAATTTTTGTTTCACACAAGACTACAAAGGTTTTCTCTTATGTTTTCTTCTAGAAATGTTATAATTTTAGGTTTTACATTTGGAGCTTTGATTCATTTAGACTTAATTTTGCATATGATAGAAGGTATGGGTTTAAGTTCCTTTTTTGCCTATGAATATTCAATTGTTTTAGCACAATTTATTGAATAGACCAGCCTCTGTCCACCAAATTGCCTTTGTATTTTTGTTTAAAATTCTCCATATAAGTGTGGTTATATGTCTGGATTTTGTATTCCAGTCCATTGACATTTTTGTCTACTTTTATGCAATAATACATTACCTTAATTACTTTAGCTCTATAATATGTCTTGAAATCAGGTAGCATTAGTTTTACAATTTTATTTTTTTCTTTCTGATATGGATGCCTTTTATTTCTTTTTATTTCCTTATTTCACTGGCAAGAATCTCCAGTAGAATATTAAATATAATGTTGAGAGTGGACATTCTTACCTTGTTCCTAATCTTAGGAGAAAATATTGATGTCCTTTATAAAGTTAAGAACATTACCTTCTATTCCTAGATTTCTGAGTATTTTTCAGAAATGGATGATGGATTTTGTGAAATGTTTTACTGTATCTATTGAGATTGAATTACATTGGTTGATCTTCAAATGTTAAACCAACCCCTCATTTTGAGGATAAATGCCATTTGTTTATAATGTTTCACCCTCTTAATATTTATATATTGCTTGATTTACTAAAAATTTGTTCAGAATTTTTGCATCTCTAGTCATGAGGGATATTGGGTTGTAGTTTTCTTCTTCTTTTTCTTACAACATCTTTGTCTTGTTTTGGTATTAGAATAATGAGTTGGGACATATTCTCTTCCTTTCAATTTTCCAGAAGAATTTGTATGGCATTGGTATTATTTCTTCATTCAATGTTTAGTAGGATTCACCAGTGAAGAAGTTTAGGCTTGGAATTTTCTTTGTGTGAATGTTTTAAACTACAAATTCAATCTCTTCACTAGATATAGGGTTTTGCAGATTATCAATTTCTTTTTAAATGAGCTTTGATAGCTTGTGTCTTTCAGGGAATTTGTCTGTTTCATTTACATTGTCAAATTTATTAGCAAAAAAATTGTTCATAATATTTTCTATCATTCATTTACCATATGCAGAATCTTTAATGATGTCACCTCTCCCATTCCTGATATCGGTAATGTGTGTCCTTTCTATTTTTCTCCTGATAAGTCTGGCTAGATATGTATCAATTTTATTGATCTTATTAGAAAACAAACTTTTGATCTCATTGATATTCTCATGGTTTTTCTGTTTTCTATTTCACTAATTTTTCACTCTGATCTTATTCTTTTTTAAAATACTTATTTTGGGTTTATTTTGCTGTTCATTTTGTAGTGTTTTGAGGTAGAAGCTTAGGTTATTGATTTAAGATCTTTCTTCTTTAATATAGGTGTTAGTGCTATAAATGTCCCTCTAAGTACTACTTTCATGGCATCCCACAAATTTTGACATGCTTTATTTTTATTTTTATTAAATTTTAAATGTTTTTTAATTTCACTTTTGATTACTTCTTTGGCCCATGGTTGTTTAAAAGTGTGTTATTTTGTTTCCAAATATTTGGGGATTTTCAGGAACTCTTTCTGTTACTAATTTAGAATTTAATTTGATGTCTAATTTAATTTTGTTGTGGTCACAGGACATATTTTATGATTTGGATACTTTGAAAATTGAGACTTGTATGTTCTATAAATGTCATTTAGATACCATAGTTGATGTTGTTCAAATCTTCTATATATTTATTTATTTTCTGTCTCCTTGTTTTCTCAAATATCGCTGTAGGAGTATTAAAATCTTCAACTAAAATTGTGGATTTGTTTATTTCTTCTCACAGTTGTATCATTTTTTGCTCCAGGTATTTTGAAGCTCCATTATAAGGAGTATAAGTGTTTAGAATTATCATGTGCTCTTGACAAATCAACATCTTTATCTTGAAATCAACTTTTTTAATCTCTGGAAATATTCTTTACTCTGAAATCTAATTTGTCTGATATTAATATAGCCATTTCATCTTTATTTTGATTAGTGTTAACATCATTTACTTTCAATCTCTTTGAATTTTTATATTTAAAGTGTATTTCTTGTAGGCAGCATATGATTAGGTCTTGCTTTTTGAGCCAAACTGAAATTCTCTGCCTTTTTAGTGAAGTATAAAGACCATTTACATTTAGTGTGATTACTGATATGATTAGGTTCAAGTCTATTATCTTGGTATTTGTTTTCTATTTGTTCCATCTGTTCTTTGTTCACTTTTTCCTCTGTTTCTACCTTCTTTGGATTAATTAAATTTTTTCTTTGATTCCATTTTATCTCTTTTGTTGGGTTTATTTTGTTATCTTAGTAGTTGATTCATGGTTTATAGAATATATCTATCTTTAACTTATGACAATCTACTTTCAAATGATATGATACCACTTGATATATAAGAACATTATAGTAGTATTCTTCCATTTCTCCACTTCTGACCTTTGTACTATTGTCATATACTTTACTTTTCCATATGCTATAAACCCAATACTACACTATTAATATTTTTGCTCAAACATTCAATATATTTTAAAGAGATTTAAATAATAAGAAAAGTATTATATATGTACTTATGTAGTTACCATTTCTAATGGTCTTCATTCCTTTGTGTAAATCCATATTTCTATCCAGTATCATTTTTCTTTCTGCCTGAAGGGATTCCTTAAACATTTCATGTATTGTGGATCTGCTGGTGATTAATTCTTTCAATTTTCTATGTCTGAAGAACTCTTTCTTTCACTTTCATTTTTGAAAGATATTTTTGCTTTATATAGACTTCTAGTGTGAAATTGGTTTTTGTTTGTTTGTTTGTTTACTCTTTTAGTATTTTAGAGATTTTTTTTCACTGTCCTCTCACTTACTTTGTTCCTATCAAGAATCCACTGTCATCTCTGTCTTATTTTTTTATGCATAACATTTTTTTTTACTCTGGTTACTTTTGAAATTTTCTCTTTATCACTGGTTTTGAGTAGTTTGACTATGCTATACCTTGGTGTAGTTTTTTTCCCCCCATGTTTCTGTGTTTTGGGTTTATTGAGTTTCTTGGATCTGTGAGTTTATAGTTTTCATCAAATTTAGAAATTTTCAGCCATTATTTCTTCAAATATTTTTTCTGCAATCCCTTCTCTCCATCACAGACTCTAGTTACACATTTATTAGGCTGCTTGAAGTTGTCTCAACAATTCACTGATGATCTGTTCTTTTTTTTCCTCTCTTCTATCTCTGTGGTCCACTTTGGATAATTATCTTTACATTTACTAATCTTTTATTCTGAAATGTTTAATTTGCCATTAACTTTATCCACTGTATTCAGTGTATTCATCTCAGATGTCATAAGTTTTATTTCTGGAAGTTTGATGTAGGCTTTTTATCATATCCCCCATGTCTCTTCTTAACTTTTTGAACATATGGAATACAGTTATTAGTACAATACTTACTTTAAGGTCCTATCTGCTAATTCTAACATCATTGTCAATTCTGGGTTGGTTTTCATTATTGATTTTTCTTCTCATTGTGGGTCATATTTTCCTGCATCTTTGAATGCCTGGTAATTTTAGGTTGAATTCTAGACATTGTAAATTTTAGCTTGTTGGGTTCTGGCTATTTTTTAATTCTTATAAATATCCTTGATGGGTTTTTGTTTGGGTATACTACTATTTGAAAATGGTTTTATCCATTTCGGTCTTTTTTTTTTTTAGCCATTTTATTTGTTTGTTTGTTTTAGAGACAGGGTATCACTCTGTTGCCCAGGTTGGGGTGTAGTGGTGCAATCATAGCTCACTGTAACCTTGAACTCTTTGCTCCAGCAATCCTTCTGCCTCATGCTCCCGAGTAGCTGAGACTAAAGGCATGCACCACCATGCCTGGCTAAATTTTTTTATTTTTGGTAGAGATGGGGTATCACTATGTTTCTCAGGCTGTTCTCGAACTCCTGACCTCAAGTGATCCTCCCACCTCAGCCTCTCAAAGTGCTGGAATTACAGGTGTGAGCCACCATGCCCAGCCCATTTGGGTCTTGATTTTAAGATTTGTTAGGTGGAACCAGAGCAGTATTAATCTAGTGTTAATTATTCTATTGAGGAAAGACCTGTGAACTCTACCTTCTGTCCCATGAATCATGAGATTTTCTTTCCTGCTGGTGGGAATAGGCACTATTCCCAGCTCTGTGTAAATGTCAAGCATCATTATTTCTAATCCTTTCAGGTGGTTCTTTTCCCAACCTTGACTAATTTCCTCACATTCATTCACTAATCAATATTCAGCTGAACATTTAAGGGCTGCCCTCTGCAGATCTCAGGATTTCTCTGTGCAGCTTTCTTCTCTCTTGTGCTTAGTCCTTAGAATTCTAGCCACCTTTATCTCCCCAGACTGTCAGCTATCTGATCTCAACTCAAGTCTTCCTATCCCTGCTTGGGTTTCCCATCCCTGAAATACTACCTGGATACTCTCTGAAGGGAGTAAGCTGGGTAATTGTAGGCTCACTTTATTTGTTTTTCATCTTTTAGGGATAACTGTCACTTTTTGTCTAACGTCCAGTGTTTTGAAAGTGTTTCTTACATATTTTGTCTGTTTTGTTTGTTCAAGGCTGGGTGGTAAATCTGATCCCTGTTACTCCACCTGGACCAGAAATGAACATTCTATACTATCTTGATTGGGAGAGAAATGAGTGGCCTTATGCCTGTACCACAAGACAGGCAAGTAACATACAGCCTTCCTTATCTATGCCACCATTTTTGATGTACCATTAATAGTTGTGATCATGAATCGTTACAGAATTTATTTTGAGATTCTTTTTGCTATTTTAATTAAATCGGTTTTTAAAATCTATGCATAAATTTTATTTAAAAGTATGGAATTGGATGAAGAAAGTTTGAGTGGTTCTGTCTACACACACATTGTGCATAAGTTAGGTAGATTTATGGTTATTTTGTTTAATTAGAAAGTTAACTGTTACTGGGCCAAATGTAGATACACTGTCATGTGTTGCTTAACGATGAGGATACATTCTAGAAATGCATTGTCAGGCAATTTCATCATTGTGCAAACATCATAGAGTGTACTTACACAAACCTAGATGGTATAGCCTACTACACAGCTATGCTAGATGATATAGACTATTGTTCCTATGCATAAACCTATACAGCATGTTACTGTATTGAATACTATAGGCAATAAGAACACAGTGATAAGTATTTGTGTATCTAAACATATCTAAGCATAGAAAAGGTGCAGTTGAAATAGAGTATTATAATCTTAAGGAACCACCGTCATATATACAGTCTGTCATTGACTGAAAAGCTGTTATGTGGCACATGACTATAGTAATAATGCAAGTGAAATTCTCAACAATGGCAGTATATTAATAATATACATAAATCTGTAAATCATCTGTATATACCATTTTTTACAATATAATAAGATTTGGTTATGCTATCGCTTCACTTGTATATAGGTAAAAAAAGTGTTTTAAAAAATAAAATTTAATGTTTTTAAAATTTATATTAGAACACCATTTATTTTTCCAACAATTCCTTCCTTCCTTCATCCATTCATTGCAAATATTCACTGATTGTCTACTGTGTAGTATGCTAGTAGATTTCCTTATAAAACACCAAATTTAATTATTTTTATCAGCTACTTTAGGACATCTAGGGCAATATTTATTTTGCTTCCATAAAAAATTTTAAAGGGCTGAAAATCCAGGCACATTCAGGGGACTGTTCTGCATACATGCACTTTATGCATCATGTGTGTGTCACACCTTATAACCATCATAGATGTGGATGTGTGTCTACTTGCCCTTTGATATGGGTAAGGGATGGACAGTGATTTGTAGGGATAGACAGTTGGGGAGAATGGTATGAAAAAAGAAGACCCCAGAAGAGGACCAAAATAGGAGGTTGTAAAAGTTTGACACATATGAAAAGAGTGGGAGAGAAGCTTCCTGTGGGTGTCAAGACCAGGCAAGAAAACCCCCCTATTGGGATGAGAAAGTAGAGAGCTGCCCAGGGAGCAGTGTCAGCCTGAGTTCAAGGACTGGTACCTTGGAAATTGCTGGAGTGGAAGAGGCCTAAGCCTCACTCCCCCTTTTCTCCAGGATTCCAGCTGATAAGAGAACACACAAAATGAGTGGCCAAATGGATACTAGAGAATCATTTTTATTAATGGGCCAGATAGTGCCTAGTAACCCAAAAGAACAGGGCACTCTGCTAAACTGTATTGGAGCATGCGCCTTGGACCAGATACCTGCATGGTCTCCTTTTACCCTGCCAGCTTCAGGAAGGATCACAGTCCTGCCTCACATACCCAGTTACTTCTTGAAAACTTACCCCTTCCCCGGCCCAGGTGTGCTTACTCCCCGCAGCTTAGGAGAGCCCATGGACTCTGTTACCCACCATGAGACAGACAGTCAAGACAGATATGGTGGAATATTTTTTGCATCTGACTCAACATCCAGTGATGTGGTTCCAGGATTGTTGGGCTCTGTGAGTTCTTCAGCCACCCTCCACCCATGTGAAGACGTGAGTAAGTGGTGGGAACGGGTGTGAAGGTTTTCACCCTAATGCTCTTCCTCCAGGCCATGATCAGAAGCCTTTGGAAACATGCAGAAAAAGGAAAAATCATTCTCCCTTTACCAAAAGAATCATCATAGCTTTTCTGAATTCAGTTCGAGACACACTTGCACAGTACCTGTGATCCCAGCCCTTCTGACACAATCTTATCTGTAAATATTCTTAGCAGAAGTAAGAAAGCAGAATTGGAGCTTTTTTATCTTTTACTCACATTTTCTTTATAGGGTTTTTCTCACAGCTTAAGTCTGATGTCCCCTGAAGTGTGAGGGATCAGGCCCAGGACAGTCTAATCTTGGAGAAGAGTCTCTATTAAAGTGACTGAATCTCATCGCCCTGGCTCACCTGCTGGAACTGCAGAACTAAGTGTTGCTTCTTCACTGTGCCCCTCAATTGAGTGAGCCTCTTAAAAGAGCCTTTACTGGATGTTCTTAAAAATTGGAAGGAGCAAAAAGAAAAGGTGGGTGGGGTGGGAAGGTGCAGTGTTGTGTGCTCCAAAGCCAAGTCTTTGTGTGAGGACAGGAAGGAAAGGAAGCAGGGGGAAGTGCCCTGTTAGGGGGAAGTTCCTTTGGTACCCCCAATCTGCTGCCCCATGACTGGGCAAGAGATGGTTGTGGACACTGTCTTCCTTAGGGTAGATTCTAGCTGCACCCAGAGCCTTCCTTAGCACTCCCCAACTCCAGGGCTCCTGGGACATGTACCCCAATGTCTTTCTTGTATATCTCAGGTGCCAGGGAGTCCATGCATGGCTGGATCCTATGACGCCAGGCCTCCTGACTCCCAGCCAGCGCTCTCTGGACGGCCCAGTGGAGACCATCCCAGATAAAGATCACTGTCTTTAGGGTCTTTGATTTTTTTAGGCAAAGGAATTTCAAGTAAAGCTTTAAGAGATTACGGCTGAAGAAAGATTGAAATGGAGACCATGCCTTCTCCTTGCCAAATAGACAAAGACCTTCCACACTGGTAGAGTGCAAAAGAGTCCTCCGGAAATGGATTTGTCTACAGCGTGAATTTCTGCGTAAATCTAACACCCAAAAACCCTTGAGGGTTTTGGATTCTGGCCAGTGGAAGACCTCTAGAAAACACAATTCTTCATACAGTATGACCTCAATTATGCAAGGATAAAACAAAACAAAACAAACAAAAGCTGTGTGGACAAAAAGGCTGGCAGGAAATACTATAAAATGTTAAGAGAGAAGGTTATATATAGTGCAATGATTCTGGAGTCAGTCAGACATGGAATTTCATCTCAGCTCGGCCACTTACCAGCTGTGCTGCCTTAGGCATGTTGTCTAACTTCTCTGAACATCTGTTTCCTTCTCTACAGTAGGAATAATAGCACCTACCTCAGAGTGTTATTGTGAAAATTACATTACATAATACGTATAATGCTTAGTGCTTAAGATGATGCTCAAAAATTGGTGCTCGGAAGCCTGACAAGAGTGCTTTTTTTCAGGTTCATTCAACAGGGTTCTTCACAGGGGTCTTGTGGCCTGCTGTGCAAGCACTGCCTGCTTCTACAGGGCGAGGCTGTGCTCTGCGCCATTAGCTGCAATGGGGCGGGCGTGGGGTAATGGAGAACCACAGAGTAGACAGGAAGCCCGCTGCCCACAACTGCATTGTTTTCCTGTCATTAAGTGACCAAAAACCCTGAAAGAACACCAAGGGTCATTTTTTTGTGCATGTAGCAAACACTGAGATGCTGTTGCAGGCAGTATGCAATCCGAGATGCTATAAATTACATTCGCTTGCTGCAAATGTCACATAACAGGTAGAATTTTCCCTTTAACTAAGATATGGGGCCAACCATGGAGACCAAACAAGAGACTCGAGCTCTCAAAGGCGGCTTCTCCAGTGCCTCATTGCGCTCCCAGCCTGATCTGTCCCATCAGGCACAAAGGATCAGGCACTTAGGCTGGGTGCCAGGCAAAGTAACCACAGCTTTTCAAATTAAGAATATTGCAAACAGCAGACAGGGAAAACACAGGTAGGAATTTGCAAGCTTTTCTGTTGGCCTTCGATGGGTGAAATACATTTATTCTCAAAAGTGTAAACCAATAAATAGCTCATGGAATTTAAAAGTGCGCATGACCTAGAAGGTCTAAGCCTTGCTTCTCCCTAAGAGGCCCTATTTATTGACTTAGCCAAGGCCAGAAAGTGCGTGGAGTGATCTTGGTCAATGCAACTAGCAAAGCCAAGTCTGGAAGCCAAGGCTCTTGATTGGCAGCCAAGGATGTTTCCTCTAAAGATGGATTTTGCTGTGCCCCATATTTCTGGGATGATTGGTTCCACCCTCTGGGAGGTGCTTCCTAGGGGGGCTGCCGTGCAAATTGGAAGAAGGCAGATCTTGGATACAAGTTGAGTGAGAGCTGGAAGCACAGCCCTGCCACCTGCGTAGCCCTTGGGGCTGCTGTTTCTCCAGCACAGGCTGTCACACACCCCTGGCTGATGCCAGCAGGGCTAGAGGGCACCGTGCCAACCTTCAGGTCAGCCCACATGGCTCTAATAGTGGGACTAGTGATTAGAATGAGAGTACTGACTCTTATCCGGACCCGGTCATTATCTGTGAATGGGGACAACAGATGAGCCCCTCACAGCACCATGGCAACGATCAGAAAATAGACTGGCTGCCGGGCACCCGAACAGTCGTGTTCCTCCAATGGATCCCTGCTGGCACATGCCATTCAGGACGTATGGGCAATGGTATGTTCAATCCTTAGAAAATCATCATCTCTATCACAGATGACTAACACATTTACAGAGACTAAACCATGAGGATAACAAGATAAATGTAAAAATTCAGCTGAACATGATTATTCATTTTTACAGCTTTGAGATATAACTCAACCATTTAAAGTGTACAGTCCAATGGTTTTTCGAATACTCACAGAATTTTGCAACTATCACCACAACCTAATTTTAAAACATTTTCATCACCCCAAAAAGAAACTTCACACCCATTAGCTGTCATCCCCCAATCCTCTGTCTTCCCCAGCCCTGGGCAACCATTTCTGCCTCTACAAATTTTCCTGTTCTGGACCTTTCACTGAAATGGTATCATACGGTATGTGGTCCTTTGTGACTGGTCTCTTTCACTTAGCATAATGTTTTCAAGGTTTGTCCATGTTATAGATTAATTCTTCTTTCCATAACTCTTACAGCCTCTTTTCTAGACCTTGAAGTGCCTCTGAGACATCCTCAAACATTTTGGTTACTGTTGGAAGTCAGAATTAAAATAAATTCTATTTACCCAAGCTTTTAGTGTAGAATTTTCCCTTTAACTAAGATATGGGGCAAACCATGGAGACCAAATAAGAGACTCGAGCTCTCAAAGGTAGCTTCTCCATGTAGGTGACATTGTATCGTCAACAGAAAAGAAGCCAAACTCTGTAAATTAATTTAAAGAGGTTTATTCTGAACCAAATTTGAGGACCACGGCCCAGAGCCACGCCCAAGAAGCCTTGAGCAAGTGGACTTGCTATGATTGGGTTACAGTTTGGTTTTATACATGTCAGGGAGACAGGAATTTACATAAAACCATAAATCAATACATGGAAGGCGTATATTGGTTTGGCCGGAAAAGGTGGAACATCTCAAAGGGGGGGTGCCTACAGGTTATAGGTGAGTTTAAAGACTCTTTGATTCGTATTGGTTAAAGAAATGAAGCTTTGTTTAAAGGCTTGGAATATTTTAAATTAAGATAAGTAAGTCTGTTAATCAGAGACAAGTCACTACCATATACCCAGACTTAAGAGATTTGTTATATAAACTGAGGACCTGAAGGTGTGGATGAAACTTTGTCTTCCATAGCCTTAGGCCTGTTAATAAGTCACAAAGAGTATCTCCAAGAAGGGAAGGGGACATGGCGAGTTTGACCTCCCGTCTCATCGCCAGCAGCTCAGCTCTAGGGTATTTCTGGGGTCTGCTTGGCCGAGAGGGGATCCATTCAGTCATCTGGAGAGAGCTTAATATTTTATTTTAGTTCACAGTATTATTACTAAGATGAGGTAAATCAATTTGTTTATCTGTATCAACAGCCACCAAAGGCTTGGCTTAAGAAATATTTAGTTGTGTTTTGTGGGTGTAGTTTTCTGGTCATATATAAGTCTAAGGCTTACTGCAAGAAGCAATCGTCCCCAAATAACAGAGCCATGGAACTTTGAACAACTCCCTATTTCACGGGATGCATTGTCATGCATCTCAGGAATGCACAACACTGCCCTCTGCTGAACAGTATGCCCGGGAGATTAAAAATCAGAAGACTGTGAAAGAGACACCAAAGGGCCGGAGGACCTGCTTCTAACAAACTCACCTTTATTTGTTCATTATTCAAAGAACATTTAAAGGGCACCTGCACTGTGTCAGGCACCGTGGTGCTGGCGGTGACACAAAGATGGGACAATTATTCTTGTCCTCCAGGAACTCCTAGATTAGAGGAGAAGTTCTTTCAGTCACATGCTGGGACTCCTGCTCAACACAACCTTCCCAACTGCAGGAATTCCCTGGGCCTGGACACTGCCCAGAGCCCCATGTGCCACATCAAAGGCAACCCAAAGGGAGGTGATAAAATGTAAAAACAGCACGGAACACGAGGGCTACAGAGAACTGGAGTGAGATCCCACAGTCCCAAACCCCACAGGTTATGTATAACAAAGTCAGCCTGAAACATAGTGGCTTCAAGCAGTGGTAGTAATTTACTGTCTCACATAGTTTCCATGGGTCAGGAATTCAGGAGTGGATCAGTGGGTGGCTCTGGCTCGGGGTCTCACTGGGGTTGGTGTCAGCTGGGGCTTGAATCATCTGAAAGTTTGGCTGGGGCTTGCCAAAGTTTGGCTGAGGATCTGCTTCCTGGGTGACTCGTAAAGAGGGAAAAAAAGCAACCAATAAAGAAGATACACAAAAAACCCATGTGTTGGAATTAGGAAGAAAGGCCTTTAAAATAATTGATAAATATGTTAAAGAGTTTTACAGAAAAAAAAATTGGATATAATGGATGAAGAGAGAGAGAATCTCGGAAAAGATAAAGAAACTGTAAAGAAGTACTAAGTGGAAACCTTAGAAAATATAATATACAAAATTTTAAAAATCATTGTATGAGATTAACAGAAGATTGGATTTGAGAGGAACAAAGAAAAATTACTGATTTAAAGGCAGATAAATAGGTAAATTATCCAAAATGAATGGAGAGAATAAAGTATTTTTAAAAGATGAAAGCCTCAATGTCATTAAATAATACCAAATAGATCCACAGTATCAAGCATCCTAATAATGTGTAATTGGAGTCCCAGAAGGAAGAGAGATAATTGGGAATTAAAAAATTGGAAGAAATATTGGCCAAAATTTCTCCAACTTTGATTATAAACATCAAACCCCATATATAAGAAGCTTAGAAATCCTCCATAAAGAATCAATACAAAAAACAAACAAACAAAAACCCTTACATCTAGCTATGTCATAGATAAAAAGCAAAGATAAATAGAAAATCTCAAAGGCAGTCAGACAAAAAGGACATGTTACATGCAAGGGAACAATAAAAATAGCAGTTGACTCCTTCCCCGATAAACAGAATCCAGAGACAATGAAACGACATGTTTGAAGTGTGAAAAGAAAAAAACTGTCAACTTAGAAGTCTATGTCCAATAAAACTATTCTTCAAAAATGAAAGCAAAATAAAAAAGAGAGAGAGATTTTTAGACAAATTAAAGTTGAGATTATTTATTTTGCCAGCAGAGCTACATTACAAGAAATGCTAAAGGAAATTCTTTAGGCTGAAGGGAAATAATACTATTTGGAAATTTGAATCTATAAAAAAGGAATGCAGAGTATTGAAGATGGTTAATATATGGGCAAATATAAAAGAATAATTGCCTAAAAATAATGATTTTTTTGAGTTCACCATTAATTATGATTTTTGCTACACATTTTTAGCTAAAACTTTCTGTGTCTCTTTTCTGGGTCTTGTGGACTTCTGCTCTTCCCTGCCTTCCCCTCTCCGCTGTTTATATAACCTCTCTAATGCCTATGACTACTGGTATTTATTTCTTTAGTTTTATATGTAACATCTTATTTCTTAAAATTTAAAAAATGTCTAAAGCAAATATGAAAACATAGTCCCATAATTTTGAGTGGTAAGACACTGGTGCTATTATCTTATTCTTTGTCCATTTCTACTTCTAAATATTTTGTTTAAAATACGCGGTTATTTTCATTCCAGATTCACTGTGTTTGAGTCCATTTATCTTAAACTGATTTTTGAAAAATAATAATTTATGAGAATGTTTATATGAAAACATTCAAAGTAATAATACCTAAATTATAATTGTATTTATTTATCATAATGATGAATTCGTTAATAAAATTCTGCATTTATGATAAGAACAAAACTCACTAACTAATGAATATTCCCAGGAGTCTTCTCTTTTTTTACCTGCTGAGGACAATTCTGTCTTTCTTCTCCACTCATATCCTCCAAGAAGAGCATTAGTGATACAAAGTCAGGAAAATGGGTAGAAAGACACCAGAATTGAACGCTAAATGCTTAGCGATAAGTTGGGGTAAAGAGTGAATAATAGTGGAATGTAAATTAGTGTAACCACTATGGAGAACAGTATGGAGGTTCCTCAAAAAACTAAAACTAGAACTACCACATGACCCAGCAATCTCACTGATAGGTATATATCCAAAAGAAGAGAATTTATTATATTGAAAAGACATCTGCACTCCCATGTTTATTGCAGCACTATTCACAATAGCCAAGATTTGGAATCAACCTAAGTGTCCATCAAACGGATGAATGGATAAAGAACTTGTGGCACATATACACCCTGGAATATTATATAGCCAAAAAAAGAATGAAATCCTGCCATTTGCAACAACGGGATGAAACTAGAGAACATTACGTTAAATGAAATAGGCCAAACACAGAAAGACAAATCTCACATGTTCTCACTCATATGTGGGAGCTAAATATTAAAAACAATTGATCTCATGGAGACAGAGAGTAGAATGATTGTTACCAGAGGCGGGGAAGCTAGTGGGGAGGGGGGCATAAGGTAGGGATGGTTAATGGGTACAAAACTATAGTTAGACAGAATGAACAATATTTGATAGCACAATAAAGTGACTATAATCAACAATAAGTTAGGATATATGTTAAAATAACTAAAATAGTGGAACTGGAATGTTCCCAAGACAAAGAAATGCTAAATGCCTGAGATGATGGATACCCTAATTACCCTGATTTGATTAATTCACACTGTATGCCTGTATCAAAATATCACATGTGCCCTATACATATATACAACTGTTATATACCTGTAATAATTAAAAATTTTAAAAATTTAAAAGAGTTAACAATAAGGAATTTCAAGAATGGGTGGCTTCGGAGCAGCCACAGCTATGAGAAAACTACAGAAGAGAGGAAAAAACAGTCTAAGAACTATGGCTGTGAGTTATGAGTTCCATTATATGAGATCCATTATGATATTCTTTAAAAGATCTAAGTAAACATTAGAATTACTTTTTAGTAGCTTTTACCATTGCTTCTTTGTCAGTACTTAGGGCCCCAAGTTTTATTTTAGTTACATATTCATAAATTGCTGAAATTTATTTTCCTGCTGTACTATTAAAAGAAACCTTAGAGGGGGGAGGTCAGAATATTACATTTTTGTTGCTGAATTGCTTAGGGGGAAAATTATTTCATTTAAGTACAGTGATAGTAGAAGCGATTGGCTTTAGAATCTTTAGAAAATTTTATGATTGAATTCTGAAAATAGAAAGTATAATTTCTTAAACGTCTGAGCATTTTGACCTATCTTTCAAACTGTGACATTTTCTCCAACTCTACTACATATAGACATATTGTGTGTGTGTATATAATATGTATTATATATAATTATAAATCAGACACCCTATCACGTTTACTATTTTAGACTGTTTACTATTATAGACATTTAAAAATTTAAAATAGATCCACCTGTCCCCCATTCTCACAGACTAATCCCTTTCACCATTTTTAGCTGTGTGTGGACCTATGTTCACCTTCACATTGTAGGATTTCATAGTTACACTACTATTTCTTGATTTTTCAGTTTTAGGTATTAACTATTGACTTCCTAATATGGAAGATGAGGATTTAACTTTCTTATACCCCTTCCCTCATCCTTCCAACATAGTCATATTATAATTTTTGGTTAAATAAATATCCAGTGCCTATGAAAATATTATTCATGGCTGAGTGATGTGCTGTCAAAGCAATTTCTCCCTTCTACAGCATTTTCTTTACCTGGGATTTCATAATTGTCTCATTACTTCATTTGCTTGTTTTCTATACCAATTGCATGTAATTGTATAAATCTGGCTGTGAGTTGTTCTAAGTGTCAAATGGGTTTCAGGGACTGCGATGCTGGCACCGTCCGGTGTGTTCATTTTCACTTAATCCCCCTTTTTCATTGCAGTGTCCTGGCCCTCAGCTGTGTCCAATGTCCCTCAGTCCAGATTCCATGCAGATCGAGATCTCCAAAGAGGACTCTTTCAATGTCCTGCAAAGGTGGACAGTCACTTAAGTTGTATGGCTTGGGCTTCCACCAGTCCTATTTTGAACCCAAGCTGTATCCCCACTTTCAGAAATACCTGTGGCCTTCTGGGGTTCAGACACGCCATCAACTTGCCTTTAGCTTTTACCCTCTGCCAGCTGCAGTTTCTGGATTCCTCCAATTTGCTATTCATTCCGTTTCTATTCATTCTTCTTATTTCTAGCTTCCCAAATTTTGTTTCTATCTTAACTTTTCCTGAAAACTGATGAATCTAGTACCACCAGGCTTCTCCGAGTCTGTTTCCCAATCTATCAAACCAGACAGCCAGGCTGTCTCCACAGCACCTGGACTCGAATCCCGCAGCATCCGTGGTTCACACGCATCATCTCAGCCTCCGTTTGCTGCGGGGGTCTCTGAGGGGACTCTGGCCAGAGTGGAAGATCCACCAGAAATGCTAATGCTTGCCCCAGGCTGTCAGTCAAGGCAAGGATGCTTTGGTTTATTAATGGCTCAAAGGGAATTTCACGAAAACATAATCGTTTCATATTTTTTATTACTGCTCCTATTTCTAAGAGCTATAGAAATAAATCCAGTCACCCATAGAGGGATGAGGGCGGGAGAAGGGGAGAGTGCTCCGTCCTGACCCTCATGCACATGTCCCTGTCCCCAAGTGGGTAGACTCCACATCAGGGTGGGCACAGTTGAGGGTAAGAATCCTGAAACGTAAAGGTTAAGATTGTGAAGGCAAACTGATTGCTCTGCCTGGGCTAGTGGGTAATAAATCCCATGTGTCTTTGATCCTTCTTCCTCTGTCCCTGGTGAGTCTATTTTCATGATGAAATGTCATTCCGCAAGCCCAGCTGGCTGATGGATTATGAAACATACAGGACTAACTCCAGTGAGTCCTTTGAAGTGGATTGAAACATGGGCTTTGCAAAAATGGATGTTATCCGGGCTCCCTATTTCAAGGTTGGCAGCATAATTTTCTTTCCTATGTATAGGTCTTCACTTGGTACTTCAGACGACTTTGCCTCTGCCTGCACGTGGATTTCCTGCTCCCCGCCTGACAGCTCACAGCTCTCCTCTGTCTCTTCACAGGCGGGGAGTGAGCAGGGGCTGGCCCCACAGCCCTGAGGTCATGGAAAGAGGGGGGAGGGCACTAACCCAGGCCTCCCCAATATGGAATTCAGGGGAAAAGTTCACAAAAGACACCTTGAAGGAGAAAAAGAGTAATAAACAGGTAGTAGTTGGGAGCTGAGAAGGGAGAGGAAGGAGACTGCCCCCAGATCTGTGATCTTCTGGGCCATTAAAAGTCAGTCTTCCTTATCATCAGTCTCTGCAGACTCCTAGGCAGAGGGACCGTTGAGGGCCTGGGGGGTTGACATCACCTCAAACGGCCACGCTGGGGTCCACTCTGCCAGCCCCCGGCATGCCTTCTACAGGTCTCCCTGGAGCCAGATGTACCAAAGGCAAACCTGGAGAAACAGAAAGAGGCTGGGTAAAAGTTAACCTCAGTCCTTTGAAGCTCCCCTAGAATTTGTCCAACATTTCCCAGGCCACCATTGTACCCAGAGCCACCATCTTCCCAAGACCACATCCAAGATCCCTGGGACAAGACAGTGGCTCAGTACTACATCCCAAGAGATGCCATCTTCCCCAGCTCCCTGCGTACCCCAGAAAATGATTGCAAAAAAATTGCATGAAACCTTTACTCAGGATCACTACAAATTTTTTTTGGCCGGAAAAATAAGCTTACAACTAACTGATGGGAGTGGGAAAGCAAAGAGAGGACAAGCTTCACACTGTTAATCTAAAAAAACCCAAAAAATCTGCAGGTACAGCAGGTAGCTGCATGAACAGTGTATCCAGGGAAGTTGTCCAAAACACAGCATGAACCAATGGAAATCTCTCACTGATGAAGCAAAAGGCTAAACCCCAAAGGCATCAGGATTGAGGTGTGACTTAGACAAGTCTCACCCACTCAATGGCATTGGATAAGTGGACAAAAAATAAGTAAGGATGTAGAAGAAATGAACATCATAATAATTCAAAAAACATAGACCTCATGCATATGCATTGAACTTTTTCCCTGATGATAGCAAATCCATCTTCTCAAGCACACAGGGAATATTCATAAGAACTGATCATATATTAGGTCACAAGGAAAATATCATTAAATAACAATTAACTTCATGTGGAAGAATAAGCATTCAAGAATAGCCAGGAAGCCACTACAAAATGGGCAGTGAGGGGAAACTAACCCTATTACATAGTGCTACAAAGTTTTGGTAATTAAAAAAGCATAGTGTTGGTACATGAAACATAGACAAACAGATCAATGGAATAGAATAGAATATCCAGAAATAGATGCAAGTACATGTGGAATTTTAGCGTGTGATAAAGGTGACATCTCAAATCTCTGGGGCAAAAATGGACTTTTTAAATAAATTGTGCTAGAACAACTGGTTGGCCACTTGAAAAAAGATAAAATTAGATCTGTACTTCACACCATATACAAAAATAAATTCCAAATGGATCAGGGATTTAGTTTGAACCTGTCTAGCTTCATTAAAAAGCTTTTTATTTTTCACTGAGATTGCATTGAATTTATAAATTTATAAACTTGTTTGTGTGTGTGTGTATAACATAAAGAAAGTAGTCATCAATTTCTATTTTCTTAAGTATGTTTATCAGGAAAGGCTGATGAATGTTGTTGAAGGTATTTTCAGCACCTATGGAAATAGTCATATAATATTTTCCCCTATATTTCTTAATATGGTGCATCTTAGTATGGATTTTCAAATACTGAATTTGTATTCAGTATTTGACTACAAATTCCTGGAACTTGTATTCAAATTGTATTTATATTCCTGGAATAAATCACGCTTGGTCATGGTGTATCATTTTCTTAATGTGGTATTGAATTCTTTCTGCAAATATTTTATACAGAATATTTAAATAAATATTCATAAGTGATTATGGGTTTATAATTTTCTTATTTGTACTGTCTTTATCAAGTTTTCGTCTCAATGTTATACTTGCTTCATAAATATAATTATAAAAAGTGAAAATAAAAAAAAGACAAGTGCCAAATGTACTCCCTAAATTTCTCTTTCTCTTTCTGGAATGCCTAACGGAGGGATATTAGACTTCCTGGATTGCCTCTTTATATCTGAAATGTAGCTCATGTTTTTTATTCTCATTCCTTACTGTCCTTGGTACACTGTTCTAGTTGTAGGTTCTTATTCCGTGTAACATCTCTTCCTGTCTCTCTGATGATCTTAATTAGAATTATGTAATTTCTCCTTTCACCAGATCATCTATTTATTCTGGGTTTACTTATTCTGTTTATTCATCTTGAGCTTTGTCTTTAATGATGCTGATTTTCTTCAAATATGTGGAGATCCTTGATAGTCATTCACATTTATAAAGAAAGGACTGGGTTGCTTGATAAAGGAAGTTGATCTGACTTCTCTGGATATTGGTTGGTTTATTTCCTTTTGGCCAACTTTCCCCTATGACTCTGGAAATACGAACAGCGGAGTATGCTGCAGCCTTCACTTTAAATGCTTGGGTATGTGGCAGGCAGGCTGGCAAGGTCCTGCCGGGGCCAGGATTGTAAGATTGATTGATTGAGCTAGTTTGATTACACAGCTTCATCAGTAATAACTTTAAAATTTGCACACGTCAGCATATGTGTTTATCTATAAATTACATGTACAATTGTACTAGCTTATTATGTATATTATAAAAATACACAAGTAGAAATTATAAACAGATTTGCCAAAGATTCAATAACTATGATTAAATAATTTTTGAATGTATATGTATAGCATAAAATAATTTTCTTTGCTGCTTGTAACAAATGATCACAGCAAAGGAACTGAATGTATCAAATCTGACGTGATTGTTATTATTCTTACTCTGTAATAAGTACTGGTTCTGTCATTTTGTTGTGGTGGATATTCCTTATATTATTAATATCATCTTCAATCTGTGGTTTCTTTGAAGAACATTTTTGAAGCCACTTGTCCATTTTGTGATGGCTGCGTGAGTTTAAACTAGATAGTATAATCCATGTATCCGCTCAAGCAGCCAATGTGCAAACTGCAGTGTGTCAAAGTGTTCTGAAAGTGAATAACCAAGGGAGACACCGAAGACCTTTGAGGATCTGATCTGCTTTCTTCCCTCAGGAGTCCTCGTGTGGCACCCCTGGCCCGTGACCATCAGACACAGGCAGCTACTGAGGGTGCCAGGGTCAATCTGTATGGTAATTATCAGTAGAGTTTACTTTGGTATATTTATAAACACAGATATAAATGAAAGTCCTAGTACTTCCTTCTCACAAGCTGGTGGCTTGCCTTGAATTTTGCCTGGTATGCATTTTCTTCTCTTTGATGACCAGGGCTCCAGGGTGCCAACACCCTCATGAGGAACCCTGTAATTCCCAAGCAAGTCATTCAGTTTCATTTCAATTTGGATGAAAAATCTGCTTCTTCTCCCTCCAATGCCTATCCCCTTGCCCACACATACATACTAAGCCAGATTCAGCCACAAACATGCTTTTGGGAAAAAGCCAATAATAGGAACCCTTGACATGGGGCCTCTACTCTCCAGTTTTTCACAGTCCCCACTGCTCTCTATTGTCTTATGCCCACTCACGTGTTTGAGTTTTCTACCCCTGCTTCAAAGTCTGGTTTATCCACTTTTTAGCCACGAGGCAAACAACATTGTTTCCATGTGCTCTGCACATCCATTCACTTATTCAGCAAAAACTAATTGAGCACCTACTACATGCTGGTCCTTCTAAGCACAGGATAGAGCAGCTATTAAAGCCAGTGTCTCTGCTGTCACGGAGCTTGCACTCTAGATGGGGGAGAAGGTGGTGTTGGCGGTGATAGTGCTAAAATGAAAACTTGAGAGAGAAAGGAGACAGAGAGAGAGTCGGGGCAGGGGGGAACTCTTCTAGACCAGTTGGGCAAAAAGCTCTTTCCAGGAAGTGACATTTGAGCAGAGACCTGTACAAAGAGAGGGAAGGAGTCATGCAGGTCCCTGGAAAAGAACACCCCAGGCAAAGAGAGCCGCAAGTGCAAAAGCTCAGAAGGGGGAATGTGCTCGGAGTGTTTGAAGAGTAGGAGAATGGCCAGAGGGAGAGCTGTAGGAAATGCCACCCGAGGGGATCAGATCCCATCTAGTCTTGAACATAATGCTAAGGACTTTGGATTTTACGGTGACTGAGATAGGAAGTCATCAGAAGGTCTTGAGCAAAGAAGTGACATGGTTGACTTACTTTCTAAAAAGTTCACGTGGCTGGGTGTAGCGGCTCACACCTGTAATCCCAGTACTTTGGGAGGCTGAGAGGGGAGGATTGCTTGAGGCCAGGAGTTTGATACCAGCCTGGGCAACATAGCGAGACCCCATCTGTACAAAATTTTTTTTTGTTTTAATTAGCCAGGAGTCCCAGCTGCTCCGGAGGCTGAGGCAGAAGGATCGCTTGAGCTCAGGAGTTTGAGGCTGCAGTGAGCTATGATGGCACCACTGCACTCCAGCCTGGGCAACAGAGTGAGACCCGATCTCAAAAAAATAAAAAAGTTCACTGTGATTGCTCTGCAGAAAAGTACACTACAAAGCAAGGATGGAAAAAGGGAAAAGGAAACCAGGTACCGTTCTAAGATACACATTCTTTTCATGTTTTAAGTTCTCTAAAATCAATACGCATCTATAGTTGAAGGCTCACAATCACATGGCCTAGTTGTCCTGCCCTGAACCCACCCAGACATTAAAAGTGCCTATGTCAGAACTTTCAGGACAGATGCCAAGAGCTTATAAGAAAATTCTGACAACACAACAGTGGAGTACTCTCTCAAGCCGTAAGTAGCAAAGGGCCGAGGACAAGGGGAGGGTATGAAATGAAGCAGGGGTGTGTAACACCATGCCCAATCAGGGGTCAAAAGTGGGAGAACTCAGCTGGCTTTTTTTGCTGATATTGACCATATGATAGTGCAAAGGGACCCAAAATATACAAGCAATCTGAAAAAGAACAAAGTTGGAGAACTCACATCTCCTGATTTCAAAACTTACTACAATGTTGGAGTAGTATGTGTTGCCAGTAAGTGATACTGACATAAAAATAGATCGATGGAATAGAATTGGGATTCCCCAAATAAATCTAAAGACCTAAAATGTAAACACTTACAGTCAACTGATTTTAGACAAAGATGTCAAAAAAATTTCAATGAGAAAAGAATAGTCTTTTCAAAAATAGTACTGGGAAAATTATACATCACATGAAAAAAAGATAAATTTGGCCCCCTAGCTAACACTATATACAAAAATTAACTTAAATGGATCAAAGATCCAAATGTAAGAACCAAAACTCAAAACTCTTAGAAGGAAACATAGGAGAAAATCTTCATCATCTCGGTTTCTTGTACATGACACCAAAAACACAAGCAAACCAAAGAAAAAATAGATAATTTGGCCTTCATCAAAATTAAAAACTTTTGTGCTATAAATGGTACCATCAGTTAAGTGAAAATACAACCCATGGAATGGGAGAAATTTTCTGTACACACATATCTGATAAGGGACTTGTACCCAGAATAGATAACAATCTCTTACAACTCAATAATAATAATAATAAAACCTAATTAAAAAATGGGCAAAGGATCTGAACAGATATTTCTTCAAAGAAGAGATACAAATGGCCAATAAGCACACAAAAAGATGCTCAACATCATTAGTCATCACGGAAATGCAAATCAAAATCACAATGAGATACGACTTCACACCCACTAGGATGTTTATGATGCAAAATATACAAGTGTTGGCTTGGATGTGGAGAAATTGGATCCCTCATAAATTGTAGGTGGGAATGTAAAATGGTGCAGCTACTTTGGCAAACAATTGGACAATTCCTCAAAATACTAAACCTCAAAATACTAGAGTTACTATATGAACCAGTGCTTACACTCCTAATTTTATACCCAGGAGGAATGAAAATATACATCTACACAGACTTGTAGTTGAATGTTCATAGCAGCATTATTCTTAATAGACAAAAAGTGGAAAAAAACCCACATGTCTATCAACTGGTGAATGGATAAACAAAATATGACATATTCATATAATGAAATACTATTCAGAAATAAAAAGGATCAAAGTAATGGTACATGCTATAACATGGGTGAACCTCAAAAATATTACGCTCAGTGAAAAAAGTGAAACACATAAAGAACACACATTTTATAATTCTATTTATATTGGACGTTCAGATAATGCCAATCTATAGAGACAGAAAGTGGATTAGAGGTTGCTTAGGCCCGAGCATGGAAATGAAGACTGATTGTAAATGGGCACGAGGCTTCTTTTGGGGGCAATAGGAATGTTCTAAAATCAGATTGCAGCAATGGTCGCATAATTCTGTAAATGTACTAAAACTCATTGAATTGTGCACTTAAAATTAGCGAATTTATGGTATATAAATTAAATCTCAATAAAGTTGTTTTTAAGAAGTGGGCTGGCTCCGTATAA
Organism: Daubentonia madagascariensis; assembly: GCA_023783475.1. NCBI lineage: Eukaryota > Metazoa > Chordata > Mammalia > Primates > Daubentoniidae > Daubentonia > Daubentonia madagascariensis. Next base: position 9,916,067 of record JAKFHU010002004.1, on the reverse strand, counting down.
TTGCAGAGGCAGCGGAAGAGAGCCCAGCATCGGTGGCCCTTATCTCTTATAAGTTGTTGTAAAGAATACTGCATCGCCTGCACTCTTAATGGCTCACAAAATTGGGAAAAAACATGCACATCAATGACTCTGAGTTAAAAGGGAATTCAGTAGAGTAAACTATGATGTGAAGAAGTATTAGCCATACCTTAATCCAGTGGTTCTCAAAGCGTGGTCCCAGACTAGCAGCGTCAGTATCAACTGGGAGTTTGTTAAAAATGCAAATTCTTGAGCCCCACTGAATCAGACCTAAATCAGAAACTCTGGGGGCGGGGCCCAACAATCTGTGTTTTAACAAACCACCCAGGTGATTCTGATGCACGCTCAAGTTTGATAATCATTCCACTTATATTTTTCTTCTCATGTATGTGTAAGAATAAGATAAGATTTAAAAAATCTGTATCTAAAAACTCTAATAAATCTTTGTGTACGTATAAAGATAAGAATTCTAAGTCCTAAGACAGCACTTTGACATACTTAATTTTTTTCTTTTTTTTTTTTGAGACACAGTTTTGCTCTGTTGCCCAGGCTGGAATGCTACAGTGGCACAATCATAGCTCACTGCAACTTTGAACTCCTGAGCTCAAGCGATCGATCCCCAATGCCTCAGCCCCCCAAGTAGCTGGAACTACAGGCACGCACCATCAGAGTCAGCTAATTTTTTAAAATTTTCTTTGTTGAGATGGGGGTCTCGCTATGTTGCCCAGGGTGGTCTCAAACTCTTGGCTTCAAGTGATCCTCCCACCTCAACCTCCCAAAGTTTTGGGATTACAGGCGTGAGCCACAGTGCCTGGCCATGATGTCATTTAATTAATGCTACCTGAGGGATGGTAGATCTGACCATCAGTGAAGTCTTGGGCCGGTGAATATGCAGGCAGGCTATTGCAGTTGGCACACATGAGGGGCAGGGCTGGGCAGAAGGGCTGGCAGGCCATTGTGAAGCTCACCCACAAACGGACCTTCAGGTAGCAGCTGGATTTGCTCACCACCTGCACTCTGGGCTTGGGACTTCTCTGGGGCCCAATGAGCAGAAGGGCTCCCCTGTCCCAGCATCTCCTGGACCAAGGCTGAGAAATCCCCCAGAAGTTCCTCAACATCTCTGATCAGCTAAGGTTTCTCTCCACCCCCTGTACCCCTACCCTGTACCCTCACCCCAATGTCCATATCTTCTTGTACTTCTTCACTCTCATTTCAAGGAAAATTAAGGGTCAAGAAAGGTAAGCGTGAGCTCAGTCTGACATCTTGAACAAGAAAGCCTTATACTTTTCCAGAATAAATGGTTGTGATCCTATACAAACTCTTTCAAAGAAAAGGAGGGGGAAAAAAGCTAGAAGACTGATATCAAAATCTGAATACGAGTAAGCAGAAAGAAGGAAAACTCTACCCAAACCCTACCGACAAATGTAGAATAAAAAATATTGGCAAACCAAATCAACAATACATTAAAAGAATCGTGACCACCTAGAGTTTATCCCAGGAATGCAAGACAGTTCAATATTAAGAAGTCTAATTTTATGCAATGAGACAAAAGTTAAGTCCAATAAGAAAATTCATATCACAATTGCAAAAGAAGCTTTGAAAGCCCTATGCTACTTAATAGTTTTTCTTGAAAAAATATAACAACTAGATCTAAAAGGATTCTTCTCTATCATGATAAAGATTTTACATCTTAATCCAACAGCCAACGGTATAAATTGGAGTAGAGAACACTTTTGACCAGGGCATTTCCACAAAATCAAGAATAATGCAAGGATGCCAGCATGCATGATTACTATTTTACAGTGTGGTGGAAATTCTAACTGCTGCAAAAAGATTTGAAACAGACACAAAATATATAACAATTGGAGTAAATAAAATAATAAATATTCACACATATTACCAAATACCTAAAAAAATCCAAGTGTGTCAAAAACAAACTCTGAAAATTAACAAGAAAATTCAGTAAAGGGGAATAAACTTTTAAATTTCATAGTTTTTCCATTCAGAAGAAATAAAATGACAAGAAAACATCTAAAATAAAACAAAAAGAAATTTCTCTGAGATATTGAACAGTATTGATGTTGAACATTTTTTTAAATTTTATTTATTTATTTGAGAGACAGGATCTCACTTTGCCTCCCAGGCTGGAGTGCAGTTGTGCCATTATAGCTCACTACATCCTTGAATTCCTGAGCACAGGTGATCCTCCTGCCTCAGTCTCCCAAGTAGCTGGGACTACAGGCACATGCCACCACACCAGGCTACTTTGTTTTCTATTTTTTGTAGAGATGGGGTCTTGCTGTGTTGCCCAGGCTGGTCTTGAACTCCTGGACTCAAGCAATCCTCCTGCTTCAGCCTCCTGAGTAGCCGGAACTATAGGCTGAATATATTTTTGATGTTGAATTGTGTTTAAAGGTTTTATTTTTACTAAAAAAGTGTTATACATACTGTTTAAAAGGTCAAATAGTTTCACAAGGTCCCACCTCATCCCCTATTCCCTGACACATGACTACTACTTGGCTTTTTCAGTTTTAGGCATTTTTAGGGACTTCTCACTATGGAATCTGATTATTTGCTTTTTATGCCCCACCCCGCATGCTCTCAATGTGGGTTATATCATAATTGGGGTTAAATCACCATTCCCTTTACACAGGTATTCCCTGCCATAGGTTATGAATCCTTTTCCATATAGAAACAACTTCTGTTTCCCCTGGAATTAACATATTGCTTGATTTTTTTTGTTGCATTTTAAAAAAATTAATAGAATTTATTTTTTAGAGAACTTTTAGGTTTACGGAAAAATTGAGTGGAAAGTACAAAGAGTACCCCTCTTCCCACCCCATCTTCCCCATACACACACAGTTCCCCCTCTTACTAACATCTTGCATTACTGTGGTACATTTGTTACACTGATGAGCCAATATTAATATTTTATTATTAACTAATGTCCTTAGCTTACATTAGGACTCAGTCTTGGTGTTGTACATTCTATGGGTTTGGACAAATGTATAAACATGTATCTATTATCGCAGAAGTAGATACATGCAGAATAGTTCCACACTCTAAATATTCCCTGTGCTCTATTTTATCCTTCCTTCGCTGCCCTTGAACCCCTGGAAACCACTGATCTTTTTATTGACTTGTTGCACTTTTTTATCTACTTAGCACTGATTCAAAACTAAACATTCCTCTAATTGTCTAAAACTCCTCTCATATTTTGGTGCAACAGATATTTATCAATTTCACATTCTTGAAAAAAGAAGACAGACTAATGGCCGATAAACATATGAAAATATGTTCAATGTCTCTAATCATCAAGGAAATGCAAATCAAAATCAAATTCGGAGATATCACCGAACTCCAGTGAGAATGGTTTTTATCAAAAAGTCCCAAAACAACAAATGTTGGTGTGGGTGCGGAGAGATAGGAACACTTATACACTGTTGGTGGGACTGCAAACTAGTACAACCTCTGTGGAAAGTAATATGGAGATACCTCAAAGAACTAAAAGTAGAACTACCATTTGATCCAGCAATCCCACTACTGGGTATTTACCCAAAGGAAAAAAAGACATTTTACACAAAAGACACTTGCACTCGAATGATTGTAGCAGCACAATTCACAGTTTTGAAGATGTGGAAACAACCCGAGTGCCCATCAATACACGAGTGGATTAATAAAATGTGGAATAAGTATACCATGGAGTACTACTCAGCCATAAAAAATGGTGAACTAATACCTTTTGTAACAACCTGGATGGAACTGGAGACCATCCTCCTAAGTGAAGTATCACAAGAATGGAAAAACAAACACCACATATACTCATTGTTAAATTGGAACTAAATGATCAGCACTCGTGTACATTTGGTAGTAAAATTCAATGGATTTCAAGCAGGTGGGAGGGGGAGGAGGGGACGGGTAAACTCACACCCAGTGGATACAATGTGCACTATCTGTCATTCATGGCAACGTGGATGAGCTTGGAGGACAGCAAGCGAAATAAGCCAGGCACAGAAGGACAAATACCACATGTCCTCACTCAGATGTGGGAGCTGAAAAAGTTGATCACACAGAAGTAGACAGTAAAACAGTGGTTACTAGAGGCCGGGGAGGGCAGGAGGTTGGTGTGGATATGAAAATATAGCTAGAGAGGAGGGATAGGTCCTAGTGTTCCATAGCACTACAGGGTGACTATAATAAACAATTTATTGTATATTTTCAAATAGCTTGAAAAGCAGATTTTTAATGTTCCCAACACAAAGAAAGGATAAATGTTTGAGGTGATGGATATGCTCATTACCCTGATTTAAGCATGACACATTGTATACACTTGTTGAAATAGCACACTGTACCCCATAAATAAAGTTATTACGTATCAATTAAAATTTTTTAAAGTCCCAGTATATCAAAAATAAATCTTGTTACAAAATTCTATGTTGGGTATTGCCATAGACTAAATTGTGTCTCCCCCAAAACTCTTGTGTTGAAACCCTAGCCCACAGTGTGACTATATGTGAACACAGGGCCTTAGGGAGGTAATTAAGATTAAGCGAGGTCAGATAAAGGTGAGGCCTGATCCAACAGGGCTGGTACCTTATAAAAAGAGGAAGAGACACCAGTTCTGTTTCTCTCTCTCTCTCCCTTCCCTCTCTCTCTCGACACACTCACAGAGAAAGGCCATGTGAAGACACAGAGAAAAGGTTCCTGTCTGCAAGTCAAGGACAGAGGCCTCAGGAGAAACCAACCCTGCTGGCACCTTGATCTCAGACTTCCAGCATTCAGAACTGTGAGAAAATAAATGTTGTTTAAGCCACCAAGTCTGTGGTATCTTGCTATAGCAGCCCAAACTGACTAATTCAGCAATCACGTTTAGTTTGCAAGGGCATTGTTCCATTTTCTTCCAGTAGCTAATTTTACTATAGAGAAGTCGGCGGCCATTTTCTTTTCTCTGAAAACCTCTAGAATCTGATTTTTACTTTCAATGTTCCAAAATTTCGCAGTGAAAGGGTGGCCTTCCCCGTCCACCCATCTAAAATTTCCACCCCTTCCTGCCACTTTAGGTTCCCCTTCCTCTTCATTTTACTTCTTTATTTTGTTGATTTTTATTCTGTGCTTTCCACGAGGGCAAGGACTTGGGTCTGTCTTGCTCGCCTCTGTATTCCCACGGCTGGTCCCCAGTGCCCGCTGCAGGGCAAGTGCTCGGTAAGCCACTGTAGAGAGACGAGTGGACGAAAGGGGGGGGTCTCCTTTCATTTGTATCTTCAGTTGTGGGAAATTGTCTGGAATTGTTTCTTTCATTATACATGCCCTTATTTTCCTCTGGGCTTTAACTCTAGCACTTCCATTATCTGGATGTTGGCCCCCTTCAAGTAGTTCTTGAATTTTCTTATCTTTTCTCTCTTATTTTCCATCTCCTCTTGCTCTACTTTATGGAAATTCCTTCAATTTTATCTTCCAAGCATTCTATTGAGTTTATTTCTTCTCTCATGTGTTTCATTTTCCAGGAGTTCCTTTTTGTTATCTGAGTACTCCTTTATTTTTATTTAATAGCATCCTGTTCTAGTCTTTTTTATGAATGTATTATGTTCTCTTATTTCTCTGAGATTATTAATGGCGTTCTTTCTAATGTTTCCTTTTTCCTGAATTATCTCTGTTTCCTCCTAGGTGCTTGCTGTCTGTGTGAGTTGTAATTTTTCATGTTAGAGCATTTTCTTAGAGATCTGATTTCCCTTGGTTTTCTACTCATGTTTAGAAGTTGGGGACTAAGAGGCTGGCTGGAATCTGTGAACCCTTAGACCATGGCCTGTGTGGAAGGTGATCTGACTTGGAGGTCATTGTGAGACAGGGAACTGGCAGGTACTGCTTTGGGTATGGCATTGCTGCAGGCGACCTCTTGGGCATTGCTTTGGGCCTTGCTGCAGGCATTGCCTGAGTCAGGAAGCCTCCAAATGAAGTTTCTAATCGCCCTGATCAATACAGGGTGGATGCAGGGTAAGTTCCAACGGGTTAAAACCAAGATAGTGGAAAAACACTGCACCTGCCACGAATATTCCTCCTCTTGCTTAGCCTGTTGCTTAAATAGAAAGACAACAGGAGCCAGGGGGCCGGTTCTCCTCTGCACAGGCAGGTTCTCTTCTGCAGGGAGAACTTGCCTCTGCTCTGTGGAGTAGACTTTCTAACTTTCTATAGTTTCTGAATAAATCTTGCTTTCACTTTATTTTGTTGGCTCGCTCCTGAATTCTTTCTTGCATGAAGCCAAGGACCCACTTGGACTTCAAGTGGCTCCCACATTCCTGCATCAATTACCTTGGAAATACCCTGGTGTCAGGATCCTTATGTCTTTTCCTTGGGCTGCTCAGGGTCATTGGCAGGAGGTTGCCTGTAATATCAGGACTTAGTAAAGGAAGAGGGCTGGGTGGGTCGCTGCTATCAGAATGTAAATGTTTGTTTTATGTCTATTTATTTATTTATTTATTTATTTTGAGACAGGGTCTTGCTCCGTCACCCAGGCTGGAGTACAGTGGCATCATCACAGCTCATGGCAACCTCAAATTCCTGGGCTCAAGCGATCCTCCTACCTCAGCTTCCCAAGTAGCTGGGACTACAGGCGTGTGCCACCACAACTGGCTAATTTTTCTACTTTTTGTAAAGACAGAGTCTTGCTCTTGCTCAGGATGTAAATGTTTGTTTTATTTCCATACAGTTCACCAGCCTCCAGTGGGCTAGTGTCCGTCCCCACCTTAACTCACACCCACTTTTCAGATAATAAACCTTAGCCTTCTGCTGGGGTGGAGGAAGGAAGTTTCGGGGTGCACAGGGTAGGAGTGGAGAGATGGGCATCCAATTGCTGTATACATTTTTAAAAATTACTATTTTGACATAATTTTAGATTTCCTATTCAAGTTGCTAAAGTAGTAGATATTAACAAATTATAATTGTATGTATTCATGGGGTACAAAGTGAAACTATGCTAGATGTACACAATATTAATTAACATATCGAGCATCTCAAATACTTATCTTTTATTCCTCTTGTCTCAGTGAGACTTTGTACCCTTTGACCGATCTCTCCCGACTTCCCGGCCTCTGGTAACCACCATTCTGCCCTCTGCTTCTGTATGTTTGATTGTTTTAAATTCCACATATAAGTGAGAACATGTGGTATTTGTCTTTCTGTGCCTGGCTTATTTCATTTAGCTTAATATCCTCCAAGTTTTTCCATGTTGTAACAAATGACAGGATTTCCTTCTTTTTTTAAGGCTGAATGATATTCCATTGTGTATATACCACATTTTCATTATCTGTTCATCTGTTGATAAACACTTAGGCTGATTCCACATCTTGGCTGTTGTGGATAATGTTGCAATGAACATGAGAGTGCATATATCTCTTCAACATACTAATTTCAATTCCTTTGGATTTATACCATAAGTGGGATTTCTGGATCCTATGGTAATTCTATTTTTAGCTTTTTGAAAAACCTCTGTACTGTTTTCCATAATGGCTCTATTAGTCTGCATTTTCACCAACAGTGTGCAAGGGTTTCCTTTTCTCCAAGTCCTCACCAAGACTTGTTATATTTGATCTTTTTGATAGTAGCCATTGTAACAGGTGTGAGGTGATATCTCATTGTGGTTTTAATTTGCATTTCCCTAACGATTAGTGATATTGATATATCTGTTGGCCATTTGTATGTCTTCTTTTGAGAAACGTCTATTCAGGTCCTTTGCCCATTTTTCAATTGTGCTATTTGTTTTCTTGCTATTGAGTTGCTTAAGTTCCTTATATATTTTGGATAGTAACCCCTCAGCAGATGTATGACTTGCAAATATTTTCTCCCATTCCATAAGTTGCGTCTTTACTCTGTGAATTATTTCCTTTACTGTGCAGAAGCTTTTAGTTTGACATAATGCCATTTATCTATTTTTGTATTTGTTGCCTGAGCTTTTGGGGTCAAATGCACAAGCTCATTGCCCACACCAATGTCAGATAGTTTTCCCCTATTGATAAGGAACTTAGATTATAGTTTTAAAATCTTTCACCTTTTCTGATATAAGCATTTATTGCTATATTTCCATCTATACTTTGCATTAGCTGCATTTCACAAATATTAATGTGTTGTATTTTCATTTTTAATTCAGTTAAAAAATATTTTCTACTTTTTCTTTTAATTTCTTCTTTGACCCATACGTTATTCAGAAATATGTTTAGTTTCCAAATATTTGGGGTTTTGCAGATATCTTTCTGTAATTAATTCATAATTTAATTCCAGTTTAATCAGAGACTATATTTTGTATGATTTGCATCTTTTTGAACTTATTGAGACTTCTCACCCAGAATATGGTCTATACTGAAAAGGATGTGTATTTTTCTGTTATTAGATGGAGTGCTTTATAAATATCAATTAAATCAAGTTGATTGATATTGTTAAGTTCTATATCCTTACTGATTTTCTACTTGTTTTTTCAGTTATTAAGAGGATTGTTAACTATTCAACTATAATTGTGACTATAGCTATTTCTGCTTGCATTGCTATTAGTTTTGGTGTTATATATTTGAAGATCTCTTCCTAGATGCATAAATATTTAGGATTGCTGTGTCCTTCTAATTAATTGAACTCTTTATCATTATGAAATGAACTTTTCATCTCTGCTAATATTCTTTAATCTGAAATTGACTTTGTTTGATATTAATATAGCTACTCCAGCTTTTTCTTTAAAATTAGAATTGACATGGTATATTTCTTTTTCTTTTTTTTTACTTTTAACCTGTTTGTGTCTTTATATTTAACACAAGTTTCTTGAAGTCAGTATAAAGTTGGGTCCTATTATTTTTGTCCAATCTGATAATCTCTTTTAATTATAAGCATGTTTATACATGCTGCTATGAACTGAATGTTTGTATCCTCCTAAAATTCATGTATTGAAACCCTCTCTCCAGTGTGATGGTATTAAGAGGTGGGGACTCTGGGAGGTAATTAGGTCGTGAGTGTGGAGCCCTCATGAATGGGATTTGTGCCCTTATAAGAGGTACAAGAGCACCTCCCCACCTCCCCCTGCCATGTGAGGATACAACAAGAAGACACTGTCTGCAAACCAGGACAAAGACCCTCAAGACACCAGATCTGTCAGCACCTTGATCTTGGACTTCCTAGCCTCCAAAACAGAAAGAAATAAATGTTTGTTGTTTTAGCCACTCAGTCTATGGTATTCTGTTACAGCAGCCTATACTGATTAAGACACATACTTTTTAACTAAACAGGTGTTTATACTATTTACATTTAATATGATTAACAATATGGCAGAATTTAATTTTACCATTTTGCTATTTGTTTTCTATTCATCCTATATATTCTTTAGCCCATTTTTCCTTACCACTTAGGTAAAATCCTTCTTAGCCCTCTATCCAATGCTACTATGGCCAGTGGGAACAGGAACTATTCCTGGTCCTGTTTGAACTCTGAGGATTGTTCCCACAAATCTCTCCAGAGGGTCCTTTCCTGGTGTCGGTAGTTCCTCATATGTACATAGTGATTCGTTCTCAGCTAGGGGCTGATTGCCCTGTGCAGATCTTGGACGTTCTTTCTCGATGCAGCTCTCTTCTGTCCAGTACTCTACCCCTAAACTCCACATACCTTGGCTTCCCTGGCCTCCCAGCCCTGTATCCTCAATTCAGGGAGACTGGAAATCTGCCTTAGATGGTGAGCTGGGGCAAGCATAGGGCTCATCTCCTTGCTTCCCGCCTCAGGGATCTCCCAGGTTCTTCATTGCCTGATGGCCACGGTCTTGAGAGACATTATTTCATATATGTTGTCTGATACTTTGTCCAATGTTTGGTTGTTTCAGGAAAGTGGGTCAATGCAGCCCCTGTTACTCCTTCTTGACTGATAGTGAAAGTCTGGAAGTCAGACACATACAAATTTTAATATATGATAAAGGGAGCATTTCAAATCCATGATAAAGCATAACTATGACATGAATGGTTTTAGAGAAAGCAGCAAAACATATGGGAAAATATCAAATTTGATCTTGATTTTATGCCAAACACCAAATAAGCTATAGCTAGACAAAAGAGTAAAATACAAAACCTTAAAACATGAAAAAATTAGAGGAAAATACCAATGAATATATTCATAATCCGCATATGGGCAAAACTTGAGTATAAAATAGTGGAAGGAAGTAGAAGGAAAAAATTTAAAGACTGATTTTTTGTTTTTAATAAATTTTTTACGTTGGAATAATTTTAGATTTGCAGGAAAGTTACAAAGACAGTACAGAGAGACCCCATATTCCCCTCACCCATTTTCCCCCAACATTATTGTCTTACATTACCTCAGATGTTTTGTCAAAAATGAGAAATCAGCATTAGCACGTTACTATTAACTAGATTCCACACTTTATTCCAGTTTCACCAGATTTGCACTAATGTCCTTTTTCTGTTCAAGATCTAATGTATCCAATCCAAGACATACTGTGCTTAGAAGACATTTTGTCTGTGTAAAAATTCTTCAATTACTTACTTGAAAATGCAAAAACAAAATAGGAAACTAACAAACTGACAAAAAAATTCTAAGAAAACAAAAGATCAATAGCTTTAAAAATCAATTGGCTCTTACTAATCAATATGTAAAATACTAACTGGCCAATATAAATATAGGCAAAGGACATGAACAGATAACTCTTTTTGAAGAATTATTATTTATTGCCTAATGAATATAACTTTGAACCTTACTATACTCAAAGATTTTTTTTTAGCTATCATACTGGCAATTATTTAAGGAATTACACTAGTCAGATGTTATTAATATTAGACAGGTCCCCTGATATGTTGATGGTGAGGGTATGATGTTATACAACTGTTCTGAAAAGCCTTAAAAACACCCATTGGACCCATTAAATCTATATCCAAGAATTAATCAGAACTGTGGGCAAAAGTGGCTGGGCACACCGCCACCAAGACTCCAGGTGGCACCCCAACTTTTTTGCCTGCTTCCACAGCCACTGGGGAACACCCCACTGGTTCCACCCCACTAGTGGCCCCATACCCCCTTGTCGATTCTGCTTCCCCAGACTAGGAGAGGAAGCAAGACAGGAAGGCGAAGAGAAGGGAACACAAGAAGGAAAGAGAACATGAAAAGAAAAGACAAAAAGGGAAACAAAGAACAGCATTTACATTTAATGAAGAAAAATCAGAAATAATCTAGATATTCACTAACAGGCAGATGTTAGTTATATTTTTTATATATATATATATCATGCAGTCATCAAAAATAGGTTTTTAAAGAATACTTGATGTTATGAAAAAATGTTCATAATAAATTTAAGTGGAAAATATAGGTTAAAAGTTATCATTTCATCTGTGTACACTGGGTTATGAGGAAAAAGAAAATAAAAAATATTCCAATTTTTTAAGAGTTAAGAAGTATATGTTGTATAAGCATAGAAACTCTAGGTATGTCTGTGTCTAAGTAATTGAATTTGTTTACTTTTTTGTGTTTTTCCATATTACCTAAATATTCTACAATAAAAATTTTAAAAAACACTAAGTATTTCCTTTTAAGAAGTTCTAATTTGTTCATAATTTGCATGTGGCTTATGGGACTGAAAATATGTTTTTCTTGGTTCAATACCACATTTTTAGTCTCAGTGTTCTTGTCTGTCAGGAGCTTTCCTGCCATGCAAATGATTAGGTACATAGATTTTCTTTTGAACCAAAAGGAAATGTTTTTGAAAGTTCTTAGGAGATCAATCCAGAAGAACTGAACTAATTCTCCAAAGAAAAAAGACTTAATGGACCATCTATATTTGGTGGTCTCTCTCTCTGTCTCCTGTGTTTCAGACTTGGAGCAAAGCTCAAGGCCAAGCCTAGCAGACTAAGCTGTTGACCGTTTTGGTGGGGAATAGAGTATATAGGGGAAAAGGAGACCAGGGAATGGCAGGGAGGGATTTTTCAGCGCTATGAAAAAGAGTAAGCAGAAGCAAGACCTCAGAGGGCCATCTGAGGACAACTGCTGTCCCAGGAATGAGGCTGGTGTGGGCTGGCCTCACTCTTTATGACATCCTGGAGAAGAGGTTTTGCCATACATCACTTAAAGACACATAAAGAGCCTTTACAAAAAATCCAGGCAGTGACTGCAAAACCTACCCGCCAAATCTGGGGAAACTTCCCTATATCAGTGTTTCTCAAAGTGGCCTGCAGACCACCAATGTTAGAATCTTCTGGGGTGCTGGTTCAAAACCCCAACTCCAGAGCCTCATTTCAGTCAGATCTACCAAAGGAGAATCTCTGGTTGGTGGATCCTGGGAATGTGGATTTTAATACACACCAAGAAGTCTGATATGCATTACACTCTGCTTATCATTTCTCCATATTCTGCTATTATTTATCAGTGGAGGAAAATGGGAAAACTAGTCATGCGTGTAGAGAATTTCATTTTTCCATGCATCATTCCATATGTGTGTATAGTCCCTACTATGTGTCAATGAGTCTAGTCCCATCAGTCCTAGTCTAGAAGAGAAGGATATATCTTCTCACGGTGGGGAGGAATTCATTTTGCTTGGGAAGGTTGTACCAGTGCAGAAGTATTCAGCCACAAGTCATAGAATATCCAAGCAAACACAGCTTCAAATTATAGATATTTAATTATCTATTAAATGAAAAAGTACAGAGGAAAGCGTTCTGGATTTTCTGAACAGATCAACAGCAAGGCTCTTGCCCCCTTGCTACCATCCTGCTCCGCCACCCTCAGCAGCTGCCAGAGTGGAGCAGATGTCACCTCCTTTGTCCTAGACATGGTACTTCTTTATTTCAGCCTGAAGTCACATTAGCACTTTTTTTTCTTAATTTCCTTTCTTTTCTTTTCTTTTTTCTTTCTTGCTTTCTTTCTTTTTTTTTTTCTTTTGGCAGCCACATCAATTCTGACTCATTTGGAGTCAACTAATACTCTCAGTTTTTTTTAATGTGCTGCTGCTAAGGCACTTCACACGGACTGTATTTTGCACAGATTTTGCTTTATTGTGCTGTGTTGTTTTTGAAGGTAAAGATTAACTTTTCCAAGACTGATCCCTTGCATGGTGGCTTTGCAGAAAAGGAGTCACTCTCCTGCAAAGCTGCACGGAAACATACTACAGCCCAGGACTTAAAGCAATAAATCTCATTCAACCACAAGGCTTGGAGCTGAACCCCTGATTATGCAGTAAAGGAGGAAGTGCTGTTTCAACTATGAGCTCTTGTGTGGTAAATTCTGCAGAGGTTAAATCCAACCTCCTGATTATGCCAGGGCAGACCCTGATGCCCCCTCTCCCCAAACACACATCTCAAGCTGGGAGGATGAGGCTGAAGCCAAGATTCTGTCATGTCATGGTTATTTTATCCTGGCCTCTGATTACATGAAGTGTGTGTTGGCACCTAATGCTTTTCTAATTATGTAGCTTAACAATCCCTCAGACCGAGAGTGTGGGGAGATGAAGGCAGAACAGAGCACAGGAAAGGAGAGAACCCTGAGGTCCACAGAAGGTTCCCCTGACAATTCAACCAAATGTTGATCAGCACATTAGAGTGAGGAAAACTGCCTAAGGCCTGGGAAAGAACTATCCAAAAAGATTAGATTGAGCAGTGTCCAGAGCTCACACAGGCCCAGTTCCCACTAGTCAGACTAGAAAAAATTCATAATGCATGAGGCATTGGGTAGAGTGTTCAGGAAAGGTCTTGCCCTAACAGAGCTGTGCTCTGGCTCCACCTAACAAATCCTAAAAGCAATACCTTAAAGGATAAAAATGTTCCTAAGTTACTTAACTATACTCCAGAAGAAAGGTCATAAATATATGATTACAAAAATACCCAGCATCCAATAAGATGAAATTGCATCCAATCAAAGATTACAGAGCATGCAAAGAAGCAGGAAAACAGGATCCATAAAAACAAAAGGCAATGACATGGAAATGACCCAGAACTGACAAAGATACTAGAATTAGCAGATGGGGACATTAAAACAGTTATAATTGTGTCCTATAAGTTCAAAATGTTAAGTAGAGACATGGTAGATATAAAAAGATTCAGGAGATGAACACTACAATGTCGGAGATGAAAACTATAATATCTAAGATGGAAAACACAGTGGGTGGGATTAATGGCAGATTAGATATGGCAGAAGGAAAGAACAGTAAGCTTGAAGATGGAGCAAGAGAAATTACCGAAAATGAAACACACAGAGAAAAAATAATTTTAATAAATGACAAGACCATCAGTGACCTGGGGGACAACTTCAAGTGATTAATATACATGTAATTGCAGTCCCAAAGGGGGAAGGGACGAAAAAAATTATTTGAAGCTCTGAGCTATTAAATAAAAAATTATTTAATATTAATTATTTAAATAATAAAAAATTATTTAATAGCTCAGAATTTTCCAACTGTGATTAAAATTATAAACAAGAAATATAAAGAAAATGACACCAAAGCATATCATTATCAAGTTGCTCAAAACCACGGAAAAAAAAAGAAAAACTTAAAAGCTTCAGCCAGAGGGAAAAAAAAGACATGTCACACATACAGGAACAAAGACAAGAATGACAACAGAGTTCCTATCAGAAGTAAAGCAAATGAGAAGACAGTAGAGCAATATCTGTAAAATAATTATATAAAAAACCCTGAAAGCCTGGAATTCTGTAGCCAGCAAAAATACCTTTCAAAAAACGAAGGTGAAATGAAGAGATTTTTAGACATAAAAAAAGCTTAAAGAATTAATCATTAACAGACTCCCAACGCAAGAAATGTTAAAGGAATTCCTTTAGGCAGAGGAAAGAGGAAACCATATGAACGTGTGGACCTACACAAAGGAGGGAAGAGTACTAGAAGTGGTAAACATAATTTTTAAAAATATATCTCTTTAACACTCCTTCCTTATTGGGTCCTTGGCAGAAAAATAAATAAATTAAAAATAATTTAAAAGACATAATTGACAATGTATACAAAAATAAAAACAATGTATTGTGGAGTCTATAGCATATGTAAAAGAAAATATAGGGTAGCATAACATAGACATTGAGGGGGAGAAATGGAAATATACTATTGAAACGTTCTTAGACTCTATGTGAACTTGTGTAATATATATGTGCTGAATTATTGAATGTAGGTATTCAATAAACCCTGAAGCAACCACTAAAATTTTTAAAAAGTATTACAAGTAATAAGCCAACAAAGGAGATAAAAGGGGATTACAAAAAATACTCATTAAGCAAAAAAAAAAAGGCAGAAAAAGAGGAAAAAAGGAACAAAGAATAGATTGGACAAATAGACAACACATAGCAAGGTGACAGATTTAAATCTAACTAAATTAATAATTACATTAAATGTAAATTGCTCTAAATGTCCCAAATAAAAGGCAGAGATGGTCAGAATGGGTAACAAAATTAAGACGTAATGATATGATGCTCTTAAATTGTGCTCAAATATAAATAAAGAAAGAAATATAAATGAGCAAAAAAGTGAGTAGATTAAAAAAGATGCAGCATGTAACAGTAATCAAAAGAAATCTGGAGTGGCCGTAATAGTATCAGGCAAAGTAGATTACAGAGCAAAGAGTATTACTAAGAAGGTCACATCATAGTGATAAAGGGTTCAATTAATCAAGATATTGTGACAATTCTAAATGAGAAGACAGCTAATGACAGAGCTTCAAAAAACTGAGAGACTACAAGAAGAAATTGACAAATCCACAATTATAGTTAGAGATTTCAATACTCCTCCCTCAATAACTGATAGAATAAGTAGACAGAAATTCAGCAAGGATATATAGTAGCCTTGAACAATATTAACTTAATCTGATTGACATTGTAGAACACTTCACCCAACAACAGACTGTGTATTATTTTTTGGTGCACAGAGAACATTTATTGAGATAGACCATAATCTGGGCCATAAAACACATCACAGTAAATTTAGAAGGATTCAAGTCATACAAAGAACAGAAGGTATCAGGAATGATGCCTAGATGAAATGGACAAATTCTTTAAAAATCACAAAGCTCACTCAAGAAGAAATAGGTAACCTGAAAAGTTTATAGCAAAAAAATTTAATTTGTAGTTTAAAAAGTTCATGCAAAGAAACTGCTTAGGCCCGGATATCTTCCCTGTTGAATTCTACCAAACATTTAATGAAGAAATAAAACCAATTCTGTTCAATCTCTACCAGAAAACTTAACAAGAGGGAATAATTGCCAACTCATTCTATGACTCCAGTATTACTCTAATACCAAAGCTAGACAAGGACACTAAAAGAAAATAAAACTACAGCCCAATATCCCTCATGAATATGAAAAAATTTTAAACAAAACTTTAGAAAATTGAATCCAATGATGTCATTGGCTACATCATGATGTAAAAAGTATATATGATGACCAAGTGATGTTGAACCCAGGAATGCAGGGTTGGTTTAACATTCGAAAACCAATCACTGTAAATTACCATATTAACCGACTAAAAGAGAAAAACCACACAATCATCCCAATAGATGCAGAAAAACATATGAACAATTCCAACATCCATTCCTAATAAAAACTCACAGCAAATTAGGAATAGAAGGAAACTTCCTCAACCTGAAAAAGGGCATCTACAAAATAACTATCACTAACATCATACTTAATTGTGAGTGGACGGTCTCCTTGTAAGATCAGGAAAATGACAATCATTTCTACTCTCCACTTCTATTCGACATTGCACTGAAGGTCCTAACCGGTGGAATAAGATAAGAAAAAGAAGCAAAGGTCATCCAGATTCAAAAGGAAAAAGTAAAACTGTCTTTATTCACAGATGACATGATCAATGGAATCTACAAAAGAGCTTAAGTGAGTTTAGCAATGTTGCAGGACACAAGAGCAATATACAAAAAATAGTTGGGTTTCTGTATACTGGCAATGAACAGTTGGAAACTGAAATAAAGGAAATACAATTCCGTGTACACAGCATCAAAAAAACATGAACTGAGGGATAAACCTGACAAAATACGTGAAAGACCTGTCTGCTGCAAACTACAAAGCACTTCTGAGAGAAGTTAAAGAATATATAATAAATGGACAGATATATATTGTTCATGGGTCAAGGCTCAATACTATTAATATGTCAATTCTCCCCAAATTGATTTATAGATTCAATGCAATCCCAGTCAATGTTCCAACAATGTTTTTGCAGAAATGGAAAAGACAATTTTCAAATTTATATCGAAATACAAGAGGCCCCGAATAGCCCAAACAATATTGAGAAAGAAGGAAAGAGCTGGAAGACTCATGCGTCCTGATTTCAAAACTTATTATAAATATACCACAACCAAGATAACATGATATTGGAGTAAAGATATACAAATAGATCAATGGAACAGGAAAGAGTCTAGAAATAGACTCACATATACATAGACAGCTTATTTTTTTAAAGACAGTTTTTTAAGAGCAGTTTTAGGTTCATACAAAATTGAGTGGAAGGTACAAAGATCTCTCATATACCCCCTGCCTCCAGACATGCACAGCCTCCCCCCTTACCAACATTTCCCACCAGAGTGGTACAGTTGTTACAGTCGAGGAACCTACATTGACACATCATAATCACCCAAAGTCTGTAGTTTACATTAGAGTTCCCTCTTGGTGTCATACTTTCTATGGGTTTGGACAAATGTAGAATGACATGTAGCCACCATTATAGTATCATATGGAGTATTTTCAATGCCTTAAAAACCTTCTGTGCTCCACCTATTCATCCCCTTCCAACTTTTGGCAACCACTGATCTTTTTACTGTCTTCATAGTTTTGCCTTTTCCAGAATTTCATATAGTTGAAATGTATATATGTAGCCTTTTCAGATTGGCTTCTTACACTTAGTAATATGCATTTAAGTTTTCTCCATGTCTTTTCATGGCTTGAAAGCTCATTTCTTTTTATTGCTGAATAATATTCTATTAGCTGGATACACCACAGTTTATTTATTAAACCACCAACATTTTGGTTACTTCTAAGTTTGGCAATTATGAATAAAACTGCCACAAACATCTGTGTGTGCAGGTTTTTGTGTGGACATAAGTTTTCAACTCCTTTGGGTAAATACCAAGCAATGTAGTTGCTGGATCATATGGTAAGAATATGTTCAGTTTTGTAATAAACTGCCAAACTTTCTTCCAAAGTGGCTATATCATTTTGCGTTCCCATGAGCAATGAATGAGAGTTCCTGTTGCTCCACATCCTTGTCAGCATTTGGTGTTGTCAGTGTTTCCAATTTTGGCCATTCTAATAGGTGTATAATGGTATTTCATGGTTGTTTTAATTTGTATTTCTTTGATGACATATGATGTGGCTCATCTTTTCATATGCTTATTTGCATCTGTATATCTTCTCTGGTGAGATGTCTGTTAGAGTCTTTGGCCCATTTTTTGATAGAGTTGTTTGTTTTCTTATTGTTGAGTATTAAGAGTTCTTTGTATATTTTGGATAACAGTTCTTTATCAGATATGTCTTTTGCAAATATTTTCTTCCAATCTATGGCTTATCTTCTCATTCTTCTGAGAAAACTGACTTTTTATAAAGGTGCAAAGGCAGTTCAGGGAAGAAAAGATAGTCTTTTCAACAAACGGTGCGGGAACAACTGGATATCTGTATGCAGAGGTGGTAGGAGAAAGAGAAAGGAGCTTGATCTGTACCTAACCCTATATGCAAAAATTAACTTAAAGTGGATCAGAGACCTAAATGTAAGACCTAAAACTATAAAAATTCTAAGTGAAAATGTTGGAGAAAAATCTTTGTGACCTTGAGCTAGGCAAAGATTTCTTAAATACAATACCAAAAGCATCATCTATTAAAAAATGATAAATTATACTATCAAAATTTAAAACTTCTGCCCTTCAAAAGGCATTATCAAAAGAATAAAAAAATCTGTAGACTGGGAGAGAATATTTCCAAAGCATATATCATACAAGAGACTTGTATCCAGATGTATAAAAAGCTCTCAAAACTCAACAATAGGCAAGAAAACAACCCGATTTTTAAAATTGGTGAAAGATTTGAACTTCACCAAAGAAAATATGTGGATATACAAATAAGCAGATGAAAAGATACTCAACATCATTCATCATTATAGAAATGCCAATTAAAACTACAATGAGATACAACCACATACCTATTAAAATCACTATAACATACCATGTGTTGGCAAGGATGTGGAGGAACTGGAACTCTCATACACCAGTGGTAGAAATGTAAAATGGTACAAACACTTTGGAAAGGAGTTTGGCCATATACCTTTCTTATGATAGAGCCATTCCATTTCTGGGTGTTTTCCCAAAAGAAAAGAAAGCATACGTCCATAGAAAGACCTGTACATAAATATTCATAACAGCTTTATTTGTTATAGGCCCAAATTGGAAACAACCCAAATATGCATTAACAAGTGAAATAAAAAGCAAACTGTGATATATCCATACAACAGACTGCTACTCAGCAATCACAAAGAAGGAACTATTGATATACACAACATGGATAAATCTCAGAATAAATATTCTGCATAATAGAAGCCAGACCATAACAAAAAAAAAGAATACATACCATATGATTCCATTTATCGTAGAATATGACAGCTCTGTGTGTGGTTGTGTGTGGTTGCCCTGGAAGACCTTCCCATGGGACAACATGTGGAGGTGGAAGACAGTGATATGGATGATCCTGACCCAGTGTAGGCCTAGGCTAATGTGTGGGTTTGTGTCTTAGTTTTTAACAAAAAAGTTTAAAAAGTAAAAAAATAAAAATAAAAAATTTTAAAAATAGAGAAAAGGTTATAGAATAAGGACGCAAAGAAATAATTTCTGTATAGCTATACAATGTGTTTGTATTTTATTTTGAATGTCATTACAAAAGTTAAAAAAATTTAAATGTTTATAAAGTAAAAAAGTTACAGTAAGTTAAGGTTAATTTACTATTGAAGAAAGGAAATCATTTTTTATAAATTTAGTGTAGCCTAGTATATAGTGTTTATAAAGTCTACAGTAGTGCACAGTGATGTCCTAGGCCTTCACATTCACTCGCCACTCACTGACTCACCCAGAGAAACATTCAGTCCTGCAAGCTCCATTCATGGTAAGTGCCCGGTACAGATGTACCATTTTTTATCTTTTATACTATATTTTTACTGTACCTTTGCTATGTTTAGATATGTTTAGATATGATAAATATTTATCATTGCATTACCATTGCCTACACTATTCAGTACAGTAACACGCTGTACAGGTTCACAGCCTAGGAGGAATAGGCTGTCCCATCTAGCCTAGCTGTGTAGTAGGCTCTACCATCTGGTCTGTGTAAGTAAGTGCACTCTGTGATGTTTGCACAATGATGAAATCGCCTAACAATGCACTTCTCAGAACGTATCCTGTCATTAAGTGATGCATGACTATCCAATTTGGTGAATACCTCACTTCCAAACCATTTCGGAATATTAGGATGTTGTTAACCCATATCATGCTGCCTTCCTTTAGAAATCTGGAAAGTTGTTTTGGCAAAGAGGTACCTGCCATTCTACCATACCAGGAGCCTGAGGAGCCTATGACAGGAGTTGCTACCCCTACCCCAGGCAAAAGCACAGCAGGGGGCTCTTTCCAACGTTACAAGGAGAAACCAAGTAAACCAGCATGCGGCTGCCCAGCCCAGGCCCTTGTTCTACATGGAAGAGAGACAGGAATGTTCACTTGGATTCATAAAATGGGACCACATTGCCCATCTCAGGATGGAAAAGCATCCTGAACATCTCAGAAGGACCAAAGCCCCGTGATCTCCACGACTCTAGAATGACGCCTCCCCCCAGGAAAACAGACCAGAGGAAACTGATTGAAACTGATCCTAAACAGGAACACAATTCTCTCAGTTTTCCTGTAGAAATAACCCAACGCCTTTCAATTAATTTATGGAATCCATCTATTTGTGACAAAATAGGAGAGGTTCTCTCTCAAGGGTGTGCTTCAGTTTTTGTGGTATAAGGAAAGGACAGAGACCAAATCCCCCATTAACGTTTTCACATTTTGTTCTGTGCCAATGATGGGACGATCAGATTCAGAGGGCTGGTGGGAATCAAATTAGAAAAACACCAAATAATTCTAGGGCATTTTATTCCATCTAATTTCCATTTGTACCGGAAAGGAAATGTAACATCTTAGCCCAGGAGCGTTAAACTGTCAGAGGCAGTTTCCAGAACCAGTGAGAGAAGCGAGGGGGCCTTCCGAGTCCCCTGGAAGGGCCCTCCATGGCCTTGTGACAGGTGGGCAGCAAGCTGGCCAGCCCCTGGGGAGGCTGCCAGGGAGTGTTCCACCAGCACCTCTGTCTGCATTTGCCAGGGGCAGCCTTGGGTCTGCTTCCGGCTTCCCTCCCCACCTGCAGGCCCATATTGCCGACCCCTCTGCTTGTTAAAGCCAAGCTGGCCACAATAGGATGTGTCCACACCGCACAGGTATGTGTCATTGCCCCCACCTGCCCTGGTTTTGTTCTGAGTCAAGTGTGAGCATGGTTAGTTATAAGGCCATTGACTTCCAATGCCCAGTGTCTAATCTTCTCTTTTAAAAAATCTAGGTCTATCTCTTTGGTGAAAAAAAAATTGAGGAACCTAAACCAAGACTTCCATGCAAGAAGGGAAGGGTGAGGAATGCCAGCCCTGACAGAGAGGTAGGCTGTCTGCACTGGTTTTGGTTCAACAAGCTCAAAGCACATGTGATTTGTCAAAATGTTCAGGGCTGCTGGTTCAAAGATATGGGTGATCCCAGTAACATGCAGGGAAGACCCCCTATCAAGTCCCACACCCAACAGGGCTCCACCTCAAGGGTGACCACCAATCACTGATGGAGCAGCCGTTCTGTGTGCAGTGGTGGCTCAGTTGGATTTGGGGGAGCTCTTCTGGAGACCCTACATAGATGCAATCCCCTCTCGGTCAAACCTGCTATGGGGGATCCCTCTTCCCCTTCTCCTGCAGCGGCAGGCACAGTGACGCCTGACACCCTACATTTCCTCACACGGCGGCCGATCTGCTGGTCTGCACTCTGCTTTGTTTTAGAACATTTCTCCTTCATCTTTACCACAGACAATGAAGTTACCGAGGATGAGACAAGATTTCCAAAGTCAGAGGAGGAAGTGAAAATTGTTTCCTCCATCCCTTGCAGGATACTGTAGCTCCTGTCCCAGAAGGCAGGTTGCTATGGTGATGGGAGGAATAGATGCTGAAACTGGGAGATGTTGACGTGGTGCAATTGGAAAGTGGCATTTTGGAGGGCTGAGTCTTCTTCAAAATGTAGGCCCTTTTAGCAATCTGGCAAGTGTCCTGTGACTCAATAGGCTAGCGAGAAAACCTCCTTAGAGTCTTCAAGACATATGAAAATCTCTGTCTTTCCTGCATGACCCTGAGAATCTGTATCAGTCAGCTTTGCCAGGTTATGCTGCAGCAACGAACAACTCCAAAATCTCGGGAACATCTAACCGCAGATGTTATTTCCTGCTCATGTTACATGTTGGCTTGGCTGTGGCTCTGGTCCAAGTGTCTTGCTCATTCTAGAGAGACAAGCTGACAGAGTAGTCTCAGTCTGGGATGGCCCATTTTCTCGGCAAAGGGGGGAGATAACTGGCAGAAACACTCACTGGTTTTTAGAACTTTTGCTGGGATATGATGTCTGTTGTGTCTGCTCACATGCCGTTGGCCACAGTAAGTCGGAAAGCCACGCCTGACGCCCGTGGGACAAGAAGAAAGTGTACCCCTCCCCGAGGGGAGGCCCTGGGGAGGACACAGAAGTGATTGGTCCAGAGAGGGGCAGTGAATATTCGGGACAAATAATATCAACTACTGCACATCCCAGGGAGCCACTTGAAAGGGGGCCCTGGTCTGCTGACACCACATAGCAGACAAAAATATCAAAGATACTAAAATATTTTGAATCCACTGGAAGAAAGCTGTGATATAGATATTATGACTCATTCAGAAATGTTCTCGTGGCAGATTGGTATACCTTAAAAGGATAATTTGGTCCTGCTCAAACTCAGAAAACCATTTAGGGCTTTTCAAAACCAAAACAGGTGCCAGGGCATTTTGAAAGAGGCCATTAGTGATAGACGTGGCAAGTTACCTCTGACTTAATAAAAAAGAAAATGATTTTATAAATGCGTCCATTATGAAGTATTCATGAGATATTAGGGCTCTCAGAACTGGGTGAATGGGCGGGAAGGGAAGATAATTAGGGCAGTTAGAAATCTGCTATTTTGTGAGCTTGCCAAAGGAAATAATTCCTATGCTCGTTCTTCAGCAGATAGTTCCGACGGCTTTGCACGGGGCCTGCACAAGGCGGGGCACTGCGAGAAATAGGGTAATGAGGACACCATCCCTGGCTTGGGGACTCACATCTGGGTGGGGGAGGGGAGGCAAACATTTAAACCAATAAACTGCAATACACGTGCTATGTACGATTCCAGAAATATGTACAAAGCACAGAGGTGGCCAAGAAAGGCCGCGTTCCCTCCAATGGAGGTATGGAAGGTTTCTTAGGGGCTGTGATATCTCGGCTGTGTATTGAAGGTGGCTAGGCAAGCAAGAAAAGGGGAAAGCTGGAAAGGCATTCAAGGTTAAGGGAACAGCAAGTGCAAAGGCAGGGATGTACAAAACTGAACAGTGTACACATATCTGAATCAGAAATGACACCACCTTTATATAATTTTAAAAATCAGTTAGGAATATTATTGTGGGCTCTCTTAAGCATGTGCCTGTGAAGGTTTATATGGAAGGTCTGCCTCTGTGCTCTCGTATAAATGAGTATATGTCCATGACGTGAACCTCCTTACATGTAGCTCCCTTGTTCGGTTCACAACATGAACACCTGTACACGCAGGGCCTTGTGGGCAGGACTCTAAGCATTTGGTGTTGCTAGAACATAAAATAAAACCAGAGGTGGCTGGGGCCCTGCGTGTTGGGGAGTGCTGAGGCAGAGAAGAGGAAAGAGTGATAGGAAGTGTGGCTAGAAAGGTGGGTAGAGTCAGATTGTGAAGGGACAGGCGTGCTTGCTGACAGTTCACAGTGGAGAACTAGGGAAAAGTGGTGTTTAAGAACCATGTTCAGAAGCTCACCTAGGCTGCAGGGAAGGTGTGGGAGGCTGACTATGCCCCCCGCAAAATATCCAGGTCCTAATTCTTCAAACCTTCCCGTATACAGCAAAAGGGGCTTTGCAGACGTGAGTCCATTAAGGAGGGATCTTGAGATGGGGAGATTATCCTGGATATCTTCCCGGATATCCTCTGGGCTGCAGGGGAGCTCTGCAGCCTGGTACCGGTCCGCAGCCTGGGGGCTGGGGACCACAGTCTTAGAGCAGCCAAAGCTCACACCAGGGGATTCCAGGCAGGGTGAGAACGCCAAAGCTGCCAGAGAAAATACTAGAACATGTATTTTACCTATTTTGTACTGCATCTTTTAAATGTCTATTGGGGTAGTGTTTAATAGTATACTAATAAAAGGTTTATGCATGTAATGTATGAATGAATACACACATGTGTCCTTGGGAGTGCCTGCTAGAATTTTTTTTTCCTGATAGGTGTGCACGATCAACAAAATTGTGCGGGCCCCTGGCCTAGGGGCAGGGAGGGCAGGCCAAGCAGGGTGGGGGCATGAGGGCTGCACCTGAGGTGGTGGCGGTGGTCATGAGGGGCTGGAAGTGTGCGCAATCAGCTTTGCTGGGTGTGAGGAGCCCGTGGGCACATAAGGCAGTTGGATAAACAGGTTTGTGGTTCAGAGGAGAAAGCGGGCATGGGGCCATCCATCTGAAAGTGACCAGGACCTGAGTGGGCCAGGGTGGGAAGCTGAGGTCACGGCGTGCAGGGGTTGGAGAGGAAGGGAGACAGCTGGAGAGTGGAAAGCAATGCCTGTAACCTGGCAGCAAGAGCAGGCAGAGAGGGGCATGAGGACCAGGGAGGGGAGGGCAGGAATGAAGTGGCCCTTAGTGTCCAACGCTATGGAGAATCACGTGAGCTGCTCTGTGGCTTTGGGCTTGGGGAATCCATGGGCACCTTGACCAAGGTGGATTCATTCAGTGGCGTGACTGGGATGGAAACCAGGCGGGAATGGACTCAGCAGGGAAGTAACTGGAACTGGGAAACAGGGTTTCTGAACCTGGCCTGCCTTTTTGTTGATTGGAATGGAAACAACGAAGTTCTCTCTTAGAGAAAAATGTCCAGTTGTTATTTGGAGGAAATCTGAAGCAGAGAGGGATGGGGCCAGGGCTCCTGAAATGGAGACTCTGTTTGGAAGCCTTTTTGCATAGAGGGAGGTGTCTGAGGGATGCGGCACCCCAGGGAAAAGGGGGCTTCACTCTGCCCCATGGCTCAGGGACACAGGCCACCCACACCGGTCTCCTCATCCCACTGGCACCCTGACAACTCCTGTAGGGATACTATCAGTCTGGGGAAGTGGTTCATTAATGAGATAAAGTCTACAAGTTTATAAACATACCCTTTATTTTATTTTTAGGCATGTTTGTGTGAGGCAGGGATTTTTTTTGTGTGTGCGGCATCTTGTTATTTTCCAGTAGAGTTAAAGAAACACTAATTTGCTTTAGTAGATACAGCTCAGTGGAATGAGTGTGCAGGGAAGAGGGGTTGTTTTAATGAAATAAGTTTTGGTCCTTCCCTCCCCCGCCCCCACTGCAAACAGTGCTGGGATTCCACCCCACAGCAGCATTACATATTTGTAATATGATGAATGATATCAGCATTCCCCCCTTCTGGAACAAGAAGCTGACTCTGTTGCAGGGGATATTGGGAAGAGTGGGACAGAATGCAGTGGCCAAAGAAATGACCAATTTGAGATTCTGAATTGTCATAATTAGGAGGCAGACAGAGTGTGTTGCCGTTGCTGTATTTGCTGCACATTTTTTGTAAAAAGCTTCAGGAACTAAAATAATAGGCCTTTAAAAGAAGACCCGAGTAGGGCTCTACTTATTGGCCTGCACGAGGCACATTAGCCGCAGACAAACCCAGACAGACCAGACCGGTAACCAGATTGAAATGTCACCCTCGGTGGCCTTGCCCAGGGCAGAAGAAGAAGGAACCCAAGAGACGGGAGCCTCATTATTCGCTGGAACAGGCTAAGAAAGGGGTCCCAGGGAATCTGCCTGCAGGGGTTAAGGAATCAGGGTGAAGTATCACTGGAGAAGTACGACTTTGCAATCACAAAGAGATGGCTGAAGCTCCAGGACAAGCACAAAGCGCCCACTCTGACCACCAGCTGTTAGGAGGCTGTTAGGGTGGGAACTCGTAGCGCGGGATGAGAAAGAATTCTCGACACAAAGATTAGGACAGAAAGAAGTAAAAAGTTTATTTTACTTTCCCAGAGAGAGGAAAGGGCACGAAGTGCCGGCAGCGAGGGTAAGGGATTCGGGGTTTTCATTGGGATAAAGGGAAAGAGAAAAAAAAGAATAGTTATAGCTGCTGGCTGATAGCAGAAGGCAGCTGTAGGCGGCTGTGTTTGTTTTTTTCCTCTTTTCTCTGTGAGGCTGGCTTTATCAGTCTTCTTGGAACCTGGCCTGGTGGATGTGGGCGGGAGCTCGCACCCTTGCTGTCTGCTTGGGAACTCAAGTGCTGTTAAAACAAACTCTCAGAGGCAACAAGTGAAGCCAAGCCACGGGTGGTTAATCAAACAGTTGTCTTTTCTCTCTTTTTCATTTGTGTTAGATAGTTTATTAGCAGTGTCGTCCTTTCAGAGGGTTTGTGGAGACAAGGCCTCGGAGGCGGCTGGGAAAGGCTTGAGGGGGAGGGAGGCTGGCTGCTGTGGAAATCAGACTCCGTGACCCCGTGAGGTCCCTGGGGGCCAGCCACACTCAGCAGTCTCCATCAGTGACAGCCTGGCCTGGCGCCGCTCCTCACAGATCAGCGTTTCATACTCGGATATCCTGAGAAGGGGAAGGAAAAGAAGGCAGGCGGGGCTGGGGGGTGCCAAACCTTCCCACCTCTTAGGCCTGCACACAAGTCCCCACCAAATAATCTGAGTCTTTTTACAGGCCCTGAGGTTGATCTTGCCAACCTGGTTTTCTAAGGAGTTATGCTGGGTGCCCAGCCTGTGACCCCCCTCCTCTTGGCTGCGCGATGGCCTTCCCTGCAGGGCTCTGAGAGGGGCAGTGAAGCCCCAAGTCTGAGCTGCATCTCTGCCTGCCCATACCCGTCACCCCTCCGATGCACCTTCAGGAGAAAAAATAGAAGGAGCTTTCTTCTCACTGGTCCAAAAGGTCCCTTGGTGTCCCCTTCCCCAGTGTTTGTCCTAGGGTTTAGGCAGCCATTAGAGCTGCACATCCCCCTCCTCCTGTTAACAGAACCCTGCTCAGCTCAGGTACCAGGTGCAGTTCCATGTTTGCAGGGAAGGCAGTCCTGGTCCCTGACCTGATGGTGGGCACATGAAACATGGTTCTGGCCAATGAGCTGCGTGGGGAAGTCCACTTGGAGGTTTTGGGGAAAGGCATTCACTCCCTGATGGAGAGCAAGAGCTCAGCAAGCACAGAGCTTTTGCTTCCCTGGCCTCCTTGCCTGTGAATGTGGTCGTAATGCCTGGAGCTATGGTGACCATAAAATGGAAGGACAGGAAGAGTCTGAGTCTTGTTGACATTGTAGAGCCACCAAAGCAAATGCAGAACAACCACCTCCAGGCTCATCACGTGAGGTGATTCAATGTCTTTTGTGCTTAAGCCACTATTGCTATGGGATTTCTACTTGTAGCCGGATGCACACTCCAAGACCTCTGTGGTGTCCATCAATGCCAGCTCAACCAGGAGGAGCACCCAGCCCGACACTTCTACCCGTGCCTCCTGGATCAGCCCAGTTGCGAGAAGCAGGTGTGGCTGGTTTCAGGACTCTGGAATGGAATCTGGAGTGACTGCGCATCATGGCCAGGCTGGCTGAGTCTGTGGGCAATGACAGTGGCCTGGACTTGGGGTTCCAAACAGAACATTGGTAAGAGGTTGCCATGGTGGCCCGAAAGACATCCTGGCCCAAGGTCTCAATTAGTTTCCTGAGTCTCCTTACCAAGGCAGAAACACCAGTTGGCCCACAAAGTGGGAGGACTTAGGCCTTTCTTTATGGAACCAGCCAGGGACAGCCTCCAAGGCACCCCTTGGCCAGGGCACAGGGGAGAGCAGTGTTGCAGAAGTAGCAGCAGCCCCATGGCTGCTGTGGGATTGGCCTCTGCATCCGAAGCACACACTGACGCATGCTGTGATTTGAAGGGTCTCAGAAGCCCACCTCACCGCAAAGATGTCCCCCACAGATGTCTGAAATTCCAGCACTATCCATTAATTCTTTAGCATTAAGCAGTGTTCTCTCTGTCCCCTTTAAACTCTAAGTACCCACATAGGAGGGGTACAATGAATGTTCCTTTCTCTTGGGAGATTTGGGTGGAAGAGAAGTCACCAGAAAGCTAAAGGGGCAGGGTCTGTAACTTTTTCTGTAAAGGGCCGTATGGTCTCTACCCCAACTGTTTGCCCTCTGCCACCATAGCATGAATGCAGCCACAGACATTTCACAAATAAATGGGTGTGGCAGTGTTCCAATAAGTCTTTAGTTACGCACACTGAAATTTGAATTTCATGTAACTTTCACATATCATGAACTATTATTCTTCTAATTTGGGGGGACCATTTAAAAATGAATATTCTTAGTCATACAGAAATAGGTCGCAGGCTGGGTTTGACTCATGGACCGTACTTTGCCAATCCCTGGAATAGGAACACTCAGGAGGGCATTTTATTCAGGAGAAGACATTGAAAAACCCCAGCTGGGGCGGGCTGCCTGGGGAAGGGAGCTTGCGGATCCCCTAGAGGTGGGGAAGTTGGAATGGGCCTGTCCTCTGTGCTCTGGCCCTGAGTCAGGGACTTAATGGGCTCCTGCAGGCTGATCCCAAGCACAGCAGGAAGGTGTGAACACTCCCTCCCAAGGGACTGAAAAGGTGGAGGGAATTTATCACCTGCCATGGGCTCCAGCTGCGCCTGGAGGGATGGAATGGGCGGCATTGGCACCCCCATGCTGCTGCGGGCAGGAAACTCGCTGCTGCAAGTCCCAGGCTGCTGGAACCAGAGGAGCCACGTGATGGTGAAGCGAAAGGAGCCACAGAGGAAGGTCTTGGAGAGACGAGAGAACAGACTCTGAGGGTCCAGGCTTCCCCAGGAGTTATTTTCTTCCTCCAGCCAGCCTCAGCAGGACAGAGGGAAGGTATCACTGAGGACAGGGACATGCTCGGACGGTGGCAGAGAGGCAGCACACTGAGCTTTTGCTGATGATGTGCTGTTATGTTAGTTAAGACTTTATTGCAAGTGGTAAAATCCAATTCCAGCAAAGCCGTGTGAAAAAGAAGGTGATGTGTCTTTCCCATAGCTGGGGTGTGGGGGCAAAGCTGTGCTCAGGGTTACCTGGGTATGGGGACTGAGACTTCACGGGCACCTGCTCCATCTCCCAGACCAGCCTCTGCACGCAGCCAGGGACCAGGGAGTTGGCAGCTCTGACCTTCCAGCCTTACATTTTGTGTCCACATGGAGAAAGAAGCCCTTTCTGTCAGTTTGATTTGAGGGGATTGAGGGAGGGCGTCCAGCTCACGTCTGGACCCACCCAGGACAGGGGGGCGCGGCCAGTGTCAGGGCCAGGACAGGGCAGGGAGGCTGAGAGCGCGGCCTCCACGGGGCCCCCAGCGGCAGTGAGTGAGTGAGTGAGTGAGTGCAGCCCCTAAGGGGGGATGCCATTGTGGGCTGAACAAAGAATAAATGTCCCCCCCAGCAGCCCATCCCACCCACCGCGGCTCTGAAGGCCTGAAGAATCCCTGATTCTTCAAGGAATGAGGAATGTAGAATGAGCAAAACATCTCTGCCGCTCTAAGAACAGCCAAAACAGGCCGTGAGGCTCAGCTTTGAGCAACTGTAGAATTCGCTCAGAGTGGGGCTGGCGGAGGTGGTGGGAAACTAAACGGGGGTGGTGGTCACAGCCAAAAACAAAATCAGGCTTTTTTTGAGCTCTGAATCTGCCCCTTCTGGCTCTAGGCCTTAAATGGCCTTTCCTTGCTTTCTTCATCTGGTGAGCTCCTATTCATCCCTCAAGACACAGCCCAACTGTCCTCTCCTCTGGGAAGCTTGCCTCGGTTCTCCAAGACAAAGCTAGTTCCTCATTCCTGCTCCCAGGTTCCAAGAGTAGTTTGCATTTGCCACGCTGGTTTCTAATCTCTGGCTTGTGGGTACTGCCTCTGTCCCGTGCGGGGCAGGGCCGGAGTCTCACTGTGTGAACATTTTCTTTCAGCACCTGGAGCAAGAACCTGGCCCTTAGCAGGTGTTTCTGACCTGTTTGGTGGGTGGATGAACTACACAGCAAGGTGTATACTCTCTGTGGCAAATGGTGTTGGTTTCCCACCTGTTTCTCCCCCAATAGAACCCACCTCCCATGACAGAGGCTGAAATGCCAGATACTTGTGTTCCTAGCCTCCCTTGCAACTAGGGATTGGCAAGTGACCCATTTATGGTTAATAAAACTTAAGAATTCTTCAAGGAGCTTTTCCTCCTCCTTGATATAAAGAGCACCTCTAGAGAGAAGAGCTCTCTGTCCTGTCCTCTTCCTTCCTGTCTTTGAACATAACTGTGAGACAATGTGATGACCAGAGCTGTGGCAGCCATCTTGAGACCATGAGGCAACAGACCGAAGACAAAAGCCGACATGTTTGAAATGATACAGTGGAAAGACTGAAACATGCCTGGGTCTTTTATAATTCACCCTTAGATCCAACCTGGGAAATATCTACTTCCAGATTGCTTCTAAGATACAATAAAAACCCCTCTTGTTTAAAGCCACTTTTACTGGCAGCAGAGACCGTGCTAACTGACACATGCTTTCCTGCCCACGACAGCAGTTAGGGACTCTACAGTATAAACATCTTTTCCCATCTAGCACCAGTTTAGAAAAATGAGGACACAAAACCACCTCAAAATTAAAAATTATGCAGGCATTGTCCAACCATCAATTTATTTCAAGTTAAGTACAAAGTGAATAATAATGTTCTATGGCTTGAGCTTAGACCCAGAAGTCAGACTTCCTGGTCAGCCACCTGAGTATGCGTGTCTAAGCCACTTACCCGTTTTGTCTTGCGTCTCTCATTTGTGAAGCCTCACACTCCTCCCCAAGGCTCTGACCCTGAAGATGGGGCACCATGAATAAGGAAGCTCTGCCACGAGGGTGACATTTCACTCAATAATGTACTCAAATGCTATGAATTATGCAAATATGTTGAAAAGCTATGTGCTGAGTTGCCTTAAGTGAAAAAAAATCAAGGCAAATGTGTACTTCAACTATCCAGCCAATGCAATAGTCTGAATACAGTTCATCACAAATCACAAACTCAAAAGTTGGCATTTAGAAGCTGCGTAGAAGCTGGTCGGGAGATGGAGGCCCCCATTCTCTGGTCCGCAGGGCTGGGCGTGAGGTGTGTCTGCGGGCAGAGGTCAGAGTGTGTGGAGCTGTGTGTCATGCTGAGGAGTCTGGATTTGCCAAGTCTCCTTTGCGAAGGAGACATCGGAGGGTTCAGGTGGAAGAGACATGGTCAAACATGCATTGTAGAACCACCACTCAGGCAGCCTGTCTGGTGGCTGGACAGAAGGGAAGGAGATGGGGTTTGGGCCATAGAGTTGCAGAGTTATGGTTCTGATCAGTGCCTGCCATTTAAGCCCTGAGCCTAAGGGATGCAGGTCATGCACGGTGCCTGATATACAGGAAGGGCTCCACAAACGGTCACCATTATTATTTCTATTAGTATGCGTCCACCACCACCACCTGCAGACTGACGGCTAAGTAGAACAGAACGACCAAAGGAACAACTCTGAGGACACAGTTTCTATCAGCAACACCTAACGCCACCAACCCCAGTGATGTACCACACATACTTGCTGACAACCTGCCTCAGTGGCCTTTCGACTGTGCCTTCACGTTCCATGTATGTGCTCCATGTACGTGTTCTCCACCTTCCACCTGGTTCACCAGGGCCTTGCTTTTCCCTGCCCTAACACTGGGACCAGAAGCTGACTGTGTTGTAGAGGAAGTGCTACCTTCTGGTACCTTGGACAGGGTCCAGGTCAGACTTAAGTCATAGGAACCCAAGTCCCTGTCAAGAAACATTTCAGTTTCCTTGGGGGCCTGTCACCAGGAATTCCATTGTGTGTAGCAAATAAATGGCAAGAGTCCCCAGACCATCCTGTGCCACTGCAGACATCACAAATTGATTACCGCACTCTTTCCTGCTAAACCCGATGTGCCTCAATGTCCTCTACACAGTGCTGAGGTGATCAACCATCATTAATGGGTCTAAGCTGGCCCATGCTTTACTAGGGGGCTGTCTTAGTCCACTTATGCTGCCATAACAGAATGCCTGAAACCAGGTAATTTATAATGAACAGAAATGTATTGCCTACAGTTCTGGAGGCTGGGAAGTCCAAGATCAAGGCACTGGCATCTGGCAAGGGCCTTCTTGCTGTGTCAGCACATGGCTGAAGGTGGAAGGGCCAAGAGAAGGTGAGAGAGAGAGAAAAAGGGGGCTGAACTCCCCCTTTTATAATGAACCCACTCAGGTGATGGCAGCATTAACCCACTCACTCTGCCTTCACGGCTCACCTCTTGTCAGGCCCACCTCCCAACACTGTTGCATTGGGGATTATGTTTCCAACACATGCTTCTTTGGTGGGACACATTCCCCTATGCTCATGTGTTCAGGATTCCTGCTCTGCTGCTCTGGAGTGAACTAGACTGCACTAACGCTCCTGGGCCCTCCTCTCTCTCCCCTTCTCTAGGGAGGAAGAGTTTTAATACTCAGGAGACTGGCATTTCCTAATCCCCACCTGAGCAGGGGTTAACCTCTCACCTCCTGAGTGATAGGCACAGGAGAACTGCAGCCTCCTCCTTACTGGTGGTGGGGGAGGGAACTGTTGGTTGAAAAAAAATTTTGACTTTTCGACAGTCCCAGTTATTTTATCCAACTTCTCTGTAGCCAATAATCAGAGTAGAAATTTCTAGTTGTCCTGAATAAGAGACAATTAGCTACTTAATTAATGAGCATCCTCAGTAGGGAGGAAGACGAAGACATTATCTGGGGCTTCAGTGGCTTTGATAAGAATTTGCATAAACTAGAGGAAGCCCAGAGAATTGTAGAATTTGACTTGTTGGGATTGCAAAATTGCAATCAAACAACTGCAGAATTGTTGGGATTTTCTGCAAATGCATACTGTCTTTGCTCCCCCAGAAGTGGGCTATTTCCCTGGCAGTCAGATGCATCCCTGCCTGCCTTATATGAAGGTCTGTGGTCACTTTCTCTAACATCACAGCCAGAATTCCTGAAATCAATGGGTGGAGATCTAAACACACCAGGGTTCCTTCCAAACAGGAGGGGCTTTTTTCCTCCAGAAAATGCAATGAATTTACAACACTGTACTGAACATCTTCAAAACCTATCCTGAAAGTCACATGCTTTATTATATTAAATAAAAAGAAATCACTATAGGACAAAAGCACTAAGCAGACTAATGGCCAACAAGATTAGTCACTGCTAACTTGCATTAAATCAGTAGCGCTCCGGGAGGAGTTCATCAATTTGTATTTAAATAAAAAGTGAGAAAACAACCCAGCACACTGAAAGAACAACAAAAAAGATGAAATAATCTTTCAGCGGACAAAATATGTTGTTTTGAATATATTTTAACTCCAACAGTAGGCTGAATGCCAATTTCCGGATCTTATTTAAGGAAAAAGCTTGGAGGCTTGCTGGTGTCTTGGCCCTTCCCTCGGGAGTCCTGAGGCAGCTCTAAGCCCGCCATCCAAAATGAACTCAAACTCTCCCCCAAGCCTTCGGATGGCACTGTCGTCCGTCTGTCCTGTTCTCAGGCCAGAAACCTAGGAGTCAGCCTTAACATTTTATTTCCCCCACCCTGTCTCACCAATATGTGGCCAAATCCATTAAGTGTTACCTCCTAGGTCTCTCTCAAATCCGTCCACTGCTCTGTGTCCAAACCAACAGGGCCAGCACAGATGGCTGCACACTGTGCAAATGCCACCACCCGGGCCATCACCTCTTGCCTGTTCTATGACAATACTTACCAACATATTTCCTTCCCTTTTGGCCTCTCCAAGCCATTTTCCAACCTGCAGCTGGAGTGATCTTCTAAAATGCAGATCTAATCATGTTGTTCCTTTGCATAACTGCTCTTAGGGCTGGGCCTGGCCTTCATCTCTCTGAGTCGTCACCCATTATGTTCCCAGGCATCCCTGTGTGGCCTGGTCCTCTCCTTCACCTCTGCATCATCCTCAGCTCCAGCCACTGTGGACTTCCTATAGCCACTCAAACACACCGTGCGCCTCCCCCCTTGTTCTTCCTCCCACCCCCAGCTCTACAGTCGGAAGTTCTTCTCTCAGGCGCCAGCACAGTCAGTAGCCACCTCCTCCGAGAGGCCAATTACACACTCACATTGAGACTGTCTTTCTCCTTTGTGGCGCTTGCCATCACGGTGTGGGTAACATGTATTTCTGTGGATGTATGTCTTTGATGAATGTCTTTGATGATGTCAGCATCATATGATAGGAATTATGTCCCTATTTCTTTTTACATGTAAATAAATCTCCAATAACTAGAACAAAGCCAGTGTTCAATAAACATTTGTTGAATGACTGAGTTATCTAAACAATATGGTGTAATATAACAATGATGGCATTCTTTCAAGAAATATTAAATGTCTACTGAATTTTACATTAAGGTTTCCTGGTGTTTGCTATTATTAAATGCTTTAATAAATATCTTTCTTTCTTTCTTTCAATCATGAAACCCAAGGTTAAAGATAAAGGCTCTGGGTATATGTGGCCAAACTGCTCTCGAAATACTTATGTTCTTTCTTAATGCAAAAATTTTCTAAAAATTTTGCTAATTTGATGAAAAAATATTAATTTGCATTTTCTTGGTGAAAGTGAATAGTTCATATTTTGTAGCCATCTATGTATCCTTATTGATAACATTTATGTCCTATGTCCTTTGTCCATTTAACTAGTCAAGTCTTATTATTATTTTTAATCCAACTATATGAATTTTTCAAGTAAGGATTTGTCTACCACACCTGATACAAATTATTTTTCCTAAGTTTTGCCTTTTTAGCTTATGTGATGTTTGATATATTAGATACTTAAGCATACTCTACAATCAAACATTTTCTTACCTTTCCTTTATGTGTTCTTACATTGTTTTTAGATCTGCAAGTAGTTCTGAAAGTACAGTCTCTGGGCTAGCAGCATTACCATCACCCAGGAGCACGTTCGAAATGCAAATTTTGCTCACTGTAGACATGCAATATCTGAAACTCTGGGGTGGGGGCCGGCAATCTGTTTTAGCAAGCTCTCTAGGTGATTCTGATGCAAGGGAAAATTTGGGAGCCACTGGTCAAGAAAGACCTTCCTCACTGAAGCTTTCCCCGACCATTTTGTTTCACTTGACTCCTCTTGGTATATATGATAATATAAAGGACTAAATGATTTTTTCTTCCAAACCCCCATTGCTTTAGGATGCTTCCTTTAAGCTTTATAAACAACTTTCCCTCTTGCTTTTTTTCCTTTTTAAAAACAGCTTGTATTTCACACACCATAAAATTCACCCATTTAAAGTATACATTTCAGAGGTTTTTACTGTATTCAGAGTTATGCAAACATTCCATTGTCCCCACATTCATATCTGATTTTAATTATTTCCATCTTCTATTTTTTTCTTGGTGAGTCTGGCTAAAGGTTTGCCAATTTTTTTGATCTTTCAAAGAACCAACTTATGGTTTTGCTGATTTTTCTCTATTGTTTTCTTTCCTCTATTTTATTTATTTCCACTCTAATGTTTATTATTTTTTTCTTTCTGTTTGCTTTGGGTTTAGTTTGCTCTTCTTTTTCTAGGTTTTTCTTCTTTTTTTTTTTGTAAATTTATTTATCTATTTATTTTTTACTGGCAAGTATGTAGAGCAAAGGAAATTTATTTAAAACTAGAATCCTATACTTGATTAATAAACTATCAATCAAATGTAAGATTAGAGTAAAGATGTGTTTAGACATTCAAGATCTCAAAAAATGTACCTTTCATTTACTCCTTTCTCAGAAAGCTACTGAAGGTTGTGCTCTCCTAAGATGAGAGAGTAAGCCAAGAAAAAAGAAGACACAGGAGATAGGACACAGAAGATATAACACAGGAGAAAAATGAGCAGAGACGCCCAGACAACTGTACACTAGGTTCTTAAAGTGGAAGGTTAGGTTATTGATTTGAGATCTATCTTCTTTTCAATGTAAGCATTACAACTATAAATGTCCCTCTAAGCACTGCTTTAGCAGTATTCCATAGCTTTTGGTATGTTGTGTTTTCATTTAGTATTTCCTAACTTCCCTGGTGATTTCTTTTTTGACTCATTGGTTATTTAGGATGTTTATTAATTTTTACATATTTGTGAATTTCTCAAATATTCTTCTGTTGTTGATTTTTAATTTCATCCCATTGGTTGCAGAACATATTTTGTATGATTTTTAATCCTTTTTAATCTACTGAGACTTATTTTATGGTCTAACATCTGGTCTATTCTTGGGAATGTTCCATATGCCCTTGACAACAATGTGTTGCTGGGTGGAGTGTTCTATAAAGGTCTGTTAGGTGTTGTTGATATAGAGTGTTGCTCAAATCTTCCATTTCCTTGTTAGTCTTCTGACTAGTTGTTCTATCCATTATTGTAATGGGGTAAGTCTCCAACTATTATTGTTAAATTATCTTTCTCCTGTAAATTGTCAGGTTTTGCCTTATGTATTTTAGGGCTCTGTTGTTAGATGCATAGATGTTTATAATCATTATATCTTTCTAGTAAATATGCCCTC
This sequence comes from Daubentonia madagascariensis, assembly GCA_023783475.1. NCBI lineage: Eukaryota > Metazoa > Chordata > Mammalia > Primates > Daubentoniidae > Daubentonia > Daubentonia madagascariensis. Next base: position 9,879,129 of record JAKFHU010002004.1, on the reverse strand, counting down.
TGATCATCATAAAATGACCTTTTTTGTTTTTAATATCAGTTTTTATTTAAAGTCCATTTTTTTAACATTGGTATAGCCACTATACAATCTAAATACTAGAGATCTACACCCTAGAGACCATCTAAAGTGTGTCTCTTGTAGACAGCATGTAGTTGAATTATTTATCCATTCTTCCATCTCTATCTTTTGATTGGGGTGTTTAATCCACTTAAATAATACAGTTACCTATAAGGTTTATGTCTGTCATTTTTGCTATTTTTTTTAATATCTCTTATGACTATGTTGTTTTATTCCTCCATTACTGCCTTCTTTTGTGTTCAATAATATTTTCCATTGTATCTTTTTAAATTCCCTTGTTTCTTTTACCATATTTTAAAAATTTGTTCTCTTAGTGGTTGCCCTGGGGATTATAATTAGCATCTTAACTTAAAATAATCTATTTTGGGCCAGGTGCAGTGGCTCACATCTGTAATCCTAACACTTTGGGAGGCCAAGGTGGGAGATTGCTTGAGCCCAGGAGTTCAAGACCAGTCTGGCAATAGCAAGACCCCAGCTCCACAAAAAATAAAAGAAATTAGCCAGACGTGGTGGTGCACACCTATAGTCTCTGCTACTCAGGAGGCTGAGGCAAGAGAATCGCTTGAACCCAGCAGTTGGAGGAGATATGATGATGCCACTGCACTCTACCCTGGCCAACAGAGCAAGACTCTATATCAAAAAAAAAAAACACCAAAAAAAAATCCCCCCAAAAAAAACAAAAAAAAATTTGGATTCATATACTTAATTTCAATAGTGGTAGTCAATAGTTGCTCCAATATACTTTAATTCTCACTTCTTTGTGCTATTATCATCACATAAATTATATCTCTATATAAGCCCATCAACACAGTTTTATAATTATTGCTTTAGGCAGCTGTCTTTTAAAACAGAAGAAAAGAGTTACAAACAAAACTGTCTGTATTGTCTTTCATAATAACTATGTAGTTACCTGTACCAGTCCTGTGTTTCTTTATGTGGATGCAAGTTAATGTCTAGTATCCTTTCATTAAAGCCTGAAAAACTCCCTTCAGTATTTCTTTTGGGCAGGTCTGCTAATGACAAATGCTCTTTTTGTTTATCTGGCAGTGTCTTAATTTCTCCTTTATTTTTTGAAGAAGGGCTTAACTAGACATAGAATTTTTGGTTGAAAGTCTATTTCATCCCACTGTCTTCTGGCCTCCATGTTTTTTGGTGAGAAGTCAAGTGCTAATTTTATTGAGGTTCAGTAGTTTTAATAGTTATTTTTTTCTAAAGTTTCTTAACTATATTCACCTGTTTGGCCAATTTCTCAGTTGAATGCTAGAATCATTTGCTTAAGCTCCAAAAAGAAATTCCATTGGAAATTAGAATGTTGTTTTATAAACAGATCATCTTCTTAGCACGTTCAGGCTTCCCATTTTCTTCTACTTTTATACTGCTCAGCAAACTTACTGAATTTTTTCAGGTAGATTCCATTGTATTTTCCCTAGACATTTTAAATTTTCTGTTGTGACTGTGAACCGGGCTTAATGCGCTGTGTTATTTCAATATAAAGAAACACATCAATATTTTCTGGAGTGAAAGAAAAACATTTATGTACCTATAGCTAATGGAGTCAGGAGGGCTCATTCTGCAGGTGAGAGGTTTGTTATTTTTTTTTCCTATGAAGCAACAGAATATCTGTTAAGCAGAACCTCAATTCATAAAAATAAAAGCAGAGCTGTGTGGTTGAAGAAGAGGTTGAGGAATGGCCCAAAGCCCCACGTGCTCTGCCTCCTGCCTTGCTCCTTATGGCAGCCCCTGAGGTGCTTTCCAGCAACTGGATGCTTGGTCAACTGTCCTACATGGGGGCCCATCTGTGGGCTGCTTAGCATGAGCTCTTGCTTTTTAACACTGCATCCTCCTTGAAGGTGTTTTTCCATTTCTTTTCAATGACCACTAACACAAGTGAGTCTCAGTGAGATCCCACCTCATCAACCTAGACCACCTGTCTCTCTCTCATAAGTCAACAGAACAGGAGACTGAACAGAAGCTGAAGATGTGGTGGGTTCAAGAAAGAAGATAGGATTTCTGATACTTTGTCACTATCCCCTCTGCGGCATAATAAAAAATATATATTTGTTCTTTGTCCCCAGTGCCTGGGCCTGGCACAGAGCTCCTAAAACCCTTGGAATAGTTTCCTGAGTGCTAGGGATGCTAGGTGCATCTTTTATTCTATATTTGGTCTTTGACCTGGTTCCGGACACAGAGCTCCTAATTCCTTGGAATTTCCTGGGTGATAGGAGCATCTTTTGTTCTCATGGGTGGGTTTGTTCTTGGTGGGCTCCTGGATGGGGGCTGGTCACCAGAAAGACCAAGCCATGAGTGGAAGCTTGGAGCTTTCAGTTCCCACCTCCCAGCCTCTGCGAAGGGGAGAGAGGCTGCAGACCTACTATGCCTACGTGGTGAAGGTTCTGTAAAAATCCCTCAGCTATGGGGTTCAGAGAGCTTCCAGGTTGGTGAATATATCAACATGCTGGGAGGATGGTGCACCCAATTCCATGGAGACAGAAGCTCCTCTGCTCAGGATCCTTCCAGACCTTGCCCTATGTATCTCTTCATCTGGGTGTTCATTTCTATCCTTTAAAATATCCTTTGTAGTAAATCAGCAACAGTAAGCAAAGTGTTTGCCTGGGTTCTGTGAGCCACTCTAGAAAATTATCAAACCCAGAACAGGGTCATGAGAACCTTCAATTTGTAGCCAAGTCAGACAGAAGCTGTGGGTAACCTGGGGACCTATGAGCGGCAACTGATGTCTGAAGTGAGAGGCAGTCTTGTGGGACTGAGCCCCCACCTGTGGAGTCTGCAAGAACTCAAGTTAGTGTGAGAACTGAACTGTAGGACACACAGCTGGTGTCAGAGAATTGGTCTGTGTGTGGGACACCCACATATCTGGTGTTAGAAGTGAAGTATTGTGAGTACAGAGAGAAAAACAGTTGGTTTTTCCTGTATTCACCAACTCATTTAACAACAGAGAGGAGTGTTTTGATTCTACCACTTAGAAATAAATATGGTGTCCAGTTTTCAGCTAAATAGGTAGGTAGATCATATTATCTATGAATTCTACTTCAGCATGGAATAGAGGGTGTTACAAAATAGCTAATACGTAAGGAGAAGGTGGGTCTGATAGGGCTTAGAACTACTGGACTACAAACATCTTTAAAATAAGCACTTAAAAGAAAATTTATGCTCCAAGTCTTATAAAAGATTAATTTATTAATTCAAATTTTCAGATAAAAGAATTTTAAAGTAACTTGGACAACTTGAAAAAAATTGAAAATTTATAATATTTTCAATTTGAAAAAACTTGAACCTTAAAGAACAGATTGTGTAAAGCAGCAAGGCCTACAAGAGTGAAAAAAGATGGAGACCTTCTGCCTGGGTAGTTATAAGAGGCCCAAACATGACCTTCTAAACAAAAAGCAAATAATACTTCTTGCTCCAAAGTGTGTCTGTGAGACTAATTACTCAATGCTGTCAGGTGGCCATTCCTCTTACAGAAGAGAGTGTTCACTCTGACCCAGCCCATGCGTTACCTTCTGAGGTAATCTGTATGGGCATGGGGCGAGATCTAGCACAATTTCATTAAATAGATCCAATGTGATTTCATAAAGGGTTGATAATAAGCAAAAATTTAAAGTAACCCATGCAGTAATTAAAAATAACTGAAAATTGTGACAACTTAAATTATTTTCAGGAGGTGTTATCTTAAGATGTAAGAAAGGGATCAGGTTCTTAATCTTAGTGGGAGCAGACACACTTAGCTCAAGGTAGTACAATTCAATGCTAAGTGGCTACTCCACAAAAAGCCAAGGGCCCAGAAAGACCACGAGGCCTAGATATTTATTCTTTGTATAACACTCTCGTGAACAGCATTCTAGCAAGTCTTACTAATTATAATACAAAACTATCAGTTATATTCTGATAATGATTGTGTTACTTCCCCCAGAAAAACAATTTTCCTCTCAGAAGGAAAATCAGGAGAGGGACTGAGTTCTGTAAAGAAGTGTTGGGGCTGTGTCCTAAGAATTCCAAGTGTGGACGCCATCTCTGTGACTCCAGGTTTTGCCTTACAGTCAGTCTCCTTTATATGAAATATAATTTGTGTAATCTGTCCTTGGAAAAATTGCAGTAGAGTCCAAGAACCTTCTGAGGCCATCCGGTTTTTGTCCTTTAGTATCCTGGAGACAGATAATTTCAACATCCAGACATATCCTTTGATCTGTTCTTTCTCTGATATCTTGTGTCCTTGGGATCAAAGCCTCTTTCACTGGCACCAAATAATGCCCAGTGAGGAGTTTTGGCCATATAATCCTTTGCACTGAAAGTTTTTGATCCACCGCTGTCTTCGTATTCTTGGATGAGCTCCTGGAAGCGGTTATAATCGATCCACGTCCACCACTCGCTACCAACCTTAAACTGGAAAGAAAAAAAGTTGTCAAGTCAAAAGTAAAAACGTCCACAGAAAAAACTATAAAGTAATTATTAAAAAAAAAATCACAAATTAGCCTGATCTTTTCTCCCTATCATGTTAAAGAAAACTCTTTCATGTTCCAGATATGGTTTCCTTTCAAAGTAGTATGTGCTACAGTCAACGGAGAGCTTGTTTTCCCTTGGGACTGCTGCCCTGCTGGACCTGGAAGACAAGTCGAGTTTATTTGGCACAATACCATTGACGGAGGGTTAACTGTTTCAATCTTACCATGTATTAATGGTCAAGCTAATCTTAATTCCTGCTGTTGCTGCTTTTTATCTGTTATAAATTTTTATGGTTATGTTAGCAGCACCTGGTGGAATCCTTTCCATTACTAAACTTTGCTTGAATTATTAGTGAGGATTTAATCAATGACTTCTAATTCTGAACTGCTAACTAAATGACTCAAACTAGCCTTTTTAGCCTAACATGGATATAATATCTCATTAGTGGAAAGCCTCATTAAGAATTTCAATTCAATGAAAGAGAATAATCCAATTTGTACTCTGTTAAGAAAATTGCTTCTCAAAAGTCACTGTGGAACAATGACCTGGAATGAAGAAAACAGAAAGTTGAGGAGGCTCTGAAGGAAATACTAATTGAACTATGAAGGCTTTTAAAGCATCTGTTTGGCACTCTTTTGTGTAAATGTATTAGTATGTTGATTGTTGACTTATAAACAGACAAGTATTTCTGTAATGCCACTGTCTTTAAAAGAAAAAACAAACCCTGATTATCTCTATGAACCAAGTTAAGTAACAATTTCCTGTTCCAGCTGAAAAAAATATTGAAAATATATAGGTTCCTGGATTTAGAATATTATAATATGCTGAATTTAAATGACATCTGATTTTTTACCCAACAGCTAAAGAGATGTCTAAGGGGAAAAATACCAAATAAATAGAAAAGTTTAATTAGTCTATCTATGAATTATGAGTTTTCTTCTAATTAGACCATTCTTTGCAATGGTGTCTCAAAGGGCTCTATGAACTCTACAACACAAGATGTAAAATTTATTTCCTGCCATCTTCCCTGCCAAGACTGACCGTCCCTGAAGTGTTCCCTATTACTGTGGAAAAAATCACTGTCATTCCCAGGCACTGAGCCTCAAAACTGCAGTCAAAGGTGACCTCCCTTTCCCTGGCCCCTTGCACCCAAAAGATGGCCAGACCCCACTGGTTCTTCCTGCGCTGCATTTCTGCCGCCAGTGGCCGACCGCAGCCCTAACGCAGGCCCTCACTCGGGACTCGGCAACAGTCTTCCAACTGACTGATCTTCTAACTTCTACAGAGTGCCTGAAATTATGCCTGCAGCAGCAGAGATTTCCATTATCTAGAACAGAAAGTCTAAACATGGAATCTGTATTGGACCTCTTCCTGAGCTGTCCCCTTCTCATGTGACTCCCATGCTGCTCCCTCTGTCTAATTAACAGCAGCTTATGCCTCAGGTCTCCTTCGTCCTTTGCTCTGGGAAATCTTCCCGAATACCTTTAGACTGTGACAGTTCCCCTGCTACAGGACCTTACTGTGCCCAAACTTGCCTAACAGCACACACTGTGATGGCCTCTGCAGGTACCTCCCTCACTCCCTCACTCACCCCCCACCGAGACTGCTGGCTTTCTGAACAGATCGGACTTAACAATTGATGCTGTCTTTTAGGACGTGCAAGGGCCTAGCCCCTTCTTTCTTACCTCTTAACAAAGCTACAAGACCATAGGATGAATAAAAATTCCACCTGTTCTACCGACATCTTGAGACATGAAGGGAATTTGCTGCTACTGGCTCCGTAGACTAGAATGGACTGCTTCACAGTGTAGTCGTGACGAAGGCATGATACTCACACTTGACTAGACCTGGGGTGACTTCCTAACTAGCGCAGGAGTAGACATGGCATTAACATCTATGTTATTAAAATGAGGCCAATAATGATGCCATTTATTCCTTCTTCCTATCAACATTTATGGAGTGCCAACTATGAACTTGGCCCAGTCACAGATCAAAAAAATAATTATAATACAACATGGCGTGTACAGCAAGTGAGATTATACACCTCGGGAGTACAGAGAAAGATGTGATAAATCACCACCCCCCAAGCTTGGCCTTGTAGGATAGTCTTCTTGGGGCTCCCTGCTTTGCTTGCTAAGAGAAACAGATGACCATATTCTCTTCCTTCCCTATTTTTTTTCCCTTTCGGGGTTTAGATCTCTAGGTCTGAAGTTTGACCCCTCTGGTCCATAATCCTGATCATCTTCTCCCTCAAACTCTAACGATAATGATTTGCCACGGATATTCTAAAAGGGACTAAAGGATTAGTGTGGACCAGAGCAACAGACTTAAATTTTTTTTTTTTTACCACAACCTATGTAAGAAATACATTTTATATCTCAATCTAGTACATGCACAACACACACACATAAACACACATGTGCGCACTGGTAACACAACTTTACAAAACTATAAGCCATGTATTTCATTTAAGCAAATTGCTGGCTGCAACCCACTAAATTGATTTCCTAACTCCTAATGCCACTAGAAAACTTCTACACTGGAAGACCTGATCTCTTCTGACTCTAAAACTCTACTGTGGTTTGAAATACAAGAAATTAGAGGCACAGATATGGCGAGTGTAAGCTGAAATCTGACAACTGACCACTCTGATTCCTAATGTCTAAGAAAATGAGCTGGAAGGCCAAAGATAGATGTAGCAGAAAGCAGGAGTATTAGCTCAGGCTGCCGTAACAAAATACCACAGACTGAGCAGTTTAGGCAACAGAAATTTATTTTCTCACAGTTCTGGAGGCTAGAATTCCAAGATCAAGGTTCTGGCCAATTCAGTTTTTGGTGAGGACTCTCTTCCTGGCTTGCAGATGGTTGGCTTCTTGCTATGTCCCACGTGGCCTTTTCTTTGTGTGCATGTGGAAAGTTACCTAGTGGGTGAGCTCTCTGATGTCTTTGCTTATAAAAACACTAACTCTATCAGATCAGAGCCCCACCCTTATGCCTTCATTTAACCTTAAATACTTCCTTAGATGCCCCATCTCCAGATACAACCCCACTTGGGGTTAGGACCTCAACATATGACTTTGGGGGGACACAAACACCCAGTTCCTAGCAGTAAGTTACTCTGAAATTAATGTTGAGCCATCAGACTCAAAAGACAAAACTGAATGTATATAAGCCCCTCTCAGTGTCTGAGAGTAATCACACTGAATAATAATAGCTCAGAAAAAGTCAAACTGTTTCATGCAAAAGACAGAAGCTAAAAGGGCAAAATTTGGTAAGACTGACACACAAATAGTGCTGAAAGACAGCTTCATCAACAGAAGAATGAAACCCAAAATCATAAAATCTGAGGCTAGGTATCCCGAGACATGGGGTCACCCTGTTTCAAGAATTCTTCAAATCCAACAGTAAGGGAAAAAGTAAATCGACAGAGTTACAAATAAACTTAAAAGGTCAAAGATATCTGAAAAACACACCATAAACCCTATAAAGTACAGACCTGACTAAATAAAGCCAGGCTGCTAAGGCTCTATGGCCTTGTAGGCCAGATGAGCCACTACGGGCTCCCACTGTCTGGAACAATCAAACTGCTGTCCAAAGGGCCTTCTCATTATTTTCTCATATTTCACACAGAGAAAATTCCACTGAACAGAATAATGACAACATAGGTTCTTTATTATTGTAAATGTTTTAAAAGATGCTGGCTGGGCATGGTGGCTCACACTTGTAATCCCAGCATGTTGGGAGGCCAAGTTGGAAGGATCGCTTGAGGTCAGGAGTTTGAGACTAGCCTGGGCAACACAGTGAGACTCCCATCTCTATGAAAAATAAAAAATAAATTTAAAAAATTAGCCAGGTGTGGGGGCACATGCCTATAGTCCTAGCTACTTGGGAGGCTGAGTCAGGATAGCTTGAGCTATCCCAGGAGTTGGAGGCTGCAGTGAGCTGTCATTGCACCACTGCACTCCAGCCTGGGCAACAGAGCGAGACATTGTCTCTTTTAAAAAAGAAGAAAAAAGAAAAAATAGCAGATTAAACACATGCATTTACCTTTACATCCTTTTGAAACCCCACTAAAATGACAGCAAGAGCATTTTAAAAAGAGATATAATATAAAAATTAAGAGATCAAGAGAGGAGACAACAGTATCAAAGTTTTAGAAGCTGAAAAGATGACGGATGAGCAAACTGGTTTAGTGGACCCAAGAGAGTTGAATCCTGAGCTAGCAAACAGAGAAATCCAAGATTCAACCCAATTTATGCTTCAGAATTCCTCAAAGGCTCAGAAACTGGTTGCTCTGGTCACCTCCAGAAGTGGGACTGAGAGGCACCAAACAAACCTACTTCCCCTAAAAAAAATCCAAAGGCAGGTTCACATTCTGTTAAGAAACGGTTAGGATCTCAAGTTCTTGATCCCCTGCACAGATATGCAGCTGAGCACCTGCCCACCTCACGCCCCAACAGAAGACGGGAGGTTTATTCTCAGGAGATAATGTAAGGGAGGATCTATGGTCTGTGGCTGTGGTCTCCAACCCCCAGGCCACGCGGTGGTAGGGGGGTGGCGGGCCAGCGAGCAAAGCTGCATCTGTGTTTGCCACAGCTCCCCATCGCTCGCATCACTACCTGAGCCCACCTCCTGTCAGATCGGCTGCAACATTAGATTCTCACAGGAGTGCAAACCCTACTGTGGACTGTGTATGGGACGGAGGGATGCAGGTCCCACGCCCCTTATGAAAGTCTGGTGCCTGATGATCTGGGGTGCAGCTGGGGCAGTGGTGCTGGCGCTGGGGAGCGGCTGCAAGTGCAGATTGTCACTGGCAGAGAGGTTTGACTATTGCACGATGAATGTGGTGCACCTGGGTCATCCTGGGACCAGGCCCACCCCAGCCCCTCCGTGAAAGGATAGTCTTCCATGAAGCTGGTCCCTGATACCTAAAAGGTTGGGCATCGCTGGTCTGTGGGATTATGGGTACAGCTGAGGACAGGGCTACCACACTGAAAATATTCCCCTTCCTGCTTCCAGACCACCAATGGCCGTGCAAGCTGTGGAAAATGAAAAGACCCTTCTGATCAGCCCAAGAGCACAGACTGACAGACACTGAGTTTGGGGTTTCCTAAGGAAATGACCCAGCTAGATCACCCCAAGATAAAGTCAAACTCACACCCTCAGGACGCCCAGTATGTGCTATAGTGTCCCACTTTCAAATAGGAGCAGATAACCCAGGACCATTAGGCATCTGAGGAAAACTTCTAACATGAAAGAGAGATAAAAAATAGCAACAAAAAAAGATTAACAGAATAAACTAAGCCTATGCAGGGAGAAAATGACAAAAACAAACAAAAAAACCAACTAAACTAAAACAACTATTATTGATATCCTCAGAGAAATGAGAGAAGATACTATGTTCATTTAAAAAACATGCTATAAAAAGGAATGTTCAAAAAATTTTGAAGAGGCCAGGTGTGGTGGCTCACACCTGTTATCTTAGTACTTTGGGAGACCGAGGCAGGAGGATTGCTTGAGGCCAGGCATCCGAGACCAGCCTGAGCAAGAGCAAGACCTTGTCTCTACAAAAAATAGAAAAATTAGCTGGGCATGGTGGTGCACACCTGTAGTCCCAGCTACTTGGGAGGCTCAGGCAGGAGGATCTCCTGAACCCAGGAGTTTGAGGTTGCAGTGAGCTATGAAGCTGCTACTATACTCTAGCCTGGGCAACAGAGTGAGACCCTGTCTCAAAAAAACAAAAAAAATTAAGAGACCTTAGATCTTAAAAATATGGGAGCATAAATGAAGCATTCATGAGAAAACTAGGAAAACAAAATTAAGAACCTAGAACGTACAGTAAAAAAGACAGAAAGATAGAAAACAGGAAAGAAAAGATTAAAAAATTAAAGGACCAGTCCAAGAAACCCAATTTAAAAACTTTTCTTTCTAGGAGTTCTAGAAAGAAAGAAGAAAAAAATAGAAGGAGGGAAATCTTCAATGAAATAATTCTGGAAAAATTTTAACAAGTGAATGACATATTTCCAGATTAAAGGGGCCTATAATGAATAAAAATAGACAACACTGTCTGAGGCACTTAACAGTGAAATTTCAAAACAATGAAGACAAAGAGAAAATCTAACAAGAAAAACATGGTCACATACAAAGGATTAAGAATTGGAACACCTTTAGAGTTCTCAACAACTGCATTGAAAGCTGAAAAATAGTGGTTCCAACCTCATAGGAAGAATAGTTTCCAACCTAGAATTCTATATCCACTAAAGCTATCAACCAAATGCGTAGGGAGAATAAAAACGTTTTTAGATATTTAAAGCCTCAATAAATTGTACCTTTCACATACCCTTTTCTAAGGAATCTACTGTAGTATGTGTTTCCTGGGAATGAGGGAATAAATAAAAAAGAAACACAGGATCCCAGAAGCAAGATGTCTCACTCAGGAGAAAGGTGGAGAGCCCAGGATAACAGTTGGGAACCAGGTGTAGAGAGTGAACTGTCAAGGTGGGTGGGTCAGAAAGTGCCTCTGGACAGACTTTTTTTAAAAATATGAATCTGATAGAAAATCCAACACATTCAAAAGTGTGAGAGTCAACATAGACGATGGCAGAGAGTTTGAGAGTTGAATTAGCTAAAGAACATAGAAAGCTAGACAAAGAAAAAATAAAATAATTACTAACTTCAAGGAAACCAAAAGGTTGTGTGGCAACATAGGAGGATCTCTAATTTGTCTATTTTTTGTAGAGACAGGGTCTTGCTCTTGCTCCGGCTGGTCTCAAATGCCTGGCCTCAAGCAATCCTCCTGCCTCAGTCTCCCAAATTGCTAAGATTACAGGTGTGAGCCACCACACCTGGCCTTTCTTAAATTTTTTGAACATTCCTTTTTATAGCATATTTTTTAAATGAACAAATGGCAATCATAGGAGATTACATGGCTCAGTGGTGAACAGTATTCACATGGCCATATTCATGCAATAAATAAAATCCTGGTATGTGTATGTTGGGAGGGTGGGGGATGGGAAAGGGTGTTAAGGGAAAAGGTAGGAAAGATCTCCATCCTCATCTTCCACAGTACACAGTGAAGAGGCAACGAGCAAAATATTAATAGAAAAAAAAGAACAGCAGCAATATGTTATTTAGCAATATGGCAATAAATACCAAAAGCATCACCTAGAAAATTTAAAAATGGTTGTCACTTGAGGTAGGAAAATGCAGGTAAATTTGTGTTTGAGGAGGGTACAAGGAACTGCTGTTTTGTAATAAACTTTGACTCTCTAAACTGTCCGTGTAAAATTTTGACAAAACTAAAAGTAAAGTTTAAAATAATAGTGACTGTATCCATTCAAGAAAGTAAAAAGCATCTTATTAACAACCTAAGCCCCAAAATGTAGGATAGGGGTAAGGAGATGACAGGTATGCACATGGTAGTGACAAATGCTTGTGAGTGTACTACTGTGAACTAGGCACTATGTCTGGTTCTCTATTTTGTGTAATCCACTTAACAAACATGTTGTGGTTAGATTCCCATCTTTAAAATGAGAGCAAAAGGCAAAAAGAGCTAAGTAACAAATGTGCTGAAGGTCATATCCTCAGTAGGTAGAAGGGCCAAGATTCAAATCTGAGGGGGTTACAGAGCCCATGGTCACTACACTACCTTATGGTATCTGTTAGCTTTCAACCTGGAACATGACAGAACTAATAATAACCATGTCTTTCAAGTACTTCTGGGAGAGAGTGCAAGAAGACCTTTTTTTTTAAAACCCTGGACTTGTTTGTGTACAATATTTATAAGTTAACTCCCATTGTTTAACTGATCTAAAAGTTACAGAAAATAATCTGTATATTCCATATTCTTAGGGTACTTCAACTTCTCTCAGCATAAAGTCTAAGCAATGAGCACACTGAGGAGAACCATGCTGGCTATTAATTATTTCTCTACTTAAGTACAACTCAAGAGAGACCTTAACATTGCCCCAAGGCAAATGCACATGAGCCAAAAGCTTTTTATGTAGACCTCTAAAGTCAGTCTGCTCTGTCTTTGAATGGTTCAACTTTATTTACACAGATTCCATCCCTTCTGACAAAATAATAATTCAAAAAAGAAAACAAATATTGAAAGATACTCCTTCCATTACCGTAACTGGTTCCTGATAGGTAGGCGAGCAGGTTGCTTCATTTTTTGTAGATTAAGACCTGATTTCCCATTAGTTTCAGTTGTAACTTCTACATAGATGCACCTAGATAAGAAATCCACAGCTACCTCAAGTTCAAAATGTCACAAACAAAAATTCTTATCATTGGGCCTGCCCCCATCCCGTCTCAACCATGCTGTGCTGAAGGTTGTTCCAGCTTTTGAATTATAAATATTGTGTCGTCACTGAAAAAGTTCTAATCATTCAAAGGCCTCACATTTCTACACATTCAGGAGTTAAAGTAAGAAAAAAATCCTGTATATGAGCTGAAAAAAACAACAAATCAAGGGCTATTTATTAATATCAATATAGGAGGTGTTTTGTATGAATAATCCCTCCATGTGATACTATAATATTCTTTATTTAAAAATCCAATGGTTGGCACCTATAGGAAAAAGCCTTTATTAAGAGCCATTTGGTGATAAGTAGGATGCACACGGCAACAGCTGCCTGTGGAACCATTTTTGAGGATAAAACTACAACAGTAAGATTAAATTCTAGATATATCCAAGTGCAATTAAAAAAATTTTTACCTGGAAACTCATTTTCTGAAGTTTCAATCTTAATCTCCAATTTTGTTGGAGTGGAGCTACATCCTCTGAGCAGTGTTACTAAAGTGCCAATTTTCTCTGATATTTCTCTAAAAGCAAGTGCTGCTGGGAACAATCAGGCCTCTGAAAAGGGTGAGTTCCACAGGTACCACAGAAGGAAAAACATTCAGCCAGCAGGAGGTTTTGTTAAGAGAACACTGCACAAAACCTAAATGGAGACGCAATTCCCCTCTTATTCCAAGATGGGAGGGCGTGAGGAGGTGATAGCTTTTCTTTACTTCCCTTTATGGATTGCAAGTTTATATATCCAAGAAGAAGGCCTCTGTGATCAGTGCCTAATCATCTACAGGGGCCTAAATTTGGCAAAACTCTGAGTTGATGACCTTGGAGACCAAGGAGATTGCTGCTGGGTGAACTGAGACAGCAGAATCTACCTGCTGCTTCCAAAGGACACTTCTCCTTCCCTACCTTGTCTGTACAATGTAGTTCTTCAAAGTAGGCTTTGAATTTGAAACATCTGGGATTGAATTCTAGCTGTGCCCTATTTGCCCTTGGATTAGCCTCAGTTTCCTCATTTGGAATATGAGGAAAAATAGTATCTACAATTCAAAAGGTTTTTCTAAGGATTAAATGAGTTAATGCATGAATAGTGCTTCCCACAGTAACTTTAATAAATGTTACTGGTTGTTGAGTTTATCAGCAGACTTCAAAATGAAGGAAAGATACCAGACATTTCATCAGTGATGAAAGATGCTAGAAGATAATGAAAAAATTATGCTAGAAGGCAACAGAGTAATATCTTCAAAGTGCTATGAGGAAATACCTCAATTTGGAGTCTTCTACTGTGATGATCTATCCTTCAAGACTGAAAGTGAAATAAAGATGTTTCAGAGAGGAGAAAAAAGACCAAGCTTACCACTCAGTTCAGTAAGAAGGAAACCATATCCAGCAGGAACAACTGGCATGCAAAAAACAAAGGTGAACCAAGAAAGTAGTATTTATATGGATACACCTAAACAAGTATTTGAAAGGACGGCATTGCTAGTAAATCACCTAACCTAAAAACATCACTGCACACAACAGTGTGCTGGCCCCCACTGCTTGCTTCTTGCTTGACCACCCTTGGCTTAACTTGTTTTTGTTTTTTTTTTTTAAAGCTTGTTTTGCAGAACCGGAAGAGTACTGAACAAACACAAAAGGACATATAGCCCCTCAGCATCTTTCAGACTGCATTCCAAGAAGTCAGATAAAACCAGCCCAACAGAAAACAATGGCTCTGGAAAACAACTGTCTTCTGTTATCATTTCACATCAACAAATGCTCTGGAAAACAACTGCCTTTTGTTATCATTTTGCGACAACTGCTGCTCTGCTCTCTAGAACTCCAATAAAAGCCCAAGCCACTCATCCTCGGCGCCGGCATTCTTTCTTCCTTTCATGCCATGCCCTTTCCTCCCTTGGAAAGTAAAATAAACTTCTTGCTTCAAAACCTGTCTTAATCTTTGAGCTGAGAATTCCTTCTCAGCCTGGGGTAGGAGCACCCCTAACAGTATTAACTATAGGAAAGAGCACAGGAAAGTCCTTGTATTGTGCTGAAGGAGCACAGCAAAGTTGATTAACTTCAGAATTCAAATAAGTATAAATTTTAAAAATATAAGAGTAGAGGATTCTGGGAAGATGGTAGAGTAGAAAGCACCAGAAATACTTCTCCCCACCCAGACAAAAATTATACTGCAGAATTTATTTGATGTAGCTATTTTGGAACTCCAGAATCTATTGAAGGCTTGCACCATTCAGGGGAAGGCTTGACAGTGAAATGTAGTTAATTCTGGTGAACTTCAGCCCTTTGCTCCAAAGTGCCTACCAGGCCCACACCCTCCAGCACCTTGGCAGGCAACTGTGTCCATATTCCTAGAGCAGTTTGCATGCAGCTTGTGGGAGCCAGTATAGGCAATAAAAACCCTGTCTTCAAAATCTTAAGGATCTGTGTTCTGATCATGGAAATGTAGGCATGGAGGCAGCCAGTCATTGTTGCTGCAAACCCCCCTCCCTGCTCCCTGGCTGAAGAAGTGACTTCCAGGGGATTTCAAGGGCCAGTGCTTCCCCTCCACACCCACCTTTCATTTTTCTCTTTCCCTCCTTTTGGGAGATATACATTAAGTCTAGGACATTAAAAAAACAACCACATATATGGAGGAAGTTAGAAAGTCACCATGCACATCAAGGGAAAAGCGCAGGCTTTGAAAAGGCCTAAAAAGACCTTAACTTCATACCTCAGCCTGATCCATGGCACAGAGATAACCTTCAACAATGAAACAAAACAAATAAAACAAAACAAAAACCTCCAGCAAACACTGGGAAAGGCAGAGAATCTGATTTCCAGAGTTACCACATTATTAGATAGAAATGTGCAGTTTTCAACAATAAACTCACAACAGATACAAAGAATCAGCAAAGTACGGTCCATTCAAAAGAAAAATACAAATCCAAAAGAAACTAACTCTTAGAAAGACCAGATGGCAGATCTACTAGACAAAGACTTTAAAATAACTCTCTCAAGGATGTTCTAAGAACTAAAGAAATATGTGGGAAGAGCCAAGAAAAGGATATATGAACAAAACAGAAATATCAATAGACATAGGAAACCTAAAAAAAAAAAAAAAAAAAATTCTGGAGCTAAAAAGTGTAACTCTAATAAAAAATGCATTAAGGGAATTCAAAGGCAGATTTGAGCAGGCAGAAGAATCAGTGAACTTGAAGGTAGGATAATGGAAATAACTGAGTCTGAGGAACAGAAAGAAAAAAGAGTGAACAGAGACTAAGAGACCTGTGGGACACCACCAAGTGGACCAACATTTGCATGTGGCAGTCCCAGAAGGAGAAGAGACAGAGGGCAGCAGAGAGGATATTTGAAAAATTAATGGCTGAAAATTTCCCAAATTTGATAAAAGACATGAATAAAATATTCAAGAAGCAATGAATTCCAAGTATAATGAACTCAAAAAGACACACACCAAAACACATTATAATCAAACTGTTGAAAGTCAAAGACAGAGAATCTTGAAAGCAGGAAGAGAGAAGCAGGAAGGGAAGTCCTTGCTGTGCTCCTTCAGCACAATACAAGGACTTTCCTGTGCTCTTGTCACATACAAGGGATCTTCAATAGGGTCATAAGCAGATTTCTAATCAGAAACTTCAGAAGCCAGAAGGCTGATATATTTAAAGTGCTTTAAAAATAAAAAAACAAACAAAAAAAAACCTGTCCACCAAGAATCCTATATCTGGTAAAACTGTTCTTCAAACATAAGGGAGGAATTAAGACATACCCAGATACACAAAGCTGAAGGAGTTCATTACCACTAGATCTATCCTGCAGGAAATGCTAAATGGAGTCCTGCAGGTTAAAACAAAAGGACACTAGACAGTAACTTGAAGCTGTATGAAGAAATAAAAATTACAGTAAAGGTAAATACATGGGCCATTATAAAATCTCCTATTATTGTAACTGGTTTGTAACTCCACATTTTGTTTTTTACATTAAGAGATTAGTGCATTAAAAAAAGCAATTATTAGTTTACGTTTTGGGGCACACGATGTCTAAAGGTGTAATTTTGTGACATCAGCAACTGAAGACGTGGAGACAGGACAATAAAGGAGCAGAGTTTTTGTATGTTATTGAAGTTTAAGCTGATATAAATTCAAATTAGAGTATAACTTTAGGATGTTAAATATAATGCCCATGCTAACAACAAAGAAAAAGCTATGGAATATGCACAAAAGGAAATGAGAAGGTAACTAAAATGTTTCACTGCAAAGAATCAACTAAACACAAAGATGACTATTCAGGAAATGAGGGACAGAAAGACTATAAGGCATATAGAAAAGAAATAACAAAATGACAGAAGTCTTTCTATATCAGTCATTACTTTAAATATAAATGAATTAAACTCTCCAATCAAAAGAGAGAGGTTGGTAGAATGGATAAAAAGACATGATCCCAGCATATGCTATCTACAAGAGACTCACTTCAGATTTAAAGACACGAATAGATTGAAAGTAAAAGGATAGAAAAGTATATTCCATGCAAATAGTAACCAAAAGAGAGTAGGCATGGCTATACTAATATCATACAAAATAGACTTTAAATCATATATTTATAAGGGACAAAGTAAGATGTTATTATATATTAATAAAAGGTACAGTACAACAGAAATAACAATTATAAACATTTATGCCCTTACAGCAGATCATCAAAATATATGAGGCAGATATTGATAGAACTGAAAGCAGGATTAAACAATTCTACAATAATTCTTGGAGATGTCAATACCTCACTATCAATAATGGACACAACAACAGACTGAAATAAGTAAGAAAATAAAGCACCTGAAAGACACAATAAGCCAACTAGATTTGACAGACATATATGGAACACTCTACCTAACAATAGCATACACGAATTATTCTTCTCAAGTGCACACAGACATTTTCCAGAAAAGACCATAGGTTAGGCTACAAATTAAGCCTAAATAGATTTTAAAAGACAGATATTGTACAAAGAATCTTCACCAACCACAATGAGATGAAGTTAGAAATCAAGAAATGGAGGAAAACTGAAAAATTCACAAATTTGTGGAAATTAACACACTCCTACACATTACCAATGAATCAAAAAAGAAATCACACAGGAAATTAGAAAGTACTTAAAGACTAGTGAAAATGAAAACAGCACATACTAGAACTTATGAGACACAGCAAAAGCAGTGCTAATGCAGAAATTTATAGCTACGAACACTTATATTAAAAAAGAAGAAAGACTTCAAATCAACATCCTAACTTTAAAACTTAAGGGATTAGAAAAAGAAGAACAAATTAAACCCAAAAGCTAGCAGAATAAAATAATGAAAATTAGAGCAGAGATCTAAAGAAAAAAATGAGAATAGAAAAAAACCAAAATTTGGTTCTTTGAACAGATCTACAAAATTGACAAACCTTTAGCCTGGATGGACTAAGAAAAAAAAAGAGAAATGAATCAAATTTTAAAAATCACAAATGATTTTATTACCAATTCTACAGAAATAAAAAAAAATTATAAGACAGTACTATGAACAATGGTATGTCAACAAATGGGATAATCTAGATGAAATGAAAAATTCCTGGAAACAGAAAATCTGCTAAGACTAAGTCACAAAAAAATAGAAAATCTGAATAGACCTATAACTAGTATGGAGATTAAGTCAGTAATCAAAAATATCCCAATAAAGAAATACCCTGGACCTGATGGCTTCATCAGTGAACAAAACATTTAAAGGAGAACTAACACCAGTCTTTCTCAAACTTTTCCAAAAAATTGAAGAGGTGAGAATATCTCCTAACTCATTCTATGAAGCCAACATTATCCTCATAACAAAGCCAGACAAAGACACTACAAGAAAAGAAAACTGCATATGAATATCCCTTATGAATACCGATGCAAAAATCCTCAAAATACCAGCAAACTAAATTCAGCAGCATATTAAAAGGATTACACACCATGAGTAAATGGGATTTACTGCTGGAATGCAAGGATGGATCAATACACACCATTAACAAAATGAAGGAAAAAAATGATCATCTCAATTGATGCAGACAAGGCGTTTGACAAAATTCAACACCTTTTCATAATAAAAAAAAAATTCAACAAAGAAGGAATAGAAGGAAATTACCTTAACATAATAAAAGCCACATATGAAAAACCCACAGTGAACTTCATACTTAACAGTGAAAGACTGAAAGCTTTCCCTGTAAAACTAGAACAAGGCAAGGATGCCTGTCTTCACCACTGCTAGACAACATAGACGTCAAACAATAATGGAAGTCAAAAGAATAAAATACTTAGGATTTAACTTAACCAAAGAGATGAAAGACCGGCACAATGAAAAGCATAAAACTTTGCTGAAAGAAATTAAAGACACAAATAACTGGAAAGACAACCAATGTCCACGTATTGAAAGATTTAATATTTAAGATGTCAGTACTACTCAAAGTGATCTACAGATTAAATGCAGTATCTCCCAAAATCCCAACAACACTTTATGTAGAAATAGAAAAACTCATCCTAAAATTCATATGAATTCTCATGGGACCCTGACTGGCCAAAACAATCTTTAAAAAGAAAAACAAAGCTGAAGGATTCACACTTACTGATTTCAAAACTTACTACAAAGCTATAATAGCCCAAACAGTGTGATACTGGCATAAAGACAGACATGTAGACTGACGGAATACAATAGAGAACTCAGAAATAAGCTGTCACATATATGGTCAAATCATCTTTGACAAGGGTGCCAAGACCACTCAATGGGAGAAGAACAGTCTCCTTGGGAAAACTGGATGGCCACACGTAGAAGGCTGAAACTAGATCCACACCTCTCACCTCTCAACAAAAATCAACTCACGATGGATAACAGACTTAAACCTAAGACGTGAAACCATAAGAATTCTAGAAGAAAATGTTGGAAAAACTCTTATAGACATTGGCCTAGGCAAAGAATTTATGAAGAAGAACCCCCAAGGCAATCACAGCAGCAACAAAAATAAATAAATGGGACCTGATCAGATTAAAAAGCTTCTGCACAGCCAAGGAAACTATCACTAGAGTGAACAGACAACCTACAGAATGGGAGAAAATATTTGCATGCTACACATCTGATAAAGGGCTGATAACCAGAATCTATACAGAACTTAGGAAAATCAACAAGAAAAAATCAAACAATCCCATTAAAAAATGGGCAAAGGACATGAACAGTAACTTTTCAAAAGAAGACAGAATAATGGCCAGCAAACATATAAAAAATTGCACAACTTCTCTAATCCTCAGGGAAATGCAAATCAAAACCACAATGAGATATCACTTAACTCCAGTGAAATTGGTTCATATCAAAAAGTCCCAAAACAACAAATGTTGATGGGGATGCAGACAGATAGGAACACTCATACACTGCTAGTGGGACTGCAAATTAGTACAACCTCTATGGAAAGTAATAGGGAGATACCTCAAAGAACTAAAAGTAGAACTACCATTTGATCAAGCAGTCCCACTACTGGGTATTTACCCAAAGGAAAAAAAGACATTCTGTAATAAAGACATCTGCACTTGAATATTTGTAGCAACACAATTCACAGCTGCAAAGAGGTGGACCACCCAAGTGTCCATCAGTACAGGAGTGGATTAATAAAATGTGGTATATGTATACCATGGAGTATTACTCAGCAATAAAAAACAATGGAGAATTAACACATCTGGTATTATCCTGGATGGAGCTAGAGCCCATTCTTCGAAGCAAAGTATCACAAGAATGGAAAAACAAGCACCACTAGTACTCACCATCAAATTGGTACTAACTGATCAATGCTTATGTCACACATGGCAATAATATTCATCAGGGGGTGGACAGGTGGGAGGTGGGTAGAGGGAATGGGAAAACTCTCACTGAATGGATGCAGGGCGCACAGTTTGGGGGATATCCATGATTGTAGCTCTGACATGGGCAGTGCATGGGCAATATATATAACCAAAGTGTTGTACCCCCATAATATTCTGAAATAAAAGGAAAAAAAAAAAAAAGAACAGCCTTCTTAACAAATGATGTTGGAAAAACTGGATATACATGCAAAAGCATGAAGTTAGACCCTTACGTAACACCAGATCCAAAAATTAACTCAAAATGGATCAAAGACTAAACATAAAGTTCAAAACTATTAAACTCTTAGAAGAAAACATAGGGCAAACGCTTCATAACATTGGATATGGCAACAATTTTTTGGGCATGACACCAAAGGCACAGGCAAGAAAAGAAAAAATAGACAAACTGGACTTCATGAAAATTTTAAAAATGTATTCATCAAAAGACACTATAAACAGGGTAAGAAGGGCACCCACAGAATAAGAAAAAATATTTGCAAATTATGTACCTGATAAAGGATGATATCCAGAATATATAGAGAACTATTAATAAAACTCAACAACAAAAAAAATAACCCAATTCTTCTCCAAAGAATGTATACAAATAGCCAATAAGCACATAAAAAGATGCTCACATCACTAATTATTAGGTAAATGCAAATCAAAACTATAATGGGAACATAAAAGACATTTATAAAGCTATCCACGCACCAAGCCACATAACCAATCTCAAAAAATATCAAAGATGGATACAAAAAAGACCACTATACCCAACTAAAATGCAATAAAATTAGAAATGAAAATAATGTAAAAATTCATGATCGATTAAAAAATACTTCTAAATAATTCATGGATCCAAGAAGAAATCATGATGGAAATTTTAAAATGCTTAGATCTAAATGACAACAAAAGCACTATAGGGCAAAATCTGTGGGATGCAGCCAAAGTAGCACTTAGAGGGAAATTCCTATGTTAGATTAGAAAAAACAGAGACAGACTAAAAATTTATGAGCTAAGCAATCAACTCAAGTTAGAAAATGAACAGTCATTTCAAAGAAAGTAGGAAGGAAAGAAACAATAAAGATAAAAAGCAGACTAAAGAAATAGAAAACAAAACGACGGAAATAGGCAAAAATTCCAAATGCTGGTTCCATGTAAACGCAGTGAAACAGACACACCTCTGTGCAAGACAAGATGAGAGATGAAGGCAGGAGAAGAGAAGGCAAGAAATGGCACAAATAAGCAATAAAGACAATGATATGATTATAGATTTGGTTGAGAATTTTAAATTATAAGGAAAAATCACAAATAATTTTTGCCAAAAATTTGAAAACTTAGATGAAATGGGCAATATTCTATAAAAATACACATTACAAAAAATGATTTAAGAAAAAACCTGCATACTGTTATAACCATTAAAGAAAAAAAAATTTACCTATATACAAGGCACCAGACCTAGATAGTTTCAAAAAACAAACTTCAGAAAAAAAAGAAAGAAAATGCTCCTGTCTCCTATTAAGAGGTGAATAGTACTTTGATTCCCAAACTAGACTAGAACAGAACAGAAAGGAAAAAGCACAGATTAATCTCACTAATGAGTATAGATGCAAACATACCAAGTACAATATTACACAACAAAAATCCAAAATGTATTGGAAAAGTAGTGCTGAAAAGGGTGGAGTGACAGGGAAGAGTTGAGGTATCTTGACACCAGAGCTCTCAGTGAGATGCAAACAAGTGGTGGGTGCTTGACTTAAACTGAGGCTGCAGCAGCTATGCCAGGTGACTTGAAAATTAAAAAGCAAAAGAAGCCAAGACAGAGGGAGGGAGGAAGGGATAGAAAGAGGAGGGCAGTCAGAAAGACTGACAGACAGGTGGATGTGAAGAGTGGCCTGACAGCTTCCTAGTTCCTTGTCCCACATGAGTTCACTGGTGAATCCTACCAAACATTTAAGAAAGAAGTAACACTAATTCTCTACAATCTCTTCTAGAAAATAGAAGTAGAGGGAACATTTCCTAATTCATTCTATGAGACCAGCATCACCCTTATACCAAAAGGAGATAAAGACATTACAAGAAAGGAAAACCACAGAGCAATAACTGTCATAAATATAGATGTAAAATCAACAAAATATTAGCAAATCAAACCCAATAATGTATAAAAATAATTACACATCATGACCAAGTGGGATTTATTCCAGGTATGAAAGGCTGGTTCAACATTTGAAAATCAGTTGATGTAATCCATAACATCAATAGGCTAAAGAAGGAAAAAAAATCATGTGATCATATCAGTATTGCAGAAAAATCATTTGACAAAATCATTTACAATTTATGATTGCAAACTCTCAGCAAACTAGGAATAGAGAGGACCAAAAAAGAAACTGTCCAAAATGAAGTATGGAGAGACAAAAGAATAAAAAATACAAATGAAAAGGCAAGAGACATAGAAAATACAGTGAGGTACAACATATGTTTGACTGGAGTTCCAGAGGACAAGAGACAATGGGGAGGAAGAAATATTTAAAGAAAGAAAGACTGAGAACTTTTCCAGAACTGAAAATTAATAAACTATTTTAGAGGCCCACTTCTATCAAGAACTGAATTTTTCCTTTGCTAGGCATTATTTACTTAAGAAAGACATTAGATTCGTGTACAGGTTCTGTCTAATAAAAGCACTAAAGGAGAAAAATGGAAATAGTGTCACAAACTAAAACAAAATTATCCAAATGCCAAGATTCAAAGCAATCTAAAATTTGATAAATACCTCGATATTTCTTCTGACAGCTAGAAACTCATATGAGGGTTGTTTACTCTTTTAGCTTTTCCTTGTCATTCCAGGAAAGGACTAGAGGTTATTACAAGCAAGGGTGTTTGCTTTTGTTTTTTTAGCACCAACCTTCTAAAAATTACAAACCAGAAAGCACTTCCAGATGTCTAGATGAAGGCTAAAAAAAGAAGCAATTTCACACACAAAAAAGAGTTTATGAGCCCAACAGACAGAATTTAGGGCTTTCTTAATGTTTGTTTTAATAAAGGTAGCAAACAAGCAGGTATTCACTGTAACAAAGTAAGGGCAAAATAAAGAGAAAAGAGCAGAAAGGAGCAGTAAGGATAACGGGGATAGAAGAATGCATGTTTGAGTTATTCTTACCTTTTTGTGCGCTATCAGGAGGCAATTGGAATGTTCGTGTTCACACGCAATTTCATAGTCGGGGATGAGATCCACCAACTCTCGAACAAACCGTACCACTTCCTCATGCCACGGCACGTTGGCCATGGTAAGACTGCTTGCTGAACTTTCTCCACAGTAGGTAACACCCTGTGGAAACGTTACAACAGTCAGAGATGATTACAGACCTACTTGAAAGTCATAGAGTGAGACTTTCAGAGTCAGACAAGCTTGAGGTCATTTAATCCAGTCCAAATCCATATTTTAAAGTGAAGAAAGTGATACAAAGATGGTAAAATTTGCTTCGGAGATCATACAAATAGTGAGTGACAAAGACAGCAGGCCGGTGTTCTTTCCACTCCATGACAACGACAGGACTTGAGTACCTGTGCTTTGTGCTATGTCACCATCTATGCTGGGTAGTCACAATAATATATCTGAATCAATAGCATATCTTTCCATTCAGATTCTTGTGTACTATAATAGATTAATTCTGGAGGGCTTATAATCTCCTAGTACAATAATGGGGGCATAGTAGACACCCATAAAAATTCACTAACCAATTAACTGATTCACTGGGAAAATAAGGTGAGCTTCCATTTTCTAGTACAATTGAGTTGAGACTGGCACACTTTTTCTGTAAAGTGCCAGAAAGGAATCCCTTTGAAATTATTCTTTAAGGAGATCACTTTATAATGCACTTTGAATATGAATATATATTCATGCCTAAAGGGAAATATATCTGTGTCTATACATACAGACCTTTACACACGCCTACAGGAGATACATATATCTCATCAATATATAAATTCCTTTAAGTACGACTACAGTAAGATAACTTGGCTTCTAACTTTTTTGAACTCTACCTGACAGCCCAGGCATTTAAGACTCAAAAGTTTCCCAAACAAATTGTTGATTTGATAAATTACAGAGTGATAAATGATTAATTTTCTAATAATAAGGACTATCTTAACACTGTGGGCTCTTGAACTACCCCAAAATCAAACTTTCTTGACAAGTGATTTGATATCCTAGATACGCTTCTACTGAGCGGGGAACAACTAAAATAGAAAGACATTTGCACCACTCACACACATTCTCTCTTTCACACACATGTGCAAACACAAACATACACACACACCACAAACAGACTGGAGGAGGCAGAATGACACTGAATTAAAAAAAGAAAAACAACCCACAACTGGGCACTGCAGAGTGACTCTGACCCTGATGGCGGCAGAGGTGGGACTCAGCCGAGGACTCACACGAGCTCTGCAAATGCTCTACTCCAGCAGGCTGTTCAAAAAGATGAATGGTATACTAAATGAGATGGCCTTTGTGGAATATAAACTGCAGGCTACCCAGCTTAATTATAATAGACAAGAGAATCTTCTCTCCTCTATTTGCTCAGTGATTCAGAGAATTCATTAAACTGAGTGGGAGTTTTAGGTGAATAAAAAAGCAAATAATAATTTAGTTCAAAAAATCATTAAGAAGACATGGCCAAAAAACTGTGCTAACTTACCCAAGCACGTAAAAAACATGAAAATGATTTATTCATAGGCTGAATTAGTCATAAAAACGTTCTTTACTTCACTTTAAATATTGTTTATGATGTGTGAATTATACAAACAACCATATATGTAGTAGCTAGTTCAAAGGAATTTCTTTTTAATATTTTAAAAGTTAGTTCCCTGAAGTACAGAGGTTTTAGATAAGATCTTATATTCATGACAATAAATTTTGAAAACACTTTAATATTTTTTATGCAGCAATAATAAATCATGAAACATTAAGGGGAGACTGGCTTGGGAACGGAATGAGAGTATGGATGCCACAGTTCATTATCAGGACTTCACAATTCCTTACAACTGTATAATGCTTTATGGTTTACAAGGCACTTCCACATAAAAGTTCTCATTTCAGCCAGATCCAACCTTCCAAGGGAAGCAGTACTGGGTAACTTCCTGAGCCAACCACAGAGCCTGGGCCTTCACCGGGACAGAAACACTCGGGGTAGAAAGCGGTCTCAGTGAATGAGAAAACTGCAGTCACCTTCGGGACCCCGTGCCCCCGCTGCCTGGTGTTCTCTGCTTTGACTGCTTCACTGCATCCTACACCCCAGTCTACTGCAGCGTTGCCCTGACTCTATTCCTGAGCACAGCTGATCCCCAGTTTTTCCCTCGTGTCATGGCTGTCGGCCACCTTCTCATCCACTCCAGCCTCACCCCCTACCCCATCCATTGCCAGCAGCAAGTTCTTCCCCTACAACTTTGAATAAAGAACACCTCAAGAAAACAGACGGTACAATGTGGCGATCAAAAAGCAAAGTTATTCACTCCAGAATCTGCAAGCCAAAGAGTGACAAGCAGACCCAAGAAAGCTCCTAAAGAACAGGACTATTCATGCATCTTTGGGTTTGTGGTAAAAAGCATAACACACATCATTACAACCTGGTGGCTTCCTGATGCATCACACTACCTAGGAGATAGGGGCCAGAGGGCTTTTTCACGGGCTGCTTGGAATGTTTGCCTTGGGATTCATGGTCTGTGAGAAGAGCAGTATTTCAGCAGTTTGACTATGTGATACTCTAATTAGACCAACTGGGTTTTTGTGCCCTATAGTTTGATGAGAAAAGAAATGTTGACTTCCTGATTTTTTTCCAGCAATATACCCAAAACATGTTACTTCTTTATCCTAAAAATGCTTCAATGGCTCCTCCACCAAACAGCCAAAGCTTCTCAGCATGGCACATGAGGCCTTCTTCACCTACCTCTGTCTAACAGTGGACTGTCCTAACAAGCCTGTCCTAACAGTGGACTGCCAGCCATTAATGAGCCCTTGCCTTTGCCCAAGCACAAGTGGCTCTAGAGCTGGACCACCCACTCAGTATCCAGTTTTCACTTAGCTAAAACTCCCCATCATTTCTTTAACCTCCAGTCAGGAACCCCCACCCTGTCAATGTGTTTGAACTCTGAGTCTTAGAGGCAGGGGCTGTACCTTGTTCTTCTCTGTATTCCCAACCAATCTATGCTGAATGAAAAAAAGATCAAGTCATACATTCTTCTATGACATTAAACACCAGAACCCTTTTCCAATCTAATATAAAATTTCATTCATATTATTCAGGATTTTTCTACTCTTTAATAATTATGAAACAACTCCTAAACACTGGTTAGGTACTGCTATGTGCATGAACTACTGGCAATATTCCTTACCTTTGTGTGCAGAAACAAAGTGAGGATATGCTAAGACAATCATTTTGCAAGGTGCCTTCTGCAAGGATTGAGCACAGTACACAGTTTACAGTGCTAACAGTAAGTAGCTTTAAACCATTTGATAACAAATAATTACTGAGCACTTGCTATTCTCAAGGTGTAATGCTAGGCAGAGAATACAAAGGCAGTATTTCATTTACAAATGGATTGTGTTATAAAAGTTTTCAATAATACAGATGTTTGTAACATGAAATACATTTTCACAACAAGCAAGCAAATAATGATAGTTAAGATTCTCAGACTGGCAAATAAAAGCGTATTTAAGCCTAATGAAGATAAAATAGATGCTGATTTACAGAGAATATAACGAAAAATATTTTACAAGACTGGCAATGAAAGAAAAGAAGAAATCAATATAATAAAAAATAGCCTCATTGATTTACTTTAAATAAATGTGCTTAATGGAAAATGATCTAAACATTTACTGAATCCAGGCATGTATTATCCCATGGAATTCTCAAAACAGATCTATTGAATAGATATTATTCTAATTTTAATATTGAGGGAGTTTAGGCTCAAGGAGGATAAGTAACCAGTCCCCGATAACATCTGTACATTTTAGGTAAGTATCAAAACTGTGCTCTTCCCCCTTCCCCACAAGACTCCAGTGTGTGCACACTACAGAGACCCTGGTCCCCATATACACACACCCGTCCAGGAAAGGCAATGCTGAGGGCACCAACTGGCCACACCACTCCCGTGTTTACAACCTTCCTTCTTGACCCAAGGATGTTACTGCTACGACTTAGACAAAGTTAGGATGATTTTTTTCCTTTGGCTCACAAACATCAGAAGAGAAACTATGAAGAGAGTAAATAGAAGAAAGAAGACAGAGCTTCCTAAATCTGATTAGGTTAGTGCTAGAAAACAAAATGAGAAAAAGA
Organism: Daubentonia madagascariensis; assembly: GCA_023783475.1. NCBI lineage: Eukaryota > Metazoa > Chordata > Mammalia > Primates > Daubentoniidae > Daubentonia > Daubentonia madagascariensis. Next base: position 9,851,079 of record JAKFHU010002004.1, on the reverse strand, counting down.
AATTGAATAGGGAGTATACATATATGTGAAAAACTTTACTCAAAGTGGATTTAGTAATTTGTAAACAGTTCAGTACAATATTTTAAACACACACACAGACATATGTGTTTCTATTTTAAAGTCCTAGAAATGAACAATAAAAAGACAAGCAACCCAACTGAAATACAAAGGATATGAACAGCATTGTATTTGCTTCTGCAGGGAGCTTCAGGCACGTCACTAACTAGGGCCAATTTGTATTATCAATTTCACATCTTGGGGGCATTTAGATGACCTTGAGGTACTAATAAATTTGAACTCCAAACCTCTTTGAGAGTTAGGTCCTAGGGAAACTTTCCCTTTTTACCAAAAGCATAGGTAAGGAACCAGACTTCCAAGTGTTACTGTGTCAGTGGGTAAATTTTTTCCTAATCAATCCTTTCACTGAGGGGGAAGGGCCTAGTCTTCTGTCCTTTAAACCCAAGCCCTGTCTACGAGAACCATGAAATATCACTAGGATGGTCTCTTTTCTTCTACCCACTAAGGGTCTCTCTTACAGACCTGACAAATCAGCTATGTTCTTAAAAGTATGTTTTTCATAACATATTCACTTCTAAGTGTTTATTTTTGGAGGGATTTGAGGTTATCTTAGCCTGCCATATTTCTAGTTCCTATCAAATGGTTTTTGGAGACAGATTATGATTTTCAAAACTCCTCTATTTTAGAAAATTTTGACTTTAATTAATAAGACAACAACAACAAAAAGATGCCTTTTCAGACATTAAGTGGTTTAATCCTATTGAACAGGAAAGCATGCCTTCTCTATTTACTGATTTCATTTCAGTCTTTTGAATTACAAAACTAATCATGCTCATTATAATAATTCATACAATACAGAATTATGAAAAGTAAAATCAGTAAGCCTTTCCTTCCCTTTCTCCCAAATAGAACATGGTTAACAATTTTATACATATCCTTCCATACTTACTTTCTTAAGTAAACACATCTGAACATATACAGTTGAAAATGTAATGAAATAATAAATATTATTCTACAATTTGTTTTGCCTCTTAGTAGTATACTATATTCTGTAAGCATCCCTTTTGCTACTTCAATTTAAAAGGAAGACACTTGATTAACTTGCTGGACAATCGAGAGGTGAAGTTAATAAAACATGTGATCTAACCCTCCAATGGACCAGGAACTTGCCATTGCAGACAGGGTACTTCTCCCGTAGGTCTTCTACAAGAGATAAGACATAACTATGCGTTCCCCTGACATAACACAAACTGCTATCTATTACATTATATTTTATCATCAAAAAATTATTTTCACTGTCATTAGATTATACATTTATCTAAGAATTTTTAATTATACAATCTCTCAAAGTAGCTCATTTTGCTTTTATAGATTTTGCCTGTTCAATACAACATTCATTTCCCAAATAGCACATTCATATCAAATTTTTTATCTCCAGTGCTTTAATGAGGCCTGGCACATGGAGAGAGCTCAAAAATATTATTGAATGCAAGGATAAAACAATAAAGTGGAAACTAAGGCTTTATCTATTTCCTAGTGATGTTTATAGTTTGCCAAACTAAAAAATACCCATCCAGAATTACACTGTTTACCAAGTAGCCATCTTCCTTTAAAAAATAATGCTGACTGATTTTTTTTCAGATTTTAAAGTACCTTGTTCTTTATAGAAAACATGACTGCAAGAAGAAGGGAGGGAGAGAAGGAGGTAGGGAGGGAGGAAGGAAGGAAAAGAAAAAAGGCATGATTCAGCCAAATTGCTTTACAATAATAGAGGTTTTACTGCAACATAATCTGAGGCAGCATTCTTTAATAGCTAAATCATAAATTAAAACACCACTAATCTCTGATGTTGGCAAGGCTTTCTCAAGCTGACACATATATTTTCAGATGTAGTTTGTACCTTTGCATCATTAGAGGTCTTGCCAAGAGTAGCCTTTTGAAATTAAGAGCAATTTTAAAAGAAAAGAGTGTCTTTGACCTCACCAGAGGCAAGATGCTACACACTCAGACAGCAGCATTTTATCCCATCTCCCCACCCCTCCAGAGTACAGTAACACAGAAAGCTGAACTCATTATTAATAAGACAGCTGTGAAACTCTGAAATATCTCTGACACGACGACATAGAGAACATTCAGTTTCAAAAACATAAACTGAAAAGAGTGGAGTTGGCTCTCCGAGACTGGGTACATTTTCCCATCACTTTTTCTCATTTTGTGAACTTGTAGTTGCCCAAAAAAGCCATTTACCTCTTAACACTCCATAGCTTTAACTATCTTATGCTGAGACTTCCAAAGCATTATTTCTAGCCCTGTCTTATCCCCAAACCTCCAGGCTTGTATAAGCTATGTCCTATTTGAACCTACACTTGGATATTTAAAAGATACCTCAAATTTATATGGTCAACAGGGAACTCATAAAATTTCACTCCAAACTTGCCTTCCTTCACCACTGGTTTTCTCAGTAAACTATTCTACCCTCCACACAACTGCTTAAGCCAAAACCCCCATATATCTAATCTAGCAACCAACTCTATTGGTTCTACTTCCAAAACATATCCTAAATGCACCCACCACTCTCCAGCTATGTTATCACTGACCTTCCCCAAACCATCATATCACTTGCTTGGATTAAACAATAACTTTGTAACTGGTCTACTATTTCTACTATTGCCTTCTATAATCAAGTCATGACATAGCAGCAGGGTGATCTTTTAAAACCATAAATCAGATCACATCCTTCCCAGCTTAAAACCCTTTCCTAGGTGCACCTAGTATTTAAAAAGCTTACCATTAAACTTAGTTTAAAATCCAATTCCTTTATCTTTGCTTGAAAAGCCTAATAAAACCTGCCGCCAGCCCACTTGTCTGATTCATCTTGTACCACTGCCAACCTCAGCTGCTGCACTAGGATCACACAGGACCTCTGTGCACTAGCTGTGCCATGCCCGGAATGCTTCTACCTGAGCCTTTGAATACTAGGTTGCTTCTTACTATTTAGGTATCAATTAAAAAAAAAAAAATCATCTCCTCAGAATAGCCTTCCTAAAACAGTCAACCACAGTATCTAGCAAAACAATCTACACATTTACCCTTTGACCCAGCAACCACTTAAAGGAATCCATCCCAAAGCAACATTGGCAGAAATGTGAGAGACAAACAAACATTATATGCCTCCTGATCAAAGTCTGCAACACCATCAATAGAATATTCTTGAAATATAAACAAAGACACCCACACACACACACACACATAGTTCTGAATCTAATCAATCTTCTCTTGATCTAACTACAGGCATCAATCCACAGGAAATATAGAGGAAAGAGGAGCATGTAATCAATAAGATCTAAAATATAAATAATAGATTTTTATATTTATATAAAATCAGCCAGGATAAATGATCCATTTTCTACAACAAAATAAATTACAAGGGGGAAAACATATGGAAGAGGAACTGATAGATTAAAAGAAATTTAAGAGAGAAATAATCCAACTACAATGTATAGACCTTATTTGGATCCTGATATTAAAATACTATTTAAATAAAAAGAAATAATCAGTAAAATTTGAAGCTTCTATGTTCCAATTAAAATTTTTTAGTTAAAATTTTTAGTGTGAGCCTGGTACTCTGAATAAGTGTTTAAAAAGAGTACTTATCTTTTAGAGATATATGCCAAAATAGTTATGGGTAAAAGATATAATTTGGGGGGTTCGCTTCAAAATAACCTGGGTTAAGAGCAGAGAAAATGAGTAGGGGTATAGTTGAAACAAGACTGGTCACGAGTAGATAATTTTTTGAAGGTGAGTGATGGCTGGATGGGGGTTCATTAGATCAGTCTCTCTGCTTCTGTATATATTTGAAATTCTCCACAATAAAGGTTTATTTAAAAGTCAACCAGTTACTCACTACAACACTATTTCATTTCTTAGCACATTAATGTCACTACATAGTTTTTAATTACTCATTCTGTGTTGATTGTCTACCTCCCACTAAAATATTAGCTCTATAGGAGCAAGAGCTTAGTCTTCTTTACTGCTATTACCCCCATGCCTAGAACAGTGTCTTGATGAATATTGCTAAATGAAAAAATAAATAAAACTCCTGGGACCTCCTTCAGAGTTTAAAAAGATTTTGATTCTACCACAGCCAACAAAGCCAGCAGGGGCTTACCTTCACTTCAATGAAGTCGGGATTCCCCAGGGACACAAGCTGAGCATACGCCTGGAGTTCATCTACATTCCATGCTTTCACAAGCGTCAGTCTGTAGACGGTACGTTGTTGCTAAAACAAAGGAAAAGCCAACTTTGTTGTTATCTTGGTGGAAGCCACATACTAACCTAAGAGATTCTTAAATGTTTTCATCCCATAGAGACCCCAGGTCCGGTGATACCCAGCATAAATTTTTGTGAATTGAAGCTATATTTTGGGGAAAGATGAAAAAAATCTAAGCAATGTAATAAGATTCTCATGTGCCTTATGGAGGGCACATGAGATATTGACAGATTTCTTTTCTCTCCCCCACAATATCTAAAGGTTTCTTGACACAGACACATTGAATTAGATTTAGTAAGGAACGGTAAATTGATCGAATAGTTTAAGGCTATGGAAAATAACTCAAACAACCTTTAGGCTTTCAAGTAATAATCACCCAAATTGTTAACGGCAAGAATTGTTAATTACCCTAGACCTCTTTCCAGCTTTCTCATTATTTAATGATCTCTTGGCATTTCTTGTTGGCAGAAAAGGCACATGTATGGACTGTCAATGTTGCCATTTGTTTACCTTATAACAGAAAAGCTACTGGCTTTCTGAAAAGCAATTAAGCAACAAGGCATTAAAGCCTTTAAAAAGCTTATATGCTTTGACATTGTAGTTCCCTTCTAGGACCCAATAGAAGTGATTAAAAATTCAAAGACATTAAAAAATCTCAGAGTAACATTAGTAATGATACCTTAAAATCTAAAGTAGGGCCTTCCTGTTAAATAGGGGCAGGACCTGTGACTTGCCTTTAAGCAAGAGATTATGGCAAAGGTGATGGGATGTATGCGGTTATCTACACATGATTACATCATATGCAGCAAGTGCCCAGGTAATACTACCTATGCTTCTAAACCTCAAGCCAGACTTATGTAGCAAGGATCAAAATATTCGAGAGAAAAACAAAGTAAAGTGAGACATGTACAAAACGATACCAATCTTTTTTGTCTATATGTGAAAACTTCCATCATTAATAAAAAGGAAGAAACACATGAGATCTTTACTGAAGAAAACTAAGAAATCTTTAATAAAGAGTATTAGGCAGCCATGCCAGAAATTGGTATTTTCCAAGCATGTTTACTTATATATACTCAAAAGTTCCTTTTAAAATGTAGTATATAATGCAAGACAGAAATCTTCCAGATTCCCTTCACATAGCTAGAATTCTTCCAATGCCAAAACCTAACAAAAATAGTAGAAAACTGCAGATCAATCTCATTTGTACATATATATGCAAAAACCTTAAAGAAATTTTAGCAAATAAAATTCAGCACTATGATAAAAATTTTAGGAATGCAAAGATGATTCAATATTAGACTACACAGTAATAGAATTATGCAATCATATTCATAGATACCCAAAAGTATTTGATATAGTTTAAAAGCCATCCCTAATTTTAAAACAAAATAAGCAAATCAAAAACCATTTGGTAAATTCAAAAATTAAAAAACACATCCTTAATGTAAAAAAGAAAAAAAAAACCTCCAATCAAGAGTAAATGTCATTCTTAGTTAAAAAAAATAGAGATAGAGGCCTTCCCATTTAGTCACACTAACAGAAGAACGTCCACTCTTCTTTTTTAAGCACCTTCCTGTAAATTATAATCAAAGCAATAAGGCCAGGACAAGAATTAGTGGAGAATATACAAAAAATAATTAATTGTAAAGAACGTAACTGGCTTCTTGGAGACCTAAGAGAAGAGAATCAACTAAAAAATTAGATTAGGGAAAAGTGGCCAGCTACCAAATAAAAATATAGAAATCAACAGTTTTCCTAGCATAGAGTAGCTAGGAATAAATGTGGACTCTGGGGCCAGACTGAATCCCAGACCATGTAGTAGGAATCTTTACCTCTTTGTTTTCAGTTCCTACTTGTGTAAAATGGGGGTTATACATAGGATTAAAAGTGTTAATCCATGTAGCACTTAGAACTAAGCCTGGCAGTAGTATGTCATACCACATATTAGCTATATATCCCAGCAATGACCAATTACAAAATTCAAGGCAAAGAATATTCTACTTATAATGATAAAATATAACTGTAAAATACCTAGTGTGTAATTTATGAAATAACATGCAGGGCAGTGAATAAAATAAACTTTTATAGAGATCAAAATAAAAATTCATCTACATGGAGAGCCATGATGGATTTATAAATATAACGTAATTCCAATGGGAGTTTACAATTCCTCTGAACAAATAAATTGGTAATGATACCAATAATAAAAACAATAGCAGGAGTTAACAATTAGTCAGCATTTACTATGTGCCAGCTGTTGTTACAAAGAACTTTGCATCTTGGCAAAGATTCCAATATTACTTTAATCTTCACAACACATCTTACAAAATAGATTGGATTATTATCTTCACTTTACAGGTATGAAGTTGAGACCCACGGCTGTTAAGTAAATTGCCCAAAGATACACAGCTGGAAAGCAGCAAAGCTGGGATGTGAACCTGAGCAGCAGGAATCCAGAGCAGGCTCTCTCACTTTGCTAAGGCTTTTAAGATTATGAGATAAAACACACAAAGAGAAATGTACACGAAACTTAAATGTACAGCTCAAGGGATCATCATAAAACGCCCATCACTCAGATGTCCTCCTGGCTCCCAGTCACTATCCACTCTCTTCACCTTAAGGGTATTTAATGTCCTGATTTTAATATCACAGTTTAGTTTTTGCCTGTGTTTGAAATTTATGTAAGTGGAATCATATACTCTTTTGTCTGGCTTCTATCACTTAACACTGTGTTAATAAAATTCATCCATGTTGCTGCATGTTGAGGTTTGTTCATTTTCTTTGTTATCTAGTATTTCATTGCATGAATATACAACAAGTTATTCAACTATTCCCTGTTGGCAGACATTTGGATTATCTCCAGGTTTTAGCTATTATAAAACAATGCTGTTATCGCTTATTAAACCAGAGTTTGGTTTTGTCTATTTAAGGAAATTATATAAAATACTATTGTGACATATATTCTTTGGTGTCTGGCTTCTTTCAATGAATTTGATGTTTGTGACATTCATTCATGCCTTTCTACATAGCTGTAGGAGCTCCAATGGTGCAACTGGTTAGCACTTGGTACTTACAAGTAGCTGTAGATACAGTTTTACGGACACTTAGTACTCCATTGTATAAATATATTGCTAGTGAGGGATGTTTGGGGTCCCCACCCTCACTTTGGGTCTCTTAAAAAATAACACTGCTGGCTGGGCGCAGTGGCTAATGCCTGTAATCCAAACACTTTCGGAGGCCAGGGCGGGAGGATCACTTGAGGCCAGGAGTTCAAGATCAGCCTCGAAAACATAGCGAGGCTCCTATCTCTACAAAAAAGTAAGAAGTTAGCTGGGTGTGATGGTGAGTGCCTGTAGTCACAGCTATTTAGAAGGCTGAGGTGGGAGGATGGCTTGAGCCCAGGAGTTCTAGGCTGCAGTGAGCTATAATAGTGCCACTACACCCCAGCCTGGACAACACAGCAAGACCCTGTCTCAAAAACAAACACACACAAAAAAAACCCCACTGCTATGAGTGCTACTGTACTTGTCTCTTGATGCATAAGTGCCCACATTTTCTAGGATCTACCTAACTATGGAAATGCCTGATCATAGGATATGTTTACATTTAACTCTAGCAGATATTGCCAAACTGATTTCCAAAGTCATTTTGCCACATTTTTACCTGCATTGTAACAGAGTTATTTCTCATCTTCAACAACACTTGGTGTTGCTAGTCTTATATTTTCTGGATAGAAGAGCTCTGTTATAAATGTATTAGAAATATTTTTATCCACTTTATGCTTTCTTTTTCACAATGTCTTCTGATCAACAAAAATTCCTAATTTTAGTACATTCCACTTTATCATTCTTTTGTTTCTTTGTTAGTGCCTCTTGTGTCTTTTTAAAGAATCTTTCCATTTATCAAGAGTATGAAGATAATCTCTGATATTCTTTTCTAGAAGCTTTATCATTTTGTCTTTCACCTTTGTGCCTAAAACCCACCAAAGATGTTTTTTGTGTATGGTGTTAAGAGGTTAAATTTATTTTCCATATGGATATCCCATTGCAATAAATATGATAAAATCAGCGTCTATGCATGTGAGGGTCTACTTCTGTTTTTTCCCCTATTCTGTTCCACTGATCAAATTGTTTATCCTTACCCCAATACCACACTGTTTTAACTACCGCTGCTTTATAATAAGAACTGGTATCTAGTAGAGATGGTGGTTCTCAGCCAGGGGCAATTTTGCACCACAGCAGGGGACATTTGGCGACATCTTGAAAAAATTTTTTGGTTTTCACAAATGGGCCAGGTGCTACTGACATCTAGTGGGTAGAAGCCAAGGCTGCTGCTGAATATTGTATAATACATAGGACACCCTTCCCCTACAAAGAATTGTCCAGTCTAAAACATCAATGATGCTGAAGTTGAAAAACCGTATGGTAAAGCAAGTCCTCTTATCTCATCCTTCTGCAAGAGTATCTTTGCTATTCTTAGCCCTTTGCATATCCATATACCTTTTAGAATCGGCTCATCAACTTCCACAAACATATACAATCCTTTGTGATTTTTGTTGATATGGCATTGAATCTGTAATACAGTGTTGTCCAATAAAAATATAATGTGAGACACAAATACGAGCCACACATGTAATTTTAAATTTTCTAATGGTCACATTGAAAAAGTAAAAACTTAACAGGTAAAATTGATTTTAAAAATACATTTTAATCATATATATCCCAACAATTTTCACCTAAAGAATTAATCAATATTTAAAAATTACTGGGACATTCTTTTTCCCATACTAAATCTTTGAATTCCAATGAACATTTCATACTTATAACTTGGAGTAGCCACATTTCAAGTGCTCTATAGCCACACATAGCTAGTGGCTACCATAATTGAATATAATCAGTTGATGGATAAATGATACTTTTACAATCCCAAATCTGCCAAAATAATGCCCTTTACATAGGTCCTTTAAAATTTCTCTCAATGACATTTTACAGTTTTCTGTATAGAGGGCTCAAACTTCTTTTCATAGATTTATTCCTAGATAATATATTTTTGATGCTTTGTTATGGTGGTATCTTTTTTATTTTTCCTCTTTTAACTAATATTTTAATTGCTGGTATACAAAAATATAACTGATTTTTGTAAACTAACCGTGTATCCAATAGCCTTATAACATTTTCTTATTAATTCTAATAATTTAATTACAGATTTCTGGGGGAATTTTCTGTGTACATATATACTGACTAAGAATGACATCTTCCTTTCCAGTCGTAACTTCTTTCTCCCTTTTCTTGAGTTTTAGCACTAGCTAGGACTTCTGATTCCATTTTAAATAAAAGTGGTAATGTAGCTAGTGGGTATTCTTGTTTATTCTGGACACTAAAGTTTCAAACATTTATTCATGAAGTATGACATTTTTGTAGATATCTTTATCAGATTAGGGAATTTCCTTCTATTCCTAGTTTACTACCAGGTTTTAACCATAAATAGTATTGAATTCTATCAAATTCTTTTTCTGTTCATATTCAGCTTATTCTATTATCTTTTCTATTATGTCATAAATTATGTTTGAATATGAAACAAAACTTGCATTCTTACAATAAAGCCAATTTGTCATGGTTTTATATACTGCTGTATCCAGTTTGTTGATATTTTCTTTGGGATATTTGTTTCTACGGTTATGAGTAAAAATCACTTTTTTCTTATTTGTGTTAGAATGTAGTATAAAGGTTATCCAGAACTAATAAAACAACTTGGAGGGTGCTACTATTCCTCTCTGGAATAGTTGTGTAAGGTTAGTGTTGGTTTTCCCAAGAATGATTGGTATAATTCACAGTGAAACTATCTGGGTCTGGAGTTTTCTTTGAGCAAGCTTTTAAATTACAAAATCAGTTTTTAAAATAATTATAAACCCATATAGATAATTTCTTCTAGTGTTAATTTTCTTAAGCTTCATTTTCTAAGAATTTGTACATTTCATCTAAATTTCCAAACTAATTGGTATAAAGTCATTCAAAATATTCTATCTTTTAATGTCTGTGGGATCTATAGTGATGTTTCCCTTTTTAATCCTAATAATTGCTTATTTGTATCCTCTCTTATTTTATTGAATGAATCTGCCAGGGAACTATCAATTTTATAAGACTTTTCAAAGAACCAACTTTTGGTTTTTATAATCCTCTTTATTTTATGGATGTTTTCTGTTTCATTAACTTCTGCTTTTATTTCCTCCCAAGTATTTACTCTGTGTTAACTGGCTGATCTTTTCTTAACTTCTTAGAATGTGTTTAGCTTACTGATTTCAGCCTATTTTCTTTCCTAAAATAGGCATTTTGTCTTCTTCAAAGCATATTTTTTCTCCTTCACTCTTGAAGAATATTTTCAGTGGGAACAGAATTCTAGATTGGCAGCCCTTGGCAGATTTCAGCTCTTTGAAGCTCCACAGTTTGTGCCTTCATTTCTTTTGTGAAATCAACTACCGGCCTATTGTTGCTCTTTTGAAAGTGATCCTTTTTTTCCTCTGCTTTTAAAAATTTCTTAAAATGGTTTCTTTTTATTTATCCTGTTTGGGTTTCTTGACTGTGTTTTCCTTTATTGCCCAAAATTTTGACAAGATATGGGTAAAAGTTTTGTAATGGGGAAAAAAAATGCTATGTAAAAATGTTAACCTGATAAATACCATAATGGTCTTAAGCACAGAATACTCCACGAGCATGGAGGAGAGGATGCTAACTGACAGATGTCCCACAGAGTCTAACTACAGGCATCTTGGTTGTCAAACAAAAGACTAGCCATACATAATAGATCCTCTCACAATTTCCCACTAAAATACTCTCAGGAAACCCATACAAAGAAAAAACAGGCACCAGCTTAAGAAAGCACTGGATGAGAAGTGAGTAGAGGGGATTGAGGAGAAAGAGCTAAATCAGACCAAGTGAGTGGAATCAAGACCTCTGGGTACAGGGCTGACACCCACATTCCCCCTGATTCTGGCAGAAGTTCTCCTCTGAAGGTTTGGCTACATTATCCTCAATGTTGGAGAAAGATGGCTGGAGAAGACCCTTGTTGAAAATGGTGTTTTCCCTTTGGTTAACTGAACTAAAAATATTTTAAAAATAAAAATATACATGATACTTTTCATAGCAAGTGTACATTGCTGGCAAAGTGTGTTCAGGGATTCATCTCTGTGTTCAGGGCCCTATCTGTCAAGACTGCTTGCATTGTCTTAACACGGGGTAAGGGAGACACTGAAATGAACAGGCAACCAAATCTGAAGCATAAACTAGAGATTTGAGTTTGTGGTATAAAGAACGAAGGGTAAAGTGTAAGTTACTATTTCCAACTTATTATTGACTTAAGTTGTCAATTTGAGCTGTAAGTTGTACATTTTCTTTAGGACAAAGAAAAGAAGATGAGGTATAAATACGCAAGAAATGACAAAGCACAACGTAGGCCCGGCAGCTTCTCTGGAAAAGCTCAGCCAGATGGCATGGCAGGCTGTTCCCCCTCCTGCCCCCAGTGAAGCTGAACCATGGTACACCCTTGCCAGGGTTAGGCCCAGCTCTGGCGGGCAGAGCACATGGGGCCTGAACCCAGGGAAGACCATGGTCTGTTGAGCACAGGCAATTAAGCAGGAGAAGGCACAAGAGGTTTAAGTGTGGCACTGTCTCTCCAGGCGTTTGTAACAAGGCTAAAGAGAGGCCAGAGTCTCAGGATCGTGTGAGCATCCCAAAGAAAGGAGTGAAGAAAGGCAGGGGTGGGAAGGAGGTGTTAGGATTCCTCTCTTGCGCTTCCTTGGGAAGCAAGAGCTTCCTTCTCCAGGGGCAGAGAAGGAGTGAGATGTCCCTCAAAGGCACACGGACGTGTGAATTTCCTTTCTCCAATTTCAGTTACACTTTCTCTGGTAAAGTACATTTGCCCTGGGGAAGAAGACATTTTTGCAAATACAAGAATTTTAAAGTCTCCCTTTAGTTTCAAGCATGAATTATCTGAGGATTATCCTTAAAAAATACTGAAACTGTTCGCTGGGAAGCAAACTTCTGTCACGTAAACTTTAAAGAATCTTTGACTATACATATATGACCACATAGCTTTGAAGTTAATGATAAAATGCAGGTAACAGGGGCTAATGTCCTTTTGAATGTGAACTCCTCCTTTGGTATACTTGGCTTAATAATTAATGATAATTTTCAACAAAAGTCACAGTAGTTTGTTAATTTACCTTTTTATCTATAGCACACTTGTGTTCAGAATCCCAAGGACAAAGAAAAGAACTATGGGGTTACTGGAAAAGGAACGTTACTGGATTTGATTAAATCAGATTTTATTTCAAATTGCCGACTTCACATTCTAAGTTTCACTGTGTCTGCAGAGAGCTTGCTCAATGAAATAGTTTCAGAGATTTTATTTAAAGTCTGTTTAAAATTAAAGCAGTTCCCAATGTATAAAGAAGAAGAAAAGGGTGCTAGACTCCAGTTATGTTAAATTAAGACAATAACTGGGTGTAGCTCTTGCTTGGAAGGTGAGAGCTGGAATTTCCTTTCTAAAGGAAATACTTAACATTGTTATTTCATCTTTCTTTTTGCTAAAAAAGAAAAAAATTAGGAGTACAAACTGGATTGCATTAATTTCATTTGAATTAAACCTTTTTTTCAGTTTGGAGAGTTACTTAGTTAGTAATTTTAATTTGCATGAATTCTAGGTTAGTTATTACTGTGGGATTTTCTGAATACGGCATATTCTCTAGTGGGGACAGAGGTGGTACAATACTGTGGAATATTAAAATGGGGATGTAGGTAGGTATTTAATTCAGGCAAACAGTTTGGCTGCTTGCTCTTCAGGCCACAATGAGATTTGTAAAAAAATGTCAGCAAGTCGGTATGCTATAATTTCATGTGTTTTCTGTTTCTGTTTCATTTGAGAGTCTGGGATTTTTGCCCCCAGTGGGGGGCAGAAACACTGACAATATGGGGATGAGGGGAGAAACTGAAAGTCGCATCACACTGAATTTGCAGGTCAGCTGCATGTTAAGAGAGCTAGATGTTCAGCTCTAAAATTTAGGCCAGATCTTTGTGACAGATTTAGCTTGGTTTTTTTATTAGAGGGAAGCAATACATGGACTGAAAATACATGGAATGACAATTGAGGTCCAAAGTCCAAAGGTAAACGTAAATGCTTATGAAAGGAACTAAGGAGAAATGGTATAAGTATAAAGTAGAAAAGGCCAGAGTAGGTAGGAAGGATGGGTAACAAGAGGAAAGAGAATAAGGCAAGGAAAAGCGTACAGAGTAGCAATTAAGCTACTGGGCTCTGGAGTCAGCTATGTTAGTTTAGGTACGCCATCTGTGCCTCTGTAAAACTGGGAGAGTAATAGTGCCTGTATTTCACAGGACTGTTATAAAATTAAATGAGCCTAAAACAAGTAAACTGGCCTGGCACATACTGGGCCTAACATACCTGGAGATTAAACAACACACTCCTAAATAACACATGGTCAAAAAAAAAAAAAAAAATCAAGAGAAATTTTAAAGTATTTTAAAGTAAGTGAAGATGAAACATAACTTATCAAAATTTGTCAGATGCAGTGAAAGCAGTGCTTACAGGGAGATTTACAGCATTGAAAACATATATTAGAAAAAAGGAAAGATCCAAAATAAATAATCTAAGCTTCCACGTTAGTAAACTAAAACAAGAAGAACAAATCCAAAGTAAGCAGAATAAAAGGAAAAATAAAAATAAGAGCAGAAATCAATGATACTGAAAATAAGAAATCAATAGATAAAATCAACAAAACCAAAAGCTGGTTCTTTGAAGAGATCAATAAAATCAATAAGCCTCTAGTTAGGCTTACTAAGAAAAAGAAAGAGAGGACACAAATTACTAATATGATAAATAAAAGAGGGGACATCACTACAGATCCCATAGACCTTAAAAGGATAATAAAGGAATATTATGAACAAATCTAAGCCCACACTCTGATAACCTAGATGAAATGAACCAATTCCTTGTAGATGAAATGGACCAATTCCTTGAGAGATACAATTTACCAAAACTCACACAAGAAATAGACAATGTGAATAGGCCTGTATCTATTAAGGAAATTGAATCAATAATTAATAACTTTCCAAAACAGAAAGCACTAGGCCCGAATGGGTTCACTGGTGAATTCTACCAATCATTTAAGGAAGAAATTATACCAATTCTTTACAATGTCTTCCAGAAGACAGAACAAGAGGGAATACTTCTTAGTTCATTCTACAGGGCCAGCATCTCTCATAAACATAGATGCAAAAATCCTCAACAAAATATTAACCCACTGAGTCCAACAATGTATACAAAGAGTTACACACTACAACCAAGTGTGATTTGTCCCAGGCATGTAAGTCTGATTCAACATTTGAAAATCAGTTAAGGTAACCCATCACATCAACAAGATAAAGAAGAAAAATCACACGATCATATTGACAGATGCAGAAAAAGCTTTTAACAACATTCAACACCCATTCATAATAAAAACTCTCAGCAAACTAGGAATAGAGGGGAACTTTCTCAACTTAATAAAGAATATCTATAAAAAACCTGAAGCTAATATCATACTTAATGGTAAGAACCTCGAAGCTTTCCTGCAAAGATCAGAAACAAAGCAAAGGATGTCCTCTCTCATCACTGCTTACTCAAATCGTATTGGAAGTCCTGCTTAATGCAATAAAACAAGAAAAGGAAATAAAAGGAAAACAGATTTGGAAAAAAGAAAATTGTCTTTGTTTGGAGATAACTTGATCATCATATACAAAATCCACTAATTGATCTTAACAACCAGATGCTATATATTGCTTGATTAATGCACTTGGAAATAACACAGCAACAACTATTAAGTGTTCTTGCCCAAAACTGCATATAACTTCAACCTATACATTTATGGTCCAGTGATTTCGACAAGGGTGTCAACACTATTCAATGGGGGAAAGAATAGTCTTTTCAACACAAGGTACTGAGCCAACCAGCTATCCACAATGCAAAGGAATGAAGTGGGACCCCAACCTCACATTGTACACAAAAATTAACTCAAAATTTAGCACAGAACTGTATGTAAGAGCTAAAATGATAAAAACTCTTGAAAGAAAGCATAAGGCAAATCTTTGTGACCTTGGATTAGGCACTTAGATATGATACCAATGGCACAAGCAACGGAAAAAAATAGATAAACTGGAGTTTATCCAAATTAAAAACTTTTGTGCTTCAGTTTCTTTCCTCAAAAAGTTAAATATAGAATTACTATATGACCCAGCAATTCCACTCCTAGTTATATACCCAAGAGAAGTGAAAACATAAATCCACACTAAAACTTGATGAAATTTAATAAAATTGACAAATGAATAGAAAGAGTGATAAAAAATAAAAGCATGAATAAAAACTATTGTTAGGAATCAAGAGGGAACAACACTACAGATCTGGGAGAAAGTATAGAGATGACATGAGAATATATGAGCAATTAAACATGGTCATTTTGAAAATTCAAATGGAATGAATAAAGTCCTAGGAAAATACAACTTAATAAAATTGATAAAAGAAACAGAAAATCTAAATGGCCATATAACATTAATGGAGTATAATCTGCAATATTAAATTCTTCCAGAGAATAGAAAAAGAGGAGCCATTCCTCTTACTTATTTTATAAGGTCAGCATAATACTAACACCAAAATGTTTCATTAAAAGAAAGAAAATTACAGTTCAGCATTTCCCATGAACAGAGATGGAAACATTTTCAAAATAGTAAGACTCAAAAAAAGACGCCCATGGTACATAAAATACATAAAACATAATGACCAAGATGAGTTTATTTCAGGAACAGAATGTGGTTTGGTATTTGAAAATCAATGTAATTAACCATATTAGCAGAATAAAGGGAAAATATCATATAATCTTAATAGATGCAGAAAAAGCATTTGATAAAAACTCAAAAGCCATTCATAATAAAAAGTTATAGAAAGCTAGGAATAAAAGAAGAGGAGACTTCCTCAGTCTGATGAAGACTATTTATGAAAAATCAATAGCAAAATTCATACTTAATGGTGAAATATTGAAAACTTTCCCCCTGATCTTGAGAAAACGACAAGAATGTCAGTTCTCACTAGTTTTATTCTACATGGTATCAGATGTCAAAGCCAGTGCTATAACATAAAAAATAAAAGACATTACATGATTCCCAAAAAAATCTGTACATAAAATATTAATATGTCATTTTTAAAAGTCTCTAGATACAAGGCAAATACACAAAAATCAATTTTATTTCTATGCATCTGCAGTAATTAGAAAATGAAATTTTAAAGATATCACTTACCAACGCCATCCAACATTATTACACATGTGGGAATAAATCTAACAAAACTTATGCATGACCTCTATAGAGAAAACTAAACCTCATTTTAGGAAATTAAAGAATACCTAAGCAAATAGAAAAATATAAAAAGTTTATAGATTTTTGTGATTATAATGCAGGGGTCAGTAAATTACGGCCCACAGGCTAAATAAGCCCTCTGCCTACTCTTGTATGGCCTTGAGCTAAGAATAGTTTTTATGAATGAACAATTATAATTGATTTGGTGACACGGAACAGTAACTGTAAAGCCCAATTAAGCAAAATATTACACCCCTCAAAGATATTTCAATGCATTCATCTCTTAGGCACCTACATAATAAAAAAATGTACACAATCATTATTATTAAGTTTTGAATTCTGTAAATACAAATTAGTAAAAATTTGTTTACTCTCTTGTGATAGCAGCATCTACATAATATCCTTCCATTTGCCTCTTGGCATGCAAAGCCTAAAATATTAGCTAATCCCTAATATAAAGATGTAATCTCTCCCCGTACTGGATACACAGTCAGTACAATCTCAGTCTAAGCATTAGATTTTTTTTTTTAATTAACAAGATGATGTTAAAATCTATATGGAAATATATAGGGCTAAAATAGGCAAATTAATCTTAAAAAGGAACAAAGTTGAAGGACTTAGACTATTTAGACTATTGGATATCAAGTCCTTTTTTTTTTCATTTCTTTTTTCTTTTTTTTTTTGGAGACAGGGTCTCATTCTGTTGCCTCGGCTAGAGGGCACAGAGTGCAGTGGTGTCATCATAGCTCACTGCAACCTCAAATTCCTGGGCTCAAGCGATCCTCCTACCTCAGCCTCCCGAGTAGCTGGGACTACAGGTGCACGCGCCAGCATGCCCAGCTAATTTTTCTATTTTTTGGAGAGATGTAGGGTCTTGCTGTTGCTCAGGCTGGTCTCAAACTCCTGACCTCAAGCAATCCTCCCACCTCGGCCTCCCAAAGTGCTAGGATTACAGGCGTGAGCCACTGCACCTGGCTGGATATCAAGACTTAACAAAGCTACCATAATTAGGTATTGGCCTAAGTAGAGCAGTGGAACACAATAGTCTAAAAACAGAACCAAACATGTATGGGTACTTAATTTATGACAAATTGGCACTGTAAAACAGGGAGGAAAAGGATTTTTTTTTTAAAAATAAACAGTTTTGGGTCAAATGAATGCCCATGCAGGGAAAAAAATTCTCACTTCAAAGATTTTTTTTTTAATGCATTATAGACTTAAAAATGTGAAAGGAAAAATAACAAAATGTCTAGGAAATTACATAACAGAATCTCTTCTTGACTTTCTTAAAAAGGATAAAATGCACTCAACAGAAAAGGACAACTGATAGACTGGACTACATTAAAATTGGCTACTTCTTTTTATCCAAAGACATGAGACGACAGAAAGACAAGGCACAGAATGTAAAGAGACATTTACTCCTATCTAGAATATATAAAGAAATCCTACAAACCAATAAGAAAAGGAAAATGCTAAAGAAAAATTGACAAAAATCTTAAATGTTCTTGCACTGCTTTGAGTAGGAATGGTTTTTACAGATGAACAATTACAATCAATTTGATGATACAGGACCTTAACTTTGAAGCAATTAGCAAAGTATATCTCCCCTCATAAGAGGGTATCCAAATGACCAATCAACAGAAATGCAAATTAAATCCACAAAAAATATTACTTTACAACTACCACAAAGACTAACAAAACCAGGTGGCAGCAAGGGTGCAAATTAACTGGAACATACATACACTGCTGTTAGGAGTATAAATTCACACATCACTTTAAAAATTGTTCGGCACTATCTACTAAAGGTGAGTGAATGCCGCACACCAAATGACCCAGCAATTCCACTCCTAGATAGATAGAGAACATAAATGAGCACATATGTACACCAAAAAACAGGTACAGGGATATTATTAGAATTATTCATAATAGCCAAAACTGGAAATAATGTGAATATTCTTCAATAGTAGAATGGATAAATTGCAACATATTCATATTTTGACATATAGCAATGAAAATGAATGAATTACAGCTGCACACATCATAGATGTATCTCACAAACATACGTAAAGGAAAAAACACGTTTTTCACAAAAGAATTAAATTGTTATGATTCCATAAAGTTCAAAAACAGGCACAAGCAGTCAAAATAGTGATTATTTTTAGAGAGGAGAGGGGCAAATGACCAGGAGGGGACTTTGAGGGTGCTATTAATAGTCTACTTCTTCAACTGTTCGCTGGATGTATTCATTTTGTAATAATTCACCCAGCTGTTAATGTAAGATCTGTGTACTTTTCTGTATATATAATATACTCCAATAATAAAGCATATTAAAAATAAAAAGTATATATGTAAAGTGCTGGGAGGAGCCATTCAAATTTAAAAAGTCTTTCTATGTTATATACAGAAGTACTCATGGATAAAATAACATTATGTCTGTTATTGGATTTAAAATATTCCAATGCCCTCTCCCACCCCAAAAAGTGGGGAGATAAATAAAACAAGAACCACAGAATGCTGATAGTTGTCAATGCTAACAGGATGGTTACAAGGAATTTGGTATATTATTCTCTCTTCTCTTGGGTATTATAAAAATCCATAATAAAAAATTTAAAAGTGTACAGTTATGAGTTAGAATTCTGTTGCTTCTATTTAGGCATCTTCCAGTGCTACATATTCTGGATGAGGTTAGTATATTCCAGGACTACAGATCTTAATTTTAATGATTTATCTTGACAGTTGCAATTCAAGGCAAACTCTAGTCGAGACTGTGTCAAAACAAGATAAAACGGTCTCCTAAAATATGGTACTGACTTACTAGTAATCAAAGAAATGCAAATTGAAGCAGTAATGAGGTACCATTTTGGCTTATCAAATTGGCAAAGATTTTTTAAAATAGCAATATTCAATGCTGCCTTGAGTTTAGCAAGACAGGCATACTCATTCACTGATGGTGGGAGTATAATTCGGTACAAACATTTAGCAAAGTAACATGGCAACATGATTAAGGAATCTAAAAAATATTCAAATCTGTTGACCTGGTAATTGCATTTCTAAAAACTTAGCCTACGAAAATGATAAAAATTGTGAACAAAGCCATGATTAAGAATTTATTTATAATAATGAGATATTATAAACTCTCAAAATGTTCAATCCCATGGCATGGCTAGATGATTTGTGATACAGCCATTTAACTAACACTAAAGACAATTGTTCAGAACTGTGGTTATGAACCCCAACATATTTGAGGAACATACTCCTAACAACAGGGCTTCAATGTAGATGTGATTCTCTGAAAGGGGAAGGAAAGGGAGAAGGAAACTTGGTTTTTTGTCCCCTTGTTCCTATTGAGAATAACTGTTTTAGGAGAGGGTTTAATGATAAGGGGTAATTTTTATGTTACAACACTGAATTTTCTAAAAGCTAAAAACAAAACTGTGCATGCAGCATGGTATTAATGGCATAAATATATATGCACAGAAAAGAAGGCTTAGAAGGAAATACAACAAAAGTTGTGGCACCAGAAAACACGTACATGCACTTTAATAGTATTAACTCTTGAGATGAGATCAGATTAGTTTAGGAGTCTCTTGGTATGTCTGATCTCAGGTACCCATTGTAGCAGATACCTTAAACAAAATTCTCCTGCTCAAGGACCAGAAATTTGGTAAAGGGAGTAGAAAAGATTTGCCTTGGGTTCATTCAGTAGAGCCTAAAAAGACAACACACATCAAGAGCAAAGTGGGACAGTGCGGCCAGAGTTTGAAGGGTCATTTACCTCTACAAGTTACTTCAATTAGGAAACAGAAAAGGAGAGGCTGACTGACATCCACCTGGCAACTTGCTTAGTTTGCAGGAAGACGTCACCTGCACGAAGGAGTAAGAGGAGAGTGAAACCACAAAAAGAGATGAGCTCAAGAAAGCTGGCAAGCACAAGATGCAAAGACAAAAGCAGCTAAGAGCATGGGCAGCAGCATGCGACAAAGGGGGTTACAAGGAAATCCCTGCAATAGCAGAAATAAAATTCCCAGCAGAGGCCCCCAAAAAGGGGGGGGGATTGTATTTTCACTTTTGAAAAATCAAATGAGTAATGTGGAGCAGTACTTCTCCATCTTTTGGAGGTTGGGAAAGATTAGAAGGGGTTGCTTTATTGACATTTTGAACAAGATAGTCCACGGTGTGAAAATGACCTGTGCCCTGAGAACCACTAATACAGAAAATTTACAACATGGGAATTGTAAGGAAAAGGACAAAAAACGAGAATACTCAAAGAAAGGATGATTAATAAGGAAAACAAAATGTAAAGAGCTAAAGACAAAATCAAAATAACCGAAAGAGAATAAATAAATGGTAAGGTTTCTAGAGGAACAAAGATCCAACTATAAAATCACAAGGGCTCCTCTATATACTTCCCATTCAGGAGAAGATCTATATGAAAAATCTAAGACTACCACCACAAGATAAACAAGAGAGGTGCCCTATCTACAGAATAGTAAAAAGAAGTCAAAGAAACAATGTCATAAAAATCAATGAGTAGGAGATCCTGTTATAGCCTAAACCAGGACATCAACACAGACTCCTATCACTTAAAGCAACATATTGACTTGGATGTCTGAGGATATTGACAAAAAAGTAAAATCTGTGGCAATGTTCCTGCAGGCAAAGTTTATCCATCATTCCTGCAGCAGACATAAATGAATAGGAACAGTTGGACCCAAAGTATGCGGAAGACAGGGTGTGAGAAAGATATCTCAAGATAGCCAAAATACATCTCACAAAACTACTGAGACAAGATAAATTTGAAAGGAATATGGGGCAGCCAAAAACCATACATCCCTAAGATCAATAAACCCTATAGCAGGTCTGTTTCTTCAGAAATATTACTTGTACCAATCCATGAGTTCAAGTCCCAAATATTATAGTAAAGACTCCCTTCCTGGGGAATTAATTATTCAAATCCATAAACATTATAGTCCAAGAATATTCGGACTGTTTTTAACCTATCAATTAACCTCCCTGTGCCTAAGCTTGGCTCTACAAAAAAACAAAACCAAAACCAAAAACCAGACTCATTAGTTGACTCAGTCCCTGAAGTAAGTCCATAAAGTTTCCTCCCTGGTAAGCTTATTAGTGACAAGATGTGCTTGGTGTCTACTTCATGTCTGATGCATAAGAAAGTGAATCTGGAAGGACAGCAAGATAAGCCTGGAAAGAAGGAAAGATGGCACTTACTATACAAACACTAAAGTGCCAATAATTAAGTCTTTCACCTCAAATCCTTCTTTATCTAATTTGCATTATTTACTAAATAATGCATATAATGGACACATGGTAAAAAAGAGTGCTATAAATTCATCTTTTGAGCCATCCCCATTGCAACATAGACGAAATAAAAAATGGAAATAGATAAAACTGGCTAACAAACAATGAAACAGCCTCAGGACCAGGAATTGGACCTAGTTGTCTGTTACAGCACACATGTGAGCAAAAATAAAACCCAATCAAGATGCGCCTGCAAATCAAAATTCCAAAAGATGTGTGGTAGTCTAACATTTCAGAAAGAGAGCCAACATAATCTACAATTAGAACACAAATTTTATTGAAAGAAAATCAAAGTGATAGGATAGGCAACTTTAAAATAAGAGATACATGGAAGACATGACTGCATAAAGATGGCCACTTTCCCAATTAACCTACAAATTCAATGCATTCTAATCAATATCCCAAAATTGTGTGCGTGAAAACAGAAAAGCGAATTCCAAAATAAATATGAAAATGTAGTAAAGGGCTAAGAATAGGCAAGGCATTTTGTAGAAAAACAATTTTGAAGAACATAGCATGTCTTTTATGCTAGACATGGAGACATTATAAAGCTACACTAGCTTAGTGGGGTAACGTGACAGGATAGAAAAATTAACCACTATAACACAGTAGAAAGATCAGAAGCAGATCTATGAATATATGGAAACTTGATTATTAGAGGTAACCATTATAAATCATTGAGGTAGATAATGAATTATTCAACAAATTATGCTGCTTCAATTGATTATCTACATTGGGGGAGGGCAGAAAAATCTGTCTCATACCATACTTAAAATAATTCACATAGATAGATAAGCACCTACATATGTGCATGTACATATATGCATATGTATATGTATATAGATCTTAAGTCCTTAATAAAAAGCATTTGCAAGTCAATAAAAATCAAAAACATCTCAAAAGAAAAAATGGTAAAGAACCAAAACAGGCATTTCAAAAAAGAGTAGAAATCATTAACAAAAATATCACAAATTATTTTTAACTTCACAAATAAATACACATTAAAACAATAGGCACTTATAAAAAATATATTCACAGTAGTAATGTTGATAATACACACAAACTGGAAACAATCTCAATGTTCAACAGTTGAATTAAACATTTTTTGTGACATTTTTACAATGGAATTCTACAGAGCAATGAAAAAAATTACCTATTACTACATACAACGATGTGGATAAATTGGATAGACATAATGCTACTAAAGAAAGTAGACAAAATTAAAGAGTACACTGAATGATTCAGAATAGTAGCTACCTTTGGGGATGGGGGATGATGGGAAAGGGACATGAAAAATGCTTTTGGGGTGCTAGTTACACAGGTGAATTGACTATAAAAATTCATCAAGCTATACACTTAAGATTTGTATACTTCAATGATATATGTCATACATCATACATAAAAAAATTAACATTAAAAATCAGCCTTAGATACAAGTTATTGTTTATAAAGCTGACAGTAATGGAATATTAATATCTAGAGTTGGTAAGAATATACAGAAATGACAAGACTATGTGATACAACCTTACTAACGGGCAAATTTAGTAATACCTGTTATAAACCTTTATAACCTTTATAGCCTCCTGCCCCAGGAATTTCCCTTCAATAATTTATTTTAAATAAATAATCAGAAATATGTGCAAAGGTATATATAAATTTTTACAGTGATATTTAATAGTAGATGGGTTAAGAAAATCATGACAAACCCACTTGAGGAATGACTACGTAGCAATTAAACCGGATATAACAGAATACTTATACAAAGGATCACGATATATTCCTAAGTGAAAAAAAATCAATAACTGAAGTCTCTAGGAAAGTAGAAAAGGAAGAGCAATTTAAGTAAGCTAAAGCAAGCAGAAGAAGAATATAAAAGTTAGAGCAGAAATCAGTGAAACTGGTAACAGAAAAGTAATAGAGAAAAATCAACAAAACCACAATCTGGTTCTTGTGGGGGAGGAATCAATAAAATTAACAAACCTCTAGCTAGGCTAATTGTAAAAAATAGAAAGAAAGAAGACACAAATTACCAATATCAAAAATGAAAAGAGGGATCATGACTAATGATCTCATGGATAATAAAAAAATAAAGGAATACTACAAACACTATGCCTACAAATTTGATTATATACATGAAATGCACAGGTTCCTTGAAGACAAGCTAACAAAACATACAAGCAGCAGCAAATAATCTGAATAGGCCTACACAACTTAAAGAAAGTGAACCAGCCAGCAGCTGCCTGCGAGCACAGACCGCTCACTCCGAAAACAGCATTGCGAATGACAGAGAAACAACGCCGAACGCCCAGCCCAAGAAAACAGGTACAAAATTTTCACAAAGATCGGAGGGCGCACGGAGCACAATAGAGCCCAGAGCGCGGGAGGGACGCACTCGCCAGGTCGGCGAGGCGCGACCTGCCCCCCAAGCGGTTACGCGCCTCCCCCTACACGCAGTCAGGGACAAGCCCAGAGTTGGGACAGAGCGGTTGCTCGGGCCGGCGAGCCCTGGGGAGAGGAGGAGGAAGTAGCCAGAGCCAGACACAACTCGCAGCTGCAATATACAGAGACTGCCGAGGGCTGGGGAGGAACTGGGTGGGGACCGAGATTCAGCTTCCCGGGACAGTGCGCGGGAACCCGCAGGCCGGCACTGCGCCACTAGAAGTCAGCGGGACTGGGCCCAGGAGTTTATCGGAGAGCGGGACGCGCCCTTAGAGGTTGCTAACAACTACTGGCGGAGAAAAACTGCGCTCCCGGCGCGATCGGAGCCCGGCTGTGCGCCAGGCTGGCGGCGGCCGCCATCTTTACAGCCGCCCGCGCGGAGCCGTGAGCCGCGTCTCTAGCTCCCCCCGCCCCGGCCCGGGGCTCTTCCGCTGGGGCGAGACAGGCTTTGCCTGTGGTGGCCAGGGACAGTGGCATCCGTGGGTTCCAGGTGGGACGAGATCCCGGAACTGTAGAGGTGGGACCTTTGAGTATTGGAAACAGTTTGCAGCTCGTCCATCTGGTCCTGCTACCCCGGCTCTGGCCTCCGACAACTCCGCTCCGTGCCGGTCCTAGTGCCCGCCCCTCAGGTCCCAGCCCTCCTGTACCCCAGAGATCGCTCATTTTGAAGGTTGCTGGCCATAGTGACTCATTTGGTATAACTGCTGGTTCCCATGACAACCAAATACCTCAAGAGCCACAGGCTGAACCAGAGCAGCTCCCCATAATCCTGCCCACTTCAATAGGGAATTTCGCGCCACCCAAGAGTGCTTCCAGCGGCCACTACTCCCCTCTCCCCGTGGGAACATCCCCCCGGTGGAGACTGCTGGGGATAGAGACGGCCACCTGCCTCGCCTTGAGGTCTAGTGGTGGAAAAGGGGTGCACAATTGGAGATCCCCCTATCAACCAGTTCCGCGGAGACACACATCAGAAGGCAGCACACGTGGCTAGATGAGCAACCCTGAGCTGTGTAGAATTTTCCAACTCAGCTTCACACGAGCAAGGAATTGGTTCTACCAGAACCTCAGGAAGAGCAGGTCAAAGTAACCCTAGGAGCTACAGACCCTCCAAGCCAGGGCTTCGCATACCCAACTGGGGAATCAGAGTCTGCTAGGAATAACAGAATACCTAGCTAATAGGGAGCGGAGGATCATATTCTCAAGTACAATCCATTAGCTCAGAGCCAAGCTGGGAGGTATTTCACCACACTCACTGGAAGAGGAGAAGACCACAGGTCAGAGTTAACCAAGATCCAACAAACTTGCGTAAAATCACCTAAGGCAAACAGGCCACTACTTCTCTCCTGGCTTGCCAAGGAAAAATAATGTGGGCTGGTGACAGGGCCATAAAACTAGCTCTAAACCCCCAGCTCTCGACCAAGAGGCCAGATGAGAAAAAAACCAGCGAAAGAACTCAGGGAACATGAAAAATCAGAGTGAAAAGTCACCCCCAAAAGAAATTTCAGTCCTCAGCAATGGATACAACCAAATGAATGGGTGAATGACAGAAGAGGAATTTCGTTATGGATTATAAGAAGCCCCAATGAAATTCAAGAGAAAATGAATCCAGCACAAAGAAACCACAAGAAAAATGAAAGGGAAATGAATGAAAAATTCCCCAAAAGAAATCAGAAATGTACGGAAAAATCAAATAGAAATCCTAGAAATTGAAGAAGCATTCAAGGATCTACAAAACACAGTGGAAAGCCTTAAGAATAGGTGGACCATGCAGAGGAAAGAATTTCGAGCTAGAAGACAGCCTATGCGCTAAATAATCAGCTGAAGAGAAGAACACAAAAAACAAGAGACAGGAAAAAAAAGCATACAAGAAATGTGGGATTATGTAAAGAGGCCAAACATAAGGATAATAGGTATCCCTGAGGGAGAGGAAGAAAATTTGCATGGGCTGGAAAATTTATTTGAAGGAATAATAGAGGAAAATTTCCATGGCTTAGCCAGAAATCTCGACATCCAAGTACAAGAAGCACACAGGACTCCTGGGAGAGTCAACGTGAAAAGGCATTCACCACGCCACATAATTATTAGACTGACCAAAGTAAACACAAAAGAGGCACTCCTCAGAGCTGTAAGACAAAAAAAGGAGGTAACCTACAAAGGGAAACCCATCAGATTAACTGCAGATTTCTCAGCTGAAACCTTACAAGCCAGAAGGGAATGGGGAGACATCATCAATCTCCTAAAACAAAACAAAGGTCAACCCAGAATTCTGTATCCTGCCAAACTAAGCTTCTTATATGAGGGAGAAATAAAGACCTTTCCAGATAAGCAATCACTGATAGAATTTGCGAAATCCAGACCAGCCTTGCAAGAAATGCTTAGACCTGCATTATACACTAACCAGCGCAACAGACACCCACCTATGTAAAATTATGCAAAGGCTAAAACCCCAGAAACCAGATTCCACAATGACGCAAGAGGTAAAACAAAAGATACCACCCAACAGAATAATCAGAAATTTACCCCAAATATCAATTCTCTCAATAAATGTAAATGGCTTGAACTGCCCATTGAAGAGACATAGGCTGGCTGAATGGATTAAAAAATACAAACCAAGTATCTGTTGTCTTCAGGAAACACACCTTACACACAAAGACGCATTCAGACTCAAGGTGAAAGGATGGAATACAATTTTTCAGGCTAATGGAAACCAAAAGAAATCTGGAGTAGCCATCCTCATTTCAGATGACATCAACTTTAAAGCAATAAAAGTAAAGAAGGACAAAAATGGACACTATATAGTGGTGAAGGGAAAAATTTCACAAGAGGATTTAACAATCCTAAACATTTATGCACCCAACACAGGAGCACCCAGGTACATAGAGCAAATGCTGCTAGATCTAGACAACATAATAAGCAGGAATGCCATAATTGCAGGGGACTTCAACACCCCACTGACGGAACTGGACAGATCCTCCAAACAAAAATTAAATAGAGAAATAAAAGACCTAAACAGGACTCTAGAACATTTGGGCCTAACAGATATCTACAGAACACTCCACCCAATAACACTGAATATACATTCTTCTCATCAGCTCATGGAACTTTCTCTAAAATTGACCACATCCTAGGCCACAAAACAGATCTAAACAAATTCAAAAAAATAGAAATCATACCATGTATCTTTTCAGACCACAGCGGAATAAAATTAGATATCAATTCCAACAGAAACTCAAATCTTCCTCCAAAAACTTGGAAACTAAACAATCTATTGATGAATGATTATTGGGTCAAAGAGGAGATTCAAAATGAAATCAAAAGATTCTTCGAACTAAACGATAATGGGGACACAAGTTATCAAAATCTGTGGGATACAGCAAAAGCAGTCCTGAGAGGAAAACTTATCGCCCTAAATTCCCACATCCAAAAGACAGAAAAGTCACAAATCAGTAAACTAATGAATCATCTTAAGGAAATGGAAAAGGAAGAGCAAAGCAATCCTAAAACCAGCAGAAGAAAAGAAATAACCAAAATTAGAGCAGAATTAAATGAAATCGAGAACAAAAGAACAATACAGAAGATCAATGAAACGAAAAGCTGGTTCTTTGAAAAGATAAACAAAATAGACAGGCCACTTGCCAGGTTGACCAGAAGCAGAAAGGAAAGGACTCTAATAAGCTCAATTAGAAATGAAAAAGGAGAAGTCACAACTGATACCATGGAAATACAAAACATCATCTTTGAATACTACAAAAATCTCTATGCCCACAAACACGAAAACGTGGAGGAAATGGACAAATTTTAGAAAACACACTACCTCCCTAGGCTCAACCAGGAAGAAAACTGAATTTCTAAACAGACCAATATCAAGCACCGAAATTGAAGCAGTAATTAAAAATCTACCCACAAAAAAAAGTCCCGGACCAGATGGGTTCACACCTGAATTCTACCAAGCCTACAAAGAAGAACTGGTGCCTATACTGCAGAAATTATTTGAAAATATCCAGAAGGATGGAATCCTCCCAAACTCATTCTACGAAGCCAATATCACCTTGATACCAAAGCCAGGAAAGGACACAACAAAAAAAGAAAACTACAGACCAATATCCCTTATGAATATAGATGCAAAAATTCTCAATAAAATCCTTGCAAACCGAATTCAAATGTACATCAAAAAAATAATCCATCATGATCAAGTGGGCTTCATTCCCGAGATGCAGGGATGGTTCAACGTACGCAAATCTATAAATGTAATTCACCATATAAATAAAAGCAAGAACAAAGATTATATGATCCTTTCAATAGATGCAGAAAAGGCTTTTGACAAAATCCAACACCCTTTTATGATAAGAACTCTTAACAATATAGGCATAGATGGCTCATTCCTAGAAACTATTAAAGCCATATACGATAAACCCACAGCCAATATCATACTGAATGGGGAAAAATTGAAGGCATTCCCCCTTAAAACTGGCACCAGACAAGGGTGTCCACTATCTCCACTTCTTTTCAACATAGTGCTGGAAGTCCTGGCCACAGCAATTAGACAAGACAGAGGAATCAGGGGCGTCCAGATAGGGGCAGAAGAGGTCAAACTTTCACTATTCGCAGACGATATGATATTATACATAGAAAACCCCAAGGATTCAACCAAGTGATTACTGGAATTGATAAATGAATTCAGCAAAGTCTCAGGATACAAAATTAATACACACAAATCCATAGCCTTCATATATGCTAATAACAATCAAGCCGAGAAACAAATTAAAGATGCTATACCTTTTGCAATAGCAACAAAGAAAATTAAATATTTAGGAATATATCTAACTAAGGAGATCAAAGACCTATATAGAGAGAATTATGAAACACTGAGAAAGGAAATTGCAGAGGATGTAAATAGATGGAAAACCTTACCATGCTCTTGGATAGGCAGAGTCAACATAGTAAAAATGGCTTTGCTACCTAAATTAATTTACAGAATCAATGCAATCCCTATCAAAATACCAACATCATTTTTTGCCGATCTAGAAAAAATAATTCTACGCTTTGTGTGGAACCAGAGAAGACCCTGTCTAGCCAAAGCAATCTTAAGCAAAAAGAACAAATTGGGAGGCATCTGTCTACCAGACTTCAAACTATACTACAAGGCTATAGTAACCAAAACTGCATGGTATTGGCACAAGAACAGACACGTAGACCAATGGAACAGGACTGAGAACCCAAATATAAAACCAACCTCATACAGTCACCTGATCTTTGACAAATTCCAGAAAAACGTACACTGGGGAAAAGATTCCCTATTCAACAAATGGTGCTGGGAAAATTGGATGGCCATATGTAGAAGACTGAAAGTGGACCCACACCTCTCACCTCTCACAAAAATCAATTCACAATGGATAACAGATCTAAACCTAAGACATGAAACCATAAGAATTCTCGAAGAAAATGTTGGAAAAACTCTTATGGACATTGGCCTAGGCAAAGAATTTGAAGAAGACCCCCAAAGCAATCACAGCAGCAACAAAAATAAATACATGGGACCTGATCAAATTGAAAAGCTTCTGCACAGCCAAGGAAACTATCACTAGAGTGAACAGACAACCTACAGAATGGGAGAAAATATTTGCATGCTACACCTCTGATAAAGGGCTGATAACCAGAATCTATACAGAACTTAGGAAAATCAACAAGAAAAAATCAAACAACCCTATTAAAAAATGGGCAAAGGACATGAACAAAACTTTTCCAAAGAAGACAGAATGATGGCCAGCAAACATATAAAAAAGTGCTCAACTTCTCTAATCATCAGGGAAATGCAAATCAAAACCACAATGAGATATCACTTAACTCCAGTGAGATTGGCTCATATCAAAAAATCCCCAAATAACAAATGTTGGCGGGGATGTGGACAGGTAGGAACACTCATACACTGCTGGTGGGACTGCAAATTAGTACAACCTCTATGGAAAAGAATATGGAGATACCTCAAAGAATTAAAAGTAGAATTACCATTTGACCCAGCAATCCCACTACTGGGTATTTATCCAAAAGAAAAAAAGACATTTTATAATAAAGACATCTGCTCTCGAATGTTCATAGCAGCACAATTCACAATTGCAAAGTTGTGGAAACAACCCAGGTGCCCATCAATACACGAGTGGATCAATAAAATGTGGTATATGTATACCATGGAGTATTACTCAGCAATAAGGAACAATAGTGAATTAACACATCTGGTATTATCCTGGTTGGAGCTAGAACCCATTCTTCGAAGCGAAGTGTCACAGGATTGGAAAAACAAGCATCACTGGTACTCACCATCAAACTGGTACTAACTGATGAACACTTACATCACACAGGGCAATAACATTCATCAGAGGGCGGGCGGGCGGGAGGGGGGTGGAAGGGATGGGAAAAACTCTCACTGAATGGATGTGGGGAGCACAGTTTGGGAGACGACCACGATTGTGGCTCTGACACGGGCAGAACAGGGGCAATGTGTATGGCCAAAATGTTGTACCCCCATGATATTCTGAAATTAAAAAAATAAATTATAAAAAAAAAAAAAAAAAAAAAAGAAAGTGAACCAAGAATTAATAACCTTTCACAATAGAAATCACCAAGCCCAGATGGGTAGACTGCTGAATTCTATCAAACATTAAGGAAAGAAATGATATATCAATCCACCAAAATCTCTTCCAGAAAAGAAAAGTAGAGGGAACATTTCTCAACTCATTCCTATGAGGTCAATATTGCCCTAATAACAAAATCAGACAAAAGGCATTTTAAAAAGGAAAATTAGAGATCAGTATCTCTCATGAACACAGATGCAAAAATCCTCAACCAAGTATTATTAGCAAACTGAATCCAACAATGTGTGAAAATAATAATAAACCTGCTGACCAATAGGGATTTATTACAGGTATGTAAGGCTGGTTCAACATTCAAAAATCATTCAACATCACATATTAACAGGCTAGTATAGAAAAATCATGTGATCATATCAATTGATGAAGAAAAGCATTTGACAAAAGCCAACATCTATTCATGATAAAATTCTCAGCAAACTAGGAATTAAGAGGACTTTCTTCAACATAAAAAAGCATATCTATAGAAAACCTACAGCTAATATCAAACTTAATGTTGAGAAACTGGACACTATCCCCCTGAGACTGGGAATAAGGCAAGGTGGTTCCCTCTTACCACTCCCATTCAACATCATCCTGGTAGACCTAGCTAATGTAATAAGACAAGAAAAGGAAATAAAAGGTACACTGATTGGAAAAGAAATAAAATTGTATTTGTAACTGCCCATATAGTAAATCCCAAAGAATGGACAAATAAACTCCTAGAACTAATAATGAAGTATAGCAAGGTTGCAAGATACCAGGTTAATGTACAAAAGTCAATTGCCTTCCTATACACCAGCAATGAACAATCAAAATCTGAAAAGAAAAGCATTTAAAATAGCACCCCCCAAAAATATTTACATATAAATCTAACAAAACTATGTGCAGAATCTATATGTGGATAACTATAAAACTAAAGAAACCAAAGATCAGCTAAATAAATGGGGAAAGATTCTATGTCCACGGATCACTTCTTCCCAATGTGATTTACAGATTCAACACAACCTCAATCAAAATCCCATAAAGCTATTTTGTAGATATTGGTAAACTGATTCCAAAAGATATATAATAGCCAATACAATACTAAAGAACAACAACACTGGAGGACTCACAATACCCAATTTCAAGACTTACTATAAAGCTAAAGTAATTAAGACAGTATGGTATTGGTAAAAGACGACACATAAATCAACAGAATAGCCAAAGAATGAACCCACACAAATACAGTCAACTGATCTTTGACAAAAAAGTAAACGCAATTCAAAAGAGAAAAGACAGTCCTTTCAACAAATGGTGCTAGAAAATATCGGGAGTCCATTAAAAAAAAAAATGAACTGAACTGAGAGACCTTACATCACTCACAAAAATTAACTCAAGAGGAATTACAGACCTAAAAAGGTAAAATGTGAAAATATAAAACCTCTAGCAGAAAACACAAAAGAAAACCTATGTGACCTTGGGATTGATGATGAGCTTACAGATACAACACTAAAAAATCACAATCCAACTTCTGTTTTTGTTAACAGATCCACTCAGAGCCAGAAGGGGCTCCCAACTGCTGAGAAAAGTTAAACAAGAGACCCCCAGAGGTCTATAGTCTCACCACAGCCGCCTGTAATCTGAGCCATGGAAGAGCATTACAGGCCCTGAGGCTAGTTTGTATAGGGAGCTGCCTGGGGTTCACATGACTGCACTGTTCCAGAGAGGGAATTCACACTGGGTCCCATTCTCACCCCAAGCCCCAAGCAGCTGCAGCACAGCACCATTTTGAGAGACCAGTCCCCACCAGATTACATCCTGCCCTGGGGCCCAACAGCCCCTGCACCTCCACATCCTGGAGCCCCTGCTGACATCCCCCCTGTCTTCCCAGAGGGCTGTAGTGTGGTGACACAACTGCTGGACCCAGTGGTGTGGCCGGGTTCCCAGCACTCTAGCCCACACAGTGTCCTACACCCTAGGGAACAGATGGTAGAGCACACCAGGAAGGCTGCCCCCAGGACAAAGGGAGCCTGGAAACCACCTGCCTGGGGCTGCTGCCACTGTCAGCAACCCCACCCCCACTGCTGGCATGGCCACCATGCACCTGTACATACCTTCAGGGGACCTAAAGACAGGTCCACGGCATCTGCTCGACACCACCTGCGTGCGCCTCCCAGGTACCAAAGAAGAGATTTTCAGAAGGAAACTGGTGATAAGAAAGGTGGAACAGTACTGAGTTCAGTAGGGTGAACTAGGAAGCAGTTGTAGATAGGCAATCCATGAGCAAAGTCTCAATAGAGCAGTTTCCAAGCAACCCAATGGTGAGTCTAATCCAGGGGCCAGCAAACCTTTTGTAAAGAGCCAGACAGTAAATATTTCAGGCATTGAGGGCCAAATGGTCTCTGTGGCAACTACTCCACTCTGCCAGTGTGGCAGGAAAGCACCATAGACAATATGTAAATGAGAAGCATGGTTGTGTTCCAATAAAACTTCATTTACAAAAACAGGTCAAGCCAGATTTAGGCCACAGTCTGGTCTGCAGTTTCCTAACCCCACATCAGTCTCTACTATTCCTGCTGGGAAATAATTGCTTTCAGATTCTGCCACCAGATACAGTAATCCTTGTTAGATCACCAATTTTGTTTGAAAAATTCTACTACTGCATTTAGATGTACTCCCGTATGTATTCTTCCTTAACTGTGAAGATTTAAATGAAAATATACTGGCATTGTGAATTACTGCTAATGGAGACAACAGAAAAAAGAAAGAGCTAGATATTGGTGAGAGAAAAAAGGATACAAGATAAAGGGTAGAGCAGTGGAAGGTTTTGGATTACAGTCACGAGTAAGAAATAAAAGTCAAAACAAACCCAGGCCTTAAAATGTGCTTTAGAATCTATTAGGAGGAAAAGAACAAGCTGGATTAGAGTGGCTCTGATGAATTCTGGGGAGATCTGGTGTAAAGTTACCATGGGTGGCGCTACAGGCAGTTAACTCTATGTGTTAGGGAGTAAGTTTGAAATAGGACAAATTAAATGGATTAAACAAAGTTTATTCACAGGTTTTTAATTCAAGCAACAAACTCTCTAGGTTTCTTCAACCCAGAGGACCTTGAAAGTTAATAATTTAGTTATGGGTCATACGGGGTGGGGGAGAACCCAAAGACTTTATTTACTATGCACAAACACAGAACAAAACAAATTTACAATTATCACGTACATACAGTAGGGGAATCTGAAATTTTAACTGCAAGGAAGAAACAGAAAAGTAGAAATTAAATTAAATAGTGCCCGTTACTAAAGATTTGTAAAATGTTACTAATATTCTCTATTCAATATGATTTCCTTAGTCCTTTTATTTAATGAACACAATATTTAGAACACAATATTTATTTGCTACAATTCCCAACTTTGATCTACATTTTCCTTTAAGGTGCTAAAGTCTTCAAACTTGACTTCTCCTACCACATGGATTTTGTAGGATATAACGCTTACTTTTGATTAAGAAAAAAAAAAACCACTGTGTTCAAATTGCAATTCCACTAAATGGAAACCTCTAAAGAAATGGGCAGGTGGTAGTTTTGTAAACTTCTCTACTTCCCTCTTAGAGAGGAAGAAGTGCTAGAAAATTAGGTGGTCTCTATCTTTCTTTCCTCCAATTCCTGCCCTCAGTCCTACACCCAGAAAATGGCAACCAGGAGTCTAAAAATAACCATTGCCTTTACCCTGGGAAAAATGATGAAGACGTACTTAAATTGTAATGAGTTATAAATATACAAATATACAGTTATAAATATACAAATACTTAGAAATTCTCCAGTCTTCTTCAGTGTTTACCAGATATTTTCAAAGCATATAAAGTCAAAAGATGGTAATTTTCTATCATGAGCCAGGAACAGAAAAGAAGAGAAATGCTCTTTATGGTAATATAAATCTTTAAATAGTTAGCTTTGGAGTCAATGGAGTCAACAGACCAGGGTGAGTAAAAATAAAACAAAGGTCTCCGTGAGCCCCTGGACCAGGTCAGAGTCTCCCTACATCTTGTGACAAGATGACTGGCATGTCCCCTACAGGTTTTTAACACAGACAAATACATCTCTTCCTTTTAATTTTTTTTACAAGCTCCAAAACTAGAAAAATATCTCATCAGAAAGACTCTAAAACTGGTAAAGATAAAGCTAACAAACTCCAAGAGCTGCTCAAAATTTATTTACATGATTTTTAACATTTCTAACAGACAAAACTTTTTTTTCCTCACTGTGTGGCTGGAGAAAGGAAAGGTGCAAATGGCTGAATATAAATGGTATTTATTTCAATCCAATATCTCAGACCATGAAGGAACTAGTGACATAATTTTTTTTATTCCTATAAAGGTCGCAAATGAGTCCTTGTCACATATACTAGCTTCTTATGGGCCCAGGTCGGAGAAGCAAGTTATCTTCATATCGCCATAAATCAAACAGAACCCATAAACAGTTTCTACTATCTTCATTTCCCAAATGCACTAATAAAGGTTTTCAAATGTCAATTTGAGAAAGTGCTTCCTTCTTTCTAATTTCAATGAGCAAAAGGAATTAGCTTCTGATCATTTTCTTTAATTTCCCTTTCCTTCAAACTCTTCATAAATCAAACACAATGATTCTCATAAAAGGGTTCAATTCTAATCTCCAAAATGGCAACAGCTAAGCTAAAAATTTTAACATAAGTCATGAGATGAATGGCCTTGAATGATTCCATTTGGAGGAAATCTCCCAGGTGGCAGGCAAAAAATGCCGCTGGTCTCCCAGTGACAAGGAGCTGATGACTTCTTTGTTCCATTCATGGCAATGGGTCTCAATCATTTTAAGCCCCAAATCATTTTTGATGAACATGCAACTTTTCTTTTAATGCTATTTGAAATTTCAAAGTAAATATCATTAAAAACAAATTGAGAGCAATGGTTATTTTTGAAAACATCTGTTTAAACCACCTGGGCACCCTCTGAATGTCCTCCTCCAATTCTCTGCCAGGTGAAAACCCATGATCTATGCAAACTAGAACAAATAAAAATAACTCTACCTCTCAAGCCTTGGTAGGTAACCTTAGTTCCAACTTGGGGTCTAGGACTAAGAGTAATTTTTTTTTTTTTAAATCTTACTAACAACACTTTGCTGACTGAGTATAAAGAATATACACATATATCACAATAACCCAAGAATCCTGAGGTAAAACCATTATTCTAGAAATCAGAAATAAAACATACCTCTACTAAGATAAAAATGAACTATCTCCTCCATTTTCATCTCTACCCATACGTCCATGTTCACATCTCCCCCACTTCAAACCAACTGACAAATAATCCCACCTCCCAAACAAACCTCAAAGCCTTCTGTCTCCCTCCCAAGACGCCATTTGCTCTCTTGCTTGCAAACATCATTGTAATCTGCCTTCCATCACCACCGAACCATTGAGATTACTTCGATAACAGTAACCTCCTATATATGTCAACTATTTGGATTTCTTTTTTCGTCCAAATGAATTGATCCCTTCTTTTATCTTGATTATTCCTTTAATTTCTGTAGGCTTACTTTGCTATTACTTGTTTAATTTTTGGGTTTAATGCTTAGTTCACTGAAGATGGATTGCTAGTCCCCGACCAATCCCTATTCTCCCCTTCTTCCTCATAAGCAAAATGCCTGAGCTGCTTGGTGCAGTAATATACAGTCATCCCTTGGTATCTGCAGGGGACTGGTTTCAGGACCCCCCCAGATACCAAAATCTGCAAATGTTCAAGTCCCTTAAATAAAATGGTGTAGTATTTGCACATAACCTGCACACATCCTCCCACATACTTTAAACCATCTCTATACATATACATCTATATACAATACAAATGCTATGTAGTCATTATACTGTATTGTTTTTATTTGTATTATTTTTATTGTTGCATTGGTATTTTATTCTCCCACCCCATCCAAATATTTTCAATCTGTGGTTGTTTGAATTTGCAGATATGGAACCTGCAGATACAGAGGGCTGACTGTACTCTGCCAAAAGAGTACATTTCCTAGCCCCTAGCAGGGTGTGGCTAAGGAACTAAGTTCTGGCCAACAAGAGTAAACAGAAGAGTTATGCAAATCATTTTAAAAGAAAGGACATGTGCCCTTCTTGTACCCATCCTTGTACTGCCTACTCAAAATAAGGCTGGAATGCCAACATGATGGCTGGAGCTCTAGCAACCATTATGAACCATCAAGTAAACTTCAGAACGAAAGTCCTATGTTGAATGTCAAAGCAGAAAGGAATTTGAGTCTTTGATGACACTGTGAAGCTACCACATCAGCCCCTGGTTCACCTACATTCAGGCTTCTGTGACATTAGAAGAAAAGACATTTCTAACCTGATAACCCACTCACTATTTGGGGATCTCTATTATTAATACATGCAGCTAATCTGAATCCCAAGTGATACAATTCACCTTTGGTTCAATTCTGGATATTGTTATGTAGTATTCTTATTTTCACTATTTTGTAAGTATCTGTAATTGTAGTTTTGACTTCCTTTCACCTAATGAAAATTAAAAGTTATTCTTTTGAATTACTAAGTGGTTAGGCTTTGTGTGTATTTTTGTTGGTCTCGCCACCTTGTGCTCAGTGGCAGCAGCCTATAAATGCGACAGCTTTATTTGTTTATTTTCTGTCTCTCCTACCAGAGAACAGAGGCCTTATTTATCTGCCTTATTCACTGGTTCCCGGGAGCTAGAAGAAGATTTACCAGATACTAACCACTCAATAAATATTTATGGAGTAAATGAATACAGCTTAGGCAATTTAGATCTTTTGAACATTAGTTTATGGTCCAGTATACTAAATTTTAAGCAAAAATAAGAGAGCATCATAATATTAAAAATATAAGGGAAAATTAAGTTTTACAGAAAGGCAATCCATCATTATAAAGAAATAACAGAGCAGGATTATGTCATAGGATGGAAAAATACTTATGTTGCAAAGGAGATAAAGTTATACATATAGTATGATTACAACTATGTGCCCCAAATTCAAACTTATGCCTAAATAAGTAATATAAAGATAATAAAAGAGAATATAAAAATGCTACACTGAATACTATAAATTTGAAAATGTGACTGAAAATCTAATGGGCAACAGGAAGATATTCAGAAAAAATGACCATAGGAAACACATACCCAACACATTTCAGGAAACATCACATCACTAGTTAATTAAAATGATACAACAGTATTACAGACATCTCCTAAGTGAGAGCAATAATCTGTTCCTAAAATTTGACATTATGCATAAAAACACTAAATGAAGCATATTTGCCATAATTTTAAATGGGAAAAATTAAAATGTGTATACATCATCTCAAAACCTCCAAAGAGTTTCTTAAAATGAAAATAAAACATGGTAAAATGCCTATGTGTAGTAACTATTGTGTTAGTCTATAAAATATGTAAAACTGCTTCCTGATCTAACAACTGAAAACAAACAAACAAGGTTAAGAGCAACTGCTCAATATAGGAAAGTGGCCTCTCTCGGTGCTGGCACCACCAAGAAGCAAATTCCCCTCGGTGACATTTAGACTTTACAAATCATCCACATCTGACTCTGACGATTGTATTTGTAACGGCATTCAAGACTTTTCCTGCATATCATTTTGCTTAAAATGCTGTATTAAGTTTTTGGAAAATAAATATAAATTTTGCCTTTG
Source organism: Daubentonia madagascariensis (assembly GCA_023783475.1). Taxonomy (NCBI): domain Eukaryota; kingdom Metazoa; phylum Chordata; class Mammalia; order Primates; family Daubentoniidae; genus Daubentonia; species Daubentonia madagascariensis. The sequence continues at coordinate 9,812,322 of JAKFHU010002004.1, read as the reverse complement.
TAAATATCAATTGAAAACACTGTATTGAAAGATATCTATGTCGTATAAAGTTTAGATATTAAAGACAAAAGTGTTCTACTGGAAAACCAAACACCTACAGGGAGATGATCTGTAGGGTGGGCCTGTATTTGGAAGAGATGTCTGTTCCCATATTCTTTAGACAATCTGATTATATATGAATCAAAAGTCAAAGGGTAGATAAAATTGCATTAACTTGTAGATAGCCACATCCTTAAAACTATTTCTCTTTTTTTTGAATACTTATGTGTCACTACTACTCAAGCCACAATCTACTTAGGGTGACCTTAATACACAGTTAGCTTCATATAAAAGATACTTTCTCAAATGAAAACTAGGCTTTGGTCCTGAAAGTCACCCTCCCAAAACACATACTACTCTGTGTATTTGGTCATCTAGACCATCAAGTTCTAAAAATTTCTACTGAATAAATTGTCTACTGCTACATTCGTGACCTATATAAAATTTCAGCAAACTTTTAAAGATAAAATGTAAATTGTTTTCTGTAATGTTATCACAGATTTTGTTTGTTTTTAATGGAAACTGGAAAACATGAAAAAATATTATCCATGACTCAATAATTATACATTTATTAGGAATGTTTTTGTTCAAGACAGTCTTTAAATTTAAAAAATTATCTAATTAGTATACACATCAAAAAATGCTTTTTCAGCTTTTGTCAAATGATTGAGTGTTTTAGAATCACAGAATTATTTTAATGGATTTTTAAAACCTCTGTTGGCGTGCCAGGTACTATCAATTTGTGGATAGCTAGATCTTTAAAACCATTTCTCCTTTTTGGAGTAGTGTGGATTTGTTTTTTACCATGAAAGCCAAGAAACTTCCTTCCCGACACGCCAGCTGTACCCGTTGTCATTCCGCTCCTCACCCCACGCCTGTGCTCTTAGATTCCAGCACAGCCGAACTGTTGAACAAGCCACACGTGCTCTCCCACATCTCCAAGCTCTGTTCTTGTTTCCCCGACTGGGAAGGTGCCTTGGTAATCAGTGGTGGCTCTCAAGGGGCACTGAACAACTAGGGGACCAGCTCCATATCATTCTGTCACATTTAAAGTTTAGACCAAGTGAATGAATCATGCACCAAGTAATAACTGATTTTTAAGTCTCAGTTCAGCTATCACCTCTTGCAGGAAGCCTTTTCTGATCCCAGCATCTCTCATTATGCTTTTTGTAGCCCTTGTGCATACAAAAAACCCGGCACTTGTCACCATGTGTTGAAATTGTCTATCTGTCCCCAAAAGACTACAGTTCCTCTAGGGCACAGACCACATCTTAGTTGTAATTATTAATACATCCACCTGCCTAGCACAGGACTTGAAACACAATAAGCTTGAAGTAAAAGATGGCTGAAATGATTCCACAGTCTCCAAAATATTGAGAGTCACTTGTAACCAAAAATTATTCTAAGAGGCCACTGTTTAAGTCTGAGCTGATTTTATTATAAGAGCACTAACATTATTGAACCCATGTGCCAACCAATGTCTTACATGCGTATAAGAATCTTACACGTGTTATCATTTAATTCTAAAACAGAATCCAACCAGGTAGAAACTACTCTTAATCCCACTTTATGGGGGAGGAAACAAAGGCCTTACAGACTCAGTAGATCAGCCAAGGCCACATAGCTGGTGTGATGCCATGGCGGAGTCAAATACCTCCACTCCGCTAACTTTCTGAAGAGTAGAAAGACCCCTGTGGGGTTCCAGTCAAATATTTTGACTAGGTAAACACTAACTGCAAAATCAGTCTTTGCTTGAAAGCTTGGGCAGGGGGGGCAAAAAACAATTGGAGATGGAGCATGAAAGAAAAAAATCAGTTTTTTAGTAACCACTGTACCAAATGGTGGTTAAGCAACACATTCAAGATAAACAATAACTAGTATAAATCTTGGGAAATCATTTTATGTGTTGGTTAGAATATTTAGAAAAAAATATATATGTGATGTTTAAGAAATAAGAGCACAAGATGAAAATTTTTGTACATGAGACAATTAACACATTCTATTTATAACCCACTATGATCTGATTTATATCATATTTCTGCTCTCTGCTAGGGGCTTTTTAGCTTCTACAATACCTTTTGTGCTTTGCTCAAGCTCCAGTAATAATTTTTATTACTAGAAGGAAGATCACTACAAAATTTGCAATTCTTTTCCCTAGAAAAATGATCTTCTTGGGGACAACCTCTGACAGTTGTACTTTTTAAAAATAAGTAACACACTGAAAACGTACCTGGAAGAACACAGTCAAAGGTCTCCCTCCATCCCCAGGTCAAAAAGAATTCAATGTGTGAATGTACCATAATTTATTTAACTGGTTTCCTACTGATGGATATTTTGTTTGCTTCCAATCTCTTGCTGTTATAAATAATGCCATGATGAATCTTGTATATATTTTACTTTATGCAGATGTGAGAATGTCTCAGTATAAATTACTAAATAAGAACTTCTCCCTCAAAGTGCACACACATTTTTTATTTCAATAGAGACCACAAAAGTGACCTTCATGGATGAGGTTGCAGCAATTTATACTTTTACCAGAGGTGTATGAGAGTACTTACTTCCTCATTAATATAGTCATTCATATTTAGAGGACATTTGTATTTTGTTTTCAATTAAAAGTTTGTAGCTTTTGCTTATTTTTCTATTGGTTTATAGGTCTTTATTTAAAACCAATCCCTGCGGATATCAAGAGATGACTGTATGTACATATTTATATATGTGCATATATATGCATACATGTCCATATATATGCATACATGTGTGCATATAGGTGAGTGTATATATTTTCTCCAAGTGTAACAAATATTTGTTCCATTTTAAAACTCAAGATAAAAAAGGATTCACTAATAACTGCATACTTTCAAATAAGGCACTAGGGAAGTTTATCTATTACAGATATTTATATCAAAATTCTTTTTCAGAACCTTCCTCATGCGTGGAATTTCTCTTGCCTAGAAAGAGTTATAGAGTTAAAAAAAAAAAAAGTAATTTCCAGTCTTGAGAATAAATGAACAAACATCCAAAGCAGAGAGATCAGGTAAACTTGGAACACTCTAAAGTGTACATATCCAAAATAGATATAAATTATAAATTTAAGTTAGTATTTTCACCAAATAATAGAATATATTTAAAAGAATACATTTTTTAAAATTTCAGGACATATAAAGTTCTCGGCCTGAAAACTTTATAAATTATAGATTATAATTATAAGTTATAAATTTTCATCAAACCACTTCTGGAGAATTAACAGCTATCAGTTAAATGTTACTCTGTGTCACAGGCCAACCCAGTAAGAATTTTACACAATAACTCACTTATTCCTCACAACCACTCTAATGCGGTAGGTGCTCTATTATCCCCGTTTTACAGATGAGGGAACGAAGTGCAGGGATGCTGCCTTAGATCACAAAACTATGAGAGGTTAACCCAGTATTCAACATAGGCAGCGTAGCTCCAGAGCACAGGTTCCTCAATGACAATGCTGTCAACAGAGGGCAACAGGCCATGCATGCCCACATCTACTTCATTGTCTTCCGACTGTACTATCAATGTTGAAAATCAGGACTGAAATCTTAATAGCTAAGGAGTTCACTGTAACAAGCGCATCCAGCTCTCACTTCTTCCTAATAACCTCTTCCAGCCCTCCCAACCGTGACCACGTGCTGCAGCACTGGTGCACTGCAGAGCACCTTCACAGATGCTAGATGGCCAGGGTTCGAGCCAAGCCTGCATGCGGTAGGGTACAACCAAACAGAGATACCTGAGTGTCGATCATGCCTACCAGGGCTAGCTTCCCCATTTATGTTACTCTCATGGGTTTTGATTTTGGCTAAGCACAACTGTGTGCAAGCATTTGACTCCTATGCTTGTCAGATCCCCATGACCAGTTTCAATTGGGATTCTACAGCTAGAGACTAGGCAGAGCCTATTCTTCAAAAAGTCTCCCAAAGTGTTCAGTATGGATGAATGTAGGATGAGCTGTCAGCAGTATCCAGAGAGTCTCAGAAATCACTGGATGTCCCTGACTGCCCAGAAGAGTTACCATTTCAATACCCACATTCCCTGTTTGGCACCATATGGACAGCTTGGTTAAATACAGTACATTTCCTAGGGTTCATACGGGATGGAACCCCATTCTCTTCTCTATAAGGTGCAGAGTGTTGGCAAAGTGAGCTCTCACCCGCAATGAGGTAGCTGCCCAGTGCCATTCTCAGAAAGCTATGTTAGCCATTTAACAAAAGCACAAGGCCTAGTCCAGGTCAGCAGCCATCTCCCAGGTTTCTTAGTCCAAAAGTATTCCTCAATACCCCAAGATCAAGAGGAAAAGGTGCATGATGCGGGAGTGTGGGTCTCTCTCTGCTGCTAAGACAAGGCTCTTTTCAGCAGTGACTGTGACACCTCTTTAGGGGAGCACTTACTAAGCACCACAAAGATGAAAACACCAAGCCCTTGTGATAGGATGCCTGATGCAGAGAGTCTTCATGGATTCCTCCTATAGATTCTACCTCATAGATTTATTTTTTTAAGGTTAGGTCTCAATCCAACCTCTACATACACAAATCTATCCATATGGAGATGGAGAAGCTGAAATGTTCAGCCACGCAGACTGTCGCCCAACAGCACCTCCCAGAGGCCTTGTTTAAACTGGCAACATAGCACTGCATCATTCTACTCCAACTACGGTTGAATTCCTTATACGTGGGTGTAGGAGCATTTCACCCAATGGAATCGCTTCCTGTCAGGTAGGGCTATCAAACATAATCTCTTAAAAAGCACAGATAGAAATTTTCTGTAATTCTCCCTAGACAGGGATGTCTAGTCTTAGAAGAAAAAAAGTACCAATAAATGAGGGATGAATTGCAAGTAAGTGGGAATCCTGAGGACTGCCTAGAATAACCTTTAGTTCTAGCACCTTTCTTTCTAGAAAATGGTGGCGGAAGGAGTTTGCTTGAATCAGCCAATTCTTAACCAAAAACCTTTAGGAAAATAAGAAAACAAGAATTACCTATTGAGTATGATGTACACTAATCGGGAGACAGGTACACTAAAAGTCCTGACTTCACCACTATACAATTTATCCATGTTACAAAAAACACTTTGGACCCCCTAAATTTATCGAAATTAAAAAAAAAGTAGAATATGAACAAACAAAAAAAAGAAAATAGGAAAACTTGCAATTTTTTTCAATCACTAAGTCAACAGGAAAAGGATGAATACACTTGTTAGTTTGGACAGTCAACCGTTTTAAATTTTCATGCTGACTTAATTAATTAATTAATTAATACAGTGATCAGTATATACGCACATATACTAATATTCAGATCAGATGAAATCTCCCCCCAGTACTAATAATATCTTGGCAATGGATCATTACAGAATTACATAATTGTAATATTTTCATAAACTCACGTGAACCCATGAAAATCTTTATGTCATACTATATAACAGAAATGTATTGTACTGTTCTGATTCAAAGAACAAAGAGAGGGAAAAATGATAACTTTAGGTAGCAGGACTAACTCCGATCTTCTGGAAACAGAGTAACAAACAGTTAACAAACTGAAGCACTTTGGGGCTAAATAGGGGTTCAAATATTAAATACCAGTTTGGTTTTAGTGGCTGGTATTCATATTCCCAGAAATGACTACCTCCACCTCAGGCTATGTAGAATAAACAAATGCTAAAAAGATAATAAAATGCCATAAAGCCAAACAACTCTGTGACCTTCAATTTCCTCATCTATAAAATAAGGGCAATAACAATATAAACCTCATATAAAAGGTGTGACCACAAAATAAATGATACATATAAAGGATTAGCAGTACTAGAATTTAGTAAGAGGTCATTTAATAGATGTTACTTATTAGAGCTATCATTATTAAATATAAGAACTTATAGTAATAATGCTCTCTGTAGGACCAAACGTCTGCTTTATATTGTATTTAGTTCCATACTGAAATTGTTGGCCTACGGGCTCCATGGCAGGCCTTGGGTGGCACAGTGACCTGGGCTTACAGAGACGGACACCCCAGGAACTGGTGGGGCTGCCATTCCTGGGCTGGAGAGTTTTGCCAGCCAGATGCTGGAGAGGCAGCAGCCCTGTTTATATATCATACCCTCTACAGAGCCACCCAGATAGATGGAGACCTCAGCATGAACCATAAAGCCTTTTAAAAAAATGTCTTAACATTATATTCAAAAAGAAACTTGGTTGGGGTGATGAAAAGGTTTCAGAATTAGATAGTAGTGATGGTTACACAACTTTGTGAATACACTAAAAAATCATACTTTAAAAGGGTAAACTTTATGGTATGTAAATTATATCTCCATATTTTAAAAAAGAAACACAGACATAGTATATATTTTCCTCCCCATTTCTATGATTCTGAGGAGGTTTTATCGAGTTGTGGTGGGGCAGGGTGCTTGGCAGAATTAAGAATGACTACCTACATCTTTGTCAACTTCAGCTTCCTGGCCTAGCAGAAATCTTTTCTGCGTCTCCCTGAGTTCTCCGACAAGGTGAAAGCATGCACCCTGCTGAGGCTCACAACGCTGTTTGGAAATACGGTATCCTTTCATTACCATGTATTCCTTTTTTATGTTTATTTATTTATTTTTTTGAGACAAGTTCTCACTCTGTTGCCCAGGCTGGAGTGCAGTGGTGCCATCATAGCTCACTACCCTCGAACTCCTGGGCTCAAGCGATCCTCCCGCCTCAGCCTCCCAAGTAGCTGGGACTACAGGCTTGCGCCACCAACCACCATGCCCTCTTGTTTATTTTATATAGCCCAAGGTGGAGGGAATCATTCTGGGAACCTGAATACCAGGATGCATGCATTCTTATATTAATTCTACAAATATTTCTCAAATGCATGCTGCAAGCAGAGCACTATTCTAGGCACTGAGGATATAACAGAGAATGAGACAAGATCCCTTCTTTTCAAGCTTACATTCTAGTTGAGGGGAAAACAAACAATAAAAACACAAGTCTGATGGTGATGCATGTTATGGAAAAAAACAAGCAGGGAAGAGGAGGGGTATTATTTTACACAGGATCGCCAGGGAATAACTCTCTGATAAGGTGATATTTGAGTGGAGTCCTAAAGGAAATGAGAAAACAAACCATATCAATGTTAGGAAAATATCATTACAGACAGAAAGAATGAATTCTAAAAATCTAGACAAAGGCAAACAACCAATGGAGAAATGGGCAAGGTATGGAAAGGCTATTTTTAAAGTGGCCAAAAACATGAAAAACTGATCACCCACTCATCAGAGGAATGCAAAATAAAACCTCAAATCAGATTGGCAAAATGTAAAAAACTGATAATACGAAGTATTCAAGAGGACAGAAAATGGCAACTCTAATATACTAGTCTCGAAAGTACAACCACATAGGAAAGTACTCTGTCAAAATCTAGTCAAGCTGACGATGCATACATTCGATGATCCGGCAATCTCTAATCGTAAGTATGGACCCTAAAGAAACTATTGTCCATGTACACATAGAGACATCTCAATAGTGTTCATTGCAGAGTTGAAAACTGCGAAACAACCCAAGGGTAAATCTGTAGGAGAATGGATGGAATGCTATTATACATAGCAGTTACAAAGTCTCAAAAGCTAAATGTATCAAAATGAGTAAACCTCACACACATAGTATCAAATAAAAAAACAAGTTACAGGGAGGAGGAAATGGAGGGAGTATTGTTTAATGGGTACTACGTTTCAGTTTGGGAAGAAGAAAAAGTTCTGGAAATGGTGGTGCTGATGGTTGTTGCACAATAATGTGAATGTATGTAATTCCACTGAACTATACATTTAAAAACAGTTAAAATGCTAATTTATATTTTCTAAATACAGTCAAGAAATAAATCAAGTTGCAAAAGGATACATATACATATAGGATTATGCTATCACAAAGTTTTAAAATATGGAAAACAATATGCTCTATTGTTTATGGAGTTATACATATACAGTAAAGTATAAAGACAATATGGAATGATAAACACCAAATATAGGATACTAATTCCCTCTGAAAAAAAGGGAAGGGAAGGAAATACGATAGAAAAGAGGTTCACAGGGACCCCACAACTGAATTTACAATATTTTATTTCTTAAGCTAGATGGCAGCTACTTATATTGGCATTTTCTATCTTATTCACTATGTCTTTTCATATGTATATTTAATTATGTATACAATAATGGTAATAAAGGGCACTTCTTTTTTTTTTAAGAGTCGGAGTCCTACTCTGCCACCCAGGCTGGAGTTCAGTGGTGTGATCACTGCAACCTCAAACTCCTGGGTTCAAGCAATCCTACCACCTCAGCCTCCCAAGTAGTTCGGACTACAGATGCACGCCACCATGCTCAGCTAATTTTTAAAAATTTTTGTACAGGCTGGGCGCAGTGGCTCACTCCTGTAATCCTAGCACTCTGGGAGGCTGAGGCAGGAGGATTGCTTGAGCTCAGGAGTTTGAGACCAGCCTGAGCAAGAGTAAGACCCCATCTCTACAAAAAATAGAAAAATTAGCTGGGTATTGAGGCATGCACCTACAGTTCCAGCTACTCGAGAGGCTGAGGCATGAGGATCACTTGAGCCCAGGAGTTTGAGGTTGCACTGAGCTACGATGACACCACTGCACTCTAGCCTGGGCAACAGAGCGGGTCTCAAACTCCTGGCCTCAAGTGATCCTCCCACCTCGGCCTCCCAAAGTGTTGGGATTACAGGCATGAGCCGCTACACCCAGCCTACTTTTCAAAAATTTAAACACAATTACTTCCTATGATGTTTTTTGATGTTTCTGTCTAGACCCTATGAGGCAGGCACTGTTATTTACCTCATTTCACAGGTGAGAAAACTGAGTCTCTTGCCCAATATGACACAGACAATAAGTGGTAGAGCCAGAATTCAAACCTCAGTGGCCTTGTTTCAGAGTCCCAAGTTTTCCACTACTACACAAAACAGGCTATTGGGAGACAACTAAATATACATCAAGAAGGGAGTGGATAAATCTAATTTGTTCACTGACCAAATATTATCAAAATGTGGCAATTGCCTATCAGTCACTGGGATAAGGGCTTTGAATACCGCAGTGAAGAAAAACATAACACACACTATTCCCTCCCCCAGGGACCTTTTGGTTCATAACAAGGACAATTAACTAAGTAATTACAACCAACCCGGTTGTGGGGTGGTAAAAGAAAGCACAGGCACCATTATAAGTGCCAAATATAGACTGTGGGAAGAAAAGGGGGGAGTCAGGGAAGACTGCCAAAACAAGACTTGTAAGGCTAATTGTTTTATCCATGTAATTAAATATTATCCAGACAATAAGAACAGTGTTGTAGTGTTATATTTACTACTGTAGAAAGATGTGACACACTGTTAAATAGAAAAAGTTAAAAATCAACACACATAGCATCTTCTTGGATTGGATGAGCACAGACATCAAGTTTCAATATATAATAATGGTAGCTTATGAAATCAGTACATAAAAGATAGTTCATTAAATAAATGGTACTGGAAAACAAAATAAAACTGAATACTAAATCCTATCCTGACTAGATTAAAGAACTGAGATTTTAACAGTTAGGCCATGAAAGAACAGGAAAATATACATAAATATTTTTACATCTTAAGGATCTAAGCATGACCCTAAAAGCAGAATTCACAAAGACAAAGACCATTAGATCTTGAAGAAAAAGGTTGGAAGACTTAAACTATTAGATTTCAAAACTTAAAATTAACCCTGATGAGACTTCTAGTTTCTAGTCCAGCAGGTAAGAAGCTTTCAAGTCACCACTCTGTCATAACAACAAGTAAAACGCTTAACAAATGGAAAAATCAACAATTCTTATTAGATCCATCAGAGAAGTGAGGTCACAGGGCAAACCTGCTGCCTCCAAAATTGGAGAGAAAGGCAAATACAGAGAATCACAACTTACAGAAGCAGAAACCCATGAGCAGAAACTTCTGCAGGAACCAGCGCCAGGATAGGGAAACCTACACTGTAATTGACAATCACTGGAGGCTCAGTGTGGACAAGTGTGAGACATAAAAGCTCCAGGTGGACATGGTCATAGGGGGTCCCCATACTTCTGTGAGCTTTACCTCCTGGATATCTCCCAGATTCTCACAGTGAATACAGGAGAAAAATCTCCTTGTGCTTCCAGCAAGGGGAGGGAAAAAGAAAACATTCTGAAATATATGAGACCATTCTGTTCTTTTTAACAAGGTCTGCTCTCAGAAGAAACTACTTAACCAGAACCTAACCTGCTGGGGTTTTATCACAGCCTAGCTGACCAGGAGAAAAGGGAAATACCCAACTCCAGCCGGCAGCAGCCTTTCACAAAAGAAAAGGGGAATAGCCACCTCCAGCCTACTATAGCCATTGCATCCTGCCTAAGGGGGCACAAAAAAACTGAGAAATACTTGTGAAGTTCACCATCCAGAGATACAGGCTCACTAAAACACTGAGACCTAACCACAGGACTATAGAAGGCTTCCCCTCCCCCCACACCTTACCAACACAATACTAAAGGCCTATTTACAGCAGTTCTTGTTACCCAGTATATCATATCTAGCTAACAACAGAAAGTTACAAGGTATACTAGAAAACAAAAAACAAGGCCGGGTGCCCTGGCTCACGCCTATAATCCTAGCACTCTGGGAAGCCGAGGCAGGAGGATCACTTGAGGTCAGGAGTTTGAGACCAGCCTGAGCAAGAGCAAGACCCCGTCTCTACAAAAAATAGAAAAAAAATTTAGCTGGGCATGGTGGCACATGCCTGTAGTCCCAGCTACTTGGGAGGCTGAGGCAGGAGGATAGCTTGAGTCCAGGAGTTTGAAGTTGCAGTGAGCTACAGTGATGCCACTGTACTCTACCCGGGGTGACAGAGTGAGACTCTGTCTCAAAAAAAACAAAGTTTAGAAGGACAAAATAAGCATCGATACCAGACTCAGACATGGCAGGGATGTTGGCATTGTCAGACCAGGAATTTAAAACGACTATGATTAACATGCAAAGGGCTCCAATGGATAGTAGACAGAATGCAAGAACAGATGGGCAATGCAAGCAGAGAGATAGATATCCTAAGAAAGAACCAAAAAGAAATGCCAGAGCTCAAAAACACTGCAACAGAAATGAAGAATGTGTTTGAGATTAGACTTGGCTAAGGAAAGAATCTCTGAGTTTAAGGATATCTCAACAGAAACCTCTAAAACTGAAAAGCTAAGAGAAAAAAGACTGAAATAAACCAGAATATCCAAGAACTGGGACAACTATAAAAAATGTAACATACATGTAATGGAAATATCAGAAGGAAAATCAAGAGAGATAAGAATAAAAGCAATATTTGAAACAAGACACCAAACCACAGTCCCAGAGGCTCAGAGAACACGAACACAAACAGGATGAACACCAGAAAAACTATACATAAGCATTTAATTTTCAAACTACAGAGATAAAGAAAAAAATGTAGAAAGAAGACAGAAGATAGAAGACAGAAAAACAAAGATAAGAATTACTTTAACTTCTCCTCAGAAACCATGCAAGTAAGAAGACAGTGGAATGAAATATTTTAAGTGTTAAAAGAAAAAAACCACCACCTAGAATTCTGTACCCTGGGAAATTATCCTTCAAAACAGAAGGAGAAATAAAGATTTTCTCAGACAAACAGAAATGAAGGGAATTTGTTGCCGGAAGATTTGCCCTGAAAGAAACATTAAAAGAAAGTCTTCAGAGAAAAGGAAAATTGTATAGGTCAGAAAGTCAGATCTACATAAAGAAAGGATTACATCAGAGGACGACAAACAAAAACTTTTATTTTTCTTACTCTTAATGGATCTAACAGACAACTGTTCAAAATAATAATAGCAGCAACGTACTCTGTTGCGTGCACTTACACATAGGAGAAATGAAGGGCCACAATGATACAGGAGCGGGAGGGAAGTATCAGGGCTATTTTGTTATTATAAGGTGCTTGCACTACTCATGAAGTAGTGTTGTTTGAGTATGGGCTTTGACTGATTATAAATGTATACTGCAAACTCTGGGAAACCACTAAAAAACATAGCAAAAGAAGTATGATCGATATGCTAAGAATGGAGAGAAAATCAAATCATATAAAATGCTCAATTAAAACCACAAAAGACAAAAACAAGGACAAAGAACAAGGGCAACAAATAGAAAACAGTAACGAATATGGTAGATATATTAACCCAACTCTATCAAGAATCATGGTATAGGTGTGCTACTTCAATGTTTGTGGTACTGTTGTAAGAACAGATGAATAGACAAATACACAAATGGCAAATAAGCATATAAAAAAAAGTGCCACATCTCATGTCCCCAGGAAATGCAAAATAAAACAAATGAAAAAATGTTCCATACCACATTTTGTCAGGAAAATAAAAAATAAAACAACAGTAAGATACCACTACTTACCTATTAGAATGGCCAAAAATTCAGAACACTGACAAAATAAAATACTGGCGAGGATGTGGAGCAACAGGAACTCTATTCATTGCTGGGGGGAATGCAAAATGATATAGCCACTTTGGAAGACAGTTAGGTGGTTTTTTACAAAACTAAACATATTCTTACCAAATGATATAGCAACTACACTTCTTGGTATCTACCCAAAGGGCTTGAAAACTATGTCCACACAAAAACCTGCACACTAATGTTTATAGCAGCTTTATTCACAATTGACAAAACTTGGAACTAACCAAGATATCCTTCAGCAGGTGAATGGATAAATAAATATAGTACATCAGGCAATGGCATATTATTTAGCACTAAAAAGAAATGAGCTCTCAGGCCATGAAAAGACATGGAGAAAACTTAAATGCACAGTTAAGTGAAAGAAGTCAATCTGAAAAGGCTACATTACTATATGATTCCAACTATATGACATACTGGAAAAGGCAAAACTATGGAGACAGTAAAAAGATCAGTGCTTGCCAGAGGTTACAGAGGAGGGAGGGATAATAGGCAGAGCACAGAGGATTCTTAGGACAGTAAAAATACTCTGTATGGTACTATAATTGTGGTATATGTCATTATACATTTGTCAAAACTTACAGAATGTACAACCTCAGCAATGAACGCTAATGTAAAATACAGACCGTGGACAATAGGCTCATCAATTATAACAAATGTACCACTCTGGTGGGGGATGTGGATAATGAGGTAGTGTATGCATGTGTGGGGTAGGAGGTATATGGGAAGCCTCTGTGCCTTCTGCTCAATTTTGTTGTGAACCTAAAACTGCTCTAAAAAGTAAAGTCCATTAAAAAAAATTAACCTTGACCACCCCCCACTACCTTACACCACACACAAAAATTAATTTCAGATGGTTCACAGACCCAAATACAAAAGAAAAAATAATAATGCTCCTGAAAGAAGAAAACATAAGAAACTATCTTCATGGCCTTGGGGTAGGCAAAGACTTCACAAATAGAACATGAAAAGTACTGAACACACAATTTTTAAAAATTGATAAGCTAAACTTTGGTCAAATGAAGAGCTTCAGTTTAACAAAAAAAATATTATTAAGACTTTAAACTGGCAAAGATAGACAGGGAGAAGATATATTCAGTACCTATATCTGACAAAAGGACTTGTATCCAGAAACACTACTCGCAACATCATGGGGAAAATCTCAAAACACAACATTGAGTGTTGCTGTAATATTGAGAAATCAGATACAAAAGCATACATAATAAATTGTTTCATTTATATAAAGATCAAAAACAGGTAAAACAAAATAAATTTAAAATTTGGTAATAGGCAAAATTAATCTAGGATGTTAAACGTTAGCATATTTTATATAAAAATACAGTTGCAAAACTGTACAATATGATCTTTTATAAGTGAAATACATATATATGAGAATATGCATAAAAGCGGTAAGAGATATACAGTAATACAGTAACTGCTTATTTTTGAATTCTGGTAAAGTATGAGTCACCTTATTTTCATTATGAAAATATTTATTTTCTAAGTGGTTTTCAGCAGATACGCTTATGTAATTTTTTAAGCTGATATAATGAAAGGCCTTTGACTTCTTCATTAAGTAACATTAATGCTCTCGGTTGAAAAGGTTAATACTCACCCCATTCATATATACTGGTCACTCTCCCCACTTCTATTCTTCCCATTCATTCCACGACACAACGGCTTCTGAACACTGCACTATACTTCTTTTTAACATACTCATTAAAGACCAACTGGTAAATCAAGTTTCTTTTTCATCATACCTCGCTTGACCCTTACCTCGTCATCTTTCTGGAAACTCACTGTTTCCTTGAATTGTGTGAAATTGAACTTGCATGGAGTTAAACCAACATCTTTATCCAATTCTTCCCAGACTCACTCTCTATATACCCTTCACATTGAAAGCTTCGACACTTCTGTTCCCAAAGGCTCCTTCCTTGGCCCTCTTTAGGCACTTCTTAAATAATTCCATCCACTTCCTTGCCTTCAACTACAATCCACTGCTAAAGAGATGAATTTCAAATCTACATTCAGTATTCATACCCAAACATTCCTGAGTCTCCAACTCATATAAGCAATTATCTACCAGACATAACCTGATGCCTAAACATGAACCTAAGATGCAATGCATTCATATTTCCCCAAAACAAGATTACACAGAAGTCAGGTCTGGAGGAAACCAACTTACTAGAAAATTTCCTAAGACTGGAGAGAAATAACCACCTTGCAGACACTGGTTTTGGTGACACCTGTGGACAGATCAAGCATAGCAGTCTTGGTCTGATTTCAGAGTGGCTAAAACCAGAATATCATTTTAGCCAAGCAGAGCAGGGTAAAATGGCATTAAGTGTAAGCTGGATGGAATCAGCCTTGGGAGATCTAGGTCTATGGAGAGGGGTCCCATAGGTTGCATGAAAGTAAAGGCCAAGATAAAGCCTTTAAAAAGGTGATAAGAAACAGATATCCAGACCAGCCAGATGGGCTAAGGCTCAAGAATAGACTTTGGCATCGATGATGGGAGGTGGAAATAAACCAAATAGGTCAATAAGAAGGGGAACTGTCAGAACCATGGAAGAGAGACTAGTTCATCTTTAAAAAGAGTGAAGGAAGAAGATATAATATTTCACTGACTCCAAGATACTCTAGATTATGATACACCATGATTTTATGTACCACTATTTTATGTCTCTCCTTTATGAAAGCAATTAAATAGGATATGCCATCTCTGACTGCATCTGATTTTAGAAATGTTCAAAAGTGACAAATTGTGCACATTATAACTCAGGAGCAGCAGAGGGACTGAGACTCGCTCTTGAGTGTGCTAAGGACAGGAAACCTATCAGTCCCCCAGGATTAGAAGAAGCATGCAGGAACATTATACACTCCTGCTGCTCCCTGCTACTAGCCAACAAGCAGAAAACTGAGCAAGATGAAAGACTAAGCTGTCTTTAAAATGACGGTCATAGAGGAAATTTAAATGACATGGAAAAATGCTTATGACACAATGCTAACAATGAAAGTAACATATAAAATTGAATCATATATGCAAAGAAGCACTTCCTGCATAAAAAGGATTAAATACAAGTACTTTAAGTGTTAATAGTTATTGTCTAAAAGTGCTGGAATTATAGGTAATTTCTTTCCTTGCTTAATACTTCTCTTTACTTCCCCCAAATTTCCATAATCAGCACATAACATCTTTATAATCAGAGATAAAAAGATCACATATTAAATATTTTTTAATTTGCAAATTGTGGGCCACATGCATACATTAGATTATTTAAATATTAGATACAGAGCTATCTTATTAATGTACAAAAAGCCTTTCTTAACAATGGAACAACCATTACTCAAATAATGATGTCAGGTCAGAGCACCCTAATGTCTGTAGCAAGAGGGCTGATGTTCATTTTTAATATCTAAGAATGTGTAATGCAAAAAATTATTTTTGTCTTTTTCCTTTTAAATATGAGATTTCAAGAATGTCAATGTTACTACTTAAACTTAGAAAAAGATTAAATACTTCAATTTCCTACTAGTTAGTGCTTCACCTTGACATAACTTAAATGGGCCAGCAGAAATACATCTGGTCACACTGCTGATAAAAGTGTACTGCTAAAGGTAGGTAGTACTGTCTTGTACGAGATATATTTCTCCTTTTCTTAAAAAAGGACTGTTTGACAAGTAGCTACTGCAGACGGAAATTGAAGCTAACACATTTTTGTTCTGTTATCTCGACGAAATTGTTTTTTAGCCCACATACTCAAGTACCAATATATTTCTCTCCTCATATTGAAGAGGAACATTTTGACAAAGGATAAAGATCTGGAAATGTAAACATTATACTTGCCAAGAGTTAAAAAACAAAACATGCTACCTTCTACTTTGGGTAGCACTAGCTCAGAAATAGGCTGAATATCTTGTGACAAATCAAATCGCTTTGTTTATAAAGTTCAAGAAATTCTCTCTCTTCAAATGCCTTTCCTTGCTCAGGTATACTATAAGCTTAAACAAATAATAGAAGATAACAATATGGATGTTCTAATTAAAGTACCTGAAATGTGCTATTGAAAAATACCTATGTTATAGTAATCTGACATCTTTTGAGTTTTTATATGTTTGACCCTAATAAATACAGTTACAACATACATATATGCTTTATTTTCGAGTGTTAAACAGAAACAAAACAAACCTTTCTTGATAGCATCTACTATAACTTATATCAAATATTCAGAAGGAAATAATAGCTTGAGTTAATTTAAAGAAAACTTTTTAAAAGCAGTTTCCTGCCACAGCTCTTTCTTAAATGGCAAAATAAACAATATAAGAATGAGAAATATAAACTGTAATTGTTACAAAATGCTTAGCAAGCAATTGCCCTAATGTGTAAGCAAACAGTTTCAACTGCCCAAGGAAACTTTTCCAACTAGAATTACATGGAGACAATAGTGACTTACATTAAGATGCTCATGGGTTAGAAAATATTATAGAACTTTAAGTTACTGCATTACTATCAGTGAGTCAACCCAGAGTAATCACAATTGAATTGGACATCCAAGGGCAACAAAGTGATTCTAGAAACCCAAAAAGCACTTAGCCTGCTAGCTAGTAACTTCAAAATAAGATTTCAGTTTGTGGAAAATTATGGCCAAAGAAAAAAAGTAAGCTATTAAGCTATTCAGCTAATGCCTGCTTGTCATCTTGCACACTCTGACTCAGAACACAGCCTAGATAAATAACAATTTCAGATGTGTCTGATAGTGCCAGCTCCTGCTGTTTACTCCCATTTAAATCTATTCTGATTTTTATGCCATGTATCTCCCATCTCAGCAACAAGTGAAGATAATATGGCTGAAGGTAAAGTCCAAAAACAAAGTGATTTTAGGAAACCGAAAAGCAGTTAGCCTTCTAGCTTTATAAATAATCCAAGGCAGCTTAGAAACCAAAGTAATGCCTGTGTGCATTTCTTAAATGACATCAATGTTAATAACCAAAAATGGCATTGATTTAACTTCTTAAACATAAAATAGCAAAAAACCAGAAAGATTTAATCAGCTGAACAGTCAGGAAAATGCATATGGTGTACACTACAAATCTCTGTTGAGTTTCCACTCATTCATACTTTTAAGAAACATTTATCAAATACCATAAAATGTGCTGTGTTCGACATTGTGCAGAATTCAGACATGAATAAGGAATACAGTTCAGGAGAGAGCAGCTAGGATAAAACAAAAGAAAAAAATTGTTTTTATAGATTAAAAAAAACTTGGGAAGGGAGAAAGGGGCAGCTAGTTGCAACTGAAAAAGGCTTCACAGTAGAGGTAATAATGAAGCTGAGCCTAGAAGGGTGCATAGAATTTCTTCAAGTCAAAGAACAAACAGGAAGGACTGGAGAGAAAGTAACCAAAGATCTGGAGAAAAAGTAATCAAAGACTCAGAAGAGAGAATGTACTGGGCACATGTGCAAAAATGGCAATATAAGCAGAGAAGTATTGGCACTCTTGGGGAATACAGTGAACAGTGAGTATGGAAATGTACACTGGAGCCAAACAGTGATGGGTTAGGAATGTCAAAGTACTGGGCAAAGGAGAAAGGTAGGTTTTCTGGGACAGTGACTCCCATATCTGGCTGCACATCAAATGTCACCTGGGATATTTAACATGCAGATTCTCAGATGCCACCAGGAACAGGAAATTGTAATTTTTTAAGCACCTGTGGTGATTATTATTACCAGTCAGATGGGGGTAGAGCACCAGGAACTAATTAGAAAAGTGACAGAAAGGAAGGAAGGACTTACACTTGGAGACTACTGCACCAATCTAGGCAAGAAAGGACAGGGTAGAGGCAGAGAGACACACAAAGAGGAAATGATTACAAGATAAATACAGAGGTAGAACTAACAGAAAGGACCAACTATTGAGACGTGGAGCTAATGGACAAGAAGATCAGAAGGTTACTTAAGGTCAAAAAGAACAGGAATGAAAGTACACAAGAAGGCCCAAATTTTGCAGAAAAAGACATTAAATTTGGACATTCTGAGGTTGAATTACTTATAGTGCAGGAAATTTTGCTCTAGAAATTCAGTGAAATTAACTTCATATTTAAACATACACTATTGTTGATCCCTCTTCTTAGTCTGCTATGTACAGTCAGCCCTCCACATCTGCAGGTTCCACATCCACACATTCAATCAACCACAGAAGAAAAATATTTGGGAAAAAAAAAAACAAAAAATAACAATGCAACAATTAAAAAAATGCAAACTGTAAAAATACAGTGTAACAACTATTCACGTGACATTTACATTGTATTAGGTAACATAAGTGATCTAGAGATGATTTAAAGTATACAGTAGGATGTATATAGATTGTATGCAAATATTATGCCATTTTATATAAAGGACTTGAGCATCTGTGGATTTTGGTACCTGAGGCGGGGCAGGGGGGAGGAGACCTAGAACCAATCCTCCCAGGATACCAAGGGACAACTGTACTGCTACCTAACCATTGGGAATATATGTATCTCTCTCCTTAAACACATAAGGGCAAATGATATATGTTAGGCACAGTGCTATAAACTTAAGAGGAACTTAATAAATATTTATTGAATAGTAAATGTTCAATGTTCCTCAAAAGAGGAAATCTTTAAAAAGTTGAAGACTAGTGTTTTTTAATTTTAAGGAGAAAAGAGAAAAAAAATACCTCTCTTTTTCCTTCTTATTTATTTATTGATTTATTTTTAAGATGTCATAACTCTTACCTTTGCTGCCAAGGCTTTTAAACTGTCAAGAAATCTTTGCCAGAAATCCTTGAAGAGTGGGCGATCAATTTTCTTCAGGCTATCTTTGGTGCTAGCGTCCACACTGACATATAGCTGAGTAACTGGCTTGAGGTTTCTTGGTAATTTTTTAAAAGGGGGCGGGGGAGAAAGAAAAAGAAAATTATGCCTATATCAGGCTTTCTATGATGTAAAATTTACAATTTGTAATAGGTGTGGTTATTAAACATTTCACTGGGTCTAGAGGCTTCTACTTCTCCCAGAAAATTGAACAAATGATTTTAATAATGTAACAAAATGGGATGTCCTTTGGTTATTTTTCAAATGACTGGATACCATCCCTAATAAATTGAAAACATTCAATTACTTAAAATTGGTCCGTCTTCAAACACTAGGTTTTAATGGAAAATAAACAAAATAAGATCTAACTTTAGGCCTGGCTGTATCAGCCCAGCACAATTAGAGGGGTTCTCAGAGCTAACTTTCCCCATAAACTCTGTCACTCAAGACTTACAAAGGTGAAACCTCACAATCATGTGGGGCCTGTGCTGATGGGCTACCTCCCATCATCAACTCACTGACAGAAGTCTTAAGGAACAAGAAAGAACCCCAAAAGCTCAAGCCTTATTTGAAGGGCACAGAGCCACATCAACGCTTCCAAAAGTGGGAGTGGTAAAAAGTCAAGTCAAACAATGACCTATTTGGGGAGCTTTAAGCAATGCAAAGCCAGAACAACACAACCCACAAGAAAAATGGATATTGAAGATTCCTATTTTTCCTTAATTTTTCAGTTTCCATGAATACCACTCATTCTCCACTTCTCTCAAATTCATTGATTCATTTCATAATTTCATCCCTACCTACTAGATTTCTTGCTTTCAGCCTAGGCTGTACTACTTCCAAAGAGTCTCCTCTTCTCCCATCATGCGTCTCATAATTGATTCTCTTCAGTGAATTTAGAACTAACTAGAAGAGAAGAAATTCCCTCTCAATAATCCTCTGATCAAATTCTCCCACTATTAATTTTCTATAACTAATCCACAGTTTATTCCACATTTACCCCTAGAATTTTATGCATTTTTGTTTCAAAGCCCATGCATTTTTAAAAATGGAGATATAATTCACATGCTATAAAATTCACTATTTTAAAGTGGTTAGTGTGCCTTTTATATATATCAGTATCAGCCTTATCAATCTTTGAATGTAAGACTTTGAAGGGCAGGAACCATATTTTTCTTTTTATCCAGATACACAGGCAGATATTAAAGCTACTTTTTAATGGATATTGCTGTTATCAGGAGACAGAACTTTCAAGGGAATGTAACCCAAACAAATGCTTGCAATGATATGGTTTAGTGACATATAGAAAAAACAGAAGTCACTAAACCCAAAGTTATAACAGTAGAGAGGCTCTGACCAAAGGTGGGAAAGAGGCAACTAAAATACTGGCAGACTCTCATTACTTTAAGCCCTCTGAGATACTGATATACAAAGGGAATCCTTGGAAGTTCAGTAATGTGTCACTACAGAGCAAAGCACAATAACTACTGAAAATGCAAAAGAAAAGCATCAGTAATGGCAGCACTTTGTCTCATCACCCCTTTTGTGGGAGCCTCTTTAACAATGAACTATGCTGCCTTACCTGGTCTTTTAAAAAAAAAAAAAAAAAAAAGGTTGTCTCAATGGTTACTGCTAGCTATCATCACCTGATACATACAGGACTTTGGCAGTGAGCTTCCCGATGCAAAATGGGTATTGGCCCGACCTTTTCACTATACCTCCGTTACCACTTAAGATTATGAAATTCCAAAGTAAATTCCAAAGGCCATACTTATTTTATAAACCTCCAACGTTTACAAAAAAGGAAGCCCTGGACACTGACGGTACCAATAAGGAATTCTAGTCAATACTAAACGTCTCAGAGGCTACAATCAAGGAAGTTTATAGATCTCTTGCCAGGGAGCAGAGGAAGAATGGAAAAGAGAAAAGGAACCATAGAGCTCATTTCTAAGGAGCTCAAAAGCAGCAAAAGCACCTTGGAGAAATTTTCTGAGCCTCAGGGATCTTATTTCTGCCTAGTACTGGGCTCTATTCACCCAGAACAGGCAATGAGTCTCCCAGCACAGTCATTTATCTGTCTCCATTCTATACAGAGATAATATCATTTTAGTTCCCCCCAAATAATAGGAGAATGTTATATCTTAAAATCATCCTAACAATTTCTGTGTCTGTGAATCTCCATCATTGCTGAGAATAATTAAAAAGGACAATATATGGATTATATTATACAACCTGAAGCCCAATCCCCAGTAAAAATGCCCAATGACTCTTGATGTGATTATTGTGATGACCCTTTGTTTTAATTTTAAATCTGAATTGAAAATGATCATAGAAATGTACTGACAATCGAACATAAAAATCCCTCTCCCTTTTTTCCCTTCTGTAGAGATTATGAGGCCTAATTCTACCTTCCAAAGAATGTAGCTCAGAAGGTATAATGAGATCTAACAATAGCTATAGAAAGAAAGAAAAAAAAAGGGAGAGAGATTCACGTTTGTGAGAAGTCCAAGTAAACAGTAACTCTGATGCTACTCTTGGGATAAAAAAATAACTAGGAGTGGCCCAAACATCCAATATTATTAAAACCCAAATCTCTAAGACAATCTGGGGCTGTCAGATCGGGGTAAATAATTCAGGAGGAAGAGAGGAGGAGGAGGAGGAAGGAGAGGAAGAAAGTTATTTACCATTCACTGAGTATTCATCATGTGCAGGGGACACTGTGCTATGTGCTTTACCCTTTTCGTTCAGTTCACTCACTGAATCTTCACAATAAAACAACAAGACAGTTGCTACATATGTTCATTTTAGAGATAATGAAGCTGAGAATCAAAGAGGTTAAGCAACTTGTGCAAGGATCCACAAAGAATAAGCGTCAACAATGAGATTCAAGCCCAGGAATAACTCCAGGGCCTATTCTCCTAACTCTGCATCACTATGGCGAAATTCACAGCGTGGCTCAGCATTCAAATCACTGCAGCTTAATGTAACAAACAGTTTTCCATAAAATGAAAAACCCAAGAGAATACAGATGATTTAGGAAACGCATATGACTGCCGTCATAAGAGAAGCCAAAACTACAAGTCTTCAGAAACGTTCTGAACTTAATTCCTTTTCACGGGCTTATATATTTCATTCAACATTTATTCCAGGCCTACCGTGAACTGGACACTGAGCACAAGAGGCTCAGCCCTCAATACTTATGTCCAGGAGGGAACAAGAGATAGATGAGCACCCTACCAAGTGCTCAGTGCCATGACTAAGGTGGGTAAAGTGCCATGGGACTAAATGAAGGAGCAAGTTGATTTTGCCTGGCAAAATCACACAAAAGGCATAACAAATAAGGTCAAAGTCAAAGCCGACCTTTGAAGGACACAGAGTTCACTGGGAAGACAATGAGAGCATTTCTAGGGATGACCAAAGGAGAACAGCGAGCAAAGGCTCAGACCCATGAGATGCATCAGGATAAAGGAATCACAAATTATTCCCAGTGGCTCTAACATGGCAAAGAGGACTGTAAGATGCCTGTGGCCAAGTCTCATGTCTTGCCAAGGTTAGGCTTGGCTTACTGAAGACTGAAGTAGCCAAGAATACAGTCAGATCAGTGCTGAAGAAAGTAAAGTGGATTCAGTGAGAAGGATGGATTAAAATGGTAGCACACTGCACTGTTCTACACCTGGCCTCCCCACCACCCTTACTACCAACCCATCAACCCCTTACCCCACAATACCAAAACCCAAAAAGCTCTAAAAATCAAAGTTGTTTTTCTAAATTTGGAGCCAAACTCACTTGGAAGCATAATCTGACTCATGAAGCTGTTTGTATTCTTAATTTTTCCATTTATGAGAATAAGTATACTTTATTGCAAAACTAATTATACGTGTGTGGCTCTACAGTGCTGGAAATGTTACATAAAATATAGTGTATGTATAGTATTACCTTTCTAAAATTTGGGAACAATTTTGGGCACAAGGTATAAGAGACTCTGAACATTACCTCATGGAAATCATTCCGTATCAATACACAAAGAGCTTTTTTACTTTCTTTACTCTTTCTTCCCCCTTCTCTCTCTGCTCTCCTTCTGGAACTCCCATTACCAATATGTTGGCATGCCTGAAGGTGCCCCAACAGGTCTCTGAGGCTCTTTATTGACAGTCTGTTTGATAAGTCATCAGTCTCATACTTTTCTTTGATTCTTTGGAAATAACTTTCCTGTATTTCTTTGAACACATTTAAAATAGCTAACTTAAAGGTTTTGTCTAGTAAGTCCAACACTTAGACTTCCTCAAGGATAGATTCTATTATCTTGAGGATTCTTCCCTATGTATGAGCCATATTCTCGTTTCCTTGCATATTTTGTGATTTTTTTCTCAATAAAAACTGAACAACATTTTAAATAATATTATGTGGCAACTCTACAAATCAGATACCTCTCAACCCAGGTTTTATTTGTTTGTGTATTTTGTTTGTTTGTTTGGGTGTTTTGTTTTGGTTGGGATTTTGGTTTTGTGTTTTGGGGATTTTTTTTCCTGTTTGTTGCTGTTTTTGTTGTTACTGAACTAATTTGGTAAATTCTGTATTCTTTGTTGTGTCTGGCCGCTGAAGTCTCTATTCCATTACCTTAGTGGTCAGCTAATGACTGGACAGAGATATCCTTAACACATTAGCTGCCATATGAGTTGTATTTAACTCACTCTAGTTTTGACCCCGGGGCCTCCTGAAGCATATATAACTCACATATCTCTACCTTGGGAGCCTCGTGGTGTGCAGGCAACTGATGCTGCCATGCTGTAGCATATGTTAGGTGATGGGTGACCCCTGGGCAAAACCCTGCAGAAATTTTTCATTAACTTAGAAAGGATCGTTTTGTTTTCAAAGTTATTATTCTATTATTGTAATAAAACACTGTAGCCCCAAGGAAAAAGGTTTTTTTCAGTTGGCGGTCAACATGTTAAATGCTTTCAACCAGTAAGTCTCCCAGCCTTTGTCTAGGGTCTGTGTGTGTGTGTTAGGGCATGCCTTCATTACCCAGGCAGGCAATTCACAACTGTGCCTTGGTTATCACTGCCTGCCTGTTCAGGACATGAGAAGAAACCATAGGGCCTTCTCAAATCTTCATTGGCATGCCCACCGCCCTGCTCATGTGTGTAGTATTCTACATTCCCAGGAATATGCTGGAGTTTTTCAAAGTCCCCTGTGACACCTCGTTCCTTAGCTTTTCCTTTTAAATTTTTTGGTTAGCTTCTTGTTTGCCCTGTTATTGCCACCTTAGGCAGCTATGAAGTCAAACAACTGTCTATAATGTTTATGAGAAACACCCAAAGAAATGCTTTTTGCACCAAACAAACCTGAGTAACTTCAAATAAAGACAACCCCTGTGAGTGAAGGTTTCCAGATATACCATACAAGCCATGTAACAACAATTTTCTGGGAATGGGATGTTGAAGGAGTTCCAACTCTGTTTTGCCCCCTCCCCATGGCTGCCAGGCTGCTAGATTTTTAGTGTGGGTATGGGCTATTGGTTTTCAAGGCTACTGCAAGAGCTGGGGAGGTTGGAATGGAATAGGACATGTTAATATCACAAAAGTCACTGTTCTTACTGAGATTCAGCCATTTTTCTTGATTCTTGCATGCTTTTGGTTAATTTCTACAGTTAAGAAAAAGTTGATTCTGGTAATTTTTGCCAGTGTTCCCATTGTTTTCATAAAGGATCAGGTTTTTTAAGGTCTATACTCTGCTATTCCTGCTGATATCCAACCCACATGTTTGGTTTTTATCTCCATCACCATTCACCAAAATATTTTCTATGTCCATTATGATTTCTTCTTTGACCCATAAGTAAATAAGAGAGTGTTGCCTAAATTCCAAAATACTGGAATATTTTAGTTATCTTTTTGTACTGATTTCTAGTTTAATTCCATTGTGTTCAAATATCATGCTCTATATGATTTCAATACTTTATTGCAAATGGCTATAACGGTCAGCATATGGCTATTCGGTAATTATTCTATGAGCAAGTTCTGTGCTCTTAAAAAGAATTTATATTCCAAAGTTTCTGGTTGCAATGCTCTATTTCTGTAACATGGGTTAAATTTGTTAATTCAGTTGTTCAAATCTTCCACACTGCTACTGATTTTGATTTGCTTGCTTTGTCAGTTTGAGAGAAGTGAGTTAAAAATCTTCTTCTCCTTATAGTCTGTCAATTTTGAGACTATGTCATTGAGTGTTACAAATTTTGAGTTGTTATATGGTTTTGTTTCTGGTGGGTCTAATATTTTATTATTAAGAAATGTCCATCTTATCTCAAGTAATGGGTCTTGCCTTAAAGTATATTCTGACCAATGTATTACTTAGCCTACCTTTTCAAAGGTAGAATTTATAAGTGTTTTTCAGGTACTGTCTCACACACTCACAATGCCACCATAAGGTGGTTATTATTATTATTATCATTTTACAGATGAGGAAACTGAAAAGTTATCCTCCAATGTCAGAAAGACAGCGAGAGATCCAGTCAAGATTGAAAACCAGATCTTTTCTAGCCTGGAGTCCAAGCTCTTCACCGCCTCACTGCACTGC
This sequence comes from Daubentonia madagascariensis, assembly GCA_023783475.1. Lineage (NCBI taxonomy): Eukaryota > Metazoa > Chordata > Mammalia > Primates > Daubentoniidae > Daubentonia > Daubentonia madagascariensis. Next base: position 9,786,371 of record JAKFHU010002004.1, on the reverse strand, counting down.
CTCTCTTTCCTTCTAAGTGCATCTCGACATGCATGTTTCTGAAACACGTTCCATCAATTCATAGACACAAGAGAACACTGTATTTTAAACAACATGTTTAGTACAAACAAGATAGGCTGAGGGAAAAAAACTTCTATTGAAAGGATCAGATGGTATTTACAGGCAATCTTCATTTCATTGTAGCTATTTTCTATAACCACCTTAAGCTAACACATACGAGAAAACTTTATTCTCATTAAAATTCATCCACTCTTCATTTATGAAGTATCTAATATGTGAAGAACCATCCAATTTATAAAAGTTCTCTAAAAGACATGGTGAATGTCTTAGCAAAAACTAAAGAAAACAAAACACAAAGCAAACAAAATAACAGAAATACCAAAGAAGCAGAAGAAAGAGGTGAAGCTCATACATAGTTTCAGTGAAGAAGGTACTCAAGTGTCAGTGTACACAGAGATGAAATTCAGTGGGGGACAGGTCTGGGAAGTTAAATGTTAATCACATGTTGTAGTTAAATGTTCAACACAGCTCTGTCTTCTTATGATAAACCTGCTAGCAGCTAGAAAGCTACAGATTCACAGTATTTACCAGAAAAACCACAAGATTTTAAATGAAAATTTAAAAATAAAATAAACAGGTAAGAAAATTATGATAAAAATAAAGGTGGACTAAAGATGAAGCTAACAGTGAGTCTACTAATGACTACAAATTTGCCTCTAAACTCTCCAGCATACTCATAAAGAGGGAGACACTGTTATGGGATTCCAATGTCCACAAGGTAAGAACAAACCAGTTCTCTGAGGTTCCTCAGAGGGAAGAAACTCTTCAATGTTGTGAAACACGCTTCTCAACAACTTCCTTGTCTTATAATATGATGACTTTCAGAGTTCTGCTTTTACCAATGTCCTTGCCATCATAGCACAGAGCAATTTATAAGAAATAACCCTATGGGGTGCTCTATCAGAATAATGACCTCAGCTGTGATGCACCTCTCTGACTGCAAGGCTGAACACAAGCACAGACTGTACAGTATCTAGAACAAAGTTCTAAACTCACATGTCTGCAGGGGCCAAGGACATAATGTAAGTCAAGTTATGGGGGGAAAAGTTCTTTGTATACCAAAATGCAGATCACTTACGAAACACACAAGAATATTCTTTCCTTACTCAAAGTGATATGCTTTCTTCCATTTTTCTTGGATTATGTGGCACTCTCGGTCTACCTTTCATTATTTCACTTTTGTTAGAAATAGTGACAGAAATTTCTCTGCTATAGGAAAATCAGCAGTGCAATTCCTCTGACAAGTGGCAGATGACACTCAGCCTCAGGGCTGAGGAAATGGCAAGATGGGGAGGAGTGTGGCAAATTGAAAAGCACAGACTTCATGGAAAAGATGACAATTACTTGGCTCTTGACAATTTTTGTCAGACCATCATCTTTTTCAAAAGTCAGAAACCCAGATTCTATGCAAAATCCCTTGATTTTAAACGCTGGCTCAAAAAAAAAAAGTTCTGAAACATGCTACAGGAAACACAAAACCTACTTCTTATCAATTGCTGGTGTGAGGCCTCTGGCCTTAAGGATTAGATGGATTACATAGCCTTGGGCCACATAATTATAATTTTTTTCCAACTAAGTTCCTGAAAAATACTGGGCCACAGTAGGTTCAAGGTTATACTCCTTGACAAGTAGTCTGTTATGCTATATGTAGACTGCAAACGCGGCCATAAATTCCTCCTCTCCCTGTATCCATGTCCCCTTGCCCTGTCGCCTTGAGTGGCCATGTCTTACTGACACTGAGCTCAGCCATGTGACTTGCTTTGGCCCATGGGAAGTGAGCAAATGTGATACAAGCAGAGGCTTGAAAGAGGCTTGTGCACTGGGGCTTGCTGCTCCTTGAAACCCTGCCACCATGTGACAAAGTCCAGAGTAGCCTGCGGGAAGATCCAGTGTCCCAGCCAAGGCCACCATAAACCAGCCTGCCCCTGTGGATCCACCAACTGACTAGACACACGAGCAGCACTGAGACTAGCAAAGCTGACCAAGACCAAAAGAACTCCCAGCTGATTTGCAGAATTATGAGCTAAATAAATGATTGTTAGTTTGAGCCACACAGTTTTAAGTGGATGGTTACAGCAAAAGGTAACTGGTATATGTTAAAATATATCAGCACATTCCTATTGAAAAATGGCTTTTTTTCTTGTCCCATCACCACCAAGCCTATTAGTAACACTAAGTGTCTTACATATTCTTGTCACTTTTATTAACCTTTATTTTGACAAACAAAATCATAAAGCTACTCAAACACAGAGCAACAGCTTTCTCATTTGCCTAAGGTGCTTGCTTGCAAACTGCAGTCACCAACCAAAGGGATCTGCATAATGCTGGCGGACTCCCATAAATCCTGGAGGATCACTCACTACAAAAAGGCCCCTTGGTGGGAGAATGGTCAGTTAAAAGCCATATGTTACGAAGCTAGAGCAAGGACTGAAACCTTGTTAGGGAAAAATTAAGTACTCTAAAAAGGCCACTAGCCTGACGGAAAGCTTGCACATGAGCCAAGGGAAGACCAGTCGAGAAAGCCAAGATTCTCCCCAAAAGATACCAGAATATGGGTAGTATTGAAGTTACTAAGAAAAAAAATTTTCTTAATTAAAAATAAGTAAAAAATAAAAACTCAGTAAGCCACCCAACCACCCAGAGAGCATTATTACTTCCTAGTGTATGCTCAAAGATAAAATGGTTGCAAGAGGTTCACCTAATAGCTGAACTGAATGAGTTGACTTGTATAGAATTAGCACTCTAAACATTAGGGAAAAATTCAAAATTCATGATCTCTGTGTTATATTAGCCAATCTAGAGCCTTGTTTTTCTGAAAGAAACTAAGATACCAGAGACAACTGGTATTTAGATTTCTCCTAATCCATAGAAATAAGCATTATTATCTGTACTTAGAGAACTATTTTTCTTTCTGCTTTCTCTTGGGCCATGGAAGTGGGGGTGGGAGAGCCCTTAGCAAAACTCAGAGAGGTATTAAGTCATGAAAATTAGTGTAAAAGTAGGGGCAGTCTCAGGACTACCTTGTTTCACTACTCTATGGTCGAGAGTATATAAAACTTCGAGTTTTATGACACATCATAGTATCTGACGTGGCAACTCTATTCACTCTTCTTTTTAAATTTTTTCTGAACAATCCACATCTTTCTTTGCGAACATGTTGGGGTAGGTAGGTTGTCTTATATTTAGGACCTCCTAGCATTTGGCTCATATGTTATTCTCAAGCCAGTAGGACTGCTCTGTTTCAGAGAAAGATACACCTAAAGATTGAGTTTGTTCCTCAATCCTTCTCTATCAGACTCTCGTTATCAGAAATTCTTCCCAGATTCTAGCAATAATCTACGGATCTCAGCTTTGGTTTTGTTCTTCTCTGTATCTAGATAGGTATTTCAATGGATAACAAAGACATGCCAACTTTTTGAGATCCAAACCCAGAATGGCTACTTTCTACATATTCTCTCTTGTGCCCAGGGAAGGATATAACTTAAAAAGAGATACAACACACTTCTATGCCTGTTCCCTGAACCATGGCACCCTTAATATTCAGAGCTTCAAGAATGCTTTAAAAATCCAAAAAAGGAACTTCCCTTTCCTAAGCATCCTTTCTTTCTCAATTATTCCTCACAGAGTAGGGAACGAACTCTTGTTTTCAAGAGCTGAGAAATGTTCTCATCTTCCTATTTCACCAATCCTGCTACCTCACTTCTACCTTTTTGTCTCCATCCCAATTTACCAGTCAGTACCCACCCTAAAACACTGGGTTAGTCAATAAAGAAATATTTCTTTGGAATCATATGCCATCATATCTCATTTGTTGGTTGAAGATGGCAATCAAAACTAGTACCAACATTTTGTCATACCATGATCCCCTGCAGGCACAAGAAAGCTCACCAGCAAGACAGGGGAAGAGAGACTCAGTAACATCTACTAAATGTTTACCGTGTACTGGCATTTTGCTGGACACTTTCAAGTAAATATTTTATTTCATACTCTATAATTATCCTCAATCTATGATGGCATTCACAAGGAATTCCATGCATGATCAAACAATGAATTATCCTCTCTGGTTATCATTTTGCAAAGAACTACCTACATCCTACTCCTAGAAAATTCAATTCTTTTTAGGCATATATCCCTTAAATTTGAGATAGACTCCTCCTTTTTATACATATGCCCCACCCTCTATCCCGATGTCTCCTCCATGAGCCATGTGAAAATTCAAAGATTTTAAATATAACAAAACTTTTTAAAAAGGAACGGTGACCACATGTAAAATATGCACATTGACTTTTTAAAACCTTTTTCTTTTCAACCTTACCTTTTTATACATCTTCAAAAAGTAATATTATAGCTATCTTTGTGACAACACACCAATTTACATATTATTGCCCAGTAGCTAATAATTTTAATCAACTCTTTGAGTTTCTAAATTTTAAAATGACTTTGTGTGTTGTGTATATGTGATCATTCTTTCTAGAAATAACAGTGTTTTTTATTTTTTACAATTATTTTCACCTTTTTTCATGTCATATCTTATTGGCCAGTATTTGGAAACAAATCTGAATTCAAAAAGATCATTGATTTTTATTCCTATTTCCCCAATATTTCACCACCCTCTACCGAGCACCTACAGTGTGGCAGGCACTGTACTAGTGGCACAAAGATAAATAAGCAGGGGTCTTGACCTCAAGGAACTTACAGTCTAATGGGAAAAGCACAGATAAATAACAGCTAAGTAAAACGTAACACTTTTGGTGCTATAATATGTGCATAGCCCAAGAATAATGCAAAACAGATCATTTCCAGGCCCCAGGTGATAGCTCTGATCATCCCATCTGGAGGAAAGTCCTCCCTCTGAGTCATCATCCTACCACTTAAGCCTGATCCCTCCTTACATGATCTGTCTACTGTTAGGGGTCCCATAATCCTAATGATCAAAGTAACAGGAACCCTCCATGTAATTATTCAGTCTTCCTCTACACTGGCTTCTCAGAGCCATACAGTTTGCCAATCTTATCTACTATGCCTCAACGATATCTTTTTTAACACTCCTCATTCTCACTGTCTTAATTCCATCCTTATAACTCTGACCTAAACAAACATCATAATCTCCTATCCAGGTTCCTGCTGCTTGTCGCTCCCATTTCATACCATGCCAGCAGATCACTCTGCAGGAAGCAAGATCTTTCTAAGAAATAACATTTGAAGTCCCCTACAATCTATTCCCAACCTTTCCAACTTGATCTCCAAATGCCACTCTCTTTCGCACATTCTGTGATCCCAATGAACTATATTTACGTAACAGTCATCACAAATACCACCCCCAACTCCACATCTTTCTCGAGAAATTCCTGATTAAAAAAATAAAGTTTCTTACCTCCCCAAGTACCTACCAATCCCAGCCATATTTTAAGATCCAAATTAAATGACGGCTTCCCTGGAAAAGTTTTATGTTTCTCCCATCTGGAAAATATTGCATTCTTTTTTTAATTTGCCTAGGAATTTATCTGTGCCTCTGTTCTCATTACTAATGTGATCTTCCCTAATAGAATGGATTTTTGAAGAGCAGGAATATCTTCATCTCCCAAAGCCCAATATATGTATGTAGTAAGTAACCAACAAATCCTCTGAATGTACTAGTGTCTATTAGTTTTACTTTGCAGTCAAACACAGTTTCCAGCAGCATATCTCAACAGGCTGAATTACTCACCTGATTTCCACAGGGAATTGTGCATTTGTGACTAGGAAACTGGAGATTTTACACTGGTGGAGTAGCTTCAAAAACCTGTTGATCTCTGGGTACATTATTGGTTCTCCCACAAGGGACAATGCACAGTGCTTTACCGTCATTCCTTCTTCAAAGCGCTCTGCTTGGACACCTGGTACTCCTGAAGAAGACAGTGAAAAGGAATAAGCTAAATAAGACACAGATAGAGGATGTCACTTACATTTTTCTTAATGATTCTTTGATTTTAAAGGGCAAATTCACTTAGTTAAAAACTATAAAACAAGAGCCAGAGTGGGGAAAAAACTAGAATTATTAAATCAGAAGTCAGTCAGCAATCTCATCCTTAGTTTTGGCATTGATTAAACCACATCAGTGCAAGCAGGCAAAACTAACTGTGTTAGCTAATTATGTGGAATGCAGAAGACATCACTTCCCATAATTTGCTTAGCTCTGCCTTCTTTCATGTTGATCTAAGAAAATGAACTCAGCATATCTACATAAGGAAAAGCCTCTTCTAGACCAATCATTTCCCCATGCATTCCTCAAGCATCCTGAATTGGGAAACTAAATGTAGTTGGTCCAAAGGTATAGAGGAATAAGGTAGCTCTCATGTTTGGTTTCACATTGGAATCACCCGAGGAGATTCAAAAAGTACTGTCACCTAGGTCTACCTCCAAAGAGTCTGCTCATTAGAATGGAAGCAAGCCAGAACAACAAGAGTTCTACAAGTTCCCCAAATGACTCTTACGTACAGCCAAGGTTGAAAACCAGTACATGAAACCAGAGAACCCCAAACCTTGTCTACATATTGGAATCACCTGGGTATCTTAAAACTTTCAAAATCCAGGCCGAAGCTCAGACCAAATAAATCACACTCTCTGGGGAATGGCACAGGCACCAGTTTTTGAGGCTCCTCAATGAGTCCAATGTGCAACTTTCGTAACCACTGACACACACCACTCATTCTCAACCCAAGCTGGACATTGGAATTACCCAAAGAATGGTTAAAATCCCAGTGTCCAGGCAGTATCCCAAACCAATTAAATCACAGTCTCTGGGGATAGGACTCAGGCATCATGATTTTTAAGTGCTCCTCGTGTGATTGCAGGGCACGGCTCAGTTTTGACAAGCACTGCTCTTGACTCAAGTGCAGAAGGCATTCGGAGACAGGCTGTCCTAGAAGTCCCGCAATCTAACAGAGAATGCAAAAGACTTGGAAACAATCTACATAGGCAAATAAAAATATATCTCCTTTACTGCAGATATTTCTAAATCAACTATCTCTAGGTTCTTTTTGAGGAATATATTCTCTCTGAAGGATACAGACTCCTCATGGAGATTAGGGGTGAGGAGAAGCATGTCCTTATGTTCTTTCAGTCACTTGTTAGTCATCTTTGAAACTTAATTTTCTTATCTATAAACTATACCTACTTCAAAAAACTTTTGTTAAGATTAAATGAGATGATGCATATAAAGGTCTTAGCAGAGCACCTGGCACACAAGAAACATCCATTAAGAATTTACTATTATCACCTTTATCCTGGTTTATTAAACTGATTAAATCCCAGTAACTGTCACCTTAACAACAACAAAGAATCTGTGGAAAATAAAGTTAACTTTCACTGCTCAATTGTTCCTTAATTTTCAAGAATTGATTTTATTTTATACACACACACAACACAATCTACTCGGAAATAAGCAAGTGCAAGTACATAACCAAGAGATCAAACCAACAGGATAGAGGTTAAAATGAGAATAATCTGAAAGTGACAGGTGATATCTTCCTTTATGACTAACTGCAATCCTAAGAATGTATTTCATGTCAGTATTTTTGGATGGATGAATAATTTTTTAGGTTATTGAAATCTAAGATCTTAACTCAAGTGAATCAAGGTTTTAAATAAAACTTGATCCTTAACTCATTCTGTGTTGCCAAGACAACTCAGCATTAAGTATAACATTTCCTTTTTGAAAAAAAGGTATCATTAACTTTAATCCCCCCATGAGCAGCTGAGTAGAGGGCAGATTTAACCTCAACTCCAAAAGTAACCTAAAACTCAGAAAGCAGAAGTCCTGGCCACTGGGAGTCAAATGTACTGGGTTTAAATTCTGGCTCTACCACTAAGCTAGTTTTGTGTCCTTGGTCAGGCCTCTTTCACTCTCTCCAAGCCCATTCCCTTATAATGGGAATTTTACACACACACACACCCCCACACACACAGAGCTATTATTAAATGAAATGAGTTACATGAAATACTTAGTAGGGTGCCAGGCCCAGCACATAAGCACTCACAACATGTTAGCTGCAACTATTTTTATTTTGTGAATTGAAAAAGAAATCCAGTTATTTTAATTACTTATAAGGGTAATTCCATTCAATTAAATGTATATATTGATCACCTAGTATGTGCTGAGCACTGTTTTAGAAGCTTTTTCTATCAGTAAATAAAACAGAGAAAGGTCTGTGCCTTTGTGGAGTTTACATTCTAGCCAATGAGATACAGAGACATAAAACATAATAAATCAGTAAATTCTACAGCAAAGCAGTCCAACAGAACTTTCTGTAATGAAGGAAATGTTCTCTTTCTGCGCTAATACAGTAGCCACTAATCACACGTGGCTACTGAGCACTTGAAATGTGGCTAGTGTGAAAGAGGAAGTGAATTTTTAATTTTATTTAATTTTTACTAATTTAAAAGGGCCACATGTGGCTAATGGTTACCATACTAGATATACATTTCTATAAGATATTAGAAGGTGATAAGCATATGGGGGAAAAAAGGTAGAGCAGGGTGAAGAAGATGTGGAGTGCCAGGAGGAAAAACCGCCATGCAGGCTGGGCACAATGAACCTCACTGAAAAGGTGAGGTCTGACACGGAGGAGATGAGGCAGTGGGCCAAGAGAGCAAAGAGGGGAGACACAGGCGGGAGCCTGTCGATGGGTTCAAGGAATCTGAGTAACGTGGGTATTCACCACAGGGTTTTGAGAAGAAGAATGGCATGAACTAATTTTTGTTTTAAATGGATCAGATTGGGTTCTATATTGAGAACACAGGGGCAAGGAGAGAAGCTAATCTGTCAAGAGCTGTTATATAATCTAAGCAAGAAATGATGGTGGCTTGGACCAAGGTGGTGACAGTGGAGGTGGCAGGAAGGAATCATCAGCTGGATCTATGTTGACAGTTTAGTCAAGAGGAGTTTCGAATGAATTGGATGTAGGGTAGGAGAGAAAGAGAGGTGTCAATGGCTGCTACAAAGAGTTTGGCCTGAGCAACTAGTTGCCATCAACTCAGACAAAGAAAGCCTTAGGGGTAACAGGACAGAGAGGGGGACCAGGGACTGAATCCTAGGACACTCACATTTCTGGGGAGAGGAGGAGGGATCAACAAAGGACACTACCAAGGAGCAGCCAGGGAGGAAGGGAGAAAACGTAAAGCAAAGAAACCAACTGCCATCTTTTCTAGAGAGCTACAACTCAAAATATCATAAACATACTTGCTATTTAGACAATCACAAACACAAACAAACAAAAGACCAAAAAAAACCCAAAATCCCTGTGTGTAAACTTTTTAAAGTAATGGATTCTGAGATTTAAAAATTATCCTGATTCTCTCAAAAGTAAGGTGTCGAGAGATATATGCAAAACCTCGGTTCTGTCCTTCATAAAAGCACATTTCTATTGCATGCTCACTGCCAGAGGCCATTACAGTGGTCCTTCCAAAGACAAGCCTCCAGGACTCAACTTCATGTCTTCTTTCACCGTCCTCAAAGAAATATGACAAAAAATAAAACAGCCTCCAAATTTCTAATGGAAAGAATTCCTGGAGAAGAAAGAAACAGGCAACAGGAAACATATTTCAGTAGCATCTCTATAGTGCTATTTCCCACTATGTGATACACACACACACAATCTGTTCTCCTCATGGTTCCCAAACTTTAACCCTTTCAGAACTAAACTCTGCTGTTTTGTTATTCTATTTTTTATGGTTTGTTTGTTTGTTTTTTGTTAAGCAAGTTTTCTGACATTTCTCTTATCCTGAACAGCTTCCTGATCTTGGATAATCACAACTACAGTCAGCAGATTAACTAAGACACATACTTTATCTCACTGAAAGATGTCAAAGCAAGAATTGAAGATTCCAGATTTTTTATCCTAATGTCATAACAATAAACCAAATAACACACACCAAAAAAAGGTGATACACTGCTCAGCATACAGTATTCCTATGTCTAAAGTTTGGGCCAATCAGAAATAAAACATTCTCTTCTTTCTGCCCATAACAATGCAGTTCCTAGCCAAAGATCTTCCCAGGAACGTTTCCTGGCTGAAAGTCAAAAATAATAACTGATATAGACAATTCACTGTGAGGTTTTTCATAAATAAGTTTTCAGAAAACAATTAGCAGGTGGTGTTCTCTTCCCCACCTCCACATTTCTTCCTGATGTGTACTTTAGCATACCTAGTTTGTGAAACCCATCTGCTAGAGATGTTTTATTTTTTGCAGTGCTCCACTTCTAGCTTAAAGTATAGAGAAAAAACACCTAGCAACAAACGATGTCTTTTTCATCTTTGCGTCTTTAGCACCAAGGACATTTCTGACTAAGAATGTTCAATCACTTGATGTTTGCTGAATTGATGAAAAACTGAGCTAAAGAAACCTCAACCCCATTCTCTGGGAACTGCTTCTCCCTGCCATGGTGGTAAGGGGGCAGGCAGCATTTTGAAAAGACGCTGAGTTGCACTCAAATTCTGACCCACTTTTAATCAATATAAAGTTAATTTTGCATGTGTATAAAGAGAAAGCTAATAAAGGTCATGAAAACTAAGATATTTTAATGACTCAGTGAAATAACTGAAAAGACAATGATTGCCCTCAGAATTGAGAACAGTGGCACAAAAGAGAAGTACTTAAAAACTCAGAGAATAACTTCAAAATCTGCTCAAGGCTGGCCACTTAGCTAAAGTTGGAAACTCAGAGACAATAAGCAACGATACCCATCCTACACAGAAATAAAATCACACAATGATTGGACCAGACCCATGGGAGAGAAGAGGTGTTCATCATGGGGTGGAAAAGCATATGAGAAAACAAAGGACTCCAAGCCAGAGTAAGGGAAATTATCAATGCACTAAAAGAGTGGAACTCTAAAACGTGGCTAAAGTGGAGAGATCCAGAATATAATAAACTGAGAAAGAAATGGCTTCAAGGCTTTGAAAATTGCCTATAATTTCCAATTTATAAGAATTCTGTTCCTAAGCATTTCTGTTTAAGCCTGAAATTTGTATTCCCATAGATATATTATTATTAAAATGAAAATTAAGTGACCATGCAAACTCCCAAACACCTAATTAATCTGTAATATACCTAAATTATAATGCTAATAAATCAGTTTCAATATCACCTAATCTAATTCAGATATTTTTTCTGGTAGGAAAATGTATTCTAAGTTCCAATTAAGGAAACCGGAAATCACATTTCTTTCTGGTTTTTTGTTTCTTTCTTTCTTTGTTTTTAAGCCACAGGGGACACAAGGTAATATTATGGGGACTCCAACAGAGAAACTCCAATATGGGTGTCAAAGAAGAGAAAGAGGAAGTTGATGCCCACAGGGCATCTCTAGGTGGGCTTATCTTTACATCGCATGAGATAAGTCACTTCTCCAGGCCAATCTCTAGTGAGGAGTTCAGATTTGAGGAAGACAGAGAGTAAATCCTCCATCCGGGCCAAAACAAGATCTGGAGTTACATTTCTGCATCTTTAGAGTTCAAGAGTAGGATCCCATGTTAGGCTTATACCCAGCTCAGCACACTGGGTTCAAAAGAGATAGGGTGACTTACCCACAGTCTATAAGCATCAGCCTCATCATACTTATTCTAAGGCTGACCTAGACAGAAAGCAGGGTGACCTGTTTTATTTCTATCTATTCTCCTAAGGAAGAATGAAAGGCAGAACACAGAGATTTCACTTAGTGCAGGAAGAATTCAGGTTTGTAAAAAAGAAAACTTAAGACTATAACCATTGTAAAGCCTAGAATAAGTAATTCAGTGAAGTTATAAAATCTCATTGCCTAGTGAATGTCTACAATAAAAGCAACCACCACCAATTTGAACAGTTTAGATTACTTTCTGCCAAGAGCCAAGAGAATAGAAAACACAACCAATGTTCTGAAATACTAAACTTCTATAATGTTGCCAGAAGAGCATTGTTTTAAAAGAAAACATAACATTTTTTTTGTTTAAGTGTTACAGACTACCACCAGTTTTCCAGAAGGGCTCTGGATTCTTACAAATTATGTATTTTACCCTTTAGTAATTGGGGTTTTTTTCTCTTCCAATATTATAGTTTCAGAGCAAGATTTACTGTGACTATTATAGCAATAAAACAGATTGTCAAAAAGTAATGGCTATTGAAGCTCCGAATGAAGTAAAAGCATTAAACGAATAGTCACCACAGCCCAAAATTGAAAATTAAGGGAGCTCTTACTCATTGTGAAAATATAAAACAAAAAGAACTCCCATATGCTGGCTCAGGGGTGGGGAACCTGTAGCCTTAAGGCCACATGTGGCCTTCTAGGTCCTTAAGCATGGCCTTTTGACTGAATCCAAATTTTACAGAACAAATCCTTTTATTTTTATTAACACATTTTGTCTGTCTTTTATATTTTTATTTTATTTTTAAAATGAACATATTTAAAATGCCAAAGAATAAAATAAGTTTCAACAAAATAATCCTCCCAGATTGACTGGCACAATTAGAACCGGCAAATTAGCCGTAAGGGCTAAATTGATGGCTACTATGCTCATGATTTAGTTCTAACTTCCCCCGCTTGACTGGTGCCACTACTGCACAAGGCTGGCTGGTGAGAGTTTATGAGGGTCAAATAGGCCAGTTTGTTATCAGCTTTTGATAACAGTGCACTGTGTTTCCATTTGAAGTGGAATTTGTGAACAGCTGCACAGCTCAACAGTATTTTTTAATTCTGTCTGCTTAACAGCCCATCATGTCAAAGAAGACTAAGAGAATGCTGAAGGAAGAAAACAGGTTTTTTTAATGAGGATGGGGAATTCCAATATTATCTTGTTTCTGCTAAAGATAAGATGATTTGCTTGCTTTATGATACTGCAATATCCACATTAAAGAAATTCAATGCTCACCAGCATTATAACACTCATAAGGACCACAAATATTTTAAATTAGAGGGAGAGGTGCAAAAGGTAACTTTAGCACAGAGATTTTTTGCAGAAATCAAAAGATGAAAAGCAAAAGCAAAGACAATTCTTCCAAGCATCAATAAGACCTGGAAATAATGCCACTGAAGCAACTTATAAAGTCGCTTATATACTCAGGGGAAAAGGGAAAGCCATTCAGTGATGTAGAAATTGTGAAAGAATGCTTTGTCAAAGTTGTAGGATGCTTAGACCCTGATAACGTTTCAAAGTACAAACAACTGCCTCTTTCAAGGAGAGCCGTAACTGATCGGCAGCATGAATTAGCCTTCAACTTAACAAAACAACTGCATGCAATACTTCAAGAGGAAAATATATATTATTCGACTGCTTTTGAATCAACTGATACTACTCACTCAGCACAGGTTTTATACTTCATTCGGGTCATAACAGAAGATTTTCTTTGCTATGAAGAATTACTCACTTCGGACACTTTTGTGAACAGAACATGGGGAATAGACATCTTCAACAACTTTCAAGATAAATGTCGTAAAGTTGGGCTGAATTTGGTAATATTTAGTGAGTGTATGTACAGATGGTGCACCTTCCATCACAGGAAAACATGAAGGAGTTACTGCACAGATTAAAAAAAAGTATTAAGAGATCCAGATGCTCTCATTTCTTTTCACTCTATCTTGCATCAGCAAAATTTCTGTGCTAAAGCTATTATTTTAAGTGACACTCTGCAAATGCAACATGGCATCATCAGTTTTATAACATGCTGAAGTTGAAAAATAAGGTATTCAGTGTGGATTTGCCATATCATTCTTAAGTGCGTTGGCTATTGCAGGGACAGGTATTAGCCAAAATTTTATCTCTGTGAGAACAGGTAGTTAAATGTTATGAAGAACAGAATCAGCAATGTGAATTATTGAAAGATTTCTATAGGAATGCAGCATTTCTGTGTGATATCATGTCAAATCAAAATGACTTGAATATTTCTTTGCAAGGTAAAACTAAGTGTATATATGGTATGTGGCGAAAAATCCAAACATTTCAAAAAAGCTATCTTTTTTTAAAACACTTCTTCTTCAGAAGGAAATTTCAGATGAACATTTTCCCCAGTTAGCAAAGGTAACTGATGAGCAGGATGATATATGCCTGTGGTCTCCAACCCCTGGGCCATGTACCAATACTCATCCCTGGCCTGTTAGGAACCAGGCTGCACAGCAGGAAGTGAGTGGCAGACAAGTGAATGAAGCTTCATCTGTATTTACCGCCACTCCCCATCACTTGCATCACTGCCTGAGGAGCTCCAACTCCTGTCAGATCAGCGGAGGCATTAGATTCTCATAGGGCACTAACCCTACGCATGTGAGGGATATAAGTTGTGTACTCTTTATGAGAATTTGTCCAAAACCATCCCCCCCCACAACCCCCGCCCAGGTCCGTAGAAAAATTTTCTTCCATGAAACCGGTCCCTGGTGCCAAAAAGGTTGGGGACCACTGATATATGTGCATCATTTGAAGAATACACAGCTCTTACAGACCTACTAATTGGAGAATACAATAAAAGGTTCACTGACTTTGAGACTCATGACACTCAAATTAACATTTCAGCCTCACTTAGTTGATATCACCAAGGCACCTAAAGAACTACAGATGGAACTGATTGAGCTCTCAGTAGATGACATTTTAATGCCATTGTTTAATGCTAAGAAAGATCTAATTGAAATATGGAAAAATGTAGAATATCCACACCTTTGGCGACATACCTGAAAAATGCTTTCTTGTTCTTCAACCACTTATTGCTGAGAATCTACATTCTCCTACTTAACCCAAATCAAGATGCCCTTAAGGTCACAAATGACTGATACCCATCTAGAGGATGTGGACCTCCATGTTGCAACCAAATATTCAAATGCTTTCCAACAAAAAGCAGACACAACGAAATCATTAAAAGGTTAATTTTAAAATTAATAGTTTTCATTTTTTGAAATTATTAAGTACATAGTAGTTAGATTTTTTACAAAATAATGTACATTTTTAAGTATATCTAATTGAAGTTTCTTGAATGCAGCCTTCCAACATGCAAAGGTTCCCACCCCTGTGCTGGCCTATCTACACCCACCACACCTCCAAACATATACCTGTTTTCTACTGGTTTAAAGAAAAACTGCTTTGCTAACCTGAAGAGTGTCAGTGTGCAAATATCAACCAGTTCCACTTTGAAAATCGTTCTAGCAAATTTATTGCTGATTAAATAAATAGGTAGTTTGCTGACATGGTAATATTTTGTCAAGTCAATCAAGGCATAAAAAGAACACTTTGTGGAAATTACCAGGGTAAAATAGATACCATATATATGCTATTTTTAAGGATGAAATTGCTGGCAGTTGTTGAATTGCTGGGGATCATTCCCTCCCTCTTACACATTCTAACCCCTACCAGGATTCACTTATCCATAGATTTGCTCTATTCTTTCTCCCTGCCATCCTGTATCCAACCATCCCCCTACAAGACAATATACATTTTAAAATTCTTTTGTTTCTTACACCATGGGAACCCAAAGACAAACCATTTGAGATCCCTACTGATTAAAGTAAGCCCAAGGTACTACCAGACATAACTTTTTGCGCAGGACAAGCCCTCAAACAAGCTTGGCAGACAACAAAGAACATATGCTCACTGAACTCACCTAACACATTTTATTAACGTCAACAAAGTCTACCTCATGATTTATTCACTACTTATTTCCATTTAAAGTACATTTGCAAAAATGCTCCTGTCAGAAAAATTACTATCAAAACTCAGATCGTCATTCTATATCAAAGACATCTCAAAATGGAGAAATGAATGTCTACTCTTCAGGGCTGCTTCCTCCCCACACAGGATGCATTTAGGGAGATACCAGCACGTCCAAGAAACACATATCCCCAGCCATCATCCCATTATTTAAAGGTTCAATTTGCTCTTCAAGCACTAAACTAAAAATAAACTTATTAGAATATACAGATAAAATTACTGACATTTCCTGCTGCTTCTGATACTATTCTCTGTGATTCTTAATTTTGTGTGTCAACTTGGCTGGGCCATGGTGCCCAGATTTTTGGTCAAACATTATTCTGGATATTTCTTTGAAGGTGTTTTTTGGATGAGATTAACATTTAAATTGGTGGACTGTGAGTAAAGCAGATTACCCTCCATAATGTGGATGGACCTTATCCAATTGGTCAGATTATCTTAACATAACAAAGGCTGACCTCCTCCAAGAAAGAATTCTGCCAGCAGAGTGCCTTTACACTTGAACCACCACTCTCCCCTGAGTCTCCAACCTGTCAGTGAACTCCATCAGATTTTAAACTCACCAAGCCTCTACAATTATGTGAGCCAATTCCTCAAAAGGAATGAATGAATGAAATCTCCCTCACTCTCCATACATAAGGACACACACACACACACACACACACACACACAAAATCAGTTCTGCTTTTCTGGAAAGCCCTAATATACTATCCAAAGAAAACAATACTTTGCCTTGAAATTTATTAAAAAGATATATAGCTTCCATGAAGATCAACAATCAATAATATTAACTAGGCCAACAGTGAGTCTAAGAAAAGCTAGTTAAATTCTAGATGTGGAGCTTACCAGTTCCTTACCAATATTTCATTTAATTTTCCGAAAGACTGATAAGAGACACCACTTTATCCAAATAACAGAAAGTAATTTGTTCCCCCAACCCCCCAAAAAGTGTTTGAAACTAAAAATCAAGGTGAAAAATTAAATAATCATTAGTAATCTTTGAAGATGTACAAAAATAAGTCAGCCCATACACAGACACACAAAAATACGTATAGGTCAACTTTCCCTAGAAAACTCATGAAGAATAAAATAAAAGTATAATTATTGACTAATTGTCTTTTATATATCACTATCAATTCTGATATTTACATTACTTTTTTCCATTTCTCATAAGAAATAAGAACAGTAATAAGAAGTACTATAATCTAAGAAAGAGTGACCTGAACAGAACAAATTTCATTGCATAAAAGAATCACCTGACCTTCAGAATGCTAATTACTGGGGTTTATAAAGATTCCCACATATGTTGTTAACACCATAGAGTGCCCATATCAAAACAGCCTCGGTTGGAATTTTTTTTGTTGTTGCATGTAAAAGTAAAGGAGAATACAGGAAAGAAGGAGTCACCAGTGATAGGTGGACACAGGAGCACACAGATTTAAAAGGGAACCTAACAAATTTCAATTCATCAGCTACAGCTATTGCTTTATAAAGCCATTGCTTTGTAAGTCCACCATATCTATCTATAGTAGCGGTTTTCAAAGTGTCCCCAGCTCAACAACACCCAGAAACCTGTTAGAAATGCACATTCTAGGGCTCCACCTCAGGCTTACTGAATCAACCTCTGGGAAAGAAAACCAACAATCTGTGTTGTAACAAGCACTCCAGATGATTCTGATGTGTGATAAAGTTTGAGAACGAGTGATCGCCAGTAAAGTCAAATATTTTTCAGTATGAGACAGAATCAAATCAGGGGATTCTAGAAACTGAGTGGCAGAATTTTTACTACATCACTATGGATCATGAGGAAGAAATTTTTATTAATATTATCCCTCCTTTTTTATAAGGCATTTATTCAACACTGCTTTCCCAACACTAACTGACATTATTTAAGAATTTTTCAATGACCTAAAATTTTCAATCCATGCATAAGGCTGCTTGAGCTCACCAAGACAGAACAATAGCAAAGGTTTTTAAAAAAGATGATGATACATTCCCAGGCAAAACTTACAGGTTGAGTACACCACATTATAAGTTGCTACACTTTGGATTAAATTTTTAGTTCTTCCATCATATGGCATATAAAAGCTAAAAGGCCAAATAGATATAACATTTCTACAAAGTTTTCACTTCCTTATAGGAAAATTTGCCAGTGGGGACAAAATCCTACCAAAGAAGCAATTCCTCGGCCAATTTGATTCAGGCTATTCACAGGCAATTAACATTCCTTTGTAAAGGGAAAATAAGTACCTTTAAACTGCTTAATCATGTTCTGATGGTTTTCGATGGCTTCCTTTAAGATCATTTCAGGCTGGTCCATCTTCCACCGCCATTCAGTGCCCACTGGATTGGTGTGGTGCCTAGGAACAAGATGCAAAGTTCTAAAGCTGCGGTTCCCAGTTCCTGGGCCGTGGACCGGTACCGGTCCATGACCTGTCAGGAACTGGGCCACACAGCAGGAGGTGAGCGGAGGGCAAGGGAATGAAGCTTCATCTGTATTTACAGCCACTCCCCATTGCTTGCATCACTGCATAAGCTCCGCCTCCTGTCAGGTCAGCAGTGGCATTAGATTCTCATAGGGGCACAAACCCTACTGTAAACTGCACACGCGAGAGATCTAGGTTGCACGCTCCTTATGAGAATCTAATGCCTGATGATCTGAGGTGGAGCTGAGGCGGTAATGCTAGCGCTGGGGAGCAGGTGCAAATGTAATAAATGTAATGTGCTTGAATCATCCCAAAACCATCCCCCCACCCCCAGTCTGTGGAAAAATTGTCTTCCACGAGACCGGTCCCTAGTGCCAAAAAGGTTGGGGACCACTGTTCTAAAGGACTCCCTGTAATGAGATCTTGGCTAGTCATCTGCTATGAAGTAGTCCATAAAATCACAAAATCAGGGTTGGTTTCCTCCTAAGAGCTCAACTGTTTATACCAGTATTTTCTAACTTGTTTTAAGTCATGACACCTGGCAGAGAGGAGTGACTAGAGAAGAGAAGTCACTCAACATCTCTGCCCAGCCCCTGGTCTTAATTGAGTCAACTCTGGTTACAAATTGACAGAACACTCTTTCTTGCTTTTAATCATGTTAAC
This sequence comes from Daubentonia madagascariensis, assembly GCA_023783475.1. Taxonomy (NCBI): domain Eukaryota; kingdom Metazoa; phylum Chordata; class Mammalia; order Primates; family Daubentoniidae; genus Daubentonia; species Daubentonia madagascariensis. The sequence continues at coordinate 9,767,524 of JAKFHU010002004.1, read as the reverse complement.
TATGTACATACACAAACAAGGCAACATGTTGCCACCATATTATTACCAACTATTTCCAACATTTCATAAAGTGAGTGAGGAAAGCTGGAACACTTAGGTTTGGAAACCACACTGGGAGGGCCAGAGAGAGCACGTGTTGATGCAGGCCTGAGAAAAAGACAAGAAACTCCTCCCAGTACCTTCTCCCCTAGATCCCTTACAGAACAAAAGTAGGGAGTGATCAACTTTCAATGAGATCATGAGAGTGGACATTTTCTTTCACTCTGTTTAGTAGGAGAAAACTGCAGCCATAGCCCCAGCCATATCCTTTTTGCAATCAACAGAACTGGAAAAGTCACATCCTAAATCAGCACACTTAGATAATGATGGTCATTTCTGTAACTCTCCTTTTTCATACATTTTTGTGGTTAATCAAGTTCCACTCATACTGATGCATCATTCTCTTGTTATGTTACTATACATCTCATCAGTCAAATCTGGGAGGTTGACCAGTCACTGGATCTCTTTGAGGGGACTCTGCGTGTCTTATTCCACCATTTCCCAAGGTTTGTTCTAAAGGATGCTACATAAGACAAAGGGATGGGAAAGTTCTGAGAAGAGCCGCGTTCTACATTATCTTTTCGGAGAATCACAAAGTCCTCTCAGATTATTTTTGATCTTATATGTTTTTACTTCCTTATTATGAATGAATATTTCCCATTATTCATTTTATCTGGGTATTACCAGTTAAAGAAACTATATTTCTGTACCATTACTCTGTGTCTAGTCACTTTCCTAAATTCTCTTATAAACTGTAACATTTTTCCAGTTATTTTTCTTAGATTTCCTAGGCATATAATCATATATTATGATATAGTTCCCCCTTTACAATACTTTTATTGCATTTGTATTTCATGTCTCCTTACATTGGCCAGGACATCCACAAAAATATTAAATAATAGTGATGAAATCTGTCACCCTGGTTAGATTTTAACATTCAATAAAAATGTTTCTAGTGTTATATCATAAAATACATTTGCTTGCTCAGAATTAACAACTTACAAGAAAACAAAATAACATGTTCATTTATCAGATAGGAAAGGATTTAGAAGTTTGACAATACTCAGTATTGGTAAGGAGGAAAAACATTCCCTCTCATGCTGGCAAGGCCAGAGAAAGAGGCCTGTCTCCTAGTGCAGGCCTGGGAAAGGGACAAGAAATGCCGCTTGGAAGCTACTCTCCTATATCATTTATGGAACAAACGCCTTTATCTGTGAGGGAATTGGGAAAAAACCTGCAGCAAACCAGCCCCTATGCTATAAACAGGTATCCCTAAAGGAATTTGAAGGCTGTGGTACACTGAGAATAAGCATAGAAACAACAGACCTCAACTGGTGCCCAACTCCTGACTAGATTTACTCAAACTCCAACAATAAATGCCCAACAGAAGGAAAGGGGTGCCCATTTCCAAACACACACACAAAAATCCACCTCAGTCTCTAATGCCCTAAACTAGATGTCCAACTTTAAAACCCAAAAAAATTATGAGGCATGCAAAAAGGCAAGAGAAATAACATACTTCCAATAGACAAAGCAACAAATAGAACCAAACTCATATGACACAGGCTGAGGCAGGAGGATCACTTGAGACCAGGAGTTTGAGAGCAGCCTGGGCAACACAACAAAACCCCATTTCTGCAAAAACAATAATTTAAAAATTAGCCAGGCATGGTGGTGCATGCCTTAGTCTCAGCTACTCTAGAAGCTGAGGCAGAAGGATCACTTGAGCCCAGGAATGTGAGGTTGCAGTGAGCTATGATGACACCACTGTACTCTAGCCCAGGCAACAGAGCAAGACACCATTAAAAAAAAAAAAATTACGCACTATGATCAAGTACAATTTATCCCAGGGATACAAGGATGGTTCAATACACACAAATCAATAAATGTGATACATCACATCAATAGAATGATAGACAAAAACCATATGATGATCTCCATAGACACAGAAGAAGCATTTAGTAAAATTCAACTTCCTTTATGATAAAAACTCTCAACAAATTAGGCACAGAAGGAACATAGCTCAAGACAATAAAAGTCATATATGACAAACCCATAGCTAATATCATACTGAATGGTGGAAAGTTGGAAGCTTTTGCCCTAAGAACTGGAACAAAACAGGATGCCCACTTTTACCATTTTTATTTCACATAGTACTAAAGTCCTAGCCATAGTAATCGGCAAGAAAAAGAAATAAAAGGCATCCACATTGGAAAGGAGAAAGTCAAACTGTCCCTATTTGCAGATGACATGATCTTATATACAAAAAAAACCCTAAAAACCTCACTAAGAAACTCTTGGAACTGACAAATGAATTCAGTTGTAGGATACAGATTCAACATATTAATACAAAAATCAATAGCGTTTCTTTTCTTTTTTTTTTTCTTTTCTTTTTTCTTTTTTAGAGGCAGTCTCATTCTGTCACCCAGGCTACAGTGCAGTGGCGCAATCACAGCTCACTGCAAACTCAAACTCCTGGGCTCAAGCAATCCTCCCACCTCAGCCTTCTGCACAGTTGGGAACACAGGTGCGTGCCACCATGCCCGGCTAATTTTTTTTATTTTTTGCAGAGACAGGGTCTTACTATGTTGCCCAGGCTGGTCTCAAATTCCTGGCCTCAAGCAATCCCCCCATCTCAGCCTCCCAAAGTGCTGAGATTATACGTGTGAGCCACTGCACCCGGCCAAAATCAGTACATCAAACTAAAAAGCTTCTGTACAGCAAGGAAACAATCAACAGAGTGAAGAGACAGCCCGCAGAATGGGAGAAAATATTAATATTTCCAAACTATTCTTCTGACAAAGGACTAATATCCTGAATATACAAGACACTCAAACAACTCAGCAGAAAAAAAATTATAATCTGATTTAAAAATGGGCAAATGATTTGAATAGACCTTTCTCGAAAGAAGATATACAAGTGCCAAGCAGATATATAAAGAAATGTTCAACATCACTACTCATTAGGGAAATACAAATCAAAACCACAATGAGATTTCATCTCACCCCAATCAGAATGGCTATTATCAAAGAGTAAATGCTGGTGAAGATGCAGAGAAAGGAGAACTCTTATACACTGTTGATGGGAATGTATAGCCATTATGGGTAACAGTATAGAGGTTCCTCAAAAAACTAAATATAGAACTACCATATGATCCAGCAACCTCACTATTGGGTATACATTCAAAGAAAAGGAAATTGGTATATTGAAGAGATACCTGCACTCCCATGTGTACTGTAGCACTATTCATAATAGCGAAGATATGGAATCAACCTAAGTGTACATCAATGGATAAATGGATAAAGAAAATGTGGTATATAAAAAATCAACTCACGATGGATAACAGACTTAAACCTAAGACGTGAAACCATAAGAATTCTAGAAGAAAATGTTGGAAAAACTCTTATAGACATTGGTCTAGGCAAAGAATTTATGAAGAAGAACCCCAAAGCAATCACAGCAGCAACAAAAATAAATAAATGGGACTTGATCAAATTAAAAAGCTTCTGCACAGCCAAGGAAACTATCACTAGAGTGAACAGACAACCTACAGAATGGGAGAAAATATTTGCATGCTACACATCTGATAAAGGGCTGATAACCAGAATCTCTACAGAACTTAGGAAAATCAACAAGAAGAAATCAAACAACCCCATTAAAAAGTGGGCAAAGGACATGAACAGAAACTTTTCAAGAGAAGTCAGAATAATGGCCAGCAAACATATAAAAAATTGCTCAAATTCTCTAATCCTCAGGGAAATGCAAATCAAAACCACAATGAGATATCACTTAACTCCAGTGAGATTGGCTTGTATCAAAAAGTCCCGAAACAACAAGTGTTGGTGTGGATGTGGAGAGATAGGAAAACTCATACACTGCTGGTGGGACTGCAAATTAGTACAACCTCTATGGAAAGTAATGTGGAGATACCTCAAAGAACTAAAAGTAGAACTACCATTTGATCCAGCAATCCCACTATTGGGTATTTACCCAAAGGAAAAAAGACATTCTATAATAAAGACATCTACACTTGAATGTTTATAGCAGCACAATTCATGGTTGGAAAGATGTGGAAACAACCCAGGTGCCCATCAATATACATGAGTGGATTAATAAAAGGTGGTATATGTATACCATGGAGTACTACTCAGCCATAAAAAACAATGGTGAATTAACACATCTGGTATTTTCCTGGTCGGAGCTAGAGCCCATTCTTCGAAGCAAAGTAACACAAGAATGGAAAAACAAGCACCACTGGTCCTCACCATTAAATTGGTACTAACTGATCAATACTTATGTCACACATGGAAATAATATTCATCAGGGGTCGGGCAGGTGGGAGAGGGGTGGAGGGGATGGGAAAACTCACACTTAATGGGTGCGGGGTGCACTGTCTGGGGGATGTTCATGATTATAGCTCTATCTTGGGCAGTGCAAAGGCAATATATATAACCAAAGGGTTTGTACCCCCATAATATTCCGAAATAAATAAATAAATAATAAATTAAAACTAGAAAAGAAAAAAAAAAAAGGTGGTCTATATACACAATGAAATATTATTCAGCCATAAAAAGAATGAAATTCTGTCATTTGCAGTAATATTGGTGAGCCTGCAAAACACTATGTTAAGGGAATAAGCCAGGCACAAAAAGACAAATACCACTCATACGTGCAAGCTAAAAAAGTTGATCTCACAGAAGTAGAAAGTAAAATAGTCGTTACGGCCTGGGAAGGGTAGGGGGAAGGGAGGGATGGGGAGAGGTTGGTTAAGGGATACAAAATTACAGCTAGATAAGAGGAATAAGTTCTAGTGTTCTGTAGCACTGTAGGGTGACTATAATTAACAATAACTTCTTGTATATTTTCAAATAGGAAGAACAGAGAATTCTGATTGTTCCCAACACAAAGAAATGATAAATGCTTGATGTGATGGATATGCTAATTACCCTGATTTGATCATTACACATTGTATACCTGTATCAAAACATCACATTGTACCCTACTGTATGTCACGTTGTTAAAATCATGATGTGTCGATTAAAAGTAGTATTTTAAAAAATCACTTTTGAGGCAAATATGTCATTTTGAATACTATAGTAGTATAAGGATCAAATAGCACTAAAGCGTTGATCCAAAGTGAATACATTCTCAATAAGGAAAAAATAAAATCTCACAAATGTTAAGAAAATCTTAGCTCGAGGATGGATTTTTATCAAAACTAAGACACTGCTTTATAATAAAATTATATCATGTTCCTACCAACTATAAAGAATGAGAGATGTTTGTGGAAGGAGCACACCTGAACAACTACTTTCAAAGCAAAAGGCCCTTCATACACATTTCTTTCCTCCTGTTTTCTAAACAATGATTTAACTTAGCAGACTAAAATCTGGTTTTAAATCTTTATGTGCTTTGATATGAAAGGATCAATATAAAGTAGGAGCAAAAAGAACAAGGTATAGAACATTACAGAGTATCCTGAGAGCTGTGTGTACATATACAAAAACTTTTATATACATATTGATACACACAGACATATGAATTTGTCTGTGTATGTACAGAATATCTCTGAAAACCTGGGTGGCTACAGGACACAAATGGAAGTGAGACAATTTTCGCAGTATAACTTTTTGTATATTTTTTATTACACACGTGGGTGACCTCTCAAAATACATTTCAAATATATTTTAAAAGCTGGTGGTACTACTCAAGACAAGTATAACTTGTATAAGACATACAAGAATACTTGTATAACTATATGGAGACATAATTCACATACCATAAAATTCCCCCATTTAAAGTGTACAAATCATTGGCTTTTAGTATAGTCACAGAGTTGTACATCATCACCAAAATCAATGTGAAACACTTCATCATCCCAAAAAGAAACCTCACGCCCCTCAGCCATCACTCTTCAATCCCCACTCCCCTCCGCCCTAGACAACTACTAACCGTTCCATGTCTACAGATTTGTCTATTCTGGGCATTTCACAAAAATGCAATCATACAATTTGTGGTCTTTTATGACTGGCTTCTTTCACTGAGCATAATATTTTCTTTTTTTAAAAATTTTAATATATTTTGTAGAGTTGTCCAGGCTGGTCTCAAACTCCTAGCCTCAATCAGTCCTCCCACCTCAACCTCCCAATTCACTGGGATTACAGGCATGAGCCACTGCACTTGGCTTAGCATATTTTCAACGTCCATCCATGCTGTAGCATGTATTATAATAGCAGTACTTAACTTCTTTTTATTGCCAAATAATATTCTTTTGAATGAATACACCACATTTTGTTTATCCATTCATCAGTTAATGGACATTTAGGATATTTCCACTTTGGGCATATTGGGAATATCTTTTCATGTGCTTATTGGCCATTTGTATATCTTCTTTGGATACCTGTCTATTAAGATCCTTTGCCCATTTTTTTTAAATTGGGTTATTTGTTCAAGAAAGATATAACTCTTCAAATTTTCAAAGAATGAAATTTTCACTTAAAGAAACAGAAATAAGAGACATACAATAGTGAATCTGTGATATCTATATATGATACCCAATAAATCCTTCTGAAAATTAGTGATATAATATTTTATCTATCCATAACAGTCTACTTCACATATTATCAAGATAAAGTAAAAATTTTTAAAAACTCACCTATGTATACATATCCTATTGTAGTTTTAAAACACTGTCTGTCATATGCACAATCTCGCTTAAGCAATTAAGCCTTACAGCAACGCTGTGAGGAAGGTACTGCTGTTTTACTTTACAGTTAGGAAACTGAGGCTCAGAGGTTATTTTAAGAATCTACTAAAAAGAGAAAATAATAATAAAACATTTATGTAAGCATTTAAATCACTTTTTAATGGGCAATCCCTAACATTCTTGTTACTCTTCATTGAAACAGATGGTGAATTCTAATTTTAAAAGTTAGTATACTAGTACTTCTTCACTAGAAGCCATGGTAAATGAAATATCTCCATTTACCTAGATCTTTCTAAAATATCATTAATGAATTTGTTAAGTATATTGTTTGCTTTTTTTAAATCTGGGTAAATTTATTGCTCAAGAAACTGAAGGACTGCATTATTGGCTATAAACAGGTAACTAAGGTTGAAAGGCATTACCTGCTACATCCTGTTATCTCTTTTGAATCTTGACCTACAAAATAACAACTACTTATATCTATAACCTTAAGAAGAGATTAGGAAATACACTTACTGTAAAATGTAAAACAATGTAAACTAGGACACAAAGCACTTAATTATTTCTCCTAAGTATAATGTGATCCAAATATTTCAGTCCACATAATCATATAACTAACATGCTTTTGTTTTGCAAATACTCACCCTATAATATTTCAAATTTTGTAAACATATACTCTGTCCTTAAAAGAAATATTCTATCTCAAGTTACTTCAATGCTACCATGTTCCAGCAATCCCCTTCACTGAAATAGCACCTATGGACTATTGAACACAGATTATCTCAACCTTTAGCATTATTGCCATTTTGGACTAGATAATTCTTTGTGTGGAGAATTGTCCTGTGCATTATGGGATGTTTAGCAGCATCCCTGGCCTGTACCCAACAGATGCCAGTACTACTCTCTGTAGCTGTAACAATCAAAAATGTCTCCAGACATTCTCAAATGTTCCATGTCTCTCTATGGGATTAAAAAAATAGCAGTTTTGCCCCCAGTTGAGAACCACTGATTTAACAAAATGCCCAGAGAAATACTTTTAGTTTTTTCACCACACCCGTGGATTGCTGGAAAAGGAAATACATATAAAAAACCTTAATATGGGATGATGGTATTGTGGCTACATTCTTTTTTTAAAACACCTTATTTTTACATTTTGCATTATCTGTCAACTGAAGTATGTACAGATACAACAATATAATGGCTAGGATTTGCATCAAAATAGTGAGGACCAAGGTATTGGTAAATAGAGTAGGATTTCCCCATGATGATAACTATATACTATTATACTATTCTGTCTTTACTTACGTTCAAAAAAACTCCATAATAAGAAGTTTTTTAAAAAGGGAACCTAATATAGGTCTCAGTAGGTAAATGAACAACCTGCTGCTGACTAAGTCAAAAGATTACAGTTGTGGCCAACAATAAACAGCTGAATGCACAGGAGAAAAAACTGGAAGACAGATTTTTTGGTGAATTAGGACACTGAAAAGCGCTCACATACACCTGGAAACTTAGAAAGCCTCACACAGGACAGGATGCATGCTAAAAAATGGCCTGAGAAGACCCTAAACTTTCAGCTATGACTCATCTTTAGGCTCAGCACAAGCAGGAAGTGAAGGCTAAGTCAGTATTGTAAATGGCCTGGCTAAACTTTAAGAGTGCCCCAAAACAGAGTCAACCTACAAAGACTGGGAGAGGTTTTTTTATTTTTATTTTTTCATTTTTTTCTTTGGTTCCATGAGCTCAAGGAAATCTCTGTCAAATCATTAGCTGACCATTAAGCTTAAGAGAGAGACTTCAGAGAAAATGCACAACAAAGAAAAGTCTTTACAAACATAGTTTAGAAAACTCACTAAAGAAATACTAAAACCTAGAGGAAGCAATAAAAACAAACCCTGAAGAATGAGAAAAATCTGATTTCCAGAGTTAATACACTGTAATAATCAAAATATGCAGTTTTCAACACAACATTACAACGCATGCAAACAAATAAGAAAAGTATGGCCCATTCACAGGAGATTAACAAAAACTCTCCCTGAGAAAGCACAGACATCAGACCTACTAGAAAAACACGTTAAATCAACTACGTTAAAGAGTTCCCTTTGTCAAAGAGCTAATGGAAACTATAGGCAAAGAGCTGAAGGAAACCAAGAGAACATCTCAACAAATAAAGAATATCAATGAAGAGATACAAATGATAAAAAAAGAACCAAACAGAAGTTCTGAAGCTAAAAAGAAAAATGAAAAATTCACCACAGGGTTTCAGCAGAAGATCTGAACTGGCAGAGATTTTTTAAAAAATCAGTGAAGCTAAAGACAGGTCTACTTGAAATTATCCAGTCTAAGGATAAAAAAAAAAGTGTGAAGAAAATTGAACAGAGCTTTAGGACACCATCAAATTGAACACAGCTATTGGATGCTATCCAGCATACCAATATATGCATAAGAGTCCCAGAAGGAGAGAAAAGACAAAAAGGGGCAGAAAGAATATTTGGAGAAATAATGGTTGAAAACTTCCCAAATTTGATAAAAGATATGAATTCACACAACCAAGAAGCTCAAAGAATTCCAAGCAGGATAAACTTAAAGAGATACTACTACCAAGACACATTATAATCACACTGTTGAAAGAAAAAGACAAAGAAAGAACCTTGAAAGAAGCAAGAGAGAATTCATCACGTATAAGATATTCATCACGCATAAGGGATCCTTAGTAAGATTAACAGCCAATTTCTCAGAAGAAACCATGGAGGCCAAAAGGCAGTAGTATGACATATTTAAAATGCTAAAAGGAAAAAACTATCAATTAGAAATTCTATATCTGGTAAAATTATTCTTCAAAAATGAAAGAGATATTAAGACACTGACAGATAAACAAGGCTGAGGGAGTTCACTGCTAAAAGACCTGTGCTACAAGAAAAGCTAAAGGGTGTCCTTCAGGCAGAAATGAAAGGACACTCAGCAGACTCAAACCATATAAAGAAATAAAGAACAACATAAAGGCAAACTACATAGGTAAATTTAAAAAGCCAGCATTATTGTATTTTTGGACTGTAACTCCTCTTTTTTTATCCTGATGATTTAAAAGACAAATGTATAAAACAGAACTATAAATCCATGTTAATGGGCACACAGTGTATAAAATTGTAATTTGTGACAACAACAATAACAAAAAGGGAGTAGGACAGGGCTATGTAAGAGCAAAGTTTTTGACTACTATTGAACCCAAGGGTGGTATCAATTCAAAAGAATTGACCCTCATTATTCACTGACTTCGTATTTGTAACACTGCCTACTTGCTAAAATTTATTTGTAACCCCTAAATCAAAATAATAACACTGCTTAAAAATAACTTTTAAAAAATTATCACTCTTGTGCCAATATGAAGATAAATTAAGGAATGACATTGCCGGAAAAGTATTAAATCATTTCAGTTGTTAAAGGGAGAAATAATGAGAACCTGAAATACAATCAATGGAATTAGATAAGCAAATGGATATACGGAGTTAGAGAAAGGGAGAAGAAATTTCCAACCTGAGCCATGAGATGGCTAATGGTGTCATTACCTAAAACAGGAAGAACAGGTTAACAGAGAACATAATAAATTCCATGGTAGACAAGTTAAGCCTGAAGTAACTGTGGCTCATTCAAGAGACTATATGCAACCAGCAATTTGGAAATGGGGAATAAAAACTCAGAAGGAAGACTAGAACTAAACACGAAATATTTATTTATTCATTTTATTTTTTCACAAATAACTGTGAGTTTAAATGTTTAAAGGTGTCAAACTACAGGAAGGCAAGGAAGCAACGGAAACGGTTTACCACTCCTACTGTCATAACATAGAGTGACAAAAGAAAGCCAAAGGACAGAATCGGAGATAGTGCATCCAGCAAAGAATGAGTAAAGAGGGGAAACTGAAAAGAAACTGTCAAAGGGGTAGAAGGTACTAGAAGAGACTGGTATATCTGAATCCAATAAGAGTGGTCCTTTTCTAGTAAGCTTCACTAAAGTTCAACTAAGATGAAAACTAAGTCACTTCTATTAGATTTGATAGTAAGGAAGTCACTAGGGATCACAACAAAATAAGCTGCAATGGAGACACGAGTCTGCCTAGAGAGAACTGAGGAGTTGAAGAGTGAGCAGTTGTCACTGAAGGAGAAAAATAGGCTAACAGCAAGCACCAAAGAGAGAAAAAAAAGAGAGAATTCTGCATTTTCCTTTATTTAAAATATTCCCAATTTGCATAAAAGACTCAATTCCACATATGATGGGCAGTAGCCAGCTGAAAGACAACATTCAGGGCTTGTACTTCCAGCCAGAGAACCAGAGAAGTGTCCAACAACAAAACAGCCAAGCTGATACCTTAGCATAAAAGTAGTCCTAGATAGGACAACAAATAAAGAAAAAAACATAGGGAAGCAAGATAAACAGAAAGCACAAAAGAATAGAATAAAAATATTTATCAACAATTTATCAATATTTATCAATAATCACTATAAAGAAGACCAAACTCATCAGTTAAAAGACAGGTTGTTCAAATGGATTTTTTAAGATCCAGCAATTCCATACACAGGTATTTATCCAAGAGAATAAAAATATTTGTCTACAAAAGTTTTATACACTAATGTTCACAGAAGCTTTATTCATAATCTAGTCAAAATGTGGCATCAATCCAAATGTTCACCTAGAGGTGAGTGAATAAACAAACTTGCATAACCATACAACAGCTAACTACTCAGTAATAAAAAGGAACAAAAAGAACAAACTACTGATATACACAATGACATGGTTAAATCTCAGAACCATTTTACTGAGCAAAAGAAACCACATCAAAAAATGCATCTAAATGATTCTATTCTTCAGCAAGTCCAGAAAAAGCACACTAATATATATTGTCAGAAAGCAAATCGGTGTGCCTGGGGCTAGGGTGAGGTGAAAGAAATAGACTGGAAGCATGTACAAAGAAGCCTCTAGGAGTGATGAAAATGTTGTATATCTTGATGGTGGTTGTAGTTACACAGGTGTACACATTGACCTATACTCACTGAACTGTACATCATTTTAAACAGGTTTGTTTCACTGTATGTAAATTAAACTTCAGAAAAGTTGATTTTAAAAAACCGATCCAGCCAAACACTTATTTATAAAAGCAACACGCCTAAGATAAAAGGCTGAAGTTACATAAAAGAAGGAAAAAGATATGGCAAGTATTAACAACCAGAAGAAATGTAGTTAGCTATAATCAATATCAAACAACATAGGCTTTAAGACAAAAGGCATTATTATAGGTAAAGAAGACCACTAAATAATAAAATAAACATACAGTCAGTAACAGAGAATAGGTTTTGTTGCTGTTTTATTACCCAACAATTAAAATATATACTCTTTTCATGTACATATGATAGACTTTTAAAAACTGGCCATATCCTAGGTACACATTATTGCCCAGTAAATTTCAAATAATTTGTTTTACAAAGACTAGGTTCTGTAACTTGGCTGAAAACACATAACAAAAATATAACACCCAAAAATCTAAATTACAATTAAAAATAAGTACTTCTTTGACCCATAAGTTACATAGAAGTCATACAGATGTTAGAAAGTATTTATAATCAAATAATAAACATACTAGTAAGCAAAAGCTATGAACGATTGGAAGCCAAAGAAGTTCATAGATGGAAATTTATAATTACAGACTTACAGACGACTAAATATTAATGAGTTAACAGTCCAACTTAAGATAGAAAAAGAATAAAAAATAGAACAGTAGTAGTTTAGTGAACTACAAAACAAAGATAAAATGAAGAGGAGCCACAAGCTGAAATCTAGTTCTTCAAATAGCCTAAAAAATTGACAACCTCCTGATAAAACTGGTCAAGAAAAACAGCCACATGCATAAATATACGAGTATAATATTAGGAATGAAATGGCAGAACTTTTAGGTAAGTATGAGTGTGTGTTGGGCAGAGATTCATTATTACAGATTATTATATATGTGGTCACTATGACCATTCATTTTTACTTACCGCCAACAGAAGACGCATTTATTTGCACATGCCAAGCTCGGAGTGGTTTCCATGCAGCGATGGCTTTCAATGCCATAGAATGTATGTTTATAGCAACCTCCTCTCCCTCGAAGCATTGACTATGACAAGTAAACAAATCATAATTTGAATAAAACCATCAAAGCACAGAAACAAAGCACCAAGGCATCATTTTTAAGAAGAAACCATGTGTTTCATAACCATAAATATCCCTACTGGTATCTGCATGGTACAGAAAATTAACACTATAGCATTATAGTGTTTTGATAGTGCTTTGGGTTTTTTCTAAAACCCGATGAAATAAACCTATGATTCATTAACTCTGAAAGCTCTATAGGGAAAAGCATTGATGCTTTCGTTTTCAAATCCATCCAAGTGCCTCAAATAATATTAGTAAATAACATATAGTACCAAGGGATAGATAAGAGAGGCTCCTAAAAAAATGCAGGCAGTGCTATTATGCAAGAGTATCCGTGCTTTGAATAAGGGAGGTGGGTAAGGGACTGCATCCTGGGGTATATTCTATGTCAACAGAACAGGTAGAATTTGAAGACATTTGAGATAGTCGAGGGGACAAGCAGTAGGTATATAAGGAACAGATTATTCCCAAAAAGAACACTATTTAATAAAACTATATATCACATGAGTCACATAAATCAGTAAGTGCAGTAAGAAAGTAATTTAAAGAAATATCTCAGATCAACTTAGGGTTGGAATCAAGATAATATTGAGCTTTTTAAGGTATCATCAGAAAGATTTGTCCAGAAGCTCTGTGTAAGATGGGCTGGATTTCAGTAAAAGTGAAAGCAGTAAAGCCTGTGAGGAGGTTACGCGAGAGGTGATGATGACTTGGCTCGTGAGGTTAGTAGGGGAAAGGGGCAGGATACCAAAGCGGCACAATCAGTGTCTCTCTCTACTGAGGGGCAAAACAGAGGAAGTTGTCCAAAATAATTCAGATTTTGAGACTGAGTGACTGAAATAATATGGAATTAAAAACAGCAACAATGAACAAGGAAGGAAAAAGAGGAGACACAGACGGGTAGCCTTTACACACAGATAGATATAGAGATACCAGTACAATATTATAATGTAGCCCACAATGAAAGAAAATTACACAAAATCCTATCAGCTTAATTATTATAATATGTCAGTTGACCACCAAGTCTTTTAATTTTTTGTTCTGACACAAAAGTTTCCCTGTCCATCTCACTTAGTCCTTGGATTTGAAAAAAAGGAGTGAAGTAAAAATATTGTTCAGAATAGCTGTGCCTACAAATTCCCTTCCAAGTTCCTAATAAAATATACAAGGCAGCAAACATAATATTCAAATCTTGCAAACAGCATTGAAAACTAAAAAGTCCACCAAATGCCAAAGCCAAGAGTAATTTCTACAAAATATCATGCCAGTGGAGAAACAGAGTTGAAGAACTATATGCTTCATTATTTCTTGAGAAGTTAATACACGTTGTTATGAACTGAATTGTACTACCCTCAATTCATGTTGAAGTCCTAACCCTCACTGCAACTGTATTTGGAGATAGGGCCTTTGAGGACATAATTAAGGTGAAATGAGGTCTTATGCGTGGGGCCCTAATCCGATAGCACTGCTGTGCTTATAAGAAGAGGAAGAGAGACCAGAGATCTCCCTGTGGGTGCAGAGGAAAGGCCATGTGAGGACTGGAGCCTATGGCATGGAAGAACCCCAGGCAGCCTTACAGGACCAGCGAGGGCTTCCCAAAGGTGTGATGTCCAACTGAATACTGAAGGCCTAAAAGGATTTTTCAAGGTACAGTGACTTTGCAAGGTACAAGCATAGAGATGTATGAGAAAAGGATGGTGTGTTTTTTATTTTAAAAATGTTGTTTTCCAAAAGTTTATTTAAGTCTGTGATCTATTTTGAAATTTTTATATAAGTTATGTGTCAGGTTTAAGACAACTCTGTTTTGGAGGGGGTTTTATTTTTTTTTTTGATATGTGGGTTTTGGGGGTGTTTTTGTTTGTTTTGGCCAATGGATACCTAATTGCTCCAGCACCATTTGTTGAAAAGGTTATCCTTTCACCACGGAACTGCTTTTGTACCTTTGTAAAAAAATTAAGCGTATTTTGTGAGTCTACTTCTGGAATCTCTACCCTTTCCTTTGATCTATGTGTCTATCTATCCCTCAGCCAGAACCACACTGTCTTGATTACTGTGGCACTACAGTAAACTACAACGTCAGATGAATGATTCTTCCCATTTCTTTCCCATTTGTCAACATTATTTAAGCTAGTCTAGGGCCTGTGTCTTTCAAGTTTTAGAGTTAGTTTATCTATTTCTACAAAAACCTTACTGGTATTTTTGCAAATTGCATTAAAACTATAGATTAATTTGGGGAGAACTGACATTTTATTATATTTACTCTTCTATTCCATAAACATGATATGTCTTTCCATTTATTTAGATTTTCACTGATTTTTTTCATCAGCATTTTGTAATTTTCAACATCCAGTCCTATATATGTTTTGTTCAATGTAAACCTAAGTATATAATTTTTTTGGAGTCACTGTGATTGTCTTTTTATTTTGGTTTCCATATGTTCATTGTTAATATACAGAATGCAACTGGTTTTTGTGTGTTGATACTGCATCCTGTGACCTTGCTGAACTTAATTATTAGTTTTAGGAATTTTTTTTTTTTTTTTTTTTTTTGCCATTTCCTTGAGATTTCTATGTAGGTAATCATGTCATCTGCAAAATAGGACAGTTTTACTTCTGCCTTTCCAATCTGTATGCATTTTCTTTCTCTTACCTTATTAAAGTGGCTAGAACTTTCAGAACTACATTGGATAGGAGTGGAGCTGACATACTTGCTTTGTTCCCAATCTTACAGGAAAAGCATTCAGGCTTTCACATTAAGTATGATGTTAGCTGTAGGAATTTTGCAGATACTCTTTATCAAGCTGAGGTAGTATTTCCCTATTTCTAACTTGCTGAGAGTTTTTAATGATGAGGTGCTAGACTCTGCCAAATGCTTTTTCAGCACCAATTGATATAGTTAAATGATTTTTCTTCGTTAGTTTGTTGATATAAATTACTTTGATTTTTTAATGCCGGACCTGCTTTGCATACCTGGAATAAATTCCACCTGGTTATAGCATATGATTCCTTTTACACCTGGCTGAATTCAATTTGCTAGTATCTTGTTGAGGATTTCTACATCTAAATTCATGAGAGATATTGGTTCTCTTTTAGTGCACTGTCTTTGTCAGGTTTTGTTATCAGGTTAATACCAGCCTCATAAAACGAGTTGAGAAGTATTCCCCTCTCTTGTACTTTTGAGAAGACATTAGGTAAAACTGGTGTTAATTCTTCATTAAATGTTTGGTAAAGTTCTCCAGTAAAACCATCTGAGCATAGAGATTTCACTTTGGGGAGACTTTTAATTACAAAATCAGTTTCTGCAAGGATTATAGGACTATTCAGATTATCTATTTCATTTTGGTTGAGTTTTGATAATTTGTGATTTCACAGAATGGATCTATTTCATTCAAGTTGCCAAATTTATCAACATAAAATTGGTTGTAGCATTTCCTTATTATCCCTTCAATGGCTGCAGAACCTGTCATAATATCCTGTTTCATTCCTAATATTGGTGATTTGTGTCTTTTTATTTTGCCAGTCTTACTACAGATTTATTGATTTCATTAATGTTTTCAAAGAACCACTTTTTTTGTTTCATAGCTTTTTAAAATTTTCTTATTTGCAATTTCATTGATTTATACTCTTATATCATTTCCGTCCTTCTGTTTCCTTTGTGTTTACTTGGCTCTTTTTGTTCTAGTTTCTTGAGGTAGGAACTTAGATTGCTGATTTGAAAACATTCCTCATTTCTAATGTAAGAATTTAGTGCTGTAAATTTTCCTCTGAGCACTGGTTGAGCTGAATCTTATAGATATGTTTTATTTTCATTTTCATTCCATTCTATTTATTTTTTAAAGTTTCCTCTTTGACCCATGGCTTATTTAGGAACGTGTTGTTTAATGTACACATGTTTAGATGTGTCTTTGATATTAATTTCTAGCATGATTCCATTATGATCAAAGTTTCTTCTAAATTTCTGAGGTGTGTTTGTTCTATGGCCTAGGACACAGTCTATCTTGGTGAATGTTCCATAGGCACTTGAAAAAAACATGTATTCTGTTGTTGGGTGGTATGTTCTATTAATATACATAAGTCAATTAGATTCTGTTGATTAAATGTGTTGTTCAGATTTTCTATATCCTTGTTGATTTTCAGTCTAGTAGTTCTAAGCATTTCCTGAGAGGGGGTTTTGAAGTCCCCAACTTATTCAAATTTTTAAAAAATTTCTCTATTCAACTCTATTAGTTTCTGTTTGGTATATTTTGAGGCCCTAATGTTTGGTGTGTACTTATTTTATAATTATGAAATGTCTCTCTTTGTTTCTAGTAATTATCTCTGCTCTGAAGTCTACGTAACCTGATAGTAATACAAGCACTCCTGCTTTTTGGATTACTGTTTCCATGGTATATATTTTTCCATCATTTTACCCAACCTACCTACATTGCTCAATTTGAAGTGAGTGTTCTCGTAAACATCATATATTTGGGGCATGTTTTTCATGGACTCTGCCAATCTCTAACATTTCATTGGTGAATTTGGAATATTTACATTTGATGTAATTAGTGATACATAAGCACGTAAGTCTACTATTACATGATTTGTTTTGTTTCTTTCCTCTGCTTCTCATTCCTGTTATCCTTTCCATAACTTCCTGCAGGTTATTTAACATTTTAAGGATTCCATCTTAATTTATCTTGTGTTTTTGAGCTTCTCTCTTTGTATAGTTTTTGTCGTGGTTGTTCTGGGTATTATAACATACATACGTGACTTATCATAGTTTTCTGCTATTAACATTTTACCACTTCAAGTGAAGTGTAGAAACATCACTTCCATTTAGATTCCCTAAACCTTCCCCTTTTTAAATATTGTCTTGAATATCACATGGTGTTACAATTTTTGTTTCAATCATCAAATATGATTCATAAAACAAATGAGAAAAATATTCATCTATTGTATGTACCCGTATTTCTGCTCTTTCCACTGTTCTTTCTTTCTTCCAGATGCTTCTTCCAGATGCCTTCTTGCTTCCAGATACAAGAATCTTTTACCATTTAATTCAGTTTGAAGAACCTTCTTTAGCCAATCTTTAAGGGTAGGTCTGCTAGCAACAAATTTTTAGTTTTCCTTCATCTGATAATGTCTTGATTCATCCTCAATTCTTGAAGAGTAATTTTGCCAGATATGGAAAGCAGGGTGGACAGTTCTTTCAACACTTGAAAAATATTGAGCCACTCCCTTCTTGCCTTTATGGTTTCGGATAAGAAATCTGCCATTCAAATTGCTATTATCCTATAGGTGATACACTGTTTCTCTCTAGCAATTTTCCAGATTTTTTCCTTTGTCAGTTTTTAGATCATTAATTATATAAGGTATCTTGGTGTGGATTTATCTTTGGTTTTATCCTGTTTCGGGTTCAGTCAGATTCTTGCTGTCAGTTGGTGTCTTTCATCAAATTTGGGCTATTTTCAGCCATCAGCACCACTCATTTTCACTCGCCTTCTGCAACTCTGATGACATAAATGTTGGATCTCTTGTTACAAACTGAGTACCCCTTATCCAAAATGCTTGGGATTAGAAGTGTTTCAGATTTCAGATTTTTTTGGATTTTGGAATATTTGCAATACACTTACCAGTTTAGCATCCCTAGTACAAAAACTCGAAATCTGAAATACTCCAATGAGCATTTCCTTTCATCATCATGTCAGTGCTCAAAAAGTTTCCAATTTTGGAGCATTTCAGATTTCAGAATTAGGAATACTCAACCTGTATGTATTGCCCCACAAATCCCTAAGGCGCTACTTAACGTTCTTTTCCAGTCTATTTTTGTCTCTGTTGTTCAGATTGGGTAAATTCTAGTGATCTGTCCTGTTCACAGATCATTCTATTGGTCTGTTAAGGCCACTGATTCTATTCTGTCATCTCCACTCGACTACTGAGCCGGTCGATCAGTAATTTCCTTATTTCTGTTACTGTACTTCTCAATTTTAGAATTCCCTCTTGGTTCTTTTATAAATTCTATTTCTTTGCTGAGATATTTTATTTTTACATTTGTTTCAAGACAATTTGTAAATGATGGCTGAAGCATTTTTATGACAGCTACGTTAAAATCCTTGCCAGTTGATTCCATCACTTGATTCATCTGATGTTGGTGTCAGCTGATTATCTTTTCCTATTCAAAGCTGTGATTTTTTCGGTTCTTAGTATGACAGACGATTTTTTGTTGCATCCTAGGCATTTTGTCTATTACGTTAGGAGACTCTAGACCCTATTTAATTCTTTTATTTTAGTAGATAGTCACTTTGTTTCCATTTAATGTGCAGGTCCTGGACTACTTCTGTGTGCTGTGTTTCCAACAGCCGTTTAATTTTCAGAGCCTTCGAAGCCTTAGACTCCCATTGGTCCCTGCTGGTGCTGTCTGAGGGGACAGGAAGGGTTCCTGCAGGCTAGTGCAGTGTGCCTCTCTCAGTGGAGAAGGGAAGTGTCAGGCCAGCAGACTTCTAAGGCCAAGCTACTTGTGTGGCAGAGTTCCTCTGGCCTGTGCCCTCTGGCAGCCCCAGCATCTCTGGGTGCAGAGGCAAGTCTCAGACCCGGAAGGATAAAGAGGCTTCCATGGCTGGGCCACTTATTATGGTGGGATCTCTCTTGCTAGTGCCACCCATTCACCTTAGTGTCTCTTGGTGGGGGAAGGAGTCTCAGCTTAGCAGGGAAAGCATTTCACAGGCCAGGCCACTTGTTGAGGGGTAGGGTGCAGTCTCTCTAATACAGTCACAGAAAGCAAATCAGTCATTTCTACGGGGCAAGAGTAAAGAAAAAACGGATTACAAAGAAGCACAAGGACATTTTTATACTGTTCATTATGTTGACTGTGGAGATAGTTTCACTGGTATATGCAGGCATAAAATTCATCAAATTGTATGCTTTAAATACATAGAATTTCTTATATGTCAATTATACCTCAATAAAATTGAAAATATTTTTATTTAAAAATAAAACACACAAGAGTCAGCTGAAAAGTTCCCACCAGCCAAAGTGTGAAAATTTGATGATCTATAAAGAAAATACCTGTAATGGGTTGAACTGATGAAAATGCATCATTGCATAATAATACTCAAAAACAAGGGGAAAAATTTGTCACTATTTGAGGTGGCTATTAAAACAACTCCTACTTTGAAAAGCAGTAGTTTAAAAAAAAAAAAAAAAAAAAACAAGCATTTATACTGCCCTGTCAATAGGAACTGTATTTCTGAGTAACTAAATATCTTCAGTTGATAAAAACATCTCTCCTCTACAGAATAATGCTAGCTAATAAATGTAGAAGAAATGACAAATTCAAAAATATGATCTACCAACCAAAATTAAGTTTTATTTCAGGCAAGTTATTATCAATTGGTGTTTTTTTTTTTTTTTAAAGAAAGCAAACATTGGCTTAATGGTTGATAGCAAACTGGATGTTTTAATAATGCCAAAGTAAAATTCTAGCGACAAGGAGAAAAACATAACTGAACAAAGGAGGGAGTAGAGTATCATCACTCTGTTTTAGTTGTTGATGTTAGCATTACTAATTGTGGGTGCAAGACAACTGGCCTAGCTCTTAAACAAGTCAGTGCCATTAAAAAAAATAATGAAAAGACTGGTCTTCATTATAAAAGAGACTTAAAAGACATAACCAGATGAAATGTGACGTCCTACACTGGATACTCGTTTGGACAAAACATTTATAGTCATTGGGGGGTCAATTCAAGAAATTTGAATTGTTTGAATATGTTCAGAAGTGAAAATTCACCAAAAAGGAAACGAGATTATTGACTGTAAAAAAAAAAAACAGATTACAGAACAGTATCTACAGGATGGCCTCATTCAAGTTCAAATGCACACATACATACAGAATGCACATGTATTAAGGTGTTAACGGTGTTGATTTCACTACGGTGGAAATATAATGTTTTACTTTTTAATTTTTATTTGTCTAAATTTTCTAACTTTCTACAATGTACAGATATTGTTTCTGCAATAATAAAAGATTAATTTAAAAAATGAAACAAAACATATATTCCAATAGGAGCACTGGGGCACGCACATAACATTTGTGTTATGAAGAAGAAACTGATAACTACTTTCTGAGAGATGCAGAAAAGGAGATTTGGAATCGAAAGTTACTTCCTATTATGGCAAACGTGTGGCCATGTGTGGCTATTTAAATTTAAATTTAATGACTTAAAATTAAATAAAATTTAAAATTAATGACTTAAAATTAAATAAAATTTAAAATTCTGTTCCTTAGTCACACTAGCCACATTTCAAGTGTTCAATAGCCACAGCTGGTTAGTGACTGTATTAGTTACATGGTTAGGTATTAGACATTAGGCAGTAGGTATCAGTGCCATTTTTCTAACACTATGTGCTCACTTCATGTTTCTGTGTCACATTTTGGTAATTATTGTAATATTTTAAACTTTTTCATTATTATTATGTCTGTTATGGTGATCTGTGATCAGTGATCATTGATGTGACTATTGTAATCGTTTTAGGACACCACAAACTATGCCCATATTAGATAGCAAACTTAATTGATAAATGTTGTATGTGTTTTGACTTTTCCACTGACCAGCTGTCCCCCCTCCCCCTTCTCCTCAGGCTTCCATATTCCCTGAGGTATAACAAAATCGAAATTAGGCCAAGTAATAACCCTGCCATGGCCTCCAGGTGTTCAAGTGAAAAGAAGAGTCACACATCTCTCATTTTAAATCAAAAGCTAGAAACGATGAAGCTTAATGATGAAGGCATGTTGAAAGCTGAAACAGGCCGAAAGCTAGGCCTCTTGTGCCAGTTAGCCAAGTAGCAAATGCAAAGGAAATATAATACTTTAAAAGGGTCAGTTGTATGGTATGTAAATCATATCTCGATAAAGTTGTTAAAATATGCATACAGCAGAAATTCACAGGCTGATTCTAATTTATATAGAAACGCAAAGGACTTAGAAAAGTGGAACCAATCTTAGAAATAAAAAAACCAAGATGGAGAGCTCATACTACATAATCTCAGGCTTACTACAAAGCTAAAGTAATCAAGACAATATGGTATTGGCATAAGGATAGATAAATATATCAATGAAACAGAATATGAAGAGTCCAGAAACAGGCCTAACCATATATGATGAATTGGTTGCCTACACAGGTCTAAAAGTAATTCAGTGGGGAAAGCAAAGTGTGAAAGTTGTCAGAATCAAAATGGAATCACTAATGTTAAGAAAACCCTGACAAATAGAGCTGGGAAGGCCACGAAGAGAGGGTTCTCATACTTGCATGCCTGATAGTAAGAAAGACTACAAAAACTACAATCTTGCACAAAGGCCATTGCAGCCTTACACAAAAGTATTTCTGCAAGGACGTCTGCCCAATACCTGCCTGTCCAACCTTGAACTGGTGTCACCCTTGTTGTTGATCTTTGCAGTCAAGGATAATTATTTCAAAACAATTATGTAATCCTCCTCATTTTTTCCTTTAAAGTTGGGTACGGTGGCTTTAAAGGAAAAAAAAACCTGTAGTCCAGGAGGCTGAGGTGGAGGAGCACTTGAGCCCAGGAGTTTGAATCCAGCCTGGGCAACATAGTGAGACTCTGTCTCTTTTAAAAAAAAAAACAAACAAACAAACTTTTGCCTTCTTTTATCTCCCTAAATATGCATACAGTTTACTAAGGCACTGTATTCCCATGGCAATGCTTTCTTCCCAAATGAACATCATTGTCTTTTAGAGAAAGGCCTCTGTTTGTTAATTAGGTTGACATATATGGTGTCAGAAACAGGACCTGAAAAAGGTCACTAAGGGAAAGAATCAGCAATTCTTGGAAACACTGTGCAGTACTCACTTGGACCCTTTGAGCCCTCTGCCTCCATGGCTCATCTTTTCTGCCCCAGGGTGACTCTTCTCTAAGTTTGAGACTCCCTCCTTTTGACAGAGGCTTTCTTACTTTATTTGGGGTCTGGTTTGGATAAGGCCACCTTAATAAAGGACCATACATCCTTCCTGGGACTTTTGTCTTTCCTGGGAAGTCCTTTCTAGCATAAAGACAAGTTTCTTTCTGGATTGAGTACTCTTGGTTTCTATAGAATTTACATTCTGTCTGTGAGGCATGTCTTCTCTGGTTTGCACACCAAGTTTAATATATTGTTTGATCTGCGCACCTAGATTAAAATTTTTGTGAACACTCTTATCTTTCTTTTCATTTGGTTTGACTCTTTTACCTTGCTTGTTTCTGAAAATCTTCTGAGACCAAAAATAAACTTTTGGATGATTATAGCACAGGATGGCTAATTAAAAGTCACTAGGGCAGTTGCCAACATCTAAAACACGAGTCTAAACTCCTGACATTCCCTGGATTTATAGGATTTTCTTTGCTTTTGCAAGATAATAAGAAACACAATGGGATTCTCAAATATTAAGGCATGCCAGGTTTTATGGGACTATAGCCAGCTACATATTATGACCCATTCTTCTGGACATTTTTAAACTGATAGGCAAATTACTTCAAGGAAAATTCAGAGCTCAAACGATCATTATTCAAAAAACTGGCAACTACTGAGTTAACAAGTAGATCTTTCTAAGTTCTCTACTTTTTTTCTCTACCTACTTTGAATCTGCTGACTTTTCTACTGGTGTTGAGATAAAACTCACTGCTTATGACATTATAGCAAAGATTTTTTAAGAAGAGAAAGTCTTAAAGGGCTTTCAAATTAATGGCTTTACAAATTACAACAGCTCCATGGTAACCAACAATCAAGACACCTTTTAGAAATATATATTTAGGTTTGCCTGACTAGCAATTGTATATGGTGATGGAACACTTAATTGAAAAATTAAGAATCTAAAAGAAAAAGAACTAGATAAATGTTTATAAAAGTTAGGCCCTCAGATCAAACAGGTCAAATCTTCAGCTCAAAGCAATAATATAAGGTATCTCTGTCCAACACAAAAATTTTGCTTTTTCTGCCACACAGAGGCCAAAAAGAAAAAGCCAGGGGGAAAAAAAAAAAAAAAACTTCTAAAATTCTTCCCTGCCCACATTTGCTAATTAAACAAACCAGACAGGCAAACAAAAGATAGATTTGTTACCAATTCAAGGCTACCTAGAGATTTTGTTTTTCTTATACAATTCAGGCAGTACCACTTTAAAGGGAAACATTGAAAATTTAACCCTAAACTCATTTGAAAGTAAAAAAAAAAAAAAGACAGGAGGGATGGATAAAAGAGTTTTTAAAAATCAAACTGCCACAGGAACTGCTTTACCTAAAATTTTTATCCACAGCCCCTCATTAGATTGCCAATCAGGGCAAAGTTTAGCCATAGGAACAAGTTCAAGTTTTGTCAAAACTATAGTTTGGATCCAACTCTTTTTTATAAACCAATGAGTTTGTATTACTCTCTCATGACTACAATTCTAAAAGAAATGCTATAAGAACTTTACTTACGTGTATGTATAATGTGTTTATGCATATGTTCATGCATTGTATGTTATGTCTACATGACAAAATCTGGCATAGTTGGGCAGAAATCCCTTAAAGAAATAAGCATGCATAAAAAATATATAGTGGTTAACTCAAATGTCTTTTAATTCACATGACTTAAGTAAATCTTTAATAAATAGGCTGGCTTTAAAATTATTGGTAAAATAAAAATAGAAATGCCTTCAAAATTGTCACTATACATTTTTGCCTAGATTTGCTGGTCAGTTTTATATTTGCCTCTGATAGATATTTTAAGATGTCAGGGTTTGGCATTAAGGTTATGAAACTATAAACCCAGCCTAAAACAGAATGATCTTTCTTTATGTAATTTTGTGATAAGATTAATTTTATGATAAGATTAATTTTATATTGTTGGTTCAATGAAAACAGCTGTATCTTCTGAGTTATCAGCAAAATACCTATATATTTAACTCTGAGTTTCTTAAGTAAATACCAGATATTTAGAGGTTATAAAAATGGTTGGTAATTAACTTGAAATGATGACTACCTTTGTCTAATATCTCAGTTCTCATAAGTAATCTACTAAACTTTTAAAAATAAATAAGTCAGGTAAATATAACTGGGATAAATACTTACAAATGAATTTTTCAAGTAACTTGAAA
This sequence comes from Daubentonia madagascariensis, assembly GCA_023783475.1. NCBI lineage: Eukaryota > Metazoa > Chordata > Mammalia > Primates > Daubentoniidae > Daubentonia > Daubentonia madagascariensis. Next base: position 9,742,489 of record JAKFHU010002004.1, on the reverse strand, counting down.
TCTTAGTTATATTCAATTAAATAATAGACACTCAGTAAATGGGTCATTTCCAACTAAAATGAAAAAGTTATGTTATAGGGAAACATGTTTCTAAAAATTATGAAATAGTTCTCATCTATAAAATACCAGTAAATGACAAACAATTCAAGATTTCTTGCTTCCTAGCTTTTCACTAAAATTTAAGGTTACTAAGAGTTTAAAATTCTAATTAATATATGTAATTTTGTATATAATATGTGCCCAAAAATATTTTCAATAAGAAAAGCATAAAAATGTGTTCTTTATTTATTCTAAATTAAGGACTAATTTTCTCCAATTCAAAGGTTATTTATAGGCTATTTCAAAATAAAGATTTATGAAGGAAATAGAAACAAGACAGAAAGGAACAAGTAGAAGAAAAAGAAGCGAAGAAACTGATTAAACTCAAGTAGCCTTTTTGTTATGAATATGACAATGTATTTTTTGTAAGGGAGGTGAAAAAGTGAATAATTTTGTAAGAGCAAGAATATTGTACGATAAATTCTTGTCCTAAAATAAAATGACTGGTTATTTCAGAAAGAGAAAGTATAGAACAAAGCAGAAAGTCCAAGCATGTTATCAATGGTCTAAGTAAAATCATGACATGGTTCATGAAAAGAGAAATTATGAAAGGAATTTAAATTTAGAGTGTGATTAAATTGGCTATAATTAAAAGGGGATTATTTATAAGATTGAGCTTTGATATTAAAAATATAATAATACAAAACTAAGAAATTAGGTTCCTTATATTAGAACAAGGTTTTCTTAAAGTATTGATTCACCCTTCATAAAACTGCAAGAGGTTTTGATTTTAATTCTAAAATCTATTTCATTAACAGCCATCTTCTCTTCCTGAGATCTAATTAATTTCCCTAGTTTCAGGTTGTAAATGCTGTCTTTTTCATTCAGAATGGTAATTTCATTTCTTGAGGTAAAATTTGTTCTTTTTGAAACTTCTCAGTTTTATATCTCAGAAGTCAAATTTTGCTGTACCTCACTGCATGTGATTTGCAGGTCAAACATACATCATAGGCCTTCTGTTCTTTGTCCCCTTAAAAAGGTGTATCTTTTTGCTTGGCAGGGGTGAAATCCCTCTTCTTCAACCTTTTTGTCAACTCCTGTACCTTTTTTTCTTTTTTCTGGTTCTAACTCTGCTGTTGTGGCCTGAGGCTAAAATGTTTATCTTAAAGGTCTAGAAAAGCAATGTTTTCCTCCACTATAATTTGATTCTGTACTCTTGGCTTTTCTTAATATGTCTGAATTATTCCATGTAAAAAAGAAAACTTCCTATGCTGTTACTAAGAGCCATATATTCCCCTGCTCAAGATACTAGTTTTCTTGTTTACATTCCTCTATAATATAGTCTACAGTCGTGACTCTGGACACACTTTTCCTGTGTCTGATTAAACTCAAGTAGCCTTTTTGTTAGGTTTGACTTCCAGGTTATGTAAAAGGGTTTCCCATTAGGAGAAGCAATCACACAACAAAAGGTTTTTTGGTTTTGTTTTTTTTTTACCTTTTTGGTAACTGGCCTAAAATAAAAAACCAAAGATTTTATGTTTCATCAAGATAATTTCCTATGTTGTCTTTATTAGGTTTTTGATTACTTAGGAAAACTGATCTTTAAAAAGATTAAGGTTTTACATCCATGTAGCTTTCCATATTGCTTTTGAAGTCTTTTGATTATCACTCTAAGTAAAAATTATTTAACAGTGACCTGTGATTCTGTTTTATGAAGTGTTTTGAACCTTTTGAAATCTTTGGCAGGTTACCCCAGGATCAAAATCCTAACTTAACTGTTTCTGACCTAAAATTAACTTTAGGATTTTCTAGTTGAGCCTCTGGAAAGCCTCAAAGGAATAATTAGACTTATTTGGTAAATTGTATGGGAAGCACTGTCAAATGATAAGTGATACTAGATCTTCTTTTGGTTATATTTATGTGGATGTTATTGATATAAATATCCTAAAAATTATATACATTTATAAAAATCTAATACATTATCAGTCATAATTTTGATTGTTATGTTAAATCTTTTCTAAAGTTATATTTGTATGGATATGGTATTAATGTGAGTATTCTAAAGATTATATAAGATTTATAAAAGTCTCATGGTCCTCATGTGATACTGTTGGTCATGATTCTGGTTGTTATCTTAAAATGCTACATGTAATAAAAATAACTAAATTTCCTTGTATTGAGAACTTTTATCAGATCTTAACCATGGCCATTCTAAGTTTTTGTCATCCACAGTTATTGTTCTGAATTCTTCTCTAAAAACATTTAAACTAGGTATAGTCCAAAACTGCCTTACATGGAAAAGGTTCTTGAACATAGATTTCTGATAACTTTAAGATCAATGGACTAAATAAAAATTTCCAGAACTCTAATTAAAAAACTGATGGGTTCACAAAACTGCTAATCAAGATCAAGCAAAACAAAAATTTAATTACAAGAAATTAAGCAATTGATAAAGATAATGCTTTTGACTTTCATTTTAAATCATTGTTGGTTCATTGTTTTGTTTTCCAGATTTAAGAAATTTTCTCTCATAAGCTACCTAGAGTATACAACAATTTGGTAAAGTATACTTTTGTGAACAAAGGTGAAGGCATTTGCTTTTTCTTCCTACTTGATTCCTCCAAAATTCAGAAATTATTTGTGAGTACTCTTATTTTTATCTGTATAAACTCAATAAAAATCTGCTCTCTAATTATAAGCAGGATACAATTGGAAACATTGGCTATATTACCTAGGCTTTGACTGAAATGTCTCATGCATGACTTCAAGAGTTCCCAGCCTTACAGTGAGTAAGTAAAAATTGTCACTTCCTGGCAGGCCCAAAAACCTTAAGACTGTAAGTAAAATCTAAAGTCTGCCTTGGTTTGGCTTCCTAGCCTCAAGACGTTTTTAAATCTGAGATTCTTATGTGATCAATACAGAGAGAAAAAGTTATGTTTCTTTAAAAAAAAAAATCTATAATACACCTGTTATTAGACTGTAGCTCTGTGCACTGTCAAGTTCTTGTTATCTAACTGTAGTCTAGACTAGATCCTGAATTCTCCTAATTTCCTCCAACATTTGGTACTAATTGTAAAACTCAAAACAAAAGGTGGTCTGGTCCTAAAGCCCTGTAAGCTGAAACAAGATGAATTTTAAGAAACAAGCCTCATGCCTGATATATGGACCACCCAAAAAAAGTTCATCAAACTGCCCCAATGTCAGATATTCTAACTACAAACCAGGAGAAAAAGTTGATGTATTCACACTGTAAACAGCTTTTCCCAAGACAATGGAACAAGACTTCACATCATAATGAGACTTTTACCCCCTTTAACGCTACCTTTTCCACTTGGCAGGCTAATGATGTGATTGAAATTTTACAATCAATAGCTTCTGCTGGTATTAACTTAACACAACCTAACTTAAGAAACCTTTTAGTATCTATTGGTTAAATAAGAAAATGTATGTACCATTGCTACTACTACATGTTGTACCTGAATAAATTCCCCTGACAAGGTGGAGACCCATATATACAAAATTAACAAAATATGTCATATGGTTACAACAGGTCTCACCTAATTCCCTATGGTCATTTGATTTATTCAATTGGTTGTCTGTAAGCCCAGGTTCATGGCTCAATGGAATTGTCATATTACTATTAAGTTTACTTTGTATTTTTTCTTTTTAAATTTTGTATTTGTTACTTGTTAAATATTTGCAGAAGTACAACTCCTAACAAAATAATGCTGGCCCAGCTCTTTAAGAACTTAATAATGGACTCCAGGTAGACTTAGCCTGCCAATCACTCACTTCCAACCTCCCTTTCTGCTCAAATGTGGTTAAAAGGGTTTGGACACTGACTCCTACTTGCCAATCACTACCGCCAACATGGGGTAAGACCAGCAACCAGGAAAGGTCCACCCCATCATCAAGGGACATCAAAACCTAAAACTACAGGATGATTGACTGGTGATGCTTTTGGAGAAAAGTCTTGATTAAAAGAGGGAAATGTAAAAGGTGTCAGAATCAAAATGAGTCACTAATGTTAAGAAAACCCTGAGAAACAGAGCTGGGGAAGCCCATGAAGAGAGGGTTCTCACACCTGTATACCCGATAATGAAAAAGATTCTATAAAAACCACAATCTTGCACAAAGGCCATCATAATCTTATACAAAACCTTATATTTTTGCAAGGACATCTGCCCAGCAACTGCCTAACCTCAGACTGGCATCACCCTTGTTACTGATCTTTGTAGCCAATGATAATTATTTCAAAACAATTATGTCATCCTCATTTTTTTCTTTCAAAACCGTTGTCTTCCTTTACCTCCCTGAATACACACATAGTTTACTATGACATGAATATTCCCACTGCAATGCTCTATCCCCAAATAAACATCATTTTCTCTTAGCCTCTCTCTGCTTTGCTATTTAGGTTGACAAAAGTCTTCAACAAGTGGTGCCAAAACAACTGCATATCCAAACTGGGGATGGAGGGTGAACCTTGACCCTTGCCTTTCACCATTCATAAAAATTAATTCAAGGTGAATCACAGACCCAGATGTAAACACTGAAACCACATATGAAGCTTCTAGAAGAAAATCCAGATTATCTCTGTGACTTTGAGGTTGGCAAAAATTTCTTAAAACACAAAAATCACTAACTATAAAGGAAAAGGAAAAAAACAATAAACTAGACTGTAACCAAATTAAAAATTTCAAAAGACACCACTAGGGAAATGAAAAGGGAAGCCACAAACTAGGAAATATTCACAATGCATATCTGACAAGAGATTCATATCAACAATATATAAAGAACTTCTAGAAATCAATAAAATAAAGTCAAACCACCCATTTTGGACAAAGGAATTGAACAGACACTTTACAAGTATGAAGGGCCAATATGCACATGTCGTTAACAATCACCAGCAAAATGTAAATTAAAACCACAATGAGATACCACTTCACACCTATTAGAATGGCTAAAAGCAAAAGACAATACCGCATGAGAATGTGTAGCAATAGAACTTTCCTGAACTGCTGATACAAGTATAAAATAGCATAACCACACTGAAAACAGTTTGGGATTTGCCTATGAAGTTAAATATACACCTATCCTATGACCCAACAATTCCACTTCCAGGTATTTACCCAAGGAAAATTGAAACATACGTTCACAAAAAATTCTTGTAAAAGAATGTTCATAGCAGTTTTATTCATAATAGCCAAAAACTAAAACAGACCAAATGTCTATCAAGAGATCAAAAAACTGTGGTGTATTCATACAACGGAATACTACTGGTACATGCTACAACATGGATGCATCTCAGGAATACTATGTTGAGTTTAAGAAGCCACTTGCAAAAGACTGCACATTATATGATTCCATTCATATGAAATTCTAGAAAAGTAAAACTAAGTAACAGGGAGAGCAATTGAAATAATATTTGGGTAGGGGGACATACTGACTAGAAATGGTAACAAGTAAATTAACAGGGGTGAGGAAAATAGCTTATATCTTAATTGGGGTTGGTGAATATGGGCTCTACATCCATCAAACTTTGCTGAACTCATTTAAAAAATTCATTCAAAAATATGTGCATTTTATTAAATTATACCTTTAAGTGGTAAATTTATTGGCTGCATATAATAGCCATATAAAAGTTGCATGTCACAGAAATAATATTTGAATAAAAACAAATAAATACCTTTGTCCACCTGCAAAGCTTCACCCCAGAGTGGCTCCCAATCAACTGATAACCTGAATGGAAAAGCAGGGAACACAAAATTGAACTGACCCAAAGCCTTATATTAAAAGGTGATATTAAAATTTAGCAAAATAATTTTTCTTTGCTTAAATTATGGCAGTCAACAACCCCATAGCAGAAAACACTAAAAGTTTAATTCCACAGGATGAGAAAACAATTTAAAATGTATATGCATCTAATAATATAGACTCAAAATACATAAAGAAAAACAGTAAGTTAATCCAAAATCATACAGGGAGATTTTAATTCCTCAGTATCTAACAGATCCTATAGGCCAGAAATCAGTACAACTCTAAAAGACCTAAGCAACACAATAAATAAACATGCCCAAAAACACTTATAGAGCACTGCACTGAACTACAGAAAATACATTCTTTTCAAGGACCTATGGAACATTTACAGAAATAAACCATATGCAGGGCAGTAAAGCAAGAGTAACAATATATTTCAAAAGAATGACTGGGGAACTATCATCAGTAATCTTTGTAAAAAGATGAAGAATCAAATGGGCACCAGAAGGTTAAAACCAAGAAACGTTAACCCGAAAAGGGGAAAAATCAAATTCTGGGAACTACAACCTAATGTGAATTTCTCAGTACCACTGAGAAATTTTAAGCTATCACTTAAAATTTTTCAGTCACATAAAACACAAAAAGCATGAAAAAAGCCACGGCAAAGTGATCTCATTTCCTTTTTAAACAAATTAGTAGAGTAAATAAGTAGAACATTCTGATTTTAGAAAGCATTCAATAAATAAAGTTTCACATGAGGCTTCAAGTAATAAGCCACAATTATCATGAGTCTCTTACACAAAAAGAGTCTTGCAGGCAAATGAGACACATGGAGAAATACAGTCTGGATGATGGCATAAGTGGATCAGAGGCTGCTTAAACATCTACATTCACAGTGTGATCATTATTGGAACAAAGTCAATTTGGATTACAAGTCTCTAGTGGCAATATTTATAGGGCTTTATCTTTTATCCTCTTCCATATTTATGTAAACATCTTGCATATAAATAAACAAAGCACTGCTTATCTACTTGAAGATGGAACTGAATCCAACTAACTAATCTCTGATATAGAATAAGGATTTAAAAGATTCCCAGAGAAAATTCTAGTTCTTCTTTTGGATTCCCATATTATATTGTTCATACATTATATTAATACTTTATATCTTTTTCTCCTGAGATACATAGGGTTCTATAAAATTTTGCATTTAGGTATGGAAAAAACTGCACATTACAGAACAAAGAGACCTAAGGTTGACCACAATGCAAAGATAAGCCAACAGTATGCACTGGCTGAAAAGATAGTGCAGAATGAAGCAGTGTCTGCTCCTAGCCAACATGGAGTAACAGACAGGATTTACTAACCAACCTGAAATACCAAAGAATGGACAAAATATATGAAACAATAGTTTTCAGCACACAAAGCATCAGGCAACAAAGGATGGTGATTCCAGAGAGATGGGAAACAAACAAGGTGAGCCCTACCATTACCCCAGTTTACTGTCTGGAAAGTTTCCAGGCCATGTAGCAAAGAGAGGCAACTCAAACAAGCCCAGTGGATCCCCTGAGTAGAGGAAATGGAGCTGAGTCTGAGGAGACAAAGGTGGCTAGAGTTCGTGGGACTGAATGCCAAAGAAATGAAAGCTACACAGAAAGACTCAAGATTCTGCAGAGAATTCTTATCAAGTATTTCCCTGAGTACTAATCAGTGTACATGTGAGAGAAAAACTATCCAAGAATTGGAAAGAACCATTTGAAAGGATTAGAGGTATGCCTGGTGCTCATAGCAGGCTGGGAATTGTACCTATTCCCACCAGTCAGACTGAAAACCTCAAGATGCACAAGGCATTCGGGTAAAGCACACACAAGTGGTTTGCCTCAGTGGTAAGGAATAATTAGCCCTATACTGAGCTGGCTCTGCTCTCACCTAACAAGTCATAAAAGTAAGACTCAAAGCTCAAACTATTTCCATGTAACTTATCTTTGTCCCGCAAAAATCTCAAAAATGTTTATAAGAGTGTTTACATGAAAATATCCAGCACCTAATAAGGTAAAAGTAGGTCTGGCATCTAATCAAAGATTACCAGGCATGCAAACAGGTAGGAAAATATGACCAATGAGGAAATAATCCATCAACCAAAACTGACCCAGAAATGAGACAGACATTAGCAGATAAGGACATTAAAACAGTTATAACTATATTCCATAGGCTCAAAAAGTTAAAAGACGTGGAAGATATAAAAAGACCCAAACTGAACTTGTAGAGATCAAAACTACAATGTCTAAGTTGAAAAATACACTGGACAGGATTAATGGAAGACTAGACATTAGAGAAGAAAAGACTACTGAACTTGAAGACATCATGATAGAAACCATCCAAAATGAAAAGTGGGACAAAAGAAAGAATTTTTAAAATTGAACAGTGCAGGCCAGGTGCAGTGGCTCACACCTGTAATCCTAGCACTTGGGGAGGCTAAGGTGGGGGGATTGCTTGAGGCCAGGAGTTCAAGACCAGCCTGGGCAAGAGCGAGATCCCATCTCTACAAAAAAATAGAAAACTTAGCCAGGCGTGTTGGCGCACACCTGTAGTCCCAGCTACTAGGGAGGCTGAGGCAGGAGGATCACTGGAGCCCAGGAGTTTGAGGTTGCAGTGAGCTATGATGACACCACTGCACTCTAGCCCAGGAGACAGAGCAAGACCTTGTCTCAAAAAAAAAAAAAAAAAAATGAATAATGCACCAGTGAGCTGTGGGACAAATTCAAGCAGCCTATTACACAAGTAATTGCATTCCCCAAGGAAGCCTGGTGGCGGGAGTGGCAGGGGGAGGACAGAAAAATATTTGAAGAATTAATGGCCAAAATTTGTTCAAATTTGTTGAAATGAAAACTATAAAACCACAGAGCCAAGCTTAACGAAACCAGGTTAAAAAAAAAAAATGAAGAAAACTACATTGAGGTACATTATAATTAAATTGTTCAAAATCAGTAATACAGAGAAAATCTTAAAAGTAGTGGGGGGGATTATATTCAAAGGAACAAACAAAAGGATGACTGAGTGCTGAGCTCCCATAAGAAGCAATGTGAGCAGGAGGACAGTGGAGGCATCATCTTTAAAGTGCTGAAAGAAAAAAATAAAGCTGTCAACCTACAATTCTATGACCAGGAAAACACATCCTTCAAAAATGAAAGCAAAACAAAGCCTTTTTCAGATATACAAAAGCTCAAAGAACTCCTCACCAACAAACCCCTACTACAAGCAATGTTAAAGAGAAGTCCATCAGGCAGAAGGAAAAGGATACCAGATGGAACACAGATCTACGCAAAGGACTGAAGAGCACAGAAAGTGGTAACTGGAGTAAATATGTATGATTCTAATTATATAAATCTTTAATAGATAATTGACTGTTTAAACAAAAAGTAGCATAGGGCTCATAACATATATAAAAGTAAAATGTATGATAATTCATAAAGGTTAATGGAAAAATGGGAATATACTATTGTAAGGTTCCACTATACATGAAGTGGTATAATACCACCCAAAGATATCCTATGAGATGACAAAAGGATCATGTAAAACCTCAAGCAACTACTAAATAACAAAAGTATTATAGCTAATAAAGCCAGCAAAGATATAAAATAGAATCATTAAAAAATTAAATTAATCTAAAAGAAGCCAGAAAAACAGGAAACAGGAAATCAAACAACAGATAAGTAGAAAACAAATAGCAAGATGATAAATTTAAATCTATACTATTAATAAAATCACTTTACTATAGTCTACCCTAATTAAAAGAGAGATCATAGAAACAAGAGGGTAAATCTTTAGGCAGTTACATCTGCCACTGTCACACAACTACTAAGCTAACTAGAGGACAGACCTCATTATCTTTTTTCTCTTAGCAGTCCCTATTTTATGCTTCGTCTCTAGGTATTGAATTAGAACGCCTAAGAGTACAGGAACATAACAATTTCAAGGATTTTCACCTTGTTTAGTAAGGGCTTCTCGGAGAGCAGGAGTTATCATAGCTCTTCCTTCACCATCTTCGTTCTTCCCTGTGTTCCTGAACAAACTAGTTTTCTCCTCCTGCTGCTCCTTTTCTTTCTGCATTAAAATAAAAAGAATGAAATCCAGAATTGGCAATGTGCAATGAAAATAACACAGCAATCATGAACACCTAGCATCAATATAAAGGTCCACTGGGAACCACAGCCCACAACTCTGTCCTCTCCAAAGTGATGGCATTTCCACTTAGGCAATGATCTAAAGACAAGCCAGGATTTATTTTCTTTTAAAGTAACTTTAGCAAGTTACTTATTTTCTCTGAATTTCAATTTCCTCACCTGAAAAAAGAGAAAAATAGGAGAAAAATAATATCCATAGAATGTGTTAAAGATTAAATAAAATAAAAACACCTGGTACAATGCCTGATGCATAATAGGTATTCAATAAATTATAGTTACTGCTGGTATTATATCTGCAAACCCCCAAAACAAGTGAAAAAAGTGCTCTGAATGGCCCTGAGAGCTATCAGCTCAGAGACCAAATTACTCCACTGCCACCAACAGTCACCTCAAGGACCCCTTTTAGAAGATCCTGTGGGGGAAAATTTCTCTTTAGGGATAGAAAAAGATATACTTCAGAAATCTGGAGGATAATATGAACATAAAACTTACTGTGTTTCCTGTTGACTTTGGCCACAGAAAATGTAGCAGCACACCTTTGATCACTGTTACAAGCATTACCCTTGTTTTATATTCACTGTAATTGGCTTCATATTACAAGACGCCCCTCGTTCACTCTTTCCACTGATTTCTTCCTCTCTTTTTAAATCTTATATACATTTTTTTTTATGTTATCACCACATCTTTTTGGAAGATGGCAGAGTGCTAAGTAATTATTTCAGAGACAACACACAAAGTCTGTGTCACACTTTAGAGGAGACATTCACCAAATCCTATTAAAAGCTACAGAAATTCAAAATAACTCACCTTGGCAGTGGCCCGACCACCAAACCCCAGACCACCCTCAGTGCCTGTCCATTTTAAAGGTCCAGCCATCCAGCCCCCAGACAATCAGTGAGTGGACTCACTGTAATACCCTTTCTACCTAAAAATGAAAATATCTCACAGATGGTACACTGTCTGAGATCTGCTTCAAACTAACACAGAAGGGACATATGAAGGGTAGTCGAGGGTGGATGGCCCATGGGTGGCTGGTTGGTGAAGCTGAGCAATAGGGAATAAGGACTCACTATATTACTCTGTCTACTTTTGTGAATATTCAAAGTTCTCCATACATAAAATGTAAAACAAGATTAAAAATTTAAACACACACAGAAAGTAAACCAATGAAATCTGGAATTAATTTCTCTACTTTCTTTATTGCTTCAAGGGCATGCTCTGAAAAAGCACTTTAGAGAGTCAAATTACCAAATGAGAGAAGTAAACCTAATTAAGTCCTATCTGTCCTAAAAGTCAGCATTCCAAATTACTAAATATAATCAAAACGCAAAGTTAATGAACAATTTTGCTTCTGGTAACAGAGTTCTTAACTACACATTTCTGGATGGAACCGAAAAAATTTATAAACAAACAACAATCATTTGTTCTTTTCTATTATAAAAGTAATCAGTGTAATGCTAGGCATTTTATACCCAAAAAAAGGCTCCAGTTATTATTTTGTTAAAATATTTTTTTTAAAAAAGTAATCCTTTGGCCTTTTTTTTTTAATCTAAAAGCAAAGGTGTGAGCTTGAAAAGGAAGTCTTGTGGCGGAGCAAAATGAACCAACCTCAACCTTGAGAGCATTTAAATGTCTCCGAAGTAATTACACAGCAAGTTACTGTGATTCTGCTACTCATCATGTAAAAATTGGTAGGAGGTAGTAGTACTTGTCTTCAAAAGCCTCTGTCACCACAAAACGTCACAAGCTTATCTGCTTGCCCCAAAGGCCATATAAATCCGTAACCGGACCCTGCCCCTGACCCCACTATGCCCGGGGCTCCACAGTGCGCTCTGGTGGTTTTAAACGAACACCTCTCACCCCTATAAAACGAACGTACTCTAAAGCCGCGGGAGCAGGCCGCGCAGCAGCACGCAAGCTTCGTCTGCGTTTACAGCCGCTCCCCGCACGCGCACCCTCGCCCGAGCTCCGCCTCCTGTCGGACCAGCGGCGGCGTCACATTCTCACAGGAGCGCGAACCGCCGCGTGCGAGACCCCTGGGTTGCGCTCCTGTGAGAATCTGATGCCTGATGATCTGAGGTGATGCCAGCGCAGGGGATCAGCTGCAAATGCAATGCGCTCGGACCATCCGAAACCATCCCACCATCTCCCCCCATCCGTGGAAAAACTGTCATCTGTGAAACCGGACCCTGGTGCCAAAAAGGTTGGGGACTGCTGCTCTAAAGGACGGCCATGGAACACTGTCCGTGTCCCATCACTAGAGAAATTATCTATTTTACAGTGTGAGCGCTGCTGTTCCAGATTCAATCATACGGGCTATGATTAAAGGTCTGAGCACTCAGGACAAACAACATTTATCATTCCTTCCCTCTATGGCAGTTTAGTCCTATCTTCCAGGTGCAATAGTAACTTCATTTCTGAAAAGAAATGCAATGGTTCATAACACTCCCCAAGGGAGTTTAATGTACCATTCAAATTCTAATTCTAATCTTCTAGATGCAGACATTGTTCACTCTCTGCCCAGAATATAACAATAAAACAACCACATAAGACCCACATATTTTTATGTATTTATTTATAGTTGTTACATGGCCTAAGCAGAAATAAATGTAGATCCCAGAATCAGTCAACCTTGATTCCTCCCTCTCCTGTACATCCCATTTAACAATGAGTGAACAAGTTCTAGGGTTTCAATTCCCAACATAACGCTTCTCTCTATCCACAAAGCCCCTGCTCTTGTCCGCAGTCTTGGCTTCTCCTAAGGAATGACTGCAACAGCCAAACTAAATGGTCTCCCTGTCTCCAATCTCTACTTTCACCCCTTCCCATATTCCACACCCATCACATTTGCCTTGAAAGAAAACTTGTGTCCTTTCCAAGCTGCTATTTCCCAACATGCAAAAAGGAAAGCCAATTATGAACTAACCTCCTAAGCACTTATGAGAATGACAATGAATAAGTGAAATGCTCTTTATATACTGACAGGACTATATGAATCTTATGTAATAATGAGAGTAAGTAAAACAGTGGCACTAATTTTCTTTTTTTTAAAGATATTATACAATACTTGAATTAGGTAATTCATTTCACACCATCATCCCAAAAATTACAGTATCACTCCAATTTTGCCTAGGATAAAAACCAGGCAAAAAAAAAAAAAGTGATCTGCTAAAGATTTGAAGGTAAAATGCCACGGAGTTGGATAACTGCCAAGCAGGTGTTTTCCAAAAATGAGGTTTTCCTTATCAAAGCATACATTTCTTCTGGGAAAGAGTCTTCCTGATTGTTTTACTGATCCTTGTTTATGATCAGGTTTGTTTATGATCCCTTCCTTATCAATTCATAGAGAAAACTTTGGATATAGAATCCCCAGGTTCTCTCGAGGTCATTTTTCTGTACAGTGAACCTCCCTGGGGCTGGAGCCATGCCAACACAGGGTGGGCATTCAGTAACTGTTGGCTGAATAAATGAACAAATGCCTTAAACTATCAGACAGCTATTTCTAGCCCCAGAAAATTAGATCCTACTTCTTTCAGTAACTAATTCTAGACTTGGCACCTTTCAATATTAAAAACACTTCATGTATAACAAAACATGAAGAGGAGGAGTTAATATTAAACTAATAAAATTAGTTATTACTATTTAACTCCTGCTGCAATTTAACCCCATGTTCAGGTTCCTATTTCTTTACTAAACAAATCCCCTATACATCACTCACTTGTCATAGCTCAGTTTTAAAATGACCAATTTTCATCATGACACAACGCTTTTCATAACATACTAGGTTTTAAGAATGCCTTCTGAACTTGTGGAAAAGCAGTTTGACCAAGCATATCAAGAGCTTTACTCTGACACAGTGATTCTATTTTGGATAACGTAACTTAAGGAAATAATTTCGGAACTCATTGTCAAGTGCTCCTAGCTACATAGGCCATGGTGAATCAAGACGGTTTAAACGCAGCGTGTTGGGGTTGAAGGGATGTCACCTCTTGTTTCTAGATTAATTAAACACTCAAAAAGCCTTAAAAATAATCATGAAACCAACTTCGTGTTATTCCACTGCAATACCAATGTAGCTTTACAATTAGAAGTGGACATACTGAGATCCTTTTGTAATCTAGATAATTGAAATATTTCTCTGGTGAGTAATTATCAAGCATTTGACATTTATTTCCAAAACTAATGATACTGATGTTAGTGTTTGTCTGCTTAGCCAGAACATGCTGTGGGGAGTATTTAGCAAAATTTATTTATTGCAGAAAAAAAAAAGTAGCAATAGGCTTTACATTTACAAATCACAACAAATCTCATAAGAGAAACAGAAAATAAATAATCTAAGAATTGTCAGGCTTTTCCTGACTCCTGGTTCTCTAAACTCTACAGCTTCCCTTCTGGGAACCTTAACCCTGGGGAGGCAGCAAAGGGGTTAGGAAATGGAGTTACTTACCAGCCATTTGACTGTGGACAAATTGCTTAACCTCTCTAAGCCTCAGTTACCTACCTGGAAATGGTACAATGGGGATGATAATAGTACAGACATCTCAGGGTCACTGAATTCTCCTAATACTCTAAATCAGGGGTGGGGCACCTACAGCCCAGGGGCCACATGTGGCCTTCTGGATCCTTCAGCCTTTTGACTGAATCCAAACTTCCTTAAAAGGATTTGTTTCTGTGAAGTTTGGACTTGGTCAAGGGGCTGCACTTGGGGATCTGTAGGTTTAGGTCTAAACCTACACTGGAACTGCCCCCTCTCCCTACACCCCATAACCCATTCTCCTATTCAGTCAAATCACATTGCTTCTCACTGCCTTTAGGATAAAGCTTGGACCTCCGTTGCAGGGCATGAAAAGGCCTCCAGGACCATGCCCCTGCCTTCCTTCTCTGTGTCACTTCTCCAAACATCCCCACCCCCACTCAACTCTTGTTCTTGGAAATCACTCCCATGCTTCAAATCCTCTTTAGTCCTAGAACTACAGCCTTAGGCATTATTATAGAGGGAGGGAGGATACCAGGGTGGTATTCTAGTTGGACCAAATCTATCCCATTGGAAGACATGTTCTTATATTAATATATAATAATAGTGAATAGTTATCAAGCACATACTACGTGGATGGATTAACTTTTGTAATCTTCATAACAACTTTATAAGGCAGATACTGTTATCTTCCACGTTTCATTTTTAAAATGAAAAAACTAAAGCACAGAGGAATTAAATAACTTGCCCACAGATATATATACTGAGACAGTATGACTCCATGAAAGTTAGCGAATATTATTCAAAAAGGTCTTACAATGAGAGTGCTTTGGCCCAACTCTAGAGCAGAGACTCTTAAGCACTAGACATACTGCTTCCCTGTACAGTAACAATTAAGGAAATTTAATGTGATGTGGGTAATGATGACCATGCAGAAAGTAATCTGGGAATATGTGTTAACCAGCCCCAAAGAAGATGCCAAAAAAAAAATATATATATATGAAAAAGAAAAGCTAAGTAATAAAAACCTCTGTCACCAAGTTTAGTATACTATATCCATGATAAAATAAAAACAAAAGACATATCTGAAAGCTGTGCTGGAACCTAACAATAATGAAAAATAAAAACTGGTGGCTTATTTTCATGTCATAATAAAGTAAGAAAAAATACATATTTTTTCTGCAGATCTGATGATTTTATGAGGGATTTTTATGAGCAAGCTGAAATATCATAAACCAGCTGCTTAAAGCTCATAAAGTCCAAAATTATTTCATTTCAAAAAAATAATTAATGAATGTCCAAAATTTTCATTAGTGCTTCCTCCAGTGCCCTCTAATGGCCATAAGATGAAAAAACAAAGAAAAAATACACCCACAAATTATCCCAAACTCTTCAGCCACTAAAAAAGCTTTAAATAAGGCTTACCTTGGTAGAAAATCCAGAAATCTATCTAAATCAGCTACCTCATGCACCATCTTAAGACAGTTTCACCAATGAAAATTACTCAGATTTTTAATTAAGAGCCATAAAGTTAATTCACATTCACTTTGGCCCAGTGTATCAATTTGGGGTAAGTATAACCTAAGAAAATATTCATACATTTTTAAAAAGCAAAAAAGGTCTCAGACCAGTGCTAATTATAACAGCAAAAAACTTGAAAACAGACAAAATGGCCAACTCTAAGAAAATGTATAAGCAAATTTAAAATGCCTAAGCAAACTTATTTCTCCTCATTTCAATGTCTGTCAGGCTTTTAGAGATTATAAAGCACTTTCACACACAACCACTCTACAAGGAAGATAGCTGGTTGCAGTCCATGTTTCTCAGAAAAGGGGATTAAGGCTAGGAAAGGTTAAGCTGTACTCTTAGATAATTAAGTTACAAACTGGTTCCACCAGGCCTTGAACCCATAGTCCACATACTTGTCATTTTTAATAGCTCCTCTTCCAGGGCTTCTACATACAAAAGCTACTAAAAATGACAAAGAGACAACACAGACACATGGAAGTATAGGTTGAATATAACTCTTATCTGAAATGCTTGGGACAAGTGTTTTGGATAGCAGATTTTTTTGGATTTTGAAATATTTCCATCATACTTACCAGTTGAGCATCCCTCATCTGAAAATCTGAAATCCCAAATGTTCAAAGGAGCATTTCCTTTGAACGTCATGTCCATACCCAAAAAGTTTCACATTTTAGAGCATTTGGAATTTCGGATTAGGGATACTCAACCTGTATTAGGAAATAAGTAATAAAATGCTACAACAAGAGAAAGATAGTAATTTTAAATTTAGAAAATAATCTAGGATATTATAGTTTAGAGTATTACATTCATCAGGGTGTATTTTTATTACAAGCTTTACAAAAGAAACCAAGTAACCTATTATAAAAATAGATGAAGGACAGTGTATAATAAAGAATAAGATGTCTAGCCTTTGTTCCTAGCTCCTGGAAGGTAACTTCTAAACCCTTGGAAACTCTCAAGTGATAGAAGTATCTTTGTTATTTACGGTAGGCCCCTCAGACCACAGCGATAGTTTATGCTAACAAGGTATCTCATGGTGGACCCCTACGGCCGTGAGTTACCAGCCCAAAATTCAGGAGGAAGAGGGGGTAGTTAAAACTGAGCTGAACCACAGAGGTAATCAATCAATTATGCCTATGTAATCGAGCCTCAATGAAAACTTTAAAATACCAAAGCTCAAGTGAGCTTCCCAGATTGGCAATACTCTATGTGTATTGTCACAAGTCAGTGTTGGGAGGGGAACATGACCTGCGAACAATGGGAGCATCACATTTGTGGACAATGGAACCTTCCCAGACTTTGCCCTATGCACGTCTTCCTTTAGCTGATTTGCTGTATCCTTTCCCTACAAAGAACTGTAACGTTGAGTACAACAGCTTTCACTGAGTTCTGTGAGTCTTTCTAGCACAAACCTGAGGGTGGTTTAAAGACTCCAACAAACTTGCAGGTGGTGTCAAAAGTGAGAGCAGTCTTGGGGACCATGTCCTCAGACAATGCAGTCTGTCTAACTCCAGGTAGACAGAAAGAGATGATTCACAGAAAGAGAAGAAGAGGAAAAAGGCAAATGGACAAAAAGCATATGAAAACACATTCACTCACTCAAAATTAAAGAAATGCAAATTAAAATGAGGTTACTATTTTTCACCCTTCAGACTGGCAAGTTTTAAATGACTGATAACACCTGGCATGTACAGAAATAGGCATTCTCATAGATATGAGGATACTGCAAGCAGAAGTGAAAATTTTTTCAACTTCTTACAGGGCAATTTGGAAATATTAAAACTATAGAATTCCCTTTGACCCAGGAATTTCAATTTTAAAAATATATTCTTCAGATAAATTTATACCGGCCACAAAAAATATGAGCAAGAGTCTTCATTATATAAATGAGAAAACACTCAAATGTTAACCAACAAGAGCCAAATAAATTATGGAACATAATTATGGACTATAATACAAACCTAAGAATGAGTTAATCTATATGACAGGACTGGAAAGCTGTCGTGTTAAATGAAAAAAAAAAGCAGTCTGTAGACTAGGAGTATAAAATGATCTCATTTGTGTAGCCAAAAGACAAAATTATACCAAAATATAAATGTGTTTGTAAAGGCAGTAAAATAACTGGAAGACTACTGTCAACTTTAAACTGTGGTTACCTGTGAAAAGTGGATTCGGGAAAAACAGGTACAGAGGACTGTAGTCTTTGAAATTTTTTTAACCTATGTAAACAGGATTTTAAATAAAATGAAACAACAAAGAGGGGGTCAGATCAAGCTATACCTTTTCAAAAACAAGTATCTGAGAAATCATTCCACAACTTTAAAAATGCCTCCCCCACAGCAAGGACATAAAAGGGTGGAGAGGATGGAAGTGACGAGAGGGGACTTTTGAAGCTTTCCTTGGAGGATGTTGGTAAGGTACTTTGAGTTCCCCTGACTCCTTCAGCCAGAGACAGGCTTGAGGAGGGTGCCTCTCACCCCAAGCCCCACAAGATAGGCTCCAATTGGGCCCCTCAAAGGAGTTCCTATGCATCCCCTGCACTCAGAGGGCATCACAGGCTGATACATAACTCCCATCCGGGAAATTCAGAGGCAAAAGGATCAGCCAGTTGCATTAGCAAGTGAGCATTGCTGCTGGGTAGGAACCAGTCCCTTCAAAATAAAGAACTCTGGAGTGGTCCCTTGACAGTAGGGTGAGGATGAGTAAGACCTTAGATCCTGACCCATTGGGCAAGTAGGGAGGAGAGCAGATGACAGACTTCAAAGAGAGGAAGCCAGAGGTACAGGACAGAGAGGAGGGAATAAGTGACCATCAGAAGTGCACTTCTTGGAATACATTTTGCTCAATGAAAGGGACCCGGGGGAGAGAGAACATGGAAAATGTCCCCAAAGAAGCCATAAAAATGCTCCTTGGAAACAAACTCAGCTTTAAACACCTGAATAGGAGAGAGAGCACAAAGTCATCTCGTGGCACTACCAATCAAGTAAGAACTTTCCTATTTCTCTTAATCTGTCCTCCCCCACCCCAACCCCCCTGCCCTCTGCTCCGCAAACCCTAAGGAGATACAAAACAGCAGCTAACAAATAGGCCAGAAAGTAAACGACAAAAGTAAAACTTTTAAATTAAACAGGAATCTTTGACCATTATATAGAATTTGACATTCTTCTATCAAATTGAGACTGTTCTGTGCCTTAAAGTGCCTATAGAACTGTATTACCTAAAAAGGACCAGAAAAGTCATGAAGTCTGCTAGAATCGTCATCCCAAGACAAGGTAAAGGTCATCCCTAGTGTGCTGGCTTAAAGGGATAGTGGAATTCAAAATAAGCCAGATTTTATGATATCTTCCCAAGAGTCATCCTTGTTTAATACACAGGTCATACCAGTATTCACTGCTTTTTAAAGAATTTTTTATGATTTATAAATAAGGCTATAAGGACTGTCTGGGAATATAAAATACATTTTTATAATAAAACAAAGATTTAGGTGCATATGAAACAAAAATGAAAATAAATATTCCAAATGCAGACAGTAATTTTTCCTGGAAATAGTTATTGGTAGGTTTTTCCCATTTCTCTCTTTTCTAAATTTTCTTTATTATAGGTGTGTTAATTTAGAAAAAACATTAACTAGACAAAATTAAATAACTTGTTCAACTTATTTCCTTAAATTTCCATTTGTTACAGTATGGGGCCATCCAGAGTAAAAATATAAATTCTTGAAGACTTTACATCATGCAAAACTATTCACTCACAATTAGTCCTATCATAAAATGGGAGATATTCACATATGGCAATATCATAAATAGTTTATAATTCAGTTGTTACTAGTTTTGGTTTGTAGTCCTCATACCACCCCCAATACTTTTTATTTCAAACTCTCATAAGAGCTGCAAGGTACAATGAAGACCCATATTCCTTCTGCCTCGTTTCCCCACTTTTGTTTGATCATTCTCTATTTATCTATACATGTACATGCATACATACGTAAATATATATGTACATGTATGTATGTGTGTATATGTAAATAAAATTTTGCTTAAACACTTGAAGGTATGTTGCAGGTACCATGAAACTTCCCCTTAAGTACTTCAGATTCCATCTCCTAAAAAAAAGTACATGATCCTACAGAACCACAATACCATAATTACAACTAAGAAAATAAACAAAAATTGAATAATACCTATTAAAAAGTCCACTTCAAATTTCTCCAGATGTCCAGACAATGGCCTTTTCTCTTTGATCCAAGATCAAAGTTTAAACAATATATTTGGCTATATTTTATCATCTTTTTTAACTCTAGAATTGTTACCCCCCTCTCCATGTTTTATTGTCGTTATTGTTTATAACAATGACATTTAAAAAGTCTAATAGATTGTCCCACGTTCTGGATTTGTCTGATTGTTTCCCCATGGTTAGAGTCAAGCTAAACATTTTTTGGCACAAAACTACATAGATGATGTTGTGTGTATCATATCAGGAGGTATACAAAGTCAAGTTTTACTAGTAATGATAATACTAAATTTGATTGTTTGGTGTAGGTATGAATCACCTGATCTCTCCATCTGTAAAGGTACATTTTTCCCTCTATAATTAGTAAATAATGCATGGGGATTTTTTTCCACTCGTCCATTTATTAATATTTTTGTCATCTCTAGGTGGTTTAGTTTCTAGGATCATATTTTGAGACACTGTGAAAATCTGTTCCCCAAAGACATTTCACCCAATCCTTGCTTAAATCAATTATTATACCAGGAATTGCAAATAGGTTATTTTCTAATTCTAGCATGCCTTCTATATTTACTATCTGGAAACTTTCTTCTATACTCTCCCCTTTGAGTAGCACAATGATCGATTTTTTTTTATTTGATATAATATAATCCATTATGTTAATTAATCTTTTTAAACCTTAAATTGTCCCAAATTTGGCCTGTGAGAAACATTTCAAGCTGATTCGTATCTTTTTGACATATCTCCATCAGTCTTTGTGAACCTACTTATTCAACAAGATGTCCCAGGGCTCATCTGTTACTCTCCCTTCCCCAACTCTGAAATCAGCCATTTCTCCAAGGAGCCCTAGTTCCTTTTAGTAGGGAATAGTATTTGGAAGACAAGATCTGAGTGCTTAGTATGTTCATTATTTCTAGGTCTGTGGCATAAAAAACGATACAGCTGGTCTTCGATGCTGGGTTCTTAAGAGACATTTGCTGAAGATTGACCTGGCCAAGGATTTAATCAACCATGCCTGTACAATGGGGCCCCAATAAAAACTCTGGACACTGAAGTCCAGTGGAGCTTCCTTGTTGGGGAACACACCTATCTGGTGGGGGAGAGGTGGTGATGTGCCCAGATTCTAAAGGAGAGGGCACAGAAATTCTGCATCTCTTCCTCATGCCCACTCCCCAGACTTTGCCCTATGTATCTCTTCCATTTGACTTTCTGATTTTACCCTTTTTAATAAAACTGCAATCCTAAGAATAGTGCTTTCAGTGAGTTCTGTGAGTCATTCTGGCAAAGCAGCATACTTGAAGGACTTGTGGGAACCCTCAAATTTATATCTGGTTGGTCAGAAGTGCAAGTGGCTCCCCAAGACTTATAGCTGGCGTCTGAAGTTGGGCCAGTCTTGTGCAGGACTTTGCCCTAAACCTGCACAGTCTGACACTAACTCCAGGTAATTCATGTCAGAATTGAATTGAACTGCAGGACACCCAGTTAGTGTCAGAGATTTGATGTCAGAACATGCAAAGTACTTTCAGTGAACATAGCTAGAAAATACTGTTTATTTATATACATACACACATACATGCATATTTAAACTATAAATTTACAAATAAAATAAATATACATTTTTTTTAAAAACCTTAATTCCACATCAGCCTCCAAATCAAATCTAACACCACCTGGAAATCACATTAATGCATATGGTCAACCATATTACTTTTCACAGTGACACAACAATATTCCATTGTGTGGACATACCATGCTTTTTTCAACCAGTATCTAACAGAGATGTTTACAAATGCTGTTTTGCACTGGTAAAGATGTATCTTCAAGGTAAATTCACACAGCTGGGCCTGCTGGATCATGGATAAATGC
This sequence comes from Daubentonia madagascariensis, assembly GCA_023783475.1. Classification (NCBI taxonomy): domain Eukaryota; kingdom Metazoa; phylum Chordata; class Mammalia; order Primates; family Daubentoniidae; genus Daubentonia; species Daubentonia madagascariensis. The sequence continues at coordinate 9,720,415 of JAKFHU010002004.1, read as the reverse complement.
ATATGTGATTTTAGTAAAAACTACCAAAAGTCCCTCCACATAGGTTATACCATTCTGGACTCCTGCCTGGAAAATATGAGTACCTGTTTACTCACAGCCTCACCACATGAGTGTACCATCCAACTTTTGAATTTTTTGCTATTTTGACAGGTGGGAAAAGTATGTCAATGTAGTTTTTCATTTGTATTTCCCTTATTATGAGTAAAGTTGAGCATCTTTTCCTATCTTTAAATCTCTTTGTAGAGCTTTTTCTGATAATTGCCTATTCATATGTTTTGCCCATTATTCCTATTAGGCTTTTTGTCTTTTTTTTTTTTCCCAATTTTTAAGAGTTTTTACAGTAGAAAGATTAACAATTCATCTCAGATATAAGAGGCAAATATTTTCTCCTGCTTTATCATTTGTCTTTTGATTTTGGTTACAGCCATGTAAAATTCTTTAAAATCATTTGTAAATTCAATATTCTTTTATTGCTTTTAGGTTTTGAATCACATAGAAAAGCTTTCTCCAGGTTATAAAATAATGCATATAATTCTTCTACTATTTATATTTTTCAACATTTAGCTCTCTGATCCATTTGGAGATTATTCTGATATATGCATAAGGTAATAGATGTTGTCACAACACCACTTATTTTTAAAGTCCCTTTTAACTCAGTACTTGAGATTCCACCTTTAACATATATGAAATTCCCACATATTCTTGGGTCTATTCTTAGAATTTTACTCTGTTGCATAGGTCTTTCTGTCTCATCATGAGCCAGTAACACTTTTTTTTTTTTTTTTAGAGACAGGGTCTCACTCTTGCTCAGGCTGGTCTCAAACTCCTGAGCTCAAGTGATCCTCCTGCCTCGGCCTCCCAGAGTGCTAGGATTACAGGCGTGAGCCACCGCGCCCAGCCCAGTAACACATTTTTAATTATAGACACCTTGTAGTATGTTTCAATATCTGCAAAGGTTAGTCCTTCTCATTACTACTTTGCTAAGGTTTTCTTAACTATTCTTGCATGTTTATTTTTCCACATGAATAGATCAGTCTAGATCCAGGGGGGAAAAAAGCTTATTGGAATTTTTATTGGGATTGCATCAAATATTTGTATTAAGTGAACTGGTATCTTTACCATACTAAGTCACCGTATCTAAAACAAAGATGTCTTTCCATTTGTTCAAGTCCACTTGCACATCTTTCAGGAATGTTTTAAAGTTATAAGTTTAAGGCACTTCTTTTTAAATTTATCCCTATGTAATTATTTACCTTTTATGTGACTACTGTAAATGAAGTCCCTTTCATTATACCTTCTGACTGGTTATTGTTTAGAAATATAAAGGCTATTGACTTACTTCATGACTATATCCTGCCACCTTACTGAATTCTTTCATTTGAATTTGTATAGATTTTATCATTGATTTTTTTCAGATTTTCCAGTAGTTTTACTTCTTTTTCTTCTAAGGCTTACGGACTTCATATATTTTTAGTCAAGGGAATTCTCATTTTCCAAAACTCAGGCTTAAGAGTTTTTTAAATTATAGTATATATAATATCATTTCCATTTTAGATCATTGGAATCTGCATAAAATCCTACGACACTATACATTCTCACATTTGTCCAATCACTGAGACAATCACAACCTAGACAACATTTCCTGAATTCCTAAGGCCCCCACCCACACTCATCTCAACACCTACAGACCAGGCTGCCATTCTTAAGTCACAAAACTACTCAGTCTACACAATAGGAAAGCAAATTTGCACCAGAGTTCCACCTGGAACATCAACAATAATAAATCCTACCATGCTGTTCATCCTCATACTGCCCTGAATAAAGTCTCTCTAACCATCTACCCTCTCCTTGGTCCTTATCCTAAAATCTGCTTATCCTCCTATGAGCTCATTTTCACAAAATGGAAGATCTTCACAAAGCTCATGAAAAAATGGCAAAAAATCATAAAACTCTCAAGACAGGAGCTAGAGAAATGAAACTCTTACTGTGAACTCAGATGGACTACACAGCAATACAGAATACTAAATGTTAACCAACTGCAGAAGCCAAGTTCAATATTTCCCAAAATAATGGTACCTTTTCTTTCTTCACACGATCCATAATTTTGCCAAGATCCTCAACATCAACAACAGAATTTAGGCCCTGACGATCCTCGGCGCCAAACTCTTCCTCACTGGTGCTCTCACAGGGCTCTTCCTCCTGGAAGATAAATGCTTCATAAATACATTGTTCAAAGTAGCAAAGTTCTCTTACACTCTCTCCCACACTGAGAGTTCACTGCCCTTAAATTTTTTATCAAAAAGAAAAATCTTAGGTCATTGGCATCACTGAGTGAGAACAACACCTCACCTGCCCTCCCACGTGACGACGACATGAACAGGGCTCAGGACAAGGAGACATGTGCTAGGAAGAAATAGAGGAAACATGACATCACTATGAAAAACACTTGTTGAGTAGCTACTAGGTGCCCAGTGCAGTGTTCTCCATATATTCAGTTGTTTAATCCTTAACTACTTATGATGTAGATATGCTTGGCATCATTTTATAGGTAAGGAAATTAAGGCTAGAGAAGTTAAGGAATCACAGCTGATAAGTGGCAGGTATAGGCACAGCCTTCATCCCCTCTCCAAGGAGATGCTAAGGCAGAATTGAAAGATAAATTTTTAAGAAGTGAAGTAGTTGCTCGTTTTAAACAGCAGGTACTTTCTGAGTAACTTAAAGACCACTTTAAAGTTAAAAGAAACAAGACATCAATAACCTGCATGTGCTGGTCAATATGCCCTGGAATATAGCAGAGAGACGTCATATAGTCAAACGTACTGATCAAGTGTTCAATACAAAATAAAATAGCCCCTCTCCGAGGTCACTCCTTGTCCTGCCCCAGAGGATGGGACCATCACGGATGTTCTTACCTCTCCTACTTGAAACCAAGACTGATACTACAGAAGCAGGGGCTATAGCTGGCTCACTGGTGTATCTTTTGCTTTGCCGATAAATGAGTAGCATATTCTCTGCCTTGCTTCCAGATGACAAAATAAACTGTTTCCAGAAATAGCTGCATGGAGGTGTTCTTCAACTTAGCCCAGCTTCAACAGAAAATCTCTGCCATTTAACTCCACCCTCTTCTCCCAGCCTCATGCCCAAACTATCAAGAACGGCAATGAGAACACCATCTGAAACATACTTTCTAACAACTAGTCAACTGTTTAAATCTTTCAGTGCAGTGATTCCCAACGTGTCTAAACATGTAAGTATACAGTATTGGCCCCTTTTGATGTGCTTATTTTCCTAGAATTACAATAAAAATCAGTATTTCCTATGTCCCTTGTGCGCCTACCTCCTCATCACAGAATCTTAGACACAGGAGAGACATCAGGGATCATCTAGTCCTATCTCCCCATCTTATGCTAGACCAGAGGTCAATAAACTTTTCAAGTAAAAGGCCACATAGTAAATATTTCTGACTTTAAGGGACGTAAATCTCTGTCTCAACTACGCAACTCTGCCACTCTAACATGAAAGCAGCTACAACAATAGGTAAATAAACAAGCGTGGCTATATTCCCAAAACTTTTAATTAAAAACAAAACAGGCAGCAGGTTAGATCTGGCCAGTGAGCCAGTTTGCTGATCCCTGTATTAGACTCTCTTCTATAACTTCTCCTTTAGACCCTCATAGTTTTTGACAGAAAGTCTCATGTCAGGAATTTACTGCCTCCCAAACACACCCATTCCAACTTCACATAAAATCTAACTGCAACTGCTACTAACTTGGCTCTGTGACCTTGGGAAACTTCAAAAGTTCTCTTCAATAAACAATGGATACAATTCATGATAGCCACTGGGGCTAGAAAATTAACTTGACACATTTCCCAGAGAGATGATCTCTCTAGCCCCCAGAGAGATTCCAATCCAGTAAGACAGTGGTCCCCAACCTTTTTGGCACCAATGACTGGTTTCATAGAAGACAGTTTTTCCACAGATTGGGGAGGGGGGAGTGCGTGGAGCTCAGGCAGTGATGCCACTGATAGGGAGCAGCTTTAAATACAGATGAAGCTTCACTCACTCACCCACCACTCACAGCTCGCATCCTGCTGTGTGGGCCCACCCCCACTCCCCCCACCCCCATTCCTAAGTCTCCTGGAAGATAATTTTTCCACGGCCAGCAGGGAGTGGGGGTGGTGTGGAGCTCTGTGGCCCAGACCCTAACGTACCGGTCCATGGCCCCGGGATTGGGGACCACAGCAGTAAGAGACACATAGATATATAAAGTGGTAATGCTTTAATGAAAGGGTTTAGGAATACAAAAAGGAGGCACATAGCCTGGCTCAGAATCCATGGGAGGCTGCCTGAATGAGACAACACCTGAGACAAATGTTGAGCCTAAGTAAACTGGCCTGCCCAGGGGAAGACAGGTGGGAAAGTTGCTGAAAGTAGAAGGGCAAAGTCACTTGGGCAAGCAGCAGGAGGCATGCGGCAACTGTAAGCAATTCAGAAATTACCAGTAGATAAAGAACAAAGCACACAACACAGGAAGAAAATGCTACAGAGGAAGATGCGGACCAGACTGCATAGGGTCTTATATGTCCCAGAGGGAGAGTATGGGAAGCTTCTAAAGTGTTCTAAACAGAGAAATAACATAGACCTGTATTGCAATAGGTCACTCTACTGGGAAATTAGAAGATAATTTAAGGAAAACAAGACTGTAGACAAGGATAACTATGAACAACTTACTGCAGCACTCTAGTGAAGAGAAGATGCTGACTTGAACTAAAGAGTAATAGGAGAGCAAAAGATTAGATATTCAAACTCATTTGTCTTTTGACAAATATCTTCAGCACCAAGGATACCAGTGTGGCTAGAGCTTGGTAAGAAAGAGAGAGAATAGTGGGATATGGGTGGAGAAATTCAAGAGTCAGATTAGGTGCTACGGTCATGCTAAGAAATGTGGCTTTTATTAAAGGACAATGGAAAATCACTTAAGGCTTTTTACAGGAGAGTAACACGATCTGACTTGTGCTTTTAAGATTACTCTGAATGTTGGGGGGGAGAAAAGATGGAAGGAGAAGAGGGGAGACCAGACAGGAGGTTCCCACAGTATAGTCAAGAAATACGGCTTGAACTTGCAGGTCAGCAGCAGAGATAGAGGGAAATTGATGGATTTCAGATATTTTAGGCCAGAGATCAGCAAACTATGGTCCATAGGCCAAATCCAGCCAGCCTCAGGCCAAATCTCAACATGACAGTTCATTAGCACATTGCCTATGGCTGTCTTCTTGATATAACGGCAGAGTTGATAACTGCAGAAGAAACCACCTGGCCCACAAAGTTGAAAATATTTACTAGCTGGCCCTTTACAGAAAGTTTGCTGATCCCTGTTTTAGATAAAGAACCAACCAAACTTACTGAGCAATTAAATCTAGGAATAAGGAAAAGGAAGGAATCAAGCAGGGCTCTCCAGTTTCTTTTGTAAGCAATGGAGAAAGTATTGTTTACTAAAACAGGAAACACTAAGGGGAAGAGACTGGGAGAGTGGAAATGACAAGCTCCATTTTGGATTTGTGAAGTATGAGATGTCTTAGACATACAAGTATAAGTTTTAAAGAGGAGCTGCATATACGAGAATAGAATTCAGGATAAACCTTAGAGCTGAAAATACAAATATGGGAATAACTGGCATTTGAACAGTGTTTAAAGCCATGAAACTAAGGTGAGATCACCCAGGAAGAAAATGTCAACAAAAAAACAACCCAGCACCAAGCCATGAATCACTCTAACATTTAGAGACTGGATAAAGGAAGAAGACCTCAAGTAAAAAAGGAGGAAAACCATGAGAATGATGTCATGAAAGTCAAGAGAAGAGTGATTCAAAGGAGTCAGTTACATCAAATGCTGTTGAGAAGTCAAGTAAAATGAAGATAAAGAAATATCCATGGGGCTTGTCAACCTAAAAAGAAAAGCCTGAGGCGCAAAATATAATTTAAAGAGTTTACTTGTAACAAAATGAGGACAGCTGTCCAGGACACACTTCTCAATTGCCCTGGGGAATGCTCCATCAGATTTTGTTACAACCAGGTTAATAAAAAGTTAAAAGAAACAAGGAGTGAGCTGACATAAAATTACCCAGTATCAGGTATTCTGTTACAGCAGCACAAAATAGACTAAGACACTGTCCCTACTTCAAGTCAACTATCTTAAATATCCTCAAAGTTAATCTGTTATGGAACTAGAGTTTTAAAAGAAAATGCTCAAATAGCTAGAGGAAACCACAAAGAGCCAAAAGAAACAAGAACAATATTTCAACAAATACAAAATATCAATTCAGATATAGAAATTATAAAAAGGAAACAAAGAAATTCTTGAGCTGAGAAGTATAATAACTGAACTAAACTATTCACTAGAAGGTTTCAACAGCAGATATGAGCAGGAAGAAGAATCAGCAAATGTGAAGGCGTATCAGTTCAAATCGTTCAGTCTGAAAAATGAACAGAGCCTAAGAGACCTGTAGGATACCATCAAGAGTACCAACATACATACAAGGGGATCCCAAAAGGAGATGAGTAGAAATAGAAAGAATATTTGAAGAAACAATGGCTGAAAACTTCCCAAATGTGATAAAACACAAATCTACACACCCAAGAAGCTCAACAAACTCCAAGAAAGGAATCAAAATGGCACACCAAGTAAATCAATTAATTACAAAAGAATGTAGGAATAGACTGAGGAACAAAAAGACATTAGATATATAAAAAACATAGTAGAGTGCTCACTTCAGCAGCACATATACTAAAATTAGAATGATAGAGAAGATTAGCACAGCCCCTGCACAAGGATGACACTTAAATTCCTGCTCCCCTGCAAATAAAGCCTTTTTGTGTATCTTTAAAAAAAAAAAAAAAAAAAGGACAGAAGAGCTTATCAGTAATTACTTTAAATGAAAAGGAATTAAACTGTCCAAGTAAAAGGCAGAGACAGGCAGAATTTAAAAAAAAAAACAAAACATGAACCAACTCTGTTATCGACAAGAGACTCATTTTAGATCCAAAGACAAAATGGTTAAAAGTGAAAGGATGGAAAATAAACATTCTATGCAAATAGTAACCAAAAGAGAGCTATGGTGACTATTTAAGTCAAAAATTGTTACAAGAGACAAGAGACATTATATATTAGTAAAAGAGGCAATATATCAAGATGAGATAACAATTATAAACATACATGAATCTAACAACAGAGCCCAGAACACATGAAGCAAAAATTGACAAAACTGATGGGAGAAATAGACAATTCTAAAATAATAGTTCAAAACATCACTATCCCACTTTCAATAATGAGCAGAACAACTAGACAGAAGATCAACAAGGAAACAGAGGTCTGGGACAACACTATAATCCAATTAAACCTAACTGACATATTCAGAACATTCCACCCAAAAACAGCAGATTACACATTTTCTTCAGGTGCACATGGAATATTCTCCAGAATAGACCATATGTTAGGTCACAAAACAAGTTGCAGTAAATTTTAAAAGACTAAGATCATTCAAAGTATTTTCTCTGACCACTGTGGAATTCCAAAGTATCCAAATATAAATATATATACATATACACACATACACATACACACACACATATATATATAAGAAAAATTCAACCAAGGAAGTAGAAGACTTTTACACACTGAAAATTCAAAACATTGCTGAAAAAAAACTAAAATGAGCTAAATGAATGGCAGACATCTTGTATTCATGGATTGAAAGATTTAATATTGCTAAGATGATAATACTACCCAATGCAATCTACAGATTCAATGCAATCCCTCACAAAATCCCTACAATGATTTTTGCAGAAATGGAAAAAGTCAATCTTTGAATTCATATGGAACTGCAAGGGACTCCAAATAGCCAAAACAACATTGACAAAAAAAAAAGAACAAAGGTAAAGGACACACAGTTTCTGACTGCAAATCTCACTACACACCTACAGTAATCAAAACAATGTGGTATTGACATAAAGAAAGACATACAGATCAATGGAACAGAATAGTAGGTCCAGAATTAAACAAATCTAAAGACAAATGACTTCTGACAAGGGAGCCAAGTCCAATTCAATGGAGAAAGAAAAGTTTTTTCAACAAATGGTGCTGAAACACTTGGATATCACATGCAAAAGAATGAAGTTGGGCCCCTACTTCACACCAGTAGGTCCCCACTGACCTACTGCTGTTGAGACTGAGACATGAGAAGACCACATTTTCCAGTTCCTTGTCCACACTGCTTGCCTAGGTAGGGCCCCAGCCTCTTTGGTTGCAGACCCAAGGCACACCATATATAAAAATTAACTCAAGATAGGATCAAGATGGCCAATTTGACAAAGGTAGTATATGCCTCCCCCATGGAGAGAGGAAACAGAACAGTACTCAGATTCTCACATTTCAAACTGATCGTCTAGGAGAGAACACTAGGATTACCCAGGGAAGTGAAAGGAAGCACCAACAGCGGGTAACAAGAGGGTTCACAGCAACTTGCCAGGCCAGGGACTAGATGCCAGGAAACAGTAAGAGAGAAACCCCCAGGCTCCACACTCCAAGACAAGCTTTTACAATCTTGGCTATAAGAGAACCTCCTGAACTACACAGGTCTTGGGCCTAACACAGGCAGCTGCCTGGAGATTGCAGAGAAACACTGCTCCAGAAAGGGAACCCACATGGAATCCCACACGCATCCAAGCCATTGAGTTGGATGGCACTCTAAAAGCCTAGATACCAGGGAACTGCAGGGACACCTGCAGTTACCACACAGCTCCAAGGAGGCATAGAGGAGCCCAGGTGCTGCCATGCACCCCTGGGAAGGTCCCCACTGACCTACTGCTGTTGAGACTGAGACATGAGAAGACCACATTTTCCAGTTTCTTGTCCACACTGCTTGCCTAGGTAGGGCCCCAGCCTCTTTGGTTGCAGGCCCAAGGCACCATTTTGAAGGTTTAACACTGGGCTGCACTTCACCCATAGGCCGAGGTTGGGCTGATGCAGCTGCAGCCACCACCCAGCTGGGGAGGGACAGGAAAACCAGGTTTTCCAACTTATATCTACTACAATACCCCTGACCCTGCAATGGGCTGCTGTGAGACCAAGACATGAGTGGAAGACACTTCCCCCCCCGAATCTTGCCTGCTGTTGTTTGCCTAGAAAAGGCCCCACCCTCTCTGGTCACAAGCCAAAGGTGCCAACTGGGGAGTTTAAAGCTGGGCAGCACTTCACCCTGGCAACACAACAGAAGTTCAGCAAACCACAAAGACAAAAAGGCAAAGAAAAAGAAACAAAGAATTAAACAACTAGAAAACATTAATAATATGACAGAAACAAAGGCTCACACATCAATATTAACCTTGAATAAAAATGGATTAAATGTGCCACTTAAAAGAAACAGATTGGCAGAATAGATTTAAAAACATGATCTAACTATATGCTGCTTATAAGAAATTAACCTTACCCATAAAGACACATATAGACTGAAAGTAAAGGGGTAGAAAAAGATATTCCACACAAACACTAACTAAAAGCAAGCAGAAGGAGCCATTCTTACATCAAATAAAGCAGACTTTAAATCAACAACAGTAAAAAAGAAAAAAGAAAGAAAAGACAAAGCAGATCATTATATAATGATAAAGGGATCAATTCAGCAAGAAGATATAACCCTAAATATACATGCACCTAACATCAGCGCACCCAGATTCACAAAACAAACATTACTAGAACTAAAGAAAGACACAGACAGCAACACAATAATAATGGGGGACTTCAACACCCCACTCACAGCACTGGGCAGATCATCAAGACAAAATTAACAAAGAAATCCTGGACTTAAATTGGACTTTAAACCAAATGGACTTAGAAGACATTTACAGAATATTCTACCCAACAACTAGAGAACATGCATTCTTTTCATCAGCACACGGAATACTCTCCAAGATAGATCATATTAGGCCACAAAACAAGAAAGGATGCAACGAAAAAAAAGAAAACTACAGACCAATATCTCTGATGAACACAGACACAAAAATCCTCAAAAAAATATGAGCAAACAGAATCCAACAGCACATCAAAAGGATAATTCACCATGATCAAGTGGGTTTTATCCCATTGATGCAAAAATCACTACAAATCACTAATGAAGAAATCATAGATGACATAAATGGAAAAACATTCCATGCTCATGGATTAGAAGAATCAATATCATTAAAACGACCATACTGACCAAAGCAATCTACAGATTCAATACAATTCCTATCAAAATACCAACATCATTTTTTACAGAATTAGGAAAAGCAATTCTAAAATTCATATGGAACCAAAAAAGCCCAAATAGCCAAAGCAATCCTAAGCAAAAAGAACAAATCTAGAGGCATCACAATACCTGATTTCAAATAAAACAGGATGGTGCTGGCATAAAAGTAAACACATAGATCAATGGAACAGAATAGAGAACCCAAAAATAAAACCATATACCTATAACCAATGGATCTTCAACAAAGCAGACAAAAACCTTCACTGGGGAAAGGACACACTATTCAGTAAATGGTGCCGGGAAAAATGGATAGCCACATGTAGAAGAATGAAACTGGATCCCTATCTGTCACCAGACAGGGTTAACAAAAATTAACCCAATATGGATCAAAGACTTAAATGTAAGACTTGAAACCATAAAAATCCTGTAAGAAAACATAGGAAAAACTCTTCTGGACATTGGCCTAGGCAACAAATTTATGACTAAGACCCCAAAAGCAAATGCAACAAAAACAAAAATAGACAAATTGGATTTAATTAAACTAAAAAGCTTCTGCACAGCCAAAGAAATATTCAACAAAGTATATAGACAACCTACAGAATGGGAGAAAATATTCGCAAACTATGTATACAACAAAGAACTAACATCCAGAATCTACTGGAACTCAAACAACTCAGCCAGCAAAAAAACAAACAACCTCCTTAAAAAGTAGGCAAATATCATGATCAGGCATTTTTCAAAAGAAGATATACAAATGGCCAATAAACATGAAAAAATGCTCAACATCACTAATCATCAGAGAAACGCAAATTAAAACCACAATGAGATACCATCTTACTCCAATTAGAATGGCCATTTTTAAAAAGTCAAAAAACAACAGATGTTGGCACAGATGCAGTGAAAAGGCAACACTTATACATTGTTGGTGGGAACGTAAATTAGTACAACCTCTATAGAGATTAGTACGGAGATTTCTCAAAGAACTAGAAGTAGATCTACCATTTGATCCTGCAGTCTACTAGATATCTACCCAAAGGAAAAGAAATTATTCTATCAAAAAGATACCTGTACCCACATGTTTATTGCAGCATAATTCACAATTGCAAAAACATGGAATAAACCTAAGTGCCCATTAACCAATGAGTGGATAAAGAAAATATGGGGGGGGGGTGTATATGTGTATGTATGTGTGTGTGTATATATATATATAAAAAATGGAGTACTACTCAGTTATAAGAAAGAAAGAAAGAACGTCTTTTGCAGCCACTTCGGTGGAACTGGAGGCCATTATCCTAAGTGAAATAACCCAGGAACAGAAAAATAAATGCCACATGTTCTTACTTGTAAGTAGGAGCTAAACTATGGCTAAGTAAGGACACACAGAGTGCTATAATGGACACTGGAGATTCAAAATGGATGGGGGTGGGGGTGTAAAATTATCTATGGGGTACAATATACGCTATTCAGGTGATGGGTACACTAAAAGCCCAGACTTCACCACTATGCTATATATACAACAGAATTCAACTCGTACCCCCTAAATTCATTAAAATTTTTTTAAAAAGGAAAAAAAAAAAATCAACTCAAAATGAATCAAGAACCTAAATATAAGGCTAAAACCATAAAACTCTTTGAAGAAAACATAGGGGTAAATCTCCCTTACCTTGGATTTGGCAATGAATTCACATATATAACCCCAAAAGCATGGGCAATAAAATAAAAAGATAAACTGGATTTCACAGAAATTTAAAACTTTTGTATTATACATCAAAGGACATGATCAAGAAAGTGAAAAGAAAACCTACAGAATGGGTAAAAATATTTGTAAATTATCTACCTGATAAGATTTACTATCCAGTATATAATAAAGAACTCTTACCACTCTACACAAAAAAACAAACAACCCAGCTTCAGGATGGGGCTGGTCACTGGAAAGACCAAGGCATGATCAGAGGATTGGAACTTTCAGCTCCACCCCCCAGCCTCCAGGGAGGGGAGAAGGGCTAAAGGTTGAGTTGATCACGAATGGCCAATAATTTAATCAACCATGCCTACCTAATGAGGCTTCCATAAAAACCCTAAAAGACTGGATTCAGGGAGCTTCCAGATAGCCAAACACGTGGAGGCTCCTAGAAGGTGATGTGCCCAGAGAGAGTGTAGAAACTCCACGCCCCTTCCCCTGTACCTTGCCCTATTCATCTTTTCATCTGGTGTTCATTGGTAGCCTTTATAATATCCTTTATAATAATCCAGTAAACCTAAGTAAGTGTTTCCCTGAATTCTGTGGGCCACTTTAGCAAATTAATTAAACCTGAGGAGGAGGTTGGGAGAACCCCAATAGCTGGTCAGTCATAAGCACAGTTAACACAACCCAGGTCTTACAACTTGCATCTAAAGTGGGGGGAAAAGATGCAGCATTGAGGACTGAGCCCTCAACCTGTGGGATCTGATTCCCGGTAGGGTCAGAATTAAACTGAATTAGAGGACACCCAGCTGGTGTCTGCTGCAGAATTGACTGCTTGCTTGCTGGTGGGGAGAAATCCACACACATCTGGTGTCAGAAGTGTGTTGGGAGAGCATAGTTCAAGAAACTGAGTTTGTTTTTTCTACAGTAAGCAAAAAAAAGGGATGGGAAAAAGAACAGAAAAATGGATAAGCAGCTGAAAAGATGTGAAATAAAAGAAAGATTTATCTGTTTTTTATGTTAGTCTAAACACAGGTGATTCCAAAGCCTGTTTATATATTTATGGGAACAATCTAGTGGAGAGGGAGCAATTAATACGCAGGAGAGAGAGAAGTGATAAATGAAGGAACCCAGCCCAATCCCACAGCATGGACGGACAGTAATCTTTGACAGGCACCGGATACTTGGTCTTCTGAGCCAGGAAAGATGGTGGAGATCTGCAGATGGGCTGGGGAGACCGTAAGTGAGTTCCCCTCTGATGGCTTCAGATGAGATCTGGAGGAAGTATAGATAAAGAGGGTATGAAACAGTCATCTTGGAGAGTGAAAAGGGGAAGTGACCAAGGAACGCTGTAAGCCTGGTGGGCAGCGCTGAGTGCAAACCTGAGCCTGTGGTCATGAATCTGTGGTCCAACAGTAAGCAGCAGGCACAAGGAAGGCAGAGAGTAGGTTTCAACCTGGCATCGGGCTTAGCCAGTCAGGTTAGCAGAGCAAGTAAGGGGCAAGGCAATTGAAGCTGTTTATAAAAAAGTAAGTATAAAAATCTAAATTGGGTTTAAGGAGGGAAGTGAAGTTAGCAGTTTCCACTGTCCAATGAAAAAGGTAGAGGATCAAATGGGATCAAAAGAATTTTAAAGTAGGGGCCTCAGAGTGAGATCAGAGTATGGGTCACAGGAATGTGAATTTCAGATGTGAGCGTGGAAGACAGAGACCAAGGTCAGTGAAGAAAATGGTTGCTGGAGGTATGAAGGCCAGGAAACTGGCAGGCCAGGGTGCTGGATAGATCATCTACATGGACGTCTTAGCCACAAAGAATAACGAAAGGAACAAGGGTGGAGAGAAAAACGATCAGCCCAAATTTCAGGTTGTTCCTAAATTACCCAAGTGACCAGGTGGCCAAAAGATAACAGCTACGAAGACGGCAGCAGTGATCCGGCCTGAAGACATGAGCTTCAAAGAAACCAGGGTATTTAAAGGAAGAAAGAGAAATGTTCAGAATGTGAAGGAAGAAAGAATGAATCTAGGATGACGTGCAGCCTTCAGTTCGAGTGACTAATGGAGTCACTTAGGTCAGGAGGAACATGTGTTCTGGGGATAATAAGACGTTATGAGCTCAGTCTGAGACATATTTAACTTCACTGAGCCTCTGTTTCTTAACCTACAAAATGCAGTAAAAATCAACCTGACTCTAACAACGCAATAATTAGAAAACAGATCTAAGAAAGCTTCTAGCACAATACGGCTTAACTCCTAAGGCCATGCTCTCTCTGTGGCCACACCACTACATGAGTTTCAGATCTTCCTCCTAAATAAAGCCAAGGAGATGGTTTTTTGGGGCAGGGGTAAAGTTCAGTATCTCCAAACAGAGGAGGAAAGCAGTGAGAAATGAACACACAGGTCACGTACCTCAGTGTCTCTGGGATGCAATTCATCTTGAGTGTGAGACCCTGGCTTGGTTTCCTCTGAGCCATGTTGATTAGATTCACATCTGCCTTTTCTGCAGCTGCCACCACAGGATTTTTTTTTCTCTCCTTTACGGAGTGCCTGCAGCTGGTAGATGAACTTGGTCTTCCATGCTCTGAAATCAGCTTCAATGCTACCATGTTTGCTTCTGACCACATCACAGTCGCCCTCCCCTCGAGTCATCACACGATGAGCACCGAGCATCCAGAGCCACTTATCAACATTTTTCCCAACCTGCAAGAAAACGAGATAGATGAGCTAAAACACAATCCTTTAAATCAGAGGTTTTTAGACTGCTCTGCAAAAGCCCAAAGTTCTTCCGGGGCCTCTGGTCACAAGCTGCTGCTGAGGAAGAGGGAACAGCTCAGCAAAAAGGACTTCAAGAGCACTTAAGCTCCAGGCTCAACACAAAAGAGCTACATTTTGTATATTCTGATTTTTGACGTACGTTTTTTTAACAAAAGGACAAAGAAACCCTTTCATTAAACAAAGGTTTAATAACTAAGAAAGAATTTGAAAACTACTACTCTAAATCAGGGTCAGAACAAATATGCATTAACAAAACAAATTAGTTCCAAAAATCTAACAAAGCCTACGGGGCCAAAGCCCATTTAGCAATAAAGTGCAAATGTAATCAATTGGCAAGACTCATGATTACATGAACTAAAAAGTTTATTTCATTGTGTTATGAAACAATTAAGCTGAGGCACAGGGGTTATCAAGAAACACAGTTAAGAGTTCAAAAACTAAACAGGCTTACTGAGTGTCAAGGCATTAAACAAAATATTTACATATTTCAATATCCCCACTCTTAGTCGAATTCCTTTGAAAATACAGGGGAAAATCTACATTGTGACACAGCAAGTGAATAAAAATAAGTTTAAAAAGGCCAGGTGCAGTGGCTCATGCCTGTAATGCTAGCACTCTGGGAGGCTGAGGTGGGAAGATCACTTAAGCTCAGGAGTTCGAAACCAGCCTGAGCAAGAGTGAGACCCTGTCTCTACCAAAAATAGAAAAATCAGCTGTGCGTCGTGGCACACACCTATAATCCCAGTTACTCAGGAGGATAAGGCAGGAGGATCACTTCAGCCCAGGAGTTTGAAGCTGCAGTGAGCTATGATGACACCCCTGCACTCTAGGCAGGGGCTAAAGAGCAAGACTCTGTCTCAAAAAAAAATAAAAATAAAAAAATTAAGTTAAAGAAAGCTCCTCACATCCACCATCACTCACCCTCTACCATAGACAGGAGAGCCAGGCAGAGCCCATCTCTGGGGAGAGGTATATGTGCAAACCACTGAGAAACTGAGAGGCTCTGTAATTTTATTCTTTAAAGTGTAGAGAACAGGACACAAAGGAAAAGGGGCTAAACTAATTTCATTTAGAAAAAAGACCCAGG
Organism: Daubentonia madagascariensis; assembly: GCA_023783475.1. NCBI lineage: Eukaryota > Metazoa > Chordata > Mammalia > Primates > Daubentoniidae > Daubentonia > Daubentonia madagascariensis. The sequence continues at coordinate 9,704,593 of JAKFHU010002004.1, read as the reverse complement.
AAAACAAGCCGAAAAATTTAATGTTTTATTACATAAAGGGCAGTGAATGTTTTTCTTCTATGTCCCTTTAAAAATTAATGATCTAAAGAAAATGAGTTCACCTGTATTAAGAGCTTGAGCAATAAATGAAGTTCAACAACAGAACAGGCAGTTGCAAAAGTCCGAAGACTCAGTGATCTTCCATCTACAAGGTCCTGTTTGGGGACTGTGAGTCCAGGCCACTAAGACACTAGACAGTATGAGGCACATTCATTCATTTTATTCAACAAACATTTATTGAGAACCTACTGTATGCCAAGTGTGAATATATATGTGTAGCAATTTCCAGCTATTAAGAATAACACAGTTCTTCTTCTGTGTGTGTTTAAGTAAAGAAGAATGTATCCCTATAATTCAACATATGCCTACCTTGTTGAAGTAGCTTGCATAGGCAGAATTTCCCAGGCCAAACACCGCATATCTCAGACCCTTCAGGTAAGTTTTGCCAAATCGAAAATCACTGGATGCTTCTTCTAACCATTTGCAGAACCACTCAGCACTCTCAGTTGGTCGGCCATCAGTATAGGTAGCAACCAGGAAGACACAGACATTTTTACTAGTAACCTAACCAAGAAAGTAATGGTTTCAGAAGAATATTAAAAATATAAATGATCTCAGCAAAGGAAATTATTTCTTAAAATGCTGGCATTCATGTCATACTAATCTCTAAGGACAACAGAAGCTTCCATTAACTACTCCTTTTCAAAAGTGAAAGAAAACACAGCAAGGACACCTTGCACAGGGGAGAAAACCCAGTCCCTTGCTCCTGCCACTATAACTTTTGGCAGCCCTCACCATATACTCCATTCCATTTTCTAGACTATAAATTCCGATGATCTCTGATTTGTCACATTGGAAACAAAATCCAAATCAGTCAAGAAAAAAATACAGAAAGATCTCTAAAAATTTACCTGAAAAATTAAAGCAATAAAATTTCTAAACATAATGTAACTTAACACTTGGCACCATCATCTACAAAGGGAAACAAAACACAAGTTGAGTATCCCTTATCCAAAATGTTTCGGACATCGTTCTGGATTTCAGACTTTTTCGAATTCTGGAATATTTGCATATACGTAATGAGATATCTTCGGGATGGGACCCAAGTCTAAACAAGAAATTCATTTATGTTTCATATACACCTTATACATGTAGCCTGAAGGCAATTTTATAAATTATAAACAATATTTTTAATAATTTTGTGCATGAAACAAAGTTCTGTGTTTTGACTGTGACCCATCACTTGAGGTCAGGTATGCAATTTCCCACTCATGGCATTATGTCTGTGCTCAAAAAGTATTTCAGAGTTCGAATTTTTGGATTAGGGATTCTCAACCTGAACATCCTCAGTCCTGCTAGCCTAGTATTTCATCTGCTTGAATGTATCTTAACAGTTTCAAGTCATGAGTAAGTTACAAGTAATCTCTTACTTATAATTATCAAAGTTTGCTAATAATTTTTCACAAATAATTTAAAGCAGATTCAAACTCACTCATCTGCACTCCAATATGTTTTCTTAGGGGACCAAGAATTTGACAGTTACAGCTAGAAATTTATCCACTAAAAAGGGGCTAGAAAACTACAGCCTACAGGCCAAATCTGGCTTGCTGCCTGTTTGTTTTTTAAATAAAGTTTTATTGGAATACAGCCACATCCATTCATTTACATGTTGTTTATGGCTGTTTTGTGCCTCAGTGGTAGAACTGAGTAGCTGCATGGCCCACAAAGTTAAAGATACTTATGACCTGGCCCTTTAGTAAAAGTTTGTCAACCCCTGCTCTAATTGCTTCTCCAATTTTAACTGCATCAGACTCACCTGTAGCAATGTTAAAACAAAGCCCCACACCCAGAGTTTGATTCAGTGGGGCTAGTCTAAAATCTGAAAATCTTTATTTTTTTAAGAGAGGGGGTCTCATTGTGTTGCCCAGGCTGGAGTACAGTGGCACAATCATAGCTCACTGCAGCCTCAAACTTCTGGGCTCAAACCATCTTCCTGCCTCAGCCTCCCGAGTAGCTGGGACTACAGGCACACATCACGACATCCAGCTATTTTTTTTTTCATTTTTTTTTAGAGATGTGTTCTCACTACATTGCCCACCTGGTCTCCAACTGCTGGGCTCAAGCAATCCTCTCTCCTCAGCCTCTCAAGTTGCTGGGGTTACAGGCATAAGCCACTGTACCTGGCAAAAATCTTCATTTCTAACAAGTTGGCAGGAGATGCTGATACTGTTGGTTTAGTGACCACACTTTGAGAACCACTGGTGTAAAGCAAAGTCCCTGGGCATGACTGGAGGAGGGGAGGGGCATTTGTCAGGTGAAGAAATTAAACCCTCATAGATATTAAGTGATGCACTGAGGTCGAACAGCTAATAAGAATTTTCCAACTCCAAAACCCATTTGATTTCTGCTCTGACCTTTCGGTCAGATTACCCATGGCCCACATTTGTGGCACTCTGACATCAATAACGATCCTCCCTTGATTATGGTATTCAAAGTAGGGAGAAGGAGGGAACTTAAAACCACACTAGCTTACCTACCCCAACCCCTGATCCAGGAGAATCTAACACACTAGAGGGACAGGCCCCACGCCACATGAGAATCAGTTTACTACCTACACACTACACATTCAACACTTTTGATTCATGCTGAAAATTCAACCAACTGAAATCCTTTAGCATGAAAATTAAATTTATTCTGAGGATTCTGTGTATCCCAGAAGACAGGCAGTCAATTAAACATGAGAGTTTAAGCGGGTGTGGTGGCACGAGCCTATAGTTCCAGCTACTCAAGAGGCCAAGGCAGGAGGATCACTTGAGCCCAGGAGTTTGAGACTACAGTGAGCTATGATGATGTCACTGCACTCCAGCTTGGGCAACAGAGCAAGACCCTGTCTCAGGAAAAAAAATTTTTAAAAAGATAAAATAAATGAATAAATATGACAGTTTAGATTGAAGAAAAAATAAGACAATTACCAACCTCTTCTACCAAATGATCATCTGGATCATATTCTTTTAGATTAATAATTGCCACAGGCAGATCTAAGGAGGTAACCACTTCAGCAAGAATTGTTGCAAATCCCTAATGGGGAAAAAAAAAAAAAAATCAAATAAACTCTTCAATAAGCCAAATAAGCAAAATACAGACCTCACTTACCCCTGCGGGCAAGAGAATATGGCATTCCTCCTGAAAAATTTTTTCAGTAATTGACACTTATCATCATAAACACAAATACTATTCTCTTGTCTGCCATTTTCTCAAGCACCATTATAGAAATCGATTATTCAGTCGTATTGCTCTCATTCTATAAGGGTGTATATAGGACAAAATTGGCTTTTTGACATTTCAGCTGCTTCGCCACACTATAATAAATGTATAGAAGTACTGAAAGAAATAGTGAAAAGTGAAGAGAATGGGAAATATAAACAAGAACAGGTTGACAGACAGAAAGCCTTAAGGCTTCACGTGCCTGACAGAACCCCAGAGAGGCTCTGGGCTCTGTGTCAGCCACTACAACAAAAGATGAAAGGGAATCTTGGGGCAGAAAAGAGCCAATTAACTAACAATGTGTATATAGGACAAATGCACACAGAAGGTCACAGAGCCTGGGCAATACTTACCGTTTACCCCCAGGCAAAACGCCTGCCAGCTCTTCTCCAAACGAACGAACCAAAAGTTTGGGGGAAGCTAAAACTTGTAGCCAGATGTTGGCACCCCAGTAAAACACCTTCCTCTTTTTTGCTTGGTAGTCTTAACACTTGTCTCCCTACCTGCCAGGGCTATTAGCTGAAGCTAATTCATTCATAGGGCACCTACCATGCCAGTCTTAGTTTGGGGCAATAGAGTAGTCCCTGCTTACTCGAAGTTTTGCTTTCCAAGGTTGCAATTACCTGCAGACAACCACCATCCAAAAATATTAAATGGGAAATTCCAGAAATAAACAATTCATAAGTTTTAAAATGCATGCCGTTCTGAGGAGCATGATGAAATCTCTCACTGTCTCGCTCCGTCCTGCCCAGAATATGAATCAGCCCTTTGTCCAGCATCTCCACGCAATAGACACCACCAGCCCATTAGTCACGTAGTAGCCATCTCAGTTATCAGATCGAAAAAACAGAGCATATGCAGGCTTCAGTACTATCCTCGGTTTCAGGCATCACTGGGGGTCTTGGCATATATCCCCTGCAGCTAAGGGGAGACTACCATATTATACAACATTGAACAAGACAAGGCTCCTTCCCTCAAGGAGCTTATGGAGAGAGAATAAACACAGAAATGAGAAAAAGTATTTCAGATGGTCATTGGTGCTATGGAGGAAAACAAATTTGGATAAGGGGAAAGAGTGTAGGACTGGAGGTGGGGAGAGTTGCTATTTTACATAGAAAAGGTCAAACACTAAAAAATAAATATTTGGTCTTTGTCCCCAGCACAAAGCTCCTACAACCCTTGAAATTTACTGTCTTTTGTATGCTAGTGAAATGACTCATTGGGGAGGGACCTCAGGTAGCTTCAGGACGGGGCTGGTCATAAGAAAAACCAACCAACCAGAGGTTAAACTCAGCACCTCCCACTCCCCATCCCCTACCACTGAGGAAAGAAGAGGGGATGGAGATTGAGCTTAATCACCAACCGTGCCCGCGTGATGGCACCTCCAGGAAAAATCCCTAAACGACAGGGGCTTCCGGGTTGGCGAACCCGGAGCCACACATCAGTGTGGTTAAGGAAGCAGGCCCAGAGGAGGCATAGAAACTCTGCACATCCCTACCACTCCTTACCTTGCTCTATTCGGCTCTTCCATTTGGCTGTTTCTAAGTTGTATTGTTTATAATATCTGGTAAACATAAATTAAGCGATTTCCTGAGTTTTATGAGTTGTTCTATCAAACCCGAAGAGGAGGTTGTGGGAAACCACAGATTTATAGCTGGGACTTGTGACTGGTGTCTGAAGTGGGAATAGTCTTGTGGACTAAGCCATTAACTCCATGAAGTCTGATGATAACTCCCAATAGTTAATGTCAAAAATGGTATGGAAGGGCTGGGCACAGTGGCTCACGCCTGTAATCTCAGCACTTTGGGAGGCCAAGGCAGGAAGATCATTTGAGGCCAGGAGTTCAAGACCAGCCTGGGCAACAAAGCAAGACCCTGTCTCTACAAAAAATAAAGAAAGTTGGGCATGGTGGTGCACACCTGTAGTCCTAGCTACTTGGGAAGCTGAGCCAAGAGGATGGCTTGAGCCCAAGAGTTTGAGGTTGCAGTGAGCTATGATCACACCAATGCACAACAGCTGGGGCAACAGAGCAAGACTGTGTCTCAAAAAAAAAAAAAAAAAAAATTTGTATGGAAAAAGGATATGTATTTGGAGTCAGAAAAACACTGCAGTAGTGCAGGAGGCCTCAAGGATAAAGTAAGATTTCAGCCAAACCCGAAGGAAGTGAAGGAGCAAGCCATGAAGTTATCCCAGGCAGAGGAAACATTTAAGTGCACAGGCCCAAAACAGGGAGCACCCTTGGCAAGAAGGTTGCCAGGATTGGAGAAGAGAGGACCAAGGAGCTCAGGTAAGAGAGTTAACAGAGAGCCACATGCACTGGATCTCTGGGCCACTGTGAAGACTTTGGCATTTATGAAGTGAATGAGGGTGTCATTGTAGGGTTTTCTTGCTTTGCTTTTTTTTTTGAGACAGGGTCTTGCTCTGTCACCAGGCTAGAGTACAGTGACATGATGATTGCTCACCGCAGCCTCAAATTCCTGGGCTCAAGTGATCCTTCTGCCTCAGCCTCCCAAGTAGCTGGGACTACAGGAGCGCACCACCATTCCCAGCTAATTTTTTTATTTTTGTAGAGACAGGATCTCTCTTTTTGCCCAGGCTGGTCTCCAACTCCTAGCCTCAAACAATCCTTTCACCTCAGCCACCAAAAGTGCTGAGATTACAGGCATGAGCCACCACAGCCGGTTTAGGCAGAGGGGTAATGTGATTTCTCTTAAGTTGTCAAAGAGTCACTGAGGTTGCTGAGTTGAGTGCATAATGGAGTCAGGGGAGGGCTGAGCAGTACTAAATCAAGGAGACCAGTGGTGAAATGACTACCATCATCCAGACGAAATATCATGGCGGTGTGAAAGTTGTCAGAATCAAAACAGAATCACTAATGTGAAGAAAAACCCGACAAACAGAGCCAGGAAAGGACAGGAAGAGAGGGTTCTCACCATCGCAACCTTACACAAAAATACTCCCGCAAGGACATCCGCCCAGCAACTAACTGCCTGTCCAACTCTGGACTGGCATCACCCTTATTATTAATCTTTGGAGCCAAGCATAATTATTTCAAAACAATTATGTAATCCTCCTCATTTTTTCCTCTAAAAACTCTTCCTTTACCTCTGTGAATATGCAAACAGTTTACTATGGCATGTATATTCCCATCCGTTAGAGAAAGAAAATGATGTTCATTTGGGAAGACAACATTGTGATCTGTTCGTTATTTAGGTTGGCATATATGGTGTCAGAAGTGGTACCCAAAAACGATCCCTATCAAAAGGAATCAGCGATTCTTGGAACCAGTGTACAGGACTCACTCGAGCACTTTGAGCTTCCCACTTCCATGGCTCGCTTTTTTTGCCCTTGTGACTCTTCTCTCAGGCTAAGCCTCCTTCCTTTTGGTAGAGGCTTTTATGTTATTTGGGATCTGATTTGAATACAGCCACCTTATAAAAGGGCCATATATCCCTGCTGGGAAGATAAAAGACTTCTTGTCTTTTCTGGTAAGTCCTTTCTGGTATAAAGACAAGTGTCTTTCTGGATTGAGTAGTCTTGTTTCTACAGATTTTACATTTTGTCTATGAGGCATTTCTTCTGGTGAATTTACTTTCAGTCTAGTCTGCACGCCTAGTTTAGTATTTTTTTGACCTGCACACCTAGGTTAAAATTTTTGTGAACACTCTTATCTTGGTTTCTTTTCATTTGGTTTGACTCTTTTACCTGGCTTATTTCTGAAAATCTCCCTAGAACAAAAATAAACATTCTGGACGGTGGACACAGGATGGCTAATTAAAAGCCACTAGTGGGGTTGCCAACATCTAAAACACTAGTCTAAACTCCTAACATTCTGACAGGATTTATAGGATTTTTTTTGCTCTAGGGAGATTAATGAAAAACAGAATGGGGGCCAGGTATGGCGGCTCAAGCCTATAATCCTAGCACTCTGGGAGGCCGAGGCAGGAGGATCACTTGAGCTCAGGAGTTCTACTAAAAATAGAAAACTGAGCCGGGCATTGTGGTGTGCACCTGTAGTCCCACCTACTCCAGAGGCTGAGGCAGGAGGATTGCTTGAGCCCAGGAATTTGAGGTTGCAGTGAGCTACAGGGATGCCACTGCACTCTACCCGGGGAGACAGGGCAAGACTCTGTCTCAAAACAAAAACAAAACCAGAATGGGATTCTCAAACACTAAGGTATGCCAGGTTTTCTGGGACTCCAGTTGGCTACATATTATGGCCCATTCTTGTGCACATTTTTAAACTCATAGGCATACTATAAAAAGGAAAATTCAAAGCTCAAATGGTCATCATTTTTGAAAAACCTGCAACTATAGAGTTAGCATGTAGAGTCTTCTAAGTTCTCTATCCCTATTTCTTTTTTCTGCCTACAGTGATTCTGCTGACTTTTCTACTGGGGTTGAGATAAAACTCACTGATTGTGGCATTCCAGCCAAAATATTAAAAAAAAAAAAGAAGTCTTAAAAGGCTTTCAAATTAATGGTTTTACAAATTACAACAGCAACCTGGACACTTTTTAGAAAAATAAATTTAGGTTTGCCTAACAATTATATAGTGTGATAGAATGCTTAACGGAAAAATTAATAATCTAAAATTTTAAAAACTAGATAAATGTTTCTAAAAGTTAGGCTCTCAGACAAAACAGGTCTAATAAATTTTCAGCTCAGAACAATAATATAAGGTATCTCTGCCCAGCATAAAAATTTGGCTTTTTCTGCCACGCAGAGGACAAAAAGAAAAAGCCAGCGAAAAAAGGAAACTGCTAATACTCTTCCTCACCCATATTTACTACACACCAGACCAGCAGACAAAAGACAGATTTCTTATAAATTCAAGACTACTTGGAAATTTTGTTTTTCTCATACAATTTGGCCAGACCTAGCTAAAATGTAAACTTTAAAAATTTAACCCTAAACTCATTATAAATTAAAAACCAGGAAAAAGAGGCTAAAAGAGGTTTTTTTTCTTTTAATCAAACAGCCATGGAAACTGACTTACCCAAAATTTTGGCCTACAGCCTTTATCAGATTAGCTATCAGGGTTAAATAAAGTTTAGCCATATGAACAGGTGCCAGTTTTGTTAGAAATATAATTTGGATCAAAATGTCTTTTATAAACTGGTGAGTTTATATTACTATCACCTGTCTAAAATCCTAAAATGAAAACTCTAAAATCTTTATTTGTGTATTTGAACATTTGTTTAGATGTGTTTATGCATATGTAAACGTATATATGTGCATGGTAAAATCTGGCATAGTTGGCCATAAATCCCTTAAGAATAAATGATACTCATATAAAATATGAGATATATTTTTAGTTCATGTGACTTAAGTAAATCTTTAATAAATAAGTTGTTTTTAAAATTATTGACAAAATAAAAACAGAAATGTCCTCAAAATTGTCAGCATACATTTTTGCCCGGGTTTACTGGTCAGTTTTATATTTGCCTCTACTAGATATTTTAAGGTGTCAGGATTTGGCTTGAAGGTTATAAAACTATAAACCCAGCCTAAAACAGACTTATCTTTGTATAGTTTTTTGATAAATAAAACTAATTTAATATTCTTGGTTTGATGAAAATAGCTGTATCTTCTGAGTTATCAGCAAAATACCCATATATTTAACTTTAAGGTTCTGAAGTAAACACTTGATATCCACAGACTATAAAAATGGTTAACAGGAAAATAACTTGAAACGATGACTAGCTTTGTCTCAGTTCTCATACGGAGTCTAGGTAAACTGTTAAAAATACATAAATTAAGTAAACATAAATAGTGTAAACAGTTACAAATGCACTTTTAATGTAATTTGAAATCTTAAAGTTATGTTAAATAATAGATATCCTTTAAATGTCTGGATCATTGCCAATTAAGATTAAAAAATTACGTTATAAGGAAACATGTTTCTAACAATTACAAGATGGTTCTCATCTATAAAATATTGATATGTGACAGACAATTCAAGATCATGTTTCCTGTGTTTCAATAAAATTTAAAGTTACTAAGAGTTAAAAATTTTAATATACAATTCTGTATATAAAGTGTGCCAAAAGTGTTTTTAATAAGAAAAAATTATAAGAAAAGCACAAAATGATGTTATTTATTGAGAAAATGAGTAATTTTGTCTAATTTGGAGGTTATTTAAAGGTTGTTTCAAAATATGAAACAAAATAGAAAGGAACCAGTAAGTAGGAGAGAGAAAGATGTGAAGAAATTTATGGATATGAAAATGTATTTGGTAAGGAAGCTTAAGGCCAGGCGTGGTGGCTCACACCTGTAATCTTAGCACTCTAGGAGGCCAAGACAGGAGGATGGCTTGAGCTCAGAAGTTTGAGACCAGCCTGAGCAACAGCGAGACCCAGTCTCTACTAAAAATACAGAAAAAATTAGCCAGGCGACTAAAAATGGAGAAAATTATCTGGGTGTGGTGGCACATGCCTGTAGTCCCAGCTACTCGGGAGGCTAAGGCAGGAGGATTGCTTAAACCCAGGAGTTTGAGGTTGCTATGAGCTAGGCTGACACTGGGCACTCTAGCCCAGGCAACAGAGAAAGACTCTGTCTCAAAAAAAAAAAAAAAAAGAAAGAAAGAAAGAAAAAGGAAGGTTAAAAATCAAAGAGAATAATTTCGTATTAGAAAGAATCTTGTATGATGAATTTTTGTCCTAAAGTAAAATGACTGGTTATTTAAGAAAGGAGAAATATGGGACAAAGCAGAAAGTCCAAGCATGTGGTCAATGGTCTGAGTAAATTCTAGTAAGGTAAATGAAAAGAAAATTTATAAAAGGAATTTTGCATTTGATCACATTGGCTATAACTAGAAGGAAATTATACATGAGTCTACCTAAAGATTGAGCTTTGATATTAAACATATACTAATACAAACCTAAAAATTTTGGTCCCCTACGTTAAAAGAAGGTTTTCCTAAAGTATTGAAGATTTGCTCTTAGTAAAATTGCAAAAGATTTTGATTTTTAATTCTGAAATGTTTCTTTTTTAAACTTCTTAGATTTATATATCAGAAGTTCAACTTTTACTGTACCTCACTGCATGTGATTTATAAGCCAAACACCATTACCTTCTGTTCTTTCTCCCCTTAAAAAGGTGTATCTTTTGCTTGGCAGGGGTGATGACTCTCTCTTTCAACCTTTTCTACAACTCCTGCAACTTTCCTTCTCCAGTTCTAACTTGGCAACACTGAAATGCTTATCTTTTTTTTTTTTTAATAAATATAAAGGGAGGGGGGTCGTGAGGAGGGTCATCTTAGTTGCATTGGCTTTTTTTTTTGTGGAGACAGAGTCCTTGCTCTGTCGCCCTCAGTAGAGTGCAGTGACATAACTGCAGCTCACCACAACCTCCAACTCCTGGGCTCAAGTGATCCTCTTGCCTCAGCTTCCCGAGTAGCTGGGACTACAGGCACGTGCCACCACACCCGGCTGACTTTTTTTTTTCCTTGAGATGAGGTCTCACTCTTGCTCAGGCTGGTCTCGAACCCCTGAGCTCGAGTAATCCACCCGCCTCTGCCTCTCAGAGAAGTTAGGATTACAGGCCTGAGTCACCACACCCGGCCCAAAATGGTTATCCTGAAGGTCTGGAAACGTAACTTGATTCTGTGCTCTTGGCTTTTCTTGATGTGTCTGAGGTGTTCCACGACACCAGAAAATTCTCCATGCTGTTACTAAGAGCCTTGTGTTCGCCTACTCAAGCTACTAGTTTTCTTGTTTGCATTCCTTTATAATACAGCATATACTCATAATCCTGGACACACACTTGCTGTATTTGGTAAAGTATACTTTTATGAGCAAAGAGAAAAGCATCTACTTCTTCCCCCTACTTGATTCCTCCAAAATTTAGAAAATATTTGTAAGTATTCTGATTTTTTATTTATATAAATTATTTTTAAAATCTCCTCTCTCCAAAAGCAGGATATAATTGGAAACATTGGTTATATTACCAAGGTTTTGGCTGAAATATCATCTTTAGGAACGTGCATAAAATGCCTGACTTCAAGAGTTCCCAGCCTTATAGTAAGTAAAAATTATCACTTCCTGGCAGGCCCAAGAACCTTAAGTCTGTAAGTAAACTCTAAAGTCTGCCTTGGTTTGGCTTCCTAGCCTCAAAAGGTTTTTAAATCTAAGATTCCTATGTGATCAATGTAAAGAAAAAAAGTTATGTTTCTAAAGAAAAACTACAATATACCTGTTACTAGACTGTATCCCTGTACATTATTTTCAAGTTCTTATTGCCCTGTAGACTGGACTAGATCCTGAATTCTCCTAATTTCTTCCAATATTTGGCTACAACTCTCCAACTCAAAACAAAAGCTGCACTGTTTCTAAAGTCCTATAAGCTGAAACTAGACAAATTTTAAGGTACAAGCCTCATGTCTAATGCACGGACCACATAAAAAGTTCACCAAACCACCTGATGTCATGACCAGAGACATTCAAACTACAAAACAGAAGTTTTCACACTGTAGACAGCTTTTCCCAAGGTGTTAGAACAAGACTCCATATCATAATGAGATTTTACCCACCTTAACATTACCTTTTTCACTTGGCAGGATAATAGTGTAATTAAAATTTCACACTCAATAACTCCTTGATGGTAACCTATAGAACCTAACCTAAAAAAACCCTTTAGTATATTCACAGGTTAAATAAGAAAATGTCTGTGCTATCGTTAATACTACATGCTGCACCTCAATAAATTCCTCTGGGAAAGGTGAGACTCATATACAAAAAATAAGAAAACAGACAACACGGTTACAACAGGCCTCATCTAATTCCCTATGGTCATTTGATGTATTCAACTGGTTTTCTATTAGCCTAAATTCATGACTTAATGGAATTGTCACATTACAATTAAGTTTACTTTGTATTTTCCCTTTTTAAACTTTGTATCTGTTACTTGTTAAGATTTTGCAAAGTATAGCTCCTAACAAAATAATGCTGGCCCATCACTTTAAGAACTTAATAATGGACTCCAGGTAGACTTAGCCTGAGAGCCACTCCCTTCCAATCTCCCTTTCTGTTCAAATGTGGCTAAAAGGGTTTTGACACCAACTCCTAGACACTAACCACTTCCCACAACGTGGGTCAAGACCAGCAATAACAACAGCTTCATCCCAGCATCAAGGAACATGAAAACCTAAACTATGGGATGATTGATCAGTGATGCTTTCAGAGAAAGATCTTGATAAAAAGGGGGAAGTGTGAAAGTTTCAGAATAGAAACAGAGTCACCAATGCTAAGAAAACCCTGACAAATAGGGCTGGGGGAGGCCATGGAGAGAGGGTTCTCATGCTTGTATGCCTGATAATGAAAAAGACTCTACAAAAATCACAACCTTGCACAAAGGCCATTGCAACCTTATACAAAAATACTTCTGCAAGGACCTCTGCCCAGCAACTGCCTGTCCAACTTTGGACTGGCATCACCCTTGTTATTGATCTTTGTAGCCAAGGATAATTATTTCAAAAACAATTATGTAATCCTCCTCATTTTTTCCATTAAAAACCTTTGTCTTCCTTTATCTCCCTGAATATGCACATAGTTTACTATGGCATGTGTACTCCCATTGCAATGCTTTCTTCCCAAATAAACATCTTTTCTTTTAGAGAGCCTCTTTCTGTTATTTAGGCTGACATTGGCTTGGACCAGGGCAGTAGCAGGGAAGGTGGTGAGAAGTGATTAGAATCTGAATCTAATCTCACAGTAGAACAATCAAGATTTGCTGACAGACTGCATATGGGATATTTGAAAAAGAAAGAAGTAAAGAGTATTTTGGACTAAGCAAATGGAAGGATGAAGTTGTCATTGACTGAAATGGTAAGGATGACAAGTAGAATAGGTTTGGGCAGAAAACTGGGAGTTCAGTTTTGAGCACATAGATTTGAGATGCTTAATAGACATCCATATGAAGATGTAAGATAGGTAACTGGATATGAGAGTGTGGAGTTGAGAGGAACAGTTCAGATTAGAAACATAAATTTATAATTCATCATCTAATACAGGAGTCAGCAAACTAAGGCCCACAGACCAAATGCAGCCCTCTGTTTGTTTTATAAGCAGAATTTATTGGAGTACAGTCATGCCAATTTATTACATATTGTTTATGACAGCTTCCATACTGTATCAGCAGAGTTGAGTAGCTGCAACAAACACCATGTGGCTTGTAAACCCTAAAAAATATAGATATAATAAAATAGCTAGCCCTTTACAGAAGAAGTTTGCTAACCCATGAACTAATGGATAGAATTTAAAGCCATAGTTAATAAGATCCCTTAGGGAGTAAAGTGGATGTAGATAAAGACAAAGTCTCAAGGACTGTGCCTTGAGATACTCCTATCTTTAGAGGTCAAGAAGATGAAGAGAAACCAGCAAACGACTGTAAGAAGACTAGCCTCAGTAAAGCAGAAAAAAGAACCAAGAAAACAGTTTACTGAAAGTTAAATGAAGAAAGTATTTCAAGAAGAAAGGAGTGGTCATGCAGCTAATAGATCAAGTAACACAAAGACTGAAAATTAATTAGCAACATGGAACTCACTGGAGCATGTATGGGCATGCAAGCCTCATTGGAATGGTTCAAGATAAACGGGAGTAGAGAAATTGGAGACAGCAACCATAGACAATACACTGAAGGAGTTTTACTATAAAATAAAGTAGAAAATTAGGGAGGTAGAGGGGGGTATAGGGCCAAAAGATAGCACAGCATGCCCTGATCCACCCTGCACACAGCATTCAGTGAGAATTTACAATTAGGGAAAACAAGTCTGTTCACACAGTAAGAGAAAAGCCACACCAGCTATCCTATCATTCTGCCCTAACAATGAACAGAAAACCATGGATCACCAAGATTATGAGAACAAACATCAGGAAAGAGAAATACCAGTAGCAAAAAAACTGAAAGAGAAAATAGATCAGGAAGAGTAAAAGAAATTCAAGAAGATATATTCTTAAATTATGAACAAGATACTATAAAAACTGAATAAAAAACAAAAAGGCATTTTTGCTATTAAAAACATAACCACTGAAACAAAACATTCAAAAAAGGATCTAGAATGGAAATCCAAGAACCCAAGATAAAAAGAAAAAGTTACAAAAAGTATAACAGAAAAGATTTGAGACATAGAAGACCATCCCAAAGGACCAACATCCAACTAACAGGAGTCCCAGAAAGAAAGAGTAGAAAAATAAAAGGGAAAAAATATATATACAAAATATTAGCAGAACTAATGCACACAAATCAACAAAAGAGCCCAGGTATCCAGAACAATGGCTGAGAAAAGATCTAACCCAGTCACCTTCGCACAAAATTTCTAAACATCAAGGACAAAGAAATGATCCTAAAAACTTCTAAAAAAAACTAAAATAAAAAAAAAAAATCAAGTCATCTCCAAAGGAATGAGAAAATTAGTCTTCTTATCAGCAACACTATATGCTGGAAGACAGTGGCGAGATGCATTCAAAGTTGTAAGGGAAAAGTTATTAATAGTCTTCTATACACAACCAAATATGAACCAATCAAATGTGAAAGCAGAATAAAAAAATATTCAGACAGCACAGCTTTAAGATGGACGACGGCTATCTAATCCAAAATCAACTATGATATAGACAGCACTATTAAAATTTAAAAACACACATGAAGACGCTCTGAATAAGGATTTTTATGAGTAACATAAAAAGGACTTTGCTTAGGCTACTTAGACGCCTTTTTGCCTTTTTTCAGGTTTCCTGCCTCCATGGCTTAAGACTGAACTTAATAAGTGACCTTCAACTGTAAAATGAAGCAAAGTACCTAAACTGGAGTATTAAAAACCTAAGAAGTATTAATATTATTCTGAACATCATCCACAAGAGGGCAGCAGAACCCTCTTTAGTAGTGTACAAAAATATTAATAACAGGCCTTGAATTTTTTTATAATTCATTTTCATGTTAGCCTTATTTGGAATCTTTTCCTAGGAAGCACTAAACAGCTGTGGCCTTTTTAACACAGAAGCAGGTAGCATCTGGATGCAATTAGAGAATGGGAAGCATCTTGCAGCTAAGTATCTGCTATGTATACCTACTTTAACACTTTTAACACTATTAGAAATCAAAACAAGTTTCATTAAATAAATGTGTGAATTGTGAAAGTTAGGGCCCAAACTGGACACTATTGCTGCCATTCTCTTCTCATCATCCCCTACTCCTACACCCACAGGCATCAGCGATAGAACAGAACTGAGGCAGAAGCAAGCTTCAGAACAAAGACCCCTCAAGACCGTGACCACCAGACACCACCAACCAACTACAATTGGGCACAGGAGATGAAACCCACCTACCATCCCAGAAAGGAAAAATGTATGATGGAAAAAGGAGGGGAAAAAGATTTAGAGAGATTAGAAGGCCAATTCAGTTCACTGCTAAAGGATGCTTTTCAGGGATTTTCTAAAATTGTCAGGAAGCCAAAGGAAAAGCATCATATAAAGTTCTTACCTTTGCTGTACCAGTTTGGGAGCCATAGAAAATCTTCACTCCAGACACAAAGACTTCCTTCTTTTGAAGGGAGACATAACCATTTGTCATCAAATCCCGGGTTGTTTTTGGAACAGATTTCTCCTGTGAGTTCCTGTCCTTGAAGATAAATGATTGCATAAAATCCATCAATTCTGAATCTTTTCCCAACTTCATCAGGGATGAAAATTAGCACATATACTGACCCACTTTACTATTCTCTAAATCTTTCTGGGTGTACTCCTCAAATATTAAACCCTTGGTATAATTAAGTCCTTTAACAGCAAGACCCACAATTTTTCAGACCATTCCCTCAGGGTAAAACTATACATACTTTCATCCATAATGTGTTTTAGTAGAATAACAGTAGGAACTTATTTTCTGATAATTAATGGACAGTAAAGAGAGGACTACTACCCCTTAAATGTCCAAAACAGATTTGTTTTTCAGATAAAAGGTTCATTTTTTGCCAAGCACAGTGGCTCACACCTGTAATCCCAGTGCTTTGGGAGGCCAAGGAGGGAGGATCGCTTGAAGCCAGGAGTTGGAAACTAGCCTTGGCAACATAGTGAGACCCCATCTCTACAAAAAAAAATTTTTTTTAATTAGCCGAGAGTGGTAGTGCATGCCTGTAGTCTTAGCTACTCAGGAAGTAGAGATGGGAAGATCACTTGAGCCAGGCATTCAAGGCTACAGTGAGCTATGATCACACCACCTGAACTCCCGCCTAAGCAACCCTGTCTCTAAGGAAAAAAAAAAAAAGTCCATTTCCATTACAAAAATTGTCCTGTATCTTAAGAATGAGGCATTCACAGCTATCAAAAAAAAAAAGTAAATAATTTACTCCATAATAACTTAGTTTCCAAAAACTTAGGTAAGAAATTTGTTTTAGAAGTTTTTTAAAAAATGTCTAGAGACCAAACATAAAAGTGATTTAAAGTTCCTTTTAGTTTTTCTATATTTTTCTGAAAGCCTTAGAAAATCCGCACTCTAAATTCTCTATAAAATGTGATGCCCAAATACTCTTCCATTTAAAAAAAAAAAAACTCCACTTACCTGCTTCTTGATGACAATCTGGACACAAATCCAAAGGCTAATGCCAAAGGCAAAGCCCAAATAAATGTAAAACCTGTTTATCCATAATGATATTAAAGGTGAGGAGAGGTCCCACATATCCAAAGAAGGATCTAAATTTAAAATGACACATACATGTAATTTTGTTTAAAGCTACATATACAAAGATGTCTATCCCTGTTTTAAGAATAAAAATATTAAACCAATCTTATTTCAACAACCCAGGCAAGAAATCTATTAAAAAATCAACTATTAAGAAATCTATTTAAAAATCTATTAAAAATAACACAATATATGGTAACGTGATAAAATTATCATAATGATAATGCTAATTAAATATATACCTATAATTGTACTTTCATTTGGATATAAATATTTGAAAGGAAGAGAAGGAAACATAAAGTGAAAACAGTTCATGTGGAATTATAAGTTCATTTTGCTTTGTTATGCTTGCTCCATGAGAAAACTTAAAAGTACTCCCTTTTTTCTAATCGTACTTATAAAGACTCAAAGCTACTTGTAAAGGGCTCTCAAATAACTAACCTCACGTCCCATTTTTTTTGAAGGGAGATATGCATGGACCTGGCCTCAAGTTGAACCTGGGAGCAACTTCAAAAGGCGAAGCCTGAAATTTAGGGTGTACACGTGCTGCTCCACCCTGGAAAGGACCAGAAGTCCCAATACACGTAGGTAAGGTGGGAGAGGCAGTTTTCGCTGCCTTTTATTTGGGCTTGGAAACATAGTTGCCTTCTAAACTCACCCCCTAGCCTCAAAAGGCAAAAGCCAGGTCAACAGCAAGGATAAGTCCTCTTTGCTCCCAGCCGCGCTGTCCCGTGCTGACAAGTGCAACAATCTCTGCAGGAATGGACCCGAGGACGTTACTCCGCCCAGAGAGGGTCTCAGTAAAACGGCTTTCTCCCCTCCCACCCACGGTCCTCGCCTGCCGGGGGCCCTTACCCAGCCTCCTCAGAGCCCGAGCCCGGCAGGCCTACAGGAGGCTAGGAACTTGGACCTGGAAATCCTGGTGGCCCGCACGGGTACCCGGAGACTGCCCGAGCTAACTCGCAGCATTAGCTGTACGTTCCGAGCTCGCGGAGCTGGGGGCAGCCATGCCACTCGCGGGCCCGTCTGGATTGGCTCAGAGGGCAAAGGGGTGGGCCCAGAGGGGTGCCCAGAGCTCTGGGAGAGGAAGCCAGAGCGCTGTCTGCCCTGCTCGGATTGGCTCAGAGGGGGAGAGGGCGGGCCCAGAGGGAAGCACCGCCCAGAGCTCCGGGGACGAAGCCGAAGCGCTTCCGGCTCCGCTTGGATTGGCTCAGAGTGGGAAGGGGCGGGTCCAGAGAGAAGCACCGTCAAGAAATGAGTGCTTTGAGGGAAAAAAGGAGGGGAAAGGAATGATGGGTAGCAAAAGAAAAGAGACGAAGCGACATCAACCAAATGCAATCTGGGCCCGTTTGGATCTCAATTGGAACAAATCGACTGTAAAAAGGCATTATTTAGGGGAAATTCAAATATGGACTATTAGATGATATTAAGGAATTACGGTTAATCTCGTTGGGTGTATGTGTTAACGGGTATAGGCTGAAGTAATTAAGACTGAAACCATATGATTGGCTTTAAAATACTCAAAAAAATGAGGAAGGGGGAATAAAACAAGAATGGCAAAATGTTGATAATTGTTGGAGAGGGGTGATGGGTACATAGGGGTTCATTTCACTATGTTCTCTACTTTTTTATGTTTAAAATGTTTCATAATAAAAGGTTACAGTGAGTCTTGCCCTTGAAGTCCGCGGAACTGTGCAGCGTCAGCGCTATGTTTCAACCCGGTCGCTAAACATCAGCCAGCAGCCCGTGCGAGCTCTTTAGCTCATTGGCTGAGTAAATTACACCTAGGGAGAGCACCACCCTTTTCGGGCGTGGAAAGATGCCGTAAAAAGCCATAACGCGCAGGCGTCGTTTCTCACTTTTCCTCGCCCTACTGCCGTACCGTCTGACGCCTGCGCAGTAAGTCGGCCGGGTGCATTGTTGCTGTCGCCGGGCCGAGTCCGTCGCGGCGCCGCGCGCTCTGCGGTTGTTACAGTGGCGCGCGCCGCTCAGCTGTTACAGCGAGGCGCTGGTGGCCCTCAGGCCGGGCGGCGCGGTTCTTCCCTGGTTCGCCGGACCCTAAGTCTGTGAGCAGCCGCGATGTCGATCTTCACCCCCACCAACCAGATCCGCCTAACCAATGTGGCCGTGGTACGGATGAAGCGCGCCGGGAAGCGCTTCGAAATCGCCTGCTACAAAAACAAGGTCGTCGGCTGGCGGAGCGGCGTGTGAGTTACCCTCTCCCTCGGGCCCTGGCCGGAGCCGGTAGCCTCCGAGGCGGCCTACCTCTAGCCAACTCGAGCAAATGGGCCAAGCCGGGGGTCTTGTCAGCGTAGGAAATGAAAAACCTAACTGCTGCTGTGAGCGTGAGAAGTCTCTGTCCTTCCCTAGCTTGGCGCTTAAGCCAAGGGTTTCTTTTTTGTTTGGTGGGTTCGGATTCGGTTGTTTGCTTTGGGTCTTGTTTAGTTGGTATCATAAGAGCTACAACCAAGAAACCCCATAATGCTGGTCCTTTTCCCAAAATAATGATAAAGGCTAGGAGCTTAGTTTTCCAAATACTGTCATATAGTTACAGTACCTCTGATGTCACAGATCTCGGTAGTTCCATAGTGTCACCAAAGTGCGTAGTGTCTTCACTACTGCCATCTAGGGACCGGTATTCCGTGACAGCAACCTTCCCCGCCCCGCCCCACCCCACCCTCGTGTTTCATACGTGCTCCTGTGACATTTTTTTCCGATGAGTAAATGGGAATACAAAATACAAATACGGTTCTGAGTTTTGAAAATGTTACCTGAACACTAAGGGTTATTTATGAGTGTGTGTTGTTTCTCGCTATTTATGTTGTTGCCATCTTGTATTTAAGTGGCAATGAATGTCCAAGTTTCAAGTATATTCACATAGGACTTTCTCTCCTGCCCTCACAAGGGAAAAAGACCTTGATGAAGTTCTGCAGACCCACTCAGTGTTTGTAAATGTTTCTAAAGGTCAGGTTGCAAAGAAGGAAGATCTCATCAGTGCATTTGGAACAGATGACCAAACTGAAATCTGTAAGCAGGTGGGTTCTGCCAGACGTTTTCTACCAAAACCTCCAGAAATTAAATTTTCTACTAAATTACCTAATTTTGCCCAGTTATAGAACATGGTATACCTGAAAATCTGATTTCTTTTCAAGTATTTCATCCTTTAGAGCCTTTTAAGATTGCTTTTTCTCCTTCCCCCACCCAATCCTCAATAAGTGAGATTTGGGAGCACAACATAATCCAGTGCATCCTTTAAGCAAAGTTCAAATCATTACCTACATATCAGTAGCTGGAAAGGAAGAAATTTAATTTTCTCCCCAATTATTAATTCTTGTGGTTAGTTAACTATAATGTGTAATAGAGAAAAGTATTGCTCTCTTCAATGTGTTGGATTTTTTTTTAGATTTTGACTAAAGGAGAAGTTCAAGTATCAGATAAAGAAAGGCACACACAACTGGAGCAGATGTTTAGGGACATTGCAACTATTGTAGCAGACAAATGTGTGAACCCTGAAACAAAGAGACCATACACTGTTATCCTTATTGAGAGAGCCATGAAGGACATCCACTATTCAGTCAAACCCAACAAGAGCACGAAACAGCAGGTGAGTGGTTTTTAACTAAGCACAAATATACATAGAACTCTTTCACCTTCCTATCTAAATCAAACCTTTAAAGACAAAACTAGGGTTTTCAAAGGGTCATCTTGACACCTCTTTTTAGATCTTTTTGTTTATATATAATTCGCATAACATAAAAGTCACCTTTTTAAAGTGTATAATAAGTGATACATTCACAAAGTTTTAGAACCTCCCCTACTACTTAATTTAAGGACATTTTCATCGCCTCAAAAAACCTTGTACCCATTAACAATCACTCCCCATTTTCCCCCTCTTGTAAGGCCCTGGTGACCACTTTCTGTGTTTATGGCCTTATCTATTTTGGATATTTCATGTACATGGAATCATACAATATGTAGCCTTTCCAGGGATCATCCTTGTAGCATGCATCAGTACTTCATTTCTTTTTATGGCTGAATAATATCCCATTGTGTGGAAATACCACGTTATTTATTTATTCATCAGTTGATAGACATTGAGTTGTTTTCTCTTTTGAGCTATTATGAAAAATGCTATGAAATTCATTACAAGTTTTTATGTAGACCAGGTGTGGGGAACCTCTTCATGTTGGAAAGCCGCATTAATTTAGCTGTAATCATATAAGGCCTCATTCAAGAAACTTCAATTAGATATACTTAAAAATGTACATTATTTTGTAAAAATATAACTACTATGTACTTAATAATTTCAAAAAATGAAAACTGTTATTTTTAAAGTTAACTAACCTTTTAATGACATTGTTGTGTCTGCTTTTTGTTGGAAAGCATTTGAATGTTTGGTTGCAGCACGGAGGTCTGCAGTTTCAGTTGATGCTCTAGATGGGTATCAGTCATTTGTGACTTCAAGGGTGTCTTGATTTGGGTTAGGTAGGAGGATGTAGATTCACAGCAATAAGTGGTTAAAAAGCAAGAAAGCGTTTTTCAAGCATGTTGCTGAAGGCATGGGTAGTCTGCATTTTTCCATATTTCATTGGATCTTTCTTAGCATCAAACAATAACTTTAAAATGTCATCTGCTAAGACCTGAATCAATTCTATCTGTAGTTCTTTAGGTACCTTGGTGCTATCAACTGGGTGAGGCTGAAATGCTGATTTGAGTGTGATGTCATGAGTCTCAAAAGTCAGTGAACTTTTCGTTGTATTCTCCAATTAATAGGTCTATAACAGCTGTGTATTCTTCAGATGATTCGCATATATCATTCTGCTCATCAATGACCTTTGCTAACTGGGGAAAATGTTCACGTGAAATTTCCTTTTGAAGAAGTGTTTTGAAAAAAGATAGCTTTTTTTGAAATGCTTGGATTTTTTGCCACATATATATAGACTTAGTTTTGCCTTGCAAAGAAATATTCAAGTCGTTTTGATTTGACATGATATTACACAGAAATGCTGCATTCCTATAGAAATCATCTTTCAATAATTCACATTGCTGATTCTGTTCTTTATAAAATTTAACTGTTCTCGGCAGAGATAAAATTTTGGCTAACACCTGTCCCTACGATAGCCAATGTACTTTAGAATGATACAGCAAATCCACACTAATAACCTCATCATTCAACTTTTGCATGTTACACAACTGATGATGCCATGTTGCATTTGCACGAATATAGTTAACAATACTTATAACTTGTTGCAAAGTGTCACTTAAAAAATAGTGGCTTTAGCACAGAGATTTTGCTGATGCAAGATAGAATGAAAAGAAATCAGAGCATCTGGATCTGTTAATACTTTTTTTTAATAATAAAGTATCAATATTAGTTTATTACTTATAACAAATATACAATACTAATATAAGAAGTTAATAATAGAAGAAACTGGGTGTGGGTCATATGGAAATTCTCTGTCCTATATTTGCAATTTTTCTGTAAATCAAACTATTCTAAAATTTATAGGTTATTTAAAAATAAGTACATGTTGTGTTTTTTTTTTTTTTAATTTCAGAGCACTACAGGGCTACAAATGTTTGGGTTACATAAATTGCTTTTGTACAGTTTGAGTCAAAGTTGAAAGTGTGCCTATCACCCAGATAGTGTGCATTGTACCCAATAGGTGTGAAAAGTAAAGAAATTACAAACATTGTCAATTTTGTCTTGATAGGCTTTGGAAGTGATAAAGCAGTTAAAGGAGAAAATGAAGATAGAACGTGCTCACATGAGGCTTCGGTTCATTCTTCCAGTGAACGAAGGGAAGAAGCTGAAAGAAAAGCTCAAGCCACTGATCAAGGTTATAGAAAGTGAAGACTACAGTCAACAGCTAGAAATTGTAAGAGTGAAATGTTCTTATTTCTTTGCTTCATGTTAACAAAATAGTGTAACAAACTATTTAGAACTTGTAAACATTAAGATATTTCCAGAAATATCTTACCCAGAATTAGGTTAACATGTCAAGGTCTAAGTATAGAACTAAGTTGTAGTTAAGCACACTTACGATTTTTTTATTTTTAGTTAAATTATTCATGATAAAATTATGTTGGTCATGTTCATTTTAGATGAGAGAATATATTTTACAGTGAGTTTTCTGTTATGGGGCAAATAGAGATAAGACTAAAAGTTGGTCAGCCTCGTTTACCACCGAACATTTTAAAGAAGCAGCAAAAATATTGTGTCTTTGGGTCCTCACCCCACAGCTTCAAACTGTGTAAATTCACCTGTCTGCAAGTTCATGTCTTCAGGGCTTTACAAATAAATGAGCTCTAGAGAGGATTGTTACATATGGTGAGTATCTGCTATAGATGTAAAACAACACACCTGACACTATTTGAGGTTCTAAAATCTCTTCAAAACTTTACACATGGTCTCCAGATAGGTCTTCGAGTTGTTTTTTCTCCTTCGTATGTGGAGGTGATCTCATTGAACTTTAAAATTTAATGCTCAATTTTAGTATGCAAACGACTATCGTTTTCTAGTCTAACCTCTTCATTCTACAGCTGAGGGATCTAAGTAAGTCTCTGAACAGAGAGATTAATGCCTTGTCACAGGGGCCTCCGTGGATACTTCAGGGCAGAAGCTGGCTTAGAACCCCATCTGCCGCTCCACCTGTTGTCTTATCTATTGCACCACAGAACTGTAGGAGTAAAGATGTCTGGAAAACATTTTGTCTTAAATGAAGTTAAAGCTGAGTTTACTCTGTTGTATTGCTCATCTTCATGTGGTAAGCAGCTATGTTAAATATTCCAGGTATGCCTGATTGACCCAGGCTGCTTCAGAGAAATTGATGAGCTCATAAAAAAGGAAACAAAAGGCAAAGGTTCTTTGGAAGTGCTCAATTTGAAAGATGTGGAAGAAGGAGATGAGAAGTTTGAATGACGTCCATCAGTCTCTCCAACTATAAAACACTAAAGTGTTTTTTGTTTCCAACAGCACTGTTTCATTTCTGATCTGCCAAATACTCGCTCAAACTATTTGACATTTTCTATCTTTGTGTTAACCGTGTACACAAAAAGACTTTCCTACATAAGTATAATAATGTGGGATGATGGAGTTGTATTTATAAATTGGAGTCTAAAGCTTAAAGCAAACATGAAAAGTCCTGGATACAAAGTCCAGTGTGGCATTTTGCTGCTGTCTCATGCCTTTATAGCTTTTGAAAATGTAAGTTCTTTGAGGCAATTCTTGTGGATAAAAAGTTAAATTTTGTATAATATAGTAAGATTATTTGGAAGATATGTCTGTATGACAAAGGGGGAGTTTTTGCTGGAAAAGAAAACATAAGGTATCTTATTTCTACTTAATGAAATTTGTGTGTGTATAGGGGTAACTGGCATGTCCTAATGTAAAGCTTGGATGATGACTTCCTGATTATCTGAAAGAAAGATACATAATGACTGTGCAGGAGTTAAATAATTTTCATTGAACATGCTGCCACAACTTAGATTTTTCTTGGTAAAAAAGTCATTTATTTCTAATTCTTAAAGTTTATAATATATATTAATATAGCTAAAATTGTATGTAATCAATAAAACCACTCTTATTTTTATTAAACTATGGCTTGTGTTTCTAGCCAACTTCTAACTCCCTTTGTTTTCTTTGCCTTTGTGGTGTGGTTGGGGAGTTTTTAGGAGGATTAAGTCAGTCATCGTGCAGAGTGGTTAGAACAGGGCCTGTTCTGATAAACACCCTATAAATCTTAATTAACATTTGGGATGTAATTAAGTTTAATTATTTCAGTATTTAGACACTTAAATGGACATGGTTTTAAAAATCTATCCTCAAAAGAGATACATTCTAGAATATATGTAGATTCACTCAAAACAAACATAAAAATGTATTTGTGGACACCAATTTTTATTTTAACTGAAAAAGAGTTCTTGACTTGAACAGGTCCTGATATTGGTTTTATAAGCACACGGAAGTCCCTGCTGATACAAGTTCTCAGAAATGTCCCATTTACTTTAAATAACTTCAAAATGTTTTCTCATACTGTTAGATATTAAATATTCTTGTTTGGTAACATGGGAATGAACCCTTTTCTATTAACGCTGCTGTTTTGATACAGCCCTTAAGAAGGCCCCTCACTGCTTCACTTTCACTTGTATAGTTGTTTCATAAAGATGATTTAAGCTGCAGTACCGGTCTGAGGCCTGTTAGGGACCAGGCCCCCGCCCCCGCCCCCCCCCCCCCCCCAGTCCATGGAAAAATTGTATTCCATGAAACCAGTCCCTGGTACGAGAAAGGATGGGAACAGTTGATCTAAACTTGAAGTCCCAGGAGACAATTTTAACCAATGAAGTTTACACTATTTCCAGCTTAAAGAGTTAAAGTGATATTTTGGGTTGAAAGTCATAGTTACTAAAAATATTCAATAGCTGCACCTTGAGTAGGAAAAGATAAAACAGTTAATAACAACATTGCCTTAAGTTTTTCTGATTCTGATTAGTCATCTTTTCTAAAAGCTGGAACTTCAAGAAATGTCAAATGTAGACCACATCTGAGTCACGCTTCTGAACCTGTAAAAAATTCTTTTTCACCTTATATTAATCTCATTACTCAAAGTAGTTAAAATTCTTGTTCATGATCATCCTCCCAGTACCACCATATAATGGATTATTGTAAGGATTTTGCTTTTTCAATGCAAGCTGATAGTATTTATATTTTGGTCAGAATGATGTTTCAGAATTAAGCCTCTTCTATCAGTACAGCTCTTTTCTGTGACGTTTCCCTTGTACCCCATATACAATTACTTGCTCCAGCCTCTGGAACCCTATACCACATTGAAATTCACTCAAAGGCTTTGATTTGTTCCACCTTGTATTAGAGCTGCTTAAATATCTCTTCCATGCTAGATTGTGAGCTCGTTAAGGGCAAGGGACTTAGCCAGGTGTGTGTATCCCAGCATGCTTTGGACCCAGTAGATGTGGAATAAATGTCTGAAGTAATAAACATGTTCTATCTCAATGAGGGCCCATGCTATCAAAAAGAGTAGGGGTGGTGAAGAATTTGGCTAATGACTTTTTTTCAAATCCATCATTAGAGCTGGGATAGTTTTTGTCAGATAAGCCAGAGCTTCCCACCCTTCATACTGTAAACAGCCACACACATGATTTTAACCTGCATGCTACCCTCAAGCCCACGTCATGAGATCCCTAGTGATTTTGGTAGTAATGAGGTTCCTTATTACCTTTATAATTTTGTTGTGTGCCTGGTCTTACATTACTGAAATTCAAGATATTTGAAAATGCTTTTCTCCTGTGGAACAAGGGAATTGGTTGTGGATACAGAGTTTACCACTAACAGCATTTAGTGGCTGAGATGTTAGCCATTGGTTTTCATCCTGATTCTCAGCTCCACATGTATTTATCCACAATGGTACCGTCAAAATTAAAGGAGTCTAAATGCAGTTCTACTGCGTCAACAATTCTTCTCAGCTAAACATATCCCGAACTAAATCTTTATCAGCTTGGATATTCCAACTTCTACCCAGGAACAATTTCACAACACTCTGTGCACACATAGTTGAATTGCCTGGGGCCCCTTCCAGATACCCGAGGAAAAGTCATCAGTTTCACCAAATTCCTAATTGAGTCTGCAGGTTTTCAGTTTTCCCCTGGCAGAGAATGGAGGTAAATTGTTGTGAGATTGAAGAAGGCAAAGACATTTTTACAGCAGGGAGGAGTGGTTTCTGTCTGCTACGCCCAATACCAGTCATAGGAGATTTTCTGCCTGGTGGGCCACTTGAATGCGGGGAGATTCATGAGTGGCACTGCATTCCTGTGGCAGAAAAGCGTAGTAGACTGATGCAGCTGAGCTTGACCAAGAGAAAAGGGCCACAGGCTTATTCCTGTCACGTGAACATAGAATGGATCCAAGCTAGGAATATCTTACATGTAATGAAAGTAAAAGAGTGTGTGGATTTAGAGTTAAAACTGCAGATTACGGAAAGACTTTGGACATATACTGGCATGACAAAGGAGTAATATCAATAAAGCGTTTCTTGAAATGTGTACTGAAATAATTTTGTAAAGCTTGAGTGATAACTGTCTGATTTTCTTAGAGACATACAGTGATTGGGACTTCAATAATTTTATTGAACATGCTACTATAATTAGGTTTCATAATAGTACAAAATATTATTTTTAAAAACAATTGTCATGACTGCAGTTGGAGTTTTGCTTTGAAATAAAAACAGTTAAAGGACATTACTGCTACGTAAATAAAATTGTTACGAAATCAAGCAAAAACAGCTAGGTAGATCTTCTCCAGATATGAAGGGTATAACTTGGAATATTCATGAAACGCACTCTGGGGGCCCCTCTAAGAAAGGCAGATATCCTCCAGAGCAGTGGGAAATGCAGTACAAAGGGGCCATTATGACCTCAATAAGGAAATCCGAGTGAGCCTCTGGTACTAAGTGGCCGTGGATGGTGAAAGCAAACTGCTCACAAATATGAGCCCCTAATCCAAAGTCACAAGGGCAGTCAATTATAGGTAATGATTTACCATAAAGCTGTTTCTCACAGGGGCAACTCTTCATAGTGTGTTCTAGTGTCAAAAGGGTCAGAGATTTATTTAACAATAGTTCATCATTCTCTCAAGCAACCCTGGGGAAGCCAGCTAGTCTTTAAAAAATGTTTATCCCCAAACGCAAAAATCTTTATTCTCAACAATAGTCCTAAAGTTTATGTTTATGTGAGCAATTGCATAAGCATGTTTTATAAAACGTTTAGAAATATGGCAACACAGACCTCTCCCAACTCCCTGATAGGGCAACTTAGCTGTCAATATTGTAGTTGACATTAAGAGTCTCGAAGAAAACAGATAAAGGGTAAGGAGTGCCCCAACAATTTTGAAAAAGGAGATGAGTCAGAAGAAAATGATCTTACCAAATAATAAAACTTTCTATAAAGCTACTAGTTTCAAAGGAATATAAAATAGCACAGAAGTTCAATCAGTGTAACAGAATAGAGTCCACAACAAGAACCAAAATGGACAAAAACATAATATATGATGAATGCAGCTCTGGTAGGCAGAATAATGCCCTTCCATCCAACCAACCAAAAAAATACCCATGCCCTAATCTCTGGAAACTGTGAATATGTTTCCTTACACGACAAAAAGGAATTTTGCAGATGGAATTAAGTTTACCT
Source organism: Daubentonia madagascariensis (assembly GCA_023783475.1). Lineage (NCBI taxonomy): Eukaryota > Metazoa > Chordata > Mammalia > Primates > Daubentoniidae > Daubentonia > Daubentonia madagascariensis. The sequence goes on along the minus strand of JAKFHU010002004.1, from coordinate 9,676,420 downwards.
TAAAATAAGATTAGCCTGGATTATCCAGGTGGTCCCAATGTAATCACATGAGCCCTTAAAAATGAAAGAGGAAAGCAGAACTGGTTCAGAGAGATGCAAATGGAAGAAGCAGGTGAGATTCCAAGCGTGAGAGAGGTACTCCACCTGCCATTGCTGGCGCTGGAGATAGAAGAATTGGACTGTGTGCTGCACCAAGGAATGCAGGCAGCCTCTAGGAGCTGGGCAGGGCCCTCAGCTGACAACAGCAAGGAAATGGGGCTGGAAGGAACTAAATTCTGCCAACAACCTAAATAAGTAAGAAAACACTTTCGCCCCTGGAGCCTCCAGGAGTGTAGTGAGAGTCCTACTGGACTTTTGACATACAAAACTGTAAGATAGTAAATTTGTGCCTTTTCAGCTGCTAAACTTGGAGTAATTTGTTACAGCAGAAATAAAAACTATAGATTCCAGATATTTCAATATGATGAGAAAAGAATGGGTGGTTTGCTAAATGACATCTCTGTGCTTGGCTATATATCTAACAAAGTTAGACTTCTGCATCATAACAGAGAAAAATAAATTTTACATGAATTATAGAGCTAAGCGTAAAAATAAAACTGTGAAAGTGTTAGTAGAAAAAATCAGGAAATATTTAACCTAAAGGGAAAAGAGGCTTTCTTAAGGAAAACAGAAACCTAGAAACTATAAAAGGAAATACTAATAGATTTAACTACATAAAAAGGTGAAAATTTTGAATGACAAAAGACCCTTCAAGAAAGTTTAAAGAAATTATGGCTGGGAGAAAATATGTGCAACTTGCAAGGGAGGTGGAATTCCAACAAGTTAGGACAAACCATTTAAAGGTCTAATGATCACACGTAAGCACTACAAAAATAGATACATTAATTTTTAAATAGATGGAAAATAGGACATTGAACTTCTCTCAGAGAAATACAAAATGATGAGAAATCATTTTCTATTCATCCTATTGAAGAAGAGGTAAATGATTAATTCTGATATTGGCAAGGACATGAAGGAACAGGCATTTTTATGCATTTACTGATGGAAGTACAAATGGCTCCAACTTTTTAGGAAAGTAATTTGGTGGTATCTTCAAATTTTTAAATATGTGTACCTTTTGATGCAGCAATCTTACTTTCAGATATCTATCTACCAGAAATAAAATTACCTAAATTCTAAGGACATATGTACAATGATATTTTCTTCTTGTATTAGAACTGGAAATACACCACGCATGGTGGCTTATGCCTGTAATCCCAGCGCTTTGGGAACCTGAGGCGCGAGGATTGCTTGAGCCCAGGACAGGAGTTCAAGGTTGCAGTGAGCTATGAACACACCACTTCACTCCAACCTGGGCGACAGATCCAGACCCTGTCTCTAAAAAAAAAAAAAAAGAAAGAAATTTAATTTAAAAATGTTTTAAAGGCAGAATAGACAGGGAGTGGGTGGAAAGTCCCAGTAAAGAGAAAGGATAGGAGGGTTTGGAGCAGAACAGTTACTTCTTGCTGCAGTTCACCTTCCTCCAGAGCAGGCAATATGTGTTGGCCCTGACCTTTCTTCATGTACCTCTCCTCCTAGGCTGGGGTCCAGCAGCCCAGGGACTTGGTGCCAGTGAAACAACTGCCCAGTTTTTCGTACTCGAGTTTCATGGCATGGATCTCAGATTTAAGCTTTCAGTCGGTCTTCAAATGTTTTGCTTTTCTCCAAATGCTCTAGTAAACCACAGAAGGGCAAATGAGCAGGCCATCATACTCAAACATTTTTAAAACAATTCATTTTACATTATTTTTCATTTTCCATTATGACCCAGTATATGTGTACATATATAATTGAGATACAAGTTTTTCCAAAATATATACACATATATATATCCTTATCACATGCAATATTTTCTATTTTACTACTTTTTTTTTCTTTCTCTCTTTTTTTTTCCCCCCTTTGTTGTTGTTTTCAGTGCCGGTCATAACCTGCAGTTTGGAAAACTTCATGTGACATTGTCCCGAATCACAAACAAAAGCTTTGGAAAGGACTGTGTTTTTTCCATAGTCCTTTTGCTTCAAAAGCAATACTTTTAACAATTTGGACTTACTGTAGCTTGTGTGTAGCAGGGAGCCTTGGTGTAGCAGAATTTAACTTTCTTTCCTTAAGTATCTATTTTTATTCTTACTGGGAGAAACTGCAATTAAAAAGCTATCAGACCCTTCAGTTCTAACAGTGGCTCCATCAAGCGAGGGCTCTAGGAAGGACCTCTCTGGGGAACATTTCTGGTCAGTGGTTCTCAAAGTGTGATTCCTGGACCAATAGCATCAGCATCTCTTGGGAGCTTGGTGGAAATGCAAACTCCCAGGCTGCACCCCAGACCTGCTGAATCAGAAACTCTGGCAGTGTGGCCTGGCACTCTGTGTTTTCTTAAGAAGCCCTCCAGGTGATTCTGCTGCACACTAAAGTTTGAGAACCACTGCTTTTGGTGAAGTGGGATATGTCAGGGTGGTGTGGTTATCTGGACCCTAGAGCCAGACTGCTAGGGATCAGATACAGTACTGTGGGTATAACCATGGGATCAGCTCAAACTGATTAACCATTGCTTAAGTTGTTACAGGAGACACAGAGACAAAATTGCCCCGGCACGTGCAACAGAAAGGGCTTTAACCTCCTAATTGTTACCACCACCAGCCTGGCAGACCAGCTGCGTAGACATCACCTGGGACTAGTTAGAAATGCCATAAAAGCTTGACCTACCCCCCCCCCCACCCCAGATCAGGGAGACAAATTTGAGCATTGCTTCCTGTCTCCTTGCCAGTGGACTCACAATAAAGCCCTTTCTTTTCTCAAAAGCCAGTGCCAAGTATTGGCTGATATGCATGTCAGGCAGTGAGCCCACTGCTTGGCGACAGGAGCAGGTTGCTTACCTCTTTGTGCCTAATCTTTGCTATGTAAGGGAATAATGATGATATCTCCCTGCAGGGTGGTTGGAGAATTAAGTGAGCTAATACACATAAAGCGTATGGAACAAGTATGTGGCTTATAGTGAATGCATCAAAGTTAGCAATTAACACTTGTTCTCAGAAAAGGAAATTTTTTGCTTTGATTCAGTTCTTGAGGGGAGGGAGTGTTTTTTTGTAAAAGGTCAATGATTTTATTTTACTTTTTTGTAAAAAGTCAATAAATATTCCATATTTCTTGGAATGTTGCTCAGAAGGAAGGGTATGAGGAGGAATCAAATATGCACATGAGTCAAATTAAAAAAAAAACTTTAGGAAAAGAAGTTCAAGAATGCACAGCTGTGATGGGTCGTCTGAAACCCAGGTAGACTCTGTTTCTCTATCACAATACCTTGTTTTTTTCTTATACCTCACTTACTTTGCTTCTGTATTTGTTTATTGTGTATTGTGAATCTTCCCCACTAGAATGTGAACACAAAGTATGGCACCTGGCACATAATAGACTCTCAGTAACCACACCTTGAATCTACCAAAAAAAAAAGTGCTAAAGCTTCCAAAGGGAATCTACGATGAAATGACAACCTCAGGTGTTAGCCCTGAACAGGCGTAACCAGGAATGATACTGAAAATGTCTAAATGTTAAGTTTGTCACAGCCACCAATCAAAATAGGTGACAGATAATAAAAGTCATCGTAATTTAAGAGATGAACAAAACTTAACTCCAATACTTGGACCAGTTCTCATACCCTAGAATGCACACTAGTCTAAGGGCAAGGTACTTCCAACCTGAGCTAAGTCTTTTCTGGGCCTCAATTTGCTCATCTATAAAATCAGAAAAGGAATAAAACTACAGGCTTTTTACTTAGGAGATGATTTAATGTATGCAAAGCATGTACCCAAATTCTGGCACATATTAACAGCCTGTGTGACTGAGCTCGGTGGATATTCTGGAGGCAGTGTTGTATAGTGGTTGTCCAGTGGAGCCTTAGAGACAGATACACCTGGATTCCAGACCCAGTTCTACGGCATCAACTGGGACAGTCAACCTCTCCAAGCCTCAGTTTCCCTACAATGTCAAGAAGGAATAAGCCTCACCTGTCTCATAGAGCTGTTTCTGAGGATTAAATGATATCACCTTAATAAAGCCCATCACACCGGCTTTCAGGAAATAGGCCTTACTACTAATCCACACACACACACCTGTCTCTCTCTTTCTCTCTCTCTCTCTCTCTCTCTCTCCCCCCACTCCATTGTCTGACTTTGACACAGAGAGAAACCTGGAATCATCAGCCTCACACCTGTACTCAAATCCAGGCATTTTTACACCAGACCTACCCAAATGGCCAAACCATGACTGGTGTCCACAAGAGAAGAGGAAATTGGGACACAGGTACAGAGGGAAGACTAAGGGAAGACACAGGGAGATGATGGCCATCTACAGGCCAAGGAGAGAGGAACCAACACTGCTGACACCTTGATCTCAGACTTCTAGTCTCCAGAACTAGTAGAAAACAAATTTCCATTGTTTAAGCCACCCAGTCTGGCCTACATTGTTACGGCAGCCCCAGCAAACTAATACGCCGGGTCATGTGGTCATTCTGTGTTTCACCCATCAAGGAACTGCCAGGCTGTCTTCCTCAGTGGCTGCATCTCTTCCATGGCTTTTTAATGGGCGGTTCTACGCTGTATGACCCTGAAATGCTCTGTACTGCAGAGGAGGTTGGCGAAATGTCCCTGATGAAATTGGGGAATCCTCCTAGGCCATAAGTGGATCCTTAGAGGTTGCTCCAAAGTCTGTCAGTGAACACCAGGGGGAAGGAGCTGCCCCGCACCAAAGCCTAGTTGATCTGCTGGGTTTCTGCTTCCACTCGGAAGAGGTGTCTCTCCAACTGTTCTTGGATTCTCTCTACCTCTTCCCAGAGCTACTTCTCTTAGACCAACGTCCGATGCTCCAGCTGTCAAAGCAATGAGAGGAAGGGAACTGCATAGACCGTATCCATTCATACCGCAGACTCATCACCCAGGTGAGCTGGATCCACGTCAAGCTCAGTGAAGCTCCACTCCCCTGAAGCAGGTAGAGTTGCCTTCCGTGAGCAAAGGCACCAGCAGATGTGCCTCTTGTCATGAATTCCCGTGATGGCCGAGTCCTGTGCTGTTCTGGAAATAGGGCTGGCAAGCTTCCCTCCCCATTTAGACAGATGTCAATGGACTGTGGCCAGACGTGAGCCAGATCCTCAGCCTCCTCGCTGATAAAATTCCCACCACAGAGGGTGGATGTGAGGATCGGATGTGACCAAGGATGTGGACGTGCCCACGTTATGTCAGGAGACCAGGCCTATATTCTAGTAATTGTCCTGTGCATGTTCGCACATCTGTGTCCTCTGCAGACTGAGGCTCCCATGAGGACAGGAGCTAAGTACATGATAAATCAATTGAAGATTCAGTGAATTTCCCTTTGAATCATGCACCCATCTCCTATTTCCTCACAGGTTGTGAAACTCTAACTCCCTATTGTGTTGGGTTTTGAAACTGACAGAAGCCCTTTGATTTAATCTAAACTTGTAAATATCTGCAAAAGGGAGGCTGTTAATTGTTACAATCACCTTGGAACTAAAACCACTCTGGAGTTTTTATAGGTTTTGCAGATGAAAACTCCAGAAAGGCAGGGAAAAAATTTTTAATTCAGAACATTCATTTAATATCAGTTAATAAGGAACCATTATTACCTCGTACTTTAGCCAAGTATCATGTCTTTCCACAATTATCAAAACACTGTTTTTAAATTTCTGAAATTTTAAAAATTCTTTCTCTGAGTCTGCTTGCTAAGGAACAAAAGCACTTTTTACAAGCTTTGACATTCATTGTACTTCAGAGGTTTAAAATTTTATAAAGCTCTGTACTGAAACAATTTGATAGTAAGAGTCTTTATCTCTTCACATTATGGAAGAAAACACATCAGAAGAAACAAAAGAACATATTAAGTTTGGTGTCACTTGGGACCTCTCGAGATTGAATCATCTGCTAGTCCAAACTCTCTAGTTCAGAAGCTCATAAATTTCATTTTCTTATCAGCACAAACTAAGCTATTTCATAGTACAGCATCTGAATTTAAAAAACTTTTGGGTCAGAGTGATTTGATTCACAGTTTTCTTTTGATTTAAAGATGATTCCCTTCTTAAAGGGAAGTTCCTATTTCTGATCTTATATTTTCCTTTTTAAAACAAAGTGCTTATATTATTCTGTTTCCACGTGGTCATACTGCCTTACTTTTGGCCAGAAATGTTTGCCAGGCAAGGGAAGTATCTCTGAGGTAAATTGCTATGTTAGATTAGGTTTCTGAACAGGAAATTATTAACATTTCAGAAGACATTTCAGTTTTTAAAGTTGGTACTTCTTTGGGAATAGCAAATGGTATAAAATCAAAAGCTAGTGCAAAACACACAATGTCTAAAGGCAATTCACTCACTTTTTTCTTTTTTAGTAGCATTATTATAGCTCATTCATTGTAACCTCAAACTCCTGGGCTCAAGCAATTTTCCTGCTTCAGCCTCCCAAGTAGCTAAGACGACAGGCATGCACCACCACACCCAGGCTAATTTTTCTATTTTTTGTGGAGATGGGGGTCTCGATATGTTGCCCAGCCTGGTCTCAAACTCCTGGGCTCAAGCGATCCTCCCACCTTGGCCTCCCAAAGTGCTGGGATTACAGGCGTGAGTCACCAAGGCTGGCCTAAAAAATGCGAATTCTTAAGCCTCACTCCAGACCTCATCCGTCAGAGACTCAGGGGCAGGGCCCAGCAGCCTGTGTTTCAGTAAACTCTCCAAGTGATTCTGACGCACACTAAAATTTTGGAACCACTATTCTAGTCTGTAAATTGATATTTTTAAGCTAAGAACAGATATTTAGATAGTTCAAAGCCAGGAGGCAGGGAGGAATGCGTGGCAGAAATGCCAAGAGATCAAATGCACATGAAGTAAATACTTCAACCCACCCAGCAAGCTCTTTCCGTAACACATTTTCTAGAAACCTGATGGCCCTTTGGGGAGGCTAAAAGGCATTTAAGAGAAAGTATTTGTTTTAAAGCAGTATGGGAGTGGGAGAAGCTCAGAATCTGTTTGAAACAGATTGAGATGGACAGGAATTTAAATCTTACTAGTTGTGTGAACTTGGTGTGCAGCAGACACCTTTGTAAAGTGTCTGTCCAGCCTACGATCCTTCCCACCTTCTGTTCCTTCTCTAGAATCTCAGTCTGACATGGAGGGGGATAGAGAGAGAGAGAGAGACACACACACACGCACACACACACAGACTCTTGTAACCACACAAAGCCATGTGTGCAACTGCCTCCAACCACTGCTGAGAAGATACGATTGTCTCTCCAAGGAGTTCAGAATTGGGAAGGTGAGACAATTGTGGGATTTCTCAGGTCACCCATCCTCTGTGACTCCAGGAGCTGTGGGACAGTCATTCTTCTCCACAGGGACACAGATGCCAAGAGAAAGAACCCGTGCTGCAGGCGGGGGGGAAGAGGAATGACAGCAGGTGTGCTTCCTGGCTTCCCAGCTCCCTCCTGACCCAGATTCAACACCTTCCTGAATCTCCTGGCAAGTCTGCCCCAGGTTCACCAAAACATCCCTGGATCCTTCCAATAACCTTTACTGCCTGTTAGGGTGGGGACTCGTGGCGTGGGATGAGAAAGAATTCTAGACACAAAGATTAGGATAATTTTAAAGGAAGAAAGTTTATTTACTTCCCAAAGGTGGGAAGGGTGTGACGCAAGAGAAAGAAACAAGTGTCAGCTGAGAGGGTGAGGTGGTTGGGGTTTCTATGGGGAAAAGGGGCGGGAAAAATTTATTGTTGAAGACTGATAGTAGGAACAGCTGTGAAACTGCTGCGGTCTCTTTTTCCCTTTTTTTTTTTTCTCTTCTCCTTGAGGCTGGCTTATCAGTTTCCCTGGAATGTGGTTCTGGCAGATGTGGGGCAGGGAGCTCACACCCCTGCTGTCTGTTCAGGGCTCTTCAAGGCTGTTAACCAAACTCTCAAATAAAACAACAGGTGGTTTATCTAACAAAGGGGCAGTTGTACTGTGATCTTTCCCTTCAAAGCGGCAATTATGTGCTGTGAGTTTATTTCTCTTTCTGTTAAATTATTTTTTTTCTGTTAGATAATTTATTAGCAAGGCCATCCTATCACTGCCCACCCCCATTTTTTTTCTTTGCAAAAAATTGAGCTCAAGTTGGTTTCTGTGATTCATACCAGGAAGTCTTTGTTAAAACATATGAGCAATTTATCTAATCTCACTAAACCTCAATGTTTGTATTTGTGAAAGGAGGCTGGTAATAGCTACTTCATCCATTGGTGAAGAGTTAAGTGAAATAATGTTCATAAAATACTTGGGACAGGCCAGGGGCAGTGGCTCACCTTGTAATTACAGCACTTTGGGAGGCTGATGCAAGAGGATCACTTGAGCCCAGGAGTTGGAGACCAGCCTGGGCAACATAGTGAGACCCCGTCTCTACAAAATAAATAAATAATATATTTTTTTTAATATTTGGGACAATGTCTGGCACACAGTAGACTCAATAAAGTTACCCTTTCAAGTCATAAGGGTAAGCTCTGTACTGCCCTGGGTCACTGTAATCAGCTGTCTGTTCTGGGTCAGAAGACGCAGGGTTGCTCCCTGGACTATTGCCCCGTCTCCACTCCAGTCTACTGACCTGAACCCTGGGCAGCCATAGATCACTTGCTCCAATTGGCAAGGAAATGACGACCAGGTGCCTTTCAGTGATTTCAATATCTAAAGATGATGTGTTTTCAGAAAGCTTTTTTCTTTTAAAGATTATTCTTCCTGGGTCTTCTACAACAACACCCTAGATTGGGCACGGTGGCTCACACCTATAATCTTAGCATTCTGGGAGGCCAAGGCAGGAGGATTGCTTGAGGCCAGGAGTTCAAAATCAGCCTGAGCAAAAGCAAGACCCCATCTCTACAAAAAATAGAGAAAAAATAGAGAAATAGTCCGCCGGGTGTGGTGGCGCACACTTGTAGTCTCAGCTACTCAAGAGGCTGAGGCGGAAGGATCGCTTGAGCGTAGTAGTTTGAGGTTGCAGTGAGCTATGATGACGCCACTGCACTCTGGCTGCGGTGACAGAGTGAGGCTCTGTCTCATAAATAATTAATTAATTAATTAAACCCCCTTACCTTTTTTGTTGGAGACCAGAAAGAACTATTTTAATTTTCTATTAAACATTCTTCCAAAAGCATTGTTTTACCTCATATCTCACTAAATTATAAGAAATAATATTAGAATTAGAAAAACTACAAAAAAAATAAATGTGGATAATTAAAGTTATATGAAAAGGGAAAATTATAACAAAAGGACTGAGAGCCTTATAAATTTAGTTAAATTAATGAGAGATCATAATTTGAAAACTGCATCTCTAAGTAAACTTGATTTGTTCAATTATTTTTAACAAAAGTATTTTATCACTCCAATACACTGATTTTTCAAGAAGGAAACCCATTTTTAAAATATTTTTATTTTAAAAATAAGCCTGTGTTCAGCTATAGATTTTTTGCCCCCAAGCTCTGATATTTCTTTTATTTCGATTTGGGAAGAGAATACCATTTCTGATGGCATAAAATGAAAAATTTTAAAGTTCTGTGGTTTTTAAAAATCCCAGTACAGAATTTTAAGATTAAGGTCCTTCAGCACGCACGACACTAACTACGGCTGGCCATTGGTATTCTGTTTCTTCCCTAGTTGTCCCAAGGAAAACTCCTTAATTGACTCTTGAGCAGAATAATCCCTCCATACACTTTATAAGCAAAATGAGAGCTTTCGTTTACATAGTTTTTTAGATTTTACTGTTCCAGATTTTATTCTGAATCTCCATTTTACTCCAAATCATAATTACCATATTAACTTTGCAATTCATAGTTGTATGCAATTCAGCTAAGCAGTAGTACATCATCGGGCTCTGTTCACCCCAAGCTTAGGAAAAACAGGATTGGTCATAGCCATTTTAAAATAAATCTACTTCACGCTATTTGCCATGTTTAATTTCATTCCGAGTTCTGACAATGAAATATATGGATATATATCTCATCTTGGTTTTCAAAAGGAACCAAAGAGAGTTCTTCACAGCTTAGCTTTACCCGGCAGAAGCTGAAGACTTTGCAACTTCATAGCCACATCCGTGTTGCCAGTGATTTCCAATTTGCCTTGAAAGAAGGCCACCTGAGGATTTATTGTACCAGTCGTTAAACCCAGTAAGTCTGACTCAGCCATAGCGACTGTGCAGTCAGCCTTCTTACCTGAGTTAGGAAACACGGATCCTCCGCTGTTCTTGACATCCACCACCCAGGTGGCTTGTTTAGCCCCAGGGCCATCCTTCATGTTGAAGGCAAAAATACCACCGATTTTCTTCACAAACTGTTCCCCTTCTTCAAGCTTCTTCTCAACCTCCTTAAAAACAAGATTTGACTTAAATCTTGTCTGGCTGGAACAGCCTCAATGGGATGAGTTCTAAAAGAACTGGCAGCTTCGGGAAAACCTGTCCTGTAGCTTGTGACAACCACAGCTTCTCTAAGTCCTAAATTACACCGCAGAGCAACATTTCCACCAGGAACGTGCCTCTTTCCAGCTTTCCCTCTCAGCTGCAAACAGAGTTCGGCACACAGACGTTTGCTGGTTTACAATAAAGGATATTGTAAAGAATACAGATGAAGAGGTATGTAGGGTGAGGTCTGGAAGGGTCCTGAACGCTTCTGTCCCCATGGAGTTGGGGTGTTCTGACCTCCTAGCAGGTGGATATGTTCATCAACCAGTAAGCTCCAAAACAACCCTTTAAAATGATGGACAGGCCGGGCACCGTGGCTCATGCTTGTAATCCCAGCACCCTGGGAGGCTGAGGCAGGAGGATCACTTGAGCCCAGGAGTTTGAGACCAGCCTGGACAACATAGTGAGACCCTGTCTCTACAAGGAAATTTTTAAAAATTAGCCAGGTGTGGTGGCACGAATCTGGAGTCCCAGCTGCTAGGGAGGCTGAGGTGGGAGGATCGCTTGAGCCCAGGAGTTTGAGGCTGCAGTGAGCTATGATTGCACCATGACACTCCAGCCAGGGTGACAGAGCGAGACCCTGTTTCTTAAAAAAAGGAATGACAAATAATGAGAGCATTTTCTTCCGCAGTTGAAAACAAATCAATAAATAATGCCAGATGCTGAGGATATAGTGATTAGCAAGGCATACCCTTTGCCCTCAAGGTAATAAGGAGCTATAGCTAAAAACAAATCATTGCATTACAGTAGGACAAGTACAGATTTTACTTTGAGATGCTCACATCAGTTCTACTCACTCTCAGAAAGCATTTTATTTTATTTTATTTTTTTATAAAGACGGGGTCTCACTCTTGCTCAGGCTGATCTCGAACTCCTGAGCTCAAGCGATCCTCCCGCCTCAGCCTCCCAGAGTGCTAGGATTACAGGCATGAGCCACCATGCCCGGCTCAGAAAGCATTTTAAAAAAGCAGATTGTGCCTACTTCTTTCTCTCTGTAGGAAATATTTCAGATACTGCTCCACTCAAAAGATTTATTTGGAGTAAACCAGTTATTGATGCTGTATATGTGAATTCCTTTGGCATCCACGCCAAGTAAAAGATCTCTGTAGTTTTTATTTTGCTGTAATATAATAAATTGTGGCAGATGCTAAAAATACGATTACTACTGAAATACGGAGACAGAGAAGAAAAATATTACAGAGCTATCTAGTTTTACTTCAAGGCAAATAATAGAGATGGAGTTTCTTTACGTTTTGTTTACGTGTTTATTGCCCCAATAAAGCATTGAAAGGGGAAGGAGAGTTGTAAGTGTGTGTGGAGCTGATGCTTGGGTTTCTAGAATCGTCCCTGCCCTGTTCCTCCCGGCATCCCTCGGGAGCTGAGTAACCAGAACAAAACAGGGTGTGCAGCCCAGAGCCTGTGGTGCTTGCAGCTCTGGCCCAGGCTGCAGCTGAAGAATGAGCTGCCACGACCCGGTGGTGCCCTGGCACATCTCGTAGAGGAAGGGGTCAGCTGGGGCCTCTTGCAGAGTGCTCCTAATTGAGTTCAAACATCCAAAATCTAAGCAGTTTCAAAGAAAAATAAACTGCCCAAAGGGAACTGTTGTTAAAATTTCAAGTTGACTAAAATGTGCATTTAGTCAACTTGAATTATTAGTGCATTATTAGTGACAAAAGCTTATGGGTTTTCTTGAACAACCCGGGCTTACATTCTCCCTGGGCCCAGCTGGACTGGCCGTGAACGCCCATGCAAGGGGGCACCTCCGGGACAGGGGGAGCAGCAGCCTGTGCTGTGGCCCCAGAACATCAGCCTCCTCCTTCCCGTCACTCCCCCAGGAGAGAGGTGGTTGTGTGGGTGGAGAGGTCCCGGAGTCAGAGGTCAGCTTCCAGCACTGTCTCTACCAAGCCCAGCCATGGCATCACACATCCCATGGCAGAGTCTCAGTTTCCTGCCTGGTGGATGGAGATTAGACTCCATCCCAGACTCTCTGCAGGGTTGTGACGATCCTGAGAAACAATGTTCTGTGAAAGTCCTTGAACTTGGTGGTAATTCATGAGACCTTTTAGACCCTGCGGTGCTTATCCCCACACAACACACGGAGAATGGCCACCACTCAGCACAAAGCATGTGGCAGTAACTCGGCATTGAGAGGGGCCTTCCATTCTCAGTTCCTCAGGGAATCCACTGGGCCAGGAAACACTGTGTCCCTGGAGAAGCCCCCTGTGGGCAGACCTGGTCCTCAGGCCACCTACCAAGCCACCTGTAAGGCCTAACACACACTTGGCATTTGTGGATGGCACTTGTTTCTCATGGTCAGTGTTCATTCCCAGCCTTAAGAAGTCCCGTCATGGCCTGTGATGACCAGGGACAGGGAACTGAGTATCACATGGGGTCACAGACATCTCAGGCTTACCCGGGGGGGAGAGAGGGATAAAGTAAAAAAGGGTCCCTAAAGAAGAAAATGTGTTATCCTGAGTGAACCAGTGTCTTCCCAGAGCAGAAAACACAGCTGTGAGCATGGACGGCTGTGAGTAGGTGGAGTGTCCCTCCCAGGGAAGGCACCAAAGAGAGAAAAGGACCTAATTTGATCTTGCAGTAAACTCTGTCCCCCTCAACCTCTGTTTACCCTAATAGTCTCAGAAAACAAGTCACTCCTAGAGCTTGGAAACACTACAACCCTTTTCCCTTGAAATGATCCACAAATGCCATTTCATAAGCCGCCCCTCAAACCACCCTGGAAAGAGGAACTCAGGAAAGTTCCTGGTGCTTCAGTTCAGAAATGAAACTGAGTTAAGCGGGAAACGTACTCACGGTGACCAGGAAGTGAGTGACACCAGACATTTTCAAATCTCGTGCACTTTTCAAGTAATTCATCGTGGCTTCATCCCTGTAGATTAAGTCAGCGGTAATACTTGCTGTTCCAAAAGGTCTAGGGTCCAATCTCCATAATTTTGTTTTAAAGCTATTATTTTGCCCTTAATATTAGTAATATTTCTGAAATGACAAAAGCTTTGATGGTGCCTATTTTGGATTCTGTATTCATGTAATAGGTATAGTATTTCTATGTCTGTGAAGTTTGTGAGAATATTTTTATATCTCAGATAGAATGAGTCTTTTATGGAAAATAAGAGGTAGGGAGTAGAAATGTCACCACAGTCGTGCCCTACAGTTCTGACTTCATCACAGGGCAAAGATCCTTTTTTATAGTGTTTCATGATTATCCAATACTAAAGATGAGAGAACAATCCCACCAACAGGTTCACGACTGTTTATCTCTGTGCTGCGTGCTAGGTAAGCATAACTTTTTCAAGTAAAGAATTAATGAACTTTTAATTTTATCCTAAGAGTTTCCATGCAGCAACATTAATTTCATGGAAATGTCACAAAAATTAGAGGACATATCAAACAGACCAAATCTTGGTTCTATCACTTAATTGCATGACACCTCAGGAAAATTTCTTAGCCTCACTAAGCCACAGTGTCGTCATTTAAAAAAAAAAAAAGATAGTGTTATTATCAGGGGATAAAAATCACTGTTGAGGGCCTCTTGGGTAGCTATTTTTACATTGGTGTGATAGTTGTTTTTAAAGTGTTATTTGTACATCTTGGAATCAGGCCAGGGCTGGGTGGAGCCATCCCATAATAACCAAGTAGTAGGTGCCAGGTGCCATTTTCCCAGGTCCACTCCATGCTGGGCACTAAGCACTTGGCACATGTCATCTCATTTAACTCTCACCTTTGAGATGATCTGATCATCCCCACTTTGCAGATGAGAGATTTAGTCTTAGCTTGAGGTTAAGCAATTTCTTCAGTAATTCATTCTTAGAATTCAAACCCAGCACTTAATCATGACCCACACCACAAACTTTAAATTCTTAAGTGCCAAAAGGGCCACATATTATGCAGTAATGGCTTCTTGGTGTATTATATGTCCTAAAGACAGCAAAACCAATACCAATGTCCAGCCCTCCCCCAGTGCATCCACCCTTGCCCTCAGCCTTTTCTGACACAGGCTGCCTCGCCTTACCTGGCAATATTCCTGTCTTCCCACATGTCTGCCGTCATCTGATATTATCTCAGAACCTGCCAAAAGTGAGAACAGAGGTTTCTTCTGGAAAGATGAAAGTCCCCTAGATTACAAGATCAGCTGCCAATGCCCTCTTTGTGGTCCGTGAGTGTTGGGTTACAATTGTGACAACTGTTAAAAGCTGAGTTCAGTAGGTACAATCCCTGCCTGACTTTCTTTACTGTTCTCTAAATGGTGATTGATAGCATAGATTTAGGGCTCTCACAGCCTGGACTTGAGCCTTTGCTCTCCTGCCTACCAGGAGTAACGTGATGTCAGGCAAGTTTCCTAGCCTCTGTGAGCTTCAGTTTCCTCATTTACAAAATGCCAGTGGTAGCATTTTGTAACACATTAGGACTGTTGTAGGCATTCAAAATTAAATGCTGCATGTAAAGCACTTTGCACAGGCCCTGGCGCATAGTAAGCAATCAATGAGTGGTCACTATTTTGATTCTTATTTGTTATTATGATTCTTTTTCAGCCTGAATTTGAGAAATAAGCACTCATCCTCATAAGCCAGCTAGGTGTGATTCTTTTTTTTTTTTTAATATGGAATACTTCACAGATTTGCATGTCATCCTTGCACAGGGGCCATGCTAATCTTCTCTGTATCGTTCCAATTTTAGTATATGTGCTGCCAAAGTGAGCACAGTGTGATCCTTTTTTGTTTGACAAGTCTGGGCCTGTATTTTGATTCAGTCCAATTAGTGTTTACTAGGCATCTACTAAGTGCCTAGAATGGTGAGGCATATGGGCCTGTCTCACTATTCTCTGACACCTGGTTATTGGTAAGGCCACCTTTCAGTTATATTAGTTTTTGCGGTCTTAGTTACAAATTTTTTGACTAGATCAATGTCCAGAAGAGTTTTTCCTAAGTTTTCTTCCAGAATGTTTATGGTATCAGGCCTTACATTTAAGTCTTTAATCCATCTTGAGTTAATTTTTGTGTATGGTGAGAGATAGGGATCCAGTTTCATTCTTCTGCATGTGGCCGTCCAATTGTTCCAGCACCATTAATTGAATAGGGGGTCATTTTCCCAGTGTGTGTTTTTGTCTGCTTTGTTGAAGATCAATTGGTTGTACGTGTAAGGTTTTTATTTCTGGGTTCTCTATCCTATTCCATTGATCTATGTGTTTGCTTTTATACCAGTACCATGCCTTTTTGGTTACTACAGCCTTGTAGTATAATTTGAAGTTGGATAATGTCATGTGATGCCTCCAGATTTGTTCTTTTTGCTTAGGATTGCAATGGCTATTTGGGCTCTTTTTTTGTTCCATATGAAATTTAGGATTGTTTTGTCTAATCCTGTGAAAAATGACATTGGTATTTTGATGGGCATTGCCTTCAATCTGTAAATAACTTTGGGCAGTATGGAAATTTTAACAATATTTGTTCTTCCAACCCATGAGCATGGGATGTTTTCCCATTTGTTTGTGTTATCTATGATTTCTTTTGTCAGTGTTTTGTAGTTCTCCTTGTAGAGATCTTTCACCTCCTTGGTTAAGTATATTCCTACTTTTTTTTTTTGTAGCTATTTAAATGGTATTGAGTTCTTGATTTTATTCTCAGCTTGGCTGTTATTAGCGTATAGAAATGCTACTGATTTGTGTACATTAATTTTGTAACCTGAGACTTTACTGAATTTATTTATCAATTCTAGGAGTCTTTTGGAGGAATCTTTAGGGTTTTCTAGCTATAAGATCATATCATCAGCAAACAGGGATAGTTTGACCTCCTCTTTTCCAATTTGGATGCCCTTTATTCCTTTCTCTTGCCTGATTGCTCTGGCTAGGACCTGTTTTTGTTGTTTCTTAGAGACAGGTTCTTGCTCTGTCACCCAAGCTGACGTACAATGGCACAATCATAGCTCACTGCAACCTCAAACTCCTGAGCTCAAGCGACTCTCCTGCCTCAGGCTCCAACGTGCTGGGATTACAGGCATGAGCCACCTTGTTCGGCCTACACTACCTTCTTAAAATGCTGTGTAAACACATTCAATGTCTATCTACTGTGCGACTACTCTGTAGCTACTACTGTAAAAATAACTAAAATTCAATATCAGAGTCCAGGACTTACAATACTGTATTTTTTCACTGATTTCTTCATCTGCTTAATTTTCTTCCTTAAGACTTGATGAGCTTCTTTTAAAATATACCAAAAATATCTACAACCTTTTCCACCTCCAAAAGCTTTCTCACAAGCCAAAGCTGTATCTTCCTTCCAATCACCTTTTGCCCAAAAGTAGTTGAAGTGAAAGCTTGGCCACCAGTTTTTCCTGGAGTTTCATTCTTCCTGAGTCCATGCCAAGCAGTTCCCCATTAAGGTCTGTATCAGATATTTTGCCAAATATTTCCAAGCAGTTGTATTCTTAGTGCAGCCAGCAAAATCCAAGACTCCAAATAATAACCGCCAACCCCAGTTTATGGTGTCTTTTTCCGATTTTCTAAGTAATATATGGAATTCATGAGGTGGTACAATCTGATATAAAACCTTAAGCACACTTAGCAGTTTTGCTGTTGGTGCTTACTCTCTCTTTAGGAAGGTGTATGAGTAGCTGTGAGCATTCGGATTTGATGGAAACTTTTCATCATGCTTATAATCGCTGAGTACCTCTTGGGCTCTATCTTGATCCCGGTAGAATTCCAGCATCTCTACCTTACTTTTCACTAAAGAGTCCTGGCCTCTTTGAATCAATGCACAAAGGAATTTGAATCAAATCAATGCACAAAGATTTACATATGTCTTCCAGCTATGGCTGAGCATATTTAACGTTGCTGTGCCGTGAGCATAATCATCCTTATCAAACTTTGACAATTCCATCTTCTTTTTAGACCAAGTATAATACTGCAAAAACCCTTCATTGGCCTGAATAAGGTTGGTTAATATTTCCTGGGAAGATGACTTCTCACCATAACTCCACGTCTCTGCCTGACTCAGATTTCTGTTCACATTGCATGATGCAGAAGGTATAATGCATGTTGTAAGGAGATCTTTAAATAATTCATGACACCAATATTTTTCATCTGGTCAGCAGAAGTACTGGAAGTCTTCACATTGCTTTGGAAATGATAAAATAGAATTTTACTTCCGAGCTTCCAAATATCTTCGGCAAAAAATAGATTACCCAGTTCTATATGATTTGAAGGAAAGGAAATGCATTTCTTGTACATAATTAGACAAAGGATGACCACCTGGTCATCCTCTGTCACAGGCCTTGTCAATTCTTCCCTGAAATCACTCATACCTGCCTGATGTAAAGCTAAACTCAGCCCCCCTGGCTGGGTGCGGTGGCTTATGCCTGTAATCCCAATGCTTTGGGAGAGCGAGGCGGGAAGATCACTTGAGGCCAGGAGTTTGAAACCAGCCTGGGCAACACAGTAAGAACCGCATCTACAAAAAATTTTGAAAAATTAGCCGGACACGGTGGCATACACCTGTAGTCCCAGCTACTCGGGAGGCTGAGGCTAGAGGATCACTTGAGCCCAGGAGTTCAAGGTTACAGTGAGCTATGATTGTGCCACTGCATTCCAGCCTGGGTGACAGAGTGAGTTCCTGTCTCTCAATAAAATAAATAAGCTGGCGTAGTGTCTCACGCCTGTAATCCTAGCACTTTGGGAGGCTGAGGTGGGAGGATAGCTTGAGGCCAGGAGTTCAAGACCAGCCTAAGCAATAGCAAGACCCCATCTCTACAAAAAATAGAAAAATTAGCCAGGTGTGGTGGCACACACTTGTAGTCCTGGCTACTCAGGAGGCTGAGGCAGGAGGATCACTTGAGCCCAGCAGTTTGAGGTTGCAGTGAGCTATGATCACGACACTGCACTCTAGCCCAGGCAACAGAGCGAGACCCTGTCTCAAACAAATAAACAAACTAACTCAGTCTCTGGACTCCTGAACAGTGTGAAGACACCCTCACCGGACAGTGGTTGGCTACCTTTGGAGAGTAGGAAGGAGATAGTGACAGGAGATCCCTTTCTGGTCACTAGGGGCTGGGTGTGTTCTACTCCTTTACTCTGGTGGTACTCAGATGTGTTCACTTTGTGATAATTCATCAAGCAGTGTACTTATGATTTATACTTTTTTACGTATATAATTTCTATAAGTAAAACCTTTAATTAAGAAGTTTTAAAAGATTTTTTTATTCCAAGCATATAAAGTGAAAATCTCCTCCCTCCACTGGCCCACAGATGCTCTGTACCCCTCCCTGAGGCAACCAGTTTGCTAGTTTCAAGTATATTCTTCCATGATTGAGCCAATAAAACATGGAAGCTCTGCACAAAGCCTGCTTCCTAGTTGCACTCGTTTGCCAGGACTGCCATAATACCACAGACTAAATGGCTTAACAACAGAAATGTATTTGCTCACAGTTCTGGGGGTTCAAAGTTCAAAATCAAAGTGTTGGCAGGGTTGGTTTCTTCTGATGCCTCTCTCCTTGGCTTGAAGATGGCCGCCTTCTCGCTGTGTCCTCAAATGCATGGTCTCTCTCTGTGCATGTGCAAATCTGTGTCCTAATCTCTTCTTATAAGGACGCCAGTCATATTGGGTTAGGGCCCACCCATATTACCTCATCTTACCTTAATTACTCTTTAAAAATCCTATCTCCAAATATAGTCATCTTCTGATGTACTGGGGGTTAGGACTTCAACAGAGAAATTTGAAGGGGACACAATTCAGCCTCTCTGGACCTCTAAAATTCATGTCCCTATCACATGCAAAACACATTCACCCCACCCCAATACTGAGCAGTGGGCTTGCTGCCCAACGTGCATAGAATCCAAAACTATGGCACCCACTTCTGAGGAAAGAAAAAGCTTTATTGCAAGTCGACTGGCCAGGAGACAACACTCAAACCTGTCTCCCTAAGCTGGGGATGGGTCAAACCTTGACCAGCATTTCTAACTAGTCCCAGGCAAGGCCAATGTAGCCGGTCTGCCAGGCTGGTGGTGTTAACAATTAGGTTAACACTTTCTCCCATTGCGGATGCCCCAGCTACACAACTTGCTGTTTCAGCTCTGTGCCACCTGTAACAACTTAAGCAATGGCTCATCAATTTGAGCTGGTCCCACAGTTACAATCCCAACAGCCTAAAAGTCTTAACCCGTTCCAGCATCAACTCTTAGTCCAAAATCTCATCTACATATTATCTAATCCAAGTGTGGGTGAGACTTGAGGTATAATTCATCCTGAGGCAAAATTCCTCTCCAGCTGTGAAACCAGGCAATGTACTGCTTCCAAAATACAATGGTGGGCAGGCAGAGGATAAATATTCCTATTCCAAAAGGAAAAAATCAGAAAGAAGAAAGAGTTTGCAGGTCTCAAGCTAGCTACTTCTTACCAGTATCTAAATCAGTGAAAAATCTGCTTTTCTGAGCCTAGAACATAATTCTATTTTATATTTTAAACACTAAGCATTTTCACACAGTTTTAATATATACAGAATTTTCCAGGAATGATATAACTTTAAAAATCTAGGAAAGATTGTGTGATTCATTTGTTATGATTAAAAATATTAAGTCATCAGAAAGTATAATCAAAATAGTAACAGAGAATAGTTTAATTTTCCTGTGAATCTATTTCCCAAGAGGGACATGTTGTACCTGCTCAATGAATTCCTCTAGGCTTTGTTAGAAACAAAAGAAAAACCTTTCACTTGCAAGTGTCTCAACTTGTTCCCCAACTGAGATCCAAGTGTGAACAGGAGCACTTTACAACCAGAAGGCTGGGCAAGTCCAAATATGTTTTGCATCTTACTCTTGTGCTTTGAAGTGAGAAGAATTCAACAATTACGTCTCCAAACATGAATGCCAGTTAAAACAAGTTTTAAGGAAAGAATGATTTTTAAATGAAGGGTATGGTTCCACATCTTTGAAATAAAATTTTTGATCCTCATTTTCTATTCCTGCATGTCTTTTGGAGATATAAATGCTCAAGAGAAAAACGTTAGTGCCTCTGTCTTTGATTTTTAACACATTGACTGCCACACACAAAAAACAGAAACTTTTCCTTGGCACCACAGTGTTTTATTACAAAAATAGAATAACAATTTTGAGTCTAATTTAAAGGTAAACATAAATAGAAGAAAGAAACTTATTGACTTCTATTCATTTAATCCACATTTTTAGAATTAAATTGTCAATATTAATTGTAACAATAAGAACATCAACAAGTAAGATTTTATATATGCTTCACATGGCCCTAGGGTCAAAACTAGAGTGAGTTAAATACAACCGTCATGGCAGTTAATGTATTAATTAGCCTTCAATTTATTACTACATGGGTCTTCTACAGAGTTTACCATGTGCCAGGCACTGATCTAAGTGCAAATAATTTAGATTAACCATATTTTAGGTCCTTATATATACTCCTATTTCTGACACATCTAAATATTGTTATGCTAAGTACTACACCAATTTGATTGTGAAGCTTTGTGATATGTTTTAAGTCTGACATCTATTAAATAGCTAAATTAATTTATTAGTTAGTTCTATTAGTTTTTCAGTTGATTCTTTTGGTTTTATAGGTTTGTCTGTGAAATAGTTTTATCTTTCTTTTCAAGTTTTATTGTATTAGTAAAAACATGTAGAACAATGTCAAATAATATAGTGATAACAGATAACCTAATCTCGTTCCCAACTTTAGTGGGAAGTCATCTGGAGTTTTCAGCATTAAGTAAAATATTAGTTATTGGTTTGTGAGAGATATTGTTTAACATATTAAGGAAGTGTTTTCTAGCTTGCTGGGAGTTTTTCATCAGTATAGACTATAGAACAGTGTTATATGCATTTTTGACTTCTACCAAGAACATCACATGGCTTTTGTATTGACCTATAGAAATAGAAAACCTATATTAATAGATATCATAATATTAAACAATTTTTAACATCTGGAGATAATTTCATTTATTTATTCATCACCATATTCCTGAAAAGACTTAAGGATCAATAATATAGCTAATGCAAAAAATGGAAATCTCATAAATTATACAATTCAAAACATTCTTAAGATAAAAGCAAATATTCCTGGTGTGGCAGTGTATGTTTCCCAAATGGCAGCATCAATATCTCCTGTCCAACATGCTTTTCTGGAAACTTGCCACTCCTAATCCAGAGATGCAGTCTAATTCCCCTCCCCTTCAGTGTGGACAGGCTCGTGATGGGTTTGATGTCCTTGAAGTGTTCTTGGCCTCTTCCTTGACCCGTTTGGGGCCAGCAAGATCTGGAGAGGAGGATCAAGCAGAATCCCTGGTTTAATTTCCAGGACTGGGAACAATTTGTCCAGGTTAAATCTATAGATAAAGGTGAGATTTTCTTCTTCTCTGTTATCCGCAAATGACAATCTACAGAATAGGTTAGGGTTAGGGTTAGGGGTTATATATTTTAGTTAAATATGTATTTAATTATACATTTATAGTTACATAAATATATAGTTTATATATAAATATATGTATACAGCATATATAAAAATTATATATAATTAGTCATGCAATTGGTCTGGGCAGTGATTTCTTCAATAGGACCCCAAAAGCACAGGCAACAAAAGCAAAAATAGACAAGTGGGATTACATCACACTAAAAAAGCTCTGCACAGCAGAGGAAACAGTTCACAGAGTGAACAGACAACCCACAAATTGGGAGAAAATATTTGCAAACCATGATAAGGGACTAATATCCAAAATGTATAAGGAATTCAACTCAATAGGAAGAAAACAAAAAACCCGATTAAAAAATGGGCAAAAGATGTGAACAGAGATTTCTTAAAAGAAGAGATACAAATGGCCAACAAATATATGAAGAAATGTTCAATGTCTCTAATCATCAGGAAATGCAAATTAAAACTACAATGAGATAGCACCTCATGCCTATTAGAAGGACTATTATCAAAAAGATGTATGAGCCGGGAGTGGTGGCTCACGCCTGTAATCCTAGCACTTTGGGAGGCCGAGGTGGGAGGATAGCTTGAGGCCAGGAGTTCAAGACCAGCCTGAGCAAGAGCGGGACCCCGTCTCTACTAAAAACACAAAAATTAGCCAGGCATGGTGGGGTGTGCACCTGTAGTCCCAGCTACTCGGGAGGCTGAGGCAGGAGGATCACTTGAGCCCGGGAGTTTGAGGCTGCAGGGAGGTATGATGATGCCACTGCACTCTACCCAGGGCCACAGAGTGAGACTCTGTCTCAAAAAAAAAAAAAAAAAAAGACGAATGATAACAGTTGTTGGTGAGGATGTGAAGAAAAGGGAACCCTTGTGCACTGTTGGTGGGAATGTAAATTAGTGCAGCTATTTAGGAAAACAGTATGGAAGTTCTGCATATGATCCCACTTCTGGGTATATACCCAAAGGAATTGAAATTGGAATGGTGAAGAGATATCTGCATTCCCGTGTTCATGGAAGCGTTATTCACAATAGCCAAGATTTGGAAACAACCTAAGTGTCCGCCAATGGATGGATGGATAAAGAAAATGTGGTACATACACAAGATGGAACACTATACGGCCTTAACAAAGAAGGAAATTCTGTCATTTGCAACAACATGGATGGAACTGGAGGACACTAGGCAAGTGAAATAAGCCAGGCACGGAAAGACAAATACTGTATGATCTCACTTGCATGTGGAATATAAAAAAAGTTGAACTCATAGAAACAGAGAGTAGAAAGGTGGCCACCAGAGGCTGGGGGATTTTGGGTGGAGGGGGAGTAAGGAATTAGAGAGGAACAATGTTGATGAAGGGGTACAAAGTTTCAGTTAGATCAGAGGAACACATTTAATTGATCTATTGCACTGCATGGTGACCACAGTTAATAAGAATGTATTATATATTTCAGAATTGCTAAAATAAATTTTTATGTCCTCACCACAAAAACATGATTAGGGAGATGATAGATATGTGAATTAGCTTGATTGAATCTTTCTATAATGTATACATAGCTCAAAATATCACATTGTACCCCCTAAATATACACAGTTATTATTTATCGATTAAAAATAAATAAAAATAGGAAATAACAGGAGCGATTTTGGATGTTTATTACCTACTATGTAAAGTTATTCCTCATCTGAATACAGATTTTACACTGTGACTTATTGTCTCATAAAAATTTAATAGGAAATAAAAGAGTATATAGAGTGGAAATTCTTTTTATTCCTGTCCTCCAGTCTCTACATTTTATTGAGAGAGGCCATGACTATTAGTATCTTTAGGGGTAAAGATACTTTTAAAAATATTCTGGACATTTAAGTTCAAGCATTTGTTTCACTAATGTACCTACATTCACTGTGATGCACCTTGCTTTTTTCATTTATCTTAGATATTTGAAATCTAAGAGATTATTTTATAAGATAATCTAATGAGAAATGATTACTTCATTTATCTGGATATTTCTTAGAGATCTTTCTATGTCCATGCATATAGAGCTACCCCAACATTTCCAATGACTTTTATACTAATCTACATGTAAATGTATCAAAACTTGCCACTGAAGGACGTGTAATCCCATAAATGTCAAAGATATGTACATTTAAATTTTTGATAGATCTTTTCAAATTTTCACCATAAAAATGTACCAATTTAAAATCCCACAAGTAATGTATGCCAGTTTCCCCACATCAACAGAGTATTATAAAACTTTCTGATCTCAGCCAAGTGATAGGTATCACAACCAAGTTTAATTTGCAATTTTTTATTATGTATAATATTGAGCATCTTTCCTGATATTTAAGAATCATTTCTATTTCTCTTAGCATGAATTGCCTGGTCACATCCTATTCCCCCTTTTCTAATGGGTGCTTGGTCTTCTTACTGATGTTTTCAATTTTTGTAACCTAGAGAATTTTTTAAATCTAGAGAAATTATCTCTATAGCCAATATATGTTGCTGTCTCAATTTGATTTACTCCAAAGCAGACTTGAAATAAGGACTTGGGTGCAAGTAGTTTCCTTGGAAGAGATTATGGTCTGAATGTTTGTGTCCCCCACAAATTCACACGTTGAAGTCCTAATCCCCAAGATGATGACATTAGAAGGTGGGGCATTTGGGGGAAGTGATTAGGTCATGATGGCAGAGCCCTCATGAATGGGATTAGTACCTTTATAAAAGAGAACCAAAGGAGCTTCTTTGCTTCTTCTACTTTGTGAGAACACAGCAAAAGGTGCCGTCTGTGAACCAGGAAGTGGGCCATCACCAGATACCTAATCTTCTGGTGCCTTGATCTTGGACTTCTCAGCCTAAAAAATAAATTTCTGTTCTTTAGAAGCCACCCAGTCTATGGTATTTAATATTTTGTTATAGCAGCACAAATGGACTAAGACTGGAGGTAATTCCAGAAAGCATAATAAGCAAGGTAGTGGAGAAATGACACAGGGAAGAGAGAAAACTCAGTAAAGCGAGTATGGATAAATGGGTTACCGCTGCAGACAACTGGAGCTGAATCCCGCATGGGACTCTCTCAGGAGCCATACAGAAGGTGCTTTAGAGTTTTCCTACTAAGGGACAAGCATGTTGAGGTATTTACTCACCAACTACCTCAATAGTTGACATTGCCCTTATGAAATCCAAGTCTTTCTGAACTACCCTGTACACAGGCTGAGCTGGGTCCTGCAGCCAGAGAAAACCCTCAGGAAATGAGAAGAAAACAAGGCCTGGAAGTGAAGTGAAAAGTTGTCAGCATGAATGTCCATTGAAGCTGCCCATTGAAGCTTCAGGTGAAGTCAGAAATGGACTAAGAGGATAGGTAGGATATTAGAAGCATAGTAGCACCTGCTACAGTTCTTATTTTTCTCCACCCCCCCAATTGTTATTTGATTTTTAACTTTTTTTTTTAAGAGACAGAGTCTCCCTCTGTCACCCAGGGTGGAGTGCAGTGGTGTGATCATAGCTCACTGTAAACTAGAACTCCTGGGCTTGAGCAATTCTCCCACCTCAGCCTCCCGAGTAACTAGAACTACAGGTGCACTCCACCACATATGGATAATTTTTAAAAGAAATTTTTGAGACAGGGATCTCATTCTGTTGCCCAGGCTGGTCTGGAACTCCTGGCCTCAAATGATCCTTCTGCCTCAGCCTCCCAAAGTGCTGGGATTACAGGCATGAGCCACTGCACTCAGCCTGATTCTTAACTTCTTTACAATTTGGGGTGAGGTGGCACAGAAAAAAATTTCATTCTTATATTGTTGAATTTCAAGTCTTTTCTTATAAGGAAGAGAACTTTTGAAAGTCCTTCAGTACTCAAATTTTAAAATCCTCCCATGGTTTATTCTAGAATTTTTGGTTTCATCCTTTTAAATTTAAAACATTGACACATTCTGAAATTTATTTTAGTGTAAGGTGTGAGGTAGGGATTTGTGTTGGTCACGATTCTTAGTTCCAGATGACAGAATCCATTCTAGCTAATTTAAACAGAGAGGGATTTAATAATGGTAAAAATAGCTCACAAAATATCAGGAGGTCTGAAGAATCATACCTTAGGCTGATTTTTCTGAACCTTTTCCCAAAACAACTGGGCCTTTCCCAGTTAGATCTGGGCCACCAAGAGGTCTAATACCTTTGTCACAAACAGGAAGCCATCTGCTGAATTCTAATATGCATTCCCAAATTGCTAACTCCAAAACTGTCTTGGACTGTTATAATCCATACCAGAAAGAGGAATGATCCACTCCCTCCCTCCATCTCTATATACCTCAATTCAGAATCAAAGTCCTGCATAAATGCATCTGAATTTGGGAATTGAAGTTATTAATTTTCTACCCTCTACAGTATAGGAAAGTACATTGGAAGGTAGTTGGGACGGATGTTCAATGAACCAAAACACTGTAAGACATAAGATTTAACTTAAATTTTTCAAGTTGGGTAACCGGTTGTCCCCAAATCCTTCTGGTCTCTTCCAGCTTCTGTGGTTACTGGCAATACTTGGCATTTCTTGGTTAGCAGAACTCCAATCACTGCCTCCATCTCCACATGGCTTTCCTCCCTCTGTCTCCTCTGTATCTTTAAATCTCTCTTTCTCTAAGGATGCCAGTCATTGGATTTAGGACCCACCCTAACCCAGTATGACCTCATTTAATCTTTATTACATCTACAAAGACCCTATTTTCAAATACGTTTATGTTCACAGATACCAGGGATTAGGACTTCAACATATCTTTTTTGGGGGGACACAATTGAAGCCACAACAGATTCTCCAGGAAGTCCACAAATCCCACACCCCAATTTTTTTTAAAAAGACCTGTTTTAGACTGCAAAGCTAAAGAGTACTAGTTAGTAGTGCAATTTGGGTTTGGTTGAGCCAGAGTTATGTCTCTGAAACTATTTTGCTTTTTTGAGAGGTTTAGGGGTGCGAAGAAAGGGTTCCTTTCTCTTTGTGGACCTATACACTGTTGCAATTGGACATAGGAGATGAAATATAAGAAGAAACTTAACTGTCCTATCAGTTCAAACATCTCACTTAGAAACAAGGACAGAAATTTAAATAAAGCCTATTGGATCCCTTTTAAAAAAAAAACCACAAAACTATAATTGAGTGTGGCTGTTCCCTTGGAGATTGGGAAACTGCAGTTTGGTATAGCTGTTCTTTTGTCAATGGAAAGGAAAAATTGGTAGGAGTAAATGCTGTAAGTGGATATTTTGATAAATAAAAAATACAAAGTGGGTTCTTGTATCATTTTAATTGGATATGTTCTTTAGCTTGAAGATTTTCTTACATGATGAACCTAATTTTGACCACAGGGTATTTTTATCAATAAAGGTGGTTATTTTTATAAAAGTTCAGATCTTTTTTATGTAGCTCATCTGCTAATCCACGTGGTGGGTGGTATCAGCTCTGGTGGAGGCTATGGTTGGCCTATAGAGTAGGCAGGATCCATCCACGAAGTATTCGGATATTTATAGTCAAACTGAAATGAAACTGATGAAAATTAGTGAATATTATTATTTACTTAGGATGATGGACTCGAGGAGAAACGAGCTGACCACAGAGCGGTGCCGGATCTGAGTTGGGATTGGCGCATCGCAGTAGGCTCCACCTGTTGAGATCCTTGTCTTGGTGTTATTTACATTTGAATAATCCAGAAAATACTTAATTTGGGCTCTTGTGTTCTGATATAACAGGGCTGTGGGGGCCACAGGGCAAGTCCCTTCCCATGAGATCCCCTGGGGAATTCTCCTGCAGGGAAGGGGTAGTGAGGCTGGGAAAAGGGAACACAGCCTGCTCGCCCTGGGCCTGAGGCGTTGGGCCTGTGGTGAGACAGGGCTTGCCCCGCCGGGATGAGCTGACCCCTGGCATAAGCGGGCAGCCGGGTGGAAGCTGGGCTCGTAGGCTCTGACAGCAGCCACATCTCGCAGCAGTAGTGGGTTACCCTACTCTTTGGGATGGTTTTCCCTTCAGACATCTTTAAACCTTCAGAAAAGTCTTATCAAAACTATAACTTGGGGCCAGGTGCGGTGGGTGGCTCACACCTGTAATCCTAGCACTCTGGGAGGCCAAGACAGGAGGATTGCTTGAGGCCAGGAGTTCGAGACCATCCTGAGCAAGAGCAAGACCCTGTCTCTACTAAAATTAGAAAAAATTAGCCAGGCATGGTGGCACGTGCCTGTAGTCCCAGCTACTCGGGAGGCTGAGGCAGGAGGATTGCTTAAGGCCAGGAGTTGGAGGTTGCAGTGAGCTATGATGATGCCACTGCACTCTATGCACTCTAGCCCGGGCAACAGAGCAAGCCTTGTCTCAAACAAAACAAAACAAAATAGAACAAAACAAAACCATAACTTGGCCACTTCTGAGGAGGGGCTTCAAGGTGACTGACTAGAGGCATCTGGTGCTTTCCTCCTCCACGAAGAAGAACCAAAATAGTGAGTAGATAATCACACCCTGATTATGTCATCTAAGAGAGAACACTGGAATTCAACAGAGAAGTGGCAGGAAACACTCAAGGCAAAGGAGGGGCAGGCGAGGCAGCCTGCTCGGCCGGGATCTCCTGGCAGCCTGGAGAGGGTCCCCAGTGTAGGGAAAGGGTGAGTGAGGGGTCCCAGTCTCCATGTTCCCACCACTGACTCCAGCAATCTTAGTCACGGGACAGCCCCTCAACCCTCATGGGCCCGAGACTCACGCAGGGAACAGCCTGAAGACACGATGGCGCTGCTCCAGAGAGGGAGCTCATACCGGTCCCACGCTGAGCCCTAAGCAGCTGCAGAGCCCAGGCCCACCAGCCTGCATCCTGCCCTGGGGCCCGACAGCCCCTGCACCTCCACATCCCTGGATCTACATTGACATCCCCGCCTACCACCACCACCACCACCACCACAGCTGGCTGCTGCTGCTGGGGCCAAAGCAGGAGCTGCTGGCAGTGACCCCACATACTTCCACATGCCTTGAGGTTGGGCTCCCTTGCCCACAGCCACGGCTGCTGCTGCTGGGGCTGAAATATGAGCCTGCCACTCCCCACAGTGGAGTGCCACACATTTATAAGAGCCCTGAGGACAGGCTACTTCACCTGCAGCCCCCATCTAGGGCCAAAGTGCCTGCTCCCCAGTTGCTGCCTATGGCTGCTGCCACGGAAAGAAACCCCACCCTCCCCAGCCACAGGGCCAAAGCACACCCACTGCTGCCCCCACCTCAGCATCCCACAGCTTCACCCCACCCCTGCCTACCAAAGCCAGCACCACACACACCACCGGGGGGGCCTAAGGACAGGACCACCAGGCTCTCTGGGGCCTGTCTGGGGGCCTGGGTATCATCCTGTCCCATCTACCACCATTAGCACCTGAGCACTCTTCCTGGGGGCCTAAAGACAGGCCCACCCAACCTGCAACTTCCACCTGGGGAGTGGCCCAACGAGCTCGTTGCAGCCACCACCATCACTAGCATGAACACTTGGGAGCCAAAGAGCTGTCTCGCCACTGCTACTGCCATTGCTCACGCCACACCCACTGCCCAGGGGCCCAAAGACCTGCACATCCAGCCAGCCCAGGCTCTTACTGCTGGCACCTGAGTGAGCTGCCTGGAGGCCCAAGAATTGGTCTGCCTGGACCCCCTAACACTGGTGCCAGCGTGCACAACCCTGGGCCCACGGACAGGAATGCTTGGCTTGCCACTGCCACCACTGGGGCCTGAGGACTAGCCCACCTGTATCTCCATCCCCTGCAAAACTTCACCATAGCCTCCACTAACAACTGCACCTTAAGCCGCTGAGGAAATCACAGACACCCTTGATGCTGTTTACAGCTAAAGACATCATACAGACACTACACTACTGCACATACCAGAATCAAAGCCAAAGTGCTCTACCCAACCAACACTATAGAGACATATTAAGGCCAACAAACATAGGAAAAAATGCTCAATATCATTAATCATCAGAGAACTGCAAATTAAAACCACAATGTAAGACAGTCTTATTCCCGTTAGACTAGTCAACATGACCATTATTAAAACATCAGAAAACAAGCCAGGCACTGTGGCTCATGCCTATAATCCCAGCAGTTTGGGAGGCTGATGGGGGAAGACTGCTTGAGGTCAGGAGTTCTAGATCAGCCTGAGCAACATAGTGAGACTCCATCTCTACAAAAAATAGAAAAATTAGCCAGGCATGGTAGCATGCACCTGTAGTCCCAGCTACTTGGGAGGCTGAGGCAAATGGATCATTTGAGCCCCAGACTTTGAGGTTGCAGTGAGCTATGATGACACCACTGAACCCCAGCCCAGGTAACAGAGTAAGACTCTGTCTCAAAAAAACCCCAAAAAGTCAATAAACGATAGATGTTGTTGTGGATGTGGTGGAAGGGGAACACTTACACGTTGTTGGTGGAAATGCAAATTAGTACAACCTCTATAGAAAACAGCATGGAGATTTCTCAAAGAACTAAAAGTAGATGTACCATTCAATCCAGCAATCCTACTACTGGGTAGCTACCAAAAGGAAAAGAAGTTATTATATCAAAAGGATACCTGGACTTGTATGTTTATTGCAGCACAATTCACAGTAGCAAAGATATGGAATCAACCTAAATGTCCATCAGCTGATGAGTGGACAAAGAAAATGTGGTGTGTGTGTATATATATATATATATATATATATATACACATTTATTTATTTATTTATTTAAATATGGAATACTACTCAGCCATCAAAAAAATGAATTAATGTATTTTGCAGCAACTTGGATGGAACTGGAGGCCATTATCTTAAGTGAAGTAACTCAGAAACAGAAAATTAAATGCCACATTTTCTTACTTATAAGTGGGAGCTAAGCTATGGGCATGCATGGTCATGCAGAGTGGAATAATAGATGTTGGAGACTCAAAAGTGGGGGGTGAGTAGGAGAGAGGGATGAAAAATTTCATATTGGATACAATGTATACTATCCAGGTGATGGGTACACTAAAAATCCAGACTTCACCATTGTAAAATATATCCATGTAACAAAATTCTACTTGTACTCCCTAAATCTGTTGAAATAAAAGAAAAAAAAATACATCTTCAGGAAAAAGTCCTCCCCTATGAAAATAAATTTTGAAAATTGGAAGAAGTGACTGATACAACAGATGTACAGATATCAACATAAGGACACAAGAAACACTAAAAAGCAAGGAAATATGAGACCTCCAAAGGAACACAATAATTCTTCAGCAACAAATTCCAATGAAAAAGAAATTTATGAAATTCTGGGAAAAGAATTCAAAATGATGATATTAAAGAAGCTTAGTGAATACAAGAGAACACAGACAATGCAATGAAATGAGAAAAACAATTCAAGATGTTAATGAGAAATTACCAAAGAGAGAGATATCATCAAAAAGAACCAACAGAAATTCTGGTAATGAAGAATTCATTAAATGAAATACAAAATACATTTGAAAGTTTGAACAACAGACTAGATCAAGCAGAATAATATTAAAACTTTGTCAAAGACAAAGAAAGAACTCTAAAAACAGGAGAAAACTGTCTAGTCAGTTATAAGGGATCCCCGGTCAGAGTAACAGTGAATTTCTCAGCAGAAATCTTACAGGCCAAGAAAGAATGGGTTGATAAATTCAAAGTGCTAGAAGAAACTCTCACTGAATGGATGCGGGGAGCACAGTTTGGGGGATGTCCACAATTGTAGCTCTGACATGGGCAGTGCATGGGCAATGTGTATAGCCAAAGTGTTGTACCCCCATAATATTCTGAAATAAAAAATAAATAAATAAAATAAAATAAAATATGGGAAAAAAAAAAAAAAAACCAGTCAAGGACAGTATACCCAGCAAAGTTATCCTTCATAAATGAAGGAGAAATAAAGTCTTTCCCAGACAAGCAAAAGCTGAGGGAATTCATCACCACTAGACCAACTTACAAGAAATGCATAAGGGAGTCCTACACCTGGAATCAAAAGAATGATGTCTACCATTGTGAAAACACACAAAGTATAAAAGTATAAAACCCATTAGTACAGCAAACACACAAATATACAAATAAGGAAGAGAAAGGATTCAAATGCAACCACTACAGAAAACCACCAAACCACAACAATAAACAAAAAGAAAGAAAGGAACAAAGGATATACAAAACAACCATAAATCAATTAATAAAATAACAAAAATAAGCCCTCACATATCAATAATAACCTTGAATGTAAGTGGATTAAACTTTCTACTCAAAAGATATAGACTGGATGAATGGTTAAATAAAATAACCCAAATATATACTGACCACAAGAAACTCATCCCATCTGTAAAGACACACGTAGACTGAAAGCAAAGGGATGGAAAAAGATATTCCAAGCAAATGGAAGCAGTAGTAGCTATACTTATATCAAATAAAACAGACTTTAAGTCAAAAACTGTAAAACGAGACAAAGAAGGTCATTATATATTGATAAAAGTATCAATCATCAACAAGATATGACAATTCTAAACATATATTCACCAAACACCAGCGCACCCAGATATATAAAGCAAATATTAAAATCTAAAGGAAGAAATAGATTCCCATACCATAATAACTGGGGACTTCAACACCCCACTCTCAGCATTAGACATATCGTCTAGACAGAAAACTAACAAAGAATCATTGAATTTAAACTGCACTTTAGACCAAATGCACCCAACAGACAATCACAGGACATTTCGTCTGAGAGCTACAGAATACGCAGTCTTTTCATGAACACAAGGAACATTCTCCAGGATAGACCATATGTCAGGACACAAAACAAGTCTTAACAAATTTTAAAAAATCAAAATCACATCAAGTATCTTCTCTAACCACAATGAAATTAAACTAGAAATGAATAACAAGAGAAACTTTGGAAATGGTACAAATACATGGAAATTAAACATGCTCCTGAATGACCATTGGATCAATGAAGAAATTAAGGAGGAAATAAGAAAATTTCTTGAAGCAAATGAAAATGAAAACACAACATACCAAAACCCATGGGATACAGAAAAAGCAGTTGTAAGAGGGAAGTTTATAGCAACAAATGCCTACATCAAAAAAGTAGAAAGATTTCAAATAAACAACCTAATGATGCACCTCAAGGAACTAGAAAAGCAAGACCAAACCAAATCAAAATTAGTAGAAGGAAAGAAATAATAAAGATCGGAGCAGAACTAAACAAAATAGAGAGTAAAAAAAAATACAAAGGATCAATGAAATGAAAAGTTGTTTTTTTGAAAAAATAAACAAAATCAATTAAACCTTAGCTAGACTAACCAAGAAAAAGATAAGACCCAAATAAACAAAATCAGAAATGAAAAAGGAGACATCACAACTGAAACCACAGAAATACAAAAGATCATCGGAGACTATTATGAACAACTATACACTAACAAACTGGAAAACTTAGAGGAAATGGGTAAATTCCTGGACACATACAACCTACCAAGATTGAATCAGTATAGAAAACCTGAACAGACCACTAACTAGTAATGAGATTGAATCATTAATAAAAAGTGTCCCAAAAGAGAAAAGTTCAGGGCCAGATGGCTTCACTGCCAAATTCTACTAAACTTACAAAGAAAACGTAACACCAATTCTTCTCAAACTCTTCCCAAAAATGAAGAGGAGGGAATTATCCCTAATTTATTCTACCAGGCCAGCATTACCCTCCTACCAAAACCAGACAAGGATGCAACAAAAAAATTAAACTACAGGCCAATATCCCTGATGAACATAGATGTAAAAATCCTCAACAAAATACTAGCAAACGGAATGCAACAGCACATTAAAAAGATAATACACCACAATCAAGTACGATTTATCCCAGGGATGCAAGGATGGTTCAACATATGCAAACCAATAAACGTGATATATCACATCAACAGAATGAAGGCCAAAAACCACACGATCATCTCAATAGATGCAGAAAAAGCATTTGATAGAATTAAACATCCCTTCATGGTAAAAAGTCTCAATAAACTAGGCATGGCAGGAACACACCTCAACATAATAAAGGCCATTTATGACAAACCCACAGCTAATATCATACTAAATTGAGAAAAGTTGAAAGCCAAATATTTGAATAGGCTCTTCAAAAGGGATATTCAAATATCTAATAAACACAACCACTAGAGTGGCTAAATTACAAAAAGGCAAACAATGCCAAATGTTGTAAAGAATGTGAGCAAAGAGAACTCTAATCTACTGCTGGTGGGAGTATAAATTGGTACAATTACCTTGGAAAACTATTTGG
Source organism: Daubentonia madagascariensis (assembly GCA_023783475.1). Classification (NCBI taxonomy): domain Eukaryota; kingdom Metazoa; phylum Chordata; class Mammalia; order Primates; family Daubentoniidae; genus Daubentonia; species Daubentonia madagascariensis. Next base: position 9,642,197 of record JAKFHU010002004.1, on the reverse strand, counting down.
CATTATCTACTGAAGGTATGAAAAATTGCATACCCTAAAGCTCAACAATTACGCTCCTAGGTATGACAAATATCTTACATATGTTCAACAAAAGACATGTAATATTCATGACATCACTATTTGTAATTGACCCCAAATGGAAAATTCCTAAGTACCTAACAACAGTAGAATGGATAAATTGCAGTATTTTCACACAAAAGGAACAATATGTAGCAATGAAAAAGAATGAACTAATGCTACATGCAATAACGTCTATGAATCTCACAAAGATAATTTCAAGCAATAAAAGCCAGCCACATAAGAGTATATTCTTTATGATTCCATTTATAGAATATCCAAAACAGGGAAAACTAAACTATACTCTTAGAAGTCAAGATTATAGTTACCCTTAGAAAGATGGTTGATGGGATCCGGCATGAGGGAGGCTCCTATGGGAATGGCATTAACATTCTGTTCCTTGGTCTGAATGCTTCTTACATGGGTGTAGTCATCTTGTAAAAATCCAGCAAGCTGTACACTTGTGATACGTCATACTTCAGTACATTGTTTAGTTTTCTTAAAGGGCTATCACTGGTTGGCTCATAGATCTCTGAACCAGTCGTGTAGGCTAAACAGACAGTAAGAACAACCCACAGGATTGGCTTGGTGAAGACACAGCTTTGGAGACACCCAAGATCACTAATACTGCAGACACCACCCACACTGGACCCTGGAAGCTGCCGCTGGGGCTGGACATCTTGGCCAACATGGCTATCTCTTCACCAAAAGGGATTTGCCAGACCCAGCTTTTTCTCCTCACATGCTCCTAATTGGTGGAACATGGGTGGGTGCACCTGATTGGTGCAGTTGGGACCATGTGCTCCTATCTTAGTCTGCTCAGCTTGCCATAACACAGAACCACAGACTGTGTGGCTTAAATAACAGACATTTATTTTCTCACAGCTCTGGAGGCTGAAAATCCGAGATCGGGATGCCAGCATGGTCACTTTCTGGTGAGGCCTCTCTTCCTGGCTTGTGGTGGCTGCCATCTCACTGGGTGCTCACATGACCTCTTCTTTATGCACATTCAGAGAGAGAGAGCGTGCTCTGGTGGCTCTTCTCATAAGGACACTTATCAAGTCAGGGCCCCACCCTGTGACCTCATTTAACCTAATTACCTCCTTAAAGGTCCTATCTCCAAAGACAGTCACATTGAGGGTTTAGGGCTTCAACATATGAATTTGGCGGAGGGACACGATTCGATCCATAGCAGCCTGCATTAAAGCTCAAAGGAGCCCGAGAAAGCCAGTGTCTGGAATTTTCAGTGTGTGCACCCAGAGTTAGTTTGCCTCATAAGGTAAAGGGTCCCACAAACATAGAAGGAAGGTTCAAATGCTGGACGGTCAAAAGTATGGCAAAGGTCCTCAGCGTTGCTCTCACTTTTCCTTTCCTCTGTGACCTTTGCACCATCCTCACTACCCCCAGTGCACACCTTCTCTCTAGCCATTCATTCCCTTTGGGATCTTGCAGACTCACTGCCTTTCCCCCAAATGGCAGGTGGGAGAGGCAGCGTCAGAGGAGAAATGGCTCATTCAGTGAGGGTGACTCTGGGATGAAACAGGCGGGGCAGGTCTCTGGATCTGGCGCAAGAAAGCTTGGAACCAAGTGGGACAGGCTGGGGCGACGGGTGGGGACGTGGAATGTGTGTGTCATATCTAGAAATGAGGGGGGTGCTGTCTCCAAATCAAGGAGCAGGCCGGGGCCTGTCAGGTACAAACTCAGGAACCAGGCAGCAAAAAGCAGGGAGCAATGAGTCAAACAAGAAGCAGAGGGGAAGCTCACAGTGGGGACAGCTGCTCCTACATGACCATTCCGTGCGTGTGTAGCACACCAGCTGAATCTTGAGAATTGGGGCTAGGATAGTCCCACCACCTCTTAAGGTGTCCTTGACTCTGCCTGCTTTAAGGCCTGAATGCTTTCTGTTACATTCTGGGGTTGCCAGCAGGCTCCTGTAGCCATTCTCCTGGTTTATATCCCTTCTGGTAAACCAGACCCTAGAACCAGCCCTAGGGCTTTAGGGAGCCTGAAGCTCAATCTCAGGGGATTAGGGCCACAGCAGGTCAGCCAGGCTTCTTTGGTGGCAAGCAACAGAGACTGGGCCCAGCTCACATCTCAAGCCATAAGAATGTTACTAGAAGTGTAGAGGAAAAGCTATAGGATTAAAGGAAGGATAAAGTCCAGACTTGGAATAGACAGGAGTCTGGCAGCTCTCGGGGACCTTGCTAGTAGGAGCTGCTCAACGGTCCTGCCTGGCAGCTGCTGCCAGAGTGGCTTTAGCCATTTTTCCACCCATGTCACTGCCCTCAAGATATACAGTCCCACAACAGACATACTAACTAGCTACACGTAGATCACAAGCCTGGCCCTTGGCAGCTTGGAGAGGGGAGAAAAAGTGTCCAGTGAAGGGACCGCCCTGGGTTGCCCTGGTTTCTATAGCAGAGTGCAGGTAGCCTGGATTTGCCATCCCAACCAGACAGCCTACGATGGCAGAGAGGCAATAAGGTGTGGTCACCCAAGTGGGCCTGGGTGTCACCAAAATGGCAAATTCTGCTCAGCGCAAGGTGCCACAGTATGTGGAGAAACTCCAGGTCTTGGCAGGCCAAAAGGATCAAGATTCAGTGCAGGTCAAGGAGGATGGACACAGAAAGGGAAGTTCTCAGCCCATAAGGTCTCTGAGCTCTGTTGACATGTGCGATCCCAGGAATTGGTGCTCCAGGGTTTCATCTGGATGTCAGGCATTGTCAGGAAGTGCCAGGCGGCACTGCAAACCCAAAGGACCCCTCATCCGCATGGCATTGCGGCTCAGTCCTGGGGATACAGAAGTTACACCTGCTCCTTGGCAAGCCTGAGGGTGTCCTGAACAGCTTGTAGCCCAGCAGGACCCCGGGGCTAGAGGCCTTGAGAGGAAGCCAGTGGGAGGAGACACAGGGACAGTGGGTGCATTCAGAAGAGTTGAGGTGGGTGGGCCATCTGGTTGTCTCCCTAGAGACAGCACTCGCCACTTGAGAAGTGCCCTTAATAAAAAGTAAGTTTTAAAACTAGGAATAAAGTGACACTTTCTTAACACGATCAAGATTATTGACCTCAAACTAATGTACAGTTGCTTCTCTGATTCTGTGGCTTCTGCACCCATGGATTCAACCAACTACGGATCAAAAAATGTTCAGGAAAAAAAGGATGGCTGCATCTGTCCTGAACATGTATAGACTTTTTTACTTGTCATTATTTCCTAAACAATATAGTATAATTAATATTTGCATAGCATTTACATTGTATTAGGTATTACAAGTAATATAGAGACGATTTAAAGTATACGGAAGGATGCAGATACTACACTATTATATAACTGGAGCATCTGTGGATTCTGGTATCCATGGGAGGGTTCTGGAACCAATGCCCCATGGACACTGAGGGGACAACTGTATATGCCTACTAGGGATACAGTGGATAACAAAACTGAAAATGTCCCTGCCCTCACAGACAGGAGATAGAAAGTAAACAATGTAGTGGTTTAACACACGGTCCCACGTTCCTTGGCACAGTCCCAGGTGAGCAACATCTTCCAGTCACCCCAGTGCAGGTGCCAGACATGTGAGTCTAGCCGCAGCCATTGGAGTCACCCCCCACTGAGACCCCAGAAATCCTGGGGCAGAGAAAAGCCATCCTTGCTGTGCCCTTATCTGAATTCCTGACCCACAGAATCTGTGAGCAAAATAAATTGGTGGTTGTGTCACTAAGCTTGGGACGGTTTGTGCTATGGACTAAATGTTTTTGTCCCCCGCAACCCCACACTCCAAATTCACATGTTGAAATCATAACTCCCAATGTGATGGTATTAGGAGGTGGGGCCTTTGGGAGGTGATTAGGTCATGAGGGTGGAGGCTTTATGAATGAGAGTAGCTCGTGCCATAGTCTGTTCATGCTGCTATAACAGAATATCACACACCGGGTAATTTATAAAGAACAGAAATTTATTTTTTCACAGTCCTGGAGGCTGGGAAGTCCAAGATCAAGGAACCAGCTGGTTCCATTGTCTGGTGAGGACTGCTCTTTGTTTCCAAGATGGCACCTTGTTGTTGCTGCATCCTCTGGAGGGGAGGAGTGCTTTGCCCTCACACGGCAGGAGGGAGGGCAAGAGAGCCAAGCCTGTGTGAAGCCTCTTTTATAAGAACCTTAATCCCATTCATGAGGGGAGGAGCCCTCATGACCCAATCACCTCTTAAAGGCCCCACCTCTTAATACCATCACATTGGCCATTAAGTTTCAACACCTGAATTTTGGAGGGGGCACATTCAAACCATAGCAGTGACCTTGTAAGAAGAGACAAGACAGTGTGGTGTCTCTCTCTCTCTCTCTCTCTCTCTCTCACTTTCTCTCTTCTCCCCTGGCCCCCACTCTCCTCCGTGTGAGGATACAAGGAGAAGACATCATCTGCAAACCAAGAAGAGGGCTTTCACCAGGACCCAGATCTGCTGACATCTTGATCTTGGGATTCCCAGCCTCCAGAAACATGAGAAACACATTTCTGTGGTTTAAGCCACCCAGTCTATGGAATTTTGGTTATAGCAGCCTCAATGGACTAAGACAGTTCGTTACGCAGCAATATATAATAGGAACAAGAAGTAAACATAGAGTGTAATGTCGGTGTTCTATGATGTAAGTATTATAAAGAAAAGCAAAGGGTAGGAGTGCTCACCAGGAAAGTGACAAATTAAGTGAATTCAACCAAATCTGTTAAGAAAAAAAAAGCAAGCAAGAATGAAGGACAGAGAAGGAAGTGTTCCCAGTGATGCATGCATTGAGGTGTCCGGGTGGTGTGAGCCTGCTGTGCCCAGCTTGCCTTGGGCTCATGGCCCCTTCTCACCATCCTGCGTGCAGAGAGCTCTTATATCGTGGCCCCTAAGTTCAAGCCAACTGCTTTTTCTGGGAGCTCAGCCAATTTTTTTAAACGATTTTTTCCTAATCCTGGGTAATTTAAGGGATTTGTTTGAGGATTTGGACCAAAGGCATTTTACCTTACCCACTTTTTAATTTACTCTTTTACACATGGCACAAAATTCAACAGTTACAAAAGTTCCAAAGAAGAAAGTCTCCCTCCAAATCCTGTCTCCACCCACTCAATTATTCTACCTTGAGGGAACTCTTTTGCCAATCTTTGGGTGTCCTTCCAGAAATGGCCTTAGCAGTTGCAACTAAACAATAGTAAACTATACCTATCATTCTGCACCTTGCTTCTTTCCTCTAACACCTTGGGGATTTCTCCATATCATTACATAGACATCTTCCTCACTTTTTAAATAAAAGAATTTTTTTGCTTTGGAATAATTTGAGTTTTACAGAAAATTGCAAAAAACAGTACAGAGAGTTCCTGTGTACCCTTCACTCAGCTTCTCCTAATACCAATATCTTACATAACCACGGTATATTTGTCAAAACTAAGAAATTAACCTTAATACAATACTATTAACTAAACTACAGGATTTATTCTGATTTCACCAGTTTTTCCATTGATATTCCACTGCTTCAGAACCCAACCCAAGATACCATAACACTTAGTCACCATGTCCCCTTAGTCTCTTCCAATACGTGGCAGTTTCTCAGTCTTTCTTTGTCTTTTACAACCTTGACACTTTTGAAGAGTATTGGACAAATATTTTTTAGACTGTCCCTCAATTTGGGCTTTTTCTGATGTTTCCTTGTGATTAGAATGGGGTTATAGGCTTGGGGGAAGAATACCACAAGGTATAGTGCCCTTTTCCATGCATCATATCAGGGACATTTGATATCGACATGCCTTATCAATGGTGATGTTAACCTTAATCACTTAGTTAAGACTGCATCAGCCTGCTGTAAAGTTATTACTGTTCCTTTTTCCTACTCTATCCTTTGGCAGAGAATCACTCAGCCCAGACCACACTCATGAGAAAAGGAATTAAGCCCCACCTCTCAGGAAGGGGCAAGTAATATCTACATATATTATTTGGAAATCTTCTGTAAGGAAGATTTGTCCCTTCTCCCCACATGTATTCATTTTTTTCAACCATTTATTTACATAAGTTAGACTCAAGGATTATAACCCAGCACTGTCATTATTTTTGTGTATGTTTTTTAAATTGATGTATCAAGTTGTATGTATGTTGAGTGTACATGTGATATTTTGATACATGTACACAATGTGTAATGATCGGATTGGGATAATTGGGACACCTATCACCTCAAATATTGACCTTTTCCTTGTGTTGGGAATGTCACTATTCTTCTCTTCTAGCTATTTTGAAATATGCAATAGATTATTGTCAGCTATAATTTCCCTACTGTACTATTGAATACTAGAACTTATTCCTTCTGTCTACTGTATTTTTGTACCCATTAACCAACTTCTCCTCACACCCCCTTCCCTTCCAAGCCTCTAGTAACCACCATTCTACTGTCTACCTCCATAAGAGCCACTCTTTTGGCTCCCACATATGGGTGAGAACGTGCAATATTTGTCTTTCTGTGCCTGGCTTATTTCATTTAACATAATGACCTCCAGTTCCATCCAAGTTGCTACAAGTGACATGATTTCATTCTTTTTATGGCTGAATAATATTCAATTGTGGGTATATACCACATTTTCTTTTTCCATGCATCCCTGATAGACCATTAGGTTGATTCCATAGCTTGGATATTGTGGGTAGTGCTGCAATAAACATGGGAATGCAGATATGTCTTTGATATACTTATTTTCTTTCTTCTAGATATATACACAGAAGTAGGATTGCGGGATCATATGGTAGTTCTATTTTAGCTTTTTAAGGAACCTCCATACTGTTTTCCATAACGGCTGTCCTAATTTACATTCCCATCAACAGTGTGAGTCTTCTCTTTTCTCTATATCCTTGCCAGCAGTTTTTCTGGTCTTTTTTCTTTTCTTTTCTTTTCTTTCTTTTTTTTTTTTTTTTTGAGACAGGGTCTCACTCTGTTGCCCAGGCTGGAATGCAGTGGCATGATCATAGTTCACTGTAACCTCAAACTCCTGGGCTCAAGCAATCCTCCTGCCTCAGCCTCCCGAGTAGCTGGGACTACAGGCTTGCACCACACCTGGCTAACTGTTCTATCTTTTGTAGAGACAGGGTCTCGATATGTTGTTCAGGCTGGTCTCAAACTCCTGGCCTCAAGTGATTCTCCTGCCTCAGCCTCCCAAAGTGCTGGGATTACAGGCATGAGCCACTGCGCCTGGCCTATTTTTTGTCTTTTTTGATAGTACCCATTCTAACTGGGGTGAGATATCACTGTGGTTTTAATTTGCATTTCTGTGATGATTAGTGATGTTGAGCATTTTTTTCATGTACCTGTTAGCCATTTGAATGTCTTCTTTTACGAAATGTCTATTTAGATCTTTTGCCCATTTTTAATTTATTCTAATTTTTTTTAGAGATGGAGTCTCACTATGTTGCCCAAGCTGGAGTGTATGGCTACTTACAGGCACGATCATAGTGCACTACAGCCTTGAACTCCTGGCCTCAAGCAGTCCTCCCACCTCAGCCTCCCAAGTAGCTGAGACTACAGGTGCACACCACCATACTGACTCTTGCTCATTTAAAAATTATTTTTATTTTTATTATTATTTTTAGAGACAGGGTCTCACTTTGTGACCCAGGCTAGAGTGTGGTGGCATCCTCATAGCTCAGTGCAACCTCAAACTCCTGGGCTCAAGTGATCCTCCTGCCTCAGCCTCCTGAGTAGCTGTGACTATAGGTGTGCACCACCATGGCTGGCTAATTTCTTATTTTTTGTAGAGACAGGGTCTCACTATGTGGTCCAGGCTTCTCAAACTCCTGGCCTCAAGCAATTCTCCCACCACAGCCATCCAAAGTCCTGGGATTACAGGCATGAGCCACCATGCCCTACCATTGCCCATTTTTTAATCTAATTATTTGTTTTTTTGCTAGTGAGTTGTTTGGGTTTCTTATATATTCCAGTTATTAATCCCTTGTCATTATTTCTGGCACAAGATGCTTCAGGCTTATTTTATATTCCCTGCTCCAGTCCTAGAATTAGCCATTTTTTCAAGGAGGCCTGGTTTCTTTTATTGGAGAATGGTATTTAGAAACCAAGATCTGGGGACTAGGTGTGCTTGTTGGTGGTGGAGCACCATGCTTTAAGGCCCTCTCTGTGAGCAGAGTTTAGAAATATATGTAGGTATACTAACCCATACAAATATACATATTTATAATTCTTTCTGTATCTATCTGTATATATTAAATAAATATGAGGTCATACCAATATCTCTGACTCTAATCCAGCACCACAGGTTTATTATAGCTTTTCTTCTTCCTTATTTGTAAACCAGCTCCCATTATCTACAATTTATTTACTTATTTGTTCAATCCTAGTACACATATAAAGTAGTTTCAGAGTTTCTAGCCTATACTTTGTGAGAAACAGATTTACCACCTAGAGTACAGTGTTTATGTACAGTTCTTTCTTTTTCTTTAGACTTATAGTAGCCAGTCAAAATATCATTTTCCAGAGTTACTTAGATCAGTTCCTTTTCTCCTCAGCCTCTTCATTGAGGAAATGTACACATATGCAATATAGTTAATTTGTCACAATCTGCATTCCATCCTGAAATCCCACGACATCTTGATCGAATTTTTCAAATTTGCATAAAGTTTACTCTGTATGGGTTTTGAAAAATTCATGGAGTCATACATACACCAATCTAGTATCATACAAAATAGTTCCATCGCCCTAAAATTTCCCCTGTATGTAGTGTGACCAACCAAATGTGCAGGTTTACCTGAGACTGAGGGAGGTCCTCAGGATACAGAACTTTCTGTTTTGAAACCAGAAAGTTTCTGGCACATCAGTACAAGTTGGTCACCCTACCTTCAGAGCCTTTTGCAATCACTCTCCCTTCCCCTAATCCTCAACAAACAGCTTCATTGATGTATAATTTACACACATAAAATTCATCCATTGTAAGTGTGCAATTCAATATTTTTAGTAAATTTATAGAGTTGTGCAACCATCACCACAATCCAGTTTTAGAATATTTCCATCAGCTCAAAATGTTCCTCATAAACCCTAATAAATAATCCCCTCTAAACACTACTTTAGCCACATCGCATAAATTTTGATATATCATGTTTTCATTTTCTTTCCACTTCAAATTTTCCTTGTGATCTCTTCTTTGACGTGTGCATCAATTAGAAGGGTATTGTTTAGCTTCCAAATATTTAGAGATTTTCCAAATTTATTTCTGTATTAAATTGAATTTGATCAGAAAACATACTTTAAATTATTCCAATTTTATGGCCTAATGTATGGCCTAACATCTTTAGGATGTTTCAAGTGCACTTGAAAAGAATATATTTTGCTGCTGTTGAGCGCAGTTAACTAACTAAATGTCAGGTTAAATTGGTTGATAGTGTTATTCAAATCTTCTATGTTCTTATTGATTTCATGTCTGGTTATTCTATCAATTATTGAGAATATGTTATGGAAATCTCCAACTATAATTGTTGAATTGTCTGTTTCTCCTTACACTTCTGTCAGTTTTTGTTTCATGTATTTTAGGGCTGTGTTGCTAGTTGTGTAAACATTTATATGTGCTTTATATTTCTAATATATTAAACTTTTGATCATTTTGAAATGTCCTTCTTTATCCCTAGTAATATTTTTGGTTTAAATCTATTCTGTCTGATACCAATCTTTCCATTCTAGCTCTTATGGTTACTATTTATGCAGTATATCCTTTCCCATTCTTCTACTTTTACTCTAATTGTGGCTTTGAATTTGAAATGTGTCTCTTGTAGATAGCCTATAGTTGGATCTTGCTTTTGTATCTAGTCTGATAATCTTTGTCTTTTGATTAGAGTTTTTAGTCCATTCACATGTAAAGGGTTTATCTATGCCATTATACTATTTGTGTGTGTGTGTGTCCCTCTGGTGCTCCTTTACTGCCTTCTTTTGTATTACAAATATTTTTAGTGTACCATTTTAACTTTTGTCTTAATTTTTCAACTACTTTTTTAAAGTTATTTTTGTAATGGTTACTCTAGGGATTGCCATATAAATCTCAATTTATCACAATCTACTTCAGGGTAATGTTGACTTGATTATGGCAAAACATGGCAACTTTGCTTGCAGGTAGTTCCATTATCCTCTCCTTCAATCTATTATCATCATATGTATCTCATGCATATGTTATAAACCCAAAAATGCAGTGTTTTATAATTTTATTGCTTTAAATAATTATGTGTCATTTAAAGGGATTAAGAAAAGAGAAAAATATATTCATACAGTATTTCTATTTACCCACTTATTCACCATTTCTGGTGCTCTTCATTTCTTCCTGTTGATTTGAGTGGCCATGTGATGTCATTTTATTTCATCCTGAAGAACTTTCTTTAGTATTTCTTGGAAGGCAAGTCTGCTAGCAATTAATTCTCTCAGCTTTTGTTTACCTGGGAATGTCTTTATTTCAACTTCACTCTTGAAGGATTTTTCTGCATATAGAATTCTTGGTTGACAGTTTTTCCTTTTAGCATTTTGAATATGTCATTCCAAAATCTTCTTTCTCCAATGTTTCTGAGGCAAAGTCAGTTGTTAACCGTATTGTTGTTTCCCTGGACATGGTTCCCCTGAGGCATTTTTCTCTTGCTGCTTGCAAGATTTTCTCTTTGCCTTTGAAGTTTATGATATGTCTACGTGGGGAGTTCTTTGTATTTAATTCTACTTGGGGTTCACTGAGATCCTTGGATCTGTAGATTAATGATATTTATCAAATTTGAATGGTTTTGGCCATTGCATCTTCAAATATTTTTTCTGCCCATTTCTTCATCTTTTCTCATTTTGGTGACTGCCATTTCCCTATGCTGCTATACTTAATGTTGCCCACAGGTCTCTGAGAATCTGTTCTTTTTTTTTTTAATTATTTTTCTCTGTAGTCTTCAGGATTGAATAATTTTTATGATCTATATTAAAGTTCACTGATTCTTCTACCATCTCAAATCTACTGTTGACACCATCTAAATAAATAGTTCATTTAAGTTACTGTGGTAAATTTCCATTTGTTTCTTTGTTACATTTTTGGTTGTTTTTATTGTGATTCCCTATTTTTGAATCATAATTATGGTTTGCTTCTATAATCATAGTTTTCTGTAATTCTCTGAACATTTAAAATAGCTGTCTTGAATTCTTTGTCTGCTAAATTCAACATTTGGATCCACTAGGTACAGCATCTATTGACTATTTTTTTCCCCTGGATAGGAGTTATATTTTCTTGTTTGCATGTACATACACATCTCATACTTTTTTGTTGAAAACTGTACATTTTAGACAATATATTGTAGCAATTTTAGATTCTAATTTTCCCCCCTGAAAGTTACTATTGCTTTTTTATAACTCTTCTGAATTTAATCTGTGAAATATATCTCCCCCTTAGTGTGAGGGAGACTGATATCTCTGCTCAAATTTAATTGAAGTTTTTATTTTGAGATAACTTTAGATTCATATGCACTTTTAAGAAATAATACAGAAAGATGCCATGTACCTTTACTCAGTTTCCCCTAACAGTAATGTCTTATAAAACTATAGCATAATCTCACAACCAGGATATTGATGTTGATAGTCAAAACATAGAACAGCTCCATCACCACAAGGATCCTTCCTGTTGTCCTTTCATAGCCACACCTACCCATCCCTATCTCTAACCCCTTATGACCATTAAGAAATGCTCTCCAATTCTATAATTGTCATTTCAAGAAAGTTATATAAATGGAATCATATAGTATATGACCACTTAAAACTGGCTTCTTTTACTTAGCATAATGCCTTTGAGATTCATCCAAGTTGTTGCATGTATTGATAGCTCTTTCATTTTTATTACTGAGTGGTTTCCATGGTATGAATGTACCACAGTTTAATTAACCATTTACCCATTGAAAATATCTAGGGTTATTCCCAGTGTTTGGCTACTATGAATAAAGCAACTATGAACATTCATGTATAGGTAGAAAAAACATACATTTTCATTTCTCTTGGATAAATGCCCAAAAGTACAACTTTGGGATTGAATGGTAGTTGCATGTTTAGTTTTATAAGAAATGCCACACTATTTTCTGGAATGGTTGTACTATTATATTTTCCATTCCCACCAGCAATGTATGAGTAATTCAATTTCTCGCCAGCATTTGGTGTTGTTACTAATTTTTATTTTAGCTATTCTGGTAGACGTGTAGTCATATCTCACTGTGATTTTAATTTACATTTCCCTAATGGCTAAAGATGATGAACATCTTTTTGTGTGCTTATTTTGTGATCTGTGTATCCTCTTCAGTGAAAGTCTGTTTGTCTTTTGCTCATTTTCCAATTGGATTTTTTTTTTTTACTATTGAGTTTTGAGAGTTCTTTACATATCTAGCTAGTAGTCCTTTGTTGGATATATGGTTTGCAAATATTTTCTCCAACACTGTAGTTTGTCTTTTCATTGTCTTAAGAGTGTCTTTGCAGAGCAAGAATTTTACATTTTGATGAGGTCCAATTTGTCAATTTTTCCTTTGTGTTTTTGGTGCCTAAGGCTTCTTTGCCCAGCCCTAGATCCTGAAGATTTTCATATTTTTTCTAAAGTTTTTAAAGGTTTTCTAATAGAGGATTTCCCAACAGATTATGAAAGTTTTATGTTTTACATTTTACATTTAAGTCCATGATCAATTTTGAGTTAATTTTTGCATAATGTGTGAGACTTAGGTCAAGGGTTTTTTGTTTTGGTTTAGTTTTTTGGTCTATGAATGTCAAAATAAATGCTCCAGCATGAATTGCTGAAATGGCTGTCCTTTCTCCTCTGAATTGCTCTTGCACCTTTGTCAAAAATCAGATGGACATATTTGTGCAGTTCTATTTCTGGGGTCTCTATTCTGTTTCATTGGTCTATGTGTCCTTCCACCAATATTTACTATCTTCATTACTGTAGCTATTAGTAAGCCTTAATACCAGGTACAGTGATTCCTCACACTATTCTTTTTAAAGATGATGTTAGCTATTCTAGGGCCTGTGCATTTCCTTATAAATTTTAGAATTAGTTTGTCTGTGTCTACAAAAAATACCCTTGCTGGACTTTTGATAGGAATTGCATTAAACCTATAAGTCAATTTGGCAAGAATGGACACCTTTACTATGTTGAATCTTCCAATCCATGAATACAATATGTCTCTCCATTTATTTAGATCTTCTCTGATATCTTTCATCAGTGTTTTGTAGTATTCAGCATACAAGTTCTATATATCCTTTGTCAGATGTACACCTATTTTTAAACAATTATAAATGGTATTGTATTTTTAATGTTGTTTCCATTTTTGTCAAAAACTAGACATTTTAGACAACATATTCTTGCAACTTTGGATTTTGATTTCTCCCCCTGATGGTGATGCTGGTTGTTTTTTGTTGTTCTTGTTATTTGTTTGTTTTTAAGTAAATTCCCTAGACTCAATCTGTAGAATCTGTCTCCTCCATAGTATGTGGCCCATGATGTCTCTGCTCAGATTTTAAAATTTATATTTTAGTTTTTTTATAAAATAAAAATCTCCCTAGGGATTGCTCCTGGGTCTGCACAGCATAGTGATCAGCCAATGACTGGTCAGAGGTTCTGCTCAAACACCAAGCCAGGGCTGGGGGTGTAGGAGGAGCCTATTCAAAATTCAGTCAGTTTCAGGTCTGTCATAGCTTTTACTTTCTACCAGAGAGCTTGAGCCTTCTCGGGTCTCCCATGTGTGTGCACACAGCCTCCCAGTCAACCAGGATGTGTGGAAAGCTTAATCAACCTCTTTGTTTCTCTCTTTTCCAGGATTTCCCTGCTAAATTTCTGTTTAGTCCACTGGTCCACCCCTGCCCCATAAGGAACTACAATCTTAGGCTAGTAGACTCACAGATTTTCCCCCTTCTTTCCCAACCAAATTTGCTATTTTTAGTGACAATGACACTAAGCATTGGTTTTTCACCCTTCCCTCCAAATCAAGTCCAACAATGAAGCTGCTAGTTTTCACAGATGGCCCCATCCAGGCAGCACAACCACCTTGGGGTGGGGAGGAAATGGAAGCAGCTCCAGGCAAGAACACCACTGACTCCCACTGCCCTTTCCTGAAGGTCAGCAGTTTTTCCATAAGTAAATGCTTTTCAATTATTTTTGTGTTTGCCTTTGGTTGACTTCCAGAGCCCTGAAATGCTTAGTTTTGATAATTTTTCCCAGTTTTATAGCTGCCTAACACTTTGCCAGAAATACCTAGATGTGACTGAACCCTTTAGTGCTGGACACAGTTTGGGATCCAGCTGGGATCAGGAAGGACCCTACTCTCACAGCTATGGTCCCAGGGGGTGAGTAATCCTTCTTTAAATGAAGCTCTCCATTCACATGCAGGCCTCCCACTGCTGGTGAAGGAAGGCACAGAGAGTTTTAGGTCTGCCTGCTGACAGGCCCCAACAGTCTAGGGCAGTGATATCCAGAGTGGCCTATGCTTAACCCAGCAGATGGGATGGCACCAGTCAATCCATAAGGGTGTGGAAACTTGTACATAAAAATTAGACTTCACCCAGATTTAGCACACAGGTTGACATTGTTACCCTCCCTTGGATCCTCAGTTGGATAGTCCTATGTCGTGTGTGGGGTACACACTCCTGCAGGAGTGGACATTCCTCACATGGTTGTCTTGAGGGAAGAACTCCCCCACTTTCGTCCACTTTCAGCACATCAAGAGATATTGTTGGTTGCAGTCTGAAATGTCGGTTCTTGGTACACTCTTGGCCAAAGAATGACCAGACACACCAAAAGCAAGGTAAGCCCAAAAATGAGGTTTATTGAGGAGAGAAAGATAGGATTATAGAGCAAGAGCAAGATACATACACCATAGATGACAGAGAAAAAGGGCTTGGTTATGGTCTGGGTCATTTTATAGTGTCTGTATTGGGACCTCCCTTGTGGCTCAAGACATCACCATGGAACCACTTTGATTGGACAGTGGGAGTTTTATGACCTGAGTCTTACTATGCATGTGGATCTCCCATGAGCCTCTCTGAAAGCCAGTTGTTCCAGGTCACTTTTCCAGACTACCGTACCTATGCTGCTTGGCCCGTGGGCTAGAGAGTCCTCTGCATTCTTTTGCAGCTGACATGCTAAGTTCTGATTGGTAGATTGGTAGGGCAGTCCTTCCTCCCCCAGGTATGGCAGTTGCTTTGGACAGGATTAAGGTAGGGTGGCACCAAGACAGGGGCCTGGGGCCTGCCCTTGTCCTTCTTCCCAGGTGGGGCAATTGCTCAAGGAAGCACCAAGGCAAGGCACCCACTTTCATCCCTAGGAGACCTGGAATTCCTTGCTATCTACCTAAAAGTATCAAGTTTATATGGACTCAAATAAGGGGAGTCATGACTTACATTACCTAGTTTTAAACTAATCCCACAACAAGGACAAATGAGTTTAAGATTCCTTCAAATAAATCACTGATTGACAATACTCAAGTACAAGCAAATGACAAAACGATGGCAGAGCCGACCCTCCTCCTCCTAAGTCTTCCTCAGTCCTGTTAGGAGGTAAACACAACAGTGTTTTAATCAGTTCTGACGAGAAGTCATCCAGAAAATCATGCCAAATTAACGAGACCACAATTTGAAATATGGATTGACAAATTCTCTTGAGTGATGAACCTCACCCTAAACCCTTTATGTGGCTTGAGATACTAGCTAACGACATCATGATGCCATCACAATTGCCAAGGCATTTTAAGCTCCTGTATTTTGTTTCTATTTTTATATACATTTTATTAGGCACATAATACAGTGCATGTACATAATATTCTAAGCATATTTACATCTATTGTGTGCACTAAAATTCATTACCCCTTAAGGTGTGAGATAAAAGCCCACTGGTTTTAGGGGTATTCTTGTGTTGGGATCCCATGTTCGTACCCATGGGGCTGGGAAGTCCCAAACACCCTCTGTCTCCAGCTCCAGCCAGGTGTCATGCAGATTTGGAGCTGGCCTCACAGAACTCAATACTTAACTAGCAGGATGCTCCCTGTACCCTCTGGCAGTGTTGGGCAGCTGTGACCTCACTCTCTTGCCCCACCTCCAAGGTGCCAGCATTAGGAATGGGGCTCAAGATGCAGATGGGTGACCTGGCCCTCTACATCCCTCATCAGGGAGGTCATGAGAAATGCCATCTTTCACAAAGTTTGATCCCTACAACGGATCAGATGACTGGTGGAACTGCATCAGTAACCTTTAACTTCTCCAGGGACTGAGTAGGGAAAGCCTAAATAGGACAGTAGGCAGGGCCTGTGAGCTTCTGCCAACTGACCCACAAGAACTGTCCCACACCCCACCATCTGCCCTGCACAGACGAAGTACAAGGTGAGCAGGCTGACTCCAGGCCCCTCCAATTACAGCAAACATTTATCATCTACAGGCTTCACAAAGCTTAATTCATTTAATCTTCACAAGAAGCCTAGGAAGTAAGTGCTATTATTATCCCTATTTTACAGATGAGGAAACGAAGGGGTAGAGAGTTTGCCTAAGGTTACCAAAGAGAAAAGTGTCAGTGCCAGATTTTGAATCCAGGCAAGCCAGCTCTTAATCCTAAACCCAACCTCCTAACCACTATGTTCTCCTGCCTCCCCAGAAGCTATTATCTGTCCATGACCTGGTCCCTAGTAATTACCAGGAATCAGAACTGACTACTGGGTAGAAAAGCACCATCATTTGCTCTAAAGGAGATATGCATGTTGCAGGCTGACAAGAGTTAGGGCTTAAGATACACAAATATGTACTCTGGAGGGTCCCTCATCTAAAAACCACACACACACACACACACACACACACACACGCTTTACGTATTTGTTGCCAACACTTTCAGATTCTGAGCAGACCACCTTGAGGATTTTCTTTGCCTTGCTGACCTTGCTTAGATTTTTGATGTCTCTCATTTTTCCAGAGTCCAACCCAAGCCAAAACCTCTAATGTCACTGTCACTAAAAGTTACATATCCCACAGTCTCTAGATAAGGCACACTTCTGGCCAACTTCTTGTTTTTCCAGTGTACTTTTGGCTTATTGTTTCCAATTCATACCACTATCACCCATGAATCATCCAACAGAGGCCGCCACCTAGTCCAATATATGGTATGTTTCTCTTGTACCACCAATTTTGTAGGTAGAATTTGTTATGCCCCAGAGTATAGGCTACCATTTTTGTATCTGGGTACGACAAAAATGTATGTGACAATGGACAAAATCAGTTACTCCCTCTTCTAGTTCCCATGGCATTCTGTGCATTGCTCGTGTGTTGTCTGTGTTGGTGGGGGAGGGTGCATGCAGAAAAAGGGATGGGGGTAAGAATGTACCACTTGTCTCCCAGCCTTAGTGCCTGCCTGGGTGGAACCTGGGCTTCCCTGAGTGTCAGGTGGACATCCATGGGGCAGGTCTGTCCTCCTGGACCAGACCCCCTCCCTCCAGGGGGGTTAGGAGCAGGGCAGTACCTCCTCAGCCCCCAGCATCATCTTGAGGTGCGGGCCAGTCAGGAAGCCAGGGTGGAAGGGGCATAGACCACAGGCTGGTGGGCCTGGCCTGCAGGGGCCAGGTGATGACAGCTGCTCTAAGTGCCCAGGGTCAGTTGAAAGTCAAAAGCTGAGGTGATCAGGAACCTCTCAGTCTTGGGCAGGATGCTGGAGCCTTGGTTTTCAACAGTGTGATGCCAACCCAGGGGTCACTTTGGAAACTTGGGGGTTTTCTGGTCATCACAATAGTGGCCTGCTCCTGGGATGCAGACATCAACTGTGCAAAGATTTGTCACATGTTCCACATGGCTTCCAGCATCTTATCCAACATTTACATAGAGATGAAAAACGTTTCATGTAGAGATGAAAAATGTTTACCATCATTTGAGCCTGAAACCTAACTCTATCTTGCACAAAGTATTTTTTGCACAGTTTTAACACATTGTATTTTCCAGGAATGCAAGTAAACTGAGGGAAGAGTGTACTCTTTTTGTTAGGAAACTTACCAATAAAAACCACATCTCCAGCAGCTGTCACAGGACTTGAGTGGCCCATTCACCCCTCACCTGCCGCTGTGCACGTACAGCTGTCGCATTCACAGTGACTCTCTCACAGGCACAAGCATCTAATCTCATAGTCGTCACTTGGTAGATGGCATCTTTTCTTAGGATAATAAAAGTTTTAAAAAGAGGATTCTGGGAACTAATTGGGTTAAGCTCAAAAGTGCCAGAAAAGGTGAAGCACAGAGTTCTTTGAGCATTCAAGCTGTGAGCCAGACAGCTTGAACCCAAACTGGGGCCTTGAACATTCCCAGGCACTGATACAGGTGTCTAGGTTGTTGCCCAAACACTGAAAGAAACTGGCTCCAGCCCTGAGCCAAATTCCTTAAACTTCCTGACCGCCATGCCGCGGACACACTGGGGTGGGACCCCCCCTTCCCCACACCCCTTTCTTTCCCTCCATTGTGAGGATGGTGGCAGCCCTGCACACCTGCGTTCCCCTAATTAATGCTCTGGACTGATCACTCTGGCCTTTAGTGTTTTTATTTGGGAATCCCAACCAGCCCCACATTGGGAAAGTTTGGGGCACTCCCTTGTGGGAACTCTAGCTGCAGGTTTGGTGGGACAAAACAGGTCCAGGGGTCCCTGGTGCCCTAAGTGTGCCAAGGGTGGTCTGCAGCTTCCCAGCACTAGTGGCCCTAGGACAGTGCTGGAGCAGGCCAGCAGGCAGGCAAGAGGCTGAACTGGAGGGGAAGGGAGGGGTCCCACCCCAGGTAGCAGCCACCGCAGTGTCGTCACTTGCCAAAGCAGGAAATGGCAAAATCATTGCACAGAGGACCAGCACACGTGGGGCCCAAAAGGTGGATTGTCCAGCTTCTATAGAGAGGAGGCCTGTGCACCAGTCCCATGGTCATGGACGTGTTGCAATACAGACACCAAGGTCTGGTTGAAGGACAAGGACGGAAGGATAAAGAGCCAAGTGCCTGTGAGAAGGGTTTTCCAGATCCAGGATGTGGTCTGAGAGTGGGCTGGAGACGGAGGAGCCGGGGTGGATGAGAAAGTATTAAAGGCACAGAGGTTTTAGCCAGCTGCACCTTCCCCAGCCTCTTCTATGCACCTTTCTTTTTCTTGCGATTAAAGCCTTCTTCAGCTGTAAAATGAAGGGTCTGCCCAACATGACCTCCAGACGTCAGCCTCCGAAGTTCTGAAACCTGGAGAGACTGCACCTTGCTAAAAATGACAGAAACAATTCTTGATAGCTACAACGTTGGTGTTCAGACTCAGAACTCTCTCAGCTGTACGGGATCTTACCTAGATCAGTGTTTTTGAAAGTGCAGGCTGCCTTCCATTTGTGGGCCATGCAATCAGTTTGCAGTCATGCCCAGTGTTTTAAAGAAGCAGAACAGACTAAAATCGAAAAACATCAGTGCATGTCCTACGTAGTGAGGGCGATCATCATTTCACGAAATTTGTTTCCATCACATACACACGCTTTCAGAGGCTGGTTCTTACACCTAATGAGTGGCAAGACGCCATGGCACAAGCAGCATCACTGGTAACAGAGGACCAAAGCTTAGGGGAGATTCTCTTTGCTTTGTTAGTTCTCCCCTCCCAAAGGGTGACCAGAGGTGACCCACTAGCTGTACTCTTGGACACCTCTCCTTACCACTTCCTGATGCTAAACTTTCACTGTGTGCCACACAGTGTATTACGTGCTGAATCCTCACTGCATTATGGTGGGTACTATTATCCTTGTTTTATAGATGAGGAACCTGGGGCATGAGGCTAAGCCACTCGGCCAAAATCCCATGGCCTGGAGGAGTCAGAGGCTGGGCTCACGCCTGCCACGTTGTGCTTCGGTTCTGAGAACTCCATTCCTGGGCCGTCAGTGCAGGAGCATCTCCCTACATAGCCTCTTGTGTGCCTCTCCTCTGGGACCACTCTGCTTGCAGCCTGGAGGAATCTTGTCTCAGGTGGGGAGACAAGTCCTGAAGGACTCCCAGTCTCCACCAGCAAAGAACAGGGCCCCTGAGCGCAGCCTCCGTCAGAATTCCCCCATTTGTGTGTCTTCAAATTGTACCTCTCCCAAGATGCCTTCTGGGACCACCCCAACTGAGGTGTCATGTCCACCACTCTCTGCTCTGGTAATCTTTGTCTCATCACTACCTGCCATTAGAAGATACATATATTTATGTGTTTCTGAGCTGTCTCCCTGGCTAGAAGGTACGTGCCAAGAGGGCAAGCCTTTTGTCAGTGAACTACTGTATCCCCAACTCCTAGAACAGTGGCTGGCACATCAGAGGAGCCCAGGAAATATTTGTTATTGAATGAGCAAAGGCGTTTGGAGGAAATAGGCTGAGTATCAAAACCAAAACTCAACCCTTGCTTTCCTCTTGGGCAAAGCACAATCTACCGCCATCTATTCTTGCAGTTTTCAAACCACACCAGCCCACCCATAATCAAAAACTAGCAAAGTATAAGGAGTTCAGAAGTGAAAAGAAGGTGGGCTCTCACGAATGGACAGGGTAGGTTTCTTGGAGACAGCAACCCTGTTCACAACGAGCTAGACTCGACCACCGTGCTCCTGTGGCCTGTGTGTTCATTCCACTTTTCCTGTAATCCTCGCACGTCTGTGAGCCCACCAGGAAAATGAAATGGTTTTATGCAAAATCTCTAGCTTGACGTGAGAACTTAGCATGTGTCAGATTTTACACAGGCCGTGTAATACAGAAAGGAGACATGAACTTATTTTTCCAGGCTGACTCTGTACTGTGACGGGGATGAATCACCACACACAAAAACATAAGTACAAGGAGAGAGCAGTTAACAGTACAAGGCAACGAAAGCAAAGTGTTCCACCCGTTACAGGCAGAAGGCAGGAAGAGGTGAGTAGGTAGAAATAAAGAGCCCATTGAAGTATTACCTTCCTCAATGCTGTCCTGTCCCACGGAGTGCCTGGAGACTGATCTCCTGACCCTGGCACCTGCTAAGGAAGGAGGGAAAGGACATGGAGCCCCTTGCCTGTTGGAAATGGGAAGGATTCACATTAGTGAATGTGACCTCCCTTTGCTATAGAAACTGTAGAGGATGCACCGTCCTGGCAAAAGAAGTCCAGTGTGTATGAGCTCTGCAACAGGAGACGGCAGAGCAAGCCGAGTCTGCTGCTGGTCACTCATGCCTAGTGCACACTAGGGGTGTGTGTAACCGAGAAGGGTGTCTTTAAACTCCCATGTCTATTCAGTGCTCCCTACCGGTCTGTATTTATTACTTACTTCCTCAGGGCAAGATTAGGGTCTAAGAGCACTTGTTGGTCTAGTAAACTACAAGAGGTTTTGTACTCTCAGGGAGAAGACCCATGTGCCTGGTGAGGGCACCTTAACCGGAAACACTGCCCACCCCTCATCGTGATGACAGGTGACACTTCAAAAGAGCAGCGTACGAAAAACCCTCAACTGCTTATTGCATATGTTATTCCCTTAGGAAACACCCATCAGACTGGAGGAAGAGGAGACACAGCAAATAAATTCAGATGTTTTATTCTGTAAAGCACATATGCACATATTTCAAACACAGAAAATTAATCTGGGAGTGAATGCCATAACAGATCAGCTACTGACCATCATGCAGCAAGATAAGTGAAATGGATCCACTGGCCCTCGTAACCCCACAGTGCCTGCAGGAGGGTTGAAAAACCAGTACGCTGAATCCCTACGTACTGCCAAAGAAAATGCAAAAGAAATGGCAGGTTCCTAATGATGAGAAAAACTTACAAATAGAATCAAAACTGATTCAAGTCATACAGTGAAAGGACAAAAGGAAAAAGGAAAGAGATCAATATGATCTGAAACAACCATTTTAATAGTAAGTTGCTGACCTTTTATTGGACCTCCAGTCCAAGATGCCTGAGGACGAGCCAGTGCTCCTGTGCGTGGTCACCCCAAATGGCAAACAGGCCCATCTGTAACACTCTTCTAATCCTGAGGTCCACCAGCAAGCTACAGCTGAGGGTCGGGCCTTGTCTGTAAGAGCCCAGATAGTAACAGGTGCCCTGGACTTCCTGAGATTCAGCAGAAGTGTCTCCAGGTACGAGGCCTCTTCACCCAGGTCCCACGGCTGCCTCTCTTCCCCAGCCTTCCTTTGTACACCTGATTCACTCTGTGTTTCCAAAAGATTTTTGAGAATTACCCGCTAGGGTGAATGCTGGATTTTAAAGTGTATGTTGTGTGTCCTGGCCTCAGGACAGGTCATATTGTCCCGGCATTTTTGGCACTTCCTTTTCTCATGCCTAACAGTGTCCTTCTTCCCCTGGCTACGAATTCCAGCCATTCCCTGTAATTAAAACTAGTGTAATTAATATTAGCAACAAGCTGGATTGAACAAACCAGTGAAATTGACTTTTTCACTTGTCTTTTTTCATTTTATATTACTCTGCCAGTTATAAATCTATCCCTAGAACTCCACTTGAGATTTGATTAATTCAGTAGCAGCTTAATCTAAAATCTGATGGTCCTAATGATATTGATGTTTCTAAAGCCAAGCCAAATGGCTCTTTCTCAATCTTGTCTCATAAGGGTCTTAAAGTCTCTAAAGAGAAAACTAAATTAACAAGTTAGCCATGCATCATATAAGCAACTCATATCATACCAAAAAAAAAAAAACAAAAAAAAAAAACTGGATAGACAGGTATGATTATTGTGCTTGAAATATACTAAAAGGAAAAAAAGGAATACGAACATACCAAGTTACTACGGTGATTATGTTAACAATCTTCAGTAAAAGCACACAATTGTTTTCCACTCAAGAATGCCTGGGATAAAATGTTCTAGGCCAATGTGTTTCAGACTGCAGCAACTAATTCTAATTTAGAACAGACTGCAAACCTAGAGTTAAGGAAAAGTGCTGACCAGCACGTCCAAGGTTTTAATTGCCCTCCTGCTACAACACTGCCTGGGAAAAGTCACTAATGACAATAACTTATTAAGGCAAAAAGTTATTAAGAAAAACAGTAAGAGTACAAGTAACAAGAAAAGATTGGGGAAGACAATGCAGAATTTCTTTAAAATAAAGGATTATAAGGAAAAAGGGATAGAGGAACTAGATGATCAAAACGTTATAGGAAAAATGCCTTTGGTTTTCCCTAATAAACGTCCAATCAGAATTGCATTCCTTCAAGTTTCATGGGCATCATTTTCATAATGTTATTCATTTACTAGTTGCCATTTTCCTTCTTAGGATACGTCAGTTACATAAAAATAAATCCAAAAAGAAAAAAGAAAATATACTCACACTTTAAAAAAAACAAGAAACCCTTTCATGACTATTAGACCAAATCATCATTCTCTGTTTCTCTACTGTCATCTGCATTCCAAAAAGTAGAACAGCTAATTGTTACTCTACTCTAGAACCATTTACTTAATTTTTAAGCCCTTTTGAGTGAGGAAACTGCTTTAACTTTTATAAGAGAGGCAAGGGACAACAGAGGACAAAGACAGTAGAACATTTTGTGCCAACTCAAACAAGACCAGGTTCCTTGCACCCATGTGGAAAATGAAACTTAGATCTTTACCATGTAGGTGACTTTTAAATACTTTACTTTTTACTCAGGATAAAAGCACAAGTCTGTCCTAACTAGAGTAGTATTAAAATGTGACTATTTTATTTTTTCTTCAAAAAGAAAAAAAAAACTTAGATAGGTATGTTTCCTTGCAAGCAAAATGGAGGAAAAGGTATTATTGTTGTTACTATGATTATTAAGCCACAGACACATAAAATCCACAAAATGGATTGGTGGCTTTGGAAATGCAGTATCATATCAAAGTGCAGACGGTTTCAAACATTCTGTACATATCGGGCTGAAACAAGAACCAAACCAAACCTCACCTCAACCCCACCAGCAATGAAACATGCCTGTGACCTTGGTAAAAACATCATGACCTGCTTCAATGCAGCAAGATCCATGAATTCTCTCTAGCACTACACGGAAATATCCTGCCACATCCACAAGTCCACAGGTGAGGTTGAAGGGTTCTGGCTGCACCCAGTGCAAAGCACGTGCATCATTGGACCAATTTCCAAATAGATTTTTATAAATATGTACAAATCAGTTACAGGCACTTGAAATGTCTTTGGCTGGAATAACCCAACATTGCAAGATAATGTATTCACAGAGTGTCCAGGCCCAGGCTGGGTTCAGCAGGCAATGATTATGGTTCTCTTAGTCTCTCTCAGAAAACAAGGAGCTGTGGGATTAGGCTTCAGCCAAAGCCACCTAGAAGAAGGCAAGACAAAAGATCCAGTCAAACAGGAAAGCCCAGGTAACTTAGCTACAATGGCACATCTGAGGGGTTCTGGCCCCTACCCACAGACCAAGGAGCCATATTTACTGCGTGCATCTATTAGGGCAAGGGAGTTATTAAATTCCTTATGAAAAAAATCTCACCCAGGAAGAAATGAATAGAAACCTAAAAGTCTTCTGCAAGATGCAACTGGTCTGTGCAACCACTGTGCTGAGATAGAGAGATACAGGTTTAAAACCCTGATCAGGCCAGGCGTGGTGACTCATGCCTGTAATCCTAGCACTTTGAGAGGCCAAGGTGGGAGGATCACTTGAGGCCAGGAGTTTGAGACCAGCCTGGGCAGCACAGCAATACCCCATCTCTACAAAAAAATTTTAAAAAATTAGCTAGGCATGGTGCCATGTGCCCAGAGTCCTAACTACTCAGGAGGCTGAGGAGTTGAGCCCACGAGTTTGAAGCTGCAGTGAGCTATGATTGCACCACTACAGTCCAGCCAGGGTGACAGGGCAAGACCTTGTCTCAAAAATAAATAAATAAATCCTGATCAGCATTGTGCTGGAAGATTTCTCATGCTGGTAGGAGTGGAGGGACAGTGGTGCTCCTGTAGGGATCTGAGAACAACTGCCACAGTCAGTCCCTTTTAACAGCTAAGAAGGCCTGGGTATACGACTGAAAATCCAACACCGTAATTTAGGCTGAAGTAAAGACTACTTCTCATGAAAAGACAGAAACTACAGTTGGTCTTCCGTATCTGCAGGTTCCACATCCATGGATTCAACCAATCGTGGATTGAAAATACTCAAAAGAAAATAGCCAATAAAAAAATAACACTACAACAATTAAAAATAATACACATAAAAATACAGCATAACAAATATTTACATAGCATTTACATTGTACTAGGTATTATAAGTAATCTCGAGATGATTTAAAGTATACAGGAGGATGTGTGTAAGTTATATGCAAACATTATGCCATTTTATATAAGGGATTTGAGCATTCATGGATTTTGGTATCCGAGGGGATCCTGAAACTAATCCCTTGCCCCACGGTACTTTCTTTAGAGGGAAGGTGCCACCCACAATAAATGGAATAAGGACTAACTGGGATTTTCTGTATACAGAGACCTCTAGCAAAACGCTGGGCCAGACCCCACCCACTACTCACCTTCTCAGGACAAAATTCAGGATTGCTCTGACGCAGTTTGCTGGGTCTGCCTTTGATAACAGCATAGCAAAACATTGTTATCACCATCACAAAGAGGAAGTAACTGGTGTGCATGAGATGCAAGTTTATTAATGAACGGTCATCCTAAATAAAGAAGAGAAAGAAACCAGAAACAATATCTGCACTGAGTTATTGAAAGATTTGAATGCTTGGTTTTTGGAGACAGGATTCACAACCTCCAGACTTGTTTCAACTTTCAGTCTTAAACTGAACGAGGAGGTTTCTCCTTTTGTCCCCTAAACTACCAAAGCTGGATCTCATTAAGCGAAGACATGGTGTTCCTGAGCTATGCCTGTGGAGACCACCCACTCCTTCCTAAAGCTGTCCGCACTCCCCCACTGCCCGAACCCTCCACCCCAGCCCAGGTGTCTTTAACCCCCACCCCTCTCCGGACACGTGTCCTCTTCCTCCGACTGCCCTCAGGAGGCATGGCTGACAGCCCGGCCTGTGTTCCTAAGTCCACGCTACACCCCCACCAGAAAGGCCTCAGCACATCCCCCTCCCCAGGGACGGCTTCCTTCCTTCTGCTCTTCACCACTTCTCTAAGTCCCTGGCTGAAAACGCTGCAGTCATCCTTGATAACTTCCTCTTTGACCTCCCATATGCAATCAACCCCCAGGCCCTGTCCATTGCTAGAGGCCCCAGACACGCCTCCATTCCCTTCCCGCATCTCCAGTCCGCACAGCATCAGCCTTGGGCGCCTTCCATTTACACATCAAGGGGCAGCCTAGTCTTCCCAACACACTGCTTTACCAAGCCCCTGCAGCCCAAACACAAGCAGTGACTGCCCTGCCCCAGGAGAAGGGCCAAATGCCTCAGCTGGCACCAAGGGCCCCTGGAACCTGGCCTCTGCCCACCATCCAGCCTGATCTCCACTGCTCACTTCTGTGGGCCTCTGGCCTACCAACTGCCTCAACTTGATAAAAATGAACTATGGAAAAGGGAAAAGGACCAGACCAAAAGAAGAAAAATCCAACTAACACATACTGACAGGAAGAAACGTAAGGGTGTTTACAAAACACCACAGCAGTCTGTTAAGAGTGGGCTGAAGTCTAAGCAGGAGGCTAAGCTAGCATATCACCTGCTAGACTAGATAAGGGTTTTCTCCTTTCCTCTGTGTTAAGTTAAATCCCATTCAGGCCTCGGTATCTAGCCAAAGACTCATCTCCTTCTACTACTCACTTCTACCTTTCTGAACTCCACACAGCACTATTTATTGCTCATATTGACACTAACCAATTATTCTTCTATGGTTGTGTGCATCAGGGCTAAGACTGTACAAGCATGTCTTATAACCCCCGTGGGTTAAGCACATAGCAGTTGCTCAATAAATAACTGCTGCTGAACAAAACAGAAAATGAAGAAAAGAACATTTTTCTTAACCAAAAGAGTGGCGCATTTTTCCAAGTCTCTACCACTCCTCCTAGTCTCCCAACCCAGCTGGACATCTAGAGTGGCAGGGTCTAAGCTAATCCAAGGGAATAAACAGGGCCTATGTTAACAGTTCTCACACACACACACACACACAAACAAGCACACACGCGTGTGCACGATTTTTCTGACTTACGTCGGGAACGATAACTGTAAGTTTGGGATTTAAAGCATGATAGACTTTTCCAATGGCCCCCTTATAACACCAGAAAGGATTGTAATCTTGAGCATATTTTGTGTTGGCATCTCTGGCAGTTGTGAAGATCTTGTACCAGAGTGTGGCGTTGCTGTATGTGTCAGGAACACAGTGCGGTGGCTGTCTGCAAGGGAAAAGAGGGAAAGATGTGCCCAGTGACCAGAGACATTTTCTTATGTCACCCGCACAGCACCTGGCACAACACTGAACACAGCAACACGTATGGAAAGGAGAAGTAACGAGATATACATGTCTCTGACAATATGTTTCTTTGAGATAAACACCATTATATTTTTAGTTTAAGAGTCTTTAAAAAAAAAAAAAAGACACATAACAGTAGAAGAAATAGGCATCTGACATCTAGGAGTTTGGGTGTTGGATTTTTGCCTTCAGAATTCAACCCACATCTTCTCACATATGATGTGGCCAAAAGGGACGCTGCTCCTTTTAAGCCTATGTTCCCAAATTATCTAAATTTTTCGTTACAAATGGAAGCTTTACATACAAATTTCTGCATCAGGTATTGTAACACCAAATAATGTTTAACTTATCTGTTCTTGTCTTACAAACCTCCAAATGTCTAAAAATAGATAAATCCCAGGATAATTCTTATTAAAAGAGGATTTACCAAAGGATTCTTTTAAATAGGCTATATCTTATGTTTCACATATTTATTCATAGACCACTATCTCTTTTACAGAGAAAGGAGAGGAAAGGAAAACAAAACCAAAAAACCCTAAAAGCAAAGCAGTAACACTGACTGCCACTAAAAAGCTGAAGGAAAAGTTTCAGAAACAGTCATTTTCTAATGGAAAATAAGGTTCAATTTATACTCCTGATCTTAATACAAACTCTTTCTGGATAACGGAGATGAACAAAACCTTTATCTTTAGAGATTAAGGGCTGCTTAATTATGGGCTGCCCTGGTTGTAAGCTCAGCTCTTATTTATCCTTTCTGTGACATGCTGCTTCTGTTCTACTCTTGTAGGAAAGGCAGCCCAAGAACACCCAATGGCAACCAGATGCTTTTATTGCCTTGTGGAAGCACTAACTATCTAATATTTATATGCAGACGTTCTCTCTTTAGAATTCCAAATTAAACTTAAATAATCCTTTAGAGAGGTCTGAGTAGTTATAATTCTACAAAGAAATGCATTGCAAGCTATCCTGAGAATTTACTGCTAAAGCAGCCCAGTCCTACTCATGGCAAATGTGGCTTCTCACACACACCCACTGGCTGCCAGAAACACTTACACGGTGACAGGGAACACACCAGGGGTGGCCGTGAGGGTCATACAGGCTGTGAACACCACCTGTTCACAGTGACCATGAAGAGCACAGTCATCCGAGCTCCAAGCTGTAGGGAGGGTAAAGGTAATGTTTATCTCCTCGTGGGCTTCTCTGCCTGTGAAAGAGAAATCATTTTTTCGGTAAGTAAAGGCAAGTTCATACATTTAATATTATCTGGGATTTGAATAAATTCTGAAATCAAACCCACCCAGGAGTCACCTACCAGCCCAGACACCTGCCTTTGTGGGATTTCAGGAATAAGAACAGCCCTGAT
This sequence comes from Daubentonia madagascariensis, assembly GCA_023783475.1. Taxonomy (NCBI): domain Eukaryota; kingdom Metazoa; phylum Chordata; class Mammalia; order Primates; family Daubentoniidae; genus Daubentonia; species Daubentonia madagascariensis. Next base: position 9,613,417 of record JAKFHU010002004.1, on the reverse strand, counting down.
CCAGGCTGCTCACCTAATAGAGCCACAAAGTGGCAGAGAGGGGCCGCTTTTCAGCCAGGGCCTGGAGATGCTAAGCAAGAGCCAAACAGTACCTGAGCTGGGAAGCTTGGGCTAGGAGAATTATCACCACTGTCTCAGCATTTGTACAGCACTCTTACCATTTTCAAACATCTTTTATAAGTATTACTTCACTTAAAATTTACCACCATGCCATGAACATGACCAAAGATGCATTACCGGTCCCTTTTACATTTGAACAAACCGAGGATGAGAGGGCCTAACAGACTTAAGATGGCACCGGTAAGTGATAAAGCTTAAACTAAAACCAAGGTGTTCTCATGCCACAACAGAAGGAAAAAGAGCCACGTGCTAAATGGAAAACCCAGAAGTCCCCCATGCCTTGATTACCAAGGGAATACTGTCACCTCTAATAGTCAACAAGAAGCTGGCAGGCACTCACAAATTTCTTTAAGGACTTTATTTATTTATTTATTTGAGACAGGGTCTTGCTCTGTTGCCCAGGCTAGAGTGCAGTGGCATCATCATAGCTCACTGCAACCTCAAACTCCTGTGCTCAACTGATCCTCCTGCCTCAGCCTCGCAAGTAGCTAGGACTACAGGCTCGGGCCACCACACCTGGCTAAGTTTTCTATTTTTTATAGGGACGGAGTCTTGCTATGTTGCTCAGGCTGGTCTCAAACTCCTGGCCTCAAGCAATCCTTTCACCTCGGCCTCCCAGAGTGCCAGGATTATAGGTATGAGCCACTAAACCCGGCCATCCTTTAAGGACTTTAAAAAAAGGCTTTTGGTAACCAAAGAACCAAAGGTTATTCTTCCAAGGCCCAGGCCTCCCATATGAAGACATTCCTAATTATTCCAGCTTCCACTGCTTTCTCATCCTGCCGCTGGATCACTTACAGTCTGCCACTGGATTTTTGGTTTTTTATTTTATTTTTTTTTGAGACAGGGTCTCACTGTGTCGCCTAGGCTGGAGTGCAGTGGCATGACTGTACCTCACTGCAGCCTTGAAGTCCTGGGCTCAAGAGAAGCGATACTCCTGCCTCAGCCTCTTGAGTAGCCAGGACCGTAAGTGCGCACCACCTTTTTTGTTTGTCATAGAGACAGCGTTTTGCTATGTTGCCCAGGCTGGTCTCCAACTCTTGGCCTCCAGTGATTTTCCTGCTTCGGCCTCCCAAAGTGCTGGGATTATAGGCACTAGCCACCACGCCCAGCTTGCCACTGGTTTAGTACTGGTCTAAGGGCAGTGCTCCATGTTTTATAGGTGTTTATTTTGCATACTATTTAACAAGCACTTACATAACATTTTCTTTGTACCAGGAACTATTGTAAGTGCTTGATAAACATTAACCGTCTCTCCCATATCCCAAAATTCCAAAGGGAAAAGACCAAACATTAGGCTTTTTCTAGTTCTTCCCACCAGCTAGCAGAGTGCTGAGCTAAAGACAGGTATTCATAAATTTGTAAACTAATAGCAATGTAATATTTGTAGTAAGTACGAAAAACTCCAACAGGCTAAGCCTGAATAAAAATTATGTGTTTGTAAAAATTAAGGCCAGAAACAGGCCTTACAGTTTTGTCAGTTTCTTGTACTTTTATTGAGAGACTACTGCAAGCCAAGCATTTTGCTAAGTGAAGAGGCAGTAGAAATGGTTCCTTCTTGACTTTGTGTGGTCCAAACTCAACAAAGGAAGACATACGTGCAAAAATAAAACACAGTTTGATGAGTAAAATCAGACATGGCTAATCCTCTGTCTGCCTGGTCATAGCTGTTGCCTGAGAAGTCTGAAAAGCACATGGCCGACACTCACATACCTGACAGTCCAATCTGATGCCCTAGAATGGTTGAGTACAGATGAGTGACATTTCGAGAATACCCTCCAAAGGGTTTGAGTGGATCCAGGGTTAGGGTGATTGCAACTGAGATGTTCACTGGGCCTGAATCCTCCAGGGGCTGGGGGGACTGTGTGGATACTCTAGCCTGCCCGCTGGTCATTGTGCTTTCCGGAGTCGTGGTGTCATTCGTGAGATGCTTTAATGTTTCATTCTCTGATACACAGAAGTCCAAATCATTAAACCGTAGCAGAAAAGTATTCCAATCCTTCAGTAAAGTGAAATAGAGAGAAACAAGCGTGAGCAGTCCCAGAGTCTCCCACTGTAGGAGTCCAGTCATGACCTTCGGTGTGGCGTCACACCACAACAGTCAACTATAATTCAGAGTCAATCATTCAAAATAGTGACAACACAGCCACCATCCTCTTGCACTGGCAGAACAGTGTGACTTTCCTAATCATTTCATATTCATAATCTAAGATACGAACTCCTCATTGGCATGAGATATTACATAAACCGTGAGATTAAACCAAGTTATTCAAGAAAATGGTTTTTTTTTTTTAAACCAGCCTATTATACTTACAGAAAATGACCTAGCCTCAGAATCAAACTTGGAAAGAAAGCTTGAACAAAAGTAGTAAAACATTAAAAGCATTAATCCAAACTCATTTAGTTGTGACAACTAGTTTTTTAAATAAGGCTACCTTAAAATAAATCCTCAGCAGATCAATCCCATACACCTTGCTCTCTCTCTCTAGAATGGGAAACAGCAGTAAATACCAATACTCATTTGGTACTTTCCCTCCCTTGTCATGGACTTTTGATGCCACCTTAGAGCAGGAACAATTTCAAAAGGGAGGGCACAGATGTTCTCAAGCTTCTCTTAATATCTGCAACCTGTACCAATGATTTAAATCATAAGTGAGTTTTAAAAACACATACAGCTAATTACAGATGCCAACACAGTAAAGGACCCACCAGGGTCTATTTTAATTTTAGCAGAAATCCAAAGGTGAACTCATGCTAAAGTAGCAACAACAAACCTAACCTAGCCTATTACATATAACTTCTTTCTCCCAAGCAACATTAGTTTAGAAAAAGTTGCCAAATGTGAAGCCAAACCAAGATATACTTCCAGTTACTCTAACATTAATATTGATTAAAAATGCCACTTAAGCAATCCCCAAGCAGCCAAGCGAGTCTACCTTTACAGCATTAGTATTAACTGTATGTGACATTTAGTAAGACTGCAACTGGATCTATCAAATTACATTTTCCCTAACACCTACAAATTTAGCAGACCATTCTATACATTAGGGCTGAAAATGAACACTCCAGTCTCAGCCCTACCTATTCCAGACATAAAGAAACTGAGGCCCAGAGCAAATTAGGGACTCTCCAATTCTAGTTGAAGGTAGAATCAGCATTAAGTTATGATTCACAGCCCAAAATTTTTCTCATACACCACTGCCTTTTGTATAACTCAGGATCCTCATTTGAAAATAATACCACTAAATTAATCGTAACCAAAGTTCTGCAGCATCTCAGCATTGCATTCCTGCAGAGTTGGAGTCCATGTTGAACAGCTAGCCAAAGCCAACAACAGGCCCCACTGTGATTATTAAGGGCTAGTTAGCCAGGCTAAATCTTTTTTTAAATTATTTTCTTTAACCATTTTTATAGCTTATGAATATTAAATATATTACACAGGCCAGGAAACAAAATATAGTTTTAATTACTACTTCTAAACTTAAAAAACCTACCAAGAAAACAAACATATTTTAGTAAGACTTGTTACACTGGACAATGTAAGATCTTTCTTTAAGTTTTATGAATATAGAAGTTTTAGAATATATCCTGCTTAAATATGTCAACTAATTAGATTTTTCCAAAATACCTACATCCCAGAATAAAATTTATTGACACAATATTACCTGACTGTAGACTGAAGAAACCTTCAACACTAATCCTTAGCACCTCAAACAATGACACAAAGTTGTAACCCTTTTTTTAATTTTACAATGATGATCGGGGAGGGTGGGGGAGAAAGAAAAAAGAAAAAAAAAGAATACAATGATGATCAAGGAAAAAACAATCTAAATAGTCTCAAAACATTTTCCAACTTGAGTGTAAACTTGAGTACATGTAATACTTCCAAAGAATAAGACTGTTTTGAGATTTTCTTTGGATTTTAATAACCATTTTATCTTAAAATAAATTACCATACAAAAATTAACAGCTTAGGGATTTTCCCCCCAGGCAAAAACTTTGCTATGGCAACGTAATATACACATAACCAGCTAGCTTGTAAACAACAGGACAAACCAAGAGTGGGCAAGACCCCCCAGGCTACATCTTAACCATTGGCCTTGGCCAAGTGTTCAACACGGACTTGAGCTATTCAGGAAAGGAATGCCAGGATGCTGCGGAGCTTAGGTTGTGACTAGAATGTTCATTTTCATCCCTAATGTGGGTACAGCCTGTTTGTGCAACCTTTAAAGATTCAGGCAGGGTCATAAAAGAGGATAATTAAGCCACCTAGTATATCCCTTGGTAAGAAACTCTTTGAAAGGGTTTCAAGGTAAAAATAGCTAAAACTTGTTACTTTAACTGTGTTAGAGAGTTCACATGTGAAGGCTGTCCCTCCTGCCAAGATCACCTATGATCTAGAATGCCAAAGAGTGGCAGTCCCCAACCTTTTTGGCACCTGGGACCGGTTTCATGGAAGACAATTTTTCCACAGACTGGGGGTGGGGAGGGGTGGGATGATTCAAGCACTTTACATTTACTGCACAAACCTCTCTGCTAATGATAATCTGTATTTGCAGCTGCTCCCCAGTGCCAGCATCACCACCTCAGCTCCACCTCAGATCATCAGGCGAGCACAACCTACATGCCTTATGTGCTCAGCTTACAGTAGGGTTCCCACTCCTGTGAGAATCTAATGCTGCCGCTGATCTGACAGGAGGCGGAGCTTATGCAGTGATGCAAGTGATGGGGAGCGGCTGTGAATACAGATGAAGCTTCGCTCCCTCACCAGCCATTCACCTCCTGCTGTGTGGCCTGGTTCCTAACAGGCCACCCACTGGTACCGGTCCACAGCCCGAGGGTTGGGGACCAGCCTAGAACACAAGAGAAAGCCATGATCCCAATTACACTGAGCAGAGAACTCTCCTCTCACCATGGCAAGGCACACACAATGCAGCAACACCACAATGCCAATCCCCACCCTCCACCCCCACCAAAAAACAAACCCAAGAAGAAAAAAATCGTAAGAGAAGGCACTCAAGGAATCTATTATGACAAGAACTAATTTGTCCTAAAAAAAAAAAAAACCCTTATCTACCAGTAAATTCACCATATCATTACTTCTTCATAATTTCTAATATGTAAAATAAATTTATGAATAGGTTTATTACCATTTATCTCTGTTAAACAAGAATTATTAAATGTGTTGTTTTCTAATATGCAAATTACACATCTTTTAAAATCCACATTATATGTGTTCAAACTATGCCTGAATTAAAGATTAATGCCAGAATAATTTATCTGAACTTCCTAAAATGTAAACTCTAGAAGGCAAGTTTGTAGATAACTGAAGTTTTCCTTGATTAAAAACAACAAATATATTTGGAAATAGATCCTGCTTTTGAATTTCTTTAGGATCTCTTCTTATCCAATGAAAAAGTCATCAGGACATAAAACTCCACGATGATAAGTGGCTTTAAAATATCAAATGTTCAGTTTTGGAAAATTGCAATGAGCACATTTAATACAAATATCAAAGAAGTGAGTTCTCTAGCTTCTTGACACAATCGTTTTATAAATATACTCAAATGCATCTGTCTCACTGCTGAAACAGTCTAACTGAAACTGGTAGCACTATTTAAACCAAACAATATCTATTATATCTAACTAGGTATTTCCTAACAAAGCAAGTCAAGGGGAGATGAAAGATGGAAAATTCTGAAAAAATACTGATCTTTCTAACTAGGTGAAAAAAGTCACAACCAAAGAAAGGCGCAGGGAGAGCCACAAGGTGTTTCCCCCCAATACAAGGTCCAGCCAGCCCGATAGAAGTTAGAGTATACTGTACCTCCGCCATTTCTGGTGATTTAATCTCCTTGATTTTGAAGAAATAGCCCAGGGTCAAGAAAGCTATTGCCATGGCACTCACACTGATCATAAAGACCACCAGGGGAGGCCGACTGCTGATGTACACCTTCAGGTTCTCCAGGGGGTTGATGTTGAACATTATTCTCATCAGCTCCACCTGAAAGAAATAAATCCGAAGACTGACTCATCGTGGACTGACTTACCAAAAGAAAAGCGGTGATACTCACTTTTGTTTCCTTTAGTAGTGTTGGCAGGTGACACTCCTATTGAATTTGAGAAATGTCTGACCACAAATTCATTCAAAAGATTAGAAAGGAAAAACACTAAATGTTAACTGTCATTACCTCAAAGTGGTCGGACCTTGAAAGATATGTATTCTCTTTCAGTTTGAATCTCCTAAATATTCTAGAATGAATACTGCTACTTCCATATTACTTAAGAAAATGTTTAAGCAGGTCAGTAATGCGACACGAATATATGCCAACATGGACAGAAACAGAAGATGTTCTCATTTCCTACCATTGAAAAGGTGAGTTCTATTTATTCAACATTCTGTCCTGTTCACGGCCATATCGCTCATGGCCAGCCCAGCACCTGCCACAGAGAAGGCTCAATAAATACCGACTGAATGTTATCACTCCTCTGCCTGGAACACTCCTGAGGCTTCCCACCAAATCTGGGATGAGATCAGCAATGTCTCCCCCCATCACAGCCCATAGGGTTTCACGCCCCAGAGCCCTGCCAACCTCTCCAAACGCATCGCCGTCAACTCTCCCTTCCTCCCTCACTGGGCTTTGGCCACACTGGCCTTACTAGTCTAGGATCAGCTTGTCAATTTCTGCAAGGAAGTCAGCTGGACTTTGATAGGGATACACCAAATCTATGGGTCTGGGTAATATTGCCATCTTAACAATGCTATCTTCTAGCCCGTCTACCTGGGATACCTTTCCATTTATTTAGGTTTTCTTTAATTTATTTTAACAATGTGTTCTGTTGTCAGAGTGTGAGTTTGAACTTCTTTTGCAAAATTTATTCCTAAGTATTTTATTCTTGCAATTTTTGGACATGACCTATCTGGAGCCTTTTACCTCTGCCTGGGATGCTTTTCCTAAACATTTTTGCATGCTTGCTCTTCTGAAAACAGCTCCTCAGAGCAGGCCTTCTCTGACAACTCTCAGTCCCCAGTCTCTCAGTAACCCCCTTTATTTCCTTCAGACTCTTTAGCGTCAGTCAAGAGTACAATTATTTTTCTACCTGTTTATTACCCGCCATCCCTCATATGTGAGCTCCATCAGGGCAGAGATTTTGCCTGTCTTGTTTATGGCTACAGCCCTAACCCCTGGCCCCTGGCCCCTAGAACAGTAGCTGGCACACAATGAGCACTTATAAATATGAGACTACAACAACATTAACAAAAAACAATTTTTTAAAAGTCTGTACCGGCCTTCAAATTTTAGTGACCAAAAAATGCATCAACAGCTCCTAAGAACAAATGGCAACCACCTGCAATAAGTCAGGCTGTGTATGTTTATCCTCATAAGAAACCTTTAAGATGGAAAATAATCTTTTCCCTTCTCCCCAGAAGCAAACCCAGTCCTTAAATTGGCAACTACCATTACCCATGTATGTTTTTACTACATATGTGTATATATAAACAGATACAATTACTGATAATGTATTTGAAAATCTGGGAGCAAATATATATATATATATGTGTGTGTGTATGTGTGTCCTTGTGCTATTTTCACTCAACATTCTGTTTCTGAGATTTATCTGTTGATCTAGGTCGATCTAGTCCACTGAATTTAACTGTGTATATATGTAATTGTTCCATTATCCCAGAGTTATCCCAGACTGAGGAGCCTAGCTCGGTTCTTCCAACTGTTTCACCCACAAAGGGCACCGCAACAGGTACAAGAGTGGCTTGTAGTACAAGGTCACAGAGTAGGGCCCACCTTCAACTTGACTTAATATTGTCAGACCACTCTCCAAGGAGATTATACCAGTTTACACTTCCCCCAGGAACAAAGGGGCTTGCTCCATTTCCCAATATTCACGCCAACACTTGATATTCTAAGGCATACTGATTTGGGCCAACAAGATAGATGTGAAATGATATCTCACTATTATTTTAAACTGTATCTCCTTGAAACCAAGTATCTTTTCATTTTTTATCAGCTATTTAGGTTATTCTTAAGTGAATTATCTGAATCCTTTGGCCATTTCCTAGTAGGATGCTAGTCTATTTCTTATTACTAATAATATTTAGGAATTCCTTTTATGTTCTGGATACTGACCCTTTAGCAATTTTATATGTTACGTATAACAACTCCAAGTCTGTGGATTTTCTTTAATAGGGTTTATGGCATCTTTTGCCACATGAAAGGTTCTTGATATTTTTAACAGCTTTATTGAGATATAACTCACATATCATACAATTCACCCATTTAAAGTATACAAGTCAATGATTTTTTGTATATTCACAGACTTGATCAACAATCAGTACAATTAATTTTTGAACATTTCCATTACTCCATAAAGAAATTCCGTACCCTTTAGCAGTAACTCATTTCCCTCAGCCCTAAGGCAACCACTAATGTACTTTCCCTGTCTGTATAGATTTGCCCATCCTAGACATTTCAAGTAAATGGAACCATATATTAATATGTCACCTTCTGTGACTGAGTTCTTTCATTGAGCATAATGTTTTCAAGGTTCACCCATGTTGTAAGCACACATATCAGTACTTCTAATTTCCAAAAATATTCCACTGTACAAAATATTTTATTTCTTCATAAACATTTTTTTTTTATCCATTCATTAGTTGATGGACATTTGGGTTTCCACTTTGCAGCTACTGTGAGTAATTGTGCTATGAACATAGGTGTAAGTTTTTGTGTGGACGTATGTTTTCATTCTTCTTGGCTATATCCCTGTGAGTGGCACAGCTGGGTCATCCGCTAACTGTACGTTTAACCTTTTGAGGAACTGCTAGACTGTTTTCCAAAGCACCTGAACCATCTTCCATTCCCATGTATGGTCATGTGTATGAGTGTTCCAGTTTCTCTACGACCTCACCAACGCTTACAGTTTTTGTTTTTTTTGGGTTTTTTTAATAGCATGAGGTGATATCTCATTATGGTTTTAATTTGCATTTCCCTGACAGCTAGAAGTTCTTGATTTTAATGTATTTAAATTTATCAACCACTGTGTACGTGGGAATTATTTAAGAATTCCTTCCCTATCCTTATATGTCAAAGATTTTTTACATTATTTTCTTTCACAAGTTTTTAGTTTTACTTTTTACCTTTAGTCTCTCATCTACTTGGAATTGATCTGCGAAGTCTAGAATCAGGTAGGTTTCTAGTCTAACCTTTCTCTATACAGGTGGCTAACTGTCCAATACCATTTATTGAACAGCTCATTCTTTCCCCATGGATTTGTAATGCCATCTCTCACGTACAGCAAGCTCACGTGTATTGCTGGGCTTGCTTCTGGGCTTTTTCCTCTGTTCCATCACTACATATCTGTCTCTCCCTACCTCAATACCAAGCTGTTTTAAACCTTGCTATCTACTATAAGAAGTCTACCATTTTATTGTTATTATTCAAAATTGTCTTGGCTATTCTTAGCTCTTTAATCTCCCATATGAATTTTAGGTTCTAATTGTCAAGTTCCCAGAAAAATCTTGCTCGGATTTAAACTGGAATGACATCAAATATGCTAATTTGGGGAAGTAATGACATGTTTACAACATTGTGTTTCCTAATTTATGAATGTGGTATATCCTTCTCCATTTATTTGGGTCTACCTTTCTTTTTCAATATTTTTTTTTAATTTCTCTATAAAGATCTTACATATCTTGTCAGATTCAAAGACATACTAATTTATGCAGCTATCACTGATGGTATCTTCTAAAAATTACATATTCTATTGTCATTAGTTTATACAAAAGCAAGACTTTTGCATATTCTTCTTGATTCCAGACACTGTTGAAATATTTCAAACTCTAATTAGCCTGTTTCTAGTTTCTCTTGGATTTTCTGTGTAGACATCACATTGTTTACAAACAGTAAGTGTATCTTCCTTTCCAATCCTTAGATCATTTTTCTTTTTTTTTTTTAACTACTTTGACTAGAACCTTCAATGAAATGATCATTAGAAGTGGCAACAATAGGAATTCTTGCCCCATTCCTGACTTCAAAGGAAATGTTTTTAACACTTCACTATTAAATATGGTATATATCATAGGTTTCTGATGGAAATCCCTCACTAGGTTATCCCTCTTCTATCCCAAGTTTACAAAGAGATTTTCATTATGTTACAATTTTTCTCCTTTAATCTTAACATAAACTATGTTGACTAATTTTTTCCAAGCTGATTCATACTTGTACTCCTTAGATAAGTTTTACATGATCACGATTTTTTAAAACTATACTGCTGATATGTTTGCTATATTTTATTCTGAATTTTCACATCTATTCATAAGTGAGATAAGAAAATTATAGGCCACTATCATACTCTCCATGAATGCACAGTCAGCCCTCCATATGGCATTTGCAGATTCAACAAACCACAAACTGAAAATATTTGAAAAATAATGACAATAAAAAATACAAATAAAAAACACAGTATAACAACTATTTACATAGCACTTATACTGTATTAGGTATTATAAGTAATCTAGAGCTGATTTAAAGTATACAGGAGAATGCAGCATGTAGATTATATGCAAATACTATGCCACTTTGTATCAGGAACTTGAGCACGCCCAGATTTTGGTATGGGGGCATGTGTCCTAGAGCCAATCCCCCAAAAACCAAGGGACAGCTGCATATATTCCTTGACTAGTATGACGAGGTCATGCTAGTATCATAAAAATTAAATGAATTTGTTCATTCTTTTCCACTTTCTAGAACAATGTGAACAACATGCACTTCTATTTCTTGGAAGTTTGATAGACCTTGGCCAGAAAAACATCTGGATCTGCCAAGTTTTTCTTTGGTTTTGTATTTTGGTGGGTTGCCTTCACTACTTACTCATTATTTTTAATGGCTATAAGTCTATATTTTCTATCTCTATTGAGTCAGTTTTGATAAGATATATTATTTTAGGAAATCATCCATTTTACATTGGTTTTTTAACTTTCTGGCACAGTATTATTTTATGATTTGTTCAATTTTTAATTTACTTATAGTCATGTTCTTTTCCATTACAAATGTTTTTGTGTGTGTTTCCCTTCTCTTTTTAATCAACCTTGCCGGGAGCTTTATTATATTCCTGTTTTCAAAGAACCAGTATTTGGTTTTTTAGATTGTATCTAGACCATTTCTTTGTTTTCTAATTTCTACACATTTTTAAAAAAAATTTTCCTCCATCTAGCCAGGCGTGGTGGTGCACGCCCACAGTCCCAGCTACTCAGGAGGCTGAGGCAGGAGGATCACTTGAGCCCAGGAGTTGGAGATTGCAGTGAGCAACCTCACATCACTGCCCTCATGCCCAGGCAACAAAGTGAGACACTGTCACCAAAAAAAAAAAAAAAAATTTTTTTTTCCTCCATCTGCTGTCTTTGGGTTTATTCAGTTGGGTTTTTCTAAGCCAGCTGGAACCTTAGCTCATGTTTTTTAATTTCTATTCTAATGTAAGCATTTCAGAATATAAATTTCCCTCAACATATTCCTCCTTTAGCTGCATCCCCTTCCCTCACCACTACTACCTACCAATCTAACCCACATCAGCAAATCCTATTGATTTTCTTTCCAAAACATATCCCAGATCTACCCACTCTGCCCATCTTCTTGCTAAGATGACAGAACTGATAACTGTATCAGCCCTCTGGAGCCCTGAGACCTCATACCCAAGGGCCCACTGAATATCTCTCTATACCTGTATGTCCCACAGCAAGCCCAAAAGTGCACTCATCTGCTCTCCTGTCCTCCTGTATTCCCCATCTCAATCCAGAACTTTGGAAAACATCCTAGACTTCTGCCTTACTCCCCACATCCAAGCAATTACTAAGTACAAAGGATTCTACTTCTTTAACATCACTTACTTCTGCCTCTTTCTTTCCATACCCCTCTGCTACTCATCTTCTCTTTGGGGACCACTGTTAAGAGTCTCAATTGGACCTTCCTGCTACCAGTCAAATAATCCACACTCCATGCCACAGTCACAGTTATTTTCCCAAATGTGAATCTAACCATGTTACTGCTTAAATCTCTCACAGCTCCAAATAACCAAAGGATAAAGTCCAAGCTCTTTAAAATGGCAGTCCACCATGAGCTTGTCGACTTCTCAATGAGCTTGTCCCAACACCCCCACTCCATCTGCTTGCAATTCCCACAACATATTAAACAATGTCATAGCTTCAAGCCTGTGAATCCACTGTCCTCTTAACTTTCATGAACCACATCCCACTACTTCACCCCCTTCTTCCAAGCCTCAGCTAAAGGGTCACCTCCTCTATGAAACTTCTCCAGGCCCCTCCCCCAAACCCCGTAGGGAGGTGACGACTTTCACTTTTATGCCCCCACTATACTATGTGCAGATTTCTCACACAGAGCCTAAAACACCTTAATGCAGCTGCCTGTGTATATATCTATCTTCCCAACCAAGCTGTAGGCCTCTCAAGAGCAGAGATACACCATCTTACTTGCCTCTGCATACCCAATATCTAGGCACAAAATAGGTGATTAAAAATGCAAGTTCACATAAAATGAATGAATCAAATGAGTCCAGGCTTAAACCATACACCAAAGAATAATCTAGAAACAACACTTAGCTAGGTTAAAATTAATAGGATTCAGAAAAAAAAATCAAGAGTAAATTAGAGTTCAATTTATTAAGCAAGGACAAAACCTTAATTGTATATAAAAATAAATAGGATCCATTCACCACCCGGAACTATTAATACAATTATGACACATTCAGAAAAACAACAGAAAAAATCTGAATTAAAATTTACTTCAAGAAGAATAGTCATTAACACCATATCACACCAGAATTTAAACACTTAGTTATATCAACATAAATACCCACAAATTAGCAAATATTGTCAACACAAGCCAATTTAATTTAGGGAAACTTTCAGAGTAGGCCAATTATAGTCACTAAAAAAGTGAAAGCATTTCTGAATAAAACCTATTAAGAGTTCAAACATTTCACAAACTTAAAATTCCTCTCTACCCTTCACAAGTTTTCAAATAAGAAATTAATAAAGGCTAAATAAATTTATTTCCTCTGCAAAGAGTAACAACAAAGTTTCTGTAATCTTCCTAATGGTAAATGTTACTTTTAATTAATGAATAAATTAAGCTCTGCTGAGGAAAAAGAAAAAGCGAGGATTGAAAAAAGCACACTACCTGACCCCTCTCCCCTAAATTCATTCCAACTCCAATAAGAGAGTCCTGGTAATCACCAGGATAAAGAGAGAAATGACCACGGCTAGGACTCTGCCTCTTTGAGAAGTCCAGGGATTTAAGGTACACAGAACACGGCCAAAAGGCAATTTCACAAGCACGTGAAAGCATGTGATTAAAGTCCATCAACACAGTACTTAGAGCTCTGAGACTAGTTTAATGATAACACTAAACATCAAATGGTGATTTAAGCAAGCAAAAGGCAATACCAAGATTACCCTAAAGATATCTCAAGCAACGCAAAAGTTACGAGAACACAAGTTACTTAAAAGGGGGCAGGAGAGGGCTGTGTTACAAACTTTCTAGAGACCAATGTGGCCACACATATTAATAGTGCTAAAACCTAGCACACTTTACCTCTAGCATTCTACTTCTAAGAAAACCTGAGGAAACACCTACTGCTGCAAAGATTTAACTACTAAGATCGCTCCTAGTAGACAAAATAGTTTAAGATAGGCTGCGCATGGTGAGTCACACCTGTAACCCTAGCACTTTGGGAGGCCAAGGCGGAAGAACTGCTTGAGGCCAGGAGTTTGAGACCAGCCTGCACAAAATAGTGAGACCCCCCATCTCTACCAAAAAAACAGAAAAATTAGCCAGGTGTGTGGCAGCGTGCTCCTGTAGTCCCAGCTGCTCAGGAGGCTGAGACAGGAGGATCCAATTGAGCCTGGGAGTTTATGGTTGCAGTGAGCTAAGATGACGCCACTGCACTCCAGCCGGGGTGACAGAGTGAGACCCCTGTTCTCAAAAAAAAAAAAAAAAGTTTAAAATAGTAAAAAATGGAAAACTAGATATACAACAAGAGCAGGGTACCAGTTAAACAAAGTATGATTTCTCCCCAGTAAGGAACACAACATAGCCATTAAAACACAGACTCTAAAATAACACATATAGAATGAGACTATTTCAGGTTGAGTATAACAGAGTGCATGCGCCTGCGCAAGCACCCAGGTGGGAAAAAAGGACAACATACCCTCAAATGCAAACAGTGGTTCTCTCTAGCTGGTGAGATTATATATATATTTCTTCTTTTTTAAATTTCTATGAATATGAATTTCCTTTCTAATAATTTTTATTTACAAATACAAATAAACTTCAATTGATCCTGCTGGTCTAGTGGTCAAATTAAAACTTCATTGAATTTTAATTCCATTCGTTTTCTTCATTAGTAAAGATGATAAACAGAGAAAAACCGAACTTAAGAGCGATTTCTCAAATCAACCTAGAAAAAAGAAAACAGAAAACAGGACTGTCCTCTAACCTGTTCTGGTGCTAAGGAAAGTAATCCGCAGTTTGCAGTGATCTGTGCTGAGAGGGCTCTGTGAGATGCCCAAGAGCAAAATGAGAAAGAACATTTAGAGGAGGCCTCTCCAGACGACTTGGCACTGCGCGCTCCTGGCGCGGCTGGTGCACAGTGTTCTCCAGACAGCGTGGGCTCCCCCATTGGGGCAGAGGATGAGGCCAGCGGAGGATATGGGTGGGGGGCTGGGGGGTGACCATGAGCCAAAAGGGTGCCCAGGATGGGGAGGTGTCTTGCAAGGCAGGAGAGAAGAGATTCAAGAAGGAAGAAATTATTAGCCAAATCTGCTGAGAGGTGAACAAGTTTTAAAAACAAGAGAAGAAAGAATTCCTATGTCTCTCTCCTCTTTAAAAAATACTCAGGGGAGTATTTGCATAATCCTCCATCTGGCAAGATCACAGGTGACCTCTGAAACTGTACTCTGGCAGGGAGGAACTCGAAAGGCAAGGAAATAAGAGCAGGGATGAGGAAACTGAGGCAACAGGCGAACCCTACTGGTTCAGGTGAACCGGATGGGGGTGAGGGGACTGGCTTTTTATTACGTGAAGAAACACAAACACAATTTTAGGAGCAGGAAAGGCACTAGTAAAAGAGGAAGGCCTACCAAGGGGCCAGTGAAGGCAGAAATATGTGATTTGGCAACTTGAAAATAATATTTTATTAAATATTTTATTAAAAAGGAGGGAGATCAAAATTCACAATGCCGGGCACACGGGCCTTGCACAGCTCTCCCTCTCCCAAGGCCCACACACTTTAAAGTGCACCACATGGCTACTTGCTCACGTTTTAAATTAGTTTTATTCTAGTTTTAAACTAGCTTTATTGTAGCTTGTTTTCTTTGTTTTGTTTTTTGAGACAGGGTCTCACTCTGTCGCCCAGGCTAGAGTGCAGTGTGGCCTCATCACAGCTCAATGCAACCTCCAACTCCTGGGCTCAAGTGATCCTCCTGCCTCAGCCTCCTGAGTAGCTGGGACTACAGGTGCACGCCACCACGCCCGGCTAATGTCTCTATTTTTAGTAGAGATGGGGTCTTGCTTTTGCTCAGGCTGGTCACAAACTCCTGACCTCAAGCGATCCTCCCGCCTCAGCCTCCCAGAGTGCTAGGATTACAGGCATGAGCCACCGCGCCCGGCTATTGTACTTTTAAACTAGATTTATTCTAGCTTTAAGCTAGAATCTTTGGAGAGGGATTCTATATTCCCAGACAATTATTTCCTAAATAGTTTCACTATTTTACCTAACTTATTCTCATTTAAGGTGTACTAAACCACTAACCCAGACCAAAAAGTTCACTTTGTATGAGCAACAAAACCACCATTCATCTTAAAACTAGATTTTCTACCTTAGGCTAAATGCGAAATACCTGAAAGCTCTCCTATGAAGTCATGCCTAGGAGAGGCTGGGAGCTGGGGAGAGGGAAGGATGGCTACAGGCGGATGAGAGAGGGCAGCCTGCTCTCCGCCCACCTCAGGAAACACAACGGTCTTATGCTGAGAGAGAACGGCAGGGACTCACCTTGATATGGGAGAAAGGCCCATTTTGATATAAAAATTCAAGTAGCATTTCTCAAATATCCTGTGATGTTTGAGACATTCGAAGGGCTCTGAGGCCAGGGTTGCAAGGCCTGAACCTAATAAAGAAAAGTCATCCATGAGATGCTAGATTATCCACAACTCTGCAGAGATGAGGACACTTGCTAGTATCAAAGAAACGCTGATGCAAGCTCGAGCACCCAGCTATCCTGAGCACTGAGTAGAAACCACCTTCCTCCCCTACCATGAAGCAGCTAGTGTAGACAGAATAAACCGTGAGATAGACAATGAAGCAATGAAGACAGAGGAAAACTTCAAGGTCTCCAGAAATCTCTGGGATGCTAAATTCAAAGTCTTACTTCTAGTTCCTAACTCACCTGGCTGCAGCAATGACAACTGAGTGAGGGTCACACCCTCTTCAGGCTTCCATTCCTGGTTTTCCCTCCATTCATCTGGCCACTCCCACCTTCTCACTCTGCTTCAAAAGTGCTGCTCCCCTGAATTCTGCCTGAGGCCTCCGTTCAAGTGAGACACACTCATTTCTGGCTTCGTGCCCATTTTACGTGCTGCAGATCCAAATATCCACCTACTAGAGCGCTCTACTTAGGTGAACCTCAGATACCTCAAACCAACAAGGCCAAAACTCACCGCCAATCACCAGATCGCAAATCACCAGACTGCAAATCACCACATCAGTTCCTCACAATGAAAGCCACGTTCACTGGCCACCTACCTACCTAGTGATCCCTGCTGGCTGTTCTGACTCTCTCACTCTCCTGCAATCATTGCCCAGTCCTGTCGTTTCCACCTCTTAAATGTCTCTCAAAAGCAGCTCTTGCTCCATCCCCACTGACGCTGCCTTCCTCAGCCGACTGAACTCCGAATGTCCCGCTCATATTGTTGCCCATTTCCACAGTGTCCTTTCCGCACTCCTCCTACCTCAGACCCTGCCTGACCATAGAATGTGCTTAACAATGTGTAACACTGTTGCCTACTTTTTGAGAGAGGCGCTACTCTAAGAGTTTTGTACATACTATATATAATCCCTACAACATCTGTATTTTACACATAGGGAAAATAAGGCATAAAGAAGTTAGCTATTTGCCCAAAATATTATATATTAAGTGAACCTGGATTCAAATCCAGTTGGCCTCAAGGGCCCATGCATTAACCATTAAGTTCTACTGCTGTTCAATAAATGTTACAGGTTTGAATAAAGAGTCAACCCCATCAAATGAGATAAAGACTGAAAAGCACCCATATAATTTTGTAATCAAGACGTTGATAGTGATGTAAGCAAAACCCCTTTCACTAGGGTGATCAAGGCAGAAACCCGAGCACAAAGCATTAAGGAGTGAGAAAACAGCACTCTTAACCCACTTAAAACACGTCATGCCTCAGACCATGTGCCAAGTGCTTTACATACATGGTATTTTTAATCCTCGCAACACTGCTAGGTACATATTACTACCCCCATTTTACAGAATAGGAAACTGAGTCAGAAGAGGTTAAGAAATTTGTAAAAGATTACACTGCAAATACATGGCAGAAATAGATTCTGACTTAATTCACCTGACCCTAAAAGCCATGCCATCAATCACATGCCAGGGTTGATAAGAGAATCTCAAGTCAAATGCCAAACTGAAAAAAAATATATTTCACATGCCATGGATACATAAAGTATATTTTAGTCACTGGCTTCAATAAAAGCACAATTAAGAAAACACATTTTTTTAAGTTTAAAATGCTTGACTTATTTTCCATTCCTTTAGCAAGGCAACTCCTCCCAGCACTCTTTCATCAGTTAGAGTTCACTGAAATTACAACAGAAAGCATAAAGTTCTAGCTGCTAAATGTGCAGTTTGGGCAATGCCGGTACACTCATAAAGACAAAAAAAAAAAAAAAGGGAAGGAACAACGTAGGCTGATATAATTACATGTCTGTAACCAGACTTATTTCCAAAATTCAGACTTCAGCTGTATTTCTACTCACTCACAATTAATGAGTGCACTGGCCCGTTTTCAAAATGATATAAAACCATGGTAACTTCAAACATGTCCCCCCCTTTTTTAAAAAACCAAATTCACCATAGTCCCAAGACTGAAAATAATTTATCTTTGTTCTTTAGATTTCTTCAATTGCTGACCACCTTAACAACTAAAATTAAAAGGACTCCCATATTAAAATTTAATAATTTGGGGTTTAACAGAAATTTAAGAAAGCAAGTCATGAGAGATGCCACGATCAAATGAAAGCTAAAGCTTCAATACGAAATCTTATTATAACATCCAAACTCAGTGTAAAGACTGGGACATGTTTTGGAAACAGTACTTCTAATCAAACAGCACAAAAGTCCAAATGGCAAACGACAGGACAGCACTTCGCAGACTATGTCCTGTCATCCCCAGGACTACACTTAGCTACGTAATTATACGCAGAAGGAGCACTACAGACCTTTTGTCAAATTTATTTGATTTGTACTTGGAACTTACAAATCTTTGTAACTTAGAGATTTCCATGTTTATCAAAATAAACCTAAATTCAACTTGCTAAAAACTCTTTCCTCCATTTCCACTTTCATCCTTTTAAAGAAAGGCTTAAGGTCCTCTGCCCATTTTTCAATTAGATTTTTTTGTTTTCCTGCTATTGAGTTGTTTGAGCTCCTTATATATTTTGGATATTAAACCCTTATTGGATGTATGGCTTGCAAATATTTTCTCCCAATCTGTAGGAATAAAAAAATGGGCAGGGGACCTGGATAGACATTTCTCAAAAGAAGACATACAAATGGCCAACAGATATTTTTTAAAATGCTCAACATCATTAATCGTTAGGGAAATGTAAATTAAAAAATCACAATGAGATATGATCTCGCACCAGCCAGAATGGCTTTCATCAAAAAGATGAAAGATAACAAATGTCCGTGAGGATGTAGAAAAACAGAACCCTTGCACACTGTTGATGGGAATGTATTAGTAAGTTAGTACAGCCATGATGGAAAACAGTATGGAGGTTTCTCACAAAACTAAAAATGGAACTACCATCTGATCTAGCAATCCCACTTCTGGATGTTTACCTAAAAGATTTGAAACAAGTTTGTCAAAGAGATGTCTGCACCCCCATGTTCACTGCAGCACTAGTCACAATAGCCAAGTTACAGAATCAACCTGAGCATCCATCAACAGATGCACAGATGATGAAAATATGGTATATATACACAGTGGAATACTATTCAGCCTTTAAAAAGACAGAAATTTTACCATTTGCAACAACACGGACAGAACTGGTGAATATTACGCTAAGTGAAATAAGTCAGGCACAGAAAGACAATATATGGTTCCACTTATATGCAGAATCTAAATCAAACTCAAGCAGAGTGCAGAACGGTGGTTCCAGAGGCTGGAAGGTCAGGGGATGGGGAGATGATGGTCAGAGAGTACAAAATCTCAGACAAGAGGAATGTATTTTTTGTTTTTTTGAGTTGTATTACACAGTGTGGTGAATATAGTTAATAATGTACATTTCAAAACGGTAAATGTTTTCAAAAATAAAAAAATAAAATAAAATAAAGGCTAAGATTGAAGCCAGTGAGGTCCTAAGATTAGTCATAATGTTCCAGAGCAATTACACGGCATCCTGTTTGAATGGCTTCAAAGGTTCTTCAACAATACCGGGTAAGAGAAACAAACACCACCTCTGTAAAGTGGACTAGATGTTATTAAAAACGCTCCCGTGATGACTAAAGGGCTTGCCACTGATTATTCGGCTGTAGCCAGAGCTGCAGAAACCATATTAGAGCTGTGCTCCTGCAAATTAAACACGGGCACTGAAACAACTTGCAAACACCAAATTTAATTTCATGATTATTAATACCAGACAGGAATAATAATCAGCATCTTTTTCATTGTCTTTAAAATAAATTAAGCACAGCTTTATGCCACTGGCTGTTAAAGAGAGTAAGACAAACTCATCAAATGAAAACAATGCTTTAGAACCCAGAAATCTACCAGAAAACTAGTCAGGATAGCTTCTCTTTCTTAGAAAAGCATTTAACCCTTAACCAGCTGCCTCAGCCAATACTTCTAGGCACCTACCGTCCAACTACCTACTCTGGGGGTACTTTCATGAACTGGCCCTAGTTTTTTCATTTCCCAGCTAATTCTGACTGGCTCAAACCCTCCTGATCTTTCTAGGTCCACTTCAAAAGTCACTTCGTTTATGAAGCTTGTCTGAGCCTAACCACAACCAAATCCCTAACAGTTGGTACATCCCTATGGCAATTCAGTCCTGCCGCGTTTTCTAGCCTATTACTTTCTCTAAGTAAGCTCCTTGTGGGCAGAAATTGTACTTGCACTTAGTTCTACCTCTCCTCCTCCAGCACCTGCAGCCAGAGCCCAAACAGACAAAGTGCGCTCATTCAGCATGTGGTGATCTCAGTATCCAGACATCAGTGCCAGCCCTGATTCCAGTCCACCTCAATCAGGTCACAGAAATTCTTCCAGCACCTTTACTACGAAGTCACCACACCGCCTCCTTACTCCCAGAGAGTAAGTGCACTTGGAGCCTTAGGTGCACAACAGGTCCATTTCCTTTCAGAATCCTTAGATGAAATGAGACAGTAGGAAGGCACTTACCGCTTAAGCACTGATGGACCATCCATCTACATACAAATGGAACACAGATGCTCAGACCCCAAGCATCCAAGCTGATCAAAAAGGGTGCTATAGGGACAAACCAATTTATCAAATATTCATCAGCAGCCTTGGAGTTTTTCTCCCCATTACCTCCCAGAGTGGCCACAATCTTACCAAAGCAGGCTCCAAAGAAGCTCCCCATTCATCACCCAGTGAGGGCTGTAATCTGCTAGTTGAGGCTAAACTCAGACATGAGATTCTTCAACAAAGGCCCCCTCATCAGCTGTCCAATGGTTACCGCGTTCAGACAATTCAAAACAGCACAACAAGCCTAGTTTTATTCTTGATAGTGCCCATCAAGGGAACTGGAACTACATGCCTCCAGATTACCTTGTAATCACTCCTTATTTTATTAAGACATGAGTAAAGATAAGAATCCACTCCATTCTGGATATTTACCAAGCTTGCCACATAGAATGTCTCTATCTCACTTTAAGTTTCTGCACATACGTCTCTCCCTCCCACCTTCTTTCTGAGATGTGTCTAATTTGCAAACGGAGAAGTAACGCAAACACAACCCAAAGTCAAAAATGGCAAACAACCAGAATGCTCCCCGTGCCAAATCCCAATTATCCAGGCCTCGGCTCCATACATGGGAAGTCCCACCATCCCGAGGGCGGGCAGGGAACGCTCGTTCCGGGGATGAGGGTGGGCAAACCTCGCTGGGGAGGACCACCAGGCCCAGGCCGGCTAATGCCGGGCAACCCCCACCGGCGGCTGGGGCGGGGGCTGCAGCCCGGAGGGACGACGAAGGAACCCGGCCGGAGGGCCGCTCCCGAGCAGCACGGCCCCGCACGGCCCCCTCCCGGCCCCGCGGGCAGCCCCGGCCGAGCCCGGCTCCCGCCCGCCCGCCTGCCCGGCTCACCCCGCCCCGGTGGGCAGCGGCACCCGGGCCGGGTCGGGCCAGCTGCTCGGCGGACGCCCGCGGCCGCGCTGGGCTCACTCTCGGCGGCGCGCGGCGGGCCCGGGGCCGCTCGGCACCATCCTCCCCGCCGCGCCGGGGGCAGCGTCCGGCTCAGCGGGGCCCACGCGTGGACCAGAGGCCAGCCGGACTCCCGCCGCGGCAACACGGGCAGACTTGGGCTCCGGCAGCCGTAGTTTCCGGGTTAAAAAAAAACAAACAAAAAAAAACGCCACCGCCAACGCTGCCGTGACCTCCGACACCTGGTGTCGGACGGCGGCGCGGCCGGGACAAGATTCCTCAGACGCGGGCGGCGGAGACCACGCCTCCTGGCTGGGTCACGTGTGTGAGGGTGTGCGTGGAGTACGTGATGTACATTTGTGGACCTACGTGTGAGTCTGGCGTTGCGTGCGTGCGTGGTGCGTATGTGTGGGTCGCGTGGGCCAGTGCGCATCGTGTACGAGGGTGCGTGCAGCGCACATCTGTAGATCTGTGTGACTTTCTGTGCGCGTGTGTGGTGTTGTGGTGGGTGTGAGCGTATGCGGTGTGTGCATGCGTGGGTGTGTATGGAGTGCGCACGCATATGTTAGTGTATGCGGTGTTTACAGGCTCACGTGTGTACTGCGTGTGCGTATCTGTTTCTGTGCTTGTATGTTAATCACTGCCGATAAAAGTATAATTGTGTGCGATCACTTTGTAAAATGATTTGGCGTTATCCCGTACACTTAAAGATACACATATTTTCCCTGGAGAAACGCACATGTGCACAAGTAGACAAAATAATGTTTACGGCAACGCTATGTGTAGTCACTAAAAACTGGGGAGGGGGGAAGCAGATGTCCAAACGGTCAAATGTAAAAATAGACTTTGATATGTTCATATATAATCAAATACAAAAGAACAGTGAAAGTTATTGAATACGGCTCACACAATAATAGGGATCAATCTCAGGATATAATATTAGGGGAGCAAATCACAAAATGATACATGGCAGCATAGTTCCATTATGTAAAATTCCAAAACATGCAAATCTAATCAACATACTGTTTAGAGATGTGTACATAATTGGTCAAACAGACAAAAAGCATGAGAAATAGTTGCACGAACTGCACTGCATGTTAAGTGCTAAGGGAATGGGCTAAAGGAGAAGCACACAGGATACTTCAAAGGTAGTAGAAGTGTTCTTTTTCTAAAAAAGGGTGGTGGGTACACATTTGTTGAATTTTGTGTGTGTCTTATGCGTAACTTAAACATTTTGTATCTACTAAATATTTAATAATAAAAAATACATTATGATTCACCATAGAACTGAAAAGTTGTCAGGTGTACAGAAGATGGTCTATCACATACCAATTAAAGGCGCTAGAAGTTGCTAAGTATCTTAAAATAGGTCAAATGCAGATGTTGATGTGATGTGATTTGGGGTCTAGTCCTGGTGAGTCATTCAGAGTCATGAAGGAGAAGGACTGTAGACCCCAAACATACATCTTTTGACAAAGGTATCTATCACTCAAAAGCTTTCAGCTAGCTTTTAAAAGAAGCTGCTTAACTTCCAGTAGAAAGTAATTCAATTTTTATATACAAAATTAAGGATAGGTAAAACTTGTATTCTCAAGATCATACCCTTGATCTTAAAGTTGCTAAAGCACCCCAACTTATAAGTGGAGGCTTTGACAAGCATACCGTTGCAAGCTGTGAACAACTGCCAGTGGCCTAGTGGTAATTTAAATGCCTATTTTAAGTTTGGTGAATATGGATTAAATTTAAACTTGGCCTGTGAAAGTGAAGAGCAACATGGTGGGTCATTGTGTCAGGATAAATATATGTTGTCATAAGTTAATAAAAATGAGTTTTGTCAATTCTATGCACCATAGTCCAACTAGAAAAAAAACCATTTGTTGGGGGTGTGCATCTGTAGTCCCAGCTACTCGGGAGGTTGAGGCAGGATAATCACTTGAGCCAGGAGTTTTAGGCCACTAAAATCAATAAATACACCAAGAAACACACAAGTAAGTAATAAAATAAAATAAAATAAGATAAAATAGAATAGAATAAAATAAATTTGTTGAATGTGTGAAGAAACAATAAGCATTTCATAGAAGAAATGATTTCCAATAGGCAGAAAAAGATGTCATTGTAATAAAGATGAGGGCCTCACTGAGGGTAAGCAGTTTCTGGGGGGTGGTATGCGAGAGTAGGAAGGAGAAGAGGAGCCTCTGGGATTTGGGGTCTAGTCCTGGCTCTGCTACTCACTATCTATATCACCTTGAGCAAGTCGCAAGCACTCTGAACCTCATGTTCTTCATTCCTAAGGTAAGGATGATAATACCAGCTCACTCAAGTTGGTAAAAATCCTCCAAACACTGCAAACTGTAAAAGCACTATCCAAAGATAAGTTATCGTGCTATATGGGATAACTGTGGTAGGGTAAGAAGTAGCCTGAGCAGTTTTACTGAAGTTCCTGCAGGGCACTGACCTCTAGTCAAGGCATGACACATACTGATTAATAGTGCTGTTTCGTCCAGGTGCGGTGGCTCGCGGTGGCTCACACCTGTAATCCTAGCACTCTGGGAGGCCGAGGTGGGAAGATTGCTTGAGCTCAGGAGTTCGAGGCCAGCCTGAGCAAGAGTGAGACCCCGTCTCAACTAAAAATAGAAAAACTAGCCGGGCATTGTGGCATGCACCTGTAGTCCCAGCTACTCGGGAGGCTGAAGCAGGAGGATCCCTTGAGTCCAGGAGTTTGAGCTTGCAGTGAGCTATGATGATGCCGCTGTACTCTAGCCAGGGCAACAGAGTGACACTCTGTCTCAAAAAAAAAAATAGTGCTGTTTTGTAACCATGGATTCAAGGAGTTTTGGAGCAGTTTGGGTCAGCCTCTCAGCATTATTTATTGATAATAGTGACACTGATAATTTATACCTAGTCTTAGGGAGACCCCCAGAGATCTTTGCTATTGAAGCTAGTCACATAGCAGGAATATGGCTATGTGACCAGAAAAATATTTAAAAAACCAGCATTGGCTAATGCTCAGAATCTACAAGAAGCTCAAACAACTCAACAAGAAAAATACAAATAACCCCAGGAAAAAGTGAGCAACAAACAAGAACAGACATTTTTCAAAAGAAGACATACGAGCAGCCAACAAACATATGAAAAAAATGCTCAACACCACTAATCATCAGAGAAATGTAAATTACCACAATGAGGCTGGACACAGTGGTTCATGCCTATAATCCTAGCACTCTGGGAGGCCGAGGTGGGAGGATTACTTGAGCTAAGGAGCTCGAGCCTAAGCAAGAGCAAGACTCCGTCTCTATTAAAAATAAAAATTAGCCATGCGTCATGGCACATGACTGTAGTCCCAGCTACTCTTGGGAGGCTGAGGCAGGAGGATTGCTTGAGCCTGAGAGTTTGAGCTTGCAGGGAGCTATGATGATGCCACTGCACTCTACCCAGGGTGACAGAGCAAGACTCTGTCTCAAAAAAAAACAAACCAAAAAAAACACAAAAAACAAACAAAAAAACACACACACACAATGAGATATCATCTTACAACAGTCAGAATGGCTATTATGAAAAAGCCAAAAAACAACAGATGTTGGTGAAGATATGGAGAAAAGGGAACACTCATACACTTTTGGTGGGAATGTAAATTAGTACAACCTTTATGGAAAACAGTATGGAGATTCTCAAAGAACTAAAAATAGAACTACCATTCAATCCAGTAATCCCACTACTGGATATCTACCCAAAGAAAAAGAAAGCATTATATCAGAAAGAGACCTGCACCTGTATGTTTATCGTTGCACTATTCAAAATAGCTAAGTCATGGAATCAACCTAAGTGTCCATCAACAGATGATTGGATAAAGAAAATGTGGTATATATTCACAATGGAATACTACTCAGCCTAAAAAAAGAATGAAATCGTGTCATTTGCAGCAACATGGATGGAACTGCAGGTCATTATCTTAAGTGAAATAAGCCAGGAACAAAAAGACAAATGTCACATGATCTCACTTATATGTGGGGGCTAAACGATGGGTATGCATTGAGTGGTATGCACTGAGTGGAATAATAGACACTGGAGACTCCAAAAGGTGGGAGGGAGAGGGGGAGTGAGGAATAGGTACAATGTACACTATTGGGGTGCCTGGGTATACTAAAGCCCAGACTTCACCACTACACAATATATCCATGTAACAAAATTGCACTTGTACCCTCTGAGTCTGTTTAAAAACAAACAAACAAACAAAAATAGCATAGACTCCATTTTGAACTGTTTCAAGGTGTTCCATGAACATCTCGATGGTTCCTGATCCAAGAGAGAAATGGGTTTTGTCTTGTCCCTTACAGAAGGAGGATAATAGGAGCTTGCACCTGGCCTTTCCAGACCTCTAGCTGTGAGACAGCCTTTGGCTGTGATATGTATCTTTACTTTAATGTTGGTGCTATATTGTATTTTTTTTCTGTAATGAACTGTGGATTTGTTAGCATCGGCATCTGCGGTCCTGTGAGACTTCTTTAGCAACTGAACTCTGTTAACCTCTGTTTAATTGCCACCATTAGTGCAGTTGGTGTCACAAGTGGGATTTATTGGACGA
The DNA here is from genome assembly GCA_023783475.1 of Daubentonia madagascariensis. NCBI lineage: Eukaryota > Metazoa > Chordata > Mammalia > Primates > Daubentoniidae > Daubentonia > Daubentonia madagascariensis. Next base: position 9,587,001 of record JAKFHU010002004.1, on the reverse strand, counting down.
CCTCTGATTCATTCTTAACTAAAAATATAGTTAAGGCATTATTTAGAGAGAAAAAGGATGATTCTGATTAATGGGATGAAAATCAACAAGCTATTTTTGTTTGAAGTAGGACAGACTTTGAAATCAGATACTAACGATAAATCTTTCCAGCAAAATCTGGGAATGAAAGAATCTGAACCTCAGGAGCTAGGAAAATGGATCAGAAGGGAACTACAAACTGATGTCAGGTCAGCTAAGATTTCAGTTCTGTGGTTGCTGCTTTCAGCATTAGGAAGGTGGAAGTAAGTTCAAAATTTCTTTCAGTTGAACTATGCCCTCTCTGGTTTGCACTATAATTTTTGATGAATCAGCTAAACCTGTGAGACCCATTACAACAAAGAAGATAATTCAAGTGGGGTAAGATGACAAGGGAGGGCAGGAAATCACGGAAATAAGGAGTTATTCAGTGAAGGAATTGATCCATTTTGTAGATCATTACAGGCATCACCCTGATAAACTTTTGTTAAAATGGGTCCTGAGAATTTTAGAATAAGTAGTAGTATCTCTGGCTTTGAACACTGCTGAGTAGAGAGGGAATATTTGGACCCATGCCATGTCCTCTATTGGCCGCTACCTTTGTAGGGATGGTTCATGGGGAACCATCTCTTAATAATTCACTCAATTATTAGAGTGGATTAACAGAAGGGTCCGTCATACATATCCAGAGAAGGGTAATTTCATGGCTTCTTCTTTGTCATACAAATCGTCAACACATCTGAAGCTGCAGACACACTGCAGATGTGGGCAGTATTAAGCTGTCTATATAATGACAGAACCAAGCTCCCTAATGGGATGTCCCTCACCCAGGCTATGACTGATACTGTAATTAAAGGTGCCCCACCAGCATGGGCACCATATGTGTCTTCGCTATTGAAACCTCAGGAGAATGTGAAAGAGGCCGCCTCAAATCTTTTATCCTAGCTACCTCATAGGGGATTTCAAAATTTAAAAAAGCAAATAAAGGTTAGATGATGTAGCCACTTCAGAAAAGTGTCTGGCAGTTTCTCAAAAAGTTAAACATAGAGTTACCGTTTGACCTTACAATTCTACTCCTAGAGACCCGAGAGAATTGAAAACATATGTCCAAATAAAAACCTGCACATGAATGTTCATAGCAGCATCATAATAGCCAAAAAGTGGAAACAACCCAAATATGCATCAATGGACGAGTGGATGAAAAAAATGTGGTAAATCCGTACGATGGCGTATTATTCAGCAATAAAAGGGAATGAAGAACTGACAAATGCTACATTGCAAATATGATGCCAAGTAAAAGAGCCAGTCAGAAGAGATCATGCATTGTATGATCACATTTCTATGACATGCCCAGGATGGGCAAATACATGGAGACAGAGAACAGATTAGAGGTTGTGTTGCCCAGCGTGGGTGGGAGGCAGTCAGGAGGTAGTAACTGAAGTCAAGCAGGGTTTCTTTTGGGAGTGATGAAAATGTTCAAAAATTGATTGTGTTGAGATCTGCCCTCAAAAACAAAAACGAAAAACTTTGAGATCTACTCTCAAAAAAAATTGATTGTTAGGATGGTTGCACAACTCTGTGAATATACTAAAAACCAGCGAAGCGTACACTTTAATTTGGTAAATTATACGGCATGTGAATTACATCTAAACAAAACTGTTTTTTAAAAAGGTTAGGGCTTTACATAAGAAAGAGAATCAAGCCAAGACTGGGGATAAGAATTCAGGCCCTTACCATGTGGAAATCTTTAGACAGTTAATTTTTAAATGGCATGAAAAAGGAGGAAATTGACAAAGTGCCACTAAAACCTTGATAGAATTTTATAGGAATCTGTGGTTCCCACAACCAAGTCTCTCAAACTCCCTAGGATATAAAATTCCAAGGCTTAGAAAAATTTCAGAAAGAAAAAAGTTCCAACAAGCCTACAGCATCAGAAGCCCAAATACCCACTTTCGACATTAAGGCAGTAGTTCTTTGTCGTATACTTGCAAATTTGCTTTAACATTGACATTGTTTCAAAATTTAAAAATAAAGTGATATTCCTTATTTTAAAAAATCAAAGTTGGTAATGAAGGAGGAAGGTTGATGTGAAGGAAAAAAATTTTATGCCAGGATCTGAACGTGGCCAGAATCAACAAGCTGATGCCCTAGTTCAATCTCATGTAGTGACAACTTGGGTCCACAAAATGAGCAGGCATGGGGCACTCAAGCCATGCAGTAAGGGCCCAAACAACAACATATACTGCCAGCCAGACTCAAGCTCAAACTGTTACTAAAATTGTCCTGTTTACCAACAGAAAAGGCAATGTTTGCTGTCAGTTCTGGGAAGTATTTCCTGGGGAAGAGGCCAAGCCCACAGCTGGCAAGTAGATTATATTGGCTATTTGCCTATTTCTCCAGGGGAATTCAAATGGACACTGGCAGGGCTTGACACACATTCTGGGTTTGGCTTTGCACACCCAGTGGCTGAAGCAGCCACTCACAATACACGACAGAAGATTGTACCACCTTGGCCCTCTCACATTTCCTCAGATCAAGATACTCACTCCACAGCCCATGCTGTGCAACAGTGGGCAAAGAACCAGCACATTTGATGGACTTACCACATTCCTATCACCCTCAAAGTCTTGGGTTAATAGAAAATTGGAATGGACAGTTAAAACACCTCCTTAAAGAAGATGGAGAGTGTGTGTGACCAAGGATTGGCAGCTGGCCTGCAACCCTGCAGCATCTTGTTTTGCAACTTAACACGTTTAACGAACAGTAGCTCTCTTTGGATAAATTGTTATGCTTTTGTGATGGAATTGGGGAGGAGGGGAGGGGTGATGATAGAGGCACTTACGTACAAGTCTTCTCTGCTTTACCACAATTTTCTTTTCCAACACTGGACCTGGTAGTCTCTGCACTGGAACTCCAATGAAGGGCTCCAGAGCTGTGAGCAAGAGGGCACCACCTCTATGACAAGGTGCCATGTCTATCAATGTCTATCAATTTGCACCTAACTGTAAGAATTCCAAAGAGATTGATGGAACCGATTGTCTTTTTCCCACAGCCCATCAAGTTGGAGCTGACTGTTGAGCATGTTTTGTTGCCTAGTGGACAAGATAGTTGCATTTCTCTGCACTTACCCAATCAGACCCCTCACAGTGAACTGGGAGATGCTACCAGGTCTCAGGTTGCTACCAGCAATAGGGACTAGCCCAGTGGCTGAACCAGAGGGACCTACTTTAGAGGGAAAGAGTTGGATTAAAATTAATGGTGCATGGAGGAAGGTGACATTGCTGCTGAGGGGAAGGGAGTTAATAAATCATTGTTAAATGGAACATCTAAGATAATCTTGATACACTGTGAGGAGCTTAGAGCAAGGAAATGAATATGCTCTCTTAGCTTTGACTCAGAAGGCCCTTGGGGTAAAGGACTCTGTTTGCCAAAACTTCTTCACTTTTGAAGAACCAAGAAGTGAGCTGACCACCGTGGAAAACAGATTGGCAGATCCTCAAAAAGTTAAACATAGAATCACCACATGGTTCAGCAAACCCAAAAGAATTAAAAGCAAGGACTCAAACAGATATGTGTACACCAATGTTCATAGCAGCATTATTCACAATAGCCAAAAGGTGGAAACCCACATGTACACCAACAGATGAGTAGATAACCCACAGTGTATATGTATAATGGAATATTACTCAGCTTTAAAAAGGAATAAAATTCGATATATGCCATAACATCGATGAACCTTGAAAACATCATGCTAAATAAAATAAGCCAGACACAAAAAGACATATATTATATGATTCCACTTATATGCGGTACCTGGATTTGGCAAATTCATGAAGACAGAAAATAGAATAGAGTTTTCCAGGGGCTGATAGCGAAAGGGGAAAGCAGAGTTATTGTTTAATAGTGCAGAGTTTCTTTTATTTATTTATTTAGAGACAGAGTCTCGCTCTGTTGCCCTGGGTAGAGTGCAGTGGCATCACCTGGTCAAACTCAGAGTACACCCATTAATAACAATCTGAGTTATGTGGTCACTTCTGTAAGCCTCAAACTGTTCTAAAACAAAAAGTTTATTTTAGGAAATAAACTTGGCCAATAATGGCAATGATGAAGATTTAAGAATGGTACCGGGGGGTATGATGGTAGAAGTTTATCCTCTGCAGGTCCCATCTGTTATAGTATTATGTGTAAAATAGGTATTTCCCCTCTTACTGTGGGTGGAAAACCATAAGGCCATAGGTGGGCAATTGGGACACTTGAATCACTGACAAAGGAAAAGAATTCAGTATAATTTAGTGGGCCTACATTCCGGAGAAGGAAAAGCCAGAAATCCAAAGCGAATGGTTATGAGAAGTGCAGTGACTTACCGAAAACAACCTTAGCCTATGGCCCTCAACATGTTTGGGTTTGAAATTTATTCCCTAAAAGTACTAAAGCAGTCAACTCAATGGCAACATGTTTAGTGGATCCAACAGCACTGGCCCACTCGAAACAAGAGCACTGAAGGACGATTAGGAGCTGGGCTAGGCATAATTTGCCCTTTCTATGAGGAAAGACATATTGATGAAAAAGACCTCCTAGTGCAAATAGAGTTGTCTCAAAGGCATCCTATTCCAGGAGAAAACACAAGGAGGTCCAAGTTGCCTGGAATGGTAACAGGGCACTGCAGTTAAAGCAGACACTAAGACAGCATGGCCACACCCAGCAATGGGAATGAATAGCTGGCATGTCAACACAGCCGGGTTAAGAGTCCAGGGACTAACCTAGACACAATGGCCAGAAATTCTCACAGCTGAAGTCCAGAGTCTGCTCTTCTGGGAGACACATCCCAGTGTATGAGATTTCTTACTGGAAAATGCAACCTATCAAAGTGCTTTAGCAGTTTTGGTGCCATAACTGATTTTAAATAGATTTCAAGTAGGACCAGAGGGCTTCCCCTAGAGGATACATGGGCCCTCTTGTTGCTTTCACTGGGAACCAAGATCTGTCAAAACATGTGACCTGAGAAAAGGAGTTTGGCTATGTCCTCAAGAAGTTCTGAATCCTGGAATAACAGAGACAAAGCCTCTAATCTGTACTCCCGTGAAAAATAATATATGATATATGAAAAAGGTTGATTTTGTTGGGAAAGACAATAATCAATGATAGATTAATTATGGCTTTTGATTAGTCAACAGAAGAGATCATAAAGTACAGATGGTCATTGATCAGGGAGGCAAAAGAATTGTAAAGTATGAGAAAGTTTGTGCTGGTATTATTGGATGGTTCAGCTGTCTGTTTAAGTGAATAGCAGCCCCTTGCTTGTTATTTGGAATACGCACACACACTTTGATTCTCTGCATGAATAGGGTCCCTGTTCCAAGGTGTTCTGTGCACATGTTTGTGGTTCCTGATTCAAGAGAGGAGGATGATAGGAGCTTGCACTTGGCCTTTCCAGACCTCTTGCTGTGAGATAGCCCTTGGCTGTGACACCATAGCCTTACATTAGTGCTGTTGCTCTCTTGTATCCATTTCCTGAAATAAACTATGGATTTGTAAGGATTGCCATTTGAGTCCTGTCATTTGAGGTCTTCAGCAATTCACACCTGTTCACCTACCATGCCGGGCAGTTTTTGGACACTAGCAAATGATCACTGAGTCTGCTGACGGGTTGAACTGAGAAGGATACCACCTCTTTGCTATTCCTGCCAAGAATGCTTAAAGCCTGAATCTAATCACAAGGAAACGGTCAGACAAATACAGGATGAGGGATCTTCTGCAAAAGATCTAGCCCCTACCCTTCAAAGGTATCAATGTCATGAAAAACAAGAACAAACAAATAAGTCTGGGCAACCATTCCGGATTAGAGATTGAAGAGACATGACCACTAAATGCAATGAATAATCCTGCACGGGACCCTGGACTTCAAAAAAATCTATAGAAGACATTATTGGGAAAATTTGGAAAATTCGGATATGGTCTGCTTATTGCATCAATGTTAAATCTCTGTTGTTACGTAGAAAAGTGTCCTTATTACCAAGAGATTTATAGTGATGTATTTAGGGATATTGAGTTATGATATTTGCATCTAACTGTCAAATGCTGCAGCCAGATGAGTGCTTATATATGCATTTGTGTGTGTGTGTGTGTGTGTGTGTGTGTGTGTGTGTGTGGAGAGAGCAAGAGAAGGGACAGAGAGAAAGCAAATGTAGCAAAATATTAAGCAATTTTTTCTACCCATACCTGCTACATAAGGGCTAAATAAATGTAAGATGTTGTAATTCTTGTACTTGGCAGTTAAATATGCACTTAGTGCCTCTCACTTTTTGTTGTATCGTACAGTCATCTAAGTCTTGAGCTATTTGACTTTTCATATTTTTATACTTTCCCATTTCTACTGGGTTGTAAGAACCTGTGCGCGCTTGCAGGTTGTCCAGCACTATTCTTTGTGTGTAACCTGGGCTCGACATATATTTAGGGAATAGAATTAATACAGTTTTAAAGAAAGAACCTTCAGCAGACCACCTGGCCCAGCCCCCACTGATGAGTGATTCTAAACACACAAAAAGATAGGATGAGTTGCTATTATTTACAAAGTGATAAAAGAAAGTTTCCACTTGAAATCGTGGTCATGGTCATTCATTCACCCCTCTGATTTCAAATTAGAAGACAGTGACCAGAGCCCCCGGTGACCACCCCCCGTAGCAGGTGCCATCAGAATTTCAGTTTCATTCTGACAACTGGTCCCTCTCTCAGTGCTTAGGTAAGTTTCTTCCATATTTAAGAAAGCTTACCTGTCTTCTGGCCGCCACCCCAAATCCAAGAAATTAGATTTCTTTCAGCTTCATTGACTTTTCATTAAGGGAGTGAGCAATTTTCCTCTGGCAGTGAAACCATCCAGCAGGTATGTAGTTCCATATATGAAAGTTAACCAGACACCTACCCCTGCACACAACTCATTATTCTTTCAAAGAGGGGCAGGTCTCAGAACCTTCCAAGAGGGTGATTCTACCCCTATAGGTCGAGTTCTGTATTGGCAACCACAGAGAGGTTGCCGGGGAAACCTGAGTCAGAAGCAGCTGAGTCACTTTTAAAACAAACTTCTCGAAGTGCCCATACTGTTACAATTCTGTGTTGTGCCATGGTTTGGATAGCTTTGTTTTTATACTCAGAACAATTTTTTCGATTTTCTAATTATAAAGCAACCATGATATTGTATAAAGTTAGGAATATAAAGAAAATATATTCAGGATTTTAAAACAATTTTGGAACATTATGCTAGGGGAGTTTTCTACATAATTATTCTTAAAAGCTTTTTAAAATGAATAATATTAATAGGTGTACCATAATTAAAACATTCCCCTATACAACAATTTAAACAGTGAATTTTTTTTACTTCTGTAGTCAATATTTTTTATATTCATTTTTATTGTGTTTCTGATCAGTTTCTTAGGGTACATTTCTAGAAATGAGATTACTATGCCACAAAGTAAAAGGATTTTTAAGGCTCATGACACACTGTACTGAACTGTTCTCTGGAAATGTTACAATTTGTGCATCCATCAATGACGTACATTTTTCTGTACAATCATAGGCATAAAATACTAGCCTAAATTTTCATCTTCACCAATTTGATAAGGGAAAAATTATATTTTGTTATTGAATTATTTTACATTTCTTTGATTACTAATGAGGTGGAATATTTTTCACCTGTTGTTGGCCCTTTGTATGTCTGAATAGTGAATTGTTTGTGTCCTTTGCACATTTTTAAATTTTTAAATGTCTTTACGTACATATTTGAAAAAGTTCTTCGTATGTGAAGGTTATTAACCCTTTATCTGCCACATGCAGTTTGTCATTTGTTTTTATTTTGTTTTTGTTTGTTCTTTATTTTATAAAAACTACTTAGTCCTAGATGGGCATTACTCCTTATTAAACAACTAATAAAATATGTGCTATACAATCATACATTTAAAACATGGGAAGACAACCAATATCTTGAAGTACATGAAGACAAACTCCAGGAGAAAACATTAAATGCATTCAACCTAACTAAAAGGATCTGGAATTCACTTACAGATTGCTTAGTTGGAAAAGGAATTAGTGTTTAAGAAATGCTTTCGCTGATGGGAAAATAAATCTAACAAAACCAGCATGTAAAAACACTGATTTACAAAGCCAAAATATCCCTTACTCTCATTTACTGTATACCCTAAATGAGGTTCTCATTAAATGAAAATCAAGTGTTAAATGCCCATCAATGTGTGAAAAGGGAATTTAATTGTTCAAGTACTAGATACAACTTCATATTCATTTTTTATAATTTATAAGCTACTATTGTTACTAACTATAACAATATTATTACTAAACATACTATATCATTTACTTCTGCTATTGCTTTTATCTTTATAGTATAATATAAAACTTCCATCCAATATATTATGGCCCTGTTTTCAATCTATTAATAACACCTTAAAAAAATAAAGTTCTAGATACAAAGTTGGTGGTTTAAGGCTCAGTAAACAGTAACTAAGCAAACATCTTATAACAGATTTTTCCTCATTAAGAGAATATGATAGTCAAAAGTTTTTTCTTTTCTTTCTTTTGTGAGCTTGATTCATATTACACTATTCTATCCAAATTTTTCCACTAAGAAATCTGCAAAGAAACATAAGGTTGGTGAATGGCCTCCAAGCCATTGTTATGGGTTTGTTTTTGTTTTTTAAGCCCCAAAAAACCTTTGAAAATAGGTCTTTAGTTCTGGCAGCAGATCAGAACAAAGTCTCAAAAATTCCCATTTCCTTCAAAAAATTTCAACCAACGAGCTCTCACACTGTTGTTGTATGCTTTTTACCCATGTGGCCGGCAAAAGTACCTCTCTCACCAATTCACCCCTGTCTTTCAAAAGATCATACACCTGCTCTAAAAGCAGGTTTGTTCTTGTTAGGAAGACATTTTGTGTTTTCGGATCTCAGTGAAAGATGTGTTTTTCATGTATATAGGGCTCAGCCATGGCGACCTGAACTTACCTCTCCTCTGACTCTCCTTCTGCTCCTTGAGCTTTTGGTACAATCACCTCCTTTGCAAAAGCGGAGGACGATGTAGAGCAGACCGTCCCCTCCCTCCTGCAACCCCTTGCAGGCGACAATGTCGGGGTGCTTCAGATGAGAAAAGGGCTGAGCTTCCCATTCAGCAGGAGGAATGTTGGAGGTTCAGTTTTTTGATGCTTATACTGCCTGCTGTCCCAAGGGTGCCACACAAGCATCACCTCCCCGTGGCTGCCCCTGCCAACCACCCACAGGTAGCAGCAGGTGGCCAGGGGCATGGTCCCCACGTGGGCCCACAGTCAGACTGCAGTGCTGGGCCACAGGAACTGCTACAACATCGTGCCACATCCTTTCATGCCACCCTCCCTGGCTCTTCCTCTTCTCTTTCCTCTTCCGCTCTTAAGGACCCTGTGATTACCCTGGGCCCACCTGGATAGTCCAGGATAATCTCCCTACTTTAAGGCCAACTGACTAGAAACCTTCATTCTAACCTTAATTCCCCTTTGCCATGCCCCTAACATATTCACAAATTCCAAGCATTAGGACATGGACACCTTGGGATGACCATGACCACACCTCCCACAGCTGAGCCAAATGCAGATTTCCTTTTTATCTGCCTTTGGTGTTATACATAGAATGACTGTCCACCAGCGTAAGGTAAAAGAAACATTTATATTTTTCCTCTTTGGAATACACATTCCACCAATGCAAGGTAAAGGAAATCTTTAAGTCCAACAAAAGGTAAAGGGAATATTTTCATGTATTTTACTCTAGTTCTTTCACCATTTCATGTTTTAAGATTTGTCTCTTTAATCTATGTGGAATTGAATTCATGGTAGTGTGAGATGAAGTTTGCCTTTATTTTCCAAAAATCAGTACTTCGTGGTATACAACTGCGGGTGGGTCACAATCATTTGTGACAAAGAGTAAGTGCCAATGGCTGGCTGGGATTGTACACACTCCCTGCTACTCATTCTTAGCTGGACTCCGTTCTACCATTAAAGCATCCTGCCATTATAATTTTTTTTGTTTTATTTATTTATTTTAGAGACAGGATCTCGTATGTGACCCATGCTCACCTGAAATCTTGGGCTGAAGTGACCCTTCCACCTCAGCCTCCCCAGTAGCTGGGACTACAGGTGTGCACCACCACCCTTGGCACATGCTACCATTAAAGCTGGCTCTACCTAAGTGCATTGTACCTGGGCACTTGTCACATGGAAAAGAAACTCGTGAATCGTTGAAATACTTGTTTTTTAAAAACTTTCAATTTTGAAATAATTAAACATTCACAGGAAGTTGCTAAAAATAGTAGAGAGGTCTCCTGTACACACGTTCCTCCAATGGGAATATCGTACATAGAGTACAATATCATAACCAGAAAAATCAACATAGATACAATTTACGGACCTTATTCAGATTTCACCATTTTTACATGCACTCATTTGTGCATACACACATGTGTGTCATACTGTGCAATTTTATCACATATACAGATGTGTGTAACCATCACCACCACCACAGAGCAACTCCCTCATGCTACCCCTCCACCCTGCCCATAACCCCTGGAAACCACTATTCTTTTCTCTGTCACCCTAATCTTTTCATTTCAACACTGTTATATGAAGGGAATCATACCATATGTCACTTTTTGAGATTAGATTTTTTTTCACCCATCCTAATGCCCCTGAGATCCATCCAAATTGTTGTACATATCAAGGGTTCTTCCTGGCCCAGCGTGGTGCCTCATACCTGTAATCCCAGCACTCTGGGAGGCCAAGGCGGGAGGATCACTTGAGGCCAGGAGTTAGAGACCTGCCTGGGCAATGTAGCCAGACCCCATCTCTACAAAAAGTAGAAAAATTAGCCGGGCATGGCGACATGCACCTGTAGTCCCAGCCACTCGGGAGGCTGAGGCAGCAGGATCGCTTGAGCCCAGGAGTTGGAGGCTGTAGTGAGCTATGATGACACCACTGCACTCTAGCCTGGGTGGCAGAGTGAGAGCCTGTCTCAAAAAAAAGAAAGAAAGAAATACAGAGTTCTTCCTTTTGGCTGGGCGCAGTGGCATGTGCTTGTAGTCCCGTGGGAGGCTGGGGCGGGAGGATCGCTTGAGCCCAGGAGGCTGAGACTGCCCTGGGAATCTCTATCCCACCTCGAAAAAAAAAAGGGGGTTCCTCCTTTTGACTGCTGAGTAGTATTTTATTGTATGGATGTACCACAGTTTGTTTATCCATTCACCCATGGAAGGACATATGGAATGTTTCTAGTTTGAGGCTACTCGAAATAAAGCTGCTATTAACATTTGTTATTAACATTTGTGCACAGCTTTTTTTTTTGGAGACAGGGTCTCCACTCTGTCTCCCTGGCTAGAGTGCAGTGGCATCATCACAGCTCACTGCAACTTCAAGCTCCTTGGCTCAAGCCATCCTCCTGCCCCAGCCTCCCGAGTAGCTGGGACTACAGGCGCGCGCCACTGTGCCCAGCTAATTTTTCTGTTTTTGGTAGAGACAGAGTCTTGCTCTTGCTCAGGCTGGTCTTGAACTCCTGGCCTCAAGCGATCCTCCCATCTCGGCCTCCCAGAGTGCTAGGATTACAGATGTGAGCCACCATGCCTGGCCTGTGCACAGCTTTTAACATAAACATGAGTTTTCATTTCTCTGGGGTAAATGCCCAGGAGTGCTATTGCTGGGTTGTATGGTAAGTGTATGTTTTATAAGAAACTGCCAAATGATTTTCTAGAGTAGCTGTAGCATCTACATTCCACCAGCAATGTATAAGAGATATAGTTTCTTTGCATCGATACCAACACTTGGTATTGTTAGTATTTTTTAACTTTAGCCATTCTAGTCGGTGTGTAGTGGTAGCTCATATGGTTTTAATTTTCATTTCTGTCATGGCTAATGATGTTGAACATCTTTCCATGTGCTTATTAATAATTATGCCCATTCCTCCCTTCCCCCAGCCCCTGGTGATCTTTATTCTACTTTCTGTCTCTATGAATTTGCATATTCTAGTGAACTCATACAAGCGGAATCATACAATATTTGTCTTTTTGTGTCTAGCTTATTTCACGAAGAACAATGTTTTCAAGGCTTATCCATGTTGTGGCATGTATTAGAATTTCCTTCATTTTTATGGCTGAATAATATTCCATTGTATGGATATAGCACATTTTGTGTATTCATTCATCTGTTGGCGGACATTTGAGTTGTTTCCACCTTTTGGCTATTGTGAATAACGCTGCTAAAAACACTGGTGTGCATGTGTTAAGGGCTGAATTGTATCCCCCCCAAAAATTTATATGTTACAGCCCTAACCCTCAGTATCTCAAAATGTGACCATATTTGAAAATAGGATCTTTACAGATGTAATTAAGTTAAAATGAGGCCATTAAGATAGACTCTAATACAATATGACTGGTGTGCTTATAAGAGGAGTTTGGGCACAGTCATGTATAGAAGGCTCCTTAAGTGAAGACATGGGGACACGACAGCCATCTACAAGCCAAGGAGAGAGGCCTCAGAAAGAACCAACCCTGTTGACACCTTTGTGTTAGACTTCCAGCCTCCAGAATGTGAGACAATACATTTCTGTTAAGCCTCCCAGTCTGTGGTACTTTGTTACGGCAGCCCAGGCAAACAGATACAGTATCTGTTTGAGTCCCTGATTTCAATTCTTTTGGGTATTACACCTGGAAGTGGATCATATGGTAATTCTATGTTTAACTTTATGAGGAACTGCCAAACTGTTTCCCACAGTGACTGCACCATGTTAATTTCTAACAGCAACACACCAGGGTTCCAGTTTCTCCACATCTTCCCCAACATTTATTATTTTCTGCTTTTTCAACAATAGACATCCTGAAGGGTATGAAGTGGTATCTCATGGTTTTGATTTACATTTTCCTGATAACTAGTTATGTTGAGCATCTTTTCAAATGCTTATGGGCTATTTGTATATCCTCTCTGGAGAAATGTCTGTTCAAGTCTTTTGCCCATTTTTGAATTCGGTTTTTGGGCTTTTTTGTCGTTGAATTGGAGAAGTGTTTTATACATTCTGTTTATTCAACTCATCAAATATATGATTTGCCAATATTTTCTCCCATTCTGTGGACTGTCTTTTCACTTACTTGATAGCGCCTTTTGATGCACAAAAGTTTTAAATTTTGATGAAATCCAATCAATCTTTTTTAGTTGTTGTTGCCTGTGCTTTTGGTGTCACATCCAAGAAATCATCATAAAATCCAAAGTCATGGAGACTTTCCCCTATGTTTTATTCTAAGAGTTTTATAGTTTTACCTCTTATGTTTAGATCTTTGATCCATTTTGAGTTAATTTTGTATATGATGTAAAGTAAGGGTCCAATTTCATTCTTTTGCATGTGGATATCCAGTTTTCCCATCACTATTTGTTGAAAAGACTGTCTTTTCCCCATTGAATGGTCTTGTACCTATCTTCTTTGGTGAACTTTCTGCTCAAGCCTTTGCTCATTTTCTAACTGAATTCTTCTTTTTTTCTTTAGAGACAGGGTCTTGCTCTGTCACCCAGGCTATAGTGCAGTGACATGATCATAGCACACTGCAGCCTTGAACTCCTCCTACCTCAGCCTCCCTCCCAAGTAGCTGGGATTATGGGCACATGCCACCATACCTGACTAATTTCTTTTTTTTGTAGAGATGGTGTCTCGCTATGTCACCCAGGCTGGTCTCGAACTCCTGGCATCAAATGATCCTCCTGCCTGGACCTCCCAAAGCACTGGATTACAGGCATGAGCCACCGCACCCAGCCCTGAATTCTTTTTTAACTGTTGAGTTGACAGTGTTCTTTATATATCATGGATATTAGTCCTTCGTTGGATATGTGACTTGCAAATATTTTCTCACAGTCTCTGTCTTATCATATCATTCTATTAATAGGGTCTTTCACAGAGCAAAAGTCTTAAACTTTGATCAAATGATTTTTAAATTGATTTTTTTCTTTTATAGATCGTACTTCCAGTGTCATGTCTAAGAATTCTTGACCTAGTCCTAGGTCCCAAAGACTTTTTTCTCTGTTTTCTTCTAAAAGTATTATAAAAGTTATAGCACTTATAGTTAAGTGCAGGGTTTTGTGGGGGTTTTTTTGCTTATGGATGCCTAATTGCTACAGTACCATTTGTTGAAAACCTTTCCTTCTTCCGTTGAGTTGCTTTTGCACCTCTGTCAAAAATCAGTTGGGAAAAAAATTCAGTTAGTTGTACATGTACATGTCCATTTGGGGTTCTTTATTCTGTTCCATTGATCTAGGTGTCTATCTGTCCACTAACACTGCACCATCTTGATTACTGTACCTATATGGTAAATCTTAAAATTGGGTAGATAGAGTGATTCCTTCTGCTTTATTCTTCTTTTTAAAAAGTGTTTTAGGTCTCCTTTGCCTAGTTCATTTGCCTTTACATATGAATTTTAGAATATGCTCATCTAGACCTACAAAAAATCTTGTGTGTTTTTTTTTTTAATTTATAAAGAAAAGAGGTTTATTTGGTTCATGATTCTACAGGGTATACGAGAAGCATGGTACCAGCTGCTTCTGGGGAGGGCTTCAGGGAGCTTCCAATCAAGGTGAAAGGTTTTTTTGTTTTTCTGTTTTTTGCTTTTTGGTTTTTTTTAGAGACAGGGTCTTGCTCTGTCACTAAGTGGGAGTGCAGTGATTGCTGGGGTGCAATCATAGCTCACTGCAGCCTCAAACTCCTGGGCTCCAGTGAGCCTCTTGTGGGGATTTTGATAGGAATTTCCTTAAACCTATAGGTCGGTTTAGGGAGAACTATCTTTACTATGTCAAGTCTTTCAATCTATGAACACAATATGTATCTCCAGTTGTTTAGCTCTTTCTTGATTTCTTCATCGGTATTTTGTAGTTTTCCGAATAGACATCCTGTACATGTATTGTTACATTTATACCTTAATATATTATTTTTGAACATTTGTAAATGGCATTGTATTCTATATTTGGTTTCCACCTATTAATTGCTGGTATATAGATATACAATGAATTTTCTTGTATCTAGATAATTTTATTTTGATTTAAGCAAAAGAGCAGCAAATGTCTGGCATCCTTTACTGCACAGCGCCTATTTACTTCCCATTTATATTTGTCTTCTTTGCTGTGCATATTTCTTTTTTCTTTTTTTGCAAACATTTACTCCTAGATACATCTTAGCAAAATTACCAGGGGAACCTTAATAAAAACAAAAGCCTAAATTATATATGGTACATAGTCTGTAAAGCAAATCAACTTTAAATAATAGTGTCTTAGCTTAAAAACAAAAAGCTTAAAGCAAATGCCACAATTTGACCTGAAGGATTTGCCTGAAAAAATTTTAAAAGCTAAAAATGAGTTTGACGGCTGCTGTTCTGATTTTTTTAAAGACTCATTGGAATATAACTCACCATAAAATTCACCTTTTAAAAGTGTGCAATTGAGTATTTTGAGTATATTCACAAAGTCGTGAAACCATCCCCACTATCTAATTCCAGAACATTTTTACCACCACAAAAAGAAACCCAGTACTCACTAGCAGTCACTCCTTGTGTCCCCTCCCCTCAGCTCCCGACAACCGAGAATCTACTTTCTGTCTCTATGGATTTCCCTATTCTGGAAATTTCATATAAATAGGATCATGCAATATGCAGCATTTTGCATCAGGCTTCTTTGACTTAGCACAATGTTTTCGAGGTTTATCCGTGTTACAGCGTGTTTATATATATGCATACAGGCAGTCCCCGGATGCGGATGACCAACTTAGTTCTGTACTTACAAACAGGCTCCCAAGTCTCCTTATAAGGATAATTTATAATTAAATAATCCAATTAACAGTTCAGGAACCAGTTTCTTGCACATGTGTCAAACCCACATGGCAAAAGTGGTTCGTTGGCATAACATCTTTAGAGAAGCAGCCGACAGAGACACAGGAACACAAAGAATCAGAAGACCCAGAGCCAAGAAAGTTTATGACAAAAGAAGGAGCTGAAGCCTTTCGTCTCATTGAAGCAGGATGTGCTAAGCTTGAAGAGCAAGATCCTAACGTTGAGCGGTTTACGAAGGTTTACCGTGCAGTCAGTGAGAACATCAGCTGCTACAAGGCCATTTATGATGAAAAAAAAGAAAAAGGCTGTGCAGACAACCTGAGACACCTTTTGCAAGAAACCACCTTCAGTGGTAAGTTCCCACTGTCCAGCAACAGAATCAAACCCTGATTCTTCACCCTCACCTCCATCCTCTCCAGCACCGTCTCCATCATCACCTTCCCATTAGTGTCAGCCAGACTTCTCACCTCAAAAATGCCCCTTCCCGTAAGCAAGACATTGATGCAATATTAGGTGAGTGTTAACCTTTAATATTCTTCTTTGAAATTTCTTCTATCTCCTGTCTAAACTTTTTGTATGAGTTTGTTTTTATGTTCTGCTTGTTTGAGTTAAAAGAAAGAGTACAATAGTTTCTGTAAGTTATTATTACAGTACAGGGGTATTATTATCATTATAGTATTACACTGTATTATTATTACCACATATGAGCCATTATAGTAGCAGTAGTTTTATTACCGTATATGTGCTGTTCATTAGGGATCCGGCTCACATACAAATCCGACCTAAAGACATTCTCAGGAACGTATCTCATCCATAACCCGGGCACTGCCTCTATATAAATATATCAGTATTTCATTCCTTTTTATGGCTGCATAATATTCTGCTTATTTTGTTTATCCATGCATCGCTGGATGGGCATTTGGGTTGTTTCAAACTGACTTAATAAATTTTTTAAATCAACCTCTTTATTTTGAAATATTTGTAGATTGACCTGCAGAAGTAAGGAATAATACATAGAGATCCCACCTACCCTTCACCCAGTTTCCTCTAATGCTAACTACAGAACAATATCATAACTAAGAAATTTACACTGATAAAATTGTTGATTCTATGTATATTTGACCAGTTTTACATGCAATCATTTGTGTGTGGCTTAGTTTTACACAATTTTATCACATGTGTAAACTTGTGTAATCACCACCGCAGTCAAGATGCAGAACAGGTCCACACCACAGGCATCCATTGTGCTCCCTTTTGTAACAATACCCAGCTCCCTCCCACCCCTTCCTGCACCTCTGTAAACCACACTGTTCTCCATCTCTATAATTTTGTCATTTCAAGAATATTATACAAATAGAATCATACTATATGTAACCTTTTGGGATTAGATTTTTCAGTCATCTTATATCCCTTGATATCCATCCAAATTATGTATCAATAGTTCATTACTAGGCCATGTGCAGTGGCTCACGCCTGTAATCCTAGCACTCCGGGAGGCCAAGGCAGGAGGATCGCTTGAGCCCAGGAGTTTGAGGTTGCAGTGAACTATGAAGATGCCACTGTACTCTACCCAGGGTGACAAAGCAAGACTATCTCAAAAAAAAAAAAAGTTCATTACTTGTATTATTGAGTATTAATAGTATTACATTATATGAATGTACCACAGTTTATTCACTGGTTGAAGGACATTTGGGTTGTTTCCAGTTTGGGGCTATTATGAATAAAGGCGCTATGAATATTCGTGTACATGATTTTGTGTGAATGTAAGTTTTCATATCTCTGGGATAAATACCCAAGAATGCAATTTCTAGGTTGTGTGGTAATCACACCCTTATTTTTGTAAGAAACTGCCAAACTATTTTGCAGGGTAACTGTACTATACTACATTCCCATCAGGATTGTATGAATGATCCACTTTCTCCACATCCTTGTTGGCATTTGTCTGGAGATATTTTTGATTGTCACAGCTGGGGGAAGAGGAAATATTATTGCCATTTAGTTGGGAAAGGCAAGGAATGCTACTTAGTAACCTACAATTCATAGGACACCCACCCCACACACGTAACAAATGATTACCTGGCCAGGTGTCAACAGTGATGAGGTGAGAAGTCATGCTTTAGCTACTTAGAAAACCACATCAGTCAATGTTATAATTTTTGCTTCATCTGTCAAGCATAATTTAAAAACTGAAGAGGGTAGTTTGTTATATTTACCTGAATTTGTCCCCTTTCCCTTGTTATTTCATTATGAATGTCCAAGTTTCCTACATTTATCATTTCCTTTCTGTTTGAAGAACTGCCTTTAGCCATGCTTTCAGGGCAGGTCTGCTGCTGACAAATCCTCTTGGTTTTTCCTTTGCCTGAGGATGTCTTTATTTCATTTTCATTCCTAAAGGCTATTTTTGGTGGTAGTTGTTTTGTTAAGCACTTGAAAAATGTTATTCCACTTTCTTCTTGTCTCCATGGTTTCTGAAGAGAAATCCGCTGCCATTCAAATCACTGTTCCACTATAGGTAATGTGTCATTTGCCATCTAACTACCTTCAAGACTTTTTGTCTTTAATTTGGAGAGATTTATAACATGTCCTGGCATGGATTTCTTTGATTTTATCCTGTTTGTGGTTCACTCAGCTTCTTCAATCTGTAGCTTTCTGCCTTTGGACAAATTTGGGAGATTTTTCAGCTGCTATTTAATATTTTTTTAGCCATACACTTTTTCTCCTCTCCTTCTGGGACTCCAGTGACAAAAATGCTAGATCTGTTAAAATTGTCCTACAGGTCCCTGAACCCGCATTTAAAATGTAAAATTTAAATAATATTGCTCTATCTCCCAGTACACAGATCCATTCCTCATCATCTCCATTCTGATATGGAGCCCATCAGTGAGTTGTTTTTTTTTTAATTCAGTTATTGTAGTTTTCAGTTCTTTCCAGCACCATTTTATTTTTCTTTCTTTCTCTCTTTTTTTTTTTTTTTTTTTTTGTGAGCTGGGTTATCACTCTGTCCCCCAGGCTGGAGCGCAGTGGCACTATCACAGCTCACTGCAACCTCAAAGTCCTGGGCTCAAGAGATCCTCCCTCCTCGGCCTCCCGAGTAGCTGGGACTACAGGCGTGCGCCACCTGCCCAGTTTAGCTTTCAGTTCTAAAATTTCCATTTGGTTCTTTTTATCTTCAATGGCTTTGCTGGGACTTTTTCATTTGTTTCAAGTATGTTTTTCTTTGCTCATTGGTGCATTTTTTATGATGGCTTCTTTAATATCCTTGTTGGACTCTTAGTACCTGTCTGGATTCTTTGTCAGATAATTCCAACATGTGTGTCATTTTGGTTCAGATATGATGAGTGCGTTTTTATTGTATCGTGAACATTGGGGTGTTATGTTATGAGACTCTCAATCTGACTTAAATATTGTTTTTAGCAGAACTCTGCTAACACCACACTGGTGGGGAAAGAGAGGTGCTACATCATTACCACCAGGGAAGGGTAGAAATCCAGGCTCCCTGCTCAGCTCCCACCAACACTATTCCAGAGGTGAGGAGGAGGAACACTTTATTCTCACCAGGCAGGGTGGAAGTTCAGTCTCTGCTCCATCTGAACTGACACTGTGGAGAGAGAGATGTGCCCCACATTCCACAGGGCAGGGCTGGAGCTCCGGGCTCCCCATCCAGCCTTCATCAACACCACAGGGAGGGGAAGGGGGCCTCATTACCACCAGGTGTGGAAGTCCAGGCTCCTATACATTCCAGACTGCCTACGGATGAAGGCTACAACCCAGAAATGCCAAAAGGAACAAACCAAAAAAACCCCCAAAGTAAGCTTGTAGTCCAGCCAAAGGAAAGGGAAAAGGATAGTCTACCAAATCAGAAAACATTTGTCAAACCCACACTCCTCCAAGCACCATAGGAAAAAACAAAACAAAACACTATATCCCATCAATGAGACTATTATTACACCTAAAAACAGTAAAAGTAATGTTCTAATATCATCTAATATACAATTCATATTCAAATTCTTGAAATTGTTCCCTGTCTTTTATAGCTTTTTTCCTCTTCTTTGGTTATGTCTCATTAGTCTTTTCGTTTCTAGATCAGTCCCTTTCTCTGCCCCCACCATGATATAGACTTTTTGAAGAGACCAGACAAATTATCTTAGGAAATGTCCCATGTTTTGGATTTGTGTCCACATTTTTTTCACCCCTGTATTTCCTGTAAACTGGAATTTAGATTTAAAGACTTGATTAGATCCCAGCTAAAAATTAGTGGCAAGAGTATTTCTTAGGAGGTGCTATGTACTTCATGTTGCATTACATCAGGAGACTCGTGATGTCTGTCCTGCTATTCACGATACAGGTTGAGCATCCCGGATACAAAAATTCGGAATGCTCCAAAATCTGAAACTTTTTGAGTGCCATGATGCCAGAAGTGGAAAATTCCACTCCTGACACCTTTGCTTTCTGATGGTTCAATGTACACAGACTTTGCTTCATGCACAAATTAAAAATATTGGATAAAATTACCATCAGGCTATGTGTATAAGGTGTATAATGAAACATAAATAAATTTCATGTTTAGACTTGGGTCCCATCCCCAAGATACCACATTATGTATATGCAAATATTCCAAAATCTGAAAAAATCTAAACTCCAAAACACTTTTGGTCCCAAGCATTTCAGATGAAGGATACTCAACCTGTATTAAGTTTGATTGCAGATTGAAAGGCGTGACCAGCAGTTCTCCATTATAAAGGAATGCTTTTCTCTTTTAAATTTATCGTGTAACCTGTGGGGAATACTTTAGCACAATAGGAATATCATGTTTTGCAACAACTTTGCACCTTAGAATCACTTGGTCGTCTTCACTCAAATCAATTTCATCGGAGGTTGCAAAACCATGATTCTTTAAAAAATTTTTATTGTAGTAAAATACACATAACGTGAAATGTACCATCTGAACCATTTTTAAGAGTACAGTTCAGTGGCACTAAGTACATTAATATTGTTGTGCAACCATCACCACCATCCATCTGTGGAATGCTTTAGCTCCCCAAGTGGAAACTCTATGCCCATTAAACAATAACTCCTCATTCCCCAGCCCCTGGCAACCACCATTCTACTTTCTGTCTCTACGAATTTCATTATTCTAGGTACCTCATATAAGTGGAATCATACAGTATTTGTCTTTTTACGACTAGCTTATTTCACCTAACATAATGTCCTCGTCAAGTTTCATCCATGTTGTAGCATTGTTGATGAACCCACGAGAGGGAGTTCTCTGTTGCTGGCTGCACAGAAAGCCAATCACTGAGACAATGAGGATTGTCAAGGAAGAAAGGAGATTTACTGCAGAGGACGTCACCTGGGAGGTGGCAGGAATGGACTGCCTCAAAACTGCCTCCCTGACCTAGGGGGTCAGGAGTTTTTCTGGAGGTGGCATGAATAATGCACGAAGTGAGTGAGCTTCATTACATGTTTGGGGCGAAGTGCAGGGCATGCAAGTGCAGTGAGAAATCACACTAGTATGTACATTGCATGATCAGAAAAAGGCGGATAAGTCCCTCCCAGGGTGGGGATTTTATTAGTAGTATTGTAATGAGCTAGGGGTTGATGTGGGTCATTCTTTCAGCCTTGTGCACAGGTGGAACGTGGGGAGTGGGTTCCTGAGTGGGTCCTTGGGCATGATCTGTGGTGGGTGTCACTTATCTTATCTTCTCCGGACAAACAGGTGGTGTAAGGCTTAATAGTCATCTCGTGGCTGCAAGGAGTTTCAGCCATTTCAGGGGGAAAAAACTCAAAAGGGAATGCTTTAGTGCAACAGAAAGTTACAAAGTTCTGGTCAGCAAATCTTACTGGGAACTTGAAACATAAGAGAACTATAAAAAGGGGTTTTTGCTTATGGAGCCGGTTATAGCACGTCATGATTTCCTTCATTTTAAGGCTGAATGATACTCTATTGTATGTATATACCACATTTTGCTTAAACATTCATCCATTATGGACATTTGGGTTGCTTCCACCTCTTGGCTATTGTGACTAGAACTGCTATGAATGTGGGTGTGCAAATATCTCTTGAAGATCCTCCTTTCAGTTCTTTTTGGTATATATCCAGAAATGGAATTGCTGAATCATATGGTAATTCTATTTTTAATTCTTTAAGGAATGGCCACACTCTTTCTCATAGTGGCTGTACCATTTTACATTCTCACTAACAGTGCACAAGGGTTCCAATTTTTTTAGTGGGTGTGAAGTTGTATCTCACTGTGGTTTTGATTTGTATTTCTCTAATGGTTGGTGATGTTGAACATCTTTTCACGTGCTTATTGGCCACTTGTATATCTTCTTTGGAGAAATGTCTATTTGAGTCTGTGGTATAATAAATATATTTGGTCTTAGTCCCCAGTTCCTGATGACATTCCTAAAACCCTTGGAATTTCCCAATAGGAGTCTTTTGTTATTCATAACAACCTCCTTTAGATCACACCTGAGTTTATGCTAATGAGGTGATTTAGGGTGGGGCCCTAGATAATCTCAGGATGGGGCTGGTCACCAGAAAGACCAAGTGATCAGAGGATTGGAACTTTCAGCCCCACCTCTAACTTCCTATAATTGATACCCAATTGATGGGCAGCTTTCATGGCCAGCCTCCCACCAGCTGTGCCATGGTGCCACCTGCCCAGGGCAGGGGTGGCCACCATCACACTCTGCCCCAAGACACCACAGGCACCCCAGGCATGCACACCCGGCCATTCCTGAGTGCCCAGGCTCTGGCTAGAGTGGTCACAGGGTACAAACAGGAAGACCAAGAACCTGTCCTGGGGAGGCAGCACTATGCCTGAACCAAGGCTCCAAGCCCCCAGTTCGTGCCCCATTGGTTCTATCTGACTTCACAGACAAAACACAAACTCAAAGAAAAATTATTAAGAATTTCAGGATGGCAACCACGGAGCATTAAAGTTCAAGCACAGGGCCCTGTGCAACCACACTTCTGTGTTTCTCACTCAATTTTGTGGTTTTATTCATATAGATTTCAAAAGCTCTTATTTCTAAGTGATTTATATTTGTTTCTATTGTAAATAAAATTTTTCCCCATTATATTTTGACAACCCAAAATAAGTGACTGAGGCAAAGATCTGAATCAATGGAGGTTTATTAAGCCAAACTTTGAGGACACGCCCGGCAAAAACACAAAGCACACACACATCCATGGCAGTTTTTTCCGAAGAGGGACTTGGAAACGGGGATAGGGCATACAGAAAGAAAAAGGAGGGCTTCGGGCAGTGAGACTAATGGTTACATTCTTGTGAGACCCAGGAAATGCACATTTTACATAAGATACGGTGACTGTTTGAAGAGAAAAAGGCAGTGAAGAAAATCGATTACATAGATGTCCCCTGGTGGGAGGAAGCGTGATTGATCTTGTCTCTGCTCTGCACCTGGGAAAATAAACTCGTAATCAACATTGTTAGTGTGGAATTGAACAGACTTTAGTTTTAGGAGCTAGACTTAGCCTGCAGACCCAAAGTTACAATTTGCATGTCCTTGTTTAAGGGAGGCCAGCAAGGAATTTCCTTATGAATGATCTGTGGGGATGTCCTTGTAGATGCCTTTGAGGCCTTTTATCTTTTCTAGGGGATCTGGCTTAGGCATAAAGTGAGCAACAGCTCTTCATTTGGAAGGGAGTGTTGCATGACTCAGCCTCCAGGCTTGACCTTCTCTTTTGTATATGGAGTTGGGGAGGGTGGTCCTGAGATTTTTATTTTCCATTACAATTTGGTAACTGGTCAGGAATGGTATATGTGAAGGTCACTTTGTATAGTTACTTTTTACGGCTATTTTAGCATTTCATCTCTCATCATTCTAGTGAGATGAAATGCTAAAATTTAACAGTTCTAGTATCAATTCTCTTAGGTTTTGTACATAGTAAAATTATCTACAAATAATAGCTATCACTTGTTCTGCGTCATTTAATCCAGGCAACCCCTTGAAGCAAGTAATATTATCCCTATTTCACAGTCGAGGTATCTGAAACATGAGAGACCTGCCTAAAGCCAAAGAGCTAGTAAGAGGCAGAATCAAAATTCAAAACCACATCCAAGCCTTCTAGCTCCAGAGTTCATGTCCTCACCACCAGATGGTCTCTATATTGATTAGATTAACTTCTTTTTCTGCTGCTTTTATTTCTGTTTGAAGACTTAGTACCTTGGATATAACTTCCAGAATAATGTTAATTGTGGTGATAGCAAATATTTTTGTCTTTCTCTTAATTTTAACTGGAAATTCTCTAATGTTTCATTTTTAAGTATGATGATGGCTATGCATTAAAAAGGAAACCTTTGTAACTGAGAATATTGGTAATAATGTACATTCTTTTAATAAAGAACCAAAAATCAATCTATTTGGAAGAGGGATGGATTGTGAAACTTTATTAATAAAGACTTCTGTTCCAAAGGTTTATTCCAATCACGTTTACAGTACATAAAATACCAACACTTTCTTGTTAAGAATACAGAAACTCTGGCCATTGTATTGATGCTGACTTAGATAGTAGCCTCTACATAAGGCAAGAGCCCATATCTGAAGAATTCTGACCAATATGAGATATTTACAAAAAACCAATTCAACAACCTCCTTTAAAGATACGTAAGAAACCCAAAGAAGTTAGCTTTTGTAGGAGGCTGATATGCACATTTTATTTAACAAGCATAATGTACAACTAAAAGAACTGTGTATTCCCAGGAGAGTTAAGACTATGCATACCTGGATTAGCACCTAGAAAGTATGTAGAAAATAAAAAAGAAGGGGAAAGCTTTCTACTAAAATCATTTGAGGTTATTCTAACAGAAGATTCTCACCAGCATTTGATAGTAACTCATTACCTTCCATGTGAGCTTAGTGACCACTGACTTGGTTAACTGCTTTGTGTCTTCAGTGCTTTATGATATTAGATGTGTCAAGTTTGATATATTTTATATGTAAATTTAAATAAAAGATTATTGGAAAAATAAGAGAACCTTTCTCAACTGGTTGTGTGAAGTGACATTGTTCACAAATGGTGCCCTGGGGAATCACTCACAATTTCACAAGTACACTTGTACATCTGTAGAAGTCACTGATTGGAAGAAGAATCACCAATGGTATATTTAGGTTGTGAAAGGATCCATTAGGATTAGAAAAGGTTCTACAATGCAGGTAGCTATAGAGTCTCACTGAATGAGATATTTTACTCATTAGTTAACATTATACTGTGCATTTAATGCAATATTCTTTGGTTACATCATATGAACCACTAGGAGGATAACTCCCTATCTTACAAGAGAGATCAGTGGTTCTTAACTGAGGGTGATTTTGCCCCCAGGAGACATTTGGCAATGTCTGGAGATAATTTTTCACAGCTGTGGGGGTTGCTACTGGCATCTAGTGGGCATAAAGGGCAGGAACGCTGCTAAACACCCTACAATGCACAGGGCAGTCCCCCACAACAAAGATTTCTCAGGCCACTAATGTCAATAGTACCAAGACGGAAAAACCCTGAAAGAGGTTTCTGTAACATGTGTCTGGGCTGACCATAAGGTCAAAAGTACAGGATGGAGGCCGTAAGGCGCGTCCTGCACGTTACAGCTCTGAGGGATTCCCCATCAACTCACCACCAGAGTCCCGTCCATTCCCGTCTTCCAGCCCAGACCCAGGGCCAGCGTCTTCTCATCAAAGAACTCCACAAAGATTCGCTGAATTAATGCAGGAACGAGATGCTAGAAGCATGGCTTCAAAGTCTTCCACTGACTTCACTGAACAGCAACTTTAAGTGACCTAAAAATTATTCTGACCCTTAACTGTGTTGCAGTCTCTGACTATACAGGACCTCAAAGTTAGGGCTAATATATTGTTAAAAACGGAGCCCACATTTTAAGGGGAGTGTGTCTAAATGGGGCAAACCAAATAAAATGATGCTAAAGGCAAACATTCAATATACTTCATTTTAAACTAAATAAAATAAAATAAAATGCCATGCACAGCAGACACCATTCCTTTTTTTTTTTTTTACATATTTACAATTTTACATATTTACTTATCAATATATCTTCTATCTTTACAATTATAAAATTATTTCAAACTGCGGAACAGTGTGGTACCATTGAATTCCCTTAAACATACACTTTGTAGCACTGATTTGTTTTATCCTTTAAAAGGCAATTATTTACCCAAAACCAAACCACAGTGAATGCCACAGAGGCAGCCCATAGGAAAATCATGGAGGAAAAAAAGATTTAAACAAAATTTTCACACACGTCTTAAATGAATCTATTTCAGTAACTCAAATAAATAGTACTTTATTATTAACTAAGTTTCCCCTGCTAGGAATAACAAAACAAACAAAACAATCCCCACAAACTGTACCTTTAAAAATGATCTGACATCTGTAAGCAATTAAGTTATATTCTAGATCCCAATCAATGGACTGCAGTAAGGGCTACCTACAATTTAGGCTCAAATAAATACTATCCATGTAAATTTTTATCATCCTGCATAAACTTGAGGTTGCAATGGTGGAGGAAGTTTATCATTTTCAACATTTTCAGAGTCAATAGCTGCTAATGGTTGATTTGGGGGCTTAATTTCAAGCGGGTATTTCTCAACAATGTCTTGAACTTCTTTTGCAATTCCATCTGTCCAATCTATTAGGTCTTTTTCAAGTTTCTTCGCTTCATTCATTATCCTTTCCTGCCGTTCATTCAGCTGAGACAGGAGATCCAAGTTCTTATACATTTGCTTAACACCTAAACAAGCATCAGGAGACCAACTCTCAGATTCTTGCTTCCTGGGAGATGTCTGGCCAGACATGTAGCGATCAAAATCCTCCTGACTTAAATTCAAAGACTGGGCATCTAATTTCTCAATGAAAGCTACAGCACAGCACTGCAAAAAGAAGAGAATGTTAATATAGTCGTATTAGGAGAGCTATAGATATTCAAGTAGATTTTTAAAAATCTTTTTATTATAGAGAATTTAAAACAGAAGCAGAAGTAGACAAAACAGGCTAATGAACTTCCATGTACTTCAGCCTCAAAAATTACCAACTCATTGCCAACCATGTTTCCTTTATACTCTCAGGAGCCCCAGGGCCAATGTCTGGGTGCAGCCTCCCCAGGAGCACCATAAAGGCACTCCCTGCAGAGGTCTTGCCAGACCCACTATTCCTACTCAAGACACCGCCAGCCAGTGGGCGTGGGCCCTCAAGGTACTGGTGGGGCACACACACCTCTAGTCCTCAAAGAGATATTTTAACCTCAAGTGGTTAAAAGAAAAGCTTTGAAATCAGACAACCCGAGCTAAATATCTCCTTTGTCACTTGACAGCAATAGTGTTGAGACCCTGGGAAAGTTACTTAAGCTCTCTGAGGTTTCTGCATCCGTAAAACGGGGGAAATATCACCCAGATTCATTGTGAGAATTAAGCAACATAACACGTGTAACATGCTTAGCCAGTAAGTCTGGGGTGAGCAATGAACAAATGGTAGGAATAGAAATGCTGGGGCAAATGCCCAATTCAACAGACATCTGCTAGTTACACTTTCTTATACTGCCTAAATTTTTCTACAAGGAGCACATACCACTTCCACATTAAAAAAAAACAAACAATTTTCACAAGAAAAACATGCAAGATAAGTGGAAAAACAGATAGCTCTCAGAATTTCTTCTGAGAAACTCATTCACAATATCCTACCTTATTACTCATAAAAAAAAGCAAATCATCTCTTTAAGGAATATTGGGCACATGTATTTCAGTTAATTCATCTGAGGAAAACAGAAGAGCATGCCCGTTTGGCTCACATGGTGTGTGTGGAATCACTGTGGCCCCTCTGTTACCTGGAGAGAGGAGATGATTCTAACACTCCTGGCAGAGGTGAATGGCTATATGGCACTGCCACCGACAGGAAGAGGGAATATCAGAAAAGAAACAAACATTTGATGGAGAAGCAGTTTCAGTTTTCAAAAAGTTATATTTGAGATGCAATAAATATGTGTAATAATCATGTGAGGTCAAGACAGGTGACAGATCTGTGGGTCAACACTGTACAGGTGACTAACAGAGCTCTGCGACCCGAGGAGACAGTGCAGGGAGAGAGACGCATAGAGGACAGAGCCCCTGGGAACAACACAATTCAAGGGGAATTAGAGGACAGAGAGTTTACAAAGGGACAAGGAAGAAGTGGGACTGTGGAAGCCAAGGAACAAAAGAAGCTCCAGAACAAAGGTCTAATCAAGAGTGTAAGAGCAGTGAAATGAGATAGACCGAGAGTTCCCACGGGATTTGGCAACTGGCAGGCTTTTTTTACTTTTGCCAGAACCGTTTCATTGGAGTGACGGAAGTAGAAGCCAGAGTCTGAGTCAGGCAAGAAGTGGATAAAGAATGAAGGTACAAATGTAGTTAAGGCTGTAGGTCAAAGGTGCTGGGAAGCTGCAAAGTTCAGTTGGACCAGCTGCCTCCGCTGTCAACAACTCTGGCTACCCTCTAACACTTCCTGGTCCTCCCTCATTTTTCCTACTCCTGCCATGTCTCCATCTCCACACTTCGCAGGGATTTCCAGACTGTCTGACCCTTTCTGGATAAAAAACTGAATCCAAAAGGCTCTTCCCTAGCAGTCAAGTGCATGTTTGTGATATTGTGAAACACATATTTGGTCTTTGTCCCCCTGTTTCCTGGCATACAACTCCTAAAATCCTTGTCTTTTTGTATGCCAGTGTCCATGGAGAGCTTCAGGATGGGGCTGTTCACAAAAGCAGGATTAGAGGGTTGGAACTTTCAGCACCACCTCCCAACCTCTGGGGAGAGGAGAGGGGGCTGAAGGTCAAGTTGATCACCAATGGTCAATGGTATAATCAATTATGCCTATGTAATGAAGCCTCCATAAAAACCTAAGAAGACAGGGTTCAGAAAGCTTCCGGATAGCTGAACATGTAGAGGTTCCTAGAGGGTGGCACGCCCAGGGAGGGCATGGAAGCTCCACACCCCTTCCCCATACCTCGCCCTATGCATCTCTTCATGTGTATCCTTTGTAGTATCTTTTATAATAAACTGGCAAATGTGCTTCCCTGAGTTCTGTGAGCCACTCCAGCAAATTAATCAAACCCAAAGAGGGGGTTGTAGGAACCCCAATTTGAAGCTGGTTGGTCAGAAGTTCGCCTGGGCTTGTGACTGGTGTCTGATGGAGTGTGGGGGGGGGCAGTTTTGGGGACTGAGCTGTCACCTTGTGGGATCTGATACTATCTCCAAGTAGACAGTGTCAGAATTGAATTAGAGAACACCCAGCTGGTGTGTAGAAACCACCCCGCTCCACATTTGGTCACAGAAGCCTTCTGTGATGACTGTTGTGGTGTGAGAGAAAGGAAAACATGGTTTGAGAGTTTTTCCTGAAACAACGTTTCATTTATGTTAAGAATACTTCTAATCTCATCTTATTCAGGCCACTTAAACTTTTTTGAGGATTAAAGTTTATAAATAACCTTGTGCCTGGGAGGATGGAAAACACTGCAAATAATGGAGCAAGCATCATTTTGATAAAGAGCATCCCCAAGTCCCTCCACTTGCAAACCCCCCTCCCAAGATGCTGGCAACTACTGTAACAAGCAGCTGAACCCAAAGGCTATGGACACTGGCAGGCCCAGGTTTGGAGGAACCTGAGGCTTGTGCAATTTTGGAAAAGAAAAAAAATGACAAATACAAAATTAAGCATAAAAGTGAATACATATTTAGAGAAGAAATAAATCACAACAAATTTCTGGAGCCTTGAAGATTCAAGTACCTGTTTTGAGATCTTTTTTGGCATTTTACCAGGAATGCTCCCTATTTATCCTGGCTTTCCCTCTCCACATCTGAGAGAACTCCCAGCACAGAAAACCAAGCACATAAGGTGCCCTGGGGCTCAAAATTCATTAGCTTCATAGTAAATCTAGTCTACAGAAAACAATCAGAAGTTTAGCAGTCAGAAAAAGGAATTATTTGGCCTTAAATTACCACTGTAACAAAACAACAGATGAAAATCATTTCACATCCTCTGAACTGACCCTTTCTTAAAGTATCTCAGTATTCAGTTCTAAGAAGTAACTTGTAGAAATAAGACCAAAAATTAATCTTAAGTCTTTTAAAAATGAATCAAAATCCAAGATTTGACTCATTCATAGCTGAAATGGCCCAGCTAAGTGAATGACTCCTATACCCAGGAGACTGGGCATTGCTTCCAAACAGCCACAGAGACGTGTCACCTGTTTCCTGAGAGAGTACCATGATCTCTGGTCAAGTACTGGGAGGTGGAGCGTTTGCATGGCCTGGTCACATGTGCTCTGTGACACAAAGGAGCATCTTCAGCCATGCTGACTTGCCCCTCAGGAGCATTAACCTGTCACAGGCCTGAGTGACCCATCACATCCCTAAAATAAATACCTTCCTGGTTCTTCTGCACAGCACCAAGAACTCAAATACTCACCAGATTGGTGAAATAGTAGCCATCCTCTCCCGTCATCAGGCGGCTTGGATTGCAGAAGCGTGTGATATACTGGATGTTGGACTGAAGGCGTGGGGGATTGCCCTTCAGAACAATGTAGATGAGGGTGGGTAAGAAGTCATCCGCTGAAGCTGGCTCGTTCTTGGTGATCTTGATGGCATTGAAGATGTGCTTGCTGCACTTGGTGATGCAGGCCAACTTATCTCGAGGCACACGCTTCGAATCCATTTCAATGATATCTACAAAGCAGAAAAGATAATGCTTCCCATGAGCAAATAATCACATAAGAGAAGCAATAGGATAATCATATCCATTAGGTTATAGAGGAACCCTCACTAACCCCTTTCCCGGTGGTTAACTTAGTGCATGAAAAACTGAGACCCCCAAAACAGTAAATACCAGCTCACACTCAGACACATGACCATGAGCCAGGCACTACACAGTATGCCTTGCAAGCATATTTCTTTTCATGCTCAGATTATGCAATTGATACTATTATTGCCCATTTTATAGATGAAGGAATTGACGTTCATTAGAAAGTCTTAATTTGTATACTGCTTTTTAGAAATGTGGCTACTACACAAAGCATCTTTGTATTGGATAGAAGACAGCCACTGAAATCCAACACTTAGGTCTACAGTGGCCAATCCTCATGGCATGTAAATCTCTACTAGCTACCAACATCTACAGAATCTTTATTACACTTATAACCTGCTGGTTAACAAGGGGATACAGCAAGGGTATAAATTTAATCTCTGAGAGATAAAATAACATTTTATCTCTCAGAGAAAAATTTTTTCACTGCCCTTGACCATCACTAAGTCCAACTAGAGGGCTCTCATAAATGCACACCCTTTGTCAAAAAGACTAGGAGATCGTGAAGAATGGTTGAGTACAAACTGTGAGCACTGCTACAACAGCACAGGAGGAGGGGGTGTGCCTTTGGGTGTGCATATCAGCTTGCAATCAGGAACATCATGAAAGAAAATAGCTGAGGCAGCTTAATTTGACAGCAAATTCTTGCCACCAGCAGGAATAAATGTTTCAGACTCAGGCCAGATGGTGGTGTATGCCAAAGGGTTCTTTCTGCTCTTAGCTCTCCTTCCTGAGTTCAGCTACCCAGACAACCCTCCTGAGACCACCTGCCATGGAAGACAACTGTGTGGGAGACAGATATGCTGGACGTGCAGAGGCCTTATTTTAACTCATTAATGCTTTTCTCCCTAGTTATAAGTCTACTGTGTGAATTATGTAACTCTTGCTTATTTTATTGTTTGGTTCCTTTAATCTTTTAATTCTGTGTTATCATTATTGTTACTATGTCTGAATCTATTTATTTTTCTTTTTATACTTAAATAGAACTTACTACAAAAAAGAATTGGGTAAGTTTTTTTTAAACCATTTTTACTACTTTCATCTATCCTATTTAGTCTTGTACCTTTTATTGTTGATTTTTATTCTCTATTTTAAACTTTTAACCACTTTCCTATTAATCTTTTTTTCTAAGTTTCTAAAGTGAGGGAAAAGTGAATTACTTTGTATCTGGATATGTGTGCGGCTGCTATTGCCATAGGGCAAGGGTGGAGGGTAAAAACGAGAAAAGGGAAGGAAATGGAGACTAAAGGAAGAAAAAACTCCCAGGATTTCTCCTGCACTCTTTATCCTGCAGAGTCCCCTTCCTAATTGCCTTTAGCTGAAAGAAGTTTTTTGGAACTCTTTCAGACCTCCACTTTGATGTGCAGTCTTGTGACTAGCACTGCACCAGTGGCATCTAAATCTGGTAGCTTCCTTGGGAAGAGTCTTCCAATAAATAAGATTGTTCTCCTTGAATATGACTAAAAAGTAAACTTTATTGTTTTAGCATCTCTCGAGGATTTTTAAGATCATATTTATAGAGCTATGATTTCAAAAATATATTTTTCCTATCTGAAGGATACACCTCAGGGTCTTTGTGTTTCAGTGGCCCACCAGGGATGAAAATCCTTCAGGGGCAGGCACTGCCCTTTAAAAAATATATTAAAAAAAAAAAAGAAAAATATATTTTTCTATATTCAAGGTTTTAGACTTTCTTTCCTTTAGCCATCAGAGAAAAAATACAGGGGTGGATTGGCCACTAGTCTGTGACTTCAGGGGTCCCCCTCTCTCCTCCAGATGGAATTTGTTTCTTCAGGTTTTGATTCCAGCCTGTATATGCTACATGTGATCTGCTTTGATCTAGATAGCCATACTCTCTAGCTTACTCTGTGTCAGCTTAAATATCTCAAAATTCTTACTCATTTTATGTCTCCTATAATAGAGATGATCACTATGAAACCCCAAATGCCAAGACTGGAGAACTTCTTGGAACCAAGAGGAAACAGGATGACTCTTTTTCTGTAGGTCTGTCCTCTAAAGATAGATGTCAACTGAAATAGAAAATGCCTCCTTCAGTGCCTTTATAAACAAAACTGATAGTGCTGATTAGTAGCACATGGGATATTTGGAAATATTTAACTGATAGCTCCATATTTAAGACCACTGTTATAGGTGAGTGTCCTCTCTCATTACTCCTGTACGTAGGCTGACATTTTTAGATTAGAAAGAAAGTGATCATGCAAACTTCAGTCCTTACAGAGCCAGAATGTGGCTATGCTTTGACTGACAAGATGTGGGAACTAAGATGGGAGAAAAAAAGTAAGAAGGCTTTTAAAATTTTGTCGCTGAATTTCTAATATCAAAAGACCTCTTGAAACTTCTCTCAGCTGCCTTGAGAAAAGTTTCACCCCTCAAGTTCTATTAATAAACTCCTAATGTACTGAAATCCTCTTCTTTAGTTCTATTTTTAAGTAAACAACGGTCTAGTGCTTGTAATTTCTAGTTTCATAAGATGTCTCCTGTGGCTTTCAGAAAACGGTCCTCAGAACCCCTGTGGAATATTTTAAACATAAACCAGTTGATCTTGAACTTTCTAGTAAGGATTTTTGGAGAAAATGCAAGTACAAGGCCCACATTCAGGCTTTCGGAAGGCCCCCACCTTCAATCTCTATGAGGTTCCCTAACAAAAGGGGTGGGGGGTTGGCTTTGACCCAAAGGAGTCAATTTATGGGGCCTAATGCCATAGCCTGGCAGAAAAGTTTGGAACAACAAACATGACAATATTGAGCTAGACCACTTAGATTCTACCTACAGAACTTGCACAGGAAATTACAGAGAATAATTTACTTAATAAAATGAGTTGAAATGCAAAGATGTACAAAGAGAAGTAGAACCTGAGAAGGTAGAAGAATCACGTTAACAGCAGAATGGTTGGAGTAATGCCCCTCTTGCTGTAGTAGAGGCGGTAAGATAACCCAGTCCCTAGGGGAGCCTGGCGCTAAGTTCCTGTGAGCATCCTGCTTCCTTTGTAACCCTGATAATAGCTTCAGCAAACCCTCATTTCTTCCTGTAGAGCTTGGGTGACTCTCTGGTTCTTATAACCAAAGGAGCCTACTTAATGGCCTGCCTCCAACACTGCTAACATCAGTTGACCCACTTTCCTTCCCAGCAGAATTTCATTAACAATTTCTAAACAAGCAAGTTTTTCCAGCTCCTCTCCCTAATGAAGGAGACACCGGCCAAAGTTGGACATCCTCTCCGCTAGGACTTTTTTTTTTTTTTAACTTAAACCTTTGTGTTGTACTGCTGCTAGTTATTCCTATGAGAAACAGAAACCTTATTAGGAGTCTGGACCTGTTCAGAATGGCGGAGCCACATCAATTTGGGGTACCTTCATTTACTTCCTAATCAAACCAGAAACATAACTCAAAGCATATCTTTAATTAGCCAATCAGAGGTATCATTTTATGTTAGTCTAGCTTGGGAATTACCTCGCCTCACCAATTCCCTTCATCCAAAATTATTTGGAATATATAAATGCAATTGAGTCTTAAGAAATTTACTCTAGCTATATTTGACCTCAGTCTAGTTCAACACCCAAGAAATGAGACCTTGATCACTGAAAATGAAGGGAAAAAGGAGTTAACATGCTATTCTGAATATATCAAATTCCTAAAACTAACACTCTTGCAAAATCATTTTTACTACATTCCAATGTATCTTTGGCAGTCTGCAATTTAGAAATATTTTAGTGACTTTTTGCTCACTGAAAAAAGTATGGAGTAATATTATAGCAAAATGTTAACCTCAAGGGGAAAACATCCAAATAAAAAAGCTGTCAGTTTCACTGACCTGTAATTGCTTTCACCACCATATCAGATACTTCTGGAATTTCTTCATTAACAGGGACACAGAGCATTTGAGGTGTAACCCAGTGCAGGGCTCTACAAAGAGAGAGAGATAATAAAGAAGAGTTCCAAGAATGGACTGTGGTCCTTTACCTTGTCATTTCCTTCAGTTAAGGAAAACATGAGGTGCCATTGACTAACCAGGCAATCCTAGGCCCAAGCACATCACCCCTGACCATGTTAGGAGCTCGACTGGTGTGACAGAGTAACTAGAACCCTGAAAAGAGACTTTTCTTCTGCACTTATCACAAGAATAGAGGACAATTTTACTGGTTGCAATGAGATTATATAGCACAACTAAGACTAAAAAGCAAACATTTGAGAGTGAAGATTTGAGAAGAATCTGTTGCTCTGTCTTCACTGTCTACTGCCATTATTGTCCTTCTGAGGCACACTGGACCCCGTGTAAGAAAGAGGCCACCAAGCATGTGTCCCCTCAGTCTGAATCTCAATGTGTTTCCTGGTCACACCCTAACTTCACTCCAAAGACTCTGCATCTTGATCCAGAGCCCATCTGGTTACTTCTGGCTCCTGACCTCAGGCTCAATCTTCCATCTTCTCAGTATCAACTCCTCACTTCTGGTGTAATACCTCCAAGTACAGACCTACTAACTATCAGCCCCTTACCTGGGAGCCCACTTGGGATTCGCAGGCCCGACACCTCATCATGATCAGTCATGGACCTGGCCTCATTTGGGTGGTCTCTTCCTCAGCATCCCACTGCCACTAGAGTGCACAGGGCTGGGCTTGCTCCACTAGTCCTGGAAGACTGGGTCTTGTGGGCAGTGCCATCAACCCAGTGCTGGTGAAAGCCCTGACTGGAGGAATGGCAGAATAGTGCACACCCCTGGTGGGGCTGAGGAAAGATGACACCCACTGCCTTGAGACGGATGCTCACAGCTTCCTGCCTAACACCACAGTGCAATGAAACAAAAAAACTAGTCCTGCTGTTCCTTGGACATTTTGGAGATTTGAAACAATCTCAAACACCAAACATGATTCTTGTCTAAAGCTGCCTGGAGTCAGACGGATAAGCAAGATTACCACATTCCTTTTCTTTCCGACACCACAGAGAAGCTTATATGCTAAGGATATAGATACATTAGCTTTTACTTTCTCTTAAGGTTTGAAACTCAAGTGCCTTATTTTTCTGCAATGTGTTCTTCCATTAGTAGGTAGTAAATATAAGACAAAGCAAACAACTACCTGATCCTCTTTTGAATGGCAAGATCTTTCTTCTCATCATCAGTAGTTTCTGGGCAGAACACATATTTATAGAGACGAGTCATGATGTACTTTTCAATCTGATCCATTATCTTCTCAACTCTTTCTGGAGGCACTGAAATACCCAAATGGATATAAAAGCTCAAGAGAAGGATGGACATTTTAAATTAGGAGTATGTTTTCATAGTACTTTCTACACAGCAAAAAACCTAAATTTACTAGAAATACATTAAACACATAGAAACAAAAGTATAAGATGTCACATTAAAAAATACCGCTTAAAAAATTTCCTCAACTTTTGGCCTTTTACAGGATCCCCACTTCTAACTTAAGTTGTTTTGGTAAGACCTAACAGGTGTATGCCCTACCAAATGGGAAGACCTCAGCATGCGTCACTCCCCTACTGCTACATTAGAAAAGCATTTGAAATTTCCAAGACTGACAAATGCTGGCAAGACAGTTTCATTTTTCTGAGGTTTACCATAAAACCTTAGAGAGCTCTCTGAGGTATACATCTGGGGCAGATTTCTAAGACATACACATGTGCTAAGTACATCCTAAAGTCCAACATCAATGGCGGCTGGACTCAAGAAGAGTCCCTAAAAACCTAAAGCTTGATGTCAGTATTTTCACCGCAATGGCTCACCAAGATGGTGAGTCCAAAATGGGGAATTCATTCAGAAAAGCCTCCCAGGAGTTTTTAATCTGCTCAACCCCTACTCCTAATGGAGTTATTGAACATCAGAAATAAATTATCCAATTGCTCTTGGAAAGATATACACAGTAGTATTCAAAGGCGCTGCTAAGTATAAGACCAAT
This sequence comes from Daubentonia madagascariensis, assembly GCA_023783475.1. Lineage (NCBI taxonomy): Eukaryota > Metazoa > Chordata > Mammalia > Primates > Daubentoniidae > Daubentonia > Daubentonia madagascariensis. The sequence continues at coordinate 9,550,323 of JAKFHU010002004.1, read as the reverse complement.
TACCAGAATGTCAGTGGAATAGTTTACAGGATGGAGTAGACAAACAAGCCAGGCCATCAGAGAAAGAGAGAAATTGCTAAGAGACTGACCAGTCAGTCCCTGTGTAACCATCAGCAATCTCTCAATGGCTGGCCAACAAAGTATTACCTTTTCCACGAGTCTGCATTCTTTCAGCCACATTCTGGTAAAAATCCTGAGTACATTCTGACTGTTCCTCAATGCTTAAATCCTGAAACAGAGAGACAAAGAGGCTGCTTGGTAGCTGAAGAAAGTTAATAAATAAGTACAGTATAAATTTTAAGAAGTTTCCAAAATCCACTCCTTGTATTAGTGGTAAGCCTAAAAGTACTTACAAATTGCATTAATCCTGCAGGGGAGAAAAACCTATCCATTAATATTATTTACAACATCCCATGCCCTTTTAATTCTTTACTATATAGACACAGTCTTACAGAGATATAATGCATGTTGTGATAATTTACATAGCTTATCTACACTTCCATTTATCTAATCATCTGAATCATTTTTGGTGGCTTTATAATATTCCATTTATAATATTAACCAATTTATTTAACTATCCTCTACCACTGTGCATTTGGATTGGTTCCTTTTTTTCACTATTTTGTATTGCAGTTATAACAATTTTGTGAATACTGTTTTCTCTTGGGTTGTTTCTTTTTGTTACATTTCCAAAAGTGTCATTAATAGTTTAATAATTATGAACAACTTTATAGCTCTAAGTATCTATTGTTAGATACAATCCTCAGAAACTCCTGTGGACACTGTCATTAGCCGTGTGTGCTTATTTCTCCATGGCCCCTACAACATTGGGCTTTTTATTTGGTTTTACAGATTTTATAGGTATAATATATATATTTATTCCCACTTTCTTGCAAAGAATATTTAAAGTCTCTATAAAAGATAAACACAGTTCAGCACCACAGACTATAAAATAAACAGAACAATTAAGTAAAAAGAAAACAAAACGTGGCGAGAGATAGATAGCAGAGCCAGGAATGACAACACAAAAATGTATTCCTTGAAGATGTGTAACTTAGTCAAGAGTCAGCCCATAAATCTGTGTCCAACTAAACTTTCCAGCAGTCATCATTAAGAAGAAAACAGCTATATAATTCAGTGTTCAAAGATAAAAGCAAACTAATTCTTCAGGTGAAATTTTAACACCAAAATCAGAAATTTCTCCTAAGGGTTCTCATAAAGATTATCATGGTAGAAGGGCATGAATATGGCCCAGGACAAATTCCACAGGACTGTTTCTCACAGACTTCATCTACACAGGCCAATGACATCACCTGCCAAGGGTCGAGAAAGCCCTGTTGAAGCATGCAGCAGTCTGATGCTCTGGCTTAATTCTGAAAGGATGGCGGCACACTTGGGACAGGTGCCATCACCAAACCACACCTATCTGCCTCTACAATGTCTTTCCGACTTACCCTTTCCTGGTTTGAGCCCTTAGTACCTCTCACCTGGAGTTTAGCTGCTCTCCCAACCTTTGATCTTTCTCACTTTTTAATCCATTTCACATACCACAGTCAAACTGATCATCTTAGATTATGATCTGGTCACACCATGCCTCAAACCTCCGATGGTTTTCTGTTGCCTGTATGCTGAAGATACGCTCGGTGCAAACAGTCCCTCCCCCCTTCCCACTGACCTGCTGGTTTCCCTACTATTCTGAGAATCTGCTTTTAGTGTTCCTACCTCTCTAACACTGTTAAATTATTTTCTCTGTCCAGATTACCTTTACTCTCTTCCAATCCTCCAACAGCCATCCAAGGAAGTTTCCAAAGCATCTCCTTTAAAGCTCAGTGCACACTTTATATCCTCTGAGAAGTTGTCACTCATTCATTGTATTAGTCAAAATAACCTTGCAGGTCTCTAAGCACTTAGGATACTTTGTGATCACCTTGACTGCAGCTCTCATTACTGTCTTAATTACCTATGTGTGTCATTTGGTTAAATTAAAATTGATCCTTCAGCCAGGTGTGGTGGCTGTTGCCCGTAACCCCAGCACTTCGGGAGGCCGAGGTGGAAGGATCACTTGAGGTCAGGAGTTTGAGACCAGCCTGGGAAACACAGCAAGACCCTGTCTCAACAAAAAATTTTTTTAAAGAATTAGCTGGGTGTGGTGGCGGGTGCCTGTAGTCTCAGATACTCAGGAGGCTAAGGCAGACAGATCACCTGAGCCCAGCAGTTCAAGGTTGTAGTGGGATATCATGGCACCACTGCACTCTAGCCTGGACAACAGAACGAGACCCTGTCTCAAAAAAATAAATAAATAAGTAAATAAATAAATAATAAAATAAAATAAATCCCTCATCTAGAAAAGCCTAGGTACTACCCTTAGTAAATTTTATACATTCTATAACATTAAGCTCTTGTTTATATTCACCACAATTTCCCACAGCTGCCTTCTACTTTACCTGAGTTTTACCTCTTATTGCACAGATTTTTCAAAAGTTAATAGATTAAACCTTTTTACCTGGTCATTAGAAGCAATTATTCAATGGCTCAATTTTAGCTCCTCTCCACAGCTGAAATAAATATACTAATCAACTTCCTACTAAATTTTTTCATGTTCAGGCTTTAATTTGGCTACATAGTGTGAAACACAGTCCTGAAATATAAACTGTATACAAGCTAACTTTTCTTCTTCAGCAGCAATTAGTAAAGAGCGACCCTGTCCCCGCTTGCTTCCCCAGCTATCATATAATTTTCTCCTGAGAAATTAAATCTGGTTCTGGAATCCCTGGTTTATTTCACTTTTCTATATTTTTATTTTTTACCAAAATCTCATCTAGTTGCGATGACTTTCATTTGAGAATATAGTTCAAAGTCTGCTAGATTTAGAAGCCTTCCCTCCATAAATTCTTGCTTTTCTCCCCCTTCATAAAAAAAAATTATACATTTACTTCCTTGCTTTTCTACAACAATGTAACACTGTAATTCAAATGATATTTTAAGTGTTTATATTGATCTGCAAACTATTTTTAAATTTACCTTTTTATTTTTCTCAGTAAGGTCCAAGATATAATCCTCTATCTTTTAATTTTTTGAATCTAATTTCCCGTATTAGATTAAGTTCTTAATACAATATTCTATAATTACAAGCAAGAAGAACAAAGTGCCACGTGCATACCGTAAGTCTCTCACTTCTTCTTCCAGCTATTTTTATCAATCGTCTCTGAATAGGTGTGGTGGTAGCAGCAGTAAGTGTCCTTTTTTTTCATACTAACACCGACATGAGACGGTGGTGACAAGACGTTTCTAGTGATGCTCCTGAGGAAGGTCGTCTCCTTCCTGCTCTGTGGTGTGAACCCAAGTAGATCCGTAGCCACTCTGAGAAAAGTCCTGATCCTACTCTCCCTCCTGCTGCCTCTGTGTGGAGGCAGGATGCGCAGCGAGCAGAGCATGCCCAGTAGGTCAGATACACGGCTTTCCTTCAACTACCACCACCTAACACCCGTATTTCCAACTCTCCAATGACACTTCAACCTTTTGTTTCCTATCTATGAATTGATAAAGGAAATTTATACTGTAAATTCTCTAAGCTTCATCACTGTACCAAATTAGATCACCAGACAAATAAGCCATGGAATAAACCTTAGGTCTGCCGGAAATATTTCTTCAGAGAACTAGTTTTAATATTATGCCTGGGCTTTTATGCGGGTAATCAGAGCAGCAGCCACATGAAGAACATGTCCGTAAGAACATGTTTATAAACTCTAAATATCATCAAGTTATTACCCTGTTCTTATTCTTATTTTAAATCATTCTGTAATGATTTTACATCATTACAGAATGATTTAAAATCCTTCTAATAGGCAGAATGGCTTAAATAAACAAAAGATGGACTACCACCTTTTGGTATGTTGAGATTTTTTACTATTAAACCCACAAGTCTAATTTCATTTTTAATATAAGGGACTTTACTTAACACTTTAACTATTTGAATTTTCCTTTATCATGCTATAATTTAACATGCTTTCCTTTCTTTTTAATTTCATTTTATTTTTTTAGAGACAAGGTCTCACTATGTTGCCCAGGCTGAAGTGCAGTGGCTATTTTACGCAATCATAGCACACTACAGCCTTGAACTCCTTGACACAAGTGATCCTCCTGCCTCAACTTCCCGAGTAGCTGGGACTACAGGAGTGCGCTATGGTGCCTGGCTCTATCCTTTTAGTTCCTGTACTTTCTGCAACACATTATCTATTCATTTCACCTACTTCAGTAGTTTACACATTGTCATCTTTCATTTGCACCAAATTTTAACACTTAACTTAGAATAAACTATATTCATTCTTATGATTACTACAGATTTGAGCATCCCTAATCTGAAAATCCAAAATTCGAAATTTTTTGACTGCTGACACAACACCACAAGTGGAAAATTCCACACCTGACCTCATGCGATGGGTTGCAGTCAAAACTTTGTTGCATGCACAAAATTATTAAAAATATTATATAAAATTATCTTCAGGCTGTGTGTATGAGGTATATATGAAACAAATGAATTCTGTGTTTAGACTTGGGTCCCATTCCCAAAGACATCTTGTTGTATATATGCAAATATTCCAATATCTGAAAAAATCCAAAATTCAAAAACACTTCTGGTCCCAAGCATTTCAGATAAGGGATACTCAACCTGCAGTTCTCCCTTCTAACTAAAAATACTTGTCCTCCATTTAACGACCTATGAGGCCTGTTTTACTAGTAGCACTGGATCACCTTCTCCCCCAGCTCAGCGCAATCACTGTAATTTTACGTTACAATTCAGAAAACTCCTTTTTCTATGCCTCCCTCCCTCCTTCCCTTCCTTCCCTCCTTCCTTCCAAGAGACAGGGTCTCACTCTGTCGCCCAGGCTGAAGTGCAGTGGTGTGATCATAGCGCCTCAAACTCCTGGGCTCAAGTGATTCTCTGGCTTCAGCTGCCCAAGTAGCTGGGACTACAGGCATGTGCCACCATGCCTAGCAAATTTTTGGTTTTTTTTAGAGATCAGGTCTCACTATGTTGCTCAGGCTGGTCTTAAATTCCTGGCCTCAAGCGATCCTCCCCGCTCAACCTCCCAAAGCACTGGGATTACAGGTATAAGCCACCACTCCTGGCCTCCCTTTTTCTATTTCTATCGGACAGTTTATACTCCAGTGCAGTGTTTATTTTATAATGTAAAATAACTCCCTTGCCACTTTGTCCTTGTATCCTGCTTTAAATTCTTGTAAGACTTACCACTATGTTATAGATCTGCTTATTGTCCATTTCCCCCACTAAAATGTTAGCTCCACGAGGGCACAGTTCACGACCTCATGCCTATAACAGAGCCAGGCATATTGTTAGTGCCCAATATTATTTGAATGAATAAATGTGGTCATTTATTAGTGTTCCTCCCCCTGTAATCTTATAAAGATGTTGGGAGACAATTCTCCATAGATCTCTTATATTTCTACCCATCTTGTGAGCAGGGGCAATGACCACCTTTGTTTTGTACCATCTTTTCAAGGATATTTGTATAGCAAACAGCCTTTGAAGACAGAGATAGCACCTCCCTCAAAATAAAAAGGTAGACTGTTTATTGTCCAGTATAATAAGGATTCCAAAGCTCAAGGTTTCTCTCCTTTAACAAAACTCACTGCATGCACAGGCATTACGTGCTATTCTCTGCATTGCTCTGTGGAAACTGATACTCAGGGAATTAGTGCAAATGCTGATACTTTGGTTCCTGCTAATGCCGTAATAAATTGGCCTTTGTCTCTGACCCAGGGACTAATGTCTTCTGCCAATATCCATGAAACTATGACAGGTTAAATTGTTAGCTTGCAAGTAAGGTAACTCTCAGGCCCTTCACAGTTCTTGCCAAAGGAGATAAGTGATAGCAGGTGTGTGTTGGTATGTTCTTTTAGGTTCTACAAAATTCCAAAAAGTTTTTCAAAGTTTTCCAAGAAAAAAACATAGTCCAGCAATGTAAATGAACCTTTTCCCTCAAGTATTCTCTAACCATTGTTTGGGATCTTCTTTTCCATAATGTCTAAGTCCAGTCATTTTACTTTACTTTTTCTAAAAAATTTTTCTTTGTAGTTTAAAACACTGATAAGTAGGTCTCTTTCTTTGAATGTTAACGCTGAGTGGTACTCAATAGACCTTATTGACTGTCCGGCTGAAGTCTTTTTTCCCATCTCCAGTTCTGAAAACTTTTGACTATTTCCTTAATTGTGTTTTCTGTGTCTTTCACCTGGGTTCCCACTATTAGAATTTGGATCTTCATGATCTATTTTCTGGGTTCATTAAGTTTTTTGTTGTTGTTAAGGTTAGGGCTGTCATTAAGTTTTGTTTGTACTGCTGTTAACTGTTTAATCTATTTAGCTTTTAGCTTTGATGTCCATTTTTTTGTATTACTAATTTCTGCTGCCTTCAATAATTTTTTTAGGAAAGTAAGGGTATTAGGGTTTTAATCCTCTTAACTAAAATTTAAACATTAACATTTAAAGTATACCAAGCACGCAGTCCTAATATTTTGAGAAAGTCCATCTCACCATGGAATATATCTTGAGGTCACTAGCAACTAGTTAAATACAGATTTAAACATTTCTACATTTAGATGAATAAAAGAGGGCAAAGATAATTGATTTTTGTTAAATTCAATTACTGGCAAAATAAAGGTGCTGAGAACTGTTAAGGAACATAGGTTCATTTTACATCTCCAGAGAAAAGCCAGAAATCGATCATTTTTAGCATTTTTGTGACTAATTAACTCCTATGTTCTTCACAAAGGTCATCATAAAAATTTTTAAGCAAGAAAAATGTTTCAACTCTTGCCTTTCCTTTATTGAATAAAATGTGTAATGGACTAAGTACTCCAGTAACTTGCATGCTACAATGAGCTACACAAGAGACACACAGAGCAGACAAGAGAAACCAGGTAGCCACAAAGCAGAATTTCTGAAGTTTAATTCATTTAAAATACTTTGATGTCACTAGAGTTTGAGCAGATTAGAACATTATTCATGATACTCTAGAGGTATCCAGTGTCCAGCTGGCCCTCTTCCCGAAGGATGTGGAACTACTAAACATGTGGTACCAAAAATCAGGGAACAGATTCCCGAGTTAAGAGTTCATTAATGCAATTGTGCAACCGGCTTAATTTTCTCTTTAGCCACTGGTTGGCTACTTAAGCTTTCCAACAAGATTTGGGGAAAGGTAAAAAATATTCATAGATGAGAAAAGATGAGCAAGTGATTAAAAAAAGATATTATAAGAGGCAGCTAAGCTTCCTTTACCGTCCTCACCAGGGTAGATTTCAAGATTTCATGCTCAGAAGGGTCAAACTTGGCTTTGATAGGGTTCAGCTTAGCTGTGCTTCCTGAATACCTTCTGGACTTCACTCATTTTAAGACTCAAGAGGTTCTTTGGGTGAGGGTTATTGCCTTTAATTTCTTCTTTTGGAACACGCTGTGCTGCTTTCTCCAAAATGTCTGCACCCTCTAAAAGTCCCTGCAGAAGCCCTGAATGCCGTATAAATTTTCCTCCTCCACCAACTTTTGGCTGCTCTGCTGTGAGCTCTCAGTATCTGCCAAAGCTCACTCATATTTTTCCACTGCCTCCTTTAGCTGCTTTTCTAACTTGAGTACTTCCATCAAGTAGTATCTTGTCTGTAGAGGGAGTATCTGTCTTCTGTTTTACTTTGATCCATGTCCTATTCCAAGTTCTGGCAATTGTTCTTTTGTTTTGTAGTAGAGCACAACCACCAAGGAGGGGGCCTGAGAGACAACACCAGAGCCAGGAGACTGTGTCGCACCACCCTCACACGCTGAGCCGCCAGGACTGCCCCTCAATGATGTTTTAGGTTTTCTCTCATATTAGTACATTCTTCTGTGACATGTTTTTTATTATTTTTATTCATTCATCACATTCAACATAGTTATCAACTCAGTCTTTTATGCACTTCCATTTCCTACGAGTTATGCACGCCGCCAGCCCAGACGGTTTCCCTTCGCTCTTGTTACCCCACTTCCCATCCTTGCTGCTTCGAATTTTAAAATTGGGTCCTGGGTTACTTCCCCCCCACCCCCGATTTTCTCACCTTAATTAACGCCTATTGTGTTGATTAAAGTTTCTCTGTTTTGGATACATACTTCTGTTCTTCTAACAGTAATTACATAGCAGGGCAAACTATTCCTTGCATAAAAAGACAGTTTAGAATAATAGAGTCATTTTAAAGGAAAGAAGGGCACTTATCTTTCTATTCATTCTGGGGAACAAATGGTGAATGAATATGTACCCATATCTTAAACTATGATATCTTTTTCTCCTCATTCAGGCATGGAAAAAGTTTTTCCGCAAGTGTTAATACCAGAAAAAGTTTTCAGTCTGTATAATACAATCAATACCAGATTTTTAGAGAATGACTGTCCAGGAAAAGAACAATGAAACTAGCAAAAGGCCCTACATTGTGCTTGACTGCTTTCTCAGTAAGTAAAAGGAGCTTATCAGAATGACTGCTAATAAAGAAATCCTGTTTTAAAAATGGAACCGAGAAACTCAGAAAATTAGTTTATTAAAAAGCTTTAATGCATAAGCCAACAGATTAAAGGCCTGTACTTTGAGGAATTTAAATAGTTTGGGCAGTAAAAGAACTTCTCCAGAAGTCTTATTTACTTTAAGTGCAGTCTAATTATGTGTTTTGAAAATATTTTCATAAAATTAAATATGCAGAAAAAAGGTTATTTGCCAAGCCACAGACCTCATTAAGTTAGAAAATATGGTTTTATAGTTATAATGGGAACATTTAACACCTAATTGGGTCTATATAATGCTTTAAAATCATCCTGGGCACATAAGGCTTTGTCCAGATGACAAAGGAAATTTATACATCCTTCATTTCATGAGTGACCACATATGTTCCTGAATCCATGTGGTCACCCTCAGATCTATTTGAAGTTTGGTTCTTATAGTGGGATTCTTAAATTCAAGTTAATTTGTAAAGATAAAAAGTTTTAAAAACTAAACTTGCATTGCTGGGTATAATTCCATGCCTGCGGGGACGGGGGAAAAAACAACTAAACTTGTAAATTCTGCTTATCTTCTCCTGCAACAACCTCCCTCCATTGTCTCAACACAATTTAAATTCTTTTAATTTGCATTTCCCTGATAATTAGTGATGCTGAGCATTTTTTCATGTTTGTTGGCCATTTGTCTATCATCTTTCGAAAAACTTCTGTTCATTTCTTTGTCCACTTTTTGATGGGGTTGTTTGGTTTTTTTCTTGCTGATTTGTTTGAGATCTTTGTAGTTTCTGGATATCAGTCCTTTGTCGGGTATATAGCTTGTGAATATTTTCTCCCATTCTGTAAGCTGTCTATTCACTCTGTTGGTTATTTCCTTTGTTGTGCAGAAGCTTTTTAATTTAGTTAATTCCCATTTATTTATTTTTGTTGTTGCAATATTTGCCTTTGGGGTCTTAGTCACAAATTCTTTGCCTAGGTATTTGATCCAGCAATCCCACTGCTGGGTATCTACCCAAAGGAAATGAAGTCATTTTATCAAAAGACACTTGCACTTAAATGTCTATCACAGCACAATTCACAATTGCAAAGATGTGGAATCAACCAAAGTACCCTTCAATTCATGAGTGGATTAAGAAAATGTGGTATATGGAGTACTACTCAGCCATAAAAATGAATGAAATAATGTCATTAGCAGCAACGTGGAGGGAACTGGAGACCATTATCCTAAGTAAAGTATCTCAGGAATGGAAAACCAAACACCATATGTTCTCACTAATAAGTAGGAGCTAATAGATGGGTATACATGGGCACAAAACAATATAAAGGACATGACAAACCAAGAAGGGGGGAGTGAGGGAGGGTGTGTGGGGGATAAAAACTTACCTACTGGGTACAATGAACACTATTCTGGTGATGAGCACACCAAAAGCCCTGACTTAAGCATTATACAAGATATCCTTGTAACAAAAACACTTGTACCCCCTTAATTAATATTTTGAAATAAAAAAAATTTAAAAATTTAAATTCTTGCTATGTTGATTTTTAAGAAGAGAAAAACAGCTGATGACAACTGTATGTTCAACATAAATGGATTTCATGTTAATGACATAGCTGCCTGTCTCATTTGCAATGGAAATATTTCTTGTTTTAAAGAATATGAAGAGGTGCTATAAGACTACATCTATTTTAACATTAAATAGCTAATAAGATTAGTTGAAAAGAAAAAAGAGCAAAATAAATAACCTTCAGAACAGTAATAGCAAACAACATTTGTTGACTAGTAAAGTATTACAGTTCAATACTGCAGTGGGTATGAATTATGTAAGTGCTGAAATTTTAGCCAAAGAGAATACCCTTTGGGAATGATGAAATTTAAAAAAGAAAAAACAAGAAAGTCTAAGTAAAGATAAAGTGTTTCCTGATAAAGATAAAATGACTAAAAAAAATTTTTAATGCAGTTCTGAAAATACTTAATTGTCTAGACTTGACCCATATGCAGAAAAGGTTGCTCACGACTGGCACAGAGTAGGACTGGAGAAAACAGGAATGATGTGGGAAAAGATGTGGGAAAAGATGTGGGCAAGAATGGTTCATTGTTCTGGACCTCAGAAATCTGAGGAAGAGTAACAGTATGGGATATAGTAGGAAGAATTATCAGTTTATGGCATTGTTAGTGGGGCAGTGTAAAACAGAAAAGAATGAATTTTCATATTGAGTAGGCCCTTAAAACAAGATCTAAAAAGTTTACTTGGTGAGAATAACATTAAGTTAGGGTTTCTGAGCAGTTTTGATAAATTGAGTACAAAGGGCACCTTACACTACTACATACTTCACAACTTCACAGGAACTGCCCAAAATTGTACTTAATAAATTCTCTCAAGAAATTTATATGATTAGTGAGTTGAAGCTAGTTAGGTTAGGTTAGTTCAGGTGTAAAAAGTATTTATTTATTTATTTGAAAGGACATTAATTTGCAGCCAAACTCCAAAAGGGCTTCCCTAGGTACACTCAGTTGAAAAAACACCTGTTCAATATCAGATATAGGTTCCACAGTGGCTCAAGGAATCTGAGGACATATCCAGGTCTCTGATATCAACTACTGATGTCTTGAAAACAGTTAGGCCTGTTGGTATCTGTACCAGTTAATTATTTCTTTACTTTAGCATACTAATTAAAAAGTCAACTAAATTATTACATGAACAAGGGTACATTATGCTTCTGAGCAAAAGAAAAACAAACAGATCTAAGTTGAGCTATTTTCTAAAATATAATATTATATAGTATATATGCTATACGTACTATAGTATATATGCTAATTTAGTATCACTATCCTGTGAACATTTATGGGCTCAGAATAAATAACTACAAAACCTCAATTTTTACTTCTGATAAAAATGAAAGTTTCATGTCACATGAACTCTTAAGTTTTCCTTATTAAGGAAGTCTATCATTGTTTCTAACTCAAAAGAAAACGATAGCTTGCTTGCTTTAACTCTAAATGTCACTATTTGCTCACAAATACCTAGAGAAAAAGAGGGCTGCTTACTTACACAGTGTAATTACACTCATAAAGAGCAAAAAAGAAAGGCTTCTTTTCTCCTTTACAAATTGAATTCAATATTTTAAAAATATTTTGACGGAAGTCTACTGCTTATTAGCCTAGTGATATCTGACCACAGCTAGAATATAGCTAAGCAGTTAAATGCCTTGATGTTTTTACTAATTCCCTTTTCCTTTCTCTCTAAGGCTTCCTTACATCATAGAAGAGACTTTTAAAGCTGATTCTGAGTTTAATGGTTATAGAATGTCACAATAGAATTAAACCTGATTGGCTGGGTACAGTGGCTCATGCCTGTAATCCTAGCACTCTGGAAGGCTGAGGTGGGAGGATCACTTGACCTCAGGAATCTGAGACCAGCCTGAGCAAGAGTGAGACCCCGTCTCCACTAAAAATAGAAAAATTAGCCAGGCATCATGGATGTGCCTGTAGTCCCAGCTACTAGGGAGGCTGAGGCAGGAGGATCCTTTGAGTCCAGGAGTTTGAGCTTGCAGTGAGCTACAATGATGCCACTGTACTCTACCCAGGGCAACAGACTGAGACTCTGTCTCAAAAAAAAAAAAAAAAGGAAATTGAACAACAACAAAAAAAATCCTGATTTACAAAATGAATTTCTTTACAGGCAGTCTTATGAATTATTGCCACAGAAATTATGGGTTAAAGATATAGGTGGAAGTCACAATTTCTAATTCTGACACTGGCAAAATCTAGCTGTGCAAACTTGGACAAGTCACTTTATCCTCTTTGGTTCTGAACTTCCTCATCTATAAAATAAAGACACAAACTTGGTCATTGGTAAGGTCCCTTTCAATGTCTAAATTCTATCTGTCCCTTCTCTAATTGAACAAGAGGAAATCTAAAAATCAAAATACAAAAAACAAAACAGAAAACAACAAAAAAATCCTAAAATTATTGCTGGTGGCCTAGCTAGTTATTGCTATGTAACTCAATGTTACATAGAGTTAAAGGTCTACTGAGGCAGTTTATACTATTTACAAGGTCACAAGTTAGGAAGGCTCATTACTAAAGTACATAATTCAAGTGGCTCTGATGTCAGAATTTCCAAGTAAGGATGATCCAAACACCACTGAATTGCAGTGGAAAAGTACTAGCTTGGGAGTCAGGTTTAAACTTGGTTCAGAGGCTTTTCTTAGTTAACTTAACAGCTCTCAGTCTTAATTTTCTTAAGTGTAAAACAACAAGGTTGCACTATATCATCTCTAAAACCTTTCCTAAAACCAAAACTCTATGTTTCTAAGTGATTATTCTCAACCTACCCTTTTGTAATGCATTCCTTCCAAAAACAGCTTGGTCTGTTTATAGATTTCTTGGCCTGTCTTGTGGAAGGTCTTGAGAAATTCTATGAACTCCTTAGACACTCTATCCGTTTCAATGCTGGTCTGCCGGTTTATGGAAGGACTGGGAGCTTTTGCTTCCTGAATTTCTGCTGAGAAAATTAAACATAGTAAGTTTCATTATATAAAAGATCCATGCATGGAATTACTTTAAGTATCTAACTTAAGGTTATTTAAGTTATGTTTAATCAAAGTTAAACTTAAATTTAAATCATTTTATGTTTAAATGTTTGGACAACTTTCTTAAAAGTAAGCTAAATCTATTTTACAAGTAGGAAGTACAAGTAAACAAAACTACATGACCTAAAAGATATTCCTATTCAAATAAAAGTTGCTCTATTAGTATTTTCTTAGCCCAAATATATCATGTTTGATATATATATATTTACTCATTAGTACTGAAATGGCACTGCTATCTTAAACAACTTTCTCAAAGATTGCCTGAGTTTATAAAAATAGTCAACAAATACAATAACAATCAGTAGAAGCACAAAATGTTAAATGACTTATAAGAAAAATTTTAGATGACCTTTCCAAATCCCATTTTACTTGCCAAAAAGGCAAAGGCTAATTTGTGTGGAGACTCACAGTTTACCCACCATTCAGTTTGTAAGTCACACTGGTCAAAGTAAAAGAATGCATCCAAAGTAGCAATGAACATGACAAAGTATACGTTAGAGAGACAATGGAAGCAAATAATACACCATCCAATCAGCTGGACATACAACTCTTTCCTCTCTTCAAATAAATACACTGAAAGGAAAATGGGACCTTTACAAAACAGAGATAAGGGTGTAGGAACAGACAGTAAGTACTTTCAGAAAGTATGAACTATTGCTGGGTCTCTGATCACATTCTAAGCCTCCTGATTTTGAACTATGCTCTCTAACTGAATATCTATAAGGAATTAGAGTACCTCATACTCCCATGATTTCCTTTTATATACAAAATAAAGATAAGGAAGAAAAAGTATCTTTTAAAGATATTAAAGTCAATCTATTCCATGCTTTCTCAGAGTAATTTCTTATAACCTTATTAATCTTATTTTTTGAACTTGAGGACTTGAACTCGATTTTATTCCAGAGATATAATACATTTTAATTATGAGGTTGTAATAAAGTTCTAAGATAAAAGCAATATTCCCATTAGAGTGACTGGTTTATTCAAGTGGGACAAACACATGCAAATTACCTAAAAGAATATACTATTATATTAATTATGGCAAACTAAAGAGTTCACTTTTCACTTATTATTACATAACTGGTTACTAAACTAATGTGGTATTTATCTGTTTGACTTATGTTCAAATAACAGCAAAAGCATAATTCTTCCCCTAAACTGTACTAAAAATATTAGTTAGCAGAACAAAATTACATTTTATGGTTATCTCTCTAAATCAAGTATTTGCCTATCTTTTAAATCATCAGGACTTCCTAAATATGATTCAAAATCTAGAAACCCTAAAAGAAAATAATTCAATCACATTATAAGAAAAGAAAAGAAAAAAGCAGGCTGGGTGCAGTGGCTCATGTAATCCTAGCACTTTGGGAGGCCAAGACAGGAGGATCACTTGAGGCCAGGAGTTTGAGACCAGCTTGGGCAACACAGTGAGACTTCGTCTCTATAAAAAATTTTTAAAAATTAGCCAGGCATGGTGGCACACATCTGTAGTCCTAGCTACTCAGGACGCTGAGCCAGGAAGATCACTTGAGCATAGGAGTTTGAGGTTGCAGTGAGCTATGATCATGCCACTGTACTCTAGCCCAGGTGACAAAGTGAGACTCTGTCTCCAAAAAAAACAAAAAGAAAAAAAAAGAAAGAAAAAGAAAAAAGTACAAAAAACCCCACTGTATGTATGGCAAACACTGTAAGTCAAAAGTTTGACAGCACTCTGGAAAAAATGTTTGTAAGCGAATCACAAAGGGCAACTCTCCCTAAGGGTTCTGATAGAGAAGCGGGAAAAACGTCCAGCAGGAAAATGTGTGAAGATACCAACAGTGCACACACAGGAAACACACATGGATCGTTACATAAAAAACATGCTCAATCTCACTCATGATAACCAATATGCAAATTAAAACTACTATGAGATGCCAAATGTACACACAAAAATCTGAAGTTTGTTGATGAGGATATGGGAAAACAGGCAGTCTCATACTATGCAGGTGGAATGTAAAATAGTATCACTTCAATGGAGGGCAATTTGGCAATAATCACTAAAATTAAAAACATATTAATTCTATGGCCCAACATTTCTATTTTTCAGAAATTTTCTACTGATAAAATTGCATGTATACAAAATGACATACGTACAAGGCTACTCATTTTAGCATTACTTGTAATAGCAAAAGACTGGAAACAACTGGCTATCACTGAAGGACTAAATTATGGTTTAATCCATAAAATGGAATACTATGTAGTTGTAAAATTGAAAAGTATGCTTTTTGTGTACTGATACGGAAACAGCTCATAAATGTATTGCTAAAAAAAGTAGGGTGTGTGTGTTGTACTATCATTTATGTAAAATAGGGGGGATTGAAATAAGAATACATGCGTTTATAAATGAGAACAAAAAGCAGAGAAAGATACACAAAAAACTAGTAACAAAGCTGGTCTGAACATGGGGAAGGATGGTGATAGTGCTTAGGCATTAGATGGGTAAGGGGCAAAGAGTGGAAAGGAAACTTTTGGCTGTACACTTTTTATTTTCAAGCTATTTGGAGATACTACCTATTTTTTAAGCACATAAATAAATAAATCAGGTACAATCTAACTCAAAACAAAAATGGCAGCATCTTTTCTGAAATATTTTTTATGCAAATGGAAAACCAAAGACTGTGTTGACATCTGACTAGGAAAAAATTCTTTAACACTTGGAATTTAATCCTTCACTCAATCTGATAATTTCACTTCTAATCATGATGGAATACCAGGGATCAGGTTTACCCCACTACCTTAACAACTAGAAGGTCAGACAAATACATGAAATAATGGTTTTCAGATACTGGACAACAGGCAGACAGTAGATTAACCCCTGCAAGAAGGGAAACAAACATGGTAAGTCCAAGAGTTTCATAGCTCACTGCTGGGAAAGTTTTTAGGCCAAGACACAGGGAGAGACCACTCAAACAGAGCCCAGAAACTTGCTGAATTGAGGAAACAGCATTTAGAGTTCAGGGAGGTCAATGTGGCTATAATTTGCGTGGGTAAAATACCATGGTAATTTTGGTAAAATACCATGGTAAATTTCACCCACGCAAATTCTATGGGGAGGAGGGGGCTGCACAGAAAAAAGCTCCAGGTATCTGCAGAGGGATTCCCTTGAGTCTTTGACTGAGTATTGCACATGTATGTGAGGAAACTACCCAAGATTAGAGAAAGAACTACATAAGTAAAATGCAGAACAACAATAGCACAAAGGGTAGGAGGAAGAAATGTAAGAATCCTGTTGTAAGATTCTTATATGCAAAGCAGTATAATGCCATTTGAAGGTAGGTTAAGTTAAAGATGTATTTTGTAAACCCCAGAACAACCACTAACAAAAACAAAACAAAGAGGTATAGCTAATAAGCCAATTGTGGAGATAAAGATACAGCCATAAAGAAGGCAGGAAAAGAGAAGAAAAGGAACCTGACCAGAAGGATAAAAGAAAACAAAGAGCAAGATGGCGGGTTTAAAACCTATCTTATAGGCCAGGCGCAGTGGCTCACGCCTGTAATCCTACCTTCTCTGGGAGGCCAAGGTGGGAGGATTGCTTGAGCTCAGGCC
Source organism: Daubentonia madagascariensis (assembly GCA_023783475.1). NCBI lineage: Eukaryota > Metazoa > Chordata > Mammalia > Primates > Daubentoniidae > Daubentonia > Daubentonia madagascariensis. The sequence goes on along the minus strand of JAKFHU010002004.1, from coordinate 9,533,619 downwards.
TTCGAGACCAGCCTGAGCAAGAGCGAGGCCTCGTCTCAAGGAAAAAAAAACCAGCTGAGTGTCATGGCACACGCCTATAGTCCCAGCTACTCGGGAGGCTGAGGCAAGAGGATCGCTTCAGCCCAGGAGCTGGAGGTTGCAGTGAGCTGCAATGATGCCACTGCACTCTACCTGGGGCAATGGAGTGAGGACTCTGTCTCAACAAAAAAAAAACCCAATGCAACTAGACAACCCTCCTCACAACCCCCCCAATACTAAAAATATAAAATAAAATAAAATAAACCCTATCTTATTAAAAAATCACATTAAACATAAGTGGTCTAAACAGTCTAATTAAAAGAGATCATCAGATTCGATTAAAAAAAAAGACCCCTCTATATGCTATCTATAGAAATCCATTTTAAATATAAAAATACAGATATGTTAAAAACTAATGAAAGGAAAAGGATATATCATCCAAACAATCAAAAACAGCTTAAGTGGTTATATCAACATCAGACAAAATAAACTTCAGAACATGGACTATATTACCAATGATAAAGACGGGCATTTCATAATGAAAAAGGGGTTAATTCTTCAAGAAGACACAGCAATCCTAAATGTGTATGTACCTATTAACATAGCTTCAAAACACATGAAACAAAATTTGATAGAACTGAAAGGATAAATAAACAAATCCACAATTAGAGTTGGAGATTTCAATACTCCTCTCTCAGTAATTGATAGAACAGGTGATTATCACCTGTCAGTAAAGAATACTTGAACAATGCTGTCAACCAACTTGACCTATGTGACATTTATAGAACACTCCACCCAATAAAAACAGAATACACATTCCATCTGACAAAATAATCATGTTAATAACTTATATATAGTGAATTCCTATTATGTGCTAAGCACTTTAACAATGCTATTTTGAATAATCCTCACAAGTCTGTCAGGTAGTACTTTTGTGATATGTACAAATGAGGAAGCTGAGGCTTGACGACATTAAGTAACTTGGAATAATGCTGCAGTTATTTAAGTAGCAAAGTAGGAATTTGAACCCAGGTCTGCATGCTTTAACACCAAAGACTTGAGCTCTTAACTATGCTACAACTGCCTCCACACAACAAAGATAGGACTGAAAACTTTTCAAAGGAACATTAATCCTTCTGACTTCGGAGTTCTGTTAAGCCTGTCAGCAGCATGAAAATCCTAACCATTCCCTTTATTGCTTTGCTTGTGTACACTCCCCTCCCACAAATATTTTCCAAAAGAGATACTTTTGATTAAAAAAAAAACTTCTTTTAAAATGTAAATAAAGATTAATTCTATTGGCTAGTTATGAATTAGCATAAGTTACTAAGATCAACGCTTGGTTGTTTTTCTCTAAACTTCCTAAAGACCTACCCCTACTTATCGAACAGAAGTTTGGCTTAGAGAGTGGAAAGTGAGACACAGTTCAGGTGTTTGGTACTCAGGAAGGTGAGTCAGTTTTGAAATGAGTATTCAATGTGTCCGATGAGAGAAGTAAAGAAGAAAGATGGAAAAGAACAACTTCACGCACGTGAGTTATCGTTTTGGCTAGGGCCCAAATGGCAACTGCTTGCTCTTCAATTTAAAACCACCTTGTGTTTTTAATACAGAAACAAAGCTTGTATTTCAAGTATAGCCAGTCAACCATGACTATCAAGCATTCCATTTCCCAATCTAAATACTCAATTTAAAGTCTTCTCAGCAGGACAAAATATGCTCTTGAAATATAATTATAATAATATTTACAGCTATCATCCAATGAAGATTTTCCATATGCCAGACACTGTGCTTTACTATACATTCTCATTAATCCTTAACTATTTGGTTAGGTAGGTGGTATTATCATTTTACACATCAATACACAGGTTAGAGAGGTTAGGTCACTTATATACCCCAAATCACGGGCTAGTAAGAGGAACAGCTGAGATTTGAATCTAGATCTGTTTGATTCCCAAGTCAAAAAGTTCTTCACAACCACACCATAATGTCCACTTATTATTACAGCACCTAATTATTCCTATTTAAATCAACCAATAAATATCAATTGGGCACCTACTATGTAAATCTGTCTGAAAGGCTGATCACATATTAATTTAAGTTAAATCTTTAATATTCAAATTAAGTCTGTGAAAGCAAAACCTTCAAATAAGTTTATTTGAAATATAGTTTGAGAAAGAGTCAAGATAACCTGAAAGGTCAATATCAAAAAAGAACAGGATCAAATATCAGTATCAAAAAAGAACAGTAAAGATGATTAATACTATTTCTAGTCTAGTAAAAACACATATTATACCTCAATTTTAAAAAGTTTACCAAAACTCCACACATTTCTCAGATCATCTAAACAAAAAAGGGGTCAGCTCAATAGAATATTACAGTTCTTCTGACTTTCTCAATTCTTCTATTGTTATAGTATAAGTAGTATAAGAAATACATATTTGGTCTTTGCCCCTAGGTTCCTGGCACAGAGTTCCTAAAACCCTCAGAATTTCCTGAGTGATAGGAGCGCCTTTTGTTATTCATAATGAGCCCCTTCTAATCATACCTGAGCTTACGCTAATGAGGTGGCTCCAGTAGGCCCTTTAGGATGTGGGTTGGTTGCCAGAGGAACCAGCCATGTTATTAGAGGGTTGGAACTTTCAGCTCTGCCCCCTCAACCTCCAAGGAAGGGAGAGAGGCTGGAGACTGTCAATCACCAATGGCTAATGAACTATCTATCAATCAGGCTGACACAATGAAACATCCATAAAAACCCCTCAATGACAAGGCTCAGGGAGCTTCCAGGGTGGTGAACACATCGAGCTGCTGTGAGGATGGCATGCCTGGAGAGGGTGTGGAAGCTCCATGGCCCCTCTCCTACCTTGCTTACCCTATGCATCTCTTCATTTGGCTGTTCCTGAGTTGTATTCTTTATAATGTTTTCCTGAGTTCTCTGAGTCATTGTAGCAAATTACCAAATGTGAGGAAAGGGGTTGTGGGAACCCCCAGTATAGCCAGTCAGTGAGAAGTACAGATGCTCCCCCCATGGGGTGCCACTGACGCCTGAAGTGGGGGCACTCTTGTGAGAGTGAGCCCTTAACCTGTGGGGTCTAGAACTCCTGATAGTGTCAGAACAGGACTGAATGGGTGGACAACCAGTTGATATTGGAGAATAAAAGACACCACGTATTTGGTGTCAGGGAAAAAAACCTTTAATAGTTCTAGGCAATGAAGGTCAGAAACAGATCTTGTTCCAAGTACATTGTACTCAACACATTATAAAAGGTGATTTTACGAGATAAGGTTCAGAGTGAAAAAGAAAATACAACCAAGCAGAGTTTACTGAAGAAGCAATTGCAAAAACAGGAGTATGAAATCAGTCCCATATTCAGCTTGAGAAATTTTAAGTTACCGCAGTTTTATCTAAGTGCCAGAGGCCCTAACAATTAAAGTAGTAATTCATTAGCGATTTTTCAAAGGATGTAGTTAACACCATGCTTCTATTTAATCAACATCGGAAATTTAGCTCTTGGGATAGCACTGAATGTTAGAGGATTATAGTTTTGTTTCTTTTCTCTCTTTCTTTTTTTTTTTTAATTTAACGTTCCAGAGAGAGTGGAACGGGTCAGTCTCCACGAGAGGACCGGATTATAGTTTTGATTTTTTATATATATTTTTTCTTTTGTCTTTAATTTTATATTTTATTTTGAAGTAACTTCGAACTTACAGAAAAGCTGCGAGATTATTAGAGTTCCTTTATACCCTTAACCCAAATTCACAAAACTTTAACATTTTGCTACAAGTCTGTATTATTTTTTCTAAACCTTTTCAGACTAGATTGCATATAGCATGCTCTTTATCCTTTAATATCAATATTTCCTAATAACAAGGATATTCTCTTATATAACCACTGCATAGTTATCAAATTCAGGAAAATTTACATTGACGCAATACTTTTACTTAATTTAAAATCCATATTCCAATTTCGTCAATTATTCAAAAATATTTGGGGTTGTTTTTCTGGTATAGGATCCAATTCAGGGCCACACATTGCATTTTAGTGGTTATGAATCTTTGGTCCCCTTTAACTTGGAAATGTTCCCCAGCCTTCTGTTTTTTTCAATGACATGACATTTTTGAATACAGGCCTGTTATTTTATTGAATACCCCTCAATCTGGGTTTCCCTGCTGTTTTCTCATGACTAGATTCAGGTAAGAAATTTTCAGCTTCAATATTTCATAAGTGATGTTGCATTCTCAAAGCATCATATCTGTAGGCACATGATGTCTATCCTCCCTGCCATTTTATAGTTACCATTTCTCTATTTGCAATTAATAAATCTGTACTGGATTATAAATCTTCTTTTCCATAATATAATCCACATTGTACAGATGCTTTTAGGACATGGCTTTTAAAAATCACTAAAGAGAGTCAGAGAATGTGTGTGACTATTAAGTACTTAAGTAATAGAAACTTCATTTAACATACCTATATATAAATAAATTGGGTTTCTGAGGTATATACCTATTTAAGGTAAAGGGATATAAAGGAAAAAAACTGAACCAGGAATTAGGAGACCTGAGTTCTAATATACCAACTCATTATATGACCTTGGGTAAATCAGTCAACCTTTATGGACTTTCATACTGTCATCTATAAAATGAAGCAGTTACAGCAGATAATTTTACAATTTTTTTTTACTATTTTGTCTGTTGGCAAAAACATACAACATTTCACTATACATCATAAATTCGTAAGATTAATGGAGACTCCCAAAGCAGGAAACAGAATTTAAGCTAAATAGGAATGAATGGCCTTGACCAATGCCCTTGAGCTCCTTTGCCAGCAGAGATTATTCTATCAGAAGAATAACCTGCATTTTATTTTATTTTATTTTTGAGATGGAGTCTTGCTCTGTTGCCCCAGGTAGAATGCAGTAGCATCATCATAGCTCACTGCAACGTCAAACTCCTGGGCTCAAGCGATTCTCCTGCTTCAGCCTCCTGAGCAGCTGGGACTACAGGTGTGCGCCACAATGTCTGGCTAATTTTTCTATTTTTGGTAAAGACAGGGTCTCACTCTTGCTCAGGCTGGTCTCGAACTCCTGAGCTCAAGCAATCCTCCCGCCTCAGCCTCCCAGAGTGCTAGGATTACAGGCGTGAGCCACTGCACCTGGCCATAACCTATGTTTTAAAATAGCTAACAATTACGTGTGTCAGGCACTGTGCTGAGCTCTTTACACACGTCAGCTCATGTAATCATCATCACATGAGTATTACTCTGATAGGTATTACTTGTCCCTCCGTATAGATAGGGCTAAGAGAAATTAGCTTGCCCAAGGTCACACAGATGGTAAATGACAAAGCTGGGACTCAAACCAGGAGTGACTCCAAAGACATCCTACTAAGTACCTTAGCACACCACCTCCTAATAAATAAATCATGAGCCAAATACATTCTTATTTAATCTCTGGCAGGTACTGACTACTCCCCTTCTTATTTAGTAGAAACAAAACTGCTACAACTGGAAGCCAATCAAGAAACAATTTCAAAATAATCATGTGAACAAAAAGATTATTTAAAGGTGTGCATTTCTTAAAGACAAATACTGTGTTTTTTATTTAAAAGTATGCATTTCTTAAAGAGAAGTGCTGTGTTTGGGTCATAAGCAACCTTTCCTTTTAACAAAACAAAAGAAAACAGAAAAAGTCACTAAATCTAGAAGACCAACAAGGACCTTAGTAATACCGCATTATTATTCATTCCCCTGTCTTTAGGCAGACCAAAAACCTCATCACAATTACCCCAGGGTGGGGTGAGAGAGGGGGCTCCAAGAGAACAGGATTTCTGAGAGCACTGGTGTTGGTTCCCAGTCTCTCTTGCCATTTCAAATTTACTACAAAACCCTGAGTACCAACAAAAAGATTCCGAGACTGAGGCCTAACAACAGAGATTCTCTCACTTCATGCTAGGCCACTTCAGCTAGCTCAGTCTGCTCACTGGTAGAACAATTGTGACTTTAGTGACAATCCTCTTGCTGGTTATATGGCATTTTAAGTAGGATGAATAAGATCATCTATGTACAAATCCATGCACTAGAAAATACTATTGGTTACTTTTGTCCCCCTAAGAGCCCAAAGTGAGCCTTTCCTATATGTTCTTTATATATTTCCTCAAGACACAAGCTGTCTCTCAAATAAGCTCTCAGAGAGAAAATCTCTCTCAGATGACTTTCAAATCTAGAAACAGCCATTTCTGATAAGCTATGGACAGTGAGGGTATTATACAAAGGAGAACAAACCAGGATCCAAAAAATAAACGCACAAAAAACATCCAAAGAGACAATCATTTGGATGGGAATGAATTTTATAAACAAAACTACGTATCTCAACTCTCCTGTTGAGTAAACAAGTGTCTCTGAAACAAAACACAATGTCCTTCAACCAAAGAGAGTACTGGTTTCATATATTGTCTGACCCTCAAATCCAATTTTGGTCTCAAATCTGGGTTGATATTCTCTAAAAGCTTACAGAAACTAGATAGCTGAGCCCACATCCCCTACGGATCTACACTGTATCTCACTCAGGCACAGAAGAAAAAAAGAGTATCAGAAAATTACCCTTCTTTGATCCAACCCTGGAGGAAGCACTGAAGAACTTCTTCACCGTGGTAACCTTTCGGGTCTTCTCATTGGTTTTCTTTTCTTCAAACTTGGAAAATGTGAGGGATTGGGCCCCTTGGTTGCTCTGACTGCTGGCAAAGGCTTCTTCCTCCTCCCGCTGAAGTCTGTAATTTAAGAGAAAATAAGAATGATCCCAGGTTTCATTGTATCTAAAGGTTATTAATTAATTGAGGAGGATCTAAAATTTTTAGAACTAGAGGCTAAATGTACCAAATAGGACTGAGGTCTCTGATAGATAACTATAGGGTAAAACTGTTCTACATGCTACTACACTCTTCAAAAGGGACCTTCTCCATGGATCATGCTCACTCAGCAATCATACTAGGGTTACATGAAAGAAATAAAGTCTAGTCCTGTTGCCTAATAACCTCAAGGTTGGAACAGAGAAGGAGATAAATAAATAATTAACACATAATGGGACAGTTCCTATAATAGAGAGTAAAAATCAAGTGCTATGAGAATGCAGGAAAGAACAACTAAATCTGCTGGAGGAATCTGAGAAGGCTTTTCAATGGTGACATTTGGGCCAGGTTTTAAAGGATGAATAGGATTCAACTAAGTGAAAGGACATTCCAGGAAGAAGGAATCACAAATGTGCAGGCACATTTGTCTTAGAACAAGTTCAATGTAGCCAGAGCACTAATGGTGTGATGAACTGGATATACAAGAAAGCACCAGAAGGACCTTGGCTACTATTCTGGATTTCATCACGTGGCAGGGAAACAAGACAGACTGTAAATACAAGAAGTTATCATTATGAGATCTGTGCTTTAAAAAGACAATGCAGGTAGCTGTGTGAACTAGGTACATCATATATATTACCCCATTTAATCTTCACCATGAAGTATGTTTATCTCCTCCATCCTTCTACTCCAAGGAGCTTATTGTCTAAATTTGAGAACTAAGACTAATACAACCCAAACATAAAATAATTAGAAGTTAAGACAAACACAAAATGAAGACATCACTGAAAGCTTTTCATTAAATGCTTACTGAGAATAAGAGGAAAAAAAAATCCTTAATATTAAACTGACTTGCTGATAGCTCAAAACACAAAAGAAAAATGTATTTGGACAATGACAGGACTATTTAACCAATTATGTCACTGTTAAACCACCCCTAGTTAAGTCCTTTTACCGCTCTGCCAGTTCCCAATCCTCTTGAATCTGCTTCTGCCTGGCTTTGTGGTACTCCTCCCTCCAGCACTTGGAGCAGAAACCCTGCCAAGCAGGGTTGCCATAGTAACCACATCCTTTCTTGCACAGGAGCTCGGATTGATCCACATGAATTCCTCGGCGTTCAGACTTAAGGCTCATCTTCTTCCTGCTAACCAAGAAACAAACAAGAAAGTGTTCTTGAAAATGAATTCACTATCATTCTACTAACTAAAAGCACAGCAATTATGAACAAAAAAATGAGTGAGTGCATAATCTTTAAGCTATAAGGGAGAGAAGAAAAGAATGAAGGAAAGAGAGGGAAGAAAGGAGGGAGGGAGAGACAGAAGGCAGGAAGAAAGAAAGCAAAAAAGAATAGTTAAATACGGCAAATTCCTGACATAGTCATTTTAAAGAAAAAAACGTATTCCCTGCTTAAACTATGAAGAACACTTTTTTTAAAGGGCCAATACTGGATTAAAGACCTAAATGTAAGACCAGAAACTATAAAAAACTATAAAACCATAGAAGAAAATATAGGGGGAAAGCTTCCTGACATTGGATTTGGCAATGATTTCTTGGATATGATACCAAAAGCACAGGCAACAAAAGCAAAAACAGACAAATGAGACCACAAACTTAAAAAGTTCTGCATAGCAAAGGAAATAATCAACAGAGTGAAAAGGCAACCTACAGAATGGGAGAAGATATTTCCAAACCATATATTGGATAACGGGTTAATATCAAAAATATAAAGGAATTCCTACAACTCAATAACAAAACCCAAATGATCCAATTTAAAAATGAGCAAAGGACTTAAATAGATAATTCTCCAAAGACCTACAAATGGCCAAACATATGAAAAAGATACTCAATGAGCTGAGCCCGGTGGTTTGCACCTATAATGCCAGCCACTCGGGAGGCTGAGGCAGGAAGACTGCTTGAGCCCAGGAGTTTGAGGCTGCAGTGAACTATGATTGAACCACTGCACTCAGTCTGGGTGACAAAGCAAGACACTGCCTCTTTAAAAAAAAAAAAAAAGAACTACTGAATGAGTATCCCCATTTCAAAGTTGAGGGGAAAAAACATGAAGAGGTCAAGTTGGTGTCTAAGATCACACATGTTAGACCTAAAATTTGAAATAATCTCTTAACAAGTTCCAAAGTCAGTTTTCTTTTCTACTATATCATATGTAAACTTATTTGTTCATAGTATCACAATTGTATGGTAAATCGCTACGCAACAATTTCTATTCAAATTGAAACCACATGATCCTTATTCTTTTCCACATAAACAAATAAACTGCCTAACAAGCACAGAAAAAAGCAGCACTCTATAGTGATCATTCAAAAAACTCAAATGTGCAGACAGAATTAAGCCCTACATCTTGGGGATCCTAACATTAGTTCAACTTGAACATTTACTAAGTGCCAACTGTGTGCACAGAATTGAGCTAATGCCACTGGTAATGCAACTCACAGAAAATGTTCTTGCCCTCATGAAGCTCATAACCAAAAATACAGGCAGACTAGAAAATGAAGAAAAAAAGAAAGTGCTTAGGAATCTGGGGAGGGGGAGAAGGCAGGTAATGCTGACTTAGGGAGTATGGAGAGACCACATGGGGGTGGTGGTGGTAGACCCTAAAGAGCCCTGAGTTGAACCTAGGTCTTGGAAAGACAACATGAAGAGGGAGGACATTCTGGGCAAGAAGAACATCTTTCACAAAAAGCTAAGAGACAGGAAAGCAAATGTAGAACATGAATGATGTGGTATAAATAGGAGGTAAACTGAAGAAGTTAGGTGCGAAGTCAAATTATGATGGATTTCTAAAACTCCAGGCTACAGAGTCTGGATTGAAGCACCACTGGAAGCTCCTGAAAGGGGAAAAGCATGATCAGATCTCTATTTTAAGCCATAAAACTTGAGAGATAGAGTTCTGTCTTCCAGCATGATGAAGTAAGGACAATAAATCCTCTCCTCCAAAAGCAACTATAATGATGGACAAAACTTCTACTTTCTGCTGATGGGTTTATGTTCAGGCCAATGAATCCACTCAAACTTCAGCACCCCCCCCATTCTCTGCAGGGCTCCCTCGAGTCCCCTCTGTGTAGCACAGGCTCTCCTGGTCCGAGTGGAAGCCTAACTGGCTACAGGTGTTTGAGGACAATCTCAATCTTTGAATAAACACAACAGTCTCTGGCTGAACATTAAGGTATGCAGACACAGGGGTGACCCCTAGAAGGAAGTCAGGCATAAAATAAAAACAAGGAAGAAAAACTGAGCAGAGACATGAGCGGCTGCAGTTGTCAGGGAGAGAAATTTTGTAGATTTTGTCCAGCTATAAAGCCTGGACAGTATGCATCGAGCACCACTTTTGAGGCTCCTGAAAAGCAAAAAGGAGAACTAGGGAAAAGACCAGAATTCAAAGTGTCACCAAATCCTTGCTGAGATTACCATTTTTTCCCCTCCAGTATCACCAGACCAACCCAGAAATGGGCACCAGGGAACAGAGAGAGTTCCTCTAGCTCAGGCTCAAGGCATGAGAAAGGGAATTCCTAACACTCAAACAGAATGTGGGGATTTCTTCATTTTACTGTCTTTCCTCCTTCTCTTGAGACACAGTGCCCAAGCAATCATGTGGTGTGTCTACAGCAAAGGCTGGAAGGAGGGCCTGCAGGTGCCAAACTCTGAGCAAGGAGAACTATCGACTCTTCCCACTATCCTCCTCCCACTGCTTGGCCTCAAATGTACAGACAGTGGTGGAAGTACAGGTAGTACTTCCTGGCAGAGTGAGGTAACTAAATCCACAGTTTTCTGGACACAGGAAAGAAAAGATGAGCCTCTAGGGAACAAAAAGAGAAATTACTGTGAATAAGAACTCAAGAAAGCAATTTCTGGGCTCACCCCTAAGCTGTGTATGCATGGATCTGATACTATACAGTACCAAAGATTTCTAAATTGAAACTGAGAGACCACCGTGCAGCTCTCAGACCAGTGCCTGCATGAGCATGAAACAGATGGAAACAGCACTGCAAAAGCTTTGAAAAATGAACTGACATTGGAACAACAGCCCACAGAACTTGCATCCTGAATTGACAACAAAACAAAAAACTTGTGCTGTTGCTGTTATGACACTGTTAAGAAAATGAAAGGGCAAGGTACAGACTAGGAGAAGACATTTGCAAATCACATATTTGACAAAAAAACTTACATATCCAGAATGTAAAGAACTCTCAAAACTCAATTTTAAGAAATCAAACCATCCAATTAAAAAATGGGCAAAAGACTTGAACAGGTATTTTACCAAAGAAGATATACATGTTGGTATTCCACATTTCTGTAAGAGAGGCCTTTGCTACACTCTGTCTCCTCAAGGATGTTTGTATATTGAGCATCCTTACAAGACAAAGATGTTATCTCCTCCCAGAGCAGAGGACAAGTTTGTTTTTCTGTCCAGTACAATAAATATGTTTCCGTCCACATCAAAGGTCTAGCAGCTTTGTTTGTGGCCCATTATGATATTTGGGCTCCCTGAGCTTGGATTCCTTAGAAGTGAAATGCCCCCATGGGATTTGTGGGGCAAAACTAGTCCATGTGAATGTGAAGCTTGCTCTGCTGATGTCCTGTGAATAATAGTCTTTTGTGTCCAATCCAGGAGTCTCATGTCTTTGGCCAATATCCATGAAACTAAGGCAGACTAACTTGCTACTTCCAAGTAGGATAAAAACTCAGGTCCCTCTCAGTTCTTGACAACACAGTGGCAAATAAGCACATGAAAAGTTGTTCAACACCATTAGTCATTAAAGAAATGCAAATTGAAAACCATGAGATATCACTCACACCTATTAGAATGGTTAAAATAAAAAATACTGATGGCTGGGCACGGTGGCTCATGCCTGTAATCCTAGCTTCTCTGAGAGGCCGAGGCAGGTGGATTGCTTTGAGCTCAAGGGTTCGAGACCAGCCGGAGCAAGAGCGAGACCCCATCTCAAGGAAAAAAAAAAATCAGCTGGGTGTTGTGGCACGCACCTGTAGTCCCAGCTACTTGGGAGGCTGAGGCAGGAGGATCACTTGAGCCCAAGAGTTGGAGGTTGTGGTGAGCTGCAATGATGCCACTGCACTCTACCCAGGGCAAAAGAGCAAAGACTCTGTCTCCACCAAAAAAAAAAAAGAAAAAAAAAAGACAAACAATAACAAGAAAAAAAAATACTGACAATACCAAGTGGTAGCAAGGATGCAGAACAACTACAATTCTCATACATTCCTAGTGGAATGCAAAATAGTACAGCCACTATGGAAAACAGTTTGATAGTTTTTTAAAAAGTTAAACATACAATATCATATAGTCTGGTAATCCCACTCCTGGATATTTCCTCTAGAGAAATAAAAACTGATGCTTATTCAAAATTCTGTACACAGATGTTTATTCATGATCATCAAAAAATGAAACAACCAAAATATCCTTCAATCGGTAAGTAGATAAACTATGGTACATCCATACAATAGAATGCTACAAAAAAAAAAAAAAGGAACAAAGTATTAATATACCCAACAACTTAGATGACTCTCAAAGGCTTCACACTGAGTGAAAGAAGCCAGTATCTTAGTCCCTTTGGGCTGCTGTAACAAAATACCATAAACCGGGTAGGTTATAAACAACAGAAATTTATTTCTCACAGTTCTGGAGGCTGGTAAGTCCAAGATTAAGATGCCAACAGATTTGGTGTCTGGTGGGGACCTGCTTTCTGGTTCACTGAAGGTGCCTTCTCATTTTGTCCTTACATGGTGGAAGGGGTAGACCAACTCCCTGGGGTCTCTTTTATAAGGGCGCTAAACCTAATCATGAGGGATCCACCCTCATGACCTAATCACCTCTCAAAGCCCCACCTCCTAATATCATCACCTTAGAGGTTAGGGGTGATAGAGCTGTTCTGTATTCTGATTGTGGACACATTTACATAAATCTACTAAAGTTTCAAAATTCTTAGGACTGTATACTCCTTCCAAATCAATTTCACTCTGATTATTAAAAAAAAAATGCTTGAGAGGTAATTTCTATGTTGGATTGGGAAGAGGTGCCGAACAGAAGACAGGGACACTGACCAAGAAACCATTACAATGAAAGGTTATTATAATAATAGAAATAATACAGTGGGAATGGAAAGAGGAGGGATGATAATCCACTTTAGAGGTAGGATCTGTAACAGTTAATTAAAGAGACATGGCAGGGAGAGGGAAATCTAATTAGAAAAGACTTTCAAGTTTACAAATACTCTTTACTTCCTCTACAAGGTTAAAGCCCTGCAAGGACAGGATTTAGATCTAAGACACCAGCCATTTATAAATAGTAGATGAAGTTGAGGTAGAAAGGAAGAAAAGAAAAGAGGGATAGAGTCCTAGAATGTTGAGCTGAAGAAACTTTAAAGACCATCTACTTTATCCTAATATAATTCAGATAAAGACACTGAGACTAAGAAGTTATGACTCATTCAATCAAAAAGGTGTAAGTAGCAGAGATATCACTAAATCCTACACTCAGTATACTAAGTCCTGGGTTCCATCAAAATATTTTGAGAGTCTGAGCTAATCTCACCATTATCATCCTGTGGTCCCTTTCATCCCTTCCAAGAGGAATGGGCAAAAGGAAATATCAATTTTTTTCCTTAGATCAATTAAGTTTCAAAAATTGTATACTATAAATACTATAGCACAGGTCTATGTAACCAAAATGGACATCTTTGGGGGAGTCTGCCTGGCACATATGCCAACACTTCCCTTGTATCAGGAAACTGTTCCCTCAATCCACAAAGATAAGCTCTCAGCAGCCATGTTTGTATGAGATGACTGGCCCCCCACTTCAGGGCCACAGCTGATTGAACCAGAGGTGGACACCTGACCATAACTAGGTTAGAGTCTCTTATTTGCAGTATTAAAAACAGGACTAAGTCTGGGCTGTTCTCTTGAATGATGGATGAGGTGTGTGGCATGACCATCTTCCATCCAGTGGTCTGAATACCAGGATAGCCAGTCTGCCAAGTGAAATAGATACACACCAAGAAGCAGAAAAAAATGGCAGAAGAAAAATACTCTGTAGGTCCTGAGAGGTTTCAATGTCCCAGTTCCAATCCCTGGCTAAGAGTTAGCTGCATGCCTACCCTCAGATTCTGAGACATGACCCTCGATCCCCTACTGCTCGTTTCTTCTATTCTCAGGGTAATTCCAGAGCCTATAATCTGGACCCAAATACTCTTCAAGAGCTAGAAAAACACAATAGGAGTGCTTTGAGGATTACTCAGCATTTACTAAAAGCTCAATATGTTAGGATAAAAACAGTAATAGCTATGAGTCAAAAAAGACTGACTTGGCATGGACCATGAGATCATAGAGATCAATCAAACCCCTGCTCTACCACTTACCTGAAATGTGACTTTAGGCAAATTATTTCATATTTCTGAAACTTCCAATCATCTCTCCCTCTCTCACACTTCTGCTCCTACCATTCTCCATCTTTTCATCAAACCAAAGCCTCATAGGCCTTGTGCCCCCATAACCTTCACTCTCTGGTGTTACACTTGAGATTATGTTACTGTACACAGCAAAATAGACTTGGCAGATATAATTAAGGTTACTGATGATTTGACCTGAAAATAGGGAAGTTATCCCAGATTATCTCGGTGAGCCCAATATAAGCACATGAGCCCTCAGATGCAGAAGAGGACAAGGACCCAGATAGCCAAAACAATTTTGAAAAAGAATTTAAGACATTTCCTGATTTCAAAACTTACTACAACGCAATGGTAATTAAGACAGTGTGGTACTGGCACAACGACAATCATATGGATCAATGGAATAGAATTGAGAGTCCAGAAATAAACTGACACATCCATGGTCTAATGATTTTCCACAAAGGTGCCAAAACCATTCAATGGAGAAAGGAGAATCTTTTCACCAAACAGTGCTGGGACAATTGGATAGCCACATGCAAAAGAATGAAGTTGGATGCTTACCTCTCACCATATATAAAAATTAACTCAAAATGGATCAAAGACCTAAATATAATACTAAAACTCTCAGAAGAAAGCAAAGAGGTAAATTTTCATGATCTTGGATTCAGCAAAGGATTCTTAGATATGGCACCAAAAACATAAGCAACAAAAGAGACATAAATTGTACTCTATGAAAATTTAGGCCAGGCATGGTGGTACATGCTTATAGTACTAGCTACTCAAGGAGGCTGAGGCAGGAGGATCACTTGAGACCAGGAGTTCAAGGTTGCAGTGAGTTATCACAAAACCACTACTGGAGACAGAGTGAGACCCTGTTTCTACAAAAAAGAAAAACAAGTCAGAAAGTAACAAGTGTTGGCAAGAATGTGGAGAAACTGGAACCGTCATACACTGCTGGTAGTAATGTAAAATGGTACATTCATTGTGGAAAGGTCTGCCAGTTCCTCAAATGATTAAACAGTTACCATATAACCCAGAATTCCATTCCCAGATATATACCCAAAGAGAAATGTATTGTAAATGAATATGTATTTATTTACATATGCCCACAGAAAAACTTGAACATGGATGTTTACAGCATCATTAACCATAATAGTCAAAGAGTGGAAACAACCCAAATGTTCATCAACTGACAACAAAAAAAATATGACAAATCCTTAAAATGGACTATTATTTGGTCATATAAAGGAACAAAGTACTGATACATGCTACAACATGATGAACCTTGAAAACATTATGCTAAGTGAAAGAAGCCAGTCATAAAACACCATATATTACATGAATCCATTCATACAAACGTCCACAACAGGGAAATCTATAAGGACAGAAAATAGATTAGTGTTTACTCTGTGCGGAGGGAAGAGAATGAGAAGGAGATAGCAAGAGGGTATGTGGTTTCTTTTTGAGATGATGAAAATGTTCTAGATGTGGTAATGGTTGTCATTTAATTGTGCACTTTAAAAGGGTGAATTGTATGGTATGTGAATTAAACCTCAATAAAGCTGTCTTTTTAAAAAGCAGATGAGGAGGACAGAATGCAAAGTCAGAGAGAGTCAAAGCACTCTTGTTGCCTTTGAAGCTGGAGAGGACTATAAGCCAAGAAATGTGGGTAGTTTCTAGATGCTGAGAATGGCCCCTGGCAGAGGGCCAGCAAAGAAATGAGGACCTCAGTTCAACACCTCATGGGACTGAATTCTGCCAACATGCACGTCTGGAAGCAGATTCTCCCTATCACCTCCAAATAAGAACCCAGGCTGGCTGACACTTAAATTTTGACCTCGTGGGGTACTAAGCAGAATACCCCAGCTAAGCCTGCCTGGACTTCTAATCTACAGAGCTTTGAGACAATAAATAAGTGTTGTTTTAAGCCACTAAGTTTGTGGTAATTTGTTATAGCAGCAACAGAAAACATAGGCTTCCTTTCCATTCCTCTCTTTTTTGAGGACTTTGCGCATGCTGTTCCAATGTGTAGAATGCTGTGCCCCTTGCTGTGCATATGGTGGTTTCTTTCTCATCATTTAGGTCTCAGCTTTCATGTCACACTTTCAGAAAGGCCTTCCCTGGCCTCACTATCTGAAGTACTACCTACCCCAACCTACACAACCCTCACCTCTGCCCCAGGCCCAGCATTGTTTCTCCATGTCCTGTTTCTAATAAATATTTACTTATTTACCTGTTGGTCTGTCTCCTTCACTGCTAGAATGCTATTTGCTGAGGACAGAGACCTTGTTTTCCTTCTTTACTGCTATATTGCTAGTGATTCAAATAGTACCTGCATGTCATAGGTGCTCAAATATTCATTGAAAGAACAATGAATAATTGAATAAGGTTGTTGTAGAAATCAAATATTAAAATGACTATGAAGCAAAGATACATACTAAATGCTTAATAAATACAAAAATCCCTTCCCTCCCATGATCGATCAACTATTATTTTTAAATTATACATGTGAATAACTTTACAAAGAAAAATAAATATCTATTGAATGGTTAAATAAATTGTGGTACAACCATACAACAGAATACTTGGCAGTAAAAAAGAACAAATTATTAATACATAAAACAACTTGGATGATCAAGAACATTATGCTGAGCGGAAAAAAAAAAGCCAGTCTCAAAAGATCATACACTGATTTGATTTATACAACATTCTCAAGTGATAAAATTATAAATATGAAGAATAAATTAGTGCTTTTTAGGAGTTAGGAATGGGGGGGGGAGATGGGGGAGGAGTGGAAGAAAAGGTATGCAGGAAAGGAGTTAACCCAGCAGGCCTGGGTTGCTAAAAATCACGCATTTTCAGAAGGGCCTGCTTGTGTGACTGGCCCTTGGCCAGCTCCTAGGAACTGAGGTCTTAGAATACCCCCACACAGTGATAGAAGCATATATATGGTTAGAGTATTGAACCACACTGTCCCAGCCAATCTAGACGTTTTATGCAAACACTGTGATTTATGGTGAACACCTGCTTTACTTCTGAAGGTCTGAAGTTGCAGTAATGGTGGTCAGTCATGAAGACACTATGTGACCATCCTCCAGTAAAAAAAACCCTGGATTCCTGGGCTTCAGTGAGCTTCCCTAACCAAAAACCCTTCAAGTGTTGTTGCAGTTTATTGCTGGGGGATTAAGTGCATGCTGTGCAACTGCACTGAGAGATGACTCTTCTACTCTCATGCTGGTGTCTTCCAGACTCTGCTCAATGCACAAGTATCCTTTATTGATCCTGCTTTGTATCCTTTCACTGTACTAAACCATAGCCAGGAGTATGTAAATCCTGTGAGACCTTCAATCTAGTGAATCAGCAAACCTGGAAGCAGTCTTGGAGACTACCAACACAGGGTGTGACTATAAAGAATTGACATGAGGAGCAGTGTTACAGCTCTTTTAGCATTTGTCTAGCAGGTTTTCCGGTCCTCACAGGAAGACTCCCCACCCCCCACCAAAAAAAAAAAAAAGAGTTGACTTGAGGGAGGTCTTTGTGATCATGGAATAGTTCAGTATCTTGACTGTGGTGGTGGCTACACAAAGCTATATATGTGATAAAATGTGCATAAAACTATATATATACATTCCACAAATATCAGTGTCTTGGTTTTGTTGTTGTATTGTAGTTATGTAAGATGTAACCACTAGGGCAAACTAGGTGAAGAATACACAGGACTTCTCCATACTATCTTTGCAACTTCCTATGAATCTGTAATTATCCCAAGTTTTTAAAAAATCCCACCTAAAATTATTTTTCATAAACACCTATAATTGGACTGATGTATACCAGACAGTTAAGCATACTACTCAGATCATTCTGCTGCTGCTCTTTTTTTTTTGTAAGAGACATGGCCTCACTGTCACCCAGGCTAGAGTACAGTGTTGCAATCACAGCTCATTGTAGCCTTGAACTCCTTGGCTCAAGTGATCCCCCTGCCTCAGCCTCGTGAGTAGCTGGGACTAAAGAGCATGCCACCACACTTGGCTAATTTTTTTTTATTATTATTTGTAGAGATGGGTCTTGCTATGTTACCCAGGCTGGTCTCAAACTCCTGGCCTTAAGTGATCCTCCTGCTTGGCCTCCCAAAGTGCTAGGATTACAGGCATGAGCCACTCTGCCCTGCCAATGGAACACTTATAATAGCCAAACAATAACAAGTTAGAAAATATAAAAAGAGATCGCACTCACAATGGTATCAATATATAAAAACACCTAGGTAATATTTTAATGAGAAAATTATGCGATCTACATAAAAAGATTGAGAGACATAAAGAAGGCTTGAATAAATGGTAGGACATACCATAACACAGTATGAGAAAATAAAATATTACAAAAATGGCAAACATTCCAAAATTTATAAGTTTACTACAAACAACAATAAGAATCTCACAAGACTTTTTGCAACTCAACAAAATGATTCCACATTTCATCAGTAATACTGAACAGGCTAGTTTTCAAAAATTTTCCTAAATTAATTTAATTTTCTGAATTTTTATTTGCAAACAAACTAGTTAAAAGAGTGTGGACCAGGTGCAGTAGCTCAGGCCTGTAATCCTAACACTTTGGGAGGCCAATGAGCCCAGGAGTTTGAGGGGTTACAGTGAGCTATGATGACACCACAGGCAACAAATGAGACCCTGTCTCAAAAAAAAAAAAAAAAAAAAAGTGTGAATTTAGGAAAACCTGGTAAATCACTACAGGATAGCCTGACCCCAAAAAAGAATTCTAATATAATATATAAAACTATTTAATATTAGAAGAAGGGGAAGGGGAAATTTTCGATAAACAGTATTGGAATAACTAGTCAGTAATCTGATAGCACCAAAATTAATTATAGGTATCTTAAATGGAAAGAACTAAAATTAAATATTTATAAAACTTCTGAAGAGGTGAGGGTTATCTAAGTTTACAAGCTACAGGAAAAATCAAGAAAAACTAAATTTGAATACATAAATTGAAATATCTATCTAATTTTTTAAAGGCCCCAACTGTAGCCAAAATAAAAAGGCAAATAAAAGACCAGAAAAAATATTTAAAGTAAATAGGACAATGAGGCATTTTATTATACTTAGAAATAATACTAACAAAAAGAATTTGTAAATCTTTGATAGCTATGCAGGACAAGAATGTGAACAGAGCATTCACAAAAGGTGACTCGTTTCCTAGGAACAGAAATGGAATGCCAAAGGGTATGTGCATTTAAAATTTTGACATATACTACCAAACTGACCTGACATAAAGGTTGTACCTATTTACATGCCCACCTACAGTGCATGAGAGAAGGTACTTTCCCACATCCTCAAAAACATAGCATTATAAACTTTCATTTTTGCCAATCTGACAGGCAAAAAGAAATCATTTTTTGTTTTAATGTGCATTTTCCTAAGAATGTCAACCACCTTTATAGATATTTATTGACAGTAGTATATTTCCTTTGAAGAAATTAACTGTTCATGTTATTTCCTCATTTTTCTACATCATTAATATTTACTTTTATAGATATACTTTTTATATTATCTTTTAGTCCTCAACTTTATATGTTATGAAAACAACATAGTTAAGACTTAGCATTTGCAATCTATAATTAAAGTTTCACCAACTTTCATATACTGCTTCCAAAATGAACGTGAATGCCACAGAGAGAATCAATATCAGAGTTTCAACATTAAATATAACAAAACAAAGTATCCAAACAGTAGCCTGCCCAAATAATTCCACATGATAATCAAACCAATGGAATATAATGTAGAGTTTACAGCTGTTGGAATGAGCAGAGCTAGCAGAGCAACATTCTTAAGGAATGAGGTCTGGACAACAATCTTCTATTGTACTAACTCACACCCTCCTCAGCTAAGCAAAATTATGACTCTAATCTTAGCATGCCATTCCTCAGGCTAACCGCTCAAAATTACATGCAAGATAATCTGGCTAGTCTAGTCTATTTTGTCCCATTCTCTACGCCTCTTCCAAGGAAGCAGCCAGTTGCCCAAATGGTTAGTTTATTCGATAAGTAAGTGATCAAAAATCATTTCTCTTAACTCCACGTAAAGTAACAGCAAACTGCAACACATAAATTGGTCTCTAAGATTAAAGGGGTTTTTTTTCAAGGTTATAGTTTATTTTAGTTTTAGCTTGGCTGCAGCCATTTTACCCTTAACCATTTGCTGTGGCTGAGCAAAGTAATACATACACACACACGCACACACAAAGACAGAAATACAAAAGGCAACTGCCTGGGCGAAAATGTATTTATTCAGATTTGTTAGATGGAACGATCAAATAAATATTTGTACTATGTTTTAAGCTTTTAAGAAGTGTCTTGTATTTAAAACATAAGATTAAATGATATTGTTAGCTGAGGTGGACTGGCAATTATACTGAAAAAGGGCTACCACGAAACTAAAACAAAATTAAAATCCACATCAACCACATCACTTATGAACATTTGACTAACTAATTGCTATACATAAAAAACTAAGGCTGACATAATATTATTAGAAAAACTGGCCAGGTGTGGGTGGCTTAGGCCTGTAATTCCAGAGCTTTGGGAGACCAAGGCAGGAATTCGAGACCAGCCTGGGCAACATATGGAGATCCTGTCTCTACAAAAAGTAAGAAAAAAATTAGCAGTGCATGGTGGTGCATGCCTGTAGTCCCAGCTACTCGGGAGGCTGAGGTGGGAGGATCACTTGAGCCCAGGAGTTGGAGACTGCAGTGAGCTTTTATTGTGCCACTGCACTCCAGCCTGGGTGACAGCGTGAGACGAAAGAAAGAAAAGAAAGAACAGAAGAACTGAAACCTGAAAACGCCAAAACAAAATGAAATAATCAAAAACAGTAAAAATTAAAGAGATCTTCATGACATACTGAAACTTTGGTTACTGACAGAGAAACATATTTTTCTGAATATTAAATATATTCATAAGATGAGATAAATCACTCTATGAACTCCAGCTTTCAACAAAATGAACATTCCTTAAATGGTATGAAGTAATGAAAATTTAAGCCAATTAAACTCCAGGAACTTTCAATAGCTACTGAAACCATCCCATCTGTTGTGGGTTGAATTGTGTCCTCCCAAAAGACAGGCTGAAGTGCTAACCCTAATACCTGTGAGTGGGATCTTATCTAGAAATAAGCTCTTTACAGATGTGACTGGTTAAGACAAGTTCATATTGGATTAGGGTGAGCCCGAAATCTAATGAGCAACAGGTGTCTTTATCAGAAGGCCATGAGAGGCATACAGATACCCAGACAGGCCATGTGGCCAGGGAGACAGAGATTGAAGTGGTGCAGCTGCAAGCCAAGAAATGCCAAGGATTGCCAGCAACCATCTTCCCCAGAGAGAGCATGGCCCTAATGATACCTTGATTTTAGACTTCTAACCTCTAGAACTATGAAAAAACTAATTTCTGTTGTTTTAAGCAATGCAGTTTGTGGTATAGGCAAACCTCTTCACTGAACTTCCCAGATACTGCACTTTTTACAAATTGAAGGTTTCACAGTTGTGAAATTAACTGTCAAGCGAGTTCTATGAGCGCCATTTTTTCCAATAGCATGTGTTCACTTGGTGCCTGTATCACATTTTGGTAATTCTTGCAGTATTTCAAACTTCATTACTATTATTATATCTGTTATGATGATCTGTGATCAGTGATCTTTGATGTTACTATTTTAATTGTTTTGGGACACCAGGAACAGCACCCACATAATACGGTGAACTTAATCAATAGATGTTGTGTGTGTTCTGACTGCTCCACCAACCGGGCCTTTCCCCGTTTCACTTCCTCTCATCAGGTCTCCCTGAGACACAATATTGAAATTAGGCTAATTAATAACCCTACAATAGCCTCTAAGTGTTCAAGTGAAAGGAAGAGTCACATGTCTCTCACTTGAAATCAAAACCTAGAAATGATTTAGTGAGGAAGACATGTCAAAAGTCAAGATAGGCTGAAAGCTAGGCCTCTTGTGCACAACAGTTAGCAAAGTTGTGAATGCACAGGAAAAGTTCTTAAAAGAAATTAAAAGTGCTACTCCAGTGAACACACGAATGATAAGAAAGTGAAATGGCTATATTGCTGATATAGAAAAAGTTTGAGTGGTTTGGATAGAAGATCAAACCAGCCACAACATTCCCTCAAGCCAAAGCCTAATCTAGAGCAAGGCCCTAACTCTTCAATTCTATGATGGCTGAGGGAGGTGAGGAAGCTGCAGAAGAAAACTTTGAAGCTAGGAGAGGTTGGTTTATTGAGTTTAAGGAAAGAAGCAATCTCTATAACATAAAAGTACAAGGTGAAGCAGCAAGTGCTAGAAACTACAGCAAGTTATCCAGAAGATCTAGCTAAAATCATTGACGAAGGTGGCTATACTAAACAACAGACTTTCAATATAGACAAAACAGCCTTCTATTGGAAGGAGGTGCCATCTAGGACTTTCATATAGAGGAGAAGTCATTGCCTGGTTTCAAAGCTTCAAAGGACAGGCTCACTTTTATTAGGAGCTAAAGAAGCTGGTGACTTTAAGTTGAAGCCAAGGCTTATTTACCATTCTGAAAATCCTAGGGCCCTTCAGAATTATGCTAAATCTACTCTGCCTGTGGTCTAGAAATGGAACAACAAAGCCTGGATGATAGCACATCTGTTTACAGCATGGCTGACAATATTTTAAGCCCATTGTTGAGAACTACTGCTCAGAAAAAAGATTTCCTTTCAAAATATTATTGCTCATAAACAATGCACCTAGTCACCCAAGAGCTCTGAGGGAGATGTACAAGGAGATGAATGTTGTTTTCATGCCTGTTAACACAACATCCATTCTGCAGCCCATAGATCAAGGAGTCATTTTAACTTTCAAGCCTTATTATTCAAGAAATACATATCGTAAGGCTATAGCTGCTATAGATAGTGATACCTCTGACAGATCTGGGTAAAGTGAATCGAAAACTTTCTGGAAGGGATTCACCATTCTAAATGCCATTAAGAACATTCATGATTCATGAGGAGGCCAAAATATCAACATTAACACAAGTTTGGAAGAAGTTGATTCCAAGCCTCTTGGATGACTTTGAGGGGTTCAAGACTTCAGTGCAGGAAGGATCTTCAGATGTGGTAGAAACAGCAAAAACAAAAAACAAAAAAACAAAACCAGAAGTGGTGCCTGAAGATGAGACTAAATTGCTGCAACCTCATGACCAAACTTGAACAGATGAGGAATTGCTTCTTATGGACAAGCAAAGAAAGTGGTTTCTTGAGATGGAACCTACTCCTGGCGAAGGTGCTGTGAACACTGTTGATATATAAACTTAGTTGATAAAGTAGCAGCAAGGTTTGAGAGGATTGTCTCCAATTTTGACAGAAGTTCTACTGTGGGTCAAAATGCTATCAAACAGCATTGCATGCTATAGTGAAACCTTCCATAAAAGAGTTAATTGACGCAGCAAACTTCATTGTTGTTTTTTCTAAGACAGTGCCACAGCCACCCCAACCACCAGCAACCACCATCCTGATCAGTCAGCAGCCATCAACATTAAGGCAAGACCCTCCACCAGCAAAAAGACTACAACTCACTGAAGGTTCAGATGACTGTTAGCATTTTTTCACAATAAAGTATTTTTAAATTAAGGTATGTACATTGTTTTTCAGACATAATGCTATTGCATTCAATAGACTATACTATAAACATAACTTTTTTATGCACTGGAAAAGCAAAAAATTCAGGTGATTTGCTTTAGTGCAGTGGTCTGGAACTGAACCTGCAATATCTCTGAGGTATGCCTGTAATTTGTTACAGCAGCCGTAGGAAACAAATACACCATCCAGTCAGAATGTTGTAAACTCTACAAATAATTAAAAGAGATGAGTTTTCCACAAATTGACACAGAACTCTGGGTTCAAAGCATCACTTGTTCTTTACAAATAGAGCAATCATACACCCCAGTTAGCAAGTAACAGTCCTGGCTTATGCCTGTTATCCTGGCATAAAAGTACCCCCCTTTGATTCTTAAAAGTGACCTCCTTTTGATAATGAATTGCATGGTCATTGTATTTATGAACACACCTAGAACACCCTTCTGTTTGTTCACCTTCAAATCCTACCCTGTCCAAATAATATCAATTAACATCTGACTCCATTTTCCCCATTGACAGAATAATCCTCTCTAGTTCCTATAGCATTTTATAAATACAGCTATTACAACTCTCACGTTCTATCACAAGTCTTGCTTACATGTCCACTCCATGTTCACAGGCACCAAGCACAGTGTCAGGAAGAGTGGGTACTCAATGTCTTCTAACCATATGAAATGATTATTCAGAAGACTGACAAAGTACCTGCAGAGACAAAGTTTCTTTCACTTTTGTCCCTTATACACTCCCCAGGGCCCAGTGAAAGTAAGAGTAAAAAATTAAATAGCAAACAACTAACTTCTGAAGCAGTGGTTCTCCAACTTTAGCATGTATCAGTACCACTCGGGGGACTTACTAAAACACAAGAGTACTGGATCTCTCCCAAGAGTTACTGATTCGATAGGTCTGGGGAAGGGCCTGAGAATTTGAATTTAACAAGTTCCCAGCTGACACTGCTAGGAACCACCTTTGAGAACCACTGCTATAAAGGAAGCACCACAACGATGAAAAGATTCATTTCTTCTCATGACTTCATTCCTAGTGGAAGATTCCCTTTTCTGAATATGATATGGGTAGCTTGTGGCAGACCAACACTGCTGCTGAGAACAAGGAAAACTAGATACATTTTAAAAATCATTGTTTAAAGGTGTTAGAGAGCTGCTGAAGAACCAACACTAGAGAGGTCTAGATTCTGGAAGAGGAACTGCAGAGAAATGAGATGACATTCTGTAGCCACTTTTTCCCCAGGAACATTTGCTGATTCTCAGGTAAAAGGCTAAGAAGCCAAACTTTGCTGAGGCAGAGGAACCACGAGAGAGCTTTTGGAAGAGAAGAAAATCAAGGCTTGAGGAGTCCAAGATGCCAGTGAAAGAGGAGCTGAAGACCTGGGCCTAACACAAGGCTGGTTTCCCCTGAAGCCACTTATCAAATTCTACACAGGGACAGCTTCAAACCAAAACGGAAAGCCTCTGAAAATCAAGAGTGAAATTTTCAGCAATCTCACTGTTCTCAAGAGACAAGTATTACAGTATAAAACCCACTATGGGGAAAGAACCCCTGCGAAGCCTTGGATGGGTACCTGCTAGGAATAAGGGCAAAGCACAGGAAAACAAAGTCTTATCAAATCTGCAATTCAACCTCGACCCTCAGCTCAGTCCCTGCCACTGTTAGGTGGTCAGCCCCCACTCCACCTGCCTAGCAAGAGGAAGAGTGATTGCCTCTCTGAAAAAGAATAGCATCACCTAGAGCCTTACTTTATTCACAATGCCCAGCATTCATATAACTAAAAACCAAAAGGAAAAGCAGACAATAGAAATAGATGTTCAGATGATGTTAATGGAAAGATTTATTTGATGATATTTTTACAAATAGGGAAATAAAACAGCAACTCAATGTACTGTAAAAATAAAAAATACAAACGGGGGAAAAGAGGAATAACATAAAAATATTATATGTGAGAAATGGAATTTATAAGAATCAAACTGAAATTCTAGATCTTAAAAGAATAATAACTAAAATCAAGAATTCAAAGAGTTGATTTAACAGCAGCAGAACAAACACAGGAGAAGAGAGAATTAGTAGCTGGAACGCAAGTCAATAAAATGTACCCAAACAGAAGCACAGAGAGAAAAAATAATAGAAAATACAGGGAGAAAAGTATAAAGAGAATGTTGAACACTGTGAAAGGATCTAACAGGTATGTAATTGGAGTCCCAAAAGGAGGGAGAGTGAATGGGGACAGAAGCAATACTGAGTGGGAAGAATGAATTTTTTTAAACTGAGGAAAAGACATTCACCTACAAATTCAAGAAGCTCTACGAACACCAAGCAGAATGAACACAAAAAAACCACACAAAGATATATTATTATTAAATATTGATTATCAAAAACAAAGAGTGAATCTTCCTTCAGGATATCCAGAAACCAGACCATGACGACTGGGAGATTGGGCTGCATGTGATGGAGTGTGCATTACACTTGGAAAAAAGTGTGAATCAGTCACTACTGGAACTGCACAAACTGGCCACTGACAAAAATGACCCCCACTTGTGTGACTTCATTAAGACACATTACCTGAATGAGCAGGTGAAATCCATCAAAGTATTGGGTGACCACATAACCAACCTGTGCAAGATGGGAGCCAGGACTCTGGCATGGCAGAGTATCTCTTTGACAAGCACAGCCTGGGAGACAGTGATAATGAGAGTTAAGCCTTAGGCTAACGTCCCCAGAGCCACGGGGTGGCTTCCATGGTTGCCCAGGCAGTGCATGCATGTTAGGGTTTCCTTTACCTTTTCTGTAAGTTGTACCAAAACATCCACTTAAGTTCTTTCATTTGTACTATTCCTTCAAATAAAGAAATTTGGTACCCAAAACAAACAAAATACAGGCAAAATAAAGGTATTTTCAGATGAACAAAAACAAGTAAAGAATTCACTATGGGCAGACTTGCACTGGAAGAAATACCAAAGGGATCTCTTCAAACCGAAAGGAAAATTATCCTATTCCAAACTGAAACACAGAAATGCAGAAAGGGGAGCCAGGCACAGTGGTGTGTGCCTGTAGTCCCAGCAACAAGGGAGGCTGAGGTGGGAGGATTGCTTGAGTCAAAGGCTGTATGTGCTACTATCTTGCCTGTAAACAGCCACTGCACTCCAGCCTGGGCAACATACTGAGACTTCATCTCTTAAAAACAAGAAAAGAGGCCAGTCCGAAGGTAGTGAGTTATCTCATTTGATTTTTCACAGTCAGTTACAGATTGAACTCCTTATTCTACTACTTTCCCCCCTTCTCACTACTGCACTTGACTAGTGTAAAAAAAAAAAACCACAAGAAAAGAAATGCAGAAAGGGATGAAGAGCAATGGAAAGAAAAAAATGTAAGTAAATATAAATAATGATTATACATAACAATAATTTTTTAGGGGGCTTAAAATATATATGAAGTTAAAATGGGCAAAACTAACAAAAAAGCAAGAGAACACAAATGGATTAGTTTCTAAAGTTCTAGCATTTTGGGGCAGTGGTAAAAATTATAATTTATATGAGACTATAATAAGTCAAAGATGCATGTTATCATCTCTATTGTAACCACTAAAATAACAGAAAAAGAATGTATAACTAAAGAGTTACCAGAGAGAAAAAACTGAATAATAATAATTGAGTACTGATTCAAAAAAAGGCAAAAAAAGAAAAAAAAAGAATAAAACAGGTAAATCAAAAAGTAAACTTATCTTCCTGGAAGCTAAATACAACTTCATGATGCTTTCTAGGACAAATAAAGTTTGAAAGTATATGGAAGGAAAAAGATATATAACGTGCAACATTTACCAAAAGAAAGCTAGCAAAGCTATACTAATATACAAAATAGCCTTTAAGGCAAAAAGCACTACTAGACATTAAAGGGTAGCAGCGTTAATCCACCAGGAAGATATAAAAACTCTTAAGTGGGCCAAGTGCTTAGAAATTAGCCATCATTGAGAGCTAAGAACACTTTTGCTAAATAGCCTTGAAGTTCAATGCAAAACACTGGCTGTAACCAATTCTGCTTAGTAAACCTAAGGATTAGTAACTCCTGGACTCAAGCCATCCTCCTGCCTCAGCCTCCTGAGTAGCTGGGACTACAGGCATGTGCCACCATGCCTGGCCCAGCAGATACCATTTGTGACAACAAAAACATACATATTAATAAAGATCAGAAGATATTTGTGGTGACGTAGTGTTTACTAGATTGGGAGGTTTGGATAAAGTCACTAAAATTCTTAATTATAAAAACCAGACTTCCTGAAATTAAACCTCCAGGGGAAAATAAAAAACCCAAAATCTTTTAAAAGTATTTCTAGTACTCAGATTCTTCTTCTCCAAATACAGGTAAAGCATTCACTGAAAAATGAAATTGAAATCTTTGCATTCCACTGACCTAAATAGCAGAATCACTATCATAACCATTATTGGCTATGTTTGGGACTAGAATTGCTTGGACCTGGAATCCAACCAACTGATCAGTGTTTCTACGAGAATCTAGGAACCTTAACTTCAAAAGAATCCCAACTTATTTCTCAAGTATCATTTTATGCTTATATATACAAATATACCAATATATTTATATACATAATAGCGCTTGAAAAATATATGTATATCTGTTTTTTAACTTGTTCAGTTACTAGACTGAAGTACTGAAGAGGTAAAAATTCTTTTTTAAGGAAATAGCCTACAGCCTACAAGTGCTCTTATAGGTAACAAAAAAACTGTGTCCCCAATTTCTTCCAAAAATGTCTAAAAACAAAAGTAGGCTCTTGGGAGAAAGTGGTTAGTGTCTACTTAACACAGCTGATATTTAAAGGACTTAAACACTGAATTTCAATATTGTCTCTGTCATAAGACATTCTTCTATATCCTGAGGCTGGCAACATCATAATGAGGTTTTGTAAAAGCATCAGCAGTTAACATATGGGTATGAAAGCACTTTGCCAACTGATTATTTCCCATAAATGGTATTAAAATGTGTTCATTCATGACCATACAACATTTTAAACTCTAGACAAAACCTACATGTTTATCACACTACAACCCCAATTGCAATGGCTAAAAAATTTACCTAAATAAAATATAATCCAATTTGCTAAACAGGAGCCAAACATATTATCTCCTGAGACATCAATTATGATGAATTTTAGACATTTTATTTCAATAGGCTACAGTTTTGTATTTTATAAATTTTTTAAAGATGGGGTCTTGCTATGTTCCCCAGGCTGGAAGGCAGTGGTGCAATCACAGCTCACTGCAGCCTTGAACGCCTGCCCTCAAGCGATCCTCCCACCTAAGCCTCCAGCATAGCTGGGACTACAGGCATCTGGCTTGGTTTTTTGTTTTTACACTTTTTATTTGTGTTCTTATAATACCCTATTCAAAACCTTGGTCACTAGCCCAACTCATTTTTCAGGAACACATTTTAAAAACAATGTCAAAAGCTTTGTGGAAATGTAATTAAGGAACTACAACATTACATAACTATATTTAGGCAAGGACAGTTCCACCCACTGTTTACTGAGTAAGGATGAATAAGGATGTTCTCCCTCTATAAGCATAGTGCCTGGCCCGTGCTAGTATTTGATAAATTTGAACTATTATTCTTTGAAAGGGCAACTTTAGTTTTAGCAAAATACAGATAAAACTTACTGGACATTTCATCTAAGATGAGTGGATCTGTTCTCATCTTAAAAATAAGTTATACGTCTGGGTGTGGTGGCTCACACCTGTAATCTTAGCACTTTGACAGGTTGAGGTGGGAAGACTGCTTGAGGCCAAGAGTTGGAGACCATCCTCAGCAACACAGAGATCTCATCTCTACAAAAAACAGAAAAATTAGCCAGGTGTGGTGGTGTGTGCCAGTTATCTCAGCTACTTGGGAGGCTGAGGTAGGAGGATGGCTTGAGCCCAGGAGTTTGAGGTTGCAGTGAGCTGTGATGATGCCACTGCACTCTAGCCCAGGCAGAAGAGCGAGACACTACCCTGGCCCCCGCAAAAAAACAAAACAAAGTTATATGCCTGGGCTTTTCAAGCCAATGCTCGCTGTGCTGGAGTTCACATCCCAAAACCTATTTCTAGAAATGAATCTTAGGTCTGTTGTTTGGTGTTCCCTCAGCCCATCTGTGTGTGGAAGTGAGGCGGCTTTCATTCAAATATGTGCCCTTGTCAGATTCTTCCATTTTTTTATCTCCCCACTCATGATAAAGCATGCCTGTTAAAACATGGCTTTGTGATTAATCAACAACATATAACAGATGTACTTGAGGAACCTGTCAAGAAGCACAAACTCAAACCCCACTGCTGATAAATTCATTATTTTGTTTCTTCCGAGAAACAAAATATTTATGGAAGGTAGCCTGAAGAACATGCAATCCACCTACTTATCTAGATAATCTAAAACAGATCCTTAAATTAAATCAGTCTAGAGATCTAAGTTCTTGGATCACATTATTTTGCAGGCACCAGAACTGCTTTTACTGAATTATGTTTTGACGTTATATCACCAACCTACACAACGAGGCAAGGAGTTGTTTAACTAAAACATAAAGTAAAACTCAATACACAGCCCTTTGAAATGCATGGTATATTTACCCAAGGATGTAGGTGAGGAGTTTCTCACTACAAGGAGTCTTTGGGAATCCAAAGGAGAAACTGATATCTTTTATCATATAGTCACTGAACCATGTAACTGATACTATTTCTCTCTGAATTGGCTACTAAAAAAGCAAGGCCAAATTTGTGGCTCTCTAGCAAATACTTAAGACTTCAGGCCAAGTACTTTGTACAGAGCTCATTCCTGTTTCCATCTTAATTTTTCATCCTCAGTTCTGAATTCATCACCCATTTATCCCTGTATGTTACCAACAGTATGTTGCATGTATCTGTGTAAGCCATTATGAATCCTTTCTGGAACAAGATGTGGTATGTTCCACTTAAAATATTATAGCACAATAAGAAGATATTTTTCTTCCATTAATAAACATTTTATGAGCTCAATTTCTAAAAGCATTTCCTTTTATGTGCTCCAAAGTGCCTTCTAAAGCAAAACTGAAAGTGCTTTAGCAAATACTATGCCTAAAATTAGAAAATTCTAACAGAGGAACTACAAAAATAAAACACTTTCCTTATATATTTTTAACTGTGGAGCACACAGAAAATTATAAATATATCCCTATGTAAAAATCCCCCAAAAGCCATTTTTAATTTTAAAATACAGACCAAATCACCATAAACACAGTTACCGTTGAGTATTTATTTTGAATGGGAACTGAATATACTAGCTTCAAAAGTGGTTCGTAAGATTTTTGTACAACTCCTTCCGAGATGTTCTGTACCTAGAACACATGATGTTGCCAACCACTCCTTAAGGTGAGAGCATAGAATTTAGAGCCCCAAAAATTCTTGCTAAATCCCTTCCTCGGATTTCAGCAATCTCCTTGCCGTGACTTGGGGAAAATAAAAAGCTTTAAGACTCCTTCAAGGAAAAAAAAAAACTAAAAGACTTCTTCAGTGTGTAATATTTTACCCATTCATGAACACATACTTATTTTGATCATAACTTCTGACATTTAACATCTAATTAACTGATCATAATCACAGTTCTTGGCCCTCCTAGTGACCCTAAACAAGTGAGCTATGTTACTAGAAACAAGTAAAAATGTTCTACTATACAATAAATATTATACTTCCTATCTCATTGACAATAACTTCATCAAAAACAAGAATTTCACGGGGAACGTGAAAACAGCACCATAAAAGTACAACCTGTTCTTAAAGCACTTTATTCAAACACCAAACACATAAAATATAAATTAATATTAAGGGGGATAAAGAGAAGTCAACTGCTGTTTCCCAAGTTTATTTAACAATAGTCTAGATTACTTAAAGGCATTTCAGTCACATGAAATGACATAATGTTTCTACAGTGCTTTATGATAGAAATGAGCAGTTATTAAGAGTCTCAAAATGTTTGGCCTCTACTGCGAAAGTCTTCTTTCTAGTGTAATAACTTTATTGATGGGCTAAGAAGCTACTTAGCAGCATTTCTAATCTGAATCACAGGTGTTAGGTTACACAGGTATCTCCTACATTTTAGGGATGGGTCATCTCTGCTAGAGATGTTTGCTTTGCAGCCAATAAAAACACATGCACCAGAAATTAAACTCAGTCAAGTTTGAAATTCTATGTCTCTAACCAGACTGACACAAGTAAACGAAACAGGATACACACCTCTTTGTAGTTGGCCTCCTCTCCTCTGGTTCCTCCCTTTCTCACATTCCCACCCCACCTTGTTAGTCTGAATGCTACTCATTCTTCAAAACACTTCTAGAAAGCGTTCCCTGATCCCTTCCTCCACCCTCCACACCCAACAGCATGGCCTAAATGGCCAGCTCCTCAGTGCTCTATCTTAGCTCACACCACTTACCACACTGCTTTGAAAGTACCTTTGCAGTCGCCCCCTCCTGAATTAGCTAACTTCTAGAGAACAGAAAGAAGAAACAAGACTGCTTCGAAGGTCAATAAAAATTCAAATTCTGCACTTCTTAATCCTCGGCATAAGAACCAGTAACTCTTAAAAGTTAAATGTCATTTATCATCAAATGAATTAACAATATAATCAAATCTTCTTGCATCACTGGCAAGCTTTCATGGTACAATTTTAATGAACCGGCTTTTACTTAAGCAGCGTCAGGTTTACAGAGGGAAAAATAGCACTATTTTTTAACCTAAAAAAAAAAAAAAATTCTTCCGCCAAAAACCCTACTCCCCAGGTGATGCTGTAAACTCGTCCTGGCAAAATTTCACATCTAGTCTGAAATGCAAAGCGATCCCACTGGCGCCCACTAACACATTTCCCAACCACAGAGACTGGTCACCAGCGCTGAGACAACACCAGCTGTCTATGACCTAGTCTCCAAAGCGGCTGAGTCCTTTCCTCTGTCTCTTCCAAACTTCCGTGATGGGCATCACCTCGACTCTCCTCCAAGACGGTTTGGAAGCAGGGACCTCTGCTCCTAACCCCAGCCCACAACTTCGCCCTCAACCACGGGGTAGAAGTTAGGACCACAGTCTTCAAATCCCCGCGCCACGAAAGACAGCACCCTCCCAATTCCGGGACGTTTCTGTCCCCCAAGACCGACGCGGGATCGTGAAGTCCCGGCACCCCTGCCACGGCCGGCTGTGGTCTGGTCGGAACCTCCAATCCAGACGCGTTCTAGTGAGGTCCTCGGAGGGGCCGTGGGCACTACCCGACCAGCCGCAACCACAGGTGTCCCTTCGGACTCCGAGCACCGGACGGCGAGGCGGGAGCCGGGCAGAGGGGAGCCATCCCGGGAGGGTGGCAGGAGGCGCCAGGAAATGACAAGCGTCAGTCCGTCGGAGTTCGGCCGGGCCGTAGAGAACTTGGCAACGAGTGTCTAAAACGGGGAGGCTGAGCGCTAAGAGGATTAAGGGAGCCGGCGAGGCTCTAGGGCCGGCAGGGCCGGCAGGGCCGGTAGGGCCGCGCTGCCGGGGCCGGGAGTGGGACGAAGGACCGCAGGAGGCACCGACGCGAAACGGCCCCGGACGGGTGGACGGCACGGACTAGCGACCCCGCAGCCCCCGGCCGAAACGCCGCCGCCGCCCCGCCCTCGGAGCTGAGAACGGCGCCGCCCTCGGCCCCCGTCCGTCTGCTCCGTACCTCGTCTGCGGCTCCACCGGCGTCGGGACCGCCGACCTCCCCGCGTCGCTCGAGTAGGTCTGGGCTTGGCCAGTCCGCTCCCGCCCTCACGCCCGCCCTCACGCCCGCCCCCCTCACGCCCCGCCCCCGGCGCCGCCGGCGCACGCACGTCACGCACGCGCAAACGTCACTTCCGGGAACTTTAGCCCGTGAGGGCGGGTGCTGGCGGGTTCCTAGCACTGGCGGGTTCCGCCCAGCGCGCCGCTAACGCCGGCGGGCTCAGGGAGGAGGGCGGCCTCGAGGCTGAGGCTGGGGCGCTGACCTGGGGCTCGCGGGAGCCGAGGAGAAGCAGGCGTTTCCCGGTCTTTTCCGCAGTCTCTGCTTCCGGGTTCCGACTAGCAGTAGCGCGAGGGCGACGCTGCCCTTCGGTGCCTCCGAAGGCCGAAAAGCCTGCGCCTGGGGGAGAGAGGAGTCGCTGGGCCGGCGTGGGGAAGGAGGCCCCTTGAGAAGCTGTGGCTCCTGTCCCTTCCCAGATCTTAGGGTTTTACAAGTGTTCGAGTTAAAGGATCTTAAAGAGATTGGTTAATCCAAAAGCAGTTTTTACAGCTGAGCATAACTGAGACACAGAAGTTGAATAAATTAGTGTCACATAGTATTAATGGTCGTGTCACAAATGGAATCCAGTTCTTATGATTCACATTTCAGGAATGTTAAAAACAGTAGCTAAATACTGACTGCTCTGCATCCTGAATGCCATCTATGGCATAAAATGCAGTCACAGTAGGGGAAAAAAATGAGAGAAAATAATATGCTGTCTGGGAGGCAGACCTGGATTAGAATCCCAGCTTTGCTAATTGTTACAGAACTAAACTGGGGTCCACTTGCTCAGAGCAGCTGTTGACTGGCCCCATGAACAAATTTCAGTGACCCTTGTTTGTTTTTTATAGTCCTCTCCCTTAACTAACTACTTGATCTTTTGAGTTGTTTTCCAGAAATGGTGGGTTTTCTATAAGACAAAGGAGCTGAGGTTCTGAAGGCCCCTGGGCAGACTTCTTGAGCCAAGATTCACCATCCCTCACAACTCACAAAGCCCCTTGTTAGTTACACCATGACCTGCCCCAGGGCATGTGGCCCTTCCTTTAAAAACCCACGATGTCCCTTAGTGGGAGAGAGATTTGCAGCTTCTCTAGGTCTCCTGAAAATACACCTGTTGTATTAAAAATTACTTTTCTTGACAATCCTCACTGTCTCAATAATTGGATCTTTGTGCCAGGAGCAACTGGACCTAGGCAGAAACCCCCTTGTGGTTTCGACAATATAGTAAAGCCGGACACTGAACCTGAGAGTTGAAGTGGGAGAAAAAAGCATTTAATGTATGGCGCACCACACAAGGAGAACAGGCAGCTAAGGTTTAAGACCCAACCTCTGCGGTGGCTTACAAGGGTTTTTAAAGGCAGGGGTGCATTTTAGGAAAGCAGAAGTTGCAGACAAAAGTGTAAACTGATATACAGAGGTTATATATTGGCCTGGCACAGAAAGGTAGGATATCCTGAAGCTGGGGCCTATGGGTCATAGGTTCAGGGATTCTTGGATTAGGAGAAAGAAATGTTAAGATGGATGTGACTCTCTCATGCCCTTCAGGGAGAAATTTAGAACAAAGAATGGTGGTCAGAATTCAATTCCTCAGTTCCCCCTTATCTGCATTTTCCATCCAGTGGGAGTTTCTGAAAAACAACTCAAGAACACATGTTAAGATGCCATCTTTTAGTTTCCATAGGGAACCAAAACACCTCATGACTCTGGCTTGCTCGGAGGGCAGTTGTTATTATTAGGTTATTAAGTATGAAATGTCCGATTTCCTTAAATACTAAGTTTGACAGTGGATATCTCTGACATCTCACTTTGACACTTCTTGTTTTATGTTTATTGTGAAGGTACATCTCAGTATTTCAAATGCACAGTTTGGTTTGTGATTATCTTTCAATTTTTTTTTTGAGCAATTTTTGTGAAACCATGGATAAGTTGAAAATTCGTGTTATTTTTGAATGTGAGTTCCATCCTGCAACCAATGCAGCCCAGACAGTTCAAAATATCAACAAAGTGTTTGGGAATGATGTGGCTAATGAACAGACAGTACATAAATGATTTGAGAAGTTCCGTTCTGCAGATTTTAATCTTGAAAATGAGCCACGTGGGCGACCTGAGAGCAAGTTGGATAATTATGAGCTGAAAGCTATAGTGGAAGCGAATCCATCTCAACCTACAGGTGAATTAGCAGCAAGGTTTGCCATTACTATTCCAACAATATTGGACCATTTGAAACAAATCAGCAAAGAAGCTGGATAGATGGTTTCTGCATGAATTAAATGAAAGATGATTTTTCTGCATGAAAAATCATCTGGAAGCTTGCCTTTATTTGCTGTCTTGACATTAAGGCGAACCATTTCTATACCTTATTGGTACGTGTGATGAAAATGGATTCTTTTTGACAATCGCAAGTGTTTGGCACAACAGTTGGATAAAGATGAAGTGCCGAAACACAGTCCAAAACCGAATATTCATCAAAAAAAGCTCATGGTGTCTGTTTGGTGGTCCAGCGCTGGTATTACCCACTACAGCTTCATGAAACCTGGTAAATCGATTACAGTGGATGTCTGCTGCAACCAGTTGGATGAAATGATGAGGATGCTTGCAATTAAGCAGCCGAATTTGGTCAACAGAGACAGGCTAATCCTCTTTCAAGACAACGTTCGACCACATGTCACACAAACAACGCTACTCAAGCTACAGAAGCTGGAATTGGAACCTCTTTTTCATCCATCGTATTCACCAGACCTTGCACCAACTGACTACCACTTCTTCCAGGCTTTGGACCACTTCTTGCAAGGAAAAATATTCAATTTTCAACAAGCTGTGGAAAACACCTTTCGAGATTTCATCGCCACTCGCTCTCCAGGCTTCTTTGCTGCTGGCATAAACAAGCTACCGTTAAGATCGCTAAACTGTATCTATAGTTTAGGCACATACTTTGATTATTTGTACTGCTTCTTGTTTGAGGTATAATAAACTACACTTTTGATTTGAAATAGGACATTTCATGTTTAATGACCTAATACTATCTTCCTTCAGTCAGGTTGCCCGTTCACTTTTCAAGGCCAGCTAGTTGCCTGGAACATCCCCTGAAGGGATTCAAGATTTTCCTTTATGTCCATGCTTGGGAGCCCCCTCAAAGGCTCCTAAGAGGGGTCCCTGCTCCTCTGCTTCCTCTAATTGTTGCCTTTGTGATTGTGGACATGTTGCCCAATTTCTCAATCTTTGTTCATTATTTGCAAAATGGGGATTAATTGATTCTTTCTTAGCTGGGTGTGGAGGCTGTGTCTGTAGTCCCAGCTACTCAGGAGGCTGAGTCAGGAGGATCGCTTGAGCCCAGGAGGTGGAGGTTGCAGTGAGCTATGATGCACTCACTGCACTCACTGCACTCTAGCTTGGGCAACAAAGTGAGACCCTGTCTCAAAAAAAAAAATATTGATTCTTTCCTCAAAATCTTCCTAATGTGTGCTAGGCTGAGAATATAACACAGAGTATAAAACAAAAGTACCTGTGCTGAGTAGGTTATGTTCTAGGGGAGAGGTGGAAGAGCCAATAAACAATACATTTTCAGTAGTACATTAGGTGGTGATAATTGCTACTGCCAAAAGACAAAATTACAACAAATTTAGTTTAAAGATCTTAACTGACTTTTATTTGTGATTCTAGAAGCAGGAAATACCTCATTCTGTAAAACAGAATGAGTGTTTCCAATGAGCTCAGCAGAGGAGGTTGGTTTAAAGACAGAAAAAGATTGAGGAAAGCAGAAACAAAACAAAAAGGAGAGGTCATTTTCACAGTTACTTTTCTCGTAAGGTTAAAGCAAAGGGGACTTCCCTGTCATGCTGGCTAAAACAGGCGGGCCTGGGTATTTAGCTGTTATCTCTCTCACTCTCCTGATTTGTAGTTTCAGCTTGGTGGTGTGCAGCTTCAGAGTAAGTGACTCTATTTTGGTTTGGTCTATTGGGCCTA
The DNA here is from genome assembly GCA_023783475.1 of Daubentonia madagascariensis. Taxonomy (NCBI): domain Eukaryota; kingdom Metazoa; phylum Chordata; class Mammalia; order Primates; family Daubentoniidae; genus Daubentonia; species Daubentonia madagascariensis. The sequence goes on along the minus strand of JAKFHU010002004.1, from coordinate 9,495,927 downwards.
GTGCAGGTGCTCAGTCCAAACCAATGGTCTCCTATAAATTTTATTTAAAACTATGGAGAAAAAAAATTGCAGGGAAGGGGGATACAAAATACAACCAAGAAGTTTTCAGTTTTAGAGTGGAAAGGAAAGGCCTTGCTGAGGTAACTTGAATATTAATAAAAGGTGAGGGGGCAAAGTACGCTGCTGTGCAAACATGGGGACAAGAATGTCCTATACTCAGGGAGCAGCAAGTGCAAAGACCCTCTTGATACCACCAACCCGTATTGGTGGCAGAGTGAATTAGGGAGAAGTAGAAAAGATCAAAAGGCTGGAAACTAGGATAAAATCTTAACGCCCCCCAGCCAACTGAATGGACCCCCTCTTGGCCAAGAGTGTTACCGAAAGTTTGGCACTTGTCCCTGAGGCTGCATCAGAAGAAGGATGACAAGTGGTTTGAGGAGAAGGAAAGAGAAGTTTATTAATTTGCCAGCAAATGAGGAGGTTGGCAGACTCCCGTCTCAAAGTATCAACGTCCTGCAGAGTTTGGGTTTTTTTCCATTAACAAGGCAAAGCAAGTAAGGTGCCAAGCCCAAAATCAATACAAGAGGGAACTAGCAAGAACATGGATGCTGGAAGGTCTGACTCATTGGGGATTCATGGAAAAATCTACCACACATGCCTTTATTATTCTGCTAATAATTTTGATGCTGATAATTGATTTAGAGGAGAAATTCTTTATCGTGTTAAGTAAGTATTTTCTTGTTTCACTCAGGAGTGGAAACCTGTGCCTAGGTTACCATCTTTACCTGTAATTCAGTAAAAACACTGGCTACCTCAGTACCAAAATGACTGTTAATCTAGGTGTGTTTATGAATTTACTTTGTCCAGTCTTGTCAGTAGTTATTACAATGTATGAGTTTCCATATTTTCATGTCTTCTTGTCCCTCTCCCTCCCTGTGTCTACTGGATTTCCTTTTCTCTCTTCTCCACACCTTTTGTTTTGATTTAAAACGCCAGCAGGATGGGAGGGGTAGGGGAAAGAGAATTGCCTTGGGGAAAAACATATCTCAGGAGTAGATGGAGCATCCATAGACCATACCTTTCCCATGGGCTATTAGATATTGAGAGTAAATTTTACAAACTTGCTTAGTATCAGATGGATTTTCCTTTGTAGGTTTCTTTCAACAGAGAAGGGCACCATCATGTTGGTGCCATGCTCAACAGCAGCAACCTCACCCTGCAGCAAGACTGTTGAATCAGAACCCAAGAACAAGGACTTTTGGCATTATCTTCTTGTTAGTGATTATAGGTGATTGTCATTTTACCACACACAATTATAAGCAAAATGGATGTTTTGGGTCACAATGCAGCAAGAAATACATAGCTACATTTCCTTCAATAAATCTGCCTTCTTCTGCCCCCAACAAAACATAAAATCTATGATGATTGATGTTTTCACCACTAAATTATACTGTTTCTAGAAGACATGTCTCTTCTAAAATTGGCTAACCATCAACATAACATAAAATAACTTAAACACAGTGTCATTTCACAAAGATATTGTTTTGTGCAGACTTGCTGGGTTAATAACTGGTTTCCCATAAAAGAAGTAGTCACTATGTCTTTTGACAACCCAAAATAAGTGGCTAAGGCAAAGATCTCAATCAAGGGAGGTTTATTAAGGCAAAGTTTGAGGAGGCATCCAGGAAAAGCACAAGCCATATAAGAAACTGTGATCCGTGCTCTCCCACAAGGGATTTAGGAAACTCAGTATTTAAGGGGAAAGGACGAACAAAAAGAAAAAGGAGGAGGGGTTGGGCCCTGAGGCAAATGGTCACATTCTTAGGACACTTTACTTAGTGCCCAGGACATCTACATTTTACATAAGACAAGGTGAATGTTTGAAGAGAAAAAGGAAGTGAAGGAAGAATCAATTATGCAGATGTCTCTGGGTAGGTAGTAGAATAACTGATGTTGTATTGTCTCTGTCCAGCACCTGGGAAGATAAAATTGTAATCAACATTATTAATGTGGAATCAGACTTTGGTTTTAGGAGCTAGACTTAGCGTGCAGACCTAAAGTTACAATTTGCATATCTTTGCTTATGGGAGGCCAGCAAGGAATTTCCTTATGAATGATCTGTGGGGGCAGTCCTTGTAGATACCTGGGGCCTTTTACCTTTCCTTGGGGATCTGGCTAGTGTGTAATGTTAGTAACTGCTATTCATTTGGGAGGGTGTGCTGCATGACTCAGCCTCCAGGCTTGATCTTCTCTTTTGCATAAGGAGTTGGGGGGGTGGTCCTGAGATTTTTATTTTCCTTTATACTTTGATAGATACAAAAAATATATATTTTAGAACAATATATATAGGTACATCTAAATCTGATTGCTGAGCTCAAATAAACAACAGTTTTTAGAGAGAGGTGACATAATACAGCTTAGTAGTAGTTCTAAGGTTCTGGAGGTGATGAAAAGCTGATTTTTAAAAAGACAACTATTTATTTATTTGGACATTTGATTTTACTGTATTGGATTAAATAAAGCTCTAATTTTTCAGTGCAGTCAATGTGTATAAAAGTTCAACTGACTGAAGCATAAAAAAAGGTAATGGAACATCAGATTATGTTGGGTCTTGTTAGTCATCGTATGGACTTTGGCTTTTAATCTGGGTTAGATAAGAAGCCATCAGAGACTTTTGAGCAGAGGACATGATCTGATTTACCTGCTTGCAATCTTCAGAATAGACTATAAGGGAGTCAGAAAAAAGTCAAGGATGACTCCTGGTTGGAGGGTTGTGACTTTTACTAAGATAGGGATAATGCAAAAAGTAAACAATTTTAAGAAAAAGATATGTTTAGTTTGTAATATATTGAATGTGACACCTAAGTGGAGCTGGATATAATGGTCTGATTGAAACACCCTTTATGAAATTAATAAAGGGCCACAAGGTGGGAACTGTGGTAGGGAAAAAAATATATATAAACAGCAATTGTTCCCTAGCTTGCTTTCCTATAATTGCTTACTACTCAGGAATCATATAGTTCATGATCATAAAGATTCTTAGCTTTCTTCATTGCTCCCATAGACAACATCACCCTTGTGAAACCTAAGGCTGGTTTTTGAGATAGCTTCCAGACCCTGCATTCCAGTGGAATGGCTGACCCACCCAGACCAGTGGCCCATACCAAGGAACTGACTCAACTGGTACTGCAACCCCCACCAAAGAACCGAAGAACCGACTCAGCAAAGAAGACAATTTCTACACCCCATGGTTCCACCCCAAACCCAGCCAATTAGCAAATGCAATTGCCTAGCCTTTTGCCTGCCAAACTATCTTTAAAAAACGCTTTCTCCCAAATTCTTGGGGAGATGGATTTGTGAAATTTCCCCCATCTCCTCAAATGCTGCCTGCGATATTAAATCCTTTCTCGGCTGTAACACCTAATGTCTCACTGTATTGACTTCCTCTTGAGCAGCGGGCAATGAACCTGGTAAGGATGTAACATGATCCCTAGGGAAAGATATGGATTCAAGGTAATAGATTTGGGAGTCATTACTGTTTATTAGTAGTCAATGAAGTCATAAGAGTGAATGTAATCACTTAAAGGAGTATGTAACAGATAAAACATATGTGTGTATTTATATTTATAGATGAACGATAAACACCAAATCATGATTCTGGCTCCCTCTGGGTGAAGGGAGATAGATGGAGGCAACTGGAAAGAGGTACCAAAAGTATATTTAACTGAGGAGGCAACATTTTAGTTCTTGAGCTGGGTGATAGGTATGGATACTCATTGTATTATTCCTTATTTCAATTTATGTGTTATTTTTACATATTAGATTGTAAAAATCCATCCCACCAGAAAAAGTAAATACAAAAAGAGGGCTAAGAGTGAATCCTGGAGTGGGTCAAAAGGAGCTAGCAGAGTGGAATACAACAACAACAACATAGAAGCAAGAGGAAAACTAGAAAAAAGGAGTAACGTGAAAGCCAAAAGTAGAGAAAGACAGCTAAGGAATTGATCTGCAGTGTCAGAGTCTGCAGAAAAGTTGGATAAGATGAATTTATGCAAGAGAACTGAAAACATATGTGCCCCGGAATGCATGCGGTAGATAAGTTAGATAAGGACCACCCTCCCACCCCACCCCCACCCCCGCAGGCAGGCTGCAGGCTCCAGAGACTCCAGAGGTTGTAAAGATAACTCTGAATTACAAAGGCTGGGGTGGAGCCAGCAGAAACTAGTGGAACTCCTCCTCCCCAAATTTTCTATAAAACTCACCACCCTTCCCCTCCTCTGGGTAGATGCCTTTTTCGGCCTCCACCCACCTGCACCCAGGTGCTCAAAATAAATGGCATTTTACCACGTCCCAGGCTTGCGTGTCTTCCTCTCAGCTCTGACCTAACAATATGTCCATACAAAGACTTGTACATGAACGTTAATAGCAGCATTATTCATAATAGCTAAAAGCCATCAACCCAAATATCCATCAACATGGATAAACAAAAATGTGGTATGCCCGTACAATGGATAAATACATACAATAAAAAGGAACTAACTACTGACACGTTACAAGAATGAACCTCAGAAATACTACTCTCACTTATAAAAGAAGTCACACACAAAAGACCACATGTTATATGATCCTATTTACATGATATGTCCTCAAGAGAGTTAAATCTATAAAGACAGAAAGTAGGTTATTGGTTGCCTGCAGTTTGGGGTGGGAACAGAATAACTGCAAACGGGCACATGGGATCTTTTTCTGGGGTGATGGAAATATTTTAAGATTGGAATGTGGTGATGGTTGCACAGCTCTGTAAGTTTATTACAAATCATTGAATTGTAAACTTAAAATGGGTGAATTTTTATGGTATGTAAGTAATATAAAATAAACAACAAAGCTGTTTTAAAAAAAGACACAAAATGAAAAGGCAAGCCACAGACTGGAAGAAAATATTTGCAAAACATATATCCAACAAATAACTCATATTTAGAATATATAAAGAACTCTGACAACTCAGTGATAAGACAAACAACCCCAATTTTTTAAAGGTGCAAAATATTTGAAGAAACACTTCACCATAAAAGACATATTGGTGGTAAATAAGCACAGGAAAAGATGCACAACACCATCAGTCATGAGGGAAATATAAATTAAAATCACAATGAGATATACTACACACCCATTAGAATGGCAAAAATTAAAAATGACCATACCTAACGTTGGCAAAGATATGGAACTCTCATAGGCTGCTGGTAGGAATGTAAAACGATATAAGCACTCTGGAAGACAGTTTGACAGTTTCTTAAAATGTTAAAGATATGCCTACTGTATGATGCAGCCATCCCATTCCTAGGTATTTGCCCAAGAGACATGAAAACATATTGAAACCGCCCTTTATAAAATTAACAAAAGACCATAAGTTGGGAACTGTGTTAGGGACCTGAACTCTGCAAAGGTATAGGCATAGTTACATATATATATTTATATTTTTATATATATATAAAAAGCCAGCCATTGTTCCCTCATTTGCTTTCCTATAATTGCTTACTACTCAGGGGTCACATAGTGATGGCCATAGAGATTCTTAGCTTTCTGCATTGTTCCCATAGATAATATCACCCTTGTGAAACCAAAGGCTGGTCTTTGAGATATCTTCCAGACCTTGCATTCCAGTGGACCAACTGAATCAACCAGACAGTGGCCTATACCGTGGAACTGACTCAACTGGGCTTGCAACCCTCTACCTAGGAACTGTCTCAGTGCAAGAAAATGATTTCTACTTCTCAACCTTATGAGTTCATCCCCAGCCAATCACCCCACATCCAATTCCCTAGCCCTTTGCCCACCAAACTATCTTTAAAAACCCTGACCAAGGCCAGGTGCAGTGGCTCACACCTGTATCCTAGTACTTTGGGAGGCCAAGGCAGGAGGATTGCTTGAGGCCAGGGGTTTGAGACCAGCCTGAGCAAAAGCGAGACTCTGTCTCTATGAAAAATAGAAAAATTAGCCAGGCATGGTGGTGCACATATGTAGTCCCAGCTACTTGGGAGGCTGAGGCAGAATTGCTTGAGCCCAGGAGTTTGAGGTTGCAGTGAACTATGGTGATGCCACTGCACTCTAGCCTGGGCAACAGAGTGAGACCCTGTCTCAAACAACAACAACAACAACAACCAACAACAACAACAACTACCACCACCAACAACAATGACATTAAAAAAAAGCCCCTGGCCCAAAAATTCTCAGTGAGACAGATTTGAGAAACTCCTCCTATCTCCTTGCTTGGTGCCTGGTGATATTAAACTCTTTCTCTGCTGTAACCCCTGCTGTTCCAGTGTATTGGCATCCTCTTAAGCAGCAGACAATGAACCTGGTGGGGCAGTAATAATATGTCCACAGAAAAAGTTGTACATGAATGCTCATAACAGCTTTAGTTGTAATGATCCAAACTGGAACAATCCAAATGCCTATCAACAGTGAATGGATAAACAAGCTGTGATATATTTACACAATGGAATACTGCTTGACAGTTAAAAATGATCAAATTATTGATACATGCAACATGTATACATCTCAAAATAATTACATGTAATGACAGAAGCCAAACTAGAGTGCATATTACATGATTTCAGTGATGTAAAATTCTAAGAAATAGAAACTATAGTAATAGAAAGCAGATCAATGTTTCCATGGATGTGATGGGGGAAGATGTGGAAGGGACTGGAGGGAGGAATTATAAAGTGGCAGAAAAGTTTTAAGGGTAATGAATATGTTCATTATATTGATTGTGGTGATGGTTTCACAGGGTATACAAATGTAAAACTTCATTATATTGACCAAACAACTGTACATTTTAAATTGGGTACAATTCATTGTACATAAATTTTACCTCAATAAAACTGTTAAACAACATGGAAAGGAGTGGAGAAATACAGAGCTTTCTGAAGCAATTATGTTTACAGTCTACTGGTCTAAGAGCTGGGTGCCATGGTGCATGGCTGTAGTCCCAGCTACTTGGGAGGGCTGAGGCAGGAGGGTCGCTTCATCCCAGAAGTTTAAGACCAGCAGGGGAGACATAGCGAGGCCCTATCAAAAACAAAGGTCTACTGGTTTGATAATTCAGGAGGGAGGGGAGGCTCAACCCATTTTTTAAATTCATTAATAACCTCTGCATTTATTCTATGTAGTAGCCTTCATGTGATACATGTTTCTATTTCTCTTGGGTAAATATATAGGAGTAAAATAGCTGGGTTGGAAGCTTGTACTTAAAGTGGTTGTACTATTTTGTATTCCTGCAATACTATTTGAGAGTTCCAGTTTGCTCCACGTCCTCACCAACAAGTGAAACTATCAATCTTTTTAACGGTAGCCAGTCTCATGGGTGAGATATTGGTTTCATATTGTGGTTTTATCAGTTCTCTGAGGACTAATTATGTTAAGCATCTTTTCCCATCCTTACTGGCCATTTGTATATCTTCTTCTGTAACATAACTGTTAAATCTTTTTTTATTGAGTTTTTTTTTTTTTTTTTTGAGACAATAGTCTCACTCTGTCACCCCGGGTAGAGTGCGGTGGTGTCATTGTAGCTCACTGCAACCTCAAACTCTTGGGCTCAAGTGATCCTCTGGCCTCAGCCTCAGGAGTAGCTAGGACTACAGATGTGCACCACAATGCTCGGCTAATTTTTCTTTTTTTTTTTTTTAGTAGAGACAGGGTTTCGCTCTTGCTCAGGCTGCTCTCAAACTCCTGACCTCAAGCGATCCTCCCGCCTCGGCCTCCCGGAGTGCTAGGATTACTGGCGTGAGCCACCGAGCCTGGCCTGAGTTGTTTTTCTTCTTATTAAATTTTAAGAGTTTTCACCTATTCTGGATCCTTGTGTTCTTTTTTAAAAACAAGAAAAACTTTTCTGAACTTCAACAGATTTCCCTTAAGGTTATATAACATGTTCATTTCTCCATTCATTTAATAGGATTTTAATTTTTTTTAAAGTTCACAGTATATGAGAAAAAGGCTCACTCCAAACCCGCTCTCTCTCTCCTCCCAAACATTTGCCCTATTTTCCATTTCCCCAGCCAGATAATCACATTAAGTTCTTGGATATCCCTCCAGAGGGTCTTTAAAAGCATATAAATTCTTCTTATCCCCTTCCTTTTTAAAAAAAACAAAAGGTGTATGGCCTTTTCTAAACTAGTCACCACAGTCATCTCATTTGCCTTGGCCAAATCAAGATGCATCCCAGGGGGCTGGGACAAGGCCCAACACGCCCTGAAACACAGGCGGTTCATAACCCATCAGAAGAGGGACAAGAAGGGGATGATCTGTTGGTCAGCAAATCACCGTGTGTGCCATTTTATCTATCTGTATGTATGTATTTATAGAGAGAGATCTGGCACAACACTCCCTAAAGTTAGCAATGGTTATTTTCTCTTTGCATTTTTCTATATGGCTTCATTACAATCCTCCTCCACCCCACCCCCTTTTTTGTTTTAACTATCTTTGGATTCCCTTAAGTACTTGCATAAGTGCTCAACAGGGACTTCAGAATCCCACAATATTGAGCATGGAGAGACTCTTGGTCTCATTTGCCCCACTGGAACATAGAAAAATCTCACCATTTTACATTCCCACCAGCAATGTACAAAAATCTCACTCATGTACCAGTGATTCTACATGACGATGCTACTAACCTCCTATGTCCTCAACTTAAACTACTTCATGGAGTTATTAAGTACTCATCATTTTACATTTTTTCTTATTGTGATAAAATACCTATGTATTACATATATATATATAAAAAAACATAAAATTTGCCACTGCAACCATGTTTAAGTGTACAGTTCAATGGCATTAAGTACACTCACAGTGTTGCCCAAACACCACCACCATCTTAAACATTTTATCATCACCCCAAACAGAAACAATACACCCATTAAACAATAACTCTCCATTCCTCCCTTCCCCTAGTCCCTAGTAACTCTAATCCACTTTCTGTCTCCATGAATTGGTATATTCTAGATATTTCATATAGATGAAAGCATACAACATTTGTCCTTTTGTGTGTGGCATATTTAACTTAGCACAATGTCTTCAAGATTCATCCATATTGTAGCCTGTATCAAAACTTCATTCCTTTTTATGGCTCAATAATATTCCATTTTATGTATGTACCATATTTTGTTCATCCATTCATCCATTGACAAGCACTTGGGCTTTTTTCCACCTTTTGGCTATTGTGAATAATACTGCTGTGAACATTCAAATACAAGTATCTGTTTAAGTCCTGTTTTCAATTATTTTGGAGATATACCTAGGAGTGGAAATACTGAGTCATATGGTGAATTTCTGTTTGGTTTTCTAAGGAACTGCCAAACAGTTTTCCAGAGTGGCTGCACCATTTTACATTCCCACCAGCAATATACAAGTGTTCCATTACCCCATATCCTCACCAGCACTTGTTGTTTTCCATATTTTAAATAGCCGTCGTAGAAGGTGTGAAATGGTATCTCATTGTGTTTTGATTTGCATTTCCCTAAGGACTGATGTTGAGTATTTTTTCACATTTATTGACCATTTGTATACTTTCTATGGGGAAATATCTATCCATATCCTGTCTTAGTTTGTTCAGGCTGCTATAACAAAATACCATAAACTAGGTGGCTTATAAACCCCAGAAATTTATTTCTCACAGTTCTGGAGGTTGGGAAGTCCAAGACCAAGGTGCCGGCAGATTCCACGTCTAATGAAGACACATTCTCAGGTCCAGATACAGGTGTCTTTTTGCTGTGTCCTCTTCACAAGGTGAAAGGGGTAAGAGTTCTCTCTTTCTCTCTCTCTCTCTCTCTCTCCCTCTCTCTCCTCTTTTGTAGGGGCACTAAGGTCATTCATGAGGGCTCTGCCCTCATGACCTAATGACCTCCCAAAGGCCCCACCTCCTCATACTATCACCTTGGGGCTTAGAATTTCAACCTACGAATTTAGGGTGACATAAACATTCAAATGATAGCACAAACTTTCCCCACTTTTTAAAAAAAATAGAGATGGGGTTCCAGTATGTTGCCCAGGATGGTCTCAAACTCCTGGGCTCAAGTGATTGCTCCACCTCAGCTTCCCAAGTAGCTGGGACTACAGGTGTGCATCACCACACTGAGCTCCTTTCCCAGCTTTTAAATTGGGTTGTTTGCCCAGTTTCTTGTTGTTTTGTTTGTTTGGGTTGTTTGTTGATTTGTAGAAATTCTTTATATATTCTGAATATTAAACCCTTATCAAATATATGATTTGCAAATTCATTTGCAAACCGCATTCCATGGGTTCACTCTTTTGATAGTGTTTTTTGATACACAAAGTTTTTAATTTTGATGAAGTCCAGTTAATGTTTTCTTTTGTTGTCCGTGTTTTTGGTGTCATATTTAAGAAACAATTATCAAATTTGCAGTCATGAAAATTTAACTCTGTGTCTTCTTCTAAGAGTTTTAAAGTTTTAGTTCTTACACTTACATTTTTGATCCATTTTGAGTTAATTTTTGTATATAGTGTAGGGTAAACATCCAAATTCATTCTTTAGTATGTGGATATCTAGTTTACCCAGCACCATTTGTTAAAGAGATAGTTCATTTCCCCATTGAATAGTCTTGGCACCCTTATTGAATATCAATTGGCTATAGCCATGTGGGTTTATTTCTGGGCTCCCAATTCTATTACAATGGTCAATGTGTCTATTCTTATGCCAGCAGCACACTGCTTTTGTTGCTGTACCTTTCTAGTAAATTTTGAAATTTACTAGGAAAGAAGTGGGAGTCCTCTGACTTTGTTCTTCTTTTTCAAGATTGTTTTGGCTATTCTGGGTCCCTTAAAATTTTACATAAATTTTAGGACGGGTTTTTCAGTTCTGCAAAAAAGTCATTGGGATTTTGACAGGGATTACACTAAATCTGTAGATCACTTTGGGTAGTATTGACAACTTAACAATAAGTCTTCCAATCTATGAACAATAGAAAGCTCCCCATTTACTTGTGTATTCCTCAATTTTGTTCAACAATGTTTTGGAGTTTCTGTGTACAGGTCCTCATACTTCCTTGGTACTTCTAAGTATTTTATTCCTTTTCATCCTAATTGTAAATGGTATTGTTTGCTTAATTTTCTTTTAAGATTGTTCATCACTAGTATATAAAAACAACAGATTTTTCTGTGTTGATTTTTGTACCCTGCAACTTTGCTGAATTCATGTATTAGTACTAACTTTTTTTGTGGATTCTTTAGGGTTTTCTACATATGCATATTTCATGTCATCTGCAAAAAGAGATATTTTACTTTTTCCTTTCCAATTTGGATGCATTTTATTTCTTTTCCTTGCTTACTTGATCTAGCTAGAAACTTCCAGTATTACGTTGAATAGAAGTGGTGAAAGCAAGCCTCCTTGTCTTGTTTCTGATCTTAGTGGAAAGGCTTTCAGTCCTTCACAATTGAGTATGATGTTAGCTGTAGGTTTTTCATATATGGCCTTTATCATGTTGAGGAAGTTACCTGCTATTCCTAGTTTATTGGATTTTTTAAATCATAAAAAGGTATTAAATTTTTAAATTATACTTTTACAGCAGTAATATATACATAAAATTTACATTCAGAACAATGCAGCTGGATCCTTACCTAATGCCACAAACAAAAATGAACTCAAAATGGATCAAAAACCTAAACGGAAAAGCTGAAACTATAAACTCTTAGAAGAAAACATGGAGGCAAAGCTTCATGACATTAGATTTGGCAATGACTTCTTGGCTATGACACAAAAGGGACAGGCAATAAAAGAAAAAAATAGACAAACTGGACTTCATCAAAATTTTAAACTTTTGTACGTCAAAGGACACTATCAACAATAAAAAAGTAACTCACAGAATGGGAGAAAACACAGCTGACTCTTGAAAAATATGGGTTTGAACTGTGTGGGTCCACTTATTCATGGATTTTTTTCAACCAAACGCAGATTGAAAATACTGTATTTGTGGGATGTGAAACCTGCATATATGGAGGGCTGACTTTTTGCATATGCAGGTTCTGAAGGGCTGACTGTGGGACTTGAGTGTGTGCAGATTTTGGTATATGCAGGGGTCCTGGAACCAATACCCTGCAATACTGAGAGATGACTGTATTTGCAAATCACATTCAACAACAAACAACCCAATTTACATGATATGTTCTTTTCATTTATTTATGTCTTCTTTGATTGCTTTCAGCAATGTTTTGTAGTTTTCAGTGTACAAGTCTTTCACCTCCTTGGTTATATTTACTCCAAAGTATTTTACTCTTTTTGATGTTACTATAAATGGAATTTTCTTAATTTCCTTTTATGATTGGACATTGTTAGTGTGCAAAAATGCAACTAATTTTTTGTGTGCTGATTTTGTATCCTACTACCTTGCTGACTTTGTTTATTAGTTCTAACAGTTTTTGTGTATGTGGAATCCTTATGGTTTTCTACATATAAAACAATATCATTCATGAACAGAGATAATTTTACTTCTTCCTTTCCAATTTGGATGTTTTAAACTTCTTTTTCTTGCCTAATTGTTCCTGATCTTAGTTGAAAAGCTTCCAGTTTTTCACCATTGAGTATGTTAGCTGTGGGTTTTTCATATTTGGTCTTTGTTATATTGAGGTAGTTTCCCTCTATTTTAGTTTGTTGTTTTTGTCATAAAAAGGTGTTGAATTGTGTCAAATGATTTTTCTGCATCAATTTAGATCATGTGGGTTTTTTTCCCTTCATTCTGAGAATATGGTGTATTATATTGATTGATTTTTGTATGTTGAACTATCCTTGCATTCCAGTAATACATCCCATTTGGTCACAGTGTATAATCCTTTTAATATGCTGCTGAATTCAGTTTATTAGTATTTTCTTGAGGATTTTTCATCAATGTTCATAAGCAGTATTGGTTGTTTTCTTTTCTTGTAGTGTCTTTGGCTCTGGTATCAAGGCATCTCTGGCCTCATATAATAGAATAAGTTAGAAAGTGTTTCTTCCTCTTCAATTCTTTGAAAGAGCTTGGAAAGGACTGGCATTAGTTCTCCTTTAAATGTCTGGTAGAATTCACTGGTGAAGCTATCTGGTCAAGGGCATTTATCTGTTGGGAGGTTTTTTATTATTGATTTAATCTCCTTACTAGTTATAGATCTATCCAGATTTTCTATTCCTTTGTGATTCAGTCTTGGTAGGTTTTGTGTTCTTAGGGATTTGCCATTTTATTTGGTTATTCAATTTGTTGGTGTACATATGTTCCTAGTATTCTCTTAGAATACTTTTCATTTCTGTAAAGTCCATAGTAATATTCCCATTTTCATTTCTGATTTTAGCTATTTGAGTCTCCTCTCTTTTTTCTTAGCCAATCTAGCTAAAGATTTGTCAATTTTGCTGACCTTTAAAAAAACCCAAATTTGGTTTTGATTGTCTCTATTCTCTTGTTTTCCTATTCTTTATTTCCTTTATTTCCACTCTGTCTTTATTTCCTGCCTTCTGCTAGCTTGGGTTTAGTTTGCTCTTCTTTTTCTAGATCTTTTAAGATGTATTGTTAGGTGATTGATTTGAGATCTTTCTTTCTTTCTTTGTAGAGACAGGATCTCACTATGTTGCCCAGGTTGGTCTCATACTCCTGGCCTCAAGCAATCCTCCCACTTCAGCCTCCCAAGTGCTGGTATTACAGGCATGAGCCATCACGCCTGGCCCCTTTATTCTTTTTTAATGTAGATGGCTTACAGCTATAAATTTCCCTCTGAACACTGCTTTAACTGCATCCTGTAAGTTTTGATATGCCATGTTTCTGTTTTCATTCATCTCAAAGTATTTTCTAATTTCCCTTGTGATTTCATCTTTGACCACTGGTTTTTTGAGTGTGTTTAATTTCCACATATTTATATGTGTTTTGAGTTTTCCTTCTGTTACCGATTTCTAGTTTCATTCCCTTGTGATTATAAAAGATACTTTGCATGATTTGAACCTTGTAAAATTTATTAAGACTTGTTTCATGGCCTAACATATGGTATACTCTGAACAATGCTCCATGTGCACTTGAGAAGAATGTGTATTCTGCTCTTGTTGAGTGGATGTTCTATATATGTCTGTCAGGTCTAATTGGATTATAGTGTCGTTCAAGTGCTCTCTTTCCTATTGATCTTATCTCTGGTTGCTCTATTACTGAAAATAGGGTAGTGAAGTCTTCAACTCTTATTGTGGAACTGTCTATTTCTTCCTTCAATTATGTCCTTTTTTGCTTCATATGTTTTGGCGCTGTCTTGTTAGGGGCACATATATTTTAAATTGTTATATTTTCTGGCAGTATATAATGTCCTTGTCCTCATAACCTTTTTTGACTTAAAACCTATTTTGTCTGATAATATGGCCACCCCAGGTCTCTTTGGGTTACTATTTGCATGAAATATACTTTTCCATTCTTTTGTTTCAATCTCTTTGTGTCTTTGTATCTAAAGTGAATCTCTTATAGATAGTATATAGATAAATCATGTTTTATTTGCTTTGAATACATTCTGCCAATCTCTGCCTTTTAAATGGAGAGTTTAATCCATTTACATTTAAAATAATTACTGATAAAGAAAGACTTTTGCCATTTTGCTACTTGTTTTCCGTATGTCTCATATGTTTTTGTTTTTGTCTTTTTACAGACAGGGTTTCACTTTGTGGCCCAGACTGGATTCAAACTGCTGAGCTCAATTGATCCTCCTGCCTCAGCCTCCCAAGTAGCCGGGACTACAGGCACATGCCAGGACACCTGGCTAATTTTTCTATTTTTAGTAGAGACAGGGTCTCATTCTTGCTCAGGCTGGTCTTGAACTCCTGAGCTCAAGCGATTCTCCTGCCTCAGCCTCCCAGAGTGCTAGGATTACAGGTATGAGCCACCACACCCAGCCCAGGCTATTCATTTTTCACAGAAAAATCACATAAGTAATGTGTCCTCAGAGCATTATGATAGGTGGTATATATGATGTTAGCTTGTCCCAGTTTGGCTAATGTTGACTTTGGTTACATGATTAGGTGGGGTCTTCCAGGTGTTGCCTCTGTGAAGTTACTATTTTTACCTTTGTAATTAATAAGTAATTTGTGGGGAAATACTTTGAGACTATGTAAATACCCAATTTTTCTTTAAATTTTAATCTATCAGTTTTAGCAGCCATTGATGATTCTTGCCTGAATTGGCTATAATTATAATGGTTGCCAAATAAAGATTTTCTATTAATAACTTCTATCATTCTTTTTATATTTGTTAGCTGGCATTGTACATTTTACTTCAATTAAGAACTTTCCTTTTAAACTCTTTTATGTAATTGTTTATTGTTTGTGTCAACATGAATTCATGGAATCTTATTTTATTCAGTGGCTTATAACTCATTACTAAAATTATTTATTTTGATGCTCAAATTATCCCATCATTTCAAATTTTAGTAATGTGTGCTAAGACAGGAATTTTAACTTTATATAATATTGAGCCACTATTTCTAACAGTAATTACATAAAAGAAACAAATCTGTATTGAGAAGACTTACCTAGTTTTGTGATAGCAAGAGCACATCATTATCATAGAGGAAGAGAATTACTTTTTCTACTTGTTATATGATAGGGCATGTTTCAGTTTATCAAAAACTTACATCAAACCATTAACATAGGCCAGTTGCCATGGCTTGACATATAAGACATATGAGTTAAAGGGAAAAGGAATTAAACTGACCTTCTCCTTTTTTTTTTACTTGACCCCATGGAGGAAATTATTTTTTTCTTATTTTTGCAAGATGTAAGACTTTAAGAAACCATCAACAGTTAGGGACTATACTAAACTCATACAATGTGGCCATAACTAATTTCTACCAGTGAAAATAGAGATCCCTATGTAATGTGACATACAATGTGTTATGTATAATCATATAATATATTGACCTTATATCATAGTATTTAAGTATTATTATCTTTACATTATAGAATTTAAGTTACAGAACATAAACGAGCAAAGTAAAACTCATCCAAAGACTTTGCCTCCTCTTCTGAGGAAAGGGTTAGTGTGTTTTATTAATAGGTCATATGCAGGATAGTTGTATCATGTTAGGGGGAAGTATGACTTTGTTATTTTCTTTATTTGGAGATTTAGTATGGTTTTAGGAGGTGTGCATGGGTGCAAAGTTGACAAGAGGTTGACTTGTGATAGTTAATTTTATGTGTTAACTTGGCTGGGCCACAGTGCTCAGATATTTGGTCAAACATTATTCTGGATGTTTCTGTAAGGGTGTTTTTGTATGAGATTTACATTTAAACCAGCAAACTGTGAGTAAAGCAGATTGCCCTCCATAATGTGGGTGGGCCTCATCCAATTAACTGAAGGCCTGAATAGAACAAAAGACTGACCCCCCCCTCCTAGCAAGAGGGAATTTTGACACAGACAGCCTTCAAGACATCTTATGTTACATAACAGGATAAAAGAGAAAAGAAAACAAAGCTATTTGATACACACACACCCCCCATATACAAAATAAGAAAAAAAATATTCATGACAAATACAGTCCTCATTTCTATAACTGGTCATGTGGCCATAGCTAGTATTTCTAACTACCTTCTTCCACTACCCAGTCCATATTCTCTTTGCCCTCAGCAAGCACCTCAGCTGGTTATGGTTCTTTACCTGATGGGGTGACCCAAATCTTCATTCCTGAAGGGTCTGGGCCATTAGTGGTCCTGCCTGGATGTTGCTGTAGTTTCCCATTGACTTTAATCACAGTGTACGGCAGCACTAAGAGATACCCTGTATCACATTCAGGATTTTTGCTAAAAGAGTAGATTTTAGTGTTCTTGCCACAAAAAGGGGGGGGGGTAAACTATGTGAGATGATGGACATGTTAATTTGCTTGATTATAGTAACCATTTCACTATCTATATGTATATCAAAACATCATGTTGTACACCTTAAATATACAGAGAATTTAAAAAAGAGATACCCTAAGAGGTCTCCTGTCCGTACATTGGACAGATTTTGACTGAGCACCCCTAGCTTCAGGCACTATTTCAAGCACTGGGGATATAGTTGTGAACAACAGAGGCAAAACCTCTGCCATTGGGGAGCTTACTTAAAACGAGATAGAGACATAACAAACAAGATAACTACTACTGGTAATGAACACTATGAAGGAAACAAACGGGGTGATGTGATATACAGTCATAGAAGTGTACTTTTTATTTAATTTTTTTAGTTCCTGAGAGATCTGGTTGTTAAAGGAGTGTACTTTTCAGATGGCATGGTCAGAGAAGGTCTGAGTATGTGACATTTGAGCTGGGACATAAATATGAAAATGAGCCAGGCCAGGGTGAAAAGTGGCCTTACTAAGAACCTATCTAACAGAAGAAAATAAACTATCTAATAGAAAGTAAGGGAAATAAACTCATAGCACATAATTGCCCCTTGGAAGAGAAAACTCACAACACAACTACCCCTTTAGTTTTGTTTAATTAAACACCTGTGGCTTAACTTCTTGTCTCTGAGTTTATTTCTCAGCCTTAAGAGGCCTGAGCGGACAGTAGGGGTGTAAGCTCCCTGCTCCAGCTCTCTGCCTGGTTCCTAGAAACACATTTTCAAAGATTCAGATAATCCAGCCTCACAGAGAAAAGAGAAAAAATAAAGAGCACCTGCCACAGCTTTGCAGCCACTTCTGTATCAGTCTGCTGAAGCAGAGAGAAAAAAAACCATTTTTACCCTTTAAAAACTCCAAACAGCTTTTCCTAAACTGCCCTGCACTTGCGCTCCTTCATTTGTGTGCCGTGACCACTCTCTCTTTTTGCTCTCTCTCTCCCTCTCTCTCCCTCCCTCCCTCCCTTCCTCCTCGGGACATAAATAAGCTTTTTACTTTACATATCCTAATCTCTGCGTGAGAAATCTTCTTCCACCTGTGGCGTGAGCACCTAGTGACTTTCCACCCTTACACAGGGCAGTGGCTCACGCCGGTAATCCTACCACTCAGGGAGGCTGAGGCGGGCAGATCGCTTGAGCTCAGGGGTTCCAGAACAGCCTGAGCAAGAGCGAGACCCCGTCTCTACCAAAAACAGAAAAAATTAACCAGGCATGGTGGCACACGCCCGTAGTCGCAGCTACTCGGGAGGCTGAGGCAGGAGGAGCGCTTGAGCCCAGGAGTTCAGGGATGCAGTGAGCTATGATGACACCACTGCCCTCTGTCTCAAAAAAAAAAAAAAAAAAAAAGGAAAAGAAAAAAATGAGCGAGGCTCGAAGAAGAAGGGCTAGGGGAAGGGCATTCCAGCAAAGGGAATGTCAGTCACAAAGGCCTGAGGCAGGAGCTAAACAAAGGCCAGGGTGGAGGATGGGAATGGAGTGGGTGGTGTGACGGGGCTGAGAGGTGGACACGGTAAGGCTTCACTTTCAGTCTAAAAGCAGAGAGTTTTAAACAGGGATATTGCAGGATCTGATCAACCCTTTTAAAAGACTGTTCCGGAAAATAGGTTAGAGGATGTAATCAGGGGCCCAGTTAAACCAAGAGGCCTTTGTAGTAATGCAGGGTGAGAGATGATAGTGATTCAGACAAGTGAAGATGCGAATGAATTCAAGATACAACTTGAAGGTGGAATCAGTAGTGCTTGGCGATGGACTCTATGTAGAAGGTGAGGTAGGGAGAAGGGTCAGAGATGATCCTCAGGTGTTTGCTGATTGGGTGAGTGGTGGTGCCATTTCCTGAGATAGGGAAGATGGAATAAGGAAGGTGTTCAGGGCAGAGAAGGGAAACAAACAGTTCCATTTGGCTGTATAAAGACTGTGATGGCTCATACACATTGAAGTAGCAATATTTAACAGGTAATTGGGTATATAATATGAGGCCAAGGAAAAAGGCACAGGCAGGAGTATAAATTTGGGATTAATCAACATATAGATGTGACAGTTATCAATTGATTAACTTTCAGCTCCAAATCCTCCCACCCTTCATTACCTGCTTCACAAAAATTGAGTTGGGACCTCTCAGAGCTTTTTCCTTTGCTCTGAGTGGGCATGATATTCAGCTTTGTCAGGAGAGGGCCCTGGTGAGACACTGCTGGAGGGAAGACATCTTCCTTGGTGGTTCCAGTGTGTGAGCTCAGTGCACACAGCTTGTTCAGCATCCAGCTCCTGCAGTGCACGGCAGTCAGCAGCACAGAGAGGCCAGCAGGCTTCCCCAGTACTCTCAGGTGGGTTTGTAGTGAAGTACTTCTGGTGAGACACCTCCAAGCAAGCACGCTGCTGATGTCTCTGCCATTTTGGGAGTCATGGCCATGCTCTCTGCAACAAGGTCTAAAATCTCAGCTCTGGAGGGAGAGGGGTGATCTTCCTTGGGCCCTCTGTCTATAGTGGCTGTTCCTTATAGCTGATATTCCTATGTTCTTTATAGTTATCTTTATTATCTGATCCCTCATTTCTCCAGTCCCATTAAAATTAATAGTTCTTTATATTAAAGATACAAATTATTCAAATTACTGTGTGGTTTCTTTCTCCTAATACAAATGACTCTAAATGCAATACAAGCCAGATTCCCAAAGAGATGGTGTAAACTGATCTTACATTTCAGAGATAAGATCCCAAGAAGTCTCTATGTCTTTATTTTTTTATTTTTTTTTTTTTTGAGATAGGGTCTTGCTCTGTCACCCAGGCTGGAGTGCAGTGGCGTGCTCATAGCTCACTGCATCCCTGAACTCCTGGGCTCAAGCAAAGCGATCCTCCTGCCTCAGCCTCCTGAGTAGCTGGGACTACAGGCACGCACCACGACACCCAGCTATTTAAAAAAAGTTTTTAATTTTTTGTAGAAATGGGGGTCTCACTATATTGCCCAGGCTGGTCTCCATCCAACTCCTGGTCTCAAGTGATCCTTCCACCTTGGCCACCCAAAGTGCTGGGATTACAGGTGTGAACCACCGCGCCGGCCTCTGTATGTCATTTTTTAATTTGAGTAGGTCAGATGTAAAGGCACATGGGATGGCATGTGGGTGGAGCAGGAGCACCTAAGTTCAGCTTCCTCTCTTGGGACACCAGACACAGTCCCCTCTCTGGTGTCCACTTTGGGAGGCTCTGGGTTTCGGCTGGCCTCTGATGCACATGGGTACCTACCTGCAGCTTGTAGAGGATTCTCTCAGTCAGCCACAACCAGAGCTGGAATTTCTGTTGATCTCTCGGAGTCTTGTAACAGAGGGTCTTCTAAAGCCAAAATGTTTGAAAATCACGGCCTGCCCCACTCTGTGGGCCAAGCCTCCAGGTTTACTTTGGCTGTTTCAGGCTGCTGTGAACAGACATCCCTGAAGGGGTTCTTTCAAATGGCACCTCTAGACCTTGAAGCTGTTGATTATATTGCAAGTGTCACACCTACAAGAGCTGTTGGCCTCAGCCAATACCAGCATCATGGAGATGTAGAAACAAGGGAGAGGCTACCCACGTTTGTGCCTCCTTGTGACCCTACCAAGATGTTCAAATGTGTCTTGGTTTAAGGCAAGGATAGGAGAAAAGATATACAGGGTTTTCAGATATTGGAATGCTGGGTTCTTTGCTAGGGACCAGGCGAACCCATTTCCCAAAAAGATAGAATGATCAAGTAAGGAAACTGGGTCATGAATGAATGGCCAGTACTGCTTGTAAACCTCAGAAACCCTGGGGCACAGGTGAGTACCCAGAAAGCATTCCACTCTAGAAACATCACTTTATTGTTTATCATCATGCAGGTACCTTGGTGGGACTGTCTGGGAATTCTACATCTCGATCCCAATCCACAAATTCAGGTTGTTTCAGGGGTGCTGCTGCCAGAAAGGGGTCAGAATTGCCATCCCAATAGGGAGCGGCACTGACAGGTGTTCAAAATCAAGTCATAAACTCCATCCCAGTGGAATCCCCTAGCTGAAGGTGCAGCCCATGGAAGTGGGGGGATATTCCTGCAGGTGACTGTGGAGGGGATTTCTCGTTGTTCTGCCTCTCTGGACCTGTGGGAGTTTCCAAAGAGAGCTGCCTTTGAAGAACATAATTGGGCAATTGGGTGACATATCCCCTGAATATGTCTAGAGGCCATTATATTTTGGCTTGAGTCCTGGGAATGCCAAATGAATAATGCTACCCTCCTTTCAGCTAATAGTGATGTGGTCAGCTCACCAGGAAAGTTCATATTTTTGTTAGGAAGCTCTTGGTGAACTTGGTTTCCAGGCAAAATATTTAGATTCTCCCTTCCTGGGGTGAAGCAGGATGAAGCTAGCTTGTCTGCTTAGTGGGGTCCTGCAGGCATCCTCCGCTGCTGCTGTGGAGGTAGAGACACAGCTTACAGGATCTTAGGTAGATACAGATCCTGCTAGATCCTCTGCTGCTGCTGTAGAGAGGTTGAGAACGTTCTCCAAATCCTGGTAGGCCAGATGTGAAAGGTGACTGGAAAGCCAGGGACATCAGTGCAAAAGCATCTACCTGCTTGAGAATAAGGAGGCAGCCCTGGGCACTGTGCCACTGCCACAGCTGGCTCCCAGGTGTCAGATAAGGTATGGCCAGGAGCAGCCAACCAGCTTTCAAATGCCAAAGACAGGACAGTCATGAACAGAGGGGAGAGGTGGAGCTGACATGGTGACAGTAGGGATGGTAAACACCCACAACAGGTGCACACACAGATGGGCCCTTGGAACAGAGTCAGCCAAGGTACAGTTGGTGATCATGTTATATTGAGAGATCAATACTAAATGCATTTGCAGAGGTTGAGATACATTCTAGGGACTTAAGTGTACTCATGATACCATCCTGCTCTCTTTACAAAAATACTAAAGAAGATTTTTTCAACTGGACTCTGAACTTGCAAGTTTCTTTCAATAGGGTCAAGCTCCTGGTTTTGTGGTGCTTTGGGGTTATATATCTTAATTTTAGTAATAACTGAGAAAAGTATGGATAACTTCACTCCAAAGTTCTACTAGGGCTGGGACATGAGGGTCTGTAATACGTTAGGAGACAGACAGATCAGGGTCTATAATACATTAGGAGAATGCTCTAGAAGTCATGGTTTGTTGAAGGTCGAATCAGGTTAATACAGAAGTCAGACAAGGCTAGAAAAGGCACATCATATCTGATTACAGGACCCTGTTATGGAGTGTTTCTGGATGGTTCAATGTCTTTCTCACAATTGGTTGGATTTTCTCCAGGTGCACAATAGTCCTGCTTCCACTTGGTGTCAAGTGGTTGGAGAAAGTGGACTCCCAGGATCTCCAGGTCATGTCACCCCTCAGGAAGAAGTGTGCGAGGGAAGAAGTCTTTAGCAGTCCAGGAATCGAACTGCTCTGTTCCTAAGGCTGCTCTTAATATATTTTGTATGTGTTGGGGGGAGAGGGGGTGCATTTTGGAAGAGAGTAAAATTTGGCCATTGGATCTACTAGATAGCCCAGATCTATGAATTTTATAGTAATACCATCAGTCTTCCCTTGTATTTAGATTTTAGAAGCAGGTCTTCATCTGAGGAAGAAATGAAGCACCTGAGTTCACAGCTAATAAGATCACTGTAGAGATGACTGGAGAAGAAAAAAACAGCACATAATTACCCGTGCTCAAAATAAGGATTACCTTCATTGGTGTCCTGTTCATGCTTTATTCAGAAGTTACGTTAGAAATAAAGTTTAAAACTAAGTTTAAAAAATAGAGAAATTAAGCTAAAGTACATGACAGGAAAGACAAAATGGTAAGGAATAAAAGGCTATAAAGTTAAAGGTAAATAAATAAAAGCTAAAGGAAGATGCTGTAAGTTTAACAAGTCAAAATTAAAAGTAAGTAAAGCCAGCTAAGAGGTTAGCTACAAGGACACAGAAGGGACACTTGGCAGTGTAGTGATCCGGAGTCCAAGGGCCATGGGCCCCAAGCCAGGCACATGGTGTCCCCAGAGCTAACCTGAAGAGCCTCCTATTCCATTATTCTTCTAAGGCCAGGGGTCCCTGGAGGAAGGCCATGGCCTGGGCACCACCCCCCCCCCCCCAGTCTCTGCACAGCATCTCTGAGCAGTTAGACCTTCAGGGCTTCAGGAGTCTGATTAACTCGGGCTGTCCCAGATCATCCTGCCACACCCAGGGTCTAGCCAGGGAGCCATTACTCACCCGCTTACTTATTGACACTCATTGCCCCTCGAGCAGGACCCTTCTCCACCTAGTGAGGTGGAGGACTAAGGAGGGCAGTAAATTGTGGACCCCATTTATCTCCTTAACATTCAGGGGCTACTTAAGGCCTACACATCTAAGGAAGTCTTTCTAATACCCCTTCCTAGAATATCTGCTTTTCAAATCTTCATAGGAGAGCCAAGTGTGGTCTACTTGGCTACTTGGGAGGCCAAAGAGGGGGGATTGCTTGAGGCCAGGAGTTTGAGACCAGCCTGGGCAACATAGTGAGACCCTGTCTCTTAAAAAATAAATAAATAAAATTAAAAATTAAAAAATCTTCACAGGTTAGGCAGGGTGAAGCCCTGAGCCTCAGAGGTGGGATATTGACCTGCCAAGAAGAAGGGAGAACTCTGCTACTGAACACCCCTGAGGATTTCAGAAAGGGCTCTGGGCTTGAATCTTGGCTCTGCCACTTACCAGCTAGCTATGTGCTTTTAGGGAAATTACACCTCTATGAGCTTTAGTTTTCAATTTGTGAGGTATTATTGGTATACTATTACTATGTGTGACTGTGTGCTCAGTAATTAGATCAGGGAATACATTTGGCACAGATGATGCAGTGTTTTTGTTTAAAATCCAGAATAATCAGAGATTTAAGGAAGCAACTGGAGGGTGGTGTAGCTACCCAGCGCTCCAGAACTCACCTTTCTGGGTTAATCCATGAAGTGACTCCAAGTGGCATCTTGACGAGTATGCTTGTAAGCCAGGAAGGTATCAAACTCTGCTTTCAGACGAAGGGCAACTTATGTCCATTTTCCTCAAGGAAGGATCTTAACCACTGAGGCTCACTAAGCTTAGAGCCACTTATCTCCCCTTTAAAAAAGAAGTGGCGATATGACAGGAGCAATTTCTTTCAGAACTACCTGACGTTGTTGTGAGCTACATATGTGACTGCAATTGTCTCTTCTTCCCCTAGAGAACTCTCAACAGAAGAGGACAGAGCTGTTTTCCTAGGCTGGGGTGGGCACACTACTACCTGAAACAAAGACAAGGCTACAGTAACGCCAGAAGGGCTTTCATGGGGCCCACCTCCCTTTAACTTCAAGTCAGGGCAGAAATTCAGCTGCTGGTCTCAGGGAAGAGTCTGCTTTATTTAGTGTGACATCCACAAACATATCACACTTTAAGCAGAAATCAAGATGTATTTGCTGGCCAAGTGGTGGGCAGAGAAGGGATGAGAGCAAGTGTCTAAAAAAGAAAGGCACAGCACCCAGGTTCTAGTTCTTGACTTTAATGCCCTCCAAGGGTACTGAGGCTCCACACACCAAAGCGCTCACAGACAGGTACATGAACCAACACAGTAAGCATTATACTGTGTACAGAAATCCAACACTGTACAGAAGGAAGACAATGGACCCAGGTGACCTCCCACACTCCAGAGGCGACTGCCTGTTCCTATACCCAACCTTCATTCCCACCTCCCTCAGCCCCCTACCAACCCACCCTTCCCCATTTAATATATACACACATATGTGCTTTGTCCAGAATCCCAAAAAGTGCCTCTCCCACCCCAGTTCCCAACACTCCAGCTTCAGATGAAGAAATCCTCTCTCTTTTAAGGACCACGAGACAGGCACCACCTTCATGCAAGAGCCCCAGCAAAACAGTACCCAAGAAAGCTTAATCGCTTGTATTAGAATCAAATATGGACAGAAGGTATACAGAAGGACAATATCTGAAATTCTTACTGGGATCAAAATGCTCAGCGTGAGTAGTGTTTGTTTTGTTGTTGCTGTTTGTCTTAACTTCTTCAGGATTCAGCTTAGACCTAGATCACACACAGATGTCCACCCCACTCCGTGTCTTGCAAATATCTATTTCCTAGTTCTCCAGCGAGCAACCCAGAATAGGAATATTATATCACTTAATCAGCCTGAGGCACAAGGCTCAGACAGCTCCAAGAATACCCTAAGCTCCAGGAAAAAAGAATAGAAACTTCCAGAGTACAGTTGTCTGCTTTCTGCATGGTACGCCTGCTGAATAAGGTAGAGGTAGAACTAAGGAGGGTGACGATGCCTTTCTTCTATTTAGAGCATTACCAAAAGGATTCCTCCCCTGGGATGGGATGTGTTTCAGTGTAGTTTTGTTTCAGTCTTGTTTGTTACTATTAGGTTATTTATTTTTATTGAATTTTGTTATGGGTAGCATTGCACTATATGGTCCTATCTCCTAAAACTTTCTCTTTCCCAGCCAGTGAGCATGGGGCCAGGGAAAAAGGTCAAACGAAAGGGAAGCTCCAAAGGCAAGCACTTTGGTTTGACTCTTCGATAACTACTGGTCTGTCTCAATGCAAAATAGATCTAGTCCCTTTTCAAGATTGAGAGGCATTTATTGACATTATGCACAAGAATTCTATGAAAATATACTTCCTTTCGATCAGGGAGAAGTTTTCATCCTTTGGAGCCTTCCTTCCATACCCAACCCTTTTCATGCTCTGGGCCTGGCCATTTAGAGTTGGAAAGGGACCAAACTGGGAAAAGTCACTTCCGCAGGGATGACCCTTGTATTTGGAGACCATTACCACAAACCACCACATCCAATTGCAATTTCAACCTGGTCTTGGCTTCTCATCAGTGAGTGGCCAAACTAGGCCACTGAATGCTTTTACTCCATTTAGAAAGAGGTCTAAGCTGGCTGCCCAGTGTCCTCTGACTGCTCTATTGGCCCACAGCCTTGTCTCCCACAATGGCACAGAACACAACACAGGGGGAGAGAGAAACAGGGGTGTTTCCAGCAAGAGGCACAGGGACAGTGTCATTACCCAGCATCCCAGTAACTCTGAGCAAGCCTTCAGAACCCATTTTTGAGCAGACCCGCATCTGAGCAAACAAGTTTCTCCCTGTCTTGAAAGTATGGACTCTAAATAAAAAGATGCTGAGATGCTCTGTGGCAGGGGTGGGAAGGAGAAGGGGCCAAGGCCAGATCACTGAAAGTACTGGGCTTAGTGATCTGCTCTCTATGCACACGCACTTCCTCCTCAGTAGTTTGCCTCACTAGCTGTAAAAAGACGAACAAGTATTAGGCAGTAGGTAACACCAATCAGAGCCACTTAATGAAAGGCTTTTCTGTTAGAATAAGGCAAGAGCCAAGCTGTCGGGCTAAGCTCCAAGCAGGGTCAACAGCTCCAGAAAAGAGACCATCTGTTTGCATATGAGAACAGAGAGAACACATATCTTAGAACATGAATGACTGTTCTTTCCTCTTAGACCTCAGTCCCCACCTCTGTTCTACCCATAAAAGTGCAACATGAGTGCAAAAGCATGACCTGGAATCTGTTTCCACACAGGGGCCAGGGGGTCACTGCCCTCCAGCCCACGGAGGAATTCAGCCAAGGTCCCAGGGCCTGACCTTCTCTTCCTCAGATGGACGCAGATATTTTCAGCAACGCCCTTGCCCTTACCTCACCTATCTGGTCCTGTAGGTCTGAGACCAATAAGGCTGTCCTAATTGATTCTCTCTCTTTTTTTTTTAATAGATGGGGTCTCACTATGTTGCCCAGGCTGGAGTACAGTGGCTATTCACAGACAACAATTATAGCACACTACAGCCTCGAACTCCCAGGCTCAAGCGATCCTCTTGCCTCAGCCTCCTGAGTAGGTGGGACTACAGGCACGAGCCACCATGCCCAGCTCTCACCAATTCTTTACGTATAGAAAAATCTCCCTTGAAGAATACCCAGGAATAGTTAAACGATCATAATTATAGAGAGACACCCTTAATGCAGCTCAGAAATGTTATGTTCTGACCAGTGGTATTGTATAGCTCTTCCTTTAGGAGATGCATGTCCATACCCTGACTAGTTGGCCCAGGATACAGACAGAGCAAGAAGAAAATGCAGTGCTAACAGATCTTTGTGGATCTTTTTCTCTTTCTTAAATGTGGGGAGTAAAACATAATGGAGGTTTTCTGTGGTCTTCCTACGGCTCCCAGGATAGCTGTGCCTCTCACCCAGCCCCTCCTTTACTTTGCCAGGATAGACACGCTCCTAGAAGGAGAATGTAAGCAGGATAAAGCAACAGTGTTTAAAAAGGGGGTCCCCTTCCAAAGAGGTTCACCACAAATTGGATTCTAACACATGAAATTGCAGCCAAGGAGGTGTTCTGAGCCTCTAAAAAGGATGTTACATTTCAAAGGTAAGAGAAGATCGAGGCATCTTGCCTGCCTGACTTAGAGAATCTTCAAAAGGTGGCTTTGAAATTTGCATTCCAGCCCTGTGAGAAGATACCCTGCAAGCAAGGAAGGTTAGTGGAAGGTAGGAGAAGCTATGGCCCTATGACAGGGCTGTAAACATTGTGGTGTTCTAAGGCCAACCTGGTACATGGCTTTGGCAACTATATAAATCTCCAAAAGGTGGTGAAGAACATGTTCGGGGAGGAAAAGACATCTTTCCACGTCCTAAGAACATAGGGGACTATCCTTGGAGGAGAAGGGGTGTACTGGGAGAGAACTCTTTCTTAGTCAGCCAGAGGCTGTGGGGTGGCTACTTGGGAAAATCCCCCATCATATTCCACGTTCATACCAATACACTGAGCACAGGAAAGGGTGCTTGAACAGGGCTAAGGAAGTGATTATGCCTACATCAGTTTGGTAATGTGGCTCTAAAATGGGCAGAAACTCTCTTGTAACATCAAGAAGGTGACAAAACTCTGGACTTCCTGGTCAAACTCTAGCCAGACCCCATCAGCCTCAAGGAAAGACTGCCATGACTCAAGGAAAGGCCAAGTGAGCACAGGCCCTGAGTCCCTGTGGGCCACAAGCCCTGAGCCTGACCCTGAGGTGCAGCTGGGAGACTGGAGCTGCACCTCCGTCCCCTTGGAGCTGTGCCTCAGGACTCCATTCTCACCTCAGCAGGCTCTGGGGCAGTCAGCAGCCCCTCCAGGGAGCTTACTCCCAGAGCCACCAAGGGGGAGGGACACCCTCCCTGACAGGCCTCCGTTGCCTACCAGGGCTACTCACCACCATGTGATCTTGAACTCATAGATGGGGCGCTTGCAGTAGTAGTGGTTGACAAGGTGCTTGTCACACACCCCGATGCACTGGTGGTCCACGGTGAGGCCCTGGGCTGAGAGGTCCGTGACCAGGCAGTGCAGCAGGTCATAAACATCAGCCACGGCCTCCCAGGGCCCAAAAGACACATCCACTTCACAGTGGTGCTCAAAGAGCTGCCCGTCACTCTCGCTTCGCTCGAAGCGCAGGGAGTTGAGGAGTGGACACTCGTAGGGGGTGATGGGCATCTCCTCCTTGAAGACACAGACCTTGAGCTTGGCAAAGCGGGCCTTCCGCTGTACTGCACGCAGCCGGGCGATCTCCACAATCCGCTCCAAATGGTCTAGAAGGGGTGAACACAGCACCCATCACTGGGGTGGAGGGGTGGGACAGGGCAGTGGGAAAGGTGCACAGAGAGAGTCCTAGTGACAGCAGGATGCAGGAGGGAAGAGACAGATTTCCTGGGGAAGGACTCAGTGGGCCTATGAAGGGCACCAAGTTAAACAATGGTCATGGTTGTCCAGAGCAAAAAGAAACCAACAGGATGAGGACTGTCCTTTTGAAATGAGATTTGCTGACTGTCGTAGGCAAGGTGAGCCCACCTTGATGTGAATCTTCCCAATGTGACTGGGAAGGGAGGACATTTTCTCCCATCTCGAGTAACTTGGATTGTCTCAGACCCACATGTCTAGGTGGAGACCTAGACATGACAGACACCTTGCAACCCTCCTCCCTCATACCCCGACTGTCATGGGCAGTTGACCCCTCACCTTTGTAATAGGGCATGAGTCCCAGAAACGCCTGGCGCACCTTCTCGCCCTTCAGTGGCTGCATGTTCTCCAGCTGCTCTAGGAGGGGCCCGATGGCATAGTACTGGGCCTCTTTGTATACAGCCCGTACACGCTCCCAGGGCGGCAGGTCCCCTGAGCGCAGGAAATTCAGCACATCTCTGAGCAGGAAGGAAAGAGGGTAGGTGAGAAAGAGTTAATGGATCTGGGTGGTGCCACCTAGTGGTTAGACAGAATCTGGAACCAGACTGCCAGGTGTGTAACCGTGGGTAGGTGAACTTAACCTCTCGGTGCCTCGGCTTCCTCATCTGTAAAATGGGAGAAAATAATAAGACTATCTCATAATGTTATGAGGGAATTAAGTGCTGAGGAAATTCCTGGCACAGAGTAAGCCCTCAATAAATGTTATTAGTTGCTATTATCAGTGTGATATTAATACTACTATAATTAATATTATTAGGTATAATATTTGGTATTATATTATTAATAGGTATATATAGGTATAATGGAAAGATATAACATCTAGCCCCTTTACATATATATAGTTTTAAATTGAGGTACAAATAATATTCAATAAATGTACAAATCTTAATTGCATAGTTCAGTTATTTTTTTTAAGTGTGAATATATTCACCCAACCACCCCCTAGATCAAGATATAGAACATTTCTATCTCCTTAAGGTTTCCTAGGGCCTCTTCCCAGTCAATCTCTACAGAAGCACCCACTCTAACTTTTCCTTCTATCTACAAAAATTAGTTTTGCCTTTTTTTGAAATTCATATAAATAGAATCATATAAAATGAAATTCATATAAATAGAATCATATAAAATGAAATTCATATAAATATGAAATTCATATAAATAGAATCATACAGTATGTTCTCTTTTGTACCTGGCTTCTTTCTTGTAACATAATGCTTTTGAGATTTATCAACGATGTTGTGTGTAACAATACTTTGTTTCTTTGTATTACTTGTTTCTTTTTATTATTTATTATATAAGTAGTATACCATTGTATGAATATACTATAACTTATTTACCCATTCTCCTGCTGACGGATATTTGGGTTGTTTCCAGTTTTTGGCTATTATGAGTAGGTGCAATGAACATTCCTATATAAAACCTTCTGTGGGCCAGGCACAGCGGCTCACGCCTATAATCCTAGCACTTTGGGAGGCCAAGGCAGGAGAATTGCTTGAGGCCAGGAGTTTGAGACCAGGCTGGGCAATATAGCGAGACCTTGTCTCTATAAAAAAATTAAAAGTTAGCTGGGCGTGGTGGTGCACACCTGTAGTCTCAGCCACTTGGGAGGCTGAGGCAGGAGGATCGCTTGAGTCCAGGGCTCAGGAGTTCAAGGCTCACTTGATCACGCCACGGCACTCCAGCCTGGGTGACAGAGTGAGACCCTATCTCTAACAAAAAAACCAAAAAACCTTTTGTGGACACAAGCACCAATTTTGCTTGGGTAAGTATTAGGAGTAGAATTGTTCAGTCATAGGATGAGTGCATGTTTAACAAAGTGGTTGTAGCATTTTTGCATTCTCATCAGCAACGTAGAAGAGTTCTAGCTGTCCCACGTCCTTGCCATTAGTATTATTCTGTAGCTATATGGAAAAGATTAAATGCCTCACCATAATGTCTGAACAAGTTGGTTCCAGGTCTGAATAAAATTACATATTGCATTTTCTTAAAATAAAAATTCAGTCTTTCTAATTCACTTTTCAGATTCTTTAGTGCTAAGAGTAATCAGACCCATCACTGGTAGCTGTGGGAATGGAGTAAACCTTAAGATCAGGCTGTTACTGAGGTAACAAGAGCTTAGCCTATGACCATAATACGACACCAGCGAACACTCACTAAGTATTAATATTCATCTGTGTCAGCCACTATTCATGTGTTATTCCATTTAATCCTTTCAACGACATTATATGTTGTGTGCTATCTTATCTCCATTTTATAAATGGTGCCTAGAGAGGTTAAGAAGCATCCTTACTCAAGCAGCCACAGCTGCCAGAGGCTCAGATCCAGATGTGGCTGACTCTAAGCCCACACCCACAATGGTCCAGGCTTCAGCAGAAGCATTCAGACCAAAGTGTGGGATGCTGATCATAATGGGGACTGCTCCAGGTGGAGGCCCAAGCAGCCTTCATGGTGGGTACCGGGGGTACCTGAGCTGTACCAGCAGAGAAATGCACCCCACCAACTGCCCTGAACCCCTATTTTATAAGTCTTTCAACAACTTCATCACAGGCCACGGGAGCCCAGCAGTCTGAGTATGAATGCCACCATATCCTGCTTTCCACCATGCCCTTGCCTGCTCTGTCACTCTCCTGCTGTGCCACCTGGGCATAAGCACATCAGCCTTGAGTCAAACCCTGTTCTCCTCACTATAGCCCCTCCTAAAATTAGTGCTCTAGGACCTTCAGGAAACCTTGGTGAGCTCTAAAAATCAAAACCCTGGGGCAAGGCCCAGCTAAGAGTGCTGTGGGAGCAGCCAGCTGGGGCCAGCACTTTCCTCCCCCAAACAGCCTGCAAACAAGAATCTTTTTATAGTTCTGCAGAGCGATGTGACACTTTGTTTTCTCAGCATTGGAGGCAGCTGACAGCCCACTGGGGAAACCCAGATGCTTCACAGCAAATTATTTGACCTGAGGCTCCTTTCTGAGGATAAAAATGACCTTTTCCCACAGTGTGGGCAATCCTACTTGTAGGCCAGCACAGAGACGTAGTGGTTTAGAGTTTCTGCCTCCCTGGTCATTTGATTCAAGGTCAAGGACCATGTAAGTTCTTTAGTCATCTCCCTTAGACTGAAGGAGCAAAGAGTTCCAGCCACACACACTGAAAAGGATCTGGCCAGGGGTCACTCCAAGGCTCTTTATTTAATCCTCATTGACAGGCCTGTGAGGCAGCTATAATTTCTTGTTTTATAAACAAGGAAACTGAGACATAAGTCTTTAAATCGTTTATGTGTAAGACTATCAGAAGTCCTTTCTTGGGAAAAGTTATTATTATCATTATTTTTAGAGATGAGATCTCACTATGTTGCCCAGGCTGGAGTGTGGTGGCTACTCACAGGCACCATCATAGTGCAGTGCAGCCTTGACCTCCTGAGCTCAAGTGATCCTCCTGCCTCAGCCTCCCAATTAGCTGGGACTACAGGTGTGGCATACCCAGCTAATTTTTCTGTTTTTGTAGAGATGGGGTCTCGATATGTTGCTCAGGCTGGTCTCGAACTCTTGGGCTCAAGCGATCCTCCTGCCTTAGCCTCCAGAGTAGCTGGGACTATGAGCACAGTCTACCATGCCCAGCTGCTTTTTTTGTGTGACTGTGTTTTCCCATGTTTTAGTGTTAAAAATGACAGGAACAACAGAAGGATTTTTTAAAGAGACTTTTCTTGGCAAAATTAAAGGATGGCAACCCTATGTCAGCCCTTTCCTAACCTTTTTTGTTGTTGTTGTCATTTTAAACTACTGAAAGAAGTCTGGGAACCACTGCTACACAACATGCTTCCTCCTCATGGCAATGTTGAGCCCCAGAATCTAGATCAGAAGGTATTCTCTGAGAAGTTGTTTTAGACTTCCTCTGCCTATAGGTGGGATCACACCTATTCCTATTCACACAGACGACAACTTCCCAATCTCAGTTGCCTAGGATAGCTTGGTGCAGTGGTATGTATCTAGCTATTTGGGAGGCCAAGGTAGGAGTATCGCTTGAGCCCAGGAGTTTGAGGCTGCAGTGCACTATGATCACATCTGTGAAGAGCCACTGTAGTCCAGCCTGGGCAACATAGTGAGACCTTATCTCTAAAAAATATAAAAAGTAAAAAAATAAATAAAAATAAATTTAAAAATAAATAAATGAACAATAATAAAAATTTAAAAATTGCCTAGGATGGAAGCAGTTTCCTCATACCCAGCCAGTGTGGGTAATTTGGAATTTCTCTGGCTGTCCTTGTCTCCTTTGGCAAAGAAACTAAGCATTTTGATCCAATTTAACAAGCAAATTTATTAAATTCCAATCAATATGTTATCTCTTCTTCTAGGTACTATGGAAGATGCCGAAGTCCCATATCCAAGCCCAGGCTACTCATTTGCTAGGACTACAAAGCTGACTGTAGAGCGAGAGACATACCCAAAGTGTGTACCATCTCGGTCGATGAAGTACCGGCCCTCGGAGTCCGTGGGGATGTAATGCCGCCCGCTGAACATGGCCGCCAGCATGGTGTCTTCGTAGCGCCGCAGGGTAGACAGGCGTGTAGTGAAGTGAGCCCCTCCAATGTTAAGGGGGACAACCTCAGGAAACTGGAGAGGAACCATGGGGCTCTCAGGCAGGCAGGAGGCAACGAGAGGTGGGGCTGCTCTGTCTTCAGTCTTCTCGGGTCTGATTAGTGCCAACCATTCACTCAGTCACCCAAACCCAGGGGACCCTCTGAACACTTGATCGTCTCTCTCCTTCTTCTTCCCATACTCATCAATTGCCAAGTCCTACCCATTCCATCCCTGATAGCTCTTAAGTCAGGTCTCTCCACCCCAACCCCACTATCTCTGCTCTGGAGCTCAAGCCTTCCTCGTCCTCCTTCCACTTCCTGAATTTACCACCTTTGTGTCCTTGCTTATGCCCCCTTCTTTGCCCAAAATGCACTTACCACTCTCCCTCTCCCTCTGCTGATAAAGCAAAGAAATCGCCCCATATGGTGGTGCAGGTTGTTTACTATATAAGGGCACCTGGATGAGAATGATCTGCTAACCCAGCTATGTGCCCTTTTTCTATATGCTGCACCATACAGGTTAGCAGCATCCACTCATTCTAGAAGTTTCAAGTTCCCCTCCTCTGTGAGCTCTATTGTCCCTCACCTGCCCCCAAGACAGAGTTAACGACATAGTCCTCCACTGTGCCTTCACAGTGTGCCACACTTTCCTCTATTATACAGCACCTAGCACAATATACTGGCAATTACTTTCTTCTGTCAACACACTCCACTAGGCCCCAAGCCTGCCAAAGGGAGGGAAAGCATCTTGTTCGCCAATCATGGGGCTGCCACGGCAGAGCTCAGTAGATGTGTGTTGAAGGCTTCCAGGCATCCAGTCCTCTCCTACTTCATCTGTAGAGTGAGAAGATTAGTTTCCAGTCTAGCTATGGTTCTGGAAGTGAGGGCTGGGCAAAGAACAGGAAAATGATGGTACAGATCTGCCCTAAGAAGCTCAAGGTTTCCCCTAAAATGCTCAGGCTTTTTAAAAAATGTCTTTCAGTGCTTGTGGTTTCTATCAAACTGCATCTGAAAGAAATGAGGTCAGTTCCAGTTCTAATTTTCCCACAAACTTCCTCCAGATCAACTAAAATTTCATCCCAGTGCATACTTTTCAATATTACATCTCTCTCACTCTAGTGGAAGTCTATGTCCATTTATCTAGACAGTTCCTTTTCCCAGCTTTCAAATCCTTTGTGAAATAGAGTAGAGTACAAATACATTAACAAAAACTTATCCAGGGCCTTGTGCAGTGCTGGGATCACAGTAAAGACCCAAAATTCATTGAATGAATTAATGAAATAGGTGTTTACAGTTCAGCATATGAAAAGTACTGTTACTCCTCTGCACCCAGAGCATGTGGAAATGCCTTCTGCTTATTCTATAGGTCCTCAAAAACCATTTTATGTGTATACCAAGGACTCAAATATTGTTTTGGAATAATAATAATTTACATTTCTGGAGCTCTTCTAAACCTTTTCCAAGGATATTCATACCAATCCAAGTGTTTGCTCCATATTAGAGATAAGACTGAAGTAGAGAGAACAAAAGTCATCGAAAACACAGAGTTTTAGAGCTCACATGGAACAACGTAATTGGTGAGGGAGCTGGCCCTGGAGCCCTGGCCTGCAGTCTTTCTCTCAAACTATATCATTTCCCCAATGACAGTACACAAAAAATAGCACCACTGGGTCTCTTCTTTCCAATTGCAGAGAATACTTCTAGAATTTTGCTCATTTTCACAAGTTTCCCAGGATGTTGGGGTATAGAGCTTCCAACCCTAACACAACACTACCTGCCCAAGAGCCTCACCCAGCCCAGCTCCCCTGGGCATCTGTCCACTGTCCTGGGACTCCACACATCATATGCTCCAGGATCCAGCACTACCTTAGTCCCTACCTCCTAGACTCCCTCTTCAGTGTACAGCAAGGCCCCACCCTCCCTCCTCTTTTCCCTTCTCTTGAGGGTCATTTCAGGTATCAAACATGATAGTATCACACACATTAAGAGCAGTGGAAGCCACAGTGCATCACAGCACAGCAGCTAGTGAGTGGAAGCCATGAGGTTGTCAGGTGAGTGTGGACACATTTATTATTTGGCCTGCTCCTTATCTGCAGATGGCTCCTTGTCCCATTCCCTGGGCAGCTAAAGATCGGGTATGAGCAACCACCAAGGCCTCCTCTTGGATTCTCCAGAAGACACCATCATCTCTTGGGGCTCTCGGGCCCCCTCCCATGGCCTGCCCTCCCTCCTCTAGTTGGTCAAGGTAGGACACAGGGAAGGGAGCAAATCAACCCTGCCGGCAGTGGGTGCTGGAAGGAGGGGTTGGGGGCCAGGTGCCCCCAGGGTCAGGGAAGACACACCTGGTGCATTTTGCACATTTTACAGGGGTGCGGGCGGGCGGGGAAGCACGGCTCATCCGGAGCCGCCCTCAGCCCGACCCCTCCCAAGGTCAGCTCTGCCCCGCACCTGCTTCTCCCCGCGCCCTTCCCACGCCCCGCCTCCGTCCGTCCAGGTACCTCCTGGGGCAGCAGGGGCAGCGCGTGCCCCGCCTGCGTGGCCGTCGGGGTGGCCGGCTCCAGAAAGTCGTCTTCGGCGTCGGAGCTGGACATGGCACCGTCCGGGCGACGGCTGTCTGGCTCCCGCCCCGTGACTACCACCATCCCTCTGGCTCTGGGCAGTGGGCGCGGCTTCGGCGGGCGGGCGGCGGCGTCCCCGGGCACTACCGCCGAGCAGCGCCTGGCATGACGCGGCCGGCAGCGGGCGGGCGGGAGAGGCCGAGAGCCAGACCGTGGGCCGGAGGGCTGCCGCTCCCTCAGCGCCTACCAGCCGGCGGACCACCCCGCCGCCCCCCGGGCCGCGGACCTGACCCGGCCGCCTCCCGCTATTGGCCGAGCCCCTGCTGGCTCCGCCCTGATTGGCAGGACGCTCCTCCAGTCGCAGAGCAGGTAGCCCGTTAGGCCGGCGTCCGAGTGGCCATTGGGAGCCGGGCCTGCTGGCCTGCCCTGCTCTGATTGGCCCCTTGGCCAGCGGGCGCGCCCCCTCCACGGCCGAACACCGCCTGGGTAGGCAGCGCGGAGGCGCGCCGCCGCCTCCTCAAAGCGGGCCTCAGGGGCGGCTCCGAGGGCCGCTGTCGTGGCTGTGTGGACGCCCTGTGACTGAGACCAGGCCTCCCGCCTTGCTCGTTCGTCTGTCTCCAGGGCGGCTGTTCCTGTGTCTCCTCTGCGAGACAGCCTCTCCTGGAGGATGTGGCGGGAGGAGGGCTGAGGCCGCGACTGGCCCTCCTCGGGCCGCGAGGCACAGCCTTCCCGCTGACTCAAGCAGGAAGCGAAAAGAACACTCAGAATAGGAGCAGCTGAGTTCAGTTACTAATGACAGAAACTCCCCACCGTGACTGTCCGCCACCGGGCACCAGGACACAGACCGGGACGGGCCCTTCCCGAGGAGTCCGGCCTGACCCCGCTGTCTGGTCGTGCGGCCGCCGCGGCCCCTGTTCCGGGCCGGGTGTGGGGCCGGCTCAGCTCAGGGACCTCCCAGGGATCGAGGCTTTTAGCCCTTTCAAACCGTTTTCACACCCAGTTCCTCATCTGATCCTCACGTTGTGACAGAAAAGGAAACTGAGGCCTGGAAGATTAGAGAGCTTCAGGGAGGGCAGAGATGAGCTAGGGGCGCAGCCCTTCCTCTGGGGGCCTTCACACCCCCGGCTGCGGGAGTCTCCGACTCAGTGTTTCCTCCAATCCTGGTTGCGTCCAAACCGCTGAAGGGGACCTTGTTGGCACTGGAGTCCCGTCGCCCCGGAGAATCGGACTCGATGAGTGCGGGCCAAGCCCTCTGCAGTTTGCATTCCTGACAAACTCCCGCGGCGGCTGGAGCCGCAGGTGCGAACACCCTTGGAGTAGCACTGCCCCGAGAAGGCCCCCGAGGCCTTGCCTCCCTTTCTCAAAAACTCCTGTAACAAAATTTCCTCTTTCCATCCTGATGACGATTAGGATGTTCCAGCTGTAAAGGAAACCCCAACCAAAGTGGTTTACATAATGAGGGAATTTTACTGTTACTTAACAACAAGACTGAGCCGATCCAGGGTTGGTTCATTTAGTAACTCAACAAAGAGTTACCTGGACCAGCTGGCCCCTCCACCCCTAGAAAACCACAGAACTAAGAGACAGTTTTCCAACAGCCTAAGGCAAGGCCGTGTAAAGAAAACGGGAAGGAAGCCCCAGAGGCCCAGGAGGTGGGAGGAGGGGGAAAGGCCACGCCAGATCGGTTTTGCGTTTGTGAATATGTTAGCGTTTCCATCGTCCATTTCTGCTGAGAATTTCCTTGAGGAAGGTATGTAGTTTCCCATTTGGCTTTGTTTACTCACTGTGGGGATATCCAAGGTCAGCAGCTGGAAGGGGGGCTTGCTGAGTGAGTAGGAAGGGGTTGGACCTGGTTTTCCAGGACCGCAGGGCCGTTTGCTGGCAGCAACTATCCCCAGCCCTCAGGGAAGGGCTTCCAGGCCAGCTCACAGGAGGGCTGCAGGGGCAGGCCAGGGGACGTTTCCGGGAGGGATGGGTGGTATGGCCCGTGCAGAGGTGGGGGCTTCTCTGCGAACACAGGCAGTATGGCCCTGGGAGTTAATGCTCCTCCAAGAGCCAAACAAATGGTCCTATAAACAGCCAGCCCTGAGATGAGTAAACTGGATTATATTGTTTTCTGCCAGACAGAACTTTTGAGTGCTGACAAATCTTCAAAGTGCTGATTCAGCTCTGGAATTTTCTCTCCTAATTTTAATTTATTGAATAAATATCTTATTAATAACAACAGTAATGGAAATGAAAATAGGAAGAAAAGTATCCACCTTCTTTTAGTTTTAATTTTGATTTAAATATCTTAGACATATAAACAATTATACATAATAACACATGAACAGTCATGTACTGTACTCACCTCCCAGCTCATGAAATGCAATATTACAAACACAATCTGCACATTACTTTCTAATCTCATTCCCCTTCCTCCTAAATGTGGTATTTATCATGCATGGCATGCATGGTATGGCGTGTATGTTTTCTTTTTAGTTGGGATTTAAACAAAAAAGTACATCATATATGCATAGTTTGAAGAATAATATAAAGGAGATACCCATATAACTTCCACTCAGTCAAGAAATAGAACACTGCCAGCTCCCATGCACTCCATGGGCTTCTCCCTGATGAAGATGACCTCTCTCAGAGGTCACCGCTATCCTCACTTTTCTGA
Organism: Daubentonia madagascariensis; assembly: GCA_023783475.1. Lineage (NCBI taxonomy): Eukaryota > Metazoa > Chordata > Mammalia > Primates > Daubentoniidae > Daubentonia > Daubentonia madagascariensis. Next base: position 9,457,511 of record JAKFHU010002004.1, on the reverse strand, counting down.
CAACCATTTCCTTGTTTTCCAAGTTTAACCACCTGAGTATCCCTCTCTAAGCAACGTAGCTTCACGTTAGCTGTTTTGGGACTTTATTTTATTTATTTATTTTTTCCAGACAAGGTCTCACTTTTTCACCCAGGCTGGAGTGCAGTGGCATGATCACAGCTCACTGCAGCCTCCAACTCCTGGGCTCAAGTGATCCTCCTGCCTCAGCCTCCTGAGTGTGCACCACCATGCCCGGCTAATTTTTTGTAGAGATAGGGTCTTGCTATGTTGCCCAGGCTTGTCTCGAACTCCTGGGCTCAAGCAATCCTCCTGCCTCAACTTCCCAAAGTCCTGGGATTACAGGTGTGAGCCACCACGCCCAGCCTTGTTGTTGGACTTTAAATCAATGGTATTATCCATGCCACTCTTGATGAATATTTAATCCAGTGTTGCACTGTGACAAACCGTGCTGCTATGAACTTTATTTTTATGCCTCATGCTGCCCTGAATGTTTTATATCAGATCATGTCACTCCCCCATATAAAGCTCTTTAAAGAGAACCTTGTTTCAGGAGAGGGGTGAGGAAAAAACACTTGATTCTGAGTGAGGTGAGGAGAATAGGCAGCAAGGAAGAGAAAAGTGCAAATATTCTGTCAAGGAGTTTTGCTAGACCCAGAACTCTCATGCTTCCCAGGTTTTAACTCTAATATACCAACCTTTGATCACTAGATTCTATCCTTCCATCTCTCTCTCAAGGCCTGGTTTACCTGCTTAAGATTGATAGTCTTAAGTCCTTAAGACTGATAGTTCCTTGCTCTCGCACCTTTTCCCCTCAGGGATCTAATCATTTGACTTTATTTTCTCCCCTATCCTACCAAGATCCTATTGTGTGTCCATTTCAACACCTTTCTAGGGAATGCCCTCACATGTTTGTTCCCTCTGCCTTCTCCAGCACCTAGAAGTCCTGCAAACCAACAACCTTATATTAACCCATCAATCTCCTGTGCTCTGTCCTGGGCAAGAGCCACCACCATGTGAATTGGTAGCTCCATAAACACATGATTGACTCACAGTGGCATTGGGACGTGCTTCCGTGTTCTAGTCGGCTCTCCTGTCTACTTCCAACCTTACCATTCTTTTCACGACCCCTTCTCCCTCCCGTAAATCCCCTCCTCCAGCAAATGGCAACTTGCCTCTTATTGCACACAGGGAAATGGAGGCTGTCAGGCATGAAGACTCCCTCAATTTCCCACCACCTCCCCTGCAAGTTAACTTTATCTGCAGTCTCCCTCCACCCCCCCAGCTTTGAGGAAGAAGTTTCTCTTCACTGGATTTGAGGCTCCTGACTCCACCTGGGCTCTTGCTGCCTTTCTTTTCAGGATCGGACCTTGCTCCATCGGTTATCGCTTCTCTCCCCTGTATTTTCAGACTCTCCCTCCATATTGTTTTCTTTGCTACAGCCTATTTTATGTGCCACTTTCTCCCATTATATATTTTTATTTTTATTTTTTTCAAGACAGGGTCTTGCTCTGTCACTCAGGCTGCAGTGCAGTGGTACAATCATAGCTCACTGCAGCCTCAAACTCCTGGACCCAAGTGGTCCTTCCACCTCAGCCTCCCAAGTAGGTAGGACTACAGTTGCATGCCACCATGCTCAGCTAATTTTTAAACATTTTTTATAGCGATGGGTGTCTGGCTATGTTGCCCAGGCTGGTCTCAAACTCCTGGTCTCAAGTGATCCTCTCGCCTCAGCCTCCCAAAGTGCTGGGATTACAGGCGTGAGCCACTGTGCCTGGCCTAACTTTCTCCCATTATAAATGAACAAAAATCTTCCTCAATCCTGCATCCTTCTCTAGGTAGCACATCTTCTTTCTCTATTCCTTTCTAGTCAGTATTCTCACAGAAATAGTTCACACTTGCTTCCTCTACTTCCTTACCCCCATTGCAAATTAGACTGCTGACCTACCATTTCACTGAAACCTGGTCCCCCCAAGATCCCTGAGTGGCCTCCTAATTGCCAAACCCAACAATTTGTCCTTCTTGAACTCTCTGAAGCATGCCACTGTTGACCAGTGTAGGAGCAAAGGGAAAACTTCCCCTTTGCCCTCGGAAGTTTCACTGAGAAATCAATTCACAAAAGCCAGATTAGTAAGAGAAAAGGCATACAATTTATTAATGTGTACACGGGGAGCATCACAGAGTGATTACCAACCCCCCAGTGGGTGCAGAAGCTTATATACCATCTTGATGTTACAGAAAGAATGAAGCCTCAGAGCGTGGCCAACACCAGGTTATCGGTGGTAAATCAGGTTGTAGTGGCAAGACAGGTTATGGGAGGGAGAGAAGAGGAGGCTCGGCTAGCAAAGGTGGTCTTGTCACGTAGACAACATCTCACAAGTAGCAGCCCTCAGAGAGAATAGCTGGTGAATGTTTCTTTCAGACCTTTAAGGTGTCAGACTCCCAGTTAATCTTTCCTAGATCAGGACAAAGGAAGTCCTGGCTGCATCATGCAGACTTTTTACAGACGTAAATTTTTCCCACAAAAGACACTTTTGCAGGGGTGTTCTGTTTGCTGGCCCTCTGACAGCCATCTCAAAATATGTCAAAGAAATATATTTTGGAGTAAAATATTTTGATTTCCTTTACCAGTCTTTATTTCTTGAACCTCCCTCCTCCTTTGCATTCCTCAACTCTCCTCTCTTCCATCCCCTTTGCGGTTCCAGCTCCCCCCTCATCATTCGGTGGTGTTGGATTCCAGAATGAGTCATAGGCTCGCTCCGTTTCCCATTCTACCTATGCTCTCAAAGTGATTTTGTCTACTCCCATGGTTTCAACCACCATCCATATATTAAAGATCCCCAAATTTCAATTTCCAACCCAGATTTTTCTCTTGAATCTTATACTACATAAAACTGACTGCTTGACAACTCTAACTTATGTCCCCAAGGGCACTTCAAACTTAACATGTCCAAAATCTAACCCATATCTTCCCACCAAATATTTTCATCCTCCCTTATTTCCCTCTATTTTCTCCGTCCCTCTTCCCTCATCCATGGGGGACAAAGGGAGAATGTCAGTGGAGAGGGTGGGGTTGGAGGGTTGGCCTTCCCTTGCTCTTCCAGCCTTGAGGAGGAGGTTGTTTGCCAGCAGCTTCCCAGGGCACAAGAGCTTGGCTAAGAGCCAACTGCTCTCAACCCAGCTCAGCTCCCCCCAGCCTCAGATGCACCCCATTCATTAACCGCTGCTGTTCCTTAGCTTTACTTCTCTTCCCATTGTTCACATTGGCTTTCTTACTTCTAGCTTACCTCTTTCTGACTCCCCTGAAGTGTGCCTCACTGAATTCTAGAAGCTTGAAAACTAAAAGCTGCTTTTCCCAGAGTACTTTGTGTCCTGGGTTCCACAGGTGACCTCACCTTCACCAAGCAGAGCAATGCTTGAGATTTGGAGGGCAAATCCCGTGAGGATGTAGCAAACACTGAATTGGTGACCATGATTTTTGCCCTTTCTGCTGGCAAGCTTGGATACGGAAGTGTTAAAACTTTTCTCTTTTTGGCTGTAGCAGAGGTCCGAGTGTCTGTCTCTAGCTTTCTGGCTGTCAAAAGGCAGGGTGGAGGCATTTGTTCTGCTGTTCTATTCATCTCTGTAGTATTTCCAAGGTCTAGTACAATGCCTGGCATATAGTAGGAACTCAATAAATGAATATATGAAAGGAGTTTGTGCTTTAATCAAGTTCAAATAATTACCACTCTCCACAGATTTTTTTCTCATCTATTTTGTTGGTATTATTTGTATATGGAGGCATGAATTGCTGTCATTAATATCATAGAGGTAGGGAATTCCAGGATGCCATCATGCTGGGCTGGTGGGAAGGGGCTTCTGCCAAGTTGTGAGAGGTCCAGGGCATCTTATTCAGAGCAAAGAGGACTCTTTGGTTTGGGAAGCACACTGGTCACCATGGGTATCTTCACTGTGCAAGAGACATGGACCCTGATCCCATGCTCTCATCCCAAGCCTTTGTACTGTTGGGGCTCAGAAAACAGTACCCCAGGATAAGGGCCTCAGAAGCAGCCTTAGAAGCAAAAGTTTTTCTCTGACCTTCTCCTGTCCTCCTGCCTCTCAGCCCTATTCTTCCCTGCAACTAGCCATAGAAACTAGAATCCCTCTTTTCCCAGGCGGGTCATAAAAACCAGGACCCCGTTTCCTGAAAGCCAGCCATGAAACCAAAAATTATTCTGTATAAACCTGGCCATAAGGAAATTATCTGACTTACGCTGTTTAACTGTAGGTCAAAAGACTACCATTCCAGACAGGGTCCTGCCCCACACTCAAAAGGAAGGAATGCATGCTTAGAGAGGCCAAGAAGAATTTAGACAGGCCTTGCTGGGTTTCCCCACTCAGTCTGTTAGCATTAGATCATACCCTTTTTGTCCAAACATATTTCTACATGGCTGTCCATACTTTGTTGAATCTAACTAAGCATGAAAATGGATAATTTCCCCTGTATCTTTGAGTCTCCAATCTGAAGGTTCTCATATATACCCGTTAAATAAAATGTGTGTGCCTTTTCTCCTATTAATCAATCTGCCTCATCTCAGTGATTTTTCAGTGAACATTTAGGGGGCCAAGAGCCTTGGTCCCTATAACACATAGGCTTTTGATGTTTCATATTTTCATTTATTATTTAATTAAACAAAAAAGAACAAATATGAAATGTCGATGCAAAAATAACTCACATCCAAAATTCCATGAAAATAGTGTTTTATGAATTTAGTTTGAGGGTCCATAGTTGTCCTACCTGATATTGCATGTTATTTTTTCATCCCTAATTTCTCTTGTTCCAGTCATCTCTGGAAGCATTATGGTCACATCCCACTGGTGGGTGGGTAAGTATATTAGAGTCACTTCCCCAATACTCCCTCCCACCCCATGCCCAGTTTATGTGGTATTTCCACTGGTCTATCAGTTCAGGTTTAGGCACTTCACAGCTTAGATATCTATTACCTGAATATGATTCCATCAAGTGGAAAAAGAATTGAGCTAGAAATATAATCTCCTGCATGCTGATAAAATATACCTCATTCTCCTAATGTCCCTATCTTTTGGGGTCTCTCCACTATTCCACAGCCTTCCTCCTCCCAGGCACCCTCACCCACTTAGAACTATGTTGGATTTGAGGCTGGGATGGGCCTGACTGTGTCAGAGACAGTAAAAGGGTACCAGGGAAAAACAACTTGCCATTTCGTGGCGTCTAGCTCTGGAGTTCTCACATTTGTTTGGAACTGCCAGCTGAAAGTTCTTTTGGTTGCCTAGAAACATTAAGGTATAGTGAAACATTAAAATATTCCAAGGCAATATAGGGTTAAAATAATCTATAAGATCAGGGGTCTGCAAACTTTTTCTGCAAAGGGCCAAAGACTAAATATTTTCAGCTTAGCAGGCCATATGGTCTCTGTCTCAACTACTTTGCCATTGTTGAGAGAAGCAGCCATAGACAAGACATAAATGAACAGGTGAACCACGTTTGGCTCACTGGCTGTAGTTTGCCAACCCTTGCACAAGAGAAAGAAATAAATCCTACACACTGTGATTTTTTTCAAATGTGCTCCATCTAAATGTCCTAATAGCCGATACCCTGCTTCATTTCTGATTCAAGTTTCAGTTATTCATTTGTGAAGAATAATCAATAGCCAAGACCCGAGATTATTAATATTACTACTTTTTCATAATAATGGTTGGCCATATAATGAGTCATCAAAAAACAAATAAGTTGAGAGTTAATGTTAGGTCTAACTATACACGTGGCCTTGCATAAGTTACAGCACGACTTTAAACCCCCATCTTTTATCTGTAAGATTAGAGGGTTCAATCTCATGATTTATTTCTTTCTTTAAAAAAAAAACTCATTGCTTTTTACTTTTTTACAAAAGTAATTCATGTTGATCATAGCATATTTAGAAAAGAGTTAATCAGAAAGAAGAAAACAAAAATCTCCACTCTACTACTAAGAGATACCACTGTTAACATTTTGCTACATGTCCTTTCAGTTGTATATTGAATCAATGATTCTGTTTATTTTTCTATCTATCCTTTAAATAACAAAAATGGGATCATACTAAGCAGCTTTGTGACCTCCAATTTTCATTTAATATAACGTTAACATTTTCCCATGTTAAAAAATATTTTTCTATGTCATATTTGTTAGAGTAGTATTTTATTATATAGATGTGCCATAATTCATTTAGCCAATACCCTCTATTATTAGGTTGTTTCAATTTTTTTGTTTTTATAAACTACATTGCAATGGACATCTTTGCAGAGAAAGTTTTCAGTACATCCATAATATTATATATTTCCTTATTTCTTTCAACTTCAAAACTTTTTCATAATTTAGCAGTCACTCCATGTTTGGCCAACAGAGGGCATTTTAAGCTCTCCTTCTCAGGAAAAGGCCACGAGTCCATTTCTACCGTAGGTAACAAAAAGCAGTTTCATTGTGAAAACTATTCAATTTTGGATCTTTAGTAATCAACAAACCCCAAAGGGAGCATAAAAGTTATTTATTTTTCTAACACTATTAAACACATACACATACTCCAATACTCAAATAATAAACTGCTTTGTTAGGACTTAAATCCAAAAGGAATAAAAATGACCTCATTGTCCAACTTAGAATAACCGAAAGGCACAGTCTCTAGAAGACTATGGGGATTAGTGACAAACTAGCAGGAAAGGCAACTCAATCCTGAAAATACTGACTTTGCCAGAGAAGAGCCCAGACAGCCCCAGGATTTTAGCTCCCTAAAAATACAGTTTGGGGTAACACTAAATGGAGTCTTGCCTACACCATTTCTTATCCATTACCTACCAGCCAGTTTTTGGTAGGTAATACTGTAAGTTTTGTAAGATAGAGCTTGAAGAAAGGGTTTTATGTGTATTTTTCTTGATTTTCACCAAGATCATAATGTCCTAAGGGCAGGAATCTGCCTATACTTCTTGGCACACACAATTACATCTACCAAATTACTAAGTACAAGGGAGGTACTTAAAAGTTGTCACCTAACACTAATGATGAGTTTCTATTCTTGTACAAAGATGATTATTGGGAGGTAGAGTAGAGTAGTAGTTAAGGGCACAGGCTCTGGAGCCAGGCTGCCTGCATTTGTCTCCAGGCCCCGTCACTTACTAGCTGTGCAATCTTGGGCAAGGCACTTTACTTCCCTGAGCCAATGTTTCATCATCTGGTAAAATGTTGGAAGTAGTAGTACCTACCCCAGGGGTAATTATGAGAATTAAATGAGTTTAAACATGCAAAGTGGTTAGCACAGGGCTGGGACCATGAGAAGCTCCTGATAAATGTTACTAGAATGATTACTCGACTAAATGATTCTTCACAACAGCTGCTTTCTCCAAGCTTGTCCCATAGCGACTGAGGACACTGGCCTCTCCCTGGCTTCCCAGGTTCATCTGCTGATGTGGCCGTGGCTACGCTGGGTCCAGGAAGCTCTCTGATGGTCACAGGCCACATGTCTGCCCTGGTCCCTTGCCTAGTTACCTCTTCTGGAATTTTACTCCAGCCATTTTTCATTTGTTCAACAGGAGTTCCATTTGATTCCATTAAATTATCACCTCTCACAAATATAAAGTCATCTTCATAAAATGCTGATGGTGATCTAATGTGCCTTATGGAACAGAAATGCTTTTCTTCACATTTCTGCGCTCAAGAAGAATGTGCTCAGGACAGAAAGAAACGAGGCTTTGTGCAAGAAGGGGTATCAGTAGGGATGAAGATGCCACAGCACTTGCTTCTTCAGGCCAGCTGTTAATGGAATGCTTTCCTGAGTCAGCCATTCTGGCAGTGGTTCTCCACTCATTTCCTGTTCTAGTACACTCCTGCCCATAACAGTGGATTCTCCAGGGCTGGGCAGGTACAGGGAATAAAAATCATACATTTCTTTAGAGGCAAGTATTGGGATCTGGGTGGGTTATGGTTCAAAGACGTTCTTCCCTCCTGTTCTGATAGGTCCTAGAGGGGTATGTGACCTCTTCCCCACAAAGCTGGTGACATAAAACACAGGAAACAAGCAAAAAAAATTATGCTGAAGCTGATTTAATTACTATTTGGATGTTGCAGCAATTAAATAAGACTTCATGAGGAAATGGAACTTAAGAGAGCTGAACCTTTACTGAGGTTGGAACTTCCCAGGTCGGAGACTGGGTGCCTGGGCATCTGGGAGAAGCAGAAAGTGAAAAGGAGGAGAGAATTTTGGCAGCAGAATAGTTTGGACATTTATATGTGATGTGTTAGGCACTAAAGAATCAAAAAAGGTTTTTGAGCAAAGGAGTGACTTAAAACATAGTGCTGTACACAGGATTGATCTGGTAGCAGTATTTATTTTAAATGGAAGGAGACAGGGCTAGGGGAGTGGAGTGGAAAGAAGAATATTAGGGCCGGGCTTGGGCCTGGATACAAATTCACCACAGTTGGCGCTAGCTGGGGCGTGTGGGGATGGGGCCTTATGTAAAAGACTTTTTTTAAAAAAACTTTTTCAGAGACAGGGTCTCGCTCTGCAGTGCAATGGTACAATCATAGATCACTGCAGCCTTAAACTCCGGGGCTCAAGCGATCCTCCCATCTCAGCCTCCTGAGCAGCTGGGACTACAGGCACACGTGGCTAATTTTTAAATTTTTTGTAGAGACGGGGTCTTGCTATGTTGCTCTGGCTGGTCTCAAACTCCTGGGCTCAAGCAATCCTCCCGCCTTGGCCTCCCAAAAGTGCTGGGATTACAGGTGTGAGCCACCGTGCTCAGTCTTGTGTTAAGAGACTTGACTTGACATGGCTGAGCCTATTTCTTCATCTGTAAAATAGTTTGTACGCCAGAAGGTTCCTGGGAAGATTAATCATTCACCAAGTATTTTACTTGGTTCCTAGAAGGTGCCAAATACTTTGCTAGGTGCCAAGGATACAAAAATGGAAAAGAAAAAACATAGTCTTGGTCTTTCAGGAACTTACTGTCTAGTGTAGGAGACAGACAATAAAAAAGCAATAAACAGACTAAAAACTGCATGTGTGATAAGTACTGTGAAGAAGGTAGGCAGGAGGGGAATCTACCTTTCAGTTCAAGAGGCCAGGGAACATCTCCCTGAGGAAGTGGACCTTATTGAAACGAGAGAATTGAGAAGGAGCCTTTCAGGCAGAGCAGAGGGAAGAACGTTCCAGGGAGAGGAATAACGTGTGTAGAGGCAGGAAGATCTTGATGTGTTCCAGAAATAAAGAAGCCAAGAGCACAAGGGGTGAAGTGGGGAAGAAAGGCCTGCAATGAGAATGGTGCTAGATCCTGGCAGGAGTCTGGCTAGTCTAAACGAGGTGCTATGCCACCGAAAAGTTTCAAGTGGTGAGGGTCACCTCCAGATGTGTATTTTAAAACTATTATTCTGTTGTGTGCTGAACAGACTTGAGGGTGCAAGAGTAGGAGTGGGTTATTGTTAGGATGTTATCTATTGCAATAGCCGAGGTGACGGATATGATGTCTTAGATTAGGGTGGGGGCAGTGGAGCTGGAGGGAAGTGGATGGATTCAAAAAGTACTTTGAAGGTAGAATCAAACATCTTGGCTGTAGATGGAAAGAGGGAGGAAAAGGATGAAATCAAGAGTGACTCTTAGGTTTCTGGCTTGAGTAACAGGGTAGAAAACACTGCAATTACTGGTATGGCTATGACCTATATGTAGAGGTACATATTTTGGGGCAGAGATGAAATAACATGTTAAATACCTTTTTCAGTGCCTGGCATATAAAACACACTCAGTAAATGGGAATTATTACTACTGTCTGGCCATTCTGTGTTCTATAACAATGGATTCTAGAAAACTGAAAACAGTAACTTCTCTGTCCTTGGATATGATACACAAACATGAAATAGAACAGGATTCTGAAAATGGATAGCAACAGGCTCTCTCTGAAATAAATTACAGAAAACATCACTAAAAATTATGATGCCTAGAGGGGAATATCTAAAATACAGCCAACTGAAGAAACTTTGGTTTATCAGAACACCATCTGATAAGGTCTTGTGCTTCTCTGAAATCACATTAATGAAAACATGTAACTACCAGAATGCTTCACATTTAAAGCTTTTATTTTGAAAAATAAAATACAAAAGTCATTAAGTTGTAAATGTATAACGGTAATTTCCCAACTTCTCAGAAACAATACAATGAATTATTTAAATAATTAAGATATTTAATATTATCCACATAATACACTTAAACAGGGACACGTGTTCTACAAAACATTTGAACGTGTACAGACAACCTATTCCAAAATGAAACTGCCCAATTTTGCTTACAGGATCCCATTTTTAAACCCTCCCCTTGAAAAGAAAGTTTGTAATCTGGTAAGAAAGGATGAGGACAGGAGCAGTTTTAACAGAAAGCACGTGTCTTTCTGGGCTCCTTCTCACGGGGCTGTGCATGTAATCAGGGTCAAGAGCTCTTCACTCAGGAAGCAGATCACTTCAGGAGGCCCAAATGTGTGCAGACACCTCTACCCCTCAGTGGGGGAGACTGGCAAATGAAGAGATGTGGCCACAGTGCAGATGCTCCACTGAGCTCAGCAGGGGACAGCCAGTCCTAGAAATTTCCCTTCCATTGAAAAGGCAGCAGTCTTTCCTAGGGCAAACAAACAGAATGTGGTTACAGGTGTGGGGTCCCAGTCCATTCTCCCTGCACCATCACCACCCCCTTCCTGGCTGGGGCCCGGCACAAGCAGAGCAGGCTCCAGCAGGGCAGGGGGCAGGAGGATGGCGATTATTGAGAACAGCTGCCTTGGAGGACTGCTCGAGATGCACACTTTCCCTCAGCCTGGGATGCTTTTAGATGCCTGCAAGTCACTGCTATGTGCAAAACAAGCAGATGGCAGCCAGTGCAAAGGCCACTACTGCCTGTTTCTAAATGACTGCAACTGTCATCTGCAATTGAAGCTACTGTGGGGGCACTGGCAGGGGCATTATCAAATGTTCAGAGGTCAACATGCTTGATTCCTTATCATTTGAAAAAATGGATCTTAAGGCTCCTTAAAGGAAGCTTTACAGAACACAGTGACTGTCATTCAAATGCCAAAGGGACCCAAAAGATAAGAAGAAAGACTAGTATCTGTCTAAGATGCTTTGCTGTCTTCCCAGCTCCTACTGAGTCCTCTCACTGTATGTGGGCACCTACAAGCCTCAACAAGCAAATGGGTGAGATGCTGCTGCAGGGCAACTCGACAGCTGGGGTCAACTGACAGAGCATTCTAAGTTCTAAAACAGCTGGTCAGTAAATGAGTCCTTGTGTGTGTGTGTGTTTGGGGGCAGTAAGATTACCTATAAATTTTGAAAGCATTTTCGATAAACAAAATTATCCAAGGCCTGATCTGGTAACTGCTGTTAGACATGCATAACCATAGAGTACAAGTCTAACATTCAGCATTTGCTCCTTAGCAAAAAGGCAACCTTAATCCTGAAACCTATTAATATTATTAGCTTGCTGCCATCCATGATTTTGACATGACACAGCAGTGTTCATGTGCTTCTTACGTCTATAATCCATTAACACACAGCAAAAGTCATAAAAATCTCTTATTCAAATTATTCAACCTCAGTTTTCTCATGAGTACAACAAGAGTTATACCACCTGCAGGCCAGTGGTTTGAGAACTAAATGAAATTATATACATATAAAATGTATCATGTGTTATATATCCTATTATATATTATATGTCATATATATAAATAATATATTATATATAAATATAAAATGCTTGGTATTAGGATTATTAAGTATGGAATGTCTGATTTCCTTAAGTACTAAGTTTGACAGTTGACATCTCTGACATCTCACTTTGATACTTCTTGTTTTTTGAGGTACATCCTCATTCTTTCAAATGCACATTTTGGCTTGTGATTATCTTTCAAATTTTTTTTAGAGCAATTTTTGTGAAACCATGGTTAAGTCAAAAATTCATGTTTTTTTGAATATGAGTTCTGTCGTGGAACCAATGCAGCACAGACAGCTCAAAATATCAACAAAGTGTTTGGGAAGGATGTGGCTGATGAATGCACAGTACGTTGATGGTTTGAGAAGTTCCATTCTGGTGATTTTAATCTTGAAAATGTGGGTACCTGAGACCAAGGTGGATAATGATGAGCTGAAAGCGGTAGTGGACGCGAATCCATCTCAACCTATGTGTGAACTAGCAGCAAGGTTTGACATTACTATTCCAACAATATTGGACCATCTGAAACAAATGGGCAAGATAAAGAAGCTGGATAGATGGGTTCCACATGAATTTAATGAGCATCAGAAGAGAAATCATCTTGAAGCTTGCCTTTCTTTGCTGTCACGACATAAAGGCAAACCATTTCTACACCATATTGTTATGTGCAATGAAAAATGGATTCTTTTTGATAATCGCAAGCATTCGGCACAATGGTTGGATAAAGATAAAGTACCAAAACACAGTTCAAAATCGAATATTCATCACAAAAAGCTAATGGTGTCTGTTTGGTGGTCCAGCACTGGTATTACTCACTACAGCTTCATGAAACCTGGTAAATCAATTACAGGGGATGTCTACTGCAACCAGTTGGATGAAATGATGAGGATGCTTGCAACTAAGCAGCTGAGATTGACCAATAGAGACAGGCCAATCCTCTTGCAGGACCACACGTCACAAAAAACAACGCTGCTCAAACTACAGAAGCTGGAATTGGAAACTGTCATCCACCATATTCACCAGAACTTGCACCAACTGACTACCACTTCTTCCAGGCTTTGGACCACTTCTTGAAGGGAAAAATATTCAATTTTCAACAAGCCGTGGAAAACACATTTTGTGATTTCATCGCCACTCACTCTCCAGGCTTCTTTGCTGCTGGCATAAACAAGCTACTGTTAAGATGGCAAAACCATGTCAATAGTTAAGGCACATACTTTGATTAATTGTACTGCTTCTTGTTTGAGATATAATAAACTAAACTTTTGATTGGAAATCGAACATTTCATATTTAATGACCTAATATTTTATGCCTGGTATGGAGTATGCACTCAATACATTATTGTTTAAAGTAAAAATAAAAACAAAAATCAGCAAGCAAAACTATGAGAAAAAAATCAATATCAAATTTTTAGAAAAGCTGTTCAAGTTCCAAATGATCAAAGGCATCACTATATCATTCAGAGCAAAACAGAATCTTAAGAAAGTTTGGGAACAGGGTATGAACTCTGAGTCACTACATCAGGAGATCTGGATTTAGAAACCAATTTTGCCACTAATGAGCTGCTCTCCCTGGACATGTACCTGATGACGCATTTGTTCGCAGATATAAGGGGGTTAGAAGGCATGGCTGGCCTTGTCCACACTGAAAGCCTTAGCTAAAATGAGACGATGTAAGTTACAAATGTAAGACATAATACATTAAAATAAGCAAGGGCAAACTTCAAACACCAACCAACAACAAAAAAAGTGCAAAAACACTTGCAAGTCCAGCACACAGAGAAAGCAGCATGGGAGTGAAGTGGCTGGGTTGGGGGGCGGGGGTGGAAGAAGCCCTGGCTGGAAGTCAGGAGGTGGTGTTCTTTAGCTCTGGGTTTTCCCTACCTCTATGACTTTGACAAATAACCTCCTCTCCCTAGGATCCGTTTCCTTATGAGCAAACAGGCAGCTGGGCTTGATGGTGTCTAGATCCTTTTCAGCTAAAATAGTTTATAATTTTAAATCCCTCCTCATAATGAAAATAACAACTAACACTATTTGCGTGCTTATTATATGCCAGGCTCTGCGTAGACATTATTATGATTAATTCTTACCACCACTCTCTTACTAATATGATCCTTGTTTTACAGATGAAGAAACTAAGGCACAGAGAGGTTAAGTGATTTGCTCAATGCCACACAGTAAGTGACAGAGCCAGGATTTCAACCTAGGCAGCCTGGCTCCAGAGCTCTGTTCTCCACCCTGGCCATACTGCCTCCTGAGAGAGCCCAAGTGGGAAACCCAAAGACCCAGCAATGTCCCCCAACCCTCACCTCATGTATGAAAGAGGTTCCTGGTTCTGCTACTCCACTTGCTCAGTCTGTTGAAGGAAGCAAAAGATGTTTTAAAATCCTTCAAGTTGGTCGGCATAAGAAGTGACCGCTCCCACTGAAACATCAAACTTTCGAATGAACTCAGTCTGCTTCTGTTGTATAATAAAGAATTTGACTGGCCTTTCCTCCTGGTTCCTGGGAGGGAACTCTAATTCCTTGGAAATTCCCAAGCAACAGGAATGTCTTTGTTATTTATGAGCCCCTCAGATCACAGCTGAGTTTATGGTAAGAGATGAGCTGACTCAGGACGGGGGATGGTCACCACGAAGACCATCCATGGATTAGAGGGTTGGGGCTTCCAGCCAGCCTGAACTCTGGGGAGGGGAGGTTGGCTGGACACTGAGTTCAATTATACAACCAATGATGCATTCAGTCATGCTTACGTAAATAAACCACAATAAAAACTCTGGGTGTGAAAGTTCAGTAGAGCTTCCTGGCTGGTGAATACACAGATGTGCCAAGAGAGTGACATGCCCTGATTCCATAGGAAGAGCGTGCAGAAGGTCTGTATTCAGGACCCTCCCAGACCTAGCCCTATGTGTCTCTTCATTTGGCTGGTCCTGATTTACATTCTTGCAATTACAAACTGTAATTGTAAGTATAGGGCTTTTCTGAGTTCTGTGAGCCATCCTAGCTAATTATTAAACCTGAGAGTTCCATGGGCTTCAGTTTTCTTGTTCATTAGAAGTTAAACCAAAGTCCTTTACAGGCCCTTTTCTAAATATATGTGTGTGTGTGTGTGTGTGTGTATGACGGAGAGAGAGAGAGAAAGAGATCCATTAAATGAAACTAACCATAGTGAGGGGCTCTGAAGTGTCTGCTAAGTCTTTTGCCCAATTTTTAAATCTTTTTCTATTGATTTGTAGGAATTCTCTATATTCTACAGACGAGCCCTTTGTTTCAAATATTTTCTCCTACTTAACACTGACTTTTTCATCTCTGTATGATGATTTTTAATAAGTAAACATTCTCAAAATTTTTTTCTTTTCTTTTCTTTTTTTTTTTTTTTTGAGACAGTGTCTTGCTTTGTCACCCAGGCTGGAGTGCGGTGGCACAATCATAGCTCACTGCAGCCTCAAACACCTGGGCTCAAGTGATCCTCCTGCCTCAGCTTCAAAGTAGCTGGAACTCCAGGTAAGGGCCACTGCACTCAGTTAATTAAAAAAAATTTCTTTTTTGTAGAGATGGGGTTTTGCTATTGTTGCCCGGGCTGGTCTCAAATTCCTGGCCTCAGTGATCCTTCCGCCTTGGCTTCCCAAAGTGTTGGAATTTCAGGTGTGAGCCACCATGCCCTGCCTACATTCTCAATTTTAATGTAGTCCGAATTATCCGTCTTTAAATTAATGACTAGTGCTTTTTGTGACTTAATAAAGCCTTTTATGACCTTAAGAGGAAAGGATATTCTTCTCTATTCATTATTTTGCCTTTCACATTTAGGTCTACAATCTACCTGGTAATGATTTTTATGTATGCTGTGAAGCAGGGGTGTCCCTTTAGTTTTAGTCTCAAATTCCTTTTCTTGACTCCTTCAGAATTATTAGCAAACCACCCTTTGGATTTGACATTCTGTCAAGACTGTCTCTAGGATTATTCTCTGGCTCCAATTTCCACAGCCTGTGAATGAGTCTGCTCATGAATCTACCCAGGTTTCTGGGACATTATACCCAGCCTGGGCCCAGAGCCCTGTGCCCCTGTCTGCAACAGTTGATCAGAGTCTTTCGGATAGACCAGGAGCTCCTTGAGAAGATCTTTTATCCCCCCTGCTTCCCCATCTCCTGAGGGCTTATTCCAATTTCTCCCCCGTAACAGACACTCAGTGAACATTAGGTATCAGAAGGCTGGAGCAGATTCACCAGACATACTCCTTATATGTGGAAGACTATGTGGCATGTGCATGACCTCAAGCACTTGGATTTTAGTTACCAATAAAGCATTTCCCTGGTTTTGGAAGACACTGAGCTCTCTGAAATTAAGACTGTGCTAAATTATTATTAAAATCAACAAGTGCCAGAGGCCAGTCTTTCCTCCACCAGCACATGTCATCTCTTTTCTTTTTTTCCTTTATTATTCTCTTTTGTTTTCTCATTTCTTTTTAATCCCATTATCTCTTTAAAAAGATTACTTCAATGCAAGAACCCATCTATTATACATCAAGAGAAGGAAGCAGATACAGTACCTGGGGTTTTTCTTTAAGAAAGTCAGGTAGCTGAAATTCTCCTTTATAGACCTGGAAAAACAAAGCAGGTGTGAGTTTAAGGAAAGAGGTACTGTCATCATCATTTCGGGACATCTGCAATGCCTGACAGTGGACAGGTTCACTGCTCCATTCATGGGAGTTTAGAATGAGGGAGAAGCTTGTCAGTTGAAGAGCAGCCGGAGTGGCAGGACTGAGTGAAATCCCCAGTCACGCCGATTCCCTCCTGCTCCACGGCCACGGCTGCCTGAGCGCGCGCAAACGTGGGCTAGCTAGGAGAGGGCTCAGGGTATCTGAAGAGGGAAAAAAGCATCCTAACATCCCAAATTCCAATCATATTAGCTGAGAGGGAAAAGAAGCCCTAGGCAATTTCTCTCAAGCAATCGACACAGAATTCAGTTTAGGGGCAAGCTCTTCCTAGTTTGCCTTTCAAATTCTTCAAGGTCATAACCCTGGATTTAATCCAATTTTACTTTTCTTAATTTACCTAATATTTTCATGATTTGAATATTAGATGATTCTTAAAATGATACATATCTTAATCTCACAAAATTTTATAAATAAAACTTACTCTTTTCAATTGATAAAAAGCAATGTTTCTAATATTAGCAATAATGAGTAAATAATTTTTAAAAAATACCATTTATTACATCAAAAAAACCCACCAAATACCTAAGAATAAGTCTCATAAAAGATGTGTAAGGCCTTAGCATGGAAAACTATAAAACATTATTGAGAGAAATTAAAGACCCAAATAAACAGACATACCACTTTCAGGGATAAGAAGATTCAATATAGTAACGAGATCCATTCTCCTCAAAGGATTCCCAATCAAAATTCTAGCATGCTTTTTTTTTGGAGGGGACAGAGGTAATTTAAAGTTGATTATAAAAGTTATAAGGAAATGCATAGAAGAAAGAATAGTCAAGGTAGTCTTAAAAAGAAGAACAAAGTGGGAGAACTTACTCTACCAGGTATCAAGATGTTAGTATTATACAGCTACAATTAATCTGTATTACACAGCTATAAATATAAGCTGAGCTAATTACATATCTATAATTAAGAAAGTAGGGTTCTGGCACAAGGAAAGACAAATATATCAGTGAAACTGAATAAAGAGTCCAGAAATAGACCCTCATATAGAGATACTTGGTTTATGACAAGGTGGCATTATAGAACAGTGCGATTAGAATGGATAAATAAATGTGGCCTATGCATATAAAGATATACTATATAGCAATAAAAAATGAACTACTGCTATATTACCAAAAACACAGATGAATTTCAACATGCAATGATGACGGGGCAGGGAGCCAGATCCCAAAGAATAATATACGACATGTCTTCATTAAAACAAAATTTAGAGCTCATAAGTAGGCAAAACAAATCTATGATGTTAGAAATCAGGATACTGTTTGCTCTGGGGAGGAGGGAGGTGGTAGTGATTGAGAGCGGGGCTGAGAGAGGCTTCCGGGGGCTGGTAATTCTCTTTGTCTTGATATAAGTAGTGATTATGAGGATGTGCTTATTTTGTGATCGCTTATTGAGATATGATTGGTGTACTTTCCTATGTGTATGTTATACTACAATTACAAAATGCAATAAACCAATTAAATCAGTGGCTTAATGTTAAAAATTTACTGTGAAAACATATATACATTGTTTGGGTACAAAGATGTTTGTTTCAACACTGTAACAGCCAAAAAACCTGGGAACTAGTGCTGTCAATCAAGAGTGGAAAAGAGTTCCATTAGGAAAGTTTGATAACCACTGGACTCAAGACTATGGTAGCAAGAAACTAAAGACAGTTACTGGGAAGAGTGCCGCTGGGTGGCCCCGCAGAGCACAAAGAAATCTAGATGGTGAATCCTAAGCCTACAAACCTAAAGAAGCTTCTCCTTTTACTGATCCATTTGTAAATGTAGCCACATTACTTCTGAGACTCAGAGAATGAACGTACTTTTTTCCTGTCTATTTTCCTGCAATGTCTAAAACTGGGTCTATTTTTAAGCTGCTGAGGCCCACGGTCCCGTGCCTTGGCTGCTTTACTGACCCAGTTCAAGTTTGGTCTGCCCCAGTTCCTCTTCCATGGTAAGGTTCCTAGGCAACTTTTCTTATCTTCCTCACATCTTCTAAGACACTGAATCTCCTCTCTTTTAGCTGGCTTCTTCTGCTAGAATTTAGGAAGAAGGTTCAACTCAAGCCCAGGTGGTCATACAGGTAGTCAGTGGTGGTACAAGGCTCAGAAGGCCCCAGCCCAGCACTCTTCCATTATACCACGTTCTTTGCACGTTAGCAAACCTTATGGTTAAATCTTCCCTTCTCTTTTTGGTTTGTGATAAAAACCAGTAAGGCATGACAGAAAATATAAGTGGGAACATTAAATACTAATTTATGCCTTCCAGGAACTGACAGTTCCAGATAGGTAAGGCTTATATGAAGGAAAAAAAATCCTAAGTATGTGATGTCACAAATGTAATAAAAAACCAAAAGGGGCCAGGTAAAAATATCACGTAAAGGCTCAATCTAAAAATCGGTGGGAGGGTGTACTCTAGGGAACAAATGCCTCAAAAGTGAGGAACAACGATACTTACAAAAAGAACACTGTCCACTGACAAAGCGATTCCTATGTAGCGCAGGAAACCAAGTACTACGTTGCTTATAAAAATAGCAGAGTTATTAGTGGAATTTCCCTTGGTTAAATGAACAGTGTTTCTAGACATAATATTCTCAGGCACTAAAAGACTGAGGATCTGCTTGACAGGCATGAGCTAGGAACTCAGACTCCAAATGTTTCTACAAACTCCGCCCACCTCAAGCACTGAAGGAATAACGAGGAGACAAAAGTAGGCTTCTGATTTGAGAGGCAAATTGGAACTAAAAATAATATGAACAGCAGCTAAACTCTGCTATATTTTCTACGCACAAGGCTGGTAGTAAGTAAGTGCTTCCTATGTATTTACCTCATCAGATCCCACAATTTCTTTAGGTAGGTATTATTCTCCTTTTACAGATGAGCAACTGAGAGAAATTAAGCAATTTGTATAATGTACGGAAATGGAAGCTACTGTAGTAGTACTATCATTGGACTTCCATTTTAAAAGGATCATCCTAGTTGATCTGTTTAGACTGTAGACAACCAAGGACAGAAGTATGGAGTCTATAGCAGTAATCCAGACAAGAGATGACGATGGCTCAGACCAAGGATATAGCAGTGGAGGTGGTGAGAAGTGGTAGGATTGTGGATTTGATTTCTAATTACATCTGGATTTCCTAAGAGATTGGATATGGGGTGTGAGGGACAAGAGGGGAATCAAGGAAGACTCCAAAGTTTTTTGCCTAAGCAACTACCAATTGGAATTATGGAGTTGCTACCAACTTTGTTGGGAAAGGCTCTGGGTATAGCATATTTTGAGAGGAAGATGAGTAGTTCAATTTTGGATATGTTAAGCTTGAGAAGTCTATTAGACAACAAATAAAAATGTCAAGTAGGCACTGGGATGTATAAATTTGGAGTTCATGGAAGAGGTCTGAACTGGGATATATAAATTTGGGAGTCATCAACCTATAAATGGTATTTAAAGCCTTGATATTTGATGAGACAACTCAGGGGTTCAGGGTATACAAAGAGCATAGTATTTAAGACTGAGATATGAGGGCTTTCTAACATTAAGAGGTCAGGGAGAAGAGGAAGAACCAGCAAAGATGACTGAGAAAAGGCTGCCAATGGCATAGAAGGAAAATAAAAAAGTGGTGTCCTAGAAGCCAAGTGAAAGAAACATACCAAGCAGGGAGTCATCAATTGTATCAAAAGAGGCTAGGAGATAAGATGCTATTTGACCACTGGGTACAGCAACATTTATATATTTGGCAGCCCTTTATCAGATATGTGTTTTACAAATATTTTCTCAGTCTGTTGCTTGTCTTTTCATTCTCTTAACAGTGTCTTTAGTTTTGTCTGAAATTAATACAGCGTCTCTAGCTTTCTTTTATTACTGTTATCATGGTATATCTTTGTTTATCTTTTAATTTTAACCTATCTGTGTCTCTATATTTAAAGTTGGTTTCTTGTAAACAACATATAATGGGTTTTGTTTTAATCCACTCTGAAAATCTCTACTAACTGGAGTATATCATTCACATTCATATCATTAAGTGATTACATAACCATAACTGTTGGTTTAATATCTACCATATTTGTAACTATTTTCTATTAGTTGCTCCTTTTCCTTTTTTTCCTTTTTTTTTAAAATTTCAGAATATTATGGGGGTAATAAAACACTTTGGTTACATATATTGCCTACGCACTGCCCAAGTCAGAGCTACAATCGTGAACATCCCCCAGACAGTGCACCCTGCACCCATTAGGTGTGAGTTTTCCCATCCCCTCCCACCTGCCTGACCCCTGATGAGTATTATTTCCATGTGTGCACATAAGTGTTGATCAGTTAGTACCAATTTGATGGTGAGTACCAGTGGTGCTTGTTTTTCCATTCTTGTGATACTTCGCTTCAAAGAATAGGTTCTAGCTCCTTCCAGGATAATACCAGATGTGTTAATTCACTGTTGTTTTTTATTGCTGAGTAATACTCCATGGTATACATATACCACATTTTATTAATCCACTCCTGTACTGATGGACACTTGGGTGGTCCACCTCTTTGCAGCTGTGAATTGTGTTGCTACAAATATTCAAGTGCAGATGTCTTTATTACAGAATGTCTTTTTTTCCTTTGGGTAAATACCCAGTAGTGGGATTGCTGGATCAAATGGTAGTTCTATTTTTAGTTCTTTTGAGGTATCTCCATACTACTTTCCATAGAGGTTGTACTAATTTGCAGTCCCACCAGCAGTGTATGAGTGTTCCTATCTCTCTGCATCCTGCTCTTTTTCTTTGGTTCTTTTTTTGTCTTCTACTCTTTTTCTGCCTTCTCTGGTTTTTTATTGAGCACTTTATGATTCCGTTTTCTTTCCTCTCTAAGCATATCAACTATACTTCTTTAACAGGCTTTTTGAGTTGTTGATTTAGAGTTTGAGATATATGTCTACAGCTAAACTAAGTCCACTTTCAAATACTGCCATACTGCCTTGCAGGTGGTGTGGGCGTCTTATCACCAAGCACCCCATTGCTCCCTTTTAACACTGCTGCCATTCATTCACTTGCTCACAGCTACAGTTACTGAACACTTTGTTGCTATTATTATTTTGAATAAACTGTTATCCGTTAGATCAACTAAGAATTAGAAAAACAAAATATTTTATTTTACCTTCATTTATTCTTTCTCTAAAGGCCTTCCTTTGTTTATATAGATCCAAGTTTCTGACCTATATCATTTTCCTTCTCTCTGAAGAACTTCTTTTCAACATTTCTTGCAAGGCAGGTCTTAAGGTGACAAAGTCTCTCAATTTTTGTTTGGGAAAGTATTTCTCCTTCATTTATGAAGGAGAATTTTGTAGGACACAGAATTCTAGGTTGGTGGGGTTTTTCTTTCAACACTTTAAATATTTCACTCTACTCTTTTCTTGCTTGCATGTTTCTGTGGAGAAATTAAATATTGTTCTTATCCCTTTTCCTCCACAGGTAAGGTGATTTCTGTCCTCTAAGTTCTTTCAAGATGTTGTCTTTGATTTTCTGCAATTTGAATATGATGTGACTCTAGGTATAGATTTTTTGGTATTTATGTTTGTTCTCTGAACTTTCTGTATCTGTGGTTTGGTGTCTACCTTTAACTTTGGAAAATTCTCAGCCATTATTAGTTCAAATGTTTTTTCTATTCCTTTCTCTCTTTTCCTCTGGTATTCCCATCGTGTGCATATAATTTTACATATATATTACATACATATTTAAAAATATATACAATTTTCTAACTGTCCCACAGTTTTTGGATATTCTGTTCTGTCTTTTTTATTCTTTTTTCTCTTTGTATTTCCGTTTTCTATTGACATATCTTCAAGGTCATGGATTCTTTCCTCAGCTATCTAGTCTGCTTTCCAGTCTACTGATGAGCCCAAAGGTGTTCTTCATTTCTGTTACAGTATTTTTTATTTCTAGCATTTCCTTTGGATGCTTTCTTAAGAGTTTCTACTGCTCTACTTATGTTACCCTTTTTTCTTGTGTTATCCACTTTTTCCAGTAGAACCCTTAGTATATTAATCACAATTATTTTAAATTCTCAGTCTGATAATTCCAAAACCACTGCCGTACCTGTCTAGTTTTGATGCTTGTTATTATCTCTTCAAACTATGTGTTTTTCCTTGTAGCATGTCTTCTAATTTTTTGTTGAAAGCAGACATGATGTACTGGGTAAAAGAAACTGAGGTAATTAGGCCTTTAATCTGAGGCTTTATGTTTATCTAGCTAGGAGTTGAGTTGTGTTTACTGTTTGCTTTAGCTGTAGGCAAAATTCCCTTTCGTGTCATTGTTTTTGTATCTCCTGTTGTTTCTAGGTTTCCCTGGAGACTCCTTATTAAAATAGGGTCTCAGAATTACAGTTCTTTAAGCAGTAATTCACTGATACTATATAGGAGCCTAATTGGTGTGGTAGTAAAGTATGTGTGTGTGTCTTATAATCCATAATTAGGTCTTGGTTTTTTAGTGAGACTATGTACCTAGGCTGTGACTTTAACAAGCACTTCTCAGGTTCCTTTCCACCCCACCTTAGGTGGGATAGGAAGGCTAGAGGGGACTGTAGTTGGGTATTTACCTTCCTCCAAGGCAGTTAGGTTCTGGTAAAGCACGAGTCAATTAGACCTGATAAAACAGTTTACTGTGAGAACAAAACACTGTTAAGGAGGGCTCTGAGCTTATTTTAAGATGATTATTTTTTTCCTCTCCTTGCATGATGCATGGGAGGATTTCTCTAGATCTTTACCCTGAGAATCTGGTGGTGTTCCTGGAGGTAATCTGTGATTCTCAGTATGCACCTTTCCCTCCAGTTTTTAGGGCAGTGGTTTGCCCTGAAACCTCAATTCCCTGATTCATTCAAGAAGAACTGGTTTTCAGTTTTTGCAGCTTTCTTTCTCTTTATTCCTGGTGCTTTACAATTTTATGATACTGTGGCTTACTTTCTTCACTCAGTGGCACTAGAGGTAGATGCATGTCTATTTTTGTATTATTACTTTGATAATTTCCTGCCCATAATTTTCTCTGTTCTCTTTTTCTGGAACTCCAAACACTGGACCACCTGAATGATGCCTCTAATTTTCTTAACTTTTCTCTCCAAGTCATCTCTTGGTCTTTTTGTTGTACTTTCTAAGAGATTTTCTCAACTTTATTTTTTCAACTATCTTACTGATTTTATATTTCGGTTTTCCTATTTTTAGTTTCCAAGTATTTCAGTTTTCTGTTTTTGTTTTTGAAAATAGTATCTTGTTCTTGTTCCTTCACCTTATGATGTCTAAAAGAATATTAATTAGTTTAAGTTTTCTTTTGCTCATTACATAGTTTTGGTTTCCTCTGAGGTCTTTTTTGCTCTTTCTTTTGGCCTGTTAGAATGTTAGAGACATTCTGGAAATGTCCATTCAGTCTTGGCTGTGAAGCACTACAAAGTTAATTTGAGTTCTGTATATTAGGGTTGAGTCCAATTACAGGTGTGCTTTTTTGTCGATTCTCCAAGTATAATGTTGTAGGTCTTTTCTTTGGGGTAGTCAAGTATCTAGAGAAGGTGTCACAATCTCTCACCTAGAGGAGGTAAATGGAGGGAATGGAGGCAGGAAGCTTGGTGCCAGAATTCTGGAGCTGGGTAAAGGCAGAGGATTGGAGGGGGTAGCATCTAATGATGGATTCATCTTTTCAGAAAGTAGACTTTCGTTTAATGATCTGATTTTTGGTTTGGAGCACTACTACTATTCCTAGTGTCTTCACTTTTTATTAATACATAATCATACATATTTATGGCATACACGTGAAATTTTGATAAATGCATACAATGTGTAATGATCAAATCAGGGTAATGAGGATATCCATCACCTCAAATGTTTATCATTTCTTTGTTTTGGGAACATTCCACATCTTCTCTTCCAACTATTTTGAAATATACTTCATCCCCAGCCCCCCCCCCCCACCTTCCCAGCCTCTGGCAATCATCATTCTACTTTCTACCTTCATGAATTCAACTTTTTCTTTTTTTAGCTCCCACATATAAGTGAAAACAAGCAATATTTTTCTTTCCGTGCCTGGCTTATTTCACTTAACATAATGTCCTCCAGTTCTATCCATGTTGCTGTAAATGACAGAATCTCATTCTTTTTAATGGCTGAATAATATTCCATTGTGTATATATACCCCATTTTCATTATCCATTCATTCATTGTAGGATACTTAGGTTACTTCCATAACTTGGTTATTTTGAATAGTGCTGCAATAAACATGGGAGCGTAGATATCTCTTTGCTATACTGATTTCCTTTCTTTTGGATACATACTCAGCAGTAGGATTGCTGAATCATATGGTAGATCTATATTTAGTTTTTTGAGGAACCTCCATACTGTTTTCTATGGTGGCTGTGCTAATTTGGATGCAAATATATTTAAAATTCTTATATCTTCTTGTTGTATTGATCCCTTTGCTGTTATACAATGGCCGCCTTTGTTTTTTCTTTTTTTCAATTTTCCCCCTTAAAGTCAATTGTTTGTCTTTTTTTTAACTTTTCCTGATTTAATGTCTGTTTTATGTGATATAAATATAGCTACTCCTTAGCTCCATAAGTGGCTGGGGAAAAAAAAAAAAGAAAAAATATAGCTACTCCTGCTCTTTTTTGGTTTCCATTTGCACAGAATATCCTTTTCCATCCCTTCACTTTCAGTCTGTATGTGTCTTTATAGGTGAAGTGGGTTTCTTGTCGACAGCATATAGGTGAGTCTTGGTTTTTTAAAAATCCATTTATAGCCATCTATCTCATTTTTTTAAAAATAAAAAAAATCTATCTCTTTTAATTGGAGAATTTAACCTATTTACATTCAAGGTTATTATTGAGAGGTAAGGGCTTACTACTGCCATTTTGTTACTACTTATGGTTATTGTATAGATCCTTTCTTCCTTTTTTCCCTCTCTTCCTTTGTGGTTAAGTGATTTTCTCTACTAGTATGTTTTCATTCTGTGCTATTTGTTTTTACTGTATCTACTGTAGGTTTTTGCTTTGTGGTTATCATGAGGCTTACAAAAGACATAGTTATAACAGGTTATTTTAAACAGATAATGACTTAACTTTGATTACAAAGAAAAAAAGTAACAAAAACAAACTCTATACTTTACCATCACCCCCTCATTTGACTTTTTGATATTTCAAATAATCTTTTTTTATTGCCTATCTCTTAAACAATTGTTGTCATTATTGTTTTTAATAGTTTTGTCTTTTAGTCTTCATACTTGAGATATAAGTGGTTCACTTACCCCAATTATAGTATTAGAATATTCTGGATTTTTCTGTTTTCTTTCTTTTACCAGTGAGTTTAATACCTTCAGATGTTTTCTTGTTACACATTAGAATCCATTTCTTTCAGACTGGAAATGGAAAAGCTAAGAAATCCCCTTAGCATTTCTTTTTGTTTTTCATTTCTTTTTTTTAAGACTTCCCTAGAAGACCTTTAACATTTCTTGTTATGACAGGCCTGATGTTGATAAATTCCCTCAGCTTTTGTTTGTCTGGGAAAGTCTTTATCTCGCCTTTGTGTTTAAAGGACACATTTGCTGGGTATAGTATTCTTGGTTGGCAGTTTGTTTGTTTGCCTTGAGCACTCTAAATATAGCATCTCATTCTCTCCTGGCCCGCAGGGTTTCTGCTAAGAAGTGTGCTGAAAGCTGTAGTGGGGGTCCATTGAATGTGATATGTTTCTTTTCTCTTGCTGCTTTGGGTATTCTTTCTTTGGCTTTGATTTTTGTTAATTGGATTATGATGTGCCTTGAGGATTTCCTCTTTGGGTTGAATCTGATTGGTGACCACTGAGCTTCCTATACCCGGATGATGTCATCTTTCCCCAGATTTGAAAAATTTTCAGCTATTGTTTTCTTAAATATGCTTTCTAGGCCTTTTTTCCCCTTGTCTCCTCTGGGAATTATTATGTGGAGGTTAGTTTGCTTAATAGGGACTCATAATTCTTGTAAGCCTTCTTTACTTTTTAATTCTTTTTTCTATTTGCTTCTCTGATTAGGTAATTTCATTTGTTCTGTCATCAAGTTCACTAATTCTTTCTTCTGATTAAGTCTGCTGCTGCAGCTTTCTAATAAGCTCTTGAGTTCAGTTATTGTATATTTTATATTTAGGATTTATATTTGGTTTTTCTTAATTGTTTCTATTTATTTGTCAAATTTCCTTTTGTTCCTGGTTGTTTTCCAAGTTTCATTTAATTTTCTACCTGTATTCTCTTGTGATTCCCTAAACTTCTTTAAGAGGATTATTTTGAATTCTCTGACATTTCATACCTCTGCAAATTTTCATAGATCTTCAAAGCTCCATTGCTGGAGCTTTGTGTTGGTTTCTTTTGGTGGTGTCATATTTCCCCAAGTTTTCATAATCCTTGCTTCTTTACATTGATACTTGTGCATTTGAGGACAGTCACTTCTTCCAGTTTTTGTAGGTGCGCTCTGGTGGTGGTAGACCTTTACTATTTAGTATTGGAAGTTAAATGCTGGCCTGTTGTTTCTTCCAGTTCTGGGGAGGATTTATAGTGAACACTGGAACTAAAACACCGCATTAAAACTGACTGGTTGCCCTGCCATTGTTTCCCAGTCTGGGGAAGCCTTATAGTGAGCAATGGAAAATAAACATTTCTCTGGAACTGTACTGGTGCCCTGTTGCTGCTTCCCAGTCTGTGGAAGTCTTAAGTGGGCACCAGAACTTAATCCCAACCATGTACTTGTTTCTGGACCAGGGGAAGACTCCATACAAGCACATGGGCTTTGTAGAAAATCTGGCCAGTGATTCGGGCCTTCCCACCGATTGTGCCTCCTGCACCACTATGGCGCCAGGGAGACTCTTCAACATGGCATCCTCGCCGATTGGATCACCGAGTAGCCACTAAGATCCATGAGCTAGTTGCTGCAATCAGTGCCTTGCTCTTTGTCCCCAACTCACCCCTGGTAGTTTGGCCTTCCTGGCATTCCCAGTGGTTACTTGGGAAGGGACTGAAGTAGACTTCCCAAGAAGATTACCAGACCAGTGGGGATATCGAACATCTACCTCCAATTCCTTCCTCTCACCTGAGAAACTAGGTATAGGGAAATTTTCTTTGAGTGGTGTTATGCTGGCTTGCGGGAGAGGGTGGTGCAATGTAAACTGACCCTTTCTCTTACTGGTTGTGGTTTCTCTACATTCTGTGGGCGTAGTGGGTTTTTCCAGTTTCCCCCCAAGTTCTGGTAAACTGGTGTCTTTGAATAGTTTCTAGTTGTATTTTTGTGGGGGGAGTGATGCCAGGGGGTCTTCTATTCCACCATGTTGATAATGTCACACTTTCCCTCTCGTGTCTTCATTTTCTCTCGTTTTTTTTCACTCCAAGAAAATATACTTCTGTGGGGAGGGGAGGGAGAAGGCATGGTGTTGGGGTGGGGATCTGGAAGTCTAACTGTTCCCACACAGACTTTCTTTTTTCTTTTCTTTTCTTTTTTTTTTTTTTTGAGACAGAGTCTCACTCTGTCACCCTGGGTAGAGTGCGGTGGCGTCATTGTAGTTCACTGCAACCTCAAACTCCTGGGCTCAAGCTGCAATCCTCTTGCCTTAGCCTCCCAAGTAGCTGGGACTACAGGCACACCCCAGGATGCCCGGCTAATTTTTCTGTTTTTAGTAGAGATGGGCTCTTGCTCTTGCTCAGGCTGGTCTTGAACTCCTGAGCTCAAGTGATCCTCCTGCCTCGGCCTCCCAGAGTGCTAGATTACAGGTGTGAGCCACTGGCCCAGCCCCTATGCAGACTTTCAATCTCCCTATTTTTAGTATCTGACTTCATCCCCTTCCCCCAATTTGATGTTTCTAATTCCTGAGCTTTTGTGGAGTTCAGGGTAACATGGATTGCTTCTTGTCCCTTTGCTTGCTTGTATCCCTTTTTTTCCCCCAGGCACTTATATTTGGCTACCCTCTACTTGGCTCAGTCATTTACCATTTCTACATCAGCTTTCCATTTTCATATATTATGTTTAAGAGTGACAAACAGGTTTAGGATCACTAGTTTGGTGGTCTCTGCAAAGTTGGAAATGGAGGAGAGATATCAAAGTTAAAAGACCCAACAGTACTTAGTTTTAAGGAAACATGTTGTTAGAGTGCACACATAGTATGTGTATTCGCTGAGGTCCAGGTAAGTAACTTGTGGCTGGAGACTGCGACGGTTTGCAGAAGCTGGAAACCACCGTTTATGGGATTGCTAAAGAGACAAACACACTACTATTAGAAAAGAAGGTTTATGTTGTGCAAGGGAAAAGATAAGTAGAACAGGCATGTAATTTTCAATCTTTAACTTTACTGTTAATTATTCACAAGAGACTGGAGCTGGAAAAAAATGGACTAAGGATTTTTTTAACCCCCCCACCGCCCCCAGCTCTAATATTCTATGAATCTGAAGGAAGTTTCTCAAAGCTTGAGTATCACAGAGATTGCTTTCTTAGTTCCACCAGTGCCCTCTCTAGCAGGCCTCCTGGGTCTTTTGCCTAATAAGTTATAAAGTTTACTGCACTGTCTCGATCCTCTCATAGAACAAAACACTACATAAGGCCTAAAAGAAATGCATATAAAAATGTAAGCTCCATATACAGTATTTAACACTGCTTTATAGCTTTTACTTGTGGCAATGATGTATGCTTCTGTATGAGAGGCTTTGGCTGGCAAGTTATTTCAAAAGAAATAACTCAAATAGAAAAATAAAGTATATTTGCTGCTTTGGGTTTAAGTTTTTGGAGTGAGGAACAATTAACTCCACTATAAGAACAATCTCCAACCGTGGGATTACCTAGAATACAGAGATAGAGGAGGGAGGAGAGTTTGCCTAAACTGCCTGTTAAGTTTCAAAATCCCAAGAAAGGTTCTGAACATTGCCTGAAGTGAGCAATGTGTCATTCTTGTTATTTGTCCTCAGGACACTTTTAGCTTTCTTACAAGATTAATTAGGAACTGACCTACTAAGCCCAACACTGCTTCACCTGTCCCAACTGTCTCACCTATACAGTTGTTCCTCAGTATCTGTGTGGGGAGGGGAGAAAATTGGTTCCAGGATCCCCTGTGAATACCAAAATTCACAGATGCTCAAGTCCCTTATTTAAAATGATGTAATATTTGTATATAACCCACATATATCCTCCATATATTTAAATCATCTCTTGATTACTTATAATACCTAATACAGTGCAAATGCTATATAAATAGTTGTTATACTATATTGTTTAGGGAATAATAAAGTCTGTACATGTTCAGTATAGACACAAGCATACTTTTTTTTTTCCTGAATATTTTCAATCCACACAGTTTTAACCAACGTAAGTTATTTGGTTTCAATTAGATACACCAAACAGGAAGGCAATGGACAAGTACTGATAAGAGGTGACAAATAAAACAAAGACTGAAACAGAAATTATAAAAGGCAGACAGAAGCCTTAAGTTCTTTAGTAAAGAGACCAACAATTCTATACCCTATACAAAGAGAAGACAGGCACCTTCTCTTTGTCACACACACACAACTGCTAATTTTCTTTTCTTTTTCTCTCTTTTTGAGCACATTCTTACAGAGGCTAATTCTCTTCTGATGAAATAAAATTTCAAATAATGATCAGTAATTTATTCAAAAAGGCAAGAAGTATGTGATCAAACACAGAAGGGATTCTTCACTAAATTATTAAGATTTGGTCCCTTCATGGTAAAAATCTATCCAGAAACTTGACTTTCCAGAATGACTCATTCCTCAAGGGATTCAGATAGCCAAGATTTTACAAGTTATAGGAAAAACTGTCAGAAATGTTATTAAGCCAATTCTGCACTTGGCTTGATCTTTTGGAGAACATGACCTTGTGTAACCCCCTTCAAGTGTGGGATGGATCTAGTGACTTGTTTTTAACAACTAGAATTTGGCAAAAGTGATGGGATGTTACCTCTGATAATAGGTTACAAAAAGTCTGTATCTTCTGTCTTGGGCACTCTCTCTTGCTTACTTGCTCTAAGGGAGGCCAGCTGCATGTTGTCAACTGCCTTAAAGTGAGACCCACGTGGCAAAGAACTGACATCTCCAGCCAACAGCCAGCAAGGACCTGAGGCCTGCCAACAGTCACAGAAATGAGCTTGGAAGCAGATCCTCTCCCAGCTGAGCCTTGAGATGACTGCAGCCTGGTGGACAGCTTGACTACAACTTCATGAAAGACTTTGAACCAGAGGTATCTAGGTAAGCTATGCCTAGATTCCTGATGAACAGAATCTGAGATAGTATGTTTGTTGTTTTAAGCCGCTAATAAGTTTTAGGGTAATTTGTTATCCACATAAATAAATCATACAGACGTTTGTGTCAGGAGTGGAATTCTGTAGTAACACATACCTAAAATGTGGGAGGAGTCTTAGAACTGGGCAATGGATGGTGGCCAGAAGGCCTTTAAGGAGAGCAGTGGTAAAAGCCTAAATTACCATGAATTGACAGTAAATTTTGGACTTTTAGGAGGCCACTTGTGAAAGTTTTTAAGGAACATAAGGAACATCCGATTGGAAACTGGAGGCTGGACGATCTCTGTTATGCAGCAGCAGAAAGTTTAGCAACCTAATTTTGTTTATGTAATCTTACATAGAAAGTAGAAATGTGCCTAATTAGATGGTCTAGAAGCTAGAGAGATTTCTAAGCAATGTGTTGAAGGTACCACCTGGTTTCTTTGATGAAATGCAAGAGGAGAGAGAAACTGAGGGAAGGCCTGTTTAAAAAGAAAAAAAGGAGCCAGGACATGATGATTGTGAAAGTGGGAGTGGAAATCCTTAGCCTCACCATCTCCAATGCTAGCAGTGTACACGGTCACATTTCCTTCACTGATTCTGCTTCCATCATCATAGCACCCTCTCTGCCTTCAACTCCCCTGGCCCCCCTTTCATAAGGACCCTGGCTATTACACTGGGCCCACCCAGAAAACTGGATAATCTCCTCATTTTAAATTCCTTAATTACATCTGCAAAGTCCCTTTTGCCAGGTAAGGTAACATATTCACAGATCCCAGGGATTAGGAAGTGGACATCTTTACAGGGCCATTATTCAGTCTTCTACTTGAAAGCAACAGATAACCAATGCATTATACTTTGAATTTCCGCAGTTTATAAATGGGGACACAGGGATGAACAAAGTGCTACAGAAACACCAATCATATTTCCCTCACAAACAAAAACCTCATACACATGTCTTTAAATTTTAACACACTGGGTTATGTTGGAAAATGCTCTTATTCTTAGAGATGTGTGCTGAAGGAGCATAATATCTGCAACTTTTAAATAATTAAACAGCAATAAAAAATACATGTGGGTACAAACAGAAAGATGAAACAAATATGGCAAAATTTATTATTATTATTTTTTATAGAGACAGAGTTTTGTTCTGTGGCCCAGCCTGAAGTGCAGTGGCGTGATCATAGCTCACTATAATCTTGAATTCTTGAGCTCAAGTGATCCTTCTGCCTCAGCCTCCTAAGTAGCTGAGACTATAGGTACGTGCAAATATGACAAAATTTTAACAATTAATGATTCTATGTTAAGGGTATAAAGATATTCGTTGTACTATTCTTTCTATTTTTCTAAGTATAAAGAGCTGGGGAAAAATCAGGAAGATCAAAACTTTTTAATATAACAAATATATTAACCTTGCAAAACTCACTGGAGTAGATTATAAGATATGTATCATTTGTGAACAGACTAAAACTGAGAATTAAACTCAGGGGTTGGCAACCTACTCTGTAAAAGGCCGGAGAGTAAATATTTTAGGCTTTATGGGCCATATAGTCGGTTCCAACTACTTAACTCTACTGTTGCAGGACAAAAGCAGACATAGACGATACATAAATGAGTAAGTGTAGTGTGTTCTAATAAAACTTTATTTACAAAACAGGTGGCAGGCCAGATTTGGTCTGCAGGCTGTGATTTGCCAACCCCTAATTTAACTAATATTAGTTCTTTCAAAATAAGAGAACTTTAAACAATCTCCAGAAATAGGTACTGATGACCAAACTATATGCTAAGCATATTATCCACAATAGACTTTAAGGTTTTGCTTTTGCTCATAGTTTTCTTCAAAGTACACATACATTTTTTACTCCAAAGGTTAAAAAATTAGTCTTACAACCACAGGTTATGAATTCATATTTACTGTAAACTCAAATTAATTTTATCCCTCCCCCTTCTTTTTTCTGTAAACTTTAATTCTTCCTTCCTTCCTTCTAGTTGTACTCAAGAGCACAGAATTAGATTAATCATAATCCTTAGTTTCTGACAAACTTTCATCATTGGTCTATAATTGGCCTGCTGTTATTTATTTAGTAATGTAATTCATTATTTTTAATAACGTAATAAGCATTCCTCCTTGAAGAATTATGACTTGATAGTTTCACATGCAGAAAAAACACGTAACTCCAGCCAGATATGATAATACAGAAAGGAATCCAGATTTTGAAATTTACATTTTTAATCCCTCTGGGCTCTTGTGGTACACTTGAGACTCTTTATCTCTAAAACACAAATAGTATAAAACAGCTGATAACATGTATGTTTACATATTCTCATTTGTTTCAAAATATTTTGGCAGCTTTGCAAATCTCAGATTGGGCTCTTGGAAAGTTCAACAGTCTCGTGCTGCCTAGAAACAACTGAATAAATGTTGTTAATACTTCTTATATCAAGAAGAAAAAAAATAGTAATCGTCCAGAAGCATGATATTCTCTCTACTCCAATAATGTTTTTAAGAAAAACAAATGTTTCAGCATATTGACTTTTGGATGAAGTTGGACAAGATGGATTGCAATGTGAGTTGAATTGGGACTGTGAAATATGAACCTCTTCCTCTTACAGAAAGCAGTATAAATATAGGAAAATTAGCATTAAGGCATTGACTTCTTGGGAAAAAAGTTTGGTGTGCAGAATGATTAGGACACTTATCAGGCAGGAATGCTAAGTTATTTCCATTCAAAGGAAATAGTACCAAACCAAGTTTTCAGAGACACTGAAAGGCAGTTAACACATACAAGTACAGTCAACAGTAATTTCATAAATTTCCTTTCATTGGAGTGTTCTATTCCCTTTTTCTCAAGCTGGAGAACTTTTCCTATCCTTTAAACATGAGAATCCAGTAGTGCAATCTCTGTGCTGATGTGGCATCTTGAATGCCCTACTTTTATGGCAGTTATCACACTGAATTAATTAATTACAAATCTGTCTTTTTTTTTTTTTTTTAAGAGACAGGGACTTGCTCTGTTGCCCAGGCTGGAGTGCAGTGGCACGATCGTAATTCAGTGATCTTCCTGCCTCAGCCTCCTGAGTAGCTGGGACTACAGGTATGTGCCACCATAACCAGCTGATTAAAAAAATTTTTTTTGTAGAGACAGGGTCTTACTATGTTGTCCAGGCTGGTCTTGAACTCCTAGCCTCAAGTGATCCTCTGGCCTCGGCCTCCCAGAGTGTTAGCATTACAGGTATGAGCCACCATGCCCCACTGATGGAGAGTCTTATTGAGTCGTAAGAGTTCTTTATATATTCTGGATACTAATCTCTGGATACCATCTGTGGGTTGTCTTTTCACTTTCTTGATAATATTTACAACACAAAAGTTTTAAATTGATGCAGTCCAATTTACTATTTTTTCCTTTTATTGCTCATGCTTTCGGTGTCATATCTAAAAAAACAGTGTCAAATTCAAGGTCACAAATATTTACTCATGTGTCTTCTTCTAAGAGTTTTATAGTTTTAACTCTTACATTTAGGTCTGTAGTTCATTTTGAGTTAATTTCTGTGTATGGTATAAAGATGGAGCACAACTTCATTCTTTTGCACAGGGATATCCAGTTGTCCCAGCATGATTTTTTCAAAAGACTGTTTTTATCCCATTGAATTATCTTGGTACTTTTGTTGAAAATCAATTAACCTCCAAACCAGTGACAAGTTGGGAAAAAATAAATAAATAAATAAATAAATAAATAAATAAAAGAAAATCAATTAACCATAAATGTCAGGGCTTATTTATGGACTCTCGTGCTCATGTCTCTTAATATCTTTTTTTTTTTTGCAACTTTTATGGTTTTATTTAAACATAAATAAAATATGCACATGAGCCATCTATTCATTTTCTTCGCTGCACATCCTGGCATTGGGATTGGTGACTCTGATGGCCAGCTGGGCTCCTCTTTCCACAATGGCTTTGTGATTCTTAGAGGAAACATTGTCAGCAATCTCAGCACAGTAAGAGTTGTTGCACATCAGCAGCACTTTCAGCTCCCCAATGCTGTGGACCAGGAACTTCCAGAAGCCACTGGGAAGCATGTGCTTGGTTTTTTTGTTGCTCCCATAACCAATGCTGGGTATCAAGGTCTGGCCCTTGAATCTTCTCCAAACCCTGTTGTCAATACTTCTGGGTTTCCACCACTTAGGCTTAATTTTGACATATTGGTCTGACTAGTGCCGGATAAACTTCGTGGTCCTCTTTTTGACAATCTTGGGGTTCACAAGGGGTCTGAGGGCGGTGATGATGTTGAATAGGAGATGGCTGCCACCTCTGTAGGCAGCTGAGGAAGAGAGGTCTTAACATCTTTTTAATAAGTTATCTTTCTGCTTAAATTAGCCAGAGTTGGTTCCTGTTGCTTGAAACTAAGAATTCCTTATCATGAATGAGGAACCGTAAAGTGAACTAAGAGGAGGAGGGTCATCAGAGAGTGGTGGAGACCCACGATTCCAAACTAGGGATTGTGGAATTCCTGTGGCAGTTTCAGTCCTTTTAGGTTAAACTACCAAGTATTGTACCTTGGGACAATGATCATACCACTGGAGGCTATGATACTAAGGAGAATTACAAGTTAAAGTCCAGATGTTGATGGCATTGGTTAAGTTTTTTAGCATCCAGTAAATCTTGCCATCAAGAGACATGTGAAAGTAAATACAGCTCTGTTAAGGGAAGAACTTCTTTTAAATTGAAATTGACTGAGAGTCCAGTAATTTGGAAATTTTCAGGACTAAAAAAAGTCAAACTCTGTATATCATGGTAAAGTGAGTGTAAGCAGAGGCAGGGAGGTGGAAAACCTGATAGGAAATAAGGTTGAGAAAAAAAAAAAGAAAAGAAAAGAAAAAGAAAAAAAAAAGCCTAACCTCCTAGGCCTTTCTAGGTACTTTCTATTAGGGATTCTCTACTAAACAAAAAAGCCTAGTGGTAAAGACTAAATCTTGGGTTATGCCTTTCCACCTAAGGTTACTTTTCAAAAACTGTCTCAGAGCCAAGGAAATGGACAGGGTACAGAAGACTGTTGCTAAGAGACAGGAACTTCCATGATCAAAGAGACTAGACAACCCTATAGCTGTGCTCACTGGTGATGGTGATGACTAGAAGCAGAGACTGGAATCCAGCTCATCTCTTCTCATCTCTGCCTCGGACTCTGTTCCAACCACACTAATCAACCTCCTTACCATGCATCAAACAAATCTTCTGCCTTAAGGCCTTGGCATAGGCTATTCCCTTTGCTGTGCACAGGCTCACCCCCAGATATCTAGATGCAGACTTCCTTACTTTCTTTGAGTCTTTGCTCAGATGCCATCTTCTTTTAATAAAGGCTGCTCAGACTATCCTAAATATAATTGTAACCTATTCCCTCCCCCCTTCAGGTCTCCTGGTTCCCCTTACCTTGCTCTATTTTATCTACAAAAGTTATCATCTTCTAACATAATATATAATTTACTTATTTATTATAACTACTGCCTATTTTCTGACATTCCCCTGGAATATATATAAACTCCATGAAAGTAGGAAGTTTTATCAGTTTTATGTTCCAATGTCCTCAAAATTTCTGTTGAATCAATGAATGAAATGTGTTGCACTCAGTAAAATCTCACATTTTAAGAAGAATAAAATTATCATATGGTAAATGGTGGTATAGATATTATAGTATGTATATCCACTTTCTATTTCTATAAATGACAGACTTCAAAAAGATACCATTTCATATTTTTTGACTATACATTAGAAGCTTAGTCCCATTATGAAGGTACCCACCAAAGAAGAGGTAAACATCCCAGACTTTTAACTGGGATTTCAAAGGACTACACATCAAAAGTAAAGATAAACTAGAAATAGACAAGCATTAACAGGGACTTCAATAAAGCTTCAAATCATCATAATTCCAAATTGCATAAAGATGATTTCAAGTGTTAACACCCTTAGCCTAACTGCCTACCAGAAACAGAAGTAAATCTACTGAACAAAAGTATACCACAGAAAACCTTAAATAAGCTCTACAAGTTTTCAAATAAGTATGTTCAGCATCTTAAAAAAATACACAAGTATAATAGAAGAGTGATATAACTAACCACCAAGGGAAAAAACAGACAAAAGTAATAGACCCACAGGAGACCCACATAATGGAGTCATAGAACACAGAAATTTAAGTAACTATAATTAAGATGTTCAAGAAATTTAAAAATATGATTGATAATTTCAGCAGAAGTAGAAACTATAAAAAGGAACCACATGGAAATTCTATAGATGTTTTTAAGAATGAAGAACTCAGTGGGGAGTTTCATATATATTAGATATAGATAAAGAGAAAATTAAAAACTGGAAAATAGGTTAGGAGAAAATATCCAAGCTAAAGTACAGAAAGGCATAAAGAAGGAAAATAAAGAACATAAAAGACACACAAATATGGTGAATAGGTCTAACATATGTGTCATTTGAATGTTAGAAGAAAAGAGCTAATGGGGTAGTAGCAATATTTGAAGATATGATAACTAAGAATTATTCAATACTGTTAAGAGAC
The DNA here is from genome assembly GCA_023783475.1 of Daubentonia madagascariensis. NCBI lineage: Eukaryota > Metazoa > Chordata > Mammalia > Primates > Daubentoniidae > Daubentonia > Daubentonia madagascariensis. The sequence continues at coordinate 9,420,278 of JAKFHU010002004.1, read as the reverse complement.
ACCATGCCCACATTCAAGAAACATTATGAATGCTAAGCAAGATAAATATACAAAAAAGTAACACCTAGATACATGATAGCAAAAGTGCTGAAAACCAAACGTAAAGAGAAAAAGTTTAAAGCAGCCAGAGGAAAAATGGTCAAAATACCATGAAAAGAGAAATAGCAAGACTAACAATGGACTTCAAAGCAGAAACGATAGAAACCAGAAACAATGGAATGACAACAAATTGCTGAAAGAAAATAATTGCTAATCTAGAATTCTAAAATTATTGTAAGTATCCTTGAACTAAAAAGATAAAAGACATTTTCAAATAAACAAAAACAGAAAGAATTTGTTACTTACTGACTCCCACAAAAGGAAATAGTAAAGGGGACTCTTTGGGCAGAAGGAAAATGATTCCAGATGGCATTTGCAAGTTTTAGGAAGAATTGAGAAGCAATGGAGAGGGTAAATATATAGATAAATACAAAAGAATATGGACTTTATAATACAAAAGCAAAAATGTATTGTGGGGCTATATATATATATGTGTGTGTGTATGTGTATATACATATAATTAAAATATAAAACAAAAATTACACAAAAGGTAGAAGGAGGTATTAAAATATTAGAGTGTGCTAATTCCTTAAATTGTCTGGGAAGTAGTAAAAGTACTAATTCAAATTAGGCTTTAATCAGCCAAAGAGGTATGTTTAATCTCTAGGCAGATTAGGAACAGGTGAGGAGAGAATGAGTGAATTAGAAAATCAATCTAAAGAAACTCTCCAGAACATAGCTGATAGAGATAAGAAGACAAAACATGAACCAACTGCTAAAATATTTGGAGGACAGAATGTGACATTTTAATATTCAACTAACTGGTGTTCAAAGGACAGACTGGAGAGAATGGAGGAGAAGCAACATTCAAAGAAAAATGGATGAGAATTTTACAGAACTAATAAAATACAGGTATTCACCTAAAATAAGTACACAAAACAACATAAATAAAAAAGAAAAGCCACAGTTAGATATATTGTACTAAAACTGCAGTACACAGTTATATAAAGAAGGCCTTAAAAACCAGAGAGAAAAGGTCATCTTCAAAGAAATAAATAGCAACTAGGCTGATGGTAACATCTCAATAGCAAAATTGGAGCCCAGGAAACATTAAAATATTTTCAAAGTTCTGACAGAAGATTACTATAAACCTAGTCTATTCAACAAAACAATCTTTCAAGAATTAGAGTGAAGTAAAAACATTCTCACATATACAAAATCTGAGTCTACCATCAATAAACTTCTACTAATAAAACTTCTAAAGGGTGTACTTGAGGAAAAGAAAGAGAAAAAAGGTAACTAACACGAGAAAGATGATCTTAGATGTAAGAAGTAATTGTGAGCAGGGCAAGTGGTAAATATGTACATAAACATAAATATTGTTCATATAAAGTAACAGTAATGACAATGTCTAATATATAGGATTACAAAAAGAACTTAAATACTCAACAGTAATAGCATGAACATTAAAAGGGTGGTCATCAGAGTTAAAGGTGTTTGTGTGGGGATTTAAAAATATTGATTAATGACTTTATCAACTAGAGTATGTATGTGTGTATGTATGAGATAGAGTCTCACTTTGTCATCCAGGCTGGAGTGGGCACTGTAGTTCACTACAGCCTTGAACTCCTGGGCTCAAGGGATCCTCCTGCCTCAGCCTCCTGAGTGGCTGGGAGTACAGGTGCGTACCACCATGCCTGGCTAATTTATTTTTATTTCTTAGAGATGGGGTCTCACTGTATTGCCCAGGCTGGTCTCGAACTCCTGGGCTCAAGTGATCCTCTCACCTCAGCCTCCTGGGTCACTGGGATTGCAGGTGGATAGTAATATTTAAAGGTTAACAATTAAAAGAATAAATATGTGTAATGTCTAAAACAGTAATATGGGAAGATGGAATTTAGGCCAAAAAAGGAGGCAGCAAAAGCATAAAAGAAGAGAGAACTATAAAAACCATTTGAAAATCTAGTTTTGTTAAAAAAGTACAATAGGTCTGTAATTCCAATAAATGTAAAAGCCCTACACATGCTAGTAGAAAGACACAGGTAAGACTATACTAACCAAAATTCTTAGCTATAGACTACAAAAGAAACCATTAAAACAAAAAGACTTGGAAAGGCTGAAATTTACAAAATAGAAGAAGATATACCAGAGAAATTATATCCAAAAGAAAGTTAAAGGAACTAAGTTAGTATCAAACAAAGTAGTTTTTAAGATAGGGTTCCCAAATTCAGCAAAAACAAATAAAACACAGGACTCCCAGTTAAATCTGAACTTCAGATAAACAACAAATAAATTAAATAATTTAAATTATTCGTTGTTTATCTGAAGTTCAGATTTAATTGAGCACCTTGTATTTTATCTGGCAACCCTACTTTAACATTTTTAGTGATAAAGAGAGTCCTTAGATTATGATAAAACGTTCAATTTGCCAGGAAATGGTAATGATTTTAATTTATAAGCTCTCAATAAAATAAAGCAAAATTTGACAACTTCAGGGAGAAATGGATAAATCTATCCACAAAGTGGGAGATTTCAACACAGCTCTTTCAGTTATTTACAGACTAAGGAAACAAAACATTAGCATATATTAGGAGCCACATAATTGTCAACCTTGATTTTGGGGCTACAAATAAAACCCAGCACTCAAAAATTAGTGAATACATATTCTTCTCAAGAACACATATACTGTATGATTAGCAACTGACTCCATCTTAGGCCATTCTAAACAAGCTTCAACAACATTTTACAGAATTAGTATCATTCAGATGATATTCTCTGGCCCATATTATAATTAAGTTAGAAATGAATAACAAAAATATAATTTAGAAAACCCATTCTAAATAATTTATGGACACAAATAAATCCAAACACATATTTAGGAATACTTAGTTCTAAACAATAATTAAAATATTTTTAAAATTGTGCAGTGGAATCAGAATTTTAAAAAATTCTTAGTCTTAACTGGTTGAACTTTAGAATCATTTTAACAATGTTCCCATTGCCACCAGCCCTTCCCAAGTTTGAGTTGAGTAAAAATTATACATTCATGTAGCAAGAACCACGATATTTATAGTCTTCAATCTTCCCATCTAAGTAGATGATCTGAACTCTCTATTTATTAAAATCTGTGGGTTTGTATTTGTGAAGTTTATTATTTTCAGGAAGGATAAATGAACGATATATTTTCTGAGTTCTTGCACATTGGAGATGACCCTTTTCTTGTCTTGTTACATGAATAAAATCTTGGCTAGTATGCTGGTTATATTGTCACTTCCTTCCCCACCCCCGAAACCCCAAACATTCTCTGTGTACCAGGAGGCCAACTTCTACAGACTGCATTACCCAGGCTTCCTTGCCTTCTGGCTTGCAATTGGGCAATGGTGAGCACTAACAGGAGGTCAGCAGCAGGAGGAAGAAATCAATAAACTGATTCCCCCAGCTCCCTCTCTACCTTGCCTTATACTGCCAGAAGTGGTTTTCCTCTAGAGCCACAACACCTACCAGTGGTTCCCTCTTCTGACTCCAGGTTTCACCAGGCTGGTAACTGTGTTCCCTCCCTTTGCCCCTGCAGAGCTAAGGGTGGTAATGGCTTCCAGTTGTCTCACTCCATCGTTCCTCATTGATTCCCTTAACCACGGCCACACCTTGGTAAATCATTCCTTTGATAAAAGCTTTTCTACTAAACTCTTGAATGGGCCATTTTGTTTCCTGTTACTACCATTACACATACAATTAAGTGCTGAATTTTCTGACAATGATCATTCCTCATTAAAACACCATGAAATGGAGGGAGTAGTAGAAGTAGAAAAAATCAGCATTTTCCAACTATCATCATAAAGACTGGTGTGGACAAGAATCATTAATGGATGCCAAATCTAGGGTATAGAGTCTGATGAAAAGCTAGATACAGTCATGCACCACATAATGCCATTTGGTCAATGACAGATCACATATACCACAGTGGTCCCATGAGATTATAATACTGTATTTTTACTGTACTTTTTCTGTTTCAATTCTGTTTCAGTATGTTTAGACCTTACCATTGTGTTACAATTGCCTACAGTAATCTGTACAGTAACATGCTGTACAGGTTTGTAGCCTAGGAGCAACAGGCTATACCACATAGCCTAGGTGTGTAGTAGGCTATACCATCTAGGGTTGTGTAAGTACACTAAGTACACTCTACAATGTGCACACAACAGTGAAATCACCTAACAATGCATTTCTTAGAACATATTCCCATCATTTAGCAGTGTGAGACTTTATTTGTACAGTTTTAAGTGTCTCCACATTGATTTTTTTTTTTTTTTTAAGAGACAGCATCTGGCTGTGTCACCCATGCTGGAGTACAGTGGAGCCGTCATAGCCCACGACAGCCTCCAACTCCTGGGCTCAAGCATCCTTTTGCCTCAGCTTCCCGAGCAGCTAGGACTTCAGGCACACACCATCATGTCTTGCTATTTTTTTAAAAATTTCTTGTAGAGGCAGGGTCTCGCTATGTTGCCCAGGCTGATCTCAAACTCCTGGCCTCAAGAAATCCTCCCACCTTAGCCTCCCAAATTGCTGGCATTACAGGCATGGGCCACTGCTCCTGGCCTGGTTATTTTTTAATTGAAAAGGAGAAAAGGGTAACCATAGAGCGGAGATACTGGAAAAATACCTTTACCAAGAGATCGAAATTAACATCACCAGTGTGACTGATGGACATATATGCCTCCAGACAGGATACGTTGAGGATGAAACCACACCATTTACCTATTATTCTGGCCTGGGATGTATAACCTGAACATAATCAGGAGGAAGCATTAGACAAACCCAAAATGAGGAACACTGTGTAAAATAACCTGCCTGCATTCTTCAAAAATGTCAATGTCATGAAAGACAGGGAACATCTGAGAAACTGTTACAGATTAACAGAATGTAAAATAATATCAAACTAAATATAATATGTGATCTCAGACTGACATCTGTACTGACAGGGGAGAAAAAGGCTATGAAGTCCATTATTGAGACAATTAACAACATAAATTAGATAAAACTACTCTGTCAATGTGAAATTTTCCAAGTTTGATAACTGTACTATAGTTATGTAAGAAAATATTCCTATTCTTGGGAAATACCACTGAAGTATTAAAAGGCAAAGGGACATGATATATGCCACCTACTCCCAAATGGTTAAGAAAATAATATAATCATGTATACATATAAAATGAGAGAATAACAAAACAAAGGTAAAGTTAGTAAGAATATTTTATACTCACACATGTGGGGAGAGAGGGAGAGAGAAAGAGAGAGAAAACATACTTGAATCTGGGAAAGAACATAAGAATATACAAGAGTTCTCTGCAGTATTTTCGCAACTTTTCTGTAAGTTTTTTTTTTGTTTTTTTTTTTTTGAAGACATGGTCTCGCTCTGTTGCCCAGGCTAGAGTGCAGTGGAGTCATCACAGCTCACTGCAACCTCAAACTCCTTGCTCAAGCGATCCTCCTGCCTCAGCCTTCTGTGTAGCTATGACTACAGGCGTGCCACTGCACCCAGCTTTTGTAAGTTTTTAAAGAAAAGAAAAATAAAAAGTACTGTGGATACTGCTCCACTACTGTGGTTCTTAACCTTTTTTGTTTCATAAAATCCTGGAAAATATGAAAGGTATGCATTCTGTTTTCAGGAAAATCACCTTGCATTAACACACATACATTCACATAATATTTCAGGGAGTTAAAGGCAATGCACATTAAGAACCACTGCTCCATCATTTTCTAACATTTAGTACTGTTAAAGAGAATTCTGGAGCCAGCAAAATTTTTGTTCCTTTGCTGACAGCCCATTTTTTTTGTGCCTTGATATATGCAGGGTTCCCCCCCACCAGGATCCTTGAAATTAAAAAAACCCACCAAAACCTGTATAGGTACAGACATTGTTTCATAATGTTCTTTAGAATATGGTGAGCCCTTTTATTTTTCAGGTCATTTTCAACCCTGGAAAGTTTTCTACAATGACAAATTTGATTGATGCTTTTGTTCCATTTTTTCTGTTTTCTCCTTTGGAGAGATCTATTACTCACTGGTTAAATCTCAATTTCTTTTCTTTCATAAGTATAATATTTCTCTCATCTTTCTATCATTTTCATCTCTGTCTTTTTGCTGTGCATTCTGGAAGAGCATCTCAAGTATGCTCTCCATCTTATTAATTGGATTTTTGGTAGTAGCAGTTCTGCCCTTTATCACATGCTCTTTCTACTCCAGAAATGCTGTATACTTGGAGCTGTAATTTGAGAGTGATGTATAGAAAGAGGGGAGATGACAGGGTTAAGATTTTTAGGAGACCAGCTAACAGGGCTGGGCATCCCCTCCAATCTAGAGTTAGGGCTGTGGTAAAGGGGAGTCAAAGCCCTCTTCTGCCCTCTTTGTGGCCATAAGTAATCTCTGGATTTAAGGAAAATCCTCAATACGATCAATGATAAGTTTAGTGGAAAATTTCCCATTTCCCCATTCTTTAGCATAGAGTTTTTCCTATCTTTATTGTACAGTGATTTTTTAAAAAAATTAGGCTATCTTCATGGATTTTTAAAAAAGGCAATTGGAGAAACTATTTCACGCACTGGTTATCAGACACCAAGTTAACCTATAAGTATCTTCTCCCATAGTCTCCCCCGAGTAAGAGCACAGGGTAAAAAATGACTTCTAATTATACTGGTTTATTATACTTCCATTTATAGATACTGGGTTTTCTAAGAGTTGGACATTATTGGTTAGTACAATTATTTCTGAATGTTCAGAATGGGTATTTGTTCACATAAAGAGAAATTATTTTCTTCTTTAAAATTCCAAGGAAAACTGTAAATAGCTACCCAACCAATCCCTCTTCACTACAAGTGTTCCCTTGCTCTCAAAAGGTGGCCTCACTAATGAAGGCAGAAAGAGAAAGACGGGAAGAACCTTGGAACCTACTTCTTTTGTTTAAGAGACTAGATTCCCCACAGGCCTTCCGATCGGATCATAGTTGTGTTCATACATTAAAATGTATGAAATTATGAATGGCACGAGCAAGAGGAGTATGTGCTTGTACACAAGACAAAGGGCTCCCTTTGACATTTGATCTAGGTGAGCGTAAGTGCAGGGAGACCTACTTTACACAGCAAATATGAGTGCAGGAGACTCATTACGCTCCAAAGGATTTCTGTCAGAAAAGACAAATCGCTGGGATACATGTATGGAATGACAGTGCCAAAACTGGCACAGAGAAGATGAGGATGATTTGACTTTTAAGGATGAGTCAAAGGGCACAATCAGGCCTTGCCACGGCTGTTCCCTTGAGGTTGTCTCGGACTTTCAGACTGACCCTCAGGACAAACTCTTGGGTTTCTAACAGTTTTTATCCCTTTAAAACACAGTGGAAAAATTTCTGTCATCTTATCATTACCTCATTTTTCTATGTCATGTCTTCTCTCTCCAGTTACCTGTATTTTTCTTCTGGATACAAGCCAGAAGGATCTTTGCATCTCCTAAAGCACCTAGAACGCACTATGCCAAGAGCAAGTGTTTAGTAATTACCTGTTTAACAACTGAAGTCTTAAAATGATGCATCCGAACACAAACTGACGTATTCTGACAGATGATAAAACGTGCTACTCTAAACTTCCTTATATATTCTTTACAGAATGCCTGCTTTCAAAATAAGGCAAAATACTAGACTAGGAAAAAAACCCTGCCAAGTTGAGGAAATGAATTTAATGCTACAGTTGTTGCTTTGAAGGTTTATGAAAATTTTAAGAGAACTGGATAACTATTTCTTTAATTGAAACAACTAAAATTCAAAGCTCTTCAAATCTGATCACAAGAAATAAAAGAAATGAGGAGTAGCTAAAGATTCATCATATTTCAAATTCACACAGTAAAGTATTAGTTACTCAACAATGTAATGCAGGTAAAAAAGGAACTATTTCCTAGATGTGCATTAGGATATCTCACATAACTGTGGCAAGGGTAGAGCTGAAGAAGATCTTCATGGACAGTGGAACCGGGACCTCAAACACTGTTGGACTTTCTTGACCTCTTTGCTCTGCTCCTCTCAGTGGGTTGGCTTTATTCCTTTCATACATCAAAGAACACGACCCCATTTGCAGTTAAGATAAAGTAATAGAATAACTCATTAAAAGTAAGTAGCTCCAACACCTAACAAGCCAGAGCTGAGGTGCATTGTCAGTCCTAAACTAGGTTCAGCAGCCCAGAAATTGGGGGTCCCAGGCTCTTCCCTTTTCTTCCTCTGTCACCTTCAGTGTGTCAGTGATACCTTCTCTCATGATCACAGGACGGCTGCAGCAGGGCCAAGCATAATGTTCTTCCACAGCAATGTTCAAAAGCAGCAAGGAAGGAGTAAGCTCTCCTCATACAATTCTTTATGTTCTCAGAAAGTGAAACTCTCCCAGACCCCTAGCTAGCAAACAACTCCTTACATAGCATTGGCTAGAAAAATTGGTCACGTGGTCATCCCATCTCTAAGAAAGTCTGGGAAAATGAATTATCTGGTATTTTTAGCTCCTTTTTTAAAGAGATGGTCTTTACCAACAGGGAAAAAGGAACAAGCAATCCACAGTGTCTAGTCTAACAGTCCCACCAATAGGTCCTATGCCTTATATCCTGTGGTCCTTACTACCAAAGAGAAACCATTACTTCCCTTGGTACCACTTCAAAAATCCCAGGGAAATATTCTGATTTGCCTTGGTTGGGTCAGATTCCTACTCCTGAACCAATCCACTATGACCGAGGGGCAGGGTCCTTGTGTGAGATTTTACTGATTTATATATGCAGGAACCTAGAAAATGTGTAGGAATAAATCCTAAGAAAGTCAGACCAGAGTAGAAGAATGTATGTTGAATTTAGCCAAATTAATCAATATGGGTATACTAACCAGAGATTTTGGATACAATATATTAGCTTGGGTATCTGGGAATAACTAGCAGTTTCCTCAACTGGTTGACTAAAACCTGGGCCCAACAGTGAGCTATGTTAAATGAAGCTGAAATGTCACAACTTCGTTGGTATACTATAAAGAAAAGTTATTCAAAAGGTTAGAAAATAAGGAATACTGGAGTGTAATGTGTATGACAGGCCTGCTCACTCACCTCCTAATTACATCCCAAGAAGGTCCAGAGATCTTACTCTTTCACCACGCCTTCGAGAAATATATTGGTAAAAGGGGAAAGAGCATCCCTGAAAAGCTCTTTAGTACTTGTTCCCTGCAGGCTAGAAATAACAAAGGCTGCCAATGAAACAGACTCCCTGAACTCAAGAGGGGTACAAAAAGATCTCTGAGTCACAGGTACCAAGTGGTGGTACTTAACTGTTAGAGACAATGGGTACACAGTTACACCTTATAAGCAGTGCAGAGGTAAAGGAGGAAAACAGAATGGTGTGACTTGTAGAGATCTTTGGTGGTAGCTATGGTGGGACTTTGGTGGGACTAAAATAGATGGGTAACATACTAAAGCCTAAAGCCATACTTCAGGGGTTACACTAGAACTGCCTCTCCCCACCAAAAGCAATATTGCACTCCTAGAGAGATTACAGAGTTTAGTACTTCCAACAAAAACTTAAGATACACGGTGATACTTAGTGAGTAGTGACTCCTATTAAACCCGCTGTTCTAGATGTGTTAACTTTGCTAGAGCAAATTAACACAGCTCTAGTACCTAGTATGTGGCTATTGATTCAGCAAACCCTTCTTCTGTACACCTGTTAATAAAGACCATCAGAAGTAATTATCTCACCAAAGGGCTGTATCAACTCTCTAGCACTCTCTCTGTCATAATCTAACCCACAGGGACCTTGATCATCTTATTACTGCACAAGAGAGCATACTGATGACATGTTGATTGGACTTAAACAGGAAGTAGCAAATACCCTGTTTTCTTTGGGAAGTGTGTCAGAGGGTGGAAAATAAACCCTGATAATATTCAGTGGCCTGTCACCTCTGTAAAATTTCTAGGGATTCAGCAGTCTAGAACATATAGTATTAAGAGATCCCCTCCAAGGACAAGTTGCTACATCTAGTGTATCCTTCCAACAAAAGAAAGACTCAACACTTAGCCGCCTTCTTTGGGTTGTGGAAACAACACATACCTCCACATGGGTTTTCTACTCCTACGCATTTACCAAGAAAGCCATAAAGGTGACGTTCTAAGTAGGGTCCAGAGCAAGAAAAGAAGCTGAAATAGGACTAGACTGCCTTGCAAGCTGCTCTGCCTCTGGGGCCAAATGATTCATGAGATCCAATGGTGCCTTAAGTGTCTACTGGAGACAGTGATGCTGTGTGGAGGTATGGCAGGCCCCTACGGGTAAATCACAGTATAAACCCCTAGGAGTTTAGAGCAAAGCTATGCTAACTTCTGGAGATCATTATTGTCCTTTTGAGAAAGAGCCCTGGCTTGCTACTGGGACCTAATAAGGACTGAACACTTTACCACTGGCTACCAAGATACCGTGCCACTTAAGCTGTTCATCATTAACTGTTCATCAAGCAGTGTATGTAACTGCATATTCTGTCTGGAAGGAGAGATGGCCAGAGATATGGATCCATACTGATCTATGGTCAGTAGCTAATAGTTTGGCTGGAAAGTCAGAAACTTGGAAAGAACAAGGTTGGAAACCTGTGACAGAAGACATGGAAAAGAGATATGTTGATAAACTTTCTGAATATGACAATGTGTGAGAATATTTGTGTCCCATGTAAATGATCACCAAAGGACAATCTCAGCAGAGGTTCTCAGTAACCAAGTAGATAGAATGACTCATTCTTTTACCAGCCACTGCCTCTTTTACCAGCCATTGTATCCCTTGCTCAAAAGGCTAATGAACAAAGTAGCAAGAACAGAAGGTTATCCAGGTGCTCAGCAACACAGGCTTCCATCTGCCAGGCTGATCTGCCAACAATTACTGCTAAGTGTCCAACCTCCCAACAGTAGAGACCAACAATGATGGCCTGATAAGGTATTGTTCCCTAGGTGGACTAGCAAGCCACCTGGTAGCAGGATGATTACACCAAACTACTTCTATCATGAAAGGGGCAATACTTTGTTCTCAGTGAAGATTTACCATCTGCCTACAACATTGACGTCAAAATCAGCATCCTTTCACTTACAGAATGTCTTATTCACTATGACGGCATTCCCGACAGCACTGCTTTTGTTTCATTATGGTGGTGTAAGTCACCTATACCCAATAAAGCTATTCCTCCCTATGATTACAACTATTAATATAAAATTTGGACAAATTTTTTTTTTTTTAAAGACAGGGTCTCACTATGTTGCCCAGGCTAGTCTAGAAATCCTGGACTGAAGTGATCCTCCAGTTTCAGCCTCCCAAGTAGCTGGGCCTAGAGGCATGCGCCACCGTGCTTGGCTTTAGACAAAATTTAAAAAAATAACTACCTGAGGATCTGAAAAGTAAACAAAAGCAGGAAGATTGTGGAGGGAAATAAAAAGTTGGAGAAGTGAACTCACAGGGTGAGTTTTCTGTTTATTTTCTTTTCTCATGAGGTTTTGCCTTGAGGGTGGGGCAGTTCCAGGCTTATAAGCAGCATGGCATAGGTGGCTAAAGCTCTGATAGAAATTCTTCTTTCTTTCTGGTCAGAGGAAGCATGAAAAGGAGTCAGAGCAAGATAAGAATATCAGAGGAAAATCCTAGAGAGGAAAGAGCAAGTGAAGGGGATCCCCAAATTCTTTACATGAACCTACACAAGTCTCAGCTTAACCTCTGAATCACACATACAGAGGGCAAATCCAAACCAGTTTAGCAAAGGCTTTGCTTTGATAACCGAATTGAGATTTGAACCACTTCCTGCAAAGGATAAAACAATTTCCAATCTGGCCTAATTGGGTTGATTGCCTGCTAAAACTAAAATACAAACAGTCTTCAGAGGATTATAAAGGAACCCAGAGTATATACAAATTAATGTTCACAACTTGAGACAGAAAGAGAGACAGACACACACACACATGCTCCAGCAAGTCTAGTGCTATAATCTTATATAATAAAATCACATAATCACCTATATCCCGTCACCTTCGTTGTATTGTATTAGTTATAAGCAAGTCATAGGTCCTGCCCACATTCTAAGGGAGGGGATCATATAAGGGTGTGAACTGGGAATAAAAAAGAAGTTATCACCATCAATTCTACAGACATTAAAAGGATTGTAAGAAAATACTGCAACTTTATGCTAACAAATTTGACAACTTAAATGAAATGAACAAATTTATTTTAAAAATCTAATTTATCAAAAGTGATACAAGAAGGAGAAAATCTGAACATCTCTATACTCATTAAAGAGATGGACTCCATTATCAAAATTCTTCACCAAAAGAAAACTCCTAGCAACTCTGGGTTTTGCTGATTTACAGGTCTTAATTTCCAAGGGAGAAATGCTTCCTCTGGGGAGATGCAACATTGTTTCCATTGAATAAAAAGCTAAGACCCTTAATTCAACACTTCTGGCTGCTCATGTCACTTAACTAAGAGAAAAGGCAGACAGTTACTATACTAGCTGGGCTGATTAATCTTAATTATCAGGGGGAAATTGAGTTTAAAAGAGTTCTAAATATACAATGAAAAAAAAAAAATACTCAGCAGAGAAAGGAAAGAAACTGCCTAGACCCAGGATTTTTTTTCTCCCCAGAGACAGGGTCTCCCTCTGTTGCCCAGGCTGGAGTGCGGTGGCACGATTCTAGCTCACTGCAGCCTTGAACTCCAGGGCTCAAGCAATCCTCCTGCCTCAGCCTCCCGAGTCGCTGGGAGTACATGCACCCTCCACCACGCCCAGCTAATTTTTGTAGAGACAGGGACTCGTTACGTTGCTTAGGCTGATCTTGAACTCCTGGCCTCAAGCTATCCTCCCACCTTGGCCTCCCAAAGTGCTGGGATTACAGGAGTGAGCCACCGTGCCTGGCCCCCAGGATTTTCTATTACACTTGCGTACTATGGAAAGTTAATGGGGTACTACAGCAAAATAATATAACTGTTGTTGGTACACATGCTACTAGGTCAACCCCCCAAAGCAAAAAGAAAAGGTCATCTGAGGCGATTACTGAGGGCAAAAGGAACATGGAATGGCCAGAGGAAGAAATAAATACTATCCATGATCACATGATAGGTACAGAAATGAGGACTACAACAGTTTTGCAGATATTCTTCCTTTCTTCGATATGTATATATTCTGAATATATTAACTAGTTCTTCTTTTCCCCCTTTTCCCTTTCCAATACTCTTTAATATAAGGTATATCAATAATGGTAACTCTATATATCAGTATATCTAAGTTTCAGGATATCAAAGAAGGAATGTGACTCAGCTAGCAGAGTATATTAATACCACCCAGAAATGGATAAAGTGCAATATGAAACACAATGTCTCCTCTTTGGGGAGATGGTTAGCATGCTTTCAGTTTTTTAAGGGATAGCTGCATCATGTTAAGCAGAGCATAATGTTATTATCTTCTTTATTTGGAAGTTAATATGGCTAGAATGGGTATGTATGTATGCCAGGTTGGCAAAGGAAGGGACTAGGCTGGATGGTCAACTGGCACCACCACGACTACTGTCTGTGACAAAAAATTAAGTCTCCCAGAATTCCTTTCTCTGTGTAGTTCTGGGTCAGAGGCTGCCAATGGGAGACACTTACATGAACTTTGGGAAGTGGCAACGATGCAGAAGCCATTATTATCAAGCAATCAAGGCCATCAGATATGGTGGTTCCACTGCCTTCTCCGAATGTTTCCACTGCATCCCCATGGCATGTTTCACAGGCCTTTCCCCAGGCTCCCACGTAGAGGTCCTACTCTGGCAGGTAGACATAGTTTCTAGAATTTCTCTGCTCTGGCTTTCCACCCACTCTAGAGATTCAGGCTTAGGTCATCAATATCTATTTGTCTGATCTTTCCACTATAATGGTCTCTAGTTCATTCTCTACTCCTATTTTAAACATGTCCAGGATACAATAAAAAATTTGCAGATTTTCACTTCCCAAGACCTCCCTCATTTGTGTAAGCTTTAATTAATATATCAAACCCCTCACCCCTATTATACTTTAGTGGCTCAATCTTTACCAACTCAACCCAGGCTAATATAGATATACAGTCATAAAATACTGCCACAGCCTCTGGAGGCTTACCTCTGGGTAATAGAGCATTTCTCACATAAGGCAGAATCCCCGTGAGCTAAGCCGTAACTCCAATGATTGTCTGTCTACAAGAATGTCATATCAGAATACAGCTTTTTTTAGTTGCAAAAATATTCCCTTCCTATGTCTAAGGCTTATTTTGTCAATAACAATCATTTTATTGAGCATCTACTAAGCATCAAGTATTAAGTTTGGTGCTCAGGCTACAAAATGCAAATGATATGGTCCCTGTCCTTGAAAAGTCCTTAGTTTACTTATTTATGAAAAATATGTACAGCTATTTAATACGAATGGTAGAATATAATACACATTGACCATATTTTGGAGATCTTCCCACATCATTACTTTTAAAACTATCTTATTCTGTTCAAGGTCTATACAGTGTTCTTCTCTTTTTTTTATTTTTTGTGCCAGAAAGTCTATACTTTAATTAAATAAAGACTATAGCATCACTTTGAAACATACTAACATCCTCAGGTAAAGGCATGTATGAAAGTAGAAAAGTTCTTAATTTTTAAAAAAGCAGCAGCATATAATATAAATAATCACAATATTGTGTGAAAGGTGCAAGAGTAAAGGCAGGTACAAAGTGTAGTAGAAGGATCTGCAGCACACAAGAGGTGTGATTTGAGCTGAGTTTTAAAGGACAAAGTTGTAAGAAGAGGAGGAGGAGAAGCAGGACAGTTAAGGCAAAAGGAACAGTAGGCACCAAAGGTATGGAGGTATGAAATGTGCTACGGGAACGAAAGGCAGGTAGTGTGGTGTGGCTAGAAGAACAAAAGGAGTTGAGGTTGAAAAGGAAGGCTGAAAGCAGAAGGGAAGGAATCTCAATGCCATCATTCTACGGAGTTCCAATCTGGTTAGAAGGCAGAAGGTCTTAAAAGACCATTGCTCTCACCAAAACTACAAGAAAATACCAGATAAACTAAACTTCATACTTTCCTTTCAAGCCATCAAAGAAGTCTAAATGAGCCAAATTCCAGAGAAGGATGAGTACTTCATAGGTAAGCAAAAGCCTCTCCCCTACCTTGAATCAATTGCCTAGTCTGGGTACAGGTGGGCAGAAATGCAGGTCTACTACAAATGGAAAGATTTTGCTGAAACCAAACGAAACAAGCTGAACTTTTAGTGACAGTGTGGACTGGTATGATGGATTGGATCTGGAAGAGGTCCACATGCAAAAATAAATCTCTCAGCCTGACAATTGTACCACAAGGGAATCTTGCTGAGTAAGTGCTGGTGGGAGCAGAGGTAGAAACAACAGAGAAAGATCTTGAATCTTGTATGGTGCTAAGGCTCCAAGAACCTGCTGCAGCTGCAATCCAGAGGTGAAATAAATTTATCTTCAATCCAACGCCTTCCAGCCGAAATCTTAATAA
The DNA here is from genome assembly GCA_023783475.1 of Daubentonia madagascariensis. Classification (NCBI taxonomy): domain Eukaryota; kingdom Metazoa; phylum Chordata; class Mammalia; order Primates; family Daubentoniidae; genus Daubentonia; species Daubentonia madagascariensis. Next base: position 9,404,688 of record JAKFHU010002004.1, on the reverse strand, counting down.
AAATCAAAGAGATCAACCCCTTATCTACAGAACACAGGAAGCTGAGAGTTGGGCTAAATGTCAAATCTTCAAAATCTCATTTGAATCCAGAAGTAAACTGAAATTAATTAAAGCCGCTGATCAGCCCCAACTCGGCTTGATTCACTGTTAAATTTGAATGATCATCCTAGCTACCTGGTGGAGGAAAGAATATGCCCTTTCTAGGAAAAATAAAACAAAATATATTATCTAATTCATGCTCTACTTTTCCATACACAAAAGGTCCAGTACGCAATTAAAACTTCTAAGACATGTAAAGAAGCAAGTAAGTACAGACTTACTTAGTTTTATTGTGTTTCACTTTATTGTGCTTCCCAGATATTGTGCTTTTTACAAATTGAGGGTTTGTGGCAACCCTGTGTTGACCAAGTCTACCAGTACCATTTTTCCAACAGCATGTGCTTACTTCTTGTCTCTGTGTCACATTTTGGTAATTCTTGCAATATATCAAACTTTTTCATTATTATTATATCTGTTATGGTGATGTGTGATCAGTGACTTATAATGTTACTATTGTAATTGTTTTGGGGCACCAGGAACCGTGACCAAATAAAATAGCGAATTTAAGCTTGTGTGTGTTCTGACTGTTCCACTGAGGAGTCATTTCAAGTTTCAAGTCTTTCTTTTTTTTTAAAGATATGGGGTCTCACTCTGTCACCCAGGCTGGAGTGCAGTGGCACAAACACAGATCACTGCAGCCTCCAACTCCTGGGCTCGAGTGATCCTCCTGCATCAGCCTCCCAAGTAGCTGGGGCTACAGGCACATGCCACCACACCTGCCTAATTTTAAAATTTTTTGTAAAGACAGGGTTTCACTACATTGCTGTGGCTGGCCTCAAGCAATCCTCCCGCCTCAGCCTCCCAAAGTGCTGGGAGTACAGGTGTGAGCCACCACGCCTGGTTCAACTTTCAAGTCTTATTATTTAACAAACACATTTTGTAAGGATGTAACTGCCATAGATAGTGACTCCTCTGATGGAGCTGGGCAAAGTGAACTGAAAATCTTCTGGAAAGGATTTACCATTCTAGATGCCATCAAGAACGTTCATGACTCATGGGTGGAGATCAAAATATCAACATTAACAGGAATTTGGAAGAAGTTGATGCCAATCCTCATGGAAGACCGTGAGGGGTTTAAGACTTCAGTGGAGGAAAGAACTGCAGATGTGGTGGAAATAACAAAAGAGCCAGAATTAGAAGTAAAGCCTGAAGATGAGACTGAATTGCTGCAATCTCATTATCAAAGTTAAATGGATAAGGAATTGCTTCTTATGGATCAGCAAAGAAAGTGGTTTCTTCAGATAGAATCTACTTCTGGTGAAGATGCTGTGCATATTATTGAAATGACAACAAAGTTGTAGAATATTATATAAGCTTAGTGGATAAAGCAGCAGCAGGGTTTGAGTGTACTGACTTCAAATGAAAGGAGTTCTGTTGTGGGCAAAATGCTATCAAACACCATTGCATGCTATAGAGAAATCTTTTGTGAAAGGACGAGTCAATTGATACGGCAAAGTTCATCGTTGTCTTATTGTAAGAAACTGCCACAGCCACCTCAATCTTTAGCACCCACCAGCCTGATCAGTCGGCACCATCAACATCAAGCCAAGACCCTCCACCAGCAAAAATATTAGGACTCTAGTGGGGAATGTCTTCTTAGTTAGAAGGGAATGTCTCCTTAGTTTAAAAATGCACTCTAAGTGTTGAGAAGAAGAATAAAATTGTCAGTCATCAAAGTAAAACTGCAAAGCGTCAGGAAAAAGGGAAAATCTTAGGATGCTACCAGAAGCAGTAGACAGGTATCTACAGAGGAAGAAGGACAACAAGATTTAAATAGACTTCTCATCAGCAACAGGAATACAGACTTCAGACTATTAAGGAAATACATAATTCTATAACTGACTGAATTGTTACCCAAAATGAAGGGAAATAATGATGGTTTTAGAAATGTAAAGTCACTAACAGTACATCTATATAAACTCAGTGGAGAAAAAAATCTTAAGATAATGGCTTCAAACTTGATTGTAATCCATGTTAAGAAATACATTTTGCATTTTACATTGTAAAAAAAAATATTAGGACTTGCTGAAGTCTTGGATGATCACTGGCATTTTTAGCAACAAAGTATTTTTAATTAAGCTATGTACATTGTTTTTTTTAGACATAATGCTACTGCACACTTAACAGACTACAGTATAGTGTAAACATAACTTTTATATGCACTGGGAAAACAAAATATTCATGTGACTTGCTTTACTGCATTACGCACTTTATTATGGTGGTCTGGAACCAAACCCATAATATCTCCAAGGTATGCCTATATAACCCATAATTAAGAAAACAGGGAGAGACCCATGATGAGGACTTTAAAATAGTTATTATGAATATGTTAAAGAATTTAGAGGAAAAGATGGACAGAATGATTGAAGAGATGAAGAATTCCAGCAGAGAAAGGTAAATTCTATAACCGAAAATAATTATTTGAAATGAAGATATCACTGGATGGGCTTAACAGCTAACTGGATACTGAAGAAGACAGGATCAATGAATTCAAAAACAGGTTAATAAGGACTAGTCAAAGCTGAGGCCCAGACTGGAGATGGCAGTTGAAAGGATCAGTGAATTTGGTACACTATAGTCATGCTGCTGAAAACCAAAGGACAAACTGAAAATCTTACAGCAAAGAAAAAAAGAGTAAGTTATTGATTATTACAAGAATGTTAGCTGAGCAACCACTATAAACAAAAACAAAAAACAAAAAGGTATAGCTAAAAAGAGGAGATAATAGCCAAAAGGAAATAAAATGGAATACTAGAAAAGATTAATTCAAAAGAAGGCAGGAAAAGAGAAACAAAGGAACAAAGATAGATGATCCAAATAAAAAAAACGAACAGCAAGATGGTAGATTTAAAAACCAGATGAATAATCACATTAAATGTAAGTGGATTAAATACTCCATTTAAAAGGCAGAGATTAGGAGCCAGGCATGGTGGCTCGTGCCTGTAATCCTAGCCCTCTGGGAGGCCAAGGCGGGAGGATTGCTTGAGCTCAGGAGTTCGAGACCAGCCTGAGCAAGAGTGAGACCCCGTCTCTAAAAATAAAGAAAAAAAAAAAAAAGGCAGAGATTATAAATGGATTAACCAAGAAGACCAGCTATGTACAAACACAGATTAAAAGTAAAAGGATAGGAAAAATATACCATGTTTATAGTATATATAAAAACACTGTTGTGGCTATATTCATATCAGACAAAGTAGACTTCAGGAGAGTAACATCAGAGATGAAGAGAGAGATTTCATAATTGCAAAAGGGTTAATTCTTCAAGAAGATTTAAATGGGTATGCTCCTAATAATATAGATCCTAAATACATGAAAGAAAATTGATAGAAAAGAAAGGAGAAAGAGATAAATTTGTACACTTTTCTTGAAACTTTACAAAGCTAGGTCCCAAAAATCAAATAAGAATTAGAAGATTTGAAAAACACCATGAAATAACTTGATCTCATTGATAGTTATAGAACTCTGCAACAATCACAGAATATACATTTTTTAAGTGAACATATGAGACCATATGCTAGTCATAAAGCAATTTTTGATATATTTCAAGGGACTGAAACCATAGTGACTGAGTTCTCTGACCATAATGAAAGTAAATTAGAAATCAACAATAAAAAGATAACTAGAAAATCTCTGAATATTTGAAAAGTAAATGCCATTCTAAGAAGTCTGGACTTTATCCTGTAGTAACAGTGGAGCTATTCAAAAATTTTATGTAAGGGGAAGATATATTCATATTTGAGCTGTGGAAAAATAACTTACATAGAATATAGAAAATGTAGTACAAGGATGTCTAAAGAAAAAAAAAAGAGAGTATTGCCACACTTCATGTGAGAAATGAAAAGAAACTGATCTAAGGAAGCTGAAATGAAGTAAGATTGAATCAAGATATTTTCCAATGTAGACTCAAGGGTCTTGGAGACCAGTTAATTACATGTGATCTACAAAGCTAGGTAACCCTATTTTGGATGACTGGATAAATAAGAATGCTATGTACAGAGATAGAAACAACAGGAAGAAGCAGTTTTTGCTGGGTATGGGAACCAGAAAACAGAAATGTGCTTTCCAGGCTCTACCTTTAATGCAAGAACATCAAGTCCAATTGCTGCAGCATCTTACTGTTTGGTTTAGGGATTTAATCCAACACCCTGTCCCAGCTCACTTCATCTTTAAGTTTCTTCTTGTCTGCTTCTGAGGGTTCTGTAACCCTGGTGCCTACTTTTCCATTTGATCACTTTCTCTTCCTCAGTACTGTCTACTTAGGTTTTCGACTGGATATTCCATTCATAACTTGGATCTTTTTAACTCACTCTTTAAGTTTAGCAACTAGGTCTTTGAACTGTTTTTGGGCTTGAGCCATGTGCCCTGAGGACTCTGTTCCTCATATCTCTCTGACTCACAGGCACTGCAAGTACAGATAAGCACAGCCTCATCCCCACCCTCACCTCGGATTCCTGCTCAGTGTAGTGAGCAATTCCATCTAGCTTCTGCCTATCAGGAAACAAGTTTGGACAATAAATTCAATTGTGGACACTAAATTTGAGGTCCTTGAGAGCATATAGGTAGAGATATACAGAAGGCAGTTGGAAATAATGAACCTGGGGCTTAGGAAAGAGACCCATTGGGAAATTCAGATTTGTGATCATCAGCAAATAGGTTGTAATAAAAGCCACATGAGTGGATGAGCTTGATCAAGGAGACTATAAAATAGGAGTCCTTAATCCGATGGATTTTAGGGGAATCTATGAATCCACTGAAATTGTGGGTAAAATTCTGTGTATGTATGTCTGTATTTCTGAGGCAGGGATCCACATGTTGCATCAGATTCTCAAATTCCTAAATCTAAAAAGGTTAAGAACCTATGAGGAAGGGAGAAGGCTGAGGATGTAACCTAGAGGGAACTATTTACTTAAATGTGCTACAATGTGGGGATTAGAGACTATGGTAGGAAAGGGTATGAAATATGTTAGTGTTTCATTTCCAATGTTCCATGTGAGTCATGGCAACCATGAAGCACATGATTTTCTATTCAAAACTGGGCAACTGTCCTTAAAATGTGCTCACTCATCATTACTTCCAGACTACCCAGAATTGTATGAAAAGCAGCATTTTTAGGCCTAGAGCTGTAAATTCTACGTTCCCAGTGAAAATGTGATTTTTTTCTCCCACTCTCACCCCAAAAATAAGTGAACATTTTCCCCAGCCACTTTCTTTCTTTGGAGTCCCTCTCATGTCACAGCTGATAATTAAAGATCTCTTTGCAAGCATTACTTGATAAAACCTCATGATCATCAATGCTAGAAATATTAGCAACTGAGTTATAACATGCCAAAAAACTTGGAAGACACATAGGATTTGGATTGCAAGAAGGCCTATGAAACTCAAACTCAAAACATGAATGTCAGCTTGTATGCATTACCACAAAGGGCTCAAATATGCAATTACAATTCACACTTTATCTTTACTTCCTCAAAATTATTTGTCACTGTAGAGATAGGCAGAGACAGAAAAGGCAAGGTTCTTTTGTTCCTAGTGTACATTTTGAAATCCTTTCAACAACCACAAGTGTGTTTGAAATAAATTCTTTAGTCACATGGATTCAGACCACAGCATTCTTCCCAAACTACCACTCAAGAAAGAGAAGGAAAACCTAGCCAAGCCAACTTGCATGTGGGAAAACTACCATGTCTACTGCCTGGGAAACCTCAAAATATCATGTATACATGTATCTTGGTTTACTAAAAAATGCTTTCAGTATTGAAAGGAGAAAGCTATGAATTACCAGTTACAAAGAGACTATCAAGGACTGTGAAAGTAGGATACTAGACTGATGTATGCTTCATTTTTAGCATACTGTAGTTCACAGAACTTTAATACATTTTATAAAACTTTTCAAAAACTTAAAAGACAGTTCGTAATAGAATATATACATATAGCTAATAGCTGGGAAATGTTCAATTACATCGATCAATGAAATCTATTAAAATTAGCAAAAGTCTAAAATAAAATCACCTCCATTATGTTGGTAGTTCAAAAGTTTTTTTTTTTTTAAAGATTTATCAATATATATCAAGCACCTTTAAGAAATCTCAGATACTCTGGTTTAATTCTACTTTTATCATTCTAACCTTTTAAAAAAAACCCTAAAATATAGTATGTGCAAAGATGTTCACTGTAGCAAAATTTGTCAAAGATAAAATTGTAACCAATAAAAGAAAAATGATAAAATGAATTACAGAACATCTACTAGAGAAATACATTCTGTTTCTTCACTTATTCATTCATTTACTATGTTACAGAAAGGATTTAAGGTGGCTCCTATGATGATACATAATCATGAAAAATTATGCTTAGAAAGCAAGTACACAATGGGAAAACGCTCATGTATATTAAGAGGAAAGGGTTAGATACAAAATTGTGTGTGTATAAAGGTGAGATTATAAAATAGGTACTCTTATGTTTAACAAAATGCAGAGGCCAGGGGCAGTGCCTCAAGCCTGCAATCCTACCACTTTGGGAGGCCGAGGTGGGAGGATCACTTAAGGCCAGGAGTTCGACACCAGCCTAAGCAAGAGTGAGACCCTGTCTTTACAAAAAATAGAATAATTAGCCGGGTATGGTGGCACGCGCCTGTAGTCCCAGCTACTCAGGAGTCTGAGGCAGGAGGATCGTGTGAGCCCAGGGGTTTGAGGTCGCAGTGAGCTATAACACCACTGCAGAGTGAGACCCCGTGGGGAAGAAAAAAAAAATAGAAAAGGAGGGGAAATACACCAACATATTAAGAATGGTATGTGTCTGGTGGATAACATTGTAAGTGATTTTTATTCTCTTTTTAATTTTATAAGTTTTATATAATGAGCTTATATTTTTATAAGAAAAATGTTTATATAGAAAGTATTAAAAGGATAGTGATTATTTAAAAAATAAAATATTTGCCTTCATATAAGATGGTTTCCAAGACGACAGCTCTTCCTACATAGCTGCTCATGATGAACTGAAAAAGGGAAATGAAGGTAAGACCTAAGAGAAAGGAATTCGCATGGAAATTAACCTCATGAAATAAATACGTTAGTCATAAAATTGTCAGTTAAAGGTATCAAAAGACAGAATCAAGAGATGACATAAAGTTGTGGGGAGGGAAGGACATTGACATAAACAAGGAAATACCAGAGAAAGCGAAAGAATTTTAATTTTGAAATCAAATAGCCTATCAGTGAATTTATGCTAACACAGTTGTCTTGTTTGAATTGTAGTTTCAAAAATGAACACATACAGGGACAGACAGTAGAACTGTGGTTGTCAGGGGCTGGGTGAAGAGGGGAAGGGAGTGTTATAGTTTAATGGCTACAGAGTTTCAGCTGGGAAGATGAAAAAAGTTCTGGAGATGGATGGTGGTAATAGTTGCGCAACAACGTAAATGTACTTGGTGCCACTAAATGCACACTTAAAAATTACTAAAATGGTAAATTTTGTATGTATCTTACCACAATAAAAAAAAAAAGAATGTATAGGTCTGATTTGAAATAGATTCAACTGGTAATTCACATTAGCTCTTTGAGTTTTCAGCACTTTCTGAAACAATATTTTGTAAAGATATAGTAAGTTTTATTTTATTAAGAGAAAAACTGTAATTTCACTTTAATAGCAACTTTCTCTTAATCAGAGGGCTAGTGTATTGTACTTGTTTTAAAATTCTTCTAATGTACCCAATGTTCAGCCTTCGGGTATCTAGAAATTACCTAAACAAAGGTTTAAAAGTAAAGTAGCCATTAGATTTAAAGAAAAAAGAAACTAGAAGTAAGGTCACTAATAATTCTGGTGTTTATGCAGATTTGTAGTAATCAACTATGAGAATAAATCTCCCCAACAGGGAGTACCATTCCCAGAAATTGGGCAAAATATATTAAAGAACTAACCCCAAAGTTCTTGGGAAGAGCCAGAGTTATCCTTAAAATGCAATGGAAGACTTCTGATAATAATGCATTCTACAAATAGAATTTTTCTAATTTAAAATACTTTTCTGATCCTAAAATAGCAAGAAATAAAACAAGAAAAAACTATTCATGTCCCAAATCCTGTATCTAGTTTTCTCACTTTAAAAATCTCACTTACCCTTCTCGTGTTTTCAAGGATTTTGGGATCAGGTTTTCCATAATTAGGTGGATTGGCATATGGGTCATATCCAAGTTTGGCAAGCATGGGTGCAATCACTGCCATGTCTTGTAAAACGTCTGGAGGTATCTTCCCAACCCATTTTGATAGAGCTCCCACGTTGACTGGCTTGATGACTTGGTCTGTAGATCTCTCCACTCTGAAAACAACATAATATGAACAAATATTTATTTAAAATTTAAAAAATAGTGTTAAAAACAACTAGAAGTTATTTTTGATAGCTTGTAAATTTTAATCATCTAGATTATAAAGTAATTGAGAAAGAGGGCACTAATCCGGTTTGACAGTATTTACTAGACTTTAAAAAAATAATTTAAGTTTGATAGTGATTATTGGCAACCTCAGATTTCTAGAAACAGGAAAAAGGGTCAGCTGAAACATCTGCATAAAATGTGTTGACACTTTAATTACAACATCCAGGGGAAAAAAGCCAACAAAGATAAGACTGCTTAGAAAAACTGCCAGTCAATTTACGTGAAATTCATTAAAAAAATGGATTTATGGATGACTAGAGGGACAGAGATGAACAGATGTATGATAAAGCAAATATAGCAAATGTCAATTGCAGAATCTTACTGGTGGGTATAATTCTTTCAATTCTTCTGTATGTTTGAACTTTTTCATAATAAAATGTTGCAGGGAAAATAGCCAAGCATAAACCACTAAGAATGCAAAATATTCAATTGTTCTATTTTCCTGTTGACTTCCTAAAAAAACTCTATTTTCTACAGAAGAAAAAGAACTGCTGTTTATGATTTTCAATACTACAGTATCAAATATTACAGAACAAATGTGTTCTACTTCTTGACCTGGAAATTTACTCTAAGTATATAATGACTATACTCACTGTATTTGACTCAGTAACTACTAACACCTTAGGATAAAATATAACATGAAATAACATTTGGATTTAAATTGGATCCGAATTAGATTTTGGCCAGATAACTATAAAACAGAAATGCTTAAGGAGAGTTTTAAGAAGTCATTCAAACACAGTATTCTAATAAAACGTAAAAGTTCTTTTTCTTTAAGTATATGACCTCTCACTGCAGATAATTATTATCTGATGCAGAGTCTCTTGAAGGGGCTCTGCTCCTAAAATAACAGACAAGTGAAAATAAGATGACTCTTCCCTGGGATTCTGTGAGGCCACCTGCTCCAGGTTTTCCTCCTGCCTCAACAGCCACATTCTTTTTTCCCTCTTAAATATTTCTCCAGGATTCCACTTAACCTACTGCTGCCTTCACTCTATACATTCTACCTGTATAGCTTCATCCCTAATGATCTTTGCTTGACATTCTTAACCTGTGTAAAGAACATCCTAGTTTGCCCAGGACAGGTCCAGTTTATACCTACTGCCCCAGTGTAATTGTTAATAGCACCTCCCGTTCACTCTCATAAGTGTTCAGGTGTGTATGATAAAGTATATATCCCCTACCCACAAGTCCTATACGCACCTCAATATTAAGATGGTCCAAAACTACCCACCATCTTCTGCTCAAAATCTACTCCTCTTCATGCATATCCTGCCTCGATAAATGGCATCACCACCTATCCATGAGGCAAAGCTGAGAAATGGTACGGGACAGAGAGAAAGCAAGATTGCTTCCATGTTATCCAGTTCTATAGGCTTTATGTTTGAGTAGGACAATGTCTCTTCCATTCCTACTGCCACTACCTTAGTTCACATCACCATCACTTCTCACTCTTATTATTAATACTACAAAAGCCTCCTAATTTCCCTGCATTTAAATAGTTGGCTTCCTTGTGCAAGTATCTATCATTCCGTGTGTGAACCTGAAAGAGCCAATCCCTCCAGATGAATCCTGAGTGGCTAATTGGGCTTAAATTTAATACATTTACTGCCATGTGAGTTGTATTTAACTCACACTAGTTTTGAGCCTGGGGCCTTGTGAATCATATGTAACTCACACGTCTCTTTACCTTGGGACCTGCGTTAACTATTTTTCAAGTTGCATATAACTCATGCACAGAAAACAATAAATTAAGTAACAAATTTTTCATTAAATTAGAAAGGATCATTTTGTTTCCAAAGTTTTTATTGTATTTTCATAATAAAACACTGTGGCCCCAAGGAAAAATTTTTTTTTCCTAGTGTGGCAGTCACTGTGTTAAAATAAAGCCAAATGGCCATTTGCTGACTCTGTCACATTCATGTCACTTGAACCAACCAATAAGCCATGGCCTGCATCAGCCAATCAGAATTCAGCTGCACCAACCAATCAGACCTAAGCAAGTTTGAATCCTTCATTTGCATAATGAACTTCATTAGGAACTTTCTCATAAAAGCCAAACCCTGCCTTTGTTCTCTGGAATGCACCTTTGTTTTATACCTAAGGCTGCATCTGCCTGGTTTGCAAATCGTTCACCAGAATAAAGTCTCTTTCCTCTAAATTCCTTTTCAGAGAACTTTTATTCACACACCAGATTATAAGGAGAGTCTATGTCTTATTAATCTCACTATCACCAGCACCTAGCACATTAACATATAATAGATGCTCAATAAATGTTTGTTAAGTGAATGACTGAAAGCTTCTTGTGGGGGGAAAGCCCATATAATATTAGTTTATGCAACATGCTCAAGAGAAGTCAAGTATCATGTCTTTATAAGGAGATCATATCTAATTGACATGTATGGTGAAACAACTAGAGAACACCCAAGTGCTAAGCTGCATGATATTTACTCTGGGTGCATTAGGAATGTTAGAGAATGGGAGTCATGTTTTCAAAGATAAAAACCTCCAGGAAAAAAGAGGCTTATGGTAAACAAAGAATAACATTTTCTGTTCATTCTATGTCAGGTACTTTGCATATGATATTTAATTTCATCCTTAAAACAACCTTAAGAGAAAGATATTACCATTTTTCAAACAGGTAAACTGAAACCCAGGTAAGGTAAGAGATTTGTCCAGGGTCACACAATCTGGAAGTGATGGAGTCAGAATTTAAACCCATGTCTGTCTGAAAAAGATCCCTTTTTTCCCAGTATCTCTTACTGCTATCTTATTGATCACTTTAATTTTTACATTCTATGCTTCTGTGAAAACGTTGGCTTTCTGCTCTACACTGCATAGAGTGAACAAGTTGATTTACCATGATGATAAAAACAAACAAATGCACTACACAAATAATAGGTATATTCTGCTGTGTAAGTGATGTTTAACAACCTATTCTCCAAGGAGAAAAAAAGGCATGATTTGTAGCATTTACTGATGTCCATGGTGTAAGTATTCCTATTATGACTGATTTTAAGCTATCAACATGACCTCATTGACTGCAGAATTGGGAAGAGATGAGCAAAGCGGGCTCTCTAGAGCTGGAGTAAGCCAGCTCCAGGAGACCACTGGATATCTACGGGACCACAATCTCTTATCCCAAATTCTGAAATCCAAAAAGCTCCAAAATAAACATTTTCCTATAACTCATTTGGCAGCAAAACTTGATGTGAACTGATAGGAATCTACTTACAGTCTCTATTCCACTCAGCATACACAATTGTACTCTTTGATGCAGAAATATCAATGTATTCGATTACAGCGTGGTGATCCAGAACGAGCAGAGGATGTTACATGTGTTACATACACCATATTACCTTTCTAAAATCCAAAAAATTCTGAATTCTGAAACACATTTTTATTAGGCCTTGGGGTCACACATAGAGTCTTATATGTCATGACTGGGAATTTGGCTTTATCTTGAAAAAAATGAGGGACAACTGAAGGGTTTTAATAACCCTTCAGGGACCGATATGAAAAAGTTAGTACAATTAGCATTCAATACTGATAACTATAGGAAGAGTAGATTGAAAGATGGGGCAACTGGAGTCAGAAAAACCAGTAAAAATGCTCAACTACGTATTGGAAGAGTTAAGAAATGATTAAGGCTTCAACTAGATCAAATGAGACAGAAATAGAGACAAGACAAATTCCAAAAATATTTGAAAAATTGATTAAGATGTAGTAGCCAATTAGACATAGGGAGTGAAGGAGCAGAGAAAGCAGTCTACGATTAATTCACATTTGACTTGAAGGACTGGATGATGGTTATCATTCAATACAATGGACAATATGGAGGAAAAGCAAGTAGGTTTTTGATGTTGTTGCTTTATTTTGTTTGAGGTGTAGAGAACAAAGAAAAAGATGTATATCGATAGTAATCAGAAAGTCTAGAGAAAAAATTTGAGTTGACAATAACAGTATGTACTCACTAAACAACAGCTATTATTATTTCACACTGACTAAAGCACTGGTTCATAAGAAAAGTGAAAGCCATTATTTACCATTATGACTGAACAAATTATTTGAAGATAAGGTTTAACCATTCCTTGTCTGAAAATGACAGAACTCTAAAATGAGAAAATTTGGAAAGGCTTCTGCTACATAACCACAGAGTTACAAGATCCACTAGCAGCAAATACAGTTACTACAGCTTCCTAAGGGAAAGAGCATGGAAAGGCCCACTAACAGAAATGCTATTTTATATTTATTGAGCATAAAATCTTCAATAAACATTGTTCAAATACCCACTATGTGTCAAGTTGAATGTTAGCTACTAAGGATGTAAACTTGACTTACTAGGCCACGGCCCACATCTTAAGAAGCTCAGAATCCAGTAAGAGATAAACACATATACATGATTAGTATACAGCATGATAAATAAAATGGCAGTGGTTAGGAATAATATTATGCGACTGCATATAACAGAACTAGGCCATTCATCTTATGGGGTAAGACATGGGTTAGGGCAAATAACCAAGCAGCTAACGGAAGGGTTAGCAATCTATAGGTCACAGGTCAAATCCAGTCACACTGTTCTTGTCTGGCCTTTAAGCTAAGAATAGCTTTTACATTTTGGGGTGGGTGTTTTTGTTGTTGCTTTTGTTTTTTTAAGAGATGAGGTCTTGCTATGTCACCCAGGCTGGAGTACAGTGGTGTGATCATAGCTCACTGCAGACTCTAACTCCTGGGCTCAAGTGATCCTCCTACCTCAGCCTCCTACAGGTGTATGCCACCACACCCAGCTAATTAATAGTTTTTAGAAACAAAAATAATCGTATTTCCTAACACATGAAAATCATGAAATTCAAATTTCAATATCCATAAATAAGTCTTACTGGAACATAGCCAAACTCATTTATTTACATATTATCTATGGGTGCTCTTATGCTACAATGGCAGAGTTGAGTAGTTGAGGTAGAAACCACATGGCTTGCAAAACCTAACATATTTACTATCTAGCCCTTTACAAAAAAATTTTGTCAACCCTGATAAAAGACTGTATCTTAAGGAAATGTAGGGTTTGTGTGTGTGTGGTCTCAGGTGATGTCTTCCTCACAGACGGACCACATCAACATTCACATTCATGGGAGAATCTGGTATGTTTAGAGAATGGCAAGTCAGGACAGCTAAGGATGTACTGAAGCTGCTGAGGTGGGGAGGGTGGAAGGGAGAAAAGAAACAAACGATAGTATTTACTTAGTGTTGCACTTATGTAACTGGCTCCATTAAAAAAAAAAAAAAAAAAAAAAGCCCTTTTGCAGTTCTCTTATGTTTCAGGTTCCCAGGCCAGTTAAGACTTGCTGACCAGAATTTTGTAACTTTCTGTTTCACTGATCCATTCCCTTTTGAGTTGTTTTTCACAAATGGTAGAACCTCCTTATAGCCATGAGATAACAAGGCCTAACACCATCTGTTTGTTCAGAGAAGATAAGAGTACTCCACCACAGATCTTGCCCAAGGTCCTACTCCCCACATACTGTCTGCACACAAGACCAAAAGATGATCAATATTAACCCCTAGCTCGTTGTAATACTGAAATCTCTGCCGTGGGAGAGACTTATCCACCATTTTTTAAATCATGCAATGTGCCAGCAAGATTTCTCACTGCGCTTGCATGCCCTGCACTCTGCCCCAAACGCGTAACGACACTCACTCACTTCATACATTATTCATTTCACCTCTAGAAAAAAACCCTGATGTTGTCAGTCAGGAAGGCAGATTTGAGGCAGTCCTCCCACCTCCCAGTTGACATCCTCCACGATTCATTTCCTTTCTTCCTTGACAATCAGTAATTGGTCTCAGTAATTGACTTTCTGTGCAGCCAGCAACTGAGCCTAGGGAAATCCCCTTTGCAGGTTCATTAACACTTACCCCATTGAAGAAAGACATTCGTTGTCAGCACTCTGGGTTTACCTTTTCTCTCTTCCCATGTTAGTTTAGCTTTTTCTAAGAGGTAGCAAAGTGTAGTGAGGAGAGTGCAGAATAAAAGGACGGCATTGCTAGTAAAGTAACAGAAGGGAAAAAAAATCACTGCACACAACTGCCCCTTTGTTTGCTTAACCACCTGTTGCTTAACTTGTTTTTTTAAGAGCTTGTTTTACCGAACTTGAAAAGTACTGAGCAAAGAGAAAAGGGTGTGCAACCCTCCTCCACATTTGCCAGACCATATTCTGAGAAGTCAGATAAAGCCAGTCTAGCAAAGAGGAAAAAAAAAAAAACAAAGAAAGGAAAAAACACAACTGCCTCCCATTATCATTTCACAACAACAACTGCTTTGTTCTCTATAACCCCAATAAAAAGCCCAAACTCCACATCCTCAAAGCCAGCATCCTTCTTTCTTTCTTTCATGCTGTGCCATTTCCTCTCTTAGAAAGTAAAATAAACTTTCTTTAAACCTACCCTAATCTTTGTGTCCAGAATTCTTTCTCAGCCTGCATTACAAATTCCCACCCTAACACACACCTGGAAGTTGGGCTTGTATGATCTAGCTTTGTAATCTAAGAAAAACTCTGATCCTCAGAGATTGGGGATAATGACCATTAACAGGTAGAGACACAGTTTCAAAAACATTTTCAAAAGCAGGAGTTGACAAACTATGGCCCAAATCTGGCCTACTGCCTGTTTTGTAAATAAAGTTTTATAAGAACATAGCCACGGCCATTTGTTTCTGCATTGTCTACGGCTGCTTTTGCTGTACAACAGCATAGCTCAATGCTTGCAAAAGAAATTATATGGCCAGCAAAGCTAAAAATATCTGGCCCTTTACAGAAAAAGTGTGCCAACCTTTGTTCAAAAGGGTGGTTTTTAGAGGGAAATGGGCCCAGTATGGACAGCCTGATTTTTCTTCTCTAGACAGTAACCTGCTGGCTGGATGGAGCTCATCAGATCTCTCCTACTCATTCAGTTCCTCTAGAAATTAACCAACATTTACACCTGGAGTATACTAGGGTATGAACTAGTTACCATTCCAGTACCCTCTAGCTCACTGGGACCTCAAAACGTAGTATCTGACAGACTGGTATATTTCAACACCCTTAGCCCACTCACAGCAAAGCAAGGTATCTGTGACTCAGCAAGTTCTTCCCCAGTTGCAAGTGTCCAAGCTCCTTTTCCTCTGTAGCATTCACAGTGGCAGCTACTCCTCCTCAAGGAATGAGGTAAATGCTAAAGTCTTGAATGACTGTATAATCCTCCAAGACACTCATTTTAAGCACGGCTCTTCCACGAGTCTCAGATAAACACTACAGCCAGGCTAACTGCCAAACCGCAGGTCTGAATTATGATACATAGCAACTACTACAGGAAACCAAATCCTCCTGATTAAAGCATCAGGGCTGGAATGGACATGCAAAAGGGAATGAATGAAAGAATACATAATCCAAATGGTTAGATTTATTACAGTAAAACATATAATGAAATACCATTAAAAGTCATGTTTGCAAAGACTATTTCACTATTAGAAAATGTTCAGGTTGTGTCTTGTGAAATAGGATTTTAAAATGTATATACAACAGAAATTCAGTTTTATAAAAATGTGTTCTATATGCATGATATATATATATACACAAAAATACAAATCCACACATACGCACGCACAGAATCATACTGTAATGTTAACAATGAGTGGTGGGATTAAGCATGATTTTTACTTTCTTACCGAACTTTTCCATATATATATATATATTTTTTGAGACAGGGTCTCACTTTGTCACCTAAGCTAGAGTGCAGTGGCATGATCACAGCTCACTGTAGCCCCAAATTCCTGGGCTCAAGCGATCCCCCTACCTCAGACTCCAAAGTAGCTGGAACTACAGGTATGCACTGTCCCATCCAGCTAATTTTTTTATTTTTTGTAGAGACAAGGTCTCACTATGTTGCCCAGGCTGGTCTCAAACTTCTGGGCTCGAGGAATCCTGCCTTGGCCTCCCAAAGTGCTGGGATTTATAGGCGTGAGCTACCACTCCCAGCCTGTTTCCCAATTTTCTATGATAAACAGTCTTTCTTTTTTAGCACATGCTATAGTGGGACTCAGGATCACAAAGAAAACCTTCTCAGAAGTCTAAAAACTATCTCAAACTGAACGTAGTCCAAACTGAACTCCTGATCTTACCTCCAAAATCTACCTTACCCACAGCCCTCCTAATCTTAGTTGAAAGCAATTCCATTCTTCTGGTTGTTTAGAACAAAACTGGAATTACTTCAACTACTCAATACTCCACATCAAATCCATCAGGAAATCTTAACACCTGTACCTCAAAATATATGCAAATCTGACCACTTCTCATTAACTCCACTGCTACGCCCCTGGTCCAAACCATTATCATCTCTCACCTGGATTTCTGATATTCTTCTAATAGGTCCTTCTTCCTCTGCATCCCTGTGGCTCATTCTTAATAAGTATACCAGCCAGACAGGGCCTTTAAAGACACAAATCAGATCATGTCACTTCTCTACGCCAAATCCTGCAATGACTCCCCAGTCACTCAGAGTCACAGTATTGAAAATGAGAGGGAATCTGAGACTGCAAAACAATTTTTAATCTCGCCAAATCTCACGTAAAAGCAGACAAAGCAATCAGATAACAAACCCAAAAACCCATGGACAACATTTGCAACAAAACTAGATGACAAAGTAGCCCACTAACCCCAAAATACAAGTTTATGGAGACAATCAACAATAACCACGATACCTGCATGGAATGAATGTTAATATGGAGGAAGCACAAGGAGGCAACAAGGCATCTGAGAACTGAGAACAGGAAAACACCAAAGCAGCCAAAAGCTATACTCTGAAAAATCACAGCACATCTATTTGAGAATGCCAGTTGAAACTTGGAAGGGTTTCACCTAAACCAAAAAATGACTATAATGGGCCATTGGTAAGTTCCAGAAGGAACCAGTTAAAGCTGGGAAACATGAACTCTTGAAACCAACCAGGCAAAGCTCCGTTCCAGGACAGGATATCACACTGAGGAAAAAGTTCTGGAAGTAGAATCAGAATTGGTCTATTACAATAGTGACAGAGACAAAGGAAAGAGAAGGTCCATATACAAGTAAGGGAGGGTCAGGAAATCTCAGAAAGCAAACCAATATATTATTTAACACTTTACGAATAAAACAGAAGAGGGAGATATGTGAAATTAATAAAGATAGGCCAAACCATCCCTCCCTCTAAAGGTTCAAGGAAACTATCTTCATGAAAAAATGAGTGGAAAAAAAAAGTATCAGGTCAAGTCCCATTCAGAGTTGTTATAAGAAAAAAGAGAGCCAGGCAAGGTGGCGTGTTCAAATCCAGCCTGGGCAGCACAGTGAGACACTGTCTCTCTCAAAAAAAAAAAAAAAAAAAAAAAACAGAAAAGAAAAAAAAGAAGGAGAATAACATCCCTATGGACATGCCCACAAAACACGTTAAAATTACAATGTACTATTTTATTTTGAGACGGAGTTTCCCTATATTGCCCAGGCTGGTCTCGAATTCCTGGGCTTACACGACCCTCCTGCCTTGGCCTCCCAAGTAGCTGGGACTACAGGCTCGTGCCACCACACCAAGCCACAGTTTACTATTTTAAAACAAGCTAAAAGACATTAAGAAAATGATATAAAACATGAAAGAACAACGTAAGTCATAATTTAAAAAATTTAGGAATAAGGTGATAGAACTCAGGAAAAAAATTAGAAACAAAAGGAAAAAATCACTTCAGAAATGAAATAAACTAGGAGGAAGACAAGAGTTAATACATATAAAAGGGAACCTTAAAAGAAATTAAAAAATAGAATAATGGCTTCAAAGATTTAAATGCTTTCCAATTTAAAATAATTGAAAATAATTTTAAAAATTAAAAAAAAGATAAAACAACTCAAGAGAAAGTCACAAACATTAATAGGCCAAAAAAAATCTAATATGTGAAAAGCAGGAATCTTTGAAGAAGAAAATCAAACACAGCAAATACTAAAAACCAAAATTCTAGAAAATGTTCTTTAAAAAATTTTTTTACCTGTATATTGACAGAGTACACGGTGTACCTGAGAATATCTGCTTTATAATGACCAACATCAAGACATATTCTAGTAAAATTATTGTACTTTAAAGAAAAAAAAAAAACTTTGAGTATCTAGGCAAAATGTGCAAGTGACTTACACGAGAAAGAAAATCAAATCAGACTTTCGAACATCAGTACTTTTTTTTCCCCCCCGAGACAGAGTCTTGCTCTGTTGCCCCCGGCTAGAGTGCAGTGGCATCATCATAGGTCACTGCAACCTCAAACTTCTGCGCTCAAGTGATCCTCCTGCCTCAGCCTCCCGAGTAGCTGGGACTACAGGTGCACACCACCATGCCCAGCTAATTTTTCTATTTTT
This sequence comes from Daubentonia madagascariensis, assembly GCA_023783475.1. NCBI lineage: Eukaryota > Metazoa > Chordata > Mammalia > Primates > Daubentoniidae > Daubentonia > Daubentonia madagascariensis. Next base: position 9,385,766 of record JAKFHU010002004.1, on the reverse strand, counting down.
TGTACAGATGGGGTCTCACTCTTGCTTAGGTTAGTCTTGAACTCCTGACCTCAAGTGATCCTCCTGCCTTGGCCTCCCAGAGTGCTAGGATTACAGGCATGAGCCACTGCACCAAGCCTGAACATCAATACTTTTTAAAAAATTAGTTTTTTAAATTGACAAATAAAAATTGAATATATTTATGGTGTACAATATCATGTTTTGAAATATGTATACATAATCAAGCTAATTAACATATGTATTACCTCATACATTTACTTTTTTGTTTTGAGAACACTTAAAATCTACTCTCCAAGCAATTTTCAAGTATATAATACATTGTTATTAACTACAGTCGTCACGGTATACAATATTTAATATAGTCCCACCAACAGTGTACAGGGTTCCCTTTTCTCCACATCCTTGCCAACATTTATCTTTTTGATAATAGCCATTCTGACAGGTATGAGGTGATATCTCTAATTTGCATTTCCCTGACAATTAGTGATGTTGGGCATTTTTTCATATACCTATTGGTCGTTTGCATGTCTTCTTTTAAGAAATGCCTATTCAGGTTCTTTGCCCATCTTTAAATTGGATTATTTGTTTTCTTGCTATTGAGTTATTTGAGTTCCTTACAAATTTTGGATATTAACCCCTTATCAGATATATGATTTCCAAATATATTCTCCCATTCTATAGGTTTTCTCTTCACTGTGTTGATTGTTTTCTTCACTGTGCAAAAGTTTTTTATTTTGATATAATCCCATTTGACTATTTTTGCTGCTGTTGTCTGTACTTTTGAGGTCATATCCAAAAAGTCATTGCCCAGACCGATGTCATGGAGCTTTTCCCCTATGTCTTCTTCTAGCAGTTTTACAGTTTCAGGTTCTATGTTTAAGCTTTTAATCCAGTTTGAGTTGATGTTTGTACATGGTGTGAGATGAGTCTAATATCATTCTTCTGCATGTGGATATCCAGTTTTCCCAGCACTATTTATTTAAGAAACTGTCCTTTCCTCATTGTGAGTTCTTGGCACCCTTGTTGAAGACCAATTGACCATAAATGTGTGGGTTTATTTCTGGGCTCTCTATTCTGCTCCATTGATCTATGTGTCTGTTTTTACGCCAGTACCATGCTGTTTGATTACTATAGTTTTGTAGCACATTTTGAAGTCAAGTAGTGTGATGCCTCCAGCTTTGTTCTTTTTGATCAAGATTGCTTTAGCTATTCAGAGTGGTTCCATACAAATTTTAAGATTGTTTTTTATATTTCTGTGGCAATGTCATTGAAATTTTTATAGGGATTGCATTAAATCTGCAGATCTCTTGGGGTAGTATGGACATTTTAACAAACATTGATTTTACCAATCCATGAACATGGAATATTTTCCCATTTATTTGTGTCATCTTCAATTTTTTTTATCAATGTTTTACAGTTTTTAGTATACAAGTCTTTCAACTCCTTGGTTAAATTTATTCCTTTTTTATTCTTGTAGCTATTATGAATGGGATTTTTCCTTGATTTCTTTTTTTGGGGTAGTTCCTTGTTAGTGTACAGAAACGCTACTGATTTTTGTGTGCTGATTTTATATCGTGAAGTTTTCCTGAATTCATTTAGTCGTTCTAACAATTTTTGGCGGAGTCTTTAAGGTTTTCTATATATAAGATCATGTCATCAGCAGACAGACAATTTAACATCTTCCTTTCTGATTTGGATTCCTTTTATTTCTTTCTCTTGCCTAATTGCTTGGACTAGGATTCCCAGTACTATGTTAAATACAAGTGGTGAGAGTGGACATCCTGTCTTGTTCCTGATCTTAGAGGGAAAGCTTTCAATTTTTCATTGAGTATGATGTTAGATGTGGGCTTGTGATATACAGCCTTTACTGTGTCGAGGTGCCTTCCTTCTACACCTAATTTGTTGTTGAGTTTTTATTATGAAAGGAGGTTGAATTTTGTCAGATGTTTTTTCTCCATCTAGTAAGATGATCATATGGTTTTTGCCTTTCATTCTGTTAATGTGGTGTTTCGTATTTATTGACTTGCATATTTGAACCATCCTTATATCCTAGAGATAAATCCTATTTGATCTTAGTAAATGACCCTTTTAAAGTGCTGTTGAACTTTGCTTACTAATATTTTGTTAAGGATTTTTACATGTATGTTCACCAGAAATATTGGCCTGTAATTTTCTTCTCTTGTAGAACATCAATACTTTTTCCCAGAAAAAAAATAGAGCAATCAATTTAACAAAAATATGGAAGAGAAAAATGGGCCAAGAATTTTATACACAGCAAAAATGACTTAAGTATAAAGAGCACAGAGGAGCTGTTATCAAAATTACAAACTCAGGGAATACTGTTCCCATGGACACTTTCTGAAGAATCTACTAGAATGTATACCAGCAAACCTTTTCTGTAGAAGACTAGATAGCAAATATTTTAGGCTCCGTAATTTATAGAATCTGTTGCATATTCTCTTTTTAAAATTTTTACAAACCTTTAACAATTTCTAAAAATGTACAGACGAACAGATAAAGAAACAGTGGCATATATGTACAATGGAATATTATTCCACCTTAAAAAAGGAGATATTGCTATTTGCAACAATAGGAATGATTTGGAGGCCGTTATGCTAAGTGAAATATGCTAGACACAGAAAGAAAAGTACTTCATGATCTCATTAATATGTGGAATCTAAAATGGTCAAACTTGGCCAGGCACAGTGACTCACGCCTGTAATCATAGCACTCTGGAAGGCTGAGGCAGGAGGATCGCTTGAGCTCAGGAGTTCGAGACCGGCCTCAGCAAGAACAAGACCCCCACTCTACAAAAAATAGAAAATTTAGCCAGGCGTGCTGGCACGTACCTGTTGTCCCAGCTACTCGGGAAGCTGAGGCAGAGGGATCACTTGAGCCCAGGAGTTTGAGGTTGTAGTGAGCTATGATGATGCCACTGCACTCTAGCCTGGGAGACAGAGTGAGATCCTGTCTCAAAAAAAAAAGAGAAAAGAAAAGAAAAGAAAAGAAAAATTCAAACTCATCAAAGCAGAGAGTAGAATAGTGGTTACAGGGGCAGGAACAGGAAGGAACTGGGGAGATGTAGGTCAAAGGGTACAAACTTGCACTTATGTAGAATAAGTAAGTCGAGAAATATAATGTACACCTTGGAGACTATTATATTGTATACTGAATACTATATTGTATACTGAAAATTTGCTAGAGTAAATTTTAGGTGCTCTTACCACAAAAAAAAAGGTAACTATGTGAAATGATAGATGTGTTAATTTTTTTGACTACTAGTCATTTCACTATGTATATGTATAGCAAGATACCATGTTGTACACCTTAAATATACACAATAAAACATTTTTTAAAATATAAAAATTTGTAAAAACCATTCTTAGCTCACAGGTCATACAAAAACAGGTGGCAGACCATAATTTGCCAAACCCTGTATTAGAAAATGAGCTTCAGACAAGCAAAATAAACTGGAATGATATTAAGTAAACAGTGATCCATAGAAATAAGCTAAATGAGTTAAAAGTAACATAGTATGTAAGTATACTCTGACAATGTGATACCATTTTAAAACTGTTCTCATTCACCTCAACAGTAGTGACAGTGTAATCTGGGATAAAGCAAATGAATAATTCCTATCATCCCCTGTGTCCTGAACAATGATTCTCAGTGTGAAGAAAGCAGATATAGATTAATTATAGAACTCTACAGTCCTGCTTTTTATTGTCGTTTCTTTTTGTTTTTTGAGATAGGGTCTTTCTATGTTGCCTAGGCTGGCCTCAAACTCCTGGGCTCAAGGGATCCTCCTGCCTCAGTCTCCCAAGTAGCTGGGAGTATAGATGTATGCTCTTGTGCCTCGCTAGTCCTGCTTTTGAACTGAAAGCATCAGTATGAACTCATGAAATATTTTATTGTACTCATTCTCTTCTCCCACCCCCAGCTATGTCCACTGAAAAGGGCTCATGAATATTTACTACTCCAGTAGCAATAAGCATTCCTTTTGGCCATATAATGGTCTTGATAAAACATTTCCACTAAAAGAAACCAGGACATCTTGAAGAAATGACTGACTCCTGATCTGAGCTGAGCCTGTAATACCTTGTCACACCAGATCCTGTCATACCAGATAGTCAGAAAGCTATCAGACACAACTGGGGTCATGGTAAAAGTACTCAGGAGCCAATCTGAAGAAACATCTAGTGACCAGAAAGGGGACAATTTGAACTCAATAAAAATATTAATTGCAACAGATAGAAACCTATAAAACTTGTCCCTTGGAAAGGCAATAAGGAACCAAACCATTATCTTGGTGCAAAAAAAAAAAAAAAAAGGAAGAAAATCAAGTATTTATCATGCTTTTCCTATAGGAAAAATTGTAACCCTGGGCAACCAAAAACATTAATAGATGTAGGGGAAAATTTTTCCAACTAAGATATGGAAAAGAAACCAGAGTAACAATATCAAAATTTTGCAAGATCCAACAAATTAATGAATCTAGGCACTGAGGACCAATGGCTGCTAAAATCACCAAAAGTGTGACAACCACACATAATGGATAGCCTTGCCAAATCAGACCCTGAGTGTGATTAAGCCTCTGAATTCAGCTGCCAATTTTTATGAAGTACAGAATTCAGAAGAACATGTTGGACAATCAGCAAAATTCAGATTGTGAATGACCCAGGCTAAATGGCCTGGGTTCTTCAAAAAATTAAGTGTATCATAAAGAAAGGAATGGAGCATTTGGAAATCTGTAGATTAAAAGAAACTTAAAAAACATGTCCAATTATTTGTAATGGGTAAGACTAAGCTACAGTGTCTAGGGATGCACATTTGGGTAATAAAACCCTAAAGAAATGGAAGAAGTGATTTCTAAAGGTGCCAACATAGCGGAATAGTTTGGGAGGAAGGGAGGGGATTTAGTTTGGGATAGGGTATATGAAAAAGCTTCTGGACTGACATAGTTCCATTTCTTGACATGAGTGATAGTTACAAGAGTGTTTACCTTATTAAAATTCATTAAGCTAAAGCTAATTTTTAAATAGACTTTACAATGGTCTACAAGGCCCTACCTAACAAAATCTGACCTCCACACATTCCCTCATGCACTGTGTTCCAGTCCCACTGATGTCTTTGCAGTTCCTTGAGCAGGGCCAGGCAAGGTACCTTGTTAGCATCTCCACAGTGACTATTTTCTCTGCCTGGAACACTCTTTCCCAGATATCTACATGGCTAACTCCCTCACCTCCTTCGAGACTGTGCTCAGATATCCCCTTCTCAATGAGACTACTGATTACTCTATTTAATATTACAAGACCCAAGACCCTCTGGGTCCTGGTTCCCTTTATTCTCTTCTGCTTTTTCTTTTTTCCATTATAACCTTCTGATATACTATGTATTTTTCTTTTTTAGTATGTTTTTTGTCTCCCCCCACAAGATTGTCCCATCCATGAGGCAAGCAATTTTTGTCTGTTTTGTGCACTTGCTCTCCTATAGTTCTCTCCTCAAATATCACCTTACCAGTGAGTCCTTCCCTGACAATTCCTACCCCCCAGCTCTTGGCAACTCCCTCTCCCTATTCCCTGCTTTATTTCTTATTTCAAAGCACTTACCATCTGACAAACTAGATATTTAACTTGTCTTTTTTTTGCTCCCTAAGGGATGGCTCCCAATGTTTTGTCTGTTTTCTTAACTGTTGTAAGCCAGCACCTAGAACATTATGTGGCATATAATAGGTACTCAGTAAAACATGATGAGTGAACAAATAAATAGCATTTATCATATTTAAGTAGTTTTTAAAATTCCTTCTTAAGGGTTTTTATTATGAATGACAAATGAATTTTACCACGAGACTTTTTAGCACTGAATGATATTATCATAAGGGTTTCTCTAATTTATTGATGTAGAAAATTATGTTGATTGATAGATTTTTCTAATAGTGAACCATTCTCTCACTGTTGAAATAAAAACCACTTGGTCATAATAGCTTATCAATCTTTGGTACACTGCTGAATTCTATTTACTAGTATTTTATGATTTTAGCATCTATACACATAAGAAAATTTCTATGCAGGGATGTGTCTCTTTATAAAATTTTTCCAACTAAGATATGGAAAAGAAATCAGAATTATAACATCAAAATTTTGCAAGATCCAACAAATTGATGAATCTAGGCACTGAGGACCAATGGGCGCTAAAATCACCAAAAGAATGACAACCACACATAATGGAAGTTTTCTTTTATGTAATTTCTATTGGGTTCTGTCATTAAACCATGGTTTCATGAAATAAATGGGGAGTTTTCTATCTTTTTCTATGATCTAAAATAGTTTAAGTAGCATTGGACTCATCTGTTCTCTAATGGTTAGAAATAATTCAGTTGTGAATCATGTATTCCTTTTTAAATGGTATTTCTTACTCACCTCTGAATCTCTTTGATGCTAATCAATCTACTTAAGTTCTCCATCTATCTTGAAAAATCAGCTATTGTCTCTAGACTTCCAAATTTATTACAAATGAACTTTCATGTACTATTCTCATAATACTTTTCCCATAATTCTTTTAAATTTCTTTTTATATCTCCCTTCTCATCCTTTACGATAAATATTCACTCTCTTTTACCTTCATCAATATTGCAAAGGGTTTACCTTTTTACTGATCATCTCAAAGAAACAATTTTGGTTTTTATTTATCCTTTCTATCTTTTTCCATTTTTAAAAAATTTTTTTTCCCAAACCCCCAACCTCTCTTTTTCTATTTTATTAATTTCAGTCTTTATCTGCGCTGACTTTAGAACCCAATACCCTGACTCCTTTATCTAGGATATCATTCCACTGCCCTAAAATCCCTTAAAATTGGATCTATTTCTTATTCTATTCTTTGCCACTGATCAAGACAAATCAATCTTGATTCATAGGTAAGGAGATTTTATTATTAAAGTACCGAAGAGGGTCTCATTAAAATATGTAATAGGGGCATCAATAGCAGCATTAAACTGGAGGTTTCAGAAGCATGTATAGTTGAAGGCTAAACTGTGGCACAGTCTAAAAAGTAGCCACCTAATCTAAGCTCATTGCTACATGTATAATATGTGTATGTATTCCTGCCACACACACCCCCAATAAATCTTTCATAGGGGCAGGAACTTTTGTTTGTTTTGTTTGCTGCTATATCTCAAGTGCCTAGAATAGTTCTAGGCACATAATGAGAGCTCAACAAATATTTATTCAGTAAACTAATAAACTGGAGAAATCTGTTTCTGATTCTTCAGATTACACTGCCATTTAGATTAATAGTTAGCACAAGGTCAAGAAAAAAATAAAAACCTCCCTTGTTTACCCTTTGTCCCCCGCTATGTCCTGGTCATTTCTCAGTTCTTATACTTCAGTTTTGGAATGAAAGCAGCTCTGCTGTGGTTTTGTCTCTGGTTGTTTTATTTTCTCTGTGCACCAACATCTTGGTGTTTGGCCAGCTCTGCATTCTTTGCAAGAACAAATATAATTTCTTTTTTATGGCCTACAAGTGGTTGCAAAAACACTGGCATTTCATTTCTCAAAAGTTCCCTTACTAACTCATCCTGCTTTGGTCCTCCAGCATGAAATTACAGAAACTATTTCGTTAAATGTTGCTAATAATTACCCTAAGCCCCTTCTGGACTTCAAGAATAACATATGTGACCAAATATTTAAATACTGACTAAAATGCAATAGGGTAATCAACAGACTCATCATTAAACCTTAGATTTATGTTTTCATCTCAAAAGGGAATTGTTTAACATGTTTATACCTTAATTAAGGCTTTTAGCAGTTATAAATAATGAAGCTGTAGTTGAATTTCCTTCCATGATGATTGAATTTTATACTATATGTCCCTGATTTGAACAACATTGACAGAGCAATCAAGATTTTTTTAAAAATCTTAAAAATTATCTTTCATAATATGGAGTACACTCTGAACTTAAAGAACAGCAACATTTTCTAAAGTGTATAACTCAAAATTTTATGTATATACCCATGTAATCACCACCCAGATGAAGATAGAGAACATTTCCAGCACCCTAACAGTCTGCTTTGTGTCACCTCCCAGTCAGTACCCCTAAGATAACCACTATTCCAACTCCTATCCATATAAGATTGGTTTTATCTATTTTTTGAACTTCAAATAAATAGAAATCTACAATACCTCCTTTTTGTACCTGGCTTTTTATACTCAGTATATTTCTGAGATTCAACCAAATTGCATGTTATCAATGGTTTGTTTCTTCGTATTGCCGAGTAATATCTCATTGCATGAATATACCATATTTTATTTTTACATTTCCATTGACAGGCACTTGGATCCATTTCCAGCTTTCAGCTATTACTATGAATGGTGTCACTATAAATATTCTTGTATTAAGTCTTTTGGTGTGATTTTTTAAGTGTATAACTTCTTAATGTTGGGAATATACGTAGAAGTGGATTTGTTGGGTCATAAGGTAGGCATGTTTTGCTAAGTAGCTATAACATATAGCAAATGATTATACTAGTGTATACTCTCAGCAACATTAAGAGTTCCAGTTGCTTAATATCCTTGCCAACGCTCTACAGAGTCCATTCATTTAATATTAAGCACTCTGGTGAATATGTAGGGATATCTCATTGTGGTTTTAATTTGCATTCCCTGTTGACTAATAATATGAAGTCTATTTTTTTTTAGTAGAATTAAAATGGTGAAAAGATCTCACCTCACTAATTTATTCTGAAACAATATATTAAATGAGGGAAGAGTACAGGGCTCCTGGCAAGCGGGGAGAAGACAAAAGTATGGCTTCATCCTTCCTATACTCACGCAGATGATTACTGATTGGCTTCCTTTTTATGGGGACCAGCTTGGACCAGTGCTAAGTCAACCTATGTAGTTAACTTTACATGTTATTTTTTCATATGGATTTGAGTTACCATCTAGTGCCTCTTCATTACAGCCAGAAGGACTCCCCTTAGCATTTGTTACAGACAGGTTTCCTAGCAACAAATTCTCACAGTTTTAGTTTATGGGGAATGTCTTTATTTCGCCTTCATTTTTAAAAATTAATTAACTTATTTATTTTTATTTATATATATATATACATGTATGTATATATGTATTTTACATATATATATGTAAAAAAAAGAGACGGGGTCTCCCTCTTGCTCAGGCTGGTCTTGAACTCCTGACCTCAAGCAATCCTCCCGCCTCGGCCTCCCAGAGTGCTAGGATTACAGCCATAAGCCACTGTACCCGGCCCCTTCATTTTTTTTTAAAACATGAAATGAAGTTTACTGAAGGACAAGATAGGTTTACAGAGTAAGAGCAACCTACACTAGCCACAGAATGACAAATGGACTCCCCTGTCATAATAAGAGGGCCTCTCCATTTCTGAAGAAGAGTTTTGCCTGATACGGAAGTTTTAGTTGAATTTTCCCTTTCAGCAATATGAATATTATCATCCCACTGCCTTCTGGACTCCATGGTTTCTGATGAGAGGTCAGCTGTTAATCTTACTGAGGACTCCTTGTGTGTGATGAGGTGCTTTTCTCTTGCTTCTTTAAAGATTCTCTCTTTGTCTTTCAATAGTTTGATTACGATGTGTCTAGGTGTGGATCCCTTTGGTTTTAGCCTACTTGGAGTTTATTGAACTTCTTGAATGCGCAGATACAGGTTTTTCATCAAATTTGGGGTTTTAGCCATTAGTTTTTCAAATATTCTTCTGCTCCTTTCTATCTCTTCTCTCTGAGATTCCCATCATGTGTATGTTGGTACATTTGATGGTGTCTCATAGGTCTCTTGGGCTCTATTCATTTTTCCTAATTATTTTTTTTTCTGTTCCTCAGATTGAATAAAGTCATTGACCTACTTTTAAATTTGCTAATTTATTTCTTCTTCCTGCTCAAATTTCCTATTGGGCCTCATTGAGTGAAATTTTCATTTCCATTACTGTACTTTTCAACTCCAGAATTTCTATCTGGTTCAGTTTATAATTTCTATCTCTTTATAGATAGCGTCTATTTGGTGAGACACTGTGCTCATACTTCCTATTAGTTCTTTAGATATGGTTTCCTTTAGCCCTTTGAAGAATTATTTTAAATAGCTGATTTAAAGTATTTGTCTAGAAAGTCCAATGTCTGGGCTTCCTCAGGGAAACTTTGTATTGATGACTTCTTTCTTGTTTTGTTTCATGCCTCATAATTTTTTGATGAAAACTGGGCATTTTAAATATTATTATATAATGCGGTAACTCTGGGGATCAGATTCTCTCTCCTCCCCAGTTTGTTGTTGCTGCCTATTGTAGTAGTTGTTTGTTTAGAGTCTCTTCAAAACTAATTCTGTAAAGTCTGTATCTTTGTTGTGTACAGCCACTGAACTTCTGTTAGCTTAGTGGTCAGCTAATAATTAGATTAACTTAGATGCCTGGAACCAATCTCCCAGTATTTGCAGAAAGGCTCTGTGTGGGTTTGGAATATACCTTTAATGCTCAGCCAGTTAGTTTACAACTCTGCCTTAGCCTTCACTTCCTGCTTCCACAGAGCCTCAAGATCAGCCAGAGGTCTCCCTTGGGCATACATACAGTCCTACTCAAGCACATGGTCTTTCACATTCCCAGGAATATTCAAAGATTTTCAAAGACACTGGACATCTCATTCCCAGTCTTTGCTCCCAGGCTTTTTAGTTAGTCTATTGTTTGCACCAATTGTTATCTATTGACTCAGGAAGCAACGACTAAATCATTTGTCTATCAACGTTTTCTATTTTTCATAGAGACAGGTCTCACTATGTTGCCCATGCTGGTCGCAAACTCCTGGCCTTAGGCACTCCTCCTGTCTCAGCCTCCCAACGTGCTGGGATTACAAGCGTGAGCCACCACGCACAGCCAAGACAAGGCTTTTGACTAAGTGTCCCAGGGAGCCACTAAACAAGGCAAGACAAATAATTACAATTCTTTAAAAATGAGGTCTGTTCTGCTCTCTCTGGCACTGGGAATGCAGGCTCTTATAATATTTCAGCCCAGCTTATATGTAGAATGGGGCCAGCGTAAGTTAAAATGCCACAAAGTTCAGTGTTCTTATTGATTCAGCCTTTTTTTTTTTTTGTGAATAAGCACTCCCCAAGTTTTTTCAAGCCTTTGGTTAGTTTCTAGGGTTCTGAAAAAGTTGATTCTGACAGTTTTTGCCAGTTCCTCTGTTGTTCTCCTGGAAGGGCAAAATTTCACACTTCTTTACTGTGCTATTTTGCTGATGTCACCCCAAAACAGCAAAACTTTTTAAACCACTTGAAAATGCCTCCCTCCAATCTCTATAGTACATCAATTTATCAAACATTTACTTAGGATTTATAATGCTGTGTGGCTAAAGAGATCACTATGACAAAATGTCCTCAAATAATGTGATAAATTCAACAGAATTGGATTCCCAAATGAAATTGTTAATAATTATGAAACTGGGGTGGGGTCCAGAAGCTGCAATTTTAATAAGTGTCCCAGATGGTCCTGATACTGGTAGCTTGCTTGGAGAAAAATTGCCTTCAGTTGTCATCAGCCTCTATATTCTATGACTATACTGTATACTGTATACTGATAAGCAGCACAAATGTGTTACAGAGACTAGTGCAGAAAACTGGGCAATCAGAACAGGAAAGAGTTACCATTGCAGAAAAACAGAATTACTAATTGCAATAGGGGAAGAAGAGGGCATAAGGGAGCCTGCCTTATGCCTCTGTGTACAAGCAATCTTGATCCTACTACTGAATTTTGTCAATACTAGAAAAAAGCCTTGAAACTGTTTAGATATTATCTCCTCAGAGAAACCTTCCCTGATCCCTATCTAAACTGGCAACCCTCATCTTTACCCCAAAATATTCTTTTTCCCTTTAACCTATTTAACCAAGATAAAATTTTAAAAATATTTCTGAACTTGTATTTTCTTTTTTTTTCTCTCTCTCTCTTTTTTTTTTTTTCCAACTTGTGTTTTCTTATCAAAGCAAGTGGGATACTCTTTCCCAATATCACACCTGCCATTATGCCCTAAGGAAAGCGGCAGAGGAAATGGAAAGTCTGCACTGGATAGGCTTCTGGTGTATTGCTGGGAGGAGAAAAGAACAGCAGGAAGGAAACAGCAGTGACACATGTCTGTCCTGCTCTCCTCTCTCCAGGATAAAGTCCCAGAAGGGAAAAAGATATGTCAGACAGGTTGAAGAAAATGCTAAAAACAGAGGCTCTTTAATCCATTTCCCAGTTGGGGTTCTGGGAGGAGACTGCTATACAGGGTGCCCCTTAATAAGAAGGTGGAGGCTGCGTCACCAGCATAGCAAGATTAAGAGGAAAAAGGGTATGAATTTAGTTATCCTGAGTCCTCTGGCTCCCACATGGCATAAAAGGCATGCGGACTTTTCTGTATGCCCAGTGGAAGAAGAGAAAGGCAGCTGAGGGTTCTGCTAGCAAAATTACTGAGGGACAGGGGTTTGCCCCAGGAGAGGCAAACAGATGTAATAGCTGAGGGCTGTGTAGTAAGTCTTACTGCCCAGGTCCAGGGCTTAAAAAATATGACAGCCAAACCCCACAGGGTCAACATGAGCCAAGGTGGGGCCAGTGAAGCAGGGAGAACCACTAAGCCATGGCTGAGCTAGAGAGAAGAGACTCCACTGACCACAGAATGCAGCAGCACTTAGCAAGACAAGCAGTGACCAGGAGGACAGGGATACTATGATTGCAGAGGTCAAAGAGGACTCAAAGAGCGGCATGAGACCACAAACACTCACCTAATCTTTGTCCACATATATCCATATGCCATCTAGGGAAGAGATGTGGTCCTCCTTGCATGTAAATGGAGTGCGAGTAGTAGTAGTAAAAATAACTAACACACTTTTATAGCACTTATGTGCCAAACACAGTCCTAAGCTTTTTACATATATTAATTCATTTAAATCTCATAACAAGCCTATGAGCTAAGTACCATTATCATCAACACTTTAGAGGCACAGAAAATGAGACATACAGAGGTTAAATATCTGATTCAAAGTCCCATAGTAAGTAAGTGGTAAAGCCAGGATTTAACCCAATCTGACAACAGATATTTTAGGGAAAATAGATGTATGTATTAACTGTACTTTTAAAAATATATGAAAATGATAAAACAAAATGTCAGCCACACAAAGATTTTCCTAGCTAAAGAATCTAGGTATTCTACGCCTCTGAATCCAGGATAACATAAAGAAATAGGAGACAACATACATCCATCAGCTGTCCAAAATATAAAGGTAGGCACTAATCTATCAAATGATTGTTACTGAACAAAACTGATACACCAGAAAATAAAGCAAGCTAGCACACGAATTTACAAATGTTTCATAAACACAGCAATACAGTGGTGCCCACAGGTGATGAGTTCAGGCAAGATAAAAGCCTTTAGAGGCTGGGCGAGATGGCTCAGGCCTATAATCCCAGCACTCTGGGAGGCTGAGGTGGCAGGAACACTTGAGGCCAAGAGTTCAAAACCAGCCTGGGCAACACAGTGAGACGCCATCTTTACCAAAAAACAGAAAAATTAGCTGAGCATGATGGCGCACACTTGTAGTCCTAGCTACTCAGGAGGCTGAGGCAGGAGGATCGGTTTAAGCCTAGGAGTTCAAGGCTGCAGTGAGCTAATGATGCCACTGCACTCCAGCCTGGGCAACAGAGCGAGACCCTGTCTCAGTAAATAAATAAATAAATAGCTTTAGAAAAAAGTGAAGTGCCCTTATCTTTTAAAGGATCATATTGAAATATCTGTAAGTGAAATGCTTCAAAGTAATCCAATGGGGTATTCCAATCTGGAACAACAACAACAACAAAAGACAAAATACAATGCACAAAAATTTTCAAGACACTGGACATTAGGTGATGAAGAACAATGATCCCTATGATTGCCCTAGCTTACTGCCTTGAGAGAGCTCCTAGGCTTTGGTATGAGAAGGGAAACCCAGGTGGAGTCCAGCAGATTCTGAGCTGAGGAAATGGAGCCTAAAGTCACGCAGCCAGAGTTTTCAGGAAAGAAAATCAAAGAGGGGAAAGCCGCACAGAGAGAATTCTGGAGATCTGCTAAGCAAAAAGAACCATCTGAAACAATTTACAGGGAACTATGCCCAGACTCACACAGAACAGGAATAGTGTCTGCTCCTACCACCCAGAGTGGAAAAATTCATAATTTATTATATACTGGTAGAGTACTCAGCAAGGTCTTGACTCAGTAATGACTCAAATTAGCTGTAGACTGAGTACTTCTTCAGACTCACCCAACAAATCGTAAAAGCAAAATCCAAAAAGACCAAACAAGCCACGTAATTTACCTGTATCCCGTAACTTAACTGCATCCCAGAACAAAGCTCAAGAATATTTTAGAACCACAAAAATACCCAGCATGCAGAAAAGTACAATTCACGACATCTGGCATCCAGTCAGATATTATCAGGCATGCAAATAAGCAGGAAAAACACAACCAATAATGAGGAAAATAATCACTCAATCAAAAATTACACAGCTGTTAGAATTACCAAATACATTAAAAGTTATTCCATATGTCATGGAATGTAGTCATTCAAGTACAGGTTGAATATCCCTAATCTGAAAATCCAAAACGCTCCAAAATCTGAAATATTGTGAAGTTCACATGATGCCAAAAATGAAAAATTCCACACATAAGTACTTAACAAAAACTTCGTTTCATGAACAAAATTATTTAAAATACTGTATAAAATCACCTTCAGACTATGTGTATGAGGTGTATAGTAACATAAAATAATTTCGTGTTTAGACTTGGGTCCCATTCCGAAGAGATCTCATCATGTATATGCAAATACTCCAAGATCTGAAAAAATCCAAAATTCAAAACACTTCTAGTCCCAAGCATTTTGGATAAGAGATACTCAACCTATATAGACATGTAAGATATAAATGAACCAAATCAAACTCTTTGAAAGATGAAAATTATGTCTGAACTTAAAAAACACACTGGATGGTTTTAATGGTGAATTAAACATACTACAAAAGATAAGATTAGTGAACTTTAAGAAAAAGGAATAAAATCATCCAGAATTACACACACAGAGGAAAAAATTATTAATAATTTAAAAAATAAAAATAGGATTTCCAATTTCTGGTCCAGCATGTAAGAAGCTTGAATGTCACCACTTCATCCTAACAACAAGTAAAAAGCTGAACAAACTGAAAAATCAACAATTCTTCCTAGATCCATCAAATAAATGAGGCCACAGGGCAACCTTCTGCCCCCAAAATTGGAGAGACAGGCAGATATGAATCACAACTCACTGGAGCAGAAACCATAAGCAGAAACCTCTGCAAAAAGCAGTACCTAGTTAGAAAAACCTGAACTATAATTGACAAACTATTGGAGGCTCAGCTGGATAAGTCTGTGAGTTCAAAACTCCAGGGGAGCTCCCCACACTTTTGTGACTTTTACCTAGTGGAGTGCTACCAGGTTCCAATAGTGAACATCAGAGAAAAATCCCTTCATGCTTTTGGCAGGGGGAGGGAAAAAGTAACCATTTTGAAATACATTTGAACAGCATTCTGTTCTTCTTAGCAAGGCTTGCCCTCAAAATAAACTATTTTACCAGTCTAACCTATTAGGATATATCAGAGCTTAATTAAACTTGGGAGAAGGAAAATATCCAATTCCATATGGCCATGGCCATTCTGTTCCACTGAAGGAGAGAGGGGGGCCTGATAGGCATCTGTGAAGTTCACAGTTTAGAAACACCGGCTCACTAAAAGACTGAGACCTAATTATAGGACTACAAAATATGTCCCCTGTCCCGACATCTTACCATCACATTACCAAAGGCCTATGTACAGAAGTTCCTTTCACCTAGTACATCATGCCTGGCTTTGAATACAAAATTTCAAGGCATGCTAATTAGAAGGTAAAAAACACAATTTGAAGAAATAGAACAAGCATCAGAACCAGATTCAGATATGGCAGTGACACTGTAATTATCAGACTGTGAATTTAAAACAACTAAGATTAATATGCTACGGGCTGTAATGGAAAAAGGAGATAACATGCAAAAACAAATGGATAGTGTAAGTATCATGTCTTATGTTCAGGCTGCTACAGCAAAATACTTTAGACTGGGGAATTTATAAGCAATATAATTTATTGCTCACAGTTCTGGAGGCTGGGAAGTCCAACAGCAAGATGTCAGCAGATTCAGTGTCTGGTGAGGGCTCACTCTCTGATTCAAAGATGGCGCCTTCTAGCTATTTCCTCACATAGCAGAAGGGAAGGGACGAACAAGTTCCCTAAGGCCTCTCTTATAAAAGGGTACTAATCCACTCATGAGGGCAGAGCCCTATGACCTAATTACCTCCTAAAGGCCCCACCTCTTCATACCACATTGGAGATTAGGTTTGAACATAAGAATTTGGGAGGAATGCAAACATTCAGACCATAGCACAAAGATTCAAAAAGAAATGCTGGAGATAAATACTATAACAAAAATGAAAAATGCCTTGATAGGCTCATTAGTAGACTACACAAAACTGACGAAGAGTCTCTGAGCTTGAGGATATGTCAACAGAAACTTTCAAAACTGAAAAGCAAAAAGAAAAGGGACTGAAAAAAAAAACCAACCAGAATATCCAAGAACTCTGGGACAACTACAAGGTATAACATATGTAAAATGGAAATACCAGAAAGAGAAGATAGAAGGGAAGAGAAGAGATATTTGAACCAATAATGACTGAGAATTTTCCCAAATTAATGTTAGATACTGTGATGGTTAATTTATATCAACATGACTGAGCCATGGGGTGCCCCAACATCTAGTCAAACATTAAGCGGACTGCCCTCCCTAAAGTGGGTGGCCCTGATCCAATCAACTGAAGACTGAACAGAACAAAAATGCTGAGTGGGAGGGAACTTCTCTTGTGTGACTGCAAATTAAATCCAAAGTGAGCTGAAGAAAAGAAATAGTAAGAGCAGAAATCACTGAAATCGAAAACAGGAAATCAATAGAGAAAACCAATGAAAACAAAAGCTGGTTCTTTGAAAAAGACAATTAAAATTGGTAAGTCTCTAGCCAGGATAACTAAGAAAAAAAGATAGATGACACAACTTACTGATACCAGAAATGAAAGAAGGGACATCACTACAGATCCAATGGACACTGAAAGGATAATAAAGGGCTAATAACAACCTATGTCCACAAATTTAATAACCTAGATGAAATGGATCAATTCCTTCAAAGACACAATCTGCCAAAACTCACACAAGATCTAGACAATGTAAGTAGGTCTTTATCTATTAAATAATTGAATAAATAATTAATAACCTTCCAAAGAGAAAACCCCAGGCTGAAATGGTTTCACTGGTGAATTCTACCAAACATTTAAAGAAGAAATTAGGCCAATATCTCCCATGAACACAGATGTAAACATCCTCAGTAAGATATTAGCAAATCGAATCCAATAATGTAGAAAAAGAATTACATACCACACCCAAATGAGATTTACTCCAGGTATGCAAGGCTAGTTCAACATTCGAAAAATCAATTAATGTAATCTATCACATCAACAGGCTAAAGAAGAAAAATCACATGATCATATCGACAGACAAAGAAAAGGCATTTGACAAAATCTAACCCCTCTTCATGATAAAAACTCTAAGCAAACTAGGAATAGAGGGGAACTTCCTCAACTGAATAAAGAGCATCTACAAAAAACCTACAGCTAACATCATACTTAATGGTGAGAAAATAAAAGCTTTCCCGCTAAGATTAGGATCATCATCACTCTTTTCAACATCATACTGAAAGTCCTAGCTAATGTGGTAAGACAAAAAACAGAAATAAAAGGTATATAGATTGGGAAGGAAAAAAGAAAACTGTCTTTGTTTGTAGATGACATGATAATTAATGCATAAAATCTGAAAGAACAGGCAAAACAGCTCCTGGAACTAATAAATGATTATAACAAAGTTGCAGAATATGAGGTTACTATACAAAAGCCAATTGATTTCCTATATACCAACCATGAACAAGTAGAATTTGAAATTAAAAACACAATACCATTTACATCAGCACCACCAAAAATGAAATACTTAGGTATATAAATCTATTCTAACAAAATATGTACAAGATCTATATGAGGAAAACTATAAAACTCTGAAAAAAGAAATCAAAGAACTAAATAAATGGAGATATTCCATGTTTATGGATAGGAAAACTCAATATTGTCAAGATATCAGTTCTTACCAACTTGATATATAGATTCAATGAAATCCCAATTAAAATCCCAGGAAGTTTTTGTTGATATTGGCAAGCTAATTCTAAAGTTTATATGGACAGGCAGAAGACCCAGAATAGCCAACTCAATAGCGAAAGGAAAGAACAAAGAATGACACTACCTGATGTGAAGATTTACCAAAAAGCTACAGTAATCAAAACTGTGTGGTATTGGCAAAAGAAGAAACAAACAGATCAATGGAAGAGAATAGAAAGCCTGGAAATAGATCCACATAAATATAGTCAGCTGATCTTTGAAAAAGGAGCAAAGGCAATATAATGGAGAAAAGAGAGTCTTTAATAAATGTTGCTAAAACAACTGGACAACCACACGCAAAAAAGTATTAATAATTCTATCAGGACAAAGACCTTTCACCCTTTACAAAAACTGACTGAAAATGGATCATAAACCTAAATATAAAATGCAAATCTATTAAACGCTTAGAGATAACATGGGAGAGAAAATCTACATGGCCTTGAGCATGGCTATGACTTTTTAGATATAACACCAAAGCCATGATCCATAAAAGAAAAAATTGATAAGCTAGACTTCATTAATATTAAAAACTTCTGCTCTGCAAAAGACACTGTCAAGAGACTGAGAAGACAAGCCACAGGCTAGCAGAAAATACTTGAAAAAGCCCTATCTGATAAAAGACAAAATACACAAAGAACTCTTAAATATGAACAATAAGAAAACAAACAGCCCAATTAAAAAATAGGCAAAAGACCCGAATGGACACCTCACCAAGGAAGATGTACAGATGGGAAATAAACATATAAAAAGATTCTCCAGGCTGGGTGTGGTGGCACACGTCTGATATCCTAGCATTTTGGGAGGCTAAGGAGGCAAGATCACTTGAGGCCAGGAGTTTAACACCAGCATGGACAACAGAGCAAGACTCTGTCTCTGGAAACAAACAAACAAACAAACAAACTGTGAGGGCTGAAGAAGCTACAGGAGGCTGCTTATTATCATAATATTTAATATTTAATAAGGACCCAAGATAACAGATAATTCAGTAGTCCACAGGACTACTTTTCAGGAACACCTTCTTTTCAGAAACAGAATACTTAGGGGACAACTTAAAGAGGTTTCAACAAATGGTGTTAGGACAATTGGATATCCAATATGCAAAAAAACAGAGTCAGACCCCTTCCTCACACGATATGGCAATTAACTAAAAATGGATTGAAGACCTAAATTTAAGAGTTAGAAGTATAAACTCTTGGAATGAAACACAGGAGTAAATATTCATGACCTTGGCTAGGCAATGGATTCTTAAATATGGTACCAAAAACATAAGCAATCAAAGAAAAAATAGATACACTGGACTTCATCAAAATTAAAAACTTACAGGGAGAGGAAGGGAAAAAAAGGATATAAATATTTATTACCACTCATCTGTACACTTAAAAATGGTAAAGATAGTAAATTATACATGTATATTTCACCTCAATAAAGAAAAGAAAAAAATTAAAAACTTTTATGCTTCAAAGGACACCATCAAGAAAGTGAAAAGACAACCTATGAAATGGGAGAAATTGCATGTCATATACCTGCTATGGGTCTTGTATCCAGAATATATTAATATAAAGAAATCTTATAACTCAACAATAAAGACAAACAACCCAATTGAAAATTAACAAAGTTGGAGGACTGACACTACATGGCCTCAAAAGATTTACTACAAAGCTACAGTAATCAAGACAGTATAGTACTGATGAAAGAATAGACAGAGATCAATGGAATAGAATAGCAAGACCAAAACAGACCCACACAAAGATAGTCAACTGATCTTTGACAAAGGAGCAAAACCAACTGAATGGAGAATGGAGTCTTTTCAACAAAAGGTGCTGGAACAATTGGATATCCACATGCAAAAAAAAAAAAAAAAAAGTGAATCTAGACACTGTTCTTACACCTTTCATAAAAATTAACTCAAAATGTATCACAGACCTAAATGCAAAACATACAAATCCTAGAACATATCATAGAAGACAATCTAGGTGACCCTGGGCTTGATGATGACCTTTTCAGACAAAACATCAAAAGCATGATCCATGAAAGAAAAAACAGGTAAGCTAGACTTTATTAAAATTTTAAAGTTCTACTCTATGAAAGACACTGTTAAGAGAACAAAAGACAAACCGTGGACTGGGAGAAATATTTGCAAAACACATATCTGATAAAGGACTGGTATCCCAACTATACAAAGAACCTTTAAAACTCAAAAATAAAAAAGCCCACACACTCAATTAAAAAATTATCAAGGTAGGAGGGAAGATGGCTGCCAGATTGTCCTGGAGGGAAGGAAGGGTTTTGGATAAGGGAGAAGGGAAAAAAAAACACAGCTCAGGTGTAGCTCAGGGAGAAAGGTGCCAGAGTCTGCCAGAGATTTCGAGGGAAGAAGTTACCGAGCAGAACAGGAAGAAAGAGCCCAGTGTAGAGGGTAGGTGGGGGTTTTGTTTCTCCTTCCCTCATACCTCTGAGTCAGTGGGCCTCTGAGCTGCTGGAGAGCTTTTCTACCCTCACAAGACCAAGGGCTGCTGCAACTACTGAACTGGGAGCTTCTTGAAAATAAAGCATTGGGCTTCCAGCCCCTTCAGGGTTGCTCCCCCTAGCCATGGTCCGGAGCTGAGACAGTGGGCGCCATACTGTTTCTCTACCCATAGCGTCCCTTTGTCCACCCCAGGTAGCTCCAGCCCTTCAGTTTTCACATCACCTGTTCCCACACACACAGTTCCCAAATACTGCCCAGACTGTGGTGGGCCCCGGAAAATTTGTGTGATCCCAGAGCTTGGCCCTTCTGTGCAGGCTTCCTTCCAAGGACAGGGACAAGGAAGGCTGGAGTGCTGGCTCTCCATTCACAATCTTTTCCTCCCCTGACCCTTCCCTACCCACTGCAGCCAAGAGGGACAATTGAGCTGAGACTCTCAAAAGTGGCGGTCTCCCCTCTGTTGGTATGTCCACAAGTCTGAGGTTTTCACAGAGAGTGGGACCCACACCTTTCCCATTGAGGACCTGAAGTGGGCCTTGGGGTGCTTGGTCTGGGAGCTCCCTGCCTGCTGGCACTCCCCAGAGCCTCCCGCTTGCGGGACAGGCACGCAGGCTGGATCCCATACCCCCAGAATTCAATCAGGATGCTTGGGGGCACAGAGGGGAGATTTGAGAACTAAACTCAGGAGGCAGGGGAGCCCACATGGGCAAAACTGACAGGAGAGTGCAGCATGGATCCGAGCGCAGCGAACTGGTGGAGCACCCATCCACCCACAGGAAAGCTTCATTTTCAGACTGGGGTGGAACCTCAGGCAGGGAGGTTCCCAACCCGTGATGACAATGCTGGTAAGCTCAGCGAGTTTGTGCTCCCAACTGCAACAAGACACTGGAAGGAGACTTGCAGGGCAGGGGAGGAGGGAGAAGAGCAAAACTCACTCCTGACAGCCAGTCTGTGATTCCCAGACGCCCCCTTCCCCATGAGCAGACTTTCTGGTTTGGTGAGGCCATGTCAGCCCCTTTCCAGTGGTTTTCCCCAGTGGCCTGGGAGCCCACCTTTGATCCCTGCCGAGCCAGTTCTAGGGCCTACCTCTGCAGAGCACACGCAACCTAGCCCCACCCAGCCTCGCTCCTCCACCCACCTCTCCTATGATAGAGACCAAGGAATCCCCTGAGAGCTTCAGGGCCCTGCCCACTGCCTAGGGTATTCAAGTGCTGCTCCTAAGAGGCTAGAGCTGGTCACAGGCCCCACTTGGCCTGCGACACCACCCCCAAAATTCCAGATTTGTGCCTGGGCCACAAGACCCCACCCCTGACTCTCCACCACTGCTGCTGGGCCAGTGGAACCACCCTGAGGTCCACTGCTTCACCAGGGACCTCCATCCTTGAGAAGCCATTACTCCTGGACCTATTTCAAGCAAATGCCCACAGAGTGGACACCCATGACCACTGCCTAGAAGACAGACTCACCCAGCTGCAACTGTTACCTCCACTGAGTGACCCCAGGCAGAGCAACCCCCAACAACAGCCTCCGTGGAGAGGGTCACATTCAGCCACCAAAACAAACTTCTAACAATGAGCTAGGGAACAACCCATCACCCTGCATGAAGATCATCCAGCACTGGCTTGAACTGAAGCAATAATAGAGGAATGGGTCAAAACAGAACAGCCATTCTACAGGCTCTCAGTGCACCTGCCCCTCCCCTGATGGGTCAGCATTTCAGAGCAGGGCACAAAAGCTCCAACTAGGGTCCTCCTCTTCCCCTAACTAAACAGGAGAGTTCCTAGCAAAGGAAAAGAGGTACCCTGCAAACCTATTAGCCCAGAGTTAGGAGAAGAGGAGTCATATGAAAAGAAACCAGCAAAAGAACCCTGGCAACATGAAAAAAAAAACAGTTTGACACCCCCAAGGGATCACAATGGAGCTACAATAGTGGACTCCAACCACAGGGAAATTGCCAAAATGACAGAAATGGAATTCAGAATATGGATGGTAAATAAGGTGAATGGAATTGAAGGGAAAGTTGAAAACCAACCAAAAAAAGCCAAAAAATATATCAGGAAATCAATGAAAAAGTAACAGCTAGACAACATAAGAAAGGCTATAATAGAATCTAAAGAAATGAAAGAGTCATTTAGGGAATTTCAAAACACAGCAGAAAGCTTCAACAATAGACTGAACCAAGGAGAAGAAAGAATCTCAGAGCTTGAAGACAAGGCTCTCGAGATAACCCAGTCATTCAAAGAGGCAGAGAAGAGAATAAAAAACACTGAGCAAGCACTGAGAGAGATGTAGGTCCAAGTGAAGTGAACTAACATACAAATTATAGGTATCTCTGAGGGAGAAGAAGAAAGAGCTAAAAGCATGGAAAATCTATTTGAGGGAATTATTGAGGAAAACTTCCCTGGTATTGCCAGAGATTCCGACACCCAGATATAAGATAGTCATCAAACACCAGGAAGATTCATATCAAATAGGACATCTCCAAGACAGACAGTCATCAACCTGGCCAAAGTCAAAATGAAGGAGAAAATTCTGCAAGCAGCAAGATGAAAGTAACAGCTAACCTACAAAGGAAAATCCATCAGGCTAACTGCAGACTTCTCAGTGGAGAATGTACAAGCCAGAAGGGACTGGGGCCTCATCACCAATTTTCTTAAACACAACAACCACAGCCTAGAATTTTTGTGTCCTGCAAAACTAGGTTTCACAACTGATGGAGAAATTAAGTCTTTTCCAACACGCAAACACTAAGGAAATTGTAAAGACCATACCTGCCATGCAGGAAATAGTCAGAACTGCATTACACTAAAATCAGCACAATAGGTAACCACCAGTGTAAAATCACTCAAAAAAACCTAAGCCTCACAACTTTTATAAAACAATAGCACAAGAGGGAAAACAAAGCAATAAGGTACTACCCAAGATGATGAACAGATCAGCATCCCACATATCAATTCTATCACACAACGTCAACAGTCTGAATGCTCCACTCAAAAGACATAGGCTGACTGAGTAGATGAAAAAACATAACCCAACTATCTGCCGTCTCCAGAAACACATCTAAACCACAAGGATACAAACAGACTCAATGTAAAAGGATGGAAAAAAATATTCCACGTGAATGGAAACCAAAAGAGTACAGATGTAGCCATTCTCTTATCAGATAAAACTGACTTTAAATCCACAAAGGTAAAGAAAAAAATGATCATTATAAAATGGTAAAAGGAGTAATTCAACAAGAAGACATAACAATCCTAAATATACATGCACCTAACACAGGAGCTACCAGAAACATAAAGCAAATTCTACTAGAGCTAAGCAAAGAAATATACAGCAGCATCGTAACTGCTGGGGACTTCAACACCCCACTGTCAGAGCTGGAGAAATCATCAAAGAAGAAAATAATTAACAAACACTGGACTTAAACGGGACTCTAAATCAAATGGACCTAACAGACATTTGCAGAACATTCTACCCAAAAACTACTGATTATACATTCTTGTTAACAGCACATGGGACATTCCCCAAGATTGGGCATATCTTAGGCCACAAATCAGGTCTCAGCAAATTAAAAAAAATCGAAATCATACCATGTATCTTCTCAGACCACTGTGGAATAAAAGTAGAAATCAATCACAAGAGAAACACTCAAATTTACACAAAGTCATGGAAATTAAACAACCTGCTGCTGAACGATTACTGTGTCAAGAATGAAACTAGGATGAAAATCAAAAGATTCTTTGAACTGAATGACAAAGGGGACATAAGCTATCAAAATCTATGGGATACTACAAAAGCATTCCTCTGGGGAAAATTCATAGTCTTAAATGCCCACATCAAAAAGACAAAGATCACAAATGAACAACCTAATGTCATATGTCAAGGAACTAGAAAAGGAATAGCAAACCAAACCCAAGGCTAGCAGAATAAAAGAAACAGCAAAGGTCAGAGCAGAACTAAATGAAATGGAAAATGAAAAAATAATACAAAGGATCAATGAAACAAAAAGTTGGTTCTTTGAAAAGGCAAACAAAATCAACAGACCAGGAATAGAAGAGACAGGACCCAAATAAGCTCAATCAGGAATGAAAAAGGAGATATTACAACTGATAGCACTGAAATACAAGACATCATCTGTGAATACTATGGAAATCTCTACACACATAAACTAGAAACCACAGAGAAAATGGACAAATTCCTGGAAACACACAACCTCCCAAGACTCAATCAGGAAGAAACAGAACTCCTGAACAGACCAGTAATGAGCAGCAAGATCAAAGCAGTAATAAAAAGTCTTCCAACAAAAAAAAAGTCCCGGACCAGAGGGATTCACAGCTGAATTTTATGAGATCTACAAAGAAGAACTGATGCCCACACTATAGAAATTATTCCATAACATTGAGAAGGAGGGAATCCTCCCTAACTCATTCTACAAAGCCAGTATCACCTTGATACCAAAGCCAGGAAAGGACACAACAAAAAAAGAAAACTACAGACCAATATCTCTTATGAATATAGATGCAAAAATCCTCAATAGGAGCAAACCAAAATCAACAACACATCAAAAAAATAATCCACCATGACCAAGAGGGCTTCATCCCAGGGAGGCAAGGATGATTCAACATATGTAAATACATAAATGTGATTCACCACATAAACAGAAGCAAAAACAAAAATCATATCATCTCCTCAACCCACAGATCCAAAAAGCTCAACACACTCCAAGTGAAAATTACTGATTTCAGGAATGTGAGGTTCTACAGCTCACCACAGATTCTACAGATATAAAAATGGTAAGGCATTATTATGAACAACTTTATGCCTATAAATTCAACAACTTAGAGGAAATGGATAAATTCCTTCAAAGACACAAACTTAATTAAGAAGAAATAATTTACATAGCCCTATATCTTTTAAAGAAATTAAAATTACAGTTTAAAAACCTCCCATATTTGCAAGAACAACATTTACCAAGCTAAACAAAACAAGAAGTCCACACCTACTCATAAAATACAGCAGTAAACATAGAACACAAAAAATAAAGAGATTTTAAAATGGTCAGAGAAATGACATAGAACAAAGGCCTGACAAACTGACAGCAGATTTCTCAACAGCAACCATTGCAACTAGGGTACAGTGGAATAATATCTTCAAAGCACTAAGAGAAAATTACTGCCAGCCCAGAATTGAATAGAACAGAAATAATCTGCCAAGAAATAAGGAGTTTTTCCAAAAAACTGAGAATTATTAAGATCTTAGAGTAAAATTAAGAATCCTTAAGTCCATACTATGCACAAATGTGAGCAGGAAAAACTCTGAACAAAACCCCATCCTTCAGGCAAAAAGAATCAGGAAATGGACCACAGTGGTCCAAAGAATATAGAAATCATCCTTGTTATTTTTTACAGTTTTCTCTCACCTCTTTGCCCTCAGGGTGGCACCAGTCATGCAGAAATGCATAGTGACAATGCTGGCAGCTAAAATTGAGAGAAATCTGTATGTCTGGCAGAATAACAAGGAAAGGAGCCTCTGGGAGCCAGAAAGTATGAGGGGAATACAGGAAAAGAGAGAGCCAGAGAATAGGTTTCCATAATTTTACATATGAACCAGCACAACCTCTAACTCACACACGAGGGAGACTCAAGGAAGCGCAGCAAAGGCTTTGAGAACTAAGCTAAGATATAACCTGTTACTAAAGCTCCAAACTAACTCATAAATGGTACATGGGTGGGAAAGACCCTAAGCAACATAGCAAAATTCTTGAAAACTAAACTGAAACTGGAAACACTATTCACAGAAGGTGGGAAAACTTGTGGTTTAGAACCTAAGCAGCTTGATTGCCTACCAAAACAAAAAATCAGCATTCTCCCAAGGATTTTTAACAGGACTTAGAAACTCAAATCATAACTCCAAAAATCCAGAAAATCAGGAAAATGTGAATCAAAACTGAGGGAAAAGACAATCGAAAGATGCACTGAATAGGACTAAACACTCTCTAAGTAATTTGTAAGGTTAGCATAAGTATATAAAAAACCAGACATGGATGGTAAGAAAAAGGAAAATTACAGGTCAGTGGTGCTCATGAAATAGATACAAAAATCCTAAACCCAAAATTAGCATATCAAATCCAAAAACAATTATCAGATAATAAATCATGACCAAATTGGGTTTTTTCCAGAAATTCTAAGTTAAATAAATATTAGAAAATAATGTAACTTACTACATTAGTAGCTTACATGATAAAGAACAAAAAAAAGGTCATATGACTACTTCAATTTAACAAAATTCAGCCTCTGTAGTAAGCTACTTCTAAAATGGTTCCCAATAATTCAGTCAAACAAAGGGCCCTCTGAAGACATTAAGGGTGTGCCTCAGAGGTCCTCTCAGTTGAATTATAGGGCCTCTAGGAAACTTAACAGCATTGTCCCTCAACTATCTCAGAAGGAACCCAAAGTAAAAAAGGGTTTATCTCAAAGAGATTTGTGGGGGTGATTATTATCCAATGAAATGAACCCCAATGAGTTTCATAAAAGACTTACACACTGCCAGGTTGGACCAAAAGAGACAGAAACAATACAAAATGAAAAAAGGCCAGACTCCCAAAATTCTACCAGCAGGTAGCAGACTGATAAAACTATACAGCTGCTAACCCATGCTACCTTTCACAAAAAAAGAAAGGATAACTCAGAGGCAGAATCAAGAGCCTAGAGGGCAGAGCTAAGAACCAGGAAGAATTACTCCTAGGCTTTGAGACCTTTCAAACAGCTTCTAACATTTTCCTACCTGAATTTCAGAATTGGTAGGGACCACTGACATCTCTGTGCCTCCTATTCTTCCCTCTTTAAAATGAAATGTCTATTATCCCATGTCTGTTCCACCATTGCATATTAGGTTTAGGGAAGAAGGGGGGTTAACTTGTATCTTTAATATCACAGATCTTCAGATTGAGTGGAACTGTGTACTCAAGGACCTATATTTAAGGAACTACACCCAGAAGCCTCATTCACAACTGGACCTGATTAGTTGACAAGATTCTGGACCTTAAGCTAATGCTGTAATGGGAAGAGACTTTTGGGGACCTGGGAAGGGAGGGACTGTATTTTGCATATGCAAGGAGCATGAGTCATTGGGGGCCAGAGGGCAGACTGTTAGGCTGCTTCTAAAATAGCACCTGATGATTCTCAACTCCTGTTATTCCTACCTTTGTGAAATCCACCTCCCCTTGATTTTAGCTGGGCCTGGGGACTCAATTTTAATGAATATGGCAAAAGTGAGAGGACATCACTTCTGAGACTACGTTACAAAAGATGTGACTTCCATCTTGTTTACTTTGTCTGGCTCTCCTTGCTTGTTTGCTCTGATGAAACCAGCTGCCATGTTGTGAGTAGCCCTACAGAAAATCCTACATGGCAAGGAACTAAGGCCCTCCACCCAAGACTGATGAGGAACTGAATCCTGCCAAAAGCCATATGAGCTAAGGTATCATTCCTTCCCTAGGCCAGCCTTGACTGCAGCCTTGTGAGAGACCTTGAGCCAGAAGACCCAACTAAGCCATGTCCATACTCCTTACCCACAGAAACTGTGACACAATAAATGCTTGTTGTTTTAAGCCACTAAATTTTGGGGTAACTTGTTACACAGCATAGAAAACTAATACAACATCCATTAATGCTGAAAACTCTCTGTGAACTTGAAATAAAAGAAATTCTTTGACCTGATAACAGGCATTAACAAATGAAGAAAACCTAACAGCACATATCACATAATGTAAATTAATATAAATACAATAAAATTCATTAAATGTATTCCCTTTAGAACCAACTCTTTGTTCTGGACATGGAAAAAAATAGAAAAAAAAAGATGAAGTGATCCTCCATTTCCTACACAAAATATATTAGGGGTAATTAAACAGTTGATATAGGAACAGCCTTTTTTCCTTTTTTAAGAGACAGAGGGGTCTTGCTCTGTCACCCAGGCTAGAGTACAATGGCATGATCACAGCTTACTGTAACCTCAAACTCCTAGGTTCAAGGGATCCTCCCACCTCAGCCCCCCGCCCTCACCCCCGGGAGTAGCTAGGACTCCAGGACTCTAGGCGCATGCCACAATTTTTCAATTTTTTATTTTGGTAGAGACAGGGTTTGCTATGTTGCCCAGACTGTTCTTGAACTCCTGGCCTCAAGCGATCCTCCTGCCTCGGCCTCCCAAAGTTCTGGGATTACAGGTGTGAGCCACTGTGCCTGACCTGCAACAGTCTTCTTTATAGAAAAATGTCATTAATCTATATAGAAGAAATTTAAAACTTAAACAATCACCATTTGGCCAGACATAATAACATAGTAGTTCTGGGCAAATGACTATCAATGACTGCTAAAACCGTTAGGTAAAAGACTAAAAAAAACTGTAACTGCTTCATGAAGGACATTCTTCACTAAATCTGGCTGGTTTGTTTTTAGGCAGAAGAGGATGTAACAGTACCACATGTATGGTGACTACAAGTTCAGTTTGGTGCCACTGCCTTGATTTGTGCTATGGTATCAGCAGTTTTATCCACCAGCACTTTTGCACTACCAGTGCAAATGTCAACAGAATGAAAATTCAAATAACATCTTAGTATTATGGTGAAAATAATTTAAACCTTGAAGATCTCCTGTGAGGGTCTGAAGGACCCTTCAGAGGTTCTGAAACTGTAATTTGAGAATCTCTATTTTAGAAATACTGCATGAGGGTCTGAAGGACCCTTCAGGGGTTCTGAAAGCATAATTTGAAAACATCTACTTTAAAGATACACAAATCAAAAGATATCTTGTATTTTCTTTAAAATAATTCAGCAGAAATGGGGGATGAGAGGGAGTTAACTGAAATAATACTGGCCTACAATGGTAATTGTTGGTAGTGGGACTTTTGTATACCATCCTATTTTTGTGTTTGCAATTTTGCATAATAAAATAAAATATTTTTCAAGGCATTGCCTTTAAAACAGGGTTTCTCAACCTTTGCACAACTGTCATTTTGGGCCACATAAATTCTTTGTTGTGAGGGTTGTCCTGTGCATTGCAGTATGTTTAGCAACACCCTGGCCTCTATCTATTAGAGGACAGTAGTTGCAGCCCCCCTTCTCCCAGCTATGACAATGAAAAAGTCTGCAGACATTGCCAAATGTCCCCTACGGAGCAAATTGCCCCCAGTTGAGAAGTCTTCTTTGAATAATGGTTGCTTGTTATTATTGGAAGCCTTAGCCTAGGCAAAACCACAAAACATTAGGAAAGCTGCAGGATATAAATATACAAAAGTCATTTGCATTTCTGTACACCAGCAACTAGCAGAAAATTTAAAAACAATACACATATCATTTACATTAACAACAAAAAGAAGGTATTGAATAATAAATTTATCAAAAAAAGTTCAAGACTTTTACGAAGAACATTATAAAACATCATCAAAAGACACTGAAGAAGACCTAAATAAGAGGCATACTATGTTAATTTCATAAAGATGGCAATCCTCCTCAAAACTACCCACAGATTCAATGTAGAGTTAAGCATGATTTTTCATGAAATCAGACAAGTTGATTTTAAAATACATACGGAGGAGCAAAGAGCTTAAAAATAGCTAAAATATTCCTAGAGAAAAATAAGCAGGGAGCTTGCCCTACTAGATACTAAGACATTTGTAAAATTATAGCAATTAAAACAGACTGGTATATGGCATGAGGATAAGCTAATAAACTAAATGAAGAAAGAGATCTCACTAACGGAATAATGCATACATGGCAACCTGATATTTAACCTAGCTAGTACTGCATGTCATTAGGGTGACAATCCCTGGGGATTGGTTCCAGGAACCCCCAAGGGTACCCAGTCCCATATATTAAGGGGTGTAATATTTGTATATAACCTATGCACATCCTCCCTTATACTTTAAATCATCTCTAGATTGCCTAATACAATACCTACAACATCACTTTATTCACATGGATTCAACCTAGTACTTGGAGTATGGCAAATTCAAGTTTGGCTTTTTGGAACTTTGTGGAATTTTTCCCCCCAAAGGTATCTGATCTGAGGTCGGTTAAATTTACAGACGTGGAACCCATGGATACAGAGGGCTGACTGTATTTCCATAGATAGTTCTGAGAAACTGGTCATCTATACAGAAAAAATTTGAAAATGGAACTGCACCTCACACACACAAAAATAAATTCCATATCGATTGATAAATTCCAGATTGACTGACATGAAATGAAATTTTTTTTAATTTTAGGGAAAAAAAATGGGAAACTATTTTTATGACCTTAGGGTAAGGATTTCTTTACAAAACACAGAAAGTTTAAACCATAAAGAAAAAGACTGGTAAGTGCAACAAGTTTAAAATTTACATTCATCAAAAGGTATTAAAAAGGAAGTTAAAAGACAAGCTACTGAGAGAAGAAATTTGCAACATACATATAAGAGAAAGGCTATCAAAAAGGAAAAGATAAACAGCCCATCAGAAAAATGGGCAAAGGTCATGAACAAGTATTTCACAGAAGAGAACCACAGATGGCCAATGAAAATATAAAATGCTCACACACACAAAAATAAATTCCATATCGATGATAATAGATTTTTAAATACTACTGATAAAACTACGGACAATAAATAAAACTCATGTGGAAAACTCTGAATTGATCAATTTGGGCATTAAACCTAAAAACCCTGAAGAAAATTTGAACCTTGAATACAAAAAATCAACTCAATGAATCCAAAAAAAGCTATTCTAATTCATGAACAGTGTATATTTCAAAAACTATTGGGAATAGGGACACCTTCAAAAATGCACATAGCTCCAAACCAAAAACAATCCAAATGTTCATCAATAGTAAAAATGTATAATAAATAAGCTGTATTAGGCTGGGCATGGTGGCTCATGCCTATAATCCCAGCACTTTGGGAGGCTGAGGTGAGAGGACTGCCTGAGGCCTGGAGTTCAAGACCAGCCTGAGCAACATAGTGAGACTCCATATCTACAAAAAATAAGAAAAAATTAGCCGGGTGTGGTGGCATGTGCCTATAGTCCCAGCTACTTGGGAGGCTGAGGCAGGAGGATCACTTGAGCCCAGGAGTTCAAGGCTGTAACGAGCTATGAGCGTGCCACTGCACTCTAGCCTAGGTGACAGGGCGAGATCTAGTCTCTTTAAAAAAAAAAAAAAAAAAAATTGTTGATAGCTTATACACCTCAACACAGATAAATCTTAAAAGATAATGTTAAGGGAAAAAAACTGACAGAACAGAACATAGACCACCAATCCCATTTATATAAAGTTCATTAACAGGCAAACACAACACAAAAAAAAAGAGAAAGGAAAAACATGACAAAGAAAGATCACAGATCACCACCAAGTAGTTTCAAATATTGCTACCATAATGCTAAAATTTGAGAATTTCAGTTTCCCTACTAAAGCTGTTCAAATCAGGTGCCCACTATGCTTCATTAATGAGGCGAACATTTCATGAGTTTAAGACTATCTCTGAGCTGGGTGTGGTAATGCATGCCTGTAGTCCCAGCTACTTGGGAGGCTCAGACAGAATTGCTTGAGCCCAGGAGTTCAAGGCTGCAATGAGCTAGGATTGCACCACTGCACTCCAGCCTAGGCAAGAGTGAAACCTCATCTTTAAAAACATAAAAAACAAAAAAAGATTATTTCTGCCCTAAACAAGCTTACCAGAGAATGTGTCGTAACATTAACAAAAGCCTATGATGCACCTAGTATGGTGTTTCATACTAGGGGGACAGGGCATATGCATTTAATAATAAAAATAATAATATACTACTAATAAATACCAGTCTTGAACTTACTGTATGCCAAGTGCTATTCTAAAGGCTTTATAATAATTTAAATTTAATCCTCACAACAACGCTATGAAGTAGATACTACTACCATCACCTCCAATGGGTACTATTATTATCATCCTAATAGTAAATAAAGATAATAGGTAAAGTTTTCAACCATTTCCTATATACTAGGCATGTGGCTAAGGGCTTTCTAGCCATTCCAACTTAGTTCTCACAACAACCCTAAGGAGTAGGTACCGTCATCATCCCTAATGGATACTATTACAGGAGTCCCTTATCCGCAGTTTTGCTTTCTGTGGTTTCAGTTCCCTGCAGTCAACCGCAGTCTTAAAATATTAAATGGAAAATTCCAGAAATAAACAATTTATAAGTTTTAAAATACATGTCATTCTGAGTAGCATGATGAAATCTCTGCGGTCTCATTCTGTCCAGCCTGGGGAGTGAATCATCCCTTTGTCCAGCTTACCCACTCTATACACACTACCTGCCTGTTAAGTCACTTAATAGCTGTCTGGGTTATCAGATCGACTGTTGTGGTATCACAGTGCTTCTATTCAAGTAACCCTTATTTTACACTTAATAATGGCCCTAAAGCTCAAGAGCAGTGATGCTGGCATATTGTTATATGTTCTATTTACTATTAGTTATTGCTGTTAATCTCTTACTGTGCCTAATTTATAAATTAAGCTTCATCATAGGTACGTACGCATAGGAAAAAACATAGTATAACAGGGTTCAGTACTATCCGCAGCTTCAGGCATTCACTGGGGGTCTTGGAACGTATCTCCTGTGGATAAGAAGGGACTACTGTGTCACCATCCCCATTTCCAGGATAAGGAAACTAAAGAACAGATGAGATAACTAAGACTTGGCAAAACCAAGTAACTCATTTAAGGTCACACAATTAATGAAAGACAGAGTTGGGATTCGAACCTATGTCTGCCTGACTCTAAAGCCTGTGGTTTACCCACTGTCATGCTGATTATTGTATTCAGTCTTCATAAGTCCTGAAAAGGTATATATAACAGGGGTTTAAAAGTACAGGTTCTGAAGACAGAAAGACCTGGGTCCGTATCCTGGCTCCACCATGTTCCAACTGTGGGACTGAGGACAAGCTCCTCAACCTCTCTGAGCCTCAAGTCCTTCAGCTATAAAATTGAGATGTTTGAGGTGCCTACGGGTAAATGTGAAAGTAAATATAAACACTAAATGAGATAAGGCGTGGAGCAAGCTTAGTATAGTGCCTGGCATACAACAAATGTTCAATAGATGTTGGATGATGCCATCATCATCACCATCTTCCCTGTTTTATGACAAGAAAATGGAAACAGAAAGAGGGATAGTATTTTATTCAATGTTAAAAAGCCAGTTTGTGTCAATGAAAGGTTTTATACGCAAGTCTACCCAGCTTCAAAGTCTGAACCCTCTTCCACTTGCGAAGCTGTCTCACGAAGGCACGGGAAGTGCATCCCAGACAGAGGGAAGCCTCAGGGAGATCTTCCTTTAGGAAAGGGAAACCCAAACTGAATGTTGAAAATGTAATTATGAGTTGGTCAGATGAAGAAATGAAGTGAGAGAAAAGTGTTGCAGGTAGAGGGAGCAACACAATCAAAGGAGCTGATATAGTAAACAGGGTGTCATATTTGAGTAGCTACAATTATTTCAGCGTGGCTAGAGCCCAGACTGTAATGGACAAGAAAATCTGAGTTCACACATGAAGCAAACAAAATATAGCATGATTTTGAGAAGTGGTTTTCAAAGTGAAATCTCCAGACCAGGAACATTATCACCTGGGAGCCTGTTATAAACACAAATTCTTGGGTGTATCCCAGACCTCCTGAATCAAAAACTCTAGGTCTTTTAAAAGGTTCTCCAGGTGATTCTGACGTACAGTTGATGTTTAAAACATGACTTTGGGCAATGATGGAATGTAATGGTGTTTTCAAAAACAATAAAATACAATAAAACCATTCCTTATTAGTCAGGTAATTCAGAAGAGGGGAGGACCATGATGCTCTGAATTTGTGTATATCTAGATAGGGTATAATACCCATGATATGCTTGGTTTTTCTTTGACAGCAATTAATCAATTTTATAGGTTATTCCACTTATAGATCAATTTGTCCTATGCTTTATCTTGTCAAAATACTCCAAAATAGGCTTACATTTTACATCTTAAAAAACTTTTTTTTTACAACAGAAGGATCTTCTAAATTTTATACCTTGCTATGGACTGAATATTTGTGTCTCCCCCACCCCCAATTTATTATGTTAAAACCTAATCACCAATGTGATGGTATTAGAAGGGGGGCCTTTGGGAGGTACCCTTATTAGTGCCCTTATAAAAGAGGCCTGAGAGAGACCCCTTACCCCAGCCCTACCACCATGTGAGGAACAAGAAGGTGCCATCTACGAACCAGAAAGCAGGCCCCCACTAGACACGGAATTTGCCAGTGCCTGATCTTGGACTTTTCAGCCTCTAGAACTGTGAGAAATCAATTTCTGTGTTTACAAGCTACCTAGTTTGTAGTATTTTGTTATAGCAGTCCAAATGGACTGAGACATACCCTAAAAGTATTTAAGTATCTAAGTGTTTTCAGAAACCATTATGATCCCCTCTTAAAAATTTTTATCATTTTTATAAATTTAACAAGACATCATAATCAATTTTTCTAAACAACATTGAAGTTTTGCAATTCTGTGAGGT
The DNA here is from genome assembly GCA_023783475.1 of Daubentonia madagascariensis. Taxonomy (NCBI): domain Eukaryota; kingdom Metazoa; phylum Chordata; class Mammalia; order Primates; family Daubentoniidae; genus Daubentonia; species Daubentonia madagascariensis. The sequence continues at coordinate 9,350,435 of JAKFHU010002004.1, read as the reverse complement.
TCACTTCTGTTTTCTTTGTTAAATCCAACCAAAATTAAATGTTCCCTCAAAATTAAAAGTACTCCACTTCCAAGCACTTTATATACCAAGGTTCCTTATGAGGTTTCATTTGAGAAAAGAGTGCCTTACTAATAAGAGAGTTTGAAAGCAATTGGTCTATAAGATAAAATTTAAGATCTTTCGCATAAAATATAAGGCCCTCAAAAGCCTGGCCCCCATCAACTCTCTCAAGCCTTATTTCCCACTACTCCCTGCCTGGAAATGAACTCTCTAGCAATACCAAACTGCCTATATTTCCTCATAAATACCACACTGTTTCTCATGTTTGTTAATTTGTTCATATTGTAACTTCCCAATGATTATTTCCTGGTTTGGTTTGGTTTTACTTATTTTTCAAAAATTATATTAGCTTGTGAGAAACAAATACCATGCTCTAGGGCCAGGTGGGACTGAGTTAATGTGACTTCCACTACACAGTGGGGAGGGCAGGGTCCATAAGTCAGACATAACAGGGAGTAATTGTTCCTTAAGTCCTTTTGAGCCCCCAGATGGGCCAGGAGTCAGGCCATAGAAGTTTTCTATCCTACCTCTTCCCTTAGATACTGTAAACCAGAGTTAGGGACTGGCTGTTCCCAGGAGTAATATCTCTTGGATGGCTCATTTGGCTAAGGAAAAGGAAAGACATTCTGGACAGTCAAGGAAGAACTACAGCACCTTAACCATGGGTCACCCAAGGAGCACAATATTCCAAGTCAAAATCAAATGCTCTTCCCTTTATCCGTTGAACTGTTATCTTTTAGGTCAATGGCTCTCAAATGGGGGGGGTAGGGGAGATTATTTTGTCCCCCTGGGGACACTGGGCAATGTCTGAAAACATTTTAATTTTTTAAAAATCTGTTTACTTTTTTTGCCCCTAAACATTATGTTGTAAAATGAAAACATTTTTGGTTGTCACAGTTCAGGTTGGGGTGGGAGTTGCTACTGGCATCTAGTGGGTAGAAGCCAGGGATGCTGCTAAACATCCCACAATGTATAGGACAGCCTTCACAACAAAGAATCATCTGGCCCAAAATGTCACACCAAGGTTGAGGGAACCCTGCTTTAGGTCTCAGCTTGGTATGACATCGCCCAAGAAGGCCTTCCTGAACACCCCAGACTGGATTAAGTACCTCTCCTTGGTTTTCCATAGTTCTTAACATTGCACTATATATGAATGTATGTCTCCTATTAGATCATATGCTCCTTTAGGGCAAAAACCTTTTATCTCCAGGGGCTAACACAGTGCCTTGCACATAGTAGGTGGTCAATAATGTAGCAGAGGCTGCTATCTGCCTATCCCAATATCTAATCTATTTCTCTTAGTAAAGGAAATCCCTACTCTCAGTTAGGCACATGGTCAATAAAGAACATATTTCCCTAGCTGGGCACCATGGTACACGCCTATAGCCCCAGCTACTCAGGAGGCTGAGGCAGGAGGATCACTGGAGCCCACGAATTTGAGGTTGCAGCACACTAAGATTGCATCTGTGACTAGCCATTGTACTCCAGCCTGGACAACATAGCAACATAACATTTCTAAAAATAAAATTAAAATAGAAAAGACTACAAGCCTTTCTTATAGTTATAAACGGCCATAAGACAAAGTTATGGCCAGGGGAAAGCAAGATGTACTACCTGCAAGATTCTAGGAAAAACCCTTAAAAAATACTAAATGCCCTTTCCTTTACAAACACCCCACCCCCACCTTGCTGCTTAGAATGTAGATGAAATGACTTGAGCTCCAACTTGGACTATAGGGACGATAGAGCCAAAAGCTGGAAACAGCCTAGATGCTGGATGACCACAAGTGGACAAACCAGCCCTGGTCCACCTTCTTTTACTGAACAGCCGTTATTTCGAAATCTTTGATATTTTGGATCTCTATTATTTCTAGAGAAACCTAACCCAAATTAATAAATGATCTAATATCCAACTTCTACTTTTTGTTACCTATTGCCATATTCTCCAAGAAAAGTATAAACGTTGCCTTATTAATTCATCTGCTGCTGCTTCTCAGTCTTCACTGGCATACTTTGAAATGCAATGTTTCCTCAGCTCTGTTTTCCTTTCACAGCCTGTTTTACTCAGTCAATTGTATCCCTTGTTTATTCAATTCCTCTTCTCCTGCTAAGGGGTCTGAGCCATTTATCTCTTCAATTTGACTTATAAAAGAAGCCACAACTCCAAAAGCATTCTTCTTAGGTAGTATTTAGCAAATAGATTTATAAAGATTGGTTTAATGCCTTCACAAAGAGAAGTAATCACAAGTTCCCAGACTTGTTCTCTGGTAACTTCATGGAAAAAAATATATATGTATTATTTAATAAATTCTTCTGGAATATTTCAGTCTGAGCTAGCAGAGCTCAGGTAATCCTAGTTTGCATGCTATTAAAGTGCTCATAATTTTTGTGAATAGTCTATCATTCTCTTAACTTGCTCATAATATTCTTGTTATCCTTAAATTTCAGAAAATTTTCAAGTGGATATTTAATTATTTTTCTGTTAATCCTGTAAGACATTATAGGAATTTTAAATTTCCAAACTGACAAAGATTCTTCGCATGGCCAAACTTTAGTTGGGCTCCTGAACCTTCTCCAGGCCCATCTGTGTACTTCTTTATGAAATCCCGTTTTAGCAAAGAAGCCTGCTAAGTCAGTTCAGCAAGAACCCCCTACCCTCAATATCTTATCACCTTGAATATCTGATAAGGTTCCTCATCCTCCACCGTCCCCCAGGTGATGTCATATCACCCTGGTCTGTTTGTAGCAAGAATCCTGGTAGGTCAGTTTAGCCAGAATCTCCCTTACCCCTGATGTTTCCTCTTAGTAATTTTACATTCACTGACCCTACACTGCTCCTTGGCGATAAACCCCACTTGCCCATGCTATATTCAGAGTTAAGCCCAATCTCTCTCCCCCATTCCAATAGCAGTTAAAAAACCTTTTTGCATTATCTTCACTATTTATTTAATCTTTCTTTGTGCTAAATCTAATGTCTAGCTAGTTTTTTCTTTGCTTTACTTATTAGAAGCTGTAGGGTGTCAGTTTTCATGTTCTTATTTGTTCTCTTGTACTTAACCACTGCTATTATATTTTTCATTCTAACTTATTTGTGCTTAATAGTTGCTATGTCCTTCTTCTGCTCCAAGGGTAGGTAACAACTCTTCACTGAATTGTATTATACTTGTGATTCCTATCCTTGTTCTGTTCAAGGGCTACTCATACTATTCTGCTTTTCTGGCTTTGCTCTTTTGACCTAGCAAACTTGATTTCTGTTTGTTCCAGGTAATTTTGTAGTATTGTAATGAGTTTAACAGCAGAAATAACTCTGTACACTCTAGCAAATTCCCACAAGTTCTCTGATGGAGATGACTAAAATTCCACAAAAATTCCATAATCTGTGAGAAGAGGGCAATGTAAATAGGCTCAAACTTTACTTCTATTTCCTGCTCAAAATATTTGAGGAGCTGGAGCCTTCCACTTTTCTGTAACTGGACTGACCAGGGAAGCAAGAGGTGCCACCCTGACTGAAAATAATTGGAAATTTCTAAGCAAAGCAAAGGAAAGATTAACTTTCATAGTTAACAAAATAAGGCAAGCAAAACTTTGAAGGCCTTTCTGACATCGCTATCTTCAACAACTTCTATATATGTTCTAGGCCATCTGGTGACATCGTCAAACCTTCAAGGCTGCCTAAATATTTTAAGTATTGTAATACTAAATAATACCAAAATAAGTATTAAAATACTTACTTTAAATAATTTTTCCAGAATAAAATGTTTATACAAAGGGAAAGACACAAAGGATGACTGACTTTGGGCTATAAATCCCTTATTGTAATGAACATGGAATATTCATAACTTGATTTTAATAGAATAATTTTGTATGTTTCTGCCTTATCCCCTAATTGGCAGTTTTTGAAAGTAGGGATTTAGTCTTAAAAATTCTTAAAAATACTAGGAAGTATAGCCTAGTTTAGACCCATCTCAACTAAAGTGGCTCTGCTCTTATTTGTCTTATATTGGAATTCTGGGTAAGACTTTCTTTCAGTAAGGGGTTCAAATGTTATTTTGTTTGTAAGTTGTTTTTAAGTTTAAAAAAACAATTGTACCCTATCAGATAGACTAAAATGACAATACCAAGTGTTGGCCAAAGATGTGAGGCAACTAGAGCACATTCATTTATAGTACAGCCATACATGAATGATATAGACACTTTGGAAAACTGTTAGAAAGTATCTGTTAAAAAAAATACATACACACACACACACACACACACACATATATATATCTTATTATCTAGCAATTCTACTCATTGGTATATACCCAAAAGAAATGAATGCTTATGTCCACCAAAGTAATTAATATACAAGAATGTATATTAGCAACTTTATCCATAACAGCCCCAAAACTGGAAAAAACCCAAATGCAAAAATCTTAGACAGACACTGGTAGGTTCTACCCATGGTTCTGATGTGTAATTCTTGACAAACCATAGAGCCTTACTGGGCCTCCATTCCATATACTAGAATGCTAAGTAAGGCCTCTTTGCCTTCTAAAATTCATTAATTAATAATTTCCTCAGTCTTATGTTTACCTTAAACATAGTAAGTATATATGCAAAATGATCTCTTCCTGATTGGCACCAAAATTCAACTTTACCATATCTTTTTAATCCCTATTTGGAGAGACTGGAGGTCTCGGGCCAACTACAAGCACAAAGAGAAAATACTTACCTAGGAACACAGGTGATTAAAAATCAGTTATAGTCTATCATCTGGAAAAAACAATAAACTGTGATAAGAGGAGCTAGAGCTTTAATTTTCTTTGAATCAACAAAAATAACCTAGAGCCACTGTAGTGATGACACCTAATAACTTATAAGTAATCAATAACTGAAAGCTAGGCATACGCAGGCAGCTGTTCCTTTGAGATTATCTACATGAAGAATCAATATTTACTATACAAGTTCTATACATTGAAAAAAATCAAGGAGATATTCTTTGGTAGAACAAGCACGAAACACAAGGGAAGTAAACTGCTTTTTCTTTTTTTTACAGGGGTTATATATTACTTTGATAAATGGAAAAAGACAAAAAATAAAATAAAATTTAACTATAGCCAACTTTTCTTCATGAGAAGACACTACCTGAATTTAACAGTGGCTTCTACTTTTATATCCTCATTCCAGGTATATAAGTCATCAAGTCAGGTTATCAGATCAAGTTAGGGCACCCTAGTTGTGAGAAAGGAAGCAAAATGCCAAAATCATTGTTTTAGAAATGTTAGAATCTAAGAAACTTCTCGTATGGATGAGGCTTCCAAATTTGGGAGATTCTCTAGCCTTTTGCAAAAAACAAGAGAAGACACATCCATCAGATGACAAAAGAAGTGCTACATATAGCAAAATGCCATGGGAAAAAGCACTAGCCCATTTAGACCAAGGCATGGATTCTAATTCTGGCCTTGCCATCAAAATTTGAGCAAAGCATTTTAATTTTTCTGTGACTCAGTCTTATCTGTAAAATGAAGGGATTAGGTTAGATAATGCCTTTATTTTTCTCTATCACTAAAAATTTCAAAATGCTTGTAAGTCACTATGTGCTCACCAACACAATAGATACACTTCCTGACATTAACCTCAATCCATACAAAAGCCAACTATCCTTAGTAACACAAATACCTAGAAATTAGACATCAGAAGCCTCTAAAACTGGATGTTATTAAGTTCTGAGGTCAGTGAAAAAGACCTTTCACTGCCTCTAAAATTGGGTTTGCATCCATCAAACAAATAAAGAGGACCACAATATATAAATGAACAAATGAACTAAACAAGTGAAAGGGTCTATAATGAATTGGTAGAGAATTAACAAAAGAACTCACCAATGAAACTGTATCTGTTCCAGAAAAGGTCTTCAGTCTCACACATATACATACATATATACATAAAACACACACATATATATCATTATCAGCTGAACACAGGGTCAAAATAAAAAACATAACTTCTACTCACTTTGACAGAGACACTCCCCCAGCTTTCCCAATCATCTCTTCATGGTGCAATACTGAGTGGTTCCATGGAATATGGAGGAACTTTAAGAGTGTTCTCATCCACCGCTCAGGATGTAAAACAAGTTGTTCATAGTGAACCAACATGCATTTTTTATAACCAACTTCCATACACTGGTTATACATGGTCTCTATAGCACGATTCCACTTGGTCAAACAGTCCCTATAGCTATTCAGATCAAATCCAGCTATAGTAACTTTTCGAGAAATCATCGAATGTACTGATGCCCGGCCATCTCGGACCATCAGGAGAAATTTGGCATTGGGGAATAACCTAGCAAGGTAAGTTAAGGATTTCAGAGCGAAAGGATCTTTATTACATAAATAAGGGGCTGGCTCCCCATGTTTAACAATGATTTCTAGTAAGAAGGCTTGCATGGCAGAATCCAGCACTTCATCAGTGACACCAGCCTCATCCAAGCGGATCTTCTCTTTACTCGACCGTGACCACATCTGCTTCAGGGCCAGGATTCGGGGAATGACCCTGGTTTCCTCTCCACAGCGAATGTCAGGATGTGCATCTAGCATGGCCCTCATGAGTGTGGTTCCACTCCGAGGCACACCTCCAATAAATATTAAAGGCATATCTTTGTGATAGGCAAAGGTTTTGTTGGCTTTGATGTCCAAGACAGTTCTCACGGTGGTCTTTGTGCTCTCCAATTTGACTGGTTGGCTACGTTCCTCTATCCGATGATGACATTCCATGGCATGCTGGCCCAAGTAAAACACAGTCACAGAACTAATCACCAGACATGCCAATAGTAAATTCTGCTTCAGTTTTCCAACCATCTTGATGTGGTTATCTTGTTATTAAACAGATATTTTGCTCAAAATGATTTTCAGAAAATGTTCAGGCCATGGAGATTCTACTTCAGAAAGATGATCAACATCTAGTAGGAAAAGGAAAGCTATTTTATCATCTCATTAAGATTGTTTACAAATTATCACCAATTATCATCATGCATTTTAGCTAGAAAGAAGTTGAAAGTAGTCATTTCCCCAAGTATACGTGCTGTATTAGTCAGAGTTCTTCAGAAAAACAGAACCAAACCCCTGTATTCGTTGGGGTTCTCCAGAAAAACAGAACCAATAGGGAGGGCAAGGCAAACCATTAAGACTGGCAGATTTGCTGCTGGCGTGAAAGGGAGCTTTGATATTCCTGAAACACAGTATATACAAATTTGAGCAAAAATAAATCAATGTTTATAATCAGAAACAGCTTTTCTTAATGCCATAATTCTGAAGCTATGTACCTGGCACAAAATGGAAAAATTAATAAAAGTATATCTATCAGTGAGTCAAGCAAATATTTAATATGCCCAAGCATGTTTGGAGTACAACCCAAGGCTGATCGGTAGTATTCAGATTTGCTTCATCTCTAAGCAGTCTATCTCCACATCCTAATATAAAGAGAAATTACAGAAGAAATATAAAATACAACTTCCAAATCTTTAACAGATTCAGTTTATTCATCCCACAATTTATCTAGGTGCTACAGACCAGATACTTAGGCGTGACTGAGGATAAACTTTGAAAAGGACAGCAGTGCAGTGACCTCTGCTCTTGGAAAACAGTCTTTTGGACACACAGACATGCAAACAATGACAATAAAGTATGATCAGTGCCTCAGTAAAAATATGCAAAGGGACAATGGGAACATAATGAAAAGGAGCACATAGTCTACCCGAGGAAGCTGTAAAAGCTTTATAGAAAATGGGAGGGAGGGTTATTCGAAGGAACTTGTGTGCAAAAGCACAAAGGCAAGACAGAACACAGCATAATTAGGTGACAGGAGTAGTTCAGGACAGCTGGTGTACAGGGCACAAAGAAAATCGTGTACATACATGTCTGTGATCCAGCCCTCAGAAGGACAGATAAGATTTGGACACATGGAGCATTCTAAACTGCAGAAACACTATGACAAAAGACAAGGGTGTGTAAAAGCAGAGGCACGTATGTGAAACTATTGGAACTGCTAGTTTAGCTAGAGTAAGGGTATACTACTGGGAAGCAGACAACAACCAGAATATACCTAGACCAAAAAAATGTGCCCTGAATCCTCAGAAGGCAAGTATGATTGCAATTTTATGTGTTAACTTGGCTATGGTGTCCAGTTCTTTGATCAAACACCAGTTTAGATATTGCAGTGAGTCCGTGTAAGGCTACTCCCACCTTGCCATGTACCCACTCAGTAGGTACAGAGGTTCTCCAGGGCAGGGCAAGGCCTTAGGACTGACAGCTTTACTGCTGGGGTGGAAGGGAGTTTGCTGAATTTGGAGTGGTGAATAACACTCATGACCAGCTGCACCGTCAGTGTAAGTGATGTACCAGGTGGTAGGTAAGCAAGAGGGTAAATAGCTCTAGTAGGCTGAGGTTGCAGTCATGGTTGGGGCAAGTTTGTGGCCAACCCTGAAGCTGCACACAGGCACAGAGGAGATGTGAAAGGACTGATTGGAAAGTAAAAGTAAGGGCAGATCTGAAAACTGCCTGAACTTTGAATGTGCTCCCTTACCCACACACAGATCTACTGGCAGAGGACAAAAACCTGACTGGCTCAAGATGTCTGAGCGCAACCACTGTCCAAGCAATGGCTGACCACTGATTGCTAAGCTATGCAGATAGGGAGGTAACCCCTAGAAAACCATGCTTAAAAATGAAAACAATTATAAGAGTATGTACTGCGTGTGTGTTTTTATATACTTTATTTAAATATATATACTTTATATAGATACTTTATTAAAAAGTTGTTTATATATAAACAATTCTAAAAGTGTGTGTATATACTATATATATATACGAGCAAAAACATCAGCATATGCTTATATGAAATGTCTACACGAGGCCAACTTTATAGAGACAGAAAGCAGGGCATAGAAACGGATTTAACTGCAAAGAGGCATGAAGGAACTTTTTTCAGTGACTGAAACGTTCTAAAACTGGACTGTTATCACAGTTGTACAACTCTATAAAATTTACTAAAAATCACTGAATTTGTACCCTTACAATAGGTGAATTTTATGGTATATAAATTATACCTCAATACTGCTGTTTTTTAAAAAAGAATATATTACTAGAAAAATATTTTGATAGTCTCAGTAGGTTACACCAACCAAGATCTGGGTGTTGTTAACTCATGTATTCAATCCTTCAGTCACTCATTCAATATATGTTTGAGCATACAGTATTGTGCCGGGCACTATGTACAACTTCAATAAAGAATGACAGAGTGAGACTAGGTTGAGATTAAAAGATCGGCTTAATAAGAAAGCCTGCAAAGAAAAAAGCACTAATTAAGACAATTGGTAGCAATATAGCACTGAAATGTCTATCTAGTGTGAACTAAAATTAAATAAAAGGCTTCCTCCCAACTGGTTGACTGAATGGACCCCCTCCTGGCCAAGAGCATATCCTAAAACTAAATTGTCTGCCACGAGGAGGAGGTCAGACATGCCTCACCATACCCCCCTCCCTTCTTGGAGATAATCTGTGTAACTCATCAACAGGCCTCAGGCTATGCAAGACAAACCTGCAGGTCCCCGATTTACACAACAAATATATGTCCCGTGACTTGTCTCTTATGGAAAACATTCCAAGCCTTTAGACAAAGCTTCATTTTTTAACCAATTACAAGTCAAGGAGTCTTTAAACCCACCTATAACCTGTAAGCCCCCCCCCCCGTTTGGATGGCCCCCCCCCCCCCCCCCCCGTTTGAGATGGCCCACCTTTTCGGGCCAAACCAATATATGCCTTCCATGCATTGATTTATGACTTTATCTGTAACCCCTACCTCCCTAAAATGTACAAAACCAAACTGTAACCCAACCACAGCAAGTCCACTTGCTCAAGGCTTCTTGGGTGTGGCTCCGGGTCATGGTCCTCAAATTTGGCTCAGAATAAACCCCTTTAAAATTATTTTACAGAGTTCGGTTTCTTTTCCGTCGACAGTAGAAAACTGTATCCATTACATAGAAGATACACTTAAGATGTCATCCCAATATTCAATTTAAAAGGGGTTGAGTGGACAGAAAAGGAAACAATGGTAAGAAAAGAAAAGAGAGTAACACAGAAAACAGAGAAGAGTCAATCCTTGAATAATAACAATTGAAGAAGCTAAAACTATATTACAAGTACCAAAAAAGAAAAATTTCCTAAACTGTGAACAGACACTGGTCTATAGATGAGAGGGCCTATATTTCAAGCAAAACAAATGACAACAGACCCAATCTGAACACATCCTGGCAATTTCAAGTATAAAGGAAATAATTCTGCAGGCTTCCAAACAGAAAAGGAACAAAGGACCAAATAACAAGCTGGGCATTAGATGTCTCTACAACATTAAATACTTGTCCTCTGATTTCCTTGTGTGTGTGTATGTATGTGTATGTGTGTATATGTGTGTATATACATATACATATACACACATACACATACACACCCCTTTATTTTTCAGATTTGCTGTAATGAACATGTGTACATTACTTCTCTAACTGGGAAAAGATAAATCAATATTTAAAACATAGCAGGAACAGTCTTTCTTTTAAAATGGCATTTAGACTAAGATCTGAAGAATGAGTAGGAGTTAGGTAGAGTGAAGGGAAGAGCAGCACTCCAAGAAAAAGTATGTGCATATGCAAAAGCCCTGTAATGGCTTTTTAAAGCTTTCAAGAAGCAGGAAATAATAGGCCAATGTAGCTACAAGGCAGTGAGGAAGAGGGCAAATGGGTGAGAGGCAAAAAAAATGGGCAGGGGTCAGATCATAAATCTTGTGGATCAAGTTAGAGATGAAATCTGATGATAGATGTAAGTAGATGTCATCAATTTAAAGATTTCAAGCAGGGAGTTATTTGATCCAATTTAAGTTTATAAAAGCTCACTCTAGCCAAAACAATCTTAAAAAAGAATAAAGTTGGAGGATTCACACTTCCCAATTTCAAAACTACAAAGCTACAGTAATAAGACAATGCAGTACTGACATCAAAATGGACACACAGATGAATGGAATAGAATTGTGAGTCCAGAAGTAAGTGGACATTTATGGTGAACTGACTTTTGACAATTCAATGAGGAAGGAACAGTCTTTTTAACAAATGGTGCTGAGATAACTGGATATCCACATGCAAAACAATGAAGTCGGGTACCTACCTTACACCATTCTCAAAAATCAACTGAATATGAATCACAGTCCTAACTGTAAGAGCTAAAACTATAAAACTCTTAGAACAAAACAGATGTGTAAAATCTTCGTGGCCTTGGGTTAGATAATAATTTGTTAGACACAACACAGAAAGTACAAGCAACAACGAAAAAATAGATCAACTGGATTTCATGAAAATTAAAAACTTTTGTGCTTCAAAGGATACCACCAAGAAAGTGAAAGACAAACCAAAAAATGGAAAAAATTTTGCAAATTATATACCAAATGAGGAATTTGTATCTAGAATATATAAAGAACAGTTACAATTCAACACTAAAAAAACAGGTAACAATTAAAAATTGGGCAAAGGATCAGAATATATATTTCCCGAAAAAAATATACAAATGGTCAATAAGCACAAGAAAAGATGCTCAACATAATTAGTCTTTAGGAAAATGCAAATCAAAACCACAATGAGATACCTCTTGACACCCATTAGCTGACTACAATCAAAAAGTCAGGCAACAACAAGTGCTGGCAAAGATGTGGAGAATTAGAACCCTCATACACTGCTGGTGGGATTGTAAAATGGTGCAGCCACTTTAGAAAACACTTCAGCAGTTCCTCAAAACGTTAAACATAGAGTTACAACATACAGTGATCAAGCACTTCTACCCAAGAGAACTGAAACAAGTGCCCACACAAAAACTTATACGCTCATAACATTGTTATTGCTAGCCAAAAAATAGAAACAACCAAAACGTCCATCAAGTGATAAATGGATAAACAAAATGTGATATACAATGCAGTAGTATTCAGCCGTAAGAAAAAACAAATACATGCTACAACATGGATGAACCTTCAAAATAGGTTAAGTGATAGAAGTCACTCACAACAGACCACATATTATATGATTCCATTTATATTAAATGTCCAGAATAGGCAAATCTGTAGACAGAAAAATTAATAGTTGCCTGGGGCTTGGAGGGAGGGGGAAGATGAGGAGTAACTACTAATAGGTATGTAGTTTCTTTTTGGGGTGATGAAAATGTTTTAAACCCAGATTGTGAAGAATTTTATGGTATGTGGATTCCATCTCAATAATACTTAAAAAAAAAACAAAACACCAAACACTTATTAGAATGGTTAAAATAAAAAATACAATGTTCCTAACACAAAGAAATGATAAATGCCTGTGGTGATGGATACTGCAATTACCCTGATTTGATTAATTCTCATTGTATGCCTGTATCAACATATCACATGTACCCTATAAATATATACAACTATTATGTACCCATAATAATTAAAAATAAATTTTTTTTAAAAAGCAAGGAAAAAATACTGTTAACTGAAATATAAAGCTTTTTTCTTTCTTCCAGTGTCTCCTTCTCAACTGTCTTGGTGTTTTTAATTTGCTACTTAATGTCATTCTAAGTAAAGAAAAATGAAAATGTTAAATGATTAACATTTAATTAATTAATTAAAAATTTAAAATATTGACAATACAAAGTGCTGATGAGGATAAAGAGCAACTGGAACTCTCACACACTGCTATTGGGAATGTACAGTGGTAGACACATCCACTCTGAAAATGAGTTCGGTAGATTCTAATAAACGGAAACACACACCACACAACCCGATAATGGCACTCCTGAGCATCTATCCTAGAGAAATGAAACTTATGCTCACGTAAAACCCACACATAAATGTCTATAGCAGCTCTAGTCATAATCACCAAAACCTAGAAACAAACCAAATGTCCTTTAGTAAGTTAATTTGGATAAACTGTGGTATATCCGTTGCTGAAATACTACCCAGCAATAAAAAGGAACAAACTCTCAATTCATACAACTTGAATGAATCTCAAAGGCATTTTGCTGAGTGAAAGAAGCCAGTCTCAAAAATTATTCCATTCATAAAACAGTCTCGAAAAGACAAAACTACAGATCAGTGGATGCCAGTGGACTGTGTGACTATAAAGGGATATAATACAAGGGCATTTTCTGGGGTGATGGACGTGCTCTGTATTGTGATTGTGGTTGTTGTTACATGAATCAATATATGTACTAAAAGTCACAGAACAGTGTACCAAAAAAGATAATTTTACTATATAGTAATTTAAAAAAATCTTTTAATCAAGTGAAATTTGAGGGAAAACATGGGGGGAAGAAGAAGATAGATGATAGGAAAGGACCAAGAATAGGAGAGTCTGTGATCCTAAATCTTCCAATTAGTAATGTTTCTGATCAAACATTATTTAGTGGTGACAGATTCAGTGATAGGAATACATGAAGTAAATAATGGGTTTACTGAGAACAGTAGAGAAATGAACCTAGAAAAATGGTCTCATGGTTTCCGTCTTATGAACATCATTTAAATCTGAACAAAGCAAACTAAACTCACTTAGTGAATCAAAGAAGTGTTCTTGGGGTGCAATACTCTAATAATGGTTGATTTCATTTTAGACAGTTGTACAGGAATGATTCCTCTAGTACATTCCATTTTTTAAGGGGAGGGGTTGCATAATGCACAGTACCTGAGAGAAGTAATCACTAAGAAATCACCCTGAAATGGCAAAGCTTTTTGATAAGATTTTGTACTATCCGTATTTTAAATTACACTTAACTTGCCAACCTCTGATACATGTCAGAATCCAATAGGTGACAAATGACTCAACTTCTTTCAAAAATTACCTTAGCAACAATTTAAAATTCAATTGTACAAAAACAAGATAACTATCCCTCTGAAATCAGAGCTACAAAATATTCACCAATCAAAAGTTGACATGACAGATCTCGAAGTTCCTAAAGCAGCAACCAACAGTATCTGATACCCTCTAACAACTTACCATTAAAATACCCCAAATTCCCATTAAAACACATAAAAAGACTAAAACTGGAAATATATTTTTAATGCATTTCCTTGTCCAAAAACATATTTGCAAATCGTTTAAATGGCTGCATAATACTTCACTAAAAGGATTTTCCAGCATTTGGCCAATCCTATATTATTTATTTGTTTTTAAATTTTCATCACTGTGATATATTACTATAATAAATATTCTTATATGTACAAACATCTTTGCACACATGATTATTTTCTTAAACTAAATTTTAGAAAAGGAACTGCTAGGTCAAGGGGGGTGTGTGTACTTGATTTTAAAGTATTTAATACATATTTGATTCCTCTCTTGCTCACACCCTACATTCAAATGTGACAAAAAATTCTACTGGCTCTACCTCCAAAATACAGTCAGAATCTGACCACTTCTCAACACATCCACTGCCACCACCAGCATCTCTCACCAGGATTATTAACAGGTATCCTTTCTTCTACTTCTGTCCCCTGGAGTCTATTCTCGACTCAGCAGCCAGAGACATCCCTTTAAAACGTAAGTATCATGTCATTCCTCTGCTCAAAATGGTCTTTAAAAGGCTTATTTTAAGACATCTAACAGTAACTCCGTGTTAAATTTCTCTGCCACTTTTTCTGCTGCTTCTGTCAGGAAATCCCTACAGGCATCCAAAAAGTAGCACTGATTGAGGCCAGGCTAATAGATGAGCACCCCAAACAGTAGTTTGTTGTTCACAGTAAAGTAATTGAGAAGGCACCTCTTAACCTTAGAGGTTTCATAAGGACGCAGATGAAGGCAACTCCCTTTTTACTAAGAGATAATTGAGGGGAAGAAAACCCTGCATATATTCAAGCATCTTGATAGTTGTCAACTGACACAACTCGGGGTGATTTTTTTCAAGTTTTCATTTCTGCTGTATTTTAAATTAAACATTGTCTCCCTTAGCATATGTGGCGGGGGGAGTATGTTCTATAGCCCCTTCAAGATGTCTGAAAGCAAGTAAGTAAGATGGTGATCAGAGGCCTTGTAAGAGATACTAAAAAGGAAAAGAAGGGGATTTTGCCTTCTCCAAAAACATTCTCATTATTTTTCACTAAGCTCATGCAGCCTAATTTTTTCTCTTTGGAGGTTTCTTAACTTGGAGAATCATAGAACCATACAGGGTCAGGGTCAGATGATCTAAATGGGGTCTTTAGATCACCTAGGTCCAATGCTCTCATTTTACAGATGTACAAACTGAGGCCCAAGTAGCACATTCTCCTCACCACTTCTCTAAATCTTACCTATTCTTCAAAGGTTACTTTTCATTTTATCTTCTATATTTTACTTAATCAAAAAATGTTAAGTGCCTGAAGCCCAGATTTCTTGTCTATGTTCCATCCTCTACCACAACACGCTTAGCAGAGCACCAGCTAGCTCACAGTATATACTGAGCCTCCCAAAAGCATCAGTTGACTAACAAAACTGGGAAGTACCTTTCTCTAGATCAAAGATGCTATAGAGCTTGAGGTCTCTACTCACGCCTTCATACTGATTCTTCTCAAATTCTTGAAAAACATAGCCTTTTGATTTAAGAAGTACAGTAAAAGCTGATCTGACCATTACCCTTATACATTCAACCACTGTAGGCATGCAAGTGTGTATACACACACACGGGCCTCTTTCCATTACCTTTAAACTCCACTCCACTGTATTTTCAGACAAGCAGGATCAATATTTTCTCAACTAGGACATTTACAGAGCTATGGCTGATCTAGAAAGAGCACTAGAATGTTCAGTTTCATTTTTATCTCCACGGGAAAGAAAAGGCATTGAAACACTGCAGTAAACATATCTGAGAAATCACTATTAATAGGACTGCTCTTTCCCAGCAGGCCAAATGAAACAGACTCCCAGAAATAATGCTTTGGAGAAGAGAGTACTGACATTCTATTTCTATACTTAGATCTTTGCAAATTTTATAAAGATTGCTAATCAAAAACGGCACCAGTCAACAAAAGTAGGAGTATAGAGGTTGGCAGTCAGCAAGGCCATGCCCAACACTTGGTGCACACACACAGGCCCAGGCACATGCACTCAAGAGCACACTCACCACGTCTTGCTGTTTCAATCAGGAAAGTCTGGACCTTACAATTCTAGGTCCAAAGAGATGCTGAGGAAATATCCCAGCAAAAGATAAATTACAGGAACATAACAATCCCCCTGAAAACTTTCTTTCCTTTGTTAATCATTAGCTCCTTGCTTCCCAAGCCCGTTCATTATGTCAACCAACGTGGCAAATACCGACAGCCAATGCCACTTTGCCAACCGTCTAAATTCCAGTCTAGATCGGGTTTCTCCATTTACTTCTAGCTTGTTAGCAAAAGGAAAAATAATTCTATCACATGCTTGAACTTGCCAGTGAATAAGTGTGTCCAGAGATTAATTTTGAATGACAGCTTTACCATGGGGCAGAAACTTCAAATCTGACCCAAATGAAACCATTGTTGTAAGACCCATCCTTATGTCAGCTCATGGCCAGAGCACCAACATGGGGACACCTTTTCCTAGCTGCACATTAGGGGCTGGCATTAGACCCACTGACAAGTAGCAAATGGCAAGAAGAATATGGTATATACAGCTGACAATCTTTGTAAGTCAGCTGGGACTTACTTCTTAAAAGCAGTATACTTCAAAAAACCCAATGGTCAGGAGGGAAAAGAGGTAGTCAAATATTAATGTTCAGAAATTGGACCTGATGCCTGGAGCACTAATGGAGACAAGAGCACAAGTTAAACTCAGGCATAATATTTTTAAAAGTTCAAGTTAAATGTAATGATGTCTGAGATTTGCTTCAAAAATACCTGAGGACAGGTGGAGGGGGGATTATATATGAAATGAGACTGCTATGAGTTAACTGTTGAAGCTCAATATAATCATCTCTATTTTTGGATTTTTTTGAAATTTTTCATAATAAAGAGTTAAAATGAAATAAAACAAAACAAAAAGTTTAAGTTACCAAGTTATAACATTCTCAGACCTATAAATCAGAAGGTCATTGTTGGCTAACCTATTCCTCTTCTAGATTCTTTAAGCTCGTGTTTATAATCTGTTTAAACTATCCATGACAAGGAACACAAAGTAAATTTGCTCAAATTATACACTTTCATTCAGTAACCAAGTTTACGCCATTTTTCTATCAACTTCATAACTTTTTTTTTTTTTTTACAGTTCTGGTCTTTTATTTTTTACACCTATTATGCCATGAATTTATAGGAAATAGGTTCCAGAAGCCCAGCTCCTTTCCACTGGTTCTCACAAAGTGTGCTTCTCTGGGTGGAGCAGGCTGGAACGTCAGTGGAACACAAGTACCTTTCTCTTTGCCTTCCTTCTTTTTCTGATCATTTTCCTTCACACGTTTCAGGAAGCTATCTTGGCTCTTAGACTGCTTAATATGCTCAATATGCACATTAATTTTCTTGGCAAGAATCTTGCCCTTGTTTTCTCACAACAATGCCAACAGCGTAATGGGTAATGTTTTAGACTCCTCCAGTTTTGCCATGGTAACATTTGTGGGGCATTCCTTTTTGAACAGTATCCATTCCCTAGATGTCCACATATCACCTTTCTCATACATTCCATGTTTTCTAAAAGGCCTAGAGAACATATATTATTAGGTGCCTCACCTCTTTCTCTTTGTGTTCGTCATTTTGGCAAATTACTGGAAGATGGTGGTTCTGCTAACCTTGTAACTTTTAGAATCAAAAGAACTGGAATAGGAAAAGGAAAAGAGAAGATGGCATTGACTTAATGTAAAAGAAGCCTGGTATATTAGAATCACCTTTTTCTTAGTCATATGGCACTAGATAAGTCACTGAGCATTGGTTCTGTCACCCATAAAATAGGGATAATGATAATCAAAGTCTTCCTCACAAATTAGAGTAGAAATTATGAAAGGAAGAAGAAAGACTGGGGAGAAAATGCAAAAGAAAAAGGAACACCTGCAAGTTCTCTTCCACGGTGCTGCTGCAGCAATCAAGAGGATACCACGTGAAAGGACTTTTAAAGAACAGGGGCTGTGGCACCCTTCCTGCACTGGCTCCTGCTTATCCTCCACCTTCCCCTCCTGGCACTCCTCCCGTGCAGCCCGCCCCCTTCAGGACCATCGCACCTGCACCTGGCTGCTGCTCATGCTGCTGCCTCCAGTGCCACACCTCTTCCTCCTTTTCATCGCATCTCCTCAGTGAACCTGTCCCTGACTGCTCTCTCCCCATCCTCCCCCCACAAAAATCAATTGTTCCCTCTTCTGTAGCCTCAAAGCACTTGGTAAAAACACTGTATTGTGGTCAGTTTACCCCACTAGGCTATAAATTCCTTTAAAGCACAGATTTAAAACCCATTCATCATCTAGTATGCATGGCTACATGAATACCAGATAAAATATAAAGCAAGGAATTTATAGATGAATAAACAACTAGTGAAACCTCCTATCTTAAATCTCCTTAAAATATCTATAAATTCATCTGAAACAAAGCAAATATTCAACAAATAAACATCAAAAAATGAAACAAGGAACTACAAATAAACAGAAACAAAGTAATCTGGAAGCAATGAAAAATTCTGCAATTTCAATCATTATGCCAACAGGGTATTTTTCAATCAACAAAACGATTACAAAATTCATAGCAGGGGGGAAAATAGTTTTTCTAAGACTTTGGAAAAAGGGCCCTACAGATATTAAAGTATTAAGATACTAAGGTATTAACTGTTAGGATACTAACAGTAACCAATGAAACAAAATAGAAAGCCCAGAAAATAAATGTTGACTATGTATACAAATGTAATATGCTTCAAAAGCAAATATCACAAAACAGTGACAGAAGATTATTTACTTTATGGGATTGTGTTCCCTCATTCACCCTCCTACACTCACCCTGCTTCATCTACCACCCCCTACTTATACTCTGATTGGCTTTCAAATCTATTTGCAACCAAGACTGCTATCCCAAATCTCGAACCTGACCATTCAAAGGTCACGGAACAACTCTGTCTGGATGTTCATTGGCATGTCAAATTCAACGAACACCAAATGGAACATATCTTCCTGAGTAAATTTCTCCTACTCTTCTACTTCCTCTACTGGTCAATGAACCACTTTCTCTGACATTCCCAAGCCAGAACCTGGGAACTTTTGTGTAGTTTCTCCCTTAACCTCTCCACAGGTAACTGGGAAAGTCCTGCCAATTCTTCCTCCTTCATCCCCCTTTAATCAATTCCCCTTCTTTCTCTTTCCCGGCTAGCCCGGCTTTAACCCGCACTATCATTATTTCTCACAAAAACAGCTCCACAGCCTCCTAACTGGTCTCCCTGAGATCTGATTTCCTTCAATCAATTCTTTCACTATCTTATTTCAAGAGTAATCTTTCTAAAATGCAAATATACTTATAATACTTCCCTGCTTAAAACTCTTCAATGATGTTCTACCTAAAAAAAAAAAAAAATTCCTCACCATAGCACACAAGGAAGGCCCTTCATCATCCAGCCCTTGTCTGTGCCCCCACCCCTTCTTTCACCACTCCCCACCAACTCCCCCCAAGACACTCTCTCACCCAACACTGCCTTCATTCACCTGCAGCATCCCTTACTTCAGCCTCCACACGCACTGCACCTTTCACATGTCTGTCTGATGACTCCCACTCATCCTTCAACATTCAGCTGCAATGTCATCTCTCCTAGGAAGCTTTTCTGACAGCTCTCTGCCACATATGACACAGTTATCTTTCCTAGTGCCTTTGTGCTTACCCCTATCATATCACTTCTTTTTTCTTTTTCTTTTTTTTTTGAGACAGGGTCTCGCACTGTTGCCTGGGGTAGAGTGCAGTGGCACCATCATAGCTCACTGCAGCCTCCAACTCCTAGGCTCAAGCGATCCGCCAGCCTCAGCCTCCCGAGTAGCTGGGAGTACAAGCGCACAGCACTACGCCTGGCTAATTTTTTTCACTTTTTGTAGAGCTGAGGTCTCACTATTGCCAGGCTGGTCTCGGAACTCCTGGGCTCAAGCGATTCTCCCTCCTCAGCCTCCCGAAGTGCTAGCATCACAGGTGTGAGCCACCATGCCTGGCCCTATCATATCACTTCTTACATTATACAGTTAATTTGTTTTTCCAGTAGACTGTGAACTCCTTGAAAGTAAAGACTTTAGAATGAATTAATGGATTCTTTACTGCCATTAAGTTAATTATGGCTGTAACTAGATTCTATGAGTGTAATTAGTTGTGAGTTCTTAGAAGGTATTGACTATATTTTATCCTTTTCAGTTTTCCCCACAGTATATAACATGCTACATGCATATTGAGCACTCAATAAACATGCATTGAGTGACCTCACTAAAACTTTCTCACTAAAACCCCAAACAGCTAATGCCTTCCTAGGATTGGAATATTGGTCTTCTCTTCTGATTCTAGTGTTATAATATGGTTTAACTACATTTGGAAAGACTAGAAATACAAAGTTCTCCTCTGGTTTTTTTTTCCTGACCCTTGCTCTTCTAATCCACTCTATTAATCAGTTTATTTCATCTGCCTCTATCAATTCTTACTCTCATTGATAAATGAATCAAAATCTTATGGTTTTGCAATCTGTTACACTTGCTGCAACAAATCATAAGGTAAAGAAACACTTTTGTCCCAGAATAAGTTTACATTGAGGAGACTGAGGCTCAGAAAAGATAAATAACTTACTTAATGTATTGATACTTGGCAAATTGTCGCCCAGCTGGAACCCAGGTCTGACTCTATACCATGGTGCTTCCCAGATATAAGGCCTGACATGACCGGAAGGCCATGTATGCAACAATTATGGTGCAAATGAAGTGAATTTAAGACCATCTGTTATTATTTATAAGGCTTTCATTCGTATATAGTTTAAAAAATATACCTAGCTTTTGAATTGTATTTTCTCTGTAATTATTCTATTATGACCATACCGGATTAAAACAATAGAAGAAAACTAAATCTAGGCATGCATTATGCTTTATTTGCATAAGTGAGCAGCATGGGTATCTGCACACTTTCTGCAAGTCCCTGAAGATCTCACCTGGATGAGATTAAGAATGAAGAACTAGAATTGGTTTTAAGAGATTATAGATATATATGGAAGCTAGAAATTAGCTTGGCAAGTAGCTCTACCTTTCCTGTGTGTTTTATCAGTTTAGTTTTGCTTTAGCCCAGTCATTCTCACATGAAAGCAGGTTCCCCACAACTGCTGTGGAAAATAAGCCTCTGACCCAAAGTTATGTGGAGCTGGAATTCTGTGATCTTCTCTATAAAAAGCTAGGTATTAAATCTTTCATCAGAAACCACTATTGTAACAATTTCTATGGGCAAAACTGAATTTAGCCTTTATGATTTTATCTTCTTGCACCTTTCCAAGGATTGTATAATATAGCATATATACAACTGTGTATCATTACTTAACTTGTCCAGGGTAGAAAATTTCCTTCAGTTCAATAATGAATAAATAAAATGCAATCCCCAGTAAGAATACCTAAAATATGGAATGTTTTTGCTATGAAATCTTACTCATACACTTCAATTAAACATTTATTGAGCATATAAATGAGAATGATTCATCATCTGTCTTCAAAAAACTAGCAATTTAGCAGGGGAGAAGACAAGTTACTATCCATTCATGCCAAGATAAAATATTAAAAAGGTCATACAAAAGATATGAACAAAGACATGAGAATTTCAAGGAAAGATCACATCCACAGGCTAAGAAAAGGTTTTATGAAGAAAATGACATCAGAATGAATCTTAGGTAAGGGAAAAAAGAGTGTTTTGAACAAAGAAAACAACAGAACAAAAAGGCCCAAAGTGGAAGAGGAAAGCACAAATTCAGAAAATATTAAGTAATAAGCGTAGCCAGTATAGGGAAATAATAGCAAAAAATAGAAAAAACAGAATTACAGAAT
Source organism: Daubentonia madagascariensis (assembly GCA_023783475.1). NCBI lineage: Eukaryota > Metazoa > Chordata > Mammalia > Primates > Daubentoniidae > Daubentonia > Daubentonia madagascariensis. Next base: position 9,328,384 of record JAKFHU010002004.1, on the reverse strand, counting down.
CTCGGAGTTGTCAGTGGCCTAAACAAATTTGCTAAAATGTAATGCATGAACCCCTTCCACTACATAAATATGTAAGAAAAGGTAGGAAGTACTTTCAGAATGGCAGGGTAAGAACCTCCAAAAGTTTGCTCCTCCACGAAAGCAACAAGAATATTGGCAAAATGGTCAAAATCAACTTTTTCACAACTCTGAAATTTAACCAAAGGCTTACAAGAATCCAAGGAACATTTACACAAGAAAAATGGCTGACTCTCAGTAAGCAGAGTGAGCTTTGTAGCATTTTAATTTGCCCCATTCTCCTGCCTCCAGCTCTGAGGAAGGCTTGAAAACCAACAGCCTCACAAACATGGTAGCTATGAATATCAGCACCCACTTAAGGGGGCAGAACAGATTAGCAGCCTCCTCAAAAAATGTCACTATTAAACCTATTTAACCTAACAGCTCATCAGAAAACCTCCATTCTCAGGGCTTATCTTTATCTGACCTGAATTAGAGCTCTCTCAATGTGAATGGTCCTATCTCCAGGGAGTTTGTTAAAAATAATCAGAGACAAGTGTTTAATGTCATAGCTGCCTGCAGTGGCAGTACCAATTAGGGCAAACAAGACAGTGATCAAAAAACTTAAAAGGAAAAACTGGGGAATGAGATGTTCATAGAGGGCTTAGAAAAGTTCCAACATATTCCTGAGAATCTAGAAGGCATGCATGTGTCCAGGAAAAACCTGGGAAGGCCCTAACTCTCACTGCTGGCTGATCTCGATGTTCTTTACAAGCAGGAAATAAGGGCTAAAAGCACAGCTGTAAACCACTGATGCACTGAAGGGGTGCCACAATACACATACACAAAGCCCCTCAATAAAAGCTGGGAGACTTACTTGTTCAAGAAATTTAAGGAAATCTGTCCAATTATTAGTGGACCACTAAGCTAAACCAAGCAGGCACATCAGTGGTAAAACAGAACAAATAATACAGACTTTTCAGAATTAGTCCCAGAAAGCCACAAAATAAACAGCAACAACAAATCTTGGGAGTGAGGGGGATCAGATTTCCAGAGCATCTACATTATGTTATTTAAAATATCCACTTTTCAAAAAAAAAAAAAAAAAAAATCCACTTTTCAACAAAAAATATAAGACACACAAAGATACAGGAAAGTATAGCTCATATATGGGGGGAAAAGATAATCAACAGAAACTATCCCTGTGGAAGCCCAGATGTTGGATTACTAGACAAAGCCAACTATTCTAAATGTGTTCAGAGAACTTACCAAGACTATATGTAAAGAATTAAAGGAAATTATGAGGATGATTTCTCACCAAATAGGGACTAAATCCCTACCAACAAAGAGAAAAAAATTTTTTTTTTAAATAGAAATTCTGGAGTTGAAAAGTACAGTAACTGAAATGAAACATTCACTACACGGGCTCAAGGGCTGACTTAAGCTGGCAGAAGAAAGAATCAACAAACCAAAGACAGATCAATTATCCAGTCTGAAGAACAGAAAGAAAAAACAATGAAGAAAAACGAACACACTCTCACACCTGTGGGACACCATCAAGCAAATCAACATGTGCGTAACAGAGGTCCTGGAAGGACAGGAGAGAAATAATGGCTAAAAACTTGCCAAATTCAATAAAAAAAACTAATCTACACATCTAAGAAACTCAATAAACACCAAGTAGGAAAAACTCAGAAAGAACTGCACCTAGACACAGGATTACACTGTCAAAAGCCAAAAACAAACAGAGGATATCTTGAAAGTAGAAAGAGAAAAGCAACTCATTGCATGCAAAATCCTCAGTAATATAAACAGCTCACTGCTCATCAAAAACCATAGAGACCAGAGGCAGTAGGATGACATATTCCCAGCGCTAAAAGAAAAATACTATCAATCAAGGACCCTATATCCAGCAAAATTATCCTTCAAAAATGAAAAAGAAATTGAGACATTCTCAGTAAACAAAAACTGGGAATTTGCCACTAGAAGAGCTGCCATATGAGAAATAATAAAGGTAGTACTTAGAACTAAAATGAAAGGACACTAGACAGTAATCCAAATCCATATTAAGAAATAAATAGCACCAATAAATATAACTACATAGGTAAATACAAAAGATAGTATAAACATATTTTTGTTTATAACTCCTCTTTTCCTATCTGAATTAAAAGAAAAACAATATAAAGCAATAATTATAAAACTGTTAGGCTGGGCATGTTGGCTCACAGCTACAATCCCAGCACTTTCGGAGGCCAAGGCAGGAGGACTGCTTGAGGCCAGGAGCTCGAGACCAGCCTGGGCAACATAGTGCGACCTTGTCTCTACAAAAAAGGAGAAATATTAGCCAGGCATGGTGGCATGGGCCTGCAGTCCTAGCTACTAGGCAGGCTGAGGCAAGAGAATTACTTGAGCCCCAGAGTTCGAGGTTGCACTGAGCTATGATCATGCCACTGCACTCCAGCCAGGGCAACAGAGCAAGACCCTGTCTCAAAAAAAAACCAAAAAACCTGTTGATGGCCTTATAATATAAAAGATGTAATTTGAATGACAATAAGTGCACGAAGGAAGTGGAAATAGAGTTCTATTAAAACAAAGTTTTTGTATGTTACTGAAATTAAGTTGGTATTACTTCAAACTAGATTGTTTTAAGTTATTAACTGTAACAACCAGGAAAATAAAAAATATACTAAAAATAAGATAATTCAAATATATACCAGAAAATATTTAACACAAAAAAAGGCAGTAATGGAGGAACAGAGAAACAAAAAAAGACATAAGACATATAGAAAATAGCAAAATGGTAGATGTAAATCCTAATGTAATTACATTAAATGTAAATGGATCAAACCCTCTCAACAGGCAGGGATTGAGAATAGATCAAAAAAAAAAAAGAAAAAAAGAAAAACATGATCCAAATATATCTTTCTACAAGACACACTTTGGATTCAAAGACTACACAGGTTGAAAGTAAAAGGAGGAGGAATGATACACCATGCAAACAGCAAACAATAAAAGACTCTGGAGTGCCTATATAATTTCAGATACAATGCACGTTAAGACAAAAATTGTTACAAGAAAAAAAGGAAATTTTGTAAGAGGGCAAATCCATAAACTCATGAAAAAGACATTACAATTATAAACACTTATGCAAGTAACAACAGAGCCCCAAAATATATGAAGCAAAAACCGACAGAATGGAAGTGAGAAAATGACAATTCAACAGTAACAGTCAGAGACTTCAGTACCCCACTTTCAGTAATGGATAAAACAACTAGACAAAAGATCAGCAGAGAAGTAGAAGACTTGAACAATACTACAAACCAACTAGATCCAACAAACATCTATAAAACCCGCCAAGCAACAACAGCAGAATATATATTGTTCTCAAGTATACATGGAATATTTTCTAGGATAGACCATGTGTTAGGCCTTAGAACAAGTACAAACATATTTAAAGAATTGAAATCATGCAAAGTATATTCTCTGACCACAATGGAATGAAATTAGGAAATAATAACAGAAAAAAAGCTTGGGAAATTCACAAATATATGGAAATTAAACACCACCCTCTTAAATCATGAACAAGCTAAAGAATAAATCACAAGGAAAGTTACAAAATATTTTGACATGAAAACACAAAACTTAAGGGAGACAGCAAAAGCAGTGCTATGAGGGAAATTTATACCTGTAAACACCTATGTTAAAAAAAGAAAACTGCAAATTAAAAACTTAACTTTCCCCCTTAAGAAACTAGAAAGAGCAAACTAAACCAATGCCATCAGAAGGAAGCAAATAATAAAGACTACAGTGAAATAAATGAAACAGAACATAGAGAAACAATACAGAAAATTTAAAAAAACCAAAAGTTGGTTCCTTGAAAATATCAGCAATATTGACAATCCTTTAGTTACAGTGACCAAAAACAAAAGAGAAAAGACTCAAATTACTAAAATCAATAATGAAAGAGAAGACATATCTACCAACCTTACAGAAATAAAAATGAGCATAAATAACCGATATCCAACAAATTACATAAACCTAGAAGAAATGGATAAATTCCTAAAAGACACATACTACCAAAATTGACTCAAGAAGAAATTAAAAATCTGCATAAACCTGTAACAAATGAAGAGATTGAATTAGTTATCAAAAACTTCCCACAAAGGAAAACCCAGGAGAAGATGGCTTCACTGCTGAATTCTCTCAAACTTTAAAGAAGAGTTACCACCAATCGTTAACAAACTTTTCCAAAATATAGAAGAGGAGGAAACACTTCTGAACTCATTATATAGGCCAGTTTTACTCTGATTCCAAAACCAAAAACACTACAAAAATAAACAATATACCAATACTCATAAATAAACATTTATAAATTTATAAATATTTGTAAGTTATAAGTTACATTTATATTTAGAAATATTTCTAAATTATATATTTATAAATATATTTATAAAATTCAGATATATTTAGTATAACTTATAAATTAATTTATAAATGTTTATACATTATAGTTATACATTATAATTTATATATTATACTTATAACAAATATTATAAGTACTTATAAATAAAACACTTATAAATATAAACGCAAAAATCCTCAAGAAAATAGCAAACCAAATCCAGCAACATATATAAGGACTGAGAAGAACCAGTGAACTTGAAACTGGAAGTAGAACAATAGTTATTACCCAATCTAAACAACAGAAAGAAAAATAGGCTGGAAAAAATTAAAAACAGTGCCTCATGCCCTGAGAGACACCACCCCCATGAACAAGCATGACCTATTCCAGAAACGCAAGGGTGGTTCAACATATAAAAATCAATGATATATACCATATTAATAGAATAAATGACCAAAAAAAAAGGAAAAAAAACATGAAAAAGGATCATATAGTCCAGGCACTGTGGCTCACACCTGTAATCCAGCACTTTGTGAGGCTGAGGTGGGAGGATCGCTTGAGCCCACGAGTTCGAGGCTGCAGTTAGTCATGATCGTGCCACTGCGCTCCAGCCTGGGCAACAGAGTGAGAATCTGTCCCTTAAAAAAAAAAAAAGTATCCTATGTTGAAAGTCACTGGACCAGGCAATCTCACCTACCTCTGATGAGGTTAGTTTTAATCCTGGTGCAGACCCTCCACATACATCTCCACCTTCAGGCCAGACTGCTCTCCTGAGCTATTTCCTGGACATCAAGATAGTAGCATTGGATGCCAAGGTTAATAGTGAGAGGGGAATAAAAAAGATGGTACCACTGGATTTCTCCTTTTCCCTCCAAAACCTGTTTGTTCCTTTTCCTGTATTTCCTATCTGAATGAACAGAACCACCACTGCCCAGTCACCCAAGCCAGAAATCAAGAAGTCATCTTCGACTCTTCCTCCTCCTTCTCTCCCTCACCTCCACACCCAACCAGGTCTCCTCATTTAGCTGATTCACTCTCACAACTATACCCTCATCTCCATCCCCTCACCCTCACTGGCCTCATCATCTTTCACCTAGATTCCTGTAACAACCCCCTTAACTGGTCTTCATGTGTCCAGTCTTGCCCCTCTATAACCCATTCTCCACAATGCCACCAGAGATCAGTTATCTTTCTCAAAACACGTCTTGTCACAACACTCATTCATGTTACCTGCCAGAGTAGGGGATGCAGACATGAATCAAAATCCATCCTGATTTCAAAGCCCTACCCTTAGAGCCAAGAAAGGGGAGAGGGATGTGTAAACAAGTAAATGCAATGATCACATGTATTTCGACAGTAGAAATCAAGGGGAAGATGAACTGGGGGGAGATGTGGGCAGGCTTTACTGCAGAGGTAACCATGAACATGTATAACCTACAGGTGGCTAAGGTAGGAAAGGCCATTCCATGGAGAGAGAGATGCACAAACAAAGCCATCTAGGCATGTTCAAGTAATATAGGTGATTTTATATGGCTAAGGCAAAAGGCAAGGCATGCAGCAAGACACAAAGGCTGAGATGGGAACAAGCCAGACTTTACAAGATCTTCCCAGGATGAAATCCTTCAAAGGTTCCTTACTACCATCAGGATGAAACTATATAGTAGGACACACAGGGTCATTCATGAGCTGCTCCTAAATACCTTTCCAGCCTCATCTCTCATCATGCCCTTTCTCCGGCCTTTTCAAACCACCAGTTCTTTCCCAAAAGCACCAAGTTATCACACACCTTTGAACATGTTATTCTCTCTTCCAAAATGCCCATTTCCTCTTACCTTTCCTTGTTTAGATTCAGCTCTTGTGACTTTGTTAGTTTACTGAGCACCTATTATGTCCCTGGCACTTTGCTACAAACTGAAGACACAATGAGATATGATGCAACCCCTTTCCTTAAAGAGTTCACTAACTAGTCAGGGAGAAAAATAAGAAAACAGACCGTTCTAATAGAGTAAAAATGGATATGGCAGTATGCACAGGGTGCTGTGGGAGCACAAAATCACCTAACCCAAGTTGAGGAGGAGAGGTAGTCAGAGAAAGTACTAGGTGCCTGTGGGCAGAAACCTTTCCTCATCCTCTGCAGGGTGATGCTCCCGGAGCACCCTGTAGTCATCTTTGTCACAGTCTCTATCACACTGTCTTGCTGCCACTGTAGTGAAGTCTGTTTCCTTAACTGCTTTCTGCTCTGGATCAGGAAGGAACCAGGATAAGGATGAGCCCATGCTGCAGAAGGCCTAGAAGGAATGGTTCATCATGGTAAGTGTTAGAGAGCTCATGAGAATTTTTAAAGGAAACAGTGGCATGATCAGATTGATATTTTAGAAATGGAACTAATTCCAGCAGCAGTGTGGAGGATGAACTACAGTACAGGACCCAGATACAAGGAGGTCCATGAGGCTGCTGCTGACTGTTCAGGAAAAACATAACCAAGGCCTGAACCAATCTTCTAGCAATGAGAGAAAGAAAAAGAGTTGAGTTAGCAACAATAGGATTTTCGACAGACTTGATGTGAGGAGAAAGAAGACAATTCTAAGGTTTCTATGGTAAAGATCTTAAAATAGGAGGAATGTTTGTGTGTCGAGGAGGCTATGGATAGACAGGAAGGAAAGGAAAAGATAACCACCACGTTTGAGGTACCAAGTATCCATGTATAGTTATGCAGTAGACAGATGAAAATTGGTAGCTAAAGTTCAAGAGAAGTAGGGACCACACATACATCTTCAGAAGCCATAAATATACAGGTGCTATTTGAAGCCATAAAAGGAAGTATAATCACACAAGGAAATTAGAGAGAGAACAGAGAAAAGAACAAAAAATGAAACCCTAAGGAATGTCACGTTAATCTGAGAATTAAAAAAAGGAAGGAAACATCAAGGGAAGGTTTTTTGTTTTGTTTGTTTTGGATGGTGGAAACCTGAGCAAATATGCAGGCTGAGAGAAAACAAATGATAATATGGGGAGAGATCAAAGATGTGAGCCTTAGAAAGGAGGATCCCTCTTCCTCTTAGATAAAAAGAAAGGAGATCAGAAATCAGATACATACAGGCACAGATAAAAATGACAGATCCTTAAGCGTTCAGGGCTGATGCCCAGCAATTTCTTCCGTGAAGTAGGAGGCAAAATAAGCAAGGAAGATAAGGCAAGAAGAGTAAGACAAAGAGTCAGAGAAGAATGGTAAAGATATATAAACAGCCATTTAGATTTTAGTACATAAGAGGAACCCAGGGGGTAAGTTAAAGGATCTCCAGGCAGTGCAAGTGAAGTTGGAATCCAGACGTTTACAACAGAACAATTCATGATTTTCTCCAGCCTGCCCTGGGGAGCCCAGGAGCAGAAAAAGCTGACTGATTCATCCAGGCTTGAGACCAGCAGAGCAAATGTGGCAAGAATAGCATAAGGCCCATAACAATGCTTTCATAATTTTAAAAAGTCAAATTTAGTTTACTCTTTTAAAAAAATAACTAGCTATTTCCTCTGACAGCCAGAAAGAGTGCTGGGGGGAAGGGTGGGGGGAGGGGTAGATAATTCCTCTTTCACACTTAGAGAACTTGTCAGAGCTTTCACTCCTAAGCATATCTGATCCCTACAGCAGCTGATTCCAAGAAATCCAAACCTTATTCCTCCTGGCTCTTAAAGGATGAAAATTCACTGCAGCTCCCTGGACTATCCAGCTAATAGACAGACACATGCAATACTGCTTATACACAATGCTATTTCAGCTAGGAGGTAGGGGCTCTTTCCTTCCTAAAAGAAAGGTTCCCTAAACACTGTAGATGGGGGGGGGGGGATGGGGGTAATTATATTACAAAAACTGCTAAATAACAGACTAAGAATCCTTTACAGAGGCAATTAACATAAAACAATACATGACACAAAGATAGCAGAATTGTTCCTTCTGAATAAATAAATGCAGTGAGTAAGTAACTGACCACTTAATCGCTTTATTACACTTGGAGTTCACCAATTCGTCTTGCCATCTCCCACACCACTCTTCAGACAGCGGGTCAAATTCCTTTGGATACTAAACTTCTGCCTACTACCATCTGGAAAGTACAAAAGGCAGAAGAGGCTAACATGCGTGAGCACCCACCATGTGCCGGGCCTACTGTGCGCCAGGCTCTGGGGAAGGCACTTTACATGTTATGGGTGCAAGTCACTTAAGGACGAATTAACATGTTAAAACTCTGGATGTGGCATCCAGGAGAATGAGAAAGTGTCTGAAGGTTTAAGTGTGAAGGTTTAAATGTGAAGGAAAAGAAGAAGAGTTAGCGACGGTGGTTATCAAAATGAGGGGAGAAAAGGCGAGTTGGGAAAGGAAGGCGTCTGGGAGCAAAGAGCAGGACCCAGGGACACCTGGAGGGGGACGGGCGACGGACACGTAGGCAGAACGCGGTACAAAGGGTAGGGATGGGGGGTGAGCTTGCCCAAGCGCAACCCGGGAACAGGTGAGCGCAAAGACCGATCCCGGCTGGACGGGGGTCTCATCCCCGGAAGCAGCCCGAAAGGACTGCGGGGCCGGGACGTGGTGCTAGCGCCGCGAAAAGGGAGGAGAAGGGGCAGAGGTGAGAGGGCAGGGAGGTCGACCGCGGCAGGGGTAGCCGGGCGACGGCGAAAGCTGGCGATGGGGGAAGGGGCGTGGGAGCCGGGGCCAGGCGGGCCAGAACCCGGGGCGCCGCGCTTGGGGGTGGGGTTGGACAACTGCCGGGGGCAGACGGGAGACCAGTGGGCAGGAGGCGACGTGGGGCCGAGGGATGCCAAGACGGAGCCGGCCGGGGCTCGGAGCCAGGTGGGAGGCGGCAGAGGGCAGGGGAACCGCGGCGGCGCTCCGAGCGGAGCCGCAGCGAGCGCGGAGTCCCCCTTACCTGGGGTGAGTGAGGAGCCGCCGAGCCACCGCGCCGGCATCCTGGGCTCAGCCGCTTCTCCTGCCGCCCTAGGTGGGGGCCATTTAGCCCGCGAACCAGCCCTCGCCGCCAGGTGCCAGCAGCTGCCAGCCCGGCGCGGCCCCGCGGAGCACAGCCACCACGACCCACGCCCGTGGCCGCCTCAGCAGCGACTCCCGCCGTGGCTGCCTCTGCGCCGGGCTGCCGGCCTCCCGGGCGGTCGCGGGATCACACGCGTGCTGTGATTGGCTGCCGGGCGTCCGGCCGAGCGATGTGTCGGCCTCTCTGATTCGCGAGTTCCGGCTGGCTGCCCACACGGAGAGGCGGGGCTTGGGACTGCGCTCGGTCCGGCCAGCGCCGGGGGCGGGGGTCTGTCGTCTCGGCCGGGCCAGCGCCCCCGAAGACCTGCTCGTGCGCGCTCGCGGTGGGGACTTCGCGGCCGCCACCTGCCTGGCGGCGTTGTCGCCTGCGCGGCGGTGCGCGCGGCCCAGCTGAAGCGGAGCAGCTAGCAGGTGGCAGCCCTCCCCGCCCCAGTTCCCCACGTGGGTGGCCCAGAAGGCCTTCATCCATGAAGCCGTGGGAGAGAACAAGAAAATGAGCTTTTCCAGGTATCTTCTCCTCTCCTCGCCTGTCCACGGCTTCAGCGGCACTTTCATCTCGGGGGCGATAAGTCGCAAAAGCAAATATCAAATTCACACAATATTTAATTCCACACTAAAGTGTAAATGAGTGATAGTAGCTTCTCGCCCGACCTCAGGGGTGGGAAACTACCTAAAAGAAGGACTTGAAGGCTAGCAGAGGAGAAAAAGGCAAAGAAGGAAGGGAGAGGTGGGGAGGGGGCTGAAATGTCACAACAAAATTAACCGTTCACTTTTACAATTCCTTCCTACGGGCACATGTACAGCAGGTTCTGTCAAAGCGATTATTTCAACTCTCAATGTGGTTTGAAGAAAGCATGGGCTCAGGAATCTAACGGCTATATTCAAAATTGCTGTCTACCATCTTGGAACCAGTTTTGTTATCTATAGAATTAGATCTAACATGTACCTTGGAGAATTGCTGTAAAGATCAAATGAGGTCCACAAAAAACTTCTGCACCAATGTGCATAGCAGCATTATTCATAATATCCAAAAAAAGTAGGAAAAAACCAGATATCCATCAACTGATTAATTGATAAACAGAAGGTGATATCCATTTGTATGGGCAAATATTATTTGGCCATACAAAGGAATGAAATAGGGACACCATGCTATGATGTGGATGAACCTTGAAAATATTATGCTATGTGAAAGAAGCTAGTCGCAAGAGACCACATGTTACATGATTCCATTTATACGAATGTCCAGAATGAGGCAAATCCCTAGAGACAGAAAGTAGATTGGTAGGTGCCTTGGGCTGGAGGGACTGGGGAGAAGGGGGAAGTGACTGCTAATGGGTATGGGGTTTCTTTTGAGGGTGATGAAAATGTTCTAAAATTGATTATGATGATGATTGTACAGTTCTGTGAATATACAAAAGTCATTGAATTGTACACTTTATCTTTTTTTGCCTCAGCCTACTGAGTGGCTGGGACTACAGGCACACACCACCATGCCTGGAGAACTGTACACTTTAAATAGGTGAATTGTATGGTGTATGAATTATATCTCAATAAAGCTGTTGTTTTTTTAAAAAGAGACCAAATGGGATAGCAAATCTCAGAAGCCCCTGGCGAGGCTAGGCAAGAAAGGGCTTGGCGTATCTAACTTTGTTTTCTTCTTTATTTGATTGGCAAAATCTTCTAAGAAATTCGATCTGAGGAAATTTAAAGAAATAGCCACCATGATATTTTTCTCCGGAAAATTTAAATCTAATGAAGAAGATGATTCGATTTGACCCAACCTTCTTATGGCAGCAGAAGTGGACACTGGGATTATAAAATTCATCAAAAAGGCCAGGCGCAGTGGCTCACACCGGGGAGGCCGAGGCCAGAGGATCACTTGAGGTCAGGAGTTCGAGACCAGCCTGAGCAAGAGCGAGACCCCATCTCTACTAGGAAAAAAAAAATAGAAAACTTAGCTGGGCGGGCAGCCCCCAAAATCATTCAACATTAAGTGACAGGCAAGTCACATTCCATTTTCTATATTTCAGACCCCTTCAGGAGAAGAAATCACCATGACCACCACGGGTACACAGCCTCTGCCAGCCTCTCTCCACAAGGCAGAGATGCAGATCTCTGACATGACCTCCCACATTGCCCCGAAAATCCCTCATCCACCTAAAAGACCTGGAAAAAGAATTTAGTGACCAGGTGGGGAACTGGCACTTGTCCTTCTAGCACTTATTAAACTGTGAGGACAAATTCCTGATGTGAGAATTCAGTAAGAACAAAGGACATGAATCCCTTCAGTGAAATCTGTCACGTGGCAGGATGTCTCACTGAGCAAGACAGCTTCAGGTGGCCCAAGGGCTACAAAGTCTACACAACCTTTGAGCCAGAACAAGGAGCAGCTTGATCTCAAGCAAAGCTCAGGGTCATTTGGGAGCAAGCTGAAATTTTCCTCTTTCTAAATCTGCCCCCAATGCATGTTGTATATATGCTAATAAGAAAAAAAAGACTCCAAAATATACTTCGGTTTTTTGGTTTTTTTTTTTGAGACAGGATCTCACTGTGTCACCCCGGCTGGAGTACTGTGGCATGATCATAGCTCACTGCAGCCTCGAACTCCGGGCCTAAAGCAATCCTCCTGCCTCAGCTTCCTGAGTAGCTAGGACTACAGGTGCACGCCACCATGCCCAGCTAAATTTTTTAAAAAATTTTTTGTAGAAATGGGGTCTCACCATGTTGCCCAGGCTAGTGTTGAACTCCTGGCCTCAAGTAATCCTTTCACCTCAGCTTCACAAAGTGCTGGGATTTCAGATGTGAGCCATTGAGCCTGCCCCAAAATATACTTACAAGTGAAAAAAACAAATTTTAAAACAGTGTATATAATATACCCGTTTGTATTTTTTTAAAGTATACACACACATCTTCAGAGATAATCTCTAGAAGGATGCATAGTAAACTGGTAACAATGGTTGTCTCTGGGAGGGAAACTGAAGGACTTGGGCACAGGAGTGGAAAAGAGATTTATTCTTTACTATATACTCTCTGGCACCTTTTGAAATTTTGTGCTGTGTGCTTGGATTACCCATTTAAAATGAATAAATACATAGTTTTTTTTAAAGAAAAGAACTCTTTCCTGAAAAACTCACTGTCCAAGCCTATATGAATATCTGGTTCACATGACATTCATATTTCTCTGCATAATTTAATGAGCCTCATATTGAGTGTACATATTCTGAACACTCTGTGTATCTATCTTCCCTTCCCAGCCTTACCTCTCCAGGTGATCAGCCCAGAATCAGATAACCTCACCTGAGGGCGTAGATGACTTTGCCCCCTGTTACAGGTAATTCAAAGGGCTCAGAGCCTGTTTCTTCCAAACAGCCTGGACAGCCCCTGCAGACCCAAGAAAAAGAGGAAATAGACAAGTGCTTGCTGGGGAAGTCTCTCCCCTCTGGGCCAGCCTTTGCACAACTTCTGCCTCAGGGATTCACCTCTGGGAAAGAAGGCTAAGCCAAGGGAAGTGAGTTATCTCACCTCCTGGAAGGAAAGTCTATGCAACACACCTAGGAATGTGCAGGGTTTGAGGATTACTGAAAAGGCAGCATAGCCCTCCAGTGCTTTTGCTTTGGGAGGTTGTTGGCATTGCTTTGCTTTTGTGACAGACAAAAATGCAGCAGACCTTCCTTCCTGGATTCCAGGATCCAGCATGGAGAGAGGATGGTGGCAGAGGTGGGATATGGCAGGGAGCGGGAGGCCCTCAGACATAGAAAATTGGGGAAGACAATCATGTCAGGTCCTACTTTCTAATTCCCCATCCCAGGCCAAGAAGGGGTTTGGAAACAGAAAATGGAGAGGAAAGGCTGCCTTTGCAATGCAAATAAAGGAGCAGAGGTGTTTCAGAGGGTGCAGACACAGCTAGAGAAGTGGGGATAAAGGGAGTTCTGAAGGGTAAGGGCAGAAATGGTGATGACAGAAGGTGGTTGTGTCTGTCACGCCAGCACAGGGCCTGGTTGAATGGATGGATGGATGGGTGATGAATGGATAGATGGATAGCAAAAGCTGCAGCTGTCAATGAAGGCCACCAGGGCAAAGCAAAGGGGGACACAGGGAAGAGAACAGGAGGACACTCGGGTCACACACGTTCCTGCCAGGAAGGTCAGGGAGACTCCAGGTGAGGGACCCAGAGCCAAAGACCCTCGATGGAGAGTTGAAGGGTTAAACTTTCACTTGACTTAAAGTGCCCTAAAAGCCCTGGCTAATTTGGGACAAGATGAAACACTTACCTGCAAACAGCATCAAAGAGCCAATGAGCTGCAGAAGACACCTCACAGTTCTCTTGAAGCTGGTGGGATACAGGGATTTGAGACAAAAAGAAAATGGTGATAAAATTTACAGAAAAAGAAAAAAATGAGTAGGCCTGCTCACTTTCCCCACCCCTACATCCTGGAAAACTGGGCAGGTCAGGTCCCTCAGCCACATCATCATTTTAAAACGAAAATTCAGCCCAGCCTATGAGCAGGCATTTTCCAAATGGCTACAGAATTCCTGCACCTTCCAAAAATACCTCTTCATGCAACTCCTGCCAGGGAGGGAGGGCCACATGTCCAGGCTGGAACCAACCAATGGGCCTTTCTGAGCCCAAGAGCTGCCATGGTGTGCTCTGCAGACCCCAGAAGCAGGAAATACCCACTGCTCTGTGAGTAAATCCAGCCAGACAGCTACTGGTGCTGAGCCCCAGACTGGGAGCAAAGCATCCTCTAATTCTGCTTATGACCAAGGAGTTTATAAGACTTCCGGGAATGGTTCCCAAACTTAGCTACACATGTAAACTACCTGGGCAGCTTTGTAAAGTAGTCACCAGCCTCTTGTCAGTTTTATGAAGCAGAAGCTCTGGGGTAAGGGCCCCCATCCCCCCCAACAATAGGACAGGGGTGGGGATAGTGACAGGGAGGCAGCACAAGGGGGTTTCAGAAAGGCTGGCTGATTGGTCATATGCCGTGACTTTACCTGGGTGCAATTAACCACTTTGTTCACTCTGGAAATTTATAACGCTGTATACACATGTACCTTTTCTATATCTTTGTTATAGTTCATTAAAAAAATATACTCCCTGATAAATTCTGCTCCCCTGCCAGGTTTGAGAACCACTGACTTTGAGGTATGTAGGATGAGGGGCTTAGATTACACTAAAGAGATTCTGGGTGCTTCTGAGTATAGGCTGGAATAGCTCCCAGGGCTCTGCCTTTCCTCCCAGGGCAAGTCTCTGACCTCAGTAGGGAGAAGCTCTTGCAGGGGGCCAGGGGTGGGGTGGGGGGAGAGCAGCAGAGTAGGGAGTGCTCCATGGAGCAGCCAGCCCTTCTGTGCCCACAGATGCTGACCAGTGACACCAGTGCAGACCAGGAACAGCTGTCAACCCTCGTGACTTGTCCTGCACACTACCCCTTGGACAGGGCTTGCTCAGGTCCCGAGTGACCTGGTTTAAAAGTGCCATTATCTCCTGTGGCTTTGGTTTTCCCTCCCTGGTTAAAGAGGCTGGAAAGGCTACCAGTTTCTTGCCACTCTGCCAGGTCTCTTTCCCAGGGCAAGCAGCTTCTTCAAAGGCTAGACTACTCTCATAGGATCCAGGGCACCCCAGCACATGAGATCTTCCAAAGTCCTGCACTGGGCACTGTTCTAGGGCTGAGGACACAGCAGTGAACAAGACAGTCCCTGCTGCCATTATTGAGTTTACATTTTAATGGGGAACCTGGCATTCAATTACATACGAAAGGGATCAGAAATGCCACCCCAAAATATGCCACTTTGGCATAAGAATTATTTTGAGCTGAAGGCAATTAAGAAATAGCAAACACAGGAGCTCTCTGTTCTCCCCCTTTCTCCCTAAAACCAGGGTATAAATTTCCCTTTTGTAAAGGAAATTTATATTTGTAAAGGTGTTCACCTCTCCTGTACCAGGAAGAGAACAATTCAGAGACAACTCTTATCACATGAGATTAAACCTTACTAGATAACCCTTATCTTCCAGTAGTTTCCCCCATATATTTATCTTCACACAATTTAGCATACTTAGATGCCCATAACCTCCCTCCTTCCTCTCCCCTACTAAGTTAAATATATAAATCTTTAACTCTAACCATTTAAAGAGCCAGCTACTTCCTTTGTTGGCTCCCATGTGCATGTGAAATAAACCTTTTCTCCTGTTAATCCATCTTTTGTCTGTTTAATTTGCAGGCCTCAGCCACCGAACCTAAGAAGGATAAAAGAAAAGCAAAGCATACTTAACAAAAGTACTCAAAGCAATGACTTGCTCATCACTCAGTGTACCCAGGTCTCTGCTTTTATTCCTTTTCTCCTGCATCTCCTTCCTCCTGCATTGCCCTCCTCGACCCAGCTCTGCCAGTGAAAATTCAGCCAACCTTCATATTTATTATGCCGCAAGCACCAACCCCTCTGGGCAGGGGCTCTTGTGACTTGTGTTCTGACTTAAGTCTTAAGGTACTTCTCCCATTCTACTTTGTATTCACATTCTTTGTGTATTTGTCTGGTTCTCTACCTTCATCCCCATCAGATAGAAAGCTGCTATTCTGGGCCCATAATAGGCCTTGGAATGTTTGTTGAGATGGAATAAATGAATGATGGGACAGCATTTCCCTCAAGAATCATCAGTTCACTTTGTTCTACATCTCTATGATCTACGGACAAAAAGCCCTATTGTATTTTTAGCAACTTTATTTTGAGCTGGGTGTGGTGGTACGTGCCTGTAATCCCAGCTACTCGGAGGCTGAGGTAGGGAATCGCTTGAGCCCAGGAGTTCGAGACCAGTCTGGGCAACATAGCGAGACCCTGTCTCAAAAAAAACAAAACAAAAGAAAAAAAACCACTTTGAAAATTTTTGAAAAAATTTTAAACGTAGAAAAAATTGGTGAGAATACAATTCACTCCAGTATACATACACTTCACCAAGTGTCCAACTGTTAACTCACCAATTAACATTTGCCACATTTGCTTAATCTCTCTCTGTCTGTGTATATATATCATTATTGGTATTGTTATTGAACCATTTGTGACTAAATTACAGACACTAAGTCTTGTGTCCCTTTACCCCTAAATACTTCACTGATACCGCCTAAAAATAAGGACATTCTCTTATACAATGATCAAATGAAGGAAATTTAACATCGATATGATCTATTATTTAAAATACAGTCCATACTCCAATTTCCCTGATTGCCCCAATTATGTGCTTTTAGCAATTTTCTTCTCCAGTCTGTGTGTTGCATGTAGTTGTCGTGTTGCTTTAGTGTCTTTCAACCTGGAGCATCTCCTCACTCTTTCTCTTTCATCTGAGAGACACACTAGTTATTTGTCCCAGAGGTGCTGTTGTGCCTTTCTCAGTGCATTGATCGTATCAGGAGGCACACATGGTCAGTTTGCCCCATTATTGGGACATATTGATCATTTGGTTAAGGTGAAATGTTTTCTCCACTGTGAAGTTACCAATTTTTCTTTAGTAACTAATAAATAATCTGTTAGATGATACTTCAAGACTGTGGAAATATCCTGTTGCCTGTCTGGTGATGATTCCTGCCTGGCCCTGCTGTGCTTGCCAGTCATTCAAGGAAAGTGGAGCTGGCCTGCGCTCAGACTGGGAGGTGCTGGGGATGGCAGAGCCAGGCTGGGCAGGGAAGGAAAAGCAACTGGGGCAGGAATCTGTGCAGAGAGCAGGGAAGGTAGTTGGAATGCCACATGGGGAGCCTTGCTGCAGCTCACTGAAGGGTAGGCGGCCGGCACCCCAATCCCCTTCAGTGTCCATCAGGCACCTCTGACCTGCCCCAATGGGGCTGACCCTTTGCCAGGATCATGCTCTGGAGAGGAGCCAGTTTGCAGGAGGCAGGAAGACTGCCCTTTCCCTCTTTACTCCCTGGTGGCCCCTGGTGATCCCTCGGGGAAATGCCCCAGAGGCAGAGGTACAGTGTTATTTCCAGAGTATTTCCAGGGGCCCAGTGAGTCTGCAGGATTCCAGACCTCTGGGGCTGGCCTGGCCCTACTAGCTCTTCCACCGGCCCCCTGTCTGTTTGCTCTGCTCCCTGCAAATATTTGCTGTGCCGTTGGACGCAACTCTGGACTGGCAGTCAAGGTAGAATGTGGGGGGTGCACAACGCCCACAGCCCTAGACAAATTGGCCACAAGTTGCTGTATGCTTGGCAGAAGGTGTGTTAGCTTCCTGGGCTGCCATAACAAATCACCACAAACTGGATGACTTAACACAACAGGAATTTATTCTCTCACAGTTCTGGAGGTCACAGTCTGAAATCAAGGTGTTGGCAGGGCCAGCTTCTGGTGGCTGCTGGCACTCATTGGCTCCCTTGCTGCATCCTCCAATTTCTGCCACTGTGGTCACATTGCCCCATCCTCCTCTTTCTTATAAGGAAACTTACCACTGGATTTTGGGCAGGATCTTGGGGACACCCAGGTAATCCAGGATCATCTCATCACAAGATCCTAAACTTAATTGCATCTGCAAAGACCCTTTTTCCAAATAAGGTCACATTCATAGGTTCTGGGGGTTAGGACATATCTTTGGAGGGGGGCCTTCCATTCTGTACAAATGTTAATTTTTCATGTTTTTCTGAGTATATGCTATATTGATGGTTAGAAGTTATTAAAGCAGTCTCTGATGGCTGTTTTGGGTCTACCCAAATATTTTTGTCCCCCCTCCTATGACCCCACCCCATACACGTGCACACACACAAAATAGCACATCTAGACCCATGGGATTTACACATTGTCCACAAGCATTTGTACAGAAACGTACACTTAGGTTGTATTCATTCATTCATCCAACACATATTTCTTGAGTGCCCCCTGTGTGCCAGGCCCTGTTGGAGGTGCTGGAAACACAGCAGTGAACAAGGCAGCAAGCTCCATGCCTTGTTTGTATTCTGGTAGAATATTTACATGCAGACAATAAGCATAATATAAATGCAGAATCATGCAAGGCTTTTACATTCCTGATGCTCCCAGAAGGGCTGAATTTAGCAATTTTAGGCCATAGGCAGCAAGGGAATATTAAGGCCCTTGGCGCAAATAAGCAAAGTCAACCACCAAAGTAGTTCTAAAAACAACAAATCATTGATTAAGTGAAACATCTGTGAGGAAGAGCGAATCTCATTTTTGAAAGAGCAAATCTCTCTATTGTTGTGGAAGGGCTTGGAGTTCTAGGGTATGACATAGAAGAGTCTGGACAAAGGGGAGGTCTGCTGGGCCTTAAACAGCCAGAGAGGCCGCAGCTGCACATACATGCTGAATTTGAGTTAGGCCCCAAGGACAAGAAGTGCTGGGCCAGATGGAGGGGAGGAAGATTGACCACAGGGAACATGCCAAAAGCTGGGGGTCAGAAGTTGGCAATGATGTGCAGGATAAGGTGAGACTAATAATATAATATAATATCAGGGCATTATCACCCCAAACTGGCATTCACATTGGTGTGATGTGTCAACTGGGCTCAGCTGAATTCCAGACCCTAGAATTCCCTTTCTAATACAATCCTAGTTAGATTGGGCTACAAGGGATATTCTCCAAGGAGAGTCAGAGGGTGGAAGGAAGGCAGCAGGCATTTTGTAGTACAGACATAGCCTTTCCCATTCAAACACTGAAGGGATTTTGCACATGTAAGTAAAATCTCTGATCAGTTGCCTTTAAGTTAGTTAAAAGGGAGATTATTCTTGTTGGGGCCTGACTCAATCAGTTGTGATCCTTTAAAAGAAGACTTAGGGAGGGGGAGGAGGCTACAAAGATTCCTGTGGTAATGGATTTGGGTTGGAGACATCAATATGAAGGCATATTTAGCTTAATATAGATACAGATGGTTACGTGTAGAAATATTTATAGATATGTGAACATATACAGGTTAGTATACACACATACTTCCTTCCTCTGTCAGTGAGAGCACCTAGAAGCAGTGATAGCCCAGTAGCAGCAAGTACAACTAGCTGCCAGATCTTTGTTTCCAATACCATTCTCCAATAAAAGGACCAGGGCTCCTTGGAGAGATTGCTGGTTCTAGGACTAGGGCAGGAAATATACAAGATGAGCCTGGAGCATCTTGTAGTACCAGAAAGAAAGGAAGTGATCAAACACACACACTGTGTTCCCATGCATGTGCACACACACACAAAGATGAGGGTATGCCAAAAGGACACAAGAGCCAAATGAAAGAGTTCCCAATAGCCAAAGCTAGAGTAAGTCAAGCAATAAAACAAGTAAAGTAGTATTGGGTTATAACTCACTGTATAAAATAAATATCCATGAGTCCTTTTATAAATAAGTAAATAGAAGAGAATAGACAAATCTCCTGTGCAGAAGAATTCCAAATAATTTATGTAGACACTCCATGCTCAAGGAGGTGGAGCGTAACTCCTGGCTCCTTAATTGAGGGCTTTGCATAGTGACTTCCTTCCAAAGAGTACATTATGGGAAGGAGGGAAAAAAGAGTAACTTTACAGTAGAGAAACCTGAAAAACTACCTCAGCCAGGTGATCAAGATTAATGTCAACGGTGAGAAGTCATGTTGATAGTACATGCCCTTAACGTGATGAAAATGGCACCTTACCTCTCCACAATCCATAACCCCAGTCTGATCATGAGAAAAACATCAGACAAATCCCAACAGAGGGACATTCTACAGAATATCTGACCAGTGCTCCTCAAAACCATCAAGGTCATGGCAAATGAGGAAAGTCTGAGAAACGGTAATGACCAGAAGGAGCACTAAATGTAATGTGCTATCCTGGATGAGATCCGGGGACAGAAAAAGGACATTAGGTAAAAACTGAGAAATAAGAATCACGATGGACCTTAGTTAATAATAATGTATCAATATTGGTTTACTAATTGTAACACATTTACCATACTAATGTGAGATGTTAATAATAGGGGAAACTGAGTCTGAGGGTAAAGGGAAGCTCTGTACTTATCTTGGCAATTTTTCTGTAAATCTAAAACTGTTCTAAAATTAAAAGTTTATTTTTTTTAAAAAAAGAGAAGGCTTAGGCCTTCCCTGAGCACAGACTCCAAATAACAGCTGAGTCCACAGTTATTTTCCCTTCCCTCTGGATCTTCCTTCCTGAGTGCCTGTGAAAAATAAGCCTCAGCCTATGCCCACGTGGCCCCAGCCTACCTGTGATTGTACCTTTCTGACGGCTAGCCCCTGTGGACTTTGGATTTGCTTAGCTAGCTCCCACAAATGCATAAGCCAATCTCTTATAAATAAATCTACATATAATATTCATATATAGATATGTATCTCCATATAGGTGTGTGTGTATATATATATATCTCCTACTTGTTTTGTTTTTCTAGTTGAACCCTAACACAACTAGTATTTTATAAACTAAGGAATTCAAACATGTTTTAAAAATCAAACTGCATATTTAAATACACTTCAAATACAAAATTTTAAAATCATATTATACACCATCAAGTAAAATATCAACATTAGTTATATATTACAATTCTACTCTAAATTATTAGCAAATAAAATGAATGAAAATTATTATTTAAAAATAATCAACTTGGTACAACAGACAAATATAGAAGTTTAATCAGGAAACACTGGACATGAAAAACACTATTTGATTTTTGTTTGTTTTTAAAGCAATCCTAAAATATAAAAAAAAAATCTGGAGTTGTGAGATAATTTTTGTGTAAATATTTCCAGCTGCTGAAAGAAACTTTTTCTGATACTTCATTAGTTTGGGGAAGGTGAGAAAATAACACTACATGCTTTTCTTTAAGTTGTTCGTCTTTAAATAATCCCATTCATTTTTGATAACTTTAAGATTTTCTTACACAATTGTGGGGGAAAGGCTAGGAATGCAATCTTTTTATTGATGGCGGGCAGTGTGTTTTGCTCCAAAAAATCCTTCTGTTTTCTTTTGGTCTTCTTCAGTTTCGTAATGTTTAGAAGGGAAATTCTAATCAGTTCCCTGAGTCAGTTTTAACTCTGTCATGCTCATTATCTGCTTCTTCAAAAAGTCTTTGATTGACTAGCCTTAAAAAAAATATCTTGGAACCAGAGTAAGAATTATTATTGCATCAGAAGCTTTGCTTTGTTGCTTGTTATCTTCTGCTGGCTCTTGAAAAAAGTCATAGAAAAGATAGAAGTGTGGAAGTATAGAAAAATTATTTTTAAATTAAATAAGTATCTTTGTTCAATGTAAAATTTTAGTGCATCATAAAACTCCATGAGTAGTTTCAATACAAAATAATTCAGATTTCAGATTCTTTCAGGCCAAAACAAGAATATTACACCAACAAAAATACCAGTATTGACATATTTTAAAATAGCAGAGTATACAGGGATGCTAAAACACCAGGATGCTGAAAACTAATGGAGAAGGGGTAAGGTGAACATGATACATTTTATTTTTTTAAATGACTCCATGATATTTTAGGCAATTACCATCTGCCCTAAAACAGACCGAAAGCTAATGAGTGAGTTTCCTTGCTCTGTCAGTGAACCAAACAATGTTTTTTGTTTTTTGTTTTTTCTAAGAGCACTTCTGTATGGTCAAATAGGCATTATTGAGTGAAGACTGACTATGTGTAGCATTCTGCTAGGATTTTTTCCTTTCTTACATCTTTTATTATTATTATTATTATTTTTTAGAGATGAGGTCTTATTATGTTGCCCAGGCTGGAGTGCAGTGGCTATTCACAGGCATGATCATAGCACACTACAGTCTTGAACTCCTGGGCTCAAGTGATCCTCCTGCCCCAGCCTCCCAAGTAGCAGGGACTATAGGTGTGTGACACTACGCCTGGCTCATTTTTTTTTTTAAATAACGTATTGAAGTGAGTAAGAAGTAGATCCTCTCATAGACCAGAGTTTCCAGAACAGGCCAGTATCTTGGCTATTCTTGGTCCTTTATATTTTCGTATAAATTTGGAATCAACTTTTCAATATCTATTAAGAAACATGTTGAGATTTTGATAAAGATTACATATAATCTAGAAATCAATTTGAGGAGAATTTATCTTTACAATATTGAGTGTTCCAATCCATGAACATGGTATATTTCTCCAGACTAATACATATATTAAAGAGTGCAAAAAAGACATCAAAGTGGTGGAATTGTTGGTTCAGTGGACACGCATGGGAATGTCTCACTGGCACCACTCACCTAGGAGCTGCTCCTGCTCCTTACTTCCTCCTTGCAGATTGCCAAGTTACCATGTGATCTTGTCTCCTGCCCACAGCTGATTGATTCAAGGGAATGCACCTACCCCAAGCTGATCTAATGAGTGTCCCTTCAGACTTTTGGACCACAGGCTAAAAGAGAGTCAAACCAGGCTCTCTTTGGTGTCTGAGGTTGTAAAATGTGAAATTTAGGAGCTCCCTATAACCATGTTTAAGATTATGTGGACTAGAGGATTGGAGACATTGCTGAGAAAAAAAAGGATAAAGCTCAAAGAGGCACAAAGACAATACAGAGAGGCTGGTGGTGTTTGAGTCTCTGACTCCCTATAGTTCCTAAGGCCCAAAAATTGCAGATTGCCAAGTTACCTAGAGACAGTCCATTGTTCCTTACAACTGCGGTCCCCACCCCCCTGGCCAGGACCCATTAGGAACCGGCCGTGCATCATGCCTGAGCCCCACACCCCCGTGTCCGTGGAAAAATTGTCTTCCATGAAACTTAGGAACTGGGCGCATGGCAGAAGGTGAGCAGTGGGTGAGGGAGTGAAGCTGAAGCTTCGTCTGTATTTACAGCTGCTCCCCATTGCTCATATCACTGCCCTCAGCTCCGCCGCCGCCTACCCCA
Source organism: Daubentonia madagascariensis (assembly GCA_023783475.1). NCBI lineage: Eukaryota > Metazoa > Chordata > Mammalia > Primates > Daubentoniidae > Daubentonia > Daubentonia madagascariensis. The sequence goes on along the minus strand of JAKFHU010002004.1, from coordinate 9,305,139 downwards.
TGGAAAAATTGTCGTCCATGAAACCAGTCCCTGGTGCCAAAAAGGTTGGGGACCACTGCCTTTTAATAAATCCATCTTTAGGCCTAAGCTAGTTTGAGTTGGGTTTCTGTCACTGGCAACAAGAGTCCTAACTAATGCAACTGAGTAGACTTAAAAGGGGTTTCCTCAAATAGATTTTAGGTGAGCTACCCTGGGCACCCAGCCTTAACAGGTTCACAGTTTGGATTGCAATCCACTCCCTCTGGTGCACCTAGACAGAGCCTTCTCTAAACCAGGCCAGAAGCTGGCGGACACTCTTTGTTCCTTTTCTCTGCAAGAATTTTACTGTCTTAATTTGGGACAGATAATCAGAGGTGGTCTCCCTTACCCTCTTTTTCATGAAGGGTTTATCAAACATAAGCATTTGTCTTATTTTTATGTTTGGATGCCACACTTTGGTTAGACTAATTATCATATTTGTCATCAAGATTACCCACATGATCATCTAGGGCTGTTATAGGTCTAACTGGCAAGTGCTACATATGTCAAGATATCAAGACACCCCCCCCCAGAGGATGCAAGCATCAAATGGGACTTCAAGAGAAATGCTAAAAATCTTCACCATTACTGCCTCTCTTGATAATAATGACCCCACATACCAGGAGGCAGGAAGTGTTATAGTGATAGGAGGGCAAGGTTCTGAATTTTGAAAAGATTGGAGGGAAGAATTTTAAAGATACTGAGGTACGGAGAAAGGGCATGTCCTATATATATGAACAGTCCTCAACTTTGCTAAACTCAAGCTCGAACAGCCTACACTTTCATACATTTCATACAGCGTATACTGATAGACCCAACACACTTTTCAGAGACCACATTTGAACTTTTATCTCTCAGCTGATGCAGGATGATTTCAGACTACCTTCAGCATCATCAGTTGTCATCATTGTCAGTATAGTCATTGATGTCATTATTTACAAATTTAATTGAATAGAAAAATACACAAATAAAAATGCTGATCAGTGATAAAAAAACAAAGTTCTCATAAACTTAACATAGTTAAGACCAAAATGGGAATGATTTGCTGGGCTAAAATTGGTGAATCTTTCAATTTGGTGAGATGTTCATCACAGTGAAACTATCCAATTGTGTGCTTATTTGTGAAGGAAAAAAAATCAACTTATGTAGGACAATAGAAGACCCCGTAGAGTCTGGGGTCTTCTAGTGCATTCCTTGAACAGGGTCTGAAATGTCATATGGAGTGCTCCTGTGTCCCTGAGAAGCGAAGTGAAGCCAGTCAAATTTCCTAAGATTCTACAAAGCAGTCTCTTCTTGGCCTTTTCTGTGTTACCCTGACAACTCCAGAAGAGTCCTGGCCACTAAACTTTAAAAGGATTATAAAAGTTTTTAACATGTTCCAAACTTTCTAAGTCAAGGTTATGTTACTTTGTAATATAAATATCTCTACCAATATCTCTATTTAAATTATGATGATAGATAGACAGATAGACATATGGTACATAGATATTTTATAGGGTTCATAGAGCCCTCTAGTAAATGGTGTCTGGGTCAGATCTTCTAGGAGAAAAAGGATCCACACCTCAAGAACTGAGGGTAAGGGCTTGAGAATTTCTGAACTGATGAGTTAAAATAGCTTAGGAATGTGCTGTCTGTTGAGAAATAGCCACATAAGGACACATTTTAATCATTAATACTGATTCAGGCCAGATTGCTTTCCAAGAACCCTGCCCTGTCACTTTTTCCAGCCATTCTTGCCTGAGGACACAGAGGAATTAAGCGAGCCTGGAAGGAGAGCTATGCCTGAGCTTGGCGGCCAGGGTTTCAGCAAGGCTGCATGTAGTCCAGCGTGTGATGACAGAAAAAGCAGCTCCCTGGGTCCTCAAAGCAAGACAGAACAACCGGCCTCTCCAGAGAGACCATGCTTCTCCAGGCTTGGAGGCCACATAGAAGAATCCAGAGTCTAAAGATGACCCCATTTCCCCTGTGCTTCTGAAACATGCTCAAGGCTCACTTCTTATCCAATATTGTATCTCAAGAGACTTTGAAATTTAAAAAATTGACTTGGTATGAGGCAGCTCAGTACCCAGTACTGTTAGATGAGGGGATCTTAACTGAGGCACATTACCTGGAGAGATATTTCAAAATTCATAGATCCTGGACTCCCATTCGGAACCCATTGAATCAGAAGATGTGGGGCCTAGACCCAAGCTGTTTGAGAAAGGTCCATGGAGGTTCTAGTGCAAGCCTCAAATTAAGGGCTGGTGCAAAGGACATGGTGCTGATTAGGCAATGGCCTTGATCTTTTTTCTTTTTATGTTAAAAAATTTCAGTTTCACCTGAGTCACCAAAATATATTAGGACCTAAAGAGTCTGCTAGACCAGGGCTTCTCACTTGAATGAGTAAACACATCACGTCTTGTTAAAATACAGATTCTGATTCAGCAGGTCTGGGGTGGGGCCTGACAACGAGTTCCCAGATGACACTTATGCTGTTGGACCATGGCCCATACTTTAAGTAGCAAGAGGGCTAGGTCAGTGGTTCTCAGCCTAGGGTGATTTTGCCACCCTCCTCCCTGCCCCTGGGACATTTGGCAATGGGAATTGCCTTGTTGTCAACTGGGAAGGGTTAGGAAGGGGGAGGGTGTTGACCATCTAGCAGGTAGAGGTCAGGGATGCTGCTAAACATCCTACAATGCACAGGAGAGCCCCCCACAACAAAGAATTATCCAGTCTGGTGCAGTGGCAGCATGTGTAATCCCACTCGGGAGGCTAAGGCAGGAGGATCACTTGAGCCCAGGCATTTTAGGTTGCAGTGCACTATGCCTATTGGGTGTCCACACTAAGTTAGGCATCAATATGGGAGCAGGAGACCACCAGGTTGCCTAAGGAGGGGTGAATGAGCCTGGGTCAGAAACAGAGAAGGTCAAAACTCCCATGCTGATCAGTAATGGGATTGTACCTGTGAAAAGCCACTGCACTCTAGCTTGGGCAACATAGTAAGACCTCATCTTTTAAAAACAAACAAACAAAAAAAAGAATTATCCAGCCCAAAATATCTGTGGTTCTGAGGTTGAGAAACCCTGGACTAGACCAAATGCAGATTTATAAGATTTCTAAAAAGTAGTTAACTTTAGTCCTAACACCTTACCCCATCAAGGGTATAAAAGATTTGGCAGTGGGATTTAAGGAGAGAATTTTGGGGGAAGAATTTAATAGGAGATGTGTATTTTGCTCCACTCCAAGGAGAAGCACTTTTACCTTCAAGTTAAGAAAGGGGCTTTGAGGAGACTCTCTGGAAGCCAGTAGATAGCTTGCCAGCTGCTGTGAGACTGAGGTGCAGGCTGCGGCCGCAGGGAGATGGGCCTGCACTGCAGGTGTCTATGAGGGGACAGAATATGTGAATGATTCCCCTGGGCCAGATGAGAGGGAGTCTAGGTGGGGTCATTTTAAATCCCACCCAGAAGGGCTTTCGGGAGGGGCACATGGACCTCAACAGAGAGAAGCTGGAGGTTACCACGGGCTTCGTAGGGGGCTGAGGAAGGAGTGAAGGGGGATGGAAAGGTGTTTGCTTCCGTCAAAGAAACTGAAGGTGATAGATACCCGTTTCTGAGGAGAAGAGTTCCTCCGAGAACTCACCCAAGGGCCCGAGCATCAAAGAGCTGGTTTTAAACAGCCAACAAATCTGATGCCAGCTCATAACAGTAGCACTCAAACAAGAACTGTCCCGCTCCACTTCCTTCCCTTCCCTTCCTGTATTCCCACCCCAAGGAGTCAGAAGTCAGCTACCCACAGCTCCTTTCCCCAAGGGCAGGCTTCACCCCTGTGTCCCAGATCAGTCTTAGAATCTCTCCTCTCTTCTTCCTTCCCACCAGATTTTCAAGCCTTGGTGAAACCTTCCTCCCTTGACAAGTGATCTCACAAGCTCTCCCTAATAAACCTCTTGCACACTAATCTCTAACTCAAGATCGGCTTCCCAGGAAACCCAACCTGTGGCAAAGTAATGCTTGGTGCTACTTTTGGAGAACGTTTTCAGGGAGAGCAATGACTCATCCTTTTATGCCCCCCACCTAATCTATGCCTCTGACCAGTATGGACAAACAGCTGACGACTGCAGGCTCCATGGCATGGCCATGGTCAGGGCCAGTTTGGTGAAACCTTTCTAAAAATTATTGGGATTGAGTTTCCCACAAGCACACAGCTTGGGTGTTCAGAATCTAAGTGAAGTTGATTTAATGTCCATAAACATACTTGAGGTAGATTCTTGTAGTGAAGGTCTCCAGTGTGTCCACACCTCCCTGTATACCAGCTGTTGTGTAATGCCTTCCCACACTGACTTGGGGCTTGGTCATCCTGACTTACTTTGGCCAATGGGACACTCACTAGCAAATGTGAGGCAAGCAGAGGCTTGAAAAGTGCTTGCACCTTGGGGCCTGCTCTCTTGCTGCTCTTTGGAACTGCAAAACTGCTATGAGAAGAAGCCTGGGCTGGCCTTTTGGAAGATGAGAGACCCCATGGAACAGAGAGGAACTGTCCCAGATGGGGTCTCCTTGAAACAGGGAAGTGGACCCCAAAACTGAGGTCTGGTCTCAAAGCCAAGTGGGTTCTTGGCTTCACACAGGAAAGAATTCAAGAGCTCTCTGACAGAGAAGGCAAAAACAACTTTATTGAAGCAACAAAGAAACAGAAGGAAGCCTTACTCCATAGACAGAGCAGCACCTATCTCTCAGAGCAAGAGAGAGTAGCACCTTGTGAGTTTCCAGGGTCTTATTTTATCCCTTCTATTTAATTTTATGTTAAGTGGAAGGAGGATTATTCATAAGATTTCTGAGACAGGGTAGGGAGTTCCCAGAACCAAGTTCCCTCTCCCTTTTAAACTATATAGGGTAACTTCTGGGAGCTGCCATGGCATTTGTAAACTGTCATGGCACTGGTGGGAGATTCTTTTAGTATGCTAATAAATCATAAGCAGGGTATAATGAGCAGAGAGGGTAACCTGAGGTTGGTTTTCATTGCCATTTTGGTTCTAGCTGGTTTTGACCGGTTTCTCTACCACCTCCTGTTTTATCAGAGACCTTGATTTGGGTCTTAGGACTCTTTATCATGCAGGGTCTGCCAGTTTCCTATCTCACCCTTAGACTAATTAGCCTACCAACCACCAGATGTGTGAGTGAGGCCATTCCTGACTATCCACACCCAGCCACAAACCACCCAGTCCCACAAAACAAGAAAAATAACAAATGTTTTTCATCTTAAGCCACTAAACTTGGAGTGGTTTGTTATACAGCAAAAGGTGACTGTTATATTAACTTATATAAAACCCTGTAACCTATTTTTTGCATTTGATATTTTAACATAAGCACTTTGTCATATGATTACAACTCCTTATGAACATCTGTTTTTTAATGGCCACATAATAGTTTCTTGAAGGATGTATATAGTTTACAACTGCAGTCCCCAACCCTTGGGCCGCAGGCCAGTACCGGGTCCTTGGCCTGTTAGGAACTGGGCAGCACAGCAGGAGGTAAGTGGCGGGCAAGGGAGCCAAGCTTCATTTGTATTTATAGCCACTCCCTATCACTGGCATCACTGCCTGAGCTCCACCTCCTGTCAGATCAGCAGCGGTATTAGATTCCCATAGGAGAGCAAACCCTACTATAAACTGTGTATACGAGGGATCTAGGTTGTGCGCTCCGTATGAGAATCTAATGCCTGATGATCTGAGGTGGAGCTGAGGCAGTGATGCTAGTGCTGGGGAGTGCCTACAAATACAGATTATCATTAGCAGAGAGGTTTGACTGCACAATAAATGTAATGCACTTGAATCATCCTGAAACCATCCCCTTGCCCCACCCGGTCCGTGGAAAAATTGTCTCCCATGAAACTGGTCCCTGTTACTAAAAAGGTTGGGAACCTCTGGTTTACAAAATTGTTGTCCAGTTGTTTGACATTTAGGTTGTGTTTCATTTTGGCACTCATAGTATTGGTGGGATTGATATCTTTATGTATAAAGGTTTTTCCTATATTTTAGATTATTTTTCTGAGGATAGACCCTATGGAGTAGAATTACAGAGTCAAAGGGGGAGATATTTTATTTTATTTAGCTTCTTACTGTGGAAATTTAAGCCAACAAACAAAAATCAAAGAGAAGAGTGTGATGCATCCTATGTTTCATCTCCCACCTTCAACAATCATCAATATTTTTCTATTCTTGTTTTGTGCATCTATTCCCCACCCTCACTTTTTTCCCTGAAGTATTTTAATCTATAATTTAACCTAGAAATTTTGAGTATGCATTTCTAATTGATAAGAATTTAAAACAAAAACAAAACCGTAGCACAATTTCATTATTATACCTAAGAGCAGTAACAGTGATACATTAATACCTTCTAACACTCAGTCCATGTTAATTTTCCCTGATTCTCTGAAATTATATTGACTTGTTCAAATCAGGATCCAAAGAAGGTCTTGGTTGATGTAGCTCTTCACTTATTGGTCCTGCCTGTAAATTTTTCCCATAAACTGAAGTGGATTGATTGCATGCTTATGATGTCGTTTAATGTGTTTCTTTAGATTCCTTATTTCCTATTATTTCCGATAGGGAACTCAATTAAATTCATGTTTAATTTTTTGCAAGAATATACCATTGGGCATAGTATGCTTCCTATTACATCACATCAAAGGACTCAGAATGTCTGGTTGTCCCATTGTGTGATATTAATCAACTCCAGCCACTGGTGAGTTTAGCCTGAATAGTTTTGCTCCCTCAGAGGTGGGCTGTATTCCTGGAGTGTTAACCCAGCCTGGGAGGGAAAGCATACTTCAGCAAGATAGAGCTCCCACCAGCTCATTTCCTTTCCTTGTAAGTAAGCAGATGACAAACTTTACCATCCCAGTGCAATGGCCAAGATGATTGTTTGCCTTTGATTTTATTTGTTAAATATATAAGGTCTCTGTTTTATAAAGGTAAAGTTATTTATCTTTTTTTGTGAGTTATTCCAATGTTTTTAAACTTAGAAAGTTCTTTTCCATCATGAGAGTTGATAAATATTTTCCTCTAGTATTTTGATAGATTAAAAAATCAATTTAACTGTTTAATGCATCTGTTACTAATTTTGATGTAAAGTATGAGGCCTTACTTAATTCTATTTTTTTATAAAACTTATATATGCATATATATGTGTTTATATAAATATACCCCAATGGTTTATCTATCTATTCTTATTCTGGTAACACACATTACAGTTTTACAATGTATTTTTCCATATAAGAGGAAGAATCTCTATTATTACTCTTATTTTTCACAGATTTCTGGGTGATTATTATGTTTATTCTTTTAAATAACTGTGTAATGGACATTTGTCATATTTGGGAGCTGCCTTTTTTGGAGAATTTTCTGCCTTATGAATTCTGCCACTACCCCATCCCCTAAGATAGAATCCAGAAAACATGATTTCCCAGCCTCCCTTGCAGCTGAAGAATGGTCATGTGACCCATGCCCCACCAATCCAACATACCTATGTGAAATTTTAGTTTAGAAATAAACAACATGAGAAAGAAGGCTCTGTGTGGAATCAGTTTGCTGATAAGGGAGGGTGACAATAGAGACATCCAGCTTGGAGGGGCCAGCAATAGCTGTGAGGTTGAGTTCCAGACACATATGTGGCATTGGTGCTGGTGACGGTAGTGGATGCAGTTGGTCTGTGTCCCTAGCATCGGTGTACATGGGCTCAGTGCCCAGCAGTGTGAAGACTGGTTCCCTCATCAGGTCAGTTCTGCAACGTGGTCTGGGAGCTCGGCTTCCAAGCTGTCCTGAGTGTTACCCAATGCCGATTAATAAATGCCTTTTCTGTGCAAACGAGCTAGTGTGTTCCAATATTTGTAACTAAGAATCTTGACTGACACACTAGGCAAAACTAAATCAGGGAAGTAGGGTATTGTACCCAGAATGAATTGTAGATAGTATCTGGAGTCTGGACTGGCCCTTGATATTTGGAGTGTGGTCCAGGTGAGTCCATAGCACCAGCAGCACCTGGGAGTTTGTTAGAAATGCATAATCTCAGCCCCACTCCAGTCCTGCGGAATCCAAATGTGCATTTCAACAGAATCGCCAGGGAATTTGTAAGCACAGATTGAGAATTACTGGCCTCGAGAGCAATGATTCCCAACCCTGGCTGCACTTTAAAACCACATGGCCACCATTTAAAAAAATATTGATGCCCATTTACATCCTCCATGACATCAACTGATTCAGGCGAGAATCCTCAATGAGGGCTGAAACCACAGGCAAAAGGCTGCTGGGGAAGGGTTATTCACACAGCTCAACCAAGTTCCCCACCGGTCACTTACTAATTACAAAGGGGGGAAATTACCTTCACAGTAGACACTACATAAATAAGTGACAAACTAAACATCACAAATAATGGGACAAAGTGACATCATGAGCCTCCTGATGTGATGCCATGAGAAGGACACAAGAGCATCCATGTAGAATTTCTGCCCAAAATGATAATTTGAATCTAATAATGACAGGAAAAGAACAGACAAATCCAAATTTAGAGACAATGTGTAAAACAGATGCCCTGGACTCTTCAATGACTCTTTCATGAGAGTCGAAAAAAGACTGGGCACACGGACAGTGGTGCACCTGTAGTCCCAGCTAACATGGGAGGCTGAAGCGGGAGAATCGCTGGAGCCCAGGAGTTCAAGACCAGTCTGGGCAACATAATACTTAAAATTATCTATTTATTTAAAGTAAATAAAATATTTAAAAATAAATAATAAATAAATACAAATAAGTTTTTAAAAAGACTGGGCAACTCTTCTAGACTAAAGGTAACAGATGCAACATGGCAACTATATGCATTATGTGATCTTTAATTACACACTGAATTGAGGGAAAAGGCTATAAAGGACACTTTCAGGACAATTTTGGGGACATTTGAATATTAGTTAATAGAGTTATAGTAATGTTAAATGCTCTGGGTATGGTAACTATAATGCAGTTTATGCAGGAGAGTACACGTACTCTTGGGAGTTATAAGGACAAAGTGTCATGATAACTATAGTTTATTTTAAATGGTTTAGAAAAAAGATCCACATATAAAAGAGATAAAATAAAGGTGGCAATATGCCAAATGCTAATTTGGTGAATCTAGATCAGGGATCAGCAAACTTTTTCTGTAAAGAGCCATATCGTAAATTATTTAGGCTTGCAGCCCATATGGTCTGTGTCACAATACTCAACTCTGCTGTTTTAGCATAAAAGCAGCCATAAACAACATGTAAACAAATATGCATGGTTGTATTTCAATAAAACGTTATTTACAGACAATGAAATTTGAATTTCTTATCATTTTTATGTGTCATGAAATATTTTTTTCTGTTAATTAGTGCTTCTGAAAGTACTAATTTTATCTCATTAAAATTAGAACACAGCCATTTCAAAAATTTCTTTCTCTGGCTGGGTGTGGTGGCACACGCCTATAATCCCAGCACTCTGAGAGGTGGAGGTGTAGGAGGATTGCTTGAGGCCAGGAGTTTGAGACCAGCCTGAGTAACATAGCCCTTCTCTACAAAAAATTAGCTGGGTGTGGTGGTACGCACCTGTAGTCCCAGCTACTCAGGAAGCTGAAGAGCAAAGATCACTTGAGCCCCGGAGTTGGAGGCTGCAGTGAGCAGTGATTGGGCTACTGCACTCCAGCCTGGGCAACAGAGTGAGACTCTTGTTCCCCCCAAAAATTATTTCTCTGAAAGGATACACACCAAAATGCTATCAATGATGACTCCTTCAGGAGCAGGAGGGAGGAAGTGAAGGGAAACTTTACGTTTTACTTCATGTACTTCAGTATTGTTAAAATATTCAAAAGAATGCTTTGGTTTTGGGGGGTGGGTTTTTTGTTTTTGTTTTTGTTTTCTTTAAGCTGTTTCTTAGCTTTTGCTATAGTAGCAGACAAACCCAACATCTCAGTGGCTTACAACAAGGAACATTTGTTTCTCAGTAGGCTGCACGTTGGCTCTACAGATTTTCTCACTCTTTGACCCAGGCATAAGAACAAACCTATCTAGAACATACTATTCTCATAGCAGAGGGCAGAATCACTAAGACCAAGCTTAACCATGCAATTGCATTTAAAGCTTCTGCTCAGACATAGTATAAGGCATGCATTCCAAAGGCCAAAATAAGTCACATGGCTGAGCTTCACAGTAGAAGGCATAGCAAGGGTGGTATGTATAATCATCGTAGAGGGGAGGGAACGAGTAATTGTGAAACAATGATATATTTTACTACACTTCTATTGAAGTAATTGAATTAAGTAAATCTACTTTGAAGAAATTTTTTTTGATCTTATATAATTTTTTTCCTACTGACTCATTTTTCTTTTCTTTTCAGTTTTTGATTCCCTATTTAAATGTAGAGACATAAGAATCTTTAGCAGTGCTTTTCAAACTGTGGGTAGTAGTCATGGAATTAGTTTACTGGGGACACAACCAGCATTTTTATTTAAAAGAAATAGAATATAATACAATAGGATACGATAGAAGAGAAAATTTTAAGAGAATATTTCACATAGTAAAGATAAGGATTGCTTAATGAAATTTTTGTTTCATACATATACTGATGTCTGTGTCTATATATTTTATATTCTATATATTCTATATTCAGTCTATATACTGTTGTCTATATTCTGATATATGTCTATATACTATTAATAATATAAGCTGTATTTTTTTACTTTGAGTTTCAGTCAAAATTTTTTAAAGCTTTGACCTTTAAGCTAGTTTGAGGGTCCAGTTGCTTCCAATTCCCATTTGGACTCGATGTGGTGGCCAAGAAGGAAGGGAAGCTGGTTATGGAATCTGGTCACTAGGACATGACTGAGTGCTGACAGCCTGTGGTGGATACAGCAGATTGGCTGACATGGCACCCATTCCATCCTCCACATTCCAATGTGACTATACTGCAAAGACTAGAAATCCTAAAACTACATTTCCCAGACCCCATTGCAGCCAGCCTTCCAAGTGGGATTTAGCTCCTATTCATCAGATACTATGGTGGATGGTACATATCCTTTGCTACTCCTTCCACTGAGAGGTGGAATCTAATTCCCCATCCCCCCAGAATCTGTTCTGGCCTTGAAGATTTGTTTGGCCAATAGAATGCAACAGAAATGATGCTCTTGAACTTTGGCTGTAGTTCCTAAGAAGACTTGCAGCTTTCACATGAGCCTCTTGGAATGTTCACTGTGGGGCAAGGCAGTTGCCACGTGAGGAGTCACACTGCCCTCAGACAGCCACATTGTGAGAAGCCCAAGCATCTTGAAGGCCCTGGAGGAGGAGACAGCACGTGAAGGAGCCCCACAGGGGAATGGAGAAGCTGTCTTGGAAGTGGATCCTCCAGCCCCTGCTGCCCCAGCATGGATGGATCAGAAATGGACCACACAACCAAGCTTTCCCCTGACTCACAAAATCAGGATCAAAATAAAATGGCTGTTTTAAAAATTTTATTTTTGTATTGACACTAAATACATATGTTTGGAGCATGTATGATAATTTAACACATTCATATAATTTGTAAAGATTAAATCAGTGTAATTGGGATATCCATCACCTTAAACATTTGTCTTTTCTTTATGCTAGAAACACTCAAGTTATTCTCACCTAGTTATTTTGAAATATACAGTAGATGATCATAAACTATAGTCACCTTACTGGTCTATCAAACACTAGGTTTTATTTCTTCTATCAAACTGTATATTTGTACCCACTAATCAGCCTCTCTTCATCCCTCCTCCCCCTTACCCTTCCTGGCCTCTGGTAACCACAAATCTACTCTCTATCTTCATGAGATCTACTCTTTTAGCTCCCACATATGAGTGAGAATATGAGATATTTGTCCTTCTGTGGTTGGCTCATTTCACTTAATATAATGACCTCCAATTCTATCCATATTGCTGCAAATGGCAGGATTTCATTCTTTTTTATGGCTGAATATTAACAATATTCCACTGTGTATATATACACACATTTTCTTTATCCATTCATCCATTGATGGGCACTCAGGTTGATTCCATATTTTGGCTATTGTGAATAGTGCCACAATAAACATGGGAATGCAGATATCTTTTTGATATATTGATTTCCTTTCTTTGGATATATACTCAATAGTGGTATTGCCGGATCATATAGTAGTTCTATTTTTAGTTTTTTGAGGAACCTCCATACAGTTATCCATAGTGGCTGTACTAATTTACATTCCCACCAACATTATACAAGGGTTCCCCTTTCTCCATATCCTCACCAGCATCTGTTATTCCTTGTCTTTTTTTAATTTTAATTTTATTACTTATTTACTTTTTAATTTTTTATAGAGATGGGGTCTCACTATATTGCCCAGGCTGGTCTCAAACTCCCGACCTCAAGTGATCCTCCCACATTGGCCTCTCAAAGTGCTGGGATTACAGGCATGAGCCACCTCATCCAGCCTTCCCTGTCTTTTTGATAAAAGCTATTTTAACTTGGGTGAGATGATATCTCATTGTGGTTTTGATTTCATTTTTCTGATGATTAGTATTGTTGAGCATTTTTTCATATACTTGTTGGCCATTTTTTTATCTTCTTTTGAAAATGTCTATTCTGTATTAGTTTGTTTTGCATTACTATAAAAGAATATCTGAAGTGGATAGTTTATAAAGAAAAGACGTTTATTTGGCTCACAAATCTGCAGAACATACAAGAAGCATGGCACCAGCATGAGGGTTTCAGGGAGCTTCCAATCAAGGCGGAAGGCAAAGGGGAAGCAGGAGTGTCACATGGTGAGAGAGGGAGCAAGAGAGGGAGGAGGTGGTGCCAGGCTCCTTTTAAACCAGTTCTCACGTGAACTAATAAAGTGAGAACTCACTATCACAGGGAAGGCACCAAGCCATTCATGAGGGATCCACCCCCAAGACCCAAACACCTCCCCCCGGGCCCTACCTCCAACACTGGGGGTCAGATTTCAAAATGAGATTTGGAGGGGACAAATATCCAAACTATATCAATTAGTGATGTTGAGCATTTTTCCATATACCTGTTGGCCATTTTTATGTCTTCTTTTCAAAATGTCTATTCAAATCTTTTGCTCATTTTTATATCAGATTAGTTGGTTTTTTGTTATTGAGTTGTCAGAGTTCCTTAAAATATGCCAGTTATTAATCCCTTGTCAGATGGATAGTTTGTAAACATTTTTCTCCCATTCCATAGGTTGTCTCTTTACTTTGTTGATTGTTTCCTTTGCTGTGCAGAAGCTTTTTAGCTTGATGTGATCCCATTTGTCTATCTTTGCTTTGGTTGCCTGTGCTTTTGAGGTCTTACACAAAAAGTCTTTGCCCAGACCAAGGTCCTGCAGCACTTCCCCAGTGTTTCCTTCTGGTAGTAGTCTCACAGTTTCAGGTCCTAGATTTAAGTTTTTAATCTATTTTTATTTGATTTTTGTATATGGTGAGAGACAGGGGTCTAATTTCATTCTTCTGCATGTGGATATCCAGTTTTCTCAGCACCATATATTAAAGAGACCATCCTTTCCCCATTGTACGTTCTTGACACCTTTGTAGAAAATGAGTTGACTGTAAATGCATGGATTTGTATCTGGGTTCCTTATTCTGTTCCAATGGTCTATGTGTCTGTTTTTATGCCAGCATCATGCTGATGTGGTTACTATAGCTTTGTAGTATATTTTAAAGTCAGGTAGTGTGATGCCTCTAGCTTTGTTCTTTTTGCTCAGGATTGCTTTGGTTATCCAGGGTCTTTGTGGTTCCATAAAAATTTTAGGATTTTTTTTTCTATTTCTGTTAAGAATGTTACTGGTATTTTACCAGCATCATTTTTCGCAGATCTAGAAAAAATAATTCTATGCTTTGTGTGGAACCAGAGAAGACCCCATCTAGCCACAGCAATCTTAAGCAAAAAGAACAAATTGAGAGGCATCAATCTACCAGATTTCAAACTATACTACAAGGCTATAGTAACCAAAACAGCATGGTACTGGCACAAGAACAGAGACATAGACCAATGGAACAGGACTGAGAACCCAGATATAAAACCATCCTCATACTGTAATCTGATCTTTGACAAAGTAGACAAAAATATACACTGGGGAAAAGAATCCCTATTCAGTAAATGGTGCTGGGAAAATAGGATAGCCACATGTAGAAGACTGAAACTAGATCCACACCTCTCACCTCTCACAAAAATCAACTCATGATGGACAACAGACTTAAACCTAAGACATGAAACCATAAGAATTCTAGAAGAAAATGTTGGAAAAACTCTTATGGACATTGGACTAGGCAAAGAATTTATGAAGAAGACCCCCAAAGCAATCACAGCAGCAACAAAAATAAATAAATGGGACCTGATCAAATTAGAAATCTTCTGCAAAGCCAGGGAAACTATCACTAGAATGAACAGACAACCTATAGAATGGGAGAAAATATTTGCATGCAACACACCTGGCTGATAACCAGAATCTATACAGAACGTAGGAAAATCAACAAGAAAAGATCAAACAACCCCATTAAAAAGTGGGCAAAGGACATGAACAGAAACTTGTCAAAAGAAGACAGAATAATGGCCAATAAACATAAAAAAAATTGCTCAACTTCTCTAATCATCAGGGAAATGCAAATCAAAACCAAAATGAGATATCACTTAACTACAGTGAGAATGGCTTATATCAAAAAGTCCCAAAATAACAAATGTTGGCGGGGATGCAGAGAGATAGGAACACTCATACACTGCTCATGGGACTGCAAATTAGTACAACCTCTATGGAAGGTAACATGGAGATACTTCAGAGAACTAAAAGTAGAACTACCATTTGATCCAGCAATCCCACTACCAGGTATTTACCCAAAGGAAAAAAAGACATTCTGTAACAAAGACATCTGCACTCGAATGTTTATAGTAACACAATTCACAATTGCAAAGAGGTGGAAACAACCCAAGTGCCCATCAATCCATGAGTGGATTAATAAAATGTGGTATATGTATACAATGGAGTATTACCCAGCAATAAAAAACAATGGTGAATTAACACATCTGGTATTATCCTGGATGGAGCTAGAGCCCATTCTTCGAAGCAAAGTATCACGAGAATGGAAAAACAAGCACCACTGGTACTCACATCAAATTGGTACTAACCAATCAATACTTATGTGCACACATGGAAATAATATTCACCAGGGGTGGGGCAGGTGGGGGGCTGGAGAGGATGGGAAAACTCACTGCTAATGGATGCAGGGTGCACCATCTGGGGGATGTTCATGATTGTAGCTCTGACTTGGGCAGTGCATAGGCAATATATGTAACCAAAGTGTTTGTACCCCCATAATATTCTGAAATAAAAATAAAATTAAATTTAAAAATATATATATCTAACAAAAAAAGAATGTTTTGGTATTTTGATAGGGATTGCATTGGATCTATAAATTGCTTTGGGTATACTGTCATTTTAACAATATTAATTCTTCCAATCCATGAGCATGGAATCTTTCCATTTTTTTGTGTGTCCTCTTCAATTTCTTTCATCAGTGTTTTATAGTTTTCCTTGTATAGATCTTTTACTTCTTTGGTTAAATTGATTCCTAGGTATTTTATATTTTATATTCTTTGTGGCACTTTATATTCTTTGTGGCTACTGTAAATGGGGGATTACTTTCTTGATTTCTTTTTCAGATTCTTTGCTATTTGGTGTATATAAGTGCTACTCATTTTGTATGTTGATTTTCTATCCTGCAACTTAACTGAATTCATTTATCAGTTCTAAGAGTTTTTTGGTGGAGTCTGGGTTTTTCTGAGTATAAGACCATATCATCTACAAACAAGGCTAATCTGACTTCTTTTAATTTGGATGCCCTTTATTTTTTTCTCTTGCCTAATTTCCCTGGCAAAATGGCTATTTTAAGTGACCATGTTTTGGGGTGTTTTGTTACATAGCAATAGATAAACAAAGGGATGCCTTGTCTTAAGATTTGCATTTGAATTAAACAGAGAGACAGAGGCATGCAAGGCTCTCATGGGATAGAAGGCTGCTTCTTGTTTGAGTTCCTGGAAGTAGATGTTTGATATGGGGGGTACTTTCTTTTTAGGCCTCTACTCTTAGCAGGAGTGAGAGTAGGGCAAACTCCAGGACACTTGGGACTGAGGAGCCATCGTGCCAAGAGAATCAGAGGCTAACACTCGAGGACCCCAAGAAAGCCAAGAAGAACTTGGGGTACAGAGCCAGAAATGGAGGAAAACAGAGTGCTAAACATAGATAGCACTCTACTAACACAATTTTATTTTATCCCCCAAGTATCCTAGGAGGAAGCTACTATAATATTACAGTATTATTCACATTTCACAGATGAAGAAATCAAGGCACAAAGAAGTTAAATAAGTTCAAGGTCACACAACTAGTAAATGGCAGTGTCTGGATTCCAGCTGGATTCATCTGACTTAGAACTTGTGCTCCTACCAACCACTCTCACTGAGGTGGCTTCTAAGAGCAAGGGCCAAGCCACTGAAGGGAGGTGGAAAGCAGACAGCACATTGGAGGGCATGTGAGGTGGGCTTGTGTTCTTGTACAAACATTCAGACAGGATTTGGCCACACAGAACAGCCCTACTACAGCCGTCCTCTACTCAAGATAACTTGCAGGGGTGTACCTACCCCTTGTTCTCTAAGACATTGTAGCCTCCAGCACTGTTCCCACACTGTGAGTGCCAAGAAAGTCCCTATTGGCACCTCAGAGGTCTTCCCCATTCCAGATAATCAGAGGCTGAGTGGCATTGCTCAGAGCCCCAAACAGGTCAGGCTTCTTATCCTGGTTCAGGTGTGATCCACTTGGGTGCTTGCCAGGATGGTTGCTGCAAGGAGGGCTGGGAATTTGAAGATGTCCCCTATAACCTTCACCCCTGGGGTTACTCTCATGATTATGTCATGTTATACAGCATAATACGGAGAAATTATCCGGTGAGGCTAATCTAATCTCATTAGTCCTTGAAAAGCAGAGTTTCTTTGGCTGGTGGCAGAAGAGGAAGTGACAAGGATTCTCTCCTTGACCATACTCTAGCCAAGCTCCTCTGAACTCTCTTCTCAAGTACACCTCAACCTTGGCCAATAAAGACGTCAACAAACACTAACATAATTTCTAAAAGCTCAAGGCCTAGGATGACCCAAACCCCCTTAAAATGCCTGCCTGAGAAAACTCAAGGCTGCCAGAAAAATTTTACTGTTTTTTCCAGCCAAAAACTGAAGATATAGGGTCTCTGTCTCCCAGTCTGGGAGAGGATAGACGCCTGCTTCATTAATTGCCAGCTGGCAGAGGCAGGTGGCCCAGTCTCACTCACACTGACTGGTCTTTTGTGACTTTTCACTTCCCTGACTCTGCGAAGCCCCGCTTACCCCGCTGCCTACTAGCTCATTCTCCCTTTGAAATGCCCCAGTCACCTCTGTACATATCACTGTTGAGTTCTGTTCACACTGGACTCTTTTCCCTATTGCAATAGTTATTACTGATTAAAATCTGTCCTTACCACTTTAACTAGTGTCTGGCTTTGCTTATCTTTGACAGAAGTCAGAGAGATTCCAAGCCTGAGAATGATTCCACACACTGTTGCTGGCTTGCAGACAGAGGGGGCCACGTGGCAAGGAATGTGGGGCTGCACTGGGAACTGAGCGCAGCCTCCACCTGACAGCCCCCAGTGAAATGTCCTAGGAATTGAATTCTGCCACTGAATTTTCTTGGAAGTGGATTCTTTCTAGAGTCTCCAGATAAGAGCCCAGCTTGATTTATGCTTTGTGCTATTTTGAGCAGAGAAACCCAGCCAAGCCTGCCCAGATTTCTGACCTATAGAAATAGGGTGTTGTTTAAAGCTACATTTGTGATAATTTGTTATGCAGCAATAGAAAAGCAGCACCCCCTTTGTTTGACTCAGAAATCGCACTTCTGAGAATTTGTCCTGAAGATACACCATCAATAATACAAAAATACTTATGCACAGTTTGCTCATTGCAATATTATTTTTAACTGCAAAATACTGGAAACTACCTAAATGTCCAGCAGAGGAGACTGGTTGACTGAACTATGGCATATACGATAGAGCTGTAAAAAGAATGAGGAATATTTCTATGAACTGATATGGAATGATTTCTGGAAGATATAAATTGAAGAAATTAAATTGCAGAAAAGCATATATAGTATGTTATCCTTTGTGTGAAAAAGAAAGGAAAATAAAATACACATATATCTGCTTATCATTACAAAATAAAACACAAGGATAAATCAGAAAACAGTGCAGTTGGTTACCTACAAGGGCTGGAAGGGAATAGGTGGGAGTAGCATTTCTTCTCCTTTTGGTATAATTTTGACTTGAAAGCACGGCAATGTCCCACACATCCAAAAAATACAAAATTAAATCAATAAGAATGGAAGAAGATAAACAAAAACTGAAAGCAAACTGAAACAATGAAACGAATTGTATGTCAAACAAGTACCATAACCATGCTGAAAGGAAAAAAAGAAAAAGAAAGAACAAATTCAAGTAACTTAATACAGTATTTAACTATACAGACGCTTCTCAGTTTACAAGGGGGTTACACCCTGATAATCCCATCGTAAATTGAAAATATCGTAAGTCAAAAATGCATCTGCTACACCTAACCTACTGAACGTCATAGCTTAGCCTAGCCTACCTTAAACGTGCTCAGAACACTTAATTAGCCTGTAGTTAGGCAAAATCAGCTGGCAACACAGAACACCGCAGAGTGTGGGTGTTCACCCCCATGCTCCTGGGTCTGATCAGAGCTTCAGCTCCCTGCGCTGCCCAGCATCATGAGACAGTATCATACCGCAAATAGTTAGCCCAGGAAAATAACAAGATTCAAAACTTGAAGTATGGTTTTTACTGAATGTGTCTCACTTTAGCACCATCGTAAAGTCAAAAAATCATAAGTCTAACTGTCCTAAGACTGTCTGTATACCCTCAGCTGGAGGCAGGGAATGTGGTATGGAGGGGGGAGAATTACAAACAAATCCTGAACTCTTTTTGTTTTGTTTTGTTTTGTTTGTTTTTGTTTTTGTTTTTTTGAGACGGGGTCTTGCTCTGTTGCCCAGGCTGGAGTATAGCGGCGTGATTATAGCTCACTGCAACCTGGAACTCCTAGCCTCAAGTGATCCTCCTGCCTCAGGCTCCAGAGTAGCTGGGACTACAAGCACACGCCACCATGCGCAGCTAATTTTTCTATTTTATGTAGAGATGGGGTCTTGCTATGTTGCCCAGGCTGATCTCAAACTCCTGCCCTTAAGTGATTTTCCCGACTCATCCTCCCAAGTCGTGGGATTTACAGGTGTGAGCCACTGTGCCCAACTTTGAACTCTTTTTAATAGGTCTGCTGTTTGTAATGGTATGAGCACAGTAGTTCAGCAACTATTTGAGAGGTAACATAGGATTGACCTAATGTGTTGACACTGCTTGGGATCCAGGATTCTCACTAAGGAAGGAGGAACATATAAATATGGAATGGGGAAGGCAAGAAATAACCCTGTGGAGAGGTATCAGTGTAAATTAATGATTTCTAAAATATACATATGAATGTTTACGTCACATATGTATATGAGAATATGCAAATCCATGTGCATGCGTACGTGTATATATGTGCATATATTTCCTGGCTCTGTCAGTTGAAAGAGCTAAGAAGCAAAGACGCCCCAGTAGCAATGAGGACACCTAATACCACATACTTCATCTCTGATACCATTCACCACTAGTAGAAATCAGGACTCCTCAGAGAAACGGTCGGGTCCAGGGCTGGTAGAAGATATGATTGGGACACTTGTTATACCAGAAAGTAAGGAAGTGACAAACAAAAAAAAAAAGAGGAGATTATGTCACCAGGACACAGGAGACAGCTTGAAGGGGTTCCCACTGGCAAATCTGGGACAATATAAACACCACAATAATTAAATAGTAAATTATAAATCACTGAAAAAATAGGAATTCATGAGTTCATATCATGAGTCCATAAATACATAACTGGGGAGAACGAAGGTCTCTTGTTCACAGGGGGATGCTGAGGGCAGACTGGAAAAGGAGGACAGAGTGCAAGAATTAGCAAATCATTATTTTGCAACTCTCGTGGTAAAGATTGGATTAGGTGAGACTCCTTGGTGGATGGCAAATCTAGGGGGCCATTGTTTGCATGGTCTCCCCCATACTGCTTGTTAGTTGCAAGGGAGAAATAAACAGCAGTAATTATACAGTGAGTTATTTAGGGGTAAAGGGCTATGATGTATTTGATTTACTTTAAGATGGTTGAGGGGGGTAGAAATGTGTATTAATGTTTATCTTGTGCTACTTTTATTTTTGCAACTTTATATAAATTTGAACTTGTTTCCAAATAGTTTAAAAAGAAAAAAAATCTAGACATAGGTTCACAAGAAAAAAAGAAAAGGAAAAAAAGCCACTACGTGGAAAGTCTCTGAGAGTAAAACTCTTGAAAAAAGCAGTTTTCATCCAAAGAGAGGGTTGGGGCCTAACCAAGTAATCACAGTGGATGAGGAGATGGGCCAGGTGACCCCGGCTAACAGGATGCACCTCCCAGCTAGTCGAGGTGGGTATGGGCCTGTGGGGCCTGTTGGAAATGCCTGATTGCAGCTGGAGAATGAATGTCTACCAGGAAACCTGGTCCTGGAGGCCATCTGCAACTAATGTACCTCCTGGCCTTGTGCATTCCCAGCCCTGGGCCAATCTAGAAGGCTTGGGCCACTGTCAGCCCGGAAGAACAAGCCTCCAGCACTGGAGCTCTCCAAACACACGTTCAGACTCTCCTATCCCAGTTCCATGTGATCCTGGCTCACTGGGGCTTGCTCTTGGCTCCAATCCTGACTGTGATCCCCACCCGTGACCTCGCCTACATCTAGTGACTTCCACACCTCCCAGCATTTGGACCATGGCTTTCCTCCAGTTTTCCTGGCTTAGCATGCCCTGCCCTGGCCCTGACTTCTTGGTCTCCTTATGACTCAGGACTCTGGCTCCCCATCCCAGGACCCCACCCTTCTGTTCTTGTCTTCCCAGCTAAGGCCCCACAAGGGTGAAGAACAGGAGTATTTAACCCAGATCCTGCCAGGTTACCAGGATCCTCCACCCTGCTGTAAAAGGACAACGTGGGGCTTCTGGTTCTGTGAATGCAGCTACTGACCCAGCTGTGCCTCTAGGATGCTACAGACATGTAGTAACCCATGAAGCTTCAAACAGAGGATCAATCTGAGTAGCTGGTACTCCATCAGGGAACTGGCTCCTGACTGCAGACCATACTTAGCATGTCACAGCCCACAGCCCCAAAGTCTGCTCACCCCACCCCTTCCCCCGGTCAGGGGGTGTTTGAGAACCGCAAGAAAGGAACGTCAGAAACAGGCTTGCCAGTTAGACCTGATATTATACTTGGGAGTCTCAAGTTTCCAGCTAACATTCACTTCCCGAGTGAATGGCACCAAGATCTCCAGCTCTGGAGCAGACAGTCTGTGGCTGCCCCATTTCTGCTGCCCATTGGTGGCAGGGCCTGGCCATTGTTTCACTGTCAGCTTCAGTTCCTCAACTGTGGCACACGGATAATGCATGAGAAGCACCTAGTGCAGTGCCTGGAATACGGCTGGTGCTCCAAACTAGTAGCCATTGCTTGAAGGAAGAACCATCACTAGATGCTAAAACTCTTGAGTGAAAATTTGATGAGGAAGAGAATATTTACATAATCTTAAGTATCTCCCCATAAATTACTTGTTAATTAAAAAGGGGGAAATGATCAAAGGACACTAGCAAAAGAGCATAAAAAACAAATCACAGGAAGGAAGTATTTGCAATTCATATATATGACAAGGGATTAATATCCAGAATATATAAAGAACTCCTACAACTAAAAAAACAAAACAAAACAAAACACCAATTCAAAAATGGGCAGGGGACTTGAATAGACATTTCTTCAAAAAAGATATACATATGGCCAATATGCACATGAAAAGATGTTCAACATCATTAATCAACAGGGACATGCAAATCAAAACCACAATGAGATATCACCTCACACCCATTAGGATGGCTACTATTAAAAATCAACCAACCAACAAACAAAAAACCAAGAATTGAAAAATAACAAGTGTTGGCAAGGATGTAGAGAAATTGGAACCACATTGTGCATTGCTGGTAGCAATAAAATATTGTGTGGCCACTATGGAAAACAGTTTGGCAGTTCCTCAAAAAATTAAATACAGACTTACCAGACGATCCAGCGATTCCAGGCCTAATGGAAGACAGGATTAGAGCCAAGAGCCAACTTCAAAAGAATTGAAAGCAGAGACTCAGAAACTTGTATGCTAATGTTCATAGCAGCATGATTTACAACAGCCAAAAGGTGGAAACAAGCCAAGTATTTCCATTCATCATCAACAGATGAATGGATAAACAAAATTTGGTAAATACATACAATGGAATATTATTCAGCCTTTAAAAAAGCATGAAATTCTGATAATGTTACAACATGGATGAATGTCGACAATATTATGCTTAGTGAAATAAGGTAGACACAGATGGACAAATATTGTATGATTCCACTTACTGGTATATAAGATACCTAAAAAAGGCACATTCCTGAAGATAGAAAGTAGAATGGAGGTTACCAGGGCTGGGGGGTGAGGGAGGATGGGGAGTTATTGCTTTACTGTGTACAGAGTTTCAGTTTGAGATGATGAGAAAGTTCTGGAAATAAACAGTGGTGATGATTGCACAACGTTGTGAATATACTTAATACCACTGAACTGTAAACCTAAAAATAGTTAAAATTACAGGCTCATGCCTATAATCCTAACACTTTGGGAGGCTGAGGTGGGAGGACTGATTGAGTCCAGGAGTTGGGGGTTATAGCTATGATCGGGCCACGGCACTCCAGCCTGGGTGACAGAGAGAGACCATGTCTCTAAAAAAAAAAGAATTAAAAAAAGGTAAATTTTATGTTATATATATTTTGCCACAATAAAAAAATATGGATGAGGGTAAAGGGTTTGTGCTAAGTTGTGAGGCAGCCTGCAACTTCCCTGTGAACTCTCAAACTGGTGAGGACTCCCTTCCAGGACAGAGCCTCACACTGAGAAGAAACTGCCAGGAGTAATATCAATATTGTCCAGAACAAGGACAATAGAGACAAAGAAAGAAAAAGTCAAAATCAGGAGTCTTAAAGGGCTAGATAGTAAATATTTTTGGCTTGTAGGGTGTAGGGTCTGTGTTACAATTTCTCAACTCTACTGATTTGGCGTGGGAGCAGTCATAAACAATATGTAAATGAATGGGCATGGCTGTATTCCAATAAAACTTTATTAAAAGACAGGTGTCCTATTCCTGGCAAAATAAAAGGGTGGGAGGGAAACAGAGTCAACAAGCCACCATATTTTTGAATATTATGTGGAAACAACACAAGAGGGAGCTCTGTGAAGTTGTAAAAAACCATCCTGAACCACAGAACTCCTAAAAGTTCCAGAAAATGAATTTTACATAAAAACAGTAGAAAATTATTGAGGTCAAATGTCATAAAAAGTTATTAATTAAAAAAAAAAAAAGAAAAGAAAGAGCAAAATAGCATCCCTACAAGACAATGATAGGACACCAGAAATACTTGCCCATGAAAACGGCCCAAAACTATAACCTACTATTTTTTAAATTTTATTTTAAACCACTTTATTGAGGTATGATTGACATGCAAAAAGCTGTACGTATTTAATTTAAACAATTTGATGAGTTTAAAGATAAATATACCTCTGTGAAACCATCACCACAATCCATGCCATAAAATTATCCATCACTTCCAAAAGTTCCCTCCCACACTCTTTATTTATTATTTTTACTTTTTGTGATAAGAACACTTAATATCAGATCTACGCTTTTTGCAAATTTTAAAGTGTACAATACAGTGTTGGTTACTCTGGGCAGTATGCTGTATAGTACTGTGATACCCAACCCCCAAGTCCGTAGAAAAATTGTCTTCCATGAAACTTAGGAAACGGCCACACAGCAGGAGGTAAACAGGGAGCAAAGCTTCATCTGTATTTACAGCCGCTCCCCATAGCTCACATCACCTCCTGAGCTCCACCTGCCCCCCACCGTGTCCCCACCTCTGTGGAAAAATTGTCTTCCATGAATCCATCCCTGGTGCCAAAAAGTTTGGGGACCACTGGGTAGTACATCTTTAGGACTTACTCATCTTGCACAACTGAAACGTTGTACCCTTTGACTAATACCTCCCTGTTTTCCTCTCCCCCAAGTCACTGGCACCCACCATTCCACTCTCTGCTTCTATGCGTTTGACTATTTTAGATTCATCATATAAGTTGTAACCTATTATTTTAAAGCCAACTAAAAATCGTTAAGAAAATGATACAAGACGTGAAAGAACCACAGTAAACGAAATCAGAAAAATGCAGAAATGAGTAAAGAATTAGAAGTAAAATAAAAAAGAAAACTAAATTAGAAGAAACACAAGAGCAAATAAACACAATAAATAATGTCTTTTTTTTTTGAGACAGAGTCTCACTCTGTTGCCCTGGGTAGAGTGCAGTGGCATCGTCATAGCTCAATGCAGCCTCAAACTCCTGGGCTCAAGCGATCCTCCTGCCTCAGCCTCCTGAGTAGCTGGGACTATGGGCACACGCCACCACCCCTAGCTAATCTCTCTATTTGTTGTAGAGATGGGGTCTCACTCTTGCTCAGGCTGGTATCGAACTCCTGAGCACAAGCAATCATCCTGCCTCAGCCTCCCAAAGTGCTAGGATTATAGGCGTGAGCCACTGCGCCTGGCCCAATAAATAATGTCTTAAGGGAAATAAGGGAGGACAAATTTTTACATTGTGAAGAAATCACAGAAGAGAGCAAAATGATTTGAATGGAAATGACAAATACAGAAGACAGGTAAAGAAGAGGCAAAACAGAATATAGAAGTTTCTGAAGTAGAGAACTAAAGCAAGTGAACAGAATAAATATAAAAATCAAGAAGACATACTAAAATTCAAGATATATACATATATATCTTAATATAAAATATATAAAATCAAGAAATATATAACAAAAAAAATCAAAAAAATTTTCTGAATTTAAGAAAAAAAATCTTTGAAACTACATACACACCATGTACTTAAGAACATTTGGCCCAAACAACCAATACCAAGAAATATTCTAGTAAATTAACTAGACTTGCAGGAGAAAAAAGCATCTTTTGAGCATCTATGCAAAAACAGCAAGTGGCGGCCGGGCATGGTGGTTATTAGAAGAATCACACACAGCACTTGTGTTTGTTTTTGTTTAACTTGGGGACAAAGACAGGCGTAAAAAATAAATCCTCTTTTGCAAGCCAGAATTCATTGTTCAATATGAGTTTTGATACGTATAAGAAGGTACATTATGCAAAAAAAATCACACATATAGAGATTACACTGATTACCTATGGAATGCAAAAGGAGTGTCTGGTTTCTTATTAATGGGAGTATCAGTGGATTTAATTGTATATTGTGTTGCATTTTAGTTCTGGCAGTGCAATAATTTAATGACTTTATGCATGCAAAACTAAGCTTGTCTTGAGTTTAAAAAAGAAAAAGTTAATAGCACCTACAGTTAAGGAAGGAAAACTGTAGCTCCTTCCTTTAGTACATTTGTTTTTCAATTCATGAAACTGGAGCACATCCAAGAAACAGGATGATAGTCCCCAAGAGTGGTTAAAACTATGAACTGCCACGCAACTGAAAATACCACATTTAAGTTACAACTATGTACTAAAAAATGGAGCAATGCCAAGGAAATTGGATAATTAAAAAAACTTGTGAAAGGCAAATTTCATAAGTTGTATTTAAAATCATCCATTTTAACATCTCCAAAAAAAGTTGAATTAATTATTTTACATTAACATCCTGTACATTAAAATAAAGAGAATAATCAAGTTGTCTCACAGCCTAGAAGGTGACTTATTATTAGTAATTCCCTTTCATTCCCAAACCTCATCAAGTAGTCACTGCATTTATGAGGTAAGTCAGCCAAACGCTTGAAATTTAGATGACTTTTAAGATCTTCAATTTGTCCTGTTGAATATTTGCAATATTGGCGTAAATAAATCTCTTCAGATGAATGTGAACTTAAATGCTTGCAATATTCTAGCATACTTGAAAAGCCTTTCTCATAGTCATCATAAATGTGGAAAATTTTTAGTATGTTCAATAACTACATGCCTGTTAACATTTGTATGAAGTCTGCTCTGAAAACCACATACTTGACATACAAAGAAGTTTTTTCATTTGCCAAAGGTAATTTTGCTTAAGAGGCTGCCCTGTCCATGTTCTTTATTGTTATACTTATCACTTAACTCTATTAATTTACATGCATGCTCACTTACCATATGGCTATGCAAGTCTTCTGGATCGTTAGTGTTATGTTCACAGAACTGACACGAGTTCCGTTCATCACAGCTGTGCTCCAGGTAATGTAGGTAGAGCTCACTGCTTGAGAAGAACTGTACATCACACTGCTCACACCAATAGATGTGATCACTAAAATGGGCGACTGCCATGTACAGGCTGAAGTGCTCAAAAATTACTGTCATAAGACAGTAAATCACTACAACTGTAGGGATCCTCTTCATGTATTATAGTTTGGCATGTTCTTTCAGAAGCATGTTGGTAGAGAAACTTTTCTTGCATACTCAACACACATTTGAATCAGTACATTTATGCTTCAGGATCATATGCTGCTTTAAATCAGGAAAATATTTGCTGCAGAACTGACAAAGTTCACATTTACAGAGGCCACTGCTACTAGCTGTCAATAAAGACCATTCAAAGCTTGGCTTTAACAAGTGCCCATCAATTCATGAGTAGATTAATAAAATGTGGTATATGTACACCATGGAATATTACTCAGCGATAAAAAAGATGAATTAATACCTTTTGCAACAATCTGGATGGAACTGGAGACTATTCTCCTAAATGAAGTATCTCAAGAATAGAAAAACAAACACCACATGTATTCACTATTAAATTGGAACTAATGAGCGCACATGTGCACAGAGGGAAGTAAAACTCAGTGGAAATCAATCAGGGGGGAGGGGAGAGGAGGGATGGGGCAAAAAGCTACCTAACGGGTACTATGAACGCTATTCGAATGACAGGCACAACTTTAGCCAGGACTCAAGCATTACAAAAGTGATCCATGTAACCTAAAACATTTGTACCTCCTTAATATTTTGAAATTAAAAAAAAAAGAATTTTACAAAGTTTAGCTGGTGGCTCTTCATCAGTTTGGTCTTGGATACTCTCAGAGGAATTGTTTTCTGTCTCTACATCATAATCCTCAGAAATTGCATGCACTTCTACAGCAATTGGAACATCTTCAGCAGTGTGAACTTCTCTATAGGACTCTCCTCTTGAGTTTGTTGGTTGACGGATTCAGAGGAGTCACATTGTTCATCACAGATTTCGACATCAGCAGATTTTTCTGTAGAAAAGGCAGTGTGGTCTAGAATGCTAAGAACACGACTGGGAACAAGGTAGTTCTGATTTCTGTTCTGGCCTTGATTCCATCTGCAAGTTTTGGCAAGTCATTTGACGTCTTGGTGACAGAATCATCATCTTTGTTGTCAAAATATTTTATGTCTGGCTGTCTCATAGAACAGACACTGTAAAAATTATCATAAAAAATGTCATTGAGTCCATCTGCAATTCTGCTTATTCTAGAGGAATCTGAATAATGAGAAGGGTGTAAAGTCTTCCTTTTTCTTTTCTTAGGATATTCATCCATATCTTTTCAATCAGTCCCTTGGGCCACCACAAGTGGAGGGGCCACGGAGTCCTGCCCGGGTGAGCACAGACTATTATCAACATGCAAGAGCTCAGGGAATATGAGGGCTCATGAGCCCTTACTGAAGAATCTATCGAAGAACAAGCTTCTGATAATCGAAATGACTGGAGATGTACGTCTGAGCGCAGGGCACAGTGACGGACTTTATAGGTATACACATAGTTGGTTACAGAACTAAGACTAAATGAGAATTAAAAGGAAAGCATAATGGTTATACGTTCTGACAATGTATATGTAGAATTATTATTATAAAAAGAAGGGAAAAAGGGAGAACATACGCAAAAACTTTTTAAAACTATTTTCAGTAATTAAATTGGTAGTGACAGTATTAGTGTCGCTATTCTGAGACTGCTATACATGTAATGTGGGATAAAGCAAATAAACAATTATGGGATATTCTAATTCTATCATATAGAAGAGTTTAAGTAAAAACACTGATTTTGAAGTGGAAGTAGTATTAGGATGAACTCAAGAGGTACTTTTATATTTAAAAATGTATGTATACAAATATATTACATATGTAATACATTGTATATAATCCTAGAAAGACATTAGGAAGATCCTGACTCCAAAAAAAAAAAAGATATATATTTATATGTGTATGTATGCTTATATATATTATTCCTAGCTCTGTTGACTGAAAAGACCTAAAAGTAATGACCAACCCAGTAACAATGCAGATGTGGTCTTTTTTTAAATTTGTTTTTTATTTATCTTTTTTTAGAGACAGGGTCTTGCTCTGTTGCCCAGGCTGGAGTGCAATGGCATGATCATAGCTCACTTCAGCCTTGAACTCCTGGGCTCAAGTGTTTCTCCTGCCTCAGCCTCCTGAGTAGCTAGGGCTACAGGCACATGCCACTATGCCCTGCTAATTTTTAAATTTTTTGTAGAGACAGGGTCTACTAGCCTCAAGCCATCTTCCTGCCTCCCAAAGTGCTGGGATTACAGGCGTGAACCACCGTGCCCAGCCCAGGTGTAGTCTTGAAATATCATTTCCCACTAGAAGAAACCAGAGCTTCTTGAAGAAATGGATGATTCCAGGTATGGGGTGGAAAATGTAAACAGGGGTGGGGAACCTGTGGCCTTCTAGGTCTGTAAGTGTGGCCTTTTGACTGAATCCAAATTTTACAGAACAAATCCTTTTATTTTCATTAACACATTTTTGTTCATCTTTTATATTTTTATTTTATTTTTAAAATGTATGTATTTAAAATACTAAAGAATAGAATAAGTTTCAACAAAATAATCCTCCCAGATTGACCAGTGCAATTAGAATATTAGTAAGCCATAAGGGCTACATTGACAACTGCTACATTCATGATTTAGTTCTAACTTCCCCTGCCCGGCTGGCTCCACTACTGCACGAGGCTGGTTGTCGAGAGTTTATCGGGGTCGAGTAAGCCAGTCTGTTATCAGCTTTTGACAACGGTGCACTGTGTTTCTGTTTGAAGTGCAATTTGTGAATAGCTGCACAACTTGACAGTATTTTAAAATTCCGTCTGCTTAACAGCCCATCACGTCAAAGAAGACCAAGAGAACGCTGAAGGAAGAAAACAGATTTTTAAATGAGGATTGGGAATTGCAATATTATCCTTTTTCTGCTAAAGATAAGATGATTTGCTTGCTTTGTGAGACTGCAATATCAACATTAAAAAAATTCAATGCTCATCAGCATTATAACACTCATAAGGACCACAAATATTTTAAATTAGAGGGAGAGGCACAAAAGGTTGTATTGCAGAAATCAAAAGATGAAAAGCAAAAGCAAAGACAATTCTTTCAAGCAGCAATAAGATCTGGAAATAAAGCCACTGAAGCAACTTATAAAGCAGCTTATATCCTCAGGGAAAAAGGGAAGCCATTCCGTGACGTAGAAATTGTGAAAGAATGCATTGTCGAAGTTGTAGGATGCTTAGACCCCGATAACCTTTCAAAATACAAACAATTGCCTCTTTCAAGGAGCACCATAACTGATCGGCAGCATGAATTAGCCTTCAACTTAAGAGAACAACTTCATGCAATACTTCAAAAGGAAAATACATATTCGTCAATCGCTTTGGATGAATCAACTGATACTACTGACTCGGCACAGGTTTTATACTTCATTTGGGTCATAACAGAAGATTTTCTTTGCTATGAAAAGTTACTTGCTTTGGGTACTCTTGCAAACAGAACATGGGGGATAGATATCTTCAACAACTTTCAAGATAATGTGTCGTCAAGTTGGACTGAGTTTGGTAAATTTAGTGAGTGTTACGTACAGATGGCGCACCTTTCACGACAGGAAAACATGAAGGGTTTATTGCACAGATAAAAAAAGTATTAACAGATCCAGATGCTCTCATTTCTTTTCACTGTATCTTGCATCAGCAAAATATCTGTGCTAAGCTACTGTTTTAAGTGACACTTTGCAGCAAGTTATAAGTATTTTTAACTATATTTGTGCAAATGCAACATGGCATGGTCAGTTTTGTAACATGCTAAAGTTGAATGATGAAGCACTCAGTGTGGATTTGCCATATCATTCTAAAGTGCATTGGCTGTTGCAGGGACAGGTGTTAGCCAAAATTTTATCTCTGGGAGAATAGGTAGTTAAATTTTATGAACAGAATCAGCAATGTGAATTATTGAAAGAACACGTCTATAGGAATGCCACATTTCTGTGGGATATCATGTCAAATCAAAACAACTTGAACATTTCTTTGCAAGGTAAAGCTAGGTCTATATAAGATATGTGGCAAAAATTCAAACATTTGAAAAAAGCCATCTTTTTTCAAAACCTTCTTCAAAAGGAAATTTTGGATGAACGTTTTCCCCAGTTAGCAAAGGTCATTAATGAGCAGGATGATATATGTGAATCATTTGAAGAATATGCAGCTGTTATAGACCTATTAACAATACAATGAAAGGTTCACTGACTTTGAGAATCATGACATTACACTCAAATTAGCATTTCAACCTCACCTAGTTGATATCACCAAGGCACCCTAAAGAACTACAGGTGGAACTGATTGAGCTCTCAGTAGATGACATTTTAAAGTCATCGTTTGATGCTAAGAAAGATCCAATTGAAATATGGAAAAATACAGTGGAATACCTGGCAACAAGCCTGAAAAATGCTTGCTTGCTTTTCAACCACTAGTTGTTGTGAATCTACATTCTCCTACCTATACCAAAGCAAGACATGGTTAAGGTCACAAATGACTGATACCCATCTAGAGAATCAACTGAAACTGTGGACCTCCATGCTGCAACCAAACATTCAAATGCTTTCTAACAAAAAGCAGACACAACAAAGTCATTAAAAGGTTAGTTAACTTTAAAATTAACAGATAGTTTTCATTTTTTGAAATTATTACATACATAGTAGTTAGAGTTTTACAAAATAATGTGCATTTTTTAGTATACCTAATGGAAGTTTTTTTTGAATGCAGCCTTATTTGATTACAGCTAAATTAATGCAGCCTTCCAACATGAAAAGGTTTCCCACCCCTGAAGTAAAAGATGAAACTGGAATGGAACTTTTGTCACACCAGATCACAGGAGGCTCTCAAAGACGTCCGTGGTTATGTCAAGAGGACTCAAGAGCTAACTTCGAAGAGGCTCCTACTGGCCGGAGGACAATTTGAGCTGTGCTAAGAACAATACTTGCATGGATTGAAATCCATCAGTAATACCTAAGTCTGTGAGTTAATGATGACACACAAACAAAAAAGGCTGGACGCTAATCCCAGCATTTTGGGAGGCTGAGGCGGGAGGATCGCTTGAGGTTAGGAATTCAAGACCAGCCCAGGCAACAGAGCAATACCCTGACTCTACAAAAAGTAAAAAAAAATTACCCAGGCTGGTGGCCTGTGCCTGTAGTCCCAGTTACTCAGAAGGCTGAGGCAGGAGGCTCGCTTGAGCCCAGGAGTTTGAGGCTGCAGTGAACTATGATCACACCACTGCACTCCAGCCTGGGTGACAGAATAAGACCCTGTCTCAAAAAGAAAAAAAACTTTAAAAACTGGTCACCTTTGGAGGATGATTAGGAACCAGTTTATTACCTTGAAAGTAGGTAAGTAATGGGAAAGAATCAAACATTTCTCTTGCCTGCCCTATATGAACCCAGTGTAAGAGTAAACAAAAACCTAAAAAAAATTTTTTTTAATTTTCTCTGGTGCTAAAAGAGAACTTTTCCTTCTTTTTATCTGCTCAGCGTTTCCTTTAGAAATTGACGTTAAGAATGCTTTGTCTGTCTCCTTGAGGTGTACATGAATCTTTTAAAAAGTTAAATAGGCCTCTTGCCAGTTTTCTATCCCAGGAAGGCCTTTCTTAGAGGCCTAAAAGCCATCTCCTTGGAATGTGAAGTTCCAGGAGCCTGGTGCCCTATGGCCCTGTTTCTGTAAGAGTTTAAGCCTAGGCTCTATGATGTAGTGTCCTGTTTGTCATAAAGCTAGGAAAAGTTTAATTTTTCCTTTTGATAAGGACAATTAACATGCATGTGATGGACTGCATTCGCCTGCCCATATAAAAGGGTAATTTATTTCCTTCGCAACCTCCTTAGTGGATTGCCTATAATGTGCATTGCAGTCTGGTTGAATGCTTATTCAATAATAAAACTGTTTTCTTTTTCTCTTATATTTTGTGGAGAAAAATTTCTGAGTTGACAGGAGCTTTTATTTTTAATTATGTTTCCCCAACATGTATAACCAAATAGCAGATGAAAGGAAGCATCTCATTGTAAAAATATTCTATCTAATAAACGAAAAAGGAATGATAGAGTTAGAATATCACCATTTTGCAGTCCCCAATGAATTAATAGATCCAGGCACCGAACATCAATAGCTGCTAATATCATGAACAGACATTATGTGCCTCTTGATGAAAGAACACAACACCACCTATAGTCTGGACAAAGGGATCAAACCTGAATCTGACCAAGCCTCTGGATCTAGCCGCTGAATTGCAGGAAAAACATAAGACAGAGGAACAAGCTGAACTACACCATAAGTATGCTGTCAGCAAAATCCAGGACTGGGGGAAACTATACAGGTCACACAGCCTGGGCTCTTCATCGTGAGACTGTAAGACAAGGAAAGGCATGAGGCTGAGGTGGGAGGATCACTTGAGCTCAGGAGTTGGAGACCAGCCTGGGCAACATGAGATCCCTTCTCTAAAAAAACAATAATAATAACGTTTAAAAATAAAATAAAAAGAAAGGGATGGAGGACAATCCCATAGGCAAAGAGACTTAAAAGAAATGTTAAAAACAGCAAAATTTTAAGAAAAAACTATCATAAGGGATGCACACTTGATAGAACTAAAGAGAAACCCAAAGAAGTGGTTTCCATAAAGTCAGGATCGTGGATATGTTAAGCAAGAGGAAGGCGATGCTTTGTGTGGGTTTTTTTTGTACCTGTATTTTACTGTACAATAAAAAAGTTAATATGATTTCAAATTTGGCCGGGTGTGGTGGCTCACACCTGTAATCCTAGCACTTTGGGAGGCCGAAGTGGGAGGATCACTTGAGGCCAGGAGTACAAGACAAACCTGAGCAAGAGTGAGACCCCATTTTTACAAAAAAATAGAAAAATTAGCTGGACGTGGTGGTGCATGCCTGTACTCCCAGCTACTCAGGAGGCCGAGGCAGGAGGATTGCTTGAGCTCAGGAATTCAAGGATGCAGTGAGCTATGATGACACCACTGCACTCTACCCAGGGCGACAGAGTAAGGCTCTGTCTCAAAAAAAAGATTATTTCAAATCAATTCCTCTAGTCATTGCTTTCCCAGAAAATTCTGCATGGACATAAAACTGAAGTGACTTCCTAATGGATTAGAGGGAACTGGAATCAAGGTGACTTCTGGATTTATATAACAGGGCAAGGTGAGCATTGCAAAAACATCACAAGGCCATGCATAGCTTATAGCTAATAACCAACAAGCTTGTCCAGTATATTACAAGGAGGGAATACTTCAGGGAGGGCTTTCCAGAGAAGAGAGGATATGAGCCAAATCCTGAGCTAGAATTTGGATACTGGAAAAAGGCACGTAGTATAAGCAGATGGCACAGCATACACAAAAGCATAGAGATGGGAAAACACAAAAATATCTTCCGGAAATGTTCTTTCCACCACTGACTGACTTCCTGTCATCCTCCAAGTCCAAATATTACTTTCTTAGAAAACCTTTCCTGTTTCTCCCAGACTAGGTCAGGTTCTCTGTTATGTGCTCTTAGCTCACTCATTTAGCTCATTTGTTAGCTCATTTGTAACCCTAACCATAGTGGTAATTCAGTAGTGAATTGTGAAATTGGTCATTTAGCATCTCTTCCCCTAGAATATAAAGCTCCCTGAAGGCAGGGACCCTGGTTGTCTGAGTCATATCACATGTCACTGCCCAACCCAACACTCAATAAAAATTTGAGAAAATGAATGAGTGAACTCATTTGGCTGGAATGGAAGGTTCTGCGAGAGACTTAAAGTTGGAAATTTTATGGGAAGCCAGATGGTGATGACCTAAAATGCTAGGGTTAAATGCTTAGATTTTTTCTTTCTTTTTTTAAACAAGAGAAATGTATTGTCTCTAGTCTGGAGTCTAGAATTCCAAAATCAATTACATTCACCAATTTCACTTGATTATCTTCTAATGACAAATTAATCAGAATATCAAACTTTATTTTCTTAAGTAATAAGATTTGAATCTTAATTCAAGGATGTATTCTCTGTAAGTGGTTTTCAAAGTACATCCATAGCAACATGACCCCATTCTGAAGAAAATTTTGAAACACGGTTGATCTGATTGTATTGGGGTGGGAGGCTCCACTGCTACCCTTTTATCTGCCCTTGAGATGCAGGAGTGGGCTTCCAAAGTTCTTAGTAATCCAAGGCTTGAATGGAATACAGGGCAAAAATCACTGATCTGTAGCACAGAAAGTGCAGACTATAAACACATATTGCTTTCTTAAAACACTTGTTTCCTCTATTAATCAAAAAATCGTAATCTCTGAATTTTAGCCCATATATTTTTGTATTCAGTATTTAATTTTCTACTATTATGATCTAATTATACACACATGCAGTTCAGAATTTCAGCTGTCACAATTTAAACCACTGCAATAGTTTTCATTAAATTAATGGAACCACTCAACATGTTCTTGGCATGGTGATAGGAATAAGTCTTTGCTCTGGGTTCCAGCAACCTCAGAGAAAAAGTGGAGCTCAATTTTAACAACTAGACCAATATTCCTGGTTAACATATCTGCTCCTTCTACCTTTCCATACCCTGGTTTTCTAAAATTTTTTATTGTGGTAAAATATACATAAAATTTGCCATTTTAACCATTAAGTACATTCACATTGTTGTGCTACCCTCACCCCCGTCACCACCATCATCTCCAGAGCTTTTTCATCTTCTCAAACACAAATTCTGTATCAATTAAACAATTACTCCCCATTTCCCCCTCTCCCCAGCCCCTGGCACCTACCATTCTACTTTCTGTCTTTATGAATTTAACTATATATATTTCCCATCCTTTCACTTGCAATCTGTTTGTGCCTTTGATCTAAAGTGGGTCTCTTGTAGACAGCATATAATTGGGTAATGCTTTTAAAATCCATTCTGGCAATCTATGCCCTGTGATTGGGGAGTTTAAACCATTTACATTTAAAGTAGTTACTGATAGGAAAGGACTTATTTTTGCCATTTTGATATTTATTTTCTGTATGTCTTACAGCTTTTTTGTCCCTGTTTCTTTCATTACTAATTTCCTTTTTCTTTAGTTGATTTTTTGTTGTGGCATGTTGTAATTCCCTTGTCATTTCCTTTAGTGTATATTCTAGATGTTTTCTTTGTGGTTACCACAGGGATTATATATAACATTCTAAGGTTATAACAATCTATGTTTTTCCTTTTTCTTATTGTGGTAAAACACACATAAAATTTATCGTTTTAACTATTTTTAAGTGTACAGTACAGTGGTATTGAATATATTCAAAATGTTATGAACCATCACTACTATTTATCTCTATAACTCTTTCCCTTCTGGAAAACTGAAACTCTACATCTATTAAACAATAACTGCCCAAGCCCCGCTACCCGCGGCCCCTGGAAACCACCCTTTTATTTTCTGATTCTATGATTTTGACTATGTTAAGTACCTTGTATAAGTGGAATCATACAGTGTTTTTCTTTTCATGACTGGTTGATTTCATCTAGCATAATATTCCCAGGGATCATCCATATTATAACATGTGTCAGAATTTCCTTCCTTTTTATGGCTGAATAATATTCCATTGTATGTGTATGTCACACTTGGTTTATCCATTTATCCACTGATGGACACTTGGGTTGTTTCCATGTTTTAGCTATTGTGAATGATGCTGCTATGATCATGGGTATACAAATATATCTTTAAGAACCTGCTTTCAATCATTTTGAGTATACAGTTGTCCTTCAGTATCCATGGAAGATTGTTTCCAGGACCCCCCCCATGATACCATAACCCATGAATGCTCAAATCCCTTATATAAAATGATGTAGTATCTGCATATAACCTATACACATCCTCATGTATACTTTAAGTCATCTCTAAATTACTTAAGATACCTAATA
Source organism: Daubentonia madagascariensis (assembly GCA_023783475.1). NCBI lineage: Eukaryota > Metazoa > Chordata > Mammalia > Primates > Daubentoniidae > Daubentonia > Daubentonia madagascariensis. The sequence continues at coordinate 9,268,651 of JAKFHU010002004.1, read as the reverse complement.
TAATGTAAATGCTATGTAAATAGTCATTATACTGTATTGTTTAGGGGCTAAGGACAAGAAGAAAAAGTCTACACATGTTTAGTACTAATCATCATAGACCTAATTACATATTGAATCTGCAGTTGGTTCAATCCTTGGATGCAGAACTGAGGGCCAACTCTAGGTTCAGATATGGAATTGCTACATCATGTGATGATTCTATTTTTAATTTTTTGAGGAATTGCCACACTATTTTCCATAGTAGCTGCACCATTTTAAATTGCCACAAACAGTGCACAAGCATTCCAATTTCTCCATATCCTCTCCAGCACTTGCTATTTTCTGGGGTTTTAGTTAATTAATTTGTTTTTAATAGTAGCCATCCTAATGGATGTGAGGTGGTTCTCCCTCATTTTTGGAGGTCACTTTATACAAGTATAGAATTCTCATTTGACAGGTTTTTTTTTTCTTTCTTTCAGTGTGTTAAATGTATCACCCCACTCCCTTCTGGACTCCATAGTTTCTGCTGAGAAATCAGTTGACAATCTTATTGAAGATCTCTTATACATAATGAGTAAACTTTTCTATTTTTTCTGCTTTCAAGATTCTTTCTTTCTCTTCTTACAATTTAATTATAATGTGTCTTGGTGTGGATCTTTTTTTGATTAATCATGTTGGAGTTAATTGAGCTGCTGTGATTTGTAGTTTCATGTCTTTCCTCAGTTTTGGGTAGTTTTGGCCATTTCTTCAAATAATCTCTGCTCCTTTCTCTGTCTATTCTCCTTCTGTGAATTCCATAATGTGTGTATTGGTCCTCTTCATGGTGTCCCATAGCCCCTTAGAATCCATTGACTTTTCTTCATTCTTTTTTCTATTTGCAATTCTCAGAACTTAGCTTTTTGAGTAGCTGGGACTACAAGTGTGCACCATCACACAGGGTTAATTTAAAAAAAAAGTTTTTGGTAGAGATGGGGTTTCACTATGTAGCCCAGGCTGGTCTCAAACTCCTGGCCTCAAGCAATCCACCTGCCTTGGCCTCTCAAAGTGCTGGGATTACAGGTGTGAGCCACCACACCTAGCTGATATTATCATTTTATTAATGTGTAATTTTCCTGATTTCCTTTAGTTCTTTGTCAATGTTTTCCTTCACCTGTGTGAGTATATTTAAGATAGTTTTGTTTTAAAGTCTTTGTCTAGTAAGTCTAGTACCTGTGTTACTTTTTCTTTTTCTTCAAATTCTTTCAAAATATTAAGGGGGTACAGATGTTTTTGTTACATGGCTTGAGTCATGGCTATAAATGTGCCCATCACCAGAATAGTGTTCATTGTACCATTAGGTGGGTTTTTGCCTCTCCCCTCTCCCCCCTCTCCCCCCTTGATTTCCAATGACTTTTACTTTGCTCTGTGCACTTTTGTGCCCATTGGTTAGTTCCAGTTTATTAGAGAGTACACGTGGTGTTTGTTCTTCCATTCTTGAGATACTTCACTTAGGATAATGGACTCCAATTCCTTACAGTTTGCTGCAAATGCCATTAATTCATCCTTCTTTATGACTGAATAGTATTCCATGGTATACATACACCACATTGTGTTAATCCACTCATGAATTACTGGGCACTTGGGTTGATTACAGATCTCTGCGGTTGTGAACTGTGCGGCAATAAACATTCAAGTGCTGGTGTCTTTTTGATAAAAATGACACAATGACTTCTTTTCCTTTGGGAAGATACTCAGTAGTGGGATTGCTGGGAGGTCTACTTTTAGGTCTTTGAGAAATCTCCATGCGGTTTTCCATAGGGATTGTACTAATTTGCAGTCCCACCAACAGTGTGTAAGTATTCCTTTCTCTCTGCATCCACACCAACATTTATTGTTTTTGGACTTTCTAATAAAAGCCATTCTAACAGGAGTAAGGTGATATCTCATTGTGGTTTTAATTTGCATTTCCCTGATAATTAGTGATGTTGAATATATATTCATATATTTTTTGGCCATTTGCCTATCATCTTTTGAATACATCTGTTCATATCTTTTGCCCTCTTTTCAATGGGGTTGTTTGTTTTTTTCTTGCTAATTTGTTTGAGTTCTTTGTAGATTCTAGATATTAGCCCTTTGTCAGATGTGTACATTGTGAATATTTTCTCCAGTTCTGTAGGTTGTCTATTTGCTCTGTTGATCATTTCCTTAGCTGGGCAGAAGCTTTTAAAATTAATCAAATCCCATTTATTTATTTTTGTTGTTGCTGTGATTGCTATTGGGATCTTAATCATAAATTCTTTGTGTAGACTGATATATAGAAAAGTTCTTCCTACATTTTCTTCTAGAATTCCTATGGTGTCATGCCTTACATTTAAGTCTTTTATCCATCTTTAATTAATTTTTGTGAGTGGTGAGAGATAGGGGTCCTGTTTTATTCTTCTGCATGTGGCTATCCAATCTTCCCAACACCATTATCGAATAGGGCTTCTTTTCCCCAGTGTATGTTGTTGTCTGCTTTGTCAAAGATCAGTTGGCTGTAGGTAGATGGTTTTATATCTGGGTTCTCTATTTTGTTCCATTGGTCTATGTCTCTATTTTTTTTTTTTTTTTACCAATACCACGTTGTTTTGGTTACTATAGCCTTGTAGTATAGTTTGAAGTCTGGTAATGTAATGCCTCCAGCTTTGTTGTTTTTGCTTAAGAGTGCTTTGGCTATTGAGGCTCTTTTCTGGTTCCAAACAAAGCGCAGAATTATTTTTTCTAGATCTGTGAAATATGTCATGGGTATTTTGATGGGGATTACATTGAATCTGTAAATCACTTTGGGTAGCATGGACATTTTAACAATGTTGATTTTACTGATCCATGAGCATGATATATTTTTCCATTTGTTTGTGTCATCTGCAATTTCTTTACTCAATGTTTTGTAGTTCTCCTTGGAGAGATCTTTCACCTCCTTGGTTAAGTGTATTCCTAGGTATTTTATTTTCTTTGTAGCTATTGTGAATGGTATTGTATCTTTGACTTGACTCTCTGCTTGACTGTTATTGGTATATAGAGATGCTACTGATTTGTGTACATTGATTTTATAAACTGAGACTTTGCTGAATTTATTTATCAATTCCAGGAGTCTCTTGGTGGAATCTTTGGGGTTTTATAAACAAGATTATATCATCAGGAAAAAGCGATAGTTTGACATCTTCTTTCATGATTTGGATACCCTTTATTTCTTTTTCTTGCCTGATTTCTCTGGCTAGGACTTTCTTTACTATGTTCAATAGAAGTGGTGACAGTAGGCACCCTTGTCTTGTGTCCATTCTTAGAGAGAATGCCTTCAACTTTTCCCCATTCGGTATGATGTTTGCTGTGGGTTTGTCATATACAGCTTTTATAATTTTGAGATATGCTCCTTCTATGCCTAGTTTGTTGAGGGTTTTTATCATGAAAGGGTGCTGGATTTTGTTGAATGCTTTTTCTGCATCTATTGAGAGGATTACATGGTCTTTCTTTTTGCTTCTGTTTATGTGGTGAATCACATTTATTGATTTACATATGTTGAACCATCCTTGCATCACTGGAATGAAGCCCACTTGTCATGGTGGATTATTTTTTGATGTGTTGTTGAAGTCAATTTGCTAGTATTTTATCGAAGATTTTTGCATCTATTTTAATAAGGGATATTGGTCTGTAGTTTTCTTTATTTGTTGTGTCCTTTTTTGGCTTTTGTATCAAGATGATACTGGCTTTGTAGAATGAGTTGGGGAGAATTCCCTTCTTCTCAGTGTTATGGAATAATTTCTGCAGTATGGGTATCAGTTCTTCTTTGTAGATCTATTAGAATTCAGCTGTGAATCAATCTGGTCTGGGTTTTTTTTTGTTATTGGAAGACTTTTTATTACTGCTTCAATCTCATTGCTCATTATTGGTCTGTTCAGGAATTCTATTTCTTCCTGATTGAGTGTTGGAAGGTTGTGTGTTTCCGGGAATTTATATATTTCCTCTATGTTTTCCAGTTTATGTGCATAGAGATTTTCATAGTATTCACACATGATGTTTTGTATTTCTGTGCTATCAGTTGTAATATCTCCTTTTTCATTTCTGATTAAGCTTATTTGGATCCTTTCTCTATTCCTGGTTAAGCTAGCAAGAGGTCTATCAATTTTGCTTATCTTTTCAAAGGACCAACTTTTTGTTTCACTGACCTTTTGTAGAATTTTTTTGTTTTCAATTTCATTTAGTTCTGGTCTGACCTTTGTTATTTGTTTTCTTCTGCTGGCTTTGGGTTTGGTTTGCTCTTCCTTTTCTAGTTCCTTCAGATGTAATATTAGGTTGTTAATTTGTGATCTTTCTGACTTTTCAATGTGGGCATTTAAGGCTATGAATTTTCCCTTTAGGAATGCTTTTGCTGAATCTCATAGATTCTGATAGTTTCTGTCCCATCCCTTTGTTGTTCAGTTCAAGGAATCTTTTGATTTCCATCTTAATTTCATTACTGACCCAATAATTGTTCAGCAGAAGGTTGTTTAATTTCCATGACTTTGTGTAGAATTGAGTGTTACTCTTGGAATTGATTAATTGATTTCTAGTTTTATTCCACTATGGTCTGAGAAGATACGTAGTATGATTTTGATTTTTAAAAAATTTGTTGAGACATGTTTTGTGGCCTAAGATATGATCAATCTTGAAGAATGTCACATGTGGTGATGACAAGAATGTATATTCAGTAGCTTTTGGTTAGAATGTTCCATAAATGTCTGTTAGGTTCACTTGTTTTAGGGTCCCATTTAAGTCCAGTGTTTTTTATTTATTTTCTGCTTTGATGGTTTGCCCAGCTCTGACAGTGGGATGTTGAAGTCCCTGGCAATTACAACGCTAGTATTTATTTCCTCACTTAGCTCTAGTAGAATTTGTTTTATGTATCTGGGAGCTCCTGTGTTAGGTGCATATATATTTAGGATTGTTATTTCTTCTTGTTGAATTGCTCCCTTTACCATTATATAATGACCATCTTTGTCTTTCTTTACCATTGTTGATTTAAAGTCAAATTTGTCTTATATGAGAATGGATACACCTGCTCTATTTTGGTTTCCATTTGCATGGAATATTTTTTTCCACCCTTTCACATTGAGCCTGTGTGTGTCCTTGTAATTTAGATGTGTCTCCTGGAGAGAGCAGATTCTTGGGTTGTGTTTTTTCATCCATTCAGCCAGCCTATGTCTTCTAAGTGGTGTATTTAAACTGTTAGCATTAGGAGATAGAATAGATACGTGGGATACTGTTCAGTTCATCATGTTGGGTAGTAACTTATTGCTTTGTTTTCCCTCTTGTGCTATTGTTTTATAAGAGTTCTGAACTTTAGCTTTTTTTTTTTTGAGAAGTCTTTTGTGTTTATAATATAAGGAAATTAAGAAATTGGAACAGTACATTTTTGCATTTTAGGAAAATCTGAGATTGTGCAGTTAGTCTGTTCGTTTCCCACAGAATGCCCATCAGGCAGTCTCTTTTCTCTTAGTGACCTTTAGCTTTTTTGGGTGATTTTACACTGGTGGGTATGTATTGTGCTGATTTGTGTATAATGCAGTTCTGAGTATTTCCTGCAGGGCAGGTCTGGTCATGACAATTTCCCTCAGTGTTTGCTTGCCTGGAAAAGACTTAATTTCTCCATAAATTGTGAAACTTAGTTTTGCAGGATACAAAATTCTAGGCTGTCAGTTGTTCTGTTTAAGAAGATTGAAGATGGGGCTCCAGTCCCTTCTGGCTTGTAAGGTTTCCACTGAGAAGTCTGCTGATAGCCTGATGAGTTTTCCTTTGTAGGTCAGTTGTTGCTTACATCTAGGTGCTTGTAGAATTTTGACTTTGGCCTGGTTGATTACTATGTGTCTTGGAGATGTCCTATTTGCTATGGATCTTCCCAGTGTTTGATGACCATCTTGTATCTGAATGTCTGGATCTCTGGTGATACCAGGGAAGTTTTCCTTAATAATTCCCTTGAATAGATTTTCCATGCTTTCAGCTCTTTCTTCTCCCTCAGGGATACCTGTAATTCATATGTTAGTTCACTTTGCATAGTCCCATATCTCTCTCGGTGATTGCTCTGCTCTTTTGTTCTCTTCTCTGCTTCTTTGAATGGCTGGGTTAGCTCGAGAACCTTGTCTTCAAGCTCTGAGATTCTTTCTTCTCTTTGGTTTAGTCTGTTGCTGAAGCTTTCTTCTGTGTTTTGAAATTCCCTAAATGACTCTTTCATTTCTTTAAGTTCTATAATATCTTTTCTTATGTTGTTTAGCTCTTTAGAGACTTTTCCATTAATTTCCTGAAATATTTTTTTGGTTTCTTTTTGTTGGTTTTCAACTTTCTCTTTAATTCCATTTGTCTTATTTGCCATCCATATTCTGAATTCCATTTCTGTCATTTGGCAATTTCATCGTGGTTGGAGTTCAGTACTATAGCTCCATTGTGATCTCTTGAGGGTGTCAAACTGTTCTAGTTTCTCATGTTGCCAGGGTTCTTTTGCTGTTTTCTTCTCATCTGAAACCTCTTTTCTTGACTCAGGGCTAATAGGTTTGCAGGGCATCTGTTCTTTGCTGGGAACTCTCCTGCTTCATTAGAAGAAGGGGAGGTCCCTAGATGGCACTTTTTTCCCTACTCTGGAATGTGGATGCAGCAGGGGAGGGGTGTGTGCACTATAAGTCTATAATGCAGCTGTTCTGATTTGTCCTGTTCACCTGTGATTGCCACTGTTCAAGCCTGTGCTAGATGATATTTGTGTTGGGTATTGGGTTGTTCACCAGATATTTGTAGGAAGTTCGAATTGGAAGTTGGGTGAGACCCTTTCCACAGAGGCTGGCATTGTGGGGATTGCTCTGCCTGGGGTCTCCCCACAGAGGTGACAGTGGCAGCTGGGTGAGGCTATCTAGGCAGTGGCTGTGGGTTCCCAGGCTGTGGGTGTTTGTCTGAATCAGGTCCCAGTGTACTGGTGGCTCGAGGCTGGTGGGTCCTTGGCAGGGTGATGGACCCTGGAGCAGTTCTGGTGGCCCTGCAGCCATGGTGGAGGTTCAGGGGTGGGGTCTTGGGGTCCAGGTGCACCGCTGGAATCTCAAGGGACATTGTCCCAGTCCTGGTGGGAGCTCTGGAGCCACAGAAGTGGAGCCTCAGGCTCTAGCATGAGAGACTCAGATCCAGGACTGGGGAGGATCCAGAAGCAGGGCTTCTGAGCAGGGCCTCAAAGTCAGAAGCAGGGCCATGCAGGCAGCAGGCTTGGACATAGAAGGCAGAGTCAGGGCTTCTCAGGCCAAGGGCTGTTCTGCAGGTTTGGGGACCATGCAGATGCCAAGTCATGAGGACAGAGGTTGGTTCCAGTGGCCCAGGGACCATGAGGTTCTCCCCCTGCTCCTCCAGGACCCACTGAAGCAGTCACCCAAAGCCTCACAGGTCAGAGCCTGCAGTGCCCCAGTCAACCCTCATTCTTAGATCCTGTTGTGCTGTAGGGGAGGGGCACTTGGCTTCCAGTTACAGGGTATGGCTCAGAGGAGACTCTGCTTAATCCCCTCCCTCCCTAGCCTAGTGGGGGCAATGTGAAGGCCACCACCACAAAGCTGAGTCCCATGCCAACCTGATGTCATGTACCCAAGAGCGCAAGATGGCTTCAGTTGCAGAATCCTGGGATTGGCTGCTGCCCCAACCCCATCACACCTGTCATCTGGTGCAATGATTCTGCACAGACTCCAGGCAGGTCCCCAGTCCGTCTAGGCCAAGCCCTGTGGTGGTGGAGGGAACCCTCTCACAATCCAGCCACAGTGCCTGCAGGGTGAGAGCATGGTGCCCCAGTGTTCTATCCTCCTATTCTTCCCCACATGCAGACAGATCATTTTGATTTTGTTCAATATATCACCCCATCACCTTCTATTTCACTCTGAGTGTCCCACCTTGCTTCTCTAGATTTCACAATGTTCCTTCCAAGAAGAGCTATCCGTAGGTAGGCATCTGCCTGCAATTTACACTTTCTTGAGAGCAGTGTGCTTGTGGGCTGCTTTTAGTCTGCCATCTTTTGCAAATCCACCTGTGTTTCTTCAGGAACAATTTCTGCCACTTAATTTTCTTTGATATAGGCCATGCTACCTTGCTTTTTTAGATGCTTTGTGATTTTTTTTTGTTGAAAATTAGCATTTGAAAAAACAGCTGCCTCATTTTTTGCAGATTGGGTCTGTGCCAGGGAAGTCCTTCGCTAATAACAGGACATATTCTGAAACTTGGGATCAGCCTGAGGTGAAAGCTAAATGTCTTAAGCCATTTTGTGCTGCTGTTATAGAATACCACAGATTGGGTAATTTATAAAGAACAGAAATTTATTTCTCATAGCTCCAGGGGCTGGGAAGTCCATCAAGATGCCAGCATCTGGCCTGAAAAGGTTCTTCTTTCTGGGTCCTCACATGGCAGAAGGCAGAAGGGCAAAAAGGGATGAACTCTGTGTCCTCATATGACAGAAGAGCAGAAGAGAGAGAATCCACTCCCAACCCCTTTTTACAGCAACATTAATCCACTCATTCATGAGGGTGAAGATCTCATGACCTAAACACCTTTCATTATGCCCCACCTGCCAAAACTGTTGCAATGCAGACAAAGTTTTAACAAAACCTTTTGAAGGGGACAAAACATTCAAACCATAGCATTCTGCTCTGGCTCCCCAAAATTCATGTCCTTCTCACATATAAAATATATTCATTCTATCCCAAAACCCCCAAGAAGTCTTAACTTGTTCCAGCATCAACTTTAAAGTCTAAACTCCAAAGTCTTATCTACATCAGATATGGGTGAGACTCAATGCACGATTCATCCTGAGGCAAATTTCCCTACAGTTCTGAGTCTGTGAAATCAAACAAGTTATGTACGTCCAAAATACAATGGTGGGACAGGGACAGGACAGACATTCCCATTCCAAAATGGAGAAATAGGGGAAAGAAAAGGAAAGGAATAACAGTTCCCAAGTAAGTACAAAACCCAACAAAGGGCCAGGCATGGTGGCTCACACCTGTAATCCTAGCTCTCTGGGAGGCTGAGGTGGGAGGATAGCTTGAGGTCAGGAGTTCGAGACCAGCCTGACCAAGAGCAAGACCCCGTCTCTGCCAAAAAAACCAGAAAAATTAGCTGGGCGTGGTGGCACGCACCTGTAGTCCCAGCTACTCAGGAGGCTGAGGCAAGAAGATCACTTGAGCCAGGGAGTTTGAGGTTGCAGTGAGCTATGATGACGCACTTTCCCCGGAAGGACAGAATGAGACTCTGTCTCAAAAACAAACAAACAAAAAACCCCATGGCAAACAACATTAAATATTAAGGCTTGAGAATAATCTTTGACTCCATGTCCCTCCTTCCTGACACACTGACTTCCTGATGCATGACCTTGAGCAGCCCTGCTTCCATAGCTTTGCTGGTTGCTCTACAGTGTCCTTTGAAATCTAGGTGAAGGCAGCGCCTCCATAGCTCTTGCACTGTGTGAGCCTACAGAGTTAGCACCACATGGATGCCACCGAAGTTCATGGCCTGCACCCTCAAGACATTGCTGGGGTGGTTGAGGAGCACTGCACTGGATGCCAGAGTGGAGACCTGGAGTGGCCCTTGGCAGCCTTGAAGACCTCTGAAATGCCTTTGGGTCATTGTCTCATTGTATATATTTTTCTTTTTTCTCTTCTTCTTCTTCTTCTTTTTTTTATTTTAAAGACAGGATCTTGCTCTGTTGCACAGGCTGGAGAGCAGTGGTGCGATCATAGCTCACTGTAACCTCAAGTTCCAGGGCTCAAGTGGTCCTCCCGCCTCAGTCTCCTAAGTAGCTGGGACTACAGGCATTCACCACCGTACCCAGCTAATTAAAAAAAATTTTTTTGTAGAGATGGGTTCTCACTATGTTGTCAGGCTGATCTCAAAACTCCTGGCCTCCCAGAGTGCTGGGATTACAGACATGAGCCACGAGGCTTGGCCCTATCCTCCCATTGTCTTGATGAATAACACCTGGCTACCTTCTACCCATATTTCTGTCTTTATCAAATGGTCACTTGGCCACACCCTTGGTTTTCTCTCCTAAACATGCTTTTTATTCTTTATATGGCCAGGGTAAGAATTTACCAAATCTCTATGATCTACTTCCCTTTTAATGGCTCATTTTCAAGATTAAAATCACCAGAACAGAACTTCTCAAACCACTGACATACTGCGCGTTCATTAGCCACATCCTTCCCAAACACTTCGTTGATATTTTGAGCTGTCTGCGCTGCATTGGTTCCACGGTGGAACTCACATTTGAAAATAACGTGAAATTTTGACTTATCCTTGGTTTCACAAAAATTGCTCAAAAAAAAAAATTTGAAAGATAATCACAAGCCAAACCATGCATTTGAAAGAATGAGGCTGTACCTTCACAATGAGAATAAAAGCAGTGTCAGAGTGAAACGTCAGAGATATCAACTGTCAAACTCAGTAAAGGAAATTGGACATTTCATACTTAATGACCTAGTATAAAATGTCCAGGAAAACACGTAGAAACAGAAAGTAGAAAATAGATCAGTGGTTGCCACGGGCTAGGTGGGTGAGGGAATAGGTGTAGAGTTTATTTGGAGAGTGATGAAAACATTCTGGAATTAGATAGTGGTAATGGTTGCACAACCTTGTGATTATGCCCCAAACCACTGAATGGTACATTATAAAAGGGTAAATTTTATATGAATTATATCTCAATTTAAAAAGTACATAAAAGGATCTCTCTAGGCAGTTTTGCCTCTTTCTCTTTTGTTCATCATTGTAACTAAATGAAGCTGATGATCCTTTCCAGATTTATGTGATATTTTATAGTTTACTGAGAAAGGATCCATTTACACCAGTGGTGTTAAATTGGCTTCAGGGAAGGAAATGATTTAGCAAAGAATATACCGGGGCATTAATTTACTCAATGCTATGGTTAATTTTATGTGTCAACTTGACTGGGCCACAGGATGCCTAGATAGCTGGTTAAACATTATTTCTGGGTGTGTCTGTGAGAGTGTTTCTGGGAGAGATTAGTGTTTGAATTGTGGACTGAGTAAAGCAGATGGTCCTCCCCAATGTGGGTGTCTCATCCAATTCGTTGAGGGTCTGAATAGAACAAAGAAGCAGAGGAAGGTTGAATTAACTCTGCCTGTTTGAGCTGGGACATCAATCTTCTGCTCTTGGTGCTCCTGGTTCTCAGGCCTTCAGACCCAGATTACAGTCCACACCATTGGCTCTCCAATTCTCAGGCCTTCAAATTACACCACTGGCTTTCCTGGGTCTCCAGCTTGCAGACTTCCCAGCCTCTATAATCACATGAGCCAGAACTTATAATAAATCTCTTCCTAGAGATATATGGAAACCCTAATACTCACCTTTCACTAGGCTATAAATTCTTGAGAGCTAGTATGGCTACACAATAGATTAGAGAAATGACATCTATTACTTCATGAATGAGCCCTGAATAAATGGGAAGCCCTCTGAAGTGGCAGCAGGTCACAATGTAACTTTTAAGCAAAAGAGGCAAGGAAAAATTTTGGGTAAACATCAAACTGGATGTCTATTCAATTTTTCAAGAGTTCAGTAGTACCTTCCTAAAAAATTTCCCCATGTTAAAAACCAGAGTTTTCTCCCCCCAAAAAAGTCCCCAGTACCAAGTCTACTCTTTACCCTAGCTGCTGGTGAACTAAGACGACCACAAAAGTCAGGAATAATAAAGGAAGGCTATATTAATGGAAAAAACCCCAAACTCTGTAAAATAATTTAAAGAGGTTTATTTTGAGCCAAATATGTGTGACCGCAGCCTGGGGACCCATGCCCAAGAAGTCTTGAGCAACTGGTCCTGAGGCAGTAGGGTTAGTTTGGTTTTATACATTTTAGGGAGACAGAAATTGCAGGTAAATACACTGGTTTGGCCTGAAAACGTGGGACATCTAGAAATGGGGGCTTACAAGTTATAGGTGGGTTCAAAGATTCTTTGATTAGAAATTAAAGAAATAAAACTTCATCTAAAAGCTTGGAATATTTTAAGATAAGGAAGTCTGTTAATCAGAGACAAGTCACAGCATACTGACTTAGCCTGCAGGTGTGATTTAGCCTTTGCCTTGCATGGCCTTAAGTCCTTTTAAATAATTTAGTATCTTAATATCACAAAGAGTCTGTTTTGTCAGTCTTATGATCTGTTTTAACACTAATGCTGGTCAATTGTACCTAAACTCCAAAAAGGAGGAGGTATAACAAGGCAGGTCTGACCTCCCTTCTCTTTGTGGCCAGGAACTCAATTTATAAGGTTTTTCTGGGGTCCCCTTGGCTAAGAGGGGATTTGTTCAGTCAGCGGGGGCTTAGGGCTTTATTTTAGTTCACAGCTGGTAGACCTAAAAATACAACACCCAGCTATAATCAATGGGCCAGATGCTGGCATGAATTCTCAAAACTGCCTTCATTACATGCTCTAGAGCCTGTTGCAGCTCCTCTCAGGACTGTCTCTGCTGTAAGGGAAGAGTGACGAGACTGAGCCTCGCCTCCACGTGTGGGACATAATTAAATTGTTGAATACAAGGACAACTTGCAAACAAATACACTGGTTTTCTTTTTAAGGAATAAAACAGTCACATGGTCAAAAATTAAAACCATATAGAAGGACAAAAAATGAAAAGCAAGCTCCCAGACTCCCAGCTCTCACCCCCAGATGTGATAATAGTTAAGTTTTGTGTGTAAATTATGACTCTTTATTTCTGAAATGTTTTGTTATTAATGTGATAGGACTATTACACAGAACATATGCTTCTTTTAAAGGTTATATCTTCTAGAGCCTGGTTTAATCAAAAACTGAGGCTAAATTTAAGTCCCAAATATAGAAACTTAAAATTTTCTTGATATCCAATAAAAAATTTAGATCTAAATAGTCAACCTTTAAAAAAAAAAATCACATAATTCAGCCTAAGTCAGATTTTACTTTATTTCTACCCATGATAATACAAACTCTTCAAAGATTTATAAGATGTCACAAGTTTACAATCACCTGGAAACAACTTTATTATTAACTAGCTTAAGCCCTAAATCCATCAAGGAAAAACCATCTAACACACTTAAAATGAAACAGCATCAAATGAGATTGGCACTTATATGCCCTGACAAATAAATTAACAGCTCCTGGTCAAATTCCCAATACTCAAGAGAGTTAAAAGGACAATCTGTTACTTTCAACGTTGCCTGTAAACAGATTTCAGCTGATCCTTAGATGATAAAGTTAAGATGAACATAACTACAATCAATTGTTTGGGGGCTGGGGCCGGTAGGAGGACTGAACTAGCCTGGGAATTGCAAGGGTGTGAAAAGTTATGCCATTAACAGTAGCACTGAAAATGTGTAATCTGACAACAAAATGAGTACCAATTTGAAAACACTAATGTCTATGGGCATTTTCTTTCCCTAAACAGGGAACAGAGTGAATTTAGTGAATCTAATTTTTAGCAATATTCCTAGGACCTAAAGCAACCACATGCCTGGAGCAACTAAACTTTCCAAAGCCTGAATGTTAAAAAGGTCTTCACATGGTAATCATCTTAATATTTTAAATTCAAAAACTAATGCAACCTTGCAACAGCCAGCAAATTCAGATTCTTATTAATCAACCTCTAGTTCTTACATATTCTGTCCATGGAAAGAGCCACATAATTGTGCCCTTTTTAAAGATGCAAATGTTTGCCCATGGTGCAAATGAGGCTCACTTGGTCTCAACAGCCAGCACCTGCCCGGGGCTGTGTCTCAGGGAAGGAAATTGAGGGCGGTCAGAAAGGCAGCATTTCTGTTGCCACTGTCATTCAGCCTGGAGTGCCTCTTTTCAACTGGAATGAGCTGGTCCCCGACATTTAAGACTAAATAGTGCACTGGTAAACAAAACCTGTGCCAGCAGAGGAAAGACGCCTTTAGAGCCGATGAAGAATTGGCCAGGCCTGCTTTTTCTTATCTCTGTTGTTCTCTAGGAAATTCCTCTAAGGTAAGCCAAGGTCAGTGGCTCATTTTAACCTAGAGCAGCTGCTCTAGGAGTTTTCAGTCATCTAACCAGATTCTCATAACTCAGCTCTCATCCCAACAGCTCTGAGTCCCTGCCTGGGAAGTTCCTAGGAAAGCAGATGAAACTAATTAGGGCACAGCCCATCAAAGGAAACACAAGCATTTTACCCGCTATGTACAGAGACCTCACCACAACTGTGGCAAAGGTTGTAGAGGAAATATTTCTACCACAGAGGGGTCCACAGTCATTGTCTTCCCGTCTTTAGCTCTCTGCCCTGACAACCTCAGCCTGTCTTCACCATGTTTCTTTTCCCTGAGGCACAAATATTTCTTTTCAGCTTGTTTTTGAGAAAGGCTTATTTTTGTGATTTACCCAACTAACCATGAAATCAGGTCTGTTGGGATAGAGGGTAAAATCAAATAAACAATCCTCTGAACGTCCAGGAAATGGCTGCTGGGCCTTAGGACTTCATGAAACGCCTGGGCCAGCTGCCCTCTTCTACGCCGGGTCCTCTTCATCCATTGCCACGTCATTGTTGATATTTTTCTTCTGCTCAGCCTCTGGCCCCGCAGGCAGAATGCTTGTGACCGTGTGGAGAAGAGCTTCGATCTGCTCCTCTGTGAGCCGTTCTTCACTCTCTTCCACCATCTGCAGAAGAAAAGAAAACCCTCCCGGGGGTTACAGATGAGCCTCACAGCCCTGGTCCATCCCTGCCCTTGCTGCCCACATTGTTCACGGTCCCAGCCCAGCTTCCGGGCACACAGATCAGGGCATGGGTCCCGAGCTGCCCCAGGTCCTCCCCATCTTCCCGATGTAAGGGTGAAGCCAACTTATCCTGCTGAGCCAACACTACTGCACAAAATGGGTCAGTGAAAAAACTGAGTTGCAGGATAGCATTTTCCTTTAAAAAGCCCTAACAGTTCTATATCACCCACATACATAAACAGATGTGAATATGTTGTATATGCAAAGAAAACTCACCTCTGGGAAGTGAAATGGCACTTTATAAACTTTTGTATTTCACAACGAGCACATCTGTAACTTAATGAACTGTATCAACAACTCATTTGGTGACTGCCCAGTATGTGCCAAATGGTTTATATCCTCCTTCTAATCCTCACCACCACTAATGACAGCCCTACAGAGAGGGCCTCCCATGTGCCTGGAGCTGCATCTAGCACTCTACATCCAGTACTTCTTTTAACCCTCACGACAATCCCGGTAAGGGGCAGAACTGGAATCCCAAGCCAGGCCTGCTCAAATCTAAAGTCCACAATTTAACACACTCTGTGTGGCCTTGGTCATCTCCTGGGAGGGCAGAACAGGAGTTTGATGAATGCCGGCTGGGGAATAATCCCACACTGCCCCCTCAACGGTGCACATAAAGCCTGGTTTCTGACATGGTCCCAGAAATCTGAATGCAGAGATGACACTCACAATCATGAGTCTCACCTCTAATTCTAAATCATGCAGTCAACCACCTTTTTAAGGGCAGTATGCAGGCAGTCAAGTCACCTAACCACGTTCACTTGGTGGCATTAACCATCTATCACAAATACCTTTCTCATCTAAAGGCGTGCGGGATCCTAGTCTATGGCATTTCCTATGGCAATCTCTGAAATCTGGCAAATGGAACCAAAAGAAGTTCTGAGAGAAATCCTGGCAGATTTAAGTGAAACAAGATGACAGACTAGGTTTACAATCCTGAAAAGGACCTCAGTTGACTGCCTCACTCTACAGACGATGATAATACAGAAGTTCAAGAAGTCAAGTGACATGTCCAAGATCATATGGCAAACTCCTGACAAAACATTGGTCTCCTCATTCACTTCAGCCCAAAAATGTTTCCACAACTAGATAATAATCCTGGGTGTTCCAGGATAGGGAAGATCCTGAGTGAGCCAATGGCAGCTACTTTCCATCATGCTATGAAATAAAATGGCCATTTCTAAAGATTCAATGGCTCAGTAAAATGTAAATTCTCTACTGAACAAGAAACAATCCTCAAAAACCCCGTTTTAAAATCAGACATGCAAAGTTAGGGTCTGTAAAAAGCAGTAATCTAACACAGACTGCCCCCAGAGAACACAGGAGGAAGAAGGGAAATACCCAAATTTTTATTATTTAATAGAGAAAAAAGATGATTTCCACTTAAGAAAAAAAAGTCTACAAGTTTATGAATAATTGGTACATGCAGCTGATAGACAACCTCCCGCCAGCATTTGTGCAGTGCTCCAGTCTGTGAGGGGATTTCTGGAATCACCGCCACCAGAGCTCGAGGCTCAAGAACCCTACACACAAAGTCAGGACAATTACAGATGAGCAAGTGGAGGTTTAGCATTCTAAGGAGAACGTCCTCTCACAGGAAGTAGGGACAAGGTCTTCTGACTTGGAATCCCAGCTCCCAGAACGCCACGCCTTCCAGTAGGAGGTTTCTGTCATTTCCTCTCCCAAAGATGCTGTACAGCGGACTAAAGTCCACTGGTTTGAGAATCTGGTTGTATGACCTCTGAGGGGCCTTCTTAGGAAACCAGAGAGGCTGGCCACCTTCTTGCACCCCAATCTCTGGGTCTGGCAGTTGCAACACTGATCCAAGTGTCAGCTAGGTATATTCTTAGCAACATTTTTATAATCACTAAATTACTAACAGGCATAGATGGTAGTACTGTTCAGGACAGTGGCCTGTGAGGTCACAGTGTTCACTGACCTGTCTTGAGGCCAGAGGGCTCACAAATCATTCTAAATGAATACCCAATGTGGCATGCCAGAAGTCACAGGCCAGGTAGCCAGCCTCCTTTCCTCACAGACCCCCTGAGTCAGCAGATGGTCACCAGGGGATCACAACAAATCATAGCTGAGGCACAACCAAAGAGGTAAAGCTTCTGCCTCCAAGATACCTGGCTCCCAACAGGATACCAACAGATGCTGGATGCTGGGACTGCTTTCTGGACTCAGGGAGAATAAATGGCTTGTGAGGTTAACACAGGGAGTTTCTCCAGTGCTTTGCAAGTGCCACTCTATGTGAAACCCTCCCTTTTTACCCCTCTCTGGTGAGAGGAGACACTGCTATAAACCTTGGTAAATGGTTTTGTAGCCAAATCCCAGGGTGGGAAAAGTCTGGCTGTAAAATGGTCTAACTTCTGGGAAAAAATGTAAATTTTTTTTTTTTTTTTTTTTTTTTATCAAAGCCTACCTACTTTGTAGAAAGGATAAGAGAACAATCTGAGGGGATGCCGCACGTCTTTCTTCTCACCAAGGAAAGTACATGGCTTGGAGGAACAAAGTGAAGCTTCTGAATCAGATGTACCCAAATCGGCCACTCACTAGCCCTCTGGGCGAACAAAGAGAAAACACCTGCCCCCTTCCCAGACTAGGGTGAGGGCATGGAAAGTTACACAATGACCGGCACCACGACCACTGCCCGAGACCATGTCTGACATACACTAGGCTCCTCCTCCTGAGTGATGATAGAGCCTTCTGCATGCTCGGGGATGAGGTCACACTAATCCTCCTCATCTCTTCTCTCCATCTGTCATTAAGCCACAAATAACAGATGCTGCTGGTTAAAGCTGGAGGAGACGTGACACGTGATCTTTAACCCAGAGGGACAGGCATTAGTTTCTTGCTGTTTTGTTTGTTTTTTCTCTCCTCTAAGTTGACCCTCCAGCACAATGTAAAGCATCAGAATGACGAGGATACAAAAAAAAAAAGGATCTCTCTTTAGCCTGAAGGCCAGTCAGCTCCCCCAGAAAGGCACCCTTTATGGAAGGAATTTTTCTAATTTAATTTTGGGTACATTTTGAAAGGCAGAAATAACTCTAGGAAGACAATGACAATTATAGTCAAAAATTAAATATCCCATGAGCCTTTAAAAAGTTTTTTTATAAGCCACTCTAAAGATCATGGGTATTTTTGACCAATTTCTTTCCCATTTTTCTAAAGGAAATTTGACAAAGAGCTAAATATTTCTGAAAATGACTTTGGAAACAGCTTTATTTTCATTTTATTAATTCTCCAGACAAAAGTTTTTTTTTTTTTACTCGCAGTTAGATGGCCTGCTTAATATTTGTAGCGTACTGATGCTCTCCGCCCTGTAAAAAGAAGGAAACTGCCACGGCATGCCAACGTACCCCAGGACGTCATTTTTACCTTCCCCTTACACCACCTTAGGCCTTCTACTCTGGCCGCCTTCCCCAAGCTGAAGCAGAATGCTGTGATTCAACGTGGACTTTGCAAATGATGGGGCTCCACGGAATGGTTTTATGCAGGGAAACTAGACGATCACACCTGTGGCTCTGCAGGTGCACTACCACAGCGGAGTGGACAGTGGCTGGAGGGGCCAGACAGGAGGTGGAAAGAATGGCGAGAGGACAACTGTAAGAGCCACGTGGAGAAAGGATGGCAGAAATTAAAGCAGTGCAGCAGAGAGAGAAGAAAGAATAAAAAACAGAAGCAACAGGACGTGGAGACTAACTGAACATGAGATGAGAGAAGAGAGTGACTTCCAGGTTTCTGGCCTGGGAGGCCAGGCCAGGAGGGTGAGAGAGGAAGAGCGTGCGTGGGGAAGTGCACACACGCTCCCTTCACCAAGAAAGGGGAAAAAGGAAGAGCGGGGAGATAAATTCCACCAGAGACTTGCTGAGTTTAATATTTTCATGTAACATCTGGTTGGCAACAACCCCTACAGGGAAGCAATGGCCAGAATGGCCTAGGACATCGCGGGAGACAAGAGCTGCCAAGTCATAGGCCCAAAACCTGTGGGAGGAATTAAATTTCCTCCAATCTTTTACTTTCCCTAAGTCCATGCTAACTAGGATCAAATTGGTGCAGTCTCCTTTCTCTTAAACAATGGGGCGGTTGAGCAGTCTCTTCAAAAAAGGACAGTTCCTGGCTTAACCATCCACAGCCTTTCTACATCTCAGCCCCAGAGAACAGTCCCTCAAGTTCAGGCCTCTTTTACTCACCAGCTGGATCTCAACAGCAGTCATAGGCCTGTGATTCAGCAGCTGAAGCTTTTCAGCTCTGTCAAAAGAAAAGTACAAAGCATTTAGAACTCTCACACCCCTAATGACCTGGAGTCTTGACCAAGCTGCTTACAGAATATGTTGTCAAATAAAAAAAATGGGAGGCCGGGCGCAGTGGCTCACGCCTGTAATCTTAGCACTTTGGGAGGCCGAGGCAGGTGGATCACTTGAAGTTAGGAGTTCGAGACTAGCCTGAGCAAAGGTGAGACCCCCATCTGTACAAAAAAATACAAAAATTAGCCAGGCACATGCCTGTAGTCCCAGCTACTCAGGAGGTTGAGGCAAGAGAATCGCTTGAGCCCAGGAGTTTGAGGCTGCAGTGAGCTATAATAACGCCACTGCACTCTAGCCAGGGCGACAGAGTGAGACCCTGTCTCAAAAACAAAAACGAAAATGGGAGAAGCACTGGAACACAGCCCTCAGTTTCTTCAACTGTACAATGAGAGAATGGAAACAGGAGAGTGTATGTCAGTGACTCTTACCCAAAGGTACAGATGTGGACCAGAATCCTAAAGGGTATAGAGGCGTAATTGTAAGAATGGAGCAGCAGTAGAGGTGCAGTTTTAAACAACTTATTTGACATTGACACAGTACTTTTTATTTGGGAAATATGAAGAAAATAATGCTTTCTCAATCTAACTTATAGAAAATAAAGATTAACAAAATCATCTTGGTTAGTTGGTCATTGCTTAGAAATGGGTGAATTCCTCTTTGAGATTAAGATTAAATGCTACCCCGTTTGACTTGTTATCTCAGTAAACAAAATAGGGACTAAAGGGGCAGGAGTTAATACACAGAAGCAAAAGGTACAGTCCCTAACCTCAAAAAGCTTACAATCAGTTGGGGAAAGAAGATAAATACTACAGATTTTCACAACGAAGAGTTAAGTAACAGTTAAACATCATAATTATCTGTCACAAAGAAATATATAGCTTATTGCTTGCTGAGAGGGTGGCTGAAATGTGTGGACCCTAAAAGATGTTAGGACTTCAAAGGTAAGAGAATGACTCCAATCATTACCCCTGTGCAGGTAACAATTTCTAAATTTCTCTCTCACTCTGACTCTGGGGGAGCTCCACATCCATCTTCCAATTCAGTTCAATAAATAATTATTGAGTTTAAAGACATTCTGGAATAAAAAGAGAAATAAGCCACCACTCCCACAGCCATGTGTTTGGGGAAGCAGTACAAGTTACCCAGTCTCCCTAAGCCTTAGTTTCATCATCTGCAAAACAGGAATAATAATAGTTCTTACTATCTCATGAGAGGATTATGAGGGATGAAAATCATACCATTTATAGTGGCAGAAGCCACCAGTTATTTAATATTACGTGCCTTCCATGTGGCAAGCACATTTAACCCTCAGACTCAGCTGATGCTGAGATAGTAAATAACTTGTCCAAGGTAACAAAGCTAGAAAATGGCAGCGCTGGAACTCTACTCTGCCATCACAGCTCATGTTCTTGACCATCTGCTTCTAGTACACACGTCATAACAGATGGGAAGTGTTCATCATGATGTCTGTCCCACGACAGTTTCTTTGTAAACGGGAGTCTTTACTAAGGCAGTTGTAGTCAAGTTCTACTTCTCGTAATCCCCCAAACATTTGTTCTAGACTCGAAAAGGGAGATTTCATTGAGATGACCCTTGTTCTGGGCCACAAAGGATTTTCCAGGGAAAAGGAACGGGAGGAATGGTCAGTCAGGGCACAAACAACACAGGTCAACACCCGGAGGAACAAAAGTTCACGGAGTGTCAGGAAGTAGCCAGAGAGCAGCGGGATGAGAGGCGGAAGAGCCATCTGGGACAAGACGGTAAAGGGCCCTGTCAGGAGGCTGGATGTTACTTTGTAGATACCAGAGAGCAACCAATGAAAAGAGTGAGAAGCTCTGGCTGGTGCTGCTAGCAATTCTGGAAGACCTGAAAAAACACAGGCAGAGACACATGAGGAAAGCACTGTAATCCTCCTAGGTGAGAGAAAAAGAGGTTGTGAACTTGGGCGGCAGCAGCTGGGATGGCAGTAAGAGCCTGGACACGTGAAATGCTCCCAGCCACCCTCAGGTAAAGTCAACAGGACCTGACAACTACCTAGATTGGATGGGGGTGAAGTGGAGTGAAGGAACAGATAGAGCCAAGGTTAGCCTGAGCGTTTAGAAAAAATACCTTATTCAAAATTTAATTTCAGTTTATGGTACTTCTGTAACTATGAAGAGGTTTCTGTCAAAAAGTGTGTCTAGTTTGAGTTCTAATTTGGTCTAGAACTAAAGAAAAAACCCAGAGCTAGATTTATTTGCAAGGACTTACGTGAAACCATGGAGTGGATCGTGTGGCCCAGAAAGCAACTGCGGAGTAAGTGAAGACCAGGACAGAATACCATAAAGCACCGCCATTTAAGGGGCCAGGAGAAGGGGCAGCGAAGGAGGAGAAGGGGCGAAGACAGAAAAAGAAAACCTGGGAGAACAGTGTTAGGGAAACCGAGAGAGGAGAACAGAGGTCTTGTCTTACTGCACTGGCTATGACATAAAAAGCATAAAAGACTGGGGGGCGGGGGGAAGGAAAAGTAGGTTGATAGTGTAGAAGTCAGTGGATTTGCCAAAGAAGAGGTCACTGGTGGCCTGTGCAGGCAGTTCAGCGGGATGACAGTGGTGCTGACACCTGGACTGTGGGATGACCGTGGAGGAAACAGACTCTTGACAGAACAGAAGTAAAGAAGCAATCACGGCCCGAGGAGGGCAGGGTCCGGAGGGAGGGTGAAGAACGTGTGCGGGCTCGGGAGACAGGCACGTGGAGAGGCTGAAACTACAGAAGAAAGAGGAAAGACCCTCAGAAACCGTGGTCCAAAGTTCCAGTGAAGGGACTCATGTTCCACTGAGACCACAGCCATGTGGACAGAAAAAACAAATTTGCAAGGATTTGAAGAGAGATGAGTTCATTCGGGACAGTTTTCTCAGCAAAGTGAGAAAGCAGAAGTGAAGTGAGCACGGGAGGGGTCTCCGTGTGAAGAGAGCTATCTGGTAAGGAGGGGACTAAGCAGGACACAGACCCTCCGCACTGCATGCTCCAGTCTGGGGAACGGTGGTGGGGACGGCCTGCCAGCTTCACAACCAAGCTTATGTCACTGTCTCTGCTTTTCCCCCTGGCTTCTCAACTCCTGGCCCAAGTGACCACCAAAACCGTTCTTGCTAAAGGGCCCAGCGTCCTCCACGTGGACAAATCTGGCGGACGGCGGATGCTTCTCTGTCCGACTCTACCCTGTCTCTGTGGCATCTGCCGTCGCTGCTCACGCCCTTCTTAACACTGTCTGCCCTCACGGCTTCCACACCACCATCCCTCCCAATTCTCTTCTCATCTTTCTGATTATCCCTTTCTCTTCTCTTTCTGGTTTTTTCCTTCGGCTTGCTCTGGCATTCCCATGGTGCCATCTTTCATCCTCTGACTCTTTTACTGAGTTCCTCATCCAAACCTCACCACCTCAAGCGCTATTACAGGCTTTAACCAAGAAATCCATGTTTTCGTGCTATGTGAGCCACCCCCAGACCTTAGTAGCCAAACGCCTGCTGGGCATCTGCACCTCGACATCTCAGACACACGTCAGACCCAACACATCCCAGAGCGACGTGACTGTCCTTCCCAACAAACCACCCCTCTTCTCTGTACTTCTCCCCTTGGTGAAGAGCCAAACACCCAGGCCAGAAAGCTGAGGGTCCCCCTTGACTCCTCCCTCTCACCCACTGCCCATATTCAGTCACCAAGAGTCACTGATTATATTTCTTCCAAGATATCTGTCCCTTCCTCACCATTTCTATGGGCCACTTCAACCTGTCAACCTCTGGCTTAGAGGATAACGCCCCCCACCGGGTGCCACTTTTTCAATCTACCTTCACTCCTACAAATACAGAATCTTTTAAAAGATGGAAATCTGGTCATCTCATTATCCTGCTTATAATCCTCCCACTGTCCTCGGGTTTTGGTCTGAACTTGAATTTCTTTAGTTCTGCCCCCAGAACCCTTTGAAATCTGGTTTTTGTCAGTCTCTCTAGCTTCGTATGGCTCTACTGTCCCTAAGCACTCATATCTCAATTAAACTGAACTGCAAACACTATATAGAAAAGCATCAGGCTACTTCCTGATTCCAGGCCTAACTTAGCACACAGTGTTTTCTGATGCTTCCATGTCCCCTCCACCATGTCCCTGCCACCATAGCACTTACACTACATTCATCTTTGCATCCCCAACAACTGAGGCAAAGCTGGCATGAGATAAATGTAATCTGAAGGATAAATTAAAGAAAGAGCCAGGGAAGCCCTGATTTCCAGAAGTGCACAGGACAAACAAGTAGAGATCTCTGGGGAGACACGGGGCAGACAAGGTAACCAGACTCTTGATACTAGAGAAACCTGACAACCCATCCATCTACTCTGAGCTTTGCTGGTCCCAGAGGCACATGTCCTAAATATGGCATCAAACCCCAAAAGTAATCTGTACACAGAAGAATTCTTTTAGGGACTTCAAGTTATTTACAAACCCACCTAAGCTAAGCCTGGAAGGCAAGTCTTCCCTCTATTCCCAGCAGACACCGCTGTTTATCTTAGGGAGGATATCTCAGGATGAGAGCTAGGGCTACAAGACAGGCTGCAGTTCCTTGACAACTAAGTGCCTCAAGCAAAAATTAAAATGATTATAGAACCAAATGCTTTGGGGAAAGTAACATGCTATAGAAAAAATGACATGGGTCATAGTGTCAAAGTCCCAGCACTACCATTCTGCTGAATAAGGCTGTGAAGTTAAACAAAACACGATTCCTACCCTACCCTAAGGATTCTAGTAGTGGAGGTATTTAAGCAAATTAATGGAGGCCCAGTTTGCATTACTAGAATTGGACCAATTAAGGGCTATTCTCTTGAATCTCCTCTGCCTGAGAGAATGGCAGAGAAAAATTCTATCGGGGCTATTCAAACACAAGGATTAAAAAGCACTCCAGTAGTTCCTTTTATAAATGTGATTCCTGTCTTAAACTGCACTGGCTAGCACAAAATGGTCCAGGTCTTGATGGTATTTGGCAAGCAGCCCCCTGAGTCACCAGGCACTGAGGACATGGGCTGCTAACTCCCAGAGGAGCCAGACCCCAGCCACAGTGAAAGAAGCCTGCCAGCTCCCTCTACTGGCTGCTGTAGAACAACACTGCCTGCAGCTTTTGCTCCTGGCAGAGTCATGAAACCAACCGTTTAATGAAAGGTAGAGAGATTAAAAGGTCACAGAGGACTTTCTAAATCCTCAATTTCAGGATCACAAATGGAAAAAGGGAGCTGGAATTCATACTTCTCTGAATATTATAGCCTACTTTAAAATTATAGAGATTATGGCCATTATGAATCAGCTTGCAAGACAATTCCTATTTGTAGGTTTCTTGAACAGTAATAGCTAGATCCATATTTGTAGTGAAAAAGATATAGGGATTAGGAAGCAATACACCAGCCCAGACAAATAGCTGAATAGAGGCCTTAAGAATCAACCATTAAGGGCTACGCGTGGTGGCTCATGCCTGTAATCCTAGCACTTTGGGAGGCCGAGGCAGGAGGATCGCCTGGGGCCAGGAGTTTGAAACCAGACTGGGCAACATAGAGAGACCCCTGTCTCAACAAAAAATAGAAAAATTAGCTGGGCATGGTGGTGCGAGCCCGTAGACCAAGCTACTCAGGAGGCTGAGGCAGGAGGATCACTTGAGCCCAGGAGTCTGAGGCTGCAGTGAGCTATGGTGACACCACTGCAGTCTAGCCAGGCAACAGAGCAAGATCCTGTCTCAAAAAAAAAGAAATCAACCATTAGGACTTCTGTTGCAGACAAGCTGGAGTAAGTCCACTAAAGCCTATCTCTCTACTAATTACAATGAAAAATCTCTGGACAAAATACATAAATAATAACTGAAGACCCTGAAAAGTAAAAAAAGTAGGTGGACTGAGGAGGGGAACAAAACTTGAAGAGCCAGTTGGGATGAAGGATGGTTGTGAGTTTCTTGGGGTTTTTTCCCCTCTTTTGTCTCAGGCCCTTGAGTCTGGGGCAGGCCCTTTGCAGAGTTGTGATGGTGGCTCCATACGCAGCTAAAACTCCAACAGAAATCCCATCTTTCTGGCCAGATTATTGAGAAAGGGTGCCCCTGAAATCTGGAGAACGAGGTGAAGCTCACAGCTCAAGTGCAGCTCCCAGCAGAGACTAGCAGCAGGTGTAGCCAGGAAGGGAGCCTTTCTGGTCCAAAGAGTGCCAAAATATCCCTTTTCTCTCCTTGCTTTGCCCCAAGGGCAGCTCCAGTAACAACCACACACACAGGCAGTTAAAATTTTTGAGAAAAATCCAGTACTGGTAGATAGAAGGCCAAAAACGGGTTCCATGTGGGCCAGATAGTGTGGGGTAATCCTAGAGAGCAGAGATAGAAAAGGGGATTCCTCCAAATTTGAGTACCAATCAACACAAATCCTAGGTTCATCCCGAGGTATTTATGTGCAGAACGGCCCCAAAACAGTAAACATCAAACAGACCCAGGACAGCAAAGACACTGAGAAGTAAGTTAAACCACCACTCTGGTTTCATATGCAAAAAAGACCCAAAGCAGTAGGGCAAAGGTTTTAAAAACTAAACTGACACTGAAATCCTTGCCCCTGGAAGGCAAGACTGACTTGAGGTCTGAACCTAACCAGGTTGATTGCACGGTAAAACAAGAAAAGCAAAGTTAACCAGAGGCTTTTAATAGGACCCAGAGTCTCAACAATATAATATTCAAAATGCACAGGATACAATCTAAAATTATTTCAATCAGGAAAATATGACTCATTCTCAAGGGAAAAGATGCCAAGCCTGTGATGACCCAGATGTTGGAATTATCAAAGACTTTAGTTATTATAACAACATGGAGTAGAAGTAAACATTCCTGAAATGAATGGAATAATAGAAGTTCTTGTGAAAGAGACAGAAGTTATAAAAAATAAACAAATGGAAATTTTAGAACGGAAAAATATCTGCCATGAAAAATTCACTGGTAGGCTTAAAAACACAACGGAGGTGACAGAAGAATCTGTGAACTTATAGACAGATCAGTAGAAATTACCTCCTTTGAACAAGGGGAAAAAAAAAAGGAACAGAGCCTTGGAGACATGTACAACAGTATCAAAGGTCTAATAGTGGTCTTAGAGTTCAAGAAAGAGCGGAGAAAGAGATTGGGACAGAAAAAAGTATTTCAAGAATGAATAGTTGAACACTTCACAAATTTAGTAAGAAACTAAATTTATATAAAATCAAGCAGCTCAGCAAAGATAAATTAAAAAAAAAAAACCTAAACATATTTTAACCAAATTATTGAAGACCAAAGATAAGAAAAATCTTGAAAGCAGCCAGAGGAAAATTAGATACTACCTATTTGAGTGATTACAGATTTCTCATCAGAAACCATGGTTAGCCAGAAAGACACTGAAATGACACCTTTAAAGTTCTGAAAGAAAGGACCATTCAACCTAGTGGAATTATCCTTCAGGAATGAAAGACAATAATGACATTATCAGCTGAATGAAAACTAAGAGAATTTGTAGCCAGTAGACCTGTTCTAAGAGTGCTAAAGGAAGTTCCTCAGGTGAAGTAAATAATAAGAGGGAAACAGGGAACTTCAGGAATAAAGAGTAAAAGAAATGGTGACATCCTGAGTAAACACAGAAGACTACTTTCGTTCTCTTAAGTTCTTTAAAATATGTAAAAGTATAGAAAGTAAATGTTAAAAAATGAATTGTATTTTCAATGTATGTAGATTACATGTCATAAATACGACAACTATAACATAAAAGAGAGAAGGCAAAGGGACCTATATACATTTTACTTAAAGTGGTAAAATAGTAACTCTGGACTATAAATGGTTAGGTATGTATATTGTTATCCCTACAGCAACCACTAAATATAAGAATATACAAAAAGATACAGCCAAAAGCTATACATCTTTTTAGACTAAATAATAAGAACCAGGCTGGGTGCAGTGGCTCACGCCTGTAATACCAGCACTTTGGGGGGCCGAGGTGGGAAGATTGCTTGAGGTTAGTAGTTCAAGACCAGCCTGAGCAAGAGCGAGACCCCATCTCTACAAAAAATAGAAAAATCAGCCAGATGTGGTGGTGTATACCTGTAGTCCTAGCTACTCGGGAGACTGAGGCAGAAGGATCACTTGTCCCCAGGAGTTTGAGGTTGCAGTGAGCCATGATGATGCCACTGCACTCTACCCAGGGCGACAGAGTGAGACTCTGTCTCAAAACAAACAAACAAACAAACAAAACAAAACAAAACAAGAACAAGAACCATATAAACATCTCAACATATACAGAAAAAGCAACTGACAAAATTCAAC
Organism: Daubentonia madagascariensis; assembly: GCA_023783475.1. Taxonomy (NCBI): domain Eukaryota; kingdom Metazoa; phylum Chordata; class Mammalia; order Primates; family Daubentoniidae; genus Daubentonia; species Daubentonia madagascariensis. The sequence goes on along the minus strand of JAKFHU010002004.1, from coordinate 9,241,266 downwards.
ATCCAATCTTAGCAATTTGAAATTCCTAAACCTAGTAAAGGTCATCCACGAAAAACCTAAACTAACATCATATTTAATGGTGAAAACTGAATGATTTCCCCTAAGATCAGGAATAAGGCAAGGGTGTTGTCTGCTCTCACCACTCCTATTCAACATCATACCAGAGGGCCCCAGCCAGTGTGCTAAAGCAAGAAAAAGGAAAAATGCATTCAGATTAGAAAGAAATAAAATTCTGTGTATGCAAACACTAATGACTGTCTATACACAAAATCCCAAGGAATATATCAAAAAAGCTCCTAGAACTAATAAGCCAGATTTAGCAAGGTTGGAGGGCATAAGATCAATATAAACAAGTCAGTTGTATTTCTTTATATTAGCAATGAACTGGAAATCAGTACCATTTACAACAGCACCAAAAATGATGAAATACTCAGGTATAAATCTTAAAAGAAACCGTGTAGAACCTGTATGCTACCGTTTTCATGGATTGGAAGACTCAACATTGTTAAGATGTCAATTCTCCCCCAAAACTGACCTACAGATGTAATGCAATCCCAATCCCAGTCCCAACAGGATTTGTTCCGGATATCAACAAGCTAATTCCAGTATTTATATAAAAAGGGAAAGGAACTATAAAAGCCAGAACAATGTTGAAAAAGAAGTGCAAAGTTGAAGAACTCCCACTATCCTATCTCTATACTTATTACAAAGCTGCAGTGATCAAAACAGTGTGGTACCGGCAAAAGCATACACACATAGCTCAATGGAACAGAATACAGAATGAAGGAATAGACCCAACAGGTTTCCTACAAAACTGCAAAGGTAATTTGAATGGAGAAAGAATAGTCTTTTCAACAAATGGTACTGGAACAGTTTAATATCTATAAACACACAAAAAGTGAATCTCAGCCATTATCGCACGTCATACCTCCAAAATTAACTCAAAATGGATCATTTGTAGAAGAAAACATAAGGAGAAGAGAAAATCTTTGTGACCTTGGGTTTGGCAGAGTTCTTACATACAACATCAAAAACAGGATACATAAAAGAAAAAAAAAAGATAAATCTGACTTCATGAAAATTAAAATCTTCTGCCCTGAGAATAACATTGATTTCACTGATTTTTTTTTTTTTGGTTAGAGACATGGTCTCACTCTATTGCCCAGGCTGGAGTGCAGTGTCACGATCATAGCTCACTGGCACACCTCGAACTCCTGGACTCAGGCAATCCTTCTACCTCAGCCTCCTGAGTAGCTGGGACTACAGGTGCTTGCCACCATGCCCAGTTAATTTTTTTTTTTTCAATATTTGTAGAGATGGGGTCTCGCTATGTTCCCAGGCTGCTCTTGAACTCCTGGCCTCAAGTGATCCTCCCGCCTAGGCCTCCAAAAAGTGTTGGGATTACAGGCGTGAGCCACTCCACCTGGCCTGGGAACATTGTTAAGAGAATGAAAAGACAAACCATACACTGGAGGAAATAGCTGAGAATCACATATCAAAAAAAGGATTTATATCCAGACTATTAAAAATTCTCAAAACCATGTAATAAAAAACAAACCCCACTAAGTTCTGTTCCTCACTCTAGAAGGGTCTCTATGTCTAACTCTCAGTTGTCTCATCTACCATACCATAATCTTTCTTTAAAAGAGCACTGTGTGGTAATTGGAAATCTAAAACCCAACTAAATACAAATACACAGTTGCTGAGGATGGCTTTTCTCAGCTATCATTTTCATCATGTGTCTTCCTACGTAAGATAATCTTTACTTACTTGGTCAACTTGTGGCTTTTCAATGCTGTGAGAAATTCTCTAACAATCTCAGGACTCTGGTGCCTGCATGGTGTTTTCGATATGTATTTTAATGTCTAAAAAAAAAAATAAAGGAAAAGGCAAGCATAAGACAAAGAACCCCGAATGAGAAAAAGGGAAGGCAACGGCTTTAATTTAGTATTCTAAAATTTTGTTTTTAAAAACCCTCTATAAAACAAATGCCTTCAGGAGAACCAATCTTCATATAATAGGAAATCCTGAAAGAGAAAATCAGTAGCTAGAACAGGAAGAATAATGAAATTTTACAAGAAAACTTTTCTGATCTTAAAAAAAACTCTTCAGCCTGACAACTGTGTTATTAAATTTCAGACAATTATTTTAAAGAGAGGGAACCCAAAGAATAGCCATGAGTCTATATAGACACATATGACTGAATAAATAAATATTAGGTCATTAAATATGAAATGTCCGATTTCAAATCAAGTTTAGTTTATTATTATTTCAAACAGTACAAAGCAATACAATTAATCAAAGTATGTGCCTAAACGGTTTTGCCATCTTAAGGGTAGCTTGTTTATGCCCGCAGCAAAGCAGCCTGGAGAGCGAGTGGCGATAAAATTGCAAAAGGCATTTTCCACAGATTGTTAACAATTGAATATTTTTCTTTGCAAGAAGTGGTCCAAAGCCTGAATAAGTGGTAGCCAGTCGGTGCAAAGTCTGGTGAATACGGTGGATGACAGAGAGTTTCCAAGTCCAGCTTCTGTAGTTTGAGCAGTGTTGTTTTTAGCGACACGTGGTCTTGCAAGAAGATTATCCTGCCTCTATTGACCAATCTCAGCTGCTTAATTGCAAGCATCCTCATCATTTCGTCCAACTGGTTGCAGTAGACACCTGCTGTAATTGATTTACCAGGTTTCATGAAGCTATAGTGGATAATACCAGCATTGGACTACCAAACAGACACCATTAGCTTTCTTTGATGAATATTTGGTTTTGGACTGTGTTTTGGTACTTCATCTTTATCTAACCATTGTGCTGAATGCTTGCAATTGTCAAAAAGAATCTAGTTTTTATCACATGTAACAATATGGTATAGAAATAGTTTACCTTTATGTAGTGACAGCAAAGAAAGGCAAGCTTCGAGATGATTTCTCTCCTGACGCTCATTTAATTCATGTGGTACCCATCTGTCCAGCTTCTTTACCTTGCCAATTTGTTTCAAATGGTCCAATATTGTTGGAATAGTAATGTCAAACCTTGCTGCTAATTCACGAGTAGGTTGAGATGGATTCCACTATAGCTTTCAGCTCATCATAATCCACCTTGGTCTCAGGCCACCCACATGGCTCACTTTCAAAATTAAAATCACCAGAACAGAACTTCTTAAACCATCGACATACTGTGTGTTCATTAGCCACATCCTTCCCAAACACTTTGATGGTATTTTGAGTTGTCTGCACTGCATTGGTTCCACAATGGAACTCATATTAAAAAATAACATGAATTTTTCACTTATCCATTGTTTCACAAAAATTGCTCTAAAAAAAAAAAAAGTGAGAGATAATCAAGAGCCAAAACATGTGTTTCAAAGAATGAGGATGTACCTTCACAACAGAAAAAAACCAAGAAGTGTCAAAGTGAAATGTCAGAGATATCAACTGTCAAACTTAGTACTTAAGGAAATTGGACATTTCATACTTAATAACCCAATATCTTAAGGAGAAGTAGGATATTTGCATAGCCTCAAAGCATCTCCCCCTCAATTTTTTTTTTTTTTTTTTTTTTTTTGAGACAGGGTCTCACTCTGTTGCCCAGGCTGGAGTGTAGTGGTACAATCACAGCTCACCACAACCACCAACTTCTGGGCTCAGGCTGTCTTCCTGGCTCAGTCTCCTCAGCAGCTGAGACTACAGGCATGCACCACCACACACGGCTAATTTTTTCATATTTTATAGAGATGTGATCTCGCTATGTTGCCCAGGATGGTCTCAAACTCCTGGCCTCAGGCAATCCTCCTGCCTTGGCCTCCCAAAGCGCTGGGATTACAGGCGTGAGCGACTGTGCCTGGCCTCCAAAATATTTTTTAATTACTGTGGTGGATTAAACATGTCAACAAATTCTTTGATATCCCTCCCTTCAAGAGGTGGGCTCCCCTTCCCCTTTAATGTGTGTTGGACTTCGTGAATCCTTTCTAATAGGATATGAAAATTAAAAAAATAATAACTTTACAGTGGAGAAGCCAGGCAGATACCATCTTAACCAAATGATCAAAGTTAACATCGTCAGTTATCAGACACAGTGCTATCATGTACCCTCCGATACCATGCAACAAGGAGGACAGATCACCTTTGTGATATTCTTCCCCAAAAGCCATCAATTCCCTTTAATCACGAGACGACATTAGACAAATGCAAATCAAGGGACATTCTACAAACTACCTGACCAGTATTCTTCAGAAGTCTCAAGGTCATGGAATAAAAGGAGAGTAAGGAAATGTCACAGATTGAGAGATATTAAGGAGACATGTTAACTAAATACAAAATGGTATCCTAGATTGGATCTTAGAACAGAAACAGGACAGTAATGGGATATTCAAATAAAATCCTTAGTTTAACAGTATGTACCAATGTTAATTTCTTAGTTTTGATAATCGTACAATGGTTATGTAAGACGTTAACATTAGAGAAAACTATGGGAAGGGTATATGGGAACACTCAGCACTATCTTTACAACTCTTCCGTAAGAGGAAAATCATTTCAAAATAAAAAGTTTTTATTTTTTTTTTAAGAGGGAACCTCACTTAGATATCATTTGGAAGGAATTTCAAACCTGAAAAATAAACAGTAACCTTAAGCATCTAAATTAAGAGTCTCTCAGTAGTGCAAAAATCAAGTTGGTCTCAGACTCCTCCATAACAACAAATACTAATAGACAATGAAACGTCTATAGAGCCTTGCATAATAAAACTCTGGAACTCTGTATTTAGACAAATTGTCATTCACATTAAGGACACTAAAGGCTGGGCGTGGTGGCTCATGCCTCTAATCCCAGCACTTTGGGAGGCTGAGGTGGGAAGATTCCTTGAAGCCTGAAGGTTGAGACCAGCCTGGGCAACACAGTGAGACCCCAACTCTACAAAAAATTTAAAAATTAGCCAGGCATAGTGGAGTGCACCTTTAGCCCTAGCTACTTGGGAGGCTAAGGCAGGAGGATGGCTTGAGCCCAGGAGTTCGAGGTTACAGTGAGCTATGATCACACCACTGCTCTCCACCAGCCTGGGTGACAGAGCAAGACTGTATCTCTAAAAAAATTAAAAATTAAAAAAAAAATAAAATGAATAGAACACTAGAAATATATATCCTCAGGTATAAAATATCTCAAAACATATAGCAGACCTGCCTTGAAAAAAACAAAGAAAGAAAAAAAAGAAAAAAAAGTCTCAAAACATTTAATACCACAATAACTTTGCTTAAGGTATTATGAGTTAAAAGTAAGAACTTAAGAAAGATTAGGGTGGCAGCGAGCTTAAACTAATTAAGTATATAGAGTTAAGAGCACTTGATAGTTTGAAATTTGGTTACAAAACTAATTACCAACAAATATTTTCTTCTTTGAAAGAGATGAACTATATAATATAAAAGAACATGAATGAATAAAGAAATAATAAGGTTTAATTAAACACATGATTAAATGAACAAAATTGGATGGGGAAGAATGGTAACAAAAGTGCAAAATCTCTTGTTTTCCTTAAAAGGGATTATGATAATTTGACTTAAGTTTAATAATGTCTTTCAAAAGATAAAGATAATTAAAACCAAATCCTCTATAGATGCAAAAATCAGACTTGAAAGGAAACAGCAACAAAGTGTTAAATCAAAGTGACATAAAAATCAAACATCACATATAACAAATATAATGGCTTAAACTTTCTTTTTTAAGGACAAAGCATAAGGTTGGGTGAGAACACAGCAAAGTGTCAACTAGATATTAACATTATAAATCAGTTTTGCTTTCTTCTTTATGATTTTGGTATTTTCTAAGTTTTCTACAATAAAAAGTGTTACTTTTTTTGTAATAAAGAATTTGGCCTTACTCCCATAAAATGTCTGGCTTTTGCCCTAGGCTTCTGGGAGGTAATCTCCAGGGCCTTGGAATGCTATGCTTAATAGGAGTATCTTTGGCTAGGGCCTTTGGTCACACTGGATAATCTTAACAATGTAAGTTAGGGTAGAGCTGGCCCCACCTACACAGCTTTAGGGTGGGAGCTGGTCACATGTAAGAACTCTGGATGCTGAGGTTCAGCTGAGCTTCCCTGGTTGGCAATATTCCATGCATACTGTCACACATTGATTTCAGGAGAGTAACATGTACTTACTCCATGGGACAGAACAATGGAAGCTCTACATTTGATATTTCTCCTGGACTCTGTCCTATTTGCTTCTTCCTTTGGCTAATTTTTCTTTTTTTTAGACAGAGTCCTGCTCTGTCACCCAGGCTAGAATGCAGTGGCATCATCATAGCTCACGGGAACCTCAAACTTCTGGGCTCAAGCGATCCTCCTGCCTCAGCCCCCCATGTAGCTGGAACTACAGGCACATGCCACCACACCTGGCTAATTTTTCTATTTTTTGTAGAGACAGGGGTCTTGCTCCTGCTCAGAGCTGGTCTTGAACTCCTGGCCTCCAGCAATCCTCCCACCTTGGCCTCCCAAAGTGCTAGGATTACAGGTGTGAGCCACCATGTTTGGCCCCCTTGGCTAATTTTAATCTGTATCCCTTCCCTGTAATAAACCACAACAGTGAATATAACAGCTTTCAGTGAATTCTGTGAGTCCTTCTAGTGAATTATCAAACCTGAGGATGGTTCAGGGTGGGGATTCCCAAACTTGCAACTGGTGTTTGGATGTGAGGGCAGTCTTATAGACTATTCCTTCTAACTTTATAGCTGGCTAACCCTTCCAGTTGGCTAAATTCCTCCCACTTTTATAAAGAGAATAAAAACTGGGTTACAATAAAACTATTCAAATTAGATAAGACACAATCTTGATTTTGGCGGCCAGTCATCAGCAAAATAAACCAACATCCCTCACTGGTGCTTTAGGTAGGCTCACCAGAAGCCCAGGCTTACTTCATAGGTGATGGTGTTCAAGTGCTGCTGCCCAGAACTGTGTTTATTCTTTCCACTTTCTTTACGCTGCTCTTTCAGGTCAGTTAGTAACTGGAACACCTAGGAAAACATGTAGAAAAGATTTTTATCAGTAAGTTTGAGAAATATATCTATTCCAAGGTCAATGGTTTTGCAGGATAAATAGGAAAGTGTTGTACCTCCTTTCTTCCCACAAATTCACCTTCCAACTCCTAAATTTGGGCAAATATGAGCTGCCAAAGCGTGTGACATTTAAAAAATGTTCTTTTATCTAAATCAAATAATCTAATTCATTCATTTACTTCAAATATTTCAAATGTTTCCTACCAATATATACCATTATCACTAATCTCCTCTGATCTCAAAAATAGTACTGAGTATTTAAAAATAAGTTTTCCTAAAATAAGTATTTTTTTAAAAAAGGATTCTGCTTCTCTAATATGAAAATCTAGTATAATTTCTTTCTGGAAAAGAAATATTTTAAAGCAAGTGATAAAATACAGTTCACAAAAAAAGAAAGAAGGCCGGGCACAGTGGCTCATGCATGTAATCCTAGCATTTTGGGAGATTGAGGCAGGGAATCGCTTGAGGCCAGGAGTTTAAGACCAGCCTGGGCAACACAGCAAGACCCTGTCTCTACAAAAAATTTAAAAACTAGCCAGGTATGGTGATGCATGCCTGTAGTCCCAGCTACTTAGGAGGCTGAGCCAGGAAGATCGCTTGAACACAGGAGTTCGAGGTTACAATGAGCTACAATCATGTCACTGCACTCCAGCCTGGGTGATATAGCAAGGCCCTGTCTCTTAAAAAAAACAAAAAGAAAGCAAAAAAAAGATACTATAGATCTTTAAAGGCAAACTTTCCTAGCCAGGAATGTTGGCTCACATCTGTAATCCTAGGACTTTGGGAGGCCGAGGTGGGAGGATCGCTTGAGGGCAGGAGTTTGAGACTAGCTTGAGCAACAAACATAGCAAGATACTATCTCCACAAAAAATTTAAAAATTAGCTGGGCGTGGTGGCGCGTGCCTGTAGTCCCAGCTACACAGGAAGCTGAGGCAGGAGGATTGCTTGAGCCCAGGAGTTTGAGGTTGCAATGAGCTATGACTGTGCCACTGCACTCTAGGTGAGGCAACACAGTGAGACCATCTCAAAACAAACAAAAAAAACCCCCCAAAACAACCAACCAAACAACCCCAAAAAAAAAGCTAGCAAGCAAACTGTTCCCCAAAAGGAAAAGACATGTGCATTTGTGCTGGCGGTAGGGAGGAATCTTGTTCTTGTTTTAGAGAATTACCAGAGAATTGAAGGAAATACAGGCTCACACACCATTACTAGCTACAATGCTCCCCTGTCTGCTGTTCCTTTTAGAAATAGTGGCATGAGACACGATGAATGTAACGATTCCCCAATGGATAAAATACTGAAATGCCTAGCAAAGTCCAAACTGGACGAGGAGTTTCCTAAAAGCCAAAGGCTTGCCCAATAACCATTTCCTTCCTGTTATGAGCAGCAACCATTTATAATGAAACTTTAGGAAGAAAGGAACATGGCCAACTGTGTTTATTCTGCTACCTTTTTTTTCCCCAAAAGCTCTTCTGGAATACTACCTTCTATATATAACGCACAGTGGAGACCCAGACCTCCTCTAAGTCTTTGTGCGTTTAGACTCTGGCATATGGAAAATTGACAGTTAATGTATGAATTGTGCTTTGCACACCTGGAGTTAACCTATCGGACGGTTTTGCTAGTACCTAACAGGATCCAGGCAAAATAAGAGATGGGCAAATATACTGTTAGATCTCGTCTCTCACCAACCTCCTTCCTTCTTTCCCTTTCCCCAGCAACCCCACCCCAAACCCTCAAAGTTATAAATCTGTTAATTCCTATTAAATTATTCATAATGGGGAGTCAACTAAACTCTCACTTTCAAAATGAGGATGTTAATACCCACAAGACTATTTGAGGATCAAAATAATAATGTATAAAAGCATTTTATAGGTAAAGGGTGGTAATTAGGAAAAGATACAAGTATTTTAAAAGGAAACTTTTACAGACAGAAATGGTTCTAAAATAGATGCTTCCGTGCTATGAAGACATCCCAAATGATGATCTAGAATCTTTGGGATTTAGGGAAGACCGCCTACTTATAAACTAAAGTCTTCCCAGCTTCCCTGAAGTACTTTGAATAATTTACCAAGCTTAGAATATTCCAAGGTCCACCAGATGGTGCCATTTGTCCTGTTTTAAAGTGGAAATCCAAATGAGTTCAGTCATTTCTAACCAAAATTAAGTTGACACTCTTCAGAAGCAAAGGGCAAATTATCAGAAAGGAAAATACAACAGCCCACTTCAAAGCTATTTACCTCATAGTTACTGAGCAGCGCAGAATTGGCATCCTTCCTGCAAAAGAAAAGTAAGCTATCATCAGTCTGGCCTCACATCCCTTTCTCAGTATTAAATATCTATAAAATAATTCCTGTCAAGATCTAGTAATCCAGTTCAGGAATCTGAGGACTGTATACCAAAACCGAGAAATGTCCTAAGTCCTACATGGTTCAGCTAGCTGTGGGCAATCTGAGAGCAGACTTTGCTTTTTACAGCCATACCACATCAAACACCCATCACCAGGTAGGTGATTAAAATACTATATAGTTACCCCAAGTCTATGCAGGTAGAAGTTAAGAGAAGTCAGATATCTGGGAGAAGTTAGTTACAGGGAGAACATGGGGACAAAATCGCAAAGGAGGAAGAGCCAATAAACAGAATGAGGTGCTAGAAATAACTGGAGAAACAAAGTGCTGTCCCCTCTTGTATCCATGTCCTTTCCCCATTACCATCTGCCTCCCAACAGCTATTGACATCTTGAGCAGCCAAGTCCTCCTACTGAATCAACAAAAATGATCTACTTAACACCAACATCACCACTGGGAATTCCAGCAATGGTCAAGAATCCTGCCAAATATCCACAAAACTCCAAAGGTGGTCATCTTCTATATCAACTCAACAGGTAGAGTTCGTGTGTTAAGCAGTGGTCAAAAGCCCTGCGTAATAGTCAATCAAGACAATACACGAAGTCAGTCTGGAAAGTATCCAGCCATTGTTAATATAACATTATATGATGTGATATAATCATATAATGTTATATTACCAGCCATTGTTAATATAATGTTAACCATCTGCCTCCATTATATTAACAATGGCTGGATACTTTCCAGACAGCCCTTGTATATCATCTTTCATGTGTGAAACAACGCAGCAATGTGATTTACGTTAAATCATAATTGATCCATTCTATAGTATCACATCAGAAAGTATTTATTGTTTTTAGTAGTCTAGAGGCAGAACAGTATGACAATTAAGAACACAGTTTTGAAATCAGACAGATTTGGGTTCATATTCTGCTACTTACAAGGTATTTGAGGTTTTTGTTGTTGTTGTTTGTTTGTGTTTTTTCAGAGACAGGTTCTCACTCTGTCGCCCAGGCTAGAGTGCAGTGGCACGATCATAGTTCACCGTAACATCGAAGTCCTGGGCTCAAGTGATCCTTCCGCCTCAATCTCCTGAGTAGCTGGGATTATGGGACTATACTTGCGCCACCATGCTCAGCTAATTTTTTTTTTTTTTTTTGTAGAGACGAAGTCTCGACATGTTGCCTAGGTTGGTCTCGAACTCATGGGCTCAAGGGATCCTCCGGGCTCCACTTCTCTAAATGCTGGGATTACAGGCATGAGTCACTGTGCCCAGCCCAACGTGTGTGAGTTAATTACTCCCTCAGTTTACCCCTCTAAAACAAAAAATGGAGATAAACTAGAATCTATAAGTGCATCCTGGATTCTAAACCCAGCTCCACCATACATTAGCTGTGTGAATTTGGGAAAGTTATTTAATTTCCCTATGCTTAAATTTCCTTATCTATAAAATGGCAATTTACAGTATCAGCCTTGTAAGATCATTTACAGGTTTAAATTGAAACGTAAAGTACCTGTAACACAGTAAGTGCTCATTAAATGCCACTGTTATCATTAATACTACCTGTACTACTACTCCTACCACAGCTTCTCCATATCTCATAAAACTGTTATAATGAAATAAGACAACAAATTTTAAAAGTTTAGCATAGTTCTTGGTACTTATTAAGATCTCCATAAATGAAGTCTATTATTTTTTAAATAATAGAGACTATTAATAGAGACTACTAATCTCATTCAAATCTCTTTAAAAACCCTGTGATGTAGGAGCTATTGGTATGATTCCTACTTTATAGATGATGAAACTGAGGCTCAGAGATTAAATAACTTGCTCAAGGTCACACAGTAAGAGGCCTGAGGTAGAATTCTGAAAAATGAGACTGGATTGGATGAATGGAAACCAATAACGCACAACCTAAAAATTCAGGTAGAGGAGTTTGGATTTGACATAATGTGCAATGAAGACTACTGCGTGTTCTTAAACCAGGAGTGGGGCTCGATGATGAAAATGATGACACAGAATTTCAAAAACATAGGCCAAACAGATGGGTGATTTCCTCAGCCAATAAACAAAGCAAAACTAGCAGGTGGTTAATCCAGAGATTGACCAAGGCCTTAGGTCTTCAGCACATCAGCACAGTGATGTCAGCACTATAATCAGATAAGCTTCTGAAGCTTACTAAATGGCACTAGCGATTCAACAAATAGCTACGATTTCACAAAAGTGCTGCTTTGCCCAAATGATCACAACTGCACTCAGGTCCCAAAGAATATCGTAAAACTTAACACAGGAAGAACTTAACACAGGAAGGACAATACATAACTAGTACATGTGATACGGCTCATTTAAAATTGAAAATGACAAATCAAACCATGTGTCATCTTTGTCTACTTAATCAGGAACTCAGCCCACAAGGCTTCCTCCTATCTGTGCCTGAAATTGAGTTACAACTCCCTGTGCTCTCTAAAATAATGAGGCACTAAGACATCCCTTCCAGGAACAGTTGACTAGGGAAGAAATACAAATGTTACTTTTCTTTAGCACCAATGGATCCATCCCAGGTGCCACTGTTACACCTTCATCTCCAAATCATGGCACCTTCTCTGTCATTCAGAATATTCCACGTCCAGGGAAATCTGTCCTTGGCCCTTCCAAGCTCCTGTCCCACTACTCAAGTCAATACTGTTAATGCAAGAATCCAAAGGGCACCTGCCTTTTCTAGAACCAGTATACAGAAAGAAGAAAACGCTCTTTCACGTATATTTTAATGAATCTGTGTTTGGGGATCAGAAGAACGGATGTTTAAACAGGTGCTGCATTTTGCAGGTTCTGGATGGCAGAAGCTGATTTATTCATTGGTTTTCTTTTACTAGGAAGATAAATTTTTTTACCCAGCTAAACACTTAAAGTAAATACTAACACATATTCTAGGACTTTTCTTTATTCAATAATGTCAATAAGCACAGTATCTACCTTTTTTTTTTTTTTTTTAAGGCTGGTTAAGTGAAGCAGTGGGAGTGGAGAAGGAACAAAGGGATCTGTAACTGGTTGTGATCAATCAAGTGTAAACACCACTGCATTTGGACCAGCCAGTATCTACCTTAAGTCCTAAATGAGCTGTATGCACTGGGAAAATTTTTAAAAGGCAGTTTTTATCCTCAAGAAGTTACTATAACCACCACTAAGTGACAGGTTGTTGGGAGCAGGATATGGTGAGACCAACAGACACCAACTTAATCAAGTTATCCAATTTAACAGCACCAATAATGAGGATGGATGCACTGAGAAAGAAACATTCCTCCTAGAAACCATGCTAAAAAATGTTTCATCTGAATCCAGTCATGAGGATATACTCAGACAATTCCAAACTGAGGAACATTCTTCAAAACAACTGGTCTAGATTCTTCAAATATTGTCATCTGTCACATCGCCAATATCGCAAAAAGAGGCTAAGAAACTGGTCCAGAGTAAAGGAGATTAAAGAAACATGGCAACTAAATGCAATGTGCAATTCTTCACTGGCTCCAAAACTGGGGGGAAAAACCCGGCTAAAAGAATATTGGGACAACTGAAGAAATTTGACTATAGACTGTATTTTAATAAGTTATATCAGTGCTAAGTTTCCTAGGTGTGATAATGGTATTGTAGATATATAAGAGAATGTCCTTTTTCAAGAAGGGATGAAATGATACGATGATTACAACTCTCTAATTGTTCAGTAAAATGTGTGTGTGTGGGGGGTGTGTGTGTGTGTGTGTGTGTGTGTATGGAGAGAAAGCATGTACAAAATAAGCCAAATATCTAAATCAAAATGTTAACAAATGGTGACTCTACGTAAAGGGTATACAGGTATTTGTGGTGCTCTTTTTGTAACTGTTCCAAAGGTTTGAAATTTCTCAAGCTAAAAAGTGGAGGAAAATGGAAATGTAAAATAAACACTTCCGTAAGGTTAAAAAAAAGACTATAAGATACAATTGAGGACATAAAATATATTTTCCTTCAATGTTTTTTAGAGCTACTAGGATCTGTCAATTGACACATCTGTTGATTTTAAATTTAAAAGCTTTTGATCTCTACACAGCAGGAACTGTCTGCTCTATACCTAACACTTTAATATAATATAATACATTCACATGCAATCAGACTTTTAAGAAATTGCCCACCTACACAAAACTTCATATTCTCCTAAAGGAGTTAGACTAGTGCAGTAATGATTTTATTTACAGGCGCTTAAAGCAAATATTCCAAGTGAATTTTTATAGACTGTCTGAATCCATACTCCAGGCAGGCAATTACCTAATTTCCTTAAGTAATGAATTAGTTGACTGAAGTTGACTTACTGTTTGAAATTTAACCTGTAAAATTTGCTTAACTTGCTGAGTCAATTTAACGGACGTAAGCAACTACTTTGGAAAACCAAATTCTGAATAAACAGAACAAAATGACCTATTGACAGACTTACCTTAGAAGCACACGCATACATAAAAAAGCCCATGCAAACAGTGCCTATTAATTGCCACACAGTTAACTCTTACGAAGGCAATAATGAATGGAACTGCTGAAACTCTCCTAGGTTCAACCTATGCTATCAATTCAAATAATGTTCTGAAAAACTAAACTCTGGTACAAGAAAACTGTGCAGCCTTTGAAGTCAATGAACAACTTAACCTGTATCATTCTCTTAGGAGTTAGGAAACAAGTATCCTCTTCCCAATCCAGTTACTAGATTGTTATAATACCTATTACTTAACTTTTCTAAATCTCAGTATTTATTTCCAGCTGTAATATGAAAGAAATCCTGACACTGCCTTAAAAAGATGGTACAGAGAATAGTGTCCATTTTCTAACTATGTATATTAAGTTCAAGAATAAAAGAATGAACACAAAGCTTTTCAGGCATATAAATGATCCCAAGGCATTGGACAGAGTTAGCTAAATAGCAAATACCTTATATACAGAAATACTTAATTTTGCTATGAATATTTTGTAACCTTTTACTTGAACAAAATAAATGTCCAAATGATGCTCAAGAAGCTTTTATTTTTAAGTTCTGTCATTCAGTCAAATAAAGCATAAATATTCCTCCCCTTTAAGAAATTTCTGGTGTATGTCCATACATATTATTTGCTTAGTAGGTATTTACTTGGTAACTGAAGAAAAAAGGTAGTAAAAACTCAGGGGATTTTTCATCTGTGCCTCCTCACTTCAGGTTCTAGGAGTGCTTGATAGAGGTACAACATATAGTCATCCCTCTGTATTTCAGGGGGATTAGTTCCAGTACTCCCCCCACCAATATACCAAAATCCCCACATGCTCAATTCTCCCAGTTGGCTGTGCAGAACCTGCAGATAAGAAAAGTTGGCCCTCCATATGCGCAGGTTTCACATTCCTGGAATACCGTATCTTCAATCTGCGTGTTTGGTTGAGGATGTGAAACCCGTAGATAAGGAAGGCCGACTGTATTTATTGAAAAATATTCATATATAAGTGGAGCCTTGAAGTTTAAACCCGTGTTGTTCAAGGATCAACTGTATTGGCCCTTTCAGAGACTCAGGGTTCTGCTAAAGATCCTAAGGACCAGACTGCCAGAGGTCATACCTCATGTTGGAGACCAGGCAGAAACTAGAAGTTAGACCTCTAGACCTTTCCACTCCAAGGGTCTGTCCAGTCCCAAATCCCATGTCTACCTTAGAAACCCTCACTTTCCCATAAATGGCTAGCTGCAAAATTCTTGATTGGTTTCAATAAGCCACCCATTCCTTGGGAGAAGTGGACGCGTTGTTATAGGAGTAAAAACCCTTGACTCAAACGATTTCACTTAGGAAAATCAGAAAATCTATATGCCCAGCAATTAGGATGATGGCTTATTAACTTATACAGTCAGGCCTCTGGATCCTCAGGTTCCACATCCTTGGGCTCAACCAACTTCGGATAGAAAATATTTAAAAAAAAAAAAAAAATCCAAGAAAATGTTACATTGGTGCAGATGTATACAATGTAGTTAGGCCTACTGATGGTTGCCTCTGTACTGACTGAACAGGCACACAGTTTTTTCTTGTCATTACTCCCTAAGTAACACAGTATAATAACTATTTACATAGAATTTATCTTGTTTTAGGTATTATAAGTTGGTTGAAAAACAAATTGTTTTTCCTTTGCTTTCCCCTACAACAATCAACACAGAAGACATCTGTGTCCAAATGTATAGGGATTTCTCCCCACCAACAAGCAAGTAATCAATTCTGGAGTAGACACCAACTGGGCATCTTCTAATCCAATTCAATTCTGACACTACCTGGAGATAGCATCAGATTTCACAGGTTGAGGGCTCAGTCACACAAAACTGCCCCCAATTCAGACACCACTAGTTAAGCCCGGGCCTCCACAACTTCTCACTGACTGACTTCAACTTGGGGTTCCCACAACCTCCCCTCCTTAGGCTTGGTTAATTTGCTAGAGTGGCTCACAATATTCAGGGAAACACCCTTACTGGTTTATCATAAAGGATATTACAAAGGATACAAATGAAGACATGCATAGGGCAAGGTATAGGGGAAGGGACACAGAGCTTCCATGCCCTCCCTGGGCACACCTTCCAGAAACCTCCATGTGTTCAGCTACCCAGAAGCTCTCCGTACCCAGTCCTCTTGGGCCTTTTATGTAGACTTCATTGGATAGGCATGACTGAAGCATGGACAACCATTTAGAAATATGACTGGACAAAAAGGGTGTGATCTAATACTAATAGACTGAGTGCAGCAAGGCCAGTTTGTACAGATTCTTCTTAATTTTTTAAGATGGATTAAATTAAAGCAGGTTTGTATGCCAACAGGAAATGCTCTAGTAAAGGGAGAAAAATTAATGATCATGGCTTGGACTAGAGTAATATATATATTAATATGAATGTTTTTCAAGTTGTGGATTAAACCCCATCAATGGGTTGCAAAATTAACTTAGTGGGTCAATATTCTTTCCAGTAAAAGAGAACAGACGATATTAGAGTGCACTGCATACGGTAGAGGTAAGTATTATTTCATGCACTTTTCATTTCAGTTACATATACATACAGTTAGCTAAAAAAAAAAATCTGTAAAACAGTAGTACATGTAACCATTAAACATTAGGCAAAAGAACGAGAATGTATTAAATAATCAGTGCCACAGAGAACACAACATAGGTAATGCCTACAAGTTAATATCAATCACGTAAAAACCCATATGCATGCCAGGTGCGGTGGCATGCCTGTAATCAATCCTAGCACTTATGCGAGGCCGAGGCAGGAGGATTGGGAGTTGGAGACCAGCCTGAGCAATATAGCCTGACCTGGTGGTCTCTACAAAAAATTAAGAAATTAGTCAGGCGTGGTGGCGCAGGCCTGTAGTCCCAACTACTTGGGAGGCTAAGGCAAGAGGATTGCTTGAGCCCAGAAGTTTGAGGTTGCAGTGAGCTATGATAATGCCACCGCACTCTAGCCCGGGCAACAGAGGAAGACGACCCTGTCTCAAAAAACAAACAAACAAACAAAAAACACCAAAACAAAAACCATGCAGAGCAGATGCAAAAACTTTCATTTGCACGCGGCACAATGAGCAAAGAAAAGACTACGTGGAGTTAAACAGAATGGCTTTTTTTTTTTTTCTTTCTTAAATCCCACTTCTATCCCTGCCCTTGTCCGTCTCTCCTCCAGCTACCTTCAGGACGGGTTTTCCAGCCTTGTTAAGTCCTGGTCGGATACCAGGCCAGCTCCCCTCCCCACTGCGACCCAGGAACGCTAGGAAATGAATAAGGGAGGGAGAGGCACATTTAAAGGCAGCCGGACGCTTAAAGGCAGCACCGCGTCCTAAGCACGGGGTAGGGGTAGGAGCTAAGGTTCGGAAGGGCAGACCTGGAGTCCCTTTCTTCCCCGGGCCCCTACACCCTCCCAGACGGGGCCGTCGCCTTGCCCACATACCGCTACCAGGGCACTACGCGGGTCGCCCGATCCCCCCGACTCTCGGCCCAAAGCCGGAAATGCGCCACGAGTGGCTTACACTTCCATGCCGTCCCGCCTTGACGACCCCAACCGCCAGCGCCACCCCGGCCGTCCGCTCCAGCCGCCGGGTCGCCGGCTCCGCGCGCCGCGGTGCACGCCGGGATCGCCGCGCGGCACGCCGGGAGTTCGGCGGACCGGGACGTCCGAGCGACCGGCTCCCCTTCGCGGGAGGTCCCCGTGCGCTTCGCCCGGCCGGACTTCGGGCTGTTGCGCGTTTGCAGACACAATTTACCTCCTGACTTCGTGGTCCAGGTTTTATCAGAGTATTAATAAGCTAAGATTCCGAAGACGTGCTCTTACGCCTTTGCGACGTTAAAATCCCACTCTTGGGGAGCAGTGAGGGCGAAGCGGCGTCTGCGCGGCTGGAAGTGTTCAGTTCGTGATCTTGGTGCTGGTATGCGGCTGTGTTCAAGTTTCCTAAAAGTCAGTGAGCTGTATGGGCTGTACACTTACGTGCACTTCTCTGTGCATGTGTTATAATTGAATAAATCGTTGTTAAAAGGTGAAAAAAATCTCAGCTCCTTCTTCCGTGTTCTCATTCTTCCTTGAGAGCTGTTTGGCAAAAAAAAAGTATAAAGAGCTTTAAAGACAGGCTCACTGTCTGACCTTGGGGTCTTTCTGGGAATTTGTCCAAAGGGAATTATCAAATGCTTGAAGAAAGATGCTTGTATAGTGATGTTTTTGTTGGGAAATAGCCCAACAATGGGGAACTGATAATCATGTACAATCAGTACAATGTGTGCAGCCATGAGAAATGCGACATGTTTGGTATGCTGGGGAAGTGCTCAAGATAGGGTTGTTTTGTTTGTTTGTTTTTTGAGGCAGAGCTCACTCTGTCACCCTGGCTAGAGTGCAGTGGCGTCATTATACTCACTGCAACCTCAAACTCCTGGGCTTAAGGGATCCTCCTGTCTCAGCCTCCCTAGCAGCTAGGACTACAGGGGCACGACGCCACCACCACGCCCAGCTAATTTTTAAATTTTGTGTAGGGATGGGGTCTCCCTATGTTGCTCAGGCTGGTCTTGCACTACTGACCTCAAGCAGTCCTCCCACTTCAGCCTCCCAAAGTGCTAGGATTACAGGCGTGAGCCATGGTGCCTGGCCTCAAGATAGGATTTTTAAAAGACACAAAATGATGTGGTGTGACCTAGAGAAAATTAATGCGTAGGAAAAAATACCTAATGGTAAGGGAGGTAGAACCACCTGATTGACTGCATTTTATGTCTTAAAAAAAACAGACCTGGGAGGCCACGTGGGGTTGATGTCTATTATCTTCTATACTTTTTGGTATTTTGAAGTATTTCTTAAAGACTGGAAGGAAATATGCCAAAATATTAACTGCAGCAGTTGTCTTTGTATGATGAGTCAATTGCTAATTTTTTTCTGTTTTTTTGTACTTCCATGTTCTATCAGTTACCATTTACTAAGCCCATTCTTTTTGCAAGGCCCTTGCTAAACACTTTGTTATTCTGTGATATTAGCAGTTCATGGTGCAAGCTTGTAGTCTGACAGCCTGTGATCTGTTTACCTCCATCACTTTCTTAGAGGCTGTTTGACCTTGGGGAGATTACTTCTCCTAACCTCAGTTCCTTATGTAAATCAAAGTAATCCTCATAAAGAGGATGTCAAAGTAATCCTCATAAAGTGCCTAGCATATGGTAAATTGCTCAAAAAATTTTAGTTATTATGGCAGTACAAACATGACATTCTATGAGGTAGATTCCGTTATTATTCACATTGTACAATTGAGGGAACTGAGGCAGACTTGGAGAGATTATGATTTACTGGAAGTCACTCATCTAAGAACTTGTCAAGTGGGGATTGAACCCCAGGCAACCTGAACAAATACAAGAGGCATATTAAAGAGTGGCTGATGATTGGATAAATAAAATGTGCTTTATTCATGTAATGGAATACTATTTAGCAATAAAGGAATGAAGTGCTGATAAATGCTACAACATGGGTGACCCTTGAAACATGGTAAGTGAAAGAAGCCAGACATTAAAAAAACACATACTATATGATTCATTTTATGTGAAATGTCCAAGAAGAGGCAAATCAGTGGGTACAGAAAATAGATTAGTGGTTGGTTGCTTAGAGCTAGGAGAGGGTAAAGGGGGGTGCGGAGTGTGGGGGTGACTGATAATGGGTACCGAGTTTCTTTTGGGGGAAATGTCCTAAAATTAGATAGTGGTGATCATTGCACAACCCTGTGAATATACTAAAAAACATCGAATTGTACACTTTAGATGGTGAATTGTATATGAATTATATATTAAAAAAGGTGTTAAATATTTTTTACTGGTGGTTGCCTCTGGGGAGTGGATTGGAAGAGAAGTGAGGGGGATCTTTGACATTTAACTTTATACATGATGTATTTAAAATGTTTTTCAATGAACATGTTATTTTTAAGTTACAAAAATATTTTTTTATAAAAACTAATTTATTTTAAAAATCAACAAGTATACAAAAAGGCACCCCAGGCCCAGCTGGCCTGATTTGTGTGGAGAGTCCCCTGTTCTTCCCTTGAGGAGAGCAGGCCCCACAAAGAAGCCCTTGAAGATGTTCATTTTGTTATTCATTCAACAAGCATGTAGTGATGGCCCTTTGGGTGCTGAGTAATACACACCCTCTGCCCTGGCTAGCTGACATCCTAGTTGGGGAACCAACTCTGGACATAAATAACTACAATGCACTGTGTTTAGATGAGATGAAGCAGAGAAGGGAATGACTAATGAGGTGGAGAGGCGTCTCAAAGCCAGGGGTGTTGGTCAGGCACCATGGCTTATGCCTGTAATCCCAGCACTTTGTGAGGCTGAGGCGGGAGGATTGCTCAAGTCCAGGAGTTTGAGGCTGCAGTGAGCTATGATCACGCCAATGCACTCTAGCTTGGGTGACAGAGCAAGACCCTGTCTCTAAAAACATTTTCAAAAGCCAGGGGTGTTTGAGCTGGGTGGGTGGAGAAGCACACAAGGCCAAGGTGTGGGGAATGGGCTTCTATGGAAGAGAGGCTAATGCCTCTGATGGCATCATGATAAAATGGCTCTGGTGTGACTTCTAATCAGCTGGAAAAGCAGCAGTAAACAGATAAATCCAAAGTAAGCACTCTGTAGTTTCAGTGTCTCAGTTAGGCATGTCCCCAGATATGGATAGATAGGGAAAGGTAAGGTAAGAGAAGGAGAGGTAAGAGAAAACATAAAGGACAGCTTCAGAGGACAGAGAGGACTTCTGTCTGGGGAACTGGGAGAGTCAGAGGTGGTGTTCGGGCTGACCCTAAAGAGTGGGTAGAATTTGGCCTATGGAGGGGGTGGTAGCTTTCAAAGCTGAGTGTCAGTGAGAGCAAAGGCACAGGGTAAGACCGTGCTGCCACTCGTGTCAGCTAAAGGGTGTGGAGTGAAGCGGATGAGTTCACAAGCCCAAGAAGAAAGACCAGAATTCAGCCGTGGAAGGCAAAGGGCCAGGAGGAAACTGGGTGGGCTTCTGAGCACCTGCCACTGGGTCAGTACCACCTGCAAGGCCACAGGCCCTCAAGAGGACCGGCTATAGGAAATGGGCAGGCACAGAAACTGGTCTCCTTGGAGAGTGGCTGTGCTTGGTGGTGCTGAGAGCCCAGCCCTGGCCACACCAAAAGCCCCAAGAATCAGGTAGGGATCCTCACAGTTGTCCAAAGAAGGGAGGAAACCAGAGCAAACCCCCCTATAAAACACATTCTCCTCCCACCCCTTCTCGTTGTGGGGGACAAGTGAACAGTGCCATTCCGGGGCATTTTCCTGGACTCTCTTCTATGTGGTAGATAGAAGAACAGCTGCCCAAAGACGTTCAAGTCCTAATCCCTCAGAACCTATGGATATGTTAACATACAGGGCTGAAGGGACTTTGCAGGTGTGATTAAGGACCTTGAGATGAAGAGTTTATGCTGGATTTTCTGGATGGGCTCAATCTAATCCCATGGGTCATTAAAAGCATAGAATCTTTCCCAGCTGATGTCAGAGTAAGAGGGAGGTGTGACTGTGGAACAATGGTCAGAGAGATGCAACATTGCTGTCTTTGAAGATGGAGGAAGGGGCCGTGAGCCAAAGATGTGGGCGGCCTCTAGAAACTGGAAAAGGGAAGGAAACAGATTCTTCCACACCTTGATTTTAGCCCAGTGTGACCCATGTAGGACTTCTAACCTACAGAATTCTAAGATAATAAATTTGTGGGGGTTTGTGTGGTAATTTGTTATAGCAGCAATAGAAAATCAGTATACTACCATACGAATCTTTTGTTCCAAGCAGACTGTCACCTGCTTACTCACTGTCCACAGTCACAAAATGCTGCTTCTCCAGGTCTGCCCCCACCTTTTCTGCAGGAGGCTGAGAGGGTACCCTTCAAATGTCTCCTAGATAGATCCAGGTGTCTCAGGATGTCATGTAAACATACACACACACAAACACACAGACACACACATACAAGAGCACCCCCAGAGCCTGGGCCCCATGGTGGCTGCCACTGGCCTCTGTAGGGATGGCTGCTGTCTTGCTGCAGCAGCGCATGCTGCTGTTATTTCCAGGCTCTGAGGCACGGCCTCCTGCCTGACACCGTTGCTGCAGATGCCTTGGGCTTCTTGAGTTTATCTTCATTCTCTGGCTGCTGGAGTCTGTGGGGCCATGTAGGGTTACAGAGTGGCAGGCACAGTGTTTTCCTCAGGATTGCCCCTTGGACCTCCTAGCCAAGCAGGAGCAGCCTTTACTCTGCACTCTTGGGAGAGGACTCTTTCCTGAAGGCTCCCTGGTCCTGGGTGGGCCTACTCCCCACTTTCAGCCCAGTCCTCCAGGCAGGCCTGTCGCCCGGGGTGTCTGTCATGTGCTGCTCCCAATAAACATATACAGTCCCTGGAAACAGTCTTAGGATAGGGCCTGGTATTTAGTAAGCACTACATAAGAATGCTTATTAACACACCCGCTATATATTTTATCTAGTATAATTTGTATGGCATAGGGATTAAGAAAACAAGTTCTAAGATCAGACTGCTGGCCTTGGTTTGGATCCTGGCTCCACCACTACTAACTTCATCACTTTGGGCAAGCCACTTAATCTTCTCAGCACCTGATCTTCTAAATTTCCTTATCTGTAAAATAGTAATAATAATTGTGTCTACCTCCTAAGAGGATGAAGTATGATAATAAACGTAATGATTCTAAAACATGTCTGCAAATTCTTTGAGACTCCTCATGGGGTGGAGACTAATTCCTCCCCACCTTGAATATTGACCGGCCTTAGTGACTCATTTCTAATGAATAGAATGTGGTGCAAATGACATTGCATGACTGCTGAGGTGGGGCAGAAAAGGCCATGTAGTGCCCACCTGGCTGTCTTGGGGATGTGGCCTTTTGGAGTCCTGAGCCAGCTTGTGATATGCCCAGCTACCTTCAAACCACCATGCTGGAGGGATCACAGGGAGAGACCACACCCATACCTGAGGAGTCCTGACTGTTCCAGGCCCTGCCATGTGAGTCTTCCCAGCCCAGACGTAACACATGTAACTGAGGAAGCCTTTGAAATGAAAGCCCAACCAGTATCTAACTGTAACCACATGAGAAACCAGCTAAGCCAATTCAACCCTCAGAATTATCAGAGGTAATAATTAAGACAGTTGTTGTTTTACAACTTGGAATGTTTTGTCACACAACAACAGGCAACATAAACCACTTTGCACATAAAAAGCACTGAGTAAATATTATTTCAAAACAGCTTTACCCTGGTCCAATAAGGCCTTATTTATTAATAATAACAACCACTATTTATTATTTATTATAAATCAGACATACTACCTACAGGCATAGCTCATTATATTGCCCTTTACTTCATTGCACTCCCCAGATACTGCATTTTTTACAAATTGAAGGTTTGTGGCAACCCTACATTGAGCAACTCTGTTGGTGCCATTTTTCCAACTGCGTGTGCTTACTCCGTATCTCTGTGTCACATTTTGGTAATTCTTGCAATATTTCAAACTTTTTCATCATTATATATGTTATGGTGATCTGTGATCAGTGCTCTATGATGTTGCTATTGTAATTGCTTTGGGGCACCACAAACCACACCCAAATAAAACAGTAAACTTAGTCAATAAATGTTGTATGTGTTCTGACTGCTCCACTAACCATTCCCCTCTCTCCCTCTTCTTGGGCCTTCCTATTCCCTAAGACATAACCATATTGAAATTAGGCCAACTGACAACCCTCCAATGGCCTCTAATTGTTCAAGTGAAATGAAGAGTCGCACATCTCTCACTTGAAATCAAAAGCTAGAAATGATTAAGCTTAGTGAGGAAGTCATGTCTAAAGCTGAAATAGGCCAAAAGCCAAGCCTCTGTGCCAAACAGCCAAATTGTGAACACAAAGAAAAACTTCTTGAAGGAAGTTAACATTGCTACTCCAGTGAACACACAAATGTTAAAGTGAAACAGCCTTATTGCTGATAAGGAGAAAGTTTTAGTGATTTGGATAGAAAATCAAACTAGCCACAACATTCCCTTAAGCCAAAACCTAATCCAGAGAAAGGCTGTAACTCCTTTCAATTGTATGAAGGCTAAGAGAGGTAAGGAAGCTGCAGAAGAAAAGTTGAAAGCTAGCAGAGGTTGGTTGAAGAAATTTAAGGAAAGAAGCTATCTCTGTAACATGAAAGTACAAGGTAAAGCAGCAAGTGCTGATGGAAAAGCTGCAGCAAGTTATCTAGAAGAGCTAGCTAAGATCATTGATGATGGCGGCTACGCTAAACAACAGATTTTCAATGTAGACAAAATAGCCTTCTATTGGAAGAAGATGCCATCTAGAACTTTCATAGCTAGGCAGGAGAAGTCAATGCCTGGCTTCAAAGCTTCAAAGGGTAGGCTGACTTTCTTGTTAGGGGTTAATGCAGCTGGTGACTTTAAGTTGAAGCCAATGCTCATTTACCATTCCAAAAATCCTAAGGCCCTTCAGAATTATGCTAAATCCACTCTGCCTGTGCTCTAGAAATGGAACAATAAAGCCTGGATGACAACACATCTGTTTATAGCGTGGTTTACTGAATATTTTAAGCCCACTATTCAGACCTGCTCAGAAAAAAATGATTCTTTTCAAAATGTTACTGCTGATTGGCAATGCACTGGTCACCCAAGAGCTCTGATGGAGATGTACAAGGAGATGAATGTTGATTTCATGCCTGGTAACACACAGCATCCATTCTGTAGCTCATGGATCAAGGAGTAATTTTGACTTTCAAGTCTTATGATTTAAGAAGTACATTTCATAAGGCAATAGCTGCCACAGATAGTAATTCCACTGATGGATCTGGGCGAAGTAAATTGAAAACCTTCTGGGAAGTGTTCACCATTCTAGATGCCATTAAGAATATTCATGATTCATGGGAGGAGGTCAAAATATCAACATTAGCAGGAATTTGGAAGAAGTTGATTCCAACCCTCATGGATGACATTGAGGGGTTCAAGACTTCAGTAAAGGAAAGAACTGCAGATGTGATGGAAATAGCAAGAGAATTAGAAGTGGAGCTTGCTGATGGGACTAAGTTGCTGCAAGCTCATGATAAAATTTTAAAAGATGAGAAGTTGCTTCTTAGGGATGAACAAAGAAAGTGGTTTCTTGAGATGAAATCTACTCCTGAAGATGCTGTGAATATTGTTTAAATAACAACAAAGAATTTAGAATATTGCATAAATTTAGTTGATAAAGCAGTGGCAGGGTTTGAGAGGACTGATGCCAATTTTGAAAGAAGTTCTACTATGGGTAAAATGCTATCCTATCAAACCACATCACATACTGCAGAGAAATCTCATAAAAAGAAGAGTCAATCAATGTGGCAATTGTTGTCTTATTTTAAGAAATTTCTACAGCCACCCCAAGCTTCAGCAACCACCACCCTGATCAGTCAGCAGCCATCAACATTGAAGCAAGACCCCCCACCAGCAAAAAGATTATGACTTGAATGCTCAAATGATTGTTAGCATTTTTTAACAATAAATTATTTTAAAATTAAAGTATGTACTTTTTTTTAGACATAATGCAATTACACACTTAATGGACTGCAGTATAGTGTAAACAACTTTCATATACACTAAGAAACCAAGAAATTTGTGTGACTCACTTTATTGTGATATTCACTTTATTGTGGTGGTCTGGAACTGAACCCAAAATATCTTTGAGGTATGCCTGTATACAATGACATTTCTATACAATAACAATATTTGCTTAAAATATTGTGAAAATGATAATAAATTGATCACCTTGTGCAAATAAAAAAAGTTAAATAGAGACATTGAAGATACAAACATGACCCAAATCAAACTTGTAGAGTTGAAAATTACAAGGTCTGATATAGCAGATTATACTGATAAGAGATTAGACATTGTAGAAGAAAAGACTGGTGAATTAAGACATAGAAATAGGAACTATGCAAAATGAAACAGGAAAAGAAATAACAAAAATGAAAAGAGAATCAATAAGCTGTGGGCCACTCTGAGCAGCCTAATATACAAGTAAAGTGAGACACAATGTAGCGACATCTTTAAAATACTGAAAGAAAAAAAGGTCAACTTAGAAAACTATATATGGAAAAAATATTTCTCAAAAACACAGATGAAATAAAGACATTTTCAGACATACAATGGTTGAAAGGATTCATCATAAAATACACATAACATAAAATTTACCATCTGAAACATTTTAAAACATAAACATATAATTCAGTGGTATTAAATACATTCATAATGTTGTGCAACCATCACCACCGTACATCTCTATAATTCTTTTCATCTCGTGAAACTGAAACTCAATACTCATTAAACAATAACTCTCCATTCCTCCCTATTGCCAGCCCCTGGAAACCACCATTCTACTTTCTGTCTCTGTGAATCTGACGACTCTAAGTACCTAACATAAGTCATACAGGAGTTGTCCTTTTGTGCCTTGCTTATTTCACTTAATGTAATGTTCTCAGGTTCATACCTGTTGTGGCATATGTCACAATGTCCTTCCTTTCACTTTCAATGTATTTGTGTCTTTGGATCTATAGACAGCATATAATTGGATCCATGTATTTATCCATTCTGCCAATATCAGTTTTTTGATTGGAGAGTTTAATCTATTTATATTTAAAGTAATTACTGATAAGGGGAGATTTACTTCTGTCATTTTGCTATTTGTTTTCTATATGCCTTATAGTTTTCCCTCCTCATTTCCTATGTTACTGTCTTCTGTGTTTAGTTGATTTTTTTTGTAGTGAAATGTTTAAACTCTTTTACCACTTCCTTTTGTGTATATTCTGTAGCCATTTTCTTTGTGGTTACCATACAAGTTACATTTAACATCCAAAAGTAATAACGCTGTAATTTGAATTTGTACCAGCATCACTTCAATAACATACAAAAACTGTTTATTTACAGCCCTTTCCCCAACCCTTTTAGTTGTTGATGTCACAAAATTGTATGTTTATACATTGTGTGCCCCCACATATGAACTAATAATTCTTTTAAATGCATTAATCTCTTAAATTATGTGGAATTATAAACCAAAGTTAACAAAAATACCAGCTTTTAGACTAATAATTGTTTTTTAAAAAATATATTGGTCTCTTAAATCATGTAGAAAACAAAAAGTGAAGTTACAAATGTTAATGTAGTACTAGCTTTTATAATTGCCCATGTATTTATCTTTATTGAGATCTTTATTTCTTCATATGGCTTGGAGTTACTGTCTAGTGTCCTTTCATTTCACCCTGAAGGACTCCTTTGAGCATTTCTTGCAGGGCAGGTCTAGTGGTAACAAACTTCCTCAGCTTTTGTTTATCTGGAATGTCTAATGTCTTAATTTCCCCCTCACTTTTGAAGGGCAGTTTTGCTGGATGTAGGATACTTGGTTGACAGTTTTTTCTTTTGGCACTTTGAATATATCAGCCTTCTGGTCTCCATCATTTCTCATGAGAAACTTCCTGATTTTCATCTTATTTAGGATCCGTTGTAT
The DNA here is from genome assembly GCA_023783475.1 of Daubentonia madagascariensis. Lineage (NCBI taxonomy): Eukaryota > Metazoa > Chordata > Mammalia > Primates > Daubentoniidae > Daubentonia > Daubentonia madagascariensis. Next base: position 9,213,849 of record JAKFHU010002004.1, on the reverse strand, counting down.
GTGATGGGTTGTGCTTCTCTTGCTGCTTTCAAGATTCTCTCTTTGGCTTTCAAAGATTTAATTATAATGTGTCTCAGTATGGGTTTCTGAGTTCATGTTACTAGCAGTTTGTTGAGATCTTGGATTTTTATGTTCATGTCTTTCGTCAAATTTGGGAAGTTTTCAGCTATTATTTCTTCAAATATTCCCCAAGCCCCTTTCTGTCTCTCTTCTCCTTTGGAACTCCCGCAGTGTGTATGTTGGTCTGCATGATGGCTTCCCACAGGTCTCTTAGGCTCTGTCCACTTTTCTTCAATCTTTTTTCTTTCTATTCTTCAGACTTGATAATTTCCATTTTCCTCTTTTCAAGCTTGCTGATTCTTTCTTCTGTCTGCTTAAATCTGCCTTTGAACTCTACTAGTGAATTTTTCATTTTAGTTATTGTGTTTTTCAGCTGCAGAATTTCTTCTTGCTTTCTTTTTAGGTTTTCTATCTCTTTATTGATATTTCTACTTTGTTCATACATCATTTTCTTAACTTTCTCCATATCTTCCTTTAGTCCTTTGAGCATCTTTAAGATAGTTGTTTTAAAGTCTTTGTCTAGTATATCTGTCATCAGTTCGTTTTTCATGGACAGTTTCTATTGATTTATTTTTTCATTTTGAATGAGCCAACTTTCCTGTTTCTTTGTATACCTAGTGATTTTTGTTGTTGTTGTTGTTAAAAACTGGACATTTGAATCTAATAATATAGTACCTCTGGAAATAAAATTCTCCCCCTTGTCAATGGTTTGCTGGTTTTTACATTTTTAAAATGTCTTTTTTTAAGCACAAGGTTATATATATCTTGACATTGTTTTTAAAAATTGATTTTATTTTTTTAAATTGCTGTAGGCTATCTCTGTGACAAGGATCAGCCTGAGGTGTAAACTTATGGTCTTCTCAGGTCTTTTCTGAGCCTGAGCTTTCCCCTGAGCATGTGTGGTCACTTTCTAATTTTTCCCATATGCAGTTGCTTTTGGATGTCTCTGTCTTTAATGTCTAGCTCCCAAAAGGGGAAAAAGAGAAAAATGAAGGGGGAAAAAAGGATACTGGCCCTTTAAATTCCCTGGAATTCCCTTTAGCCAGATGGGGAGGGGTTGCAAGAATGGGAGGGGGAGTGCAACAACAATGGCATGCCTCTTTGTCTGCACCTCTTTGATCAGAAGCCGCAATCAGTAATCAGAGCACATTTCCCCATATTTAGAGGACAGGGTCCTTTTAGCCCATCCTGGTGCCTGAAAGGTTTTGCAGGAACCCTTACGTGGTTACTTGCCATGGGGCTGAAGATTGGGCATGGGTAGCTGCTACAGTGCTGAGAGCTGAAGTGGATGGAAAACAATTGGACTTTACTGTCCAAGCCTTCCCCTGGAAGTTGCAATCCTTCAATATACTCTAGAGTTCCAAAATAGTTACGTTGGACAAAAGTTGCATTCTGCTAGTACAATTGTTGTCTAGGTGGACAGACAGATTTCTGGTGACACCCACTTACCATCTTCCTCTATCTCTTTACTTTTAACTTGTCTGTGTCTTTATATTTTAAATGGATTTTTTATAGACAGTATATAGTTGGATCTTTTTTTAAAAAAATGCATTTTGACAATCTCTGCCTTTAATTGGAGTATTTAACCCATTTACATTTAATATAATTATTGATATAGTTGTTAACATCTATCATCTTCCTAATTTTTCTGTCTACCCTTGTGTCTTTTGTTCCTGACATCTTTTGGATTGAATATATTTTAGCATTCCATTTTTTCTTCTCTATTGGTATTTTAGGGGTACCTCCTTTTTTTTTAAGTTGATTGCTCTTAAAGGTTACAATATGAATTCTTGATTTATCCCAGTTTAACCTGAATGAATATTACACCTCTCTGTGTCTAATATAAGAAACTTACAATAGTATAATTCCACTCACCTCTCCTTCTTCACTTTGTTATAAAACTAACAATACATTGTTATTATTTTTACTTTATATAGGAACCTGTCTTTTAAAAAAGATTAAGAAGACAGAAAAATGTCTTCTATACATAGTTACCATTTCCGGTGTTCTTTGTTCCTTCCTGTAGATGCAAACTTGCATTTGATGTCATTTCCTTTCATCTTGAAGAACATCTTTAGCATTTTTTGTAGTCTGGGTCTCCTGGCAATGAATTTGGCCACCTTTCATTTAAAAAGGCTTGAGAATTTGATCCAATCCCATCCTCCATTTCCATTGCATTTCAGGATCAAAACAATCCTAGCAATTCCCTGGGAATTGACTCACCCCATCCCAAGCCCCTGCAGTCCTATCCTGGCAGTCTGTAGGGGATCTGAGTCCAATGATGATCAATGAGGCCCCTGCAGCTGTTCTCCACAGTGACCCAAAGCCCAGTCTTCCTTCCAGAAGTGCTCCACTGGAAGGAAGAGTCTACCCAGACCTCCCACTTGGGGAAGGAGCTGCTAGACTGTCATATGGGCTGAGTGTTGCCTCCCAAAGGTCTGGGGTAGTCACTTTTCAGAGCCCTTTTTTAACCTCTTTATGGACTACAGGTAGCAGAGGGTGGTTTCCTGGTGGTTAGAGATGATCTGTTCTTGCCCATCTTCCCTGCACTGGTAACAGACTAACCAATGGCAGGCACACTCCTGCCATTGCAGGGAAACCTCCCTGGGATTTTACCTCAGCTGTTTTAGAGACAACCTGGCTACTTTGCTCCCATGACTCGTTAATGCCAAGGATGCTTCCTCATGATCAAGGGTCATGTCCACTTTAATGTCTGCTGTCAGGGACTCAGCTGCAGAATCCTTTGACTTGTTTGGGGTTTTTCTGTTTTCCTTCAGAAGCCTTTATACTGCCTCCCTGTCTTCCTCCTCTTTCTGAGTTCCATTCCCTATCACTAAGAGTGGCCTCCACACAGGCCAAGCTTGCTGTTTGTTGCAAACAACCCTGGACTGATAGTCTCTCTTCTGTCATGTGGGCAGCCAGACTGACTGTCCCCTTCTACCTGGGTGCCCATGGGCATGTCCTCTATCCCCTAATCCCTTGAAGCTTCTGTTTGTTCATCTGTAAACAAGCCTTGTGAGGATGAAATGAGATTAGTTTTGTGACGGCTTCAGCACAGAGCCTGGCACTTGGTGAGTTACCGATGTTAGGTATTGTGCTTACAGCCCTGCTTTCGAACACCGTCCCCAACTCCCATCCCAGCCTCAAATTATTTGCCAAAGCATTTGGCCTCTGTATGTTGCTGGGTATTCAGGAATGTGACCTCATGTTTGCAGAATGCCACTGGCTTTCACACTTGATCTCCCAGGAAGGGATGCCAAGCCTCAGACACTAGCTCGTGGATCCCAGGGACTTGCCCCACTACACTTTGTCATTTTTCAGGACCAATGGATTATGACTGGTCTCACAGTCTTTCTTGTCCTCACTGTGGCCTGCTGCAGCCCAGTTCCAGGGCTTCTGTGGGGGAAGACAGGAGAGGGCTGGGGTGAGGTCACAGAGATGTAGTTGGATAAAACTTTGCTCCCAAGGAGCTTACAGTCAGGTGGGGGAGAAGACCCAGAAACAATTACGATGGTGCTCTCAATTTAAGGAAAGTTTGCTGGGTGCTCCTATGCATCTGGACCACATGAGAGCCCAGAGTTGGATGCTTGGATCAGCTGGGAGTCAACCTGACATTGATGTTGCTTGGCTAGACTATTGATGGACAAATGGGAGGTGGCAAGATGGTGAGAGAAAGGCATCTCAGGCACAGGGAAGAGCATTTAAGAAGGCATGAAACAGCCTGATACATGCTGGGAACTCCAAATAACCCCACTCTTGAGTTGAGCAAGGGCTAAAACCCTTCAACTTGCAACGTATCCCAGCCCTTGGTCTCTTCTTCTCCCCTCCATTCCGTCCTCAATAATACTGCCAGACTTATCTTTCTAAAAAATAAATTTGGCTCCCCTGATTTAAAAATCGATTGGCTGCTATCACCTATAGGACCAAGAACACACTCCCTCCCTTGACGTTCAAAGCCCTTCGCAATTTTGCCCCAACCTATGCCCACCTTTCGTCCATACCCCCTGACCCTTTGTTACAGCCACTTTGATGATATCCTGATCTCCAAGCAGGCCATTCACAGCCTCTTATGCAGGCTGCTCCCTCTGTCCCCAGTGTTCTTCTCCCCTTCTTGGCTGGGCAAACTCCCCCTATCTTCTAAGACTCAACTCAGGGGACATCTTCACTAGAAGCCCCTTCAGGGCAGAAGTTCGCGGTTGTACTCCCAACGCCCAGAATCCAGCCCATCATTTTTGTTGAATAATCAGTTAAATAATTATATTCAAGGACATCTTCCCTGAGTACCCAAGACAGACGCCCCCTTCTGTGCTTCCCGCACAGTTAGTCCATACTTTGTCGCAACTTCTTGAAGGCAATCATCATTTTTCACGCTCATTTCTTTTTCCTCGATGTCTAACTCTGTACCTGGCACATAGGAGGTGCTCGGTACATGTTCGTTGAATGAATGAACGAGCGCACAGGCCATTTCACTTTACATATCCTGTGGACTCTCCAGGCTTGGGCCCAATGTCGTTGCCTCTACCCTTAGCCCGGGTCTCCGGCGGCCCGCGAGTCTGCTGACCCGAGCGCTGACGCGCGGGCACCACCCGCACAGCCCACATCCCCGCCCCGGGGCTGCTCCGCCAGAACCTCAGCCGGAGGTGGCCCCGCCCACAGCCGGGGTTGGAGGGCGGCGGCAACGCCCACCTGCAGGGCCGCCTTGGATTGGTGCGGCCGCCGCGGGAGGCGGGGACAGGGCGGGACTGCCGCTGTCACCATCCGGGCCAGAAAAGCCCCGCCAGGTGGCCGGCGAGAGACCGACGGCGCGGCCAGGCGGCGGTGAGTGCGTGGCAGCCGGACTGGCGGGGACGGGCGGGAGCGGAGGACGCAGAGGACCGTGGCGCGCTGGGCGCTGCCCACGCCCGCCTCCCCGAGGGGGGCGCTCGGCAGGCGCAGTGGCCGGAGCTCGGAGCCCGCCCCTCCCCGGGACCCCGCGGGCCAAGGAGGTGTCAGTCCTTTCTTGTCTTCCAGACCCGGAGGGCCGGGGCTCCCGGACGACGAGGAACCGCCCATCATGGCGTCGGAGGTGAGTGGGACCTCGGGGACGCCGGTCCTCCGAGGCTCCAGCGAGGGGGGAGGGGCACCCTGGGCGCCAGCCGAGGCCGTGACCTGCGCACCGGATCTCCCCGGTGGCAGACCTACCGCCGGTCGCTCTCCTGGTAATTGTCCTCGCTGGCTCCGGGAGGCCGGCACCCCCAGGCGCACCTGCTAGAGCCGGCAGAGACCTTTACGGGATTCACCGGTGTCCCCAGGCAGGCCCTGTGGCAAACCCATCAACCCACACTACTGGGGGAGGGTGGCCCTGACCTGACCTGACAGCGCGGCCTGCCTGGCCGGGACAGGTGCTGCCTACTCCTTCAGGCCCTCACCTCTTCCCTCCTTCTTGCACGTGTCCTCCTATCAGTCCCCACCCTGCACCACACCCCTTCTCCTGCTGCAGCAATTGTCCTTGTGCACAGAAAAAGGCTCAGCCCCCAAAGTATCCTTGTCCTCCACACTGGCATGTGGAGTCAGGAGGTGGGGACCTCCCCTGTGATCCAGTGGCCCCAGTATCGGTCCCTTCCCCTCTCACTGGCCTCTGCTCCCTAGGGCCAGGAACTCCTGGCTTACTCTTCCTGACCACTGAGTGGCAGGAGTCTGAGACACAGGTCCCCTTCCTTGGGCCTCAGTTGATTTATGTAGCAAATGGGGATAATAATAGCTGTCTGCCTCCCTCTGTAAGGTACTGGACCATGAGGTCATTGCTTTGAACCCTTCAGGTAAAAGGGGCTGTTGGCTTCATGCTGATGATGGGAACCCTGAGCCTGGGAAGCAGGATTTCTGGGTTCCAGTCCCTTGTGGCCCTCAGTAGCTGGCAAGTCACTTCCTCTCTCAGTTCATCTGAATAAACCAGATAAGAATGCCTGCCCTGCTAGCTTCTAGGTCATGCCGGAGGGCTGGGGGCAGAGCCTGGACTTTGGAGCCAAACAGACTTGGTTTCTGTGCCAAAGTCACTTGAGCTCTCTGAGCCTCTTTCTTCACTTGTAAAATAAGGGTAACAGTGCCCCGCACACAGGAGGGTGTGATAGCATGTGTAGAATCCCTAGCACAGGGCCAAGCAGTAGTAGGTGCTCAGTAAACAGTGGCTAACATAACAATACTATATTTCCCTTGTACATTCTAGCTTGGCTGTTGCTCATTCAACCCAGCCCAACTCAGTGCCCCTGCTCCTTGCCCAAGGGGATCGTTCTGACCCAGATGTGCCCTGGCTTGGAGTGGTGCCTTCTCCTACCTACCACATTCAGCACCCCCCTCATCTCAGTGCCCAAGTAGAGGCACCTCACTGTGCCCTCCTCCTGGGGTCCTTTTATGCTTGTCAGTAGGGTAGGGGCTTGGTCCCAGAGCAGAGTGGCCTGCCTTCTGGTGGACCAGTGCTGCAGGTGACCTCAGCCCCAGGCCATCCTGTAGGTTGGTCCTAATTGGTTTGGCTGCAGCCCGGCTGGTTAAGTAGTTGTTATTACTAACAACCCAGGGAAGGAGGCCCAGGAGCCTGCTGGGGGTTGGGGGCAGGCTGGCTCCTGACTCTGACTGGCTGGCCCTGGCCCTTTGGCCCCAGTGGTCAGGACCAAGGCCCCGCGTGGTGCTTCGCTGGAGATCTAGGCTTGGGGGGACAACTGAGGGGTAAGGGGTAGGTCCAGCTCAAAAGACTGGGCAGGGGGTGGAGGAAGGCTGCCTCTGCAGGGCAGAGTCCTTTGGCAGCTGGAGCTGCACTGAGAAGTCAGCTCACAGCCCGGGGCCAGAGCACAGTGGAAGTCCCTGTGGCGAACACAGGAACCAGGAGTGGAGCTAAAACACACCCTAGGCCAGCAGCCCTCAGCCCCTCCCTTAGTAACAGCTGGCATTTCCTGAATCCTTACTGAGCCCCAGGCACTGTGTTATATATACATGCACTTTACAAATGTTTCTAATTGAATGCTCACAACAGGCCTATTATAATAGGTACTATTATTATCCCTGTTTTATAGAGAAACAACCCTGAGGTTTAGAGAGGGTTTTTTTGGTTTGTTTTTTTGTTTTTTGTTTTTTTAAGACAGAGTCTTACTTTGTCGCCCCAGCTACAGTGCAGTGGTATGATCATAGCTCACTACAACCTCAAACTCCTGGGCTCAAGTGATCCTTCTGCCTCAGCCTCCCGAGTAGCTGGGACTACAGGCACATGCCACCACGCCTGGCTAATTTTTCCTATTTTTAGTAGAGATGGAGTCTGGCTGTTGCTGAGGCTTGTCTCAAACTCCTGAACTCAAGCAATCCTCCTGCCTCGGCCTCCCGGGGTGCTAGGATTATAGGTGTGAGCCACCGCGCCTGGCCTAGAGAGGTTATTTAATCTGAGGATTAACAGAGGTCCAGGGAATTGTAGGGGGACAGAGAAGGACATGTGTCTGGGGTGGCCATTGTAGACTCCCCTCCACAGAAAGGACACCAGTGAAGTAACATGCCCACCTCCACCTCAGCACTCTCCGCCCAGTCCTTGGCACTCTGGGCATTGGGGCTGCTCCCCAGGGCTGCTCTGCACCACCCCCCATCTGTCCCCATGCTCTGGCCTATGCCCTCTTTCAAAACAGATGCCTCTGTCCCATCCCTCTGCCCTTGGCTGCTGGGGGAGTGAGGGTTCAGTCAGTGGCCTCCTAGAAGGGCAGTGATAACAGGGGTGTCAGAGGTGCTCTCCAGAGCCAAAGGGGTGGGAGTCCCTGCTCCAGGGTACGGGGGAAAGAGATGCGGGTAACTCAAGTGTGCCCCTCAAGTGCCTCTTTGCCTGTTTCTGCAGGGAAAGTTCAGGACACCAGAGGCCCTGGTGGAACAAGGCGTTGAAAGTATGGGCTCTGACTTCCAACTGCTGGGCTGCAGCCCTGGTTCTCCCATCCCCAGAGAGGGCAAGCTATATACCTCTCTGTGCCTCAGTTTCCCCCCTGCATGGCAGACTAGTATTGGTGCCTGCCTCACAGGGTTGCTGTCAGTATGTGCCAAGCAATTAGAATGGCACCTGGCACACAGTTAGAATGTGGCATATGTTAGCCAGTGTTACTATCATTATCATTGTCACATCAGACCTGGATTAAAACTCTGGGTTCCAGGGCATCTTCTCACTTTGGTCAGTGGCAGGAAAGGTCCCAAGAGTTTTGCTCTGGTCTCAGGGGTGTCTTGTACCTTGCCACCATGTCCCTGGAGTCATGCCACATGGTGGGAAAGAACCCTAACTTTGGTGTCCAGCCACATTCCCACACTCACTCCCGGGGTGGCTCTGGGCAAGTTCCTGACCCTCTGAGCCTCAGTTTCCTTGTCTGTCCTGTTAGAACAATCCTGCTCAGTGGCCTCCACTGCCATCAACTTTCCTGAAGGCCCTTTTCGAGAGGCACTGTTCTAGGGGTGGGGGAGGAGACTAACTGCTGCTGCTCTCCTGGCAGAGTGGGAAGCTGTGGGGTGGCCGGTTTGTGGGCGCAGTGGACCCCATCATGGAGAAGTTCAACGCATCTATCGCCTACGACCGGCACCTGTGGGAGGTGGATGTGCAGGGCAGCAAGGCCTACAGCAGAGCCCTGGAGAAGGCTGGGCTCCTCACCAAGGCCGAGATGGAACAGATACTGCGTGGCCTGGACAAGGTACTCACCACGTCCCAGGCCCCATCCTAGGCCCCCTCTCTGTGGCCCCAGGCTCCCACCAAATCCCCGAGCAAGGGCTGCAGTGTCCCAGGCCTGTGGTTTCATGTTGTAGTAATTGTATACTTACGGAGGTGCTGTTAAACCGTGTGCTACGGTGGCTATGCTAGCTCTTCATCTTTTTTTTGTTTTTGAGACAAGTTCTGCTCTGTTGCCCAGGCTGGAGTGCAGTGGTGAAATCATAGCTCACTGCAGCCTCAAACTCCCAGGCTCAAGCTATCCTCTTGCCTCAGCCTCCCAAGTAGCTGGGACTACAGGCATGCACCACCACACCTGGCTCATTTTTAAACTTTTTGTAGAGACGGGGTCTCACTATGTTGCCCAGGATGGTCTTGAACTCCTGGCCTCAAGCAATCCTCCTGCCTCAGCCTCTCTCTTCATCCTTTAGTGACCCCTGTGGTCCCCATGGCTCATGGGCAAAGATGTGCTGGGCCTGAGACACTCACTCGATGGTGGGGGCTGTGCCAGCCCTTTCCCGAGGTGCACTCCCCGGACTCAGCTCCTGCGTGGGGACAGTCAGTCATCAGGGACAGCGTGCGACCAGGGCAAGGGCTGCCAATGCCTGCCTACCTGACCTCAGGGTTGTTGCCATCTGCTATAGGTGGCTGAAGAGTGGACCCAGGGCACCTTCAAACTAAACCCCAATGATGAAGACATCCACACAGCCAATGAGAGGCGCCTGAAGGTATGCGCCCCCCATCACCTTCTGCCTTCTTGCCTCCCCTCTCCACCTTGCCCTGGGTACTTCGAGCATAAGCGCCATCATTCCGTCCCCTTCATCATTGGCAGAGAACAGGCAAGACCTCAGAATAGGAGGCCTCCGCAGTGATGGCAGGAGCTTGGGCAGGACATGGGATAGGGAAGATGGGCGACAGGGCTGTGAGGAACTGCCCTGTCTGGGTTGGCCCCTTGGGCTGTGAGCGTGCAGTCCCTGACCCATCCTCCCTGCACCCCCAGGAGCTCATCGGTGAAACCGCAGGGAAGCTGCACACAGGACGCAGTCGGAATGACCAGGTGCTGCCAGCCCCCCTGCCCCTGCTCCACACCTTCCCAGCCTGGCACCCCCCTAACTGCCACCTCCTCCCCCCACAGGTGGTCACAGACCTCAGGCTGTGGATGCGGCAGACCTGCTCCACTCTCTCAGCCCTCCTCCGGGACCTCATCAGCACCATGGTGGATCGGGCAGAGGCGTGAGTCCCCCGTGGACACCCAGGGGCAGACAGAGGCCCGAGGGCAGCCAGAGTCTCCTGTCCCCTGAGGCAGGCAGCCTGAACCACAGACCCAGGCTGCAGGGGTGAACAGGGTGGGGGAGCCAGGCCCTGGGTGACAGGGGTCTCAGAACTGCAAGAGCGAGGCAGACAGCCAGGAGCAGGCATTTCCTAGCTCAGCACTCAGGGAAAGCTCGGCCTTTGAGGATCGGAGGGCAGGAGGCTAAGGCAATGCCCAGAGGCCAGAGGCAATGGGCTGGCTGTGCCTGGAGCAGCTAGTGTCACCCCTCAGCCTGCCTGTGTCCCTGGCCCTGCACTCGCCATCCCCACCAGCCTTATTCAAGCTTGGCCTCCGTGACCTGATGTGTTTGGGGATGGCTCTGCTCCTTGCAGACCTGGCCAACGAGTTGCTGAGACATCCCTAGGTGGTATCAGAGACAGGCTGGTCCCTCCTCATCGCCAACTCCCTGTGACCCTCATTTCGCAGACCCCAGCCACCTGGGGTGACAAGGGCCCAAGAATTGTCACTCTGAGAGGTGGGGTGGGGGCTGCTAGGAGGAATAGAGAGCATCTGCTAGAGTTCGGGGTTTCTCTATGGGGTGATGAAAATGTTCTAAAATTGATTATGGTGATGGTTGTACACTAAAGTGCATACTTTAAATGGGTAAGTTGTACTGTGAGTTATATCTCAGTAAAGCTGTTAATTTTTTTAAAAAAACAACAAAACTACCATCACCCACAGCATCCCTGCCTCTTCCCTGCCTACCTTAATGTGCCCCAGCCATTTCTGGGGTCCTCAGGAGTTTCTTGTGTGTTCACAGCACAGCCTCCCACTACCAGGTGGTACCTGCCATGGGCCTCCTCCCCTGTTCTGGTCCCTGCTCAGAGCTGCCTAGTGACAGAGGCCCAGGCTCAGGGTGTAACCCCTGCTTGGTCCTGGCAAAGCCTTGGCCCCTGGAGGCCACACAGCCCTGGCCCAGTCCTTGGATCACACGGCACCACTTCTGGCCTCTTTTCTCTTTAGGCCCGTTTGTCCCCAGGAGATGGATCCCTCATGCAGACAGGGCCTTGCAGGCCTGCCCTGCTGTTCCCTGGAGTGGTCCAGGCCTGCAGGGTCCCGGGTGTCCCAGGCAGGCCCCTGCCTGACCCCAGCCCCTCAGGACCCCTGCCACTTCTCTTCCCCCCCAGGGAACATGACGTCCTCTTCCCAGGGTACACACACCTGCAGAGGGCGCAGCCCATCCGCTGGAGCCACTGGATCCTGAGGTGAGCAGGGTGTGGTGCCAGGGCACTGTGATGGTCTGTGATTCGGGGGAGGGACCCGCCCCCCAGGTTGCCCTGACCCTCCTGCCCCTGGCTTCCTACAGCCATGCCGTGGCACTGACCCGAGACTCCGAAAGGCTGCTGGAGGTGCAGAAGCGGATCAACGTCCTGCCCCTGGGCAGGTGAGCAACACCCCAGTGCCTGAGGGCCTAGTGGGTGGGGGTCGCTGCTACCTAGTCAGCATGGCACTTTGGGGACTGACAGAAGGAAAGCTGGGAAGGACAGAGCACGACAGAAAGCCAGTAATCAGCCAGGAGGAGGACCCTGCAGGGACCCCCAGCTCTCTCTAAGATGGGGACAACCAAGATAGCAAATATGTGTGAACAGGGCCAGAGCTCTCCAGAGAGTCTCCCAGAGAGCCTGGCACCGTGCCCACACCCCGCCGTTTCCCCTGCATGGGGACAAGTGTTTTGGCACCAGAGGTGACTGGGCCAGGGAAGGAGCTGAGCTCCAGGCTGTGTACATGTGTGTGTATGTGAGTGTGCATGTGTGTGTGTGTGTGTGTCAGTGCCTGCCTGCTGGGAGCCCTGTCACTATGAACCCCCTGTCCCTGCAGCGGGGCCATCGCGGGCAATCCCCTGGGTGTGGACCGGGAGCTGCTCCGAGCAGGTAAGGCGCCCTGCCCCTCCTCCCTGGGGAGAGTCACCCTCAGCACCTGCCAGGTCTCACAGACACACAGGAGATGAGAGGGCAGGGGGTCCTAGGTAGAACCTTCATTTATTGCCCCTGGGCACTGAGGTTATCGAGGCAAGGGCTTGCCCGTGGCAGGGGAGCCTGGTGCTGGGAGACTCGGTGCTTCTGCCTCCCTCCTGAGACCTATGCAAGCAATCCCCCCACCTCCTGCCCTCCCTGAGAGGGGCTCAAGGGGGAGGTGGCTGGGCAGCCTGGGTGGGGTAGGGGAGGCTGCTCCTTGCCCTCCAGCCCAGCCCTGCTTCCTCTCCACCCCAAGAACTGAACTTTGGGGCCATCACACTTAACAGCATGGATGCCACCAGTGAGCGAGACTTTGTGGGTGAGTCTTTGGGGCCAGTCCCCTGCACTGTGCCCCACCTTTGTCCCCCAGCCCAGCTTCTCTCCAGGCTCCTCCCACCCCGTCCAGTCAGGCTGGGTGGGGAACAAGTGAGGCCTGGTGCCCGAAAGCCTGCCCTCCTTCCCAAGCCGAGTTCCTGTTCTGGGCTTCGCTGTGCATGACCCACCTCAGCAGGATGGCCGAGGACCTCATCCTCTATGGCACCAAGGAGTTCAGCTTTGTGCAGCTCTCAGATGCCTATAGGTAAGGCCCGAGCTGCCACCCACCCTGCCCCACCTCTGTAACCCACCGGCATAGCTCCTCTCTCCCCAGCCCACCCCTGGGTCAGACCTGGGCAAGGTGCTGCTGGGCTCGCCCTACCCCCACCAGCTGACCAGCCGAGGGGCAGGCGGACCCCTTCAGTCCCGGCATCTCTGTCCCCAGCACTGGAAGCAGCCTGATGCCGCAGAAGAAAAACCCAGACAGCCTGGAGCTGATCCGGAGCAAGGCGGGGCGTGTGTTTGGGCGGGTGAGCTGGGCGGAGAGGGGTGAGGCCTCTGGGCTGACCCGGTGGGTCCTGAGGGGACTCCCAGGACAGGCTTCAGGGTCCCAGCTCCTGAGTGTCCCTCTCCCGCAGTGCGCTGGGCTCCTGATGACCCTGAAGGGACTCCCAAGCACCTACAACAAGGACTTGCAGGTGAAGGCCGGGGCGGTTGGGGAGGGCCCCATTGCCTGCAACCACATGCCAGTTATTAGGGCTCTGGCACACCCAGGCAGGGGGCCCCAGAAATGCCACCTCCCATCCTGTGCACACAGCCCCGTGGCCATCCTCAGAGCCCTTTGCTCTTGCTTTAGTTGGCGTGCTGAGTGTTCCCAGTAGAAGGCAGTGGGGATGCCTCAGAGGGGATAGGGCTGTGGGGACAGGTGCCACAGGGGCTGCTGGGTCCTCACCTCCTGCCACGTGTCCCCCAGGAGGACAAAGAAGCTGTGTTTGAAGTGTCAGACACCATGAGTGCTGTCCTGCAGGTGGCCACTGGCGTCATCTCTACACTGCAGGCAAGACCCCTCCCCACCCACCTGCCTCTTCCTACCTAGGCCCTAGAACCTGGGATGGGCCTGCCAGGAGGGTGATCTTGGGGAGAGGCAGGGTGGGGCAGGAAGACCTGGGGCAGGACAGAGGTATGTGCTCCTTTCTGCTCCTGGGGAACCGAGAAGGGACAAAAGCTGCTGCGGTCGAATGGACGTGCATTAGACTCGAGGGGCCCAGGTCCCGTCACTGGCCAGACCAGATTTCTTTTTTAATCATTTATTATGGGAAATTTCAGTATACAACAGAGAAGCCTCTGTACCGACCCCCAGCTTCAGCAACAATCCCCTCGTGGCCATCTTGCTGCACTGTCTTTACCCAGCGCCCTCCCCCCTCCTGCTCCCCTCCCCTTCACTCTCCCCTTCTCTGCTCTTATTTGGAAGCAAATGCCCATCATCACAGCATTTCACTCCTAAATAGCTCAGGGTGTGTCTCTAAAGCACCAGTTCTCAAAGCGTGATCCCCAGCCTAGCGGCATCAGCATCACCTGAGAACTTCCCAGAAATGCAATTCTAGGCCCCCACTCCGGACTACTGACCCAGAGACTCTGATGGTGGGGCCCAGTGATTTGTATCTTTAGTAAATCCTCAGGTAATTCTGATGCATGCTAGAGATAAATAAGGACTCTGAAAACGTGAAGGCAACACCAGTAACACCCCTAAAAATTATTATTAATAATAATCAATAATTGTGATTAGCCAGGTGTGGTGGTGCCTGTAGTGTACTCGGAGGCTGAGGCAGGAGGATCAATTGAGCCCAGAAGTCTGAGGCTGCAGTGAGCTATGATGGTGCCACTGTACTCCAGCCCAGGTGACTGAGTGAGATCTGTCTCTTAAAAAAAAAATTATTATGAGATGATTCAGAGAGCAGGGCAGAGCCAGGTAGGTAAGAGAGGATCTACCCAAAGCAGGGGACCTCCTGACAGAGGGGGGCAGGCCCTGGGCCTTGGGCTGGCAGCTTCAGGCCCCAGGGTCCCCAGGGCTCACCACGCCCCTGGCCGGTGCCCCCAGATTCACCGTGAGAACATGGCACAGGCTCTCAGCCCTGACATGCTGGCCACTGATCTCGCCTATTACCTGGTCCGCAAAGGGGTAAGTATGAGGCAGCCAGGTGGGGGGGTGAGGAGACAGGATGTCCCCCAGGGGAAGGGGTGAGGGTACCTGGGACAGACCGGAGAGCAGAGGAAGCCTGCATCAGCACCGCCCTCCACCCTAGATGCCGTTCCGCCAGGCCCACGAGGCCTCCGGAAAAGCTGTGTTCATGGCCGAGACCAAGGGGGTCGCCCTCAACCAGCTGTCACTGCAGGAGCTGCAGACCATCAGGTGCGGCCACTCCCTTCCCTCTGCTCTCTCCCAGGAGGTGGGCCTGGGCACCTGGAGGCCAGGGTGGCCCGCTGCCCCAGCCCATCGCTTGCTTTCCCCCCAGCCCCCTGTTCTCGGGCGACGTGAGCCGCGTGTGGGACTACGGGCACAGCGTGGAGCAGTACAGTGCTCTGGGGGGCACAGCACGCTCCAGTGTCGACTGGCAGATCGGCCAGGTGCGAGCGCTGTTGCGGGCACAGCAGGCCTAGGTTCCTTCCCATGCCTGCTCTCTAATAGCATGGACCTAAGAGGAGGCTGCCACCCGTTTCCTCCCCAGCCAGTCCCCCTCACTGGTGGGCTTTGGGGGGTCTGTTCAACTGGCCAGTGGGGACCATCATGGAAATGGAGAAACTGGACAAGGATGGTGAGAGTCACAGATAGGAAAGGGAGAAGGGGGCCTCCCATCAGAGCCCCTCCCTGTCCAGTCCCCACCCCCTTGAAATGTAGTCACAGGGCTCTCCTGCCTTGGGTGTCCTTGGCAGGATTGGTGGAACCTGATGGCAGGGCTAGCCCAGCCAGGCACTGTCCATCCCCCTTCCTTCCCAATGTTCCCCTGGCTGCCCCCCTCTCATCCTCCCCTTGCTTAGTCTACCCTTCCCTGGGACATTCAGGCACATTACAGGGTGTCCCTTGGGCTGATGCCTGTGCCAGGGCTGCCAGGGTAACCTGTGCCCTCATAACAGGCATGGTGTATTTGGTGGTAAAGTCAGTCTTCCAGCTGGCGTGTGATGCCAGGCACTAGGTTAGCTTCGATGCCTCCTCTACCCTAGACAGTGACATGCAGATAAATTCCCTTGTATTAACCATGAGGTGAGGGCAACGGAGATTCGGGGCCTGGAGGGGGCCTGACTCGTGCACTGGCCGAGGGAGGGATGGTCACACCTAGTCTGCAGAGGGCCCTGAGGCCAGGCCTGGCACAAGGTCAGTGTTCAGGAGGACCCATGGAGACACGAGACCTTTTCTACACAAATCTGATAAGAAAGGTCTGAAATTTACATTCTATTAACAAAGATAAGCTAAAGCCAAGAAAGAATGAACAACTCATCCCAAGTAACTCTGGGAGCACTGAAAAGATTTTGTAAACTAAAGAACCAAAACTCTAGCAGTGGACACCAAATTCCAAAAAGGGTCAAAGCTATGGGTCACAGAATCTTCCAGAGCTGTAGTTCTCAAAATGTGCTTCCTGACCACCATCGTTATCATCACCTGGGGACTTGTTGGGAAACAAAAACTTTCAGCCCAACGCTCCAGACTTACTAAATCAGATCCTGGGTGGGGCCTGGTGATCTATTTTAACAAGTCCTCCAGGTGATTCTGACGTACACTCAAGTTTGAGAATCACTGGTCTCTAAAAACTTGCTGCAGACCAGCTTACACCAGCCTCACCTGGGTCCCACCTGACCTGATTCAGAACCTGCAATTTAACAAACTCCCCAGGTGCCTCCTGTGTGCATTAGTGTCAGAAGTGCTGATCCAGAGAGAATGCTTAAAATCTAGTCTCAGAAATGAAGGAAGGTCTTATGTCCATCAAACAGCAGATAGTATTAATATAATAATTGTAATATATATGACACAAGAACTGGAATAAAGTGAGTAAGATTGCTGTGGTGACTCTTCTACTGCCTCCACTGATGGGACACACCCCGATCCAAGTGGGAAATGTTTTTAGACAATCCCGTTAAAAGCCCCTCCCTAACCCAGCTAGAATCAGCCTCCCACCCTTGAGCCTGGCCACACGTGGTCTGACCTCACCAGAGGGAAGGAGCCTCTCCCAGCTCAGGGAGAGCCCGAGTTTGCGCAGCCTTTCCCCAGGCTCTGCCCACTCATGCCTGAGCTTCCTGTCTGCCTTGCTTGTTCTGCTACCACTGCCTTCATCTTTCCCTCTTCTCTACATTTCTGTTTTTTAACTTCAGCACCTATTTACACCAAAGCTCAGTGTGACCTTGTATTGGTTTCATTTGGCTGCTGTAACGAATTTCCACAAACTTAATGGCAAAATAAATGTATTATAATTTCATACATCAGAAGTCTGAAATGGGTTTTACTGAGGTGAAATCAAATGTCAACAGGGCCAGGCTTCCTCCAGAGGCTCTAGAGGAGAGTTTGTTTCCTTACCTCTTCCAGTTTCTAGAAGGCCACCTACATCCCTTGTCTTGTGGCCCCTTCTTCCGTCTTCAAGACCATCAGTGCAGCATCTTTAACTCTCTGCTCCTGTTGTCAGTCTCCTTCTGATTGGCCCCTCTGCCTCCCTCTTATAAGGACCCTTGTGATTATGTTGGATCCACCTAGATAAATAAAGATAATCTCCTCATCTCAGATCTTTAACTTAACCGTATCTACAAAAGTCCCTTCTACGTAAGGTAACATATTCACAGGTTCTGGGAATTATGACATGGACATCTCTGGGGAATCATTTATTCGGCCTACCACAGTCTGCTCTCTGGCTCTCAAAGATTCATGTCCATCTCACATGCAAAATAGGTTTATCCCACCCCAAAGTTCCCCCAAATCTCAGCCTTAATGGCATCAACTCAAGTCCAAAACCTCATGTACATCTCATCAGCTCAAAAGTCCCACATCTCATCTAAATTATCTAAATGGTACATAGGTGAGACTCTAGGTATGATCCATCCTGGGGCAAAATTCCTCTCTATCAATGAGCCTGTGAAACTTGTATGATTGTGGTGAGGATTAAATGAGTTCATACATATAAACTCAAGAACAAGTTATCTGCTCCCAAAATACAACACTGGGATGGACATAGGATAGGGGTTATAGACATTCCACTTTAAAGGGGAAGAAAATGGAAGGAAAAAAGGAGTCACTGGTCCCAAGCAATTTTGAAATCCAACCCAGAAAACCATTAAATTTCAAGGCCTGGGAACAATCCCTGGCTGTGAGCTCTACCCTCTGGGCCTGCACCACCACCCTCAGAATCATCATTCCTTTCTCTTGAAGGCTAGCATGTGTTTGCAGCTGAGTAACTACTTGTCAGCCTGTTTCCTGCCTGTAGAATTTTGAGAGAACTTTGAGAGCCTTCTTTAATTTCCTCCTTTCTGTTTCTTTCAGTCCATGCTGGCAATGTTTTTGCTGATATAACATCCTCAAGAACTTTATGGGTTTCCTGTGTTTGTCATAAGTGTTCGATTCATTAGACAAGAGGCTCCTCCACAGATCTTGCCTGGGTAATCCCATCTCTATTCCTGGATTCTGCAGAGACACCAGAGGGGATCCCTGAGTCACATGCGTAATCTCTTCAAAGAGCCCTCTGTGGAATGGACCACATTCCATTTCAAGGCCCTAAGCAAAAGACTGTATAGCCACAATCTTGGCTTTCTCTCTAAAGCATGAGTTCATAACAGCGAATCTCCTAATTTTAGCATCTTTTGTGATATAGATAGACTGAGAATTTCCCAGATCATCAAGCCCTGCTTACTTCTTGCTTAACAGTTCTTGCCTCAATTTATATGTTTCTTTTTGCATTTTATACCCTTGGCTTCAGGGGATGCTGAGAAAGTACGTGCCTGACAGAAGGGAATGAGGGTGTCTTGTTGCCTATTTGGCTAAACTTTATTCCTCGGGGATTGGGGCAAGACCCACTTCACTGAGCCTGTTGTCACCTGAACAACATGGGGGGGGGGTGGGGAGTGGCTGTTGTTTGAGCAGTCAGTGGTACCCAGAAAAGATGACTACTGTGCTTGTGTTGACCACCAAGGTCACACTGACATGTTTGGCAGCCACGAAGGTGGTAGACTCCAAGCCATCAAAACTCCAGGGACATTGTAGAACTATGTTTCATCCTGTATTCTGTAGTTATTTTTAAAAGTGCAAACTAAAATTTTCCCTAGGAAAATCTGTCCAGTTAAAGTTGGCTTGGTTCTCTCGCTCCTGCAAATTTGATCAGGATTTCATCTATTTTTCTCTTCTGAAATCACCAATAAAAATAATAGAGGAAGGCTACAGCTGAAGCCCTATTGCATACGATGTTGAGACATTTCCCAGCTTACCCTTAATTGACATTTTTGGGACATGTTTGCTTAACCAATTACGATTATATTCGGTGACGCTGTCATCCAGTCTGTATGTCTCCAAAGACAGGTCCCGAAAGACTTTTTCAAATTTCTTGCTGGAGTCCAGATAGCCTCTGTTACAGCATCCCCTCACCCAGGTCTAAAAGGGATCAAGGATGCTATCAAAAGTTTTGAAAAAAGATCACTTTATCAAAAAGGAATGAAGTCAGTTTTATAAGATTTGTGTTTAGGTGAAACTATACTGGGTCCCAGTATCTACCAGTTCCTTTTCTAAGTGCACGTATTATCCATTGCTTTTATTCACTCATTTCTTTGTGTTTTATCACAGGTTTGTTGGGCTGTAATTCACATACCATAAAATACACTCCTTTAAAGTGTTCAGTTTAATGGTTTTTAGTATGTTCACAGAGTTGTGCAATCATCACCACAATTTTAGAACATCTCACCACCCCAAAAAGAAACCCACAAGAAACTTTTTTTGCCTCAAAGGGAGTGAAAAAATCCACAGAATGGGAGAACTTCATTCCCCTTTACAGCTGTATAATATTTCACTGCATGGATTTAACACATTTTGTTTAACCCTTCAAGAGTTGATGGACATTGGGGTTATCTCCACCTTTTGGCTATTGTGAATAGTGCTGCTGTGAACATTCCTAGTACAAGTTTAACAGAAGCCTCTTAGTAACTAACCTGTCTTCAATCTCCCAGAAGCAACAACTTTCAGTTCTTTTGTTTCTTCTGGTAGTTACCTCCGTATTTCAAATGAGTAAAATAATATGGCTAGTGATTGGTTTATCAATCTTAGGCAATATCTACTAATCTTACGTAGTTATTGTAATTTTTGTTTAAATAGATTGCTCATATTTACGTGTCTAGAAATGCATGCAGCATCCAGTAGCGTGTTGTGATTACATTTTTTTCCTTGTATAACTCCACGTCCCACCTGGAATTAATAACTACCTCCCCACCACCACCATTTGCTTATGTGTTCTATGTCATTCTTAATTGTTTAAAAGTACTCAGCTTTGTCAATATTTTTCAAATAGTCAAGTATCATCAGAAAATATATCAATTCCATTCTGTCCTGGGCATTTTCAGGAGCCCCTTGTCCTCCATTTCAGGTTAGACTGCATCTCTCTGGTGTCGCAACACATGTTATCCAGGGTTTCCCTTTGGCGCTTTCCTATGTTTGAGCTGCTGATTCCTCGATCCTGTAGCTTCCTCATTCTTGGTTTACTTCCTTATTTCCTTGAGTAATAGCTTTAAAATATGTTCTAAGAAAAGGTGGGTGGAAATTAAATTTTTTAGTATGTTTTATATTGGAATCTGTCTTTACTCTTGTATTGATTCATAGTTTGGCTGGGCAAAAAATTCTAGATCGAAAATCATTTTTAGGAATTTTGAAGCGTAGTTTCACTGTCCTCTAGTTTTAAGTGTAGCCTTTGAGAAATCTCATGTCAGTCCTTCCTTTGGTATTGTGACATTTCCAATCATGTGCCTTGGTTAGATTTATTTATGAATGCATTTTGTCTCAGGTGTTCAAAATTGCATGGTAAAATACTCCTCAGTTCATGGTACACTATCACTTGTCAGTACGGAGGCCCTCCTTTATTTTATTTTACCTTTTATCTCCCAACTCCAGTGCACCCACCCCCAACCCACTGGCTCCAACTTTCATTTATTTAATTTGTGTCCTTCTGAACTACTTTCCATCATTAATTGGTGCGGGTGTGCACACACACTATAGTATTATATATTGAATTTTATCTAAGTTTTATTGTATGAAATCGCATATAAGTGATAATGGGATTTAAATTGATTCTACAATTGATGAAGGATTATTTTTAAGAATATCCAGACACTCTTGAAAATCAGCTGCAAAAAGCTAAGAAACCCAGTAAGAAAATGGTCAAAGGATGTGAATCTCACAGAAGGGAAAAACTCAGTGACTGATAGTTAGGTAAAGAAAGACTCATCTTCCTGAGCTGAGAAATGCAGACTAAAACTCCAGTGAAACATCATTTTACATCCTCAGACTGATCAGCTAAAGTTAGGAAGTTGGGGAATAGGTGCTGGCAAGGCTGGGGAGAAAGAGAAACCGTCACACTGTGTGGGTGGGCAGGTGGAACTGGTGCAGCTGATGGGGGGAGCAATGTGGCTGTGCTTGGGAAATTAATTAAGTAATCTGATTCTTGGGTGCACCTCACACAGGTCCAAGGAAGTTAACTGCAGCATCGTCCATGATAGCAGAGAAAACAACTCAACTATCTCCCCCCAGGGAAACAAATGAGTAAAATACAGTGTCTATGTGCATATTGTAAAGCTCCAGGCAGAAAGAATGAGCTAGAGCTATATATAGCAATGTGGAATATTTAAAAACCAAATTTTTAGGAAAAAAGTTGCCTGGAATATCTTTATCTTCAACCGCTGATTTTCATTTTGTGAATGTGTTTCAATAGGTGTTTCAAAGAGTCAACACGTGTCCCTTTACTCCATATTGTGCATGTTTCTGTGCATTGTCACACTTTGTAGTGCTTGGTTTGCATTTTCTGTCACCTCACCCTTTCCTAGGCTGTGACCTCCCTGCTAGTTGTGTGGGACCCAGTTCTATGCCCAGCACTTTGGTTGTCTATGGCTGTCTAACAAACTATCCCAAAACTCAGTGACTTAAAAGAACCACTTATTTTGCTCATAGTTTTCTGAGTCAGGAGTTCAGGAGGGCTTCAGCTGGGTGGTTCGTCCCTGCCCTACGTGGCATTGGTAGGGGCAGTTGGAGCTGGAGGAACCACTTCCAAGATGGTTTCTTCTCAGCACAAGTTTGGTGCCTCCGTGCTCCTGGCCTGCCTCTTCCTCTCTCTCTCAACATGCCACGCATCCTCTCCATGTTTCTTGGACACAAGGCATGATGATCTTGGAGCAGACTCTCTTCTTACATGGCTGCTGGTTTCTAAGAAGCAGGAAGTAGAAACTGCCAGTCCAAATAAGAGCTACACCCAGACTGGCACAGTGTTCCTTCTGCTATGGTCTGTTGGTCAAAGCAGGCATAGGGCTGGCTCAGATTCCAGGGGGTGGAGAGAGGGACTCCCCTTCTTGATGGGGTAGGGCAAGATCACATTGTGAAGAATGTGTATCATGGGAGATATTGTTGTGGCCATCTTTGGAAATATAATCTGCCCCACCCAGCGTATTTTTTGTTAGACTGAATTTCCTTCTGTCTGAGTATATTAGATTCCTAGGACTGCTGTAACAAATTACCACAAAATTACAGAGATCCATCCTTTCAAATTTCCGGACATTGGAAGTCTGATCAGGGTGTCAAGAGGGTTGGTTCCTTTTGGAGGCTCTGAGAAAGAATCTGTTCTATGTCTTTCTCCTAGTTTCTGATGAGGGCTGGTAATCCTTGTTATTCCTTGGCTTGTAGCTACATCACTCCAACCTCTGCCTCTGTCTTCACATGGACTTCTTCCCCTGGGTGTGTGGCCTGTCCTGTTATAAGGACACCAGTCATTAGATTTAAGGCCCATCCTAATCCAATATGACTTCATCTTAACTATTTTCATGTGTAAGAATCCTATTTCCAAATAGGGAACTGTTATGGGTTAAATTGTGTTCCTCAAAAGATATATATTAAGGAGAAAATAATGTAACAATGAAAAAAAATGTTCTTTAAAAATATTGACAAAATTGGCTGGGCATGGTAACTCATGCCTGTAATCCCAGCACTTTGGGAGGCCGAGGTGGGAGGATCTCTTGATGCTGGGAGTTTGAGACCACCTGGCCAACATAGCAAGACCCTGTCTCAACTAAAAATAAAAAATTAGCTTGAGTGTGGTGGCACCTGTGTCCCAGCTACTTGGGAGGCTGAGGCAGGAGGATTGCTTGAGTCTAGGAGTTCAAAGCTGCAGTGAGCTGTGATTGTGCCACTGCACTCCAGCCTGGGCAACAGAGTGAAAGCCTGTCTCAAAAAAAATAAATAAATTTGACAAAATTGACAAACCTTTAGCTAGACTGACAAAACAATAGAGAAGATGCAAAGTAATGACAAAGGTTCTCTACTTGACAGAACTCTAGTCAGGCTCCTCTGAGCTCTTTTTCCACTGGGTCCCATCCTAGGGCATGTCCTCAAGAGCCTAATGTTAGCAAGAATCCTGCTAAGTTGGTTATGCCAGAATCTCCCACCCTCAATATCGGATCACTAAATATCTAACCAATTCCTCATTCCCCACTATTCCCACGTGATATGTGATCATCCTGGCTTGCCTTCAACAAGAATCCCTGTTAAGTGGGTTTAGTCAGAATTCCTCTTTACCTCTGATGTTTCCTTTTAGTAATTTTTCATTACTAACTGCACCCCTATCCTGCTCCTTGGGTACATATTCCCACTTTTCCTTGTATTTGGAGTTAAACCCAACCTCTCTCCCTTACTTCAAAACCCCATTGCAGTGGTCCCTGTGCCTATTGTGCTAGTCCTGAATAAACTTCTGCCTTACCATTTTAATAAGAGTCATGTCTAATTTTTTTCTTCAGTAGTTAAGGTGCCATGACTCAGAATTAGATTCATCATTGTACCCTGGACCTCTCACCTAGGACTCCGAGTGCGTGTTTTTGCAGCCCGTGTCTTCACTCCCGACTGATTGATCAGGGATCCATTGGTGAGTCTGACTCCGGAGCCAGAGCTCTGGATGACAATCTGTTGAAGCAGAGTAAGGATGAATTTTGATTCTTAAGATCCTGACTATAGTCTCTGAAGCTGGATTAGAGGCCCAGGCTTCTTAGTTTGAAAGGAACCTGCTGGGCTGGAAGTCTTTCTTCTGGCTCCATCTTTCAACTAGGCATTTACTTTCCTACTCCACCGGCTCTGTGGGCTGGAGATGTTCCTTCCTGCCTCTTTCTTTCAAATCGGGATTACTCCCTGAAGCCCTAGCCTGGAGGATTTTTCTTGGCTCTTTGTCTTGAGTGGGGTTTCCCTCCCTGACAACTGGACTAGAAAATTTTTCTCACTTATTTTGAAGCCTCTTTTTTCTCTGTTTGATCTTGTTTCTCTCATGGAAACTTCTCAGTTGATTGAAAACCCCTTCTTGAACCCGTTCTGACTATATGAACTCTATCCACTTCCTTTCTTGTTGGCAGGATCGAGCTAAGATTAATTTGAAACTTCAGTGGCCTCTTTGGGAAACGTACGCTCTTCCCAAACTGGCTCCTCTAAGACCTGTCCCTTTCCATCACGTCTACTCCTCCCTCCTCCCTTTACCACCTTCGACCTTTTCTTCAATTTCCTTGAATCCTTTGATACAGCCCCCTTCAAACCCCTGCCCCCTCTATCCCTCTGCCCAACCCTGCCAGACTTTTCCCTTCCCACTTCAGCCCCTCAACTCCCTACAGTAACTTGAACTTTAGGCCCCCTGCTTCCATCAGGGGCTCTCCAGGGACTCAGGGACCTTCAAAACCAACCCCCTGAAGCTGAAAAGAGAAAAAAATGGCTAATTGGAAACAGACTGGATTTTTTTAATCTACTCACATGGGCTTTGGAAACATCCAGACAGCTGCTTGGTGTTCTCTCAGCCTGTTGCCTAAAATTTAGTTACAGCCTCCATAAGAGTACTTATCAGAGCAAAAGAAAATCTTAAAAGTCTCCTCCATGGGCTGGGCGCGGTGGCTCATACCTGTAATCCCAGAAATTTGGGAGGCTGAGGCAGGAGGATCACTTGAGGCCAGGAGTTCAAGACCAGCCTGGGCAACATAGTGAGACCCTATCTCTAAAAAAAAATTTTTTTTTTTAATTAGCTAGGCATGGTGGTGCATACCTGTAGTCCCAGCTACTTGGGAAGCTGAGGTGGGAGAATTGTTTGAGCCCAGAAGTTCAAGGCTGTAGTGAACTATGATCATGCCACTGCATTCCAGCCTGGATAACTGAGCAAGACCCTATGTCTAAACAAAAAAAAACAACAACAAAAAAGTCTCCTCCACAAATGTTGGTAAGCAAGTAACCTTAACTTGTTCCATCTGTCAAAACACAATTTGGATAAACTACAAAGTGGAAGAAAAACAAGAGTGTATAGAGTATATTACTATATTTCACTGACTTATGGCTAAAATTTTAGAATGAAAACTATAAAATGTCTGTTTGTGTCTGTATATTTACGTATGCTATGTACATGTGATATTTTTCTACCTTAAGGTGGTATTACCAAATTAATTTATAAGATCCCTTAAAGGAGTTCTATTCAAATTGGCTTAAAGATAAATGAGTGCATAAATAAATTAAATATTCTTAAAACTCCCAGAAATTAACTCCAAAAACTAATCCAAATGCTTTTTAAGTTCACATGACTTGGGTAAACTTTTGACAATTAAGACTAGTTTAATATCGTCTCCTTAGTTATCAGCATTAAGTATAATAAGGGTCTTAGTTCATTTATGTTGCTGTAATATCTGAGGCTGGTAATTTGCAAAGAAAAGAGGTTTACTTGGCTCATGGTTCCGCAGGCTATAAAAGAAGACTGGTACCAAAATAGATTTATGGTGAGGGCTTAAGGCCGTGTCCACTGCTTCCCCTTGTGCCAGAAGTTGAAGGGGAGCTGCCACGTGCAGATCACATGGTGAGAGAGGAAGCAGAGAAAGAGGAGGAGATGCCAGGCTCTTTTTAACAACCAGTTCTCATGTGAACTAAGAGTGAAAACTCACCCACTGCAGCAAGAATGACACCAAGTTACTCATGAGGGATCTGCCCCCACAACCCAAACACCTCCCACCCAGCCCCACCTCCAACCTTGGGGATCAAATTTCAACATGAGATGTGGTGAAGCTAAGGAAACCATATCCAAACTATAGTAATGGGCATACATTTTTATTCTACTTGGGTTTACTGGTCAAATAAGCTAATGTTATTTTATTGGATATTTAAAATTATGAAAATTATAAAATCAACCTAAGAACAAATGTACAAGTAAAGTTTCAGTGAAAAATGGATTGCTTGATACTCATTCACAGCAGTATACTTCATTCACAGCAGTAAAACAAACAACAACAAAAAAACTCTACATTTTCTTAGTCTGTTTTGTGTTGGTATAACAGAATACCACTGACTGGGTAATTTATACAGAAAAGAGATTTACAGGCATGTCTTGGAGATATTGTAGGTTCAGTTCCAGGAACTGTAATAAAGCTGATATTGCAATAAAGTGGGTCACACAAATTTTTTCATTTCCCAATGCATATAAAAGTTATGTTTATGCTGTAGTCTATTACGTGTGTAATAGCATTATGTCTAAAATAATGTACATACCTTTGTTAAAAAATACTTCATTGTGGTGGGCATAGTGACTCATGCCTGTAATCCTAGCATTTTGGGGGAGTAAAGCGAGAGGATCGCTGAGGCCAGGAGTTTGAAACCAGCCTGGGCAACATAGCGAGACCCCACCTCTACAAAAAAATAATTTAAAAAAAACTTAGCCAAGCATGGTGGCACGTGCCTGTAGTCCCAGCTATCCAGGAGGCTGAGGCAGGAGGCTCGCTTGAGCCCAGGAGTTTGAGGTTGCAGTGAACTGTGATCATAACCACAGCACTCCAGCCTGGGTGACAGAGCGCAATCCTGTCTCTAAAAATAAATAAGTAAATAAATAAAAGGAAAAATATATACTTTATTGCTAAAAAATGCCAATGATCATCTCAACCTTCAGCAAGTTGTAATTCTTTGCTGGCAGAAGATCTTGCCTCAATGTTGATGGCTGGTCACTGATCAGGGTGATGGTTGCTGAAGGCTGGGGTGGCTGTGGCAATTAGTTTGCCACATCAATTGACTCTTCCTTTCATGAAAGATTTCTCTGTAGCATACGATGCTGTTTGATAGCATTTTACCCACAATAGAACTTCTTTCAAAATTGGCATCAGTCCTTTCAAACCCTGCCACCTGCTTTATCAACTAAATTTATGCAATATTCTAAATTCTTTGTTGTCATTTAAACAACATTCACAGCATCTTCAGGAGTAGATTCCATCTTAAGAAACCACTTTCTTTGCTCATCCATAGGAAGCAACTCCTCATCCATTCAAGTCGGATAATGAGATTGCAGCAATTCAGTCCCATCTTCTGGCCCCACTTCTAGTTTAGTTTATTTTATTTTTTTCCTGCTATTTCTACCACTTCTGCAGTTCTTTCCTTTACTGAAGTCTTGAACCCCTCAATGTCATCCATGAGGGTTGGAATCAGCTTCTTCCAAACTCCTGCTAATGTTGATATTTTGACCTCCCATGAATAATGAATGTTCTCAATGGCATCTAGAATGGTGAATCCTTCCCAGAGGTTTTCAGTTTACTTTGCCCAGATCCATCAGTGGAATCAGTATCTGTGGAAGCTATAGCCTTATGTATTTCTTAAATCATAAGACTTGAAAGTCAAAATTACTCCTTGATCCATGAGCTGCAGAATGCATGCTGCATTAGCAAGCATGAAAATAACATTCATCTCCTTGTATATCTCCATCAGAGCTTGGGTGACCACATGCATTGCCAATCAGTAGTAATATTTTGAAAGGAATCTTTTTTTTCTGAGCAGTGGTTCTAGACAGTGAGCTTAAAATATTTGGTAAGCCATGCTATAAACAGATGTGTTGTCATCCAGGCTTTATAGTTCCATTTCTAGAGCACAGACAGAATAGATATAGCATAATTCTTAAGGGTCCTAGAATTTTTGGAATGGTAAATGATCATTGGTTTCAACTTAGAGTCACCAGCTGCATTAGCTTCTAACAAGAGAGTCAATCTGTTCTTTGAAGCTTTGAAGCTGGGCATTGACTTCTCCTGTCTAGCTAGGAAAGTCCTAGATGGTATCTCCTTCCAATAGAAGGCTATTTTATCTACATTGAAAATCTGTTGTTTAATGTAGCCACCTTCATCAGTGATCTTAGCTAGATCTTCTGGATAACTTCCTGCATCTTCTCCATCAGTACTTGCTGCCTCACCTTGCACTTTTACATCATAGAGATGGCTTCTTTCCTTAAACTTCTTGAACCAACCACTGCTAGCTTCCAACTTTTCTTCTGCAGCTTCCTCACCTCTCTCAGCCTTCATAGAATTAATAAGAGTTAGGGACTTGCTCTGGATTAGGCCTTGGCCTAAGGGAATTTTGTGGCTAGTTTGATGTTCTACTCAGACCATAAAACTTTTTCCATGTGCAGCAATAAGGCCGTCTCATTTTCTTATCATTTGTGTCTTCACTAGAGCAGCACTTTTAATCTCCTTCAAGAACTCTTCCTTTGCATTCACAACTTGGCTAACTTTTGGTGCCAGAAGCCTTGCTATTGGCCTCAGTTTTCAACATGCCTTTTTCACTAAGCCTTATCATTTCTAGCTTTTGATTGACAGTGAGAGTCATGGGACTCTTCCTTTGTTCATTTGAACACTTAGAGGCCATTGTAGAGTTATTAATTGGCCTGATTTCAATATCATTGTAACTCAGAGAATATGGAAGCCTGAGGAGAGGGAGATGGATGGGAGAATGGCTGGTTGGTGGAGTGGTCAGAACACCCACAATGTTGATCAAGTTTGCCATCTTGTACATGTGTGGTTCATGGTGCCTGAAAACAATGACAATAGCAAGTGACATCAAAGATCACTGATTACAGGTCACCATAACGATTATAATAATAATGAAAAAGTTTGAAATACTCAGAGAATTACCAAAGTGTGACACAGAGACACAAACTGAGCACACGTTGTTGGAAAAATGATACTGATAGAATTACTCTATACAGGGTTGCCACAAACCTTCAATTTGTAAAAAAAAAAATGTATCCACAAAGTGCAAAAAAGTGAAGAGCAATAAAATGGGGTGTGTCTGTATTTGGCTTATGGTTCTGGTGGCTGGAAAGTCCAAGATCGAGGGGCCACATCTGGTGAGGGCCACATCAGAACATGGCATAAGGCATTACATGGCGGGAATGCATGTGTGCTAGACAGAGAGAGAAAAAGGGGGCGGAACTCCCCAGATAACTACCCCACTCCCATGATAACAGCATTTATCCCTACAAGAAGGCTTCCTAATCACCTTGTAAAGGTCCCACCTCTTAATACCATCAGAACAACAATTAAATTTTAATGCGAATTTGGGAGGGGACATTCAAATCATAGCACATGCATTTAACTTTTTTAGGTTTTGCTCTTGTGATGCTTGCCAAACATGCATGTGCTATTAATATAAAAATAATTAACAGGGAAATAAGTTGAGATGATGGCCAGCTTTGTTTAATATTGTAATATGCTTGCCTAAAAATAGTTTCTTTTTAGTAACTTGAAACCTTAAAGTTATACTGCTAAATGATAGATACTCATTGAATATCTAAACCATTCCCAAATAGGATAAAATACTAAATCATTAATTACTAAACATAACTTTACATTTATATACTTTTGGCTTCTTATTTTCTTACAGTATAAAGAAGCTAAATACATTTGGCTCTGTTGATAACATGTTCTTTTTGCCACATTGAGAAATTGTACTGTGAAAAAACATATGCCTTCAAAAATTAATAAATATGCTAATCTACTAGAAAATGCTGATCAATGACAAATAGTTCAAAATTGCCTACAACCTCATTTTCACTGTAAGTGAAAGTTATTAGGATTAAGAATTCTAATCAATATATGTAAATGAACTATTAAAATTAATAAGGATGTAGGGAAACAACTCTATGAAAAGTATGTGAGGAATGTAGAATGTGGTTTTTATAAGGAAAGGTATGAGGTATGAAGGACATGTTTTTGTTAAGGAAAAAGAGAGTAACTTTGTCCTAAAGCAGAATGACTTGTTCCATAATAAGAAAGCAGAAAATGTAGTGGGGTGGGGGTGGGGGGGTGAGGGTTGGGGGGGGATGTGAATGGTTACAAAAAGTTGTAGTTTTGTGGAAAGGACTCTTGGAAAAGGAATTTAATACGTGGTCAAGCTGGCTAAAGATTTGAATGGATTTATTTATAAGTTTTTAAATGAGTCAATATCAAAAGTATACTGGTGCAAAACTAAAATTTGGTTTTCCCTCTGTTAAAACAACAAAATTTTTTTGGATTATTGTCCTGCTCTTAATAAGAGGCCGTAAAAAGGGTTTTCTTTACCTTTTAAGTAATCTGCCTGGGAAATCAAGACTTGATCTTTTATCAGAATAATTTCCCATGCTTTATGCTAATCTTTATCACATCTTTGATTATTTAAGAAAACTATGATTTCTCACCTTTAAAAGAGCTAAGGATTTTTACATTTTTGATAACTTTGCCTTCCCAAAATCAAATTCCAAATGAAATCTTATTGTTCTTGAAAGATCTGAGATTTCCCAGAGGGCCCTTGGGAAATCTCAAAGGATTTGTTTTTTCATCTTGGTATAAAGAAAGTTGTTAAAAATAATTCAGTTTATTTGATATGTTTAATTGCATGGGAATCATTGTCAAGTAAGAAAAGATACTTAACCTTCCCTAAGTTATATTTGTATGGGTAAAATATTATTTCAGAAATTGTATGAAGTTTATAGAAATTGTCAATATCCTAGCTGGCCATGATACATCCTAATATAATATTATCAGTAATATTTCTAGTTAGTATTTAAAATGTTGTATGCTACAGAAATAACCAAATTCACTTGTCAATTGCATTATAATAAACTCTTTTAGATCTTTAACCACAACCATTTTAAGTCTTTTGTCATCCATAGTTATGTTTTACTCTGATTCTTCTTTAAAAATATTTGCAATTGGCTACAGGCCAGAATGCTTCATCATAGCATTGTTTAAATAACTTTTGAGACCATACCAATGGGCTGAGTAAGAATTCCTGGAACTCTAATGGAGAAGCTGACATTCATGAAACTGCTAACCCAAGATCAAGCAGAACAAGAATGAATTACATGGGACTGAATGGACTAATTAAGGATGATTGTGGTTATTATTTTGGAACATTGCTGGTTCTTTAATATTTTATTTTCTGGATATAAAGAGCCCCTCTCCCTTTTCTATTATAATATCACAACAATTTAGTAGATTATACTTTTGTAAACAGAAATAAAACATTTATCTGTTTTGCCTACCTGATCCCTCCAGAATTCAGAAACTGTTATTGAGTTCTTATTTTCATGGACATATAGTTATTTGCAAAAGTTCAGTATGGATCTGTTTTCCTTGTAACAGGACACAACTGGAAACATTGTTTATATTATGAAGGATTTTACTGGAATGTCATATTTGAGAATGATTTGCATAAAATCTGGTCTTGATCTCCTGGCCTCAAGAGATCCTCCCACCTCGGCCTCCCAAAGTGCTAGGATTACATGTGTGAGCCACCACACCCAGCCTGATATGCATAAAATCTGATTTTAGGAACTAAGGTTGACTTTATGGAGCCAATGCTTACAAAGCCCTCTGGGAAAAATTGGCCTGGTATCTGGCTTGTAGTTTTCCCAACCTTACAGGTGAGTAAGGAAAGTCAATTCCTGAAAGACCTAGGAAACCTGGGATATGTGGGGGACCTTGAGAGGAATTCACCCAAATCTATAGGCACGAAAAGCAAAGTCTGGTGGCAAGTTCTTGGCTAGGCTTCCCAGCCTCCAGAGGCTTTTAGAAGTCTAATCCGAGATTCTTTATAAAAAATTCCAGCAAAGCAAACTCAAAGAGGCCTATGTGGTCAATTACCATATTGTTGCACTTAAGTAAGTAATCAGGCCCAATCTAATGAGATCAGACATTTTGTAAACAAGAATCAAAAGGGGGATGACTACAGAGAGAAATTTTGTTTCAATGGAAAGCTATAATGCACTTTTGTGGGTTCTCAGTTTTTCTAGTTTCTTCCAGTATCTTGCTATAACTCTCTGTTTTAGTCTATTTTCTGTTGCTATAACAGAATACCTGAGACTGGGTAATTTATCAAGAAAAAAGGTTTATTTAGCTCATGGTTCCAGAAGCTGGGAAGTTCAAGATCAGGCCGCCACATCTCACAAGGGCCTCATGCTGCATCATGACTTGGTGGATGGCATCATGTGGTAGAGGCATGTACGAGAGCAGTGAGCGGGCGTGTGTAAAAGAAACAAAACACAAGGGGTGACCTTGCCTTATAAAAACTCGCTCTTGTAGTAACTAATCTAGTCCCACAAGAGTGAGAAGGCAGCAATGTCTTCATAAGGGCAGATCCCTCATGACCCAAACTCCTCTTAGAGGTCCTATCACCTCTTAACACCATTACAGTGGGGACCAAGACTCAACATGAGTTGATGGAAGCAAACCATTTTCACACCGTAGCACTCTCCAAACTAACATTTTCAACTTTTCTCCCACCCTCCTGGCTTGGCATCACTAAGAACTAAAACTGAACTTTTTCCAAAACCCTGAAAGCTGAAGCTAAACGACCTGATATAAACTTCACAGAAATCAGTGCAACAGATTATGTATGAGCAACCTTTGTGCCCTCTGCTGTGTAAGCCACTCAGAAAGTTCACTGGAACACCCAGTGCCATCATCAGACATTCAAACTGCAAATCAGGAAATTCATCAGATTGTCATTGCCATCCTCACGCTACCTCTAAAGATGCATTGAGCCCAACATCTGGAAATCTTGACTGGCTGCGCTCTGAACTCAGGAACTGGGTTTCCAACTATTTATCTTTGTTTTTCTTTTATTTTCATAGAAATTCCCCTCATTAAATGCCTGACTGCTCACATCATTCAGCAAATATCCTCTTCTACAAGTCCCAACAGATGGTTCAGCTGGTCATTAATGAACAAAAGGTGACCAGATAAGAGACTGGGCTTATATTGTTCAAAGGAAAGAAGAATGTCTCTCCTTTCCTTGAACAAGAGGAGGGATTGACAAAAGATTCTCTCTTTGACCAAACTCTAGTAAGGCTCCTCTGAGTACTTTTTCTTCTAGGCCCCATCCTTGGGTATATCTTCAAGAACCCAATTTTAGCAAGAATCCTGCTAAGTCTTTTATCCAGAATCTCCCACCCTCAATGTCTAATCACCCTTGATATCTGACCAAATTCCTCATTCCCCAGCATCTCCCAGGTGATGTCTGATCATCTGGCCTGCGTTCAACAAGAATCTCTGTTAGGTTCGTTTGGCCAGAATTTCCCCTTACCTTTGATGTTTCCTCTTAGTAATTTTCCATCTACTAACTGCACCTCCCTCCTGCTCCTTGGCAATAAGTTCCTACTTTTCCTTGTATTCAGAGCTGAGCCCAATCTCTCTTCCCTATTGCAAAACCCCATGGCAGCAGTCCCTATATGAATCATGATAGTGCTTGTATAAAGTTCTGCCTTACCATTTTAACAAGTGTCATGAATAATTCTTTCTTTAATTGAATAATAAAAATAAGAAACAAGAGTAGCCACACTACCACTGACCTTACAGAAGTACAAAGGATTAAAAGAAAATACCATGAGCAATTGTACACCAACAAATAAGATAACCTAGAAGATGTGGACAAATCCCTTGAAACACGCAAATTACCTAAACTGACACAAGAAAAAGATCTCAACAGATCTATAACAAGAGATTGAATCAGTAATCAAAAGCCTTTCAACAAAGAAAAGTCCTAGGCCAGATGGCTTCACAGGTGAATTCTACCAAACATTTAAAGAAGAATTAACACCATTCCTTCTCAAAGTCTTCCAAAAAATTGAAGAGAAGGGAATACTTCATAACTCGTTCTATGAGACCAGCATTACCCTGATACCAAAGTCAGATAATGACATCACAAGAAAAGAAAATTACAGATGAATGTCCCTTATGAATATAGATGCAAAAATCATCAACAAAATATTAGCAAATTGAATCCAACAGCATATAAAATGGATTATTCATCACGACCAAGTGGGATTTATCCCAGGAATGCAAGGGTGGTTCAACGTAAGAAAATCAATCAATGTCATATATCACATTAATAGAACAAGGGAAACAAAACCACATGATCATTTCAATTGACGTAGAAAAGGCATTTGGCAAAATCCAACACCCTTTCATGATAAAAATTCTCAGAAAAGTAGGAATAAAGGGAAAATTTCACAATATGTTGAAGGATATTTATGAAAAACTCACACCTAACACCTAACAATCATACTGAAAGACTGAAGCTTTTTCCCTAAGATCGGGAACAAGACAAGAATGCCCACTTTCACTGCTGCTATTCTGTATTGTACTAAAAGTTCTACCCAGAGCAATTAGATAAGAAAAAAGAAATAAAATACATCCAAATTAGAAATAAAGAGACAAAACTATCATTATTCATGGATGACACAATCCTATATTTAGAAAATCCTGAAGAATCCACCTGAAAACTGCTAGAATGGTACTTTGTTACAACAACCCTAAGAAAGTAATACAGTCATATTCTACAGTTCTAGGTGGACATGAATTTTGGGGGACACTATTCAACCTGCTACATTGGGCTTTCAGATTCCTTTACCAATGTTCATTCGTCCCTTTCTAATCCGGAGACCATTCTCCCAGACAAATGCAGGCAGCTGGTCACTGTGTTCTTGTTCTAAACACAACTTAAAACCCCTTTTTATCATTTAGCAACACATATTTTTCTGTTTTCCCCTCTCATCCCCTGCCGTAAGTCAGGTCTCCATTTGGCACTGAAAAAAATCCTTTGTTTCTGCCTCCCCCTCTACTCCAGCTCAGCCAGAATAATTCCTTTTCTTTTTCCCTTGGCCCACTTGTGACTGCCTGGGTAGAATTTAGTTTGAGGTTTCCAGAGCTGTTCCCCTCCCTTAGAACACTTACGTTAATGCCAAGGGCTGGCATTGCAACAGCTGCTCACTCCTGGGCTGTGTCCTAGAGTTGTATGATTCCTGCCCAAGAGTTGAGAGAAAGGATTGTCATTTTTTTTTGGGGGAAAGGGACTATGGTGGGAGCAGGGACCTGGCTGACCCTCCCTAAAGGTGAGATTAGAAGGAGTGGGCCAGTTTGATGAGTTCCCTCCTTACGGTCAGGACCCAAACAGGGCTTCCATGTGCTGCCTCATCAGGTGCCTGTTTTGTGACAGACCTTGAGGCTCCCCTAGGCAGGCTTGAGAGGTGGCCTAGCCTGTTGGCAATTGCCTCATCTTCAGCCTTTGCTCTGATATCTGCTCCCTCCTCCAGCCAATGGGACATTCATTCATCTCTTTACTCTTGCCCCTCTGAACGCCCACCTCTGGGTGTCCTCATGCATCCTTCCTACTGGCGAGGCGGCTCTGCAGTCTGGAAATGGGGGAACAGAGGCAGCCCCAGTGCAGTTCCCAGCCCCTCGCCCCTCAAGGGTGGGCTCAGACCCCAAGGCAGGCAGGGCCTGGCAATCAAAGCCCAAGACTGTGAGAAATTTAATAAAAGTTCAAAACATTCTCATCCCCTGGGTTGTTAATTTTCCTCCTTTTCATTTTGTTTTTTCTAAAGTGTACTCTTAAAGAAAAAAATCCTCTGGGCTTTTCTTCAGGGAAGGGAGGAAAAATGGTAACTTTTAGATTTGCTATCATGGTTCTACTAATTTTGAAAAATGTATATAAAATCACAGGGCTAAAAACATTGTTTCTGATGAATTCTGGTACAAAGCGGAATTACAATTTAAACATTTAACTTTAAAATATTAAGAGGCAAACAATCACCTGTTATATGATTCTGTTTATATGAATGTGGAATAGTAAGAAATATATATTTGGTTTCTGCCTGTTTCCTGGCACACAGCTCCTAAAACCCTTGGACTCTCCAAAGTGATATATATCTTTTTGTATGCTAGTGAAATGATGGATGCCTGGGGGCTTCTGGATAGCCCAAAATGGGGGCCACAATCTTGTGGGACTGGGCCCCTCACCTGTGGGACCTGACACTCTCTCCAGGAAGAGAGTGTCAGAATTGAGTTAAATTGTAGGACACCCAGCTGGTCTCTGCAGAGAATTAGAGAATTGTGTGGGGAAAATCCCACACATTGGGTCCCAGAAATGTTCTGTTTTGAGCGTGAGAATTGAGAAAAACAGTTTGTTTTCCTATACAATGAAACATCCATAATAGCCAAATCTATGGAGACAAGAAACAGATCAGTGGTTGCTTAGGGCTAGGTGGGAGGGATGGAAGGGTAGATAGCTAAAGGGTACGGAGTTTCTTTTTGAAGTGATGAAATGTCCTAAAATTATAATGATGCTTGCACATATCTATGAATATACTAAAAACCACTGAATTGTATACTTTAAATGGATAAATTGTATGGAATGTGAACTTTATCTCAATAAAGCTGTTAAAAAAATAAACATTCAGGGGGCTCTCTTTGCTGCATCTGCTGCAAGAATGAAGACCGTTCTTAGGAACCAGACTGTTGACATTCCAGAAAATTTCCACATCACTCTGAAGCACACACAGTTATTGTGAGGGGCCCCAGAAGAGTGCTGGGAAGGGATTTCATCAATGGAAGACTCAGCCTTCTTGGAAAGAAAAGGAAGGAAGAGGCTCTGGACTGACAAACAGGCGACTAGAAAGGAACTGGCTATGGCTCGTGCTATTTGTAGCCAAATAGAGAACAAGATCAAGGGTGTTCTGCTGGGCTTCCGTTACAAGCGAGGGCTGTGTATGCTCACTTCCCCATCAGTGTTGTTATTCAGGGGAGTTGGTGTCTTGTTGAAATACGAGATTTCTTGGGTGAAAAATCTATCTGTAGGATTTGGATGAGGCCAGGCGTTGCTTGTTCAGTATCTCAAACCTAGAAAGCTGAGTGACCGAAGTTGAACGTTTATCAAATTCAGCCGCTTTGATTCAGCAGGCCACAACCATTAAAAACAAGGATACCAGAAAAACTTTGGATGGTATCTATGTCTCTGAAAAAGGAACAAATCGGCAGGCTGATGGATAAGATCTAACAGTTGTCCAGCTACAGAAACAAGAAGATGCCAAATGATTCCTAAGACCTATTTGTGGTATTTTAAAAAGGCAATAAAATTTAGTTCCGAGTGTTGACCAAATGGTACAAAGTTTCAATTAGATGGAAGGAGTGGGTTCTTGAGATCTATTGCACAGCATGATTATTAGTCATTATTGCCATAGTTAATAATAATGTATATTTCAAAATTACTTAAACAATAGATTTTTTTTTTGAGACAGGGTCTGGCTCTGTCGCCCAGAGTGGAATGCAGTGGTGCAATCATAACTCACTGTATCCTCAGACTCCTGGGCTTAAGCAATCCGTCCACCTCAGCTAGGACTACAGGTGCCACCACACCTGCCTAATTTTTTAAATGTTTCTGTAGAGATGAGGTCTCGCTATGTTGCCCAGACCGGTTTTGAACTCCTGGTCTCAAGTGGTCCTCCCGCCTTGGCCTCCCAAAGTGCTGGGATTACAGGCATGAGCCCACTGTGCCCAGCCAAAGAGTAGATTTTAAATGTTCTCACTATAAAAAAAAAAAAATGATAAGGATGTGGGGTGAAAGATTTGTTAATTAACTTGATACAATCATCTCACAATGTGTATATGTATTAAAGCATCACATGTGCCTTATAAATATGTACAATTATTATATGTCAATTAAAAATAAAAATTTAAATTAGATAACTTATCTCTTAGAAAAAAAATTAATGGAAAGTCCCAAACTTGCACTCTAATCAGCTGAGTGTCCTGTGACTTGCTGTTATGCTCAAGCTTGTGACCCTCACATCTTTGCAGGGGCATTTTGTGTTGTGCACCCCACCCCCAGGGGAGGCATATTCTATTATAGTCAATGCCTTGATTAGATGAGGATAAATAAGAAATTTATCCTTAGGCAGTTTAGTCGTGAGAACATCATAGAGTGAACCTACACAAACCTAGAGGGTATGGCCTACATATGTGGCCTATTTATAGCCACGGAATGTATGCCTATTGCTCTTAGCCTACAAATCTATATAGCATGTTACTGTACTGAATACTGCAGGCAGTTGTAAGTATTTGAGTATCTAGACATGTCTAAATATAGAAAAGATACAGTAAAAATATGGTATAAAAGATAAAAAATGATATACCCATACAGGGCACTTACCATGAATGGAGCTTGCAGCACTGGAAGTTGCTCTGTGCGAGTGAGTGAGTAGGGAGTGAATGTGAAGGCCTAGGATGCTACTACACACTACTATAGACCTTATAAACACTGTACACTTAGGCTACACTAAATTTATGAAAAATGTTTTTCTTTCTTTAATAATGAATTAACCTTAGCTTACTATAATGCTTTTACTTTATAAACTTTTAATTTTTTTAACTTTTTGATTCTTTTATAATAGCATTTTGCTTAAAACAAACATATTGTACAGCTGTACCAAAATATTTTCTTTATATCTTTATTCTATAAGCTTTTTTCTACTTTTAAAATTTTTTCTTCTCTTTTTTACTTTTTAAACTTTTGTTAAAAACTAAGACACATATATACACATTAGCCTAGGCCTACACAGGGTCAGGATCATCAGTATCACTGTCTTCCTCTTCCACATCTTGTCCCACTGGAACGTCTTCAGGGGCAATAACACGCATAGAGCTGTCATCTCCTATGATAACAATGCCTTCTTCCAGAACACCTCCTGAAGGACCTAAGGCTCTTTTACAGTTAATTTTTTCTTTTATAAAAGGAGTACACTCTAAAATAACAATAAAAAGTATAGTATAGTAAATACATAAACCAGTGTCATAGTCTTTTATTATCAAGTATTATGTGCTGTACATAATTGTGTGTGTTATACTTTTATATGACTGGCAGTGCAGTAGGTTTGTTTATACCAGCATCACCACAGACGTGTGAGCAATGCATTACCACGACATCACTAGGCGACAGGAATTTTTCAGCTCCATTGTAATCTCACAGGACCACCACCACATGTGTACATTCTTTGCTGGTAACAGAGATAGGATAATGCCATTTTACTGTCTTTGGGAGCTGTAAGAATCCCTCAGCAGGGTGTCTGCTCATGGGTGGGGGCTGCTGGTATTATTGTCATCAAGCAGTAGGAACCCTGTAGGCACCCCACATGCTGCAGGTCACCTTTACCCAAGGGTTACTTTATATGCTCAGTAGGGGGGCCCACGATATTTTGATGATGGAACAATGAGGAAGGTAGGTTCCCAGACGGTCGCAGTTTGCATAAAGCCCGACAGCCAGGACTCAAATTCAGGCCCTTGCCTACAAGCGCAGTGATAGCGGCTGTCCCAGGAGGGAGAAGAGAGAGGAAACAGAAGAGCTGCCATCTGAGCCAACCTTAGAAGGATGACCTGGAGAACAGGAGGAAGGATGCTGCAGCCTCCGAGACATGTCTGGGAAGGTATTTCTGGGGCCAAGGAGCAGGTGTCTGAGTAGTGCACTGAGGGTTGGGGAGCTGTACAGAAAAAGTTTAACATGGACTTACAGTCAGAAAGTATAGCGAGTCCAGGTTTCAAATATATGATAATGATGAATAAAACACAAAAGAAAAAAAGACCCCAAAAGGCGTAGCCAAGATAAAAATAAATGAAGCCTTTTTGTGCACTAGAAACAAGCAAAATGGTGAGTGGGGAAGACAGTGGGCCTGCACTGACCAAGGGAGGCCTTGGTGACTGGATGCTTCACTTCTGTGGGGTAGCTGGAAGTAAAAGCCCCCCAGCGTGGATAGACCCCTCGGAGAGCTCTCAGCAATGCCAGTGAAGGCGAGATGAACTGACCCTACAACCCGGCAGCTCCGTTCCTAGGACACACCTGGAGAAATCTCACACATGAGCTACGGGAGTGTACATTGTAAAAGTGAAAAATGGAAACCACCTAAATGTTTGATGGGAAAAGGATAAAATAAATCGTGGCATATTCACACAATGGAACATTCTCTAGCAGTTAAAATGGATGAACTAGAGCTACAGGTATCAATGTGGGTAAATCTGGCTAAAACTAGTCACGTGGCCGTGCCTGGCTTCCTTGGGGTAGGACAGTATAATCCTTTCCCAAGGAGAAGAAGCTGATACGAGTGAATGGTTATTCACTCCACCATGGGCATTCAGAGAAATAAATGAACAAGGTAATTTCAGATTGTGCTAAGTGTCAGGGATCAGTCAGGCAGGTGTGAGGTGAGCGGGTGCTAATTTATATCAGGAGTATTAGAGAACAGCATTACGTAGCCCTCATTCCTCTTATTTAAAGTTCTCTTCTGCCTTTTTCCTTTCCATGTGGGAGATTTTTGACCTTCTCAGGCTGCTCTTTTTTCTAGCTGCTAATGAAAAGCTGATATTGAGTCTTGAGAATGTTGCAGGAGAAAAGGAATTTCAGGAAGACAAGAAGCTTCAACAGCTGCAAAGGAGTAGATACCCTTCCGTGTCATAAAACTGGCTCAAAGAATCGTATCTGGATAAAGTGTGGAATTGAAGTATTCAGGAGAGTTCTCTCCAGAATGGAAACTTATTCTATTTTCTGCTGCTAAAACTGTCTTTGAGAATAAGATACTGATACATGAGCAGCGTAGATGAGTCTCCAAGACATGGTGCGTGAATGAAGCCAGACACAAACCAGCATCCTGTATAATTCTATTTATGTGAAACTCTGGAAAAGTAAAGTCTGATATACAGTGACACAAAGCAAATCAGCGGTCGCCTGGGCAAGGGGTGGGAGGTGGATGGACTGGGAAAGGTCAGGAGGGAACTTTCTAGAATAATGGGAAAGTTCTATATCTCGACAGTGGCGGTGGGTACTCAGGCATATCCATTTGCCGAGCCTCATCAAACGGTACGCTTAAAATGAGTGCATTTTGTTGTATGTAAACTATACCGCAATAAAGTTCATTTTAAATATTATAATTAAAAAACTGTCCTTGGAAATATTTCTATAAACAGAAAGTGGGGGGGTCTTTTAAGACACTCAGACTTCACAGATTATTTTTAGATCTTGCAAAATTAACCCTTAACCTCGAAAATGTCTGTTATTCTAATTGGTTGTTGTGCTTGATAATTGTTGACCTGGTATTGATATTAAAATAGCAATTAAAATATCTAGTGACAGCTCTCTATTCCTAAAAGATATAAATACTGTATATATATATATATTTGTCAACCTGGAGGTTGGAAATTGGCAGTTCCCTTTTCTCTAAATATGTATGAATGTATAGTAAATCCATGACTCTGTTAATTCCTTATTCAGACATGAGTTTGAGGGTCTTTGAGAGGCATTATTACAGAGTGATTAAAGTGATAGCATAAACTCTTGGAATTAGAATGATTAGGTTCAAATCCCAGCTATACCCCTTACTAGCTCTGTGGTATCAGAAAAGTTATTTAACCTTGGTGTGTCTCAGTTACCACACTGGGAAAACGGGACTAATAATAGTACCTACTTTATTGGGTTGTTGTGAGAAGTAAATGAGTTAATAATGTGTAAGGAACCCAGATGAGGACCTGGCACA
The DNA here is from genome assembly GCA_023783475.1 of Daubentonia madagascariensis. Classification (NCBI taxonomy): domain Eukaryota; kingdom Metazoa; phylum Chordata; class Mammalia; order Primates; family Daubentoniidae; genus Daubentonia; species Daubentonia madagascariensis. The sequence goes on along the minus strand of JAKFHU010002004.1, from coordinate 9,172,659 downwards.
TAGTGTGCCAGGATAGGCTAGTTAGGCCGTAGTAACAAACCACTCCAAAATCTCAGTTGTTTGAAACAATAAAGGTTTGTTTCTTACTCATGCTACACATCCATCACAGGTTGGAAGGGGGGTTTTGATCACCCTAAGTCACTCATGATCCAGGCTGATAGATGCTCAATTTCGACACATCCACAACCACTGAAGCAGGAAAAAAGGATGTGGCAAATCAGGCATTGACTCTTAAAATTTTTGCTATTTACATTTCATTGGCCAAAAGAGTCACATGGTAACACTTAACTTCAAAGGGGCAAAGACATGCCATTCGCCTTGTGTCTAAAAAGGGGAGAACCAGAAATATTTGGTGAACAGCACTAAAGACTAGCATAGTTAGCTGACATAATTTAATTTTAAAAGTGGGTAGAGGAGAGCTCAATGAGGAGGCAACATTTGTGCGGAGGCTTAAATGACAAAGAAGCGGAAACTGGAGGAGCAACATGTGCAAAGTTCCTGAGGCAGGAACGGGCTTGAAACATTTTGGGAACAGAAGGAGGGCTTGAATGTTTGGAGCATGGTGAATAAGAGCAAGAACTGGGCAGGGCCGGGTCGCAGGAGGCCCTGTGGGCCATGGTGAGGAGTTTGGATTTTATTTCAAGTGTGTTGGGAAGCCACTGGACGGTTTTAACCAGAGGATGTAGTATAATTTTTATAAACACAATTCGCTCTGATTGCTCTTGGGGGATGGCAAGAGTGGAAGAAAAGAGATCAGTTAAGAGGGAATAGTCGGGGTGAGAGATGCTGGGGCCTGGACCAAGGTAGCAGCAGTAGAGGCGGGAAGGAGTAGACACAGTCAAGCTCAAGATCAATTTTGTAAGTGGAGCCAATGGACTGGCTGCGGAGGGGGAGGGAAAGAAAGGAATCAGGAATGACTCTTGGGAGCTGAGTGCTTGCTGACATTGAGATTTCTGCCAGAGGAGAAACTGGGTGACCATGGGGTTTTCTGAATCAAAAGTTTTGGTTTGTTCATGTTAATTTTGAGATGCTCTTGGGTTTTTAAGGGTGTATATCAGGGAGTACTTCAACCCATGAACTTAGAGGTCAGTGGAGTAGATAAGGCTGGAGATATAAACTTGGGGGTTGTGTTAGTTATCTATTGCTGTGTAACAAATTACCCCAAACTCTGACATTTATTATTTCACAGTTTCTCTTGGTCAGGAATTTGACAGCAGCTTAGCTGGGTAGTTCTGGTTCATGAGTTGCAGTCAGCATGCCAGTTGGGGCCACAGTCACCTGGAGAATCCACTGCCAAGATGGCTCACCCACACGGCTGTTGGCAGGAGGCCTGAGTTTCTCACGACAAGCCATCCAGAGGCTGCTTGAGTGTCCTCAGGACATGGAAGCCAGCTGCCCCCACAGCAAGCTCTCCAAGAGACAGCAGGAGGCAGAAACCACACTATGACCTAGTCTTGGAAGCAACATACCATCACTTCTACCACATTCTTTTGGTCACACAGACCAATCCTGATATCATTGCACAAGGGATTTTACCAGGGATTGCACAAGGACGTGAATCTCAGGAGGTGGGAATCCTTAGCATATGGATAGTATGTAAAGCTATGGGAATGGATGAGATAATTTGGTGGGGGAAGAATATAGATGGAGAACCCTGCATCACTCCAACCTTGAAAGATCAAGCAGAAGACAAGAAGCCAGCAGAGGAAGTGGAGAAGTGGCCAGTGAGGTAGGAGGGAAACCCAGAGCCTGTGACTTCATAGAAGCCTTGGGGGAGTGTTTAAGAAAGGAACCACAAACAACCAAGTCAAAGGCTTCAGAGGAAGAAGAGGATCACTCTGTGTTGTTGGCTCCAACAACACAGAAGTAATAGGTGGCCTTGCCAAGAACGGTTTCCACGGAATGTTAGTTAGATAGTAACTGATTGGAGTAGGTTGAGAGTAAACAGAATGGAAGGATCTGGTGACATTGATCGTAGAAAATTCTTCCAATAAGTTTTGCTGTGAAGGAGGTCTTGGGATCAAGGGAGAAAGTTTTCATGATCAGAAATCCTAGAACATGTTTGAACGCTACATAGGAACGGTCCAATTGCAGGGCAAAGGCTGGCAAGAGGGGTCACTGTGAGAGGAAAGTCCCTGAGAAGGCACAAGGAGAGGGGTTCTGAGCCCAAAGGAGGGCTAGACATTTGTGGGAGCAGAGGCAGTTCATCCAGGGTGACAGAAGGGCCGGCAGAGCATGTCAGGGCAGCTGCATGTGCATGGGCAGGTGTGGTGGGAAGGAGACAGGACATTCCCGTCTTAGAAGTTCTATTTTCTTAATGAAATAGTATATAAAGGGTTCACAATAAACATATGGACTATTAGAGTTTTATTTCCATCGTGATATAATAAGAGAATTTTGACATTTTGAAGCTTCTGCTGGACTTTTTTTCCTCTAGTTTGCCTTTTTTGCCTCCCCTAGGATACTTTCTTCCCATCTGTTATGGACTGAATGTATGTGTACAAGGTTCCTATGTTGAAGCCCTCACCATAAGTGTGGATGGACTTGGAGTAGAAAAGTCATTAAGGCAAAATGAGGTCATAAGGGTAGGGCCCTGATCTGATAGGATAAGTGTCCCTACAAGAAGGGACACCAGGAAGCTCTCAGGCACTTGTACTCACCCCCTCCTTTCTCATGTGAGGACACAGTGAGAAGTCAGCCATCTGCAAGCCGGGAAGAGAGCCTTGACCAGAAACCGAATGGGCCGGAGCCTTGATCTTGGACTTCGGGCCTCCAAAACTGTGAGAAAATGAATTTCCATTGTTTAAGCCCCCCAGCCTGTGTGGTATTTTGTTATGGCAGCCTGAGCAGACTAAGACACCATCATATTTGAAAAGTGATATGATCAGTAATACTGAAAAAAGTACAAAATCAATGTGAAATGAAGGCATGCACGAGAGCAATTCAAATGCGTTTAGCAATGGCTGCTACATTGGTACTGAGCTACGTGATTATGTAATCGAATTATTCTTTTTTCCGCATACATTGATTTATTGGTAGATATGTGTGGGAGTTTTGTCATTGGAACGTTTGTTTCCTCAGGCTATTTCACTGCATTGATGGCAATTTTTCACACTGTTTTGTCTGGAACCATAAGAAAACTCTGGGCCAGGTGCGTTGGCTCATGCCTTAATCCCAGCATTTTGGGAGGCTGAGGTGGGAGCATCGCTTGAGCCCAGTAGTTCGAGACCAGCCGAGCAAGTGCGAGACCCCCATCTCTACAAAAAAATAGAAAAATTAGCCGGCTGTTGTGGTGTGTGCCTATAGTTGCAGGGGGATCTCTTAAGTCCAGGAGTTTGAGGTTGCAGTGAGCTATGATGACACCACTGCACGCTAGCCCGGGTGACAGAGTAAGACCTTGTCTCAAATGCAAACAAACAAACAAGCAAAAAACCCCAAAACAAAAACAAAAAAGAAAATTCTGTGTGTGTGTATGCGTGTGTGATTGCATATACCCTATTATTGACACTATTCTGTTAGGAGTGATTGTACATTATGATTACATTTCGACAAGAATGGAATGGAATTGTCTGCTTAAAATTGTACTCATCTGAAGACTGGAAGAATTTTACGCATATTAACTTCTGGCTCCATAGACATCAAGCCTTGTTTCTCCTCTGCGACCCGCATACTTCCAATAAGACTAGCAAATGTTCGTCTCCGGCCCTGCGCTGGGGAGCCACAGGGTCAGGTGAGGAGGCTGGCACAGCAGCTTGTAGGAGCATCCCTGGAAGCCTCCATACACTGGATCAGTATCAATAACTTTGTGCATGGAGGTGACTCAACCACTTATTTATATCTCACTAAACCCAACTTCTTCAAGCTCAACTTCCTCTCAGCCAGATTTCAAAGATGCCAGAGTCCATTCCACCGTCCTCGGACATGAAGACAGGAAAAAAATCAAAGGGACAGAGAGGAAGATTTTAAGCAAGTGAAATAAAAATATCCTACTTGTTGCAAATTTTACAAAAACATTAATATGTGTGTTTTGATTTGGGGTCTCCCCAAAGCAGAGCTTGAGACAAGGGCTTGGATGCTGATTGTTTATTTGGGAGGTGATCCGAGGATGCAGGGAAAGAGGCAGGGAAAGGAAAAAGCCAAGATAGGGTGGATTATTGAAGCCAATTCTATAGGAAATAGGGGGCTGATTCCACCGGGGGCTCGGGAGGAACGTGAAGAACGTCTTACAGAATTTCCAGCCTGCGGGAAAGGAGGTGGGAGCATTTATCCACTGGCTCCCATCCCCTGCTGGAGGGAGCTGCCCTGGGATATTTCTGTGCCCCTCTCTTCTGGTCTGTGTCTGTGGGGGGGCTAAGTGGGCTCCCATGGTGTTGAAAGGGCCTTTGGGCGGGAGGGGAAAATGTGCAGTGGGGGCTTGAGTCGGGACGCTGCCAGTTCAAGGTGCCGGAATTCTTCTGCAACTATACCTCACAGTCAAGGCGGAAATCACAGAGGGCCGAGGGGATGTGGCAGGTGGCACCAAAGGTATCTGCTTTCATCCACTCCTCTTACCCTCATTCACACCTGCTCGTGGCCCACATAAAGTCCACTCTGAAACTGAACCTTCAACATGGTAGCCACCTGCAATCTGTAAAAGAGACTTAGTATGGGAGGGTCAGTGAAAAAACACAGATCCCTGATGCTGTAGCTGGTGCGGAGGCCCATAACCATGTTCATCATCTCCTTCCTCTACCACCCCGTCCAGGTGCCCTTCAACCTCGGCCAGTTCACTTGCTTGCTCTGAGTCTCCTTGGTTGCCTTGCTGTTGTCAGGCTGTGGTTGCTACAGGCTCCTGCTCACTGTTAACACTGGGCATGGGAGCTTCCAGAAAGGGCCTAGTAAATCCCTTGAGGTCCAGATGCACTCCCCACTGTCCCCACGGTGTAACCTCATGATAATTACATCAATTGCTCTGGCCAGTGTAGAAATCTTTCCTTGGCCTAACAGTCCCTTGGCTGAGCAACCCAAAGTTGTAGTTCATTGAGCCCTTCCAGTGTCCATGTGGCCTCAGGTGAAAGCATTCCCCTTACCCCGAGCCTGGGAACTGGGACCTCTAAGTCCATCAGACCTGGCTCTTTCCCTTTGGGGCACCCTTGAAGATCCTGGTGTGGCCACGGGCTGCCCCCCTGCCTGATATTACCAGGGTTGTAAGAACCCCTTCTTTGGGAAGAAGCCCTTCCCAAAGTCTCACTTCTGCCAAGGTGTTCCTGATGCCAAAATTCTCATCTTTGACCTGGGGTGGAAGAAAGCAGAAGTGGGTGAGTTCCCACTCTGTGGCCACCTGGTATCAGATGAATATGATCAGCTCTCCTCTGAAGCCCTGGAGGCTGCCCTTGTGCCAACATGGTAAAAAGCTGTGGCAAAGATGGCTTTCCCATCTGAGTGCGGCCCCACCCCGACCACATCGTCCGCATCGAGATGCTGTCCTGGGCTGGGGCTGACAGGTTCCAGACAGGCATGTGTTGTGCGCAGTGATTTTGGAAAGCCCCAGGGCACCGTGGCCAAGGCTCACATTGGCCAAGTCATCACGTCCATCTGCACCAAGCTGCAGAACAAGGAGTGTGTGACTGAGGCCCTACGCAGGGCCAAGTTCAAGGTTCCTGGCCACCAGAAGATCCAAATCTCAAGGAAGTGGGATTTTACCAAGTTTAATGTGGGTGAATATGAAGACATGGTGGCTGAGAAGCAGCTCACCCCTGATGGCTGTGGGATCAAATGCAGCCCCAATTGTGCCCCCTGCCCCCCAACAAGTGGCGGTCCCTGCGCTGGTGAGGGCTTCCACTGTGTTGCCCCTCCTTACGCCCACCAATAAATCCTACTTCCTGTCCAAATAAAATAAAATAAATCCCAGGGTGGAAACAAACTCTAAAAATGGGTCATTAGAAGAGGTGAAGAGAGAAGTGCTTTCTACTTCTACTCCCTTTGACTCCGACTGTGTGATCCAGCTTCCAGGGACCACCAGCTATCAGCATATACCAGCTCCTGGAGGGCAGTATTGTCCCCAAGCTGGTGCCTTCACTGAGCCTTTAAAGGCCACTCCATCTTCCTAACAGGCTGCCCACTTTTGGGTGGTGCTAGGCCAATGGAGTCTGCTGTCATATGGCCATTGTCACACCTCTTTCACTGTAAAATGGGTCCTTTCATCTAAGGTGATAAAATGCCAGATCTTATTTTTTAAACTCAGACTCAGTAAGTCCTCGGTTACTGATGCTGGTAAAGACTCTGTGGGCAGAGAAGCAAACCCGTATTCAGAGTCGGTATCAATAATGGTAAATTCGAATTAATGGACCCTCCTGCGTGGGAGAAACAGCATTCCCGGATGTGATATATGCTGATTCTGGAATCCACAAGGACCCACCAAGTGCTGTGCTCTTCTCGGTGCTAGGAAGAGGAAGCCATAATAACTTGTCCTTTATCTTAGAGGGGACATACTGGCATGGCTCAGACCATTGGACCTTGGGAAACTTCACTGACGTAGCAGGCCCCTGAGTCTTTGTGGGGTTTATTTGCCACCCTCTGTCATGCATTGCCTTACTAGAGCACCTAAAGTACTTGTCCCTTCCTGCTCACCAGGCTGATTAGCATGATACCATTACTCTGGGAGGCTGGGATGATACTCTGTGGAATGTCAAGGTCCTTATAGACTATATGTGACAGAGTATAGGTGGGTTATCATAGCTCTAGGGCTAGGTAGTGGATGTGTGCTGCCGTCTTTCTCTTGTAATTATGAACTGCTTTTGGTCCTGTTTATTGATGGGGATTGAAAAGAACACATTTGCCACATCACTGGCCGCATATCAAGTGCCAGAGGCTGTGTTAATCTATTCCAGTAAAGATACAGCTCTATGCTTCGGCGATAGAGGTGAATTGGATGGGGTATGATGGGGAAACCACTCTTGCACACTTTGTTCTGACGGTGGCTCCACTCTGCAGTTCCACTGGGAGCAGTATTGCTTCTGTTTTGCTATCTTGGCAGGGGGGATGGGGCAGAAGGGAGTTGCCAGAGCTTCCACTTGGCCTTCCTCAATACTCCACCAGGGCAGTTCTGCCATCCTCACCTCATTTACAGTTAGCCACCATCGTGTTTGAGGTTGGGGGACCCTTCCCAGGAGATTCCAGATGTCCTGTCCTGAGTCACAGTGGAGTAGCCCCACCACATGTCCATAACCCTCCCCTCCCCAGCCTCGTGTCCCACTCCCTGGTCTGACGTGCTCAAGTCCACTCCCTCACATAATCCCTTTTTCTGTCAGTACCTATGAGCCTGGCCCCGTGATTCTTTCAACGAGGCTATTTCCTCAGGGCAGGAGCTGGGTTTTCCTGTCCATGCTGTGCTGAGGCCTGACTCCAGCTGTTGGTCTGGAGGCCAGGTGGGGAGGAGGGTTTAGATCTGGAGGGGGGAGGAGGACATCTTGGGAGGCATCGTCCTCGGGTGAGGCCTGCACCTGTGGTTCTGTCAGGACGGGACTACTGTCAAGGAGGTAGGGCTTCTTTTGCTGGTCAGAGGGTTCGGATAAATCTGGAGCTTCAAGATTTTCAGGCACAAACACCCAAATGTCCACATCCCAGATGCCAGGGTCTCACTCCTTCCCTATCAGGGCCCTGACTCTAGCAGCTCTGGCACCTTATGGTTAAATACTGGGCTCAATTTTCAATTCAGTCTTCCTTACAGCGTCAGGAGGTGAAGATCCCTTTAAATAGTGCCAAGGAGGCCTCCTGGCTTTCACACCATGCCCTGTATTGCTAGTTGATTGAACAGAGCCTGTCATTCTTTTTCTTTAAAGTTTCCTGGGCATTTAGCAAAAGCAGCTCACTCCACAATCCTTGTAATTACTCTCACTCATATTTCATTGTTACTCATGTTTCATCGTTACTCATATTTCAGTGTTTCGCCTTCTACTTGTATTTTACCCCAATTCACAACAAGTAGGAGTCTTAGTAATTATAATGCCATGGCACCGCAAGAATCATTGCCCTATACTTACTAGAGCAACAGTGGGGTCCTTGTTGCTGAGTGATTGGAAAGGTTGTCCAGTTCCAGAATCCAGTCCTGAGGGTTAGCTTTCTACAGCCACTTGCAGTTGGGTTCTCTTGAAAGCAGAGCCCAAGACAAAGACCTATTAGACACAGGTATTCATTTGGGAAGTGGTCCTAGGAATCAGGAAGAATAAGACAGATGCTATCATCTGAATTTTGGTGTTCCCCCCACCCCCTGCAAATTCATGTGTTGGAACCTAATACCTAATGTGTTAATATTAAGAGGTGGGGCCTTTAGGAGGTGATTAAGTCATGAGGGCTCTGCCCTCATGAATGGGATTAGTGCTTTTGTAAAAGAGGCTTGAGGGGGCCTGTTTGCCTCTTTTGCCGTGTGAGAACACAGCTAGAAGGTGCCATCTATGAGGATGGCACTAGACGTGGAATCTGCCAGCACCTGGATGTTGGGCTTCCCAGCCTCCAGAACTGTGAGCCATAAATTTCTATTGTTTGTAAATTACCCAATCTAAGGTAATTTTGTTATAGCAGCCCGAAGGGACTAAGAAAACAGAGGAGGAGGAAGACCCAACATCGGGGCACATTATCAAAGGCACACCTTTGCCTCACACAGCAACTCCCAGAGTTGCCGCCTGAAGGAGGAGAGGCTGAAACTCTCGTCCAGTGGCTCCTGTCTCCCTCTGGGTGAAGGTGTCCCTGGGTTATTAATACCCATTTCAGCCCCACTGCTCAACCCCAGAGAAGCAGCATTTAGCAGTTTAGAGTATGCTCTCAGCATCCCTGAAGTTTAAACTTTTAGCTTCAGGGGTGAATCTGCCTCTGCAGGGAACTGACATTTGTCTGGGTTGAGGAATGTTTTGCTCAAGTCACCATCCCACACACACAGGAGTTTGTGCTCTTTCTCCGCCCCTTCCCCTTTCCTTGGTGCTGCCAGCGCTCATCCTCAGGACTCTCAGCTCTTGGTCCTCATCCTCCCACCATCTCTCCCACCCTCTGGAATCCCATGAACGGGGTGGAGGCAGATGGTTGGGAAGCTGCAGTCTCACCAGAGCCTTTATTAGGATGTTGCTGAGTTTTAAAAGGACATATTGCTGTGTCAACTGCCTCATTGACATAAACTAGAAGGAAGAGGAAAAATGCTAGATTTAGCAATTTGCAGACAGAAGGAAATGTCCTGGGGGCTCAATCCAGGTTAGGGGGGAATTAGCCCCTCAAGGCTGCTCCAGTTTTCAAACTGTTCACCTGAGCCCAGGGGAGACACATCATTCCACCCTGGTGGCTATTTCAGGCAGGTCCTCCAACAGATATCTGGAGGAAAGCCTCAAAAATAAAAGCTACAGAACACAAACAGCACTCACGAGGGTTGGAACTCAGTGACTTCCTCATGTTTGTTAGCTTGGTTTCCCCCTTTCTACTTCTGCAGAGTGACTGGCAGACGAGTCCTTAGAATGGAAAGAGCTGGTGTACCTGCACTTAGGAGCAGCCAAGAGGGAGCTGGTCTCACTCCGGGTCAGGGAGTGCTTGGGGCACAGAGAGGAGAAGATCCCCCAGGGGTGAGGTGGGTGGGGGCAGCAAGTGGGGAAGAGAAAAGGAGGGGGTAAAGGTGGAGATGCTCCAGAAGCAAAGCTATGAGGTGGTGGCCCAGCGGTGGGGGTTGGGGGGCAGGCTCTTGGTGGAAGAACAGCTTCCAGGCTAAAAAACCTGGAGGAGCCAGGTAGATTCAGAAAAATGGGAAGGGTAGAAGAAATGAAACTTTAGTTTGGTAGAGGAGCAAGTTTGGAGTGTAAAAGGAAATAAAAATCTCAGTCCCCCCCCAACACGCGACGCCTTCCACAAAAGGGAAAGTCAAGGCCTCAGGCACCGGTGAAGAGCTGGCCCCGCAAATCTTTCATTAGGGAAATTCTTTGCTGGCCTCCCATAAACAAGGACATGCCAATTGTACCTTTAGGTCCGCAGGCTATGTCTAGGTCCTAAAACTACAGTCTGTTTGATTCTACCCTATAATGAATTATACTTTTATCTTCACAGGCAGCAGAACACAGAGAAGACAGGATCAGACATTCTACCCATCCAGGGACAGCTGCATATTTGATGCTTCCTTTGTTGTCTTTTTCTCTTCTAATAGTCTCCTTATCTTATGTAAAATGTAGATTTCCCTGGGTCTCATAAGAATGTAACCATTGTGTCTCACTAACGCCCCCCCTTCTGTGTGTCTTTAAAGTGCGGAAACAAATTCCCCTTGGGAAAAATAGCCACAGGTCTTCCTGTGGTTCATGGTTTCCCTGGGCGCATCCTCAACTTTGGCTTAATAAACCTGCAGTGATGGAGATTTTTGCCTCAGTCACTTATTTTGAATCGACAGGAGTAAGTGCGGATGGTGAAAACAAGAGGCGGTAGGCAGGAAGGAACTTCAGGAGTGGAGGGGTTTGGGAAAATGAAAGGGAAAGCAGTGGCACGTGCGGCCAGGGAGGTCACAGGGCTAAGGCCCAGCCAGGGTGGGAAGGCCACTTGTAGGACACGCGTGGGGCGGTGAGGGGGCCTGAGCCAAGGGCCAAACTCCTCAATGAGTTTGGGGTGTGTACGTGCACAGGGCAGGAGAATGACCTGGAGACCAAGGAAGGGAAAGGGTGGGAAATTTGTACAAGGGCAGAGAAAGAGTTCTCACACAAAGATGAGGATCTAATGATGTAAAAAGTTTATTTACTTCCTCAAGAAAGAAAGAGAGAGAGAGAGAGAGAGAGAAGGAAAACGGCACAGCAAGAAGGAAGGTGGAAAGGTGCTGGCCATTGAGAAAAAGCTGCTCCGGCTTTTAAAAGGTAAAAATGGTTTTCTTTTTTCTTTGCTGCAGACTGATAACAGAAGCGGCTGTGAAGCTGTTGCAGGGGCTCTTTGTTCATTTCTCTTTTCTCTGTGAGGCCGGGTTATCTGAGTCCTTGAAATGTGTTTCTGGCAGGAACTGAGACGAAGAGCTGGAGTGGGGAGCTCGCACCCCTACTGTCCACTTAAGGCTCTTCAAGGCTGAGAAAAGGAAACTCTTAGAGATAATGAGTTAGGCCACAGGTGTTTTAATTAAACAAAACAAAGGTGGTAGTTGTGAGTTTCCTCTTCAAAGGGGCAATTATATGTGAGTTTATTTCCCTTTCTGTTAGTTTATTTTCCTCTGTTAGATAGGTTATTAGTAAGGCCACCTTTCAGGAAGTGAAGATAAAGATGTTTGAACCGAATATCAAGAAAGAAGTTTAAAAGGATAAGGTAAGATAAGTAGCCAGAGACAAGGAGGAAGGGCTTCCAGGTAGAGGGGAAAGCACGAGCCAGGGCCGAGGCATCTGTAGCGTGGTAGGTTCAGGAACCAAGAGCTGGGAGGGTGGGGACAGCAGATCATGAGGAACCATGATAAGGAGTTTGGATTCATCCTCAAGGAGATGGGGACCTGCTTATTCCTTCTTTCATGTCTTGTAGTCAAAATGTTGGGGATTCTGTGAAGGGAGTGTTGAAAAAAATTTAAAATAAAATTTAAAAACTGTGGGGCATCTCAGGGCTCCTCTTTAGACCAGTGCTCTGCCTGCACTCCCTCCTGCGGTGACTTTGTCCATTCCCCATGCTGACAACTCCCCAGTTTATATAATATCTTAACACTCAATTGTGTACAAGTCTGTACAATTAGGGAGACCAGTGTCTGGTTCTTAGGGTCACGAGTTCAGAAAGCAAATTTTATTAGTTCTTTCCCCTTCTCCCCCCATAAGATGGTGGAAAATCTACTTGAACTAATTATATATACAAGGGCTGATCAGTAAATGAAAAATCAATTTATTAATTTATAGGAGCAGACCTTTGTTTTTTTCCTGTTTCCTTTCTGCTTTTTAAAAGCATTTATTGGTTTGATTCTGATTGTAAAAATAATGCATGTTCATTATAGAAAATTTGGAAAAAGCAGCAAAATATTAAAAACAATGAAAGTCATATATAACACCAAAAATAACTCTTCTCATGTATCTATATACATCTGTGTGGATATATTTTAACAACACTGGGATCATACTTGTCAACCTGAGATAATCGAATGGATCAGAATCCAGTTTCAAAGAGTTTATTCAAACACAAAGCTCAAAGTTCTCGCATTCTGGTCACGCACAGTCCGAGGAAGGGGGTCAGTGCTCCAGAGCTAAAAAGTTAGGCAGAAAAAGAAATTTAACAGGATTGTAACAGAAGAAATGGCTTGAAAAGACTGCAATAATGTTTTATGTCTGTTTAAAAAATCCCCCCACTCCTTTTGGAGAACTAGGACTGCATCCCTGTCTCAGGCCAGTGGTTGGGAGGGGGAGGGGCAGAGGATTGTCTTCTGTTCTTTGTGCCACAGGAGATGGCTCAAGGGAATTGTCTGGGTGGAGGTCACGAGATCATCTTCACCAAAGATGGGATTGATCAGAACCTTTAAAAGCTACGTACTTTTGCTCAGAAGCAGGACGTTGGTGCGGGAGTCTGCCAGCCTCCTCATTTGCTGGGAAATTAATAAACCCTCTTTCCTTCTCCTCAAACCACTTGTCCTCACTCTTCTGATGTGGCCTTGGGGACAAGTGACAAACTTTCGGTAACAGGATTTTTCATACAGGGTCGCTTTATGTGTTACAGCAATTTGATTAGTTACAGCTGTTTTCTTTTTCTTTTTCAATTTAAAAGAGTGTATTTAACATCCCATCTTAGACAATGTAAGAGTGTGAGGTTTCACATAAACTATGTAAGAGGGATGTAAATCTATAATGAAGATCAACAGCCAAGCGGTCTTCTCTGGCACTGCTTTAGTCTTTTACAACATTTTACAAAACAACGTCGGTCAAGCAAAGGCTAATCTATAATCAGAGGAACAAAGGTTACAGCCACCAAACGTTACAGGGGCCTGTCAAGTGACTCAGGTTCCATAATCACATCCCTTTAAGGCTCCAAATAATTTAAAGTTCCAAAGCTTTGATTTTTGAATTACTTATTTTTACTTACTGTATATACATTTGCATCCTACTTTCTCTTACTTTCGTTAAATTAAATTCTCATAGTGAACTGTAACCTAAGACTGTAAACATTTCGGAAAAAGCGTTTAGACCTTGTCAGTTTCTAAAAATGTTACTTATTTTTACTACACTGGGGACTCCATTTCCAGTATCAGAAGGTTGCTTTGGTGAGCATGAAATCAAACCCAAAAAGCGGGGGGCGGCGCTTAATTGTAGGAACAATTGCATCCAGGCCAGGTTACTGAGACCCCCAAGGGCCCCCTCCCGCACCTTTACGTGCCAGAAATGCCCAGAGGGAGCCCCCGGCCCCGGGGTCGGGGTCGGGACCCGAGGCCCAGGGTCAAGGCTACGGCCTCGCCCTATGCCAATAGGCATGGAAGCTTCGCTTGGACCTGCCCGATGCCCGATGTCCGGCAGGGGTAAGCGAGTGGAGGTGCTCCTTGAAGAAACAGGGGGAACCCAGCCACTTCGTGCTTCTGCCCTGGCCTGAGGCCCTGGGTGGGCCGCACTGGGCGGGAGCACACGGGGTGGCAAGGGCAGTGACCGCGCGGGTGGGGCCTGGCAGGGAGCCCCGGCCCTCGCGCGGGAGGGCGGCCCGGGGACCTCGGCTCCTCGGGGCTGCGGTTGCGGGGGAGGGTCCCTCTTCCCCAGGGGCCCGGACTGGCGCTCCCGGGCGCCCTCCCCGACGCGTCTGGCCCGGCGGGGCCGCCCCAGGCCGGGCACTCGCCCTCGACCAAGATGGCGCGGGCGGCCTCGGGCGGGGCACGTGACCCCGCCCGGGCCCGCCGAGCGCGGCGGCCGAGCGGCGGCGCCAGAACCATGGTCGGGGGGCAGGCGGGAGCGTGGGCCGCGCTCGGCCCGCTGCTGTGGGGCTGCGCGCTGGCGCTGCAGGGCGGGATGCTGTACCCCCGCGAGAGCCCGTCGCGGGAGCGCAAGGAGCTGGACGGCCTCTGGAGCTTCCGCGCCGACTTCTCCGACGACCGGCGCCGGGGCTTCGAGCAGCAGTGGTACCGGCGGCCGCTGCGCGAGGTGCGGGCTGCGGGGCAGGCGCGCGCGGCCTGGGGCCGGGGAGCTCCGGAGCCGGGCGGTGGGAGCGAGGAGCCCAGCGCCCCGCAGCCTCCTTCCCCGTGCCCTCCGGAGCTGCCGGCCAGGAGGACGTTAAAGATTAACGGGCGCGGAGGTGTGGGGCCGGGGGCCAGGGGCGGGGGAGGGACCAGGAGGAGGAAGCGGAGGCGGGCAGGGTCCCGGGCGGGCTGTCATGCGGCCCCCGCGCCACGGGAAGGGTCCTGCCGAGCCCCCTCCGGAGGGGGAGCCTGAGCCATGTCCTTCCAGCAGTGTCAGCCACACACAGCTAGGGCGGGGGCGGGCGGGTCAGGAAGAGGGGACGGTTTGGACATCTTGGGGCCGGCTGTGCCCACGCAGGAAGGTTCCAAGGTTCAGCTAGAGGACGGGACGTGGCACCCAGCCAGGGAAGGACCCCACACCAGCTCCCCGCCTGACTTGGGTGGGGTCGGCAGGGAAGGAGGACTGGGCAAGGCTCTGTGCCCATCTGGCGCTCGCCTCTCCTACATCCTCTTTCTCCGACTTTGCTGCCCAGCATTCAGCACAGAAGGAGTAGAGCAGGGGGCTGGGTGCCACAGGTGCCCCAGTCACAGTTTCCTCAACAAGGGGGCCCAACCCCCTGGCAGCCTTCCTCCCTGGGCAGGCAGTTGATCATCTGCCTCTTAGTCAGGGTCTGGCCCTTCTAGCCTCAGACTGGGATGTGGCCCTGGGCTCACCCTGTCCGTGGAGATCTTGGCCCTGTGCCATCTGCCCAGAGGAAGATCTGGCCCCACTGGCTCTTGGGCACAAACCATCCTGGCGGTTGACCTGTCATCAGCAAGTTATCCATCCATTCCACTGGTATTTATAGAGTCCCTACTGTGTGTCAGGCTTGAGTCAGGAGTGGGGATACAGCTAACGAAGGACGCTGGTCCTAGATTCCTAGGGGGTCTGGACCTGACTCTGGCCCTTCTCCCCCCAGTCAGGCCCCACCCTGGACATGCCGGTTCCCTCCAGCTTCAATGACGTGGGCCAGGATGCGCTGCTGCGGAGCTTTGTCGGCTGGGTGTGGTACGAGCGGGAGGCCACCCTTCCCCAGCGATGGACCCAGGACCTGGACACGAGAGTGGTGCTGAGGATTGGCAGCGCCCACTATTATGCCATCGTGGTCAGTGCAGTGAGCACAGGCAGGGCAAGTGGGCAGGCACGGGCTGCCTTGGGGTACCTGGCTCCCAGCTGCCACCCAACAGCCTGCCTCCTGGGCTGGGGTGGTGGGGGGCACTCATGCCCTACCCTGGGGTCTGTGCCCTGGCTGGGGGAATCATTGCCCTAATCTGCTTCGTTGGAGCACCATTCTGGCCATCAGGCTGGCGAAGCAGGTGGCAGCTGGTAGGTCCCTAGTCCCCACATGTCCCCTCACCTTATGTGAGGCAGTGCCTGAGATGGCAAGCGCCCCCCCCATGCCTTGGCCTGCTGCCCCCCTCATGTCTCCCTGTGTCCACAGTGGGTGAATGGGGTCCACGTGGCAGAGCACGAGGGGGGCCACCTCCCCTTCGAGGCTGACATCAGCAAGTTGGTCCAGAGTGGGCCCCTGTCCTCCTGCCGCATTACCATCGCCATCAACAACACGCTCACCCCCCACACCCTGCCACCAGGGACCATCCAATACAAGACTGATACCTCCAAGTGAGCAGCATCCTCCCCCCTGCCCCCAGTGTCTCCCTGTCCTGCCCAGTGGTCTTCCAGCTAGGGACAGGGTGGCCTTAGTAGAGTCGAGGCCCTGGGTCTGGGGAGGCCAGGGAGCTGTGGTCGAAGGATACAGGGCAGGGTCCCAGTTGGCCATCATCCTCCCGCTCTAGGTATCCCAAGGGTTACTTTGTCCAGGACATAAAATTCGACTTCTTCAACTATGCGGGACTGCACCGGCCTGTGCTCCTCTACACCACACCCACCACCTACATCGATGACATCACTGTCACCACTGGCATGGACCAAGACACTGGTGAGGGCTCCTGGCAGGATCTGCCCTCAGCAGGGCCCAGAGTGGCTTTGTTCCCTGTTTGGAAAGATCCCCCAGGAAAAAGGCTTTTCCAGCGTCTCCAAAGCCTCACAGGTTCCCATCCACCTAAGAAGCTACAATCCGGACTGTCTGAGCCGGCAAGGGTTTCTAGAAGTCACACACGTGGTTGCCCTCACTTTGAGAAGTGGCTTCTTGCCTAAAGTCACATAGTTCAGGATGAGAATCCTTGTCCCTTCCCCACGGTGCTGCCCTCACTTAATCTCCCCTCAGTGCACAATGTGCTCAAGAAACAAATGGCCTCCTTGGAGTGGTGGCCGCAGGGTGCTCCCATCCATGTGACCCAGGCCCTCCCTCAGCCCTGATCTCTCTTGTTTCCTGCAGGGCTGGTGAATTACCAGGTTTTCGTCCAGGGCAGTGAACACTTCCAGCTGGAAGTGTGTCTTCGGGATGAGGAAGGCAAAGTTGTGGCTGAGGGGACAGGGGGCCGGGGCCAGCTGCAGGTGCCCAGTGCTAACCTTTGGTGGCCGTACCTGATGCATGAGCACCCTGCCTACCTGTATTCGTTGGAGGTAACGGTGGTTTAGGACTGGTGCTAAGGGAGGTCTCTTGCCCACATCTGGTGGCCCTGGCTTCCACAGGAGCCCAGGACAGGTGGGCAGGCAGGCATGGGCCTCTGAGCTTCCTGATTTTTTCTACCCTTGGTGGGGAGGCCCAGTTTTGAGGAGCAGTCCCCAGGGCCAGGCGGGGGAAGGTTCCCCTTGGCTAATGGCAGAGCCTCGAGTTTCTGCCGCTCTGCTTGCAGGCCCAGAGGTGGGCCACTCTGATGTACGAGGGTCCTTCCTGCCGGAGGGCAGGCTGGGTGGGGTCATGCCGTCAGGGTGCTCACGCCTGGGGCTCTGGCTCTTGTAGGTGAGGCTGACCGCACAGACGGCAGCCGGGCCTGTGTCTGACTTCTACGTTCTCCCTGTCGGGATTCGCACAGTGGTTGTGACAGAGAGCCAGTTCCTCATCAATGGGAAACCTTTCTATTTCCATGGCGTCAACAAGCATGAGGATGCGGACGTGAGTCAGGGCTCCTGGCTCCCTGTGGCAGCTGTTTCCAGGCATCGTCTCCTTTCACCCTCCCCGTGTGCCCGGAAGCAGTTTAGGGCAGCTCAGGGCAGTTAAGCTGCTCAGAACCATTCCTTGGTGGGACTTGTGCTTGGGCTGGATAGAGGGCTGATGGGGTGACTGTCCAGGGGCTCACCTCTGAAAGGGACGGGGAGAGGGGCAGGGGTCACTCTGCTGTCCCCTAGATCCGAGGGAAGGGCTTTGACTGGTCGCTGCTGCTGAAGGACTTCAACCTGCTTCGCTGGCTTGGTGCCAACTCCTTCCGCACCAGCCACTACCCCTACGCAGAGGAGGTGATGCAGCTCTGCGACCGCTACGGCATCGTGGTCATTGACGAGTGTCCTGGCGTGGGCATCGTGCTGCCGTGAGTGCCTGCCGCCCACACTGCTCAGCCTGCATAGCTTGGCTGGCAGTGACCGGCTCTCTCTCCCGGCCCTGCAGCGAGAGCTATGGCAATGTGTCTCTCCAGCACCACCTGGAGGTGATGGAGGAGATGGTGCGCAGGGACAAGAATCACCCGGCCGTTGTGATGTGGTCTGTGGCCAACGAGCCTGCTTCCTTCCTGAAACCTGCTGGCTACTACTTCAAGTGAGTGTCCCACCTCCCCTGGGCTGGGGTAGGTGTGTGCTGTGGGAGATCAGCACCCCCTCCCAGTCCAGGCTGGAGGGCACATCCCTACCTGGGCAGTACAGGGGACCAAATACCTCCCTATCCAAATTGTGATTTTCAACCCAGCCAGACCCACTATCTTCTTCTCCCACCTGAAATGAAATCAGAGTTAACATAAGCTGTTTGTACACATAACTTCGAATTTAAAAAAAATCAGTGACATGGCCTGTGACATGAAGGGGAGTCATTTATAAAATGCTACATGAATGCATGGGCCTGACTCCCCTGAAGACCCAACAAAGGGGTTAGATGCTTGCACTGAGAGGTAGAATCACTCTGAAAGCACAGCTGCAAAAGCAGACTTCCAGGGTACCCTGTGGGTCCTCCAGGTCCCACGAGCAGCATATCCTTAAATGCTGTGCAGTTCTAAGGTGGTGAGCTACTCTAAGTAAAGTTCCAAACAAAACCAAGTATAATCATCCCTCAGTTTTTGTGGTATCTGCATTCCTGGGAAATTTATTGTGTGTTAAAACTGAGCAAAAAAACCATTTTGTGATGCTTTGGGTTCACCTGTGCAGTGGAATTAGGCTTTATAAGACTGGCTTATTAGTCACGTAATTATAAACAGGTTTTCCAGGGACATCCATGTTCTAAATACTCTAAAGTTACATTGGGCAAGGCGCAGGGGCTCACACCTGTAATCCCAGCCTGTTGGGAAGCTGAGGCAGGAGGATTATTTGAGCCCAGGAGTTCAAGACCGGCCTGAGCGACATACCAAGATCCTGTCTCTACAAAAAATTAAAAAATTAGCTGGGCATGGTGGCACACACCTGTAGACCCAGCCATTCAGGAGGCTAAGGCAGGAGGATCACTTAAGCCCAGGAGTTCGAGGTTACAGTGAGCTCTGATAGTGCCACTGCACTCCAGCCTAGGTGACAGAGCCATTCTCTAAAAATAATAATAATAAAAAATTTAAAAAATAAAGTTATGTTGTTGGACAGGACCAGGCCATCTGAAGTTCATGGTACCATTCACTAAATAGCAATAGCTCCCCCACCCCGGTCACTGCAGTGGACTTCATTGCATGACTTAGGGGGCTGTCTCCCCACAATGGGGCAGGGTTCACTGTTGCTGAGGAGGCTGGCAACCTGGGGTGTTCCTTCTCTTTTTCACAATCGTGCACTTGTAATTCAGCCTCCAGAGGTGAATCGTTTCACTTGCTGTAGAGACAGCAGAGGCTGTGGGAACACTCCTTGAGGCAGATGCTGCCCCCCAGGTTCATGGAATGATTTAAGCTGAGCCGAGTCTGTCGTGGGTGGAAGGCCCTGAGGAGTGGCCCAGCCTGGGCAGGGGACAGCTCAGGGGGCACAGGGGTGTGCTGAGCAGGGCTGGGTGGACGGAGCTTTGTTGTGAGGGTGAAGAGTATATAGGCTCCCAGGAGCGGCTGCCTGCGGCTGCCAGGCGAACTTCCATGGGTGGCGGAGGGAGGGAGATGCGTGTTTTTTCTCTGGAGCAGGACATGGATAGAGCTGCCCAGGCTGGAGTGGCTCAGCTGGGCTGTCACAGGCTCTGAAGCTTCCCAGCTGACAGCCAGGCCGCTGGAGCGTGTGGGTGGGAACTTGAGGCCGGAGGGTACTGTTCTGTCCTGTGGAAACCACCGCCTTCAAATGGGAACAGGAATGATGGGGACAGGGTGTAAAGGAAAAGAAACGAACCGTGAAGTGGGGGGGGGGTAGGCGTGCACAGTGACCTGCCTGCGGAGGCCTCCACGGGTCCCCAGGATCCCTGACCACAGACTGGTGGCTGTGTCGGCGGCCTCGGCTCCTTTCCTCCCTCTGTCGTTCACTCGACTCAGCCGTTTCTTCCGAGGGCGGGCCCTGACTCCAGTCTAAGTTGTGTCCCCTGCTCTTCCCCTTCAGAATTCCTGCTACCGCTGTCGTTCCCATTCGCCGCCTTCTCTGTGCCCGTGTCTCTGCTCCTGCTGCTCCACGCAGCTGTGGCTGAGCTGTTTAAGCCACTGCGAGCACGCAGCACAATGCCTGCCTCCTGGCACGTGCTCCTATCGTTACGTCATCAGTAAATATCCCTCTGAATCTGCACCCGCTCCATCCCTGTCTTCAGGAGCCATTTCAGAGATCCAGAACCTAGTTTTCGGCGGTGTGCAGCCCAAAGAATTCAGCTCCGTATGCCTGGGAGGGTGGCCTCTCCTCTAAGAGGTAGGACTTAGGGAGGCAGAAAGAGTGACGTCAGGGAACACGACCAAAGACTAGAGGAACATGTTAGCTCACCTAAAATACACTTCAAGATAGGGAGGAAAGCAGTAGTTCTGTGTTTTGTTTCGTCTGGGGAAGATGGTTGGGAGGTGGGTGTCAGAGCTCTTCCCGGTCTGACGGAGCCTGTGTCTTCTGCCTTCTGTGGACAGGACGGTGATTGCCCACACCAAAGCCTTGGACCCCTCCCGGCCCGTGACCTTTGTGACCAACTCCAACTATGCAGCAGACCTGGGGGTGAGCCTGGGGGTCTCCACACCGCTTCTCCTCCCCTCCTCTGCCTGTCCTCTCGTCCTGTGCTCATGCTTGCGCATGAGCCATTGGGAAGAACCGTGAACGGCCATTCCGTTTTCGCAGATGGTCTTTAGATGAAAGATAGCTAACGGCCTCACCCGCCAGGCAGCGTGGCTTCTTAAATCGAGGCTGGATATGGGGAGATACGATTTATTCTCAGTTTGGACTCGGCGTTTTTTGCACCTCATTTTAATTCTATGCACCTCAATTTAATATACTTGTAACATGGCAGATATTTAAGAGAGCTCAGGGTTCATCTGGCCCAGTGCTTCTCACACCTGCCTGATTGTCTGAATCACCAGGGGAAGCGTTTTCAAAGTGCAGATCTGTGGATTCTGAGATTCTCACTTAGTAAGTCCAGGGTAAGAACCTGAGTTTGTAAAAAGCTTCTCAGTGACTCCATTGATCAAGCAGCTTTGGGAACCACTGACTAGATGCAGCCCCTCAGATTGAGAATCGAAGGGACGGCGCACACAGCCGGCAGGGGCAGAGCTGGCTGCAGCCCGGGCCTTTCCACTGCACCCCATGCCTTCCTCACCGCCCCAGGGCTCACTGGCCTGGGCACAGCAGCCCCTTGGAAGCTACGTGTTGAGTTGCATGGAAGGTGTAAAACGTGAGAGCAACAAAGTGCTTCTTCGCTGGGGAATTAAAGGGAGGGAGTGCTTCAGAAAAAACTGCAGTAAGAGAAGTCATCTAAAGACAGAGCAGGTGGGAAAACAGTACGTACAAGGGTGAATGGTGAATGCCATCATTTGAACATGGATAGAGGTTTGTCAGCCTCATGTTTCCTCACCGTGTCTCAAGAAAACCCCCTCAAGGAAGCATAAAGGCTGTGGCAAAGCAAGGTGCACTTGGATGTTCTTGGACCCCAAGTGGTATCTTTTCCTGGTCTAGTCATGTGTGTGCCCAGGGAAGCCTTTGCCTGGGCGTCCTGGGCCTGGCCTCTGCAGTGGCCACACTTGCCTGGTGGGATCTGTGATCCACGAACAGCGTGTCCACCTGAGCCTCCCCCTGCTTTCTCTTCCTGCCTGCATCTTCCTGCCACCACAGCTGGGAGAGACATCAGTCCAAGTGCAGGCTTTGGAGATTAGCATTTTTACTAGAAGTATGTTCAGGTGACATCAGGAACTAGCCAGTTGGACACAGAAGCCTTTGCTGCTCAGCCCTGAGCACTGCTTAGTTCAGGCTCAAGGCGGACCTGCCCTGGCACCTAAGGTACCCTACGAGGAGGCAATCTGCCTGCTACCCTGTGGCCCCCAGCACTGCCTCATGAGTTCCATGGTGAATCAAGATTTTTGGGGAAGAGAAAACTCTTCATCCCTCAGGTGGGAACTTTTCTCCAGAGCAAGGCGAGGGAAGCTCAGTGACAGGAGCAGTGCCTAGAGAAGGACAAAGCCAGCTGGGCTGGGCCCTGGACTGATGCTGAGGACTGCATGCCAGCATCCTGATGCCGCTCGTGGCCTCACCAGCTGTAGTGTGTCAGGGGTGTCAGCCCGGAATTAGAGACCTGCTCCATTTGGGTCACTTCTTGGCTACCTTTCCTACTTGTGGGCAGGATAGTTTCAGGATCTAAATCTTTTCTCTGCCCGAGGAACCCTGTGAGTGTGCATTGCCATGCAGTCTTCTGGTTGGTGAACACGCTGTAATGTTCTCATCCTAGGTTACGTACGTGGATGTCATCTGTGTGAATAGTTACTACTCTTGGTATCATGACTACGGGCACTTGGAGGTGATTCAGCCGCAGCTGGAGACCCAGTTTGAGAGCTGGTATAGGACCTACCAGAAGCCAATTATTCAGAGCGAGTATGGAGCAGAAACGATTGCAGGGTTTCACCACGTAAGCGGTATAGAACATTCTCTGTATGTTTTCACTGTCTTGGGCAGTGATGTCCCTCATTTCCTCAGGCTTTCCCTGCCCCTCACGTGCACTGCTGACCTCCCTTCTGCTCCTGGGGCTCATCACCCCCCCACACACACCCTGCCCCAGGAGCCAGGCCTCTGCTTCTCTCGCTTGCTCCTCAGAGGCAGCCTCCCTCCAGCTGCCCAGGCCGTCTTCCTAACAAATCCAAGCCTTGGGAGTCGTGTCACTGGCTCCCTCTGGCCCACAGGACGAAACCCTAATCCCTGGTCAGGACACTCAGTGTCCACTGCTCTCTGCTGTCTTCTGGGTTTTCAAGCTCCTCTCCCAGCCGCTGAATTGTTCCCACCGTGCTCCTTTGCTCCTCCTGCCTGGAGGGCCCATGTTAGTGCTGCGGTGGCCAGCTGGATTCCTACTCAGCCTTCCAGCTCCGCCCAGCCTCCCCTCTGTGGGGAGGTTTGCCCTCTGCTCTGCTCCCGTAGCAGCACATACCCGTCTGAGCGTTCTTGCTGTGCACGGTTGTGATGTCTTTGGCTCTCTCCTTGGCCAGACTGTGGGCTCCGGGAGAGGGAATGAATCCCACTTACTGTTACTTCCCAGGCACTCAGCAGTGTCTGACACACATCAGATGCTAAATAATATTTACTGGGTGAAATTTTGGAGCAAGGTTTAATCACGAGCTTTGTTCTCATTTTTTTGGTCCATTTCCTCACCAAAGATATGCTGCTTTGTCTCGGTATTTTTTTCATGTGGAGTCCTGAACCACAGCCAGCCCCTCATCCCCCTCCAGCCACCTCATGCTTGCCTGTCACGACTACCGAGATTCCCTGTTGACACACACTTCTTACCATGCTTATCCTTTGTATATTGAACAGCTACCCGCAATGGACCACACTGTTATGTTTGCACCCTTAAATTCATCTTGGCTTACACAGAATGCCACCTCTACAAACTAGTAAAGTAGGGGAAATAGCTCATGGATGTGCATATTTGCTGTCCCTCTTTGAAAAGGCAACCAACTCTGAATTTTTAACAAACTCTGAAAGAGTCAGCACTGATAGAACCTTTGTAGTGACAGAAATGCTCTGTATCTGCACCATCTGAAACGGGAGCCACTAGCCACATGTGGCTACTGAGGGCTTCGAGTATGATTCGTATGACTGAATTGATTTGGCTTAATTTAATTTTAAATTTAGGTAGCCACACGTGACTAGCGGCTATTGTATGGTTGGTTCATTTCCATTAAAACAAAGTAAGGAAATCTATATCCTGCCCTGCCCTCAAATTCAGCTTTGAAACTGGGACAAAATATGGCTCAGTTGTGCAGTTATATTTTCAGTGCATCTCAGGTAGCATGTTAGTCCTTCTCGTTGGAAAAGAAAAAGCAAACAGGGTTTTGTTGTCTCCTAAAATGACTGAAATGCTGCATCCTTGAGCATCTAAGACTTGAGCCTCCGAAGAATTCCACTCGGACTGTGTGTCCCAAGAACATCTTTTCTGTCATTATGTCATGGTACGTGACATGTGGGAGCACATCACTAAATATTGACGAAGTCCTCAGAGGTGGCCTTCTGCTTGTGTTGTGGATGGCCTTCTCGTCACCTGGCAGGCCTGTGGTCCTCGGCTCAGCTCCCTGCCGACTGTGCCCTCGCTCCTCCTCTGCGCTCACCTGCGTTACACTTGGAGCCTGTGTCCTCCTAGACTATAGTGGCCGGGAGGGCAGGGACACTTTCCCCTCTTGTCTCTCTCTTCACCTCCGGTGCCTGTCCCAGGCAGATACTAGATTGTCGGCTGAGTGGATGAATGTGCTAAATGGCAGCTCCTTACCTGGACCAGCTACAGATGAATCTGAGACGAGTTAAATCTGAGTCACACTAGTTCTCAAATTATGCTCTGACTTAAAACTGGAGGCAAAGACAAGTTTTTACTTCTAGTGTAGTTCAGCTTTAACATGGAAAAGTAAGATAAAGCAAATATCAAATTATGTTTATAAATAACGCAGTTACTAATTAAGGCGTTTTAAAAATCTCTTTTTGTACTCCGGGTTACGTCATTCCCTGGCTGTCTCTACACCAGCATCAGCGCGTCCTGCAGTCTACACAGCCCACTCTTGAGGACAGATATTTTGGTCATAATCAAGTGGATCTTTATTTTTATCTAACATTTACAAGTCTGCCAGTTCTGACTTTTAAATTCTCTTTGCCATGAATCCCAGGATCCACCTCTTATGTTCAGTGAAGAGTACCAGAGAAGTCTGCTAGAGCAGTATCATTTGGTTCTGGATCAAAAACGCAAAGAGTATGTGGTCGGAGAGCTCATCTGGAATTTTGCCGATTTTATGACTAACCAGAGTAAGTGGCAGTTTGGCTTGTGAAATGTACCTTCTGATTTTTCCAGGTTAAATTTTTCAGTTCTGGACATTTGCTGGTAAGAATATTGAAAACAAAGTGAGGAAAGCTGGTTTCATCAATGTAGGTTACGTAGAGAATTTCCTAGGAAAAGTAAGCTGTGCTTAGGCAGCAACAAAGAGCCCGTGCAGCTTCCCAAATCATTTTGTGGTTAAAAAAGCCAAACAGGAGGGTCACTATCTTGCGGCAGCTTGCCTTTGTCTGTTTCACAGCAGTATGAGGAAAAC
This sequence comes from Daubentonia madagascariensis, assembly GCA_023783475.1. Lineage (NCBI taxonomy): Eukaryota > Metazoa > Chordata > Mammalia > Primates > Daubentoniidae > Daubentonia > Daubentonia madagascariensis. The sequence goes on along the minus strand of JAKFHU010002004.1, from coordinate 9,147,791 downwards.
CTGGACCTCATACTGGATTTACTTTTGGGATATCCTCATTATTGCAGAGTAGGGTACAACGCCTGAGAAACTTAAGATATTTCAGTCTGTTTTATGTTATTCACTTGTAAAAAGCAGGCCCACTGAATCCAGGCAAGTTGGAAAACGTCTTGAGTGTGGGAGTGTTTAAGTCTTCAAAGAAGAGAATAGGATCTGTGCTCTTCCCAGTGGGGTGGGTGAGGGCTGCTTAGTTAATTTCCAGAGTTTCCCATTTTTTCCTGTACCTTTAGATCACTAATTTCTTGATTTACCATAAACTTAGGATGGAAATTTGGTGGGGCAGAGAAGGATATGGTAGTGGGTGGTGGGAATTATGATATGTTACTAATAGGGAAAGACAGGCCTTTGAATGGTTAAAGTTTTAACTAAAAGACTGGAAAGGGGGTGAATGAACAGGATGAGAGGGAAGAGGTAAAGAGAAGAAAGAGTAAGAACACGAGCCTCCCCTCTGCCAGATGAGATTTATGGCGTCTGGAGATACCCTGCGTGACGGTTTTGTGGAGAGGTGCGCCAGCTTTGTGTGGTAGGAAATTAGCTGCATCACCTTGGGCAAGTTCCCCAACCTTTTCCTAAGTGGGGTGATGCCACCACCCTGTAGGTTGATGCCGGGATTCCGTGTGATGAACTGCTTGGCAGTGCCTGGGATTTGCTTATCGTGGAAGAAGTCATCTTGAACCTTTTGGTGGGAAAGCTCTTCTTTCCATTTAACGGTCCATTTAGCCGTGGTCTCTCCAGGGGAGGAGAGAGTGTGCCAAGAGCACAGCCCCCTCCCGGCCTCAGCTGGGACAGACTGGCCACTCGTGGTGGGGGCCAAGCTGGAGGTCGACCTGGGAGGACTTTGAACTCGGCTGGCAGATCCCACAGGCACCTTTGGCTGGGACTCTGGCTCCCACCGGGAGTCTTCAGAAAGGCCCAGGCCTTCCCGGGGGCAGCTTTGTTTCCACCTCCTGCTCCCCTTCTGCCCAGTTACCGTGCAGCTGGGTGCCCATCATGTTTTAAACCTTATTTTGAAGTGAAAGATAAACTATTTTGGATTTTTTTTCCCCTAATGGACTAGAAATTAACACATCAGGGAGCTGAAGTGTTTTGGGAGGGCAGTGGTATTTAAATACTTTAACCCACAAATTGTCACTTCAGACCAAGCAGCCCTATAAGAGGACATTTCTACTTGGTGCCCAGCTTGGCTCCAATGTGATTCCAGTTTGGCCCATCAGGAGTCATCTGAACCGCTTTTTGCCTTGTGTTTTTAGCACCACAGCGAGCACTGGGGAATAAAAAGGGGATCTTCACTCGTCAGAGACAGCCAAAAAGTGCAGCATTCCTCTTGCGAGAGAGATACTGGAAACTTGCCAATGAAACCAGGTATCACCGTTCAGTAGTGAAGTCACAGTGTTTGGGCAACAGCCTATTTCCTTTTTAAAGCAAAAACTACCTCTCCACTGACCACCTCTGTCTGTCCCCTCCTCCCCAGTAAGGGGCAACTTCCACAGCAATCATCAAGTGCTTTCTGGACTGTTCCTGGAAAACCAAAAAGTTTCTGGTCTAGATTTTGTGGTAATCTGCCGGAAGGGAACGTTAGAAGTGAAAATAAAAGCTTTTCTATTGTGACAATAAAGAGTTGGCATAAAACTGACCACGTATTAATCTAATGATCTGTACTCCCGAAAAGCATCCGAAATCATTTTTATGTGTCAGGCTGTTTTCATAGCCTTAACTGTGTGTGGACTCTTTTGAGAAACTGCTGCTTCAACACCCACACCACGTTCAGAGCTGCTGGTTACAGACTGCTCCCACGGGAACAGTGCCACAGTCCTAGGGCCCACACACTTGCCTGTCAAACTGGGCCAGTCCTGACCGAGCGAGTGTAGGACTTCACCACTGCTGTTCACCTCCACAGATGAGCTGAAGTCCCACATGCACTAACAAATTTATACAGTGCTATCATGCTACAATAGTTAACAAGATCTACACGCCATTTTCCACAGTTAAGCTAACAAATAAACATAAGAAGAAAGGTAAGGGTTGATGAGTGTCTGAATTGAGAGCTCGGAGGTAACCAGTTCTCCTAGGATATTATTCCAACCTCAGCCATAGTCTAGTCTTGACAGAAATGGACAGATGAGCCCATTGGTTTGATCATAACTGATGCCACTGAACATGACCTCTTTAAACAGGCTGTGCCTACAGATGAGTATCCCATGCCTTTGCACCCCAAGACTGACTCCACCTGCCCCATCCCAGAACATGGTCTTTCCTTAAGGAATCTTTCCTTCCCCTCTTCTTCCACAGCATTACAGCAAGGAAGTTCCTTCCATTAAAGCAAGGCAGTTGTAATATTACTAAGATTTGAGTATTCATCAATCCTGGTTTAAAGCTAAATGCTTTGGAGAAATATCCCTTTTGGTGTCCTATCAAATGGAAGACAGGGAACCAATACAGTTCTTCATTCACTTGTCTTGTGGTTGTGTCCCATATCTCAACACACACCCCTTTTTAGGTCTCACTGCGTTGCTCAGGCTGGAGTGCAGTGGCGTCATCATAGCTCACTGCAACCTCAAACTCCTGGGCTTAAATGGTCCTCTTACCTTAGTCTCCTGAGTAGCTGGGACTACAGGTGTGTGTCACCACACGAAGTTAATTTTTTCTATTTTTTGTAGAGGCGGGGTCTCACTCTTGCTCAGGCTGGTCTCAAACTCCTGGCCTCAAGTGGTCCTTCCACCTTGGCCTCCCAAAGTGCTAGGATTACAGGTGTGAGTTCAAATAGTTAGGAATTCTAGGAGTTCTTTATTTCTTTTGTAACCACTGAACTTCAATCTTAAGAAGTTCTTTGAAGGAATCAAATTTTGTGTTCCAGTTTAATGTCAAAGTATAATTGATAAAACTCTGGCTGACAAACATTTAAAAAAGTTAAACAGAACAATAAGACACACGTTTTACAAATTGGGGGCAAGGTCTATTTTGTATGTCCTAAACCTATAGCATAGAACATGTTTGTTCTATTTAGTGAGGTATGGCTAAGCTGTATTTCTGATGGATTCATCCTTCTTGCGGATGTTACCTGTTTAGAGGACTATAAGAATGGCGGCGAGCTAAAGGAAAGCTATAGAAAAACAGTTGATTAATATGTTCCATGTGTTCACAGAACCGTACACAGTAACACTTTTTGTAGTTAATTTGTGACAATCACAGACATCATAAACCCACAGGAACTCTAAAAACCAGAGTCTCTAAGAACTCTGTATCTTCTACAAATACATATAATTTAAGGGAAAAAGAACCAACCCAGTCTACCTATAGAAATGTGGTTATAGTATCCATGTTGAGAATTCTTTATGAGGTTCCTACTGAGACTAAGTCATGTCAGCTACTTTTTTGAAATGTAACCCTGCAGTGTAGGAATGATGGCAGCACAACTTCCACAGGTAACTTCTACATTTATTTTATACCAAAAAAGTTATGTGCAACAAATAAACATTCTTACATATTTACATTTGTTTTTATTTACCAGTTAGCAAAATGGTGTCCTGAATCTCTGATAAAGAATATTTCTATCTATATTAAAGGGGAAATCTGCCCAGTGAACTCCCATTTTAAATGAATGTGTACTCTGGAGCTTAAAGCACTAGTAATAAATATTTTTGATGGAACATTCTACACAGATCGTATACCTAATACTTAGGCCATGCTTAATACAGTTTCATGACAAAATGTTTCACCTTTTCTGGGCTAATTTGTAGAAAAAGATGTTTAACCAAGTAGCCTGGATTCCCACCCCCACTCCTTTTGTTTTACTGAAGGGTAGTTCTCACAAATTAGGAACCATAAGTGCTGCCTAAAATATCTGAAATGTTTCACCAATTCTTATGTGTTGGAGGAAAATACATACGGGCAAAGGTTGCATATTAGGTTTATCTCCCCAAATAGGTTACCAAAAATGATAGAGGGTTTGTTGGCATTTGTCTAACACTGATTTTCAGACAAGATAGCCTGTCAGTATTCACTGGCGTCAAGCAGTGGTACCAATCTAAGTTATGAAGTAACTGCTGAAGATAACTGCACTTTTGCAGACAGTCTTTTCTTTTTAAATACCATCTATTCTCCCTGAAAATGGTCTTTTAAAAAAATAAATGAAAAACACACAAACAAAAGCCAACAAATAGTTTTAATTTCACTGTAGTCTTGGTCTTCTGTCTTACCTAGTAGATCCCCTTGTACCAAATGACAGATCTCTGTATGAAAATAGTCAATGTTTTCAGCATTCTTTAAAGTAATTAATTTAAGCAGAGGATACATATGTCAAGTAAAAGTAATTAATGGGACACAGCTAGTTAAACCTGAGTTACTTCACCAAGTTTACCCTTTTGCTGACAGCAACTAGCTGTAATGAAAAACCAAATGAAACCCTCCAGGCCACCTAGATTCCCTAGAATTTGTCATCTAACCACAACTTCTCTTATTCTTTCAAATGATATTTATGACTATCAAGTAAAGAGGAGGCTTCATTTGTTATGAATCACTTAAAAAACATGGAGCATGGAATTACTGCTAAAACCAACTCCCCATCCCCTAATTTGTCCTTTAACATTGGTGGCTCAGTAATGCTGCAGTGTTTAAATATTCAGTCTAAAATAATCATAACAATTTTCAAATTTTGTAACATGGTGTTTCCCTGCTCTTCTGGGGGAATAGAAGGTATAGAGGGAGCCTAAATTCTGCAGGGCAAAAAATACCAAATAACACCCAAATACCAAATACTAGAACAAGGGTTCTGTTGCTTACTGAGATACTGGCATTACAATGCTGTTCTTTCAGGCAGCACGTGTTCATCTCTCAGTGAGAAAAAGTATATCAATTCTACTGGGTCATAGGTAATGTGGCAAAAATTTTTATACAACTGCAACAGTGGTTTCCCCAAGGCTTAGGAAAACAAAGGAAAAACGAAGGGTCTGGCTGAACATTTTTACATGTTTTCTCATGTAAGAGTTGAAGACATTTGCAAGAATGCAACATCAAGACAAGCTTTAACTATACTCTGCTGATTGATACAAAATATGAAAAACCATTACAAATTGAGACACAAGGAACTTGTTTAGCACAACCGGTGTTATATATACCATAGAAGTCTTAACCCTTAAGCCATTTCCACTCTAGCTTAGAAAAGAGAACCAGTAAACTGCCTCGGTAGAACTGGATGCACTGCTACAACATGACCTCACTGTACAGCTCTGAAACATGAGAGCTTGCTTCTCTGTGAACACCAGACATCCAATCAACACTTTCTAGAGTTCTTTTAACTACTTCAGAATACAAGAACAATACATACATAATAAAACAGGCATTGAAATATTCACATTCATGGGAAAACATAAGCCTTGATGAAATCTGAATTAAGCTTTTAAGAAACTGGTTAAACATTCATTACAATTCAGACTTTATACCTGCCTTGGGCCAGAAGACCTAACATTGCGTCAATTATGACAGTTAGTTGGAAATTACTGAACAGTTGCTGACTCTACACAGTTTACAGAGTAGAGCCTGTCCCCTCCCTCAAAAAGAAGGCAAATAAAGCACTCAAAAGTTACTGTCTAATTGACTATTTTTAACTAATGATCAATTGAATTAGAAGCAAAAACATTGCTACTACTTCTCAGTCAAAGGACTAAAATGATCATACAGAACCTTTCTGTAGAATGCAAGTTTTCTACTTCACGGTAAGAAAGGAAGGACACTTCTGCCCAAGTTCAACACACGAAATATTTGGTTTGAGATTTAAGACAGAAGGCACTTTTAACATTCTGATACAAGATGTTAACTATAGAAACATACTGTCACAATTTCATTTGGGTTTATTCAAATCACCTTTAAAAATTCTTCTTATGCATTCATGTAGTAGAAAGAACAGTGATGACATTACTGTATTCTACCTTTAGATATTTCTACCAATTAAGCAAACTGAGCAGTGTGTCAGCCCTAAAGTTTACAAATCCAATATTTGACTCTAAAACAATTAAACTAGACATCCGATTAGTCAGTGCAGAAAGAAACAATTAGGGAAAATGCTATGGAGCTACCAAAGAGCAATCCTACTCTGGAGTGATTGGGTTTATACTGGTTATTTCAAAGTCATAATACTGTTTGGTTGACTGGCACCAATATAAGGAAAAATATCTGCATGAAAATTCAACTGGTGTAAGAGACTTTACCTAAAAATGCCATATTAGTATTTCCAGCTTTTCTCCAGAGAAAAATACCCATTTTCCTATCATTAGTGTCCTGAAGGCCTTGGACTTGAAGGTCTGGTCACATGACTCATTCTGTAAGGTTATAATTGATCCAGTTTTATGACTAGACACAGACTTGACTTGAACGTTCCAATTTAGTTTCTTCCTTTCAGAGGAGGGATGTGGAAGGGAACCAACCACCCCAGTATTTTTTGCTGTCAATGCTATACCCATGGCTGTCTGTACTTTTCACAAGAGATGCTCTGTATGGGCTTACTATTTTCACTATTTCATCAGTCAACATCAAGCTGACCATTCTTAATTGCTACACTTCAACTAAACTGTACAGCAAGTTCTGCAGGGATGGATCCAATATTTCTACCTTTATTTACAAATATCACATAAATGGATTCTAGTTGAATCTACATGTTTAAATCCATCAGCTAAAAACATATTACATATTGTAAACATGGCAATATTTAATACAGTATCTATTCTAAAATATTTTCATGTCATGATCACATTTGTTATACCTGAAATTGAATTTATACACATTAAAGAATTACTAGCAATGGTTGCTCACTTTACAATCGGGGGGTGGGGGCTAGGGCTACATTTTATTATTTCAGAAAGATCTTCAAAGTAAAGTTAAAGCTTGTCTTTGATTGGCTCGGCGTATCCTTTTTTTGTATCCACATTTAAAATGAAGATTGACACAGAAAACAGCTAGGGCCCCTTCTAATTTACAGGATTTTAAAAAATCAGTTTAAGATTCTTAGGGAAAGTGTCTTGTGAAGAATAAAAAAAAACTGCTGCAAAATAAACTTAATGGAAAAAGGGACTTCAGACTGTCAGTTTAGAGTTTCGTCAGGTTGTCAGTCCTGCTTGGGCTGCAGCTGCCGTTTCCAGGCCTCATTCAAGTAAACTAGTCGTTTGTAGTTGATGATAAGAAGAATGAAGTTCAGCACATATGTGATGACGCAGATGATGCAAAACTCCTTCAGCACAAAGTACAGAATGTAGGCCAGGTACAAAGACCCTACTACAGACACGATGGAGGATGTCATGAGGATTAAAGCTGCAACTGCACTTGCTGTCATGCCTGTAAGAGAAAGAGACACTTGGCTCAATCAGGCCTTGACAATGGAGAGAAAGCTTCTGAGTTAAAGGTAACATCTCATGATTTGCTGCAGTGTTTGAATACTGATCTTACTGCAAAACTCTGAAATTTGAGAACAAGAACTACTGGTTTATTTTGTTAATATTATACAGGTTGACTTGGCAGATAAAATACCAGTTTTATAACTGCAATTTTTTTTATTTATCAATATTTCACATGAAATACATATTTACAAACTAGCCTTAGTTAAAGATATACATGCAAAGAAAATATACAATCTCACAATCAAATTGAGCAATGAAGCCAATCTATAAAATTGACAGCCCCAACTCTCCTAATGAATAAAGGAATGTAAGGACCACAGCCTTTTCTTCAAAGCCTTCCACATTTGGTGAGACCTCCCCCTGGCTTTTCACTACAACCTCCCCATCTGTGGAAAGTAAGATTTGCTTTTCCATGTTTAGATCAAATTTATCAAAAATCCATAATGGGAGATGACTACACCTACATACTGCCAAAGAAGGAAAAAAATAATCTTGATAAACATTTTCAGAGAGGGCTCACCCTGGTGAATAAGGGAAACCATATTTAGCCAGTTAGCCACATGTGGGTCAACCCTGATCAAGAAGAAGGGTAGTTTTGTGTGCTAAGCCAGGGCTCTCAAGGCAAAAACGTGCCTGAATTCTTGACTCTACCTTCACATGTATTGTTCTGTAACTTCCTATAGCCAACAGTATGGAGAAAGTAAGTAAGTTGCCCATGTCATTTTGAAACTAACTTTCATAGATAAAATTAAGATGGCAGCATTAGTTTTTGAAATTTTAGTTGGAGAATATGTGCATTTATTTTCAAGGAAAGAGTAGAAGGCAGTGCATATTAAACTACCTTCCTACCCAATGGCTAATGGACAAGGATAATAGAAACAGGAAAAAATAAGAACAGGTGGTAGCAGGTTTAAAGAAAGAGCTGAAATCATGGTGCCCACTGGCAAAAAGAAAGGCAATGGGAAAATGCCTATGGGCTGGATGCAGCACAGCCACAGGGACCGTCAGAACTAAAGAACAATGCTTTAATAAGGCACTTTAAGACTAAGATGCTGTTGAATTACTTATGCCAAGGACTGGCAAGTCTGGCCAGCCACCTGCTTTTGTAAATAAAATTTTATTGGAACCCATCCATGCTCATTCATTTATGTAATGTCTGTGGCTGCTTCTACATTAGAAAGGTAGAGTTGAGTGGCTGCGGCAGCCCGCAAAGCCTATTTTCTGTCTGGTCCTTTGCTGCAAAAGCTTGCTGATTTCATCTATGCTAAACAACTAAAATTTCAAAAACTAATGCTGCCATCTTAATTTTATCTACGAAAGTTAGTTTCAAAATGACATGGGCAACTTATTTACTTTCTCCATGCCTCTCTTTACTCAACTGTAAAACTGGGATAATAATTATGCCTACTTCCCAAGACTGTTGGGAGAATTAAATGACCTAATATAAAGCAGGATTAAAGGAGTTCATATAAAGCACTTAGAATGCTCTATAAATACCGACTATTAGTCAAATACTATTGTAATGTAACTTGGTACTTGTGGCTTGGGGTAAAATTCCCACTGGAATTTAAGATGTGCTGTACCTCTAAATAATGGTACAATCATGCAGTGGAATATTTTGCAGCTGTAAAAAAGGATGAAGACATTTAATGTAGAAGAGTCACCAAGATATATTAGTCAAGCAAAAAAAGGCAGGGGAAAAAGCAAGCCATAGAACAGTGTATAATGTATAGCATTTGCCTTTTATATTTAAAAAAGGAGGAAAATTAAGATTATATATTTATAGTTTCTTGTATATGCATAAAGAAACTCTAGAACAAGAACAACAAGCTACCAGTCAGGGGTGAGAGGCAGTAGAAACTGGGCCATGGGGGGTTGGACAGATTTTTCACTGTACAGCATTTTATATTTTTTTAAGCTTTAAAACCATGTGAATGTATTATTACCTATGGAAAAATTGCATTAAAAATGCTATATCTCAAATAGCTCAGAAGAGAATGAAGATGATATGCTCTGGAAACTGTGTTAGATGAGTTAAAATGTGCCTCCAGTGACAGAGGCACTGACATTAACAAAGCATGTGAAGAGCCTTAAAAAAATTTCATAAAATATGAATGGAAAAAATACATATGACACATGATTTAAAATATGTATACACAATGAAATTAACAAATTAATATATAAATAAATAGAAATTTGACTGTTTCACCTTTATCTTCAAATATTAAAATACTCAAAGTATTTTCCTATGTGATTTTAAGGGAAAATGAACTATGCCTTACATTTGGGCTTATACTTTATATTCTTCTCTAGAAATCCAACAAAACAAATAAATGGAATAAAAAGTGAAATTTCTCCTTTCTCTCCAACCACAAGACCCTTTTCTATACTTTTACATGCACATATACAAACATATATTTATCCTATACCTATTATACCCCAATTTGCTTTTTTTACTAAACAGTGTCTTGACCTTTCCAGGATACACATATAGACCCCCTTTTTCCTTTAATGGCTACATAGTATTTCATAGTATTTTCTAATTTATTCAATCATTACTTAAACTGCTAAGCTACTTCCAATTTTTTGCTATTTTAAACTGTACTGCTATGAATATCCTTGTGCATACATCTTTGTATTTCTGCAAGATAAACATAACTGGGCAAACCTGACAGGACTATTGAGAAAAATTTAGATTTACAATTTGCCTAACAAATCAATTTCAGATAGAAAAGTTACATATATTTTTAATGAACCAAACACAAGAGTTGACATGATGGAATAAAATATTAACAATTAAAATGCAAAGGCAAAAATGAATGGATTTAACTCTAAAAGTATAAAAACTTATACAATAAAAGTTCATAAAACATAAAAAAGGATAATTGGGTAAAATGCCAGTAACACATATGAAAATAGACTATTATCAGGATCCCAATAACTAAATGGACAATAAAAGGAAATTAAAACAAAGTAAAATTTAAAGTAATAGCTATTAATTTGTAACTACTGGAAATTTTACAGAAAACACTTTTTAAAAATGAAGATTGATGAGGCTTCAGGGAAACCAGACAACTGAGGGAAAAGCAATTTGGTAATACCTATCATAATCCATTAAAAAAAAACCCATGTTTGTTGACTCATTAACCCCATGCCTGGAAATTTACTTTGTGGAAATAATTCAAAGAGGGAGGTGGGGGGGGAGTTTAAACAAAGTTGATCACTACAGCGTTATTTAGAACATAAAAAATTTGACATCTATATGTCAACAATAACAAACACTTAAGAGGATAATACTATATTCATACATAAGAGTTCACATAAAATTATTTTAAAAAGCAGAAAACAACAGAAATAGTAGATATGTAAAGCTGATGGAATTATGAATGTAGTTTACTGTTAATGTTTTCTCAATAAATGATATTTTTAAATAGCTATAGAATCTATAAAATAAAGAAAAAAGTTTACAGGGAAGACTGGTTGGAGTGATAATTTCCGTGAAGGGACTGGTTTTTCCACACATCATGAGATGCTGTATCCATGATTAAACAACTGACAACAATTTCAACATTAGCATCATAAAAATCTTAGGGAATCAAGTTTTCACAACACAAAAATATGTTACAAACTAGTGGTTCTATCATTAGCATATGCTTTTATTTAATATAAAGACACACTTCAGGGCAAAGACACAAAGTACTAAATGGAATATAACAAACTTATTTTTGTACTGGTATATAAGTACTTACCAAGTAATAATTGTAGTATATAAAATATAAGTCCAAAGACACTGTTTGGCTGGTTTAATACACCATCCTTTCCAAAAATGGAACCCAAAAGACCAAATCCTCGACCCCATCTGTAAAATAAGGAAAACCAATAACCCTATATTTGAATTTCCCTATTTTCAAAAATGTAAAATTATTTGAGAATGTTATCCAATTCTAAAACCAACTAAATTGCCAAATTTCTTAAATGTCCTTTGTTGAAAGAGTGATTTACCCCAAAGAGGGAGGCCAGTCGTTAGATTTCTATATTACACCTGATTAAAAATAATGATCTAAAATGAACATATATAAAAGTGCCAATACACCCCATCTGAATTTTCTATATATTCTCTTTTCCAAAAGGTAGGACAAAGTATTCTTTTTCCGATAGCATTAGTATTTACAGAAGGAGGCCCCTCCCAAATTAAGCCAGGGTCACTTAGCAGTGGTACCACTGACATTTTGGGCTAGATAATTCTTTGTGGTGGGGTGCTGTTCTGTGCATTACATAATATCAGTATCCCTGGCCTCTACCCACTAGATACTAGCAGCACTCCCCCCACCCCCAGTTATGACTACCAAAAATGTCTTCAGCCATTGCCAAATACCCTCTGGGAGGCAAAATTGCCCCCAGTTGAAAGCCATAGATGTAAGCGGTCCTATTTCTTCATTCAAAGTATATAGATTGAAAAGTGTTCCTAACAAATTTCACCAGGATATGCACTAGGAAACATATCCTGGGACTGTACCTTTAAATGTAGGGACAATATCAGAAATTATAGGTCTTTCCTGCAATCATATTTCAAAAGTAAAAAATTGATACATCATATGCCCCAACAGTTTTTATTTGCAATTTAACTTCACATTTTGCATTTGACCTAACATTTTCAGAATCCTATTTTCTTATTTTTAAAAAAGCATTATTAAATTCTGATTTAATAGAACTTGATAAGAATATCAAACTAACATTTACTTTGGATAAAAACCTTTGAAGATAATGTTAACTCTGGCTGAGAGTGCTTTTTAAATACCAAAGAAAACAACCAGTTATGGCATTAAGTGAGTAGAGAAGCACTCTAAGTAAAACCTAAACTTTGGTTCTGAAGACAAACTGCCTGAAAAGAAGGACAAATAAGTGATTCTTTATTGGTCACACTAGTTTAATACTACTCAATGTCCAAGAAATAGAGTGAAACTCCTTCATAATGATGATGTTGGGAGAAAAGAATAACCTCTATTTTATAAGCAAGCGAAAGCCATGAATATTTTTATTATACAGAGTTAGACATTTCAAAGATCTCAAAATAATATCCATTATATTCATTTACTCTTCCACTCATCAAATACCTATTGAACCATGTACTAGGGATACACATGGTGCTAGGTGCTGGGGACCCAGGAGTCAACAAGCCAGACCAGCTGCTGCCCTTGTGGAGCTTATATTCTATTTAGGGACAAGAAGTAATAAAGAGGTAAACAAATGACTAAGTTACCTTCAGAAATGGACATGCCTATGTCCATACATACACAGGAAAATTAGAGGGAGGATACTCTAGATCAGTGTTTCTGAAAATTTAAAAGTGCAATCACTCTGGAATCTTGTTAGAATGCAGATTTTCCTACAGTAAGTCTGTGGTGGGGCCTAAGACTCTGAATTTCAAAAAAACCCCACAAAACAAAATAAAATGCTCCCAGGTGATGCTGATGTTTCTGGTCTAAAGACCACACTCTGAGGTCCACTGCTCTAGACAGAGAAGAGCTGGAGGGTGCTACTCTAGCCAGACGGTCAGGAAGGGCCTTTTTCAGGAATTAAATTTTGAATCAAACCCTGAATGATGAGACGTCAGTCTCATGAGGAATGGCAAGGACAAAGGCCTTGAGATAGGAATGAGCTATGAGTGTGCAGAAAAAGGCCATCAAGGCTGATGCAGGGTGATCAGGGAAGAGTGACAGGAGAATTGGGCACGAATCCAATCATTTAAATTATTTAGGGCCTTGTTTGTAGGCCATGATGAAGAGTCTGAATTTTATGCTAATTGCAATGAAAGACATTTGGTGGCTTTTAAACAGGAGAGTGAGAGAAGCTTATTTACGATCACTCGTGGCTACTGTGTAAAGAACTGGAGGGGGTGCAGAGCACAGACCAGGAGAAACTATATGCAATCAAACTTCTTAGCCCTACTCATCTCAATGAAGTAGAATTCAAATTTAAATCACTGCCTTTTGCAATGGAAATAATTGGTATACTGCCAAAATTCTCATGGCTAAACAGAATTTTTATGTATTCAAACCACTGGTCTATGCCTAATTATTCACATAAGTTCACATGTTTTCCTTGAAAACAATGCTGTAATCCACAGAATGAATATATTATTTTATCAAAGTAATACATGCACAAGGTTTCAAAATAAAATAACACCAAAGCCTTCTAAAACAGAGATGTTCCTTCTTCCAGCCCTACCCATACTCGGTTCTGATCCACACAGGCATCCACTTTGATGTCTTTTAACTGTTTTTTGCTCCTATTTACCTCCACATTTCTAAATAATATGCTTTCATTGCTATTTCTTTTTTTTTTTTAAGGCGGGGGGAGTGAGGAGGGGTGTTCAGTTTCCTTTTTTTTTTTTTTTAATTGAGACAGAGTCTTGCTCTATCGCCCCGGCTAGAGTGCAGTGGCATCATCATAGCTCACTGCAACCTCCAACTCCTGGGCTCAAGTGATCCTCTTGCCTCAGCCTCCCAAGTAGCTGGGACTACAGGTGCACACCACGATGCCCAGCTGATTTTTCTATTTTTAGTAGAGACGGGGTCTCACTCTTGTTCAGGCTGGTCTGGAACTCCTGAGCTCAAGCGATTCTCCCGCCTCGGCCTCCCAGAGTGCTAGGATTACAGGTGTGAGCCGCTGCGCCCGGCCTCATTGCTATTTCTTGATTTACCAATTCTAAATACTCTCTTTTGACTTTCTAATATGGTAGGCCAGAATGTTGCTTTAAAAAAATTTTATTATGGAAAGCTTCAAATGCATATAGACAAAGTGAGCAAAACAGTGTAATAAACCCCCAGGCATCCATCACCCAGCTTCGATAACTGTGCCTTCCTTGTTTCATCTCCACCTCTACCTACCATCACTCAATGGTTATTTTTAGTTCTTTTTTTTTAAAGGTAAAACAAATCTTAAATGTATAATTTTGACAAATGGATACACCTGAGTAATCCACACCCCATATCACCACAGAGAACGCTTCCATCTCCCCAGTTAAGGTCTTTTGAGTCTGTTCCCATCAATCCACAGCTCTCCTCTACCCACACGCAAGGAACACAAGATGGCCAGGCTTTCGGGAATCCAGCTTTCGAACCCAAGCTAGATCATCACCAGTCTCCTGGATCTCAGTGCTACGTTCTTTCCCTTACGTCACATTAAATTATAAAACGTAATTTCCATTTTAGGAGTTTCAACCAAACAGAATTATCCCTTATTTCCTTGATAAATATAATTAATAAAGTTAACTTGATAAAGTTGCATGTAATTGTTAGCAAGTCAACTTACAAGCAAAGTAGACTGGCATTACATAAGATTATTTTCTTTGGAAAGGTGAATAAAAGCAGATTTTCATAAATATTATATTTTAAAATTGTTAGAGGTGACACTGGTAATTTAAAAACCTTTTAGTGAATCTTGTTTTTCATGTTGGAAAAAAACAAACACCACCTAAAAGAAGCTGCAACCCACTGAAATAAAAAGCCAGTTGTCTTCCAAAGTTGGTTGGGGGCATTATGAAGGTGCCTATTAGATATGGCAAAAAGTCCAGCTTCTTCAAGAAAAATAAGATTATCTTATAGCAGCGTTAATGCCAAAAATGTAATTTAGACAAAGGAAAGGTCCACCAAGTGTGGACCAATGTCCTGACTGAGACACACAGAGACCGTAGCGTTAAAGAGCAGGGGCTTTCGAGTCAAACTTGGCTCTGTTACTTACTAACAGGCTTGTGTGACTTTGGGTAAGTCACAATCTTGGAGTCTGAACTCCTTCATTTGTAAAATGGAGATGATTACAGTACCCAATCATAGGACGGTTAGGAGAAATAAATGTGTTAAGAATAATTATGCAGTATATTAGTTTAATATAAAAAAACAGAAGTAGACATGTGTATACAAGACATTCTGCTACCTGGCATTACCTCTTCAACGCCTCATGGTTTTGAACTATACATTTACATAACACTTTTTCCCCCACAAACACAGGTACACTTTATTAAAACATCTTACATTTGATCTTAGATGTTGCATTACCATTTTATATTGTATAGAAGAAATACCATAATTAACTCAAGATATCCTTGTTAGTAAATGTTAGGCTGTTTTCACCTCTCATGATTATAAAACATTGAATGAACATATTGTACAAAATATCTCTCTGCATTATTTCCTAGGATATAAACTACAAAGAGAGAAATGACTTGATCAAGGGGCATGAGCATCTTAAAAACTATTGTTGCTATGCAAAAGGTTGTACAAAAATGTTACAGCAATTTATACTTCCACTATCAGTCCCTGAAATGTCTTCTTTAACGATAGCTAGAACTGACATACGAAATGGCAAATTATGCTTTTCTACTTAAATAGATAAATATATTCACAAGTAAGCTTAAACTCCTGATTACCTTTATTTATTCATTATTTATACTTTGGAAATCATTTGCTTTTTTCTTTGTAATTTAAATTTTTGTTACCAATAAATGTTTAATATCTTGCTTTTACCATCTTACTTTAAGAATATCAACACTAACTCTTAGTAACAGTAATTTAAAAATTCTCTTTTTTACTGTGGTAAAAAAACATATAACATAAAATTTACCATCTTAATCATTTTTAAGTGTACAGTTCATTAATGTTAAGTATATTCACATTGCTGTGAAACAGATCTCCAGAACTTTTTCATCTTCCATAACTGAAACTCTGTACTCATTAAACAACAAATCCCCTCCCCACCCAGCCCCTGCCACCTACCATTCTACTTTCTGTTTCTATGAATTTGATACCTCATATAAATGGAATCAGACAGTATTTGTCTTTTTGTGATTGGCTTATCTCACTTAGCATAATGTCCTTCTCAAGTTTCATCCATGTTCTAGCATGTAACAGGACTTCCTTCCTTTTTAAGGCTGATTAATATTCCATTATATGTATATACCACATTTTGTTTGTACATTCATCCATAGATGGACATCTGGATTGCTTCTACCTCTTGGTACAAAAAGAGATATATATGTATTTTTTCTGTTGACCCAATTACAAATGTTCTTATAATTTTTCACCTTTTCCTCTGATATGAACAAGCCCCCTTGATAGTAAAATTTCAAGTAAAACCCAATGTCAAGGTAAATCAAAGGAGATGAGGTCCTTGAACAAAACAAGAGCTACCATTTTGTTGTGAGAGTTAACAGTATGGTTCATGGGAGGGAAGACATCTGGACAAAGATGGAAAAATAATCCATATTTCCTTCATTCTAAGTTCATGGGTTATGATACATCATCAATTTAGTAACAACTTTTCAGAGAAAAAAATTACCATACAAATATGTATATTGATCTAGATGGTGAAGTTAAATAACTATAGACATTAGAAACACAGAAGTTAATGTCTGGGTTTATAAAATCTTTGTCAAAGTTTCTTTTGTGGAAATGACCAGCTTGTACCAACAAATGGCCTCTTTCTCAGGTCATGCTGTTAAATACCATGGTATTAACACCATGTGTTAAATAACATTTAAAATTCTTCCAGCCAGAAGATCCATCTATTTTTTCAAGTTATCTCAAGAACCCAAATGGATCATAACCACTAAAAAGGAAGAAAGGATCCTGAAAAGTGTAATAAGGTGGGATAATATATTTATTGGGCTTAGGATGGTATATGGTAATACTGTATGTTCAATAAATACTTGTGATTACAATCATACAATTTTCTTTTCTTTTGAGATGGGCTCTCGCTATATTGTCTAGGCTAGTCTCAAACTCCTGGGCTCAAAATCAATCTTCTAGCATCAGCCTCCAAAGTAGCTGGGACTACAGGTGCGAGCCACTGCACCTCGCTACTATCATGAGATTTTCTGAGGAACTTAGTGGAAGACTTGTATACTCATTTGGTAAGTTTTTTTTGTTGTTTTCATTATTTTCCATTTTATTAAAGTTATACATATACATAGGTTTAAAAAATCAGATAGTACAACAAGACTTAGAACAAAAAATAGCAGTCCTCTGATCCCTGAGGTACCCTCCTTGGAGGCAAGCACTTTCAACTCATTTTAGTGGTTTCTTTCAGTATTTACCCACAAATTTCTTTTTACAAAATGCTTTACTCATCATTTTCAGACAACCTATCACTATATGGTAGACCAGACTATGATTTAGTATATTTTCACTTTCCCCTCACCCTACTTCCCCTCCCAGTTATATCACAGTTTATATTTATATCAATTTTTGGTTAAAATAATATATATTGTTTACATGGTTATCACTGTACTGTTTGACATGGAGCCAAGAATGGCCTGTTCTGGTACAACACAAGTTTTTGTACAGTGAATCAAGTCATAGGTGATTAGCAAATAGAATGACATCAATACAACACAAAGTTGCATGGTCCAGACATAATTTTCCCCAGCATGTTCAAGTTGTGTGCCATTGAATAAAAGTAGCTGAATCAAAGTACACGAATCAGCCAGGATGCAGCAGGCCAGAGAAATACAATCCACACCATCATCTGGACTCATGCTTTCCTGAAGCTGCTTAGTGTGTGGTTCTCCCCAGTCTGTGTTTTACAATTGTCTCCATAACTCAGCTGCTTCAGTCCTTCCTTATATATCCCCATCCATCAAGCTTCCTTCACCTTTCCCCCTCTCCACTCCAAGGTAAAGTCCTACTTTACCGCTATATTTATTTATTTAAAATTTAACATGTCTTTAAACTCTGCCAGTATTTTTTACTAGGATTATTGTTTCTTTCTCTTCATCATCTGGTTACAAGGTTATATGGGTTTTGAGTGATCTGCCCCATTCCTGTCCCATAAGCCCTGGTATTTTAAAAAAATACTTTTTTATTGAAGCATCACTTAACATATAGAAAAGTACACACGAGTGTATAAAGCTCAATGAATTTCCACGAGCTGAATATACTTGTCTACCAGTACCCAGACCAAGAAATAGAGCAATACCAGCACCCCAGAAGCACCTTTATGCTCCCTTTGCAGTTACTGCCCCCCAGGATAATCACTACCCTGATGTCTTTTTAAAAAATAGAAATATATTAAAATTATATTTAATTATATATTAAATATAAATAAAATATATTTAATAATATAAAGATTTATTAGAAGGCAAACACCTTTGTAAACACCACCCAGATCAAGAACTAGAACTCTGCTAGCCCCTCCACGTGCACCAACCCAATTAAACACCCCTTCTTTCCCCTAAAAGCAGTAACTACCTCAGCTTTTATCCCGGAGTTTCTGTAAGGACTTACCACAAGTGAGTGTCCCTAGACACTATAGTTTACTCTAATCCCCACTCCCATTCCCTTTTACTTGATTTCTTAAGACTCTTTTAAGCTATCGGTTCCTAGCCCTGGTATTTTTAAGGCTCAATTCTGTAGAAAGTTTTTCCATGAACATGTTATAGTGTCTATAACAGAAACACCTATAATAAACTGTGATTATATTTCCTTTTGTATACAAACTGCTTTTCTGGAATTAATAATTCATATTTTGTTTCATTTTCTTTGTCACTATCATTAATTTTCTGAAACCCTTCTGAGCAATATTTTAAACAAGATCACCCGTATCAAGAAATCTATGAATTGCTTTTTCCCCCTAGAGACATCACTCCTGGAACCCTCAACCTTCTTGATCCACTCTGGACAACTTGATTCATGTTGGCTGCTCTCTAGGCTTGCTGCACAGCTGTCACCCTAAGACTTCCAATCTCTCCCCTACACTGAATCTTCTTAGATTCCCTACACCATTTCTTAAGATTTGGTTATTCCTTTTCTCCTTGGTTTACTCTCTTGTTTTGGTGGAAAAAATCTTCTAATAGCTTCCTTGAGAAAAAACCACACCACAGGTAAAATTTCTGAGATGCTGAAATTCTAAAAATGCCTTTCTTCTACTATCACACTTGATTGATTGTTTGTTTGGGTATATAATTATAAATTAAAAACAATTTACCTCAGAATTTTAAAAGACATTGTTCTAGTATCCTGCTTCCAGAGGTGGTCTTTGAAAAATCTGATGTCATTCTGATTTTGAACGTGACCTATTTTCGCTCTAAGAATCTTCTTTTTAATCTGAGGGTTCTCAGATTTCACAAAGAATGCGCCTTGTTGTGGGTCTTCTGTCATTCATTGTGAAGGGCCATTGGTAGGCCCTTTCAACCCAGAAATTCGTGTTCTTCAACAGTAGAAAATTTTCATTTATTATGTTTTAGCCAAATGTTGGACCTCTTAAGCTGAACCTCTAAAATTTTCTTTTATCTTTTCTCCTATTATTCATCTCTTTTTCCTTTTGCTCCATTTTCTAGATTAGCATGATATACTCTTCTAGGCCTTCTATTAAATTCATTTATTAAACTTATTGCTCCCTTATGTTTAATTTCTAAGTGTTCCCTCTTATTCTCTGACTGTTCTTTTTACATAAATAGCATCTTGCTTTGTTTAAGGATATCACTTTTTCTTAGATCTAAGGAGCTAAAATCATTAATGTTTATTTTAGGTTTACTTCTGGCTGCTTCATTTTTGGTTCCTCTGAGTTCCTTGGATGTATGTCTATATATGTCTGTCTCTTATATTAGAGGACCCTTAAATGTCCATTTGTAAGGTCAAGGCATTAAAAATCTGAATGCCAATTCTAATGCAGGATAAAATGGAATATGCCTACTACATCCGCTCTCCTCCACTGATTACAACTAAAAATTGGACAATACAAAGAGCAACTAACTGAGGACTCTGAGAAGTAAAACTAGCTGGTGGATAGGGGAGGGAAGTCAAAACGTGAAGAACAACAGTACAACGGAGTTTCCTGGGGTTTTTGTTCCCCTCCTTTATCTTCTGCCTTTGAACCAAGAGTGGCCCAAGTTGCAGAACTGCCCAAGAGCAGTTTTAGCAAAAAATCCCTCTTTCTGGTCAGAGGATGAGGAAAAGGGATCCATGTGAGCTGGGGAGCACGGGAGTAACCACAGCTTGTTTTCATATTTATTTATTTTTTTCTCTCTTGGCCTTGCCTAAAGGTCAGCCAGCAATCCAGGCACCTCAAAGCCTGAGAGAAAGCCCGTCTTTTTCCTGGAAGAAATGAGGAAAGGGGCTCCTGTGGTCCTGAGCACGTGGAGGGAATCCTGTTATTTTTTCTCTTTTCTCTCACTGCTTCACTCTCAGGGTGAAGCCGGTCACATGGAACTGCGACAGTGAGGTAAGTCACAACCCTCTGTGACAAACCTTTCTCACAAGAGGAACAGGGAAAGGGACCCCTGGGAGCCAGAGACTGGGAAGTCCCATCAAGGAGAGAGCCAAACAAAGGATCCCCTAATTCTGTGTAGGAACTAACACAAGCCCCAGACTCACCCCTGAACTGCACATTCATGAGACAGACCCAAAAAAGCACAGCAAGGTCTTTGAGAGCTAAACTACAATCTAAACCACCATTCAGTGGTTGTAGACTAACCACTGAGTGGTGCATGTGAGGGGAAACTCAAACAGGACAGTAAAGGCTTTGAAAATGGAACTGACATTGAAACCATCACCCACAGAAGAGACAGAACTTGTAGTATGAATTTAACTGGGTTGATTGCCTGTTAAAACAAAACAAAACCAACATTCTCCAGAAGATGTTAACAGGACCCAGAGTCTTACAGAATAATATTCGAAATACATTGGAAGATACACTCCAAAACTGCGTGACATACAAAGAACCAGGAAAATGTTACCAATTCTCAAGGGGAAAAAATGAACAGATATCAACCCTGAGATGACACAGATTTCAGAATCATCAGAATAAGGCTTAAAACAGTTACTTTATCTATGTTCCACAAGGTAATGATAAAGACAAATGACTGGAAGATGGAAATTCTCTGCAGAAAAAGAGAAACCATAATAAGGACCAAGTGGAAACTATAGAACTAAACAATATAATATCTGAAATTAAAAATCCACTGGAGGAGGTCAATAGTAGAATGGAGATACCAAAGGTAAGATTCAGTGAGCTGAAAGGTTGAGTAACATAAATTATCAAATTTGAAAAACAGAAAGAAACAAAGATTTAAAAAAAAGAATAGAAACTTAGGGACCTGTAGGACAATGTCAAAAGGTCTAACATTCATTTCATTGGCCTTCTGGAAGGAGAGAGAGAAAGAGATTGGTGCACAAAAAAAGGTGAAGAAATCATGGCTAAAAACCTCCACAAATTTAGCCAAATATAAAAATGTATAGATTCAAAAACTCAGTGAACATGAGAGTTGATAAACTCAAAGCACACCATACCCAGACATATCAAAATCAAACTACTAAAAACCAAAGATAAAGAAAAAAACTCCTGGCTGGGTGCGCTGGCTCACACCTGTAATACTAGCACTTTGGGAGGCTGAGGCAGGAGGATTGCTTGAGGTTACAGTGAGCTATGATGGTGCCACTGCACTCTAGCTCAGGCAACAGGGCAAGGCCCTGTCTCAAAAAATAAAAAAAGAAAAAAGAAAGCAAAGAAAAAGAAAAAAACTCTTGAAAGCATCCAGAGAAAAATGACACATTATATACAAGGTGACAATAACTCAAATGCCTACCAATTTCACATTAGAAATCATAGGAGTCAAAATCTTGAAAGTGCTGATAAGAACTGTCCACTGATAATTCTATATCCAGTAAGAATATCTTTGAGGGATCAAGAATACGAGGTCTGTCTGGAAAGTATCCAGCCATGTAATATGAAAAACACCATTCTCGTTATATTAACAATGGCTGGATACTTTCCGGACAGACCTCGTAATTAGAGACACTTTCAAAAACAAGAAAACTAAGAAAACTTATTACCAGTCGACTTGCACTAAGAGAAATGCTGAAGGAAGTTCTTCACACTGAAGGAAAATGATACCAGAGGGAAATAGTGGAATTTCAGAAATGAAGAACAACAGAAATGGTAAATATCTGGGTAAATATAATAGCCTATTTTTTTTCCTAAGTTCTTAAAATACGTAAGATTGTTTAGCCTTAAAAAGGTGAAATTCTGTCATTTTTGATGACATGGATGGAACTGGAGAAAATTATGCTAAGTGAAATAAACCAGGCACAGCAAGAGAAGCACCATACGTTCCTCACTTATATGTGGAATCTAAAACAATCAAACTCATAGAAGCAGAGAGTAGAATGGTGGTTACAGAGACTGGGGGGTGGGAGGAATGGAGAGATGATGATCAAAGGATACAAAGTCTCAGTTTGACAGGAGGAGTAAGTTTTATTTTGAGATCTATTGCACAGCATGGTGAATATAGTTAATAATAGTGTATTATACACTTCAAAATTGCTAACAAAGTAAATTTCAAATGTTCTCACCACAAAAAATAAATATTTGAGGTGAGGGATATCTTAATTAGCATTAATTAATTATTCCATATTATACTCATAAATCATAACATCACTTTGTACCCCATAAATATATACAATTACAAATTGTCAGTTTACAATAACATTTTTAAAAAACTGACTAAAGCCCTATCAAAAGATTTTTTTAATTTTTAAAAATGTAAGGTTGTTGAAAGCAAATTTAACACTGTTGAGTGGAGTTTTCAATATATGCAGATATAACGCATGTGACAATTATAAAGGGAGGAGGATAAAGGGATCTTTCTAGTTTTAGATTTCTATATTCTCCTTGAAGTTGTTAAATACAAAATCTAAGTAGATTATGGAAAGGCTATGTATGTATACTGTAATCTCTCGAGCAATCACTCTAAAAATAATTCAAAGATCCAGTAAGACTGTTAGCTAACAACAACAACAAAAATAACTCAAAGAGATATAAACAAAAAGTCAATAGATAGAATACAAAAAAAATTTCAAATGTCCTAAAGAAGGCAATGAAATGGGGAAAGGATGAACCAAAAAGGAGAGGGTACAAACAGAAAACAAATAATAAGAAGGTATACCTAAATCTAAACATATTAACAATTATATTTAAAGTAAATGGTCTTAATACACCAATTAAAAGACAGACATTGTCAAATTGAACTTAAAAACAAAAAAGGCCCAAATATATGCTGTCTACAAGAAACTCACTTTAAATGTAATAACAGATAGGTTAAAACTAAAAAGATAAAAAAAAAAAAGATATACCATATAACACTAGTCAAAAGAAAGCTAGAGAATGGTTTAAATGTTATGTATATTTTACCACAAGAAAAAAAAAGGTACAGTGGTTGTATTCCTTCTGAAAAAGGGAACTTACCAGGGAATAAAAAGAGACATATAATGATAAAAGGGTAAATTAACCAAGAAGACAAAATAATTCTAAATGTGTATGCATCTAACAAGAGAATCTGCAAATAAATGAAACAAAACTATTAGAACTGAAAGGAAAAATAAATCCACAATTATACTTAAAGATTTCAATGTATCTCTCTCAATAATTGACAGGACAAGTAGATAGAAAATCAGAAAGAATACAGAAGGCCTGAATAGAAGTATCAACCAACCTGACCTTAACTTTATAGAATATTCCACCCAACAACAGCAGACACATATTCTTTTCAAATATACATGGAACCTTCACCAAGACAGACCACATCATAAAGAAAACATAAATAAACATATAGTAAAGAAACCTTAACAAATTTAAAATAATTGAAATCATACAACGTATATCCTCTGATTATAACAGAACTAAACTAGAAATCATACAGAAAGATTTCTGGAAAATGCCCAACTATTTGGAAATTAACACACTTCTTTTTTCTTTTTCTTTTTTTTTGAGACCAGGTCTCACTCTGTTGCCCAAGCTAGAATGCAGTGGCATCATTACAGCTCACTGCAATCTCAACTCCTGGGCTCCAGTGGCCCTCCCGCCTCAGCCTCCCAAGCAGCTGGGACTACAGGTATGTGCCACCACACCTGGTTAATTTTTCTATTTTTTTGTAGAGACAGGGTCTCGCTGATACTCAGGCTGGTCTCGAACTCCTGGCCTCAAGTGCTCCTCCCACCTCAGCCTGCCAAAGTGCTAGGATTACAGGTGTGAGCCACTGTGCCCAGCCTAAACAACACACTTCTAAAAAAAAAAAAAAATCCATGAATCAAAGAGGATGTCTCGAGGAAATTAGAAAATATTTTGAACTAAATAAAAATACAACAAATCAAAATTGGTGGTATGCAACGAAAGTAGCATATAGAGGGAAATTTATAGCATTAAAATGCTTTTAGTAGAAAAGAAAGAAATCATTACTCTAAGTTTCTATCTTAAAAAACTATAAAAAGAAGAATAAATTAGACCTAAAGCAAACAAGGAAGGAAGGGGAAAAAAAACCCCCCTAAGATTATAGCAGAAATCAATGAAACTTAGAAAAATAGAAAAAACAAATGAAACCAAAAGCTGGGTCTTTGAAATGATCAATAAAATGGATAAACCTCTAGCTAACCTTTATTGATACACCTTTGAAAAAGGAAACAGAGAGGTGATACAAAGTATCAATATCAAAAATGAAAGAGGGGTTATTACTACAGACAGTTATACACATTAAGAGGATAGTATGCAAATAAGTACTATACACAACTCTATGTCCATAAATTTGACAACTTAGATGAAAAGGACAACGCTTTGTAATTCACAAATAACCAAAACTCACTCAAGAAGAAATAGAGAATCTGAATAGTCCTATTAATAGTTTAAATCTTCCAAGAAAACAATGAGGTGCTTTCATTGGCAAATTCTACCAAGTATATAAGAAGTAATACTAATTCTACACAATTTCTTTGAGAAAACAGAAGAGGAGGGAACACTTCTCAACTAACTCACAGGCCAGCACTACCCTGATATCAAAACCGCACAAAAGCATTACAGGAAGAAAACAAAAACAGAAGAAAACAAACCATTCACCATCAAGGACTTGAAAGAAAAAAAAAAAAGAAAAGAAACCACTAAACAGACCAATATTACTCATGAAAATAGACACAAAAATCCTCAACAAAATATTGTAAATCAAATTCAGCAATATGCAGAAAGGATAATATATCATGACCGAGTGGTATTAATTCTGGGAATGCAGGCTGGTTCAACATTCAAAAAAGTCCATCAATGTAATTAATCATATTAACAGACTAATGAAAAACCACATAGTCATCTCATTAGATGCAGATAATGTATTTGACAAAATATAACATCTATTCATGATAAAAACGCTCTGAAAAGTAGGAAGGAAGGGATATTTCTTGATCTGATACAGGCCAACTAAAAAAACACTACAGTTAACAACACATTCAATGGGGAGAGTGGGTAAAGACTAAATTCTTTCTCCCTAAGAGAGGAACAAAGCAAGGATGTCTGCTCTCACCACTCCTATTCAATATTGTACTGGAAGTCCTAGCCAGTACAATAAAGGAAGGAAAAAAAAAAAGGCATACAGATTAGAAAAGAAGTAAAACTTTATTTGCAGAAAACATTACTGTCTATGTAGAAAATCCCAAGTGAGAGACTGAATATACAAATGGCCAGACCATATATAAATATAGAACTCTGACCCACAACCAGTCCAGGAAGCCAAACTACAACTTCCGTAGTACTTCTGTAGAACTGCCAGCTTCCCTAATTTTTACTCTGCTTCCAATTTAGGACCAACCACAGAAAGCCAATTGGTTGCTCCCCTAACCAATCATATAAGATGACCCATGTCCAGTTAGCTCTACTTACAGCTCCTCCATGCCAACAACTTCCAATTAGGGCATACCTGAAGTCTTCTTTTTTTCTACGCTAAAGCTTTTATACTCCTCTTTTAGAATCCCCTTTGAGTCTATGCCAAATGCAAATAATGGTGGCTGATGCTTTTGCTGTAGCAAGCTCTGAATTATAGCCTTTACTTGTCCTTATTTGGGTGGTCTTCGTTTATTTCCACAAGGAAAATACAAAAAAGCTCCTAGAATTAAGAAGTGAGTGAGTTTATAACATTGCATGACACAAGGTCAATATATAAAAATCAAAATAGTGTTTCTATAAACTAGCAATGAATTATGGGAAATAAAAAATTTAATACCATTTACAATAGCACATCCACACACAAGTAAATACATAGCTACAAATCTAACAAAATAATGTAGTAGCTATATGCCAAAAATTATAAAATGATGAAATAAATCAACGATGACCTATGTACAGAAAGATACTGTTTTCATGGATTGGAAGACTCAATATTGTTAGGATATTAAATCTCCTCAGACTTATCTACAGATTCAATGCAATTGTAACCAAAATACTAGTAGAATTTTTTTTATATATAGTGACAAAAATTTATATAGAAAAGGAACTAGAAAAGCCAAAACAGTTTTTAAAAAAGAATAAAGATGTTGAACACATACTAATTTTGAGATATTCTAAAGCTGCAATAATCAAGACAGTGTGGTACTGGTGAAAGGACACACACAATGATCAACAGAGAAGAATACAAACAAAATTGACGTTTTTAACAAAAGTACAAAGACAATTCAATAGAGAAAGAACAGTCTTTTCAATAAAGGGTGCTAGAAAAATTAGACATCTATATGAAAAATATAAAACTTTACTCTCGACCCCTTCATACCTTAAACATGATCCACAATACAGAAGATTGGCAAACTGGACTTCATCAAAACTTAAAATGTTTGCTTTGTAAAAGACACTGTTAGGGAAATGAAAAGACAGGCTGGCGACTGGGAGAACAAATGTGCAAACTGTGTATCAGACAAAGGACTTTTATCCAGAATATATAAAACAACCATAAGAAAAAATAAACACTCCAATTTTTTTAAAAAGGCAAAAGATTTAAACAAACATGTAACCAAATATATACAGATGGTACATAAGCACATGAAAAACTGCCCAACATCTTTAGTCATTACAGAAATGCAAATGAAAACTCCAATGACATATCACTGCACACCTATCAGAATCGCAAATTAACTGTAACAAAACAAAACAAACACACCTAGGTGCTGGTGAGGATGTGAAGCAACTGGAACACTCATACATTGCTGGTGGTCATAGAAAATGGTATGGAAAACAAGTTGGCAGTTTCTTATGAAGTTAAACGTATACTTATCATATGACCCAGCAATCCCATCCGTTTACTCAAGAGAAACAAAAACTTACGCTCAAACAAAAATCTGTCCGCAAATGTTTATAGAAGCTTTATTCATAATTGCCCCAAACTGGAAACAGCACAATTGTCCTTCAATGGGTGAATGGGTGAACAACTGGTACATACCATGGGATATCACTCAGCAATAAAAAGGCAAGGACTACTGACACATGAAACAACATGGATGAATCTCAAATACACTATAAGTGAACAAAGCCAGACTCAAAGACTAGATACTATAAAATTCCATTTAAGTGATATTATGGAAAAGGTAAAACTATTGGGATAGAGAATAGATTTGCCAGGGGTTAGGGATGGGGAAGGTTGACTACAAAAGGGAACTGTTCTGATGTTGATGGTAGTAGTGGCTACATAACTATATGCATTTATCTAAACTCAACAAACCATAAACCAAACAGTGAATGTCACTGTATAGAAACTTACAATTAATTTTTAAAATTAATCAAAAATTAAAAGCAGATTAGAATTTCTGTTATCAGGTGTGGCTTTGTCAACACTAGATGTTACAACAGGTGGGTAATTAGGCAGAGAGCTAATCTGATCATTAGGGCTCCCCAAATGTTCATATCTGTATATATCTTTTTCTAGGAAAAACTATTTCCCTGGGAAAAATAAACTTCACCAGTCTTCTACTGCTAGGGGTAAAGATGGGGATGAAGATGCCTGGCTGCTAGTGGTTTTAGAGCTGTGTCTACTTTCTCATTCTTTTTGTCCTTGGGGTTTTATACAATTTTTTTTATTCCTTTCCTCTCATTTCCTGAGGGTATAGAGATAAACACATGCACTAAATCCATTATGTTTATCTGGAAATCTAAAATTCACTTATTCAAATTTTATCAAATACCTATATATTATAACAAGCAATAGGTGTTTGAAGCAGTAGGGGCTGTGAAGTTGGGCATGTAAATGAATGAATCTTGAGGGTTCTCTACCCTCAAGAACCTTAGTCTTAAAGACCAGAGAGAAAAATCATATTCAGAAACACAATATAATGTAATAAGTACTGTAAAACACCTATGTACCCAAGTGAACAGAGCTTAATTCTGCCCGAGAGGGCCAAGAGCAATTGTACCATTGGTATACAGCATAGATTGAAGGGGTCAAAAGTGGAAAGAATGAGACCAACTAGGAGACTACTGTAATAGTTTAGGTGATATATGAAGTTCTAAACTAGGATTACAGCACTAAAGATGGATTCAAAAGATATTTATTAATATACTGACAGGATTCAATAACTGACTGAATTGTGGAGGAATAATGACCGACTCCCAGGTTTCCAGGATGACTGAGTAGTAGCGAGGCCATTCATGAGACAAAGAACACACGAGGAAGAAAAATGGATGACTGAGTTTAGTTTTGACATGTTTGGTTTTCATATACCACCTCTGAGCCACACAGATAACTATGTCCAATAAGCAGCTAAAAGTAAAAATTTGAAGGTTCACATATGGGTCTAAAATGTAGATTTATTAGTGTGGTTCTAAAAACTACAGCCATGAATAAGAATATGCAGGGAGAATATTAGGGAAAAAAGAATATTATGGACGGAGTCATAGGGCGCACCAAAAGTTAAGAGAAGGAATCCACGAAGCTGACTGAAAACAAGCTGCAGTGGTAGGAGAACCAAGACAGAGAACAATAATGTAATAGGAAGGCATGAGAGAGAGAATGTAAGGAAGAATATTCAATATCAAATCCTGAGGAAAAGATTATTAAAATACATAGTAACAAGTACTTCCTAGGTTTGGCAATTAAGCTAGTGATTAATCATGACTTGAAAGAATGGATAGACATAGCTGTCGAGCACCACTAAATACATATGAAGCAAACCAAGCATTTGATCATTTTTCTGTTACCACATTTGCAAAAACTGCTAGACAGATTTTCACAAAATTTGAAGACCACGTGGCATATAAAAAATTTACTGTGAAGTGTACTGTCAAAGTTTGACGGTAGTTCCAGTGAAAAATACCCTGGAGGTTTTATTTGACCAGAGGTTGGCAAACTACAACTCATGGGCAAATCCAGCCCACTGCTTGTTTTTGTAAGTCAAGTTTAATTGGAACACAGCCATTTGCATTAGTATTGTTTCTGGCTGCTTTCAAACTATAATAGAATAATAGTCAAGTAGCTGGGACAGAGATCATATGGCCCACGAGTACTAAAGTATTTGCTTTTTGGCCCTTAACAGAAAAAGTTGGCCAACTTCTATATTTGACCACTCTAATGTCACTACTGATAAAGATGAAAGACTAGTTTGCTGCTAAGTGGTATTTAACTTGGTGCAGTCACCCTGGTCCAGGGTCTAGCTTTGGGTTGTAAAACCTCAAAACCTTGAAAAACCTTGAGAAGCTGCTATGTCCAGCCTTAGTGAGCCATGTATGAAGATACTAGAACATACTGAGTCCCTACTGGGAAGCCTACCTTGGCTAGGTCACCCTACACTATAGGTCATAAGTACCAATACAATAAATCTTTAGGAAGGTACCATCTCATGTGCTCCTATACCTGAAGGAGAGAGGCCTTTGTAATCAGGGTAGAAAATCTGATTGCCCATCTTTATCTCAGAAACTAGCAGGACCAGGGAGAGGAGCAGCAAGATAGCTGACCGGAGACACCAGCTGCCAGAGTGTCTCAGTAAGGAGAAGTTTTAGAGAAAAAATGAACAGACAGACAGACATAGATCAGATGTGGGTCTGCAGGAAGGGTGCCAGAGCCTTCGGGAGACTCCACGGGAAGAAGTTGTGGTGTAGAACAAGAAGGAGCAAGGTACTGACAAAGATCAACCCGCGAGAGGCTTGGAGTCCAGCGAGAAGGGTAGGTGGAGCAGTTTATTTCTCCCTCCCTTGCATGTCTGACAATCGGTGGATTCCCAAGCTGCTGGAGAGACTCTGCTCACGTGAGCCCAGAGGCTGCTGCTGCCAGTGAGCTGGGAACTTCTTGTGCACAGGTCACCAGGCTCCCAGCCCCCATGGGGCACTTCGTGCCCCCAAACACCAGAGCTGGGATGGCAGACACCATATTGCTTCTCCACCCACCATGCACCTTTGTCCTCCCCGGAGGCTTCAACTCTTCAGGTTTCATCCTGCTCATTCCCACACAGACATTTCCCAACTCCGGCCCAGAATGCAGGAGCCACAGGGGTCCAGTGGGTCCCAGGTGAACTGCATGACTCCAGAGCCTGGACATTCTGGGTGGACTGCCTTCCAGAGAGAGGGTCAGAGATGACTAGGAGTGCTAGCATGCCTCCATCCAGGCTCTTTTCCTCCCCTTCCCCTCCCCAACCCGTGGCTGCTGAGAGAGACAAGTGAGCCACCACACTGAGGCTTCCACAGAGAGTGGGGCTCAGGCATTTCCTCTTGGGGTCCTGCAGCAGACTAAGGGGTGCTCAGACTGTGAGCTCCCTGCTCACCAGCACCCTCAGTGCTGCTTGCTGGCGGCTCCATCAGAGCAGAGCATGCCCCAAGGCAGAGGGACATCAATCCTGCTTGGGCACCCCGTGGGTGACCCGGGACCAGAGTGCTTCTCCCTGGCATGGTCAGGGATTGACCTTCTTGGTCTAGGGAGGCAAGGGAGCCCACATGGCCAGATCTGGGAGGAGAGTGGAGTGTGAGTCCTAGCTGTGGCGTGCGTGCAGGGCACCCCTTCCCCCACAGGAGGGCCATACTGTCAGCTCAGGCCGGGATCCTAGGTGGGGAACCTCCCAGTCCACAGCACAGTCGTGGGGCAGCTCAGCTGGACTGGGCTCCTGCCTGCTGGCAGACATCAAGAATAGACTGTGGAGCAGAGGAGCAGGGACAGGAATGAGGCCCACTGCAGACTGCCAGTTTGTGAATCTCAGATGGACTTGCCTCCACAAGCAGAATTTCTGGCTGGGTAGGGCCACTTCAGCCCCTCCCTGGCAGCTCTGCCCAGCAACTGGGAGCAGACGTTTAACCCCTGCCAAAACAGCTACCTTGTCAGCTTTTGTACAGCCTGAGGGCAAGCTCACCCAACACAGCCCCACCCAGCCGCACTCCCCCACCCGCCTCTGCTGTGGCAGAGAATAAGAACTCACCTGGAAGTTCCAGGGCCCCATCCACCACCTGGGGCAATCAAATGCTTCTCCTGAGGGACTAGAGCTGGTCACAGCACCCAAAAACAACTTTGCAGCTTGTTCCTTCTGGCAAGCACCACCTACTGACAGAGAGGTCAGTTTGCATGCCCTTTACAGCATTTACTGACTCAATTTTACAGGGTGTGTGGGGTCCTAGGAGTGGCCATGTGGGGGAGTGCCTACCCCTCCCCACAGAAAAACTGCACTACTAGATAAGGGTGGAAAGATCCCAGCCTGGGGCCTTAGCATACAAGCGTTTAGCCCTCTTCCCAGTGAACAGCCCTTAGGATTTGGAGAGCTTGTCCTGACCCTCCTACCAGCGGCTCCGCCTATTGGCCGGAAAAGCAACTGCTGATCCTGGCTGAGGGTCTGCAAAGCCTTTCAGGCTCCCACAACCTAGCCACAAGCTGCCTTGCTCTGCCCCCCACCTCGGTGGCGGGAGAGATCAAGAAACCCCCTGGGAGCTACAGAGTCCCTCCTAAAGCTTGGGGCACTCAAGTACTACACCAGGGGGGCCAGAGTCTACTACAGACACATAACAACATCTTGGCAGGTGGCTCTATCACACAAACATCAACCAATGACAGGGAGAACAATGATACACCTCATCATAGTGTCTCCCAACTCAAATCAGGGTGTGGCTGATTCACACTCACAAGTACCACCCACAATCACCGAGAGTAAGCTGGAAGACCTACCTCACTACACACTATTGGGAAGAGGTGAAGACAACAGGTCAGAGGTAACCAGAGAGGTTCACCAAACCTGCTAGAACACCCCATAGGCAACTCAGGACCAGCACTCCTCTCCCTGGCACGCTCAGGGACTGATCTTCGGGGACCTGGAGACAGGCCCGTAAACCAGGCCTAGCACCCCCAGGTCTCACCCGCGAGGCCAGATGGGAAGAAATCAGTGAAAGAATTCTGGAAACATGAAAAATCAGAGCAAAAGGACACCCCCAAAATAAAACAATAACACCTTATCAATGGATACCAACCAAAAAGATTGAAATGACAAATGAAGAATTTCAAATATGGATTGTAAGGAAGTTCAATGAAACACAAGAGAAAATAGAAAGCCAACACAAAGAAACCACAAAAACAATGCAGGAAATTAATGAAAAATTTACTAAGGAAATTGAATTATTAAAAAAAAAAAATCAAACAATTTCTACAAGTTGAAAAGGTCATTCAAGGGAATACAAAACACAGTGGAAAGCCTTAAGAATAGGCTAGATCAGGCAGAAGAAAGAATCTCCAAGCTTGAAGACAAGAACTTTCAGTTAAACAAGTCAGTCAAAAAGAAAGAACTAAGAAACAAGAGGAACAAAAAAACCTACAAGAAATATGGGACTATGTAAAGAGGCCTAACATAAGAATCACAGGCATTCCTGAGGGCGAAGAAGAAAACACAAAAAGATTGGAAAACCTATTCGAGGGAATAATTGAGGAAAATTTCCCTGGCCTCGCTAGAAATCTAGATATCCAGGTACAAGAAGCTCAAAGAACCCATGGAGGGTCATTGCAAAGAGGCAATCACCACGATAAATAGTCATCAGACTGGCCAAAGTAAACAAGAAAGAGGCACTCCTATCAACCGTAAGGCAAAAGCAGCAGGTAACTTACAAAGGAAAACCCATCAGACTAACTGCAGACTTCTCAACTGAGACCTTACAAGCCAGAAGGGACTGGGGCCCCATTCTCAGTATTCTTAAACAGAATAATGGCCAGCCTAGCATTGGGTATCCTGCGAAACTAAGTTTCTCATATGAGGGAGAAATAAAGACTTTCTCAGACAAGCAAACTCTGAGGGAATTTGTTAAGACCAGACCTGCCCTGCAGGAAGTACACAGAACTGCATTATACATGAATCAGCACAATAGACACCCACCAGTGTAAAATCACTCAAAAGCTAAAGGTCAGAGCCCAGATACCACAATGGCTCAAGAGGTAAAACAAAGCAATAAAGTTCTGCTCAACAGGATGAACAGAAATCCACCCCACTTATCAGTTCTTTCAATAAAAATGAATGGCTTGAACCCCCCACTCAAGAGACATAGGCTGGCTGAATGAATAAAAAAAAATACAAGCCAAGTATCTGTTGTCTCCACGAAATACATCTGACCCACAAGGGCTCATCGAGACTCAAGGTGAAGGGATGGAAAACAATATTCCATGAAAATGGAAACCAAAAGAAAGCTTATGTAGCCATTTTCTTATCAGATAACACAGACTTCAAATCAGCAAAAGTAAAGAAAGACAAAGATGCTTATTATATAACGGTGAAGGGAACAATTCAACAAGAAGACATAACAATCCTAAATAATTATACACCTAACACAGGTGCACCCAGATTCATAAAGCAAACCCTACTTGATCGAAACAAAATGATAAACAGCGGCATTGTAATAGCTGGGGACTTCAACACCCCACTGACAGAATGGGACAGATGCTCCAAGAAGAAAATAAGCAAAGAAATGAAGGACTTAAATGGAACTCTAGAACAAATGGGACTAACAGACATTTACAGAACATTCTACCCAAAAGCCACTGAATATATGTTCTTCTCATTAGTTCATGAAACATTCTCTAAGACTGATCACATCTTAGGCCACAAAACATGCCTCAGCAAATTTAAAAAAATAGAAATTCCATATATCTTCTCAGACCACACTGGAATAAAATTAGAAATCAATTCCAACAGAAACACTCAACTCTACACAAAGTCATGGAAATTAAGCAACCTACGGCTGAATAGTTATTGGGTCAAGGAGGAAATTAAGATGGAAATCAAAAGATTCTTCGAACTAAATGACAAAGGGGACACAAGTTATCTAAATCTGTGGGATTCAATCAAAAGCAGTCATAAAAGGAAAACTCATAGCCATAAATGCCTACATCCAAAAGACAGAAATATCACAAATCAACAATCTAGTGAATCGTCTCAAGAACTGGAAAACGAAGAGCAAACCAATCCCAAACCCAGCAGAAGAAAAGAAATAACTAAGGTCAGAGCAGAACTAAATGAAATCGATAACAAAAGAATTACACAGATTAATGAAACGAAGAGTTGGTTATTTGAAAAGATGAACAAAATTGACAGGCCTCTCACTAGACTAACCAGAAACAGAAAAGAAAGGACCCTAATAAACTCAATCAGAAATGAAAAAGAAGATATTACTACTGATACCACGGAAATACAAAATATCATCTCTGAATACTATAAAAATCTCTATGCTCATAAACTTGAAAATGTTGACGAAATGGACACATTCTGGGAAACACACAAGCTCCCTAAGCTCAATCAGGAAGAAATAGAACTCCTGAACAGACCAATATCAAGTAACAAAATCGAAGCAGCAACAAAAAATCTTTCAACAAAAAACAGTCCCATACCAGATGGTTTCACAGCTGAATTTTACCAGACCTATAAAGAAGAACTGGTACCTATACTGCAGAAATTATTTCATAACATAGAGAAGGAAGGAATCCTCCCCAACTTGTTCTACGAAGCCAATATCACCTTGATACCAAAGCCAGGAAAGGACACAACAAAAAAAGAAAACTACAGACCAATATCCCTTATGAATATAGATGCAAAATTCTCAGTAAAATCCTAGCAAATTGAATTCAGCTGCACATCAAAAAAAAAAAAAAAA
The DNA here is from genome assembly GCA_023783475.1 of Daubentonia madagascariensis. NCBI lineage: Eukaryota > Metazoa > Chordata > Mammalia > Primates > Daubentoniidae > Daubentonia > Daubentonia madagascariensis. Next base: position 9,112,482 of record JAKFHU010002004.1, on the reverse strand, counting down.
AAATCCACCATGATCAAGTGGGCTTCATTCCAGACATGCAAAGGTGGTTCAACATACACAAATCTATAAATGTGATTCACCACATAAATAGAAGCAAAAACAAAGACCATATCATCCTCTCAATAGACACAGAAAAAGCATTTGACAAAATTCAGCACCCTTTTATGATAAAAACTCTTAACAAAATAGGCATAGATGGAACATACCTCAATATCATAAAAGCCACATATGACAAACCCACAGCCAACATTATACTGAACGGAGAAAAACTGAAAGCATTCCTGCTTAGAACTGGAACCAGAAAAGGCCGCCAATTGTCACCACTTCTGTTCAACATAGTGCTAGAAGTCCTAGCCAGAGCAATCAGGCAAGAGAAGTAAATCAAGGGTATCCAAATGGGGAAAGAAGAAGTCAAACTATTGCTCTTTGCTGACGATATGATCTTGTATCAAGAAAACCCCAAAGATTCCGCCAAGAATCTTGTGGAATTGATAAATTCAGCAAAGTCTCAGGGTACAAAATCAATGTACACAAATCAGTAGCATTCCTATACACCAACAACAGTCAAGCTGAGAATCAAATCAAAGACTCCATACTTTTCACAATAGCAACAAAGAAAATAAAATACCTAGGAATATATTTAACCAAGGAGGTGAAAGATCTCTACAGGGAGAACTACGAAACACTGAAGAAGGAAATCGCAGAGGTAAACAAATGGAAAAAACATCATGCTCATGGATTTGCAGAATCAACATTGTTAAAATGTCTATACTACCCAAAGCAATTTACAGATACAATGCAATCCTCATTAAAATACTGTCATTTTTTGCAGATCTAGAAAAAAATAATTCTACGCTTCATATGGAACCAGAGAATACCCCAAATAGCTAAAGCAACCGTAAGCAAAAAGAACACATTGGGAGGCATCCCTTTACCAGACTTAAAGCTATACTACACGGCTATAGTAACCAAAACAGCATGGTACTGGCACAAGAACAGAGACTCAGATATCAAACTATCCTCATATTGCCATCTGGTCATTGACAAGACAGACAAAAACATACACTGAGGAAAAGAATCCCTATTCAACAAATGGTGCTGGGAAAATTGGATTGCCACATGTAGAAGACTGAAATAGTATCCACGCCTTTCACCACTCACAAAAATTAATTCACAATGGGTAACAGACTTAAACCTATGGCATGAAACTATAAGAATTCTAGAAGAAAATGTTGGAAAAACTCTTATAGATATCGGCCTAGGCAAAGAATTTATGAAGAAGATCCCAAAGGCAATCACAGCAACAACAAAAATAAATAAATGGGACCTGAGGAAATTAAAAAGCTTCTGCACAGCCAAGGAAACAATAAATAGAACAAACAGACAACCTACAGAATGGGAGAAAATGTTTGCATGGTATACATCCAATAAAGGGCTAATAACCAGGATCTACAAAGAACTCAAGCAAATCAGCAAACAAATCAAACAACCCCATTAAAAAGTGGGCAAAAGACATGAACAGAAGCTTTTCAAAAGAAAATAAACTAACGGCCAATAAACATATGAAAAAATTCTCAAGGTCTCTAATCATCAGAGTGATGCAAATCAAAACCACAATGAGAGATCACCTAACTCCAGTGAGAATGGCTTTTATCAAAATGTCCCAAAACAACAGATGCTGGTGTGGATGCAGAGAGAAGGAACACTTATACACTGTTGGTGGGACTACAAACTAGTTCAACCTCTATGTAAAGTAGTATGAAGATACCTCAAAGAACTAAAAGAACTACCATTTGATCCAGCAATCCCACTACTAGGTATTTACCCAAAGGAAAAAAAGACATTTTACAAAAAAGACACTTGCACTCGAATGTTTATAGCGGCACAATTCACAATCACAAAGATGTGGAAACAACCCAAGTGCCCATCAATATATGAGTGGATTAATAAAATGTGGTATATGTATACCATGAAGTATTACTCAGCCATTTAAAAAAATGGTGAACTAATACCTTTTCTAACAACCTAGATGGAACTGGAGACCATTCTCCTAAGTGAAGCGTCATAAGAACGGAAAAACAAACACCACATGTACTCACTATTAAATTGGAACTAAATGATCAACACTCATGTGTACATATGGTAGTAAAATCAACAGAAATCAAGCAGGTAGGAGGGGGGAGGAGGGAATGGTTATATTTACACCTAATGGGTACAATGCATACTAACTGGGTGATGAACACACTTATAACTTTGACTCAAACTGTACAGAAGTAATTCATGTAACCAAAACGTTTATACCCCAGTAATATTCTGAAATTTTAAAAAAAGGAGAAGAAGAAAAAAGAAACTAGCAGGACCAATCTCATTATCCCTCACATCATCCCTTTTACCTGTCATTGCCAGAAGGTCAAGCTTCCTAAGTGATCCATTATCACATGAGTCTCACACTGCTCTATACTTTTCATTAAAATCTAATTTCTCATTCCTCTCCCTTCCCAAACCTCTCAGCTATATCCTCTGAAATTCCTGCTCTTTGATCAATAAGCTATTAACTTTTTAAAAAATACACTGTGCCTTCTTTAGCTCTTCCCTGACAACATGAATTCCTTTGCAGCCCATTCAAGTGGAGACACTTTTTGGTCTCATTCCCCATTTGTCAAGGCCAGGAAGGAAAATACTCTCCTTCCTTTTCATTTTTGGTTCCATGACTTTGTTCCTCTTTTCCTCTTGCAATCTTCCTGCTCCTTTGTGGTACATTTCAATATAACTAGACATGCCTCAGCCACTGCTCTCACTGTTGCCATCTGTCAACCTTATAATCACACTTAGGTCACACCTTCACACCGTCTCATTCAAGGAAGCCTTTTAGTTCCTGGTTCATAAGTCTCTCTCTCCTCCCCAACTCCTACCATCTTTCTGAGAAACTTCAACGTCACACAGATGAACAACCACATCAATTACCCCCTTAAAAACTTCAACTCAGTTATACTTTCCTATGATCAAATGTTCCACTTTGCCATCAGCAGAAACAGAGAGAATGGGACAGAAGCAATATTTGAAGAGATAGATAACGGTTAAAACTTTTCCAAAATTGAAGGAAGACACTAAGCCATAGATTCAAGAAGTACTGAACTCCAAGCAGAACATATTCGTGCAAACACATCATAGTAAACCTTCAGAAAACAAAAGAAATTAGACATCTTTAAAAGCAGCCAGAGAGAGGGAAAAAGAACACATTACTCTTAAAGCAGCAAAAATAAGACTTGACAGGTAACACCAAGAGAAAGAAGGGAAGCCAGAAGAAAACCATCAATCTACAATTCTATAATCAAGTCTAAATTTCATTTGAAATTGGAGGTTAAAAGAATTTTTTTCCTTTTCCTGATGAATAAAAACTGAATTTGTTCACTAGCAGACCCCCACTGAAATAAGTTCTTCAGGCAAAAGAAACATTATCCTAGACAGAAGCACTGCAAAGATGGAGGGAAGGAAGATGGAAAGGAGAAATATAAGGAAAACTAAGTGAATACTGACGACGTAAAACAATATCAATGTCTTATGGGGTCAAAAATATGTAGAATTAAAATAAATGACAATAATGACACAACAGGTGTGACAGTAGTAAATGAAGCATAAATATCCCAAGGTCCACGCACTGATGGAGAAGTGATAAAACTATTAATTTATATTAGACTTCAATAAACCAGGGATGCATTGTATAATCTGTAGGGTAATGATTTAAAGAAAGCAAATGAATGTATCTGAGTAAGTAAATGAATAAGAGAACACGTGGGGGAATATGGAATAATAAAAGATGTTTGATTAATCCAAGAGAAGGCAAGGAAAAAAAGAAAAATGAACACAGAACTGGTAGGAGAAATAGCAACCCTAAGATGTTAGTTTTAAATCCAAACATACAATATTAATAATTTAACTGACCATGTAAAAGATCTATAAAAATACCTAATAAAATTTTACTATCAACACTTGAGGGATGTAGCTAACACTGTAGTTAGAGGGAAATTATAACCATAAATGTATGCATTAGTGCTCTAAGTATCAATCTCAAAAAGTTAGAAAAATAACAGCAAATTAAAACCCCCAAAAGTAGAATAAATAAATGTAAGAGTAGTAGCCTACGAAATAGGAAACAAAAGCATAATAGTGCAAATCAAAGATTAATAAAAGTGATCAATGCCTAGAAAGACCCATCTTTAATTTTATTTTTCTTTTCTTTCCTTTTCTTTTCTTTTTTTAAAGAGACAGGGTCTTGCTATGTTGCCCAGGCTGGCCTCAAACTCCTGGGCTCAAGCGATCCTCCCGCCTCAGCCTATCAAGTATCTGGGACTACAGGCACGTACTACTGCGCATGGCCCATCTTTAATTTTAAAAAGAGAGAAAAACAGTATCAGGAATGAGAAAGGGTATGACACTGCAGAAGCTACTTAACTTTCATGTTTCAGACCCCAGTTTTTGACATTTGGCCAAGGAGGAACCTCCCTACCTCTCCTGTCAGCTTCTCATGTTTTATCCTCTCATACAACCAAAGTCTTTTCCTTGAGATCTTTTATCTCAAATTATGCATGTGAATTTATGTGTTAATCAATTACTGTGTCTCCTGTACTAGTCTATGCTCCATGAGGATCATTCACCATTGACTACCCAATGCCCAACAGCGTCTAGCATGTTGTAGAGACCCAGTAATTTATTTATTCAACAAATACTTACTGAGTGCCCACGATTGTCTGGTATGGTATTAGGTACTGGGAATACAATAATAAACAAAAAAGACAAAATTGTACGCCCTCATGGAGGGAGAGAGAAACAAACAAGTAAACAGAAACAAAGCAGGCAAAGGTGAGTACCTGGTTGAAAGAACTGCAATTTAAACTTACATTCAAAATTTAAAGTCAGGTGGTGAGGGAAGGCCTCACTGAGCTGAGAAAGCAATCACGCATACCTGGCAGGCTTGAAGGTATTGATGGAACTGAGTGAGCAAGTGAAAGAAGGGGATAGCAACAGGGGATAAAGTAAAAAAACACCAGGGCAAGGGTAGCAGATCATTGGGTCTTTAGACCATTATTATGACTTTGACTTTTACTCTGAATGAAATGGGGAGCCAATGGATAATTCTGGCCACTTTTTATATTTTAAAAGGATCACTCTGGCTGCAGTACTGAAAATAGACTATGAGGGAGAAGGGTGGAAATTAAGAGTCTAGTTATGATGCGACTGCAATAATCCCAGCAGAAACTATGGAAGCTTAGACCAAGATGGTAACAGTGGAAGTGGTGAGGAATGGTTAGATCCAGGATATATTTTGAAGGTAGAGCCACCAGAACTTGCTCACAGACTAGACGTACAGTGTGAGACAAAGAAAATGATGTCAGATGACACCAACATTTTCTCTAAGAGACAGGGTCTCACTCTGTTGCCCAGCCTGGAGTGCAGTGACGTCATCAGAGTTCACTGCAGCCTCCAACTCCTGTGCTCAAATAATCCTCCTGCCTCAGCCTTCTGCGTAGGTAGGGCTACAGGCGTGCACCACCATGCCTAGCTAATTTATTTTTTATTTTTTGTAGAGATGAGATCTTGCTATGTTGCCCGGGCTGGTGTCAACTCCTGGCCTCAAGCGATCCTCCTGCCTCAGCCTCCCAAAATGCTGGAATGATAGGCATGAGACACCGCGCCCAGCCAGACACCAAGGTTTTTGACTTGAGCAGCTGGAAAGAAAAGTTGCTATTTTCTGAGTTAGGAAAGAGAAGGCTTCGGGGAGACAATCAGGAATTTAGTTTTGGACACAAGTTTGTACTGCCTTTTATATTATATATCCAAGTGGAGATGTCAGGTAGGCAACTGGATATATGAATTTGCAGTTTAAGTCAGAGATTAAAAATTCGGGAGTTGTCAGCATATAGCTGGTATTTAAAGTCATGAGACTGAATGATATCAACAAGTAACCTTTGATAAATACATCAATCCATTCATCAATGACTAATAAATATATCACTATTAACTATCAGAGCTGTTAAGGACGAACAAGTGGCATAGAACTTTGATGACTTAAGCTTCTGTTGGAGTGGAACCACAACCATGCTGCTGTTTTGGTTTTTAAAGAAGAATGTTCCTTTGCCTTCAGATACTCTCACATACCACCTTTGAGAAAGAATTGCATAGCCAACATTAATAAAGACAAATTTCCTCAGTTAACTCATATTTGATCTCCAAATTTGGTGGCTTTCCACTTCACTGGCACCATAACTTTCCTGTACTATATATATACTTTCAAATGGATGCTGATGTCCACGTCTTATCAATACATGGCTGAGAAAAGTACCCCTTTTGGAGAGTGTTTGAAGATCATCCCAAGCATTAATTTCTATGGGTTTTACTCTCAAATTAACCTGAACCTTTGAACAATATTGTCTCTCCTATGTAAAACTTCTTACATTGAGTTTCATGTTTGCATTATGTCTTAGCAATTTCTAAAGGAAACAGTTATATGAATGCCTTTGCTTAATTTGCTATAGGAATGTTGCTGAAAACATTATACAATATCTGTGTGCTTTATGTGAATCCCTGCAAGATATTTATTTTATAATTGATGGAAAAAACTTTGCATTCCCTGAAGAGTCACAGCCAATGTTTCTCTTTTTAGGCAAGACTGCCATGAAGTATGTAACATTTGATTCCATTTACACCATCTTCTAGAACAAGCAAAACTATAGCGGGGAAAAAAAATCACAACAATGGTTACCTTTGGAAGGTTGGAAGGTAGGGACGTGCTTGGCAAGACACACGATGGAATTTGGAGGGCTATGGTAATGTTCTGTATCAAGGCTTCTCAACAGTGGAACTATTAAGAATTGTCACTGTAGCTATCCCTGGATTCTACCCACTAGATGTCAGTACTAACCTATCCTCACCCTGCCCAGCCGAATGTCTCCAGACATTGCCACATGTTCCCTGGCAGGCAAAATTGTCCGTAATTGAAAACTACTGCCCTAGCCCTATATCTTGACAGAGTTTTGGCTTACTTAGGTGTATGCATTTGTCAAAATTCAGAGAATATACACTTCAAATCTGTGTATTTCATTGTAGGTATGTTTTAGCTCAGAAGAAAACAAACTGTAAAAAAATAATGAACTCTAGTTAATGATGTGCATGCTAAAGTATTTAGGAGAAAGTTTTTAGTGATGGCTGGATACAGGGATAGATATTTGTATAGGCATATAATAATGCAAATATAGTAAAATGTTAATGGCAGAATCTAAGTGGTGCGTACATAGGCATTCTCTATAAAATTCTTTAAACTTTTCTGTATGTTTTCATAATAAAATGTTGGGAAAAAATTTATCTGGGAGAGGAAAGAGCATATGAGACAAAGAATAAGCAGCTTAGCAAAGGCAGAGAAACATTACAAGTTTGACAATCTACAGGATTATAAACTGCAGGTTCTTTCAAATAAATGGCTGGAGTATAGTGTGTCAGGGAAGGAGAGGTAGACAGAAGACAAATCATGGAGACTTAAAGGAACTCTCACTGTCCTATTTGGGCAATAAGCATTTTAGTCTATACCCTTATAGCCACATGAAAGGCAGAACGGAAGGGTATAAAACCTAAAGAGACTCATCTTCTAAATCAATGCAGTGAGAACGGGTGTAGAGGAAAGGGAATGGAGAAGAGAAACATTAAAGAAGTAAAATCGATAGGATTAATCACCAATTGGATTTAAAATGTAGGGATACGGGGGGTGGGGGGAAAGCAGCAAGGACAAGTTTTTGTCTAGTTGGGACTACTGAGGTGTGTGTATGGAGGGGGGAGTCTCACTTTGCAAAATGAAGAATTAAGAAAATGACTAATTATGTGATATTTTAATATTATCATCTAACCTCTGTGAGACCTGGACTCTTGGTGTATGAGAAAAGATATAAGATACAGGAGATAAACACTCAGTAGTCCTGAATTTGAACTGGGAGTATAAGAACTCACCATGTATTATCATCTTAAAAAAAGATATTTCCTGTATCTCCATGACCAATCAGTAGCAATAAGACCTAGGTTGTGGTCTTCTAATTCCATTTCCCTCTAAAAGAAATTAAGACCCATTGGAGAAATGGCTAGTTTCAGGTAGGGGGCAGGAAATGCACAAGATGAACCAAGAACATCTGGTCATACCAGATAACAAGGCAGCTATCAAAGGCTACTGAAATCATGTCAAAAGGACTTAGAATCGGGTAGAGCAGTTTTAGCATCAATAAGGATAACAACTGCAATGGATTGAAGCACATCAAGAATGTCAAAATTCTATGAATGCATAATGATACAAACTAATTGGTCATCACTGAAAATGCTAGGGAATGAACTCACTATTCTGAAAACTGGCAAATCAAGAGAAAAAACCATGCACATGTCCTGCCTTCTCTATACAAACTGTATCATTGGGGAATCAAGTAGACATTCATTTTGCAAACATATCAGTCTACGATGGATTGGAAACTTTTAAAACCCTTGCCTTTACCAGTTTGAGAAATACTGGGCTAGCCTTAAGTAGCTACTTGTATCTTCAGCTTGTGTCAAAAGATTAAATTCAGGTAAATCCTGAATAAATCTCTATTGAGATTCAGCTAACACTTGAAGCAAATTTCAACTTAAGTATTTGGAAATTTGAAAGGTACAGGAGAATGTCTTAACTGTCAGTATTCATAGGCAGACTAGTTCAGAGGAGTTAACAGATCTGACACATTGCTTGCCTGTTTTCACAGTAAGTAATGAAAGCTGGAACTAGAGCACAACATTTTTATACTTAACCCAGCGTTCAGTCCATTGAAACTGTTGTCTCTGATAGAAAAAAAAAAAATGATGAAGGAAGATTCCCTTAAAAACAAAACGTATCTAGTTAACCAACTGAACAAAACTGTCTTTGGAAATACCAAAATGTTCTGAGTGTAATCTCAGACTCCCTGAAGTTCAAGTGAATTTGAACTTGAAAAATAATTAAAACACCTGGCTCAGAGTTCTGTAGATCATTAGCCTAGCTAATAGCAATGAAAATATTAAGACCTTTCCTCCATGATTAAAAAAAATAATAATAAAACAGTAGTATTCACAGTGGCATATCTTGCCAGCAATCAAAACTGAACACTGGGAGGTCTACTGAGGGTCATCCAGGAATGAGAAAGCAAGTCTAAACTGTTCTTTCAAGCTAGTAATCAGAAAGAGGATGCCTGAGGCCAGCAGAAATATTGCTACCATGAATAGTTTTCAGGTATGAGGAAAGAAATTAAAAACTTCCATTTTTTCTTAATGTTTTAATGATTCCTTTCACATTAAAATGTGAGAAGTAATGAGTCTCTAGCAATCATACACCCAAAACTGAGGTTGATTGTAAAGCACAACCGTGCTCAGTCCCATTTTCCTTCAAATCACCTATTTGGAGTAAATACATTAGTTTCATTTTCCACTCCTATGTAGGCACTTCTAAGTACTAGGAAAAAAACACATAACTGGCATCAGTACAAATTCAAGGTTTCCAACCTGAGCTTAAGCATTGCTTTGTAATATTTTTACTCATCCCGGTTAAAGTCTCTGATTACCCCAAAATGAAATCCCAACTCTCCTTTGGTCTGCATAAAACCTCTCTGCTGGCCCCTCTCAGGAGAAAATGCAGACTATGTTCCAACTGAGTGACTGTGTTTCAAAAAAAAGAAAAGAAAAAAAATGTAGACTATGAATTACGGATCCCTTCACCTTTACCTTCACACCACCACCACTTTGTTTCACTGATTTTGCATTAGACTAGACTCCTTGAGAAGAGGAACTCACATTCATTTTTGGGTCCCCAGTGCCAAATTCCAGTGTAATTAAGTAAAGGAATAACTCCAATTCTCTCAAGTTCTGAATTTGTGGTTCTCTGAAAATGAGGCAGTTTGTATTCAAACTTTGCTTGTTTCTTTGATCCAGTTTTCCACCTCTTGGAGTCTTAATAGCTCAGGAAGTCAATAATGTCTAGAGAATACTCCCACATGGCAATATTTACAAATAAAAACTCTTAGACCTAACTTTCTACTACTAAAAATTTTATGACATCATATTTTAGTTGTGTTGAAGTGGACGAATTAAAGGATGAAATGGATATTTCATTTTCTTTTATTTTCCAGTCCTAAAGTATTTTAAAACAGACTAAATATTGAAGTTTAAATACTCTAGAGCTTAAAAAAAAAAAAAAGGATATAAAAATCTAACAGTCTCAAAATAGCTGGTGTATAAATTGAGGGAAAATAAAATGCATGGTACTTAATGTTTTAAAAGAATTTGAGAGAATCTTGCATATGTAGACCATTATGAAGTCGGAATGATCTAAGATGAGGAAAGATTTCACAGAGATGAAAAGATTTTCACAGAAATGAAACACATGGTTTGCCAAATTTAAAACAGCAATAGAAGCAGTAGATAGCAGATGAAACATTACCAAACACAAATTAGTGACATAAAAAAACATATGAATGAATTATCCTACAGCTCTAATCAAAAGGATGAAATAGATTAACAAGATGAAAGAAAAAATGTTAGAAATATTATAAAGATCAACTTTACCAATAATAGGAGTTGCAGAAAAACAGCAGTTATTCTTTTGACAAATTTACTGAACATCTAATATACTATAGCCAAGCACTGAGGATACAATAGTGAACAAGATAGACATGGAATGTGCCCTCAAAAGGTTCATATTCTAGAACAAATGAAGTAATAACCAAAGAAATGAATGAAAAAAACTATGCTGATGAAGAAGGGAGGGAGGGAGTGTGTTAAGAAAGGTAAGGAAAAAATAAATGTATATATTTTGTGTTTTAGCCAAATTTAATACCAAGAGATTCTGGTAGAATTTCCAACTTCAAAGCAAAAGTAAGTATTCTATAAGCATGGCAGGGGTAGCGGGATGAGAGGTGGGAATCAGGATATGTACAAATTTTTTAAAAATCTGATTGGACAACTTTTAAAAACTAATACCACATGTAGACAAGGATAAAGTTAAATTGGTACTTCCCTACACTGTAGTGGGAACATAAAGTGTTATAATTTTCTAGATGTAAATTTGACAGTTCCATTTCTAGGTATATAACCTAAGAAAATAATCAATGATGTAATACAGATTTACACAGAAATATACAAGAATGCTCATCACAGCATTAATTAAAATGGAAAATTAAAAAACTTATATGGCAAACTAGGATGAAACAAATTACAATTTAGCCATTCAGTGGAATACTATGTAAGCATTAAAAACCACTTTCAAATATTTTATTACATCTCGAAATGTTCATGATTAAAAGTTAAAAGAAATAAAGAGCATAATCTCAATTTTGTGTCTAAAAAAAGCACATATTTATGTATATACACATACATTTGTATGCATATACAAATACACACATACACATATGTATAGATAAAAATCAACTGGAAGAAAGTGTACTAAAATGTTAATGATGGTGAGAATGGAAGTAATTTTTATCTTCTCCTGTACTCTGCTAAGTTTTTTTAAAAATCTGAATAAAATTTTCAAGACAATTTACATTTAGTGTAATAATTGACTGATATGACTTGTTTAAATCTACCATTTTGCTGTTTTCTATTCGTTCCATCAGTGTTTTGTTCCTTTTCCCCTTATTTCCTGCATTCTTTTAGACTGAGTATTTCTTAGGATTCCATTCTATCTCCACTATCAGTTTATTAGCTATACTTCTGCTTAATTTTTCTAGTGGTTGCTCTAGGCTTTCCATCACACATCTTTTAACTTATCAGTCTGCCTTCCACTTGAAGTATACCCTTCATGTATAGCGTAAGAACCTTACAACGGTTCTTATACCCTCCCTCTCCCTTCTACTCTGTGCTGTTGTCATACATTTTATTCCTACAGTGTTGTAAAATCTATTATTTTTGCTTTAAACAACTATCTTTTTAAACTACTATTTAATTATTTAATTCACAATGTTGTGCAACCATCACCATTAATTCCAGAACATTTCCACTGCCCCAAAAAGAAACCCTGTACTTGTTAGCAGTCACTCTTAATGCAATTGTCTTTTAAGGAGATTAAAAAATAAGTATAAATGTCTTATTTTTACTCCCACATTTACCATTTCCAGCACTTTCCAATCCTTTGTGAAGATCCAAATTTCCATTTTAAATCATTTTCCTTCTGCCTAAACAACTTCAACATTTCTTGTGCAGATCTGCTGGCAACAAGTTCTGTCAGCAATTGTTTGAAGCCTTTATTTCGCCCTCATTTCTGAAAGGTCTTTTCCTAGGTAAAGAATCGCAGGCCTTTTTTGAAAGCACTTTAAAGATGTCTCTCCATTTGTCTTTTGATTTGTTAAATTTCTGATAAGAAGTCTGCTGTCATTCTTACCTTTCTCATAAGTACATACTGGGTACTTCTTATCTGCTTGCTTCCAAGATTCTCTTTATTACTGATTGTCAGCAATTTGATTATGATGTGCCTTCAAGTAGTTTCCTTTATGTTTATTTTCCTTGTGATGTGTTGAGCTTCTTAAATCTGTGGGCTTATAGTTTTCATCAAATTTGGAAATTTTCTGGTCATTATCTTTAAAAATCCTTTTTCTGTTCTCCCCTTTCCCTCTTTTCTGGGGCTCCAATTAAATGTATGTTAGACTGTTTTTGTCTCTATGGTTCCTGTTTTAGTCATTGATACTCTATTAATTTTTCCATTTTTCTTTCTATTCTCATTTTGGATAGTTTCCATTGCTATGTTTTCAAGTTCACTGATCTGCAATGCTTCATCTGCTGTTAATCCCATCAGTGTATTTTTCATTTCATTCCCAACTCTAGATATTCTATTTGCGTCTTTTTTTATATCTTCCACTTCTGTCCCCATTATGTTAACCGTTTCCTCTACTTTCTTGAACACAGAGAACATATTTATAATTGCTGTTTTGATGTCTTTGTCTGTTAACTCCATCATCTGTCATTTCTGGATCTATTTCTATTGATCCATTAATTTTTCTCCTGATTATAAGTCACATCGTTCTGGTTCTTTGCATGCATGCCTGATAATTTCTGAATGAATGCCAAACATTGTAAGTTTTGTTTTGGGTGCTGGATTTTGCTGTATTCCTTTAAATAGTGCTGGACTTCTTTCTGACACACAGTTAGGTTTCTTGAAATCAGCTGGATCCTCCAACAATTGCTTTTATAATACAATGTGTTAGGGTGGGTCCAGAGCAGCCTTTAATTTAGGGCTAATTTAGTCTCATTAACAAGGTGACACCCTTTGGATGCCCTGTGTATACTCTGGCTAGCAGGAATACAGACTATTCTTAGCTCTTCAAGAATCATTTACCCTACTGATTTCCAGTAGGGTTCTTTTTCTGGCCTTAGGTGGTTTCCTCTCATGCATGTGTACATTAGTATTCAACCAGATTCGAGGAGACCCCTCTGCATTATATCTGGAGTTCTCTGCCCTACAAATTATAGCTGCCTTCTCCCGTCCCTAACTCCTGTCTGTCTTCTCAACTCACTAAGACCACCAGGCTCTATTAGGATTCCCCATCCCTGCTCTGCAGCCTAAAACCTACCTCCATATAATAAACTGGGCCAACCATAGAGCTTGGTTGGTTTATTTCCCATCTTTCATTGATCACAGTCCCATGTTACCTGTTATCTAATGTCTATAAACTGCCATTTCATATATTGTCTAGTTTTCCAGTTGCTTACTGTAGCAAGGTAAGTCTCGTCCTTGTTATTCCATTATTGCTGGACAGCATAAATACTGTGAATCAACTAAGAGTTTCTTAATTTCATATCTAAGAGCTTTGTCTTAGTCTTCATCCACCTCTACCTCTTTATAACGTAATATTTTTACTCCTTTTTTCTTAGAATGTACTCTACTCTTAGTTTGACATTAAACTCTCAATTCTCCTACCTCTCTGATTATGATTTCTTATTCCTAAAGCCTCAAAGTTCTAGGCAAGTTTAAGCAAAGCTTAGGCAAGTTTCCAAAATTCTGTTCTTGCCACATTTTTTCCTCCATCTGTGTAGGATCTCACCCTGTGTAATTTCAACAAGTCCCACAATTTCATTTGTGACCTCTTTTGCTGCTGACTCTCAACATAAGGACCACATGTGACTGGCCTTGGACTTCTTCATTCATGAATAGAATACAGAGGGGGAAAAAAGCAGAATACACAATGTAATCTCCACTACTTTTTTTTTCTTTTCCTTTTTTGAGACAGGGTCCTTGCTATATTGCCCAGGCTGATCCTATGACTGATCAACATGGGAATTTTGGCATGTTCCATTTCCAACCTGGGCCAGTTCACCCCTTCTTAGGTAACCTGGTGGTTCCCCTGCTCCCCGGAGGTTACCATATTGATGCTGAATTCAGTGCACTGTGAGTACACCCAATCCGCATAGTACACTACAGCCCAGAACTCCTAAGCTCAAGGTATCCTCCCACCTCAACCTTCCTAGTCATGGGGACTACAGGCACCTGCCACCGCATCTGGCTGAATTACATTTTAAAATGTGAGTTTATATGTGAACTTTTATATATATAAACCAGAGAATAAAACAGAAGTTAATTCGCTGAAAGTGTTAAGAATGATTATCTCTTTTATGAATAACATTTTCTTCTTTATGCTTTTCTGTATATTCAACACACAGACACACACACACAGAGTTTATAAATGAGAAGCTATTTTTTTAAGTCCCCATTTCTAGCACACAGCTCCAGCTGTTTTTGCCAAAATCTCAAATCAGTATTTTCAAAAGTGAGTCACATATCTTCCACCTAGAGCCTGCCTTTCTCCCTCTGTTCTAGAGTTAAGGAATACACAGTCTTCCCATAAACTTCAGAGTCATTTCAACTTGCTCCTCTGTTCCCACATCCACTCAAAAATCCTACTGGAAACAAGGAGTTTCAATTCATGGGAAACAATATTACTGCACAGGGCTCTAGAATAATGATCTCAAAGCTACAATGAAAAGCTAGCAGAATGAAAAACCTTCTTTTTTCCAGGTCAAAAATATGGGGAAAATCTAGAAAGAGAAAGCAAAGCACTTGGCATAGAGCCAGATTGTGTCTGGGGTGAACAGTAGATTTTGAGGAAAGGGCCAAAGTTGCGTAATAAGCCCAGGGGGGAAACTATCGAGCAGAGTCAAGAGGCTGGGGACTTGATGAATCTGCATTTTGGTTGGCACATATAGATGAAAAAAGGAGAAAAATGTAGTGAAATCAGGCTTTAAATGGTGCTTTGGCATAAAGTTGTTTTGCCACCAAAATTGGTATTTAATATTGGTTGAACTGAATACACATCAGAGATCAACTTTTTACCATGTAATTAACCAGCTCTGAATAGGTCATGCCTTTTTAATGCTTTTAAAAATAGGTAATAAATGGACAAACTATAGAATTCCAAAGTCACAAAATAGTATGGACCTTGAAGAACATTGTGCTGAGTGAAATAAACTAGTCACAGGAAGCAAACACTGTATGATTCCACTTATATGAAGTATCTTGAGTAGTCAAAATCATAGAGACAAAAAAGTTCCACTCCTCAGAGACAGCCAGTGTTAATATATTCTTCTATCGTTCCAGATATATTCTATGTATACATGCTTGCATATTCATGCCTTCTAAAGTAAAACACACTCATGCACAAATAGTAGCATACTACATGTATTGTTTATGCACCTTGATCTTTTCATTTAATGTATCTTAGAGACTTTTCTAAATTAGTTCATATGGAATTGCCTTACTCCTTTAAAGAGCTGCTACTAATTCACTGTATGACTATACCATTAATTATTTTATCAGTTCCCTACCGATGGGTAATTAGGTTTTGCACAAACTTTTGTGATTACAAACACAGCAATGAATATCTTCATGCTATTTAACTCCCACATATACATGTATGTATTTGTATGTTATATGCCTACAATGGAATTGCTAAAACAAAGGGTATGTGGATTCATACAGGTGACTGTGTGTATGCACACTATTTTTATTTATATAAAAATTTTTACTGAAGTATAGCATACATTCAGAAAGTACATAAATCCTGTGTTTATAGCTTGATGAATTTTCTCAACGTAAACACACCTAAGTAACTAACACCCAGATTAAAAAAAACCCAGAATAGTATAAGCCCCTAAAAGCCCCTCGTGTCTCCCAACCAGTGAGCTCCCCAAAGGTAACATTACCCTGACTTCTAACAACATAATTTTGTCTGTTTTTGAACTTATATTTTTGTGTTTGGCTTTTTCACTCAATGTTATGTTTGTGAATCATATATGTTATTGTGTGAATTGTACTTTATTCATTCTTGTTGCTCTATAATATCCCATTGTATAAATACATCACAGGTTACCCACACTACTTACTGGAGGTATGTTCATTCTTAATTTTAATGGATATTATCAAACTGCTCGCTATAGAGTTTAGAATCCTACCACTAATATGTGGAAGTAGCTATTTTCCTACACCTTAGCCAACAGTTAATCAAACTTTTTGATCTTGGCCAATCTATTTTAAATGCTTTCAATATAGCTTCAATTTGCTTTTCTCTTATGATAACTGAAATTGAGGATCATTTCACATGTTTAGGAGCTACTTGTCTTTCCTTCGAACTGTCTTTGAATGTGCCCACTTGTCTAGAGTTGTTGGTCTTTTCCGTAATCAAGGGCTCCTGCTTTTTTAAGGAAATTAGCCCTTTGAACATGATGAGTGGCAAATATTTTTCCTAGTTTATCATTACAATTCCAATTTTGTTTATACTAGTTTTTGCCATGCATTGGTTGTCTGTTCTTATGCAAATTCATCAACTTTTTTCTTTATGGTTTCTGAGGTTTTGTAAAATTTAGAGCAAGTAGAACTCTCATATATCACTGGTGGGAGTATAAGCTCTTATCACTCTGGAAAACTGGCAATATATACCAAAACTAAACATATGTATATCCTATGACCCAACAGTTCCACTCAATTCCAACAGAAAATGAGTATTGATGTCCACCAAACATGTACAAGAATGTTCTTAGCAGTTTTATTCATTTTAGCCAAAAAATGGAAACAACCAAAATTTCTAGCAACAGTATAGATAAAATGTGGCATATTAACAAAACGTAATACTACACAACAAGAAAAAAACAACTGCAACATGCAACATAATGTTAAGTTACGACATACCTTAATGTTAAGCAAAACATAACAGACATAATGTTAAGCAAAAGAAGCTGGACACAAAAGAGGACCTACTAGATGATTGAGTTTATTTGAAGGTCAAAAATAGGCAAAACTAGTCTATGGATGATAGAGGTCAGAAAAGTGGTTACCTTTTGAGGAGGTGGGATTACCTGGGAGGAACATGAAGGAGAATTTTGGGTTGCCGGAAATAGTCTGTATTTTGATCTGGGTGGTGGCTACTTCTGCATATACACATATAAAAATTTATTGAGTTGGTCCCTGAAAATGTGTGTACTTTACTATCTGTGGATTGTATCTCGCTAAAAGTTTTTTTGAAAAAGTGAGGTAGCAAGCTAGCTTTCTTTTTTCCCAAATGGCTACTCAGTTGATCCAATACTATGTGCTGAAGAATTCACTGTATTCATTCTGACCACATATAACATTTCTATAAATGAGGCCACTTCAGTACTCTCAACTCTGTTCCTGTGATCTGGTGCTCTTAATTACTTTAGCTTTGATATAAACTTTAATATCTTATAGCACTAATTCCCCCTTTACAAGAACATTGATTTTCATAATTTTTATGAAAAATTTCACTTTTGTTCTTTCATATAAACTTTAGAATCAAATTTTGAAAAGCCTATGGAGATATTAATTGGGATTATATTGAATTTATAGATTATACTCCATTAAATTTAAGATACCTTCAATGTAGGATTTGCAATTATTTTACGCCAATTGAAAGAGCTCTTTTAGACTTAAACACTTTTATTAATATTTTTATATTACACATGAATTGTGCTTATAATGAAAGGAAAATAAGTAAAATAAATTGGGTAAGATGTTCTTAATTTCTTCATGATTACCACACAGCCAGAAGTGACTAGAACATGTCATTAATTTTAAGAAATATCTTAATTTTAGAAATCACAAAAGGTAAAAAAAAGTGTGTTTCTAACAATATGAAATACAGCAATTTAGAGGAGACACTGACATCTTTTCAATGTGAAGTTATCCATTCAGGAACAGTTTATGTTTCAGCATTTATTCAATTCTTTATGTCCTGCAGTAAAGTTCTGCAGTATTTTTCAGAAATATCCTCAATTTTCTTTGTTAGTTCTTAAGTTTATTTCTAAGTAGACTTCATTCCTTCAAAAATTCTGTTAGAAAAATGTGCAAAATCTCTATATCAAAAACTATGTAACAATATTGAGAAAAAAATTAAAGACCAAAACATAGATAATGTTCATAAATTGGAAGATTCAGCAGCATAAAAGATTTCAATTATCTCCAAATTCAATGCAATCCAATCAAAATCCTAACAGGTATTCTTGTGGAACCTGATTCTAAAATATATATGGAAATGCAAGGGGCCACATTTAACTAAGACTTATTATCCACTGGATATCAAGACTTACAAAACTAAAATAGTGATTCTCTAACATTTTAGTCTTGCATTACTACAAACTATTGAGACTCTAAACAGCCTTAGTTTATGGTTATAGCTATTATATTAAACATTTATCACATTAGAAATTAAAACATAAAAATTTTAAATATTTATTCATTCATTTAAAAATATTAAGAAATCCATAACACACTAACATGAATAACATTTTTTAACGAAAAATAACTGTTTTCCAAAACAAAAAAAATTTAGCAAGAAGAGTGGCACTGTTTTATGATACATCTTATAAATCTTGTTAAGTCTGGCTTATAGGAGACAGCTGGATTCTCTTATCTCCTTCTGCATTCAATCTGTTGCAATGTCACATGACATACAGCCACTGGAAAACCCTATTACACACTTGTGAGAGCATGAAAGTAAGGCAAATAACATCTTAGTGTTACTATGAAAATAGTTTTAACCTGGCTGACCATCTCAAAAGGTCTCAGGAACCCCATGTAGTCCCTGGACCACACTTTGAGAACTGCTGAAATGGAGTACTTAAGACAATGAGACACTGGCACAAGGACAGACAAACAGAAGAACGGAATAGGAGAGCCCAGACAAATTCTTTTTTTTTTTTTTTTTTTTTTGAGACAGGGTCTTGGTCTGTTGTCCCAGGCTAGAGTGCAGTAGTGTCATCATAGCTCAAAGCAACCTCAAACTCCTGGGCTCAAGCAATCTCCTGCCTCAGCCTTCTGAGTAGCTGAGAGTACAGGCTTGTGCCACCACACCCCAGCTAATTTTTCTATTTTCTGCAGAGACGGGGTCTCGCTCTTGCTCAGGCTGGTCTCGAACTCCTGGCCTCAAGCAATTCTCCTGCCTTGGCTTCCCAAAGTGCTAGGATTACAGGTGTGATCCACTGCACCCAGCCGGACAAATTCTTGTATACACAATCACCTGATTTATGACAAGGTGGCTCTACAGAGCAGGAGGGCATGGCTTCTTCAATAAATAGTACCACAATAATCATCATCATCATCAGACAGTCATACAGGGAAAAAAATTGAACACACACAAAAAAATTCCATACAGATTGTTGATCTAAATGTGAAAGGCAAAACAGTAACAGAAAATAATATAGAATATCTTCACACCAGGATACAAAAATCCCTAATTACAAAGGAAAAGACTGATACATTTAACTACATTAAAATTAAGAATTTCTGTTAATCCAAAGATACCTTTAAGAGAATAAAAAGAAAAGGCAAGCTAAAGAGTAGAAGATACCCGCAATACAGATATCGGGGGAGGGAGGAATATATGTATGCATGCATGTATGCATATCCTACAACCAATAACAAAGACAGAACACCCAGCAGAAAAACAGGCAAAAGATTTTAATGAGCCTTTCAAAGAGAAGATATCCAAACGGCCAAAAAAAAAAAAAAAAAGAAACGCTGCTCAACCTCATTAGTAATCAGAGAAATGCAAATTAAAACCAAAGAGGAGTGTTAATTAGTACAACCACTTTGGGAAACTGTTCTGTAGTTTCTAATAAAGTTAAACATTCATCTACCCTATGACCCAGAAATCCACTCCTAGAGATATATACCCAAGAAAAATGAGTATATATGAGAAAGTTCATAGCAGCTTAATTCACAATAGCCAAAACCTAGAAACAACAATAAGGAAATGAATAAATAAATTGTAATATAATCATACAACAGAACTCAGCAATAAAAAAAAGAATAACTGATACAACCAACAACTTGGACGAACTGCAAAGAACACGATGCTGGGCAAAAGAAGCCAGGCACAAAAGAGTACCCATTGTCTGAGCCCATTCATATTAAGCTCAAAAATAAGCTGAAAGAATTTATAGTGGTAGAAGTCAAAACGGTTTGGTCAGAATTGCAGCTTCTGACTGGAAAAGAACATGAGAGAACTTTCTGGGGTAATTGAAATGTTCTCTATCTTCACCTGGGTAGTGGCTACATAGTTACATGTATATGTTAATATAAAATATTCTTCAGGTACACTTTTAAGATTTTTGCATTTTATTGTGTATGAAATATACCTCAGTTACACACAAAAACTCATTATGTGTATACCAGAATGGTTAATAAAATTTAACAGATTGACAATTCTAAGGCTTGGCAAAGAGGTGGATAAACAGGAATTCTCATAGATTGTTGGTAGGAATCTAAACTAGTGCAACCACTTTGGAAAACAGTCTGGCATTATCAACTAAAATTGAAGATACACAAAAACGTTCACAGCAGCAGTATTCATAATTGCTGCAAACTGGAAACAATGTAAATGTCCATGAAAAAGAGAATGAATAAATCAATTGTGATATATTCATATAATAGAACATTATTCAGCAATGACTAATGAACAAACTACAGCTCCAAAAAACATGAAAGAATTTCACAAAATAACACTAAGTGAAAGCAGCTAAGTAAAGAAAAACAATTATAAATGCTTTCATTTATACAAAGTTCAAATAGCAGGCAAAACTAAACTACCAGGTTTGGATGCAATCTTAGCTAGAAAATAATAAAGTGATTATCATAAAAGTCAGGACAGAGGTTATTTTTGAGAAGGAGGAAGGATATAGTTGATTAGGAGTGAGTTTAAGGACGGCTTTAGCTCTATTTAAAGACCTGAAATGTCAGTTACCAGGGTTATGTTTTGTGATTATTACAACAAAAAAAAGATAGATAACTCAATAATTTTTCCGTACGTATGTTACAGTTCACAAAATTTGTTGGGGGAAAGGAAGAAGGAGAAAGAATCATGGATAAGTCCCAGGTTTCCGACTTGTACAATCACTTGGGTGGTGATGCCTTTCATTGAGATAGCAAACATTATCTTCAGAAGAAGAGTATGAATTAAATCTTGGATATATTGAATTTAAAGTACTTCTGAGACATCTAAGTAGAGATGTCCAGTAGGCAATTAGATATGCAGATTAAGTACTCAAAGGAGAGGTCAGGGGTGGAGATAAAAATTTGGATTCATCCATGAGTGAAGCCATGGACAATGGATGTTACTGTTTAGGGAAAAAAGAATAACAGGAGGGCCTTAAGGAACATCACCTTTTAACGGCCAGACATAGGAGAATAAGCCAGCAAAGAAAACTAAGAAAGGATCAAGTGGTAAGAGGACATGAAGAACATGTCATGAACCATTAAGCAAGAGAAGAGAACATCTCATGAGTAATAAACCACTCGCTGCGGGTTGATATATAGTTAGGGAGGAGATGGATTATGTGTAATACTTAGCAAGCCAGTTTTTACTCCACCTCTTTCTGGTTGACTTGAGACAAGCAACGACCCAGGAGAAAACCAAAGATTGAGAATAGCTGAAAGTTTTTACATGTTGTCTTTTCAGGTGAGGAATGAAGGCCTAGCTCTTCTTTCTCCCTGACCCTCAGGAAGGCAGAGGGCAAATTTGAGAGCACTGACTGGGTCTGTGTGCTACTGGGTAGAATCACTATTAAAAGGTCAGCATACAGGCGCAGGCTCACTTTTCTGCTTCTTCCATGTGACATAGTGATATAAGAAGGTTCAGTCACCTCTCCCTGCTTCTCTTCCTGAAGGGACAGCCAGGACTAAACCTATTACTTGGGCAGAAAAGGCCCGGGGCGGGTGGCCAAGGCCACATCAGCAGTCAGCCAGGGCAAATGGGCTCTCTCTGGTTACATGATCCTGGGCAACTGACGGAAAGGAGTTAAGTCAGGCTTTGCTCACCACAAGGGAAGATCTAGGTGTGTTTGAGAATTGGGAAGATGGAGGCGGTTCATCTCATGGCCTGTTTTCGTTTGAAACAATTTAAGCTTAACTAGATTCCAAAAAACAGCATTTCCACATGAACCAGGTGGGCTCATCAAGCCTTTTGTCCTGGAGTTTGGTGCCCAAGGCCTAGTTAAGAACAAAATGTCAAGTACTCTCGTTTTCCATTTGTCAGCACAAATATTTAATACAAATCTCTCCTTCACGGACCCTACAAACGTGAAAATAGTGGCTATAGATTGGAAAGAATTTTGATATTCCTGGGATCCCTGACCAGAATACCACCATAAAATTATCCTAATTTCTCAACTTCTAGCACCACATAAACTGCATACCCAAATACACACACACACACACACACACACACACACACACAGAGGCTTACCTACCTCTCAGAAAACTGCACAGATTCAACAAGAAAGAATAAATTTTTTTTTAAGCTAGTCAAGTGTGGTTGTGGGGGGAGACAATAGAAAGAATAAATATTAATGTGTTCCTTAATGACTGGTGAATAATAATAAAATGGTAACTAAAACAAAAACAAGCAATCATTTAAAAACCCATTATCCCTCCCCCTAAAATATTTAAATATTTAAATGATAAACCATAAACTTGCCAAGGCACAGCAAATTAGTACAATCCTTTGGAAGGGAAATCTGGCAACACATATTAGGAAATGATCCTGTTATTTGTTGCTTTTTTTAATAACAGGAAAAAACAGAAAATAACAAAGGCTTAGTTTTGTAAATCGTGGTACACTCTTACAATGAAAACTGTGCAAACACTTCAAAAATTAGACACGTGTGTGAGTATTAACTTTGAAGGAGAACCAAGGTATTTACAAACTACTAAATTTAATAATAGCTAATATTTGTCAAACATCTATTTACTAGGACTGTGCTGACTGCTTGTACACCTGCTATTTAACTTCATAATAACCCTACAAGGTAGGTGTCACATTAATCTCATTTAACAAATAAAACTAAGCAGAAACTTAAGTAATTTGTCCAGTGTCACAGAGGTAGGACACGGCAGACTTGGGATTTAAAACCATGAAACCTTGATTTTAGAACCTAAACGTCTACTCACTATGCCAGTGTTCATAAAGTATAGTACATGTACTTTTGAAATAGTTATGTATTTATTTAATATACATTTAAAAAAATAACTGGCACATCGATGTATGAGTTCACAGCTCTTACTGCTAAGGGTTTTGGGTTTCTTCAGTAGATTTTAAGAAAATTGTTACAAATTAATAGTACAGATGATACAAACATATGGTGGAGGCGCTATGATGCCTGAAAGTTTGGAAAACAATGTTCTCACCTTCAGAGAAGGTACTTTCTTCTTTACACGCTGCAATAATGTATGAATTTTTCACAACAATTATGTATTACCTAGAAGACTTTTTTCAAAGAAATAAAACTCCTCCTAGAACATTTTTTAAATAAAACAAGAGTAATAACACTGTATTAACAATAGTAAGTTTTGCTATCAACTTGATTAAGTCCTTAATCATTAAATGACAGTGAGCAAAAGTGATCAGATACTATCAATTTTAACAAGAGCCTGAGTGTGTGTGTGTATATATATTTTATATATATCTTATATATGTATATACACACACACACACACACACACACACACCATATACCACGATAAAGTCTCTTTAGACCCCAAATTAAAAGAGAACAGAGAATTGAAAAGGGGATAGATTAGCAGGGCCAGTGGTGCAGTAGATAACATGTCTGACTACAGATCAGAAGATTCCAGGTTCGAAAAGGGGATAGATTATATGAGGTTTCCCCCAACTAATGTACTCTAATACTATTCTTTTTAATACATTTGTTTTAGAACCAAAAAAACCAAACCACAATGGGCACCTAGGTTAAAATGGTATCAGATAAACAATTCCAGAATAAACAGACACAATTAATGTTCCTTGACAGAAAGATTTGTTAGTGAAGGTTGACTCTTTCCCAAATTCATCTATAAATTCAGTGCAATTTTAATCAAAATCTCAATGGGTTTTTTAAGAACACATCAAAATAATTCTAAAATTCACCTGAAACAGTAAATGCATGAGAATAGCTAAGAAAAATTTGAAAATGAGCATATTTGCTGTATCAGATATCTAACTTGCTATATAAAGCCATAGGGGTGGGGGTGGGGGTTGTAATAGAATAAACACAGACAGACATATCACTGGAACAGAACTGAGACTCCAGAAAGAGGCCTATGTATACAGGAAAGTCTTGTGGCATTTTAAATATGAAAAAGTCAATAAATGGAGTTAGGCAAAATCCTATCCATTTAAGAAAAAGTAAGTTAGATCCCTATGTCACACTAGACACAAAAGGAAATTCCACACAAACTAAAAGAGCTAAATGTAAAAAAAAAATTTCAAACAAAATATGTAAGAATTTTTTTAAACTAACCTGGGGATGGTAGAAATTTTGCTAAACAAGATTAAAGAAAAAGCTACAAAGAAGTGAAGGATCTGACCACATACAAAGTTAAAACTTCCATATGAATAAACAAAATTAAAAGACAACAAACTAGGAGAAAATACTTGTACTACATATAACAAAGGATTAACTACTGTGATATCTAAAGAATCCTGCCAAGCAATAAGAAAAAAAAGTAACCCAGAAGGGGAAAAAAATGGGCAAAGATACGAACAGGCAATATCCAGAAGAAATACAAATGTCTGTACAACAATTATGTTATAGATTCATCTAACACCTAACAAACTACACTGTAGAGTATTAAAGATTTAATTTTTTTCAAAACTAAAAGAAATTATAAATATACATTTGTCTAATATCAGAATGGGAAATGCCCTTCTAAACTTAAAACCTATATTAAAAAAATTACAAAGAAAAATAATTAAAATTTTTGTATACTTAAAAAAAACTTTGTACTACAAAAAATTAACAAAACAACTAAAATGGTAAAAATATTAACAACAAATATAATATCCTTTAAATACATAAAGTTTTGTCTAAATCAATGTGAAAAATTCTAAGACCTATACAGGCAAGACTCAAGAGAAAAAAATGCAAATAGTTAACAAAAATGTGAAAACCATTAAACCTTGCTGATACTTGGGGGGAAATGCAAATCAAAACAATGAGATGCCAATTTTATATGAAATTGGCAAAGATTTAAAAAATGAGAATGCCCAATATTGGCAAGGGTATAGGGCACCTGACATTCTCTTACATTACTGATAGAATTTTTAATGACATGGGAAAATAGTTGTAATAAATGAGGAAAAAAACATATAAAATATATAAAATGTGATCTCAACCATGTTCTAAAATAATAATAACTAAGTTTTATGAGCACACCGTTGTGCCAGGCACTAAGACTATTTACATGTACTTGTGCACTTCGTATTCACAATGAGTTAACACTATTATTACCCTCATTTTATGTCTCGGTTTCCTCAACTCCCTTAAGGAAACTGAGACAATAGAGATCAAGTGATGGAGCCAAGATTGCAACCCACATTGATTCTAGAGTCTGTGATCTTAACTATTACCACAATGTACAGAAACTAATGTCTTCTTTTTTTTTTTTTTGAGACAGGGTCTCACTCTGTCGCTCAGGCTGGAGTGCAGTGGCCTCATCATAGCTCACTGCAGCCTCAAACTCCTGGGCTCACACAATCCTCCCGTCTCAGCCACCTGAGTAGATTGAACTACAGGTGTACACTACTACACCAGGCTAATTTTTCTACTTTTTGTAGAGGCGAGGTCTTGCTCTTGCTCAGGCTGGTCTTAAACTCCAGGTCTCAAGTAGTCCTCGCACCTCAGCCTCCCTAAGTGCTAGGAGTACAGGCGCCTGAGCAACCGCGCTGGCCTAGAAATCAAACTCTTTTAAAGTGGAGTTGAGTACACCATTCACTTTAATTCCTTATTTTGTAATGGATTTTCCACTATTTTACTTCTCAAATAGAATGATTTTTTAAACAAAAAAAGGATCAATAATCACAAGACGGCAACAATAGTGTCCCTGAAATTCCCCTAGAGATATTAATAAGAAAAGAAACGCTATAAATCAATCCAATAGCTTTAAATTTTTTTAATAAAATAAATTTTTTCTAAATGAAATTTTATGTGGATCCACAATATGAGAAATGGATTAAAGAAATATTTATCCTATCAGTGTATTTTAAAGCTCAAATTTATAACATTTATGATAAGAACAATAAATCTGATGAACACAAACTTTAAATTATGGATGACTGGGGCAGTCTCATGTCAAGTTTATTTTGTTTTGATTGTATAGTATCAAGAAAAACCTGATTCAGAGATGAGCAGATGCAAATGGCAAGAATTTTTTAATGTGAATCATTTTGTTTTTTAAAACAGAACATTAATGCTATCTAAGGATTTAATTACACCTATCCAGAAGTCTAAGAAGAACATTTCCAAATTAATTCTATAATTATATTAAGGAATGTGGTATTAAGGAATACTTGGTAATCACAAATATTTTGGTAAAAAATAAAAATCTTAAAATGTATACTAATCATGACATCAAGACATCATGCATAAGGCAGTCAGTCACATGTTATTACATAATGTAATGAGAGCTCTATAGTACTGAATTTGCTTATATAATTTTCCATGAACAAACAAGCACTGGCCTAAATTTGTATAATACCAATATAAGTCCTATTAGTCAATAGCATTTTTAAAAAGTCAAGTATATGCACAAACTCACTGAGAAACTCTATTCCGAGGATTGTTATCCTGGGTATTGGCATTATGGATAATTTAAATTTTCTTCCTTTTACTTATTTTTCCCCAAATACTCTAAATGCATTGCATCTTTTGCTTTTTCAAAATTCTTTGTTCTAAAATTATAAATAATTATAAACCACAGGAATTTGCAAATAAAAATGAACAAGGAGGTCTCAAGCACCCTTCACCCAACCTCTTCCAATGATAAAACTTGTATAACTCTAGCGCACTATTACAATCAGTAAATTGAAATCAGTACAATCCAGACTTTATTCAGATTTCACCAGTATTATATGCTCTGTGTGTGTGTGTAGTTCTATGCAATTTTATCATATTTGTAACCACAACTGATATAGAACTGTTCCATCCCCCAAAGGCTCCCTCATGCTACCTCTTTATAAACACACCACCCCTCCCCTCCCATTCCTAACTCCTAGCAACCACTAATCTGTTCTCCATCTCTACAGTTTTGTTATTTCAATAATGTTATATAAATGCAATCATACAGTATGTAACCTTTTAGGACTGGCATGTTTTTTTCCACTCAGCATGAACTTCCCTGAGATAACCTGGCAATACAAATTAGTGGTCTCTAATATGTTATTAGGTTATTAATAAAATTTAGCATGACATATATTTGAGTGTATATAAATGTTTACAGTATTTTAACATTTAAAATGTTAAAATGTGAAGCAAATGTGTATAAAATCCCTGTTTCACTGACATAGAACAAGGATTCTTAGGAACAAATTTTGAAAACTGGTAATCTAATACAAGTCTAATACAATCTAGCACAGGTTGAGTATCCCTTGCTTAGACTGAAACTGGAGATTCAAACTTTTCCCCTCTTCCCTACCCCCAGGTGCCTAGGTCCACTTTATCTTTCTTCCCTAGGCTAACCTGGTTAAGTCTTCCAGATAGCTCACCCCACAGCCTACCTGTTAACTCACTGGGTGTGACAAATGCCAGGTCTTCACAGGTTTAGGCTTAGAAGACAAAGACTCCAGGAATTTACTTCTTGAATACCATGCCTTCATAGTCACGTTCTTGCTCTTCAAAAAGTTTGTTCTAAACAAGTGAAAGCTATGATACAAACTCTAGACATTTTTGTCATACAGATGTAAAAAATGGCACTACTGTTTGCATAATATTTTTTTTAATTTGGCTTATATGGGTACCACTATATCAATATTAGATCTAAATGGAATTTAAAGTAGCAGTAAAGAGCTTGGACTCTTGAGCCAGATTGCCTAGACCAGAACCAGTCCTCTGCCCCTGTGCTATCTGGATCTAATTTCATTTACATTCTGTGCGTCTCAGTTTTCTCATCTGTAAAATGGTTGTAAAAGTTACCTACCTCATGGGACTGTTATGAGAAATTAATAATATGTAAAGCATTTAGAATATTGCCTAGCATATAGTAAGCATTATCTGTAAGTATTAACATTTATCTCTAACGCAGGGCAGTCCAGATTCACATCTTTGCGGTATCTGTCTATTACTCTTGTACTCTGACTTCATGTTGCTTCTGAAATTTCTATACTAAGAAGCAATGGTAACATAAATTCATCTTGGTTAGTCAAAACTACTAGAACAGATTTTCTTTTACACACTGGCAGTTATTAACATTTCATTAAATACAAATACAAGCATTTAAAGTATGGTGGTGATGGAAAGAACGCTAAGCAAAAAACAGGATACAGATCAGAATATATATACCATAGTGTTATAAAAAATGGGACAATAATATGGTCATATTTATGCTTGTATATGCATCAAATGGCTCTGGAAAGTTTTGTGACTGCTTATGGAGAGGGACAACTATATGTCTAGGGCAGACTTTTCATACGATGAAAAGTTTTATCTTTCAAAACTGAAGCAGCGAATGCATTACCTAATCAAGAATTTAATTTTTAAAATGGGGGTGGGGGGAGGACTAAACAAGTACTCTGGAAGACAGGCTTCTAGTCTCAATTCTAGATAGTAGCTTCTAGGCTACTATCTGTGTCATCTTGGGCAAGTCACTTAACCTCTGAGTCTCAGATGGACAAAGCAAGGAGCAGTAAAAATTTCTAGCTTCCATCCTAATTCTAAAAATGTATTATCTCAATGGGGGGTAGTAAATAGACAGCACTTTTTTTAAGATATGGGAAAGGTACTATAAAGGTACTTGGTAAAATAAGGAAACTTTTGGTGGACTTAATGGTTTTCAAATACAGTTGACCCTCAAACAACATGGGTTTGAACTGTGTGGGTCCACTTACACATACATCTTTTTCAACCAAACGAAGATTGAAAATACAGTAGTTTTGAGATACAAAGCCTGCATGTATAGAGACCCAACTTTTTGTATGTGCAGGTTCCCCAGGGCCGATGGTGGGCCTTGAGTATGCAACATAAGTGGGTCCTCTAACCAATACTCCACAAATACCAAGGAACAACTATACTATTTTTACAGTTTTAAGAACTACAGAATCGTCAGGCCTATTAACCTTTCAAGATCATTTGTACTATTCTTACATATACACCCTTCTTAGAGGGGGTCTAATATATAGGAAATACCAATAAATATCCTGCATATATTTTTGTTTCTCTTGTACTACTTCTGAAATTGTTTTAAGTGGACTTTAAGTCTTTATGCTATGCCACAGAGTAAGCAATAAAGTACACTAAAACAACATTTAAATACATAAAGGACTATACCTAAGACAAGAAACTTATTATACTTAAAGGCATTTATTAATATTACCAACACTGCAAAAAAAAAAATAGCACCTCCAATC
This sequence comes from Daubentonia madagascariensis, assembly GCA_023783475.1. NCBI lineage: Eukaryota > Metazoa > Chordata > Mammalia > Primates > Daubentoniidae > Daubentonia > Daubentonia madagascariensis. The sequence continues at coordinate 9,082,555 of JAKFHU010002004.1, read as the reverse complement.
AAGATAACAGCTATAACTGAGTACTACCTTATTTCAAGTACATACATGTATCATCTTTAATCGTAACATTCATCTGGCAAAGTAGGTTTTAATATCCCTATTTAACATAAGAAGAAACTGAGGCTTCATGAAGATAAGTGACTAGCTTGAGGCCACAAGTCTAAGACATGGCAGAGCCAGGAGTCCACCCAGATTCATTGGATTTGACCTCAGTGTGGCAAACCAAAGGGGCAGAGTTGCTTACTTAATGTTGACTGGTAGGCTGGTACAGGCTTGCAGCAGAGTTTTCACCAGTTTATGTAAAAATGGGGAAAAATAAGGAAACTTTTCAATAAAGTTAAATGATCTTTTATTCTGAGATACTGTTCTTTCAAATTGAATGAAAATATCCTTTTGTTAAATGAAATGATGATGACGGTAGTGGTGTGAGTTATTGCTGCTGTTTTTATTGGTTATGCTTGGTAGAATAAAGAAACCACAATTCTGCTGCAGTTTCCTAATGGGGGGGGAGATATTTCTTTTAGAAATCCAAAAGTCTGAAACTATTCCTTTACATAATTATGCCTTCGAAAACACTGGAGGACTTTACACACAGACACACATGCCCCTCAAGATTCTCTCATTAATCCCTACCTTATTCTATCTGGATCATGATATCTAAGGATTGAGAAATGAGAATAAAGTGAGTTTAAGCAATCCAAAATCACGGGTGAAAACTGGATCCTGGAAGAGAACTTCCCTCAGGATCTTTGTCATCTGTTAACTTTTCTTCAATTCTATTAACTAGAGCCTGGGCTCAAACTTTCTTTTCTTCAGAGTCACATCTTTGAATACTATTGCTACATGGCAGTCAATACTCAAAGGAACTAACTTGAGGTATCCAATAATGAGCTTTCATTTAAAGTCTTTTTCACCTTGACTAAATAAAAACTTTTAATGATGTTTATTCTACCCACTTCCAAAACAAAGTGAGTCTATAAATCAGACTCAGGCCACTTTAATTTCCAAATTTCCACACCTCAATTAAAAAAAAAAAAATATATATATATATATGATTTTGCAAGTAGTTTATAAACAGGCTGATCAAACTGGATAAACTTCTTGAAATAATGTCATTGTATGTATGGTAAATACGTTATTTACTTCTCTTATTAGAGTATCTTATTCTTACCTATCGTCCTTTAGCAGACATCAAAGTTAAAATATTTTATGTACAGAGCTACACAATTAAACATCAGTTTCAGTCACATATTAAATTCACCTTTAAAACTATAAAGATAACCAGTTATTTTTAGTCTTACATATACTTACATATACTTTTGATATACTACTTGTTTGTTTTGTGGTGCTTTATTGAAAAGGAAAAAAACCACAAAAACATGGCTCTTGCAAGATACGTAACTATGAGAAATATTCACAGTTTAAACTTATTAGTGGTTCAAAAACACTACTTTTAAAGGAAAAGTCAATTTTAAGAACTTAAACATACAGTATTCTTTCCACATCCAAATGTTAAAAGGGCGAGTGGCACCCCCTTCTCTTTCTTTGGGATGCTATGCCGTCTCCCTGCTCTTCCCCTCTTCCCTCTCTTTCCTCTCTCTCTCCTTCTAAAAAGATAATATAAACTTTTTTACTTTTATATTTTAAAAAATCCAAATGTTCAAAGGTCCATTAAATTTATTACAGGCTACACGATGTTTCAAAAAAAATCTAAAATTGGTAATAATTCTGTCTAAATTCCCTATTAAACTAACATCAAATGTTTTTAGTTCTTTTTTGTTTTTAAAATACTTGAAACATGCTACTGCATAATCTTTTCATTAGGTATTGATTCATTCAACTAACTTTGGGTGCAAGGTACTTTTAAGTTTAAAAGTCCTTTCCAAAAGTGGAAAATAACAGAAAAATGTTTGCATAAAATATACTCAGTGGTCATCAAAGGGTATGTGAGAGTCTAATAAGCCTATTAATTTGGTTCAAAATGACCAACAACAAACATATGCTTTTTGTCACATCAGTGTATTTTCCACTGTAAACTGATACCTACATTTTAAATGCATTTACAAATATGTGTAATGCAGCCATAATGACAATTATTTCCCCTCTAAAAAGCTACAGGATTTTGGTTCAAGAGCAAATGAGATAGAGTACCTGGTCCATGAAAAAGGCTAAGCGGAAAAGACTGGCATCCTGAAGTTTGTAAACAGTAACAAGACAAACTCCAACGCTAGCTTGTTCATGTAATCAACAATATGTGGGTTAAAATAAACTAGTGAGCTATATATACATTTCTGTCTACCTACCAATTTACCGATCAACACGAGGAGAAATTGCTCAAATGTGACTGCTAACAAACATCAAACTATTAGGCACAGCCTCTATTAAAATTGCAACCTATCAATTTTGAAATCATTTCTTTGACTTTTTCTATATTTCTTAATGATTCCTCCAATAAAAAAACAGCAGCCACTTCTAAAATGTAAAATACCCTTTTTTTCAGAGTAACTTGCCTAGGAAAATTTAATGCACTAAAATAAATTGTAATAGACAAATCAATGACAACATCTTAAAAAAACTAAAATGATCAGTAAAAACAAACAAATCGCTCCAGTTTAGCAAAGTGTGTATTTTTAATCTTTTGTGGGTATCCCATTATACTAAAACAACGTTGAAAAGTCAACCTTATGCCTGTAACACCATCACTACACATAACGTACTCATCTCTTACTCCATTTAAGCTTAAACTAGACCCAAACTCAGATTATTTCCCCCTTCCGGGCACACAGAAATATCCGAGGGGGAATCCAAGAAATCAGATATGTTAAGTGCCAGTATCTTCTTCCAGAGTAGGGTCAAATTCATGTTTGCCCTCAAATGTCACCGTCTCAAGAAGTCTGCAAATTCTTACTAGCGCTACAGAGTACAAAGAGGCCTGACCACGGAAACACCTGTCCTAGCACCAGGAAGACAGTGGGAAATGCAACCCCCCTGAGCCCACGCCGGCCGCACAAACCCGGGCTGCAGCGATCGGGGGACAAGACGTGGACACTGGCCTCACGGATCCTTCTGACAGGGTCCCACACCCCGGACCCGCCTCCCACGGCAAAAACCAGAAAACCTGTCAAGCCGGCCGGACCCACCCTCCGCAAACCCCTACCACTCCACCCCAGCCCGGCCCCAGCCTGCCCAACTGCTCCCGGTCCGCTCCGGCCTCCCGGCTGCACTGTGCCACCTCATCCCTCCTCGGTGGCCGCGCGGCCCCGCCACCTCCGCCCAGCGGCCTGGGCTTGGGCCGCCCCTCGGGCAGGAGCACCGGCCGCCGCCCCCCGCCCGGGCCCCGACCCCGTCGGTCCCTCCGCGGTCCGCTCCCCGCCGCCCCCCAGGCCCGAGCTCCCGCCGCGCACTCCCCACCCCCAGCCTCCGCCCTCGCCCCGCTCGGCCGCTCCCGGCCCACTCCTCCCAGCCCGGCTACCTGGAGGCAAGGGCGGCGGAGCACTTCACCCACGGCCCCAGGTCGCAGAGGGCCCGGTGCTCGGGGTCCCGCTCCTTCTCCCGCTCCACGTGGTAGGCGTAGATGGAGAGCAGGATCCCGGCGGCGCACACTGCATACCGGGCCACCCGCTCCCACCGCGGCACCGACACTCTCAGCAGGACGGGCGCCGCCATCTTCCCCCCTCCGCCGCCGCCGCCGCCGCCGCCGCCGCCTCCCTCCGCCTCCACCTCAGCCGCCGCCGCCCGTCGGGGCCCGACCCAGCCGCTGCCGCCGCCGCCGCCGCCTCCGCCGCCGCTGCCACAGCCGCCGCCGCCGCCGCGCCCCATTGGCTCGGTCGCCTCCTCCGGGCCCCGCCCCCACAGGCGCGCGGCCCAACCGCCCCGAAAGGAGTGAGCCGGCAGGGCGGGGAAGGCGCGCGCGGGCGCGCAGGGAGGAGGCGGAGCGCGCAACCGCCGGGGAGGCCCGACCGCTGGCGGAGGCGGAGGCGGCGCGGCGCGCGCGGCGGGAGGGGCCGAGGGGCGGGGCGGGGCCAGAGGGAGGGAGGGGCGGAGCCAGAGGGGTAAGGGCCAGGTAGTTGGGGGGGCCTTCGGGGGAGCGGTGAAAAGAATAAATTTCGAAGATACCACTGTGGGTTACTAGGCAAACCCTTAGCCCCTCCCCCTGGGGGATGGCAATCAATTGTCGTTATCACTTGATATTTCTGACCCAATCCCCGAGCTCCCGAGCCACGTTCCTATGACCTGATCTTTCCCACCACCACCTCCAGGCGCCTTGTGTTCAACATGTGCAAAACTTTTTTTTAATATGCAAAATCATTTTTTAAATAAAAAACTTTTTAAAAAATGATTTATGAATGCCTTGCTTCACTGTAAGCTGAATTTGAGTTGGCTTACCATAATTCATATAATACAGAAAAATACAAAGATGAACTAAAAATTAGGACTAAGAGAAAAAGACACGTCAGAATAAAATGAAAGCCCAGGAGTAAGAACATTGATAAGCAGGCCATAAAGGCTTGCACAGTTATTAAAATTGCCCCATAAGTCTGGCTCTGAGCTTCCTGGTGGCCAAAACTAAAAGAAAAACACATGTACGTGCTTCTTGCAGTCTCTAAGAAAAAAGACAGTGTTCTTGGAGATTGTCGTCTTTCCCCTGGTTGTGGCCCTCAAATTTTCAAGGGCTTTGTATAGTGATTTTCAGTAATAATGTCATTGTATTAGTTGTCTATTGTTGGTAAAAATTACCCCAAATTTAGCAGCTTAAAATAAACAATAAGTTTATTTTCTCACAGTTTCTATGGGAAAGCCCAGGGATCTGTGTGTCCTCTGGCTCGGGGTCCTTCATGAGGCTACAGTCAAGGTGGCAGCCAGGGCTGCAGTCACCTCAACGCTTGAGAATCCTTCTTCAAGCTCACTGCTGTGGCTGCTGGCGGGCCTCAGGTCCTCCTCTCTGGCTGTTGGCTGGAGATATCTGTTTCTTGCCACTTGCACCTCTCGATATGAAGCAGCTGGCTTACCCCAGAGCAAGGGTTGAGAAAGAGAAAGAGAGAAATTACAGTCTTTTTTGGTAACCTAATCTTGGAACTGACATCCCATTACTTTTACATATTTTATTACTACTTAGAAGATAGTCTAGGTCCAGCCCATGCTCAAAGGGAGAGGATTACACAGGGCATGAATACCAGGACGGGAGGATCAAAGGCTGTCTATCACAGTCCTCCAAGAGATCCCCACGCTAATTCCTTAATGGTTTTGGTAAATCTAAGTGGACTCCTGCAACCTCTCTCCTTCTGGATTCCTTTACTCAGATAATGAGATCTCTTGGTCATCTGCCTTCTTTCACTCATTGCGTCTGTGAGGTTTGTTCACGTTATTATACATGGCAACTGTTATTTTTTATTAGTGTGTAATAGTCCGTTTTATAGACAACCACAATTTTATTTATCCATTCTGTTGTTGATGGACATTTGGTCCGTTTTTAGCTATTGCGCAAGTAAAACTGCTATGAACATCCTACAAACGTCTTTTGGTGGACATAAGCACTCATTCCTATTGGGAATACATCAGGAGTGGAATTACTGAGCGAGATAGTATTAGTGAATACTCTGTCGATTCAGGTGCTCCAAGAAGCAGATACCAAGATGGAATTTGATGTGCAAAAGTTTAACAAAGGAAAGCATCTGTGCAGGATAAACGAGAGAGGGAGCAGGAGTAGGCATGGACAGCCTCCTGACCACAATGCAGGACTGACAACTGTGGGAGTGCTACGGTCTCAGCCAGGCTGACAGGGAGCCCCAGAGTAGACTGTCCATTATCAGAGCTGTTTGTAAGGCAGGAATGGCCCAAACATAGTACCCCTGCCATGCGTAGTCATCGGCTGGGAGCAGCCTGGGGAGAGCATGCCTCAGCATGAACACTGTGGAAGACCCAAAGGTGCAGCAGCTGAAGTCTCTTGGCCAGCTAGCCCCCTTGCAGCAGGCTCTCTTGAAGTGAGATCTGAGTGGGGTACCACCACAGCCACCACACTACCAAACAGTTTTCCAAAGTGGTTGTACCCACTTAAACTCTCCCTAGCAATGCATGAGAGTTCCTGTTACTCCACATCCTCACCAACCCTTGGCATTGTCAGTGCTTTTAGTTTAAGACATTTTGTTGACTCTATAGAGAGATCTCATTGTGGTTTTAAAATTGCCTGTCCCTGATGACTGAGTTTGAGCATTTTTCATTTGCTTATTGACCACTTACACATTCTCTTTTGTGAAGCGCCATTCAAGTCTTTTGCCCATTTAAAAAAATAGGTTGTCTGTCTTTTTCTTATTGGTTTAAGAAGTTCTTTATATATTCTGATACAAGTCCTTTGTCAGGTATGTGTTTTACAGATACCTTCTCCTACATGGTGGCTTGCCTTTCCCTGTCTTAATGCTACTTTTTGCTGAACAGCAGAATAGACTTCTTTGAACTCCTCATACACATTCCACTACCTCTCACCTTGAAGCTTTCACACAAACTCCAGCTTGTCCACAGCTCAGATACCTCTTTCTCCTGGAAGGCTGTCCCACCTCTATCATAACAGCCCAGACTCTGGTGACACAAACCCAGCTCTCCAGACCGGGGACTCAAACCCCATCAAGACTCTCTCTCCATTTCCCTCCTTTGTGTGTTGACTTTGTTCTCTCAGGCCAGCTTTTTGCAGAAGGAAAAGTGGCCCCAGTAGCTCTTCCATCTTGTATCTCTGCTTTCTTCTACCGGGAAGGGACTACCTTTCAATGCGAGGCCATTGTTTTGGGCTGAGCTCCTACACTAGGCCCCCAGACCAAACCAAAATGGAGTCACTCACACTAAAGTTCCACATCATCAATCCAAAATCAAGTTGTTCATCTGAGGCTGGGCCGGTGGCTCACGCCTGTAATCCTAGCACTCTGGGAGGCTGAGGCTGGAGGATTGCTTGAGCTCAGGAGTTCGAGACCAGCCTGAGAAAGAGCGAGACCCCATCTCAAAAAAAAAAAAAAAAAAGTTGTTTATCTGATATTCTAGGAAATCAGGAGAGAGATGATAGCCAAATTCCCAGGCAGGTCAGTTTTATCTGGTGTGACAAGGAAGTCCCCTCTGCTTTCACTCTTATAAGGAAAGTAACCTGAAGTAATCTGGTATTAACCAATCTGCTTTTTTTATTGTGATGTTTCCTTGTTCCGACTCAAGCTACCTTATAAAAACTAACTGTTCTGTCATGCACAGTGAAATGCCTTATCTAAATCTTTAGATGAGATGCTGCCCAAGTCATGAATCACTAGTAAAGCCAATTAGATCTAAAACTAAATTTGCTGGTATTGTATCTTTTGACATATCCCTTAATTCCAATGTGAAAAATACACTGTAGCTAGGCAGAAAGAGTGCTGGGGATGGCAGCCCCCACAGACCAACAGGTTAGATTCTGCAAAGGACCAGTCCTCCAAAGAGCAAGAAAGTGATGTTCCCAGATACAGGAAGGGGCCAGGCATGGTGGCTCACGCCTGTAATCCTAGCACTTTGGGAGGCCAAGACAGGAGGATTGCTTGAAGTCAGGAGTTCGAGACCAGCATGAGCAAGAGCGAGACGCCCTTCTTTACATAAAATAGAAAAATTAGCCAGGTATGGTGGCGGCATCTGTAGTCCCAGCTACTCTGGAGGCTGAGGCAGGAGGATCCCTTGAGCCTAGCAGTTTGAGGTTGCAGTGAGCTGTGATAACGCCACTGCATTCCAGCTTGGGCAACAGAGTGAGACCCTGTCTCAAAAAAAAAAAAAAGAAGCAGGAAGGGGTAACTGGGCAGGAAAGCAGGAGGCTAATCCATTCATTTATTCTACAAATATTTATTGAGTGCTACTTTGTACCAGGCACAGTTGCAGGGGTTGGGCCACAGTGGAGAAGATGAAAAACCAGCCCTTGCCTCACAGAGCTCATGTTCTGTGGGGAAGCTGGGTGAGGCTGTCCCTTGTCACTGTACAGAAGAAGCTCCTCTGCTCCCAGGCAGGTAAAGCTGGTCATCAGCCTTTCTGTAGTGCCAGGTGGCAGCTAAGGCCTTCTGTGCCTGGGGGCACAGTTCTGAGAGGTCCCTTGTGCCAATCCAAGAATATAAACCTCAAAATTTGTACATAGATGAAACCCTCATAACATTAGTGGTGGAAACATAATATGGTGCAGCCCCTTGGAAAATAATTTGGCAGTTCCTCAAAGTGTTAAATATAGGGTTACCATATGATCCAGCAATTCTACCCCTAGGTACATACCCAAGAGAATTGAAAACATCTGTCTACACAAAAACTTATACATGAATATTCATAGCAGCATTATTCCTAATAGCCAAAAATGCCCATCAGTTAATGAATGAATAAACAAAATGTGGTCTATGCATACAGTGGAGTATTAGCCATAAAAAGGACTGAACTGACACACGCTACAACATGGTTGAACCTTGAAAACATTATGCTAAGTGAAAGAAGCGAGACACAGACATAGAAGGCCACATCTTGTATAATTCCATTTATATGAAATGTCCAGAATAGACAAATCTAGAAAGAGAAAGTAGATTAGTGATTGCCATGGGCTGGGGCAGGGGAGAATGGGGAATGACTGCTAATGGGTACAGCGTTTCTTTTCAGGACAATGAAAGTGTTCTGGAATTAGATAGTGTTGATGGATGCACAGCTCTGTGAATATACCAAAAACTGCTAAGTTGTGTAGTTCAAAAGGATGAGTTTTACAGTATGTGAGTTATATCTCATTAAGCTATTAATTTTAAAATGCGCACATAGAGGGCTTCCAAATTGTAATTGCTCACTTAATGTCTGTCCCCACCAAATGCAGACTCCATGAGGCCAGCGACAGAGTCTATCTTATTCCCAGCAGTTGGTGCAGTGCCTGACGCAATAACAGGTGCTTGAGAATGAATGAATTAATTAATTAACCAGTTGGTGAATGAATGAAGGTTTAAATGCCACCTCATTCAGGCAACCTCCACTCCGTGCTCCCAAAGACCCTCCCCCCATTCCCTTTCACTGAGGGACAGACTCAGGCTGGCAGGGGTCTCTGCTCCAGCGGCTCCCCCAGACCCCAGTTTCTGGGGCCAGCATCCATGGCTGCAGCTCCAGCCCTCCATTGCCTGTGCTGGCTTTAAGGTCTTTCTTTCATTGGCACCTGGTGATGTGCCTTTCTTCCAGCCAAGCTCAGCTATGTGTTTAAGCTTTTTTTCCCCTAGAATATTTTATTCAGTATTTCTGTATTTGTACTAAAAAGGAGATATGTTGTTGGCTCAATTCACCGTGCCTGAACCAGAAATTCAAAAAAGTTTCTACAAGCTTGGTCATGCCCCAGACTTGCTTTGCTGACTTAGAATTCTGTGCTCTGAATTTTCTGCCAATGTTTTGGAAAAGATCACAGCATGGATAGAGCAATATCCTCAAGGTGCAGCAGTTGTTAACCAGAAATCTTTCTATAGAAGAGTCTGAAAGCCCAGGCCTCCCAGGGCCCTCCGGGAAAACACCACTCAAAGAGAACTTTCTATTGAGAAGAGATAGATGTGTCATTTTCACATTCAAGGGATAATGAATTCTGCTATCATTTCATTATTGTCGGTATAGAGAAAATGCTCATTTTTAAAAACTGGATGAGGAGTGGACTAGTAAACATCCTTGGGGTACAGATGACCTGCTGACCCACCAGGCAAAGAAGAGGCTTCCACTGAGCACACATCTACATGCTAGATGCCATGTTATATTTAAAATTTATAAGATCTGTACAAGGAAGGTACCATTATCCACACTTTTCATCTTAGAAACGTAAGTCTCAGAGGATTAAGTGACTTGCCCAATTACTGTAGGAGGAAGAGCTTCAGTTGGCACCCAGGTGTATCTGAGTCCAGCATTCCCCCTCTTTCCATCGCCCCGTGTGGCTTCCCTCTGATAGACCACCACTGAGTTTGGTATGGATGTTCACTATCAGAATGTAATGATTATCCCCCATCCTGCCTTTTCTATTCTACTCTATCAGTGTAACCAAGTGCCAGCCTTTCCTTGTTCCTGCTTCAAGGTGAAAACAGAGGTGGCTTCCCTGTGGTCTGCAGTAGGCTGGACCCAGGGTTAAATCCCAAAGTCTGCTGAAACTCCATCTGCACGCTGCTAACCTGAAGCCCCTGTGATGTGTCTCCACTGGAGTCTTTTCCTGCCAAGCTCCACGCACCCCGGTGCTGGCGGCCTGACCACCAGCCTAAGCTTGGTCTCAGAGCTCAGTAGGAACCCCGAAGCCTGCAACTTCCCCAAAGCCTGCGACTAGGCCTCACATCCCTGTCATCCTACTCTATGCTCTTTGCCTATATGAACTCATTTAATCTTGACAAAAACTTTTGATGTAGGAATTATTGTTTTGTTGTTTTACAGATAAGGAAACTGAGGCTCAGAGAGGCAAAGTAACCTGCCCCAAATCACACAGCTAATAAGTTGCAGAGCTGGGATTTAGACTCCAGCCGTCTTGCTCCTGGATCTATGCTCTTTTTTTTTTTTTCTTTTTTTTTTTTGGATCTATGCTCTTAACCTTTCTGCTATGAGCTAATACACATAGAGAATTTTAAGTTATTCTCCTTAGCATTTACCACCATATAACATAATATGTATTGTGCTTATTTGTCTTGTTTTTTTTGTCTGTCTCTATAAGCCCTACAAGAACAGAGATCTTTGTTTGTTAACCACTATATCAGCATCTAGAACAGGGCCTGACCACAGGGTAGGTACCCAGTAAGTAGATTTTGAATGAATGAAATATATTTTCTTCACTCTATGGGCACTCAAAAAATGTTAGCACAAACAATGGGCCCACAGCAAATATCTTTTCCCAAACAAAAAGGAAATCCTCCCCACAGAGATTAATTTTTCTGCACCCTAGAAAAAAAGGCAAAAGTGTATAAAATAGTGCTTTTCCCTTTCTACCTTCACCACACCTCTTTTACATCCTTCTGCTTTCCTGAGGATGTCAGTGTCCATGTGGATGACCATGCAATTCCTCTGACTCATCCTTCCATGTGTTCCTCAACTCCGATGACCTTGGCTTCCACTCCACTTACGCTGCCCACAGACATGGCTCTTGTGATCCGTTTGAATGACTGGATTTCTGAACTCTTAAACTCCAATGTTCTGCTCTTTGTACTTGCCCTCTGTGGCAGAGTGCATTTTCCAAGATGGCTGCAACGAGCTCTCCCATCCCACATGCTCTTCCTCCAATGTGACCTTAACACTGCTCCCATTGAGAGGTTGAGTTTATGCTCCTGCCCCTTGAATCTAAGAGGGTCTGTGACTGGCAGAAGTGATTCAAAGTAGATCCTAAAAAGTGATACCATTTCTACATGGTCTTCTTGGTATGTTTTCTCTTTGAACCCAGCCACCATGCCGTGAGGAAGTCCAGACCACAGGGAGAGGCAGCATTTAGATCTTTATTGTCAACAGTCCCAGCTCAGGTCTCAGGTGACAGCCAACATCAGTTACCAGACATGGGACTGAAGAAAACTTTGAAATGACTCCAGCCGCAGTCACTGCAATAGCGTGAGAGACCCCGAGTGAAAACCACCTAGCTGAACCTGGTCGACTCTCAGAACCATGGGGGAAAAGAAGATTGTTGCTTCATTCTTCGTGAAGACTGGGTCTTGCAATATTGCCCAGGCTGGTCTCGAACTCCTGGCCTCAAGGGATCCTCTGGTCTCAGCCTCCCAAAGTGCGGGGATTACAGGTGTGAGCCACCACACCCAGCCCATTTTCCATCCTCTTTAGCTAAGCTAAATGTCTCTGTATTCTCCAGCATTCTTTTCCCTGAATACTCAGACTCCTGTGTGACTCGTGCAAGCCCTGGGAACTTTACGTGGTTCCCTCCCTAAGGGTTTCTGAGATTCTCTGAGGAGGTTCATCTCATGAATTATTTAATAACTTCACTCATGAAGAGGTGAGTTAAGTTGCCACAGTCCACACTCCAGCCAGCAGTGAAGCCAAATAGCAGCGGTGCCTGCCTCTGCCCGCATGCCACGTTCTTCCTTTCCTTGCGTATATTTTCTTCACTCTATGAGGACAATAACACTTTTGAGCTAATCAGCGTGCATGCTTTCTGTTTAAAGTAAAACATAAAATAAATAAGCCCCTGCCAAGATGCTAAATTCCTGGTGGGACTGTGTGCTTTTAAAAGCAGCTGTCTTCAAATATAACTCCTATGGATGTTTATAATTTTGTTTATTTTAAAACTCCATAATTAGAGACTTCCCAAGATACTCTACGTAATTCCTCAACAAGTCACAGGAAGCTCAAGAATAAATTATTCAAAAGTAGTTAACAAAAGGCTTTACTTTGTTTTATAATTTAGTTGGTGATCTTTTCAGATTTAATTAGTCTTGCTGATATGGAAACTATTTTTTAGAAGAGGCCTCTCTGTGTTAAGAACAAGGCCCCTTCTAAGAAACTTTCAGCCATGAGTTGCACACAGCACAAGGAAAACTTTCTCTTTTGTATAAGAAATACAGCTCACAAAAGCATATTGAATGTAGGCAAATTTTGAGCATCAGAAGAATTGGTGGATTAAATGCAGAGAGGCAGTATTAGGTTGGTTAAGAGTACGGGCTGGCAGTCTGAGCAAGAGCAAGGCTTCGTCTCTACAAAAAACAGAAAAATTAGCCAGGTGTGGTGGTGCACGCCTGGAATAGTCCCAGCTAATCCAGAGGCTGAGGCAGGAGGATCCCTCGAGCCCAGGAGTTTGAGGTTGCGGTGAGCTATGATGACGCCACTGCACTCACGCCGGGGCAACAGAGCGAGACCCTGTCTCAAAAACAAACAAACAAATAACAAAACCCAACAGAGTCCGGACTGGAATTCCAGTCCTACCACTTTACTAACTGAATGCGCCTAGCAAGGTACTTAAACTCCCTTTGCCTCAGTACCTTCATCTATAAAATGGAGATGGCAGTAGTATCTGCTTTAGAGGGTTTGAAGAGGATTAAAAACATGGTGCCTGGCACATAATAAGTGCTCAATAAACGCTAGCTATTTTTATCTTAATCCTTGTCTCTATGGGTGAAAGAAAAATGCAACAGTGGGTGAGATCAAATTCTTCCAGAAGCAGTGGCTTAAATGCTTAAAATAAATTTCTATTAAAAAACTAAAATTATCATATTGGGTAAATGCTATCCAAAATTTAACGGATCTGTATTCCAATAACCCCACAAAATAGATACATTTGTGTAGTTACTTAGAAGAGCATTTAACAACTGCTCTTAAATGCAGATTTCTGGGATTTGCTTTATACCTGATTCCCACCAGAGGAGAGGCCTAAAAATATGTCTTTTTATCAAGCCCTCTAGGTGTCCTTTCTAATCAGGCAAATTCATGTAGTAATATCCATCAGAGGATTGGGAAAGTGCATATTCTCCAAGTTAAAATTACGTTGGACATAGAGCAGGTGTTCTCAAATTTTAACGTGGTTAAGAATCACCTGAAGCATTGTTAAAAATTCAGATTCCTGGTCCTACCTCCAGAGATGCAGATTCAGAGGTCTGGGAGGCACTCAGGGAGCTGCATTTTTAACCACCTTCTTCCCTCCAGAGTGAATCTTTGAGAGGCACTCGTCTTCACTCATTTTGTGCTGCTATAACAGGATACCACAACTGGGTAATTTATAATGAACAGAAATGTATTTGCCTCATGGTTCTGGAGGCTGGGAAGCCCAAGATTGAGGGGATTTATGTAGTGTGGGCCTTTTTGCTGCATCATAACGTGGCAGAAGGCATCACATCGCAAGAGATAGCAGGAAGGGGGCCAGACTCATCCTTCATACTCACTCCCATGATAAAGCAGCCCATGCGCACAATACCAGCATTAATCCATTCTCAAGGGCAGAGCCCTCATGACCTAATCACCTCTTAAATGTCCCACTTCTCAACACTGTTGCATCGGGGATTATGTTTCCAACACATGAACTTTGGGGGACACGTTCAAACCATAACATTCCACCCTGGCCCCCCAAAATTCATGTCCTTTTCACATGCAAAATACACTCATTTCATCCCAATAGCCCCAGTGTCTTAACTTGTTTCAACACCAGTTCAAAAGTTTAAAGTCCAGAGTTTCATCTAAATCAGATAATGGGTGATGTCAGGTAGAGGGAGGAAAGAATAGAAGCAAGAGATGGCTGCGGGCAAAGACAGGTTCTAATGATGAAACCTGAGAAGGGCCTCTGGCCGAAAAGGACAGAGACCCCTGCCCTTACAGGCTGAGGGGTTTCAAGGGCTTTTGGAGGGGCGTTACAGGGCTTGAAGGGGTAGAGACTTTTGGCCGAGAGGATGGTTATCTTGACAGGATCAGATGTTTATCTCGAAGAGAAATTGTCAGAGTTAGAGACTTCACCTTTCTAGAGACTTCACCTTTCGAGAGGGGAGTGCTAAGGAGGATATTGATTAATGTCTGTGTGTGGAAAGAGGTCAGGAGGAGGTCTTGCATTTCATCCTCTCAGGTGAGACTCAAGACGTGATTCATCCTGAGGCATATTTCCCTCCATCTGTGAGCCTGTGAAATCAAAAAAAGTTACATGCTTCCAAAATACAGTGGTGAGACAGGCAGAGGGTAGACCATCCCATTTCGAAAGGAAAAGTAGGCAAGAAGGAATCACAGGGCCAAAGTAAGCCCAAAACCCAACAGGGCAGACAACATTAAATCTTAAGACTTCATCATAATCTTTTACTCCATGTGCTGCCTCCTGGACACGTTGGGAGGACTGGGCCCCCAAAGCCTCGGGCAGCCTTGCCCCTATAGAGCTAGCAGCGTAGTGCCTCTATGCTGCTGTGGCTGCTGGCCTCCGCCCACACATCAGTTTTCAGGGCTTGGGAGCGCTGTGCCTGTAGCTCTCCCAGGCTGGAGTTGATCCCAGGGGTGGCCCCACTGTCCACAGCTCCACTAGGCATTGCACCAGTTGGGGCTCTCTGCAGTGGCTCCAACCTTGCAGCAGATCTCTACCTGGGACCCGAGGCTATCCAGTACATGCTTTGAAATCTAGGTGGAGGCTGCCATGGCCCCACAGCTCGTGCATTCTGCACACCTGCAGAATTAGTATCACCAAGGTTTACAGGTTTACAGCCTATACCTTCTGGAGTGGAGGCCAGGCCCACTTGAGCCACAGCTGGTGAGGGAGGATTGTTGTGCTGGAATGCAGGAAGCAGATACTTGAGGCAGTGCAGGGCAGTAAATGCTGAGGTCCCTGGGGTATCTGTCTGGAAACCTTGCCCTCAAGGTCCTAAATGGAACCAGCAGCCTGGAAGATCTCTGAAACGCCTCTGGGGTCTTCATTCATTCTCTTGAGGAGTAGAACCTGGTTGCCTTCTATCCATACTAATCTTTTAAGCCAACAGTCTCTTGGCCACACCCTTGGTTTGCTCTCCTACAAATGCCTTTTCACTCTTTACACAGCCAGGCTGAAAATTTTCCAAATCTTCCTGCTCTGCTTCCCTTTTAATTATAAATTCCATATTTAAATCATTTCTCTGTTCTTGCATCTAACTATATGTGGTTGAAAGTAGCCACACAGCTCCTTCAATATTTTGCTTAGAAATCTCTTCCAGCAAATATCCTAGTTCACAGCTCTTAAATTCTTCCTTCCATAAAGCCCTAGGGCTTGGTCACCATTCAGCCAAGATCTTTGCCAATTTATAACAAGGATCGCCTTTACTCCAGTTTCCAGTACCTTGTTGTTCGGTTCCATCTGAGACTTCATAAGAATGGCCTTTACTGTCCGTATTTCTACCAACATTCTAATTACAACCTCTTAAGTAATCTCTAAGAAGTTTCAGACTTTTCCCACAGCTATTCACTGCTTCTGAGCCTTCACCAAAATCACCCTTACCACTCCATTCACAGCAATAGAGGCTTTTTCTAGCATTCACTTCAAAACTGTTCCAGCCTCTCCCCTCCAAGGTGAATGTTTGACAGGCAGTTGTCTCAGTCCATTTTGTGCTGTCTTATCAGAATACCACAGAGTGGGTAATCTATAGTGAACAGAAATTTTATTTTTTTTGATTTCAGAATATTACAGGAGTACAAATGCTTTGGTTACATAAATTGCCTTTGCACCACCCGAGTCAGAGCTACAAGCGTGCCCATCCCCCAGAATGTGCGCACTGCACCCATTAGGTGTGAATATACCCAACCCCTCCTCTCTCCTCCCACCTGCCCACCACCTGATGAATGTTACTTCCATATATGCACATAAGTATTGATCAATTTAATGGTGCAAATTTAATGGTGAGTATATGTGGTGCTTGTTTTTCCATTCTTGTGATACTTCAATTCAAAGAATGGGCTCTAGCTCCATCCAGGATAATACAAGAGGTGTTAGTTCACCATTGTTTTTTATGGCTAAGTAGTACTCCGTGGTATACATATACCACATTTTATTAATCCACTCGTGGATTGATGGGCACTTGGGTTGTTTCCACATCTTTGCAATTGTGAATTGTGCTGCTGTAAACATTTGAGTGCAGATGTCTTTGTTATAGAATGTCTTTTTTTCCTTTGGGTAAATACCCAGTAGTGGGATTGCTGGATCAAATGGTAGTTCTACTTTTAGTTCTTTGAGATATTTCCATATTACTTTCCATAGAGGTTGTACTAATTTGCAGTCCCACCAGCAGTGTATGAGTGTTCCTGTCTCTCCACATGCATGCCAACATTTGTTGTTTTGGGACTTTTTGATAAAAGCCATTCTCACTAGAGTGAAGTGATATTTCACTGTGGTTTTTATTTGTATTTCCTTGATGATTAGAGATGTTGAGCAATTTTTCATATGTTTTTTGGCCATTAGTCTATCTTCTTTTGAAAAGCTTCTGTTCATGTCCTTTGCCCACTTTTTAATGGGGTTGTTTGATTTTTTTCTTGTTAATTTTCCTGAGTTCTGTACAGATTCTAGTTATCAGCCCTTTATCGCATGTGTAGCATGCAAATATTTTCTCCCATTCTGTAGGTTGTCTGGGAACAGAAATTTATTTGGCTCACAGTTCTGGAGACTGGGAAGTCCAAGATCAATGGGCTGCATCTGGTGAGGGCCTTGCTGCTGTGTCATAACATACTGGAAGGTGTCACATGGTGAGAGAGAGTGGGAAGGGGGCTGAACTCATCCTTTATAAGGAACCACCTCCCTTAGTAATGGCATTAATCCATTCATGAAGGAAGAGCCCTTATGACCTAATAATCTCTTAAAGGTCTCACTTCTCAGCACTGTTGCATTGGGGATTAAGTTTCCAGCACATGCTTTCTGGGGGACACCTTCAAACCATAGCAGCACATTTGACTTAATTGTCATGCTCATGCTAGAGAGAAGCTATGTACATATGTATGTGTATATATATACACACACACACACATATATATTTATATATTTTTTTTTTTAGAGATAGGGTCTTGCTCTGTCACCCAGGCTAGAGTGCAGTGGTGTGATCATAGCTCACTGCAGCCTCCAACTCTTGGGCTCAAGCAATCCTCCTGCCTTAGTCTCCCAAGTGGCTGGGAGTACAGGTGTGCACCACCATGCCTGGCAACTTTTTCTTATGATTTTGTAGAGATGGGGTCTCACTATGTTGCCTAGACTGATCTCAAACTCCCAGCCTCAAGCAATCCTCCTGCCTTGGCCTCCCAAAGTGGCTCATTCCTGGAAGATTACAGGCATGAGCCACCACACCTGGCCTTTTCTTTTAAAAAAAAAAAAAAAAAAAATTCTTATTTTTTTATTTTTAAAATTATTTTATTTTATTTTATTTATTTTATTTTATCAGAGATAGGGCTTGCTCTGTCATTTAGGCTGGACTGCAGTGGCCCAATCATACATAGCTCACTGTAACCTTGAATTCCTGGGCTCAGGTGATCCTCTCTCTTCAGTCTCCTGAGTAGCTAGAGCTATAGGTGTGCACCACCATGCCTGGCTAATTTTTAAAAATTTTTTTGTAGAGATGGTGCCCAGGCTGGTTTCAAACTCCTGGGTTCAAGGGATTCTCCCACCTCAGCACTGGGATTGCAGGTGTGTCCAGAGCCAGACATGTTTTTTGAAAGAAAAAGTCTGGCTTCACTGTGTCATTTAATATCCCAGACCTCATGAACTTGTTGATACAAACAAGGTCACATTAAAATTATACCTGAATTTTGTGAATTTTAAACCCCACATCGGTTCTACAGTTCAAATGTGTCCCACAAAATTTATGTGTTGGAAACTTAATCCCCAATGCAACAGTGTTGGGAAGTGGAGCCTTTTGGGAGGTGTTTAGGTCATGAAGGCTCTGCCCTCATGAATAGATTAATGCCATTATAAGAGGACTTGATGAAGGGAGTTTGGCCCCTTTTGCCCTTCCCTGCCACCATGTAAGGATTCAATGTTCCTCCTCTCTGGAGGATGCAGAATCAAGCACCATCTTGGCAGCAGAGAGCCACCCTCACCAGACAGCCAAACCTGCTGGCACTTTGATCTTGGCCTCCCCAGCCTCTGGGACTGTGAGAAATAAGTTTCTGCTCTTTACAAATTACCCAGCCTCATATATTTTGTTATAGCTGCACAAAATAAACTAAGACACCAGGTAGCTTGGAAATCTTAAATAAAAGTATCTTCATGTACGTAGGTATTGTCTTTTTGTTCACCATACTGATGGTTCAAATTTCAGCTTCACCATTTACAAGCTTTAGGCAAGTCATTTGTTACTTACCTATTGATGCATTGCACATTATCCCAAAATTTATTGACTTTAAATGGCAACAATCATGTTATTATCTGTCATGATTTCTGTGGATTGGGAGTTTAGGAAGGGCTTGGCTACCTCATTGTCTCTCATGTGTTTGAAATTACACAGTAGTTGGAGCTAGAATAGCAGGGGGATGGGCAGCTGGGGCTGGATGGGTATCTTTCTCTTCTTCATCTTTATGTAGTTTCAGGACCTCTCCATGTGGTCTCTCCATCTGGGTTAGTTTGGGCTTCCTAACAGCATGGCAGCCTCAGAGAAGTCAGACTGCGTCCTTGGCAGTTCAGGGATCCACAGTAAGTATTCCAGTAAACAAGGTGAAACCTGTACCTTCTTTTCTGACCTAGCCTGGGAAGTCACATTGCCTCATTTCTGCTTCATTCTATTGGTTATAAGAGAGCCAAAAGCCTGCCCATATTCAAATGGAGGGGAATAGACCCCAGAAAGAGCAAGGTGTCTTTGTAGAATAACATGTGGGATAGGAGATCTTGTGCAGCCATTTTTGGAAAATACAACCTACCACATAACAACCTATTTAGGCCTTAGTATCTCATCTGGAAAAGGAGGATAATAATAACACCTACCTGATAGGGCTGTAGTGAGGACTAAATGAATAAAGACATGCAAAACACTTAGAATAGTACCTGGCAAGCGGTAATTGCTCCATGAATACTAGCTCTTATCACCACCATTACCATCGTGAATCTTTTCATTGCTCACTGAACCAGTGCTGTGCAGTCTTGGCCCCCATGGATCCTCAGAAGTGCCCCTCTGAGCCCAAGTACACCACTGCCTCTTGCCTCTATTTCCCTAAATCACTATCACTGTGTGTAAATCTTCCACCATTGCTTCTGTCTCTGCTGGCTGAGCCAGGATGCTGCAGCTGCTGGTCCACACAGCTTCTTGGAGATGTCTATAAGTAAAGCTTTCCATGCCAACTGGCGGCAATCCACTGCTGCCACTGCCTCAGTGTACCATGATTATCACCACCAATCCAAAACTCTGGTAGGCATCCCCAACATTTCCCCAGAGGAGCCACCTCTGATCTGGCCTGCTCCCATGCTAAGGTTTGAATGTGTCTCCCCCAGAGTTTATGTGTTGGAAACATAATCCCCAATGTGACTGTGTTGGGAGGTGGGGCCTAATAAGAGGTGAGTAGGTGATGAGTGCTCTGCCCTCATGAATAGATTAATGTGGTTATCATAGGAGGTTGTTAGTTATTGAGAAGGAGTGCTCATTACAAAAGCAAGATTGCCCCCCTCTTGCTCTCTCGCTCTGTCATGCTCTCTTCCCCTTCTGCCTTCCCCCACGGGATGATGCAGCCAGAAGGCTCTCACCAGATATTAGACTTCCCAGCCTCCAGAACTGTGAGAAATAAATTTCTTTTCTTTGTACTTGACCCCGTCTGTGGTACTCTGTTATAGCAACACAAAATAGACTAAGACACCCCATATGCTGCTGTTGCCCCACCTGAGAGGCAAAAATACCTGCTGATTCCCCCAAACACCAATGTCCGTTTAAAGTAAGTAAAACAATCAAACAAGCAAACCATGCCCTCCCTCAGTACTGTGTTTAGTTGTGGAGGTGGAGAGACTATTGTCTGAGCCCCAAACTGATGGCTTGTAGTAAAACCATTTTCTTGACTGACATACGTAGTCGTTCTTTCCCCCCAAACAGACACTTCCAGGGTAGGCTCTGATGTCAGGCCCGGTGCTGTTCCCTTTGTGCCCTGCTTCTCCCTCCCCATGCTGGCCTATCAGCCAAGTGCCATTAGGAATATGGTAAATTTCACAGTCTGCTTCCTCTAGGGCCCACCAAGTCCTTCCTACAAGTCCATATATTTCTGAGTTGTGGACAGAATTGAAGTGGGTTTTTCCCCAGGTTCCCTCATGTAAGTCAGTAGATGCAGATGGATACTTGTGAGAAAGGGGGCCATTGAGGCCCAGACACTGAACACATTTAAACTCCAGCTCCTGCCCTACCAGGAGACCCTGTCCCACCTACCAGGACCCCTCAGCCAATTCCCTGTTCAGCCACTTTCCTGTGTATTTGAGAAAGAGTTTTCATGATTTCCTTGACTTCCACTGTGGTGGGAAAACTTGCTTCAAATGAAGTCACCCTGGACAAGTGAGATGGCCCCACTGGGAACAGATTTCAGCCAGTGTTTTTAGAGGCAGTGGGACTTGCACCCTGGTGAGGAGGAGCATGAGGAGAACACCAGGAACAAGACTTGGCCCTGGGGAAGGACAGGCCACAGGAGGAGGCTGGAGGAGCCATTCTCACAAGTGATCCTACAGGCACAGGGGTCCACAGTATGGCTCAGAGGGGGCTGGGGGACTCAGGGTATCAAGAGCACCAAGGAATCCAGCCCCACTGCAGTGGACATCTGGTTCTTTCCTGGTTACCCAAGATCTAAACATCTCCTATATTTGGGCAATCTCCCACCAAGGAAGGCAGAGCCCACCTCCCACTGAAAGAGATGAAAACACCAGACATTGGCTCCTCCAAGCTCTTCTGGAGGTAAGATGTAGGGAGAATCACAGACCCACCCACAGTGGCAGCACTTACATCTAGTTTCTGGAGGTGACAGTGACAGGGTCCTGAGGCCAGGGGCAATGCCTGGCATTGGTGATGGCAGTGGGTATAGGATGGGTATCCAGCCAAGGCCACAGGACTATCTTCACCAGAACAGCTTCCAGATAGGATCTGGGCCTTTGCTCTGCCTAGAGAGCTTCCCATTGTGGTTCCCTGACCACCCAGGACTTTTGCAAAGTATCCAATATCCTTTTAGTAAATTCCTTTTCTTATTGATTTAATCATAGTTGATTGTGATCCTTGCCCATAGGGCCTTGGCCAATACTGGCACTTTAAGCATTTTTAGCTCCAGAAGCATCAGAGCACAGAGCCCTCAACAGGGATGCTAGTGTCAACAAGGATGCTGCTATTAGCCAGCAGGGGTGAGGCCTGCTGAAGGGCTGTGGGCATCAACCACAGAGGCTAGAGCAGCAGGGAGAACATGGCAGAAACCTTGGGGTAGCAAACCTGCCAACCTCTTAGCAGCAAACCTCTTAGGAGCTCCAGTGAGAAAGGTCCTACAGTGGTAGGTGAGGGCAAGACCCAGAGATGTTTGGGATACTCGCTACCACTGACATGATCTTACTTTCACCCACAGGCTGGCGCAGTCTGAGGAAGCATGTTACTCCACAATGACCTCCATTACACACCAGACAACCTGTTTTACAGGGCTTTGCCACAGACTGGGACCTCAAAACCAGGGCCATCAGGCTTGTGAGAATGCCTGGGGCTGAGAGGGAAAGAATTTTGGAATTTTTTGTTTGTTTACATTTTTAATTGAGGTACATCAATCTTGTTTTTCAAAAAATTCTTTTAATGTCTTTTACCTGTAGCAAGTGATGCAGGAAGGTGGGAGAGAAAGAGAGAGAGGGAGATGCAGAAAATAGGGAAAACATAAAGAAATAGAAAGAGGGAAAATAGTTTAAAGCTGACAGAATGGCTTTCATACAACTCTAGAGGATTTAGGGAGAAGCATGAAATGTCCAAGTCAGATGCCCTGGCCGTGCTGGTAGCATCACCATCACTCTAGGGGAGGCCTAAAGCCCATTTCCAAATGAAGGTACTTCCAAGTTAGGGATGCCCTGAAATATGGAGGGAGGCCTGGCCAAGGGTGAGCCATTGAACTTGTCTTTGCCTCAGTGCCCTCGAAGGAAGAATGGGAGGGAGGGCTCTCTTTTACTATAAATTCAACTGTTCTTGAAGAAGAAACAAAAAAGAATCCTGGAGGTATATTTAATAGCACTGCGTGACAGGAACCACAATAAGAACAAACTGGAAATGTTTCGAGTCAGAGCCCACACGGAGCGGGAGAGGGTGGAAGTGCAGAGGAGCTTGTGAGGGTCATGGCTGCTCACCCTGGCCCGAGCCCACGCACACCAGCAGCCTTCAGCACAGCCAGCCAGTCTTGTACCAATAAACTGAACCCTCTCATTTCATAAGGATGAAAAAGTGAATGACTGTTTTTTGGAGCAAAGAATGTGACTCTGCAATTTATGGCTGAAGGGAACCTTCAAGATGACTGAGTCCAACCTCTTTGATGGCAGATTTCAGTGAAATTAAATCTGTAAGCAAAACACTTGTCACACTGGAAGCAGTTCTGGTAGATAAAACAATGTTAAGAGAGTGGGGGTTCTTGACAATCTTAGCTGATGTATTGGTTATTTTTTGCTGCCTAAAAAATTAACCCAACACCCTAAAACCTTTAGTGGCTTAAAACAACAATATTTATTATCTCACAATTTCTCTTAGTCAGGAATCCAGGCGCATAAGAATTCACAGATTAGCTGTGCTCTCTGTCTCAGCGTTTCTCACAAGGCTGCAATCAGGGTGTTGGTCAAGACTGTGGTCTTATTTGAAGGATCTGGGTAAAGCGCCCTGACACAGTTGCTATGGTTTTAATGTGCCCCCCAAATCTCATGTGCTGGATTCACCAATGCAACAGTGCTGAGAGGTGAGACCTGTAATAGGTGACTAGGTCATGAGAGCTCTGACCTCAAGAATGGATTAATGCAGTTATTGTGGGAGTGGGTTCAAGATGAAAGGGTAAGTATGGCCCCCCTTCCCTCTCTCTGGCATCTGAGCTCTCGTGCCCTCCCATCTTCTGCCATGGGATCATGCAGAAAGAAGGCCCTCACCAGGCCTGGCCCCTTGATCTTTGACTTTCCAGCCTGCAGAACTGTGAGCCAAATGAAATTCTATTGTGTATAAATTGCCCAGGGTGTGGTGTTCTATTATAGCAACACAAATGGACTAAGACAGAAAGTTGATACTGAGAAGTAAGTATGTTGCTATAACAAATACCTGAATATGTGGAAGCAGCTTTGGAACTGGGTAATGAGTAGAGGCTAGAAGAAGAATTTGGAGAAGAAGGGTAGAAAAAGCCTAAATTGCCATGAATGGAGCATAAAGGGTAATTCTGGTGAGGTCTCAGAAGACAGGAAGAACTGTGAGGAAAGTCTGGAACTTCTTAGAGATTCTAAATGATTCTTAAATGATGTGATCAGAATACTAGTAGAAATATGGAAAGTAAGGCCACTCTGATATGGTCTTAGATGGAACTGAGAAACAAGGTATTGGAAACTGGAGTAAAGGCCATCCTTGTTATACATTTGCAAAGAACTTGGGGGAATTCTGTTCATGCCAGAGGGCTTTTTGGAAGGCAGAACTTAAGAGTGACAAACTAGTATACCTGGTGGAAGAACTTTCTAAGCAAAACATAGAAGGAGTTGTGTGGCTACTTTTAACCACATATAATAAGATGCAAGAGGAGATAAATGACTTAAAGATGGAATTTATAATTAAAAGGGAAGCAGAGCAGAAAGATCTGGAAAATTGCAGCCTGGCCACATAAAGAGGGAAAAGGTGTGCTTAGGAGAGCAAACCAAGGGTGTAGCAAAGAGACTGTCTGCTAAAGAGATTAGTACTAATAGAAGACAGCCAGGTGCCATTCATCAGGACAAAGGGAGCATGATCCTGAAGGCATTTCAGAGATTGTCCAGGCTGCTGGTCCCATCTAGGACCTTGAGGGCAAGGTTTCCAGAAAGGTGCCATTGCAGGACCTCGGCATTCACTGCCCAGGGCTGCCTCAGGACTCTGCTCTCAGCATTCTGGCGCATGCTCCTCAGCCACTTCATCTGTGGCTCAAGTGGGCCCAGGTGCAGCTCATGCTACCACTCCGGAGGGTGTAAGTGGTAAGCCTTGATGGGATTCATGTGGTGTGAATTCTGCAGGTGCACAGAATGCAAGAGCTTCGGGGCCTGGCTTCCTCCACCTAGATGTTGCAGACAGCTTGGGGTCCCAGGCAGAGACTTGTCCCAAGGGCAGAGCCACCACAGAGAGCCCCACCAGGGCAATGCCTAGGGGAGTGGTGGGAGAGGGGCCACTACCAAGCCCCCAGAAAGAACTGTAGAGCTACCAGCATGCAATTCTAGCCTGGGAAAGCTGCAAGCATGAGACTCCAACCCAGGAGAACAGCTGGATGATCTAAGTCCAGCAAAACCATAGGGGTGGGGCTTCCCAAGGCCTTTGGGGTCCAACTCCTGCCCCAGTGTGCCCAGGATGCAGGACATGGAGTCACAGGAGATTATTCTCCAGCTTTACGACTTAATGTTGTTTTCTCTGTTGGATTTTAGACTTACTTAAAACCAGTTACCCCTTTCTTCTTTTCTATTTCTCCCTTTTGATATGGGAATGTCTATCCTGTGCCTGTCCCACAGTTGTGTTTTGAAACACATAACTTGTTAATTTCACAGGCTCACAGCTGGAAAGGAATTTGCCTTAGGATGAATCTTGCCTTGGGTCTCACCTATATGTGATTTAGATAAGACTCTGGATTTGGACTTTTGAGTTGATGCTGGAACAAGTTAAGACTTTGGGGGCTATTGGGATGGGATGAATGTATTTTGCATGTGAGAAGGATGTGAATTTAGAGGCTCAAGCATGGAATGCTGTGGTTTGAAGGTGTCCCTCAAAGTTAGTGTGTTGGAAAAACTTAATACCCAACGCAACAGTATTAACAGGTGGGACGTCTAAGAGGTTGTTAGGTCATGAGAACTCTACCCTCAAGAATGGATTAATGCTATTATCATGGGACTGCGTTAGTTGTTGTAGGAGTGGGTTCCTGATAAAAGGATGAGTTCAGCCCCCTTCCCTTTCTGGCATGTGCGCTCTCTTGCCCTTCCACCTCTGCCATGGGATGATGCAGCAAGAAGGTCCTCACCAGATACAGCCTCTTGTTCTTGGACTTCCCAGCCTCCAGAATTGTGAGCCAAATAAACTTCTATTGTTTATAAATTACGCAGTGTGTGGTATTCTGTTGTAGCAACATAAAATATACTAAGACAATGATGTTGCCAGGATTCATCTCCTCACTGGTTTTCCAACTGGGGGTCTCAGTTTCTTGGTGGCTGTTGCCTAGAGGCCACCTTTAGTTTCTTGCTACCTGAGCCTTTCCATATGACAACTTGCTTCATCAGACTAAGCAAACTGATAGAGCAAGACAGAGTACCAGGAGGAGAGAAAGAATGCAGTGAGATGGAAATCTCCATCTTTTGCAACCTAATCATGGAATTGACATCCCATCACCTTTGTGTATTCTATTCCTTAGAAGCAAGCCACTAGGTCCCACACTTAAGAGGAGAGGATCACATGAAGTAGTGAACACCGGGAGGTGGGTATTATTGGAAGCCATGTCAGAAAATGACGACCACAGTTGATATATAGAAGGTAGGGAAGAAGTCAGGATCTCAGAAATGTAAAACCTTCTGGTTGAAAACAAAAGGCCCTATAAATCCAGCTATCCACGAGATGCCTGAATTCCTGCTATAGCAAGGAATTCAGTCAAGTGGCTTCTCACTCTATGTCTGCACAATGACATGGTTAGAAATGGTGTCCTAGTTATATTGGGCTAGAAACCATCTGCCTGTAATATTTACCATGCCCATGCAAGTACCTACAACCTGTGGAGTTGTGAAAAGTTCAGAAGATTCTATTTTCTTTAAATGATGATTAACTGCTTTGAAGAAAGCTGAAGAGTAAACTAAATAAAGATTTGGACTAATTTTTAAAGTAACCTGGAAAATGGAGAATGTTGCTGCAATTATTATTCCACATATTTTGACATATAAAACACCAAAGTTCTTTCTCGGGAGCTAAACAAATCAGCAAATTTTAAAGAAAAAAGTAATGGGAGTATCTAGTACAACCAAAATAAGCCATCAAAGTTAGTGGTTAAAAATCCTAGAAACTTCTAGGCTCGATGGCTCACCCCTGTAATCCCAGCACATTGGGAGGCTGAGGTGGAGGACTGCTTGAGGCCAGGAGTTTGAGACCAGCCTGGGCAACACAGTGAAATCCTGTCTCTACAAAAAAATTTTTAAAAATTAGCCAGGTGTGGTGGCATCGGGAGGATCACTTGAGCCCAGGAGTTCAAGGCTGCAGTGAACTATGATCACGCCACTGCACTCCAGCCTGGATGGCACAGCAAGACCCTGTCTCTCAAAAAGAAAAAAGAAAAATCCAGAACCAAGAAAATAAATGGATCAAAAGAAAGGGAAGGCCCTAGTGCATTATTCTTTTGCTATTAGGGAAATTTTTCATTTGCAATTCCGAGTTTGGCAAGAAGAGTGAACTGTGGCCCAGTGACTGGCAGACAGCATTTCCAAGTCTGCAGAATGCTCTCTGGAACACCATTTTAGCCAATGTTGTGGCACCATCCTTGGTCACTCACTGTATTCAGAAGATCTGGCTCAAAATGACTGTTTATAAAAATCAACTATAACCTCAAAAGACAAAAGATTGGACCACCAGACCAGACATCTTGGACTTCCTATCTCAGGAACTATAAGAAATAAATTTCTGTTGTTTATAAGCAAAAAAAAAAAAAAAAGACAAAAATTGTAGTTCTAAAGATATTCAAAAGAAGGTAACTAAGGTTATTAAAAAGCAATGAAGGAAGGAAGGGCCTCTCCCCAAAATACTCCTGCCTCTTTTGGGCAATTACAAGATTACAGGAATACGTACAAGGCCTGCCTTGAGTACTTTTTGGGATGTGTGCTTACAGGAAAGCAAATACCTTTCATTGGTTCATAGAATGGCTAAGATGAAAGGATCTTAGGGAACATGTGGTTTCACCCCCTAATTTTAAATATGAGGAAATCGGGTACCAAGGAGACTAAGTAACTCGCCAAGTAGAGAGGGGTGAACCTTTCTTAGGTCAGCTATTACCACAAGGGGTCTCTCATTGGCAAACTGGTTGAACTTGATCCTGCCTGCGTTCTCCAAGATCCTGGTCCAATAGGGAATAGCTAATGACAACACAGAAATGTCTCCACCTCAGAAGACAGCCAGTTTGTCCTTTGCCTTTTGCGCTCCTTTCAGCAAGCAGTATTTCTCAACTTTGTGTTTGTGCAAACTCTTCTGCAGCACGAGCTCCTGAGTCAAGAGCCACTCCACTGTTTGCAATTGAGGGCAAAGGCTGGCATGGTTTGGCCCAGCTCCAAACTCCTGCCCCAGAAGCCTGGGGTGGCAGAAAAAAAAAAATACTTATTTTTCACATATTATGAGTAGAGACTAGGCTCATCAAGTAGAGGAAAACTTACTTTACTCTTGAAGTAAATGAAACATTCAAAACCAGAGCAGAGCGTTGACTGATGAGTACTCTGTATAACAGATTCCACAGCTGGCCAGCTAGCAGGGAACAGATGGGAAAGGGGATAAACCCAAAAAGGCTATGCTTGTAGAGCTTGAAATAATTTGTCCCTGCTTTTCTGTACTTTTTAACTCATCCCAAATGAAATTTAACTTTAGTTCCATATGCAAAATAAACAACAAGGAAGTGCAAGACAGTACACTGAAAAGAACTAAAAGGATCAAAGAAGGAAAGTCGCATCCAGGGCACTCAATGAAATTTGATGCTAAGAGATAAGGAAAAGGAGCAAATGGAGGGTGGAAAAAAGCAACATTTCAAGAGTCCAGCGGGTATTTTTTTGTGAGAGATAGTGTTTATTGGATTCTCCTCCATTAAAAACTGCCCTTGGAAATGAGATTAATGTTTACTCCCTGTGGTTTCCAGAATACCAAACAAAGGGGTGGGGGAAGTGGGGAGAACGGGAGGGAAGAAGGAAGAAAAAGAAGGAAGATTTGAGCAAAAATGAGAGAAATCCCCAAGAAAACTTGGGGGCAGGTCCAAGCTCTTGTTTCCCTCCTCTCGCCTCCAATTCTATATTTAGCACAAGAAAGGGTTCCCGGGCCTATTTTGGCTTATCTCTCATATCCCAACTCTCTGCCTGTTCCTCAAATATTTAATTAGAGAAAGAAGACATGAGCTAGAGCAATCTGCTCCCCACCACCTCTGGAACTTTCCCCGTGGAAATAGGACACAATAAAGTCAGACAAGGCAAACATTGACTCAGGGGCAGCCAGGGAAGCCTTCATGTTGGAGAACCAGAACGAAGTTTAACTAAATATGTTGGGGAACAACTTAAACAAAGTGGAAATGGAAAAGGATTTTCCACTTCTAGAGATAGTAAAATATGTCAGCAATAGCTTCAGGGTCTAAGAGAATCCAGTGACTTACAAAGGATCATTTTCATTCTGGCTTAATGAGATCACGGTTGAAGTAGGTTAATAATGGTTTAAAGTTGATGAAAAAGGTGCTTGGGTATTTTGTTTTCTTGAAACTTGTGTCCTTTTTGATCGTATGGTAAGTAAAATGCTTAAACATTTTAGAAATACAGAAAATGCAACCTGGATCATTAAAAGGCAGCGCGTAATAATACTAGTAAGCGTCTAAGTTTAGCTGTTTTGTAGAGACTTTGTTTAAAAGAGGGAGTTTAGAGAACTCCAACTAGGAGCTATTGTAGTAATCTAGGCCATAAATGACTATAGCAGACAGACAGGAGAGAGGCTGAGGAGGTACAGCCAGACAGAACTTGGAAAGCAAGCAGATCTGATGGCAAAGGTGAAGGGAAAACCAAAGAAGGCTCCTAGGTGTCTGGGTTACATGGCCAGGAATGGCAGATGGTGGTGGCTGGCCCCTGAGCTGACAGATGAAGGAGGAAGAGCGCGTGCCATCACACTGTTAGTCAACACACTCTGACAAAGTGACAAAGGGCCAGGGGCCACATGGTCTGCAGCCTGCTGTCTGATTTTGAACAGCACACCCGCTCTTGCTGCCTGTCTTCACAATTTGAAAATGAAGCTAAAACACCCCTTTCTCCAGCTTGTTTTAAGAATCCAATAACATCATTGTGTTTACCAGTTGGTGTAGGTATTCAGAAGCCCTCAGACAATGTGCTGCTTTAATGAATTTAATGAGTAAACAAATTAGATCAAAGTAAGTGAACTCCATGAAGCCAGGAACGATGCGTTCTGGATATTCCCCTTGGTAACCCTCCTCCAGCACCCTGTGCCCTTGACAAGCACCCTGGGGAGCAGAGGACAGAGGAGGTGGGTGAGGAGCACAGGGACAGGGCCACAGTGACACCCACCCCTGCCTTGCCCCAGTCTTGCCACCCCTTTCTATCATATATTCATTTAACAACGGTTTCCCAAAAGTGAAATATTTGCTTCATTCATTCTATGACAGAATAGACACTTGAAGTTTGAGTTTACTGAGGAATAAATTCACATGCCAACTAAGAACTTTTAAAAACATGCACAACTCAAAGAAACTCAAACTTTAAAAAGCTTAATTAGATGTATTTAGTGGAAGTAAAACCATTAAATTGGGACTTAGCGTTTATCCAGGCAAGCCCGGCTGGTTTCTCGGCTTTCTTCCCTCTTACCCATTATTTCTCCCTCTCAAAGTGTGGATTTCATTTTCAAACCTGGAAAAAGAGGTGTTTGGGGAACTTCCACTATTCAGAAGCCTATGGCTGCTGAAGGGTTGTTTTGGGGTCACAACCAAGACACACGGAGCAAGAGCCTATGACGATGATTTGTGTTTGTGCAAACTCCGAGCAGCACCAGCCCCTGGCCTCAGAAAGACTCCAGTCTGCTTGCAGTTTTGTAGAGCAGACATATGAGGAGAGACAGGTCACGTTCCCGCCATCAAAGTAATGAATTAAGATGCTGATTCTGAGGAGCCAACATTTTCCCAAGAAGCCGCCACAGCATGACCCCAAGGAGCTCCACAGGCATCAAGCGTCCAAGTGTCTGGATTAAGGCATCTGGGGCTGGGCCATATCTTCTCAGAGGCCCTGCTCAAAACCTGGCCTGAAATGATCAAAGGACCTTGATGTGGTAGCTCCTCACCAGTTGTCCTGCTCCCACTCTTGCCTTTCCAGGTCCAGTCTCTCAAAATGCATCTGGAATGTTCTTTCAAACAAAAATCAGATCTTAGAATAAAAATCAAACACCTCACCAGGGCCTCAGAAACACTTCCTGGCTGGCCTCCGGAGTCCCTCTGGCCTCATCTCCTGCCTCTGCCCTCCTGCTGTGGCCACACTGGCCTTGCTGCCGTTTCTCAAACACACCAGGCAGACTCCCTTCTCAGGGCCTTTGCACTTGCTGTTTCAGAGACTCTCAGATCTTCATGCAGCTCCGTCTCTCACTTCGTTCAGGTTTTTGCTCAAGTCACCTCCTCAGCAGGCCTTTCCTGACCACTCCATCTAAAACAGTCCCCTGTCACTCTCTACCCCTTCGCTCCGTTTTAGTTTTCTTCATAGACTTATCACATCCTAACATTACCTTATGGATGTAATGCTTGTTGCTTGTCTATCCCTACATTTTAGGAGAAGGAATCTTGTGCTTGAATGAATAAATAAATGAATGAAGTGGTGACAGGCAACAAACATTCTTTTTTAATTAGCTCAGATTCCATTTTCTATATATGGAAACGCCATCAGATGGAACGTTTCAATGTTAGGAAGGATTTCCATGTAAAGGTGGCAAATTGCAAAATATCCCTCCCTTGATAGTCATTCATTCTAATGACATTTATTGTGTGCCTGTGTGCCAAGGTTCTGAGAATGAACAAGATTAAGACTCCTGCCATATGGAGCTTATGTTCTAACTTGGTGTGAGTTGGAGAGGAGGGCACGCAGTTAAACAAATAAACAAATCACAAGCTCATATTTCGAGTGTGGTATCTTCTTGGAGGGAACCAAGCGAGGTGCCGTGAGGGGAAGGAGGACGAGGTTCTCCCTTCATGGGATGAGGGAGGAACCCTCTGCAGAGGCGATGCTCGAGCTAAGGTCTGAAACATGAGAAAGATCCAGCTGTGGCAAGAGGTACAGGAAGTCCATTTCAGGCAGGGAAGAGCACAAGCAAAGGCCCTGAGGTGGGAAACCACTTGGTGTCTAGAGGAGCAGAGAAGGAGCCCAGGAGCCTGGAACACAGTGAGCAAGAGGAAACGGATAGCGGATGGCAGGCAGGGCCAGAGCATGCTAGGATAGGGCTTTGATTTTACCTTAAACTC
This sequence comes from Daubentonia madagascariensis, assembly GCA_023783475.1. Classification (NCBI taxonomy): domain Eukaryota; kingdom Metazoa; phylum Chordata; class Mammalia; order Primates; family Daubentoniidae; genus Daubentonia; species Daubentonia madagascariensis. The sequence goes on along the minus strand of JAKFHU010002004.1, from coordinate 9,050,803 downwards.
AATTCTAAGCCATTACATGCTGTCAAGTGGAGAAGTGACATCATATTGATATTTGAAGATTTCTTTGTGTATCTGTTATCTATTGCTATGTAACCAACCACCCCAAGTGGTGTAAAGTAACAACACCACTAATTATCTGGAGGCTGACTAGACTCTGCTAGGGGGTTCTTACTCAAGGTTTCTTATGTGGTTGCCTTCAAACAGTAAGGAGTTGGAGTCCTCTCAAAGGTTTTCTCGCTCATGTATCTGGGGGTTAATGTGGCTGCCAGCTGAGACGTCAGCTGGGGCTGTCGGGTGGAACACCCACACACAACCTCCTACGCACAACCTCCCCGTGTGGCCTGGGCTCCCTCACAGATCAGCAAATGGGTCCTGAGAGCAACCACCCCAGGAGGAAGAGCGAAGTGGACACTGTATTGTCTTTTACAGAACCTTGGAAGTCATGGACAACACTCCCACCACATTCTATCCCTAGAAGCATGTGACCGAGTCCGCACTCAAGGGAAGGGGAACTAGATTCCACCTCTTGATGACAGAAGTGTCAAAAAAATAGCAGACATGTTTTAAACCACCACATCCTGGTGCCTGAGTAGAGAATAATTAGAGGGGCAGGAGGGCAAGAGTGGACGAAGGGAGGCCGGCTAGGAGTCGTGACAGTATCCAGGCAAGACACAACAAGGGAGTGGAGGCGAAGATGCACAGATGCTAGAATACGTTTGGAAAGTAGAAACAACAGGACCTGGTAATGGACTGGATGTGGGGAGTGAGGAGAAGGATAACTCTGAGGCCTTTGGCTTGAGAACAAGCTACTGATGCCATTCACTGTGATGGGGAACACTGAGGAAGGAACAGATGACTGGGAGGTGGGGGATAAAAACCAAGAGTTTCATACAGGGCATTTTATCTTCCAGATGCATATTAGACACACAAGTGGAAATGTCAAGGAATCAATTGAGATTTAAACTGAGTTCAAGAGAGAGGTGTGGGGCCAGGCACGGTGGCTCACGCCTGTAATCCCAGCACTTTGGGAGGCCAAGGTGGGAGGATTGCTTGAGGCCAGGAATTCAAGACCAGCCTGGGCAACATAGCCAGACCCCATTTCTAAAAAAAATAGAAAAATTAGCCAGGCATGGTGGCACATGCCTGTAGTCACAGCTACTCAGGAGGCTGAGGCAAGCAGATTGCTTGAGCCTAGGAGTTTGAGATTACAGTGAGCTGTGATGACATCATACTCTAACCTGGGCAACAGAGTGAGACCTTGCCTCAAAAAAAAAAAAAAAAAGGAAAAAAAGAAGTAAGTGTGAGGTAAAGGTATAAATTTGGCAGTTGTTAGCATATACATGGCATTTAAAGTCATAGGATGGAAGAGATCACCTAGAGAGAGGTCGTAGGCAGAGAAGAAGACAAATCCTGGAGATGCTACAACATTTAGAACCCCGTCTGGAAGAAAATACAGCCCAAAATTGGAAGAAAATGCCATGTCCCACAAGTGCTTTGCACTCCAGATGAATCAGGAAATAACATGCGAGGACAAGAAAATGACACCACAGAATAAGACAATAAGGGAGATTACAGAACAAAGGAAACAGAGAGAAAATCAAAATACCACCATTTAAATCTAATCAATTAAAAACAAGGAAGAGAACCAACACTATCAAAAATCAAAATGATCAACACAGAGGCAACGCTTGATATAATCATAGTGAATTCAAAGGATAAAAGAACTAGATTAAAGCAACCAAAAAAAATTAATAGTCATGGAGATTAGAGACAGTAGTCTAATACTGGGTTGTCAGTTGGTGACCCTGAGGTAGAGAACCTAAAAAATGACACAGGATTTGTACGCAGAGATGTAGAAGAATGTAATCAGCAGTCAAAGGGCAAACCATATACCTGGAAAAATTAATGTAGAATGACTGGCCCAGAGCCAATCCTGGCTAAGCTATTGAACTTCAAGGATAAGGAAAGCATTCCACATGCCGTCAGGCAGGAAAGCATGACCTACACATGAGCAGAACCTCCACCAGCCTCAGACCTTCCCATAGCCACAGCCGCAGCCAGATGATACTATAGTCATAGCTCAAAGGAAGGGCTGAAGAAAAGGAAAGCGAATCAAGAATATTCTACCAAGAAAGATGCCACCCACGTACAAAAGCACTAAGCAGAAACTCTCAAACATTCACCAATTCAGGAAATACAGCACCTATGAGCAAAAATAGAAACTGCAGATTAAAAAGAATCATATTTTTTATCGTTCTTCATAACTTTAACGAATCTTGAAGAAATGATATCATGTACATAAGCATTTATCTAAAGTTCAGAAATTCTTTCATTTTACTCTAGTTTCTTTAGCTTCTGCTGTATAGATCAAAATTAAAGTCATATGTATTTAATATAAAATATGTAGTTTTTTTAACCCATTCATTTATATATCTATCTACCTACTATTTACACAGAAAGAAGTATGAAATTATCATCACCAAATGTTTAAAAAAAGTTATTTCTTGGTGGTAGGAAATTTTATGATTTGTTACTTTCTTCTTTGTACTTTTCTATATGACCTGGATTTTATATAATAATTACAAATTATTTTTACAAAAACAATAGCCATTCTAAGCTTTTTAAAGTTAAGCAGTCATTAAGAATGAGCTACATGAAGTAATATTTATTCAGCACCTATTACATACTAGATATTTTGCATAGATTGGATGGTCTAATCCACATATAACTCATCAAGGTAGGAATTATAATCTTCATTTTCCAGAAGAGGAAACTGAAGCCCACGGATATTTGTTAATTCTGGAGTCACACAACTAGTAACAGCAGGATCAGAATTTTTCCTGCTGCCAAAGCCAATGCGCCTGACACCAGCAAGCCTCCTACTGGTTTTATCCAGTTCAACCCCCACACTCCCACCCCCACGTGTGTGCACAAGACTGTTTGTACACGCACATTTCTGCAATATTCCATCTGCCTAGGCCAGGAACTTATTATGACAAACCAAATGCAATACCCATTTCCTGACCAAAGCTGTTATTCAGTATCTCTATAATTTGGGAAACAGCTTCTAATTTCACCCTGATAAGGGTCACACTTAGGACTTAAGAGAAGTAATAATCACAGAGCCTCCTAATCTATGGGGAAGGGTATGATGTCCAGATATATCCAGCCCTTTGAGATGCTCTGCTGGAAGGTGGTTGAAGTGCAAAGTACTATTGACGTGCAAAGTACTATTGACTCGTGGTCATTGCCATCCATTTTCATTAATAACGATACTTTGTACTTCTTTTGTGTTTGTTCTAAGGGTAGTTTCAAAAGCCCAGTGAAGCTTCTCAATTTCTAGGTATTCACATATCTCTTTTGCAATGAATATTTTATACATATACGTGTGTGTATATATATTCATAGTACACAAGTCAAAAGTAAACTCTTAACGATCCATGAAAATCAAATGGCAATGAAGGTGTAATCCATGCTCCCCAGCCCGTGCCAATGCTAGCTCAGAGATGAAAAAGGAAGCCACACTCATAGTCATAAGTTGGCCCTTCATTCTGTCTCCACCCCATCTGCTTTCTAGGAACTCCACCTCCTATCAAATCCTCAGCTGCCCAGGGCATGTGTTACATGTGTTCTTGGTTACCCCACTGGATCTTCCTCCAATGTAGCATGCTCTTAATCATGTCCCCTGGCATTGTTGGGGCCAGGGCCCACCTGAGGCCCCTTTGCTGCCATAGGGCCCACACAAAGCTAACCCGACTCCCACCTGTCCCCCTACAGTCTAGTTTCCACCAGGCAGCCAGAGTGGTATATGTAAAACATGAACCAGATGGTGTAATTCCCTGGCTCCAAGCCCCATCACCACATCCTACCACACATCCTAAATGGCTCACCATGGCCTGTGAGACTCTGCAGAGTGTGGCCCCATCCGCCTCTCTAACATCATCTCCAACACATGGGTTGGAGTTTGATGAGAGGAAGGGACTCCACAGGCCTCTCAGAACCACTTTTCCCTTGGCCCTGGCCCATCACTCTTGAGCCAGATGTGTGTGCCTTGGTGCTCCTCTCTCCTGGTGAGCTCCCTGTAAATAGACCTTGACTGGCCCCTGCACCAAGCCCTCAGATGTGCCAAAGCTGCCCCAGCAATAGACCATCCCAGAGGTGGGCTGACTAGTGTGGGCTGATAGATGGGTGCCAGGGGACTTCAATATCCCCATCATGTTCAACATCCTCCACTAAATCATCCCACATAAGCATCTATGATCTAACACAAGTCAAGGAGCTGCAATCCCTCCAAACCCAACCACCCCAACCCAATTTCTGCCTGTCAGTCTTCTGAGGTGGAGATTCTGGAGTTGCCACTAATGAAAACTGCTATGGCAAAAATATGAAGGAAGGACTATGGGATCCTGGACAGACACCCCTAACTTCAACTGGAAAAGTAGAGAAGGTGGCACAGGTAAGGTCATTTGAAGCCAAGTTTAACGTCAAATAAGGATCATCATAAGGGCTTTGCATGCCAAGCTAAGCAGTTCTTTTGTTTCATTAATTCATGGTCTCCAAAGTAGGCAAAACCTTCCCAGGAGATTCCAAAGATAACTATTGAGGCGTGGAAAGAAAATACTAGAACATCTACTTTTTTTTACCTTGTCCATTTAAATTCTTTTGTATATATTTTATTATAGTCATAATTTTAAGTATAGTAGAATGTGTTTATAATCCAATGTATACATACCGTGGTTGCGGGCTCACAACCTTTTTACTGATAGGAGTGCAGAACAGGGTTTGGAGTCCACTATTATAAACAATGGGTACCCATTTGGAGAATTTAAGCAGGGAATGACAAGATCAGATTTTATTTTAGTAAGGTCACTCTGTCTGAGCTGTGGAGAATGAATTAATTTGAGGGGAGAATACAGGCAGAGTTAGGAGGCTACCTGAATCTTCCAAGCAAGGGCTTGAACCGAAACAGCGGGAGTGGGAACAGGGTGAAAGGGGGAAAGGGAAGATGAGACTATTCAGCAGATAGAATTGACTTAACTGTCCCAGTGATCAACGTATGGGACAGCAAGGGACACAGAGAAGTTTCAGATGACTCCCAGCTTTCTAGCCTATGTGACTGAGTGGAACCATTATTCAGGAAAAGGAATAAGGAGCAGGTTATTGGACATATTGAGGAAAAAACAAATCTAACCTCCAGATACGATCCTCTTTTTTTTCCCCCTGGAGCAGGGTCTCACTTTATTGCCCAGGCTGGTCTCGAACTCCTGGCCTCAGGTGACCCTCCCACCTCAGCCTCCCAAGTAGCTGGGACTACAGGCACCAGCCGCCACATCTGGCAGATCCTCTTCTTTGAGCTCCTGATCTGCATCGGTCAGGGTCCAATCAGGAGACAGAAACCACACAGACACTTGAACACAGAAAGTTTAACATGAAATATTATTAACTATCACAGAGGATTGGAGTAACAAGGGATTGGCTAGTGAGAAGGTAGCCGTGATGAAAATAGGGCTAGCCAATAGAAGGAGCAGCTACTTTCCCCCGGCTGAGACAGAGCCCAAGGCAGGGTCCCTTCCCCTACCCCCAGGCCAAGGGTGGGACAGTGGGTCACTGGATGGAAGAGAAGTCACTATGGTGCCACGCTGGCAGAATTTACTGGAAATTTGCCAAAAATCCACCTTCTAGCGTACTAAGGAAAGCTGTTCACAGGGAGGTGTTTTACCAGAGACACTCTGCTGTAAAACCTCCCAAATGAGGGTGCCAGGGAAACTTCTGGCTGTGAGATGCTTCTGAGCATTATTCCCCTTAGGGGCAGGGCACTGGAGAAGCTGCCCACGTTATAGGAGTCTGCCGACAGCAGTACGTCAGAAGCAGGAAGGAAAACCTCTTCCACCTGCAATGTCTCCCCAGCACTGTCTACTGACAAAGTTTGACATCATGCTGGCTGGCAAAAAACACATATTTAAAGGCCCGTGTTTATGTTTTGCAGAGCAGGTAATGAAAGATGGATTTGGAGCTGAGAGGCAATAAATGAATAGCTGGCACGGTCCACCCTTTCGGCTTTTTAGCTTCCATGAGAGATTGTCGGTTTCATCCGGATCCAAACATATGTTCCCATTCCAAGTTTTAGGACCCCATTCTTGACCTATTAATGCCCTAGCTTTCACGTGAGAAACTTGGTGAGACTGTGAATTCAACTGTCATTGTAATTCAGCAACCTGCACGTTTAAATTTGTGTTCAATTTTCAACAATATTAGCCCTGTGGATACAAGAAATAAGAGATTCTTTTTGGGCTGTCGTGGAAACCCTCTGGTTCTTAGACCATGACTTAAGCTGAGAGTTAAAGACTTGAGTCTGTCATATTTCTCTCTGTAAGTGCTCAGGTTGCACACGAAAGGATCCATCCCACACCACAGTCTCCATGGTCAGCATTACCGTCACCACTGTCAAGTGTAGCAGCCACTTAGCTTCCAAGGCACGTGCCTCAGTTGGCATTTCATCACAATCAACAAGTGGTAGCTTAATTAATTGTGAGGTCGCTTCATGTCAGAAGTTACCAGCAAGGTAACAGGCCAAAGGCATAACCAAACCTCTCCCCAGTCCCATCTTTGGGGGTCTATCTCCTGATACCCTTCCTGGTACCACTTATGTATCTGTCAGGGTCCAGTCAGGAGACATAAACCACACAGAAGTTTAAACAGGTAAAGTTTAATATAAAGAATTATTAATTAAGATGGGATCAGTGTAACGAGGGACTGGCTAGCAAAAAGTAAAGAGAATTCTAAAGAATATAGTACTAGCAGATACAAGGAGCAGCTACCATCTCTACGTCAAGACAGAGTGCCCGAGGAAGGAACTCCCTTAGGGCTGAGATCCAGGCCTCCTGGGAAAGGACACAGTCATGTGTTATTGAAGGTCAGAGAAGTCATTGTGTATCCACACTGTGGAATATGCTGGAAATTTGTCCTCTGGAATTTGCTAGAAATCTACCCTCTAGGGTGCTGCATTAAACTGTTAATGAAGCGTTGTCTCGCTGGAGCTGCTGCACTACAACCACTCACACAGGTGTTGGGGACAGCTGCTAACCACTACGCACCGCAGGAGCCTGGTGCTGGAGAAGCTCAGCACCTGGCGAGATCAGCACTCCAGATCTCACCAGAAAAACAAAACAAAACACCTTTCTCTTGCAATGTCTCTCCAGCGCCCTCTACTGACAATGTTTAATAATATGTCAGTTGGCAGAGGAAACGTTTAAAGGACCCATCTCCATATTTGCAGAGCAGGCAGTGAAGGGTGAATTTGGAGTGCAGAGGCAATCCATTGATAACTGGTGCATGACACATTTCCACCTGCCAAGGAAATAAGGGAAGAGAGAAGAAAGAGAGGGTGGAAGGAAGGAAAGAAAAGGAAAGGAAGTGAAGCTGGCCCTTCCACGTTTGCAGACACAGTCTGAGAAGGACAGGAGAAAGACCCCTGTAACCACATGGTTGGGGCCAGTGTAACTTCATGATCGCCACCCTCTGCTGGACCCTTTATGCTTGCAAGGAGGAGACTGCACGTCCCTAGTCAGCTTTTTATCACCCACATTCCCCAGATACTTCTCTATGCTCTCTAGTCTCCCAACCCTGGCACCTGCCCCTCTTTTGCAGTTAGTGACCCATCTCCTGTTTCACAAATAACTTGGAAACCATCAGACCAAAACTCCCTCAGTTTTGCCCTTACATCTGCATGCTATTCTGGATCCTACCTTTCCTCTTTTCCTCAAGTTATAAAGAAAGTGCTAATCCCTCCTCTAGGGATCTCCTCTTCTGCCTTCTCTGGAACCTCACGTATATATTTTCCTCCCACCTTTCTTGTGTCTTTTGTTTGTTTGTTTTTGCAGAAATGGGGGTCTCACTATGTTGTCCAGGCTGACCTTGAACTCCTGGCCTCAAGGGATCCTCCCTCCTCAGCCTCTCAAGTAGCTGGGACCACAGGCTTGCACCACCATGCCTGACCACTTTCCTGTACCTTTAGCCTGTCCCCCTCTTTTAGTTCCTTCCCACCAGCATTTCAACTACTCACATTTCTTCCATTTTAAAAAGCCCTCCCTAAACTCAGAGCGTTCCCCTGTGCTAGGTCTCTGGCACACCCACTGAGCCCTCTGCTCCCTCTGATGCCTTCTCCACAGGGCAGCCTGGGTGACGTCTCTAATCCAGGAATCTGATCATGTTACACTCCCATTTAAATAGCTTCTCCTTGCCTTAGGGATAAAGTCGAGACTCCTTAACAGTCCCTGCTCTGCCCTGCCATGCACGGCAACCTCACTGTCCTTCATTTGACCTGCTTGCTGTCTGGCCCTTCTGAACCTCTTCGGCCCTCTGCATACCCCACACTCTCTCTTGCTGTCTGGAGTGGGTTATACCCTCTGCTTGGAACACTCTTCCCCTTAAACCTCCACTGTCTACCTGACTAGCTTCGGCTCATCTGTCACTTGTCTGCTTTTGTACCACCTCCTCCTGGAAGCCTTTCTTGACTCCCCGAATGCTCAGGAGCATGGGAAATGAGGTGCTCCTTCCATGAATGAATGGAGATTAGGGTGCATGTGTTATTCATGCTTAATTCCCCTATGCTTAGCTCAGCGCCTGGCACAAAATATTCACTGTACTAAGCAGAATGATGTCTCCCCTACAAGATGTCCATGTCCTAATCCCCATGTAATTATGCTATTTTACATGAAAAGGGTAAATTAAGGGTGCAAGTATAATTAAGGTTGCTAATCAGCTTACCTTAAAACAAGATTATCCTAGAGTATCTGAGTGGGCCCAGTGTAATTACAAAAGTCCTTTAAATGTGGAAGAGAGAGGCAGCAGAGTCAGAACTGAGAGATGGCATCATGGGGAAAACTCAGCCAGCCATTGCTGGTTTTAAAGATGGAAGTGGGCAAGAAGCAAAAAATGCAGGCAGCCTTTAGGAGCTATAAAAGGAAAGGAAATATTAATAGATTCTCTCCTAGAGCCTCCAGAAAGGAATGTGGCACTGCCAACACCTTGATTTTAGCCAAGTGAGACCCATGTTGGACTTCCGATCTCCAGAATTGTAATATAATACACTGGCGTTGTTTTATACCACCGAAATCTGTGGCGATTTGTTACAGCAGCAATAGAAACCTAATGCAGTCCACCCATTCATTTGGCAAATATGTACTGAGTTCCTACTCTGTGTCAGGTACTGTTTAGGCACTGGGGATGCAGCAGTGAACAAAACAGGCTCACATTCTACTGCACTTGGTAGAGGTCATTGGACTGAATGGAGAAGGCACTGGGCAGGTTCTTCCAGTATGGATGGAAGGATTATTCTTGGCAGAATAGAACAGTACCATTTTCTTTTCTTTTTTTTCTGTTTTCTTTTCCTTTCCTTTCTTTTATTTTGGCTAGAGGCAAAAACTTAACTATAGCAATTCCTGCTCTATGAAATAGGACACAAGGCACCTAGTAGGACTAAGTAAGTGAGGTGAGAACTGGAGAGTGACCCCTCAGTTCAGAGTTGTTGACTTGTCATGACAGAAAACCTAACTTCCAAAAAGAGGATAAATTGACCCAGTAACCAAGAAGCAAGGACTTCTCAAAGGATCCATCAGTGCCCTTTCTCTCCATCTCTCCACCCTGCCGTCCACAAAAGTGCTGGCTTCATCCTCAGGCCTCTCTGGGTGATGACCACACCCTCCCCACCCCATCCACACAGCTAGTCAACCTCCTGAGCTGCTGCAGCTGGACCTCATAACCAAGCTGCCTAGGAAGAGAGTTGGGTCCAGGGGCCAAGCTCTCTCCCTGGACCAAGCTGGTCTCATGCTCATCCTTGAACCAACCCCTGTGGCCAAAAGGGTAAAACATGTTGATCGAAAAATGCCCACTGTAGGCACTCGAGTGGAATGGAGGCATTTCAAGATAGGCCCCATGAGTAACAGGAGAGAGCACTGACCAGGGACCTGGAGGAGGCCCTCCAAGCGGACCAAGGAAGCACAGAGGGTTGGTTGACGCTCCTGTCTGTGGTTTCTCCAGCCACAGTTAGGTTGCCTGGGGAAGGTGTGTAGGTGAACTGATTTGGTGTTGGGCATCCCATAGCAGAGGCTTCGGGAGGAACAAAGGAGGAAAGACTGGTGGTTCCTGACGCCTGGTTTGATTGGAAAAGGGAGCCTGGGAGGGGATTGATGGGCCAAGTCAAGGCACTAAAGGTGTCAGGGAGGCTGAAGTTCAGGTGTGTAGATAAAGGAGTCAGGGAGGCATAGTTAGAAAATAAGATGTTGTAGTTCAAGGCTGGGGTGGAGGAACAGTTCCACACAAAGTATGACTCAGGGTGTGGCCATGGAAATGGATTTCTCGGAGAATTAGAGGAGGAAGCTGTTGAAATCATAACCATCAACAGAACATAATAAGTACCTATTAGTAATCATTTGTTCATTTTTGCTCAACTTTAAATCAGAAAGGATTTAAGATGACTCACAAAGATACATGTCAAGATAAAACAAACCAAGATCGTTTCATATGTCAAGATAAAACAAGCCAATGTTGGTGAGACAATGATAAAAGGAGAAAATAAAGGTATGCAAATAAAAAGAATAGGAGTGAAGTTAGTACTCAAAATCCATGCCACAAATTTCCTGATAGTGGAGGACCACAGTTTTTACTCTAAGCTGTTCATTAGCCACTGTGATGGGAGGAGAATGATTAGGTTCTCAGGTCTGCATCTTACAGCCAGAAGCCATTTACACTGGCCCCTATTGCACTCTCCAAAAAAGAGCAGCGTTTGGCCCATTTTGGGCTTTGAAAAAAATCAGTCTGGTTACCCTGGACAGACTTCGCTGGACCAGAGCCTGCACCTGGGTGGGTCTTCCATATTGGATGGTGGTCTTCCCCCATAAAAATAAGTCTTCCCAATTGTGAGTCTTCCATATTGGATAGTGACTAATGGATCCAATCAAAACCCAAGGAAAATTGATGATGGAAAGCAGACAGAGAGACAAAGACCCCAAGGGAGACATCACTACAGAACAGGTGGCTGGAGAGCAGAATTCCTCACAAGAAACCTCCAAGTCTTAAGCTTGCCCAGCTCTTTCTTGCAACCTGAAAGGACCAAGTTGCATCAGTCACCTTCCCCATCACCAAGCCACTCTCCATGTGGGAGAGGGGCACAAGGACATATCAAGAGCCAGACACTGGGGTAACAGTGTACATACTATATGGGAGGTGTTATTACCCCTGTTTCATAAATGAGAAAAATGGGGCTCAGAAAGAATTAACAAAAAGTGGTAGAATTTAGTTCTATGCAGTTAATACCTTGAGTTGTAAGCATAGTATTTGTTTTCGCACCTTTTTTCTCCACCACATTGTGAGCTAGTTGAGGTCAAAACCAGTGTTACTTAACCTTGTGTTTCCAGCTCCTGGCATAAAGCCTAGCACATAGTAGGCTTCCACTAAAGGCTGAATTAACTGGTCAATGAATTAACTAATGATCATATATTCCAAAGGAATACAATATTACATAATCACATCCAACACAAACACCCAAAGTGTAATGACCTTTGGGAATTCTCCCTGGCCTCACTGAAGCTTCTAAAGAATTCTGGGATCCCATGGAGCAGTCTAGAAATCCTTGGTGGAAGAAAATGCATTATCAAGAATGTAAGTGCAGGAGGCTGGGCACAGTGGCTCACACCTGTAATCCCAGCACTTTAGGAAGCCAAGGTGGGAGGATCACTTGAGGCCACAAGTTTGAGACCAGCCTGGGCAACATAGTGAGACCCCTGTCTCTACAAAAAAAAAAAAAAAGAATGTAAGTTCATTGTGCCAGGACTTTGAACATCATTTCAGCACATTGTATGACTAAATTATTCAGGTCATGAAACACTTAAGCAGATTCTTCTTTTTACCTAAAATTAACCCCTCTCCCCCCAACATACACACTATAGTATCCACCAAAACTGTTGAAATGATTCAAGTCTTTAGGGACTGTCCCCAGTGAGAAGTTTGATTTTTTAGGTCTCAAGAATCAAAGTGTTTCATGGCCACCAAAATGCAGTGTTTTGTGTTCTGCTGGAAACCAACAACCCAGCCCCTCCGCGGTGTTTTCTCCATGCTTGTCCGTATCAGAGCTGATGGGTTCTATTCCTTCACCATGACCAGAATTCCCAGAGTGCACCGGTCTATATATAGATGGTCCTCAACTTACAATGCTTCAACTTATAATTTTTCAACTTTACAATGCATTTATTGGGATATTAAGTGCGTTTTTGACTTACGATATTTTCAACTTATGATGGATTGTAGGGACGTAACCCCATCATAAGTCAAGGAGCATCTGTATTATAAATCACTAATATTTTAAACTAAGTGTTTGCTGCTATAAAGGCCCAGGAAGTACATTTATAATTTTCTTGTTTTTATGAATTTTTTAAAAACCAAAAACACAAGTCAAAACTGTGTTTTGTTTTTTTTGTAATTAGCTACTCTTAAAAATAAAAATTGATACTTTTGTACTAATTTGTTACTTTATGGTTTATTAGAAAGTAATAGCCCATATATTGGCTTATTTGGCCCTTGGAACAAACTTCAAGGTAGTAATATCCCCATTTTACAGGTGAGAAGTCAGAGGCTCAAACAGGTTTTTTATTTTTCCCAAGGTCACACAGCTAATAAATGGCAAAGGCAGGACTAAAATCCAGGTCTTTGGTAGTAAATCCCATTTTCTTTCCCTTGGAAAAAACCTTAGTGATGTTCAACTCTGAGCCCAAGTGAGAAAATATATCTCAGAGAGGCTAAATGACTTTCTTCAGATTATATGACCGGCAGGTTAGTTTGTGGCTGAGAAAAACTTCCAATCTTCACTCTTCACACTCTATCCTAAGGATCTGCCATGTTCAAAGTGGCACCTATAGAGGTATAGAAATGACTGGAATTATTAATCACTTAGAGATTATGCCGAATAACTTGAATGATACAAGTCACATTCCTTTATCATAAACCTCCAAGGGACTCTCCATATATCTTGGTTGTACTAAAAACTTGGGCTTGAGTCTAGCACAGTAGTTCACACCTATAGTCCCAGTGACTTGAGAGGCCGAGGTGGGAAGATTGCTTAAGAAGGCCAGGAGTTCAAGACCAGCCTGTGCAACATAGCAAGACCTTGTCTCTAAAAAAATGAAAAAAATTAGCTGGGTGTGTTAGCACACACCTGTAGTCCCAACTACTCAGGAGGCTGAGGCAGGAGGATCGCTTGAGGTCAGGAATTCAAGGCTGCAGTGAGCTGTGATAGCACCACTGTACTCCAGCTTGGGTGACAGAGTGAGACCCTGTCTTTAAAACAACACAAACCAAAGCAAAAACTTGGACTAAAACCATCTTTGGATGGTACTGTGATATCACTGTGGTGCCCAAATTATATGTTTTTTTCTGTAATTTGGACAGTGAAATTGATGCTGTACGGATTTTATGACTGCTATGACCAATGCCAAGGTGATATAGTCTATGAATTTTCTGAAAAGGTTATACTTAAAGAAACTTATTTGATTGAAGTACAGTGAATATTATTTTGATCTATACTATGGAAATTTGAGAAATATCCCATTACTTCATTTGTCCTAAATGGCTGGACTTTCTTGGGATCCACAGAGCAGACCCTCCCTGAATCCAACCCCAGAGGCCAACTCCAGCCCTCCACCTCTCCAGTTTGCCAGTTCCACTTCCTCCACCCTCAGTACAGTCTCCTTGAACTGCTCTATACTCCCCCAAACAAAAGCCTTATGGGGGGCAGGGGGAGAGGGAAAGGGCTTCAGGTGCCAAAGATTTTACCCTCCACTCGGGTTGTAGGATTTAGCAAATACAAATGTAGGATTCATATGCCCAGTTAAATTTGTATGTCAGATAAACAACAAATAATCTGGGGGGGCACAATTATACTGAACAATTATTTGTTTTTTATTACAATAAAAAAGACAGATAATAACAAATGTTGGTGAGGATGTAGAAGAATTGGAAACCACATACATTCCTACCACAATGCTGGTAGGAATGTAACATGGTGTAGCCACTTTGGAAAACAGTTTGGCAGTTTCTCAAAAGGTTAAATATACAGTCATCATATAATGCAACAATTCCACTCCTAGGTATATACCCAAGAGAAATACAAACTTGTACATGAATGTTCATAGAAATATTATTTATAACAGTCAAAAAGTGGAAACAACCCAAATATCCATCAAATAATGAATGGATTAACAAAATTTGGTATGTTCCCACCATGGAATATTATTTAGCCATAAAAGTAATGAAGTACGGATGCATGCTACTACATGAAGAAAACCTTGAAAACATTATGCTTAATGAAATAAGGCCAGTTACAAAAGACCACATATTGTACAATTCTATTTATAAAAAATTTCCAGATTAGGCAAATCTATAGAGACAGAAAGTAAATTAGCGGTTGCCTAGAGCTGGGGACACAGGGAGGTGGGGGGAGTAGGAGGTGATGGCTAAAGGGTGTGGGTTTCTTTATAGGGTAATGAAAGGTTCTAAAATTGATTATGATGATGAATGCACAGTTCTGTGAATATTCTAAAAACCACTGAATTGTATATTTTGATAAGTGAATTACATGGTATGTGAATTACAGCTCAATAATGCTGATTCAAAAAAAGAAAAGAAAAGCAAGTTTTTATCACTTTTTGAGAGTAACCAAGTTTGAGGAGGAGTAGAGAAGAACAAAAGAGCACTGGGAGGTGACAGAGGGCGGCTGAGGTGCTAGCTAAGTGGCATCTGAAAATTCAGTAGTAAAATCACAGCTCTAGGGGTCGGCCATGCAGCCAAATGGTGAATGCGAAATCTGTTACAAATGCTCTTTGTCTTTCTTTACATGCCTTCTAGTGAAAAATTCCAAATTCAAGTGGTCTGGAAGGATAGCAGCTGTTTATTAAAGACTATAAAAAAGAAATGGCATCTTCAGGAGTGACACCCAGAGTGTTCCATGCTAAAGAAGCTGTAATTTTGCATTTGCTCAAGTATTGATTTGATTTAGCCAATATGACACCAATCTTGGATAAAGTGTGCAAACAACACAATTTCATTTCCTCATTCATCAAAACTGATTAGGGAAAAAATTAATTAATGAAGGAACTAATAAGATGTTACAAGCTGTTCAAAGGGGAATTCCAAAACCCACGAATATATAAGAACATCAAGAATAATGAAATGAATTTGATTAACAGATTTTTAAAAAGTAAACTGATTAGACAGGCAACAACAACCGTGCAGAGATCTCCTAATCCTTAGCACCACAAACGGGATCATGCGCCTGCAGGGTTGCAAGGGCTGCAGAACCAATGACGGACTGGTCTGACTTCTTTACTTTAGCTTCCCAGACTCGGTAGGATTGGGAAAGGCAGTATTATTTTAAAATCATTTAAAAATTCAACAAGAATCAAACTCAACCTTGATCCCTGTCGTTTCTCACACTCCATATCCAGCCTGTCAGGTAATCCTGTGAACTGTCTTCAAAGTATATCCAGGGTCTGACCATTTCTCACCACTGCCATGACCCTGGTCACGGCCACTCTCATGTCCCACCTGGATGTTGCGACAACTAGGCCTCCCCGGTCCTACCCAAATCTGCCTACAGTCTTTCTCAACTCAGCAGCCAGAGGATCCTGTTAAATTAGGAGACAGATCACGTCACCTCTCCGCTCAGAACCCTCCCATGGCTCCCGTCTCAGAGTAAAAGCCAAGCCCTGGCAATAACCTCCTAGGGCTTACACAGTCTGCACTCACCCTGGCTCATCAACTCCCTGGCCTCTTCCCCTACTTCTCTCCCTCCCTCCCTCTGCTCCACTGGCCTCCTTCCCGAGCCTCACCAGGCAGCTCCCTCTCAGGGCCTTTATTCTATTGCTTCTGCCTACAATGTTCTTCCCTTGGATACCACCTTGGCCAGCTCCCTCACCTCTTTTAAGCCTTTGCTCAATTTTCACTTTAATGAGGACAACACTGACCACTCTATTAAATATTGCCATCTGTCCCCATTCCCATCATACTAGTTTCTTATTGCTGCTGTAACAAATTACCATAAACGTAGTGGCTTAAAACACACAAAATCTATTATCTTACTGTTCTGGAGGTCAGAAGTCCAAAATAGGTCTTATAAGACTAAAATCAAGGTGCCAGCAAGGCTGCATTCCTTCTGCAGGCTCTAGAGAGAGTGTGTTCCCTTGCCTTTTCTAGCTTCTAGAAGCCACCACATTCCTCAGCCCATGGGCCCTACCTCCCTCTTCAAAGCCAGAAGCGCAGCGTCTTCAGCTCTTCCTCTCCGGCCTCTGCTTCCACTGTCACTTCGCCTTCTCCAACTCTGACTCTTCTGACCCCTCTTTCTGTTATAAAGACTGTCATGATGACACAGGGCTCCCTGGATAATCCAGAATAATCTCCTCATCTCCAGATGTTTAACTTAACCACATCTGCAAAGTGCCTTTTGCCATTTTAGGTAACACACTCATAGGTTCCAGGCATTAGGAAGGACACAGACACCTTTGGGAGGCCATTATTCTGTCTACCATCCCCACTCCAGCAGTAAGTTTTCCCTTATCCCGCCCTAGTTTTTCTGTTTTCCAAAGCACTTATCAACTTTAACATACTTTACCTGTCTACTAGACTTATTGTTTCTTTTTTTTTCATTAAAAATTTTTTGTTTAGAGACAGAGTCTTGCTGTGTTGAACTCCTGACCTCAAGTGATTCTCCTGCCTCAGTGTTCCAAAGTGCTGGGATTACAGGTGTGAGCCACTATGCCCTGCCCTACTGTTGATTTTCTCTCTCTCCCTACCACAGAATGTAAACTCCACAGGGACATGAATCTTTATCTCTTTTGTTTACTGAGATATCTCCAGCAACTAGAAAAGTCTCTGGCGAACAGTAGGTGTTCAATAAATATTTGTTGATTGAAAGAAAAAGACTACTCATCTAGACAAATCAAGAAGAGAAAATATTCTTGTCTATCCTTCCAAACTTGTTAAATGGGAGAGGCAACAAAAGTAGATTATTCCACAGCAACCAGCTTTCTGAACCAATTTGTAAACACGGGAACCCAGGGGTTCTCCAACTTCTCTATGCATAAGAATTTTCTGGAGAACTTAACTATAAGCTTAGATTCTCTAGCACCGTCTTCCCCAACCTTAGTTTCAGACTTAGTAGGTCTTGGGTAAGGCTCAGAAATCTGATTATTTTTTTCACCACTGGACTAAGGCTATAATCAGTGGTTTGGCAAACACTGCTGGTTTATCCCTGATGTGTTTTCCAAAGTAGAGGTTCTCAACCTTTCTCTGCACATGGGACCTTCCTAGGGATCTTTAGAAAATACCAGTGCCTGTGTCCTATCCCTAGTAATTCTGATTTACCTGGTCTGAGATGTAGCCAGACATCGGGATTTTTTAAAGCTCCCCAGGCATTTCTATTGTGCAGCTGTGGTTGGGAACTACCGTTGTGTAGTAAGCAAACTCACTCTGATTTTTAGTGGGGTATGTGGCTGCCCTGGATAAACACTGTGTTTCCCAGCCTCACTCACAGCCAGACAAAGCCAAGTAAGTTTGGCTTTCCTTGAGAGTTGGCACACACCCTTCCGTCTCCTCTTTTTCTCTCCCTCCTTCCTGCTGGATGCAGATGTTGCCTTCTTGACCAAAGCCACACAGAGTCTCCGACACCATGGAGGACTATCCCAACAACTGAACCACTGGCCTAAGATTTTAAGAGAAAGACATAAACTTCTCTCTTCTTTAAGAGAAAAGTTATTGCACATGCGTGTGCATGCGTGTGTTTATTAACACTGTTATTGTGGGGGTTTTGCCAACAAATCTGTTAAATTTAATTCTACTTCATCATACAGGGTACATCGTACAGCTAAAATCTTAGGCCCGTAAGTAAGGGAAAAGAGAGAGGAAAATACTTGCTGAGGAATAACTTTATGTCACAAAATTTCAAACATTATTCCATCTAATTCCCATTCAGGGAAGGTAAGGGGCATGTCCAAGGTCAGACCACAAGGATTTATGCTCGATTTTCTGACTCTGACGCCATGTTTACCCCTGTACCACACTAGATCTGGCCAGAAATGTCTGTCTGTCTTCATGACCCTGAGCCAGGGGAGAAGTGTCTTCCCCCTTTCATAAACCTGCAAGAATTCCAGGGGATGTCAAAAAGGGAGCACCTCAGAGGTCACTCTGAGCCCTCTGTTCTAAGTTTGTGGGACCAGTGAAGTGAAACACCCCTGAAATATCAATGCCCTTGGAGAGGGAGCTTCTGTTACTGTATCTGAATTGACACACAAGCAAGTAAAGATGCTCCCTGACTTACAATGGGGTTATATCCCAATAAATCCATCATAAGGTTGGAAAATCGTAATTAGAACAATTTAAGTCCAAGACCGTCTGTATTAGCCAGCATTCACTGAGCACACTGTGAGCCACACCTGAAGCTCAGGTGCTAGCAGCAGGTGGGATCTACCCTGGAATAGCTAGGAGCTAGTAAAGGAGGTGGTTTTGCTAGGGATAGGTGGTCAGATTTATGAGCCCAAAAGGGGAAGCCAAGACAAATGGTCAGCACAGGGGACAAAGGACAGACCAGACATAAATGATTCTTGTGGCAGGAAGCAAACGCATCCTCCTAAAGTTTGTGATAGCCAGGACCAGATACAAAGGAGAGAGTGATGGTGGTTGCAGTAGCCAAGGTGGCAGTAGAGCTCTGTCCCTCCCATCTCAGAGGTGAGGATGCCTCTTTCAAGGCTATTCTCCCCAGTAATCTGAAGCTGCCATCCTAACTGCAGGATCTTGTGGCATAATTTGTCCTTTCTCTCTCCACTTTTCTGGCTCCTATTCCTGGGATTATGAGCATGTTCATTTGCCCCCTTGCTAAAATAAAGGTTTTCCTCAGCCCTGTTGCCCCCACAAGCCACCGCCATGCTGATTCCTTCTCTCAGGCATGAATCTTCTTACAAAATTGGCCTGAGTGCACTGTCTCCACTTCCATGACACACAACACCTCTTCAATCCTTAACAGTCTGGCTCCTACCCTCTACCCTTCATTCCATAAAACCACCTTCTCTGAAGTTCCTAACTGACAGATCCAAAAATCTCCTTTCTGTCCTCATTCTAGTTGAAATTTCTATAGTGTTCAATGTTACTTGCCACCCCTCATTCCTGAAATCCTTTTCTTTCCTAATTTTGGCAATGACATATGTTCCTACAGGGCTGAGAGATTAGAGTGAATCAAGCAAAATACCTAGGGTACAAAATTTAAGGAGGCATTCACTCTTAGACCCCTGTAAGTTCAGGGTCAGTGTTTCACTTGACTCACCCTAGTCCAGGCTCTGTATCCCTTATTCTAGGTTCAAGCTAGTTGGCACCCTTAATAATACCCTACCAACCCAAAAACAAGCCATATGCATTCTATTAATAAACAAAGCTTTTATCCTCAGCAAAATACTAGCAAAACAAATTCAATAGCACAATATAAGAATTATAGTACTGACACCATGACCAAGTTGGATTTATACCTGAAGTCCAAGGATGGTTCAACATATAAAACTCAATCAATACAGTAATCATTAATATAGTAATCATTAAACACATTAACAGAACAGAGGACAAAAACCATGTGGTCATCTCAATTGATGCAGAAAAAGCATTCAACAAAATTCAACACCCTTTCATGATAAAAAAAAAACAACAACAACACTCAACAAAGCAGGAATAGAAAAAAACTACCTTAACATAATAAAAGCCATATGTTAAATGCCCACAACTAACATCATATTCAATGATGAAAAACTGAAAGCTTTTCCTCTAAGACCAGGAACAGCGCAAGGATGCTTACTCTTGCCACTTCTATTCAACATAGTACTGAAAGTCCTAGCCACAGTGATTAGACAAGAAAAAGAAATAAAAGGCATCCAAATCAGAAAGAAGAAGTAAAATGACCTCTGGTCACAGATGACATGAACTTATATGCAGAAAACCCTAGAGATTACACACACACTCACATAAACCTATTAAAACTAATAAATGATTTCAGCAAAGCTGCATGATACAAAATGCAAAAATCAGTTGTGTTTCTATGCACTAACAATGACCAATCCAAAAAGGAAAGTAAGAAAACAACCTTATTTCCAATAGCATCAAAAAGAATAAAATACTTAGGAAGAAACTTAACCAAGGAGTTTAAGAGAACTACAAAATGTTTCCAAAAGAAATCAAAGAAGATACAAATAAATGTAAAGACATCCCATGTTCATGGATTGGAAGGCTTAATATTGTTAAAATGTCCATACTGCCCAAAGTGATCTACCGATTCAATGCAATCCCTATCAAAATCCAATGATATTTTTGCAGAAATAGAAAATCCCACTGTAAAATTCATATGTACTCTTAAGAAACCAAGAGTAGCCAAAACAATCTTGAAAAAGAACAGAGTTGGAGGATTCATACTTCCTGATTTCAAATCATACTACAAAGTAACAGTAATCAAGATGGTGTGGTACTGGCATAAAGACAGGCATATAGACCAACGGAACAGAATAAAGAGCACAGAAATAAATCCTTGCAGATATGGTCAAATGATTTTTCACAAGGAGTGGCAAGACTATGCAATGGGGACTGGACAGTCTGTTCAACAAATAATGTTAGGAAAACTGGATATCCACATGCAAAAGAATGAAGTTGGACCCTTACCTTACACCATCTACAAAAATTAATTCAGAGTGGACTAGAGACCTAAATGTAGAACCTAAAACTATAAAGCTCCTAGAAGGAAACATAGGTGAAAACCTTCATGACATTGGAGTTGGCAATGATTTCTTGGATATGATACCAAAAGCACAGCAAACAAAAGTAAATGGGACTACATCAAACTTAAAAGCTTCTGTGCATCAAAGAAATTGTCAACAGGATGAAAAGGCAATCTGAGAATGGGAGAAAATATTTGAAAATCATATATTTGATAAGGGGTTAATATCCTTGAGGCAGTACATGATGCTGATGAACAAAGCAATCATTAAAGTCAAACCAGACCCTAAATTTGGCTCAGTCTTAATATCCACGTGAACTTGGGCAAATCACTCATTATCCCCAAGTCTTAATTACTTCATTTGTAAAATGGGGATAATTGTGGCACCTAACTGTAGTTTTCATGAGGATTAATGAAATATTATGCTTGATGTTATTGTGATTATTGTCATTACTATCTCTCCAAAGCACTCCTGCCACACTTAATTCACTATTCCCTGAACAAAGTGTGCCACCTTAATTGTCCAGGGCTTTCCGGTGCTGTTTTTCCTGCCTGGGTAGCTTACTCCACCCCATGCCACCCCTACCTCCATGCTTGCACCTCCCCCTTCCCTCCCTGCTGCCCTACAATTCTTCCTCATCTTTCAGGAGCCAGTTTAAACGTCACCTTTTCTGGGGCGATTTCTCTCACTCTCCCAGGCAGAGTTTTCCATAGCACTTGATTCATGCATCATTATTTGATCGTTTTTGAGTTACTGTCCACGTCTTTTTGCACCTGAACAACATGTTGCCCAGTCAGTCTCTCTTCCTAGACTGTGAAATCCTTCAGGGTAGAGTCAGCTGAAGTGATAAAAGACATTCTAAAGAAAAAGAGGGATTATACAGACAGATACAAGTACTTAAAAGTTTTTTTTTATACCCACCCCCAAGTACTTAAAAGTTTTAAATGGTATGTGAAAAGTAAACAAAATTCAAAGTCTTGTGAGGAAAACTTAGCAGAGAAAGTGTTACCAGGAAATGTGATAAATTTTTAATTTTTAACTATGTAAAGAGCTCAAAGCAAATATTAGAAGGCCTAAATGCCTACAGGGGCTGATTAGTAAATTGTGATATATCCATATAATGAACGACTATGCCACCCTGCAAAAAATTAAGGTGGAGCAATAGGTATTGATAACGATGTCCGTGGTACATTAAAGTGTGAATGTATAAAGTGAGATCCAATTTGTATGTGTGTATCTGGAAAAATATGCTCCATTTTCTTAATAGTAATTAGGTCTTGAAATAAGATTACGGGTCTAAGGAGTGAAGAAAAACTTTCACTTCATTATTTAAAAGTAAGCATTTACTATTTTTATAATTTAATAAAAGATTAAATAAACAGATATCAAATTGGCAAAAGATACATTAACTCTGTAAACAAATGGACAGAAGCATGAACAAATAGAAAAGAAATAGAGCTAATAAGCCAACATAAGGAAAGATGTTGGATTTTGACAAATAAATAAAAATAAAGTAATAATGAGGTCTTTTATCTATTAAAAAATGGTCAAACAAAAGATAACTTTTTAAATTATAATACCCTGTGCTGGCAAAGGTGTAGTGAAATGGGCACTTTCTTGCACTATTAATGACATTTAAATTTTATGTAAGCCTTCCAGGTAAAGCTTGGCAATTTGTCTCCATGGAGACAAAGAACAGAATACTAGAGTTGGCTAAGCAGAGGTTCCAGAAGCCAAAGATGCTATTATGCTCTGCAGTGATGCATTTGGAACATCTGAGTGTCTTCTTCTATATTTCTTTTAAATTTGAAGTGTCCAGGCTGGACTCCCCAGATTGCCTGGAGGATCTGACATAACTGGGGCAAAGGCCCAGTTAGAGTGACAGGTCAGTTGTTGCTTTAGGGAAGAATTCTTGACTCTTCTGTCACCATGTCTTTCATTGCAGCCTCTTCAGCTCCACGAGGAGATATCACTTCCAGCATATCACCCAGCATATGGCCTAGAGAAGGACAGCATATGGCATAGGCAGGACAGAAGTCATGATCGTATTCAATGGTGACCATTTCCTTTAGATCAGTCCAGCAGAGAGCATAGATTAATTCAAATTCACCCCATTCAGTCATAGCTCTGTGGTTTCTTCTGCTTTGCGACATTAAATACATGTGGAGTCTCAGGCTGTCTCCTGTTTGTTGTTCCATCTAGAGGCTTGCGAACTAAATAATTTGTGTGTGTGTGTGTGTGTGTGTGATATGAAGATTTTGGATTTTATTTATTGCCATACATAGACTGGCCTGCCCTAATACAATTGAGTCACAAGAACTCTATGCAATATTCCATCCATGGCCAGGGGAGGAACCAATTGGTAACTGGGGTGAAGGGGCAGACCAATATAGAGCAAATCATTTGCTTTACCTAGCTCCCAAGAGTCTTATCAAGAGAAAGCAGTTGACGGGTGAAGTCCATAGCCCTGTATAGGTCCCCAAGATGAAAGCTGACATTACTGAGATAATCTAGAACCTGGACTTTAGAGATAGTACTGTGCCTACCTGCATTTAGCTGCTTCAGCGCCTGTTGCATCCAAAGCACTGAGTGGTAGGGCCAGGTACAGTGGCTCACACCTGTAATCCCAACACTTTGGGAGGCCAAGGAGGGCAGATCGCTTGAGGCCAGGAGTTTGAGACCAGCCTGGGAAACATAGTGAGGCCCCATCTCTACAAAAAATTTTTTAAAAATTAGCCAGGCATGGTGGCACATGCCTGTAGTCCTAGCTACTCAGGAAGCTGAGGCAGAAGGATCGCTTGAGGCCAAGAGTTCAAGGCTGCAGTGACATATGATGGGACCGCTGTACTCAAGCTTGGGCTACAGAGAGAGACCCTGTCTCAAAACAAAACAAAACAAAGCACTGAGTGATGAAAGTGGCTGATGCTGTTGGCTGTCTGGCCCACTCTGAAGCAATCACCAACACTCAGGGTGGAGTAATACTTGGTCTCTGGCAGGGTCCCTTGAAAAGGACCTTCAGATCTAGTTTGTATGTGTGCTGAAGAAGCAGCAGGGCCTTAGCAGCTGTAATCTCATCTTCCTCTGTGGGAAAAACCTGTTCAAATGATGTGAGCCTGGCGGTAAACTTTTTCCATCATAGAGACTTTGGCATCATCCAAAAGGATATATTCTTTCAGAGCCTGGACCAGTGTTTTCCCCACAGAAATCAAGCCAGTCATATGCCCAACAGTTGTGAGTACCTTAGCCCATACGCAGCCCAGGAGACTGAACCAAGCCATCACCAGTGTGGACATTTGGAGTTTCATGGTTCCAGAGGTCAGCATCTTTCTAAGAAAAAATTCATCAGTAAAATTATATATTTGGGTATCATGATCTTTAAGGCCACCTTTAGTTCCAAACAGGATCCACGATATTTGTCAAAACATGCTTCTGACTCTGACCTGGGGGAGAGACTTGCCTCACAGGACAGAGACCCACTGACCCCATGGAGCCTTGCCAAGCTGGTCCTGAGGGGCTGCTCCAACTGGTTGGGTCTGAAGGGAGGGGCTGGCCAGAAGCCCTAAGCCAGAGCAGCCACAGCTCCAGCCAGTCACACCCCTGTGGTCCACTGGCCCCGCCATTCTCACCACCTCACCTCTCTGAGCTAAATAATTTGTTTGTTTAAATATTTCTACTCATCATTCATCTAGCCTCAAAACCAAATTTTAAAAGTTGCATGGAAGCTGGGCGTAGTGGCTCGCACCTGTAATCCCAGCTACTCAGGAGGCTGAGGCAGGAGGATCACGTGAGCCCAAAAGTTCGAGGCTGCAGTGAGCTATGATTGCACCACTGTGCTCCAGCCTGGGTGACAGAGAGAGACCTCATCTCTAAGAAAAAAAAAAAATCAATAAAATCACATGATATCTTCCAAAATTATTACTAACAAAGTGTTCAGAACCTAGGAAAGATATGTTAGAGCTATACTGAGTTTATCACAAACTCATTTGGGTTTTAATCTTTAATGAAGATTAAAGTTGTTTTCTAAGAATTACACCAGCAAATGTTAACACTTAATGAAGGATGTCTATGAAAACAATCTAGCCTAGGAGACTCTTTGAAAGTTTAAGGGAGGCTTGAGAAACACCTGAATCCAAATAAAGTGTCTGGAAACAAGTCTTAAATGTAAATGAAAAAAGCTGTAGCTGAATTAACTTATTGAAAATTGCACAAAGACCAGAAGAGCAAAAGTGTGGGCTAGGTTAGTGGTTCAAACTTGAGTAATGCACTTACCTCCTAAAAATGATGACCTCCAATGTTTACCTCTATTATTTTTATTATGATATTACTTATATATGTGCAAACAGAAAACTAGATTCAGTATAAATGCCTCGTTCTTACAGCTCTACAACTATAAAATCAAAGCAAATTTAAAAGTAAAATTCAAACGAACAGCAATAATTTAATATGATGGATGATGGCATTCTGAAAAGGAAATTCAAATTGAACCCACAACGAGATACCATTTTACTCACCAGAATGGCTAACACTAAAAAGAATGACCACACCTGCCACTCGTTGACAAGGACGTGGAAACTGAAACTTTCATACCCTGCTGGAAAATACAGAATGGTAAAACACTTTGGGAACGTTTAAAATTTTCTCATAAAGTTAAACATAACCTACCATACAACCCAGGAATTTTTCTCCTAGATATTTGCTAGAAGAGAAACGAAAACATATGTCCACAAAAGACTTGTTCAGAATCTTTTTTTATTCATAGCATCTTTATTCTTAATAGCCAAAGATTGGAAACAATTTACAGTCCATCAACAGGTGAATGGATAAACCAAGTATTATATATTCATACAACGGATTTTCACTCACCAATAAAAGAAAAAAAAACCCTAGGGAATACCAAGGCCTGTTTGATAGTGCCAAGCCAGCTCCTGACTGTCAGGATGACTTTTTCTTTCTCATTGATGTAGTCACCAAGGCATCAGTACATTTG
Source organism: Daubentonia madagascariensis (assembly GCA_023783475.1). Taxonomy (NCBI): domain Eukaryota; kingdom Metazoa; phylum Chordata; class Mammalia; order Primates; family Daubentoniidae; genus Daubentonia; species Daubentonia madagascariensis. The sequence continues at coordinate 9,025,027 of JAKFHU010002004.1, read as the reverse complement.
TCAAAACAGTATTTGTCAAAACTCAGTGAATACACACACAAGCTTTTTGCATTTTATTGTATGTAAATTTTACCTTTAAAATATATGAATGTAAACATTAAGAAGAAATAGTATTACGGAGAGTCCGAGTGGAGCTAGTGAGCTGAATGTTTGTGTGATTGCTGCTTGAAAGTGAGTAGCGCTTGCAGCGTGGTTGACCCACTGAAGGGAAAACAGATTGCAGAATTCAGAGAAGCTTTCCACTATTTGACAAGGACAGTGATGGACTATAACATCAAAGGATTAGAAACTGCATTGTAAGCTCTGGTTCTGGTTTTAAAAAAAAAAAGATTAGAAACTGCAACAAGGTCTCAGGCAAAATTCCACAGAAGCAAAGTTTCGGGATAAGTTAATGAAGCAAATAAAAATAAATTGTGATAAAATAGTACAATTGACTTTCTGGAGTTTCTGACAATAGCAAGAAAAATGAAAGATACAGAGACAGAGAGTAAAGAAGAAATTAGAGAAGTATTCCTTGTGTTTAATAGGATGACACTGGCTATGTTGGCGCAGCAGGATTGTGTCACATCATGACAGATGTTGGAGAGAAGTTAACAGATGGAGAGGTTGATGAAAATGATCAGAGAAGCAGACAGTGATAGTGAACGTCAAGTAAACTATGAGGAATTTGTATAACTGATGTCAGCAAAGTGAGAAACTTGTGTAGAATGTGTTGGACTTCCTGTAAAAAAATTGTTTACTTGCTTTTTCTTTGTTCATAAGGAACATATCCACAAAATGTTCTTCTTGCTGTCAAAAGAATATGCATGAGTAATCATTAGGACTTATTCCTCTATGTTTTCTACCCTATGTTACTGTCATTCCATAACTTTATTTTAGAAAATTGATCAAGTAGCAAGTTGCATGTGGCTTACTCTGGATATTTCTAAACTAGTGGGTCTCAAACTTTTTAGGTTCACCATCGCTTTATATTTTTGAATTTTATTGAAGATCTCTAAAGCTTTTTGTTTACATAAATTATTCTATTAAAATTAGAATTAAAACAATTTTAAAGTATTTATTTGTTCATTACAAAATAATAATAAAACCACCACACATTGATATAAATATACATTTCACCTGTAATCCCAGCACTTTGGGAGGCTAAGGTGGGAGGATCGCTTGAGGCCAGGAGTTCTAGACCAGTCTGGGCAACATAGCGAGGCCCTCCCTCTACAAAAAATAAAAAAATTATGCGGGCATGGTGGTGTGTGCCTGAAGTCCCAGCTACTTGAGAGGCTGAGGTGGGAAGATCGCTTAAGCCCAGGAGTTCGAGGTTACAGTGAGCTATGATCAGGCCACTGTACTCCAGTCTGGGTGACTGAGCAAGACCCTATCTCTATAAACAAACAAACAAACAAATAATACATTTTAGAAATAACTATATTTTCAACAACAAAAAAGATTAGTGAGAAAAGTGGACCTGTTTTACCTTTTTGCATATTTCTTTAATGTGTTGCTTAATCAAAGACTAGTGGGTTCTCATATTAGAATTCAACCTGTTATGATATCACACTTCATGTAGCCTCTGGAAAATTCCACCCTACACTAGTAAGAGAATGAAAGTGAAAGAGGCAGATTATGTGTACTATTGTTATTAAAATGGTTTTCACCTTGTGGGTCTCCTTTGATCACACTTTGAAGACCACTTACCTAAGCCTTTGGCACATCTAAACTTAAATGAAGGTGGTCACATGAAAGAACTAGGTTATGCCTTTTTATTTTATTTTATTTATTTATTTCTTATAGAGACAGGGTCTCGCTCTTGCTCAGTCTGGTCTCAAACTCCTGAGCTCAAGCAATCCTCCCGCCTCAGCCTCCAAGAGGGTTAGGATTACAGGCATAAGACACCGCGCCTGGCCCTAGGTTATGCCTTTTTAAAAACAGTTTTCTTTAGTAACAGTCAGCTTGTTGTTGAAACGTGGTTTTAATTCTGCCTGGACAGAGTCAACAATACATACTTAAAGTTGTACAATTGCAAAATGGGTTTATTATCCAGGTACTTAGATAGCATTATTTTGTGCTGCTGGTACTATACCAGAAAGTTTGTCTTCTATTATTATTTGTTTTTTAAGCTTTGTTTAACTTTTAAAGAAAACCTGTGTATGTCACTATTTGCCTCAAACAAATTACAGATTTGATTTCCAATTTAAAATGTACAACTAGTTTTGTAAGAAACTGACATACTGTCCTTCAAAGCAACTCTACCATTTCGCATTCCTACCAACAAAGAATGACAGTTCCTGTTGCTTCACATCCTCGCTGGCATTTAGTGTTGTCAGTGTTTTGAAATTTAGCCATTCTAATAGGTATTCTAATAGCCATTCTCATTATTGTTTTAATGCACAATTCCCTAGTGACATATGATGTGGGCCATATTTTCATATGCTATTTATCACCTGTATATCTTCTTTGCTGAGGTGTCTGTTGGGGATCTTTTGCCCATTTTTTAATCAGATTGTTAGTTTTCTTATTGTTGAGTTCTTTGTATATTTTGGATACCAGTCCTTTATCAAATACATGTTTTGCAAAGATTTCCTCCGAGTCTGTGGCTTGTCTTTCAGTGTTTTTGACAGAACAGAAGTTTTTAATTTTAATGAAATCCAACTTACCAATTTTTCCTTTCATAGATCATGCTTTTGGTATTGTATTTAAAAAGTCATCGCCAAACCCAAGATTTTTCTCCTATGTTATCTTCTAGAAGTTTTATAGTTTTTCCAGAGGTTCAAGGAGAAGGAAGGAAGGACCAACAGGCAGGGCATGGGGGATTTTTTTAGGGAAATAAAATTATTCTCTATGACTGCAGTCCCCAATCCCCAGCTGCAGACCAGTACCAGTCTGTGGCCTTCTGGGAACTGGGCTACACAGCAGGAGGTGAGCAGCAGGCAAGCGAGCCAAGCTTCATCTTTCATCTGTATTTATAGCCGCTCCCCATTGCTTGCATCACTGCTTGAGCTGTGCCTTCCGTCAGATCAGCAGTGGCATTAGATTCTCACAGGAGTGTGAACCCTACTGTAAGCTGTGCATGCGAGGGATCTAGGTTCCGCACTCCTTATGAGAATCTAATGCCTGATGATCTGAGGCGGAGCTGAGGCGGTGATGCTAGTGCTGGGGAGCGGCTGCAAATACAGATTATCATTAGCAGAGAGGTTTGACTGCACAATAAATGTAATGCACTTGAATCAACCTGAAACTATTCCCTTACCCCCCATCCTCCCATCCCATCTGTGGAAAAATCGTCTTCCATGAAACTGGTCCCTGGTGCCAAAAAGGTTGGGGACCACTGCTCTATGATACAGTAATGATGGACATTAGACATTTGTTAAAATACATAGAATGTACAACACAAAGAGAGAACCCTAATTAGTAATAATGTATCGATATTGGCTCATCAGTTGTAACAAAAGTACCATACTAGTACAAGATGTGAATTATAGGGGAAGCAGTAGGGGGAAGTGGTCTGTGGGAACTCTGTACTTTCTGATCAATAGTTCTATAAATCTGAAAGTGCTCTTAAAAATAAATCTATTATTGTTTTTAAAATTGTAATTACCCCCAAAACTACTACAAAATAAGCAATTATTACAAAATGAAATTAATAAATTCAAGTGAGGCTTTCTTTGTTCATGATTATTAGACCTCCTACACAGGAAATTTTTGAAAGCCCATTTGAAAAGTTCTACTTTTTGTCTTAGTGGAAATGTTCTGTTTACTTGAATATACGATTAGTATTGTGGCATATGAAAATCTTTACAAAAATAATTATCTAATCCAATTTATGCTGGAATTGGGAACAGAAAAAATTTTTGGTGAATATTTACTACTTCACCTACTGTTATAAACTATTTCCGGTTGGTACTTACAAAGCAAAGGCCTCACCTCAAAGCTATGCACAATGAAGGGTGGTGTCTGGGGCACAGGTATGTGGAGGTCTGCATGCCTGGGCTATGGGTGCTGAGTGGAATATATTTGTCCATCATTTTTCTGTATTCCAGCTGCTGGGAAACTTTGTTCATCCAGCTTTCTAGGATATCATTTAACTTTCACTTGCAAGAACCACAAATGCAAGAAAGGCAATGAAACCACAGGATAGTACTTTTCTTAAGGAAATCTTCAGCCTAGATAGAGTTTTATATAAGGGAAATTAAATTGTTAAAAACTCATCCTGGCTACTTGGGAAGCTGAGGAGGGAGGATTGCCTCAGGCCAAGGGTTAGAGGCTGCAGTATGCTATGATTGTGTGTGTGAGTAGCCACTGCACTCCAGCCTGGGCAACATAGCAAGACCCCACCTCAAAAAATTTTTTTCAATTAAAAAAAAAAAAGAATGTTAAAAAAAAAAACTCATCCTAGTCTGTCTAGCCCTGACTAAGGAAAAGGGTCTTCTGGTCATTGAAGAGGTGTGTTCTTGCATGGCATGAGGAAGGATCATCAAGCTTGTTCGTGATCTTTTCCTGATCCTTTGCTTAGTTTTCCTAGAAACTTTATATTGGGAAGGGAGTCATTAGAGAATGAACCTGAATTTTGAAGTTACCAGAGGGGTAATGCCTCCTTTGTAAGTTAATAAATGGACCATCTGACTTAAAAACCAGGGAGTTCTGTTAAAAAGAATCACTCCCTAGGACCCTGACCTATGCCAAAAGCATGAAAAACTGGAGTTTTTGGACCTATAATACTGTAGGCCACATCCCATATTGTAGAGACCTCAAGGTACAGCCCTCCCACAAAGCATTGCCAAAGGACCAGCTGGCTGTCTCCATGGGGCATTGCACATGTCTGTGTCTCCCATTTCCCCCAGGAGATGCAATATTCCAGCTTTCCTTTACACTTTGTATCCCAAACAGCTCCTGGCACAAGGCCTTGCAACGTGGCAGGTTGCTGAGTCAGTGTTGATCTACTGCAGATCTGACTTCAGATTCCATCAGGGCAGTTTGTGTTTGAGAAACCAAACAGAAGAGAATGGACCCAGCCTGGCAGTTTAGCAGTCTGAAGATACAAGCTGTTCAAAATGAGTAGAATGCGTCTGATTTTCTAAGTCTGCCTTTGCTCTCAGGGCTCTTTGAATGAAACAAATTCACTTCTCCCAAGGAACCCCCAAAAGCACACTCCAACTGATGCCAGATCTATTTGTCTTTCTAGAACTCATATCTTAAATTTTCCTCCTTAAATTATCCCTCTCTTTATATCTCCTCCCACCCACACACCCGCAGGGTTAGCAAACAGATCTCAGTAGGTCAGACAGGCAGCCTAAAGGAGAGAAGGAGACCAGAGGAATGTGGGGCACTCGTGGGAATTGTGGCAAACGGAAAGGCATTTGCATTCAAAGGTTCTTAAACACTGTTCTGGTCAAATCAAATGCATGACCAGGGAGCCCAGTTCAGTCACCAGCAGCCAGTGTGGGATGTTTGATCTACATTCTACAGTACAGACTGCTTAGCATGAGTGACAAGGCCCTTCCCATTCTGGTCTCTAACAACCTGTCCTTCAAGCCCAACTACTCCTACCCAAGTACCTATGCTCCACTTGCATGACACACTTGCACAATACTCTCCTGACGCCTTTGCTTGTTCACTCTTCCCCCCAACGAATATTTATTGAGCACCTACTATATACCAGGCATTATAATAGGTGCTAAGGAAACAATGCTGAACAAGGTATGAGTTTCTGCCCCCATGGAGCTTACAGAGTAGTGCGGAGACATGTACATCCACAGACAATTACCAAAGTGCAGTAAGCACTGTGACAGAAGTTTAGTGTGGGACTGAAACATATCCAGGGGGCTTCTTGCCAGAGAACAGAGAGCAGGACTTGGGAAGTCTTCGCAGAGGACTAGACATCTTAGCTGAGGCTAAGGATGAGCTAAGGAAGCAAAGATGGGAGGGAACGGGTGAGGGTGGGAGTAGGGAGAGGGTTTCCTGAAGAGGGAACAGTAAAGGTCCCTGTGGCTGGAGGGTAGGGATGTGAGGCGAGGTGGTGCAAATAAAACTGGGAAGGTGAGCAGAGGCCAGATCTAACCAAGCCCTGTGGCCAAATACAGAGTTTGGACTTTGTCCTAAGGGCAATGGGCAACCACCAACAGGTTTTAATCAAGGACCACTTTGACCCAAATTTGCCTTTTAGAAGAATCCCTCTGGTTCCAGTGTGGTAAACAGGCTGAAGCAAGAGGAAAATTAGAGGCCCTCACAGTCAGCCAGCCCGAGATGCTGGTGGCGTGGCCTGGGGAGTGGCAGAGCGGGCAGCATGGACCAGACATGGAAGATAGAATGGACAGGATGCAGAGATGGAGTGACTGTGGTAAGAAAGACAAGGGGAGGTGTTGATGATGAACTTGGAGTGCCCTGCTCCCTGCTCATCCTTTCCAGCTCGGTTCTCTCATTACTCCTGACAGACTGCACCCCCTGCCCCCCACACCTTCCTCCCTGCCCCCAGCACTCTGTCCCCGGCTGGTTTACCACACCCGATTGTGTGATGGTGAGTGGTCGGGCGCCCTTCTTCCCTGTTGCATTGGGCAGGGATGCTGCATCAGTCGGAGTCCAGTCAGGAGATGAAAACCACTCACTACTTTGAGCAGCTAAATTTTAATACATAAAAATTATTAACTATAACAAGGGATTGAAGCAATGAGGGATTGCCTAGTAATAGCTAAAGAGAACCCTAAAGAATATAGGATCAGCAGATATAGGGTGCAGCCACCACTCCTAAGGCTGAGATCCAGACCTTGTTGGAGGGGACATGGTTGTGACTAATTAGATGGTAGAGAAGTTACTGTGGCACCATGCTGATGGTCATTGTCAGAAATCTTCCCCCCAGAATCTACTGGAACCTACCTTTCAGTGTGACAAGGAAAGTCATTCATGGAGAGATGTCTCGTCAGAGGTGCTTTGCTACAAAGCCAACCAAAATGGAAACAACTGGCCGCTGGGTGCTGCTGGCCACTGTCACTGCAGGAAACAGGCCCTGGAGCAGCTACATGAGCTGCAGAGTGCTGGTGCTGAAAAAACATCTGCACTGCAGGAGCTGGGCGCTCAGGAAGCCATGTATACTGCAGGAGCCTGCTGAAAGAGCACACCAGAACAAGGAGGAAAACATATTCCTTCTTCCTGCAATGACTGTCCAGAGTCTTTGGCTGACAAACCTTAACATTGTGCCAGCTGGCAAAGAAAAAAAAACTTAAATGACCCAGCTCCATTTTTGCAGAGCAAGCAATGAAGGGTGAATTTGGACCCTATAGTCAATAAATTGGTAACTGGAACAGATCCCATCCTGTTCATCATGGTTACTGGAGTACCATGGGGGGCTAGAAGTCAACACAAGAAGTAAGGTTCAGAAAGGATTTTTCTCACTTGTGGCCTCAGTGGGAAATAGAGGGCTGGGGGGACTAAACCAGGGTTCAGTAAACTAGGTTCCATGGGCCAAATTGGGCATGGCCTCTGTTTTTGTAAATAAAGTTTTATTGGAACATGGCCATCTCATTTGTTTACATATTGTCTGTCTACTTTCATGCCGCAAGAGTAGAATTGAGTAGTTGCAACAGAGACAACATGGCCTGCAGGCCTAAAATATTTACTATCTGGCCTTTTACAGAAAAGGTGCAGGTCTGTGGTCTAAACCACAGTCAGATTAGACCTAACGGTTCAGCAAAAAGTCAAGGTCCTGGAAGCCAAAAGGGAAGTTGGTTGTCTAATGCCTTTCAAACAGTTGGAGTTTATGAGCCTGAGCACTGGACATCGGAATTCTTAGATTTTCCTTGCCATGGTCTCATCCTCGACACTTCTATTGGGTGAAGGGTTCTTCAACACAATAGGCTTAGCTGCTTACCTGCCTGCTCCAGTTCCAGATGGTGACATCTGAGTTCCTGGTTCCCAGCCCACCACGTTGTTGGAGTAGGTAGAGATACTCTTCTGTCAAATAGTTCAAATCTCTGTTACAGAGGCCATGGAGCCATAGGTACTGCCTGACAGTGCCTCCTGCTCCCCAGACAGGCCTCCAGAGATAGGTCTGAATCCAGTGCAAGCTCTCAGGTTAGGACCTCTTGTCTAAAGTGGATGGACTCATTCATTCAAGAATACCACACTACTGACAGACCAAGTGACTATGTGAAATCAACAAAGAGAATTTAACAACCACAATGATGACATGTTGACCATGAATGTAGAGGTCCACCTGAGCTCTGCAATAGTGTGTCTTTGCTGTTCTTCAAACACAACAGGCACTTTCCTGCCTTTAGGCCTGTTCTCACTGCTTGGAATGCTCTTGCTCACGCTTTGAAATGCCTTTCTCTCTTCGTTTGTTTTTAATTGTGGTAAAATACACATAACATCAAATGTGCCCTTTTAACCATTTTTAAGTGTAAAATTCAGTGGCATTAGTACATTCACACTGTTGTGCAATCATCATCACTATCCATTTCCAGAATTTTTCACCATCCTAAAGGGAAAGTCTGTTCCCATTAAACAATAAATCCCCATTATCCCCCCTTAAACCCCAAGTAACCTCTAGTCTACTTTCTGTCTCTATGAATTTGACCACTCTAGATACACCATATAACTGGAATCATACAATATGCTTCCTTTTGTTTTATTTCACTTAGCGTAATGTTTCTGTGTAATAGAGTGTACCAGAAGTTTTTTCCTTCTTAAGACTGAATAAATATTCCATTTTGTGTATATACCACATTTTCTTTATTCGTTCATTCTGTCAATAGACATTTTGGTTGTTTCCACCTTTTGGCTATTGGGAACATTGCTGCCATGAACTTGAGTGTGTAAATATCATTTCAAGTCCCTGCTTTCAATTCAATTATGTATATATCTAGAAATAGAATTGCTATATCATACAGTAATTCTATATTTAATATATTTAATTTTTTTAAAACTGCCATGTGGTTTTCCACAGCATCTGTACCATCTTACATTCCCACAGCAAAGCACAAGGCTTCCAATTTCTCCATATCCTTGCCAACAACTGTTAAACTGTTATTTTCTTTTTTCTTTTCTGTCTATCTGTCTGTCTCTCTCTTTCTCTCTCTTTCTCTCTCAATAATAGCCATGCTAATGGGTGTCAAGCAGTATCTCATTGATTGTGGTTTTGATTTGCATTTCCCTAAGGATTAGTGATATTGAGCATCTTTTCTTGTGCTTACTACCCATTTGTGGATCTTCTTTGGCAAAATGTATGTTGAATTCCTTTGCCTGTTTTTAATGGGGTTGTTTGTCTTTTTTGTTGTTGAGTTGTAGGAGTTCTTTATATATTCTGGATATTCATCCCTCACCACATATATGATTTGCAAATAATTAATAAATTTTGTAGGTTGCCTTTTCACTCTGCTTTGATGCACACATTTTTTAATTTTGATAAAGTATAATCTATTTTTCTTTTCTTGCCTGTACTTTTGGTGTCATATTCAAGAAATCATTACCAAATCCAATGTCATGAAACTTTCCCCTATGCTTCCTTCTAGGAGTTTTATAGCTTTAGCTCTCACACTTAAGTCTGCAATCCACTTTGAGTTAATTTTTGTAGATGGTGTAAGGTAAGGATCCAATTTTATTCTTTTGCATGTGGATATCCAGTTTTTCTAAAATACCATTTATTGAAGAAACTGTCCTTTCCTCATTATGTAGTCTTGGTACCCTTGTCAAAGATCATTTGACAATATCTGCAAAGATTTATTTCTGTTTCTTTATTTAGTTCCATTGGTCTATATGTCTGTTTATGCCAACACTGTGCCATCTTGATCACTACTACTTTGTAGTATGTTTTGAAATCAGGAAATGTAAGTCCTTCAAGTCTTTTATTTTTCGAGATTGTTTTGGCTATTCAGGGTCCTTTGAGATTCCATACGAATTTTAGGATGGGGTTTTCTATTTTTCCAAAAAACATTATTGGACTTTTTTCAAAAGAATCTGTAAATCACTTTGAACTAGGAACATTTTAACAATATTAACTCTTCCAGGAACATGAGATTTCCTTACATTTATTTGTATCTTCTTTGATTTCTTTTAGCAGCATTTTGTAGTTTTCAGTGTACATGTCTTTCACCTCCTTGGTTTAGTTTATTCCTATGTATTTTATGCTTTTTGATGCTATTGGAAATAAGATTATTTTCTTACTTTTCTTTTCAGATTGATCATTGTTAGTTTATAGAAACACAAGTATTTTTACATGTTGATTTTTATCCTGCAACTTTGCTGAAATTATTTATTAGTCTTGATAGGTTTTGTGCATGCATGCGTGTGTGTGTGTGTGTGTGTGTGTATAATCTTTAGAGTTTTCTACATATAATATTATGTCATCTGTGAACAGAGATCATTTTACTTTTTCCTTTCCAATTTGGATGCCTTTTATTTCTTTTTGGTGTTCAATACTGGCTGGACTCATACTATGTGAATAGAAGTGGCAAGAATGGTCATCCTTGCCTTATCCCTGATGTTAGAGGAAAAGTTTTCAGTCTTTCACTACCAAGTATGTTAGCTATGAGCATTTCATATATGGCTTTTATTATGTTGAGGTAGTTTCCTTCTATTCTGGTTTGTTAAGTGTTTTATCATGAAAGAGTATTACATTTTGTCAAACACTTTTTCTGCATTCGTTGAAATAATCATGTGGGTTTTTTCCCCCTCCATTCTGTTAATATGGTGTATTACATTGATTAATTTTTGTATTCTGAGCCATCCTTGCATTCCAGAAATAAGTCACACTGGGGTCATGGTGTGTAATCCCGTTAACATGCTGCTAAATTCAGTTTGCTAGTATTTTGTTGATGATTTTTGCATAAATGTCCATAAGGGATATTGGCCTGTAGTTTTCTTTGCTTGTAATGTCTTTGTCTGGCTTTGGAATCAGGGTAATGCTGACTGCACAGAATGAGTTCAGAAGTGTTCCTTCCTCTTCAATTTTTTGGAAGGGTTTGAGAAGGGTTAGTGTAATTCTTCTTTAAATGATTAGTAGAATTCACCAGTGGAGCCATCTGGTCCAGAACTTGTCTTTAATGAGTGGTGGGTGTTTGATTCTATCTCCTTACTAGTTATAGGTTTAATCAAATTTCCTATTTCTTCATATTTCATTCTTGCTAGGTGTATGTTTCTAGAAATTTGTCCATTTCATCAAGGTTAGCCAATCCGTTAGTGTATAGTTGTTATAATATTCTCTTGTAATTATTTTATTTCTGAGGCATCCATTGTAATGTCATTTCATTTCTGATCTTAGTTATTCGAGTCCTCTCTCTTTTTTCTTAGTTGATCTACCTGTTTGTCAATTTTGTTGATCTTTTCAAAAAACAACTTTTATTTTCATTGCTTTTTTTCTATTATTTTTCTATTCTCTATTACATTTACCTATGCTTTAATTTTTTTTTTTTTTGAGGCAGAGTCTTGCTGTGTTGCCCAGACTGCAGTGCAGTAGTGTGATCATAGCTCACTGTAACCTCCAACTCCCAGGCCTAAGCAATTCTCCTGCCTCAGCCTCCCAAGTAGCTAGGATGACAGGTGCATGCCACCATGCCCAACTATTTTTTCTTATTTATTTTGGTAGAGACGGGGTCTCATTCTGTTGCTTAGGCTGGTCTCAAACTCCTGGTCTTAAGTGATCCTCCCTCCTCAGCCTCCCAAAGTGCTAGGATTACAGACAGTCATGAGCTACTGTGCCTGGCTTCTAATTGTTGTTATTTCCTTCTTTCTGCTAGGTTTGGGTTTATTTTTTTCTTCTTTTTCTAGTTCTTGAGGTGTCAAGTTAGGTTGTTGATTTGAAATTTTTCATCTTTGTTTAAAAAATTCTTTCTATCGCAAGTATACTGAGTCTCAATCTTCTTTTTTGATATAGGCATTTGTCACTGTAAATTTCCTTCTTTGAACTGTTCTTGCTACGCCTCGTAAATTTGGGTATGTTGTGTTTCATTTTCATTCATTTTCTCTGAAGATATTTTCAAATTTCCCTTGTGATTTATTCTTTGGTCCATTGGTTAAGAGTGTGCTGTTTAATTTTCACGCATTGTGGTTTTCCAATTTTCCTTTTGCTATTACCTTCTAGTTTTGTTCCATTGTGATTGGAAAAATACTTTCTATTATTCCAATCTTTTAAAATTTGTTAAGACTTATTTTGTGGCCTAAGATGTGGTCTATCCTGGAGAATGTTCCATGTGTGCTTGAGAAGAATGTATATTCTGCTGCTATTGGGTGGAGCGTTCTGTTAGGTTCAATTGGTCCATAGTGTTTTTCAAGTTTTCAATTTCCTTATTTATATTCTGTTTGGTTGTTTTATCCATTATTGAAAGTGGAGTTTGAAGTGTCCTGTTATCATTCAGTTGGTATCTACTTCTTTCTTCAATTTTGTCAATAGTTGCTTCATATATTAAAGAGCTCTGAGGTTTGGTGCATAAATATTTATAATTGTTATATCTTCCTGGTAAACTGACCCTTTTATCATTATATAATGTCCTTCTTTGTCTCTTATGATAGTTTTTGACTTAATTTTGTCTGATGTTAGTATATCTACCCCACTTCTCTTTTGGTTACTGTTTGCCTGGAATATTTTTTCCATCCTTTCATTTTCAACCTATTTGTTTCCTTAGATCTAAAGTGAATCTCTTTCAGTGTGCTGGTAGATGGGTTTAAAAAAATAAAAACAAAATAATGTGAATCTCTTATAGATGAGATACAGTTGGATTTTTTTTCACCATTCTGCCAATACATGCCTTGTGATTGGGGATTTCATTCCATTTATGTTTAAAGTAAGCACTCAAAGGGAAGTACTTACATTTGCCATTTTGCTATTTGTTTTCTAAATGTCTCATACCATTTTTGTCCCTCATCTCCTCAATTACTGCCTTCATTTAGGTTTAGTGGATTTTTGTAATGACACTTTTGATTCCCTTCTCATTTACTTTTGTGTATATTCTATCGTTGTTTTCTTTGTGGTTACCATGAGGATTACATATAACATCTTAAAGTTATAACAATCTGTTTTGAATTGATGCAAACTTGACTTCAATCACATAAAAAACCTCTATTCCTATACAGCTCAGCTCCCTAACTTTATTACTGAGATCATAAATTACATGTTTATGTATTGTGTATTCCTTAATATAATAAATTTATAATTATTCTTATGCATTTACCTTTTAAATCCTGTAGAAAACAAAAATGTGGGGTTACAAACCAAAATTACAGTAATAATATTTATTACTCTTACATTTGCAGATGTATTTACCTTTACCTTTACTCTTATATTTGCAGATGTATTTACCTTTACCAGAGATCATTATATGTTCATATGGCTTTGAGCTACTGCCTAACATCCTTTCATTCCAACTGAAGGATTCCTCTTAGTGTTTCTTGGGGGTCAGGTCTAGTGGTAATGACCTCCCTCATTTTATCTGAAAATGTCTTAACTTTCCCTCATTTTTGAAGGAGAGCTTTGCCTAATATAGAATTCTCAATGGACAATTTTTTCTTATAGCACCTTAAATATATCATCCCACTTCCTTCTGGCCAAGGTTTCTGCTAAGAAATTGGCTGATAATCTTATTGAGAATCCATTGTATGTGACAAACCACTTTTCTCTTCTTGCTTTTAAGATTCTCCTTGTTTTTCAGTAGTTTGATTATAATGTGTCTAGGTGTGGGTCTCTTTGGGTTTGTCCTACTTGGAGTCACTAAGCTGCTTATATTTGTAGATTTATGATTTTCTTCAAATGTGGGAAGTTTTTGGCCATTATTTGTTCAAATAGTCTCTCCTCACCTTTCTCTTTTTCTTCTCCTCTGAGCCTGTATATATTGGTCTGCTTTACGATGTTCCATGGCAAGTCCCTTAGGCTGTGTTCATTTCTCTTCATTCTTTTTTCTTTCTTCTCTGCAGACTTGATAATTTCACAAGACTCATCTTCCGGTTCACTGACTCTCTCTTCTGCTTGATCAAATCTGCTGCTGAGCCCCTTTCATGCATTTTCCAATTTATTTATTGTATTTTTTACATACAATAAATATGTAAAAAATATTTGTTCCAGGATTTCTATTTGTTTCCTTTTTACAATGTCTGTCTCTTTGTTGATATTCTCATTTTGTTCATATATCATTTTCCTGATTTCCTTTAGTTCTCTGTCCATGTTTTCCTTTAGCTTTTTCAGCATATTTAAGATAGTTTTTAAAAAGCCTTTGTCTAGTAAGTCTAAGTCTGCTGCCTGCGCTTCTTTAGGAATGGTTTCTGCCAACTGATTTTTTCCTTTAAAGGAGCCGTGTTTTTCTGTTTCTTTGCATGCCTTGTGATTTTGTAATGTTGTTAAAAATTGCACATTTGAAAGGACAGCCACCTCTTCCAGTCTTTGCAGACTGGCTCTGTGCTGGGACAGTCCTTTACTGGGTAGCTGGGCCTTCTCTGAGCCTTGGGATCAGACTGAAGTGGAAGCTTAAGGTCTTCTCAGTTCTTTACAGAGCATGTGTCTTGTCTGTGTGTGGCTTTTTCAATTTCTCCATATACACAGCTGCTTTTGAATGTCTTAATTTCCCAGCTTCTTCTTAAGGCCTCAGGTGGTCTATTGTATGTCTCCATCTATAATCTCTTGCCCTAAGCATCTGTGGGTCTGTAGTCTCCCTACAGCTTTCCTGAGCAGTTCCCATGAACTTCCAAAATCTAGTCCGTCAGGTTAGAAAGTTGCAAAAAGCTCTGCTCTGCTCCCTCTGGCTAGAGAGAATGAATTGGAAACGGAGCTGCCACCTACTTCAGACCAAGACTGCTGCTGTGGCATGGAAGAGGTGGGGCAAGGATGAGTAAAATGGCACAAAATTTCCTACCATTTTGAATGCGGCTTTTTTGTGTGTGTGTATTTGTTTGGTTGCTGTAGACATGTGACTGTTTTCCAGAGCTCCTATAAGATAATGAGTTAAGCTCTGCTTATGTCCAAAAACAGACACAGGGCATCACTCTGCCATGGACCTTGAGCAAGGCATACTTAAATCTTATTCCAATGAAATAATCAGCATTAGCTTAGAGTCCTTGGGCAGGAGAGCAAGACAGATGGTGGCACCTGCTTTTAAATACCTCCTCAGAAGCTAGGAGTGCAGGGATGCTTAGCAATCAGACTGCGAACTAACAAGTATTAAGCTCATACCAAGAAGCACAGTAAAATAAAACAAGTAACAACCTAGGGGTCAGAAAACCGCAGTCTCACTTTGAGTCTGCTTTTTATTACTTATATAACCCTGGGAAAGTTTTTACTGGTTCCTCATAGGGAAAATTGGGAAAGTAATATCTCACAGAGTTCTTGCAAAGATTGTCAAAAGTCAAAACTACAACAAATTTAGTTTAAAGATCTAATTGGCTTTTATTTGCAATTCTAGAATTGAGCAATACCTCATTCTATACAACTGGAAACTGGGCTGCCATCTACCTCACACCATGACCACTGCTGTGCCATGGAAGAGGTAGAACAAGGGTGAGTAAAAATGGCACAACATTTCCTACCATTTTGAACATGGCTTTTTAAAAAATTGGGTATTTTCTTGGTTGCTGTAGACATTTGACTGTTTTCCAGAGCTCCTATAAGATAATGAGTATTCCAATGAGCTGAGCAGAGGAGCTTCGTTTTATAGGCAGAAAAGAGCTGGAAAAAAAGCAGAAACAGAGAACAAAAAGCAGTTGGTCATTTCAAAGTTACCTCCTCTGTGAAGGTTAAAGCAGAGGGGACTTCTTTATCATGCCAGCTAACACTGGCCTAATTGGGGATTTGGCTGTTATCTCTCTTCCTCCTGATTTCTTGGAAGGTCAGATAAACAACTTAGTTTTGGTTTGGTGGCATGGAACTTCAAAATGAGTGACTCCATTTTGGTTTGGTCTGTTGGACCTAGTGCAGGAGCTCAGTCCAAACCAATGGCCTCCTATAAATTTTATTCAAGAAGATCAAGGGGCACGATACACTTAGCACTAAGATTGTTACCTCTATATACCATTCCCCACTCTAAAAGGATCCAGGACTCCTTGGAGAAATGGCTGATTCTGGCAGGATGAGCCTGGATATTTTGGTGTGCCAGAAAGCAAGGACTTTCTCCAAGATCATTAGGTTAAAGCCAAAAGAACAGAGAAATTACATGAAGGAGCTCCCATTAGCCAAAAAATGGGAAAATCTGAGCATCAAAAAGAATAAAATTGAAACACATTGACTACATTTTTTAAAGATCCACAAGTTCATGATTCTCAAAGAAAAAAAAGTAAAGTCCATTACAACCCCTGAAAAACCACCTTTAAAAGGGAAGAATTAAGCACTTGTCCTTCCTTTCCTGTCAAAGAGTATTTCAGGCTAATCAAATAGCCTTAGTTCATGAGGGAAAGAGTTCTAGCTAATAAACATGGAAGGAATGATTGATTTAGAAAATTACCACAACCCCTAATGAAATAATAGCAAATGAAAGTAATAGCAAATAAGCAATGAACAATGGATGAAATCATTAGATAAAAGTTCAACGAGGAACTTTACAACTGCAAGGTCAGAATGTCACCATCTGATCCCACATCACTAAAACTGGGACAATGAGGCATTGTGAGAGGCCCACATACATCATTTCCTAAGAAGTTTTCTTGTCCCCCAAAATTGAATCTGAGTATAAACAAGCCTCTATATCCAACCTCAATTTACAGGAAATATGGGAGAGGAGCAATTTGAATGATACCAGAAGGAAGCCGTCAAATCCACAAAGTGGGACATTCTACAGGACAACGGACCCAGTTTCTACAAGTCAGTACCAGGGAAAAGTTAAAAGGGTAGGGGGACTGCTCTAAAATATAAGAGACTTAAAAGCCACACAAGCAAATTTCATGTGTAGATTTTGTATGTATTCTGTGTTGAACAAACCAATGGTAAAATTATGTATTTTAGACAATCAGAGAAATTTTATTCTGGACTGGGTATTAGATAATACCCCACCAGTTGATTTTGTCAGGCATGAAAATAGCATTGTGGTTATATAAAGAAAAGATCTACTTTTTTTAGAGCAGTAATCTGAGAGATATAGGGTGAAATGACATAATGTCTGCCATTTGATCTATTAATAATAGGATGCAGCGGAAGAAAACAGAAAGGGATACATAAAGCAAATGTTCCAGGAGCTTGATAACTGCTGAATCCCTGTGACGGGATATGAGAGTTAATTGTTCTATTCACTTCACTTTTGAAAATGTCTGTACATTACCATAAATTTTAAACAGATTTTTAAAAAGAGTTAATGTAGGCCGCGGTGGGGTTGCGGGGTTCATGGCTCACACCTGTAATCCCAGCACTCTGGGAGGCTGAGGTGGGAGGATCCCTTGAGCTCAGGGATTCGAGACCAGCCTGAGCAAGAGTGAGACCCCGTCTCTACAAAAAAAGAAAATAAAAAAGATAACGTACGAAAGAGAGTGATACAGAGAATAAATATTAGTTCTCTCTTTCCCAATAGCATAGATGTAAGACATGTGGAAGTAGAAAATCCCCTCGGTGTTTTATTAAAAACACTGTCTTCAGACTCATTTCAGAAACCACCAAAATTGCCCTCAGGGCGTGGTATGTAGGCCGCGCCTCCACCAGGGATCTGGCTCCCGGGTGCAAATCCGCAGCTTGGTCGCAGACAGAAACTCAGCAAGATCAAATATTTAAGAAGGTTTTGTTGTTTTTCTTCTTTTTAAGCAGGGAATTATTTTCGATCTGTTGAAAAATCGCCGAGGGGTAGCTGAAATTTTTGTGGGACAAGAATTATTATCTGTGCTCATCAAACCAAGCCAAAACAAGGCCTGCCTCGCAGTAACTCCCTGAGAGCAGCGTTTGAGGCGGCAGTAATTAGGTCACGAGAGCTGGGAGTCCACGCGGTGCCCGGGGTGCCGCGGGGCTTGATGAACACAGCGCCGCAGCGCAGCCTCCGCGCGGGAGACCTGGAACTCGTCCGAGCGCGGTTCGTCTGGCCTGATTCGGCTCGCCCGCGGGGCCGGGGCAGCAGCGACAGGCCGGCGGGACGCCGGGCCGGCTGCCCACGTGACCTTAGCGTCGCGGGACCCCAGGGCGTCGGTGCCCGCGGATAACCCGGAACAGCGCGCGGACCGCAGCTCCCGGGAGGAGAAAGGCCGGGCTGGCGGGCGGGCGGCCTTCGCGTCTCCACTCCTCTCCGTAAGTCACTCTCCGTCCCGAAAGGTTGGGATGGACTTGTGGAAAGGAAAAAGAGCAAACGTGAAATAACGTGTGGCCCCACCAACCAGAGATACTTTTAGCATTTGAAGAATTTCCTTTCGGTCTTTTATGTAGACAGATTTGTTTTAAAAATACGTTACTGGGATAACACAAGTATTTCTTCGTAAACTACATCTTCCACTTTACGTCATTGGCGATTGAGCACTTTCTTGTGTCATCAAGTAGACTGATGTTGATGGCTGATCGACGTCCTCCGGGGATTGCACAGCCCCACGCTCTCTTGAAGCGGTCCCTCACTGTGGACGCCTGGATGGTTTTCTGATTTGACTGACAGGAGCGTAACGCTGGGGCACTTTGTCAACCGCCTCCCTCCGGCTCGCAGCGCGCAGGCCGGGGTTGTCAGGTCACCGGTGCCGGGGCTGGAGCCCACAGGCCCCGCCCACGGCCCCGCCCACGGCCCCGCCCGCACACTCTGTGACGTGCTCGAGGTTCTGCCCCCACAGCTAGCAGAGCCAATCGGAGCGCGGGGCGGGGCGCTCGCCCCTGTGGGAGCGCGCGCGCCGGCGGCGGCCAGGCGGCTGGGTGCGATGGAGCGGGGTTCCCGCCGGGCCCGTAAGTCCGCCCATCCTCGGGCCCGGCCGCCGCCACCTGAGGCGTGGCCGCCGTTGACCTCCGAGGAGGAGGTTTACGACTGCCTCGACTACTACTATCTGCGCGACTTCCCGGCTTGCGGGGCTGGCCGCAGCAAGGGCCGGACGCGGCGCGAGCAGGAGCTGCGCAGCAACCGGCCGGTGCCCGGCGGCCACGAGCGCAAGATCGCGCAGAAGCTCCTCAACGGCCAGCGCCAGCGTCGCCAGCGCCAGCTGCAGCCCCGGCCGCGCACTCGCCTCGCCTGAGCGCCGGTGCGTGCGGGCCGCCGCCGGCCAGGGCCCAGGGAGCCCCGCCAGCGCCCCGGCCGTCCCGTGCGACTCGATCTGGGCAGAGTCGGCCCTTCTGAGGCTGCCCCCGCCCCGTTAGCACCCCGTACACGCCCATCTTATCTTCTGACTGCAGTTGGAATAGTGTAAAACTACCTTTTGGAACTCTGCAGTTGGGTGGAAGAAGGGGCCAGGAAAGGAAGAAAACATCTTTTAAAAAATACAAGTGAGAGCTTTACTTTCAGTGCTCATGCTGGGACTAAAGAGAATGATTGATTTGTGCTTTTGTCGGATTTTCTGCAGGATACCCGAAGGACCTGATAAAAGTATTTTCTCTGACTCCAGCGATAACTGTGGTCCTAAGGGGGGGAGAGCCATGTTGATCAACAAAACTTTTCCAGATCGCTTAAGTTTACTGCTTCAATAGCTTTTCCTTACTAATTGATAATTAACGTCCAAGTGGGTATGCCTTTTTAGGGTTTTTAATTAAAAGAGAGCAGCATGAATGGCATTTTAACTCTTCCGGTTTCTTTTCAGTTACTATGGTAATTCGTTTCAGGTCCACAAATACTTGAGTTCTTATCTATAAAGAAGAGGTCACAGAGATGAACGGGGGAGACCAAAGAGAGGAATTTGGACAAGATTCCTACCTAAATGTCATAGACTACTCTGAAGGCTTAATATTTATTTGTTATAATGTGTATTGAACAGTGTGTCAACCTAAAATAATCAAAAGGGTCAGAATCTAGTTAGTGTGTATATATATATAAATAAATAAAGTAAGTATATATATATTTTGAGAAAGGGTTTTGAACTGTTGCCTAGGCTGGAGTGCAGTGGTGTGATCACAGCTCACTGTGACCTCGAACTCCAGGGCTCCAGGGATCCTCCTGCCTCAGCCTCAGCCTCCTGAGTAGCTGGGACTACAGGTGCACACCACCACACCAACTAATTTTTTTACTTTTAATTTTTTGTCTCACTATGTTGCCCAGGCCAGTCTCAAACTCCTGACCTCAAACAATCCTCCCTTCTTGGCCTCCCAAAGCGCTGGGATTACAGGCATGAGTCTGCACATAGCTTTAGAATCTAAAGAGAGTTTATTCACAGGAAAAGTTTACGGACAGCTGCCTAGGAAGCACAGATTCCAAAGAACAGAAGCGTTCCAAAGTGTAGAAATTTAGGATTGTTTATATAAAGTTCAGGGAAGCTTAACAATTTTAACATCTTTCTATATAAGGTTTAATGCATAGTTTCAATGATCTGATTAGTTGAGGTCTTTTTTTTTTCCCAGGAAAGGTATATGTAACATTCCACACTGAAGATGTAACAGGCATGGGGTCTTTTGCGCCATCTGGTGTGAGTTAGGTAAAGGACAATAAAGGAGGCAGTTAATCTATAACAAAGATTAGTGGTTGGAAGGGGAGGAAGTCTGATCTCTCCTAGTCATTTACAGAACAAGAGCAATGAGGAAGGGAGTCAATCTGTAAGAAACAAATTGGAAACATGACTCAGTTTCCAAGGTTTAACTCTCCCCTTGGTATAATAAATTTAGAAGGTTGTAAAATTTTATTTTCTTTTATAGTTGCTAGGTTCTTCACAACACAACACTCCTTTGAGGTAAATGCTGCTATCTGCATTTTAGAGAAGGGATTCTAAGGCACAGAGAGTTCAACTAACTTTCCAGAGGTCACACAGCTAATTAGTAGACTAGGTCGTCTGACCCCTGTATTTGTTCTCTTGACCTCTACACTATTGAGCACAGCAGTAAATATTTCATGTTTAGTTTTACCCAGAGTTTTCCTGTAGGTTATGGCAAACCATGCTATAGTTTAATGATTTTTTTTAAAAATGGAAACTTTTACAGGAAATCCATTTCCCTCAAACTAATTGATAAAGAAATGATGCTGTTCTTTTCAAATGCATTTTTAGGGGCCCCAAACCAGCAGATACTCAAAAAAGCCTTCACTCTTTCCAACATCAGTTTTCCTCAACTGTTAGACAAGAACAAGAGTTGAGGTACAGTTATAAAATAATGCAGAAAATGGCAGGTTAGCTTTCTTCTTTTCAGTCTGCATTCAGTCAGTCCTTCTGTGCCTAGCAGTGAGTCCTTGGTTAGGAGAGAACGGTGGTGTGCTGGAAAAAGAAGCCTGAATTTGAGTCCTGGCTTTGACTGTTGCCCACTCTGGTATCCAGCAAACTTCAAATTCCACCAGGCCTCAGTTTTCTCATTTGTAAAATGGGATGAGCATTGGATTACCTTGCCAAATTGTGAAGATTATGGATAAAAAAAAAGTATCTAACACAGTTAAGGGCCTGTAACTTAATAGGAGCTCAATGAATGATAGCTATTTTTAAATTTATAGAACACTATCACTCCCCAACTTCCTCTCTAGCCATGAAGTCTTAAATTCTTTCACTCATTACATTAATTCTTTTAAAATGTCTCCAACATCCAGGTAGTGTGGTATAGTAATAGTCCTGGTTTTGGAGTCAAATACCTGTATAGGCCAGGCACAGTGGCTCAGGCCAGTAATCCTAGCACTTTGGGAGGCCTAGGCAGGAAGATCACTTAAGGCCAGGAGTTCAAGACCATCTTGAGCAAGAGTGAGACCCTGTTGCTACAAAAAGTAGAAAAATTAGCTGGGTGTGGTGGTGGACACCTGTAGTCCCAGCCACTTGGGAGGCTCAGGCAGGAGGATCGCTGGAGCCCAGGGTGAGGTTGCAGTGAGCTATGATGATGCCACTACACTCTAGCCAGAGCGACAGAGTGAGATCCTGTCTCAAAAAAACAAAACAAAATAAAACAAAAAACCTGTGTAGACTTGGCCAAGTTACTTAACCTCTCTAAGCACCTGTTTCTTTACCTATAAAATAGGGGTAATACTAGTGCCTATTTCAAGAGTTCCTGTAAGGAGTAAATGAAATAATGCATGTAAAGCTCTTAGTGTCTGATACATAGTAGGCACTAAAATAATTAGTAGTAATGTTCCCATTGCCACTTTTTTAGCCTTTAGGATATTACTCCTTACCCCTAGTCTCCCTCTGCTAGGTCTCAGACACTATGTCCAGATTAATGTTCTTGAAGACCATTTGTTCCATGGAGAGTTCTATGCAAACCTACCCTCAAAAGCCAAGGAAGCTGAGAGGCTGAAGAAGGAGGCTGACAAATCTAGTTTCTCAGAAACATTTAATAGGGACTTACAAACAGAAGCCATGTCCCAGGGGGCTGAGATATGGTGCATCCCCTCACTATTACCCCCAGACCCAGGGCTTATATACCATAAGGATGGGATGTGTAGGACAATTGAAGTCAACCCCTCAGGGGAGGGGACAAGGCTGTTTTGATGTGCTCTTAGCAGTAGATAAAGTACAATTCTCAGAGGCATTCCCCGATATTGGGTTAATCAGAAGTCAACTTGAGAGATTAGCATCTAAAATGGAGTTGCTTTAGCCTCCACACCATTTTAATCATATAAAAACCCTCAATGGCTTCTCTAACCTTGTAGGATAAGAAGCCTAGATTCCTTATATTGTCCTGGATATCATCTATTGGATTTTCTTAAATTTATTTCCCACAGCTTAGAGAAACACACCCTGGTTCTTGACACAGGTCTTCTGCCCCCTTAACCAATTCTGCCTCTTCATTTGAATCTGTGTTGTCCTATTTAGTATGCCCTTTCCCCCTTTACACTGTTAATCTTCTGAAACTAATCCCACCTATACTTAAGTGCTTTCTTCTCCCTGAAGCCTTCATCTGCATTGAATGTCCACTCCCTTGAAATCCTGTAGAACTTCATATAAACACCACTGAACCACTTGTTTGTACAGTATTTAGTACTTTTAGATCAATAATTATATTCATTCCTTATTTTTTGGTCAGATATGTGCGAGGCACTGTATTTGTATGTATTAGTTATCCAAAGAAAAACTACATTTACAGTGTAAGGACCATAATGTCTTAAACATTTCAGTTCCTCCACAACTCCTGCTGTGAAGTACAGCATCCCCAGACAGACATAAGCCATGTTAAAGCATTAATAAGATGTTCTGCTTACTAGATTTTACTCATTTAATTTTTTAATTTTTATTTTTTTAGAGACAGCCTCGTTGTGACCCAGGCTGGAATGCAATGCAATCATAGCTCACTGTAAGCTCAAACTCCCGGGCACAACCACCTCAGCCTCCCAAGTAGCTAGGACTACAGACACACGCCACAGTGCCCAGCTAATTCTTTTAATTTTTTGTAGAGATGGGGTCTCGCTATGTTGCTCAGGCTGGTTTCGAACTCCTGGCCTCAAGCGATCCTCCCTCCTTGGCCGCCCAAAGTGCTGGGATTCCAGGCGTGAGCCACCTCGCCTGGCCTGATTTTGCTTATTTTAAATACTAAAACTTTTAATTAAATTTACATTACAAATATGGTCACTGTAGAAAGTGTGTATTATCTATTGCTATGTAACAAATTACTCCAAACCTAGTGGCCTAAAACAAATAGTTATTGTAGGGGAGCCAAGGGAGACTTCTCCCTTTGCCCTCTGAAGTTTGCTGAAAAATAAACTCACAAAAGGCTGATTAACTGGAGAAAAGGCATACAGATTTATTTAATGTGTTTACAGGGGGAGAATTACAAAGAATGATTACCCTTCCCCCAAATGGTTCAGAAGCTTATATACCATCCTGGCAAAACAGATTATGGGAGTGGGGAGAAGAGGAATTCTTTTGAAGGGCAATAAAGGATTACTAGGGAGAAGAATGGAGCTGGGAACAGGGAATAACTTGTAAATAGTTCTCTTTGGCAGTGAAAGGGTCTGTTCAGGTGTGGTTATGTTCTTGGTCTTACAGGGAGGGGAAGGAAAAACAATTGGCTTCTTTGGATCTTAGGCAGATGAAGGAACTTCAACTTCTTTGGGAGAAATCTTGAGGCTTCTAAAGTTCAGAATGTCAACATGTGGTATTTGGGGGTGTTGGTTTCTGAGCCCTGACAACCCCAAATAAGTGACTGGGACAAAGATCTCAATCAATGAAGGCTTATTAAGCCAAAGTTTGAGGACACATCTGGGAAAAACACAAACCACGGATAGGTCTGTGATTATTTTTTCTGAAGGGGATGTGGGAACTCAGTTTTTAAAGGGGACTGGGCATACAGAAAGAAAAAAGAAGGGGGTGGGCAGTGATACAAATGGTTACATTCTTGTGAGGTCCAGGAAATCTACATTTTACATAAGATAAGGCTCATGTTAGAAGAAAAAAGGGAATGAAGAATTATGATGTAGATGTCCCTGGGTAGGTGGAAGAATGATTGATCTTGTCTGTGTTCTGCACCTGGGAAGATAAACTTGTAATCAACATTATTAGTGTGGAATTGAACAGACTTTCCTTTTAGCAGCTACACTTAGCCTTCAGACCTAAAGTTACAATTTGCTTGTCCCTGCTTATGAGAGGCCAACAAAGAATCTCCTCATAAATGATCCTCATGGGGCTCTGGCTGTAAGAGCTGATCATTTGGAAGGGGATGTTGCATCACTCAGCCTCCAGGCTTGATTTTCCCTTTTACATGAGGAGTTGGGGGGGGGGCGGTCCTGAGATTTTTATTTTCTTTTACAACCCAAGCATTATTATCTCCATTTCTGTGGGTCAGGAATTCAAGAGTGTTATAGCTGGGTTGTTCTAGCTCAGGGTGACTCATGAGGCTGCAGTCAAGCTGTTGGCTGAGACTACAGTCATCTAGAAGCTGTTTCCAAGATGGCTCAGTCATGTAACTGCTAATAGGAGGCCTCTGTTCCCTGCCGCATGAGCCTCTCTATAGGCTGTGTGGGTGTCACAGTGTGACAGCTGGCTTTCCCCAGAGTGAGTGATCTGAGAGAGTGAGCAAGGGGGAAGCCACAGTACCATTGTAGTTTCCAAAGTTGCAAACCATCACTTTTGCTTTTTCCTGTCAGAACTAAGTCACTAAATCCAGCCCACACCCAAGGGGGAGGAATTTTGAGGAGAGTGTCGAAGAGTTTGTGGACATATGTGTAACTACCATGGTATTAGCTGGGCTCAATGGCTTGCATATGTAGTCCCAGCTATGGCAGGCAGGATTGCGTGAGCCCAGGAATTCCAGACCAGCCTGGATGACATAGGGAGATCCTATCTCTAAAACAAATAAAATATAAAAAATAAACTACCCTGGTATGTTTAATTATTATAAGTATGTTCATTGTAGAAAAATTGGAAAATATGGACAAGGAAAAAAAAAGAAGCAAGAAATCATTTATAATTCCACTACCCAATGGATAAAATCACTACCTGGGTAGATGTAATTCCAGTCTTCAAAATATATATGAACTTTCTCAAAATATAAACCTACTATGTGTACTATTTTGTAACCTGCTCTTTCACTTAATATATTGTAAATATACTTTTCATGTCAAATATTCTTTCGTAACATTTTTAATGGCTGCACACCTTTCATCATATGTATGTACCATAACTTATTTAACCAATTGTAGGACACTTGGGTTGTTTATAGGGTTTCTGTATTTTACACATTTTATTAAATGAACATCCCTACAGCTAATTTCTTTCAACAGTCATGACTGTTTCTTAAATTCCTAGAAGTGGAATTTCTGGAACACAGTTTGCACAATTTAAAAACTTCTGCTGCCTATTGCCTAATTTGAGCAGAATTTTTACTGCAATCATCAAGAGTCCATCCAAATGTCTCATCTATAACAACACCTGCAAGAGTTCTTGGTTCACCCCATAATATTCTGAAATAAAAAAAAAGAGAGAGAATAAAATGAAACCCTAAAAAGAAAAAAAAGAGTTCCTGGTTCAAATATGATCACTATAATAAGTAAATTTGTTGAGAATGACTGAAATCACCACAGAGTGAGAAGTTGTTATATAAATTTTACTAAAGAATGAACTTCACACATCTATCCCAGCAAACTATAAATGACATGTAGAATAATTCTGGTATTTATTCCCAATTCCTAAGTTTTTTGTTCTTAGTTCTAATTAACTTTTTATATGTTCTTGTTTTTTGAATAGAATACATTAACTGTTTCAAAATCCAAAATATATTGAATGACCCCTCACAGATACCTAGTCCCACTGCCTGAAGGCAACCAGTGTTATCAACTTCCACTGTTTTATGCATATACAATATGGTCTTTTCACTCCATTTTACACAAATAATAGCACACTACACCCAATTATGCCTCTTGCTTTTATTTTCTCTTGGTAGTTTATTTTGGAAATCATTTCACATCAATATAGAGAAGATTTCTCATTTTTAAATTAATATATTTGCCTATTATGGGAATGTACCATAATTTTTAAGCCAGTATTCTACTGACAGCAATTTAGGTTATTTCCAATCTTTTACTACTAGAAAATAACTTTGTACAAACATCTATTTTTTTAATTTAGGAATTAATGACTTAGCCAAGTATGATTAAAATTGTTTCTGGTCTGGATTCCTTTCTGTTCTGAATTATCCAAAGTTCTGCTCACTCTAAGTTCTTGTGCCAGGATGTGTCCTTTGTTAAGACTCCTTTTCTCCATCTCTGCTTATGAATTATCCAAAAGCAAGTACAAAGTCTTATCATTTGTAAAGCGTTCATTCCTTTAAGAAGTTATGTGGAAGTAACTTAAAACTTTGTTTTTTACAGAAGGCTTTTGCATTATTCACTCTTCGGTTCCAAGTACATTATGCTGTTGCTGGGACATGGGAAGGCTGCTTTAAACTCTGCCATCTCTGGTGGACGGCAGAAATTTGACTGACATCCAAGCCTAAATGGATGTTCCATCTCTGCTTCCTCTCCTGGATAAACCTCACCCCACCCCCAAGGACCTTCCCACAAAGCCCCTCAAAAAATGCCACTAGCCAACTTTTCCCTTACTGCAGCAATTCTAAATGTTCCCACCAAGTGTCATTAAAAGCACAGACCCTTGGGGCCTTTGCAATTGCTGTTCTCTCTTCTTGGAATGCTCTTACCCTTCATAAACACATGGCTTGCTTCCCCATTTCTTCAAGGGCTCTATTCAAATGTCCCCTCTTCAGAGTCCTGCCTTGTCTAACCTCTAACTCCTAATCTCTCTTACCTTGTTTTTTCTTCATGTCACCACGATCTGATACATGTAGGCGTTTGTGTCTCTCCTCCTTGAAATTTAAACTCCGTAAAGGTAGAATCGTATTTGGTACTCTATCTCCAGAACCTACTTATACATTCAGTAGATTTTTGTTGCACTATCAGTGTATGGATACTATCCCAATGCTGGAGACAAATTCTACAGTATATATGAGAAGGAGCTAAAAATGTATAGTAATACATAAATGCAAGTCATCATTACCGTCTGAATTTAATTTTGTTGGCTGGATACACAGACAAGAAAGAGAAATACAAATAGAACCGATTCAGCTCTGTCGATCCCTGCCTAAAACTTTCTTTCGTTCAGTTCGTATTACGTGTCCGCACCCTGCCTCAAAAAATACTTACCCTAAGTAACTTAATGCTGGGAAAGATTAAGTAACTTCCCCAAGGTTCCCCGGCAGTCAAACCAGAGATGTGACTCATTCCCAACGTTGGATTTAATCTACCATGTTAACACAAACGTTTGAAGGAAGCAGCGACCGCCCCGCCACCCTAGGAAGCGAACTGCTAACGGCTCTCACCTACGCCGGCATCAGAGGACCAGCTTCGCTGAGCCGCCGCAGGAACTTCCGGTTTTTAAAACTCCCTGGCGCGGAGCTCATGACGTCAAACGCGTAGGACGAGGCGCCCCCGTGACGCCCTGCTCTTCCACTGACCTTCAGGGCCGCGGAGGCGCCAGAGAACGGAAGTCCTGTGCTTGCGCGCTGACTGGTCATGCGCTGAGGCCAGCCCCGCCTCCCGACTTCCGCTCTTCTTCTTCGCAGAAGCCGCTGGGGTCTTCGCAGATCTTCGCGCGTCGATCCGCCGTCGTTTACTTGCAATGCCTCGTGGAAGCCGAAGCCGCACCTCCCGCATGGCCCCTCCGGCCAGGTAAGGCCATGGCAGGGATTGGGGTCGAAGCGCGGGCGCCCGAACCCTGCCGGCGCCGTGACGCACAGGGAGGCCTCAGGCGCGGGCGAGCGGAGGCCGACTGCGGCGTGGGCCCGCCTTGGCCGACCAAGGGGGTTGTGTTCAAACAGTACGCTAAGAGTGTAGGGAAGGAATTCACTAACGGAGAAAAGCTTCTTTCCAAAGGATGGGAAAGACAAAGATACGGCCAGATGCCGCTTGATAGGCAGTTAAGGCGTAACCTTTTGACCTAGCCTTATTTGGGGGAAGAGCACCCAAGGAAATAATCTAAAAATGGATAGAGGGAGTATGATCCATTAAAAAAATTTTAAAGCAGTGCTGGACATAATAGTGAAATTGTTGAAAGCGTCCCAATGTCCTACAGATGGGGAGTAGTTGTAATTGATTTTGGTGGAATAATCCAGACAAGACACTTTCTCCAGGCTTCCGTTTTCTAATCCGTTAAATGAAGGAATTGGACTAGATTCTTTCCCCAGAAGACCGTCTTTAGGTCCTGATTCAAATGTTACTGGCTTAGTGAGACTTTTCTTGATTATCCTAAAATTGAGATATCCCATATTATTCTCCCTCTGTCTTGATATTTCTTCCTTAATACCTAATATGGTATGACTTTTTTTTTTCTTTTAAGAGATGGGATCTTGTTTTGTCGTCCAGGCTGGAGTGCAGTGGCATAATCACAGCTCAAGTTCACTGCATCCTCCAACTCCTGGGCTCAAGCAATCCTCCTGCCTGAGCCTCCCTAGTAGCTGGTACTACAGGCGGGTGCCACCATGACTTGCTGTGTTGCTCAGGCTGGTCCTGAACTCTTGGCCTCAAGTGATCAATCTTGCCACCTCAGCCTTCCAAAGTGCTGGGATCCAGCCTAACTTTTAGTATTCTATTATTTTTTATGAAGCTTTGGAATAACTGTTCTTCAGAGATACTGAGGGCTATGTGAATACATGGAAATGATTGCAAAAAAGCAGGAAAAAATAGTCTATGCTTGGTGATTACAATCTTAACAAAAGATTAGAAAGATAAAATGATGTAAATAGTTCATGAGATTGTTTTCCATAAAGTAAATTTTCTTATATGTATATAATAAGTATTTGTGTCTAATATTTAAAATGAAAATTCTCAGGTTTATTTTAATATACAGGGTTTTTTTTAAGCTGACAATTTCCAAAACTGGTTGGCAGAGGGAACTTCATACTTTTTGTTGTTTTCTTTTACAGTCGGGCACCTCAGATGAGAACCGCACCCAGGCCAGCACCAGTAGCTCAGCCACCAGCAGCAGCCCCACCATCTGCAGTTGGCTCAACTGCTGCTGCACCCCGGCAGCCAGGTCTGATGGCCCAGATGGCGACCACTGCAGCTGGTGTGGCTGTGGGCTCTGCAGTTGGGCACACACTGGGTCATGCCATCACTGGGGGCTTCAGTGGAGGACGTAATGCTGAACCCTCAAACCCTGACATCACTTACCAGGTAAGATTTTGGGCAGCATTTCCCTTCTGTGGGTGTTATGAGAAAATCTAGTTGTTTGTAAGTTTTTTATGTGTAGGAATTGTCTTCAATTTAGAATCCACAATGCTGTTAATAGACAATGGGTTATCAAAAGCCACATTTGGTAGTTGAGTTAGTGCCTTAGGCCAGCAATTGTAACAGTTCGTCCTGACTCACTGAAAAACAGTCGTTTTCCCGTTGAATGTTTTATCTTGGTGACACTTCTACCAATCGCATCTTAATCTTAGTGAAGTAATCAAAAATCTCTTCAATAACTTTGTTCTCTGATCTTTTACCTGATATTTGCTGTTACCTCTCTTTCTGAGGTATGTGGATTTTCTTTTCTAATGAGCATGATTGTGTACTCTTGTATTTCTGGTGTACTTGAAATTCTTATCCATCAGTTTTTCTGTAATAGTCCCATTTTTCCTCCATGAAGCTTCACTGAGCCATTTAGTCATGAGATGCCCAGGTAACCATTCCACTTTATTTGCATCTTTGTTCTTGAATCTTTCTGATTGCAACTGGAATTTTGTTAAAGCTCATTGCTTTCTGCCTTCACATTTTTTCACTTTTGATGTTCTTTTTTTTTTTTAAACTAGAGACAGGGGTCTCACTCTTGCTTAGGCTGGTCTCGAACTCCTGAGTTCAAGCAGTCCTCCCGCCTCGGCCTCCTGGGGTGTTGGGATTACAGGCGTCGCTTGGACCTTTTGATGTTATTTGATAGAAACTTTTATTTGCATCTGGTTCTAGTTTTGTTCCCCCAGTTAACCTCAAAGACAATGGACACTGTCTTTTGTCTAGGTATAAATATGATTTCCTGTCTCAACAGTATTGGATGTTTTGTCTTTGCAGGAGCCTCAGGGAAGCCAGCTGGCACAGCAGGAGCAGGCTAGCCCTTGCTTGTATGAGATAAAACAGTTTTTGGAATGTGCTCAGAACCAGAGTGACCTAAAACTCTGTGAGGGTTTCAGTGAAGTGCTGAAACAATGCAGGCTTGCAAATGGTAGGTGATTTTTTTCGAACTTAGATCTGCTTAATTCATACGGTATTCCTAGACCCTATAGAACTTAGGGAGTCTGTGTTTAATAAATTAAATTGACAAGTTAGAGGAGATTTTGTTTAAATTTCTCTAGAAATAATTTAACTCTTCTAACAAGGAGCTAGTCCACAGGTTTCTAGTCATTGTCTTCAGCTTTTGCCAGTTGTGTTCTTAATCTATTTCTCCCTTAAGAAGGTAGATCTTATTATGGTTACTGCATGTGAGTGATAGCTTAGCCTTAAGGCCATGAATATAAAATTATATTCCGTTTTCACCAAAATCCAGGAATGGACATAATGATACATTATTGGCATTCTTTATACCTAATTGAGAAAGGATTCATTAAATCCCTCAGTGGAACTCTTGAGATTTAGGGTCTCTGGAATTTCCTCCTGTTGGCCTAAGAATTCACCATCTATTAAAATGCTAATTTTCACTTTCCTACCTTCATTTAGGTAGGAAATAGAGGAGAAGTTAGTCCTTTCAGGTGGTTGAACTGTGGAATTAAGAGATTGCATGTCTCAGTTTATCAGAAGTCTTTGGTGAAGCTACAAATAGTACCAAAGAGGCTAAATTTCTGCTTCACGATTCTGTCCCCAGAAGCACACATGCCCTGTCTTTTCTCAATTGTGGCAAGTGTAGAGTTGAAGTTTTGTTGGTCGCAAGATGTCTTCAATAGCTTGCAAAAGAAACCAGTGACCTTGGGCTGTCGTCCCTCCTTTCATAATTTGTAGGGCTTCTGTTTTCTTGAGTATATGCTGCTAGTACTCTTCTAACTCACCGTTTCTGTTTCCAGGATTATCCTAATCAAGAAGTTCAAATTGAAGAAATGGAAAATCCGGCTCTCAAGAGCAAGTTAATTTAGCATGAAAGTGTAATCGATAGTGAAAGTATAAAGTGTAAAACCATCAGTTAAACCTCTCCTTTGTCATTTAATAGCTTCCTCACTTCCGCATTGCCGTGTAAGAGGGTGTTCTTACTGTGTAGAAGTTCATTGAGATGGTAAAGAATTGGGGGCTGGATGAATGTTGGTGTGGCCTCCTTAAACCAGCTGTTGTGATGTTATTTGTGAGGTAATTAGAATAAAGTGATTTCCTTCCAGGATGTGTCTTTTTTTTTTTTTCCATACCTCACTCTAACGTCAGACTCCGGGGTTCAAGTGATCCTCCTGCCTCAGTCTCCCCAAGATGTGTCTTTTAAGTGTAAGGTCATAAATTGAATATGGTATACACATGTGTGTTGATCATATGCATTTTGCAAAAGAACATGATTGTCTCAACATGTCTTTTGGTTGTTTGGTGGTGGTTTTTTTTTTTTTTTTTTTTCCTTCCCTGAGACAGGGTCTCACTCTGTCACCTGGGCTAGAGTGCAGTGGCATCATCATAGCTGACTGCAACCTCAAAATCCTGGGCTCAAGCGATCCTCCTGCTTCAGCCTCCTGAGTAGCTGGAACTACAGGTGTGCACCACGGCGCCTGGCTAATTTTTCTATTTTTTGTAGAGACGGGGTCTTGCTCTTGCTCAGGCTGGTCTTGAGCTCCTGGCCTCATGCAGTCCTCCCACCTGGGCCTCCCAAAGTGCTGGAATTACAGGCGTGAGCCACCATGCCCCACCTTAACATGTCTTTTAAGTGAATCTAGTATGTAGTCTCCAGGTATTAAATAAGCACCCATCCAGAGGATCTGACAGCTCCCTGGGGAGTTATATAAGGAGCAGCTCACTAGCAAACATTCTGCTCAATAAAAAGGTTCCAATTGCTGCAGGCCTAGCATTCAGTAAATTGAGCGGTAGCGGGAAACTGTTTAAATACCGTTTTAGTCAAGCGGGCAATAAAGGAAACATAAGAATAGACCTATTATCGGGTGGATTCCTTGTGGCCAGGTCAGCACTGCATGTCACTGTTCCCCTAGTTTTTCCAATTAATTGGTTGAAGATTAAAACCGTTCTGTTGATACAGGCAGTTCCCCTGCAGGTGTTTTTCTTCTACTTAAGACATTGTAGCGTCTTCCTCTTCCTGGAAGACTCAAGCGAGCTGCATTCACCCACTCTGTTAAGGAGGGACTTAAGAGAATGGACTTTTTAAGTGAACCCATCCCTCAGAAAGCTCAAAAAATTTCATTCTATTAAGAATTGATCTCCAGCCTTCATTTTGCTCTGCAGTTTCCATACTTTCAAAAGTACATTTCATAGGTTCCATTATCTGATTTTTTTTTTTCCTTTCAAGTTTCAGAGACCTCCACTATTACTGCAAGGTGAGTAAGGTTCTGGTGAAGGAGCAAATCATTCAGTTGCTGCTTCCTATCCTTGTCTGTATTCTTGGAGTGCCCCAGGCTGCCTGAACCTTCAGTTCCTGAAAGGGGCCAAGACTCCATGCCCTGAGGACCTGAATGACCACAAATAATTCACTTCTGGCCAGGCCCCCAGGATATTCCCTCCTGGATTTATAGTAGGCTCCTTTGCTCATTTTCCTGGAGGCTTAGGACCTCTGTGAGTCCTCAGTGTTAATGGCCAGGTGCCCCTTGTGTCCAAGGCGTAATGGTGTATGGTGGGTATCCAAATATTGCTGAATCAATCAATCAATCAAAGAAAAATGAGCTACTGACATTGACAAAATGTAAAAGTAGCTGGTCTGGCCTCTTCCTGATAGGAGTCATGGCCATAAGAAGGTCATGGAATAATACACTTGGTGCACTGGCCTTTTGCCCTAAGATCAGAAGGGATTTTGTGGTGCATTGAAAGTACAGTCAGCCCTCTGAATCCAAGAGTTCTGCATCTGTGCAATCAACCAGCTGAGGACGGAAAACAGTACTTGAAAGAAAAAAATGGATGGTTGCTTCTATACTGAACATGTACTGACTTTTTTTCTTGTTATTCCCTGAACAATACAGTATAACTGTTTACATAGTGTGTACATTGTATTAGGTATTATAAGTAATTTAGAGATGATTTAAAGCATATGAGAGGATGTGCATAGGTTATTTGGGAATACTATGCCACTTTATATAAGGGAATTGAGCATCTATGGATTTTGGTATCCATGGGGGTCATGGAACCAATCCCCCAAAGATACCTTATAAGACAGCAGAAGTCAAATCTGTAGCTTAGGCAACCAAAGCAAAATTGGACAAATGGGATCACATCAAGCTAAAAAGCTGCACAGCAAAGGAAACAACAAAGTGAAGAGACAACCCACAGAATGGGAGAAAATATTTGCAAACTACCCCTCTGGCAAGGAATTAATAACTAGAATAGATAAGGAGCTCCAACAACTTGATAGGAAAAAATCAAATAATCTGATTAAAAACTGGGCAAAGGATCTGAATAGACATTTCTCAAAAGAAGACATACAAATGGCCAACAGGTATATGAAAAATGCTCAACATCGTTAGTTATCAGAGAAATGCAAATCAAGACTACAATGAGCTATCATCTCACCCCAGTTAAAATGGCTTTTATCAGAAAGACAGCCAATAATGAATGCTGGTGAGGATGTGGAGAAAGGGGAACCCTCGTACAATCTTAGTGGGAATGTAAATTAGTGCAACCACTATGGGGAACAGTATGGAGGTTCCTCAAAAAAACTGAAAATAGAACTACCACATGACCCAGCAATCCCACTGATAGGTATATACCCAAAAGAAGAGAATTTAGTATATTGAAAAGATATCTGCACTCCTATGTTTATTGTAGCACTATTCACAATAGCAAAACAACCTAAGAGTCCATCAATGAATAAATGGATAAAGAATTTGTGGTACATACATGCAATGGGATATTACATAGCCACAAAAAGAACGGAATCCTGCCATTTGCAACAACATGGATGGAACTGGAGGACATTACATTAAGTGAAAGAAGCCAAGCACAGAAAGACAAGTCTCACATGTTCTCACTCATGTGAGAGCTAAATTTTTTTTTCTTTTTTTTTTTTCTGGTCAAGTGAAGCAGTGGGAGTGGAGAGCGGGAGCTAAATATCAAAAACAATTGATCTCATGGAGACAGAGAACAGAATGACAGTTACCAAAGGATGGGAAGGGTAGCAGCGAGGGGGGATAAAGTGGGGATGGTTAGTGGATGCAGAAATATAGTTAGATAGTTAATAGAATGAACAATATTTGATAGCACAACAAAGTGACTATAAACAATAAGTTAGGGTGTACTTTAAAATAACTAAAAGAATGGAATTGGAATGTTCCTAACCCAAAGAAATGCTAAATGCCTGAGGTGATGGATACCCCAATTACCCTGATGTGATTAATTCACATTGTATGCCCGTATCACAACATCACATGTGCCCTATAAAGATATACAACTTTTATGTACCCATAATAATTAAAAATAAAAATTTTTTAAAAATTTGTAGCTTAGAATCTAAAGGTAAAAATAGGCCTATTAACAGTAAGTATTAACAAAAGGAAAAGTTCCAGAGTTTTCATCCTTGGAGAATTTGTATTTCAGTGTGTTGTATTTCAGCAAGTTGGAGGCCTTTATGCTTAGAGCTCATACCCTGAAGTCTTTTTCAACTCCTTTCTTTATAGCAATTCAGCAAAAACTTTCCCCCGGATGAAACAAACAGATGGTCAGCATGATTTGGAAAGAGCACCGCCACCCACAACATCTGGGGTTAATCTAGGCTCTCCTACTCACCTACTTGGTGACCTTCAGCAAGTTACATTCTCTTTAAAATTTGCATAATACTAGAGTTTTGGGATCCAAGGGAGATTGTGCATGAAGGGCTTTGTAAAATGTTAATCAAATAGGTATTTGGGCTCAGCTCCTGTGTAAAAGCATTGTATTACCCCCCAATTTGGAATATTAGAATTAAGGATTTGATAAAAGAATGAGAGGGAGAAATAAAGAACGAGTGTCTGCTGTGTGCCCGCATGTTGCACACGTTACTTCCAATCCTGTCAACCCCTTCAAGTAAAACCATACTGATGACGACTCTGACCTGAACTTGCATGAGGTTAGAGTCCATATGCTTTTCCCGGGCCATGGTACTCCTCCCAGTAGAAACTGCAGGCTGAAAACAAAATGGGTTAAAGAAGATTCTTTAGATGAACTTATGGAGGGCAGATCAGAGGTGGATTCCCAAAGGGGAAGTTCCCTAATGTGTAAGGTCTGCATTGTGTAGGGCAACCATACAAACGGTGCCTGAGTGGGTCCCAATGTCTGGTCCCTGTGACAGCCAGGGCTGACAGCTGCAGCAGTTGTGTGCTGAGGCGTTCTCCAAGGCCCTGCTCTCAGCACACAAGTGCGCTCCCCACAGGCTGGCTTCGTCTTCTCAGGGCCTGGAGGCCAAGTGAGCTCCAGAGAGACTGGTCGCCTCATGCTGTCCTGCCTGGCTGCCGGCCACCCGAGCTTCCCTCACCCTCCACCAGAGGTCACCCTGTGGTGAGACTCGGCCCCCTGCCCTGTCCCTGCTGAGCCTTGGCCTGCATCCCAGGTTTGCAGTTGTGATTTATTTTTGGCATGTCAGCCTTTGGTCATCAAGTAGCAAAACCCAAAAGAAGAACAGCAAGTTATCTTACTCTGGCCACAAGTGTCTGCTTGGGACACGGCTTCAGCCCTCTGTGGTCCCCTCTCTCCTAGGGGCTCTGGGACCTTTGGGATCCTTGTCAAGCTCATTCAAGGGCCTGCAAGGACCTAACGGTGAGTAGCCAGGCCAGCAATGGACAAAAGCCAGGCAGCAGGCGGGGAGAGGGGAGGCTGCGAGGGGGAGAAGACAGAAACCTCCGAATCCATTACATCCATTTCTCTTCTCTGCTGAAGGCAGATGGACCCAGGAAAGTGGCTAAATTGACTCTTGAAACTCTCCTCTGGGGGAGTTCCCTACAGAAAGTGGGTCCCTGTGGCTATGTGTTTGGACTTTCAGAGTTTGGGGGAGGGATATTATTTTCCAAAAAGGACCGGGCCACCTATTCCCACTTGGAGACCCTCTCCAAAGGGGTCTTGGGAAAAATGTGAGGGGTGGGTGGGACGGCAGACAGAGGCACAAAGTTGGCCCCAGTCAGGCCTCAGAGCAGGGGATGGGGCAAGATAAACACTCTGCCAACACCCCAGGAAAGGTGAGTGCAGCCAGAACTTGGCCAAGCTGGCTGTGCCAGGGAAAGGAGACCCAGGCCCAGGATGGCATCAGGCAGGTGGGGTTGGTGGGTTACAGATACACCCTCTGCCCATGGAGGGCTGGGGAGGGGAGGAGGTTGGTGCTGCTCAGCTCTGGGAGGCGAGGGACACAGATGGTCCTCTTGGGAACTTAGGACTTGCCAGGAAATAAGCTTGTTTTGTGGGGAACAGAGACTCCTGGGTCCCCTCGGGTTGCTGATGGGGCAGATGAGGCTTGTGGGCAGCCCAGTTGCCTGCTACTGGCAGAGAGGACTTGCTGTTCTAAACCTTCCTCTGGTAACCAGGCACCCAGTAGTGAGGACACCAGGATTGCCGGAACAGCCAGCCCAATCTCTGAGGCAGCCAAGGCTGCTCCTTGGCTGGTCAGCAAATTGGCTTCTTTGAGAGGCCAGGCCTTCCTGGGCCCAGAAGGAGTAGGGGAAGTGGGGCTGGAGACAGCTTTGGTCCTGCTGAGTGGCAGCTTGTGCCTGTTTTCTACCTGCCCGCATCCTGTGTGCTGGTAGATGATTTCCTGCCTTCTTCAAATCCTGCATCTGAGGCAGGAGTTCAGTTCCCTGGTAGGAGCCTCTGTGTTCCTGAAGCAACACCGGCCATCTCAGCTTCTCTGTGTCCAGGTCTGAGTGTCCTGGCTCTGTACTGCCCCACTGCCCCACGCTGCAGCGGTCCCACTCAGGGCTCAGTGGCTGTCATTAGGTAGGATGTGGGGCGTCCTGCCGGCAGGATGCTGGACCAAAGGCATACCTGCCCAAACATCAGCTCACGTCTAGGGAGCAGTGCCTGCTGCGCCTATGTGGGCACAGAGGGCAGAGATGGCTGGGACATCCTAGAGAAGACCACCATCCACTGGGGGAGACGACAGCACACACTGACAAGTGATAGCAGGGGCTGGGACCAGGACTCGCCCACCCGGCTCTGCATCTCTCAGAGCACTGGGCACGGTGCTTGGCAGAGGGGGTGTTCAGTGTCTGTGGAATGAGGAAGGAATGAACAAATGAGTGATCAATTATGAAAGTCCTGGTTACGGACAGAACAAGCGAGGAAGGAGCAGTGGGGTGAACTGCAGGAAGCGTGTCCCGGAAGGAGGGGTGTTTTTAGGGCAGGACAGTTACAACTGGGGAAGATACGGAGAAGCCATAATGGGAGCAGCATATTAATGGGAGTGGAGTATTAATGGGAGTGGCGTATTGAGAAGGAAGTCGTGCAGCTTCTCACCTTTTCCTCAAGTGCAGACAGCAGACAGAGGAAAAGCAGGACCAGCCTCATCTCAAAGAGGAAAGAAAACTGCACTTTAATTTGCCCTCTGCAGTTTCTTTGTGGTTCTTTCTAAAATCAAGGGCCTGCTGGCCCCATCGGTGCTAACCTTGGGCCTGGCCCGGGCCTGGGCCCGGCTGACTATCTGCCACCCCTGCCTGGAACTGGAAGGAGCCACATGGTCTCCTGGGGTCACGAGAGTGTACAGGCAGGGGGAAGATGCAGGCCGGACTCTTCCCAAAGCTCCAGGCAGCGAGGGGGAGGAGAATCCAGAAGAAGGGGAGTTGGTTAACCTGGGGGTGGGGGTGGGCGCCAGAAAGGGCTAGAAAGGCAAAGTTGGCTGGATTTTTTCAATTCACATTTATTTGGAACATTCACCACAGGCCAGTCTGTGTGAGGAGATATAAAGGTGAGTGAGAAGCAGCTCAGCCCTCCAGGGGCGCGTCCCCTGGGGCAGGAGGGCTGACAGCTTCTTTCTGCCCCCCTGTCAGAGCCCCTTGGAGTCACCGCCTGAGGAGCTGAGCATGACTCGGGATGAGGCGCTGCCCGACTCTTATTCGGCACAGGGCTTCTATGAGAACTATGAGCCCAAGGAGATCCTGGGCAGGTAAGGCCCAGATTGTCCCCATGAAGTGCTGTCCTGGGCTCCAGCAGGCTCTGTAGGCTGCAGCAGTCTCTGCTCAACCCTGAGTACTGACCCATTTCCATCCCCAAAGCAGTGTCCACTTGGAGAATCCCTCGGTTTGGGGTCCTGCCCTCCTGCAGCCAGGACAGATAAGAAGGGTATGAGATCAGAGACCTCTCCCAGCAAAAAGTTCCCAGGTGCTGTTGAGAAGCACGTCCAGACTCAGCTCTGGGTCGGGGCAGGAATCAGGGATCAGAGGGGAGGTCGTGGCCCTGAGAGTGTACTGCTTCTTTCTACATGCTGAGAAAGGGCACTCAGCTAGGAGTCAAGAGGCCTGAGAACAGGCTTGTTACTCATCAGCTCTGGGCTAATCACCCCTCTGTGTCTTTATTTCATCACCCACCATTCCCAAAAGTTCACAGGGAGTTGGAGGAAAGTGTAACTCACACAACAAGGCAGAACATCTCTGCTGTGGCCTGGATCTGGGACTCCCCCTGGGGTGAGGGGCCCCTGAGGCCATCTGTCCTCTGCACCCCCAGGGGCGTTAGCAGTGTGGTCAGGCGCTGCATCCACAAGCCCACGTGCCAGGAATATGCCGTGAAGATCATCGACGTCACCGGTGGAGGCAGCTTCAGCCCCGAGGAGGCACGGGAGCTGCGGGAAGCCACACTGAAGGAGGTGGACATCCTGCGCAAGGTCTCGGGGCACCCCAACATCAGTGAGTGATGGCCCCAAGCCACAGCAGGGTGCTCCACCATGATTCTGTCCTGGTAACCCAAGTCTGGGAGTGTGGCCCTACCGCACAGCTAGCTAGAACCATCCAGAGCATCTCCTGTGCCCTGAGGCTCCAGGTTCCTAGCTCCACCCTCACTGCTGGGACAGAAAGGGTCCCAGGCTGGGGATGGGTGCGGGTGGGGGTATGGGAGTTTGAAGTCCCCGGGCTGCCCACACCACTGGTTGGCCTCCTTTCAGCAGTGTCCTGATTCCCCCCTTGGCTTTGGCAGTTAGCCCACAGCAGCCTCAGTCCCCACGCCCCCGTGCCCCAGCTGCCCCTACCTGGGCTCCCCTGCTACCTGAGACGAGCTAGCCATTTCCATTTCAGTACAGCTGAAGGACACTTATGAGACCAACACTTTCTTCTTCTTGGTGTTTGACCTGTAAGTACCCAGCCCTGGAGCCAGCCACAGCCTGGGCCCTCTGACAGAGAACCTCCCACTGTGGTCCCCCACCCAGTGCTGTCTGGAGTCCAACAGCCACCCCCTCACTCCACCAAGTAGGATCACAGAGGCTTTAGACAGGTCAGCCCCCGGGCTCAGGCACCAGGTTTGGAAACCCGGGTCCACCACTTCTGGGCTGGATCATTTCTGTAAGTACCAGTTTTCTCATTGGTATTACAGGAGTAATAATAGCACAGTGACTGGCACAATGTTAATGCTAATAATTATCAACTACACTGACAATGATGATGGTGGTTCACTCGATATTTATTCCAGGCACTGAGGATACAGCAATGAAAAGACATATAAGGTCCCTGACTTGTAGTTATGCACATGGGCAGTAGTCCCCCCTTATCTGCAGTTTCACTTGCTGAGGTTTCAGTTACCCACCGTCAACCGCGGTCTGAAAATAGGTGAGTATAGCACAATAAGATGTTTTGAGAGAGAGAGAGAGACACCACATTTGCATAACTTTTATTACAGCATATTGTTATAATTGTTCTATTTTATAATTGTTGTTAATCTCTCACTGTGCCTAATTTGTAAATTAAAGTATTTTATCATAGATTTGTACATATAAGAAAAAACATAGTACGTATGGGGTTTGGTACTCTCTGAGGCTTCAGGCATCTACTGGGGGTCTTGGAAAATATCCCCTGCAGATAAGGGGGGACTACCGCAGATATATATAAAGCAGAACAAGGGGCAAGAGAGAGAGAGACAGGGGCTTCTTTAGACGGAGTGGTCAGGAAAGGCTCTCCAGCAGGGGGCTTGAGCAGAGACCTGGATGAAATGGGGCAGGGATCAGAGCAAAGGCCTGGAGAAAGACCTCGCAGCAAAAGAAAAGAGCCAGCACATGGGCCCTGCAGCTGGATGGGTTGGCATGTTTGAGACAAGGAAGCCGGGGGTGGGGGCGTGGGGTTGGAGGTGGACTGGGTGGAACGAGCTTGTGGCAAGTGGTAGGACGTGAGGTGGGTCAGTACCAAAGACCAGATTCTGCAGGTATTTTAGCCATGGCAAGGAGTTTGGAGGGCTGAGAGCGGGAGGGTGATGGGATCTGATTTGCTTTTCACAAGGATCCCGCTGGCTGTCTGGGGACGAGTGTAAGGAGGCAAGAGTGGACAGGGGGAGGCCAGCAGTATTAAGGGAACAGGCAAATGGTCGGGTTGCACTTGGGGTGTTGTCCAAAGATCAAAATCATCATCTTCATCATCATTCTCTGCTTCTGCACCAATTGTTAGTGAGATGGGCTCCTTATTGCTAAGCATCAAACGTGAACGACACAAAGTGCTCTGTGAAATGTGTGTTCAGGACTTACCATCATTTTTATTAGAAATGTTCCCAGGGAAGGGAGCTCTTCAGCACCTGTGCCCCCTCCCCATTGAATTCTCACTACAGAATGTAAATCTCTGCTGTGACATGAATCGTTGTAGGGGTGTCTTGATTTCTCCACACAGAACAGCTAATTTAGGGACTGGATATACTCGGGAAAATTATTCAAGTAGATTTTGTATTGTTGGAACATTTCATATTGTAGTTGCACTGAGTATGTGCAGTATGATCAATTTAACTTGGCATGTGTGTGCAATTCAACTGTCAGCTCCAGGAAGGCAGGAGCCTGCAGATGAACTTTGCACAGTCCCCGGTCTTCCCTGGTAAATCTTTGTTCTGCTGCTGCTAATAGCAAGTTCTCCTAGTATCTTTCAAATGAACCAGAATGGCAAAAACTAGATTCACACATTGTCTTTTAGGAATATAGTACAGATATTGTATAAAACAAGGCTCACCTCTGTAAATTCTAGGTTGTCTTCTCAAACAGGGCCCCCTCCCCACTCCAGCAGCCAAACCCAAGGGTTTTCACGCCTCTTCATGAAGCTGCCCAACAATCTCCCTCCTTTCACTCTCCTCCCCTTTTGCCCTAGGAGTCCCACTGCTTTCCCTGGAGGGGCAAGCGGGTGGGGGGCAGGAGGTACCTTTTCGTATTTAACCTACGACCCCTCCGGATTGACCAGCTGCACCTTCCCAACCCTGCTCAGTGGCACTGTCCTGTACAGCCTGTGGGGGCAGCTCAGATGTCTTTAACCTTTGAAGAAGTTGCTTGAGGAAGCTATTTTTACTGCTGCCCTGAGGAGCCCTCCAAGTTATAACTCGATTGTTCTAGCAGAGGCCTCTTTCTACATCATCCCAAGAAGTAAGAAGATTGAACCACAATTCTTAATC
This sequence comes from Daubentonia madagascariensis, assembly GCA_023783475.1. Lineage (NCBI taxonomy): Eukaryota > Metazoa > Chordata > Mammalia > Primates > Daubentoniidae > Daubentonia > Daubentonia madagascariensis. The sequence goes on along the minus strand of JAKFHU010002004.1, from coordinate 8,982,917 downwards.
CTGCAATGAGCAAACTTTGCTCTTCCAACACTTGCGTAGCCGATTCTTTCCCTTTGTTCCCTGGGAAAGATCAGGATACTTGTGTCCTTCTGATCTGGGTCTGGGGCCCTGGGCCAGTGGCTCAGGGTCCCCTTTTTCAGCCCCCAGCCCTGATTTAGGCCCTGATAGATCCCAGTCGATGATGTCACTGCGCAGACGGGGAGCCCCTCACCTCCTCTTCGGCCGCCTTTGCTCTTCTTCCAATTCTTCCCAGACTTCTCTGCTCACTCCCCAGTTCTCCTCTCCCTAGACTGTGGCTGACTCTGCTTGTGAAACTGTTAGGGTGGGAGACAGCGCTCTGGGGGCAAGGAGAGGAGGTGGTGGTCTTGGGACCAATCCAGCCGCAAATCCTCTGTCCCCATAGGATGAAGAGAGGGGAGCTCTTTGACTACCTCACTGAGAAGGTCACCTTGAGCGAGAAGGAGACCAGGTGAGGGTCCATTTGCCCCTCTCTCCACTCCCTTCCCCATGTCCTACCGCCACAGGCACTGAGGTCGTGGAGGAGGCACAGGGTGCACTTGTCTGGGCTGGGAGTGTGTGCTGCTGGCTTTAGTGGCCTCCTTCTCTCCTGGGCTCAGTCTGGATTAGCCCAGACTGTCCCGAGTCCTCCCTCACTTGCAGTGTGGCTGGTGTGTGGGCTTTAGTGTCCCTGCCTATCACCTGACCCTGCAGAGTGGAAGAGTAACATGTGTCTGCCCCACCCTAGAAAGATCATGAGAGCCCTGCTGGAGGTGATCTGCAGCTTACACAAACTCAACATCGTGCATAGGGATCTGAAGCCCGAGAACATCCTCCTGGATGATAACATGAACATCAAGCTCACAGACTTTGGCTTTTCCTGCCAGCTGGAGCCAGGAGAGAAGCTGCGAGGTCCGGTAACATGGCCTGGCCCGTACCAGGGGCTCAGGCGCTCATCAATTCTCAGGGACAGAGATTGCCTGGGTTTCTCCCTTAATTTTTCCCCAGAATAAAACCCCTACCATTTAGGTAAAAGTCCTCACCTGAAGAGGGGCTAGGCGTCTCTTCAGGTAAGTCTTCTTCCCAGGAATGAGCTGAGCCAGGCTCCTGTTGCCCAAGTTCCAGGCCAGGATGGCTAGAAGAGACCAGGGAGCCAAGGGGCCCCAGTGGTGGCCCTATGAGCCTATACCCTACCCTTGCTCTTGGCCCTGAAGTTGGCCAGTGTTAGGAGAGTCCCAGCATCTCCATTGTTCCTTTGGACTTCCTCTTCTGAGTGCCCCGTGCTGACGTGTCCTGATGGCACCTACTCCTGCAGAGATCTGTGGGACCCCCAGTTATCTGGCCCCTGAGATCATCGAGTGCTCCATGAACGACGACCATCCAGGCTATGGGAAGGAGGTGGACATGTGAGTGTATGGTCGGGAGGAGGGAAGGAGGGCAGGTGAGCCCATGGCAGGAGCAGTCGGCTGGGCAGGGAGGGAACAGTGGAAACTACAGCCGGCCCCGATGCTGGTGTGGTGAGCAACCCACGCGCCCCAGGTGGAGCACAGGCGTCATCATGTACACCCTGCTGGCCGGCTCCCCACCCTTCTGGCACCGGAAGCAGATGCTGATGCTGAGGATGATCATGAGTGGCAACTACCAGTTTGGCTCACCTGAGTGGGATGATTACTCGGACACTGTGAAGGACTTGGTGAGAGGCCAGGCTACTGGGTCCTGGGCTTGGTGAGGGGAAAAGTCCATGATGGGGAGTATACCATGCCCCAGAATGGAGGAGCCCGCCAGGAGAGACCTCATGTCTCCTGAAATGCTGGAGGGAACTCTGCCTTGACGTTCTCCGTTCCCCTGTCCTGTCCTCTCAGATCTCTCGCTTCTTGGTGGTGCACCCCCAGAGCCGCTATACAGCGGAAGACGCCTTAGCACATCCCTTCTTCCAGCAGTACGTGGTGGAAGAAGTGCGTCACTTCAGCCCCCGGGGGAAGTTCAAGGTACTTAAGCTTCCCTCGACCCAGGCCCTGGGGCAGTTGCTGCTGGCTCCCTAAGTCCAGGCCTGCAAGCCCCCTTCCTAGGTTTTCCAGAGCACCTGCCCCTCCCCTTCCACCCACCCTATGATGGTTCCAGTTCAACTTCTGGCTTCAGAGAAGGCAGGTGTCAGCTGATTGGCTCCGTCAGCCTAAGTCCCTGTGGATGCTGGCAGGGTGGGGATGGGGGGAAATGAGGAAGGGCCCAGCAGAAGCCACCTAAGGCTTCATGGCAAACAAGCTCAGGGGCCCCCTGTGCTGGAGGGGCAGGGGCCTGCAGGGGGTAGGGCTGCCAGCTCAGGGTTCTCTGTCCTGCCCTCTGCAGGTGATCGCTCTAACAGTGCTGGCTTCAGTGCGGATCTACTACCAGTACCGCCGGGTGAAGCCGGTGACAAGGGAGATCGTCATCCGCGACCCATATGCCCTGCGGCCTCTGCGCCGACTCATTGACGCCTATGCTTTCCGAATCTACGGGCACTGGGTGAAGAAGGGGCAGCAGCAGAACCGGGCTGCCCTCTTTGAGAACACACCCAAGGCCGTGCTCCTCTCCCTGGCTGAGGACGACTTCTGAGGGGCTGGCAGGTGGGGTAGGGTTGGGGGGGCAGGTAGGGAGGGGAAGCCACAGAAATGCAAGTCAAAAGGAGTGCAATCATGTGCAGGCCTCTGTGCAGAAGGAGCACCTGGCCGGGGCCAGGAACCCCCAGGATGGAGGCCATGATCCCCTCTCAAAGGCTCTGCACAAGAGGAGAGGGTGTTCCCACCACACAGCAATAAATGCAGACTGGGCCAGGCCCCAGGGGTGGGGAGGGAGACCGGATGTGGTCTGAGAACCAGGAGCCCTCCTGCTTTTCCACTTCCCAGCTGCGCCGCCATCTCAGTTTCGGTTTATGGGAGGCCCTCAGTTACTGACTCTCGGCCCTCTTCCCTTTGGGTCCTGGGGTGAGGATAAAAGATACAGAAATGTTTGAGATACACAATCGCAGGAGATTTTACTAACCTCACAACATGCAGTGACACCACGGGAGCAGGTTACTCTCCAGGGACATGCTTTTAGAGGCATATGGAAGCCCTTACATAATTAACAATAGAAGGGGAAGCTTCTGATATTTGTCTTTCTGGAGTATTTTTTATTTTGTCTCCCACAATGCACAGCTTCACCCGGTAAATCATTCAGTTCTCCCAGACCCTTTAAGACTGACCTTGTGCTTTAAAGAGCCCACGTGACTGCATTTTACACACAGAGTGGAACTTAGGTTCCTTCAGAGAGGAATACTACAGATGAGGCAAAAGAAGAAAACATTTTCCTTCTACCGTAATTTGCTGGGGAAACAAAGAGGAAATTCTGCCTTGAGGAAACAATGTTAGATTCAGAATTAGGCAGGGAGAAAGGGGGAGGGAATACACTGTAAAATTTTTAACTAACTGCCTCTCAGAGCACTGTGTTCCAACTGTTGGTGTATTTGGCTCCTGTATGGTTAATGCTTGACCTGTAAGAGAGACACCCAGCTCCCAGTCACAGCTGATAAGTTGGGCCCCTTCTCCAAGAGATAGTGGCAGCCCTCCTCTGAGGGTTAGAGTCTTCTCGGGCCCTGGGGAGAGAGGCGCCTGCCACAGAGGGATGGGGGAAGGGGAAAGAGTTCTTTCCTGAGGCTGAAGTTGAACAGCCAGGAGTCTGGTTGTGTTTGGGATATGGCCAGGGGATGACACAGGTACCATGGAGGACTTCTCCTTGTCTGTGCATGGCTGCTCACAGCTCCTCAGGCAGTCGGCCTGTGCTGGAAGCACAGCGGAAGCCGAGGTTGTCGGAGGCTGAATCTGGAGTATTGCCCATCCTGCCACCAGAGAAAGGGAGAGAGAATTCATACTCCTTGAGAAAGGAATCCTCGAGAAAGGGTCCTGGGGGCTTACCCAGCTTCCCTGCCCAGCCCCCCAGGGCCTGCTGTGGTCTGCAGTGCCTGAGGACTGGGGAGGGCACGGTCTGGAAAGAAGCCTGGTGTGGGGGCAGGTCCTGAGCGGGTGCCACTCCTGGGGAAAGGGGACAAGAAGGGGCCTTGGGACAGAGTGGGGGAAGTGAGATGGCCCTGAGAGGCTGCACCGGAGGGGAGGAAAGACAGTGATTAGTAACTTCTACTGTTAGTAGTTTAGAATAACTCAGCTGAACAAATCTGTCAGCAAGAAATGAGAATTTCATAGCATTAATTGGCATCTCATATTTTGCAAAGAACTTGCACAGATATGCCTTCCTTTACCACTTCCCAGCTGCTCTGGAAGGCAGGATATGTTCACCATTTTACAAACCCAGAATCAGACACTAGAAGGATTGAAACGTCTTGCCCAAGGCCAACCACTGCTTTAGTGGCAGAATAGAATCTGTGGCAAACTCAGTTTTCTCCACTAAGTCGCCCTGAAAAGGGAGGTGAGGAAAATCCAGGGGTTTCAACGTGTCATAGAAACGTCTGCAACCCCGATACCTGGAGGCCACAGAAACAGTGACTCTCTACAGTCTTCAAGGAATCTGGGGGTGGAAGGAGAGATCAACCAAATCAAATCTACAGATGAATGAAATAGAAGGAGTTCTGGAAGGAAACCCAGGAGACAGGGACTTTATCATTCAGGTGCCAGCAGCAACCACCCGTGTGAAATGAGCAGTCCCACCACCTCCCTGAGCCTTTTCTCCTTGATTGTAAAACAAAGTGATTATAAAAAAATGATTTTTCGTGTGTCCAGAAGTTTGAAGAGTCAGTAATTCCATGACCACTGGCAATGACCTATTGATGTGGACATTCCACTCCCCTCCCTCTGCCTACCTAGTTGTAAGGACAAGAGGAGAAACCCACAGAATTAAGATGCCAAACCCACAGTCTCCCTTGGTGGCAAAAGCTGGCAGGAAAAAGTCACAAGTTTTCCTAGGCCTTTTTGCTTCTCATGGCAAATACTGCTTGCTTTCTTTTCTGTACCCACAACTCTCGGTGGAGGTAGGGGTGCAGGAGCAGCACCAACACCAGCTCTGGTGCTGCCTGCACTCTGGGAGCCCAGGATCTGGACCCTCAGCCCCTAGCTATTGAGTTGTACGTTCCCTTGGACCAAGCCCCTCACCTGGTGGTGACCCGGGCCCGGTGATTGGCAGAACCATCAGCTGTGTCAATCCAGGATGCCCCCCGGAGAACATGCATGTCCTGGTCAGCAGCCTGGTATGGTGATGCTGTCCATTCCCACACGTTGCCCAGGAGGTCATAGAGGCCTGTAGCACAGCAGGCAGGTCAGTCCCAGGTTAGGAAGCAACAAACCACCCCTCCTCCCCATCTAAGTCCCTGGGGAGCAAATGTAGGGTGGGGAGAGGTGCTTGTCTCTGCCTCTTCTATCAGGCAGAATGATCCCACCAACCAATGTGTAAGCACAGATGGCAACCTGATGAGAAATCTTACCATAGTTATTCTGTGGGGGGAAAGCATTCACCGGGGAGACTCCATGGAAACCATCCTCAGCTTTGTCACCTTTGGGGAACTTTCCCTGGTGGGAGAAATGAAGGCTAAAGGATTTACCATCTTGTCCCAAGGCAGGTGCTCCTGCCTATCCAGAGGAAAACCAAGGTCACATTGCTGTATCATCTGGGGTGGGGGAACGGCATGGAGCAGTGACCTGAGGTTCCTGTCCCGTAGCCCAAACCAGTAACCTCATGTCTCCACCATGACCCCCCAGCTGGATTAGGAAGAGTGTGTGTTTCCCCTGTGCCCATGGCGGTCCATGCCAGCCCATCCCACTCCTGCTTTCTCCACTGTCAGCAACTTCCTGCCCTCTGCCTCGAACCCCACATGCCATGGTGCCTTGGGAAGAAAGGCTTCTCCTCCCCACCTCTGTGTCTTGCACCCCCTGCCTGAGCACTGGGGCCTACTCCTGCCTGCCTCTCGGGAACCTCTGACACCCCACGTGTGCTGTCTTGTAACATCTCTTTCCCTTCTCTACCACCAACAGACTGAACTCCCCCCATCTGCCCTGACTCCACCTTCCCTATCTCCTGCTATTTACCACCAAAATTCTTGAAAAAGTAACCTATATTTGCTGATGCAATTTGTTCAACTTGTTTATGGTTCTTCTCCTTAAAAGTGGGGTTCAGCTGCCACCACTCTATGGAAGCTGCTCTTACAAAAGGGAAGATGAAGGGGTTAAAATGTACCTTAACACTACGTGTTAGGTCTGTTACATTTATCCCTTTTAATTTAATCTTCACAACCTTGCCAGTAAGGTATTGCCTCTATTTAAAAAACTAGCAACTGAGGCTCAAAATAGTTTAGTTACCAAAGATCAAACAGTGAGTAAGTCAGATGTGTCTTTCTGCAAAGCTCTGATTCTAAACTAAGGTCGTCTAAAAGGTCAGTCTAACCCTCAGGCCCTTTTCAATGCTGGGGCTGTGCTCTCCACCCTCTACAGAGTCTCCCAGGGAGATATCATTCTCAACAAGGTATGCAAGGTATGCTGGACTCTCAAACCACTTGCTTTGACCCAGACCTCTGTCCTAAGCTTCACACTATTATTTTTCAACTTCCGACTGAGTGTATAAATGACCCAAAGGCATCTCAAGCTAAGCTGATCCTAAACTGATCAAGTTCTATCCCTCTGACCCCTGACATGCATGTTATCTATTCCGGATAATAGTGGCACCATCACCATGTTGTCCATCCCTCCACATTTGATTAATTACCAAACCCCGCCCATCTTCTCAGATGCGCCTGTCCTATTTGGCTTCCTCTCTTGATTTCACTTCCAATTCAAGTGTTGATAATCCCCTGGGCCACTGCCACAGCCTCAAATTCAAAGACCACTGCAGCTGGACCTCATCTGGTCCTGCACAAATCAGCAACAACTAGCATCCCCCCAAATCAAACTGATGCTGTTACTCCTGTATACAAACCTCTCTTAGCTCCTCACTGCCTGGAGAGTAAAATCTAAAACCTTTGCTTGGCGCATCAGGTCCTTCATAATCTGCCCCCAACCCACTCTCTACTTCATCTCCCTCACCCCGATTGCTCTGTGCTCCAGCCGCCCTGGACCTGCCACGTCTCTGAACACACGGAGCAAAGCCAGGCGCTTGGGCTGTTTCCTATGCTTCGAGTGCCCTTTCTTCCACTTTTCACTTGACAACATCCAGTCAGCTCAAATGTCACCTTCTCTGTGAAGTCATCCCCAGCATCCGCAGGCAGTGATTTCCTCCCCAACTCTGCAAATCTTTCATATGCAGTACTTACCACACTGTCTTTTGCTTTGCCAGCTCATCAGTTCCATTGGAACACAAAGCCCTCTGAATCCCACAGCCTAGCACAGTGCCTGGCCTATAGCAAGTCCCATCAATGCTTGGTGAAAGGAGGCACAGGTCTTACCTGCCACAGGTTGGTGCGGTTTGGCTGGAACCGGTTCCCCCATGGGTAAACCTGACCTGCCAGGAGATCAAGGAGACAGCAGGGGAAGGGGAGGTGAAGCGTTGGGGTAGAAAAAAGGCAGAAGAATGAGGGAACCAAAAGGAAGTTAGGAGGTGATGAGAGAAAGAGAGTGAGCTTGCATACTCTTATTTCCCATGCCCCTCCCCTCCACTCACTGTGGGGCATTAGGAGCCCGTGGCCTCCCGATTTGCCCCAGGGCAGTGCAATTCTAAGTGTGGTTCTGGGACCAGTGCTAGTCTGAAAACTATCTGTTACCAGTCCATGTCAAGGTAAGTACAGAAATTGAGTAAGCATTGAGAAATGTGTTAACTGGACTTAGATCGCATAAATGAACAATTAAGAAGTAATCCATTTGTCGCACTTTGATTACTGATGTATCTGGTACCCACTCAAAGAGTGTGTAGAGGTGTTTAACGTAGGGAATTGATTTTCGTTCTTTTTTTTTTTTTTAAAGACGGGGTCTGGATCTGTGCCCCAGCCTGGAGTACAGTGGCCCGATCATAGCTCACTGCAGCCTTCAGCTCCTGAGCTCGAATGATACTCCTGCCTCAGCCTCCCCAGAAGCTGGCACTACAGGCACGTGCCACCTCACCTGGCTTCGTAACTTTTTGTGTAGTTAGGACTGTATTACAGAATGACAGTTATGAGTAAATACTGATTCTTTATATTAATCCCTGCACCCCTATGGAAGAGACGTGTAGTTTTGGTAATTCTTCCCTTTTCCTATGCTGTGTTGTTCCGATTATATTTATTGAAATGTAACATATCTGTGGAATCTCCAACAATAAAAGACTTTATGTCTGTTTTTTCAGTTCATTTTTCCAGTTATTAATTTTTATGGTATTTTATAGATGTATTAGTCTGAGATGGATTAAAAATGGAAAAAAAAGCCAAGTGCAGTTACTCATGCCTGTAATCCCAGCACTTTGGGAGGCCAAGGCGGGAGGATCACTTGAGGCCAAGAGTTTGAGACCAGCCTGGGCAACATAGTGAGGCCCCGACTCTACAAAAAAAAAAAATTAGCCAGGCACGTTGGCGCATGCCTGTAGTCCCAGCTTCTCGGGAGGCTGAGGTGGGAGGATCAGTTGAGCTCAGGAGTTCGAGGCTGCAGTGAGCAGCTATGATCATGACACTGAACTCCAGCCTAGGGTGACAGAGCAAGACCCTATCTAAAAAAAAAAGAAAAAAACCAACTGGTCTTTCACCACACGCACCTTAATAAGCACTGCTCTAGGACACATAGGCCCTTCCCACCCTTTAAAGCCCCCATGGAGGGTGGATGGAGATACTAAGGGAAATAGCCTTGGCATCTGTATACCCTTCAAGCCCCCTCGGGCGGCAAACTCCCACTCTTCTTCAGTGGGCAGCCGTTTCCCTCGCCAAGCACAGTAGGCACGAGCATCATTCCAGCTCACGTGTACCACTGGGAGCTCCAGTCTCTCTCGGATGCCAGAGCCAGGACCTGCAGGCTGACAGCCAGGATGAAGTGAGACAGGCTTCTGGGAGCTCATGAAGACTGAGGAAGGCTAGGCTTAGGGTGCCTGAGCTCAGCTTTTACCACTAGACGGAGCAAGGAAGTTAGAAGAGATAGCCTGGTAAGTGAGGAACGTCAAGAGTCAGAAAAGACTACATGAGACTAAAGGGAGAAGTAGGATGGGCAACAGGGAAAAAGATTAGGGCCGAAGAAACAGGATTGCTTGGCTATTTCCCTGAAATCCCCGTCATCCTTTTAAACTCAGTATTCCTAGATGTGCAAGGGGTATAAGGAAGCCAGGCATTGAAACAGGAGTCAGCAGGGGTAGAAAATGAGGCAGAGCAATGAACCCTTACCTGCCTCCAAAATGCCTTTTCCACTGGAAGCCACCAGAGAACAGACTGCAAAACAGAAAGAACAGGACTGCAAGGTGCTCTGGGCCAGCAAGGGCACCGTTCTGACTGAGCCACAGGAGGCAGAACAGAGACTTCAAACTGAGACTCAGGTGGTTGAAGCGAGGCTGGCTGGAATCTCTGAAGAGTGATCTCTTACTAGACATCTCATCAAGATGTTCTCCTGCCGGTGCAGGAAGTATCTTGAGCCCTAGCTTCATGTGGATCTTCATCAGGCTCTCTATGCAAGAACTAGCTCAGGGTTCACTTCCTAGGAGCGTGTGTTCATCTGACTCTTCCAGGGTGGGTTTCTCTTGCTCCTGTCTGCCTCCAGTCTCACATCTATTTCTCCACTGTGGCCCAGGTGACCCCATATGGCAAAAGGATGCTCGGTCCAAGTCCCACTCCCATCTCCCCAGCTGCAAGACCAGGTTCCTCACCTTCATTTGCTGGGTCGCTTTGTTTCTTAGCTCACTGGAGACAAAGTCCTCGAAGACAAAGCTCCACCCAAACTTCTCAGCCTCTGTCCGGTACTTTTTCTCCCTGACAAACTCCCTGCAAAGAGATATTTCACCTGGTTCAGCTGATAGGGTTCCATGCCCCATTCCCACCCTCTCCTATTCCAGGAAACCTCATATATCCTTGTCCGGACCACGGTACCAGTCCGTGGCCTGTTAGGAACCGGGCGCACAGCAGGAGGCGAGCAGCGGGTGAGCAAGTGAAGCTTCATCTGTATTTACAACCGCTCCCCATTGCTTGCATCACCGCATAAGCTCTGCCTCCTGTCAGATCAGCAGCGGCATTATATTTTCACAGAAGCGTGAACCCTACTGTAAACTGCGCATGCGAGGGATCTAGGTTGCGCGGTCCTTATGAGAATCTAATGCCTGATGATTTGAGGTGGAGCTGAGGCGGTGATGCTAGCACTGGGGAGCGGCTGCCAATACAGATTATCATTAGCAGAGAGGTTTGACTGCACAATAAATGTAATGCACTTGAATCATTGTGAAACCTTCCCCCCCACCCCCTGGTCTGTGGAAGAACTGTCTTCCGTGAAACCAGTCCCTAGTGCCAAAAAGGTTGGGGACCACCGTTATAAGTCACACACTGCAGAGTTTTCATGACTGCCAAGGGATTAACCTAAAAGCCCGAGCAGGAGATTTTCTCTTAAATTAGGATGTAACTTACATACAGTAAAATCCACTCTTTTTAGTGTATAGTTCTGTGAGTTTTGACAAAGCACACAGTCACTACCATAATGAAGAACAGGTCCATTAGCCACCCCCCAAAATTCCCCCATGCCTCTGCAACCACTGACCTATTTTTTGTCCCTATAGTTCTGCCTTTCCCAGAATGTCATATAAATTGAAGTCATACAGTATGTAGTCTTTGGGGTCTGGCTTCTTTCACTTAGCAAAATGCTTCTGAGATTCATCCATGTTGTTGCCATTATTAGTAGTCTGTTTCTTTTTCTTGATTTGTATTTTATTGTATGGATATTCCATGTTTTGTTTATATGCTCACCAGTTAAAGGTCATGTGGGTTATCTCCAGTTTTTGGAGATTATGAATAAAGCTGCTGATCAGGAGATTTAAGGGTGAGAATAAGTCTCTTTTCTGAGATTTCTTCATCACATATCTAATTTCACAACAATCACGGGAGGTAGACAGAACAGGTTAGGTATAGTCATTATTTCCATCTAACAGATGAAAGACACAGTCAAATAAAAATGACATACTAAGATTTTAGAATGGATTTTCCTCTACTTTGGAATCATTTAGTAAATTTCAGCAAGCAGACTGCCAGGGTAAGATGGATTGTTGGCCTTGGGCTAACAGTACACTGTCTGTTTCAGGGCTTTGATATGAGAAGACATTGTTCACCCATCAAAGGGGCTTTGAGAATGGAGGAGGTGATCAGGAGATTTTGTAGTAACAGCTCCGCACAAATCCCACAGCATCTCCCCAGTTTGAGAATCTTCCACCAGAGAAACAGAGACAAATCACGGGGTTCTAAGCAAAGCTTAGGGACTTGTTGGCAGTGATATTGTATTTTCATCATCTAACAGGGCATAATTTGAAATATAAAAGAATGCATACTGTACATCTATTTATCTGGTTGTTTCTGCTTATCATGAATGGTACAAGCCTGATCAGAAGTGATTTCTCCTCCAATTTTAATAACTGTCCTGTTTAAAAATACTTTTTAAAATCATATATAGGTAATGCACATTGTATTCCAGAAAAATTAGTAAATACAGGTTGGTAAAAAGAAAAAAATTAAAATCATCATTACACCAAATAAAAGATATATCCTTCCAGATTCTCCCTCCCCACCCCTACCCAAGGTTTTTTTTTTTTTTCTTTTCTTCCTCTTCTTTCTTTTTTATGATCCCATCATGACACTCAACTCACCCAGGGATTTTTAAATAGCTTTAATAAGGTGCTTTCCTGGAATTATTTCATTTCAAAATTTTAAAAATGGCCAAAAATCCATCAACTAATGCAATGTCTCATCTTTCAGATTCTTTATTCTATATATATAGTTTTAAGAAATGGGATCACACCCTATATATTGTTTTGTAAGTTATTTTTTCACTTAACATCTCATAACCGTCTCTTTTCAACAGAATTTTTAATGGCTGTTAAGTATCTGTTACCTTGATACAACATGTTGAGTTATCCTTAAATTGTTAAGACATTTGTTTACCATGTCATCTTTATAACTGAATGTTTTGGACAACCTTAATTCTTCCTTAAGAAATATCCCCAGAGGTAGAGTTACTGGGTCCAGAGGTCTGAGGATTATACCAACAATCTTTATGCTTACTTCAGTTTGTGTCTTCTGAATCAATTTTTCCCTGCAACTTTTTATCTTGAAAATGTTTAAGTCCACAAATATTTAACTCATTTCTCGCATTTGCTTTATTGTCTTCTGCCCTCCCTCCGCCCCCTCCCATCTCTCTCTTTCTCTCTCTATATATACATATTTCCCCCTGTACCATTTGAAGGTAAGTTACAGATATCTTCTGGATTATTTTTTACTTTAGCCTACCCAAAACATATGGCCTTAGGGAAACTGAGGCAGCTCAACATGGCTTCTTACACTGAGCTGGAACCATAATGTCTGACTCCTAAAACAATGCCATTTCCTTCACCCAATATAAACGGATTGTAAGGGACTCTCACCTAGTATGACCCTTCTCCTAATCCCTTCCCGCTGTAGGAGAGGTTCTGTTGAGTGTTTGACTTTTGCTTATATTTCTGAGTGCTATGCCCAGTGTAATGGAAAATGTACTGGCTGAAGAGTCAGGGGATTTGAGTTCCAGGCCCAGCTCATCCACTAACTGAGAGAGTCAGTTAAACCTCTTTGGGCTTTGGATTCTTCACCTGAAAAATGTAGATAACATTTATCCACAATACTACTGCAAAGATGATATGTGACAGTCAACAAGCTAGTTTCCCTTTAGATATTAGGAAAGAGATTAGAAAGGGCCTTTATTCCTCCTGGAAGAACACCTGATGTACCTGAAATCTTTGTTGGTGACAGGAAATACGTCAATGGCAAAGGGTTTTACTGTCACCTCCCGGACAGGCCCTTCACCATCTCTGCCATCTGGAGAATTTGTTCCCATCAGGAATCTCCCACCTGGCAGCTGGACCATGCTAGTAGCCTGTCCATTACCTGCAGTGAAAAAGGAGAGTTATCAGTAATAAACGCATATACATAACACAAGTGGTAATATCTGGATCATATGTAATACTCAATGTTATAACAAAACAAAACATGGAGGCTTATAAATTTGGCTTTAAATTTTTGTTCTCCTACTTAATTTGCTGGGTGACCTTTGGCAAATTACTTAATCTGAGATTCAATGTCTTCATGGATAAAATGAGGATAACACCTAACTATCTCTTAGGTGACAGCTGTATGAATTAAAATAACATGTGAAATGTTGAGCATGTGGTAGGTTTTCACTTACCTCTTTATTCTTCTACATAATCCTTTGTCCCAGCTAGGTAAATCTAAGATACTGTACCCTGAAATACATGTAGTACTTTCTACCCATACTTCTGCTCATATTGTTTCTCTGCCTCTTCCTCTCCACTTATTGAACTCATAAATTCTTAGTGATCCTCACCATTACATCATATGCTCCAGAAGGAAAGGGACATCTATTTTGCCAGTGTATCCCTGGCACCTACCACAAGTGCACAATGATTAAATGAGCTCCTTTAGACTTTTTGTTTGAATGCCTCAGAAAATCATAGAATAAAAAGATTCTTTACTATAATCTCCTTATTTCACCGGAGGAAACCAACACCCAATAAAGGAAAACGACTTAAAGAGCTGGTTAGCAGAAGACAGGACTAGATCCAGGTCTCCTTACAGTGCTGTTTTCAATAGCCCCCCCGATTCTCTGGCTTGATGTACCACTTTGTGGTGTTGTTCCCAAGAAAGGATGTCTAAGCACCGTAAGTTAGTTCCTCAAAGGCAGTGTCCAGGTCTTTTGATGTTCCTCAGGATCCTATCTTTGGCCCTCTTTTCATTCTGACACACTCACACTGACTTCATCCATTTCCAGTTTCTTCAACAAATAAATTGCAAGAAAAAAAAGAAGCAAGGAAATCTCAGATTCAAAGGGAATTAAGAAACAACATACAATTGCAATGCATAAACTTTATTTTGACCCTAATTCAACAAGCAAACTAAATTTAAAAACATTTATGAGATAATAGTTGAATTTGAACAGAGTGGATATAATATTAAGGAGCACTGTCAATTTTTTAGGTGGGAAAGAGTATGGTAATTTTTTTTCATGTCTTCTCTTTTAACTATTCAAGCTGAATATGTATGAATAAAATTGTATGATGCTGGATTCAGTTCAAAATGGCTCCAAGAGAGGGGGAAAGTGGGATTCGAAAGGAGCAAGACTGGCCACAAATTGCCAGCTGTTTAAGCTGGGCGAAGAGTATGTGGGGGGCTTGTCATAGTCTCTTTTACGTTGGAAAGATTCCAAAGTAACAAGTTAAAAGTAAAAAAAAGCGGTGAGGTACAACCTGAGCTGCTAACTCCCTCCCCAAATTGGGCGCCTCCGGACACTCCAAGCACATCCAGAAAGCGGGCAGAAGGGCCTCGGTCTCTGTCCTTACCGGGGCGGAATGCTCCGTCCCTTTCCCAGTGCCTCATGGACAAGTGCCGCCAGCAGACGCGGGCAGGCCAGCACACTGACCTAGCTTGAGCCGTGCGGCGAGCAGGAGCGACAATAGGGACAGCAGCGGCAGCCAGCGATCCATGCCGGGAGCAGGACAAGCCCGGCATGCACAGCGCGCGGCTCTGCTGCGCGTGCGCCCACACGCCCCGTTGGCAGCTGGCCCCCACCCCCGCGCATGCGTAGTCCTCCCCGGCCCCCACACCCCGGAGTTTATGGACTGTTAACCGACGGTCGTGGGAGCAGTTCGCCGCCTGCAGGCCCGCCCAGGTAATTAAGAAAAAGCGCGTTGAGGAGCCGCCTCATTGCACAAGCCCCCTTACTACTTTTTGAACTTTTGTACAGATTATATTCCCTTTTATATTGAGATTGCTTTCGTGCACCATACCATGCAAGACCACAGAAAGGTTTCAACCAAACATTTATTGCACTCCCACTGTAGGCAACTGCTTAAAGCCCTCAAAATACAAAGCCGAGTAACACAACTTCACCTTCCAAGACTGCAGAGAGAGGCCAACTGTATAAAAACAATCTCATGGAAACATGTAGGAGAGAACAGTAATCTGAGTGAAAACATACGACAGGGGATTTGGGACAGATATTTCGCATAAGCAAAGTTCAGAGGCTTGAAAATACTGTCAGCTTAAAAATTTCACATTTCACCTAGTAACCCTTCCTTAGTCACCATGCCTTCAGCCTCTTCACTCCATACCTGCAGCTCTCTGGACTCCCCTTGGCTCTAGTTTACTCCTATCTCCTACAACTTTTCTGGGGAATATTTTAACAAAGCTATTTCAAAAGCGTGGTAAGTCTAACTGATCCAGTAATTTTACTCTTAGAAATTTATACCAAGGGAACAGGGATGCTTTCAAAATCATAAATTACTTGTGTTATTTATATTAGCATAAAAATTTTCACCGTAAATGCTTAACAATAGGGTACTGTTGGATAATTTAAAATATATCCACATAAGAAATTATTAAACCATTAAAATTTGTTTTCAAGGAATATTTAATAACAAGGTAGATAACATATGCTTATCTAACATGTAATTTTACATCACTGCCGCTAAAGCAAAACATCCTGTTCACTGGGTAAAAAGGACCTGCTTTTATATGTATGTATTTCAGTGCAATTTAAAAAATACTGTAATTATAATTTCAGAACTTCAGAATTTGAATAGGTGCCAGTGTTCTCTCCTTTTTTTCATATGGGAAAAGAAAATTCCTTTGAAAACCACTTGAAGCTTGGACAAAAATTCCACAGCTATCTATCTTCCTCAGGATCACTTTAGAGAGTCTTCAAGATTCAGATATAAGGGAAGCTTCAATTCAACCTTTCAGAGAAGACATTCCAGCTCTCATGATCTCATCAACCAAGAGAATGTTGGTGGCAATCACTGTGCTGAAAGGGGAGAAAAAAATCAGATGGCTCAGATGATATGAACCCTAATTCAACTTCCCATTCCCAAATGAGCTGCACACATCACATCCAATTGAATTTCCTCTTTCCCCTTTACACAGAGGGTTAGTTTCTCTACTTCCAGTTGATTACGTTATTTATAGCGGGCAGGGTAGGGGAAGAAAGCAGCAACTAAATAGAACACATCTAGTGAAGAGTATGAAGATTCCCTAAAGGTAACTTTAGTTTTGGTTTCCCCAAACTTACCAGGAGTGAAGAAGCTGTTTCTTTACACAATAGTTATCCCATACGCCTACTTCTGCTGCTACCATTGGCTCACCTGAAAGGTAACCAAGTCGTCTTAAAATCACATATGGTAGGTCATAAGATCAGATGTCGTCTATAAGAACCAAGAGTATTTTGTGCTGCTTTGCTTATCACTGAACTCATTTCCTCCAGTATTAACTATGAGAATTCAAAGCTTCTCTCTTAGTACAATTTTCTACTCCAAACCATGATACCTGTCCACACTATCTTTGGTGAGTGGCTGACCTCTACTTGTAAGACTTGATGGGTGCTCTCTTTGGTTAGCAAATATTCAAATCTCTCTCTGCTCTTCTGGACACATTCCTCTTTATCCATACTAAAGTACAGCACTTGAATATATATATATAATCTGGCTAAAATAGGCTTATCATGTCCTTCATTCCAGAAACCTTTTCAATTAATAATGGTGACAACAGGTCTTGCACATATTGCATCAATGTATCTGTTACCTGTCTTCCACTTAGTGTAATACTTGTATAATTTGTGTTGTTACAGGGACCTAAGAAAAGGGCCATAATTATTATTTCATTTGATTTCTAGGTCCCTTTTTGGGCATTATTTGCTATCTTTAGCTTTTTTTTAACCCTTGAATATAATCGCTGAATATATTTTCTTATCAAAGTTCTTGATTAAAAAATTGAGTAAGGGAAATACAATATAAAAATTCTTCAACATTAACTTGAACCACTTACCACCATTCAGTGACATCTCCAATTAATCTGTCTTCTTTGAAATTATTCATGTCTACTCTATTCCTTACTATATCTATCTAGTCATTCCATTTTTATATCATATTTTATTCCAATTTAGAACCCAGTGTTCCCTGATAGCACTGATGTCAAAATGCAAAGCAACAAAACTATTTGTCCCCATTTTTAATCTTTCTTGGCTTTACTCACACGTATTATCTAGTTCTCCCCCTACACATAATTTCATTCTCTTACCTGTGTTCAAGTCCACACCCACAAGTTGACCTGATTCTGAATGTTCAGCCTGAATTTTAACTAATGTTTCCTGAAGGTCAAAACCAGAGTTCTGAGCAAGAACCTAAAGTAAACAAATTTAATTCTTGAAAATACAGTAACTAAGAATTGACAGTAAAGTCTACAATAAATAAATGAACAGTATTTCCAATTAATTTTTAAAAACTTTACTGAATGAAGACAGAACTATTATCTATGCTCCCTTCAGAGAAAAACTAAACATATGTCACCAACCAACTCTTTACCCCAAGCCCAACAATACTGATCATAAATTATACCCCTGAATGAGTAAACAACAGAAAACAATATTCATCAGTTTAATTAAAGAACAAAATGCTGGTACCCAAGTGTAATAACCCCTATACTGCAAATCTGCTTAAAATACAATTATCTCTTGCCATGTGAAACTTCAGATATTCAAGCCTCTCAGAAGAACCAAATATATTTAGATGATGACAAATACCTGTTCTAAAGTCAGGAACATAACTGATCAAATGTGCTTTATCCAAAATCCATATTAGGAAAAAGCCTACATTATCAAAAAGGTTTGATCAGCTGAATCATTTTGGTGTAGTTTAGAAAACTGTTAAAAGTATTCACACCTTGGGAATAATGAGCAATGCATCTGCAAATGCTTGGACTCCAAGTTGGGCCCTGCCCTTGACACTGGGCTTATATTTAATCAGCGCTTCTGCCATTGCCACTTCTACTGCACCAGCACCTGGAACCACACAGCCTGTTGGATGGGAAGAAAAAAGAGAAATACTAAGCTCCAAAACAAAACTGCAGACCCAATTGTAAGAGGAAAAAAAAAACCCCTACACATATGAAAGCCATTAATTTCTTACAAATTCACTATGACCACAGCAATCTAAATACTGCCAAAATTTAAATTTAAAAGCCACAATACAGACAACTAACATATCAAACAGCAGAATGGTTTAACTAGAATGGTTTAATTAGCACTTGGCAGCTCTTTCAAGCTATTAGTACATTTATTTGTATTCGCCTTTAATAATAATATGCTATGAAAAAAAACTTAGCATATCATCAGTCATTTTAAAGGGAAGACTGCTTTTGCATGGTGTCTGGCTGTGTAAACTACTGATAAAAGAACACAGTATTCAGCCATGCCTTTCAGACCTGCAAGACAATACAGTTTAAACACAGTGAGGATTCTTACCATCATCAATAGCATTTTTGACAGCCCTCAAGCCATCTCTTATTGCATCTTTGATTTGAGTGAGTGTGTGCTTATTTGGTCCTTTAACCAATAATGTGACAGAGCGAGGATTGTTACATTTCTCAATAAAGGTGAACTTCTCTTCTCCCTACGTGTAGAAGAGAGATTATTTTCAAAAACAGGATTTGGTTGTGCACAGAGTAAACAGAGGGGAGGGGCTCATGGAGAGAATGCTAAGTAGCCTATTAATAGACAATATAGAAATTAAAGCAAACTTTTTTTGAAAAACCACATAAAAGTGGGTTTTTCCTTCATCAGTGGCTCATCATTACAACACATAAACCATGAAAGAACAAAGAAACAAAGAAAAATTCGATCCTGAATTTCAATTAATTTTTCTACTGAAAAATTCATGAACAAAAAACTACCATTACCTTCAGGAAGAAAATAACACTTACCAATGTATACTCATAGACAAGTCCTGCATGTCCCAAACAGTCAGGATTTAGGTCATCAAAAGAATTTAGGGGTACCCCACCACAAGCAAGAGTCAGCCTGAAATATTAAAGTGTTTTAAAGGAGATGTATAAGCAACATTACCAGTTACATTCAAAGAGAAGACTAACAATTTTTAGGAAGCAATTTTTCAGAATTACTCCTAAAATTATATTCTAAAATGTACTTTAACCTAAGCCTTCCATTTGCCACCAACCAGGTGAAAACTGATCTTTTCTCCTAACCATTTAAACTGCTCTCCCCAAATCAGCAAATACTCCTTGGATATGAAATCTAATGGTGGACAAGAGCTCTTTATTATGGTGAACTCTTTGGGACAGACTATTTCTCTGAAACTTTTTGATGCTGTCTCTTACAAAAATATGTATTTATTTAAAAATAAAACAAGTATATATCAATGTTCAAAGCAGTATTATTCACAATAGCCAAAAGGTGGAAAACCAAAATGTCCCTGAACAGATGAAAAGATAAACAAAATGTGGTATATACACACAACAGACTATTCAGCCTTAAAAAGGAATGAAATTCTGATATGTTACATGAACTTTGAAAACATTATGCTAAGTAAAATCAGCCAGACAGAAAAGGACAAGTATCATGTAATTCCACTTATATGAGGTACCGAATTCAAATAGTGTTTACAAAGGGTCAGGGGAAGGGAGAAATAGGCAGTAATTGTTTGATGGGTACAGAGTTTTAGTCTGACATAATGAAAAAGTTCTGGAGACAGACAGTGGTGATAGTTGCACAATAACATGAATGCAATTAATGCCAATAAATTGTACACTTAAAAAGAAATATGCAAAAGTAAGTAGAGAAAAAAGGAATAATCCCAATTCATTTGCAAAATAAGTAAAATTCACATTACTCAGATGAACTGCTACCCGTACCTCTCCATATTTCTCCTTTTAGCTCTGCGCAGAGCTACTATGCCTTCTTTTGCAAGAGCATCTAAGGAAAAGGGGTCAATTCCCTAAAACAAAACAAAACAAAAATTTAGTTTCAGTATCTTTCATCTTAAAAAAAAGAATGATACAGACTAGTTTATAAATCAAAATTTTATTCTCACCTTTTGATTAATAACAACAAATCCTTTATTTGAATCACCACAAACTTTCTTTTTCAGTTCTATTATTTTTTTAACTCTATCTTCAATGAATTTTCTTTCAGCTTTTACCAGTTTTTCTCTCTCTTCTGCACTCTTGTAAAAAAAGCCAGAATTCACTTCTCTATTAAAAAAAAAAAAGTTACAGAAAGGGGAAAAATGTTTACTTCTTAAGGCAGCAGCCTCTGAAACTAGATTAGTCTTAAGACTTAACAAATAATTCACTGAGCTCCAATCCTGCCCCTTGTACACTTTCAGAGTTTGTTTCCTATAATTCTCCCAAACCAAATTGAGGCATTATTGTCCTTACAGTGGGGAAAAAGAATTGACTTGCCCACACTACCAAGCTCCTCCATTCCTCTATTCTCTTGTTAAGGGGCTATAAACTCACGTTTTTTCATATTCTAATGACACATTGCACGTGAGGATGTACGCATCTTCTACTCTTTTCTTCATATCAGGATGCCGGGCTCCATGGTCCAAAACAAGCCCTCTGATTAAGCTATTAAAGCACACAAAAAAGTATAATGTTACTGATTTCCACATGGGAGTGTAATATATATTAACAAAATTAACACTGAACTGAGACTGTACTGATAATTTTCACACAAACACCTTTATTTCTTGAATTGAGTAAAACCTAGCGGCAGGCCAATTGTGAAAAGCAGTATTCCAGAACATGACAAGCCATCCAAACAAAAGTGAGAACCCTGTCTTTATAGAAAATTCTGTAGAGAGTAGTCTCAACTGGTAGGCTATCAAATTGTGATCACCTCCTTTAAAAACATGTTTCCAAACTAGGTCTTTGAAAAAAATTTAAAAAAATTCCACAACAGCCTCCCATTATGCTCTGTACCTAGCAGTTCAATAAATGCCAAATGGCTGATGTATCTCACTTTTCAGGATCATTCTGACCACAAGCAGAGCATAACATTCAACTTATTTCAAGAGAAAATATCACTAAGAGTAATTTATATCAAAAAAGTATAAAAAGCACCTGTAAATTTCTGAACACTGCTAGTATTTCATAACTTTGTACCACCTACCTTGTATCAGTTTCAGATTTATGTTTCATCTCCATGATCTCAACCATGAAGAGGTCAATAGGTTCATCCTGTTTTTTAATGGCCAAAATGGAGTCCACTACAGCCTACAATAGGAGCATGACCATTAAAAGCAATTTGCAGAAGTCAAAACACTTAAGTTACTTGTTTTTCAGAAGTTTAAAGCAGACAGTTTCTTCACTTTAAAATCTCTGAACTGATTGAAACCTTTTTCTATGAGCAAGTACATTATATATAAAGGGCTGAAATAATTTACATTTCTGAAATCACAATTTGTAATTACCTAGAGAATCATTAACATCTCTCTTGCTATCTTATTAAAAATACTAATAATTGGAAACTTTCTAATAATGAAATCTCTATTTTATAAGCCTTTTAATGAAAGCTCTAATTTACACTTTCACAACCTGGTGAGGTATACTATTATTTGAATTCTCTCATTTTACTTTTCAGAGACACAGATTAGGTATCATTGCCACAAAAACAAACCCACTTATTTCACAGAGCATGATATTATGAAGACTTTAGATAACACCCTATAATTGGGTAGACACCCTGTAAGTGTCTACTATCAGGGATTTTCCATATAGGTGTACTATACCAGACACACACAATCCTCTGTTTAGATTAACACATACCTCTGTTAAGACATCTGCAAGTTCAGCATGAACTTTAGTACGAAGAGATGTTCTGGCCACATCTATAAGTGTTTCCCTGTCCATCTCTCTGCTTACTTTGACTTGTTCCAAAAAGTGAAGGGCCTTTTCCTTTGCAGCTTCAAATCCTTCAGTGATTATTCTGGGATGAAGCCCCTATAGTAAACATATAATTACACTTGCATCTTCAATTAGATGCAACTAAAATCATGATAAAGTTCAGATAATTTTGAAGGGATATTCTGAATCATTCATACCTTTTAATACAATCAAGGTAACATAATGTGCTGGCTTTCTGAATACATTTAAAAGGATAAATATTCCTTTCAATGCAGAGGAAAAGAACAGGCATTGCTCTAGCACAGGGTCAAAGCCAAGGGAACTATAAAGCACACTTGGGTGTTCACTGTGCAAACCACCAGGAATAATATCAAACCCCAAAATTGTGTCCTAACAATTTGCAGTCAGTAGGAATATTATCTATTTTCCACAGGTAATCTGAAACTAATTCACATCATTCTCTCTCTTCCTAGGAAATTCTTTCTGACAGTGGATTAGTATTAAGGTTTGCTTTAAAATTGGAACTAGTTGGGACTAAAAAAGTTGTGGAATTCTTATTTAAATGTAAGCTTTTGGTTGGCTTTCTCCTTATAAATAAATACGCCTAGTCCTAAGCATCCCGTTTTTAGATCTCATTTATTAATCTATGTTATAGAGACAGATGTAAATCATATATGCAATGCAACTTGATAAAAAAATTGTGTTTTTCAGGCCAAGGAAGGTTCCATAAATTGTCCAAGATCACAATTAATTTGTGTCAGACCAGGATAAAGACCCAGGTTCCCAGATTTAAGCTGCCTGATCTTTATATTCTACCAAATGGCCTCAGGTACTACTAGCACCTTAATTTGTATACATAAATACCAGACATTCCCTACATACAATAAAATATCACAGAAACAACAGAGTTGTGTATACTTCAGAAATGTAGAGATCCGCCTGTTTCAGCAGCTCTCCAATGATTAGGACATTGGAAGTAGTACCATCACCAGTTATATCATCCTGGGCTGTCGCCACTTTTGCTATTAAGGAGGCTGTTGGGTGTTGAATTTGCTGAAAGAAAAAGAAAGAATCACTTAAAATGAAGCAGTCCAAATATACCGCAAACAAAATGTGCAAACTATTTAAAAAAAAATTGCCCAAGTGTTTGGCTACATATTACTTTGATTAAAAAGTCACAATTAGCTATTTTGCACACCCACTGATGATGATCAAAACATTTTCATGTATAAATCTACTTCCCAGATTATCTCCACTTTACTGATGAGGAAGCTTGAGATTCAGTTAAGGTTTACTCACGATGACAGACCTAGTGACAGCAACACATCATTTTATGTCCATGTCTCTTTATGATAAGCGTAGGGCTCTTGTGAGACTAAGCCAGGTACCTTCTAAAATGAAAGCCCAGCAGCCTCCACTATTACTTGGCATTGACCAAATTATAAAGGGGGCAAAAACCCCAGCCTTCTTAGCATAAACTATTATGGATGCTAAATCACTATGTGGAAAGGTTTTAGAACAGGATATTCACCACATCTCCAAAGTTACCCCAGAGATTCTGAATTATAAAGGATGCAATCAAGGGTCCTACATTGCATTTGGTTGTACTGTTGTTTTTTGAGACACATCTCACTCTGTTGCCTGGGTTTAAGTGCCGTGATATCACCATCATAGCTCACTGCAACCTCAAACTCCTGGGCTCAAGCAACCCTCCTGCTTCAGCCTCCTCCCAAGTAGTTGGGACTTACAGGCGCACACCACCACATTTGGCTAATTTTTGTATTTTTTTGTAGGGATGGGGTCTCCCTATGTTGCCCAGGCTGGTCTCGAACTCTTGGCCTCAAGCGATCCTCCTGTCTCAGTCCCCCAAGTGCTAGGATTATAGGCATGAGCCACTGTACCCAGCCTCATTTGGTTATATCTCTTTATTCTCCTTTAATCAAGAACAGTTCCCCAGCCTTTTATGTCTTTGGGACACAGTTTTTAGGAATTTAGGCCAGTCATCTTGTAGACTATTTTTTCAACTTTTTGATAGGTTTGTAATTTAACACACTGACTGCCACATTAGAAAAAAAAATTTTCCCAGGGCCATGGTGTTTTACTAAAACAAAACAATCCTTTGTAATTTGTTATTTTTTATTGTTTTCTGTGCGTGAGTTACATGCCACACAATCCATGTTTTTAGAATTGTCAATATTAATTTTAACAATAAGAACATCAGCAAGTAAGATTTTCACAAACCAACTGCAGGGTTTTGCTTCACAAGGCCCTGGGGTTAAAACTAACCTGAGTTAAATACAACTCACGTGGCAGTCAATGTGTTAAGGAAAAAAATGTGAAAAACAGACCCCAGTGATTGAAGAGAGGAGGTCCAAGGGGGAGGGAATTTCTGAGGTGGTGGCTCCACGTGTTCACTTTATATTTGTTAAACTATAAATGTTTAATGTGCTTCCTTGTATTTATGTTGTATTTCACAGTAGAAACCAAGTAAAAAGAAGCCATGTAGATATATGGCTTTTCTGATAACAAGTTTAAACTATGGATCCACTTGTTCTCTGCTAACACAGACCACCATTTAGCCCACTAAAATAAAAACTACAACCCCAAGGTTAGCTGGTACTTACTGAAAATATTTATACACATTTGGATGCTGACAGCATGGTATACTATTATCAAAACCCTACATTTTATTCTGAACTTGAATCAGAGGCAAGTCATTTCTGTTTCTTGGATTTGAACTGCTAGGTTTTGGGAATTTAGGGTTGAGTAAAACAGATGCTCCCCTCAATAACCTCATTCTGTTTTTGATCCCTGGGACCTTAAAAATGTTAAAGCAAGAGTTTTATCTCCCCTCCAGCTGGAGGTTCAGAGATGAGATGTAACAGAAATTGTTGTTTTTAAACAAGAAAAACCGTAACCACCCTGCTGCATTTTGCCCCGCTGATTGTGTCAATCACCCTTAATCTTTCCGATTTTATTATAATTGTTTTTAATCCATAATTACAATCCTTTAGCCCAGCCAGCGAATGGCAAAAGATCGGGGATTCAAATGCAGGTCTGTCAAGCTCCAGGGCTCCCCATTGTATTGTACTGTCAGTGCTATTACAGATTACATTCCTTTTCTGAATGTCTACCTGTTAAGAGTCGACGAATATAATTTTCTCCTACCTTGAGAATCAACAATAGAAATCTTTCTACAAATCAAACGTACTACATAAAAGCAAGACCTTTTTGACCTAGCATTGCAGCCTCTCACCATTTCGTGAAGCAGCACATTGCCGTCTTTGGTAAGCTTGATGTCTCCAGCGCCAGAAACAAGCCTGTTCAACGGGCAGAAATGAACCAGTGTGACTTTTCAACGGAAACCAGATTAAAAGTCCCATAAAAACCGGGCTTTTCCCAGATCCTAGGTAGCCGGGGTCACGGGGCTGGTTATCTCCACCCAGTAAGAGGAACGGTGCAGTGCCGAGTCCTTACTGTGACTGGGAGCCCCAGAGGGCGGGGGAGCGCCGCGCACGAGGGCAGCTTTGTTCTCCACGGAGACAGCCTCGACACAAGAGGAAATGGCCGGGACAGAGGGGCTTTGTGCAGGAAGGAGGACCGACGCGGGGAAAGGGGACCGCAGCGGCGAGCGCCAAGGCCTGGGCTGGCGGACTCGAGTCCGCGGTCCCGACCTCACCAGGCCCGCGGCAGCGCGAGGTGCCCGCCCGACCCTCCCGCCAGCCCCGCCTCACATCTTCATGGTGCCCTTAGGCCCCAAGTTGGTCCTCAGCACGTCCTGCAGCCCCCGAGCCGCGCTGATGTTGACCGCCAGCGCCGCCTGGGCTCGGGCCACCTCGGCCTTGGGGTTCAGGGTCTTCACGGCCGCCATAGCTGACCCAGCAGAGGAAAAGGAGCACAAGCGGCGTGCACAGCGCCCAGAGCCGGCTCGGCGTGGCCGGGAGGTACTATCCGGGTCTTCTGGAAAAGTCGGGCGCGCCCGGCCCGCCCCCCGCGTGCCCGCGCGCCGCCGCCATTGGGCCGCGGGTCGGCCGGCACCCGCTCATTGGGTCGCGGCGCCACAGCTGCCTGCGGCCCCGCCCCCCGCGCCCGGGCGTCGGCGCCATTGCGCACGGGAGGGGCCTGTGCTGTGGCAGCCTGGGCTCGTAGGGTTCCCGTGTTGCGTACTGCTGGCGCCCGGCTTTGCGGACCCAAGACCTGAGGACGTAGGCGGGGCGGGGCGCGCGGCCTTCTCTGCGCGAGGCAGGGCCCGTCTGCCCGGCGTGTAGGCCACGCAGCGCCGCGCGTGCCCGCAGGGCGTAGGGTGGGCTTCCTTTCTCCCCTACGCGCGCGTTTTGCTCTTAGTTTCTTTGCCCTGCTGCTTTTATCCCTTTTGCTCGAGTTTTCTAGACTATAAACTATGTACTTGACGGTGTACTAGGTGCTGTGGGGACACAGAATGAGGCCCTAGGATCATACGGTGTTTTAAGGCCTAGGGAAGATGAGCTGTAAGGCAGAGATAGAAAGTGCTAGATGCCTTTAGAAAGCCACAGGATTGGTGCTAGGAACTGAGAAGCAAGAATCAGTCCGCCCATCAGGCTGAGGTTACTACTGAGGGCTTGGGCCCTCGGGGCAGATTTGAAAACTAAAACTTGGTTGAGTCGTGTTGTCCAGCCTTTGAGGGGACTCCTTTTTAAGATAAAAAATTTCCGAAGATAGCCACAGTTGTTTTATAGTATCCAGTGTCCTGCAAAATATCAGCTATTCAGTAATGTGTGGTGTTTTATTTTTAATAGATAATTATGAAAATTGTTCTGAATTTAAAAGGTGCTGAAAGGCATGTGCTGAAAAGTAAGCCTTCCTCTTTCTAGTTCAATTCAGCTAGAGACAAGCACAATTACCTTTAGATACTCTGAATTCTCCGGGTGATTTCTTAATTTATAAACACATATGAATTATAAACACATAATCGTTTCCCCACACAAATGGCAATTCACAATACACAATGTTGGGTTTATTATGCCTAAAGTATCTTGGATATTGTGCCATATCAATACAAATAGGAAGTTTTCATTAACAGCTGCCTGATATTCTTTGTAAGAATAAGATAACTAACCAGTCACCTACTGGCTGACATTTAGGTTGTTCCCGATCTGCTATTAAGGCTGCAGTGAATGTCTTGGTAGATAATGCTTTTAAGTGGGTTTGTGTATTTGAGAATCACAAAGAAACTATATAAGTGAATAATTGAACTCATAAAAGACTTGATTAGTTTTGCAGACATTACATGGTGTGCATGCAGATTTATTTTAACTGCTGTTACAAATATGTGGGGAGACAAAATTTAACAGGTAAACAGATGTAGTTTGTGGAATTTCAGCATCTGCTTACTGGTAGAGAAAGGGAGAGTAGAAAGACTTCCACTCTTCTAATGTGCAGAATTCAAGGGGACACCAAAAAACTCAGTAATCAAAATCAATAATATTATAATGCAATATTTTCTTTAAAAGTAACACTAATGCAAAGAATTCATGATGAACAAATACTGGAGTTTTGTATCACAACTAACATCATACTAGGCATTAGACAAAGTCTCAGCAAAACAAAACGATTCACATGATTGTTGTAAAGGCAATCTATTTGTATTTTATCATTCTTCTAGTCTCAGTTGTCACACTTTGAAACAAAGTTTATGGTTTAATTCTTTTCATTATATGATGTGAAATAGAATAACTAGGGAGTTTGCCTATATGACAATGTTTGTGTAGAACTGGAGAATTTTAGAATGCTTTTTGAAAAATTTCAACCAAAAAGTCTCACTGCATTGTAGGAGCAGATCCATTTCAGTCCATGAATGAAAAATTGAGGTGGCAGCAGGTGTTAAGCCATTTGATTCAGGAGAGATTTCAATGAAGAGGAAAATTTTAAGGCAAGAACCCTAATGAGGCAAGGCAGTGTATTAGAATTCTAGAGTCAGTTTGAGTTTGAATTCTAGTTCTGCAATGTTTATTCCAGTAGGTGACCTTGGGCCAGTTACTTAACTTTTTTGACTCAATTTCTAATCTATAAAGTAGGGGTAAGTGACATCTTGGAGAAAATTAAATGAAATTGCCGATATAATGCGCTTTGTATTGTGCCAGATATGGAAGGTGTTCAGTAAATTGCTATACTGCACTCACAAAACATAATGCAATTAACTATGTAATTTTCATAGTGCCTTCATGTGCAGTGTCTCATTTGATCCTGGTAAGAATCCTTTGAAGTTGATAGGTCAGTTATCATTAAACCAGTTTCATGGATGATTAAATAGAGGTTGAATGACCAAAAAACCCCCAGTGTTTCATCCTTGACTTCTCCCTGTGCATCAGTCCCCCATATCCAAATACTCCCTGAGTGTTTTCACTGTTCTTCCTAGAGACCACCTCTATGCACTCTATCCATCTTTCTCCATCCCCTTTCCACCACTCAGATCTAGGCCACGATCATGTCTTACTTGGATAACTATCATAGTGCCCTAAATATTTGCTTTGCATTTATTTCCCATGTTGCTGCTAGAGCAATCAAAACATAAATCTACACGCCACAGCTCTGCTTATAGACGGTTATCCCCAAGATCTTAGGCTGAAATCTAAATGCCTTAACGTGCATCCACAATTACATCCTATGCCTGCCTCTCCAGGCTCATAACTCTTTTCTCTGTCGTTATGCCATCATCCTGAACTTTCCAGTTCTTAGAATGTTCTAGCTGGCTTACCTCAGCCTGAAACACTTTTCTTCGAGGACCCCTTCTCTCCTACCCTCCCTCTAGTTCCCCCTTTCTCTCCCCTGTCTCTTCCCTACCCCCTTGTCCTCCCCTTCCCCTCTCCCTCCTCCTCTCCCTCCCCATCCAGTGGGTACGGAAATGAGATTCTTAATCCTCAAGAAGCATACAGCCTAGTTAGGGAGATAAACTTGAAAACAGGTGAATGACAGTAAAGTGTAGTATGTTATATTTGTTTTTATTTATTTTTAAATTTTCTTTATTTTAGAGACAGGGTCTCGCTCTGTTGCCCAGGCTGGAGTGTAGCAATTCTGCCACAGCCTCCCAAAAGCTGGGACTACAGGCATGGTTTACCATGCCCTGTTTTTTTTTTTTGGAGATGTTGTCTCACTATGTTGCCCAGGCTGATCTTGAACTCCTGGCCTCAAGTGATCCTCCCTCCTCAGCCTCCCAAAATGCTAGGATTACAGGCATGAGCCACTGCACCTGGCAAATGTTATATTTAAGAAATGAATGAAGTGCTGTGAGCACAAAGCTATTAACTCTTATTTGAGCATCAGGGAAGGCTTCTTGGAGGAGGTAAGTTCCGAATGAGATTTTGAGATATATAGATATGTTGCAGGGGAAGAGGGCTTAGAAGAGAGACTCTGGACAGGGAATGACAATGGAAGGACCTGGAATGTCCAGAGAAAGGTGGATACGTAGGATGGAGGGAAGAAGGTTGCAAGAGACAAATCTCGAGAAATACATTGTCCTCTTTTGGCCTAGTTTTCTGTTTAAGAAGTGTTGATCTAAGCCTGTTAGCAGTGGGAACCCAAAGAACTAGTGATGAAGGTAACCGTGGAGATGGAATGGAAGATGTACTAGGGGCAAAGACTGAGGATAGGGAAATTGGACAGAAATAAGGGTGTTGAAAAATCCATGCAGAAAGTGATGAAAGCATATTTAATACATAAATAGGTGTTCTTGACAAGGGAAAAATGTTTTAAATAGTGTGTATAATATGTTCTCATTTTTGTAACCACTCCCCATGCATCTGTACAAGAAAGGGCAGAGGGTATGCATCAAAATATTCGCACTATATTAAAAAAGTTTAGAATATTCTCATTTTTTCAGACCTTCCCAAATTTATATATCCATAAAAGGTGGGGTGAAGAAGTATATACATGAAGACATAAAAAGTATGTCTAGTGTCTCATTTTATTAAATTCCCCAAATACACATCAGTGAAGGACTAGAAGGATATACATCAAAATGTTTTAACAGTGACTATCTCTGGGTGGTGGAATTACAGCTGATTTTTCATTTTTCTTTATTTTTAAAAACTTTAAATGCATATGGCAAAAAATATGAAAGTATAGAAGGCTATACTGTGGAAAGTAAATCTCCCCTTTCCATCATTATTTACTTTCATAAGGGTTTTCTATCTTTGCCAATTTGATAGGTGAAATGGTTTCGTTTGTTGAGAGTGAAGCTGAGCATATATCTTGTATGTAAGAGCTATTTGTACTTCTTTTTCTGTTTACCATTTATTCGTGTCTTTTGTGTGTTTTTCTACTTCTATGCTTATGGATTTGTAGGAGCTCTTATGTTTTGTTGAGATTAGCCTTTAAGATTTGTGTTGCGGTTAACTTGTCCCAGTATCATTTGTATTTTAGATTTATGTCTTTTTTCCAATTTCCAAGAAAATTAAAAAATTTTTTTCATGTAGTCAAATGCATACATTTTTTTCTTTTTTAGGCATCTGGATTTTGTGATATCTATATATCGTGTTTGATATATAAATATATAAATATTTATATTATATATTTATAAATATATAATATAATATATTTGATATTATATTTGTAATATATTTGATATATATGAATATTTATATATTTATATTATATGTATATTTATATATCAAATAAGACTGAATATATATTTCAGTCTTATGCCACATAACAATGTTTTTGGCCAACAAGGGTCACATGAGATTATAATATATTTTTACTGTAACTTTTTTATGTTTAGATACACAAATACTTACCATTGTATTATAGTTGCCTACAGTATTCAGTACAGTAACATGCTGTACAGGTTTGTATCCTAGGAGTAATAGGCCATACCATATAGCCTAAGTGTGTAGTGGGCTGCACCATCTAGGTTTGTGTATAATGTTTGCACAATTGCAAAATCGCCTAACTAATTTCTTAGAACATATCCCTGTTATTAAGTGATGCACGATTGTGTGTGTGTGTGCATATATATATATGTATGAAAAATCATGTATATGTGTATAAAACAGGCCTTACTCACTTAGAGATTATAGAAAAATTTCTCCCATTTTGTAATGATTTCCGGATCTTAAAAAAAAAAAAATTTCTCCCATGTTTTCTCTTATATTTTTGAGGTTTTCCTTTTCATTTTAATCTTTGATTCATTTGAAATTTATTGTGAGATGAGAATCTGTGGTATAATAAAAATATGTATTTCATCTTTGTTCCTAGTTCCTAGCACAGAGCTCCTAAAACCAGTATAATTTCCTGAGTGATAGGCATGTCTTTTGTTATTCATAATAAGCCCCTTTTGAATACACCTGATTCTGTGCTAATAAGGTGACTCAGGGTGGGGCCCCTAGGTAGCCCGAGGATGGGAACTACTCAGTAAGAGGGTAAGAACTCTCAGTCCCCCCCAATACATACCTCCAGGTGGATATTAGGTTATAAAAACGCTTGAACAATGAGGTTTGCGGCATTGGTGAACACATTGATGTACTACCCTCCCCACTCCATACTTTGTCTTATGCATCTCTTCCATTTGGCTGTTCCTGAGTTTTATCCTTTATAATAAACTGGTAAATGTAGTAAAGTGATTTCCTGAGTTATGTGAGTCATTCTTGAAAATTATCAAAAGTGAGGAGGGGGTCTTGGGGCCCCTGAATTTGTATCCAAGTGGAACAGAAGTACAGGTAGCCTGGGGACCTGAGACTTACAACTAGTGTCTAAAGTAGGAACAGTCTTGTGGGACAGAACTCTTAACCTGTGGGGTCTAACTCCAAATAGTGTCAGAATTGAATTGTTGGATACCTAGATGATGTTGGAGAATCAAAGAGTTGATGTCTGAGAATGGGGGAATTGATTGTTGATGTTTAGAAAAAAACTCACAGAATCCAATTTTATTTTTTTCCAGAATAATTCATGTTTTCCACAATTAATATGTAATGTAATTGTTAGCATATGTTACATTCCCAGATGTATCTGGATCTACTTTGGACTGTGTTCTGTTCCATAGCTCTATCTATTCTGTTTTATTTGCTATAGTTTTACAATATGTTTCAAAATTTGGTAGGGCTAGAACTCTTCATTAGTCTTCTTCAAAATATTTTTGACTGTTTTTATATGTTTGTTTTTCTTTCCAGATGAATGATAAAATTATCTAGTTTAAAAAAATCTGTTGGTATTTTTTATCATAGATTGCTTTAAAAAATACTGTAAGCATGTATTACTTTTTTAGTAAAACACATGTTTTAATAGGTGGGATATTCCAAATTAAAGCAGTGATAGTGGAGCTAGCAAAAGGCCAGAGGTGAGAAACATTTTTGACATAAAATCGACAGAATTTCAAAACATATGTTGCATGGTTACCATTTCTAGTCTCAGAGTCTGGAAGGGTCAAGGCAATTCCAAAAATGGGGCAGGTTTGGAATGGGGAGGTAGAGTGATAGTATTGATTTTGGGTAATTATTATTTTTGTTGTTGATCATTCACTCCCTGAGGGTCTGCTTTGTGGCAGGGTACTATGATTGGGGTAAACATATATACAGGGAAAGAGAAGGACCTTGCCTTCAGATTTCCTAGTTTATTGAAGAGACAAACATAATATACATAGTATACAGAATGCACAAAAGAGCTATAATGGAGGTATATTCTCAGTGCCAGGCTACTAAGGAAGACTTCCTAAAGCAATTTTTTTCATTAAAAATTTTTGATTTTGTTATTATAAAAATACCATACTCATTTGGAAAAAGTAGCAAAAACAAATACATTCTAAATAAATTACTAATCTCACTGCCTAGAGATAACCATTGGTAATAGTTAATTTTATGTATCAATTTGGCTGGGCCAAGTGTGCAGATAATTGTTTCTGTGAGAGTGTTTCTTGGGTGAGATTAACATTTAAATCAGTGGACTTGGAATAAAGCAGATAAACCTCTATAATGTGGGTGGACCTCATCTAATTAGTTAAAGGCCTTAATGGAACAAAGACTGATCTCCCACTAGTAAGGATAAATTTTACCAGCAGACTGCCTTTGGACTCAAACTGTAACTCTTTGCTCAGTCTCCAGCCTGCTGGCTCTCCTTGCAGATTTTGGATACAAAATTTTGGATACACCTCCATTGTCAATCATGTGAGCCAATTCCTTAAAATAAATCTCTCTCTGCACATCTTATTGGCTTTATTTCTCTGGAGAGTCCTGACTAATATTTATTTTGGTACTGGGAATGGCTCTAGAGGAACAGAATCTTAAGGATGCGTTTTCTGAATTGGGTTCTGGGATTTCTGGAATTGGATGTCCCATCTGCCTAGATTTAAAGATACTAATGACTATGTTTCCAGTAGTAAAGAGAGAATTGATAGTCAATGGCATAATGTGGCAATAGAAATGTGCAAAATATCACCAGTGGACGTTACTAATCAAACATGTATAAGAGACAAGGATCTGGGTGACCATGTACATGATACCTTTGAACATTTTTGTCAAACTAACAAGTATAATGAAGTTGGCTGGTTGTTCCTCAAATCACTGGACTAAGTGGGGAAAGAAAAGGATGAGCTCAGGGATTCAAATTCCCAGCTCAAGTGTTGTGTATAAATGACCTGAAAGCTTTTATGTCTGCCCTGAAAGAGACCCTTATCTCCTGCAGAGCTGAGATTACTGAAAACCAAACCCAGAATCTCATCTTGTGAGTGGCCAAATTACAATACAAATTGAACTCCCAGCCTTGCAGGGTGTCTTATGTTAAAATCAGGGCATTGATTGGAAGGGATGGGATCCTAAAATTTGGGATGGGGTTGTGTAGGAGGACTCTGATGAAGCTGGGGACATTGCACCCCAAAATGCTGATGAGTTTTCTTTGCTAATAGAAGTAGTCTGTCCACCCCCTATCTGAGGAAATTTACCCTGCATTGTCTAAGGAAATTCTAGTGGCCTCCCCTGAGGCAGTTTCTTTGCCAGACACTGCTGATTCTTCTTAGGATCTCCCCATCCCAAACCCCTTTTTTGCTTCTGGAACTATAACTAGATTAAAGTCCCAGCAGGTCCTGAAGGCATGAGTAAATTTCATGAATTGGCCAAATGTCCATGGTTCCCACTCCTGCTATGTTACCTTGTCTCTTCTAGCCTGCACCTATGGCCTCATGGGGAGTTCCCTACAATCACTTGACAGAGGAAGACAAGACTCAGTCTTGGTTTACAAATGGTTCTGCATGACATGCAGGCACCACCTGAAAGTGGACAGCTGTAGTACTACAACTCCTTTCTGGGTTATCCCTGAAGGACAGTGATGAAGGGAAATCCTCCAGTGGGCAGAACTTTGATCAGTGCACCTGGTTAATTTTGCTTGGAAGGAGAAAGAGCAATTATTAATATATAGCAGTTCATGGGCTATGGCCAATGATTTGGCTGGATGGTCAATGCTACAGAAAGAAAACTGGTGATAAGAAAGTCTGAGAAAGAGGTACGTGGATAGACCTCTCTGAATGGGTAAAAAATATGAAGATATTTGTGTCTCATGTGAATGCTTGGCTAAAGAGTGATTTTGATAATCAGCAGAGGATTTTAATAATCAAGTGGATAAGATGACCCATTCTATGGATACTAGTCAGCCTCTTTTTCTAGCCATTCCTGTCATTACCCAGTGGACTCATGAAAAAAGTGGCCTATGGTGGTAGGGATGGACGTTATGCAGGGGCTCAGCAACATGGACTTCCACTCACTGAGGGCACTCTGGCTACAGCCACCACTGAGTGCCCAGTCTGCCAGCAGTAGAGAATAACTCTGAGTCCCTGATATGGCACCATTCTCCAGGATGATCAACCAGCTACTTGGTGGTAGTATGATTACATTGGACTGCTTCCATCATGGAAGGGGCAGCAATTTGTTCTTATTGTAATAGAGGCTTGGTCTGGATATAGATTTGCCTTCCCTTCCTCTTTTGACAGAAGAAGTTTTGCTTCTGCCGAAACTACCAACCATGGATTTACAGACTGCCCTATCCACTGTCATGGTATTGCACACAGCATTGCTTCTGATCAAGGAACTCACTTCACAGCAAAAGAAGTGCAGAAATGGGCTAATGCTCTTGGAATTCCCTGGTCTTACCATGTTCCCCACTGTCCTGAAGCAGCTGGCTTGATAGAATAGTGGACTGGCCATTTGATGACTGCATTATAGTGGTAGCTAGGTAGCAGTACCTAGTAGGGCTGGGGAAGGGTTCTCTAGGAGGATATATAGTATGTATCTCCTGAATCAGTGTCCAATGGATGATACTTTTTCTCCCATAGGCAGAACACATGGGTCCAGGAATCAAGGGGTGGAGATGGGCACCACTCCTGTTACCCTCAGTGCCCCAGTAACAAAATGTTTGCTGCCTTTCTCCATGACCTTATGCTCTGCTGACCTAGAGGTCTTAGTGCTAAAGAGAGGAATGTTTCCACCAGCACACACAATATTGATTCCACTGAACTGGAAATTAAGACTGCCGCCCAGGCACTTTAAGCTCCTCGTGCCTCTGAATCAACAGGCAAAAAAGGGAGTTACTGTGCTGGCTGGGGTGATTCATCCTGACTACCAAGGGGAAATTGGACTACTCCTCCACAATGGGATTAAAGAAGAGTATGTCTGGAAAACAGGAGTTCCCTTAGGGTATCTGCAAGTATTACTATGCCCTGTGATTAAAGTTAATGGAAAACTGCAACTATCCAATGCAGGCAGGACTACTAATGGCCCACACCTTTCAGGAATGAAGGTTTGGGTCACCCCATCAGGTGAAGAACCACAACCAGCTGAGGTGCTTGCTGAGGGCCAAGGAAATATGGACTGGGTAGTAGAAGAAGGTAGTTAGAAATACTAGCTATAACCACATGATCAGTTACAGAAATGAGGACTGTATTTGTAATGAATGTTTCTTTCTTATTTTGTTATGAATATGTGTGTATGTCTCTATGTGTGTATTAAGCAAATATCTTTGTTTTCTTCCCTCTCTTATCCCTGTATCATGAAACACAGGATATATTGACTTTATATCATAGTGTTTAAGTATTAACATTACATCATAGTATTTTAAGTTACAGGATATCAAGGAGAAGAGTAAACATCACCCAAGACCTTGTATCTTCTTCTGGGGAAAGAGTTAGTGTGTTTTTTTTTTTGTATGCAGGATAGTTGATCATATTAGGTGGAAGTGTGAGCTTGTTATTGTCTTTATTTGGAGATGAAGTTTAAGGAGATGCCTATGGGTGCCAAATAGACAAGGGGTAGACTTGTGACGGTTAATTTTATGTCATTTTGTCAAAGTGTGCAGATATTTGGCCTAACATTATTCTGGATGTCTGTGAAGGTGTTTTTTTGGATGAGATTAACATTTAAATCAAGGCTGACTTTGAGTAAAGCAGATTACATTCCATAATGTGAGTGAGCCTCATCCAATCAGTTGAAGGCCATAATAGAACAAAGACTGACCACCCCTAGTGAGAAGGAATTCTGCCAAAAGGCTGCCTGTGGACTCATAGTGCAACTCTTCCCTGGGTTTCCATCCTGCTGGCTTAACCTGCAGAATTTGGACTCTACAATTGTGTGAGCCATTCCTTTGAAATAAATCTCTATCTACACACACACATGTCCTGTTGGTTCTGTTTCTCTGGAGAACTCTGACTAATACACCATTATTAACCACTTATTGTCTGTGCTGCCAGGCTTTGGACTATGTGTGTATATAGTATTGATCTTACATACTGTATATATTGTTTTGCATTTTTATTTAATATAAAAGCATAAAAAGATGTGTAATAGAGAGTGTCATTGCTACATTTCACATGTATATTTGAATATCCATAGGATACATTCTAGAAGTAGAATTGGGAGACCAAAAGTATATGTATTTGTAAGCTGGGCATGGTGGCATGTGCCTAAAGTCCCAGCTACTCAGGAAACTGAGGCAGGAGGATCCCTTGAGGCCAGGAGTTTGAGAATGTGGTGAGCTGTGATGGCACCTGTGAATAGCCACTGCACCCAGCAGCCCAGACGACATGGCAAGAGCCTGTCTCTAAAGAAAAATTTTTTTTAAGTATATGCATTTGTCATTTTGGTGGGTATTACCAAATTGTCTTTCTTTGGGATTTTACCATTTTTCACTCTCACGGCAATTATGAGAGTTCTGATTTTCCAGTCTTGACAAGAGAACATGTTATTAAACTTTTGTGTTTTTGTTTTTTGCCAGTTCCATAATGGTATCTTAGTGTAATTTTAAAAACTTTTCCTTTTGAAATAATTTCAGACTTACAAAGAATTTGCACAAACAGTACAAAGAATTCCCATACTCTTCACACAGATAATGCTGAGCTGCTGGTTAAAGGATCTCACTTTGAGAACCGCTGTTGTAACTATTATCTTCTGGTAAGTTCATCTGTGGAGAAGTGTGAGATCAGCCCATTTTTCTGCCTTCATAAGTTATTTGATCTATTTTCCTGGCTGCCCAAATGATTCTTTTATTATTTTTAAATTCAGTAGTTTTTATTTATGTATCATTAAATACAGATTTTGTTCTCATGTTTTGGGTATCTCCTTTGGACATTTCAATTGTGCATGTGTTGGATCAACTTTGTTTATCTTCTATAGCTATTATTTTCCCTGTAATTCTTTATTTTATAGTTTGCTTTTCTCATTTTTGTCCTTTGTATGGTTAATGCATTTTTCAGTGTCCATTTTTATTTGTGCTCTTTTTCGTTTCATCTTCGTATCTTTGACCATTATTTTTCCCTCTACTTCTTTCCTGGATTTTGTCAGCTTTGTCTCTTCTTCTCCTCTTATCTTGTCATCTGTTCCCTAAATTCCTACATTTGTATTTTTTTTATCCTTTATAGGGATAATTTATTAAATTTTTAAATGTCAAGGCAGAATGTATAATCAGTTTCATTTGTTCTATGGCCATCAGTTTTCTGGTGTCTATCTGTTGTCTATCAGTAAGTTTCGCTGCTCTCTTCTACCATTTTTATAGCAATTTTGTGTGAAAGGTTGTGTTAGTTTGCATGACAAATAGCCACAGATTGATGGCTTAAACAACAGACATTTATTTTCTCAGTTCTGGAGGTTAGAAGTCCAAGACCAAAGTGTGGGCAGCTTTGCTTGCTTTTGAGTCCTCTCTCTTTGGCTTGCATGTGGCCACCTTCTCCCCGTGTCCTCACATGATCTTTGTTCTGTGCGCACACAGGTTTCTGATACCTCTCCATGTCCAAATTTCCTCTCCTTACGTGGACGTCATTCAGATTGGATTAGGGCTCATTCTAAAGACCTCATTTTAACTTAATCACCTCTTTAAAGACCTTATCCAAATATAGTCACATTCTGAGGTACTGGAGGTTAGAATGTCAACATATGAATTTTGGAGGGACGCAATTCAGCCCATGACAAAAGTGTCACGTTCTTTTTCTTTCTTTCATTTTAGAATCCATTATTGAGCAAGTTGTATTTTCCTGGACTAATCATTTGCAAGAGTCTTCTGTGAAGGAAGGGCAAGAGGGATCAGGGCAGTTTTCCAAGCTTCATAGTGCAAAGGTTTTCAGCTGCCTCTTTGTGGTTTTTGTGTAATCCTGCCTCCTCCTTTGCTAATCTGTTCTAAACTGGCCCTGTAGGTCTTCCGCTTCCAGACCTGTACTCCTTGGAATCATCAGCAATCATTGCACACAGGGGACACAGCCTCTGCATTTTGGGTGAGCCTTTCATCCACTTCCTGAGATTTTCCATATCTGAGTTTCCCAACAGTCTTTTGGACACTCTGCCTCCTCTGTCTACCATGTTCCCTGTAGCTCTAACCCAACCTCAGTTCTTTTTATCCCTATTTCTGCCCTGGTTGTTTCAGACAACAATTTTTTTTTTTCATTTTGGCGTGGACTGCTCATCATCAGAGAGTCTATTTTTGCTGATGTTTTCTGGGATCTGCCGCTGCTGGTTCCCTTAAACACACCAGGGGCCCCTTCCCATGAAACTTCTGCCCGACCTCAGCTGCTCTTGGTAGCTGTTATGTAGGTCCTGGAGTC
Source organism: Daubentonia madagascariensis (assembly GCA_023783475.1). Classification (NCBI taxonomy): domain Eukaryota; kingdom Metazoa; phylum Chordata; class Mammalia; order Primates; family Daubentoniidae; genus Daubentonia; species Daubentonia madagascariensis. Next base: position 8,944,053 of record JAKFHU010002004.1, on the reverse strand, counting down.
TCCAGTGACATTTTGTCTTCTAGTTTTGCTGAATATGGGTTTTCCAGGCTCCCCTCCCCCCCAATATCTCCCTATTGCTTTACATAATTTCTAGGAGGACGAGGGGGAAGATTCAGTCATATGTTGCTGCAATACTTATATGCTGTAATCATATTGTTTTGTAATATAAATTTTCATCATTTTTTCTATTATAAAGATACTTTATATTTTCTTTAATGACAAAGATAACACATAATACATAATCATGGAATTCAAGGAAAAAAGTACAAGGAAGAAAGTAAAAATTATTGAGAGGCAACCACCAACATTTTGGTAAAAATCATTTCAAACATCTCTCAGTCACGCATAGATTTATATAAGGTCATACTGTATATGCTGTTTTGTATTCTGCATTTTTTATTCAATATGTCTAAAAGTTCTTTGTTAATAAATATAGATATACACCATCCTTTTTAATGGCTATGCTGTATTCCATTGTACAATATATGTATATACCATAAATTGTTTAAGTTGTCATCTAATGAACATCTTAGAAGAGATATATTTCTATATTGACTGAGTTCCTTGGGATAAATACCTCAAAGTAGAAAAGTTGCATGGATTTATATTCACAGCACCGATAAATGCCCATTTTCCCACATCTTTATCAACCTTTCATCTTTGCCCATCTGAAAAAATTCATATCTCATTGTTTTTATTTGAATTTCTTTGCTAGTTTAATCAGACATTTAAATTTGTTTATTGGCCATTAGTGAATTGCATATTCATGTCCTTTGCCCATTTTTGTACTGTAATTAGTTCTTCTTTCTTATTTGTAGGCCTTCTTTACAATGACCTGTGCTGATCCTTGGCCTGTTTTTGTAATATCCATTCCTTGTTCTTCCCCTGATCGACTCTATATTGCAGGGATCTGACACCTAGGAAAAATACATTTTTTTTCCAGGTTCCTGTATAAACGGGCTTTTAGCTAGATTTGGCCAAGAGGAAACCCTGGAGAGAGGAAATGAGAAGCCAGGGTATTTTTCCTTCATGCTTCAGGTGGCAATGGGTGTATCTCCTCTGTGGCTCCTGCTCCAATTGGACAGGTCACCACAGATAATCCTGCTCCTATCAGATAATCCTGCTCCTGGTAATGCCACCTCTGCAGTGTTGGTGATGACTTCTTACAGTTGTTAATCTGTGAGCTGCTTCACCATACTCTGTTAGGCTTCTTAGTTTTTCCATTAAATGTGTAACCATTTCTCTGTATTAACTTCCTTTTGTTGTAAATACTCAAAATGGTTTTAATTTTCCTTAATGGACCCAGGCATTAGTCATAATCCTTTGTCATAATATGTGTTGCAAATGCATTTTCCCAGTCTGCCATTTATATTCCGGTTAAATATATATCTTTTCAACATAGCTGTAGAGATTCACATACTTAAGTTTTTACTTTATCTTTAAAAACTATAAGCTTGGTTTTATTATACAAGTAATACATGTTTTTCAAAAATACAGTAAGAAAGAAATATAGACAAGCATAAAGTAAAAAAAAAAACAAAAAACAAAAACAAAATAACCCTCTATTCCAGTACAGATAACCATAAAGGAAAATTCCAACCATTCTTTATATACATACATACTATATGTATATATACACACACATACTTTTTTTTTTGTAGAGATAGGGTCTCACTCTGTCACCCAGGCTGGAATGCAGTGGCACAATCATAGCTCACTGAAGCCTGCAACTCCTGGGCTCAAGCAGTCCTCCTGCCTCAGCCTCCCAAGTAGCTAGGACTATAGGTGCACAGCACCATACCCGGCTATTTTTTAAATTTTTTATAAATATGGGGTCTGGCTATGTTGCCCAGCCTGGTCTTGAACTCCCAGCTTCAAGCAATCCTCCTGCCTTGGCCACCCAAAGTGCTGGGATTACAAGCATGGCCCACCACTCCTGGCCATTGTTAATATTTTAATGTATATCTTTATAGATATTTTTGTATATATCTATATATGTATTTTTCTTTTTACAAAAATGGACTTATACATAGTGTCCTATAACTTACTTTTCACTTAGTAAACATCATGAACATCTTTATCAGTAGGTGTATCTCTACACTATCATTTTTAATGAAAGTATAATATTTCACTGAATATTTCATATTTATAAAATAGTGCTATGATAAAAATTCTTATAAATAAATATTTTTCTTTACATGGTCTTAGGATAAATTCCTAGATGTAGAATTGGATCAAAAGATATATACATTTTTCTAATATAAAGGCAGATTTGTTAAAAAAATTTTACATATATAACTATATATAAAAAAACTATATATATACACACACATTTTAAAGACTTGATAATTTTCTAAATTTCTATCCAGAAAGACTGTACCAATTTTCTCCTGCTCATTTTGTTCCCACCCTTTACCAACACTTCTCACTTGCATTTCTTATGTGGAATTTAGTATGCCATTTTGTTTGAATTTGAATTGTTTTTTTACTAATGCCATGTGGACTTTTTTCATGTATTTATTGGCTATTTCCATTTTGTCATCTATGATTTGTCTGTGTCATGCCCTTTGCTTATTATTTTTTTTCTTGAATCTTTAAGATGCAAAGTAGTTAGATAGGCATGTCAAAGTGGAAAAAAGCTACAGCAGTACGTGCTGAGGCTTGGAAGCACAAGAAGAGGTGATGGGCTTAGGAACCTAGAATTACTTCGATATTTCTGGAGTGTCGATATTTTTGGGAATGTGTAGCAACTCAGAAGAGTACTAGGAGGAGAGGCTAGGTATCCAAGAGACCAGATCATAAAGGGCCTTGCATGCCATCCTAAGATATCTGAACTTGATCTTTTTAGAGCCACAAAAGACATTTGAGCCCATGAGTGGCATGATGAGGGTGCCTCTAGAAAGAAAGTTCATTCTACTAGCATTAATGTGGAGGATGGATTCAAGGAAGTCAAGACTAGAGGCAGAGAGACCAGTAAAACCAGTAAGGAGAGCTTACATTAGGGCTGGAGCTGAGGGGGCAGAGATAAATCTGCACAACAGTAGAAAGCAAGTGGGACAAAGTTTTTAAATTGATTTTCAAAAATCCATTTCAGAGAAAAGTATATTGCTTCCCTGACAGTACATAAATAGGAGTGCTATCATTTTTGTTTTAATTTTTAACAATTTAAAAATTATTATAGGTACATAATAGTTGTATATCTTTATAGGGTACATGTGATGATTTGATAGAGGCATACAATGTGAATTAATCAAATCAGGGTAATTGGGGTATCTATCACCTCAGGCATTTGACATTTCTTTGTATTAGGAACATTCCAATTGTACTCTTTTAGTTATCTTAAAGTATACCCTAATTTATTGTTGATTATAGTTACTTTGTTGTGCTGTCAAATATTTTCATTCTAGCTAACTATCTAACTATATTTTTGCACCCATTAGCCATCCCCACTTTATCCTCCCCTCCCCACTACCCTTCCCAGCCTCTGGTAACCATCATTCTACTCTCTGTCTCCATGAGATCGATTGTTTTTAATATTTAGCTCCCACATATGAGTGAGAACATGTGAGGCTTGTCTTTCTGTGCTTGGCTTCTTTCACTTAACATAATGTTTTCCAGTTCCATCCATGTTGTTTCAAATGGCGGGATTTCACTCTTTTTTGTGGCTATGTAATATTCCATTATGCATAGGTACCACAATTTCTTTATCCATTCATCTGTTGATGGACACTTAGGTTAATTCCATATCTTTGCTATTGTGAATAGTGCTGCAATAAACATGAGACTGCAGATATCTTTTCAATATACTGAATTTGCATCCTTTGTGTATATACCCAGCCATGGGATTGCTGGATCATATGGTAGTTCTCTTTTAAGTTTTTTTGAGGAAGCTCCATACTCTTCTCCATAGTGGTTGCACTAATTCAGATTCCCATTAAGATTGGACAAGGGTTCCCCTTTCTCCACATCCTCACCAGCATTTGTTATTGCCTGTATTTTTGATAAAAGCTATTTTAACTGGGGTGAGATGATATCTCATTGTAGTTTTGATTTGCATTTCTCTGATAACTAATGATCTTAAGCATTTTTTCATATACCTGTTGGCCATCTGTGTGTCTTCTTTTGAGAAAGGTCTATTCAGATCCTTTGCCGATTTTTAATTGGATTATTTGATTTTTTCCTGTCGAGTTGTTGGAGCTCCTTATATATTCTAATTATTAATCCCTTGTCAGAGGGGTAGTTTGCAAATATTTTCTCCCATTCTGTGGGTTGTCTCTTCACTTTGTTGATTGTTTCCTTTGCTGTGCAGGAACTTTTTAGCTTGATGTGATCCCATTTGTCCAATTTGGCTTTGGTTGCCTGTGCTTTGGGGTAGTACTCAAGAAGTCCTTGCTCAGCCCAATGTCCTGAAGAGTTTCCCCAATGTTTTCTTTAGTAGTCTCATAGTTTCAGGTCTTAGATTTAAGTTTTTAATCCACTTTGATTTGATTTTTGTATATGGCGAGAGATAAGGGTCTAGTTTCATTCTTCTGCATGTGGTTATCCAGTTTTCCCAGCACCATTTCTTGAAGAGACTGTCCTTTCCCCACTGTATGTTCTTGGCAACTTTGTCGAACATAAGTTCACTATAAATGTGTTGATTTATTTCTGAATTCGGTATTCTGTTCCATTGGTCTACTGTCTGTTTTTATGCCAGTACCATGCTGTTTTGGTTACTATAGCTCTGTGATATAATTTGAAATGAGGTAATGTGATTCCTCCCATTATTTTTTTCCCTCAGTTTGGCTTTGGCTACTCAGGGTCTTTTGTGGTTCCATAAATTTTAGGATTATTTTTTCTATTTCTGTGAAGAATGTCATTGGTATTTTGATGGGGATTGCATTGAATCTGTAGATGGCTTTGAGTACTGTGGACATTTTAACAATATTGATTCTTCCAATCCATGAGCATGGAATAGCTTTCCATTTTTTTGTGTCCTCTTCAACTTCTTTCATCAATGTTTTATAGTTTTCATTATAAAGATCTTTCACTCCTTTGGTTAAGTTTATTCCTAGGTATTTTATTTTATTTGTAGCTATTGTAAATGGGATTGCTTCCTTGGTTTCTTTTTTAGATTGTTTGCTGTTAGTATAGAGAAATGCAACTGATTTTTGTATGTTGATTTTGTATCCTGCAACTTTACTGAATTTGTTTATCAGTTCTAATAGTTTTTGGGTGGAGTCTTTAGGTTTCTCTAGATATAAAATTATATATATCATCTGCAAACAAGGTTAATTTGAGTTCTTCCTTTCCAATTTGGATGCCCTTTATTTCTTTCTCTTGTCTGATTGCTTTACCTAGAACTTCTAGTATAATGTTGAATAACAGTGGTGGAAGTGGGCATCCTTGTCTTGTTCCAGATCTCAGAGGAATGGCTTTGTTTTCCCCATTCAGTATGATACTAGCTGTGGGTCTGTCATATATGGCTTTTAGAGTGTTGAAGTAAGTTCCTTCTATACTCAGTTTTTTTGGAGTTTTTATCATGAAAGGATGTTGAATTTTATCGAATGCTTTTTCAGCATCAAATGAAATAATCATATGGTTTTTGTCCTTCGTTCTGTTGATAAAATGTATCACATTGATTGATTTGCATATGTTGAACCATCCTTGTATCCCTGGGATGAATCTCACTTGATCATGATGAATAATCAAGTTGTTGAGTTCAGTTTGCTAGTATTTTGTTGAGGATTTTTGCATCTATGTTCATCAGAGATATTGGCCTACAGTTTTCTTTTTTCTGTTGTGTCTTTGTCTAGTTTTGGTATCAGGGTGATACACGCCTCATGTAATGAGTTTGGGAGTATCCCCTCCTCCTCGATTTTTTGGAATAATTTAAGTAGGATTGGTATTAGTTCTTTGAATCCTTGGTAGAATTCAGCAGTGAAGTCACTGGGTCCTGGGCTTTTCTTTGATGGGAGATTTTTTTTGTTACTGCTTCTGTCTCATTACTTATTATTGGTTTATTCAGGTTTGGGATTTCTTCCTGGTTCAATATTGGTAGATTTTATGTGTCTAGGAATTTATCCATTTCTTCTAGGTTTTCCAATTCATTGGCATATAGTTCCTCATAGTAGTCTCTAATGATCCTTTAGATTTCTGCAGTATCAATTGTAATGTCTCCTTTTTCATCTCTGATTTTATTTATTTGGGTCTTCTCTCTTTTTTTCTTAGTCTGGCTAAATGTGCGTCAATTTATTTATCTTTTCAAAAAACCAACTTTTTGTTTCATTGATCTTTTGTATTTTTTTTGGTTTCAATTTTACTTATTTCTGCTCTGATCTTTATCATTTCTTTTCTTCCACTAATTTTGGGTTTGGTTTGCTCTTGTTTTTGTAGTTCTGTGAGATGCATTTTTGGGTTGTGTATTTGAAGCTTTTCTACTTTTTTGATGTAGGCACTTATTGCTATAAACTTTCCTCTTATTACTGCTTTTGCTGTATCACATAGGTTTTGATATATTGTGTTTTCATTTTCATTTGTTTCAGGAAAATTTAAAAATTTTCTTCTTAATCTCTTCATTGACCCACTAGTCATTGAGAGCATATTGTTTAATTTCCATGTGTTTGTATATTTTCCAATGTTCCTTTAGTTTTGTTCCATTGTGGTCAGAGAAAATACTTGGTATGAATTCAATTTTTTTGAATTTTTTGAGTCTTGTTTTGTGGCCTAACTTATGGTCTGTCCTTGAGAATGATCCATGAGCTGAGGAGAAGAACATAAATTCTGCAGCTGTTGGATGAAATGTTCTGTAAATATCTATTAGGTCCATTTGGTTTACGGTGCAGATTAAGTCCAATGTTTCTTTGTTGATTTTCTGTCTGGGTGATCTGTCCAATGCTGAAAGTGGAATGCTGAGGTCTCTAATGATTATTGTATTATGATCTATCTCTCTCTTTAGCTCTGATATTTGCTTTATATATCTGGGTGCTCCAGTGTTGGGTGCATATATATTTAGAATTGTTATATCCTCTTGCTGAATTGACCCCTTTATCATTATATAATGACCTTCTTTGTCTCTTTTTACAGTTTTTGTCTTGAAATCTATTTTATCTGATAGAAGTATAGCTACTCCTGATCTTTTTTGGTTTCCATTTGCATGGAATATCTTTTTCCATCCCTTTATTTTCAGTCTATATGTGTCTTTGTAGGTGAAGTGTGTTTCTTGCAGATAACATATAGTTGGCTCTTGTTTTTGTTTTATCCATTCAACCACTCTATGTCTTTTGATTGGAGGTTAGTCCATTCACATTCAATGTTATTATTGATAGGTAAGGATTTACTATTGCCATGTTGTTATTTGATTTCTGATTGTTTTGTGGTCCTCTCTTTCTTCCTTCCCTCCTGTCTTCCTTTGTTACAAGTGATTTTTCTCTGGTAGTGTGTTTTAATTTCCTGTTTATTGTGTATCTGTTGTATATTTTTTGATTTGAGGTTACCATAAGGCTTGCAAAAACATTTTATAACTAATTATTTTAAACATGATAACTCTGCTTACAAACAAACAAGCAAAGAGAAATCTAACAAACATTTACCTCTATTCCCCCCCAGGTTGTAACTTTTTGTTGTTTCCATTCAAATCCTTTTATACTATCTATCTTTCAAAAAGTTGTTGTTATTTTTGATAGGTTTGTCTTTTAGTCTTCCTACTGAAGATGTGAGTCATTTATATACCATCATTACAGCAACAGAGTATTCTGTATTTGTGTCCTTACTGTTACCAGTGAGTTGTATACCTTCAGAAGATTTCTTATAGTTTATTAATGTCCTTTTCTTTCAGATTAAAGAACTCCTTTTAGCATTTCTTGTAGGACAGGTCTGGTGTTGGTGAAATCCCTCAACTTTTGTTTGCTTGGCAAAGTCTTTCTTTCTCCTTCATGTTTGAAGGATATTTTTGCAGGATATAATATTCTAGGGTTAAGGTTTTTTCCTTCAGCACTTTGAATATGTCACGCTACTTTCTCCTGGCCTGTAAGGTTTCCACTGAGAAGTCTATTGCCAGATGTATTGGAGCTCCTTTACATGTCATTTTTTTCTTTTTTCCTGCTTCCCTTAGGACCTTTTCTTTATCCATGACCTTTGGGATCTTGATTATTAAATGCCTTGAGGTAGCCTTGTTTTGGTTAAATCTGCTTGGTGTTCTATGACCTTTTTGGACCTGAATATTGATATCTTTCTTTAGGTTTGGAAAATTCTCTTTTATTATTTCTTTGAATAAACTTCCTACCCCAATCTCTCTCTCTACCTCCTCTTTAAGGCCAATAACTCTTAGATTTGCTCTTTTGAGGTGATTTTCTAGATGTTGTAGGTGTGCCTCATTCTTAATTATTCTTTTTTTTCCTCTTCTGACTGTGTTTTTTCAAATAGCCTATCTTCAAGCTCACTAATGCTGTCTTCTTCTTGGTCAATTCTGCTGTTGAGAGACTCTGGCTCATTTCTTAGTTTGTCAATTGAATTCTTAAGCTCTAGAATTTCTGCTTGATTTCTTTTTTATTATTTCAATCTCTTTGTTAAATTTCTCTGATAGGCTTCTGAATTCCTTCTCTGTGTTGTCTTGAAGTTCCTTGAGCTTCTTCAGAACAGCTATTTTGAACTCTTTGTCTGAAAGGTCACCTATCTCCATCTCTCCAGGATTGGTCACTGGTACCTTATTTAGTTCATTTGGTGAGGTCATGTCTTCCTGGATGTTCTTGATGCTTGTGGATGTTCATCAATGTCTGGGCATTGAAGAGTTAGGTATTTATTTTAATTTTCATAGTCTACGCTTGTTTGAGCCTGTCCTTCTTGAGAAGGCTTTCCAGATACTCAAATGGAATTGAATGTTGTGGTCTCTCTGGTCACTGCAGCTATATCAGCACTGGGATGGTGCCCCAAACCCAGTAATGCTGTGACTTTTATAGACTCCTGGTGGTAGTACCTTGGTGAGCTTGGGTAAGATACAAGAGAATTCCCTGGATTACCAGGCAAAGTCTCTCACTTTCTTCCCTCACTCTCTGTGCTGGGCTGCTGGAGTTGGGGGAGGAGTGATGGGGGCACTCCCTCGTGGCCACCAGTGCCAGGTCATGCCTGAAGCCAGCCCAGTCTCACCCAAAGCCAGTGGTCACTGTTGCCTGGCTACCTCTGATGTTTATTCAAAGCCCAAAGGCTTTTTAGTCAGCAGGTGGTGAATCCTTCCAGGACTGGGTCTGTCCCTTCAAAGGCAATGTGTTTCCTTCTGGCCCAGGGTAGGTCCAGAAGTGCTGTCCAAGAACTAAGGCCTGGACTCAGGGTCCTCAGGAGTCTGCTTGGTACTTTATTTTACTGTGGCTGAGCTGGTACCTAAGTTGCAAAACAAAGTCCTCTGAGCTCTTCCTTTACCTTTCCTCAAGTGGAAGAAGACTCTCCCTGAGCTGCGCTGCCTGTATTTGTGGGAGGGGTGACAGGCACTAGCTTGGCCACCACCACTGGTGTCTCACTGGGTCATGTGCACCCTAAGTCTATGGGATCCAAGTCAGCACAGCCACAGGAATTGCGTAAGGACTGCAGTGCCTGTGGCCTGACTGCCTTGTGAATTTAGTCCAGGCCCCAGGCTGCTCTTTTTCTGTTATGGCAACTTGGGCTTTGGGATGGAGGATTTCCCTCTGGCCGGGCTGGTCAAAATGCTCCCTCCATTGACACTGGCAGAATTTTGCTCTGTGCTGTGTTCCCCTGTACCAGGACTTTGTTTTGCAAGTTGGGTAGCAGCTCAGCCACAGTAAAATAAAATACCAAGCAGACTCCTGAGGCCCCTGAGTCCAGGCCTTAGTTCTTGGACAGCATTTCTGGACCCACCCTGGGCCTGAGTTTCAGCGCAAAACCCCACAATCACTTCATTTTCCCTCCCCCAGGCACATAGACTCTTTCCCTACTAGGCACACAGGCTGGGCATTGCCAGGGGATAGGGGAGGACTGGAGTCAGGTAGTTTGATCACCCGTCTGATTTTTGGTTCTTCTGAAGGTGCTTGCTTGCATGGAGAGTTGTTGAATTAGGTGTTCGTGTGGAGGGATGATGGCTGGAGGTTTTTATTTGGACATCTTGCTCCACTCCCTCTTGTTTTAATTTTTATCAATTTTATTTGTGCCTACAGTTTAAAGAGTGGATTATACAGTCGTGTGTCACTTAATGACGGGGATACATTCTGAGAAATGTGTGCTTAGGTGATTTCATCATTGTGTGAACATCATAGAGTGTGAACTTATACAAGCCTAGATGGTGCAGCCTACTTCTTACCTAGGCTATAAGGTATGGCCTATTGCTCCTAGGCTACAAACCTGTACAGCATGTTACCGTACTGCATACTGTAGGTAATTGTAAGACACTGGTAAGTATTCGTGTATCTAAACACATCTAAACATAGAAAAGGTACAGTAAAAATATGGTATTATAATCTTATGAGACCACCATCGTATGTGCAGTCTGTCGTTGACCAAAACGTCATTATGTGTCGCATGACTATGCAAGATTTGTTATCACAAATATAAATGACCTGCCTTTTTCTCCTCCACTCACGGGCAACTATTTTACCTCTGTTAGCTAATTACTTTGGTATTTTCCTCCAGATCTCTATGTGGATCTCTATTTGTATTGCTACTTGGCTTTCAGTTTTAGGTATTGTCCATTTTACTGTGGAAGATGAGGCCTTAGTGGATTTTCTTTCTCCCCTCATTTCCATGATATTTGAGCCTTCTATCTTCCATCTGCTGAATGCAGTGATGTTATATCATAATTTTGGTTAGGTCAGTATTCAGTGTTTATGGTACTATGACCGTGAAACTACTATTCATACTGGCCTATATAGTAATTTATGATTATTTTTCCTTTTCTATATAACTCACTATTTTTCCTGAAATTTAAAAAAAGTGTTTGATTGTTTTGTTAACACTAATTCAATCCCAAACTCTTTGCCATTTGTATAAATATATCAAGACAGTCAGATGCGTCAATTTCGTTTTCCTGAAGAAGTTGCTACCAAACCCTCTGTTCCAATCTGAACTGGCTGTCCTTTGTCCCCGTGGCATGGCTGTCATCCTGGGATTTCTCTTCATCATCAGACTGGGGATCGAGTCCCTTAGACTTTCTTCTGTGTTGGACCTTCTGATTACATTATTTTATGCCTTCTTTTTTGCTTTACTCCCTCATTTTGTAGAGCACTTCCTGAGAAAGGGTGCATGGGAGAAACTGAATTTCTGAAAATGTTTTATTTTACCATGACACTTGATTGATAACTTGGATGTGTTTAGAATTCTAGGTTGAAAATAATTTTCTTTCAGAAATTTGAAGGCATTGCTTTATTGTCTTCTAGTTGCCGGTGTTGCTTTTGAGAAGTCAGAAACCATTCTAATTTCTAATCTTTAGTATGTGACCTATTTTCCTTTCTCTCTTGTAGGATCTTTATTGTCCTCAGTATTCTGAAATTTTACAAGGTTGTACCTTGGTGTGAGCATATGTTTGCTGATTTTATTAGGCTCTCAGCTTTGTCAGTCTGGAAACAAATCTCCTGTGTGCTTGAAAATTTTCTTAAATTGTTTAGTTAATTATTTCTTCCCTTCTGTTTTTTTTTATCCTGGAACTTCTATTATTTTATTGTTGGTCCTCTTAGACTGATCCTTTAAATCTCGTCTTTTCTTCCCATCTCTGCCTTTTTGCTTTACCTTTTAAAATTTATTTTTATTACCGTTTTAAAAAATGTAGTAAAATGAGTTTTTCTTGTTATGCGGTTCTATGAATTTTATTATGTGTATAGACTTAATGTACCTACCACCACAATGAAGAGAATTTTCCCATTACCCCAAAAAACTGCCTCCTGATATCCCTTTGTAGTCATACCCTCCTCTTACCCCTTGCTCCTGTTCTCTGTTATTATAGTTTTGTCTTTTCAAGAATGTCTTATGAATGGAATCATATTACATATAACCTTTTGAGACTGATTTCTTTCACTCAACATAATGCCTTGAGACTCAGCCAAATTGTTGCCTATATTAATAGCATGTTCTTTTTCTTTGCTGAGTAGTATTCTATTGTGTGCATGTAATAGTTTGTTTATCCATTTACCGGTTGATGGACATTTGAGATATTTCTAGTTTTCAGTGAGTATGCATAGAGCTGCTGTGAATACTTGTGTAAAAATTTTTGTGTGAACATAAGTTTTCATTTCTCTGTACCTTGGGGTGGAATTGCTGGGTCATATGTTAAGTGTGTATTTAAATTTATAAGAAACTGCCAGACTGTTTTCCAGGGTGCTTGTGCCATTTTGCATTCATAGTAGTAATGTATGAGGGTTCCAGTTGCTTCGTGTATTCTTGCCTGTACTTGGAATTGTCAGTATTTTTTATATTGCCAATCTAATAGGTATGTAGTTATATTTCATCATGGTTTTAATTTGTGTTTCCCTAATGACCAATTATATTGAACATCTTTTCACATGCTTATTTGTCTTCTGTATATCCTCTTTGGTGAAGAGTCTTTTCAAATCGTTTGCCCATTTATAAATTGTTGAGTTTTGAAAGTTCTTTTTACATTTTGGATATATATGATTTGTAAATATTTTCACTCACTCTGTGGCTTTTATTTTCATTCTCTTAACAGTGTCTTTTGCAGAGCATAAGTTTTTTTTTATTGTGGCAAAAACACATAATGTAAAATTCACCATCTTAACAATTTCTAAGTTTATAGTCCAGTAGTATTAAGTATGTTGACCTTCTTGTGAAACAGATCTCAGAACTTTTTCTCTTGTAAATCTGAAACTCATTAAACAACAACTGCAGAGTATACATTTTTAATCTTGATGAAGTCCATTATCAAGTTTTTCTTTTCTAGATTGTGCTTTTAGTGTCATATCTAAGAACCATCTTCCTGATCCCATGTCATGAAGATTGTGTTCTATGCTTTTTTCTAAAAGTTTTATAGTTAAGTATTTTTTATTTAGATTTATGATCCATTCTGAATTAATTTTTGCTAATTTTTGTGAAGTTTAGGCTGAAGTTCATTGTTTTTTATCTTTGGGATATGGATGCCCAATTGATCCAATATCATTTGTTAAAAAAGACTATCCTTTCTGTATTGAATTGCCTTTGCATCTTTGTGAAAAATCATTTGACTATAAGTGGCAAATAAGTATGTGAAAAGATATTCCACATCATATGTCATAAGGGAAATGCAAATTAAAAGAACAAGATACCACTACACACCTATGAGAATAGCCAAAATCTGGAACACTGACAACACCAAATGCTGGTGAGGATGTGGAACAACAGGAACTCTTGTTAATTGCTGGTGGGAATTCAAAATGGTATGGCCACTTTGGAAGAAAGCTTGATGGTTTCTTACAAAACTAAACATACTTTTACCATATGATCCAGCAATTGCACTGGTTGGTATTTGCCCAAAGGAGCTGAAAACTTATGTTCATACAAAAACCTACACATGGATGTTTATAGCAGTTTTATTTATAGTTGCCAAAACCTGGAAGCAACCAAGATGTCCTTCAGTGGATGAATGGATAAACTGTGGTATATCTAGACAATGGAGTATTATTCAGAGCTAAAAAGAAATTAGCTATCAACCTATGAAAAGACATAGAGGAAACTTAAATACATATTACTAAGTGAAAGAAGCCAATCTGAAAAAGCTACATACGGTATGATTCCAACTATATGACATTCTGGAAAAGGCGAAACTGTGGAGACAGGCAAAAGATGGTGCTTGTCAGGGAGTAGGGGGGAGAGAGGGACAAATAGGCAGAGCACAGAGGATTTAGGACGATAAAAATACTCTGGGCGGGGTGTCGTGGTTCATACCTATAACCCTAGCACTTTGGGAGGCTGAGGAGGGAGGATTGCTTGAGGTCAGGAGTTCAAGACCAGCCTGAGCAATATAGCGAGACCCTGTCTCTACGCAAAATAGAAAGATTAGCCAGGCAGGGCACCTGTTGTCCCAACTACTCAGGAGACTGAGGCAGGAGATCACTTGAAAACAGGAGTTTGAGGTTGCAATGAGCTATGATCACACCACTGCCTTTGTGCCCAGGCAACAAAGTGAGACCCTGTCTCAAACAAAACAAAGCAAAACAAAAAAACTCTGAATGTACTATAATGGTGATACATGTCATTATACATTTGTCCAAATCCATAGAATGTGTAACGCCAAGAGTGAACCATAATGTAAACTGTGGACTTTGGGTGATAATGATGTGTCATTGTAGGTTTAGCAATAACAAATGCACAATTCTGGTGGGGGATGTTGGTAACAGGAGAGGCTATGTATGTGTGGGGGCAGGGAGTATATGAGAAATCTCTGTACCTTCCTTTCAATTTTGCTATGAACCTAAAGCTGTTCTAAAAAATAAAGTCTATGTTAAAAAAGTCAATTGGCAGGTCTGATATGGTGGCTCATGCTTGTAATCCTAGCACTCCGGGAGGCTGAGGCAGGAGGATTTCTTGAGGCAAGGAATTCAAGACCAGTCTGAGCAAGAGTGAGATCCTGTCTCTACAAAAAATAGAAAAATTAGCCAGGTTTGATGATGCACAACTGTAGTCCCAGCTACTGGGGAGGCTGAGGCAGGAGGATTGCTTGAGCCCAGGAGTTTGAGGTTGTGGTGAGCTATGATCACGCCACTTCATTTTAGCCAAGGTAATGGAGTGAGACCCTGTCTCAAAAAAAAACAAACAAAAAATCAATTGGCAATATTTTTTTTGGATCTGTTTCTGGTCTCTATTCTGCTCCACTAATCTATGTGTCTATTTCTAATACTATACTGTCTTGATTACTGTAGATTTATAATGTCTTAAAATCAGGTAGTATCATTCCTCAACTTTATTCTTCTTTTTCAAAATTGTTGTAGTTAATCTAGTTTCTTTCTTTGTCTGTCCATTTAAATTTTAGAAGCAGCTTGTCTCTCCATATAAAATATGTTGGGAATTTGATTGGGATTGAAAGAAATATATAGATCAGTTTGGAGAGACTTGACATCTGTAGTATGTTGAATATTCCAATTCATAAATATGGTGTGTCTCTCTATTTATTTAGGTCTTTGAATTCTTTGATCAATGTTTTAAAATTTTCAGCCTACAGACTCAAACATATTAATGGTTTATTAAATTTATACCTCAATATTTCCTTTTTTAAAAAGCTGTTTTAAATGGTTTTTAAAATTTTGGTTTCAAATTGTTCATTGCTACTATACAGAAATATAATTGATTTTTCTATGTTGATGTGTATCTGGTGACCTTGCTAAACTTATTAGTTGTAGGAGTTTTTTTTTTTTTTTTTTTTTTAAGACAGAGTCTCGCTCTGTTGCCCTGGCTAGAGTGCGGTGGCATCATCATAGCCCACTGCAACCTCCAGCTCCTGGGCTCAAATGATCCTTCTGCCTCAGCCTCTCAAGTAGCTGGGACTACGGGCACACACCACCACACCTGGGTAATTTTTTCTATATTTAGTAGAGATGGGGTCTCGCTTTTGCTCAGGCTGGTCTTGAACTCCCGACCTCAAGTGATCTTCCCACCTCAGCCTCCCAGAGCGCTAGGATTACAGGTGTGAGCCACTGTGCCCAGCCTAATTGTAGGAGTTTTTTACATGCTGAGAGCTTTTATCATTAATGGATGTTGAATTTTGTCAAATGTTTTTTCTACATCAATTGATAAGATCATGTGGTATTCCCTATTGAGACTGTTGATATAATGGATTATATTGGTTGCTTTTTCTTCTGATGTTAAACCAAGCCAGTCTTGCATACCTGGAATAAATCTGGAATAAATGCCACTTGGTCATGGTATACAATTTTTTAATTTCTATTTTTTAGAGACAGGGTCTCGCTCTGTCACCCAGGCTGGAGTACAGTGACACCATCACAACTACTTGCTCACTACAGCCTGGAACTCCTGGGCTCAAGGGATCCTCCCACCTCAGCCTACCGAGTAGCTGGGATTAAAGGCTTGAGTCACCACACCCGGCACAATTCTTTTTGTACATTGTTGGATTTGCTTTGCTAATATTTTGTTGAGGAATTTTGCATCTTATTTCCTGAGATACTGGCCTGTGGTTTTCTTTTCTTTTCTTTTTTTTTTTTTTGGTACTATCTTTGTTTGGTTTTTGAATTAGGGTAATACTGGCCTCATAAAATGAGTTGAGAAGTGTTTTCTCCTTTTCTATTTTTGGAAGAGAATGTGTAAACTTGGTGTTAATTCTTCCATAAATGTTTGATGGAATTCTCCAGTGAAACCATCCATCTTGGCCTGGAAATTTTTTCCAAAAGATTTTTTTTTTGCCTTTTATTTTTTAAACTACAGATGAAATTTCTTTAATTAATACAGGAATAGCCAGGTTATCTATTTTTCATATTGAGTGAGTTTGGTAGTTTGTGGTTTTTAAAGGGATTGGTCCATTTCATTAAAGGTGATGGCCTTATGTGCATAGTATATTCAGAGTATTCCTTTATTATCCTCATGATGTCTGTAGGGTCTACAGTGATATTCCTGTATTGGAAAATTTGTATTTTCTCTCTTTTCTTTTTTGCCCATATTGCTAGAGGTTCATCAATTTTATTGATCTTCTCAAAGAACCAGATGGTTTTAGAAATTTTCCCCTTTTTTGTTTTCAGTTTCATTGATTTCTGCACTAATATTTATTATTTCTTTCCTTCTGCATGCTTTGGGTTGATTTTGCTCTTCTTTTTCTGTTTTTCTCTCTGTTCTTTATTGATCTGATCCTTTCAAGTTCACTGATCCTTTCATTAGTAATCTCTCATGTTCTATTAAAACCATCCAGTAAATTTTCATTTTAGATACAGTATTTTTCAAGTTTAGATTTCCCATTTAAAAAAATTTCCTTTCTCCCCTGGAAGTCCTCATATGGGCAATCATTATGACTCTATTTTCATTTAAGTCCTTGGATATATTTAGCTTCATTGCTTTATAGTCTTGTATGCTTTATGGTCTTGTAACATCTCTGTTATCGTGGGGGTTTTATCTATTGTCCCCCTTGACTGTGGGGGGACAGAAACATTTTCCTGTTTCTTTGCAAGTCCTTTAATTTTTGATTGTATGTTGGACACTGTGGATGATCTATTTTAGGGACTTGGATTCTGCTATCTTCCTTTGAAGAATGTTCACATTTGTGCTGTCAGGAAGTTAAATTACTAGCTGATTAGTTTGTATTTGTGATGTCTTGATAGAATACTTTATTAGGGACTGGTCTGTTTCAGTTTTGCCCTTAGTCTTAAAGCAAATCCTTTGTCCTGGTACATAATATTTATTCCTAAGCTGTGGTCCTTCAGGGTTTTAGTGAAAGGCCTAAGAAGTGTACCAAACTCCTCTAATTTGGCAGGATTTAAATGACAAACTCTGTCTGCTCTGTGGTGGGCAGCAGCTAAAATCTCTGTTCAGCTTTTTTAGGCTTCCACCTGCAAATTACAGAAAGCTCAACTGCACTGGCTTAAACCAATAGGAGTTTATTTTTCTTAAAAAAACAAGAAGCGCAGAGATGGCTGGCTGCTGGTATTGGAATCAGTGGTTCAGTCATTTCATAGCTGGGTATCTGTCATTTTTCTGGTTTTTCTTCTTGATTGCAAGGTGACTGCTGAACCTCCAGTCATCTCATTAATATTTAAGACAGGAAAAAGTAAGAAGGGAGGGTGCCAGCAATGTTTATTGGGAAAGCTTTTGTTTTCCCACAAACTCCCCAGCATAGTTCTACCTGAATCTCTCTGGCCAAATCAGGAATGCACAGTCACCCTAAGACGAAGGGTGACTGGGATGGTGGAGAACAGAATTTCACAATTGGCTGAGACCAGTTAGCATCTTTAGGCTTTTTTTTTGTTTTTTAGAGATGGGGTCTCACTATGTTGCCCAGGCTAGACTTGAACTCCTGGGCTCAAGTGATCCTCCTGTCTCAGCCTCCTAAGTAGTGGGACTACAAGTATGTGCCACTAGGCCTGGCTAGGTTACTATTTTGATATGTAATCATTTGTTTGGCAGTCTGAGACATTTATTTTTAATTGACTTGTAAATAATGACAAAAATAATAAATGTATTTGAACTAATTTCATCCAATATGAAACCAAATAAAATAGAAAGATAAATTCTGTACTCCTTTTACTCCCCAGAATTAACTACTATTAAAAGTGTGTGTCATTTTATATGAATATATGGGCATAGATACATAACCATATACCACACCTGGATATAGACATACACAGAGTTTTCTTTGTTCAAAAATGGGGGATCAAACTATATATATTGTTCTGCAACTTGCTTTATTCACATGACATATCATGGGCATATTTCCATGTTATGATGTATTTGAATGTAAATGTTTATATTAAATCACATTTTAAACTATATTCTTTTAAAACATTTATTATATTTTAATGTATTTGTATTTAATGCATTGATATAAAATATTACATTTATTAGCAAATATACACACATAGATACAAAAAAGCAACTGTATATCTACTGCGCTACTTAAAGGAACATTATTAACACCATCGAAGAACTCTATATATCTTTTCCCGATCCTGTTTTCACCCCCGGAGGTAACTATCATCCTGAATTTTATGTTGTGAGTTATCATTTATGATATTAAATGATATTCAATGACAATTTGGGTGTCACAGTGATTGTGAATGTTCACAGTGTTGCTGTGAACATTCTTATGTGTGACACCTGCTACTCGTACAAAAGTTTCTTCCAAGTGCATTCCTCAGATGGAATTGCTAGGTCATAACAGAAGATGTGCATATTCAATGTTATTGAACAATACTATATTGTTTTCTAGAGTGATTGTTCCAATTCCCTATATTTTAGAAGAGTATTTTATTAGCACTGAATAACTTTAAAAAAGAGTACATGATTCTAACCTAATTAATCGTTAGAAAATTTGTTAGCTTACAAAAATGTGATCTCTAGATAACCTTTCAGGACAGTAGTTATTACCTGTATTAACTTTCTTTTTTTTAAAATATGATATGTGCTCAGGCTGATGGTGTCTACAACACTGCCATCTCATGCCCACAAGTATTAGTACAGGTGTGAGTGTGAGGTGGATACCAGGACCATGAATAGCTGACATTTTATTCAATATAAATATTTTATCTGAATTCTATTTAATATTAAACATGCATGAAATAATAATAGCATAAGTTAACTCCTTTAGTCATTCACATTTATTGTACTTGAGTTTCTTTTCCCTTTGAAATAAATTCTCAATTACCATTTACACTTAGATACAAACATATGGTGTTTAACATCTTATTTCCTGTTGGGCTCTGTGGCTCACGCCTGCAATCCCAGCACTGTGGGAGGCTGAGGCTGGAGGATTGCTTGAGGCCAGGAGTTTGAGATCAGCCTGGGTAATATAACAAAACCCTGTTTCTACAAAAAATAATAATAAAAGAAAATCTTGTTTCCTTTGTTATATTTATTTCAAAATTACTACAAAATATATTCAGGTTCTTGATTAGATGGTTTCAGATCCCTTATTTTGCCCTCCCCCCTCCATTAATTGTATATTTTTACCTCATTATTTAACAACATCAGAATTCATCCTCTACATTCATCATCAGAACCATCTCTGGTAGACCTGGGAGAAATTAAACTGGGTGTCCCAAACCTGCAACCATTTTCTTACTAATAAAATCTGGGAATATTGAACTTCAAAGGCACATCCAGTCAAAGAGCGCCAGGACTCCTGTTACTGGATAGAGTTGTGTTTTTGAGGGGTTCTATAGCTAAAGGTACGGATGCTGTGACCAAGTGTCCTGCCCCAGCAATTGCATCCTCTATGCTTGGGCGACCAGCGTAGAGGGAGGCTGGAGCGTGGACTGTCAGCATCTGGCGTTTCAGGCTGTGTTCAGGGTGGACCACAATGCCCAACTCCAGCCAGCTGCTCCCAGAGGTGAATATTTTGGGCAACACCCCTTGTTTGCTGTAGTCAACATGAAAGGAACTGGGCGAATGGTACCTAGAAGAAAATTTTTAAAAAAGAAAGAAAAAGGAGCAAAGACACATTTTGTCACTCATGGTTTTCTGCATTTGTAGTTGCGACTATACGGAGTTTTTGAACTTCTTTTGGGACCTATATTCCTACACGAGCATAAATCCAAACGTGGATTTCAGCAAAGGGCCCCAAGGCGCTTTCATTAATTGCAAAATCAGTGCAGAGGTCCCTTCTTGTTTCTTCACGTACCCCTATCCCAAGTGGTGGCAGTGCGGGGCGGCTTCTGAAGGTCGGGGAGCTCTTTCGTTCCTCCTCCGCAAAGTGGAGGCGCTGCAAGTCGCGGCTGAGCGGGACAGCGCGCACCGCAGCCTACCTCTGGGTCCGCAGGCCCCGAGCCCTCGCAGGGAGGAGGGGCGGGCTCAGGGAGCCCCTCCCCTGGGGGCGGGGCCAAGGCTGCCTCCAGCCCGGCTTTGCAGAGCAGAGATCTGGTGTCTCCAGTTTAGAAAAGCACGTGCAAAACTGATCAGAAGCCACCCCACTTAGCAGCAGGTCTCCTAAGAGTGTTTGGTAAAGGCTCTGCCTGTCTGCACAGGTCGCCTCGCTCGGAACTCGGCGCCTGAACGTCGCCAGCCCCGGGCCCCCGCTGCAGCGCGAAGGTTACAGCCGCAGGAGCCCTGGAGGCGGCGGTGGCGGCTCGGGAAGGAGCTGCAGCGCTGTGTAAGTCTCGGCATGTGCTTTCCCTGTGCCCAGCTGTCTGATTTACCGGTCTTGCCTTTCGTTATCCAGGGCCTCTCTGATTCTACATTTATTTTTCTTAATCAGGGTAAGTAAATCATTTCCCGGGCTTTCAAAGCTTTCTTTTCATTAAATTTAATTTTGGGTGTCTTCTCTTGTCTTATCCCACAGCTGCCTGTTAGCAAACAGCGTGAATGAATGATGCAATCCTGCGTAGGAGAATCATCAGTGCGAGATTAGGAAAATCCTCGAAATTTAGAGTTGAAGTGTCTGACTTTGTCTTCTTATTTCCCATTAGAATTAGAATTTTAAATAAGTACTTGGCAGATAAATTGTTATATAGAGACAGCTTCAAGTTGGGAATTAAATAAATAATTCTTTCATTCATTAAACTTATTTACTATATTTTCTTTTTAAAATCTTTATAGATTTAGGGGGTACAAGTGCAGTTTTGTTGCATGGCTATATTGTGTAGTGGTGAAGTCTGGGCTTTGAGTGTAGCCATCACTCGATTACTGTACCTTGTACCCATTTAGTAATTTCTCATCCCTCACCCTCCTTCCACCCTGCCCCCCTTTCGAGTCTCCGGTGTCCATTATCCCATTCTCTATGTCCATGTTTACACATTATTTAGCTCCCACTTATAAGTGAGAACGTGCGGTGTTTGACTTTCTGTTTTTGAGTTGTTTCACTTAAGATAATGGCCTTCAGTTCCATCCATGTTGCTGCAAAAGACATGATTTCATTCTTTTTTATGGCTGAGTAGTATCCTCTGTGTGTGTGTGTGTGTGTGTGTGTATTACACACCCCACATTTTCCTTATCTAATCACCTGTTGATGGACACTTAGGTTTATTCCATATCTTTGCTATTGGGAATAATGCTGCGATAAATACACATGCAGGTATCTTTTTGATGTAATGAGTTCTTTTCCTTTGAATAGATACCCAGTGTTTACTATAGTTTCTTTATATGTGATTTGCATATTACAGTTGCTCTTTAAGTATTTGATGACTGGTATTGGAATGCGGATCCGGGAAGAAAATAATAAAATCCAAGATTTCTGTATTTTATTACAACAGGCAGGTTTTCAATTTAATGATCATAGTCCTGCCAGTTTTATGTTGGTGAAACAAAGTATTCAGGATTTTTAAATTTTTCAAATAATTTGATACATGACTAACAACTTTGTGAACCTGGTATTTTATTGATATATAATTAATGCAATAAAATGCACCCAGTTTAAGTGCACATTTTGATGAATTTTAACAAATATATACACACTTATAATCACCACCACAATAGAACATTTCCATCACCCCTAAAAGTTTCCTAGGGCCTCTCCAGTCAGCCTGCCACCCCTACCCCTAGTCCTACTGATCTGACCTTTGTCATTATAGCATTTGTATTTCCTAGGGTTTCATATAAATGGAATCATACAATGTGTATTCTTTTGTGCCTGGCATCTTTTGGTCAGTATAACGTTTTTATATTTATCCTTGTTGTAACATGTATCAGTAATTCATTCCTTTCTATTACTGAGTAGTGATCTATTGTAGGGATGTACCACAATTTGTTTCTCCATTTATCTGTTGATGGACATTGGGGTTGTTCCCAGTTTGGGGCTGTCACAAATAAAGCTGCTATAAATATGTTTTCGTTTCTCTTGGATAAATCTCCAAGAGTGGGATTGCTGGGTCTTATGGTGAGCATATATGTTTCTTTATAAGAAATTGCCAAACTGTTTTCCAAAATGGTGATACCATTTCACATAGCCACCAGCAGTGTGCGAGAGTTCTAACTGCTCCTTGTCTTCACCAATACTTGCGATTGTTGCTCTTTTTAATTTTAGTCATTCTTCTTTTGAGTTTGTTTACATATCTTCTTTTTTGAAATATCTATTCAAATCTTTTAATCATTTTTAATGGGTTGTTTGTCTTATTGAGTTGTAAGAATTCTTTATATATTCTGAATACAAGTCCTTGGTCAGATATGTGTATTATGAATATTTTCTCCCATTCTGAGGCTTGTCTTTCTTCTTTTTTCTTTAATGGTGTGTTTTGAGGAGCAGAAGTTTTTAAGTTTGATAAAGTCCAACCTGTCATTTTTCCTTTCATTATTCATGCTTTTTGTGTTTTATTTAAGACATTTTTGTCTACCTCAAGGTTTTTGTGTTAGCTCTATATTGCTGTGTAACAAATTACCCCAAAATTTAGCAGCTTAAAACAACAAACATTTAGTTTGTCTTTGTCATAGTTTCTGTGGGTCAAAAATCTGGAAGCAGTTCTGGCTTGGTCTCTTAGAGGTTGCAGTTGGGTCAAGGCCAACTCATCTAAATGCTTTATTGGGGGAGGATCGCTTCCTAGTCCACGCACATGGTTGTTGGCAGGATTCAGTTTCTTGAGGATTATTGGACTGAGGGCCTCAGTTCCTCATTGGCTGTTGGCTGGAGACCTCTCTCAGTTCTTGCCACATGGGCCTCTCCACAGGGCAGCTCACAGCATGGCAGCTGCCTTCTCTCAGAGCAAGAGAGGTGGTGGTGGTGGTGGGAGAGATGAAGAAACTCAATCCATGCAGTTTATTTAGACGTTACAGTTATACACATGCTCATTTGTGTCACAGTCTAATCTCAAAAGTGACATCCTGTCACCTAGAAGAGTCACTAAATTCAGCCCACAGTCAAGGGGAGCGGATCACAGAAGGGTGGGAATACCAGGAGGCAGGTTCACTGGGGGCCATTTTAGAGGCTGCCAACCACAGCTGAGGAATTTTTCTCTTGTTTTAGAAGTTTTATAGTTTTAGCTTTTGTGTTTAGGTCTGTGATTCACTTTGAGTTAATTTTTGGTATTGGATGGCAGGCCAGGGAAGAATATAAATTTCAAGATTTCTATATTTTATTAAAACTGCCAGGTAGGATTTCAACATAATAATGATCACAGTCCTGTCATTTTCAGGTTAGTGAAACAGAATAGAAGGGACTTCTTAAATTGTCACAGGATTTAATACATGCCCAATTAAAAAGAAAAAGTCAAGTAGCAGTGTATGAATCCCAGATTATAGGGGAAATAGGGAAGGTCTTTATAATTAGAACAATTCTTTTTAGATGTAAGCAGTATCAAAGGAGAAAGACTAAACTATATTAAAAGAGCAAATTTAAAATATTCCTTTAGTTGTCCTGCCATTCTGGGCAGTGGGTCCTCTCGGAGGAGCAGCAGCTTTGGGGGAGGCTCCCCTGGGTTGCAGCTCTTCCTGGCCCACAGGGCAGTGGGATTCAGAACCCCTGCAGGAGCCATTCGTGGTCAGCAGAGTGGGAAGGAAATACAAGACTTGTACACCCAGGTACTGGGCTTTGAGTACACCTTGTACTCTTTTTCTTCCACACGAGTGTTACCCCACATGACTCAGGTGTGAGGAAGAGTACTCGAATCCTTTTCTCTGAGTTCGGTAAGGACCATTTTGAACTTTCTGAATTACTTATTTCCTTTGTAAGGAGCCATTTGGCCCCTTTCCCTTCCAATCTCTGCTTTTTCTTGCCTTCTATTCTTAACCATTTCTTTTTATCTTTTTTCCTTCTTTCTCAGATTTAACGCCTTCATCCACTTCTCTTATAGTTGCAGTTTTAATTATGAGGGTCATACTTCAAAGTTGTTGGCTTTGCTCCTTGCTGTTGGGCAGCAGAACTCTTCTCGGAATGCTGTTGACTTTGGCTCCTCATCCGGAAGACAGCAGGGACTGTTTCATCGTCTTTGCATTTTGTTCTCCCAACAGATCCCCTTTTCCTTTGCCTTGTCTTTGCACCCTGCTAATCAGGTGTAGGTGATTCCCTGTCAGACCTGAAACTTTCGCAGAATCCAAGCCACAGAAAAGAGTGTGTTTACTCCTGTGCAGTGCTTGAGGAAGGTAGAAGTAAAGCGTTTCCCAGAGGGAGCAGTCTTATGAAACTTTACATCTGACCTGTTTTTGTTCCGGTGCTACTAGGAGGGAGAGTGAAGCCAGACAGTCTCTCTCTTTCCTGTTATATGTCTGGACCTTAATGTTCATTTCCTTATTCTCTCTTTCTAGGCTTTTTTTGCTCTTGCGGAACCCACAAATCTTTCTTAAAGAAACCTGTAGTCAGAAATTTATGCTGCATTTTTATTCAGGAAAGGACCAGGAAGAGAAGAGTGTCATCTCCTAGGAATCCAGCACTGGAGAAACGTGAGTCCAATTTGTCTTTTGTTGTTAATGTTTCTTATGCATTTGGCTGTTATATGTTTATCAGTTAGCAGTTCACTCTTCACCTGAATAAAAAAATTGTCTGCTGTAACCTACGTGGCATACATAAAATCTTGGGTTCCCAGAATGACTTTTTGAAACAAATCTTAAAATATACAATAAGTGCACTGACCAGGGAGGAGCTCTACCCCTAGTTACAGGGAGGCTCTTTGACTCTCTCTTGTTCAGAAGCTTCTCAGAATCTGCTGTGCACTGTTGCAGTGCCCAGGGGGCCTGAACAGACCTGCCCCTACTGCCAAAGCCGAGTAAGCTTTGTTCTCTCAACTATGCTTGACCACCTCTGTCCTGGTTTTATCTGTCCTTACACAGGTGAAGACAACAAAAGTTGAAGGCGGTATGGTGATCTTAGATGCCTCTTGGAAGGTGCATAGATGGAGAAGTTTGGAGAGAGTTTGTTTGGGCAAGGAGGTTTTTTCCTCTTATCCAAAATCAGGCCTCCTAAGGCTGGCCCTGAAGGAAAACTTGCTTTTGTACTTTGGAACTAGGGGTGAGAAGGGCTTGTCAGCAGTTGCTTTTTTATCAGTTGGCCCTTTGGTTGCCCAAGATGGACCAGCTGGAAGCCAGCCAGGCGGGAGTCCTGTTCTGAGCTGCAGAAGGCAGTGGTTGGGCCTGGGCCTGGGAGCTGCTATGTGTGAACACAGACCCTCCCACCAGGATTTCTTCCACACCCAGCCCTGTCTCCTCCCTCCCCACAAGAGCCAGATGTGAAGAATCCAGAGTCCATTCCCCAGCAATGATTTTACTTTGTGTGAAATTCTAATGTACACAATTTACTTTGAAGCAACTGAGCTTACTCAGCACGTTTTTTCCCCCTATAGCCATGAGACTTTTGAATATGCATGAATTATGAGTCACTCCTGGTGGAGACAATGAAGAAAAGAGAGAATCAGAAGTGAACAAGGAGGCAGAGAATTTTATAGGGCAGGTTGGGAAGAGCCAAAGGGAGCTGAGGTCAAGTTTGCTCTGTAGCTCAATCAAGTAGGGAGGGAGTTGAAACTCTTGTAACCCAAGGGATGGAGGGCATATCCCCTGGCATGATCATTCCATGGGCAGAATTAAGGTCATAGAATCCAGCTCAGTCTCCCACTGAGGGCATGGGGAAAAATTCAGCCTTCCAAGTAAATTCAAAGTAAGGTTTGTCTCAAGCATCCTACTTTCTCTGTCTTTGGGACCACATTGCAACCCAGGAGGTAGGTGTCAATGGTTCTGAGCCATAAGTCAGGACTAAGTGTTCAGCTGGGATGTGGAAATCAATCCTTGCTTTATTTGAGGAAATGTGTATTTCCTTTCATATTTGAGGCTGATGGTCCTGTTGAAGCTGTTGCTGGTAACTGTGGTTGGAAAAAATGTGCGCAATAATCATTTGTCTGATCATCTCAACAAGATTGGGAGCCTTTTGAAGACAGTGTCCATCTGTTCCTCTTTCGGGTCTTGTGCCAGGGTCTGGGGGACTGACTGGCTTTGTCTTTATCAGCCTGGAGGCTCCGGGTGCCTGTCGGTCATTCTCAGTAGTGTTGTCCATTCTTAGTTATGTTGTGCTGCCTCACGCACATTCCTAAAATGTCCTTCTCTACTGCCTGTGGCTCGTTCTCCATGCTCAGTGGAACTGCACTGCGTTAAGCTCTGCTTCTCTGCTCATGAACCTGCTGTCTTCTGGGCTTTTACAGGGAGCCAGCCTGGCCATGTCATATGAATTAGGTTGATTCCTGCTGCACCAGAGCCAAATGGGTGGCTTCTGAGCCACAGAGAGTAGGATATGGAGCTCCCTGGAGTTCTCTGGCTTGGTGGGAACTTGACTATTTATGAAAACTGTTTCTATCTGCTGGTCTCCCAAAGAAAGTACAGACTTTCTTCTTTCACTGTTAGTGAATCATCACCCATTGTGTTGTCCAGCTAGCAGAACTTTGGCCTGAATTCCTCATGAAAATCTTTGACATTTCCTGGGTCCACCTTAGGTTCTTATAAATGCTTAATCTTATTTAGTTCTGCTTAATTTATGCATCTCTTCTATGTTGTCTCTGTGCATTTGATATCTGAGTTTTAGTTCTCTAACATTTACTTAGTTAGCTCTGTGACCTTGGGTAAAGCTAATAGAGGTATATACTTCCTTATATACTTCTATTAGTATGTTAATATTGTTTTTGCAGAAAAGCATGGGACAGACCCAGATGATAGTTTTGTTTTGTTTTGTTTTATTTTTTTTAAAAGAGACATGATCTTGCCTCTGTTGCCCAGGTTGGAGTGCAGTGGTGCGATCATAGCTCAAATTCCTGGGCACAAGTGATCCTCCTGCCTCAGTCTCCTGAGTAGCTGGGACTATAGGTATGCACAACCATGCCTGGCTAATTTTTCTTATTTTATTTTATTTTTTTAGAGACAGGGTCTCGCTATGTTGCCCAGGCTGGTCTCAAACTCCTGGGCTCAAGCCATCCTCCTGCCTCTGCCTCCTGAGTTGCTGGGATTATGGGCATGAGCCACTGCGCCTGGCTCCTAGATGATAGTTTTGAGGTTTCTTCTAACTTCCGAATATATGATGCTAATTCTGTCTCATGGATATAGTCATCATCGCTGGTTAAGGATCTTAATTTTAGATAGCATATGAAGTTGGAATTGTTTTATTGAAAACAAGAATATATTCAGTTCCTTATTGAGTTCTCAGTAACTGTTTACTTTCAACTCTATTTAATTCATGAAACATTTAACTAACACCTACTGGGTCCTAGATGCAATGATGTAAAGACAATTCAAATCCAGTTAAGGGACCTGCCTCAAAGGAGCTTACTTCTAGGAGAGGAAGGGGAGTAATTAATTCTCTGGGTGAGGGAGGGAGGATATAGTATGGTATAGGGGAGGTCATTTGATCTGCACCCTGAAAAATAAATAAGAATTCCCTATGACATGGGGAATGTGGTGATTCAAGGCAGAAGGAACAACATTTCCAAAGGCATAAAGGAATAAAAAAATGACATTTATAAGGAACAAGACCTTTATATTCCTTGAGCATAAGTTGTGTGTGTGGGTGTATTTGTGGGGGAAGAAGAGCAGTAGAGAATGAGGTTGGTGAAATACGTAGGAGCCTGATCATGAAGGGCATAAATGAATTGAATAATAAAGACATTATGCTAATGATGAGGAATGAATTAGCAAGGGCATCATCACAAGGTCATATCAGACCTTAACCTGTGATTAAGTCTTAACCTGATTTGATTCTGGAATAGTTTATGATTACTTAGCAGTCAAACCTAAATACAGGCAGGTACAGTAGTATAGTTAAAATTAAAATGCAAATGACCATGTTAAAAAAAGAGTTTTTACCTTTTAGAAATACATACTGAAATTTTTTTTTTAAGTTTTTTTGGGTAGTGATGGGGTCTTGCTATGTTGCCCAGGCTGGCCTTGAACTCCTGGCCTCAAGCAATGCTCCCCCTTCGGCCTCCCAAAGTGCTGGGATTACAAGTGTTAGCCATTGCACCTGGCCCTGAAATATTTTTGGATGAAATGATACGATTTGCCTTGAGATAAAGAGGACAGGTTGAAGAGTATGGGGCAGTTGATGAAGCAAGATTAGCTATGATTATTAAAGCAGGATGATGAATACATGGGGGTTCATGTATTCTTTCTATTTTTGTATGTATTTGAAATTTTCCACAATAAAAGTTTAAAATTGGTTAGTGTGGAAATATATCTATGCTATTCACAATTTTGTTTACTTATTCAACCCTCAGAAATTGAGTATCTACTGAAAAGAAGCTTAAAATAGGTGTTTTGGAAAATTTTGGATCTCAGTATCCGGAATCAGGAGTGGAGATGACATGCACATAAATAAGTTTAAGATAAATTGAAATATTATGAATTTCATATATTAAGAACAGGTCTACAGAAGTATTGTGGAGGTTCTGGGGGGAGATTATTTCCAGCTGAGGGGAATCAGGGAAGACTTTATAGTGAAGATGGCATTTGAGCTTTATTCATCCACTTAATTTGACAAATATTATTGAGCCCTAATATGTGCCAGGTAATGTTCTCAGCTTTAAGGATCCAGCAGTGAACAAAGCAGATAAATATCCCTACTCTTGTGAAACTTACATCTTACTGAGGACAGATAAACAATAAATAGTAAATATAATAAATACAGTGATTACTCTGGCTGTTCTGGTGTGAACAAATACTTGGATGGAGGCTGTTGGTGCAGGAAACACTGATGACTCAGGCTAGAGTAATAGCAGTGGATGTGGTGAGCAGATTTTGGTTAGATTTTAAAGGTGGAACCAACAGAATTTCCTGAAAGATTGTATGTAGGATGTGAGAGAAAGACATGTCCAGGGTGAACAAAGAATGGAGTTGCCATCAAGGGAGAGAAGGAAGGCTGCAGGAATGGTAGTTTTGGTAGGGAGGGAAGATCTGTTCAGTTTTGGACATGTTAAGTTTGGGATGTTTATTTAGTAAACATCTAAGTGGAGGTCAGGCAGGTAATTGGAGTTTTGAGTTTGGGAGAGAGAATTGAGCTTCAGGTACTCATTCAGGAGTCATTGTCACAGAGGTGGCCTTGAGCCAGGTCAAATTCATCATGGGAGTGTCAATAGAGAAGGCCAAGGATGGCAGGTGGGACATTGCACCATTAAGAGAACAGAAGGGAACCAACCAGCGGAGGAGCTCAGCCTCAAAGAGGGGACACTATGTGAACCTGGGAAGCCAATCCTCTAAGTTGAGGGATCAGCTTGAACAAGAACATGGTGGTAGGAAACAAAATAGGTTTTAGAAGAGCAGTAGCATACATGTTTAGTATTCATGTATTTCTTACAGTTTTCTGTTGAATGGAAACTTCATTCATCCTTAGGTTGATAACGTCAGTGCATAGTATAAAATTTTACTCTAACTGGATTCATTAATTTACCCTCTCTTTCCACTTTTTAGTGGATCACCAGTGAACTCATGTCTCCTATTTGGAGCACTCTCTTGTAAGGGCTCAAAACACAGGTTGGCAATTTTTTTCTATGAAAGGCCAGGTGATAAATATTTTAGGCTTTGCAGTCCTTACGGTCTCAGCTGTTGAAGTGCAAAAGCAGCTATAGACATATAAACAAATGAACATGGTTGTATTCCAATAAAGATTTATTTATGGACATTGAAATTTGAATTTCATATGATTTTTACATGTCACCAAATATTATTCTATTGATTTTTTTCTCCGACTGTTTAAAATGTAAAAATCATTCTTACCTCGTGGGCCATACAAAAACAGGTGACAGGCTGGATTTGGCCACAGGCCATAGCTTGGTGAACCCTGGCTTAAAAGATTTTTTCTTTTCCCCCTCAGGTCAACTTTGAATCAGATTATTCTGCCAAATGCATTGATTGGGAATCAGTTACGAAGTGGGTCGACTAGCTTCTTTGAGTCTGTTTTTGGCCAGAGTCTATTCTAAATATAGATTATTTGCATCATCTGTGTGGCCTTGTACATGACATATTAGTCTCTTTGATGAGAGGTTGGTCTAGGCAACCTTTAGCGTCCCTTTCACCCTGATTCTAGTCCAGTGATTTTCTTAAAAAATAAAAAAACCCAAATTCTTTTAGAAATTCTGTCCTCCTTAGCTTCTGCAGCAGTGTGCCTCCCAGGGATTCTTCCTGTGACCTCTCCTTCTCATCCCCTTCCCCAGGCTCACAACGTAAGGGTGGTCCTGTGGGCTCTGTCCTTAGCCCTCTCCTCTTCTCCCTCTCTCTACTCTGCCTGGTGAGTTTATTCAGACCATGTCTTCAGCGATCACCTCTACGCTGGCGACTAACCAATGTGTATATTTAGCTCTAACCTCTCTTCTGAGGCATAAAGCCTGTCAAGGTTTTCCATTACCTCGAAGTTAAAATCTAAGCTCAGCCTGGCCCTAGGCTCCTCCTAGTCTGAACTCCTTGTGCACTGCCAGGCAGCTGGGCCGAGCTCTTGGGTAGCTTCCAGCAGGGCATCTGCTCATTCTTCCTCCTTGCTTTTGCTCATGCTCTTCCCTTGGCTATCACAACCCTCTCTGCTTACCTCCACCTTCCTCCCCCTACTCCCAGCGAACACCAGACTGATGCCCTGCCCTTTGAGAACCCGCTCAGAGGGCTGCTTACCTGTCGAGATGCAGCTCAAATGCCGTTGCCTCTTTGAAGCCCTGTTTCATAGACAAGATTAAACATTTTCTACTTGTGCCCACGGTGCTGTGTGCACATCTCTACTCTAACACTTGCCTTGTTGCTATAATTATTAGGTCAAAAATAATTGGATATTGGTTCAACATCAGATATATTTACAAGTTGGTATCTTCACTAGACTGAACTCCTGAAGGCAGAGTTTGGGTCCCACTTGTTTTTGTAATCCCAGAGCCTGACATTTACAAGGTGCCAATGATTAGGAAATGAATGAATCCGTGAGTACATGCTCGTGCGGGCTGCACTGACTTTAATACAAATTAAAGTAGATTGGCTTAAGTAGGCAAAGTTGAATCTTTTTATAATTATATTTTATGTCCTTAAATACATTTATCTTTTTCTCTTGTAGGAGGAAAATTCTTCCAAGGATGGTCTCCCACTCAGAGTTGAGGAAACTTTTCTGTTCAGCAGATGCAGTATGTTTTGATGTTGATAGCACAGTTATCAGAGAAGAAGGAATTGATGAACTGGCCAAAATCTGTGGAGTTGAGGATGCTGTGTCAGAAATGTAGGGACAATATTTATTTATTTTATGAAATGATAAAGATTTTCAAAGGAGTGACTGTTTTGGATGAAATATTAGGCCAAAGCCACACAATTCCTGGATTTTAGTCCCTGGTGTGAAACATGGGCACTAGGCCTTTTTTTCCGTCATTTAGAGCTGAATTTGGTGTGTATGTTTTCCATTCACCCATTTATATAAATATTTATGGCAAACAAGTATCGGTAAGACGTGGTCTTAGCTTAGTCAGGGGAATGATGACCATAATTAACCAAGAAGATGGCCTGGGGGGCCTCCAGGTGTCCAGCACTTTGTGTCGTGGTTGGGGGTATGGCCTTAGTGGTTCACTGGAAAGCTGGTTCTGGTGGAGTCTCTCAGTGGATCCTGGGTCAGAGCCCCTCCCTCCTTCCTGCCCTCCCACTTTGCAGCTGTGGCACCTCCCTCTGCAGCCCCAGCCACCGGGTCATGGGCCATTTCATTTTCGGCTGCATTTGATGTAAGAGTGTTCAGCCTTTGGTTTCTTTCTTGGTTTACAAAAGCTCACCGCTTTCAAGAAAGGTACCTATGGATAGTATGTGTATCCATACTGAGTATTTCTCAGATTACTGGATGGTGTATTTGTGGATACAAAGCACATGGTCCCAAAATATTAATGTGATTCTCAAGCAAACCTTCAAAAGTTTATTCCCTGACTTTGACATAGCATGTCTATTGTACAGTGGGGCTCTTGGCAGCACCTTCCTCATAGTAGATAAAGACCTCGGGCAGTAAGGCATGTAAACTTTGAACACAGCTGACATGGGTGGCCTGACTGTGGGTCTTACTCCTAGGACACGGCGTGCTATGGGCGGGGCAGTGCCTTTCAAAGCTGCTCTCACAGAGCGCTTAGCGTTGATCCAGCCCTCCAGGGAACAGGTGCAAAGGCTCATAGCAGAGCACCCCCCACACCTGACCCCTGGCATAAGGTAAGAGGAACCTCGGATCTGGGTACACTGTTTCCCTATCAGCACCGGTGTTTGGGGCATCCTCCTAAAAGTATCTATTACTTTAGAGCTCCCTCTGTGTGGTTCTTTCGGCACTTAACATGTGGTCTTATCTGGCTGGTTGTTAGGTCCTGCCGTGTCTGCCCTCCCTCTCTCCCCAGGGAGAGCCCAGGCTTTCCTTGTGTTTCTTCATCTTGTGTTTTTCTGGGTCCACAGGCAGAACAGAGTTGTAGAATGGTTTCCTAGAGCAGTCACGCCCCACCCATGAATTTCTAAGCGCATTTAGAAAAACACATGTAAAACATTAATTCCCCAGACAGTACACCTTGTCAGATGTCCCTCAGGCAAATGCATTCAGGAGAAAAAATGTATTTTAGTTTCCTATTCGTGTTTCACTTTTTTCTCTTTTATATTAATCAGTGTTCGGTATTTTATATTTTATTTTTCCAGGGAGCTGGTAAGTCCCTACAAGAGCGAAATGTTCAGGTTTTCCTAATATCTGGTGGCTTTAGGAGTATTGTAGAGCATGTTGCTTCAAAGCTCAATATCCCAGCAACCAATGTATTTGCCAATAGGCTGAAATTCTACTTTAATGGTAAGACTTTAATGGTAACATGTTTCCTTTTGCATCAGTTCTTTTATTCAATATCCTAGGTAATGTCTGTCAGAATGCAGCTTCAGCAGGGTGGCATCAGAGTTAAATATTGAGATGAATGATTTTCTTGACTGATGTCTTTTGCTCTTTGGTATCCTTTGCTCTGCAAAATAGACTTAGGTCATTATGTGTCCCAGCTTTAGTATCCATAGCATCACCTATCTGTATATAAATGTCTGCTTTTAGTAAAATGTTAATTCCTATGTATCCTACATGGCTTATTTTGTTATGTGTTATATTTCAATTTTATGAGAGCTGTTATGCATTTGAAGCAATTTAGACTCAGGAAGGAGAGTTTTGTTAATCGGTTTTAAGGTGAATATGCAGGTTTTATTGCATTACATCTGCCCTTGGGAAGACCTCCTGTCCCTTCTCTGGACTGTAGCAAAGCCACAGCTGTAGTTTTATATTTCAAGAGATCTCCATTTGTGTCAGAGGTGGCTGATGTTCTTAAAACCAAATAATATTAAAATTTTTAAAATGTTTTAATAGACCATTTTTGAAGCGTCTATAGATAGAGATCATTGAAAAAAGAAGTCAGGAATGAATGTGATAATTCCTGCAAGAATAGAAATAACTGATTGAAAATAAGTTGGAATTTCATGTTAGGTGAAATTATATATTAACATTTTAAATTTAATATATTACTATTTTATGGTGTTCTGCCACCTCAGCAAGTTTTGAGAATTACTACACTGGAGCTTAGAGGATACAACTAATTCACTCCAAGGTGTTTATGACCTAGGTGTTTGTAATTTAAAAGCAAAGCTTGTTTATTCCCAGGAATAGGTATGAAATTCCAAGCTGTGTGACTTTACTGAAGGCCATTTTTAGCCTTCTCAGTGACATTTAACTGAGGATATCACCCATGCAAAAAGCTGGCCCTAGTAATATACTTCTGTGGATCTTTACCATTGTTTTATCTGCTCTTTTAAGGTGAATATGCAGGTTTTGATGAGACACAGCCAACAGCCGAATCTGGTGGAAAAGGAAAAGTTATTAAACTTTTAAAGGAAAACTTTCATTTTAAGAAAATAGTCATGATTGGAGATGGAGCCACAGACATGGAAGCCTGTCCTCCTGCTGTATGTATCAATCATACTAATTTTTTTTCAGGTTGTACTTTTGTTTTAGATAGCTGATTTAGAACTGCATGAGATTTACAACAGGAGTGAAACAAAAACAACTAAGTGTCGTTATAAAATAGAAAAACAAAACAACTAAAACAAATTCATTCTCATTATGTCAGTTGACTTTTTGCAAACCCAAGGAAAATTATGAATAAGGAACTGAAAAACCCTTTAAAACTTTTAATGTACCCTGTCCCTAGGTATGGCCACTGCCTTTTAGCCCAAGCGTGTGCTCAGTAAGGTTTGGCATTTTTTCCCCAAATAATAACTTCAACAACTATATATATATATGTTTTTTTGAGACAAAGTCTCACTCTGTCACCTCCCGTAGAGTGCAGTGGTGTCATTACAGCTCACCACAATCTCAAACTCCTGGGCTCAAGCGATCCTCCTGCCTCAGCCTCTCAA
The DNA here is from genome assembly GCA_023783475.1 of Daubentonia madagascariensis. Classification (NCBI taxonomy): domain Eukaryota; kingdom Metazoa; phylum Chordata; class Mammalia; order Primates; family Daubentoniidae; genus Daubentonia; species Daubentonia madagascariensis. The sequence goes on along the minus strand of JAKFHU010002004.1, from coordinate 8,909,193 downwards.
GTAGCTGGGACTACAGGTGTGCACCACCACGCCTGGCTAATTTTTTCTACTTTCTTGGTAGAGACGGGGTCTCGCTCTTGCTCAGGCTGCTCTGGAACTCCTGAGCTCAAGCAATCCTCCCGCCTCGGCCTCCCAGAGTGCTAGGATTACGGGTGTGAGCCACCGTGCCTGGCCAACAACTCTTATAATTATAACCAAGGCTGTAATGTCATCTATATTTTATATATTATTTCCTCATACATTATTTCATTTAATCCCCTGTGAAGTAAAATATTATTTTCTTTTTACTGATGGGGGAACTAAGGCTCACAGAGGTTATATAACTTACCTATAAGGTCTCAGAGCATTTTATTCTTTTGAATTAATGTTTTTTGAGACTAACAGGGGAGCAAATGCTATACAGTGAGTGTCTTAAATATCAAATGTGTCCATTGTACATAGGGCTTTGCCTTTATCATGTTGTTCTAATTTAAGAAAAACTGCACCAAAAATATGGTACTGAACTTTTTACCACCTAGTTTCCTGAAACCTAAAAATAGTGATAGTCTTTGTAAATGATGAACCAAGAGTAGTTAAAAAGAATCTTTCTGGATCCTTTTAACATTATTTAATAGGTTCAAGATAGCACATGCTTAGATGTTTATAACCAATGTTGGGGTTGATCAAGTAACAAACATTGGGCTCATTTAATGAGGAATACATAGAAGTAAAATGAAGAGTCTTCTCAGGGAGCTCCCAATCTCATTGTCAAGAAATGACAAAATTATAAATTCCAGATGACCCTACCAGTCAAAGGTGACAGTGTGACTAAACCAAGAGAAAATGGTGAGTGTGCAGGTGTGGAGCTCTTGCAGATGGTCAGAGGAATCTGTGATGTAAAAGCAGATTAGCAGGCCCCATGTGAAGGCCTGGAAGAACTTTGGGGAGGAAGCTTCCAGAGGGGGGGGAGGCAGCTGAGCATAGTGGGGATGTGGTAGGCACAGTCCTGGGCTGGTCTGGGGCAAAGACGGGCAGGAGCAGGGCTTCCCTTCAGCAAACGCTGAAGAACTCACCTGCCAGGCAGTGGCACTTTGGTGTTATCTTTAGGTCACAGGAAGCCCTTGAAGGCTTCTGGACAAAGAAGGAATGAGTCAGTGTGTTAGGACAGCTGGTTTGGTGCTGGCATGCAGAAAGGGCTGCCACAGAGGCAGAAAGATCCGCTAGGAAGCAAATTCAAGGTAAGAATCTAGTTGTTATCATTGTCCCCTTGTGTGATACGAAAATAAAAATGAAGGGAAAGGGCAAGTAAGAGAATTTTGCACTTCCAAATTAGTGTATGCAGTATTGTGTCTATATCCTGGCTGAACAAGAGAAAATATCATTTTAAAAGATCATTGACTTATTTCGAAAAAAGGGTCTTTGAAAGAAAAGAAAAAAAATTAAAAAAAACCCCTTGACTAAAAGAAGGTATCCCTTAGTAGAATTAATGAAATGTTACAACTATAAACAATTTTAACTATGAAAAGTAGAGTTGCTGCCAGCAGATCTCCGTCAGCACAACTGATACGGATTTCAGTATCTATTGTGCACATATTGAGTCTCTTTGCCTCCCTGGGAGGAAGGTGCCTGAGGTTCCTTAAAGGCACCAGTCAGGGGATGCCTGGTTGGGCCTGGTCCCGGGTCCAGGGGATTTCACTGCATTGCAGACTTTTCTTTCATCTTCCCTTCTTTGAAATTACATGGCAGGGATATGATTGCCACCCAGTTTAGAAGTCAAACATTTACCTACTGATGGGATTTTGATTGTTGAAAGCATTGTTGGTTTTAAGAGGGCAAGGACCACATCTTCCCCTTCTCCCAAAGCCCCCACATAAAATGGATCTGTAGCAGTGGTGCACTTACTAACGCACGAGGGAGTGCAGTAGGTGCAGGAGGAGACGCCTCCTTATCACGGGGAGCTAGGGGAGGCACCCTAGCAGAGGCTGGCCTCACCTCTCTGCAGGAACAGCTTATTCTTTCAGATAACACTTACTGCCTTGGATTGCTGCTGCATCTTTTTTAAAAAAATTATTTCCCTCTTTTTTTTTTCCCCTTCTCAGGATGTTTTCATTGGATTTGGAGGAAATGTCATCAGGCAACAAGTAAAGGATAATGCCAAATGGTATATCACCGATTTTGTAGAACTTTTGGGACAACTGCAAGAATAATACCAATTTTTATACAGCTCATAACAACTTTGGATTAATTTTTAAAAGTTACTACAGATTGATACTGTATGCTTACAATTGCCTATTACAACTTCATATATAAAGTTGGTACTGATTATATGTACTTTCAAGTAAACTATGACTAGGATTCTTAGAAGATTGCTCTTTTTTTTTTTAAATGTAGTTCCAATATTATTGTGACCATTGATTTCCTGGAGAGCTTTATAATCTGAATTCTTTATGTATATTCCTACCTATATTTTATATGAAGCCTTTTAAAGGTGGACAGTAAATTAAACATCTTTACTCTTGGAAATACGGATTCAGCAGCCTTAAGTGAATATTGGTTTTCCCTTTGGTATATAAATAAAAGTTTATCCATGTATCAGAACAGATTTGTAGAATTTTCAATTCTACCTTTTATGTATTTCAATATCTAGTATTTCAGGTACTGTAAGAGTTTAAGTATAAACAAACTCCAGGCAAGGAACAGAGTTGAGACTCCTATATGCTTAGTGCTGGGCACAACGTACCCACCACTGCGCCTACCCCCACCTCGTGAAGCCCTGGGACAGAGGCCTGGAAGTTCTTTTTTTTTTTTTAACCTCTTTGGATTTGTCAAATATAAAATGTTACAAAGGTATTTTAAAAAAATAACAATGGAGCCTTAACAAAAGTACTGACCTTAAAAAATGGATATTTGAAAATCACATGCAGTAAAAGAAAGAAAAACAAATTTTACTAATCACAAAGGAAGATCAGCATTTTCCCCTAAATGAATTAAGAAATAGCTCCTAACAGCACACATGAACCATTTCTCTTTTATAGATGACTTGGAAAGACCTGAGAGCAGGTTTATGTTTATTTTGGGCAGTGCCAAGCAAGGGAAATTTCAGAACATGCTGTGAAAGTACGAGATTATATACCCTCCCTGGTGGAAAAATGGGGGGAGGAGAAAGACCCAGGGTTAGGAAGAGACATGCAGTGGGTATTCTTAGATAATTAAGTGGAAAAGGCCATAAGGTTTTAATATTGGAAATTATTTGAAAAACTTATCATTTAACCAAATAATCAAATTTGGCCAAATAATCAAATAATTATTTAGCCAAATAAATCAGATGAATCAAATTTCCTTCAAAATCAGAGTTTCTGTAGGAGAGACATGAAATTGGTTTGGCAACATTTAAATGAGATCCCAAACAAGGAGGCAGTTGTTTCACAATTATGAATGCTTCCTGGCACCTCTCCTAGAAGCTGCTTTGTGGGGTTTGCATTTTCAGCGGTGCTGAGCTCTGGGCAGGACCGGGCATGCCAGGTCTGTGAAGAGCACAAGAAGCTGCCTGGGCCTTTGCCACCTTCCGGGGTGCATGAGCTGGTGGTGCAGGCCGTGGGGTTGGTAGGCAGGTGGGACGGCCGAGGAGCTGGTGGTCCCCATCGGTTCTAAGTGCCCGACGTCACAGCCTGCTGTCCACGGGGCTATGGCCCGAACGTAAGGTGGGGTAGACACTGAATTTGACTCAGAGGAGTCCAATCTGCCCAGAAGTCAGACTCGGTGGATCATTACGCCCACATGGAACCTTTTATACAATTATACAACCCCTCCTCTGGCCCATAGGCTGCCCAGCTCTCAGCAAACTGCCCAAAAGCAGCACAGACAATCCCCGCTTTGTTGTGTTGGAGGGGTGAATTTGAAATGATGCAAGAACGGCACTAACCTCTTTCACACTTTTCAAATTCTGCACTCACTGGAAACAGCTACAGAACATTTCTCCCAGGAGTTAGAGCCACGCTTACGCTAGGATGGATTTGTGACATGGCTTCTTGTCCTTTGGTACCATTTTTCATTCTGATTATGAGCACTGCTTATGTAAACAGAAAAATTTAAGAATTGGTATCATAAAGCTAAGAACTGAAATCTGGTATTGAGTTGAAACACCAAAAGTCCCTGGAAGCTTATATATGCGCAAAAGAAAAGCAGTGACCTTATGCACCCCCGCTCCCCCTCCCCCACCTTCTCCCCTGGTTTAACTGCTGATTTAATGATTCTTGTGTGTCTCTTCTACTGGAGACAAGTGTTTCTCCATGACCCCTAGGGAGGCCCACCCGATTGCCACTCCCAAGAGCAGGGGCAGGAGAGAGCAGGAGATTCCAGAGATTCAAGTGGTTGGTCTCAGTAAGGAGTTATCACAAGCATGATGGCTTTTGCCTCTACAGCCCTTAAGAATCTTCACGATCAGGTTCCGAAAACTTGGGAAGTGACCTGACCATAAGTCACACCACTTATTTTCACATTTTCCAAGGTGTTTTCACGTGTTTGCTCATGTGATTCTTGCAACCCTGAGGTCAGCAGTATAGATACTGCTGTCTTTTTAACGGATGGGAAACATGCTTGCCAAAGTTAACGACGGCTATGAGGTCACATGCAGAGCTGGAACCCAGGCCAGTGATTTTTACAGCATTCTGTATCTTGTACTTCACTAGAGAGTTAACAATTTACTGGGGCCAGGATTATCTTCCCCAAGCTAATAACTTATTAACACTGTGATCACAAGTGTGAACATATTAATACAACAGATGAAATTTTACTCCTTAGGGTAGAAGGCCTGTTTTCCAAAAAATTCAAGTGATTTTCATTTTTAATGGTCATGGAACTCTGGAAAAAGTCCTAGTTGGAAGTCAATAAAGAACTGTTTAGTACTTTGCTGATCACATTGCTGGGGCTTGGATACCCCAAAATGAAAGCCTCAGAAGCAAAAGTTTTTTCTCTGACCTCCTGCTCTCCTGTCTCTGGCCCCTCATTCTGCCCTGAGGCTAGCCATGGAAGCTGGAATCCCTCTTCCCCAACGTGGCTCATAGAAAACAGAACCCCCTTTCCCCAAAGCCAGCCATAAAACCTAAAAATATTACTATAATTTCCCCCCTGCTTTACTGTGTAAAAACTGGCCATAAATTATTTGACCTACCTTCTTTGACTGAAGGTCATAAGACCCCCCCACTCCAGAGAGGGTCCTGCCCCATTCTCAGAAGGAACAATGCGTGCTCAGAGAAGCCAAGAAGAATCCAGACAGGCCTTGCTGGGTTTCCTCAGTCTATTAGCATTAGATCATACCTTTTTTGTCCAAATCATATTTCTACACAGCTGTCCATACTTTGTTGAACCTCAGCATACATATGGACAATTTCCCCTGTATCTCTGGGTCTTCATTCTGAAGGGTCCCATGTCAAATAAAACTACGGCTCAAATTTGTATGCCTTTTCTCCTATTCATCTGCCAAAATTTTTTGTTGGTGATTTTCAGCAAACCTTCAGAGGGCGAAGGGGAAGTTTTCCCTTGGGCCCTACAACATTTTCTAACTTTGGACATATTTCTATATATGTTTATTATCTTCCTTTAGAACTGTTTTTACTGAGCTTCTCTAGGCCTATCATATTAATTTATAAGGACTTCTAGAACTTGCATCAGAAATACATAGAATGACTAAAGACACTGCTCTGCTTTCTGAGAGCCCCATGTATTTTCCATTAGAACTGACAGTCTCTATGTTCTCTTTTCCTTCTTTCTCTCCCCCTCTCCTTTTACTTCCTCCCTCCCTCGCTTCCTCCCATTGATTCAGCATCCACTTGAAATACAAGTTGGACTTTCTCACACCAGAGGCAGGGCTCAGTCACCCTTGACATGGTTTCCAGTCCTACTCTTCCCCTATCCTCCCAGTTGCTCATTGAGGCTGATCCAGATGTCTGCCTTATACAACTCGTGCTCCCTGGTGACCCCTTCTCTAGGGGACAGTTAGATGCAGCCTGCTCGACTGGCCCCGCTGACCCCGCATGGACTGTGCGGATATGGCACAGTGACTTCTCTGTTACTTCCTGACCTTCTGGAACTCGTGCCTGCTGTAAGCCCACCAATTAAAACTCCCCAAGGGGAGACCTGTTTGGATAATGTCCTGGACCCCAATAAAGGTGTTGGCCCATGGGTCCCTCCCTCTCTCCCTGACCCCCCTGATGACCTGTGTGTGGCCTCCCTGTAAGTAATAAAATCTTTATTTCCATCTTGTTTCTCTCCTGATCATTGGAGGGGAGCTCTCCATCTGAAAGACCCTACATTAAAGCAATTGGTGTAGTTGGTAGGATGGGGTGGCCTCTTGAGAAGAGCACAGGTATCTTTGAGCAGCTGTGGCTCATTAATAACCTGTCGCTGTGGGCAACTTCCCTGGTGAGGGGGTACTGTTTGCAGCAATTCATCAGCTTTGCGCTGCTTTGTCACATCTGCAGAGTGCTGCCAGGCTGCCCACCCTAAATTGTTACTTGCTGGGGATGCTTAAGGTGCTCCCAAAGCCATCTACCCCCTCCAAAGGGGGATTCTCGGTCCAGGCCAAGGGCTGGTGTGTCTCTGGAACCCTGACTGGGAAGGCACCCCCTCCCCACAGTGCACTCCACCCTGTCCTAGAGTGAGGTGTGACATTCCCCATCCCCCTTTCCCCAGGAGGTACCATGGTGTATTGACTGCTTCCTTCCCTGTCCCAGCTAGGGACAGTGTGTGTGCCAGGGACGATTCTTCCCTCCCACCCACCGCCCTCTGTTCAGACTGTCAGACTGGCAGGGTCTGCAGTTGGGACAGCGGGTGCTGACTACAGAGCCTGGCTGGTGGGGTGACCCCTGCTCTCACAGCAAGGCCCCACGCAGATGTGGCAATCACCCAGCTGGCGGGTCCTTTGTTGCTGCATTCCTTGCTGCAGTCCCTTGACCCCTCAGAGGTCGATTGGGACATCCTGGAAAGGGAAGTGGCTGCCTGAGAGGTCGGCAAACACAGAGGTCACCCCCCGTTTTTTCTCCAGGAGCAATCTGAAAGGTCAAAACAACAGGGGGCTCCTTGATACCACCAGGAGCTTGTCAGGTAGACATCCACAGAAATAGAGGGGAAAAAAGAAATTTTGTAGCCACCTAGAAATATAAGCCATTCTAAAGATTTTACTTAAAGAAAAAAAAAGGGAAAAAATAAGTGATGATCACGCAGGGGGGCTGTCCCAGAGGGAGGCTACTCCCTGGAGGCACTGGGCCCCCTTCCTTTTTCCGCTTTTCCTCTTACTAACCAGAGATAGAAACTAAGCCCTCAGCTGCAGGTGGCTAAAAGCCTAGGGAAGAAAAGAGAGAGAGAGAGAGAGAAGGCCGCCTTAGGCCACTGCAAGTCCAAGAAAAAAAAAACCAGGAACTTCAAAAGTACTGAGCAAATGGAACAAACATGATACTTATTGATTTATGAACAAGCCCCTAGATAGATACAGGGAAAAATAAAAGGTAATTAAACAAAAAATATATATATATTTAATATATTATGGATTATGTATATATTCTCCATAATTTGATTCCATAAGAAATTCAAAATTCATATACTAACTTATATACCAAAGAATTTATAAAACAAAAAGGTAAAAAGGACACTGATTGGCTTTTGTGCTTCTACAACAGAGGCTCTAATTTCACTATAACATTGGCTAAACTGTACTAATTAACAAAAATTCATGGACTTAATTAGTACTGGGACTCAAATTGTAATTATACCTGGGGATCCTACTAAATTTAAACATTCTGCCCCTATAATCTTGAGAAAGTAACTAAATATATGAAATATTAAAAAAATGAGTGTGCCTCACTTTAATTGTAGCCTTGCCTAAATTTCCCATAGTCATTACCCATTTCTGTAAAATATTCCATGTTGGACATAGATGCTCTGACATAATACATAAAGTTTTTGGCACTTACATATTGGCTTAATAAAATGGGACCCCATGAACCCCAACTTAAGATTGTTAATATGGCCCAGTGTCAATCAAAATGGGGCCTTTAAGGATTAAAACCTATTACATAAGACCTAATTAATAAACGGGTGATTATCCCCACTGCTTCTCCATTTAAGAGCCCAATTTTGCCTACTCACAAATCTGACAAAAAACCTCCCTGAAAACCATATAAAGGGTGGCTTATGATGGATTACTACAACCTTAATGCTGTGGTCCTATCCATCAAGGTGCCATACTTAATACTGAATATTAACATTGCTGATTCTATTCAATCAACAACTGGTAAATATTTTGCTCTTACAGATTTGGCTAGCCTGTTCCGTTCAGTGCCATAGACTTTCAAAGCTGCAGTCTGTCTCCGCCTCTGAAGGGACACAATACACCTTTCCAGGCTACCCATGGGGACCTTAACAGTTTGTCATCACACACAATCTTAGCAGACAAGATCTTAATGGCACCCACTTTCTCCAGGACCAGAGGTATGACATTACATTGATAACATCCTCTTCCAAGGAGACTCATTTGATACACTCATTAAGGACGTGTAAATTCACTATCCTGTAATACTTTTGGGGTTCTGGTGGGAACACACTCCTCATTTACAAATTTTACTTAAAAGTTAAAGTCAACAGGCACTCCTGTTAGTGCTGTCAAAAAACTTTCTTCACTGTAGAGGCTTTGGCCACCTTTTGTGATGCTTCCTAGTCTCTGGACTACTTCTGTTGGCCATTAGTTGCCCCAGGGCTTCTGATGCAAGATATTGCCCCTCTTGGTGTCATGCTACACACCATTAAAACAACAAATGACCAGACACCTACTGGGCTCTCCTGGAAAGAGAGGCTCTTGCTGACCCCAAGCCTGTGACCATCCATACCCAGCTGCCCATTATGCTCTGGGTCATGTAAACAGCACCCCACAAGCTTGGCACGACTACCGAGGACTCCCTAAGACAGGATGGAGCCAATCCTGGGCCCTCTGGTATATTCCACCTGCAGGAGGGGGCGGCTTCCCCTGTCCTCAGTCCCTTGCCAGATGTCAGGGTGCTAGAGGAGGTCACCTCTCCCCCAGGTCTTGACTACCTGGGGAGCCCCTTGGGATTAACTGGGTGAACAGTAACAGGAGTTCGTAGACTATTCGAATGGCACTGTTAGCCACTGTACGTGACGGAGCTCAGTGGAATGTGTCTGCTTTCCATTCCTTAGCCAGGGTGTCCTAATAAAGGATAGGATTCAAGAAACAACACACTTGATCAAATTTTAGGCAGTCCTCCTAGCTCTGGATGCCCTGGTCAACAAATGGTCTCATCTTCACATTTATTATAAACTATTAGGCTATTAATCTAAAAATTGTCCCCATCAAGATAAAAAAACTCTGGGAATTTCTTGCCTCACAGAAACAAAGTATGAATCAAAATCACACGACTCCACAGACACAAGGCTACAATGCAGGACCTTGCTTGGACAATCTATTCCCTTCAGAGTTGTACATATTACACACTAATAGTAGTCACGTCATACATTTCATGTCTTAAAACAAACAATGCTGGGCTCTTGGAAGAGGCCCTCATTAGAACTTTCTGTTCCTGCTGGGTCTGAAACAGCTGGTTTAGCTAAAAGCCATAATGATGTCGTCAAACAACTTGTTTTCAAATTCCAATACAACAAATAAACTCCTAAAGTTCTCTAGTTTGCCCCAGGGCTTAACCTAAATTTTTGATCTTGCCCCCACCCCACAAGGGTGAGGCCAGATTGGGGGCATATACGCTCCTGGGACTCATTACCACAGATTGTCCCACAGGCCAGACAGGCCTATCATATGACAGGGGACTCATTTCAACCTAAACTTCCACCCAAAACAAACCCTGTCGGGTGTAGCTGCACACTGTTCTGTTGATTCTTGGTCTTATTCCTACTGGTTTGGGTGCTTTCACTGGTGTACAACTGGGCACCCAAACCCTGCGGTAGACCACTGTTTCAACCAATTATGACAAATACCGAGGCCCACATCAAGTTGAGTCGGTGCTCCTTGAAAAGGATACTCTAAGGGAGGAAAAATGGCGGTCTGAGAGCCCTCCCACTGCACCGCTCCCAGGGAAGGAGGTGAAAAACGCCATTGCCTGCGAGCACGGACCATTCACTCCAAAAACAGCATTGCGAATTACAGAGAAACAACGGGGAACACCAGCCCAAGAAAATAGGTACAAAATTTTCACAAAGATCGGATAGTGCACGGGGCACAATAGAGCCCAGAGCGCGGGAGGGACGCACTCGCCAGGTCCGCGCAGCGCGACCTGCCCTCCAAGCGGTGACGCGCCTCCCCATACACGCAGTCAGGGACAAGCCCAGAGTTGGGGCAAAGCTGTTGCTGGAGACAGCAGGCTCTGTGGAGAGGAAGCAATTGCGAGAGCCAAACAGAACTCGCAGCTGCAATATACAGAGACTGCTCAGGGCCGGGTAGGGACTGGGCAGAGATACAGCTTCCCGGGACAGTGCGCGGGAACCCGCAGGCTGGCACTGCGCCACTGGAAGTCATTGGGACCCAGGCCCAGGAGTTTAACGGAGAGTGGGACATGCCCATAGGGGCTGCTGGCAATTGTCTCCGCGGGACACAGGCCGGTTGAGAAAAGCTGCGCTCCCGGCGCGATCGGAGCCCGGCTGTGCGCCAGGCTGGCGGCGGCCGCCATCTTTACAGCCGCCCGCGCGGAGCCGTGAGCCGCGTCTCTAGCTCCCCCCGCCCCGGCCCGGGGCTCTTCCGCTGGGGCGAGACAGGCTTTGCCTGTGGTGGCCAGGGACAGTGGCATCCGTGGGTTCCAGGTGGGACGAGATCCCGGAACTGTAGAGGTGGGACCTTTGAGTATTGGAAACAGTTTGCAGCTCGTCCATCTGGTTCTGCTACCCCGGCTCTGGCCTCCGACAAGTCTGCTACATGCTGGTCCTAGTGCCCGCTCTTCAGGTCCCAGCCCTCCTGTACCCCAGAGATCGGTCGTTTTGAAGGTTGCTGGCTATAGTGACTCATTTGGTGTAACTGCCGGTTCTCATGACAACCAAATACCTCAAGAGCCACAGGCTGAACCGGAACAGCTCCCCATAACCCTGCCCATTTCATTAGGGAATTTCGTGCCATCTAAGAGCACTTCCAGTGGCCACTATTCCCCCCTCCCCGTGGGAACATACTCCTGGCAGAGACTGCTGGGGATAGAGACGGCCACCCGCCTCACCTTAGGGTCTAGTGGTGGAAAAGGGGTGCACAATTGGAGATCCCCCTATCAGCCAGTATCACGCGGAGACGCACATCAGAAGGACAGACACACACGGCTAGATAAGCAACCTCCGAGCTGTATAGAATTTTCCAATCCAGCTCTCACGCTGCAGCCAAAAGAAATTGTGTTTCTACCTGCACCTCAGGAGGAGCAGGGTCAAAGTAACCCCTAGGAGCTACAAGGCCCCTCCCAAAGCACGGGGATTTCATATACCCCAACTGGGGGATCACAGTCTGCCACGGACATAACAGAATACCTAGCTATTAGGGAGCTGTGGATTCATACCGTCAAGTACAATTAACCAGCTTAGAGCTCAAGCTGGGAGGACAATCTCACTACACTCCACCGGGAAGAGGAGAAGACAACAGGTCAGAGATAACCCAAGATCCACCAAACTTGCTAAAATACACCTAAGGCAATACAGGCCACTACCTCTCTCCCTGGCTCTGCCAAGGAACGAACCTCGAGGGCTTGGAGACAGGGCCATAAACTAGCCCTAACACCCCCAGCTCTCAACCAAGAGGCCAGATGAGAAAAAACCAGCAAAAGAACTCAGGGAACATGAAAAATCAGAGTGAAGTCACCCCCAAAAGAAATCATCAGTTCCTCAGCAATGAATACCAACTCAAATGAAATGGGTAGAATGACAGAAGAGGAATTTCATATATGGATTATAAGAAAGCTCAATGAAATTCAAGAGAAAATTGAATCCCAGCACAAAGAAACCACAAGAAAAATGCAAGAAATGAATGAAAAATTCTCCAAAGAAATAGAAGTATTACGGAAAAATCAAATAGAAATTCTAGAAATGAAAGAAGCATTCAAGGATCTACAAAACACAGTGGAAAGCCTTAAGAATAGGCTGGACCATGCAGAGGAAAGAATTTCAGAGCTAGAAGACAACTCCTATGCACTAAATAAAATCAGTCGAAGAGAAAGAACACAAAAACAAGAGGCATGAACAAAGCATACAAGAAATGTGGGATTATCTAAAGAGACCAAACATAAGGATCATAGGCATCCCTGAGGGAGAGGAAGAAAATTCGCATGGGCTAGAAAATCTATTTGAAGGAGTAATAGAGGAAAATTTCCATGGCCTAGCCAGAAATCTCGATATCCAAGTACAAGAAGCACACAGGACTCCTGGGAGACTCAACGTGAAAAAGCATTCACCACGCCACATAATTATTAGACTGACCAAAGTAAACACAAAAGAGGCACTCCTCAGAGCTGTAAGACGAAAAGAACAGGTAACCTACAAAGGGAAACCGATCAGATTAACTGCAGATTTCTCGGCTGAAACCTTGCAAGCCAGAAGGGAATAGAGAGCCATCATCAGTCTCCTAAAACAAAACAAAGGCCAACCCAGAATTCTGTATCCTGCCAAACTAAGCTTCTTATATGAGGGAGAAATAAAGACTTTTCCAGACAAGCAATCACTGATAGAATTTGCGAAGTCCAGACCGGCCTTGCAAGAAGTGCTTAGACCTGCATTATACACTAACCAGCACAACAGACACCCACCAATGTAAAACTATGCAAAAGCTAAAACTCCAGAACCCAGATTCCACAATGACACAAGAGGTAAAACAAAAGACACCACCCAATAGCATAATCAGAAATTTACCCCAAATATCAATTCTCTCAGTAAATGTGAATGGCTTGAATTGCCCATTGAAGAGACATAGGCTGGCTGAATGGATTAAAAAATACAAGCCAAGTATCTGTTATCTCCAGGAAACACACCTTACACACAAAGATGCATTCAGACTCAAGGTGAAAGGATGGAGTACAATTTTCCAGGCTAATGGAAACCAAAAGAAATCCGGAGTAGCCATCCTTATTTCAGATGATATAAACTTTAAAGCAACAAAAGTAAAGAAGGACAAAAATGGACACTATATAGTGGTAAAGGGAAAAATCTTACAAGAGGATTTAACAATCCTAAACATTTATGCACCCAACACAGGAGCACCCAGGTACATAAAGCAAATACTGCTAGATCTAGACAATATAATAAGCAGCAATGCCATAATAGCAGGGGACTTCAACACCCCACTGACAGAACTGGACAGATCCTCCAAACAAAAAACAAATAGAGAAATAAAAGACCTAAACAGGACTATAGAACATTTGGGCCTAACAGATATCTACAGAACACTCCACCCAAATAACACTGAATATACATTCTTCTCATCAGCTCATGGAACTTTCTCGAAAATTGACCACATCCTAAGCCACAAAACAGATCTAAACAAATTCAGAAAAATAGAAATCATACCATGTATCTTTTCAGACCACAGCAGAATAAAATTAGAAATCAATTCCAACAGAAAATCACATCTTCATCCAAAAACATGGAAATTAAACAATTTGTTGCTGAGTGACTATTGGGTCAAGGAGGAGATTCAAATGGAAATCAAAAGAGTCTTCGAACTAAACAATAATGGGGACACAAGTTATCAAAATCTGTGGGATACAGCAAAAACAGTCCTGAGAGGAAAACTTATTGCCTTAAATGCCCACATCCAAGAGACAGAAAGGTCACAAATCAGTAAACTAATGAATCATCTTAAGGAAATGGAAAAGGAAGAGCAAAGCAATCCTAAAGCCAGCAGAAGAGAAGAAATAACCAAGATCAGAGCAGAATTAAATGAAATCGAGAACAAAAGAACAATATAGAAGATTAATAAAACGAAAAGTTGGTTCTTTGAAAAGGTAAACAAAATAGACAGGCCACTTGCCAGGTTGACCAGAAGCAGAAAGGAAAGGACTCTAATAAGCTCAATTAGAAATGAAAAAGGAGAGGTCACAACTGATATCATAGAAATACAAAACATCATCTTCGAATACTACAAAAATCTCTATGCCCAAAACCACAAAAGCGTGGAGGAAATGGACAAATTCTTAGAAACATACTACCTCCCTAGGCTCAACCAGGAAGAAACAGAATTTCTAAACAGACCAATATCAAGCACCGAAATTGAAGTAGTAATAAAAAATCTTCCAACAAAAAAAATTCCTGGACCAGATGGGTTCACCCCTGAATTCTACCAAGCCTACAAAGAAGAACTTGTGCCTATACTGCAGAAATTATTTGAAAATATCCAGAAGGATGGAATCCTCCCAAACTCATTCTACGAAGCCATTATCACCTTGATACCAAAGCCAGGAAAGGACACAACAAGAAAAGAAAACTACAGACCAATATCCCTAATGAATATAGATGCAAAAATTCTCAATAAAATCCTTGCAAACCGAATTCAAATGTACATCAAAAAAATAATTCATCACGATCAGGTGGGCCTCATTACTGAGATGCAGGGATGGTTCAACATACGCAAATCTATATATGTAATTCACCACATAAATAAAAGCAAGAACAAAGATTATATGATCCTTTCAATAGATGCAGAAAAGGTTTTTGACAAAATCCAGCATCCTTTTCTGACAAGAACTCTTAACAATATAGGCATAGATGGCTCATACCTCAAAACTATTAAAGCCATATACGATAAACCCACAGCCAATATGATACTGAATGGGAAAAAACTGAAAGCATTCCCCCTTAAAACTGGAACCAGACAAGGTTGCCCACTATCTCCACTTCTATTCAACATAGTGCTGGAAATCCTGGCCAGAGCACTCAGACAAGACAGAGGAATCAGGGGCATCCAAATGGGGGCAAAGAGGTCAAACTTTCACTATTCGTAGACAATATGACATTATATATAGAAAACCCCAAAGATTCAACCGAGAGATTACTGGAATTGATAAATGAATTCAGCAAAGTCTCAGGATGCACACAAATCCATAGCCTTCATATATGCTAATAACAATCAAGCCAAGAAACAAATTAAAGATGCAATACCTTTCATAATAGCACCAAAGAAAATTAAATATTTAGGAACATATCTAACTAAGGAGGTCAAAGACCTATATAGAGAGAATTATGAAACACTGAGAAAAGAAATTGCAGAGGATGTAAACAGATGGAAAACCCTACCATGCTCTTGGATAGGCAGAATCAACATTGTAAAAATGGCTTTGCTACCTAAAGTGATTTACAGAATCAATGCAGTCCCTATCAAAATACCAACATCATTTTTTGCTGATCTAGAAAAAATAATTCTACGCTTCGTGTGGCACCAGAGAAGACCCCATCTAGCCAAAGCAATCTTAAGCAAAGGGAGGCATCTATCTACTGGACTTCAAACTATACTACAAGGCTATAATATCCAAAACTGCATGGTACTGGCACAAGAACAGAGACATAGACCAATGGAACAGGACTAAGAACCCAAATATAAAACCAACCTCATATGGTCACCTGATCTTTGACAAATTCCAGAAAAACGTACACTGGGGAAAAGATTCCCTATTCAATAAATGGTGCTGGGAAAACTGGATAGCCATATGTAGAAGACTGAAACTAGACCCACACCTCTCACCTCTCACAAAAATCAACTCACGATGGTTAACAGACTTAAACCTAAGACGTGAAATCATAAGAATTCTAGAAGAAAATGTTGGAAAAACTCTTACGGACATTGGCCTAGGCAAAGAATTTATGAAGAAGACCCCCAAAGCAATCACAGCAGTGACAAAAATAAATAAATGGGACCTGATCAAATTAAAAAGCTTCTGCACAGCCAAGGAAACTATCACTAGAGTGAACAGACAACCTACAGAATGGGAGAAAATATTTGCATGCTACACCTCTGATAAAGGGCTGATAACCAGAATCTATACAGAACTTAGGAAAATCAACAAGAAAAAAATCAAACAACCCTGTTAAAAAATGGGCAAAGGACACGAACATAAACTTTTCAAAAGAAGACAGAATAATGGCCAGCAAACATATAAAAAATTGCTCAACTTCTCTAATCCACAGGGAAATGCAAATCAAAACCACAATGAGATATCACTTAACTCCAGTGAGATTGGCTCATATCAAAAAATCCCCAAACAACAAATGTTGGCAGGGATGTGGACAGATAGGAACACTCATACACTGCTGGTGGGACTGCAAATTAGTACAACCTCTATGGAAAGTAATATGGAGATACCTCAAAGAACTACAAGTAGAATTACCATTTAATCCAGCAATCCCACTACTGGGTATTTACCCAAACGAAAAAAAGACATTCTATAATAAAGACATCTGCATGCGAATGTTTATAGCAGCCCAATTCACAATTGCAAAGATGTGGAAACAACCCAGGTGCCCATCAATACATGAGTGGATTAATAAAATGTGATATATGTATACCATGGAGTATTACTCAGCAATAAAAAACAATGGTGAATTAACACATCTGGTATTACTCTGGTTGGAGCTAGAGCCCATTCTTCAAAGCGAAGCGTCACAAGAATGGAAAAACAAGCACCACTGGTACTCACCATCAAATTGGTACTAACTGATCAACACTTACATCACACATGGCAATAATATTCATCAGGGGGTGCGCAGGCAGGAGGGGGTAGAGGGGCTGGGAAAACTCTTACTGAATGGATGTGGGGAGCACAGTTTGGGGTTTGTACACAATTGCAGCTCTGACACAGGCAGTGCATGGGCAATATACATAGCCAAAGTGTTGTACCCCCATAATAATCTGAAATAAAAAAAAAAAAAGAAAAGGATACTCTAGCCTCACATCCCAGATGACATCGCCGTGGCCCAAAATCTCACTGCTGGAAAAGACATCACCTCAGACACCATCGCCACAACCTAAGACCTCAACATTGGAGATGACTTCACTCCTTACACTAAACCTCCACCCGTGGATGGATAAACCCATGGATTGTCTCTCCTAAGACAAATGGACACAGACCATTTTTTGCTTTTCTTCCTGAACTGTCTGCTTAGCCCAGATCCTGGTATACTTCCTGCTCTCTAGCCAAATGCACAACCCTACACTTTCATACATTAAGGGAACTCTGATACTAAAATTAAATGGAGATTATTACTTTCCCCAGGAGGCACCTGACCCCCTGGGAGAGGACCACCCACTCCCTCGTTCTCTTCCTATCACTGCCCTCCAGCTTTCCACCAGTCTCCCCCTTGCATCTCCGACATGGTCACCACAGCCACGCTTTCCCCTACTTCAGTAGATTCCACCAGCTGCACAACTGCTTTACATTTAAAGTATATGCTGAGACACCAAGGGGTGAATTGTAGTGAATTCTTTTAATTCTAGGTTTCTTTGGCATCCATTTGAAATGTGGGTTGGATTTTCTCATGCAAGAAGCAGGGCTCAGTCACCCTTGACACAGTTTCCAGTTCTACTCTTCCCCTACGCCCCCAGTTCCTCAGCAAGGCCAATCCAGATGTCTGCCTTATAATACAACTCCTGCTCCCTGGTGACCACTTCCCTATGGGACAGTGAGATGCAGCCTGCTTGACTGGCCCTGCTGACTCTCACACGCCACATGGACTGTGCAGATATGACACAGTGACCTCCTCTCTGTCACTGCATGACCTCCTGGGACTTGTGCCTGCTTTAAGCCCACTGATTAAAACAACCCTTGGGGAGACCTGTTTGAATAATGCCCTGGACCCCAATAAAGGTATGGGCCCACTGGTCCCTCCCTCTCTCCCTTCCTGTGCCCCCTGACCTCCTGTGTGTGGCCTCTACGCGTGGTGTGTACCCCAGGGCTTGCAAGTGATAAAATCTTTATTTCCATCCTGTCTCTCTCCTAATCATTGGAGGGGAGCTGTTCATCTTAAAGATCCTAAATTAAAACAAAATTATATGTGAAACTGGAAAAAAAGGGTCTTTCACAAGCAGTTGTGGAAAATAAGAGGAAAGAAGCAGGTTCTATCAAGTGCTAGTCTGGAGGAGAGCAAAGTGGTTCTAAGAAGGCTTTTAAAAAGTGCTAGGAATGCCTATTGTATGGAACACTTTTTGAAAAAGACTTAAAATGCTCACACACACCATAATTGAAAATGAGTTGGTTTGTATAAGTAATATTCGCCAGACTTATACCCAATGAATGGGAACTGATTTTGGAAGCTTTGAATATTGCCAATGAAAATGAATAGTGGGACAAAATAGTATGATTCATTCTACTATAGGGGTTTAGTAAAAGGATTTGACAAACTGAGTAGGAATTGCTAAAATAAAGTGATAATTTCATAAACTAGCTTAATAATAGAATGTTCTTATCAAAGGTCACTGGTGACCACCATGTTGCTAAATTAATGATCAGTTTTAAAACCTCATCTTGCCCACCCTCCTTGGCAGCATTTGACACAGGTGACCTCCATTCATTTTTTTAAAAAAATATTTTATTTTCTTAGAGGCAGCTCTTGTTCTGTCGCCCAGGATGGAGTGCAATCATAGCTCACTGCAGCCTCCAACTCCTGGGCTCAAGTGATCCTCCGGTCTCAGCCTCCGAGTAGCTGGGACTGCAGGCTTGCGGCACTATGCCTGGCTCATTTTTAAATTTTTTTGTTATTTGCCTGTACTCATCTTTGATAGACTTTATTCACTTGGCTTGAATGACGCCCCACTTCCTTGAGTGCCCGTTTCCCTGGTGGTTTCACAGTCCCCTGAGCTGGTTCCTCCCTACCTTGGTCCTCTTCTCTATCTGCGTTCACTCCCTTGGTGAGCTCATCTAGCCTCACTTTAAATTATACACACGGACAATTTGAAAATGTGTATTCCCAGGCTAGACTGCTCTCCTGAACTGCAGGTTCACAAAACCAGTAAGTGAGAAGATGCCTACCTGACATCTCTACCTGGGTATGTGCAGAGGCACCTCAAACTCCACACTTGATCTCAGTCAAAAGGCTGAGAAGCAATGACATCCCAAACTCAGCATGAGTAAAACAGGATTCCTGATCTTCACACCCCAAATCTGTTCCACCTACTGCCTTCCCCATGTTTACAGTTGCTCAGGCCAAAAACTTAAGTCGCTTTTGATTTTTCTCTTTCATTCACACTCCACAGTCAATTGTTCCTGTTGGCTTTGCAATCAAAATACATCTAGATTCTCCCTACTTCCACTACTACTTTTGAAATATAAATCAGATAGAGCATGCCCTCCCTCCACTCAAAAGCCTCCAGCAGATCCCATTTCACTTAGAGTGAAATCCAAGGTCCTTTTAATGGAACACCCTACTGATCCAGCCCCGTGACCCCTCTGTGCTCATCTCCCACCAGGCTCTCCCTCTCATCTGCTCCAGCCACAGGGGTCTCTGCTGTTCTCAGCACACACCAGGCATGACCCTGCCTAGCTGCTGTGCTGTAGCCATCCCCTCAGTGTGGAGGGATTTCTCCCTAGACACTGGCTAACTTCCTTACCTCCTTTAATCCTTTGCGACAAGCTATTTTCCAAGAGTGACAGGGTCATTCTTAGCAAAACTTCATTAAAAAAAAAAATCCCAACATGTAATATGTGAAAATTAAAAGGATTTTATTGACTTTTATATGTTCTTGGAGAAAACCATTCACATGTAAAAGTCTGACATTTGATATGAGATTTATTCACACTTTATTTTATACATAAATTCTTTAATTTGTGGGGCAGACATAATTTTTCATTTCAACAGGACTTTCACATGATTACAGTCACAAAATTGGCACACTATATTAAAAAACTAAATCAAACAGAGCTAGACAAAGTATGTAGCTTTATGCCAATTTAAATTTCAACATGCACCACCCTTCATACATGATCTTGGAAGTATCTGCTGTGAGCTTACTAAAATATTAACCAGAGAATGTCTGAGGTCACAAATGATTGTTTACAAAATAAAACCTCTTTTCCTAGTGCTTACTTGTTTTGTTATAGAAAAATATTAGAAATAAAAATTAGTGCTATTCAAGGTGTTTGTTTCAAAATCAAATATGATACATAGGTTCAAGCCATTTTTTCTCTCTCACATAGAGACATAACAATATACTATGTGAAAACTGAATTACCGATTAAATGTAGCTTGTCCACCACTACCATCTTGGTAGTGACACACTGTTTACTAGGCTGACTGATTAAAAATGTGAATGAATTAAAACATTTTCAGGTACTGGGTACACTCATAATTTGTTCTTAGTTTGAGACTCAGAAAACTGCTAGAGAAACATAACAAAATTTGTACTTCTTCCTGATACAAGAAATTTGTTTAAAAACCTGTAATTATAAAACAGATTTGCTTTTTATAAAGAAATAGCTAATTTTTTTCATGGTTGGAATCTTATTTAGACGTGATTCAAATTTTAATCTGGACCCTCTTCTGGAGGATGGGGAGAAGTGGCTAAGTATTACAAGGTACATTCAACAAACATAGAGATGTTTCAAAGAGGACTACAGAGCATTGTTACAATCAGTCAAACTGTAATAGTTCCTTCCTCGTGATTATGTAAATTTTAAAGAAAAGAGGTCTCTCACAAGCTATATACAGCAGTTTGCACCTCAGTCTTTCTTTTTCACTTGATATACAATTGAAATTAATTTATGACAAATACTTGTCACATAAATGTATGTAGGCACATAGAAATTCTATAGCTTTACTGGAGGGGTGAGGTCTTCAGTGGGATCATGATCCTGGATTCCATTTCCTGAATAAGTGGGACTGAAAACAGGATCAGGATTACTGTGCTTGTTCTTTTCTAAACACATTACAGAAAACACACATTAACAAATAGATTGCTGAGAATGTTCAGAAGATGTGCTGCTCGAAAACAGAATAGAATACTGGAAAATACAGGACTGATCTCATGGGCAGAAATATACAAGCTACTACTAGATCAGCTAGCATCCTATAAGATGTTATTGAAATTAAAACAGATCCTACCTGGAGATTTGTTTCATTTGTGGGAAGTTAGGAAAGTCCATATTGTGAGAAAAATGGTGATTTTTCAAAAGTTTCTTTGAACTAAAATAAATTCATATAAAACTAAGTAATATTACATTTGAATGTGTCCTGTACAAAGAACAGATATACTGTACTTATAAAACTATCACTGCTGAGTAAAACATGCCTCTGGGAACTGATGAAAAGTGGTAAGAGTAAGCAGCAAAATCCCACACAATTATCTGATTTCTTGAACTAAAAGACAAGATAATACCTACTTTCTAGAACAAATTACTCTCACTTTCTTGGTAGTATATGTGCTTTAAATATGCGTGACATGCAACATCGCTGGTATTTATTACGTCTATCAAAATCACTGGGTTGTATTCAGCCCGATTGTTTTCTTATAAAAATCAAGCAAAAAGGGTCTCATAATATATATTTATGTATGTATACATGCATGGATATCTATACATGCATACATACTGTACATATGGAAAGTCTCATTTATCAAATTAAATTTCAAAATTACTCTTTAATTGATGTATTAAGTTATATTTTTGGGAACTGACAATTTTGATGAGAATGGGAAAGCTTAGAAAAATTTTATTTGTATAATAAATTTTCAGAGAATATATTAATCTACAAAAAAATAAAATTTATAAATCCAAGAGTCTGAAAACTGTACAACATACATACTTGGAAGATGAATATTCTTTATTGAAAAAGAGTCATGTAAGTATTAAAAAAAATTTGACTATCTCCCCTCCCTCCCAACCTTATAGTTCACCATCCTGGCAACAAACTATTTTTTAAAAAAATGCATGTTAGCATCAGGGTGAAAGAACATAATTGAAACAATAAGATAAAAAGAAGCAAATATTTTATGCCTGTTAAAACATTACCTGTATAATATACCAATTCTTCCCAGCCATGTTTATGCCACGCTGCATTCCGTATATCTTCCCTGGTCTGAAGATCCTTGTAAGCTTAAAAATAACCACACAGAGGAAGACTTAAAACATAACACCCTACATTCCACTAGTACATCCATTAAGGTGTTGATTCAGCTGGTCATCTAGTTTTCTCACAGACTATTTTGGGTATTTAGTACTGAGCCAGGAAAAATGTGAGCTGGTTATTTTGAGCAAAATTGTTAGGCCTCATGCAAGAAGCAAAACAATTTGCTCTTAATCTTTACAATCTAGTGAATCCAAGATATATCTTGACAAACCAAGTGAACTTCTCCAATAACATGTTAAATTCATAACCAGAAACTGTCAGACCACAGATAAGCAACATCAAATTCAATTTTGCTCAACATTTATAAAGCACTGCACTAATCCAGGTGAGAGACTGTGTTGAATGCAGTGGAGAACAAAGGGACACTCAAAGGCAAGGTCAACCCCTGTGAGCACTGTGCTAAATGTGAGGGCAGCATCCACAGGAGAATGGGGGGAACTGCCTGGAAGGTGTGATTTGACCAGGTGGATCTTGAGCATTGAAAAGGACATCACTGACACACAGGAATGGAATGATAGGTGCTGCAGGCGGAGGGGACAGCATGGTCAAAAGCATCACTTAGTCTTTGGTGTTGCTATCTCATACAGATACCTTGGTTTCTGATTCCCAACCTGGGCACGATCCTTCCAACCACTTACCAGGGAAATGCCTGCTAGGCATCTCGACACGTGGTGTCGGTCAAGACTTAAACGTTGTC
The DNA here is from genome assembly GCA_023783475.1 of Daubentonia madagascariensis. Taxonomy (NCBI): domain Eukaryota; kingdom Metazoa; phylum Chordata; class Mammalia; order Primates; family Daubentoniidae; genus Daubentonia; species Daubentonia madagascariensis. Next base: position 8,886,431 of record JAKFHU010002004.1, on the reverse strand, counting down.
CAGGGCTCCTTCTCTAAGTTCCAGTTCCTGTTTTGGGACACATGCCTTTTCCTCACAGGACTTCCTTCTTCCTATGAGAAAATCTACCCTTGTAGGCCTATCAATTTAACCATCTAAAAACAAAATTTCCCTCTACTATACACAGGTTTGGGAGGCTTTTTAAATATTTGTAACGAAAAAAATTTTTTTTATTGTGGTAAGATATACATAGCATAAATTTTATCAGTTTTAAGTGTACAGTTCAGTGGCATTAAGTACATTCACGCTGTTGTACAACCTTCACTACTACCCATCTCCAAAACTTTTGCATCAGCCCACATTAAAACTCCGTATCCATTAAACAATGACTCCCCATTCTTCCCCAGCCCCAGCCCCTGGTAACCTCTATTCTGCACTCTGTGAATTTGCCTATTCTAGGGACCTCATATAAGTGGAACCATACAATATTTGTCCTTTTGCATTCTGGCTTCTATTAGCATAATGTCCTCAAGGTCATCCGCGTTGCAGCAGGTATTGGAATTTCACTCCTTTTTATGGCTGAATAATGTTCTAATGTGTGTATACTCCACATTTTGTCTATTCATCTGCTGATGGACATGCAGGTTGGGCAGGCACTGGAGCAGGTCCATATGCTGAGGGAAGGGGTGGTGGTGGAGCAAAGCCTTGAGGAGGGTGGGAGGGATGACATCAGAAGTGCAGGGGTAAAGAAAAGGATGCTGTGCTGTGAAACGACAAGCTTGAGCTTTGAAGCCAAATGTGCCAAGGACTGAGCCTGGCTCAGCTACTGAATAGCTACGGGTTCTGGGTGATTTATTTACCAGCTATAAGGCCCAGGTATCTCATCTGTGGTGGGTGGTAGTAAGGATTAAAGGGGATGGTGCATAAAATAGTAAAATAACATACTAGAGGGGCCTAATAAATGTTGGTTCTCTTTCTCTAAAAAAATACAGAAACGTGAGGGTAAGTTTTAGGGGCAGGCAATTGAGAATTCACATCTGCATATTTCAATGCTTCTTCCTATAAAGTAGGAAGTGGGTAATGGGCATCTGGGACACTGAGTGGGGACAACAGTGGATGCTTTGGTGTGAAAGGAAGGTGAAGAAGGGCACTGCCTAAGAAAAGACAAATGTGCCATTTGGCCACTTTTGTACGCCCAAAGCGCCACATTGCTCCTGGCTTCAGCACAGAAGAGTATCTTGGTGGACTCTTCATCTTGCTGTTGCTCTGTGAAGCCTTTAGTCCTCCCCACAGGTCAGAGTTAAGGGGTCTTCCCTGTGTTCCCCACAGGCTGTGAGAGCTCTGCCACTCACATCCCGGTATGTGCCTCTTGGCAATTCCAGGCTCCTTCATCTGGGAGTCCCTATCTAGGCACACTACAGGTGCCTGGCTTGAACTCCACCTGGGAGCCAGAGCACGTGGTGACAGATGAACCTTCCTCCAGACCCTGACCCATCTAGTACCTATGCTTATTCATGCACAGGATGTCTGGGAGGGTGTGCAGGAGCCCAGGCTCTGAGGTCCCTCTAGGCTGAGACAAAGGGGAGGGAGGGAGGAAGGGTCTGACTTTTCACTTTCTATCATCTGGACAGAACGTACACTATTTTTGAAACAATAATAAAAACTACTTCACCTCTATCTCAAATCCCTAAAGGTTAAATTACATGTAGTATAATCTCAAAAGGCAGGGAAATGCAGAACACATTTTTAAAAGATTTGTTTTTACACCTACTACATTGAAAACTCTGATACTTATGGGGTCAAATCTCAGCTAGCCAGAAAACTAAGCTCTCCAGGACAACACTGCCCTTTGGTGTTCTACGGCGCTGAAGGGTTACCGATGGCATCTACCACTCAGTGCAGGGTTCCAATCTCTTAAACACTAGGGAAGCCCAGGGTGGAGCTAAGACAAACACAGCAGCCCTGGTCGAGGCAGTGACTGCAGAGAGTGAGGATGGGGGTCTCCTCCCCAGACTCTGCAGGTGGTGGGGAGGGTTCCAGGAGCACAATGTAAAAACTACTTTTTCGCCTTAACTTACCCATTCAGACTTAGGTTCGTGGCAGCTATTCTACCACTTAGCTAGTCTGCATATTTGTAGTTTTCTGAGTATTCTTTATAATTTCCTTTGTCGCCACCACTGTTCCAGTCCTTCCTTCCCACCTACACCTGGCAGTTCCACCTAGATCCTAAAGTCTAGTTCACATTCTACCTTTTATTGACTTTCCCCAAGTACATGTATGTCACTTTGCATTCCGTTAAGTCTCCACAGTACCCTGAACAAATTCCCTACATTATTGATCATATATTGCCTCGTGTCATGGTTATTCCTACGTCTGCTTTATTTCTCATTAGTTCTGTCATTTTTATCTTTGTAAACCCTGCTATGCTAACACCATCAGACAGGGTCGCAACACATGGTGGAACCACACAGGTCAAACCAACACCTCTGTTAATTGATATAGCCCGGAAATGACTTATGCTTTTCCTTTAACTTTAAAAACCTCTTACAAATGTGCCCAGAATGTACTGGCAGTATTATTTCAAGATATTACTGAGATCCAGTTCATGTTCCAGCAGGGAGAGAGGCACAAATAGCCACAACCAGCACTACACAGGGCTCTGAGGGCTCAGGAGGAGAGTGACATTCACTTGTTGGGAGGGGGTAACATCTCAGTCAGGCCTTGAAAGATACCTAAGATGGTGCCAAACAAAAGTGGGTGTGGATGGGAAAGGCGAGAGGTTCGAGGTCATTCCAGGATGGTAGAACCACATCCACAAAGGCAGGCAGTGAGAGTGGGTGTGCACGGGAAGCTGTCTCTCTAGGTAAAGTCTCTGAGGGAGCAACGGAAGTCAACGTGGAGAGAGAGGTGGGCACCACTCCATGGAAGGCCCTCTATGGCTTCATTACCTTCCCTCTCCCATGGTTGATTGACTCTCTTATTCCTTTCACCATCGTTGCCACTTGCATTTTCAGTTTACTAATTTGCCATGGATCTATGGACTTTCACTGTTGAATTCCTTAGTTCCAGACAGCCCATCACTTACCATCCCTCTGTGATGTCTGGATTTGCAACAGTGTTTCAGGTAACTGTCTTGACATTCGCTCTACTGCCTAATACAACTTAGTAATGACCTCTTAAATTCCAGTAACTCAAAAACGAAGGAAAAAAATATATACCCCAAAGATGATGCACCATATATAGCTGCCCAATCTGAGAAAAGAATCCTCCAACTGCTTCATTACCGTCCTGTCTGAAGCGAATTGCACGAGCCCTGTAAAGAGAAAAACAATGTTCAGATACTGAAGTAGGTATGTTAAAAAGAACGAATAGACTAAATTTCCTCCATACTCAGGGCAAGTTGTTGAGGAAAAAGGATTAATTTTTTCAAACACTTATGCTGTTATCATACTATCAAATGCAATCAAAAGTTATTTTAATGTATGCAAAATGTAAATGTACCTTTCTGCAGCTATATTAATCATTTTTGTGAGAAGTGGACAATATTTAATGATGGATATCAAAAATAAAAATAGCAACATGAGAACATGTAGTTGCATTGCTGATTCTTGACATAAAGACAAGAAAACTGGCAGAAGATAGGACCTATCAACTTAAAAAAAAGTTGCTTCTCCAGAACACTCTTTGAGAGGAAGCGAGAAAAACCTGGCCATTAGAACGCCCAAGATGCCACAAGGAGACAGGGACTGCCCCTGGAGAATGGGATTAAAAACAGAGACGAAGCTGGGCGCAGTGGCACTGGTCTATAGTTCCAGCTACTTGGGAGGCTGGGGTGGGAGGATCGCTTGAGCCGAGTTTGCAACCAGCCTGGGCAACACAGTGAGACCCCATCTCAAAAAAGAAACAAAACAAAACAAAACAAAAAAACAGAGATGAAGGGAGCACACCTTCAAAGCAGCCAAAGACAGTGAACTCTTGAGAAACACACCTATTCTCTGAACTGTAAGAGGGATTCTGCAACCTTTTTTTTTTTTTTCTTAAATTTCAAGGTATTAAGGGGTACAAGTGCTTTTGTTACATGGATGAATTGTATAATACTGAAGTCAGGGCTTTTAGTGTGCCTGTCACCAGAACAGTGTACATTATACCTGATAGGTAAGTTTTTATCCCTCCCCCCTCCTTTCTTCCCCCTTAGTTTCCAGGATTCTGCAACCTTTTGAACAGCGTATGAAAGAACCATGAAAGTAAAGCTTCTTGGTAGTATACCATCACTACCATCACTATGATGGATGAAGATGTCTTGGTTTTTTTTCTTTCTTTCTTATTAGAGAAAACCATTTGGAAAATGAGTACCAAAAGGCATTCATTATATACTATGTATAAAGGAAAGTGCAAATATACACTATATCTATGTATACAACATAAAATTGTGATTAAATTGATTAAAAATTGGTACTTGTCTTAAACTTTCCTTTTTAAGATTTTGCACTGCAAAAGATACCAGCTCTTTAATTTAAATACCTCCTTTTATATTTGTATCAGGTACTTTATTTTTATATTTAGCAATGCATCTGAATTCCTAAAAATGTTTAAAAATGTATATATTTTTCTAAAAGTAGTTGTCTAGAATCAAAGGTGAAAATGAAGGAAGGGGCTTCAAATAATGTCAGGACACCAACAGGAGAAGCACAGTTGGAGTCTATCAAGAGACTTCACACCATGGGATTACCCAGCAAATTTATATCAACACTGCCTAGGCTCTGGCCTGACGTCTTAGTCACATAAGGTCCCAGAGTTGACAGGACTTGGGAAGACAGATTCATCCTTACTCACTTAAAAGAGCTGGAGGCATATGAACAAGGATACCAATCTACTAATGTCTACAGTAAGAGACATAATTCTCAAGGGACGAAATGCTTGAGGTGCCTTGACCAGTGCATTCTCTTCCTGGAGGCAAACTTCCTATATACTGAATTAGAACATCTCAAAGACGGGTATGGAATCAGAGCAAGATGAAGCCAGTCTTCTTCAGGTCACTTTGTATACCTCTGCTCTCATCCATCATGGGCTCAATACCACAAGGGTGCCCTGACCCAAGCTTGCAGGTTTCTCTGCAGTGAAGGAGGGATCACTTGCTGTTGCCCCCAGGGGTTATCCACAAATAACATTAAATTCTTTAACCTTTACATTTAGAATTAAGTGATCAGTATCTTCACAAAAATTGCAAATTTGATTGATCAATTATGCAAATCACTTTAACATGCATTCTAACTGTAGTCAGAATGAAAAAAACTGTCTTTCATTGATAGTGATAAATATTCCAGATTATTCATTTCATTCTGAATTTTTCTAATTTATTTATGGTAGGCAAAGAAAACATACTTGCCTTAGCCTGGTAATAATCAGAAGCATGTACTGAAGAGGAGATCACCATCTTAAATAGTTACCTATGTGCCAAAATATAAACTGAATGCTGAACTAGCTTTATAGATACTTTTTAAATAACTAAATAACCCCAGTACGTCCTTGTGGATTCCAGGGTGAGCAAGTCTTAATTAATAACGTGCAAAAATCAAAGTAGTGAGTGACGCTATTCTGTGAAGAGCTAAATAATTACATTTATAGCCCCAAAATAAAAGGACAAAAACCATAAAAATCGCTTGACAAAATAAAATGGTGTCTATGATAGTAGTATATAATCAAATATGTATTTCTTAGTTTTCAAATGAAAAGAAATTCTAACTTGCATTATTTAGCCTTTGATGATCCAAGAAGAAAAGACTCATTAGAAATAAAGATCGCAGAACCATTTGCTGGAGCTGGAAGAGATCTTTGAAATTATTTAATACAAAGCAAGAGATTTCATAACCAAAAAAGGAAAAAAGGAGAACCATATATAAGTATATGTATAAATATGTAAGTTGAAAGTAAGTAAAAGGCAAAGGTTCTCATTTAAAGATAAAGAAACCAAGGGTCAGAGCTGTCAAGTAACTCATACCCCAGGCTTTTCCTCAGCACTCCCTTTGTGGGAGAATAAGGTTACAAAATGCCAGCTTAGGAAATGGAAATATCAAGTTTCCAAAGAAAATTAAGAGTTAGCATAAGTACCTCAAAGACATACACACAGAACTCTCCCCTACAAAAAAAGAAAAACAGAAAACAATTAAGGCACAGATATATTTCAAGTTTCAAGGAAAAAATGTGCAAAATCTTTTAGGTTATTTTGTTTTTAAACTTTTTTTTATAGAGATCAGGTCTTCCTATGTTGCCCAGGCTGGTCTTGAACTCCTGGCCTCAAGCTGTCCTCCTGGCTTGGCTTCCCAAAGTGCTGGGATTACGGATGTGAGCCACTTTGCCCAGCCTGTTATGTGTTTCTTACCACAATAAAAATAAGAAAAAAAAATTTTTTTTTAAGCCAGGAGTGGTGGCTCATGTCTGTAATCCCAGCACTTCGGGAGGCCAAGGTGGGAGGATCGCTTGAGGCCAGGAATTTGAGACCAGCCTGGGCAAGATAGCGAGACTCTGTCTCTACAAAAAATAAGAAAAATTAGCTGGGCATGGTGGCACGTGCCTGTAGTCCCAGCTACTTCGGAGGCTGAGGTGGGAGGATCATTTTGAGCTCAGAAGTTTGAGGCTGCAGTGGGCTATGATTGTGCCACTGCCTTCCAGCCTGGGTGACAGAGTGAGACCCTGTCTCTTAAAAAAAAAAGTAACATTAAACTTACCATCTTAACCATTTTTAAGAGTGCAGTTCAGCAGTGTCAAGTATATTCATAACGTTGTTCAATGAATCCCCAAACAAAACCTTTTCATTTTGTAAAACTGAAACTCTATACCCACTAAAGAACAACTCCCACTTCCTCCTTTGCCCAGGCCCTGGCAACCACCTTTCCATTTTCTGTTTCTATGATTTTGACTACATGGAATACCTCATATGAGTGGAATTATACACTATTTGTCCTTTTATGAGTGGCATATTTCACTTAGCATAATGTCCTCCTCAAGATTCCTCCATGTTGTAGCATGTGACAGGACTTCCTTATTTTTAAAAAATGCATAATATTCTATTATATGTATATACCACATTTTCTTTATCCATTCATCTGCCAATGAACATTTGGGCTGCTTCTACCTCTTGGCTACCGTGAATAATGTGATGAACATGGTGATGAAAATATCTCTTCAAGATCCTGCTTTGAATTCTTTTGGATATACACTCAGAAATGGGAATGCTGGATTATAATGAATTCTATTTTTAATTTTTTTGAGGAACCTCCACACTACTTCTCATAATGGCTGCAACATTTCACGTTCCCAGCAATAGTGCACAAGGGTTCTGACTTCTCTGCTTCCTTGTCAGTACTTGTTATTTTCTGTTCTTTGTAGGGCCATTCTAAAGGGTGTTAGGTGATATCTCATTGTGGTTTTGATTTGCATTTCTCTTATGATTAGTGATGCTGAGCACTTTTTCATGTTTTTTTGCCATCTGTATATCTTCTTTGGAGAATTGTCTATTCTAGTCCTTTACCCATTTTTAAATTGGGTTATTATTTGTATCCTTATTATTAAGCTATAAGAATTCTTTACATATTCTGGATTCAAGTCACTTATCACATATATGATTTGCAAATGTTTTCTTCCAGACTATGACTTGTCTTTTTAACTTTTAAAATGTTGTCCTTTGAAGTCCAAAAGTTTTTTAATTTTGATGAATTCTAATTTATCAATAATTTTTCTTTTGTGGATTGTGCTTTTGTTATATCCAAGAACTCTCTGCCTAACCCAGGGGCAAAAAGATTTTCTCCTGTATTTTCTTCTAAAAGTTTTATATTTTAGCTCTTATATTTAGGTCTATGATCCATTTTGAGTTAATTTTTGTATATATTGTGAGGTAGGAGTCCAAATTCATCTTTTTGTAAGGATACCCAGTTGTCTCAGCAACCTTTATTGAAAAAACTGTCCTTTTCCCATTTAATTGTCCTGGTACATCTGTCAAAAATCAATTGCTCATAAATGTATTCCATTGATCTGTATGCCTCTCCTTATGCCAGGACTATACTGTCTTGATTACTCTAGTTTTGCAGTCAGTTTTGAAATCAAGAAGTATGAGTCCTCCAACTTTGTTCTTCTTTTTCAAGGTTATTTTAGCTATTTTGGGTCCTTTGCATTTCCAAAGCCTGCTGGGATTTTGATAATGATTCTGCTGATCTATAGATCAATTTGGGGAAAAATTGGTATTTTGCTACTCAAAATAAGAAGAAAATAAAAGAAGGAACTGTATCATTGAGATGCTCTATGTCAGTGGTCCCCAACATTTTTGGCACCAGGGGCTTGTTTCATGGAAGACAATTTTCCACGGACCGGGGATGAAGGGGTGGGGTGTCATCGGGGGGCTGTGGTGCGGAGCTCAGGTGGTGACCTGCGGCCCGTTTCCTAACAGGCCACGGACTGGTAATGGGCCGTGGCCCGGGAGCTGGGGGCCGCAGCTCTATGTGACAAAAGCAATGTTTCAGAAAAGTTAATATTTAAGAAGTATATAAAATAACCTCATGCAGTATTGGTTTTTTTCTTTAAAAAAAAAGAGTCCTTATCTTTTAGAAAGATATGCAGTACTGAAATATTTATGAATGGAACAGTATGTTGTCCAGGATTTAATTCCAAACAATCTGGGTTGGGGGAGTTAGACTCAAACAATATCGGCCATGCGTTGATAATTATTGAAGCTAAGTAATGGATATGGAAGGGAGGATCCATGTTATTATTCTCTCTAGTTTGGTATGTTTGAAAAACTTGATAAAAACCAACCAAAACAATAGTTCAATGTCAAGTCATAGTATCATCCTCAGATTTTTTTCCTAGAATTAACAGTATGGCCTAAAATAATCTATTAATAAGACAAACTCACCATTCAGTAATATACTCACCAGTAATTGCCCCATTCAATCATGGTTCCTGGCTGAAAAGAGATTTAGATTTAGATTTGTTAGTTCTTCTGTGAAAAAATATGGAAACAGCAGTATAAAAAATATCAAGTGACAAAACTAACTTAAAAATTAGCTTTTAATAACATGGGATGTAATAAATTAAATGATGTAACAAAATATTATTACTCATTGTGTTCCTATCCCATAGTGGGAGTAATATCTTATAGCTTCATACAAGAAGACAACATATACACAATGTAAGAGTTATCCATTTATGGTTATCAAAACCATAGATGGGCTCATCCTTCAGATGCACGGAAGTCATGATTAAATTGTGGGTACCCATTCAGACTTTATTGTGAAATTTTTTTTTTTTTTTAGAGATGAGGTCTTGCTATGTTGCTCAGGCTGGAGTGCAGGCACAATCTCAATACTGATTGGCATGGGAGTTTTGACCTGCTCTGTTTCCGACCTGGGCCAGTTCAGCCCTCCTTATGCAATCTGGTGGTCCCCAACTCCTGGGAAGTTACCATATTGATGCCAAATTTATTTATTTATTTATTTTTAATTTACTTATTTATTTCAGAGTATTACAGGGGTGGACACCCGATGGGGGCATAGTGCACTACAGCCCAGAACTCCTGGGCCCAAGTGATCCTCCCACCTCAGCCTCCTGAGTAGCTGGGACTACAGGCAGGTGCCATTGTGCCCAGCTTACTGTGAAATTTTTAAAAGTTCAATTTGGGCTGGGCAAGGTGGCCAGCCCAATAGAGATCTATTGATATGTATTCTTTTTAATAATGCTGCTATCTGGGACTTTCACTCTAGTACTTACTTAGTAGGAAAACATCTAGAAAGTATTATAAAATATTATTCTTTTTACTCTTATAGTATTGTATAATTTGTTCAACAGTACAACATTTATTAGTTGCTCTTTTTCAACTACAATAGATGCTATATATTGTACCTAGTCCTGCACTTTAGGTCTTTCCTTTTAAAAACAGACATGCTATTTGGAAAAATATCAAATAATAAGAATTATGCATAAGGACATAAAAACAAAAGAGCTTAGCAGAAGAGAAGGAAATGAGAAAGAAGAAAAGAAAAATAGGTAAAGGACTGGACAGCAGAGAAAACAATTCAAATCAAAATATAATGTTAAACACACATCACATTGTGCACTCAAGTTTTGCCATCAGCATTAGGAAGTGCTTGTGCTTCTTCAAAGAAGAGCAAAAGGACAATTAACTCATATTTCAGTACTTACTCGGAGTTGGTAAGACCTGAGTTCATATATATTAGGTCCTGACCGTGGGACAGGCTCATTCCAGAAACTGAACTCCAATAGCAGCTGATTCTTCCTAGACAGAAGCATGTTGCTTCTTGCCTTACGGAATTCCACAAATTCCTTTGGGTGAAAAAAATGCACTCGTGAAATCTTCTAATACTTATATACAAGCCCACTTTAGTAACATTTATGTTCCTACAGAATACTATTATAAATAGGACAATCAATAGGTCTCAGCTGGCCTGAGACAGTCCCAGTTTACGTGTGTTGAACTGGTATAACGATGAATAGCATTCCTTTTCCCTCTCAAAAGTGTCGAGATGTAGATGACAAACTACAAGGTCATCCTAATTATTTAAATGACAATGTAAACAAATTTAATTTCCTACATTTTCAGATTCTCCCAACAGTGTTTGATGGCATATTAATACAGGCAACATGGAGACCGCAAAACAGGAGATAATTCAAAAGCCATTTATATTTGTCTAGGAATCTATACAAAAGATTTTCTTCCCCAGTGAAGTGTGGCTGTTAAATTTCTCTCTACTAACATGTACCTATTAGTAAAGGGAGAGGTAGGATAGCAAAGTCTGCTAAAGATAAAGAATATGTATGTGGCTGACAGTTCCTGAAGTGGACAGTGTTAGGAAATCCAGGGCTAATTGTGTCTACCATGCTGATTTACCAGTTTCAAAGTACTAGCTTATCACTTTCAAAGTACAATTGACTTTTACAATAAGGACTGTTATTTTAGTAGTATTACAGCTGGTTACTTTATGTTTAAATACAGCTTCAAGAGTCCAAATAATAAAACTTCTACTATAAATAATGAATAATCTACTAACAAAAACTGACGACAGAAAAGAGTCATTTACTTCCGTACTAACATTTACTATGTCATTAGTCTGAATAAGCAAACATTTTTCAAAATCACTACCTGATTTCCTTTGAGTTTATTCATGACTTCCGTGAGGGCTGGATAGCCTCCTTCATACCTCCAGAGGTGGACTGAAATGCATTTTAAAAGATAGTATACATTTAGAGTTTCACGATATTCTTACCTTGAAAATATCCTAATATGCATAATGTTAACATAGTACCAAACTGTAATGTGCCATGTGTTGGCCTATGAGTTACACCATAAAGTTTCAATAATAGATTTAAACATTAAAAACAATTAAAAAGTAGTTTTTACAATGAATTACTGAAGAAGCTACTTTAAGCATAAAACTAGATTGAGACTTAGAAAGCTTTGATTATAAAAACAAACATTAAATCAGAAAATTACTTAAGTGTTACAGTAATGCTTAAGGAAGAGTGTTTATTCCAAAGACTTCTGCTTCCTACCAGCTTGGTCCTGCTCGCCATACCACGTGTTCCAAGTCCCCACCAAAGTACAAGGGTAGTGTTTATCTTCATGAATCTTTGGCAACACCTCTTGACTTAAAGAGAAGAAATAGCAACACTAATTAAACAACCAACAAAATTTTACCAGGTGGACAACACATGATCAATAACAGGAAAAAGACTACCTATTCTGTGTTCTGGCAACTGATCTTTACCGTATTTATGACAAAACAACGTTGTACTCTAACACCCCACTTATCAGAAGCTTAGGTTTCTGACACCCCAACTATCTAGAAGAGTTGTAAGCAACTCAAGTATAATGATAAAAATGATAAAGAAGAGCCAAAGGTCCCCAGATTCCAGGAGCTCTGGGTCTATTATTTGCCATTTCTGGAAAAAAAAAAAAAAAAAGAACTACTTAAGAATGTGATGTTTATAAAAGCTTAGTTCTGCTGGTTCCAAAGATAGGAAGAATTAGAGACATGGGGATAGTTAGAAAAGAACATGGAAGAAATAAGAAGATGGAAAGGCAAGAAAGTAATGTTTAAGACAGAGGCAGACAACAGAAGCAGCACCAGCAGGCAGAGGCAACCAGAGCAGAGAACAAGCTGGCCTTAAGAAAGGAGGAAGAAGACAGAGCTAGAATATAACACAGTCTGGAAGCAACCCCAACCTCCAATAGTCCCAAAGGGCATCAACATGGCAGAAGAATCAAAATTAAAGATACAACATCAAGCATAAATTAGGTCCTACTCAATTCAACCAGCAGAGGGGATGTAAGAGGTATCACAGTCTCACATGGAACACACCAGTTCATTCCCATGGACTGTGCAGGAACAGTGGCAAAGCCTTGACAGTGTATTAATTTGACAAAGGTGTCAGAGCAGAGCTTGGTTCCATGGAAGCCTTCCTAGGGTATAGATTCTAATGTACAGGGAAGGGCAAAGGGAAGAGGCACAACTGTTCTATACCTAGAGAAAAGCTAAAGCCTGCATACTTTCTGAATAGAAAAATTATGATGAAAAAGTACAGTACAGATTCAACAATGGATGCAAAAGGATACCAAGGGTCAGAAATGGAACCTGTTCAAATTATTTGCTGACACTGAGTGATACTAAGCTAGCGATCACCACCAGATTTTGGGGCACCAGGTTTGGGTGTGTATGGATAGTTAACAGAGAAAAGTTCCAAATGGCCTATGTCTAACTAACTGAAAACCCCTATATCTTTATGACCCAGTACAATGACCACACCATGTGTATTTTTTGAAGAGTGGTATTTCCTTTTTAAATTAAGATCTAATATTACATGTATCTGATGCATAACCCATGAGTGTTCAGAAATAATATGGGACTGATGAAAACTGGGGATGGGGAAAAATGGATTATGTTAGGGAAATGGAAATGGGTCTCTTTTTGCCACATGACATAATCAAGAAGTAAACAACCCTGACTCGGAGCCAATGCAGAGGAAGGAAGCCAGCACAGATGACCCAGGTGGGGTCCAGAAAGGGGCCGGGGGCATGACAATGCGGCTAGGCTTTTCACCAATACAAAGCCATATATGGATTTGTAGTCAATCCTCTTTGCTGGGAACCCCAAACCTGCTCTCGGGAGCCCTGGCCTTACCTGAATGGAGGTTGTAAGGCAGGCAGTACTTGTACCCAGAACCGGATGGGTTGGGTAGAATCTCATTATTGGGACCCCTAAAAACCAGGCAGGAGTTAAGTCTTTATGTTCTGGAAACAGGGAGCTGCTGAAAATTTCAGAGAAAAGAAAAAACATAATGAAGGAGAACACAGAACTCAAGTAGATCAATCTGACAAACTTTTGGGTAATGTATTACAGGGTGGGATGGAAATACAGGTACAGCTTTGAGTCCAAAAAAATAGTCAGAAAGGAGGTTAACTGGGATGGGGCTCGACAGGCTTGGAGAGGGAGAGGAAGAAGGAACAAGCAAAGAGAACAAAAACACACGTCAAATGAAGAATGCCCAGCCCTAGGTGACTGACTAATCACAAAGAACTAAGGAAGGGGTTAAGTAAAACATGGTGAGGGACACAGACAGGGAAGTTGGAAGAGCAAGGTGATTCCACATGTTGAGCTTGAAGTGACAGCAAGACATCCAAAGAGAAATATGAACAGACAGCCAGAAATCTCAGACAGGAGATGAAGTGATTAAAAACAGGACAGAAAAGATAACTCAGGGAAACATCAGCATAGAAAAAAATTTCATTTTATGAGAAAAGATTAGAAATAAATATCTGCTTTGTTTTAGCGCATTTTTTTAAATAAAGAGAAATGTGCTGAAGTGAGCAAGAAATTCTATGCTAATGTTATCACGAACCACCTCCAAAAATAAAACAATAAAATAACGAAAGGTTTTTGCTTCTGAAAATTATGCTGATTATGGAGACAAAATCATTTGCTTTCTTGTGGAAGTAGTAGACATTAAAAGTAAAGAATATTTTTTTCAGTACATTTGCTCACAACTGATTATTAAAATACCATCTGTTTACTTAATTAGAACCAATGAGCTTAATTCTCCCTTAAGTCTTAAAAGTTTACAAATTCTGTAAGCGGGTATGGATCTCATGTCATATAAGAATCTGCTGAAGGGAGTTAGGTCCTGGAGAACGGAGGACTTGGGAAAAAATGGCAGCTATGTTCAAATGCATACAGGACTTTCACGTGGCAGTTTTATTTAGGAGTAAAATTGAAAACAACAGAGTTCACAGACATGTGAGTTCTAATTCCTAACACTCAAAGCTGCTCAGAGATGGAGATTGTTTAGGCACAGGCAGTCGGAGAGGTCTGCACAAAGGGCTCAAGCACTGGATGAGCAGATGGCCTAGATGGCTTTGCAAGGTTCCTTCCAACCTTAAGAGTCTGGTAACATTCTCTACTCTGACAGACTGTGTGATGATTAGCTGTGTGAATGCTTAAAATCAAAATGCCTTGGGCAATACCACACAGAGCTCAGTTTAAGAGCCTCTGAACATTCAGCTTTAAAGGAGAAAGATGGAAGATCTCACTTTCTGCTATCAAGTGTTAGTTGAACCAACTAATATTAAAATGATTATTTTTCCCCAAGTAAAGGATAGTCTGGTATACACACCAAATTTTGTTGTATGCTTCTAGGCATTCCGGTTTAACATTGTGAACTGAAACAAAAGAAAATCCAACGATAAACTTATGAACAAAGGAAAAAAGACTCAACTATGAAGATAGCAAACCTATCACTCACACTGTAATTTGTACAGACTGCTTGTTTCCTTTTTGGCTAGGAGATTAGAGTGAGCATCTTTTCTTGGATCAACTTTCCGGACAAATAAGGATTTTAACCAGCTGTCTTCTCGAGGCCTGCTATTGGAAGATGTCAGACTCCTATGGAATAACAAAGGTGGTGTCATACAGTACATTGTTTTCATAAATTTATCAATTTATTCAGCAAGCATGAACTGACCATCTATCTATTCTTGGCACTGTGCCAGAACCTGGGATACCACAAAATGTCTGCTTTCCATGACGACAGCATGCACCGTAGATAGCAGGAACAGAGAAAAATGTAAAAATAACTTGTGGCACGCCTAAGGAAGTTCCCATGTTTATCTCCGCAACTTGTGCTATGTGTTTTTCCCTCCTCCATAGCATTTTTTGACATAGAAAAAAATATACGTGGATACCTGAAGTAGTCAAATGCATAGAGACAGAAAGTAGAGTGCTGGTTGCCGGGTGGTGGGGCTGGGGGTGGGGGGAGAATACGTTATTGTCTAATGGGTACAGAGTTTCAGTTTGGGAAGATGAAAAAAGTCTGAAGATAGATGGTGGCGACGTTTGCCAACGATGTGAATGTACTTAATGCCACTGAACTGTACACTTAAAAATGGTTAAAATGGTAAATTTTATATTATGTGTATTTTACCATGATTTAAAAAAATATTTCATCGGGAAACAGTAGTGATGGCTGTATAGCATTGTGAATGTAATTAATACCACTGAATTATGCACTTAAGATGATTAAAATGGCAAATTTTATGTATGTTTATATATATATATATATGTTACCACAATAAAAAGCAAAAAAAATATACAGGGAAAATGAAATGAATTCTTTCTTTAAAAAATTATTTTACCCTGAACTAAATTAACTTTAGAAACAAGATTTTTAATTGCCACAAAAACCTCAGAATACAAGCTTTATGAACACATAATTTGCTAATTTTCATCTTATAAATTAATTTCTACTACACATGCTGTCAGAAGTGAGTATAAATTTGACTGGAGTAACAAACTATACTTTAACCATGAATTTTTAAGTCCATAAGCCAGCTGGTGTGAATACAAATTTGTATGACCTCCCTAGAGGGCAGTGTGGCATTATCTATACCAAAATTGAAACCCTGTGTGACTTTCAGTCCAATAATTACACTTGTAGTTATGTCCTCCAGGCAGCTATATTTAGACAAGTACACAAAGCTGAACACACAGAAACGTTCATTACTGTTTTGTTTCCAGTATTCTCCTGGTACCAGCAATTTGGATACTGATTATTGTGGATTTGTCAAATAAATTAGGGAATACCCCAAATTAGAAAATATGCAATCATTAAAAAGAATGAGGTAGATCTACATGCACTGATTTGCTGATATCTCTGAGATAAATAATATGGGAAAAGCAAGCCCACACTACTATATATGCACTTGCAAAGTAAACTGTTAATAGTGATTACATCTGGGGAACATGACTGGGTATGGGGTAGGAGGAAAGATTTTTCCTTTTCATTGTAGGTTTTCTGGACGATTTGAATAATTTCTATATACATGTATTATTTTTATGATTAAAAATTAGCTAAGATATCTAAAAGTGAATGTTTAGAAACCCCTCTATAGGTAAGCTAATTCCTTATAACCACTGAAAACAGGATTTTTCAAAACCTGGTTGTGACTCATCCTATTTCTAACTTCACATAACCACAGTCAAATGACAAACTGTGTTCCTTTCATCCTCTTCATTTTTATTCAAATTCATGTACAGTAAAATATACTTTTTTTGGTAGACAGTTCTATGAGTTTTGACAAATGCATAAAGTCATGTAACCACCACAACAATAAGATATGGAACGTTTTCTTCACCCCCTAAAATACCTCCTTTTGTAACAACCCCTCTTCCCACCTGTAGCAACCATGCTCTGTTCTCTGTCCCTACAGTCTTGTCTTTTCCAGAATGTCCAATATATAGAATTCCATAGAATGGAGCCTTTTGAATCCATGCCCCTTCTCTCTGCACAATTCCTTTTATAACTGGTGATCTAGTCTCTGGACAGGTCTATTACAGCATACTCTTTATAGTTTTTTTCTTTTCTTTTTTTTTTTTTGAGACAGAGTCTCACTCTGTCACCCTGGGTAGAGTGCAGTGGCATCATCATAGCTTACTGCAACCTCAAACTCCTGGGCTCAAGTGATTCTTCTGCCTCAGCCTCCTATGTTGCTGGGACTACAGGTGCATGCCATCACACCTGGCTAATTTTTTCTATTTTTTGTAGAGACGGGGTCTCGCTCTTGCTCAGGCTGGTCTGCAACTCCTGACCTCAAGCAATCCTCCCACCTCGGCTTCCCAGAGTGCTAGGATTACAGGCGTGAGCCACCTCGCCCGTCTATAGTTTTGATCTTTAACTGACCCACACGTAAGTCTCTTCTGCCCCTTTCCTAGATTGTGCCAGGAGCAGTAATGTGCTAGGATTCCAAGTGGCAAAGATAAAGCTCAGGATCTTAGCCAGTGCTTCAAAACAAGGTCCGGATGCTGACAGGTCAGTGTAAACCTCTTCCTGGGGATCTCCACAGAAACACTGTATGATTTTATACAGACTACGGTGTTTCTAATCTGTCTGTCAGACTCGCTTAAGGACACAGATACCATCAGGCAAATGTTAAGAGTAAAAGGGCTAGTGACCCCAGGTATTAAAAAGGGAGACTAGGAATTTAAACAAGGGGACAAAAAAACCTCTCATGAGGGCAAATTCCCCATTGCTTCAGGAAATGAACATGTGGATTCCACATTACAATAATATAAATTTCTGTTCTTATTCAACAAAGGTATTTTAGAAATAACAGTACTCTAAATTTCACTTTATATTGGCAGCCTTTTTCTTTTTATGCTTAAAAAATTGACTTGTTTTATTGAACATTACAGAGCAATTTTCTCCCCATAATATGTTCTTTTAATTTAAAAATCAATTCATAGGATATTGTCTCAAACAGGCTAGAAACCAGATAAAAATATTTTTGAATGTGAACTTATAAGCATAAAATATGCAAATATAAAATTAACAATTAACTGTTTTCTATAAATAACGATCCAGAAACCTAAAAGCATTTTTTCAAATCCTTCAAAGATTAAAAAGCAGCAAACTCACATTAAACAAGCAAAATAACAAGTTAATACCAGTACCTGCAATTTTTCTTGTAAGTACATAGGACAAAAACATATAGTTCTAAATGGCAGTTGTAAACAGAAGTTGGAGATTCTTCCATTTTGCTTTTACTATATGTTAAAATTCCCTAGAATTAAGAAAATGTTAATGGTGGTATACTTTGGGGAGGGTTAGAGAGAGAGAGAAAAGAGATATAGCTTTCCCCATATACTATGTTTTTTCCTTTTGTACATTTTTAAGTACAAAAATATACATACTCTTAGATAATACACTTAAAGTACTTAGGACAGCACTTGATATATAATAATGGGTTAAAAAGTTTTTAAAACTATTTTTTCAATAAAACAAACTTTTCTAAAATTAAAAAGAAATTACATATAAAAACTATTAGTTCTTTAGCAAAATCATATGGTGTTCGTTTGTTTTCAATTCACTCTTTGATTATAAACAATAAACTCAATCTGAAGGCAATTCTCCAAGTGAATCATGGTAAAATTCATTTCAATAAAAACACATTTTGTCAATTTGTTAAGTGCTTTAAATATACCACATTTTGGGATATTTGTTTAACAATGTCATGAAGTAAAATGGCAAATACATAAAATTAGTGATAGACAAAGTAGAAAGTTTTAAGATTTGTTTGTAGGACTTTGTATTATATAATTCCTGTGTTTTCTTTATTTTATATTTTAAGTTTACTAAGCAGAAATTATGTTTAACATTTTTTTGTTAAATAAATGGTAAGGGTTTAGGAATAACAATTGTGAAGAATTAAGAAAGGAGTATGATGAAAGTTTCTAAAAATATTGTACTAGGGAGTTTCATTTAAAATAAGAAATACTCACCAAGGCAACCACTACTAACAGTTTTTAATGTATCCTTCTAGAAATACATAGACAAGCATACATTACATATATATACTGATATTTAATTTCTATGGCATTTAATATTTTATAAAAGCATATAATAAAGAATTATTGGCAAGCTAAATCTGGAAGGAAAAAAATCCGAAAGTAATTTTTCTCCTCCTTTTTAGAACTCAAGGGGATTAAAAGTTAAGCACATATTTCCTGCTAGGGATTGGACTAGGCAGTTTGTCTATGTCATCTCATTTAATCCTCAAAACAAGCTAGTATGGTAGGTATTACCACATTTTAAAGGGTGGCTCAGAGAGGATACATGACCTGAGCTAAGAAGTGGCAAAATAAAAACATGAATCTAAATCAAACTATGAAGTTCAAAATATTTACACTAATAAGAGATGCCTCCCAAACAGAAATCTCCCCAATTGA
This sequence comes from Daubentonia madagascariensis, assembly GCA_023783475.1. Classification (NCBI taxonomy): domain Eukaryota; kingdom Metazoa; phylum Chordata; class Mammalia; order Primates; family Daubentoniidae; genus Daubentonia; species Daubentonia madagascariensis. Next base: position 8,867,190 of record JAKFHU010002004.1, on the reverse strand, counting down.
GCACTCACTCATTCCATATTTTAATAATACCAAAGGGATTCACCTTAGGATGGGTGAAATGAGGTAAGGGATATGGAAATGCTTTGTAAACTAAATATGTGGCGCAGGGGATAAGACTAAGAAATAGCCAACATAACATACAAACAAGAACCTGACAGTGGTGTTTGCTTGTGAACTTGGGTAGCAATTGTCTTAAATGAAAAACAGTCTGGCCCACCACTACTCCCGACTGATTGTCAAACTGAAATCTTTTGAGTGTCAGGTGACTAAAGCTGTGCCCAATCTATCTAGTTGTTTAAGTTGTAACCATGCCAACAGCTGCCAGAGTGATAAGATCTGGGCTGGGCCTGGGTTCTTAACTGACAAGTGAAAATTAGCAAGATCAGGAATCTTCATAACATTATATGTATGTTAGGTGGCACTTTACAGAGTGTAGGGAAGGGAACAGCACATTATACAAAACTCTAGACTTTAAAAAGAATAAGCATTATGTGCCAGGCTCTGTGGATACGAAGATGAACCAGAGCTGAGCCTTTAGTCTCACAGGAAAAACCTATCAGTAAACAGCCAGAGTGACCACAGATACTGTCAACTTGTACATACACACACACCAGTAGAGACATCCTGGCTCTGTTTTGGAGGGCAAGTAAGAGAGGTGGACAAGGCAGGTGATAATTCCAGTCAAAAGGAACAACATGTACAGGGGTATGGAGTCATAAAAGTGAATGGCATATTTCTGGAACAGCAAAGAGTTCAGCAAGGCAGGAAAGCAGGGTATAGGAGGACAGCGAGAGATATTACAGGAGGGCAAAGCGGGACTGGGTGGTTAGATAGGCTCTTGTGCACCATGCCTATCAGCTGGACTTTATCCTGTATATGGTACAATGCTAGCAAGTTTTCAAAAAAGGTCTAAGTGTAAAAAGCAGCCTGGCAGTAGTGTGGCAGATGACTGTACCATAAAGGCAGGAAGCATAGTTCCTGGGCTCCCTGCTGGTTGCCATGCCCAGCAACACAAGGCACGCAGGAGGCATTCAATAAATACTCAGTGCACGGACCAAAGGATGGTCCTGGGTTAAGACGATGGCAGTGGGGACGAAGGGAAAGGAATACATTCAGAAGATACTCTTGAGGTAAAAAGGATGAGAGATGGATCCTGCTCAGGTGTGGAAGATGGTGCTACGGTTTAGTCAGAGAAAATCAAAGGGAAAAGATTTAACATTGAGACCACAGGATGAGGCAGCAGTAGTGTAGTGGGCTTCATTCATTTCATAGTCAAACATTTATAGACTGTGCACTGCCTCATGTCAGGCCCTGGGTCAGGCTAAGGATACAAGGATGAACCCGGCTCTAACTTCATAGAGCTCAGTTTGCTGGTGGGAGCAGACAGACAAACATGATCACAAATAATAATTCCATAATATCTAATATCTACTCCCTACCAAAATGTCCCCAACATGTCTTTTACAGTTTTCTTGGCAGGGGTATGGGGGGATTAGGGGGAAGGAATTAGGATCCAGGCAAGGTTCATGTCATAGAGATCTTGGAAAATGTCCTCTTAGAATCCTTTAGTAGTCCCCTTCACCAACGGGTTCAAGTCCACACTCTTTGTAGGAATCCAGAGTGTTGCTGAGGGTTGAGCTAGGGTAGTGGGGATGGAGAAGATGTACTACAGGCAGAACTGACAGATGTGACAACTGACTAGATGGGAGGGAGAAAGAAGGGATGGGCTTGGGGAAGATCTCTGGCTTCTGACCTGGGCCACTAAATGTAAGGTGTTCCATTACTGGGAAGAGAGAACCCAGGAGGAGCAGGCTTTATAGGAGGAAGACATGCTAAATCCTGAGCACACTGGCATCTGTGGGACACTAGTGCAATGTCCTGTAAGCAGCTGGGAATTCTGGGCCTGGTGTTGAGCAGAGCTAAGTAAGATGTGCCAGCAAAGGTAGACAGGGCTGAGTCTCCCAGGAAGACTTCCTCCTTCCTTTCTGAAACTGATCTTGCAAGGTCAGCCACAACACTCCTGTTGGCAAATCCAGTTTTCTCCTGTCATTTTACTTAACCTTTTGGCAGCATCTAGCACAATTAATCATTCCCTCTTTGAAATACTTCTCCCAGCAACAGTCACATAACAATCACCTTGCCAGCTCCCCCTCCTATACCCAGCCTGTAAATACCGGCACATCCCAGGGCTTGTTTCTCAGCCTTTTCTCTGTCCGCACTCTCTCCTCAAGCAATCTTACCAATTCCTGAGGTTTTAAAATGTTTTATCATGAAAACTTTCAATCAAATCAAACAGTATAATGAAACCCATGTACCTACCAACATCTATTATTCCTATATGCTGACAACTCCCAAATGTTACCTGCAGCCCAGATATCTCCTTTGAGGTGTCATATAGCCAATTTGGCATTTCCACTTAAATAGCACATAGCCTCCTCAAGGAACTACCATGCAAGCCTTCTCAAACTTTACCAGGTTCTAAACTGCTCGGGATTCCTTCCCCACCCCCACCCCCACTCCCGAATTACTAGCAAGCTCCTGGATGACCTTGTGTGCCTTATTCACCTATGTTTTCCAACAGCCAAGAATGCCTGGCACATCGTGGGCACTCATTTATGGAACAAATAACACTCAGTTAAATGACACCAGCATCCACTCAGTTGGCCATGACCCTTGATTCTGTCCCCTCTCCAAATTCAGATTCATCTTTTAAAAACATAGATCAAATCATGTCATACCTTTAAATGTCTTCCATGGCTCTCAGAATAAAACCCAAGTTCTCTAAGATGGCCCACGAGGCCTGGACTTATTTGGCCCCTGTTCCTTGCCAATTCTCCTGTAGCCAGTCTTCCCTTCACTCCTATACTCCAGCTTCCTAGACTTTTCTTGGGTTTCCCAGTATACCTGACTTTTTGCCATTCAAGGCTTTCGCACATACTTTACCCTTCAGATCTCAGCTTTACGTCACCTTCTTAGAGAAACCTTCCATGAGCTCACATGGTAGTTCCTTGATCTTCTCTCACAGCACCTACCTCAATCTGTAAGTCTATGTATTTTTACCTCTGCCACGGCTCCTTGGGGATAGTGACCATGGCTATTATGCTCAGTTTCACAGGACCTCAAGTACACTGGACACACTCAATATTTTATAGAATTAGTGAATTAACTGGGTCTACATTGAGTCCTAGAGAACACCTACAGTTAAGGCAGGTTAGAGACCAGGAAGGAGAAGTCAAAAGGTACAGGGGAACCTCAAAGAGTAATCAAAGAACCAATAGGTCAGATAGAGATAAGAACTCCAAGGTGAACAACATTTGGTCCCAGTGGGAACTGAGGGTCCAACCCAGGTCCAACTCTCAAGTCTACTAGCTTTACATCCTTGGACACATTAGGCAAGTATGTTGACTGAACACTTTCAGTTTTCAGCTTTCTTTCAGAAAGAAGAAAATACAAATTTCACAGGCATATAAAAAATAAGACACATCTAGATGCTCAATAACAATACAAAATAAAAGGAAGTTGATTTGGTTCTTTTTTCCTTTCTTAAAAAATTTTTTTGTTTTAATATTAAAGGGGGGTGTGTGAGGAGGGTTGTCTAGTTGCACTGTTTTTTTTTCGTGGAGACAGAGTCCTCACTCTGTCGCCCTGGGTAGAGTGCAGTGGCGTCACTGCAGCTCACCACAACCTCCAACTCCTGGGCTCAAGTGATCCTCCTGCCTCAGCCTCCCGAGTAACTGGGGCCACAGGCGCGTGCCACAACACCCGGCAGATTTTTTTTTTTTTCCTTGAGGAGGCCTCACTCTTGGTCAGGCTGGTCTTGAACCCCTAAGCTCAAGCAATCCACCTTCCTCGGCGTCCCAGAGAAGCTAGGGTTACAGGCATGAGCCACCGCACCCGGCCAGAAGTTGATTTGTTAATCAAGTTGGAAACAAACATCAAATTGAAATAATTTGGACATACAAGTTGAGCATCAGTTCTGGAAGGACACTGGGCCTGAAGCCTGACGAACTTGGGTTCAGAAGCTTTTTCTAATTATGTGTGTCTCTGTTTGAGGTTCCATCTCCTCATCTCTTAAGATGCTGATGCTACTTACTTCTTAAAATTGCTACTAGGATTAAATTAAATAAACCATATTATATAAAGCTTCCTGGTCCATAGTTAGAGTTTAATAAACAGATAGTTCCTGTATTCTTTTGGGTAATTTTAATTACCCAAAGTAATGAAAATAGAAAGCAAATCTATGGGGAAGTTAGGATGGATGGGCTTTGGTTTTTGAATGTGGAAAAGGGCACATGGAAATGTCGAGGCGATGGATTCAGATAACCAGACATCTAATCCACTGAGGTTAGAAAAAAAAAGTTTAAACATGAACCCAACGCCTAAATACTCAGTGATGATAATTATAAATACTTTTTGATCCACTACCTGCTTTAAAATTAAGTCAAAGACTTAGGTGCTTTGACCTCACTACTCCCCATCGCCTTTCACTGAGGGCTCACGGCGACGATGCGTTATTTTCTTTCTTTCTCACAGCCACCTAAAAGGCAAGTAGTACTACTGTCCTTTGCAGACGCAGGTACAGAGGCTTTGGAAGGGCGCGCGCCTTTCTCCGCAAGGCCGGCGGGAACCCAGCAGGCCGCGTCCGGGGCCTACGGCCGCGGGCGCGCGCCGGTCAAGGTCCCGCAGGCCAGGCCAGGCCAGCGCGGCGGGCGCCTTCCCCGGCGAGGGCGGGGCCGGGGCATCCCCGCGGTGACCTTGAGCCCGGCGGGCCAGGAAGGCTCTCCCACCCCACCGAGGCTGCGGCCCGCCCCGGCCTCGCCGCCCGCTGCCTCGGCCCCCGCCAGCTCGCAGCCCTGCGCGGCGGGAGCGCGGCCGGGCCGGGGCGGAGACCCGCGTCGGGGACCCCGCGCCCTCCGCCCCGCTGGTGGCCCCTCCCCGGCCGCTCCTGGAAAGGGCGGCGCTGCTCACCGGAGCCCGGGCGGGAGGGTGCTGGGGGCGGCCTGCCGCAGGAGGCCGCCGGCCCGGGCCGCTCCGTGGGCGCGCAGCACTCGCGCCGCCATCTTGCTCCCGCGCCTCGGCTCCCACCGCCCGGGCGCCGCCGCTGACGCCGCCGCCGCCGCTGCGACCCCTCCCCCGGCCGGGCCCCGACGAGCCTGGGGCGGGGCGGGCGCGGCCGCTGCAGTGCGGGGCGCCGCCGCCAGGGGGAGCGGGGCGCGGCCGGGGGTGTCCCAGGCCGGGCCGCGGGGAGGAGGGAGCGCGAACCCGAGCGGAGGCAGTCGCGAGACAATCACCTCCGGCGCAACGAGCTGGGTGCCCAGAACGGGGTGTGCAGAGCAGCGCGGGCATGGCTTGAATGCACATGGGACGCTCCACAAGGAAAGAGTAGCACTGTCCCGAGGGGAGTCCGGGGCCTGCCTGGGGACGGGGCGGTAGGAGGGGGGCTTCTCCCGAATACCTTTTGAATTTTGTACCGTGTGAATATATTGCCATTTCAAAAAATTTTAACACTTCAATGAAAGCATTCTGAATGGAAACACTCAAATTCTCTTATCTCGGGACTACATTGTTCCTGCCTGTCCTCAAGCCGTTCCAGTCTAGTGGGGGCAGCATGTGAAATGATTGGATCAAGCGTGTCAGGAGTTGAAATGGAGAGGTTCGCGAGACCGCCCAGGCGGCACAGGACAGCCTGCGATCGGGGGTGGCTGTAAGTGGAGGATAGACCAGGAAAAAGTGCCCCGAGAAGCTTGCAGGATAGCTCAGTCCCAAGGGAAGAAGAGCTGACCAGTGGAAGAAGGGAGGACGTCCCTGGCGGAAGAAACAACTTAAGCAAAGGCGTGAGTCCAGGTGGCATAGCATAGGGAAAAATGTATCCTGCTGGAAGATACAAGAGCCACAATGTAACCATGAAAACTGCAACCAAGACAAGGTGAACAGTAAGGGAGCTAGAGCAGGGGGAGAACAGGGAGGAGCACAGGCTCCAGCTGCCAAAGGGAGCATTTCAAGGAGGCCAGAGCAGGGCTTGGAGGTCTCCGAGTAAGAGGGATAGGGGAAGAGACTGGGTTTGCAGACTGAGGGGTTCTCTTAAACTGGTAATCTTGGGGGCCAAGGGGTGCAGTTTTCTGACTGGGGAAGAATTTGAACGTGTTAATATGGCAAGGGACCACCAGGGAGGACAGAGGTGGGCCCACTGGATGGAGGAGGGGTGGCTACAAGGATTTGCCCCAGACTGGGCAGAGGGACCTGTCCCTTGGAGGCCAGTGGGACGGAGGTCAGAGGCCGTGTGGTTGAGTGAGTTCCTGACCTCAACTAGCACACGCTTAGTAAGGCGTGTAGACCCAAGAGGGAGGCAGAAGTGAGCTCTCCCCAGGACACCATGGGCTTGTCCTAATCCTACAGGGCAAGAGACACAGCCTCTTCAAGTGTGGATGAGCCCTTGTGACTTTCTCGCACACTTCCCCAATTTCTCAAATCTGTTCTCCTGAAATGTAAACTTTGTAGCTAAACATTTCTTTGCTGACCTTTTGTTATTTAGCATTAGGCTGCTTATTCTGCATTGTTCTCCTCCTCTGTCATTTTGCTCTGGAGTTCCATTAACCCAGTGCTTTTTATTGGGGGAAAGGAGGCACTCTTATCTCACAGGTGTGTGGTTTAGGGTACTCAAAGCCATAGAATAAACACAGCAAGTCTTCCTGGAGCATAATTTTCACATCAAGATTTTTAGGAAAAAAATGTTTAAATAAAAATGATGCCATTACAGAGTACAGGTAATCCCTTAAAATATTTGAGAGATGGCTTTGACTCTGGCCCAGAGCTGATGCACAGGTGTCATCATTTTCTGGAAGAACCACTTGGAAATGCCTGAGATGCTCTGCATGAACCCTTCCAGGCTAACCAGATAGCACCACCTGCCAGAGACCCCCTGGACACTCTAAGGTGCTTCCCTTCCACTCACCTGTTCTGGCACCAAGCTGAAAGTCCTTCTTTGGAACATCAGTTATCCAATATCCCATCCTCCCTGTGCAACTCAGTTTAGGTCTTAGGACTGGTTTTTGAATGGCAGTCTCCCAATTATATCATTCTTTAAAACTTTAATCCATTAATGCTTGCAGAGTAACTCCTGCCTATTTCTGAGTTCCACCCCTGTCAAAATGTCCCAGCAATCCTCACCTGTTTTCAGAAGCCCTAGTTATGCTTTCTTTCACCATTTGAGGACTTTACACTCCCTTCCCTGTCTGGAATGCCCCTTCCACACCCCTCAGCTACTAGCCTTGGAGACTATTTAACATTCAGTTCTAGCACCGTCTCATCTCTCCTGGGAGGTTACCCTGATCTCTCCCCAACCCATATGGTTCTGTTTGCCATGAAGGCGCCTGCGTATACCTCCCCCACTAGACTGTGAGCCCTGAGAAGGTGGACAATGCCTGTGATCATTGTTGAAACCCTGTGTTTATACAATGCACATATTAGTTGAGGTTGAAATATGCCCCAAGTCTCTTTCTAGGAGCCAGAAAACTGAAATATATAGCTTAATGTTTCCTCAAGTCAAAATCTAAGTTATCAGTTTATTAATGAATAACAACAAAACTCACTCTCCAACACAAATGCGTGTGTGCGAGGTCCTACAACTTTATCAATGTGTTAGATTTTAGGAACTTATTCCTATTTAATCTAGCCTAGAAGAAAAGCAACACAATGTTAAGATTTTATTTTCTACATGTCAATATTCTTATTAATACACCTTAATCTGAAAAAAGTCTGGCCACAAGCATGTTGATTATTTGCTTTTGGAATTGGTGAAATCAGACAAACTATTTAAATTTACTTGAACATATACTATCAAAAATGTTCACTTGATGTGGCCTTATGTGTTTATATCAAAAGGTTTTCTTCCCCCCAAATAAAGGTTCTAAGATAAATTCTTTGAATGAAAAAAAGAAAACCAATATACCTTCTAAAACAGTGAGCTTACAAAATAATGCAGCAGATTGCTAGGCACACTTAGAGGAATGTGAAAGTATGTCCACTGAAAAGAAAACTGAAACATGGCCATAAACCTTTATGAAAAATTATAACAAGCCCTTTGCTTCATTTACTTTTAGCTATTTCATAAATACTACAAGAGAAACCGGACAGTTTGTGATGAAACTTAGAAAAATTTCTTTTTCCATAAAGCAAACGTGTACATTTTCCCCTTTGGCTTCTTCTTCTAATCCTCCTTCACTGTGATGAAGAGATATCGAGTTCTTCCAGATTTTTGGTTAGGTGGGTTGTTTCCAAACTGACTGGACTCTCCAGGTAGGCAGTTCCTGCACAGGGTTTTCCTGTCACTGGATCTATGACTCTTCCAACTTTGAAAACGATCTCAGCCAGTTCATGTTTTACGTGCTTTGTTCGTGGAACAGGTAAAGCTTTGAGAAGTACAATATCCCCAACTGTGCACTGCTGAAGAGCATCGTGAGCAAAGTAGGTTTTTCGCTTATTAAAATACTGTTGAGAGAAGGAGAGGAACAAATCAGTAGTTCTGATGAATAAACAAACCATTCATCTGTGATCTGGCAATGCAGTATAGAATACAAAAAAGTAATGCACAGAAAACAACCCGGGACTTGGGAAAAGAAAGATACTTAAGGAAGTTTCTAGAAAAAAAAGTAGCTGCTTAATTTTTGGAAAACAGCAATGACTTTTCCAGAGTCGACCTTGTCCCCAAGCTCTCTAGCCTATTCCCTTCAGTACCCTTGCTCTGTCAATTACCATCTCTCCCTACACCATTTAAACTGTTCCTTCCCACTGAAGCCTTCTCTCCAGCCTATAAATATGCTACTCACACCACTAGGTATGTCAGTCACTTAACCATTCCAAGTTTATTTTTTTTCCACCATAAAGCGAGGCTCTAATACCTGCACCTCTCAAGTTATGAAGAGACCAAAACATTAAAATATACATATACATAAAACACTTAGCTCTGCCTGACTCAAAGTATTGCAAATAAGCCACAAATGATAACTAAAATCACCTATTCTTTATAACAACCCTGCTGTGGCAGGTATTTCCATTTTACAGATGAGAAAAACAGTTTCAGGGAGGTAAAGGAATGTGCACAGCTGGTAAACAAGAGTCAGTATTCAAACCAGGGTCTTCTAAGGCCAAAGATCATGCCATCACTCTTTGGCTTGCTCCTGTGGTTTTGATCTTAGATAATGAACAGCATTTCTACCTACCTGTGTGCCCAACCTTGAATGTAGAAACCATCCTTGACTCCTGTTCATTTCCCCTTGCACATTTAACAAATCAATGACTCTGTCCTTGAAGCTTTAAAGCTTAAAGCTTTTTTCCACTCCATCTCCACGGCACCAACCTTAGTTCAGGTCCTTATCATTTCCATTCTAGACTTTTGCAATAGCCTCCTTACCCATTCCTTTACCTTCAGTCCTCATCTCTATCCCTATTTCCAAGTTTGTCTTTCCTTTGCTTAAAGGATGAAATTCAAAACACAAAAGTCCCTTCACAGTCCAGCTCCAACTGTCCTTGTCATTCATTCAACAAGAGTGCCCACCAAGTGCCAAGCTCTGGGCTCAACCTTGCCAAACCACTTGCTGTTCCTGTAGAATGTCATGCCCTGTCATGGCTAAATGAACTTCCACAAACTACTCATCGTGGCTGGAATGACTTCCCCCCACCTGGTCGTCTGGATAAAATCTTATTTGAGATTCAGCTCAAATGTCTCTTAATTGAGACATTCCTCCTGGGAGGAAAGAATGAGGTGTCCTGTTCTCTGCTCCCACAGTACTTTGCATGTAAATGACTACAGTAACTACCAGACTGAATTGAAATTAACTCTATTTTCTTGGAATGTGAGTATGAGCCATGTTATACTCATGGAGCAGCACAGTGTCTGGCTTAAAGCAGATGCTCAACACATCCTTATTGATAGGCAAATGTTTTTCTGCTGAGGACCCAGAACATGTTGGTGATTTACCAAAGTCACCTGAAAACAAGAGTGTTCCTCACCTTCAATAAATACGGATCCAGAACAAGCCTGGTCACTCTCACTTTAGCAGTTTTTTGCATTGCTGTCCCAATCACCTTCCCCACGATCCATTTGGCATGGACGGATGAACGAACTACGGACATTATATGGCTTTGATCGCCTGAAAAGCAAAGTTTTCAAAGTTTAATATTCTGGTGATTATGACTCACCAGATGAATTTTGTCACGAGAACTGACAACATTCAGAAACAGCTTTTGTTAGCTTTCTGGAATCACCATTTTAGAGATGCGTACACGTTCCCCAATACCCAACCTCTCACCTTTATAGCGTTTACAAAGCAGTAACTTGAACGTCTCAAAGCCTCAGCTTCCCCCTCTGCAAAACGGGAATAACAACAGGAGCTATTCACAGGAGTGTACTGAGGATTTAATCCACAAGGCGCTCAATATCACGAATAAACGTTCGCCATTCCTGGTGTCTCTTATCTCTCTCCATCCCAGTGGGCCGCCCCTCCCCAAAGGCTCACTGCCCGTCAATTCGTGGCACGCAAGCCCTTGGCTGAGCCGCCGGGGTGTCCTCCCCAACCGCCGGAAACCTTGACTTGGGGCTGCTCTAGGGATCAGTTAATACCAAGTCTATCCCGCCGGGTCTGGGGAAGGTTGGGGTGAGTCGCCTCCCGCCCAGGCCAACCCCAAGATCAAGCGACTAGACTCGCTTCCACGGCTCTCACGCTAGCGCGCCTGAGGCCCCCCAAATCCAACCCGGCCGCAGCATGCCACAGCACTCAGCCCACGCTCACCTCCGCCGCGGATGTGCAGTCCCGTCACCCGCGGCGCGCCGGTCGGAGCGCGATGGCGTCACGCCGCACGCAGTCGGCCCCGCCCCAGGCCGCCTCTCTCCTCGGCCTCAGCCGTGGGCGGAGTTAAAGGCAGGACTCCGCCCACTCGCTCTTAAAGGCGACGGCGGCGCTGGGGCCGTGGGGAGTCGCTGGGTAGTCCCTGGCCTGTCCTTTCCCAGCAAGTCCACAGTAGCGCAGGAAGTTCCGTCCTTTATTTTGGTTTCCTTTTCTTCCCGCGATCTCCCAGGCATTGGACAGGGCCTTCCAAATCAAAGGAACTTTAATTCTTCAAACATGGAAACATCAGAAGGCTCTAAATGCTGAGATTGAAATAATTATTTCTACCCCCTACAGCAGCTTTTAAGATAAACCTTTGTAGGTGTTTATGGTCAGTATGATTTTGGTTGTTATTTCTCAATATCTGTGAGATGAAGGGAAGTCTGCTGTGGGTACCTATAGATGTGTACCAATTATGGGCCAAGCAGGCTGCCTGATGATGCCTTCTCAGAGGGAAGACTGGGAATATATTAGGATTTTGTTTGGAAATTGCTAAGAGGAACAGTATAGGACAGGCTATGGAACAGACAACATGAGGGACAAAATATAGGCATGGTGAATCTTCTTTGACCGCTGAAACATCTTAGCAACTGTTGAGAGAAGGCTGGGAAAATAAGAATTCATCCAGCCATTATTTGATCCAACACTCATTTATTTCTTCACAAACATTTATGGAACACTTATTGTCAGAATATATGCTATGCCCTGGGGGCAAAAGATGAATAAAAAGGAACCTTCATCCTCAAAGGCCCACAGTGTAATAGGGACAGGTGAGAAAGAAACAATTATAAAACAGGCACAGGTAATGGGAACTTTGAGAAAGGAGCACCTAACTTTGGGGAGAGAGGAAACTTGATCAACCAACACCAATCAACACCACAAGCACCCCCCAACCCCCATGGCTCAGAAACACTGGTTGAATAAGATGGTAATTATAGCAATCAAAATGTGGATGAGAATCGGCTCTTAGACCAAAGATAGCTAAATTAGCATATTGGCATGTGGTTGCCTACTTCTTGCAGCTTTTTAGTGAGGTCTTGCAAGAAACAGACAAGCTTTGGTCAAAGGCGGCCCATCTGAAAAAGCAGAGAGGGAAGAACATTCAGCTTGGCCAAGAGAAGCCCTTTCTGCCAAGATGGTTAAATCAGATGATCCTGTGTCTTAAATTTTGAAAAGACTAATTCTTTGCCTCTGATCAAACTTTTGGGGGGTAAGGGGAGGAAGGCTGGAAGCAAAGTAGGAGAGAGAAGACTTTGGGACCCAGGAGAAGAGCCTCATTCCTCTTCCCTCTTATGCACTTACATTTATATGCTCCTGGCCAGACAGAGGTCACAGTTAAACAATTCCTTGAGACTTCTGTGGGGAAGGGACAGATTGGCAATGTGTCCTCTCTCTGGAATTGTGCTTTATACTGCCCTGAGACAAGGGCCAAGATGGAGGCTGAGACAGGAAGTGGAGCAGAGCCCTGAGGCCTATAGCTACAAGTCATTAACACCCAGTTTGAATTCTAGATTCAAAGAGCATGAACAATAACCTCCTAGGCTTTGCTTACTAGCTCATGCAGTTGGTTGGATACAAATAGAAGGGAAGACTATGATAAGTCAACCTGAAAAAATTAAAAAGGTCAGAATCCAGTTTTAAAGAGTTTACTCAAGTGAAAAACTGAGAATGGCCATTCCGGGACACACAAATTCCAGAGAAATGGGATCAGTGCTCTAAAGTCAAAAGTTAAGTTCTTGCTTATAGGAAGAAGACAAAGAAATTTAAGAGGTTTACAACATTTTCTATACAAGGCTTAAGAGTTACAACAAATTAATTAGTTACAGTTTGTTTTCTTTTCCTTATGGCTTGTTTTCTTTTCTTTATCGTTGGTTTTCATTTCCTTTCCAGTTTAAAAGAGTGTATTTAATATTCCATCTTAAGCCATGAAGTCTTTGTGTGACAAAGGTAAGAGGGAGGTTACTCTATGATGAAGATCAACAATGGAGAGGGAAGGGGTCTTCCCTGGCACCCTTCAGTGATTCACGACATTTTACAAACAATGCAGGTAAGGAAGAAGGCCAATCTGTAATCACAGGAACAAAGGTTACAGCTGCCTGTCATGTAACTCAGGCTTCATAATCACATTCCTTTAAGGACCAAAATAATTTAGAGTTCCAACAGCGTAGATTTTGAATTACTTATTTTCACAGTTTCTAAGAGAGTTGTATAGTCAGGAAACTGCGATTCTTCCACAGTAGGAAGTGGGCTGGTTAAGAAGCATAGGTCCAGTCTTGCTCAACACACTTTTCAAATGTGACCACGGAGGGCAATGGATGAGAAAGGTTCTGAAGGTTGTGCAGGCTGTATAAGAAGCATGGTGCCAGCATCTACTTCTGGCGAGGGCTTCAGGGAGCTTCTACTCATGGTGGAAGGTGAAGGGGAGCAAGAATCACATGGTGAGAGGAAAGAAGAGAGAGAGAGAGAGAAAGTAGGAGTGCCAAGCTCTTTTATTCAACCAGCTCTGGCACGAACTAATAGAGTGTGGACGGAAAAAATCCAAACTCTGAAATAATTGAAAGAAGTTTATTCTGAGCCAAATTTGAGGACCATGACCCGGAGCCACGCTCAAGAGGCCTTGAGCAAGTGGACTCCCTGTGGTTGGGTTACAGTTTGGTTTTATGCATTTTAGGGAGATAGGGTTTACAGGTAAAGTCATAAATTAATACATGGAAGGCATACATTGGTTTGGCCTGAAAAGGCTAGCCATCTTGAGTGTGGGGGGCTTACAAATCATAGGTGGGTTTAGGGATTCTTTAGCTGACAATTGGCTGAAAGAGTTAGGCTTTATCTAAAAGACCAGAAAGGAAATGCTTAAGTTAAGATGAAAGGTTTGAGCACTCTGGGAGGTCCAGACAGGAGGATCTTTCTTAAGAAAAGGATCTGCTAAGATGCTTAAGTTAAGACAAGGGGGTCTTCTATCTTTCTGATGATGTTAATGCTATACCAGAATCAGGTTGGGAAGTAAACCTCATCATAAAAACCTGTTTACTGAGATTTTGTTATGTGTGGGTGTGACTCACTAGGCCCCCTTAGAAAGGAATTTGGGCAAAAGAAAAATATCAGAGTTTAGTCCTCAAGAGTGAGAAATCATTTGTTACCATGGGGATGGCACCAAGCTGTTCATGAGGAATCTGCCCCCATGACCCAAACACCTCCCAGTAGGCCCCTCCTCTAACATCGGGGATCAAATTTTAACATGAGATTTGGAGGGGACAAATATCCTAACTGTATCAATAAGTAAATGAGAAGATGTGGAGAGGGCTTCCTTGGGCACAGAAAGCCCAGATGAAGGGAAAAAAATAATACTTCAATCATTTTATGGCTTTTCAGAAGGACAAAGAAAACTGCTCTTCATGGGGGACTTGGTCATTTCTGAATGTATCTGAAAAGAACAGAGTCCTAAGGGCCCAGTTGGGGAAGAAGAAAAGGGCCCTGAATGAAAGATCCTGCCTTAGAGCTCCCAAATTGGCAGGCAAAGAAGTTTTCACAACATACAATTCTGTATATTACATACAATTACAAAGGCATACAATTCCTATGGGTTTGTGAATCCTTTACCAGAGAAGGCTCCCCGGATCCTTCAGAAGAAACAGGAAATACCATTAAGGGGTTGGGCCAGCATGACACTTTGTGGCTTTGATAGGACAATGTGGAATTACTGGGGTGTGTATGTCTTCCACCAGCAGTCCCCTCTCTTACTGACTTCTGAGGCCTGTAATCCAGGTCACTGTCCTGAGGGGAGGGATGCCACCCAAGGAAGTGAGAAAAGAGAGAGTAAAGCTTTTGTTTGGAAATTACTTTGTGCCATTTAGAAAACTTCATCCAGCTTACTAAATAACACACTGGAAATAAAAATCTTTGTTCTTGTTATTTCTATGGAAACTAAAAAGGTATTTGTAAGAGACTGTTCAGCTGTTTGAAAAACATACAGGAAATACAAGTTACAGAATTTGGGTTTTTTTTTTTTCATTTTTATCTAGTGTATGTAAGATATGTCCAATCTTACTAGTGTATATATAGTGTATGTCCAATTGGCTTTCTGAATAATATACCAGGAAACAAATCTCCAGTTCTTACAATTATTCCTAGAATTTAGCTTATTCATGTAAGAGACACCACATACTTTACAGTATAACATACTGGAAATACAGATTTCTAGTTATTGTAGTTTCTTATGGAACTGCTTGTAAGGGAATCCAGTCAGACTGCAGAAAAAATGAGCTAGAGACTTTTAACTTTCACTAAAAATATGTAATTCATCGAATTCAATAGTCTTGTCAATACACAAGGGACTCTCAACAAGAAAACTACAAGTTTTTGCAAGAAACTACAGGCACTGTAGACTAGTGGACCCTGGATAAACCTGGTATGAAATGACTTGTTTAATCGATATAATAATTCTTAAGGAGGCCTTTATCCTTGGGGGGGGAGCTGAGACTTTTTCCAGGTAAACTATTTCTATATTTATAACAGTTCTGGCACCAAATGTGTGAGATTCCCACACATCACAATTCTCTAATTCTCTGTGCACACCAACTGGGTATCCTACAATTTAATTCAATTCTGGCACTAACTACCCAGAGTTATTGCAAACGTCACAGGTTAAGGACTTGGTTTCACAAGACTGTCCTCTACTTCAAATACCAATCACAAGTATTGGGTCCCCAGGTTACCCACACTTCTGTCCAACCTGGCTACAAATTGGGGGTTACTACAATCCTCTCCTCAGATTTCATAATTTACTATAATAACTCACAGAACTCAGGAAAACACTTTACTTACTATTATCGGTTTATTATAAATGATATTGTAAAAGATGCAGATGAACAGCCGGATGAAGACACACATAGGGTGAGGTCCAGAAGGGTCTCAAATGCAGGAGCTTCTGTCCCCATAGCGTTTGGGGTGTGCCATCCTCCCAGCAGGTGGGTGTGTTCACCAACCCGGAAGCTCTCTGAGCTCTATTGTTTAGGGCTTTTATGGGGACTTTGTTGCATAGGCATGATTGATTAAATCATTGGCCATTGGTTATTAAGATAATCTCCAGCCCTTCTACCCTCCCCACAGGTGGGGAGCGGGGCTGCAAGTTCCAACCTTCTAATCACAGGGTTGGCTCCTCTGGCAACCAACTCCCATCCTCTGAGAGTCACCTCATTAGCATAAACTGAGGTATGGTAGGAAGGTGTTTATTATGAATAACTAAATATGGTCCTCTCCCCCTATCACTCAGGAAATTCCACGAGTTTTAGGAGCTCTGAGCCAGGAGCCAGGATCAAGACCAAATATATATTTTACATAATATTATAACATCACACCAGGTATTTCCCTCCAATGACTGGTCCCAGAGGATCTCAATATTTGCCTCTTGTGCAGCACCACACCATGTTTTCCACCTCCCCTAATCTACTCACTATTCTCCAAACAAATCCTACATGGTAGGCAGAATAATGGACCTCCAAAGATGTCTATGTTGGAACCCGTGAATATGTTACCTTATATGGCAAAAGGGACTTTGCAGATATTTTAAAGTTAAGGATCTTGAGATGGGGACATCAACTCTTATCCTGGATTTTCCAGTTGGGGCCAATGTAATCACAAAGTTCTTATAAGAGGAAGGCAAGAGGATTAAAGTCAGCAAAAGGAGATGTGATGACTGAAGCAGAAGTTGGAGGGATGCCATTTGAAGGTGGAGGAAGGGGCCATGAAGGAAGGAATGAAGGCAGCCTCTGCAAGCTGGAAAAGGCCAGGAAATAGATTCTCCCCTGGAGCCTCCGGAAGGAATGTAGCCCTGCTGCACCTTGATTTTGGCCCCATAAGATTCATTTTGGACTTCTGACCTCTAGAACTGTAAGATAATAAATTTGTATTGTTTAAATCCACTAAATTTGTGGTGATTTGGTACAGCAGCAATAGGAAACTAGTACACCTTCTTTGCTCACTATTCCTGAACTGCCTTTTATCCATTGCATGCCAAAATACTACCCACTTATCCTTAAGAATCTGGTTCAGATAACACTTCCTTCAGAAAACCCTTTCCAACGCTTCTAGTCAGAAATAACAGTTCACTTATGCTCCAATAATACTTTTCTTGCAGTTGTTATGGCTTACATCCTATGCTGCTTGTTTTTCCCTGTAGTTTAAACACACACCTTTTTCCCCAACTATACTATATATTCTCTGAAGGGAGAAGAAACTAAAGCCCATTCATTTTGATTTCCATACTGTTAGGCCGGAGCCGAGAGGAAAACATTCAAGCCTGGGGCATGGTAAAATGCCATTTATTCTGGGCACCTGGGTGCAGGTGGGTGGGACCAAAAAAGGCATCCACCCCGAAATGGGGTCTAGTGAGTTTTTTATAGAGGGTTGGGAGGAGGGAGTGGAGTTGGGGGGAAATTAAACAACAATCGCAGTGTACAGCAAGTCCTTGACGTTTGGGAGGAGGTTGTGTAGCAGAGGGCTAGTCCTTGCGATGTCTTTGTTTTCAGTCACAGGCCCTTTTAGGCTTGCAAACCTTCCCCGTTCTGCCTGCTCAGCTGCCTTTTATCTCCCCTCCTCCCTCCCACCCCCTCTTCTGGTTTTGCAAACCTTTCCTCGGGGTAAAGACCACATACCTAACACATACAGCATCTATCCTAGTGCTTTGCACAGACTGGATACACAAAAAATATTAGTATATAAGTGATTGTTACATACAAGAAGTTTTTCTATAAACAGTGAACTCTCCCCATGGTGTGTGTATTCTTGAATTACAGTGTTGAGTGGAGTTGAAGCAGTCTAGCATAGTGCAAGACACTGAAATCTTCCAGCTTTGGGTTCACATTGTTACTGGCCGCACCCTGAATCCCATGGTACTTGTCTACCTGCCATGGAGAATGATAGCAGATGACAAAGCAAGGACAGAAAAGGACTTTATTGTGGGCTGAAAGAAGCAATAGTACGCATTGCAGTATGGGAGCGGGTCTTGTCCGCCTGGACTCTGGCCTGGTGCTATCTGGGTCTCTGGACTTTGACCTCCACCAAGTGAGGAAGGGCCATATTACTTGAATTGTCCAGTAGAGTGTTTGTCTCCACCCTAGTGATGGAAGGGGGAGATTTTATCTTTTTATGGCCTTGTCCGGAAATGTCATGGTGTCCTTTCCCCACTGTGGGGGTGGGGATCGCAATGCTAATGACATGGTAATTCTCCTAAGGTCACCTTGAGTCCTGGGGGCCCTGTACTGCACAGGCCATCAAAAGAGTCCTGGGGAAAGTCCCCTTATCTTTCTTATGCACTTGGCACGCTGTCTCTTCTCCTCCTGCTCATATCTAACTAACCTGCCTACTCTAACAACATTAGCAACATGTTAATTATTTAATAACCTATATAGCCAACTTCAAATGTCCTTAAACAAAAAGTGATCTTAAGAAAAAACAGAGCGGGGTGCAGTAATCCCAGCTACTATGGAGGCTGGCAGGAGGATTGCTTGAGCTGAGTTTGAGACTACCCTGGGAAACAGAGCAGGACCACATCTCAAAACAAAACAAAACAAAACAAAAAAACAGAAGAAAAGAATGCAAGTTGAAAGCAGAAATCAATGAATAAGAAAACAAAAGAATAGCAGAATAAATGCCAAATCATTTTGTTTTTGGAGAAAAATACTATTGGATAGATAGGATTCAATGTGGGAAAAAAATCGTTATCTGTAATCTAACCAAATGAATTAGCAAATATGCACTAGAGTATGGTATGGATGTTTATGAACTAATAGTGATTTTGAGATGTGGGATATCTATATTGATATTGAGATTTCAGAGTTTAAAAGGAAGTGTGAGCTACATTTAGACTTATTCCTACTCAGGAAGAGACAAATAGGTAAGGGATAAAGAAGCACACAGCACAGGCTTACTGAAGTGGACAAGCGTAACAGAAAGAAAGAAAAACTGGCTGTACTAAGAGCTCAGGCATTACTAGTTTGGTGGTGTGGAAGACTGCACTTTCCACATCTCCCATCCCACATGCTCTTCTTACAATACGATCTTGACAATCCTCCCATCAAGTGATGGGGCTTATTGTCCCCACCGCCTCCCCCACAACCTGGGCTGGCCTCTGTTACTGCATAGACTAATAAAGCATGATGGAACTGGTGCTTTGTGACTTTTGAGGCTGTGTCATAAAATACCATGCAGTTCCAACTTGTTCTTTTGGAGTGCTTACTCTTGGAATCCAGCCACCATGCTGTGAGAAGGCCCAAGCAGCCTGTGGAGAAGCCCACATGGAAGGGAAACCAGGACTCTGGCCCAAAGCCCTGGTTGAACTCCCAGCCAAGAGCCGGCACCAATTTGCCAGCTCTGAGAGTGAGCTCCCCAGCCTCTAGTCAAGTTCCTCCTGCCGATGCTGTGTGGAGCAGATGTGAATTGTTCCCACTGAGTCCTGCCCAATTTGCAGATCCATGAGCAAAATAATATTGTCTTAACCCACTAAATTTGGGGATGGTTTGTTATGAAGCAGTTCAGCAGAACAGATAGGAACATCAAAGTCCCTTATGGGTAGACTTTCCTAGGATATTCTAGAAGGGAGCATGGTTACTGACACCAAGACCTAAGAATGCTAACCTGTGCTATAGACAGGTGTGTTGCCCAGCTGGAAGGATCTCCCTGGGATCAGCAACCTGCAAGCTACCTGATCGCACCTACAAAATCTCTTCCTTTCAGAGTGGGAAGAAGAATTTGGGACCATATGCCTTATTCCCAGAGGCAAGGATCTCAATCAGTTGAGGTTTATTAAGCCAGCTTTAGGGCACATCCAGGAAAAACATGAACCACAGATGCATCTGGGTTTTTTTCCCCTTAAGAGGTTTTTGGGAGATTTAGTATTTATTCATTTTCTTAAAGGGGGGAAGGCACATAGGAAGAAGGGCAGGTAGGCAGTAAGGTGAATGGTTACATTCTTGTGAGTTAGTTAGTGCCCAGGAAATCTACATTTTACATGAGATAAGGTGAACATTTCAAGAGAAAAAGGGAGTAAAGGAAGAATCAATTATGCAAACATCTCTGGGTAGGTGGAGGAATGGTGGACCTCTTGTCCCCGTCCTGCACCTGGGAATATAAGCTTGCAATCAGCATTGTCAGTGTGGAATCAAACAGACTTTAGTTTTAGGAGCTAGACTTAGACTGCAGACCTAAAGTTACTATTGGCATGTCCTTGTTTATAGGACACCAGTAACTAATTTACTTATGAATTGTTAACAGAAAAAACCCAAACTCTGTAAGATAATTTAAAGAGTTTTATTTTGAGCTGAAGATGAGTGATCTATGGCCCGGTAAGCCATACCCAAGAAGCCCTGAGTAAGTGGTCCTGAGGTGGCTGGGTTACAGTTTGGTTTTATACATTTTAGGGAGACAGGAATTGCAGGTAAAACCATAAATCAATACATGGAAAGTATACATTGGTTTGGCCTGAAAAGGAGGGACATCCTGAAGCAGGGGATGTTATAGGCAGGTTCAGAGATTCTTTGATTTGCAATTGGTTAAAGAAATAAAGCTCTGTCTAACATCTTGGAATGTTTTAAGTTAAGATAAGGAAGTCTTAGGACCCACAGTCATGGGGAGGGGGCTTGTCTCACGGCTGGTGCCAGAGAACAGCAGAGGGGCTGCTGACTGCCAGGCAGTGACTTTGCCACCAAGTCCAAGCTTGTCCCACCACTGCAGGACAGCCAATAAGTTGAGAGACAAGGTGTTGGGGCAAGGAAAGTGACTTTTATTTGGAGAGCCGGCAAAATGAGAAGATGGTGAACTAATGTCCTAAAGAACCATCTTAAGGCAGGACGTGGTGGCTCACGCCTGTAATCCTAGCACTCTGGGAGTCTGAGATGGGAGGATTGCTTGAGGCCAGGAGTTTGAGACCAGCCTGAACAAGAGCAAGACCCCATCTCTACCAAAAATAGAAATATTAGCCAAGTGTGGTGGCACATGCCTGTAGTCCCAGCTACTTGGGAGGCTGAGGCAGGAGGATCACTTGAGCCCAGGAGTTAGAGGTTGCAGTGAGTTATGATTGTGCCACTGCACTTCAGCCTGGGCAAAAAAGCAAGACCCCGTCTCAAGAAAAAAAAGAGAAAAAGAAAAAAAAAAGAACCATCTTAAGTTAGTACAAACTTTAGGTTCCTTTGCATGTTAAGGGAAGGGGAAGAGGAGGGGGCGTTGCAAGAGGTAACTGAGGACCGCAGACATCTGGGCATTGGTGAGGGTCCGAGGAGGTTGTAAAACTTCTTTGTTCTTGGTCAGTTAAGTTTGGAGGATGTAGCTCAGGTTACGATGTTCCTATAAATCTTTAACATAGCATTGTTACTTGTGTGCATACTTTCCTTATCTCCCCAGGAATTAATTTTGGGAAAGGGATGGTTATCGTCTTTTTTCTAGAGTTGAAGTACAAACTAAATTTTTCCTATAAATTTAGGAGGAAGCAGGCCTACATGCAGAGCTAAGCAGAAGACTTTTAACCTAAAGGATATTACCACAGGGGGTCAGAAGCAAAATGGAACTAATCATGTTAAGCTTCCCTTCTATTGTTACAATCTCAGGCCCCAGAAGAAGAAAGAATCCCAAGTTAGTTGTCGGGCACCCGGACTAACAGGGCTGAATTCAAATTCCACCCCAGCCACTTGGTAATGGTGATTTAGGATCAGGAACTAGCCTGACCACTTTTCTCATCTTAATACAGGGACTAAAAGTTACTTCTCTGATGCAGGTTTCTAGTTCTTGGCCTACCACATGGTATGTGTTCTGTGTACACTAGCTGACCTCATCACTAGAGATGCCCAGGGCCCAAGCCCCTAGAAAGGAGTAAGGCTCCTGAGAGGGAAGGGAGAGGGTGGACCCTCTGGAAGCAGGAATCCACCTCAGTAGGAGTCAACAGCCTGAACGCTCTCAGTACAGAGGCCAGAACATTTTGGGGTAAAAAAAGCAGAAAAAATTTCTGACCCCCACTATAGACATGTGGATTTGGTTGGAGACATCCCAGCCACTGGTTATTGAGTCTTGTCAGGACTTTGCCCTAAATGCTTGAGGACTGATGCAACCCAAACAACCTTGAGTCTGAGGACATCCTTCTACAGCGGGGATTAAAAAAAAGGGCTGCTCAGAAGTGGCTCTTTTAGAAAGACAGCAGGGGAAGGGAAGGTTTTTTCCTCAGGTAGTGGCTGGCACATCCACTGATATGTTACTGTTGAAGAGTTGTAACTCCAGATATAGTCTGGTTACATCTTATAAATGCTGCCTGCAAACGTTTCTATCTTTAGTGAGTGTTTATTTTTACCTTCACGCACACAAACATAATATACCAATTCTTGAGGGCTTCCTCTGTGCCAGGACTTAATCCAATAATTCCTGTGTTTGAATCTCAGTTCCAAAAATCACTAACTCTGTGACTTGTGTCAAGTTACTTAACTTCTCTGAACCTCAGGCTTATAATTCATAAAAATAGACATAATACTCATTTCAGTGGCTCCTGGTGGGGAGGTAAATGAGATAGCACAGTTGAGTTACATCATATGGACATTTAACTTAGCAGGAATTCATGGGTATGCAAGAAAAAGGGAAGAAATTTGCCAGTTCAACAGTTTGGGCAATTCTGCCTGTCATTCCACTTGCTAAAAAATAAGCCTTGAAAGCAGCAGGAATGAAATGTAAACCTGTGCCTCCCTAACTTGTTTTCCACCTATCTTCAAAGTGTGAGGCTCTCCTGTGCTTGTGGGTGATTTAAGGGCTTAAAAACAACTTTTAAATTGTGGTATATAGCAGATGTACAGGAAAATACACAAAATAAAAATGTACAGTTCAGTGAGTTATCACTGAACAAAGATCTTTATAACAACCATGCAGGTCAAGAAATAGAGCATTGCTATTCTATTCATAATGTTTGTAATGACAAAGAGGGTCATTATATAATAACAAAGTGAAAAATTCATCCAGAAGATATAATAACTGTAAATACATATGCACTCAACATCAGAGAACCTAAATATATAAAGCTAATGTTAAAAAAAAAAGGAATAGAGCATCGTTAAAATTCCAGAAGCTTTCTTCTTGCCCCCTCTCGATCACTATGTGATCTTTTCCTACCAAGAGTAACCACCGTCCTAACCTTTATGGCAATAACTGATAAACTGTGATACCTAGGACTTCCTTTTTTCATCATTTTACCACTTAAACATGCATTGCTAAATACTACAGTTCCAGTTTCTTTGAATTTTATGTAAGTGGAATGATGCAGTGTGCATTCTTCTGTGTCTGACTTGTTTTGCTCAACTAGGTTTGTGGGATACATTCATTTAGTTACATGAACTTGTAATTCATTTTCATTGTTCTATAGGATTCAATTGCATGAATATGCCATAATTGATTTATCCATTCTATTATTGATGGGCATTTGGGTTGCTATCAGTTTTTGGCTATTAGAAATACAGCTACTGTGATTATTATTGCATATATTTCTTGGTGTATTTGAGCATACATATCTGTTGGGTATATACCTAGAAGTGGAATTGCTAGATCCTAAGTATGCATATCTTCAACTTTAGTAGTTGAACAACTTTAATAGTTGTTTTCTGAAGTTGTTCTACTACTTCATACTCCCTCTTGCAGTGTATGAAAGTTTCATATATATATATATTTTTGACACAGAATCTCATTCTGTTGCCCTGGGTAGAGTGCAGTGGCATCATCATAGCTCACTGGACCCTCAAGCTCCTGGGCTCAATCCATCCTCCTGCCTCAGCCTCCCGAGTAGCTGGGACTCCATGTACATGCCACAGTGCCCGGCTAATTTTTCTATTTTTTGTAGAGATGGGGTCTCGCTTTTGCTCAGGCTGGTCTGAAACTCCTGGCCTCAAGCAATCCTCCTGCTTCAGCCTCCCCAAGTGCTAGGATTACAGGCATGAGCCACTGTGCCCAGCCAGAAAGTTCCATATCTTCACCAACAACTGGCAGTCTGTTTGTCAGCCATTCTGTTGGCTGATATTCTTTTGTGGAGTAATATTTCACTGTGATTTTAATTGCCATTTTCTCAACTGGTCATGTGGATATTCTCTTTTGTGAGTGCCTGCCCAGTCTCTCATCCAGTTCTCTTATTGGTTGTTTGTCTTTCTCTTGTTGATTGGATGTTTATCAGTTATATGTGTTGCAAATATCTCCTCCTACTCTGTTTCCTGTCTCTTAATAATGTCTTTTGATGAACAAAAGTTCTTAATTTTAATACAGTCTAATTTGTCAATCTTTCCCATTACATTTATTTTTATTTTAATTTTTTTGTATTTTTTATTGATATATCATAGTTGTACATATTTTTGGGATGCATGTGATATTTTGATACATGTATACAATGTGCAATAATCAAATTGGGACATCCATCACATCAAACATCCATCTTTTCTTTATGTCAGGAACATTGCAATTCTTCTCTTCTAGCTATCTTGAAACACAAAATAAATTATTGTTAACTACAATTTCCCCACTGTACTATTGAAAACTGGAACTTATTCCTTCTATCTAACTGTACCTCTGTACCTCTTAAACAACTTCTCTTCATCTCCCTCTTCCCTTCCCAGCCCCTGGTAACCACCCTTCTACTCTCTACCTCCCTAAGATCCACCTTTTTAGTTCTCACATACGAGTGAGAACATGTAATAATATTTGTCTTTCTGTGCCTGGCTTATTTCACTTAACATAATGACCTCCAGTTCCATCCATGTTGCTGCAAATGACAGAATTTTATTGTTTTTAATGGATGAATAATATTCCATTGTGTATATATGCCCCATTTTCTTTTTCTATTCATCCATTAATGGACACTTACATTGATGATACATCTTAGCTATTGTGAATAGTGCTGCAATAAACATGGAAGAGAAGATATGTCTTCAATATACTGATTTTCTTTCTTTTGGATATATGCCCAGCAGTGGGATTGCTGGATCATATGATAGTTCTATTTTTAGTTTTTTGAGGAACCTTCATACTATTTTCCATAATGGCTCTACTACTTTACATTTCCACCAACAGTGTATGTGTGTTCCCCTTTCTCCACATTGTCACCAGCATGTTATTTTTTTTGTCTTTTTGATAATAGCCATTCTAACTGGGGTGAGATGATATCTTATTGTGGTTTTGATTTGCATCCCTGATGATTAGTGATATTGAGCATTTTTTCATATACTGTAAGCCATTTGTATTTCTCCTTTTAAGAAATGTCTATACAGGTCTTTTGCCTATTTTAAAATTGGATTATTATTATTATTGTTTTTGCTACTGTGAGTTCCTCACATATTCAGGTTATTAATCCTTGTTAGATGGATAGTTTGCAAATATTTTCTCCCATTATGTAGGTTATCTCTTCACTTTGTTAATGGTTTCCTTTGCTGTGCAGAAGCTCTTTAGTTTGATGTAATCCTGTATGTCTATTTTTGCTTTTGTTGCTTGTGCTTTTGAGGGCTTACCCAAAAAGTCTTTGTCCAGACCAATGTCCTATAGCATTTCCCCACTGTTTTCTTCTAGTAGTTTCATTGATTCAGGTCTTACATTTAAGTCTTTAATCCATTTTGAATAGATTTTTGTACATGGTGAAAGAAGGGAAATCTAATTTTATTCCTTTACATTTGGATATCCAGTTTCTCTAGCACAATTTACTAAAGAGACTGTCTTTTCCCCAAAATATGTTCTTGGCATTTTTGTCAAAGATCAGTAGGCTGTAGGTAGATGTTTTTATATCTGGGTTCCCTATTCTGTTCCATTGGTCTATGTCTCTATTTTTGTACTAATACCATGCTGTTTTTGTTACTATAGCCTTGTAGTATAATTTGAAGTCTGGTAATGTGAAGCCTCCAGGATTGTTCCTTTTGCTTAGAATTGCTTTGGTTATTCATGCTCTTTTCTGGTTTCAAATGAAGCATGGAATTATTTTTTATGGAACTGTGAAATATGCCATTGGTATTTTGATGGGGATTGCATTGAGTTTGTAAATCACTTTGGGTAGTATGGACATTTTAACAATGTTGATTCTACTGATCCATCAGCGTGATATGTTTTTTCATTTGTTTGTGTCCTCTGTGATTTCTTTCCTCAGTGTTTTGTAGTTCTCCTTGTAGAGGTCTTTCATCTCCTTGTTTAAGTATATTCCTATGTATTTTATTTTCTTTGTATCTATTGTGAATGGTTTTGAGACTTTGATTTGACTCTCAGCTTGACTGTTTTTGGTATATAGAAATGCTATTGATTTGTGTACGTTGAGTTGATAGCCTGAGACTTTGCTGAATTTATTTGTCAATACCAGGAGTCTCTTGGTGTAGTCTTTGGGGTTTTCTAGATACAAGATCATATCATCAGTGAAAAGGGATAATTTGACCTCCTCTTTCTTGATTTTGATACCCTTTATTTCTTTCTCTTGCCTGATTGCTCTGGCTAGGACTTCCAGCACTATGCTGAATAGAAGTGGTGACAGTGGGCATGCTTATCTTGCTCCAGTTCTTAGGGGGAAGAACTTTTTCCCATTCAGTATAATGTTAACTATGGGTTTGTCATATATGGCTTTTATAATTTTGAGATATGTTCCTTCTATGCCTACTTTGTTGAGGGTTTTTATCATGAAAGGGTACTGGGTTTTGTCAAATGCTTTTTCCGCATCTATTGAGATGATTATATGGCCTTTCTTTTTGCTTCTGTTTATGTAGTGAATCACATTTATTGATTTACATTTGTTGAACCATCCTTGCATCCCTGGGAGGAAGCCCAGTTGGTCATGGTAGATTTTTTTTTTTTGATGTGTTGTTGAATTCAGTTTGCTAGTATTTTTTTGAGGATTTTTGCATCTATATTCATAAGGGATATTGGTCTGTAGTTTTCTTTTTTTGTTGTGTCCTTTCCTGGCTTTGGTATTAAGGTGAAACTGGCTCCATAGAATGAGTTGGAGAGGATTACCACCTTCTCCATGTTATGGAATAATATTCTGTAGTATGGGTACCAGTTCTTCTTTGTATGTCTGGTAGAATTTGGCTGTGAATCCATCTGGTCTGGAGCTTTTTTTGTTGTTGTTGGAAGACTTTTTATTACTGCTTTAATATCACTACTCATCATTTGTCTTTTCAGGAGTTCTGTTTCTTCCTGATTGAGTCTTGGAGGTTTTGTGTTTCCAGAAATTTGTCCATTTTCTAGTTTATGTGCATAGAGATTTTCATAGTATTCATGGATGATGTTTTGTATTTCTGTGTTATCTGTTGTAATATCTCCTTTTTCATTTCTGATTGAGCTCATTTGGGTCGTTTCTCTTCAATTCCTGGTTAATGTAGCAAGAGATCTATCAGTTTTGTTTATCTTTCCAAAGAACCAACTTTTTGTTTCTGTGACCTTTTGTATTTTTTTTTGTGTTCCATTTCATTTAGTTCTGGTCTGACCTTTGTTACTAATTTTCTTCTGTTGGCTTTGGGTTTGGTTTGCTCTTCCTTTTTATAGTTCTTTGAGATGTGATATTAGGTTGTTAATTTGTGATCTTTCTGACTTTTTGATGTGGGCATTTAAGACTATGAATTTTCCCCTTAGGAATGCTTTTGCTGAATCCCATAGATTTTGATAGCTTGTGTCCCCTTTGTCATTCAGTTCAAGGACTCTTTTGATTTTTCTGTTAATTTCATTCTTGACCCAATTTTCATTCAGCAGAAGGTTGTTTAATTTTCATGACTTGGTGTAGAATTGAGTGTTACTCTTGGAATTGATCACTAGTTTTATTCCACTATGATCTGAGAAGATACATGATATGATTTTGATTTTTAAGAATTTGTTGAGACATGTTTTGTGGCCTAAGAAATAATCAGTCTTGGAGAATGTTTCATGTGATGATGAGAGGATTATATATTCAATAGTTTTTGGGTAAAGTGTTCTGTAATGTCTGTTAGGTCCATTTGTTTTAGGGTCCCACTTAAGTCCAGCATTTCTCTATTTGTTTTCTGCTTTGATGATTTGTCCAGCCTGACAGTGGTGTGTTGAAATCCCTGGCAATTATCATGCTACTATTTTTTTCCTTGCTTAGCTCTAGTAGAATTTGTTTTATGTATCTGGGAGCTCCTGTGTTAGATGCATATATATTTATGCTTATTATGTCTTCTTGTTGAATTGTTCCCTTTACCATTATACAATGACCATCTTTGTCTTTCTTTACCATTGTTGATTTAAAGTTAATTTTGTCTGATATGAGATTGGCTACTCTGGCTCTCTTTTGGTTTCCATTTGTGTGGAATATTTTTTTGAGTGTGTGTGAGTCCTTGGGGTTTAGATGTGTCTCCTGGAGACAACAGATACTTAGGTTGGGCTTTTTCATCCATTCGGCCAGCCTGTGTCTTTTGAGTGGTGTATTTAAACTGTTAACGTTAGGAGACAGAATAGATATGTGGGATGCTGATTTGTTCATTATGTTGGGTAGTACCTTATTGCTTTTTTTCCCTCTTGTGCTATTAGTGTTTTACAAGAGTTGTGAGCTTTAGCTTTTTTGGATGATTTTATACTTGTGGGTATCTATTGTGCTGTTTTATGTATAATGCAGTTCTGAGTATTTCCTTCAGGGCAGATCTGGTCATGACAAATTCCCTCAGTGTAGCTTGTCAGGAAAAGACTTAATTTATCCATCAATTGTGAAACTTAGTTTTGCAGGATACAAAATTCTGGCAGTTGTTCTATTTAAGTAGACTGAAGATGGGCCCCACTCCCTTCTGGTTTGTAAGGTTTCTTCTGAGAAGTCTGCAGTTAGCCCGATGGGGTTTCCTTTCTAGGTCGGCTGTTGCTTATGTCTTGCTGCTTGCAGAATTTTCTCCTTCATTTTGACTTTGGCCAGGTTGATGACTGTCTGTCTTGGAGATGTCCTGTTTGCTATGAATCTTCTCAGTGTTTGATGACCATCTTGTACCTGGATGTCTGGATCTCTGGTGATACCAGGGGAGTTTTCCTCAATAATTCCCTTGAATAGATTTTCCATGCTTTTAGCTTTTTCTTCTTCTTCTTCCTCAGGGATACCTATAATTTGTATGTTAGTTTACTTTGCATAGTCCCGTATCTCTCTAAGTGATTGCTCCACCATTTTTGTTCTCTCCTCTTTCTCTTTAAATGACTGCATTAGCTTGAGAGCCTTGTCTTCAAGCTCTGAGATTCTTTCTTCTCCTTGGTTTAGTCTGTTGCTGAAGCTTTCTGCTGTGTTTTGAAATTCCCTAAATGATGCTTTCATTTCTTTAAGTTCCATTATATCCTTTCTTATGTTGTCTAGCTTTTTAGTAAATTTTTCATTAATTTCCTGAAATTTTTTTGGATTCTTTTTGTTGGTTTCAACTTTCTCTTCAATTCCATTCATCTTATTTGCCATCCATATTCTGAATTCCATTTCTGTCATTTTGGCAATTTCATTGTGGTTGGAGTTTGCTAGTGTAGTTCCATTGTGATCCCTTGGGGGTGTGAAACTGTTTTGTTTTTTCATGTTGCCAGGGTTCTTTTGCTGGTTTCTTCTCATCTGAAACCACTTTTCTCAACTCAGGGCTAATAGATTTTCAGGGCACCAGTTCTTTGCTGGGAACTCTCCTGCTTAATTAGATGGCACTTTTTTTCCTACTCTGGAATATTTATGTGGCAGGGAGGGGTGCATGCATTAGAAATGTGTAATGCAGTTGTTCTGATTTGTCCTCTTCACCTGTAATTGCCACTGTTCAAGCCTGTGCTTGATGATCTTTGTGCTGGGTGTTGGGTTGTTCACCAGATAATTGATGGAAGTTCAAGTTGGGAGCTGGTTGAAACCCTCTCTGTGGAGGCTGGTATTATTGGAGTTGCTCTGCTTGGGGTCTCCCCACACAGGTGACAGTGGCAGAAGGGTGAGGCTATTTAGGCAGTGCTTGTGGCTTTCCAGGTTGTGGGCATGCTTGATCTAGGTCCCAGTGTACTGTCGACTGAAGGCTGAGGGGTTCCCTGACAGTGCGATGGACTTTGGAGCTGTTCTGCCAGCCCTGCAGCAATGGTGGAGGCTCAGTGTTGGGGTCTTGTGGTCTGGGTGCAATATTGGGATCTCAGGGGCTGTGTTACGGGTGTGGTGGGAGCTCTGGAGCCACAGGGGTAGTGCCTTGGGCTCTGGCATGACAGTCTCAGAGCTGGGACTGGGGAGGAGCCAGAAGCAAGCCTTCTGAGCAGGGCCTCAGAGCTGGAAGCAGGGCTGATCTGACCTGGAGGGTGGAGTCAGGGCTGAGCAGGCAGCAGGCTGGTCCACAGGCTTGGGGACTGCACAGATCTCAAGTCATGCAGGTGGAGGTTGGATCTGGTGGCCCAGGACCACAGAGTTCCCCCCACACCTCCTAGGACCCACTGAAGCAGTTGCCCAAAGCCTCCCAGGTCAGACCCTGCAGCACCCCAGTCAACTCCTGTGTTCAGATCCCATTGTGCTGTAGGGGGGGGGGCGTTTGGCTTCCAGTCACAGGGTATGACTCAGGGAAGCCTCCACTTAGTCCACTCTCTCCCTAGTCTGGGGGCAATGTGAAGGCCACTGCTGCAAAGCTGAGTCCTGTGCCAACCTGGCACCATGTATCTGAGAGCACAGGATGGCTTTAGCTGCAGAAATCCAGGATTGGCTGCCACCTGATCTCCACTGTGCCTGTTGTCTGGTATAATTACTCCACACAGACTCCAGGCAGGTCCCCGGTCCATCCAGGCAGAGGCTGTGGTGGTGGAGGGAGCCCTTTCACAAGTTGGCCACAGTGCCTACTAGGGGAGCATGGCACCCCAGTGCTCTATCCTCCTATTCTCCCCTGTGTGTAGACTGATCACTTTGATCTTGTTGAATGTATTGACCCCTCACCTTTTTCACACTGAGTGTCCCACCTCACTTCTCTGTGATTTCACAATGTTCCTTGTGAGAAGAGCTATCCATAGGTAGGCATCTGCCTGCAATTTACACTTATTTCCTTGAGAGTGGCATGCTCATTGGCTGCATCTAGGACACCATCTTTTTCATCCTGATGTAGGTGTTTATTGATATACATTTCCTTCTTAGTACTTCTTTTGCTGTATCCCATAGGTTCTGGTATGTTGTGTTTTCACTTTTATTTGTTTCAAGAAATTTCAAAATGTTCTTCTTAAGCTCTTCATTGACCAGTTGGTCATTCAGGAGCATGTTGTTTAATTTCCATGCACCTGTACATTTTTCCAAGTTCCTCTTGTTATTGAATTCTAGTTTTATTCTGTTGTGGTCAGAAAAGATACTTGATATGATTTCAACTTTTTTGACTTTTTTGAGACTTGTTTTGTGGCCTAACATATGGTCTATCCTTGAGAATGTTCCATGTGTGGATAAGAAAAATGTGTATTCTGCAGCAGTGGATGAAATGGTCTGTTAGGTCCTTTTGGTCTTGAGTATATTTTAACTCTGATACATCTTTGCTGATTTTCTGCAAAGTGGTGTTGATGTCCCCTCATATTATTGTATTGTAGTCTATGTCTCCCTTTAGATCTATTAATATTTTTGCTTTATATATTGGGTGCTCCAGTGTTGGGTGTATATATATTTACTCTTGTTGTATCTTCTTGATGAATTGACTCCTTTATCATTATATAATGACTTTGCTTATCTCTTTTTACAGTTTTTGACTTAAAGTATATTTTATCTGATATTTTATCTCCTGCTCTTTTTGGTTTCCATTTGCATGGAATATCTTTTTCCATCCCTTAACTTTCAGTCTATGTGCATCTGTATAGGTGAAGTGAGTTTCCACAACTCTATGTCTTTTAATTGGAGAATTTAGTCCATTTACGTTCAATGTTATTATTGATAAGTAAGGATTTACTACTGCCATTTTATTACTTCTTTTCTAGTTCCTGTGTAGTTACTCTCTTCATTTTTTATTGTCTTCCTTTATGGTTAAGTGATTTTTCTCTGGTAGTATGTTTTAATTCATTTCTTTTCAGTTTTAGTGTACCTACCATAGGCTTTTGCTTTGTAGTTACCATGAGGTTTCCAAAAATCATCTTATAGTTATAACAAGTTATTTGAAACTGATACCAACTTAACTTAGATTGCAAAAAAAGAAAAGAAACAAACCTTTGTACACATTAACTTCCTTCTCCCCTAACATTTTGAATTTTTGATGTCACAGTTTACATTTTTATATTGCCTATCTCTTAAAAATTGTGGTAGTTATTATTTTTAATAGTTTTGTCTTTTAGTCTTCACTAAAGATGTGTTTTAAGCAATATGATTGCAATATTAGTATAAGAATCACATTAGTGTCCTTTTCTTTTGAAGAACTCCCTTTAGCATTTCTTGCAGGACAATTCTTGTAGTGAAAAATGCCTTCAGCTTTTGTTTGTTTGTGAAAGTTTTTATCTCTCCTTCATTTGTGAAGGATAGATTTTCTGGATACAGTATTCTTTGTTGGCATCTTTTTTTCCTTTAGCACTCTGAATATATCATCCCAATCTTTCCTGGCTTGTAAGGTTTCTGCTGAGAAGTCCGCTGCCAGATGAATTGGATTTCCTTCATATTTTATTTACTTTTCTTCTCTCACTGGTTTTAGGACCCTTTCTTTGTCTTTGACCTTTGAGAGTTTAATTAAGTTTGATTATAGTATATTTTTAGGTATTCATATTTGGGTTGAATATGATTGGTGGCCTTTGATCTTCCTGTACCTGGATTTTTATGTTTTTCTCACATTTGGAAAATTTTTTGTTATTATTTTTTTTGAATAAGTTTGTACCCCATTGTCTTTCTCAGTTCCCTCTTTAACTGCAATAACCTGAATACTTGCTCTTTTGATGTTGTTCTATAGATCTTGTAAGCTTTCTTCATTCATTTTCATTCTTTTTTTCCCTTCTGACTGTGTATTTTCAAATAGTCTGCGTTCAAGCTCACTGATTCTTTTTTCTTTTTGATCAATTATGCTATTGATGCTCTCTATTGCATTTTTCATCTCATTTATTGTATTTTTCAGCTCCAGAATTTGCTTGGTTTTTAAAAAATTATTTCAATCTCTCTGTTAAATTTCTTTGATCAATTTCTGAATTGGTTCTCTGTGTTTTCTTGAACTTTGTTGAGCTTCCTTAAAATAGCTATTTTGAATTTTTTGTCTGAGAGATCACACATCTCCATGACTTTAGGATTGGTCTCTGGTGCCTTATTTTATACATTTGGTGAGCTCAGTATTTTCCTGAATGTTCTTGATGTTTGTGGAAGTGCAACTATGTCTGCACATTGAGGGAGTAGATATTTATTTTAGTGTTTGCTGTCTGGCTTTGTGGCTGTCCTTCTTTAGTGGGCCTCCCAGGGATTCTAATCAGACTGACTGTTGTGTTCCCTATGCTGGTGACCACTACAGATGTCTCAGCACTATAGGATGCTCTAAGCCCAGGCTTGCCATAAGCTTCCAAGGGCTCCAAGGTTGATGCAGCTTTCTGGCCCAGATGGACCTGGGGAAAACTCAAGGAGGGAACTGGGGATGTGTGGGAATGCTTGACAGGAACCTGAGTCCAGAAGACTGTCCCAGTGGCCCAGATGGGCACGCCTCCCAGAAGATCTCTGCACAGGTGGGATGGGTCTCTAACTGCAGTGAGAGGGGCTGGAGCTGA
Organism: Daubentonia madagascariensis; assembly: GCA_023783475.1. NCBI lineage: Eukaryota > Metazoa > Chordata > Mammalia > Primates > Daubentoniidae > Daubentonia > Daubentonia madagascariensis. The sequence continues at coordinate 8,833,660 of JAKFHU010002004.1, read as the reverse complement.
GACTGGGTCCCCTTGGGATCTGCTGTGAGAAAAAGTGTGGAGAGCCTATTTTCAGTTCAGAGGAATACACATCACCCAGCAAGTCCCTGCACAGATAGCATAGTTTCCTGACTGCTGGGGGGAGGTGGAGCTGAAACTGGGCCTCCTCCAGATCTGCTGTGGAATAGAGGCTGGGGATCCTGGTCTCATTGGCTCAGAGAGGTGCATGTCTCTCAACAAGTCCCTGCATAGACAGGATAGTTCCCTGATTGCATCAGAAAAGGCCAGAGATGGGACTGAGCCCCCTTGGGATCTGCTGTGGGACAGAGGGTGGAGAACCCATCTCAATGGCCCAGACAGATACATGTGTCCCATCAGGTCCGAGAATAAATGGGATAGTTCCCCAACTGCAGCAAGAGGGTTCAGAGCTGAGACTGGGCTCCCTAGGGATTTGTTGTGGGATGGAGTTTGGTGAGCTCATCAGGGAGGCTCAGACTCCTAAGCAGTGTGATATGGGTAAATCTCCCTCTGGATCTCTGTGCAATCAATTCTGAGCTGGCACCTCAGCTGAGAAAGCCTGCAGCAGAGCCACAAGGCCATATCCAGGTTCACTGCTGAGACCAATGTCAATGAGCAGATGAACTTTTCTGCCAAGGCACTAGTGTGTGTGATTCCTTCTGGACCCCTTGGCAGATGGTTTTGATTGCAAGCTCAAGGCCAAATGGGGCTGTAGCCAAGCCCCTTGGGGGACTGGGCTGTTTCTGGGCTTGGACCCAGAAGAATGTTCAGTGTGTCAACAACCTGGATGTAAGTCTGCACTCTCAAAATGACCATCTTAGATCTTGGGTTCCACCAGGGTTTCATAAACTCCTATCTGAACCTGAGACTCCTGTGGAAAGACTTTTGACTGTGGATGAGTGCAGAATTCTTATTGTTTTAGGGGGTTATGGGCAGCTTACCTGAGATTCTGCTATCTTGGTGACACCACCCATTCCCATTATGTTTAGTATTTTTGTGTTCTGTTTAAAAAGTGTTTTTCCTTATTATTATTATTTGCCAATTAAAAATGAAATTAAAAAGTATTTTTTCTTTTCTGAGGTTATAAGATACTCTCCTATGGTATCTTCTAGAAGTATTATTGTTTTGCCTCTCACATTTAGATCTATAATACATCTGGAGCTGATTTTTGTATATGGTATAAAATAGAGTCCCATTTTATTTATTTTTTCTATACGGATATCCAGTTGTTATAGCATCACTTATTGAAAAGATCATCCTTTCCCCATTGCTTTACAGAGCCCCCTTTATCATAAATAAAGTGTTCATAAATACTTAGGTCTGTCACTTGGCTCCGTATTCCATTCCACTGACCTATTTTCTATACTTGTTCAATACTACACTGTCTTAATGACTGTAACCAGTGGCATGCTTAACAGCTAGCTCTGAAAAACAAAGCTTTGATTTATAGCATTTTCCATTTCTGTGGTGTAATAATCCTGTCATGACTGATTTCAAGCTACCAACTTGACATCACTTAATGTGAAGTTGGGAAGAGAGGCACATGATCTGCTCTTGGCACTCTAACTATGTAATAAGCCTTGCTATCCCATAATAATTCTACTACCTTGTTTTTATTCTTCATGTGTCTTAGCAATTTAAAAATTTTTGGATACTTCTGAAAAACAGTCTTATTGAGATATTATTTGTTATGAACTAAACTGTATCCTCCACAAATTCTTTCGAAGTCCTAACCCCCAATGTAATGGTATTTGGAGATTGGACCTTTGGGAGGTAATTGGGATTAAATGAGGTCATAAGGGTGCGGTCCTAATATGATGGGATGGGTGTCCTTATAAGAGGAGGAGAGACTAGAGAGTTTTCTCTCTCTCTGCATGTGTTCACACAGAAGAAAGGCCATGTGAGGACACAGTGAGAAGACAGCTGTCTGCAAGCCAGGAAGGTAGCTCTCACCAGAAACCAATACTGATGGCACCTTGATCTTGGACTTTTAGCCTCCAGAACTTTGAGAAAATAAATTTCTGTTGTTTAAGCCACTCAGTCTGTTATTTTGTTATGGCAGCTCTAGCAACTAATACATAATTCACATACCATAAATTCACCCATTTAAAGTATACAATTCACCTATTTCAATGTTTTTTAGTATACTCATAGGGTTGTGCTAACAATACCACAATGAACTCTAGGACATTTTTGTACCCCCTAAAAGAAAACCAGTACCCATTAACTGACAATTCCTCTGCTTCCCATTTACCACCCCCAGCCCTAAGCAATCACTAATTCTCTGTCTGTATAGATTTGCCTATTGTGGACATTTCATATAAATGGAATCACTTCGTATGTGGTCCTTTTTCACTTTCTCTTTCACTTACATAGTATCTTTGAGGGGTATCCATGTTGTAGCATGTATTAGTACTTCATACCTTTTTATTGATAAATAGTAATTCCATTGTATGGATATAGCACATTTTATTTATCCATTCATCAGTAACTATTAACAATTTAATATGCCTCTTGTATATGTTCAGATTGCCTGGGTTTGAATCCCTGCTGAGCAAGTACCTAGAGGAGTGGCCTGGGCGGGTCATGTCTCACCAAGCCTCTACCTCATATTTTTCAACTGTGAAATGTGAATAGTAATGGAATCTACCTCATAGACTGCCAGGGTTGTGCTGTCATAGTAGTTAAGAGTCGATGAGCACTTACCATGCACCAGGCACTTACAAGGATTATCTAACACTGGGGTCCCCAACCCCCAGTCTGTGGACCAGTACTGGTCCGTGGCCTGTTAGGAACCAGGCCACACAGCAGGAGGTGAGCGGAGGGCAAGCGTGGGAAGCTTCATCTGTATTTACAGCTGCTCCCCATCACTCGCCTCACTGCCTGAGCTCCACGTCCTGCCAGATCAGTGGTGGCATTAGAGTCTCATTGGAGTGCAAGCCCTACTGTAAACTGTGCATACGAGGGGTCTAGGTTGTGCGCTCCTCATGAGAATCTAATGCCTGATGATCTGAGGTGGAGCTGAGGCAGTGATGCTAGCACTGGGGAGCGGCTGCAAACGTAATAAATGTAATGTGATTGAATCATCCCAAACCATCCCCCCACCCCCAGTCTATGGAAAAATTGTCTTCCATGAAACTGGTCCCTGATGCCAAAAAGGTTGGGGACCGCTGCCCTAATAGACCTATGATTTAGAGATTAGGGAATTGAGACTGGGAGACGATATGTAATCTCCTCACAATCAACAGACTGTCTGACTGCAAAGCCTGAACCATCGGCTGTTAATCTCATGGGATAATAAAGTACCTAGCAAAGGCCTTGAGAAGAGAATGAGATTTGTAAATGATAAATGATAGAACATGCAAATATAAAGAAGCAAAAAGAAATCAGCAATTGGTTCACCATCCAAAGGTATCTGCCACTAATATTTTGGCATATTTCCTTCCAGTCTTTAAGAAATATTTCCAACATACCAAAAAGCACAAAATGTAATAGGTATCCACCCCTCATCCCCACCTCGGTTTTTTTAAACATAAAATGTAGTAGATCAAGTAGTTTTACCTCCCATACACTTAGATTTTTTTCCTATGCATATTTCTTTAGGCAGTTCAGATCATACCATTTCATTTTATATCTTTAAAAAATCCTATTTTGGCCATTTCCCCAGCATGTCAGATATTCTACAACATGATTTTTCATGGCTTCATACTTTATACTGTATGGCTGAAACATGTTTTAAAGATACATACACACACAATCACTTGATATATGTGTGTATATATGTGTAAATATATATACACATGTGTGTGTGTGACATGTATTTTTTGAAACCATTTGAGAGTTAGTTGCAGACATTATACTTCACCCATAAATACTCCATTCATCTTCTATCTTTCTTCTAAGAACAAGGACATTCTCCTATATCACCACAGTAAAATTATCACGCTAAGGAAATTTCACATCGATATAATATTATGTAACATACGGTCCATAGCCACAATTTCTCAGTCATCCCAATACTGTCTGTCGTAGCTTTAAAAATATGATCCAGTGTCTAACCAAGGATCATGCATTACTTTTAGTCGTCAGGCTCTTAAGTCTCCTTTTACTCTAGAAGAGTCCCTCAGTCTCTTTTTTTCTTTCATGACACTGAGATTTAGAAGGAGTCCTAGCCAATTGTTTTGCCAAATGTCTCTCAATTTGGCTTTGATGGTCTCCTCATGTTTGAATTCAGGTTAATATTCTCGGCAGGAATATTAATTGTGACATGTCTTTTTCAGTGCACCATATCAAAAGTCACATGGCAGTGTGCTCCACTTTTGATATTAGTTTGCTCTTTGGTTGATTTTGATATTAGTGCCTGTCAGATTTCTCCACTGTGATTCCTTTTGTAATTAATAAGTAATTGCTGAGGAGATGATTTTGAAATTGAATACCTATTCTCCAAACAAACTTTCAGCCAGTGATTTTAGCATCCAGTGATTCTTGCCTCAATCAATTACTGCTATGGTTTTTATTAAATGGTGATTTTTCTGTCATTCCTACTACCTTTTTATTAATAGTTGGCATTCTCTTGTAAAGAATAGCTTTCCCTTCCCCCCCACATCACATTAAAAATTTTTGCGATATATCCATATACAGTGAAATGCACATATTGTTTAAGTGTTCATACATGTGACTCAGACCCCTATGAAGATAAGTTCCAAAGTTCCCTTATGCCCCTTTCTAGTCAACCTATTTCCCATAGAAGCAACCACTGATCTAATTTCTACCACCATGCATTAACATTGCCTATTCTAGAACTTCATATAAACGGGATCACACAGTATTTATTCTTTTAAGTCTGGCTTCTTCACTTAGTATGTTTCTCAGATTCATGCTGTTGCACACACACCTTTTAAAGGTTTAGACTATTTTTGTACCTGTATGGACTCATGGATTTTAAAATTTAATTGTTCACTTCTGTCATTCATTTTGAAGTTCAAATTGTTCCAAAATTGGCCAGTGGGAGCCTCTTTAAGCGTCCTTTTCACTTGTCTCCATCAGTTTTTGTGCATTTCCTTACTTTCTGGTATAAAAATATTATCCAGGTTCACCTATACTTTCCCTGCCCCAGCCATTGGATCAACAATTTCTCCAAGGAAAAATTTCAGTGGGGAATAGTACTTAGAAACCAAGATCTGGGTGCTAGGTGAGCATCTTGGTGCTGGGATTTTCTTACTTCTAGGCTATTTCAGGGGGTGTAGCTATCTATGTATTGAAATACACACACACCGCTACCTCTAAACACCAGTGGGTTTCTTTTTCTCCTTCCCCAACTCTATTTTTGTATCTCCTTTCTTCCACAGTGATAACCTTGCTCCCTATCCCAGCAACATCAATGACCAATGCTAAATCCTGTAATATATGCTAAATACTTCTGGAACTGTAATAACAATATCCCTACTGACAACAAACTTGCTAAACAATGCTCAAGATGTTTTTGCAGTTCTTTTTGTCCTTAGAGTGTTCAAGAAGAGCACTGTGTTAAAAAATTTTCTTGGATTCTTTTTTTTTCTTCTGTGTGGTTATGATATCAATATTTTATATAATTAGGTTCATTTGTATCTGTTTGTATACAATTTTGTATTCAAGAATAGAAAAAAACCTGTCCTTTTAAATTTAATCTTATTTTCTGAATGTGTAAATTAAAATGGGTCAAAAATCAAAACTATAAAAAAATACTCAGAGAAGTTTCATTCTCTCCCCCATCTTTTTGACCCTGTTCCCGTTTCTCATAGGTAACCAATTTATTAGTTTCTGGTTTGTCCTTCCTATATTTCTTTTTGCAAAGATAATCAGATACATATATCTTCTTTTTTCTTTCTTACAAAAAAGTAACATTCTATATATACTGTCTTGTATTTTCCCTCTTTGCTTAACATATCCTGAAATAATCACTCCAAATCAGTTCCTAGAGATGACTGAACAAGCTGATCTTCCTTATTCTTTTTCAATTGCAAAGAACTTTACCATGTGGATGTACAGTAGTGTTTTGAGCTAATTTTTCTTGTGTGAGCATTTAGTTGTTTCCAGTACTTTAATGAATAACCTTGTGCACATGTACTTTATTGTTAGAGGTGTATCTTCAGGGTAAATTTCTAGAATGGGTTTGCTGGGCCAAAGGGTAAAAGTGCATACTATGTTTTGCTAGATATTGCTGAATTCCCTTGCACAGGGTTTGTGACATTTTGCAGTCCCACCAATAATGTGTAAGAGTGCCTGTTTCCTGACAGTCTCACCAACAGAGTCTGTGATCAAGATCTTGGATTTCTGCCAATTTGAAAGGTGAGAAACGGTATTTCAGTTCAGTTTTAATTTGCATTTCTCTTATGAGTGAAGATGAGCATTTTCCCTATATTTAAGGGTTATTTGTATCTTTGCCAACTGTTCATGTCTTCTACCCATTTTTCGGTGGATCTTTGATCTCTTTTTAAATTGATTTTTAAGGCTAATGATTATTTCTTGAATTACATTTTCATTACCACATGTGGGGTTCTTCAAAAGCATACATTAATACTTTACATTTCTCTGCTACGTTTTCAGTACTAAGAGTTTTTTTCTTCACCGTGCTGTGTATTGCTATTGCATTAATTAACCCATTCCTATCCCATCACTTGCCCCTTGCCTCAGCTCCATGTAATAATTCTAGGGTGCCCACAATGTGGCTTTCCAAATACCTTTTCTACACAAACTGGAGAGAACTTTTTCTTTTGTAATCCCAGAAGATGGAGCTAACCACCACCCAGGGCTTCAGAAATTCTGTAGTTGGGGGCAGGGAGGTGCAATCCTTTATAGAAATGTAGCCTCAGTATAAAAATAATCAGTTATTGGGAAAGTATTACATATGGGAGCTAACTTTAAGGAAGCCCTAAAATGTTGAGGAGCCCAGTTATTCTTGCAAAATATAGACAATGATAGGAAATCAGGATTTCTGGAGGACACCCACTTCTTGCTGAGCTACTGAAGGCACACTATGATGCGTTGTTCCGACGCCCAAACATACTATACCATTCCCATGTGACACCATTTAATATTAATATTAAGAGTGTATAATTTTAAAAAAGAAGTTAGGAGCTTGCTTTCACACAAAAAGTTGAGGGCCTCTCAAAGGAAGCCTGGGATCAAATATTTTTATTTGTACAAATTTAAGGAGTACAAGTGTCCTTTTGTTACATGGACATATTGTGTAGTAGTGAAGTACGGGCTTTTAGTGTAACCATCACCTGAATAGTGTACATTGTACCCATTAAGTACTCACTCACACCTCCCTCTCCCGCCCCCCTTCTGAGTCTCCAATGACTATTATTCCACACTCTATGTCTGTATGTACACATTATTTAGCTCCTACTTACAAGTGAGAACATGTGATATTTGACTTTCTGTTTCTGAATTGTTTCACTTAAGATAACGGCCTCCAGTTCCATCCTTGTTGCTGCCAAAGACATGATTTAATTCTTTTTTATGGCCGAATAGTATTCCATTGCATATGTATATTCCACATACATTTTCTTTATCCAATTATCTGTTGATGGACACTTAGGTTGATTCCATATCTTTGCTATTGTGATTAGTACTACCATAACATGCAAATGCAGGTATCTTGTTCATATAATAGTTTCTTTTCCTTTGGGTATATACCCAGTAGTGGGACTGCTGGATCTAACGGTAGTTCTATTTTTAGTTCTTTGTGAAATCTCCACACTGTTTTCCGTGGAGGTTATACTAATTTACATGCAATAAATTTTAAATGAAGTTCCTCAAATGATTTCTGTCAATGGAGGTAAATATCCCAGTGATAAAGAAACCCCATCATGTTTAAAACAATAAGGTACATCCATATATACTAAACCAGAAAAGTCAGTGAGACAACATGGTCTTGTCTTAAAAGACACATTATTCGGCTCTTACTGCTAAAAGTGGCCGTATAGCAGTAGCTGTACTAGCAGTAGGACTTTTGCTCACTTTCAATGGTCATGTACATCCCGAGTGCCCAGATTTTGGTTTTTACTACCATTCTCCACTAAAATAAACTTGAACGCTTTGGGCAGGAGGTGAAGGAGGTAGCTATTCCCATGTCCTACAGCAGGAAAAAATTCAGGATGGGATTGGAACATCTTTAAAAATGAGAGTGGTTTTAGGGATAATAAGAATAGTGCTAAGAGTTAAAAGAAGCTAGCTTAATGGAGCTTTCATTGGCTCTATTAAGATGTCACAATTTGAGCATTAAAAAACAATGGTTAATTGGAACTAGATGAGTACATAAGCAACCAAGTGTTCATAATGATGCTCAAGAGCAAAGTTAATATATTCAAGTATGTCAAAATGCACTTGTAAAAGGATGACTATAATATGGTATGTATAATCCATTATTAATCATAAAAATATATATATTTCCTTGCTAAGTATGTGTATATGTACATACACAGATATATGTATGTGTGTATATATTTGTTCCTGTTAAATCAGGAAAGAATAAATGCGAGGGTGCTGGGCAAGCCAAGTAATCCTGGAAAAAGTTGGAACCATATCAAGAAATAGGAAGAACTGAATGATTACTTAGACAAAGCAGAAAGATGGTCCAACAGTTAATCAGCACATACAATAATAACTAAGTAGAAGGAGGATTCAAGAGTGTTTCAAAATAATGAAGTAGCCAAATGTTCTACAGTGGAAAACTGACTACAAAAACCGCATTCTTCAGGAAGAAGGAGTTGGATGGCCTTATTAATTATACTAATAAGGTATATAAAGACTTTAAATAGTGCTAGACAATAAGATCATTATACTAAAATGACAGGACAAGGGCCTGATGGTTTTAGGAAAGTTCAAGTCTCAAAAATTTAAAATCTATATATAGGGTCTTAAAATGTCTCATGACATAAGTAGTGCTATTTTGTTATAAAAAGAGACCAAAGAAAAGTTATTTGGTCTGTGCAAGTAGGTCTTATGGATGACCCAAGGATCAGCCAGTTGCTAATGCAACTTAGTTTGTCTGAGACAGTATTATTATTTTGGGTCTGGTAAGATTACTGAAATTTGAGGAAAGTATAAAAAGAGTACATGGTATAACAACCCAAACCTAAAAACATATGGAAAATTAGGAGCCTGGGAAAGTGTTGAAATAAGGATAAGAAAAAAAAATTAAATCCATGGGGTTAACATTTTTATAACTGGTTTTGTTATAATTATGTGACATTCTGGGTGTGTCTCTTCTGTTTCTTAAAGTGTTTAAAGCATTTAATAGAATCTGATATTTTAGGGTGGTGATTTTAATGAAATGTTTATTTTTAATTTTTTAAAAATGTCCATTTTTCAGGTGAATTAATGAAATGTTTAGATATGTTTATATCTGAAGTCAGCATTTAAAAGAATAGGGATATCTAATTCTAGAAATTCTTAAGTTTTTATTAGTTTCAAATCTGTGAATACGTAGAGAAATGCCGACTGTTTAAAGAATTTCAATTTGTTTCCTAAATAAATAAATTGACCATTAATCAAAATACAAATTGTAATGAGTATCTTTCTCCATGCTATCAATCTCTTCAGACACATTATCAATTAACACGATGATCCTTTGATACTCTGAGGTTATGAGAAATAGAGTCACACAGATTTTGGTGTTGAGCAGCCATCTTCCATTTTATTAAAATTCACGTATTTACCACATGTTTTCAGAACATTATAGAAGACTGTTTCAGGCACTGTTTGTATCTACTGGATTAGGAGTAAGATGACTAATGTTATAGTGACATTTCAGTCTGAAAAACCCTGAATAATAAGTCACTTATTATTATGTGTAGCTTCATTATCTCTTCTCATAAAAGAAAGACCATAACACCTGGCTGGATGGACCAAATGAACTTATATTTGTGAAAGTGTAATGTCCTGTCCTCCTAGATAGAAATAAGTTGTAACAAACAGGTTTTGGAATGAATACTATTCTTCTGTCTCCCCTAGTCTGAGTATCAGTACTTTGATGTAATTAATATATTTAGGGTTCACTCCTTAACTTGGAACATTTTGAAGAGGACAAAAGACAACATGAGAAAGAATCCACACCATAATGACACATTTACTGTACAATTAACGTAATCATTTATGACCCTAAGGAATATAAAATAGGATTCTAATTTACAATTTGTATTCATAAAGAATTGGTGCAAATCCTTGGCCAAATGTGTTCTGGTTCAGTCCAGACACCTCTTTTCTGGAATTGTCCAAGTTCTACCGATTCTCTTCTGAAAATCCCACATTATTTTTGTTTTTTATCTGTGCTAAGATACACTGCCTTGTACTACAGCCCCTAGAATTCTGTGGAATATTCGTTTTTTTTTTTTTCTGGTTGCAAAATTAATCTTTGCTAAAAGTCTTTACCAATTATAATTAATCATTACTTCTTTTAATAATATCTCTGTTGTCTGAGACTTCACCTTGGCTCACTCTCTCCCTTTCTGCATTCTGAGTTCCCTATACCCTGCCTCATTATGGCAAATGAACACTAAATGTGGCTCCTTTTGATGAAGATACTTCCAGAATTGATCATCCCTGAAAACTGACCTGCATTGCACAGATATTTGAACAAAATACTATTAGAAATCCTCACTGACTATAGTAATTCAAGACTTTATTAACTATTTCATACCCACTGTTGTGTGGGACATAAATGCACTTTGAGAAATTTAACTTCTGTGATAAAATGAGTTACTTTTTTGGCTTTTAGTGTTTTAATTTTTAAAAGTCTTTAAATCACTTCATCTTTGACTCAAGGCCTATAAAATCCAGTCCTTTCACAGGGAGAAAAAATCAGGAAAGTCTAGAGCTGGGAGGTATTTTAGGAGAAAGGTGAGAAGGCAAGAGGGCTACACTCCCACCTTAGCCTCATGGTTTCTTCAGCCATGTCTGAGAAGACCAAGAGAAAATCTGAAACCAAGAAATTGAAGCATCCCTATACTTGCAGTTATTCATGGTTTGTGACAGTTTACATTTATAATGTTTTATAACATCAAATGTTACTTCTGTCAAACAAGGCAGTAATCATAAAAATCAATTAAATCACCTTAAATTCTTTTTAGGAAAAGGTGTTACATAAATGTATTTCAATAAATAAAATGAATTATTAACCCAATTATATTACTTCTTTAGTTTTTTATATAAGCCAGTAAAGCATATTGAGGTTCTTATCCTCAATATGTCACCATGGTTCACTTTTTGGTACAGTTCCTTACTCTTGCATCTTCCACAGTGGCACAGGGTGGCATGGGGATTCTTAGCCTCTGGTCATTATCAAAAAACCTCCTACTCAAACCTACAAATATGGCAGACATAACAATTTTAACACAAAAATCTATGTCTGCCATAGAGAAATTTAAAACTAAAATAAAAGGATAGAAAAGCAGACTTCTCTGCATCAATTTTTCAAAGTTCATCAATATGACCCTCAGTCTCATATAAGATTCTTCTCAAAGTGATCCTAGGATTCATTTGATGAAAATAATGCAAGGATCGCTAAGAGAACAACAACAGAATATTGCCATATCCTATCACATTGTTTCTCAAATGATGGTACACAAATTTTGGGTGGTACATCAATGAATATTTTTAATTTCAGAAATTATATATCTATTTTGATGGAAAATAGAACAAATATAATTAGCACATACAACTAAATTGTGAGAATCCCTCCCTCTACCCTGTCCCTAGGCAACCCCTGATAAAAAAACTAAATTGTGAGTTTTATATGCTAAATAATATTACCTAGGAGAAGGCTAAAAATCCTGAGTCCCTTTATAAAAAAATATTAGGTAAATACTAGGTAGGGTAAAAACTAAAGGAAGCACACAAATAACTGAAGTTTGAGAAATACTGCTCTTTCATGTTTATTTCAAGTTTATATGACTGGCTGCACTACAGCATTGCCTTGAATAATCAATGTTTGTATGATTTAAAAGCTTTATACCATAAAACTTACAGGTGAATAATTACAGGTTACTGCCTACAGGATTTCTGGTTATTTCTTTAAAAAAAAGTTTTTAAAATCAGATTTAGAACATGACTACTGATATAATCTTATTTATAAAATAAGTTATTTTCACTATTTATAACCCCTCCTGGTAATGTAATATGCTGCTAGTTTAATTTATTTGGTTTCTATGCACTAAAAGCTTATTTAGAAGCTTTCTCTCCACTATCAATAATTTGTAATTGAATGGGATAGAAAGGTCTGACCAAAAAATTTCCCATGTTTATATATTCATATGGTTTTCTCTACCATGAGTTATGTGTTGCTGAGTAAGTGAAGGACTGTGGCTTAAGGTTTTCTCACATTTATATTCACATAATTTCTCCCGAGTGTGGATTTTCCTATGTTGATTAAGGTGTGCACTCTGGCTAAAGGCTTTCCCACATTCATTACATTTATAGGGTTTCTCTCCTGTATGAGTTCTCTCATGTTGATTAAGATGTGTTCTCTGGCTGAAGGCTTTACCACAAAACCTACATTCATAAGGTTTCTCTCCAGTATGAAGTCTATGATGTTCAGTAAGGGATGTGATACGGCTAAAGGCTTTACCACATTGATTACATTTATAGGGCTTCTCTCCGGTATGAATTCTCAGATGTTGAGTAAAGGATGAATGTTGACGAAAGGCTTTACCACATTCATTGCATATAAAAGGTTTTTCTCCTGTGTGAATTCTCTGATGTTGAATAAGATGTATCCTCTGGCTGAATCTTTTCCCACATTCATCACACTTATAGGGCTTCTCTCCTGTAAGGACGATCTGAGGTTGTGTAAGAGATGAGTTGTGGCTGAAGGCCTTCCCACAATCACTGGGTTTCTCTCCAGTATGAATATAATTAGTAAGAAGAATATGTTGATTGAAGATTTTTCCACACTCATCATATTCGTAGGGCTTCTCTCTTATATAATTTTTCTGACAGTAAATCAAGTCTACATTATGTTTGATGCTATTTCCTTGTATGTCAAAATTAAGAGGTATTTTAATTGAAGGAATTCTCTGATGCATAAGGTTTGAGTTCAGATTATAGTTTTCTGCAAATTTATTGCATTCAAGGCTTCTCTCCTGGGTGATCTTTTTGTGAGTAAGAGATAGTTGTCCTAAATGTCTCTGCTGGTTTTCTTGGTTAAACTTGAACTGGTAATCAAAATCCCAGAGTCCTCCTAAGATGGAGTACCAGAAACAGTCTCCTGTTAGTCTCTTCATTATCATGTCATGGGTTTGATTTTCATCAGAAATATTCTGGTTTGGAGTTGACTTTTTGATTTCAGGTTGGTTTTCCCCATCTAAAAGAAATTCAGAACATACAAATACTTTCCAATATGCTCTATGCTTTAAAAAAGAAATTGTTGCATAATGAATTACCAAATAAAACTGACAGTAATGTGTAAAAGGCATACGCAGCATTGAAAGTTTTCAAATATGGCCATGTAACACAGGGAAAGATTATAAAGACAAGTCGTGAGAAGGGGTAAAATTTTAAAACATGGTAATCATAAAAAGAAGAGATCATCCAGGAGCATCCATGGTTGAAAGGAGATGGTCAGGAGAATAAGAAATATCAGAGAAAAGTCTGTGTTCAGATGTGGGAGATAGAGGAATAACTGTGCTCAGAGAAGGCAGGTCTGAGTCCAGGCCCTTACAAACCTCATTTGTGGATTATTCTATTGTAATGCCAGTTACTTGTTTACTTAAAAAGTTATTTCTTCCTACTTTTAATATTTTGCTTAAAATGATAAAACTAATACTGGCTTAAGGTAAAATATTCATATAATGTGGAAATGTGTAAAGAAAAAATCCCACCTCTTAGAGATAATCATTGTTAGTTTAGATTCTATCTTGCTAGATTTTCCCTATGTTCGCACAGATATATATGTAAACCATATTTTGAACAAGCATGACTTAAGGATTAAAAAAATATCATTTTGGTTTCCCACAACTTCTTTAAACTTTATTCAGCAGAGGTATTCTTCCTCTGCTTTGAGATGAAGGTTTGAATAGGTCCCATGGCTTCCTCCTTAATTCTTAGGTAACAGATGCTCCTACTAATACATTCAGTCACAAACCCAGTATCTATTCAGTAATTAAAACGTTTAGTCATATGTAATAGTCACAACTCCAAAATTAATTCCTTTCCCCTCCCCTGGACCTGTTACAGAAAGGGTCATGTTCCCTCTTCTTTCTCCCTGCTTGCCTCTTCCCCCTTCTATTCTCTTCCTGTTGGCTCCTTCCCCATTCTACTCTCTCCCTGCTAGTCTCTTCCTTGCCTCTACTCTCTTGCTTCTTTCCCCACTTAACCACTTCCCTGCTGACCTCTTCCCTCACTAACTGTTGTTTAGCTCCTGTCTAACAAGCGTTGGGGGGGTAGGTGTGTGGGGGGAGGAGGGATTAAGAGATAGGCCAGTTTTTGTATGGCTGGGTGGCTCCACATTCTCAGCTTGGCAGATGGTTAAAATGGACTAACTTTTGGGAACTTTTAATGACTCCTGAGAGGTTCTTGCTGGACCCCCCATTCCCTCCTGTCATTTCCATGATCTAGATAGGTACATCTTTATTTGGGGCATAAATCCTATTTGACAAGAACTAAGGCCATACTGGCTGACCCATGAGAAACACTCATGATACCTTGCTCCCAAAAACCTGCTTAGTGTAGACTCATCCTAACTCAACAGCTTTTGCTGGCTTATCCACCAAAGCCATTTAAGCCGGCTGGTCTCAGGCCTTGGACTTTCTGAATGAGAGTCTGCTTTAGCTTTCTCAGATGAGTCATGCACTAGCCTTGGTCTTCCAACCACAGGGAATGTATATCAAAGCTGTCAGAGTGGTCCCCTTGAAGCTGGGTAACCATAAAGTTATTGTCCTAATTGGGATACTTGACAGTAATTGGGGGTACCATTAATAATTACATCAGGAACTGTCATGGGAAAACTGGGGGGGGGGCATCTGACCACTCTACCTCGACTCAACCCTTACTATGCCTCATTCTACCTCTGCCCCAAAAAGGGGGTTAGGAGCTCAAAACATAGTTTTCTCCTTTTTACCAATCTCATCACACAAGTCTCTCGTAGATCTCCTTTTATATCTTTGATCTGGCTGGCTAAGGAAGTTAGGTTATGAGGCCATTTCTTTTTTCTTTTTCTTTTTTTTTCAAAGCTTTCAGATCATGAATGAGGTCATTTCTTATGCTCATGGAGATGTGGGTGAAGGTTCCTATACCTACTTTGGTATGCAGATATCTTCTGTCAACTCTAAAGGAGGAAGAGTCCCTTCTAACACACACATATGTATGAATAAGTGTGTGTATGTATTTATACATACATAATTTTTATTTATTTTTAAACCAAAACAGACTAATATATGTATTGCCTGCATAACTTTTTCACTTAACAATATTCTTTCTTAATGAGTATATACAGATCTACCTCATTCTTTTGAAACGGTATATCCTATTTAAAAAAATATATTCCCCTGCTAAGTTTTAGGTTTCTAATTTTTTGCTATTTCATACAATGATACAATGAACATCCTTATACAAACATCTGATAGACCCAAGCTTGTATTTCAGAGAATGTGCAATGCCAGGTCACAGGTTTTGCATACTATGCATTTTGATAGACTCTGTCAAATTATTCTCTTAAAAGGGTCTAACAAACTCACAATGTGAAATACAGCTCATTTCACCCACATCATTCCCAATAAAACTATCCTTAATAAAAAATCAGGTCACTTATGACCAAAAGGTGTTCTTACTGTTTTATATAGTAAATTCAAAATAAATAAATTCATGCATAAAATTATGGGTGGAAAAGTAGGTCCTAAGACCTTGTGTATGGAATGATCTCATTTTTGTTAAAAAAAAAGTATACCCACATGTACTAAGAGGATTTAGTTGTTTCTGGGAGGGTAGTATTATGGATGGTATAGTTTTGATTTTTCTATGATGAGCATACATTGTTATTTTAAAAGGAAAGACAAGAAAAGAAGTATAACTTTTCTACTTAAAAATATTTAAATATTCAGCATATTCATAATTTTAAAAATTTGACATGATAGAAAGTGAGTTTCCAATCAGTAGTTCATATGTTTAAGACTTCTGTGTTTAGTATGAAGGGACTGAGTTGGGTTGTGAGATGATGGAAGAATGTAATAGGTGAAGGAAATAAAGGTTTATAATTCATCAACCTTAAATATACTGCACTGCTGGAGCAATACATGCTTAACTAGGATGCACATTTAAAAAATAAAATGGAATTATACCATAATATTGTTTTGTATTTTGCTTTTTTACATTATTGCATATTATGAACACATTTCCATGTCAATAAATATATTTTCACATATTTTTTAAAGGACTGTAAGATATCTGATTTTATGTGTGTGCCAAAGTACTTTTTTTTTTGAGACAGAGTCTCGCTCTGTTGTCCCAGTTAGAGTGCAGTGGCGTCATCATAGCTCATCACAACTTCAAACTCCTGGGCTCAAGTGATCCTCCTGCCTCAGCCTCCGAAGTAGCTGGGACTATAGGTATGCGCTACCATGCCTGGCTAATTTTTTTATTTTTTGTAGAGATAGGGTCTCATTTTCACTCGGGCTGGTCTCCAACTCCTGAACTCAAGTCATCCACCGGTCTCAGCCTACCACAGTGCTAGGATTATAGGTGTGAGTCACTGTGCCTGGCTGACCAAAGTATTTTTAATCAATTCACATTTAGGTTGTAGCTTCTTGTTATCATAAACAGCACAGCAAAAATAATTAGTTGGCTGAACATGAATTAATTAAAAAATTTAAAAAGAAAAAAAAGCCCAAGTCAGAAAACTGTGAAAATAGATCAATAGATGCACAAAAAGATACAGAACTGGCCCTGGTCTAAAATTAAATTATATGTGGAAAAATGAAAACTATATAATATGTGATTGAGAAGATTAGTTTTTAACCAATTTATCATTTCAACCAAATTATCAACTGGGCTACTTTATTTTCAGCCAAGATGCTTTTGTCTACCCATGGACTTTGGCTCCAGAATGTTTGGAATGATTGGCTGGAGCTCTGAAGACTGTCTCACACTCTCTTAGCACCAAAATCTGTAGTCTACAGACCTGGCTCCTGAAACCACAGGTAAGTATGGTACTCTAGGATCCTACTGCCTAGGGGTGGAGTTCAGGGCATTCATTCCCTAAGCTCTAGCTTCCAGAACTTTAGATTATCCCTAGAAATATGGCAGTTGGATCAACATGCTCATGGCCACTTTTGTTGATTTTGTTCCTTCCACATCTCTGTGAGAGAAATAGGAAACCTCCTGCTGCTTGAAAGACTTGTCACCTAGTAATACCAGGAAGAGTGATTGCCCATGGACTGTACAGGCACTGATACCTCCCTGTGGATAGCCTCAAGGCATACTCAGATCTTCAATCACAGGGTAGCCTATCTATATCCCAATGGTATACCAGACTCCAGATTGGGGCAATGATTACCTTGGGTTTCAAGGCAGCTTTGAAGAACAAACTCTATTCTATTTGCCCCAGTTCCTCAACTAACCTAAGCGCCCTGTGTTAGTAGACATGACTATGACTGCCCTCAAAAGGAAGGTGGGCACTGATGAGAATAACTTCTGCCCCCTCCCCCCTGCAAAATCAAGCCATATATATGGGACCATGTAGAGATAAACTGGTTACTCATTAACTACTGTCCACTTTCTTCCTGGTTTGGTGCTACCTGGCACCAAAAGACCATCATTCACTGCAACCTCCAAGCCCTTCTTTGTACTTTTGCCTAAGTCCTCTATCAGATCTTATTCTGCCTACCCTCCTGTTGTCTGAGATTATAGACAAAGTGCTATTTAGGAAGAAACTGTTTTCAGACATGGAAGCAGAAGAGTTTCCTCTGCCCACACTATGAGAATGACATGCAATTTAACTTGTGCCAAAGTCTCAAGTTAAGTGAGTATAACACTTCAGTCACAGCTACAGACCAAGGCCCTCTAGTTTATGGCAGGGGTTTCCATTAATCTTGCAGGAGCCTGAGGGCTCATAATAAAGAAAAATTGGCAATCTGCACAGATTACTGTAGTTTCAATGTGGCTATTATCTTTGCTCATTATCAGTCCCCACTGACTCCATGTTCCCTGGATCAGCTTTACAGGGTATGATTCCTTAATAAAATTAGATTTCTAGGGCACCTATGACCTCTTTTGTATCTAAGAATGGACCTTCTAAACAGGCCTTTGGTCAGCGTTAGCATATGGTGATGCCACTGGGCAACTTGAATAACATCTTGCAGGGCCTTCTGCACTAAGGCATACCAAGTAGACATTTCCCCTGCTCAGGCCCATCCAGTGCATTTTGAACTGAACTACTCAGGAAGTAGGAAGAAAGGAAAGAAACAAGGAAGGAGGAAGGGGGAGAAGGAGGGAGGGAAAAAAGGAGGAGAATTAAGGTGAAAAGGAGGGAGGAAAACAATTTTTTTGGAAAAAATATCCTTTCTACTTGTAAAGCATTATGATATTTTTGGTTCTCTTTTATTAATTTAAAAATGTGTCATGATTTATAGTGGTTTATGACATTAATTTAGTAGGCAGAAACTAAAAAACTGAAACAGAATAGGCCAAAAAAGAATAGAAAATATCAGAGTTCATCAGACACAGTGATAAAGGATAAATATTGTTTGACAAAACTTTTATTTCAATTTTACAGATTATGTAGGTCTGTGGGTAGTAATAAAATACATTTCTTAATGAGAGTTGTGGTCAGTAATTTAAAACTATTGCTTTAGCAGAAGTTGACAAGCTTTTTCTGTAAAGGGCCATATAGTAAATATTTTAGGTTTTGTGGGCTATATGGCCTCTGTCATAATTATTCAGTTCTGCTGTTGTAGTGTGACAGCAGCCATAGATAATATGTAAAAGAATCAGTGTGGCTGTGTTCCCATAAAACTTTACTTATAAAAATATGTGACTCCACACTATGTTTTACTCATCCAAAGGGTTTACACTGTCAAACAAGCTATCTGGAAAAGAAGTCCCTGGATTAGTCTAAGACATCTCTGTGTTGACTGGTGGTTCATCTCATACCAGTAATGTATGAGAGTACTTTCTTCCCCATGGACTCAACAGTGTGTGTTGTCAAACATTTAGACTTTTGCTAATCTGATAGGCAAGAAAAGATAATGTGTGTAGTTTTAACTCGCATTTCTCTTATGAATGAGATTGAACTTCTTCTTATGTTAAATATATTTGGATTCCTTTATCTAAGGATCATTCACACTGTTTATTTTTCATTGGGCTATTGGCCTCTTATTGATTTAGAGGAGTGTTTTATATATATTAGTGGGAGATTAGCCCTTTTGACATAAGTTGAAAGTATTAGCTATTTATCTCTTTGTTTATTATTTTACATCATGCAAAATTATTTTACACCATCAGAATTTTTGGATTTGTGTGTATTGAATGTATGAACCTTTTCTTTTATGCCTTCTGGATTTTGAATCGTAGTCAGAAGAGACTCCCCATATCAAGGTTATAAAAGATTTCTCCCATGTTTTCTTCCAAATCTCTTATAGTTTCATGTTTTACATCCAAAATCTCTGCTCCCTTTGGAGTTTATCTTGGTTTAAGGGGTAAGCTATAGACCCAATTTTATTTCTCTCCAGATGGCTACCCACCATTTATTAAAAGGTCCACCTTTTCAAAATACCAGTTATCTTAACACCATTTATTAAAAAGTCCACTTTTCCTCTCCTAATTTGAAATAACGCCATCATTTGAAATAATTCCTTTATATTAAATGCCCACATGTATTTGGGTTTATTTCTGAGTTTTCTATTCTATTCAGTTGGTCTGATTTGTTTTAATTAATGAAATTTTACTGTATATTTAAAATATCTAGTAGGGATAATATCCCTTATTGTTTTTCCTTTTCAGAGTTTTTCTGATTATCCTTGTGTTTTGTATTTTCCATATGAACGTCAGAATGAGCTTATCTAAACCCCCCTGCCCCCAATTAACTCTTGTAGGCACTTATGGGATTGCATTACATGTACAGTAGGGATATAGCTATGTTGGTATGTCCATTTATTCTTGTTTGTTTGTTTCTTTGTTTATCTATCTATCTATCTATCTATCTATTTGTTTGTTTGTTTCAGACAAGGTCTCACTTTGTTGCCCAGGCTGGAGTGTAGTGGCAGGATTCATAGCTCACTGCAGCCTTGAACTCCTGGGCTTAAGCAATCCTTTGCCTCAGCCTCCTGAATAGCTGAGACTACAAGTGGGTGCCACCACGTCATGCTAATTTTTAAATTTTTTGTAGAGACGGGGTCTCACTATGTTACCCAGCCTGGTTGCGACCTCCTGGCCTCAAGCAATCCTCCTCCCTCAGCCTCCAAAAGTGCTGGGATTACAGGCATGAGCCACCATGCTCAGCTGTGTTTTAAAGCTTTTCCTCATGCACATTTGCACATTTCTTGTTGAAGTTTATTACTAGATGTTTTATCTTTTTAGTTGCTAATGGGCTCTTCCCTTCCATCTTATATTCCAACTAGTAGTTGTTTGTGCCTTTATCTTTATTCCACTTCAACAATCTACTTACACAGCTATACATTTATACTCTGAAACTTACCTGCTCCACGGAAGAAATCTCCCACTCAGTGTTACAATTTTCATGCTTTTATTCATATTCTACCTGCTTTCTGACCTCATCTAGACCTCTGTTTTCTTTGACTTTTCTGTTGTCTTCTAGTTTTAAGTCCTATTCAGGCCTCATTTTACTTCCTGTCACTTTCTGGACTATGTCAAATCACTTGAATTAACTAACTCTCACAGTTTCATACAATTTTCCTCCAGTAGTCCCACCAATCTAACAGACCCTCAACCTTTCTACAAACCCTTTCTAGTGCTACATATAACAAGAGAAATAGCATACTCATGCAAATTAGAAACCATAAATGTATAGGGCAAAATCTCATTTGGGCCTTCAAAGCTGTTCAGCAATGCCTTTACTCATCTTTGGTCAACTTCCATCGACCTTAGTAAGCTATACCAAATGCTTCACAAGTGCTCTACTTGCCTTCTTAATTCCTTTACACTCAACAGAGGACTTTGCCTCCTAATCTGCCAAGAAAACAGAAGTCACCACATGTGAACTCCCCCAAATCTTCCACCGAAAAACTTATTACATATAGTCACTCTTAATATCGTTTCCTCCACTCCCACTGCCAACTCTTTAGAATCTGCTCTCTCTCGTGTCTATTCTTTACTTACCCTCTGTACGACTCCTTCCCTTCAGTGTTATAAACAAGCTAAATTCATTCCTGCTTAGAATAATTCTTTTTTCACACTATCTTTTATTCTACCTAATAACTCCTTTATTGTCTCCCCTTCTCACTCTAGCTTCTTATTAGAGTATTGTATATTTACTAGCTCTACTTTTAAAAAAATCTCTCCTGTTGTTCAATCAACAATGTACAAACTGTTCTAATTATCCCCCTGTCACTTTTCTCATTAATTTAATTATCAACCTCTTTGTTGCTAAATCCACTGGATATTTTCCAGGTCTCATCTTAGCTTAGAAGAGGTTTTAGATAAATAGGCATCAGCAAATGTCAATAACAATGAAGCATGCAGTACCCCAGAGGGCATGGCAGAATTAGGTCACACAGCTTGATCATTCCCTCAGTCCCTTGACAAACAGAAATGTTTTACCACATCCTCTAAGGGGAACCACTGATTGTGTCTCACAGGATAATGAAGAAATGCAAGTAGTCTCCTTAGAGAAGACCATTATCCATGACAAGGGATGTGCAAAAGTCACTTGTTCAAGCTGATCTGTGAACCAAGAGCCTTGGGCATCCATATATAGCTGCATAATCAAATCTGGAAGTTTTCTTAATTTAGCAATTATTTTTTTCTAGTTGGGGGTCTATGGGTAGGGATATAATAGGAGACAGTGTGGATCTTACAGATGGCAGCATATGTACCTGTGGGAAAGAATAGCTCTGCCCTCTGCTGTAGGTACTTACCCTTGCAATTCACCTGAAAAGGGACTTTTGCAATTTCTTCCTTTAGTTTCCTGTTCCCCAGGTTCAGGGATGTGGAGGTTATAAAAATATCTCCCACTGATCTCAGGGAAAGTGCCAGGGGTACTTGACAAAATATTTTAATTACTAGCTTCTACTCATGGAATGTGAGCACAGGTCAAAATTCTGGTTCAGTGAGGCTGAAAGGTCTCAGTGCAGCTGAAATAGGTTTTTTACCTAAAATAATCTAGAGCACTAAAAGCAAAAAGGATAGTCAAGTCAAAGCCAACTTCAAAAAGCCAAAGTTTCAGTGACAGAAAACCAAGTCCAAACGATGGAACCAGGTGCAGGAGCAAAGAATCAGAGTGGGAACTACATAGAGATGGGACAGGTTAGCCTGGCTTAATGGACCAGAGTGGAAAATACCTAACTCAGTGTCCGGCATGCAGTTAGGCGCAGTCAGTCAACTACTCGCTAAAATAACCAGGCAGAACATTATAGGTGGTATGCCAGCAATAGGGAGCTAACATGGTGGTGGTTGTTTTTTTGTCAAGAAATTCTCTTTTTATTTTAATAAAAATAAATATTTTTATTCCCTTAAATAAAGATATTTACAGGAATGCTTTAAAGAAGAGAGTATAAAGCCAACAGATCCAGGTTTTGAAATATTTAATTAAAATGACAGCCTGACATTAATAAACAAAAATATAATCTAAAATCTGGGAAGGGAATATGGGTAAAATACTGGGGCTAGAGATGTAGAAATGGGAAAATGGCACAGACGGGCTACTTAAAAGAATTGTCCTGCATAGTCAAACACCAAGTCCATAGGAATACATGTCTTCAGGAGAATAAGGAGGAAGAAATTGCAGTATAGGAGCAGGTGAAGATACAGAGACAGGTTAGAAGACACAAGAACAGTGTGCATCACAAGCCAGGTGGAAGAAAACTTCAAGAAGGTAAAGTCAACACAATCAACTGGTTTTTTAGCCACCAGATTTGACTTGAAGGAAGTTAGTGGTAATCTCCAAGAAAACAAGATTTTAGTAGCACAAGTGGGATGGGGTCATACCACAAAGGTGAGCAAGAGAATGAGAAATTAGGCTGTGGGTTGCAGACAAGATTTAAGAGTTTGATAAAAGGAAAAAGAAAAAATGAAAAGTAGGTGAAAATGGCAGAGGACTTTTGCTATGGAGAAGAAAGATTACTGAGAGGATGTATGAATAAAAAAATGTGGAGATCAGCAACATTAAAGTATTTATAGGTGTTCAAACTAATACCTTCAAAATAACCTTTGTTTTGTGTAAATTTTTTTCATTATGAGTATATATTATCAGTTCAATTGAAAAAAATAAGACAACCTTTTCCATTTTGGAAAAAAATCAAATACGAACTGAATTTTTTCAAAGGCCTCAGTATTCTTTAAATCCCAGAGGGAGATTTTTGGAGCACACTCCATTATTTCAAAAGTGACTCTTTTTCCTTGCTAAACAGCAAATGCCCAAATGCTTGCATCTTACCTGGATGAGTGTCCAGTGGGCTGTCGCTTTCTATCATCCACTGCTCCTCTTGCTCCAATTGAGCAATTACCTCTGGTTTATAAAGTTGGTGCCCTATTCATGGGAAAAATATACGCCTTAGAAATTTATACTGAGAACAAAAATTTCTCTCAGAACCCATTTCCAACCCTTTTAGTCTTTACGGTCTCTGGATTTGGAAAGGGGAGGGGGCAGCAAAATAAAGGTGCCTATCTCAAACTCAACAAAGTCAAGACCTTCTACCTGAGGAGAAAGAGCAGGAGACAAAGGTCTCTGTCTCCAAAACTGATAAGCTTTCTTCTGTCCCGGCCTAAACTGTAGTCACAAAAGTTTTGTAAGTTTTTACTACTTAAGGAAATAAACCCACGCGAACGGTTTCCAGTTTCACAGGAACACCATCCTACCTAGCGCAACTAGATTCCTGTAGTTCTCCAGCATCACGTCTCGGTAGAGGTTCTTCTGAGCAGGGTGCAGTTGGTCCCACTCCTCTCTGGTGAAGTCCACAGCCACATCCTGGAACGTCAATGATTCCTGAAACATCAAGGACATCCAGGTCAGCCAGCATCTATTCCTACAGGGGCCCTTAGGGGAAGGGGATAAAAGTGCAGCACTGGACAAAGGTTAGGACGTCTAGGCCTTTGCGCTGAGAATCTTCAGGACTCTGAGTAATCCAGGCCAAATTTTTTTGAAACAACAATTAGTATTGGTCTATCATCTTTCAAGACATATTAAAGCATGCAGCAAATAATCATTGCATTTAACCATCTTACAATTTGTTGCAGGGGGAAAAAAAGACTCTCATCTCATCTAAACAATTAAAAAACTACAGGCGTGCCTCAGAGATATCATGGGTTCAGTTCCAGACCACTGCAATAATATTGCAATAAAGTGAATCACATGAATTTTCTGGTTTCCCAGTGCATATAAAAGTTACGTTTACTCTTATTGTAGTCTAATAAGTGTACAATAGCATTATATCTAAAAAAGTACATATCTTAATTAAAAAATAATATATTCTAAAAATGCTAATGATCATCTGAGCCATCAGAATTGGAGTCAATCCTCCCAAACCCTGCTGCTGTTTTATCAACTACATTTATGTAACATTCTAAATATTTTGTCATCATTTCAACAATGTTCACAGAATCTGCACAAGTAGATTCCATCTGAAGAAACCAAGTACTTTGCTCATCCATAAGAAGCAACTCCTCATCCATTCAAGTTTGATCATGAGATGGCAGCTATTCAGTCACATTTTCAGGCTTGACTTCTAATTCTAGTTCTCTTGCTATTTCCACTACATGTGCAGTTCTTTCCTTGAAGTTCTGCACCTCTCAAAGTCATCCATGAGGCTTGGAAACTTCTTCCAAACTCCTGTAAATGTTGAAATTATGGCCTCCTCTCTTGAATCATGAATGTTCTTAATGGCATCTAGAATGGTGAATCCTTTCCAGAAAGTTTTCAATGGACTATGCCCAGATCCATTAGAGGAGTCACTGTTCATGGCAGCTATAGCCTTATGAAATGCATTTCTTTTTTTTTTTCATATAAATTTGAGTGGTACAAGTTTTGTTACATGGATATATCGTGTAGTGGTGAAGTCTAGGCTTTTAGTGTAACCATCACCTGAACATTGCACACTTTACCCATTAAGTAATTTCTCATGCATCACCCCCCTCCAATCCTCCCACCCTTCTGAGTCTCCAATGACTATTATTCCACACTCTATGTCCATGTGTACACATAATTTAACTCCCACATATAAGTGAGAACATGAAGCATTTGACTTTCTGTTTTTGAGTTGTTTCACTTAAAATAATGGCCACCAGTACTATCTATGTTGCTACAATAGACATGATTTCATTCTTTTTTATGGCCAAATAGTATTCCATTGTGTCACACACAAACACACACACACACCACAACACATTTTCTTTATCCACTTATCTGTTGATGGACACTTAGGTTGATTCAGTATCTTTGCAATTATGATTAGTGCTACTATAACATACAAGTGCAGGTATCTTTTTGATATGATTTCTTTTCCTTTAGGGTATATACCCAGTAATGGGACTGCTGGATCGAATGGTAGTTCTATTTTTAGTTCTTTGCAATATCTCTGTACTGTTTTCCATAGAGGTTATAATAATTTACATTCCCATGATCAGTGTATAAGCATTCCTTTTTCTCTGCATCCTTACCAACATGTGTTATTTTTGGTCTTTATAATTTTTTTTTTTGAGACAGACTCTTACTCTGTTACCCTGGGTAGAGTGCAGTGGCATCATCATAGCTCACTGCAACCTCAAACTCCTGGGCTCAAGTGATCCTTTTGCCTCAGCCTCCTGAGTAGATGGTACTAAAGTCACATGCCATGATGCCTGGCTAATTTTTCTATTTTTAGTAGAGACTAATTTTCCTATTTTTAGTAGAGACAGAGTCTCACTCTTACTCAGGCTGGTTTCGAACTCCTGAGCTCAAGTAATCCTCCCAACTTGGCCTCCCAGAATGTCAGGATTACAGGCATGAGCCACCAGATCAGCCCTTGTCTTTTTAATAATAGCCATTCTGACTGGTGTAAGATGATATGTCATTGTGGTTTTAATTTGCATTTCTCTGATGAACAGTGATGTTGAATATTTTTTTATATGCTTTTTGGCCATTTGTATGTCTTCTTTTGAAAAATGTCTATTTGGCTGGATGTGGTGGCTCACACCTGTAATCTAGCACCTCAGGAGGCCGAGATGGGAGCACTATTTGAGGCCAGGAGTTTGAGACCAGCCTGGGCAACATAGTGAGACCCCATCTCTAAAAAAAAAAATTAGCTGGCTGTGGTGGTGCATTCCTTTAGTCCTAGCTACTCAGGAAGCTGAGGGGTGAGGATCATTTGAGCTCAGGAGTTCAAGGCTGCAGTGAGCTATGATCATGCCACTGCACTCCAGCCAGGGTGACAGAGTGAGACCCCTTCTCTTAAAAAAAAGTAAGTAAAAAAATAAAAAAGAGGGGTTAGGTAAAGATGGCTGACTAGAGACATTAGTTGCCAGATCATCCTGCAGGGAAGGAAGGGTTTCAGATAAAGGAGGGGGGGAAAGGTGCCAGAGCCTGTCAAGAGATTCTCCAAGATTGGTCATATCTTAGCCATAAAATAGGTCTCAATGAATTCAAGAAAATCAAAATCATACCATGTATCCTCTCAGATCACAGTGGAATGAATAAATGACAAGAAAAACACTCAAACCTACACAAAGTAATGGAAATTCAACAACCTGCTGCTGAATGGTAATTGGGTCAAGAATTAAATTAATATGGAAATCAAAAGATTTCTTGAACTGAACGACAAAGGGGACACAAACATCAAAATCTATGGGACTCAACAAAAGTATTCCTCAGGGGAAAATTCATAGCTTTAAATGCCTACATCAAAAAGACAGAAAGATCACAAATAACAACCTAATGTCACATCTCAAGAAACTGGAAAAAAAAAAAAAAGAGCAAACCAAACCCAAAGCTAGCAGAAGAAAACAAATAACAAAGGTCAGAGCAGAACTAAATGAAATGGAAAACAAACAAATAAAAAATACACAGGATCAACAAAATAAAAAGTTGTTTTTTTGAAAAGATAAACAAAAGTGACAGACTCTTGCTAGATTAACCAGGAATAACAGAGAAAGGACCCAAACAAGCTCAATCAGAAATGAAAAAGGAGATATTACAACTGATACCACAGATACAAAAACATCATCCGTGAATACTATGAAAATCTCTATGTACATAAAGTAGAAAACGTATAGGAAATAGATAAATTCCTAGAAACACACAATCTCCCAAGACTCAGTCAGGAAGAAATAAAACTCCTGAAAAAACAAATAACAAGCAGTGAGATTGAAGCAATAATAAAAAGTCTTACACACACACACACACACACACACACAAGCCCCAGATGAGATGGATTCATAGCCAAATCCTACCAGACATACAAAGAAGAAAACGTACTCATATTACAGAAATTATTCCATAACATCGAGAAGGAGGGAATCCTCCCCAACTCATACTATGAAGCCAGTATCACCTTGATACCAAAGCCAGGAAAGGACACAACAAAAGAAGAAAACTACAGACCAATATCCCTTATGAATATAGATGCAAAAATCCTCAATTAAATATTAGCAAATCGAATTCAACAGCATAGCAAAGAAAACAAAATCCACCATGACCAAGTGGGCTTCATCCTAGGGATGCAAGGATGGTTCAACATGTGTAAATCAATAAATGTGATTCACCACATAAACAGAAGCAAAACCAAAAACCATATGATCATCTCAACACATGCAGAAAAAGCATTTGACAAAATCCAGCAACTTTTCATGATACAAACCCTCAACAAGCTAGGCACACAAAGGACATATCTCAAAATGATAAAAGCCATATATGCCAACCCTCTGCCAACGTCATACTGAATGGGGAAAAGTTGAAAGCATTTCCCCTAAGAACTGGAACAAGAAAGACAAGGATGTCCACTGTCACCACTTCTATTCAACATAGTGCTGCAAGTCCTAGCCAGAGCAATCAGGCAAGAGAAATAAAGGGTATCCAAATTGGGAAAGAGGAGGTGAAACAATCGCTTTTCACTGACAATATGATCTTTTATCTAGAAAATCCCAAAGACTCCACCAAGAGACTCCTGGAATTGGTAAATAAATTCAGCAAAGTCTCAGGTTACAAAATCCATGTACACAAATCAGTAGCATTTCTATATACCAGTAACAGTCAAGCTAAGAGTCAAATCAAAGACTCGATACTATTCATGATAATATTGACTTGATAGCTGCAAAGAAAAAAAAATACCTAGGAATATACTTAACCTAGGAGATGAAATATCTCTACAAAGAATACTACAAAACACTTAGGAAAGAAATCGTAGATGACACAAACAAATGGAAAAAACATATCATGCTCATGGATTGGTAGAATCAGCATTGTCCATACTACCTAAAGTGATTTACAAATTCAATGCAATACCAATCACAATACCAATGTTATACTTCACAGATCTAGAAAATATAATTCTACGCTTCATTTGGAACCAGAAAAGAGCTCAAATAGCCAAAGCAATCTTAAGCAAAAAGAAGAAATCTGGAGGCACCACATTACCAGACTTCAAACTATACTACAAGGCTACAGTAACCAAAACAGCATGGTATTGGTATAAAAATAGAAACATAGACCAATGGAACAGAAGAGAGAACCCAGACATAGAACCATCTACCTACAGCCAATGGATCCTTGACAAAGCAGACAACAACATACACTGGGGAAAAGAAGCCCTATTCAATAAATAGTGCTGGGAAAATTGGATAGCCATATGCAGAAGAATGAAACAGGACCCCTATCTCTCACCACTCAAAAAAATTTATTCAAGATGGATAAAAGACTTAAATGTAAGGCATGAAACCATGAGAATTCTAGAAGAAAATATAGGAAAAACTCTTCTAGATATTAGCCTAGGCAAAGAATTTATGACTAAGACCACAGTGGCAATTATAGCAACAACAAAATTATATGAACGGGACTTGATTAAATGAAAAAGCATCTGAACAGCTAAGGAAATAATCAACAGAGCAAATAGACAACCTACAGAATGGGAGAAAATATTCACAAACTATACATCCGATAAAGGGCTCATATCCACAATCTACAAAGAACTCAAACAAATCAGCAAGGGGAAAAAACCCATTAAAAAGTGGGCAAAAGACATGAAGAGAAGTTTTTAAGAGAAGACAGACAAGGTTGGGTGTGGTGGCTCACACCTGTAATCCTAGCACTCTGGGAGGCCAAGGCAGGAGGATTGCTTGAGCTCAGGAGTTTGAGACCAGTCTGAGTAAGAAGTAAGACCCCATCTCTACTAAAAATAGAAAAATTAGCTGGGTGTCATGATGTGCACTTGTAGTCTCAGGTACTCAGGATGCTGAGGCAGGAGGATCGCTTGAGCCCAGGTGTTTGAGGTTGCAGGGAGCTACAGTGACATCACTGCATTCTATCTGGGGCATCAGAATGAGACTCTGTCTCAAAAAAAAAAAAAAAGATAGACAAATGGCTAAGAAACGTATGAAAAAATGCTCAGAGTCACTAATCATCAGGGAAATGCAAATTAAATTCACCCTGAGATATCACCTTACCCCTGGTAGAATGGCTTTTATTAAAAAGTCCAAAAACAACAGATGCTGTTGTAGATGCAGAGAGAAAGGAATGCTTATACACTGTTTGTGGGACTGCAAATTAGTACAACCTCTATGGAAAACAGTATGAGATTTCCCAAAGGACTAAAAATAGACCTACCATTCCATCCAGCAATCCCACTACTGAGTATGTACCCAATGGAAAACATGTGTTTTTATCAAAAAGACACCTGCACTCAAATGTCTTTTGTAGCATGATTCATAATTGCAAAGATATGGAATCAACCCAAGTGCCCATCAATTCATGAGTGGATTAACAAAATGTGGTATATATATGGAGTACTATGGCATAGAAAAGGATGAATTGCCTTTTGCAGCAATTTGGATTCAACTGGAGACCATTATCCTAAGTGAGGTATCTCAAGAATGGAAAAACAAATACCACATGTACACTTTAATTAATTGGATCTAACTGATGGGCACATATGTGCACAGAGGGAAGTAAAAGTCATTGGAAATCAAGCAGGGGAAAGGGGGAGAAGGGAAGGGGCAAAAACATACCTAATGGGTACAGTGAACATTATTTGTGTGATGGGCACACTCATAGTCCTGACTCAACCATTACAAAAGCTATCCATGTAACAAAAACATTTGTATCTCCCTTAATATTTTGAAATAAAAAGAAAAAGAAAAAAAGAAAAATGTCTACTCATGTCCTTTGCCCACTTTTAATGGGGTTATTTGTTGTTGTTGTTGTTGTTGCTATTGAGTTGTTTGAGTTCCTTAAAATTCTGGATATCAGTCCCCTGTTGGATTTATAGTCTGGAAACATTTTCTCCCATTCTTCAGCTTGTCTTTTCACCCTGTTGATTATTTCTTTTGCTGTGTAGAAGTTTTTTAGTTTCACTAAGTCCTATTTGCCTATTTTTGTTTTTGTTGCTTGTGCTTTTGAGGTCTTAGTCATGAATTCTTTGCTTAGACCAATGTCCAGAAGAACTTCTCCCAGGTTTTCTTCTGTTATTTTTATAGTTTCAGGTCTTACATTTAAGTCTTGAGTTGATGGTATACGGTGAAAAATAGGGGTCCAGTTTCATTGTTCTGTATATGGCAATCCAATTTTCTCAGCACCATTTGTTGAAAGGAGTGTCCTGTCCCTAGTGTATGTTTTTGTCAACCTTGCTAAAAATCACTTGGTTGTAGATATGTGGCTTCTTTTTTGGGTTCTCTATTCTGTTCCATTGATCTGTGTGTTTATTTTTATACCAGTACTATGCTTTTTAGTTACTATAGCCTTGTAGCATAATTTGAGGTCAGGTAATATGATGCCTCCGGCTTTGTTCTTTTTTTTTTTTTTCTCCACTTCCTCCAGCTTTGTTCTTTTTGGTCAAGATTGCTTTGGCTATTTGGACTCTTTTTTGGTTCCATATGAATTTTAAGACTGTTTTTCCTAATTCTGTGCAAAATGACAGTATTTTGATATGGATTGTATTGAATCTACAGATTGCTTTGGGTGGTATAGTCATTTTAACGATATTCTTCCAACCCATAAACATGGGATGTTTTTCCATTTGTTTGTGTCATCTACGATTTCTTTCATGAGAGTTTTGTAGTTTTCCTTGCAGAGATCTTTCACACCCTTGGTTAAATATATCCCTAGGTAGTTTACTTTATTTTTTGTAGCTATTATAAATGGGATTAACTTCTTGGTGGTTCTCAGTTTGACTGTAGTTGGTATATAGAAATGCCACGGACTTTTGCACATTCATTTTGTATCCTGAATTTGTTCATCAAATCTAAGAGTTTTTTGGAGGAGTCTGTAGGGTTTTCTAGGAATAAGATTATATCGTCAGTGAACAGAGAAAATATGACTTCCTCTTTTCCAATCTGGATACCTTCTATCTCTTTCTCTCGCCTGATTGCTCTGGCTAGCTCTTCCAGTACTATGTAGCATAGGAGTGGTGAAAGTGGGCTTCCTTGTCTTTCAGTTCTCAGTGGAATTGCTTTGAACTTTTCCCCATTTAATATGATGTTGGCTGTGGGTTTATTGTATATGGCCTTTATTATTATGAGGTATGTTTCTTCTATGCCTAGTTTGTTGAGGGTTTTTATCATGAAGACATGCTGAATTTTATCAAATGCTTTTTCTGCATCTATTGAGATCAACATTTGGTTTTTGTCTTTAGTTCTGTTTATGTGGTGAATTACATTTATTGATTTGCACATATTGAACCATCCTTGAATCCCTGGAATAAAAAACCCACTTGACTGTGGTGTATTATGTTTTTGATGTGCTACTTGATTGGTTTGCCAGTATTTTCTGAGGATTTTTGCATCTATGTTCATTGGGGATATTGGTCTGTAGTCTTCTTTGTTTTTTTTTTTTGTGTCCTTGTCTGGCTTCAGTATCAGGGTGATACTGGCTTCATAGAATGAGAGAGAGGATTCCCTCATCTTTGATTTTTTGGAACAGTTTCTGTAGGATTGGTACCAGTTCTTCTTTGTGTGTTTGGTAGAATTTGGCTATGAATCCCTCTCATCTGGATTCAAAAAGAGATTTTTTTATTGTTGAGAGTTTTTTTTTATTATTGCTTCAATCTCTCTACTTGTTATTGGTCTGTTTAGGAGTTCTATTTCTTCCTGGTTCAATCTTGGGGAGTTTTATGTTTCCAGGAATTTATTCATTTCCTCTAGGCTTCCTAGTTTGTGAGCATACAGATGCTCATAGTAGTCTCTGAGGAGCTTTTGTATTTTTGTGGTATCAGTTGTAGTGTCTCCTTTTTCATTTCTGATTATGTTTATTTGGATCTGCTCTCTTCTTGGCTAGTCTAGCTAGCAGCTTATCAATTTTGTTTGTTGTTTTAAACAAGAAATTTTTCATGTTGTTGATCCTTTGTATTTTTTTTTTTTTGGTCTCAATTTCATTTAGTTCTGTTCTGATCTTTGTTACGTCTTTTCTTCTAATATCCTTGAGTTTTGTTTGTTCTTGGTTTTCTAGTTCCTTGAGGTGGGTTGTTAATTTGTGATGTTTCTATTTTTATGTTGTTTAAAAATATTTTTTTCTATTTATTTTTATATGTATATATTCATGGGGTATGAGTGCAATTTTGGCACATTGATATATTGCATTGTGGTGAAGTCAGGGCCTTTAGTGAGTATATCACTGAACCAACACACATCTATTTTTTTGATGGAGGCATTTAATGCTATAAAATTCCCT
Source organism: Daubentonia madagascariensis (assembly GCA_023783475.1). Taxonomy (NCBI): domain Eukaryota; kingdom Metazoa; phylum Chordata; class Mammalia; order Primates; family Daubentoniidae; genus Daubentonia; species Daubentonia madagascariensis. The sequence continues at coordinate 8,800,668 of JAKFHU010002004.1, read as the reverse complement.
CTTAGCATTGCTTTTGCTGTATATAGAGGTTTTGGTATGTTGTGTTTCCATTTTCATTCATTTCCAAAAAATGTTTAATTTACATCTTAATTTTGTTGTTGACCCAAAGATTGTTCAGGAGCATGTTTTTAAATTTCCATGTATTTGTATTGTTTTGAGAATTCCTCTTCATGTTGATTTCTAGTTTTATTCCACTGTGGTCTGAGAAGATCCCTGACATGATTTTGATTTCTAAAAATTTACTGAAGCTAGTTTTGTGGCCTAATACATGGTCTATTTTGGAGAATGTTTTATGTGCTGATAAGAAGAATGTATATTCTGCTGTTGTTGATATATTGTACTGTAAATGCCTATTAGGCCATTTAGTGTAAAGTCCAATTTAAGTCTTGTGCTTGTTGATTTTCTATCTTGATGATCTGTCTAGTGCTGTGAGGGGTGTTCAAGTCCCCCACTATTATTGTATTGCTATCTCTTTCTTTAGGTCTCGTAATAATTGTTTTTTGAATCTGGGTGCTGTGGTGTTAGGTGTATATATATTTAGGATTGTTACATCCTCTTGTTGAATTCATCTCTTTATCATTTTATAATGACTTTATCTTTTTTTTGTTTACTGATTTTGATTTAAAGTCTGTTTCATCTGATACAAGTACGGTGACTCCTGCTCACTTTTGGTTTCTGTTTGTGTGGAATATCTTTTTCTACATCTTTACCTTCTCACTATAAGTGTCTTTACTAGTGAGTTTCTTGCAAGCGGCATTTTGTTGATTCATGGTTTGTTAAAAAATCCATTCTGCCAATCTATATCTTTTAAGTGGAGCATTTAATCCATAAATGTTAAAGGTTAATATTGATATGTGATGGTCTTTTTCCCTATCATACTGTTGTTATCTAGTTGTGTTATATATTCTGTTTCTTTCTTTTTTTGCCATGTTGCCATTTGATTTCTTTCTCTTTCTCCTTTGACTGTTTTATAAGACCTGTGATTTTTATACTTTCATGTGTTTTTATGATGACAAGTAATGACTTTTCATTTCCTTGTTTAGAACTGCTTTGATTATTTCTTGTAGAATCAGTCCAGTGGTGATGAAATCCCTGTGATTGCTTGTCTGGGAACGATTTTATTTATCCTTCCTTTATGAGGCTTAATCTAACTGGATATTAAATTCCTGGTTGGCAGTATTTTCTTTCAGCACTTTGAAAATGCCACCCCATTCTCTTCTGGCTTGTAAGGTTTCTTCTGAGAAGTGTGTTGTCAGTCTGATGGGGCTTATTTTATAGGTGACTAGTGCTTTTCTCTTGCTAATTTTAGGGTTTTTTCTTCACATTGACATTAGATAGTCTAATGACTATATGCTGTAGTGAAGTCCATTTTACAATGTATTTTTCTGGTGTTTGCTGAGCCTCCTGTATCTGGATGTCTAAATCTCTTGCAATACGAGGGAAGTTTTTAATCAATTATTTCCTTATGTAGGTTTTCCAAACTTTTTTCATTTTCTTTTTCCTTGGGAATACCAATGATTCATATGTTCAGATGTGTTATGTAATCCCATATTATTCAAAGGCCTTCTTCATTCTTTTTTCTTTATTTTGTCTGTCTGGATTAATTCAAAAGACCTGCCTTCAAGTCCTGAGATCCTCTCTTCTGCTTGGTTTAGTCTATTGTTGAAGCTTCCAACTGTATTTTATAATTCCTTAACATACTGACTGCTACACTAGAAAAAAAATTTTTTTCCTTGGGGCCATAGTGCTTTATTAAAACAAAGTGATCCTTTCTAATTTGTTATTTTTTATTGTTTTCTGCGTGTGCATTATATGTAATGCAATCCATGTTTTTAGAATTAAATTGTCAATATTAATGGTAACAATAAGAATATCAACACGTAAGATTTTCATGAACCAGCTGCAGGGTTTTGCTTCATGAGGCTCAAAACTAGTCTGAGTTAAATACAACTCACCTGGCAGTTAATGTGTTAATAAGTTTATTTCCAGAAGTTCTTCTTCTCCTTCTTTTTTTTTTTTAAAAAGATATCTATTTCCTTGGTAAATTTCCCATTTGTATCCTGAATTGATTCTTGCTTTCTTTGTATTGGTTTTCAGATTTCTCTTGGGTCTCATTGGGCTTCTTTATAATCAATATTTTGAATTCTTTATCTGGCATCTCAAAAATTTTATTTTGGTTAGGATCCACTGCTAGAGAGTTAGAGTTAGAGATGTCATAATACCCTGATTTTTCATACTTCCAGTATTATTACACTGATTTATTTTCATCTGGAGAAACTGTCACTTCTTATTTTTGAATTTTTCATTAGTATGGGACTTTTTTTCCCTTGAGGATGTGAGTATAATGTATGTTGAGTAGGGCAGTTTGGTTTTGCTTCTGGGTATGTTCAGTGATGAAGAGTCTGTATGAATTCCATGCTTATAGATAGCCTTAGTGTGGTGGCTTCCTCAAATGACAGCTATAGTATGGTGTACAAGGTATGTGATCAGGTTCATGGTCTCTGCAAAGCCAGGGTGGCAGAGGTTATGAGAAGCTTATCTTGTTCACAAGAGCTTTGCACTTGTGTCAGCAGATTTTGTATTGGGTTGTGCAGTTTGACTTCCAGTCTAGTAGGTGGTGCTTGCAGGTAAGAGCTGGCTGTGGTGATAGCAGTAGGATTAATGCTTGATCTCCATTTAGGAGGAGAAGCTCTGTGGTGTCCTAGGCAAAGACTTGGGCTGTGGAATGCACAGTGGTTTGGGTTTTACCCATCCTCAGAGGGAGGATGGGCAAAGTTGGGCAGAGCTGGACCAGGCAATCCTGTACTCAGGGCCCCCAATGGTGGGCACAAGCAGCAGCTCCAATGGGGGTCTTGGGGCAGTCACCAGACTGGAGATATGCATTGGCAAGGAGCAGAGAAACTGCTTCTGTATCAACTTCCTTGTATGGGAAAGGAGGGGTGGCCCTAGCTTCTAATCCAGGCAAGTGGGTGTGGGACCTGCCTCCCTCTTACTCTTTAGAATTGGAAGGGCTTGTCCCCTCATCCCAACCAAGGGAGCAAGCTGGGGCACTCAGTAAAGTCATATACAGATTGGGTTTAGACCTCAAAGCCATCCCTGTTCACAAATCTCGCCACCTGGGGAAAACTGTAGCTTTGGAAAATCTCCCCCTGCTCTGGTCCCAGAGAAGGAAGAGCGTGCCCAACTCTAGTGCTTATAGTTGGAGTACACCACTCACTTGTCACTCAGTTCTGGCTGTGGGGGCCCTTCCCCTGCTCCAGACCCACTACTCCAATCTCTGGCTGGAGACATGCTAATGCCTGGGGCAGTGCCACTGCCAGGTAGCCAAATCCTTCCCAGCTTGGTCTGAGCCAGGAGTGAGAATGGCGTCCCGCTCTTGGTTCTGGGTCTGGGATAACGCCTGGGGTGCCTCCTGGTGCCTTTCCTTCTCAGTCTTCTGGCCTCTCCTCACGTGAGCTTTGGGGCTTTGGAGAAACAAGGTGCTCTTCCATTTTTCCCCAGTGGAAAGGTGGATTACAGAGGGACACTCTCTCCCCCTCTCCTGTCTTGGGACTTCACTCACTGTTCTCAGCTGGATGCTGCCATGCAAGCTTTCCACTCACCTGCTTTTCCCCATGGATCTGAAATGCCCCTTGCTTTTTTTGTGAATTCCTGTGTTCCTTCTTGAATAAAAGATCACAGTATGAATCTCCACACACTATTTTGCTTCTTCCAAGTGGGTGAGGCATGCTGGAGAAGCCTCTAATCTGCCATTTTAGAAAAAAATGAAAGGTATTTCTTAAATAATAAGACTTGAAAGTCAAAATTACTCCTTGACCTACAGGCTGCTGAATGGATGTGTTAGCAGGTATGAAAAAAGCATTCATCTCCTTGTACATCTCCATCAGAGCTTTTGGGTGACCAGGTGCGTTGTCAATAAGCACTAGTATTCTGAAAGGAATCTTTTCTGAGCAGTAGGTCTTAACAGTGGGCTTAAAATGTTCAGTAAACCATGCTATAAACAGATGTGCTGTCACCTAGGCTTTGTTGTTCCATCTCTAGAGCACAATCAGAGTAGATTTAGCGTAATTCTTAAGGGCCCTAGGACTTTCTGAATGGTATGAACATTGGCTTCAAGTTAAAGTAACCAGTTGTATTAGCCCCTAACAAGAGAGTTAGCCTGTCCTTTGAAGCTTTGATACCAGGCATTAACTTCTCCTTTATAGCAATGAAAGTCTTAAATGGCATCTTCTTCTAGTAGAAGGCTGTTTCAACTGCACTGGAAATCTGTTGTTCAGTATAGCCACCTTCATCAATGGTATTAACTAGATCTTCTAGACAACTTGCTGCAGCTTCTATATCAGCACTTGCTGCTTCGTTTTGCACTTTAATGTTATGGAGACAGCTTCTTTCCTTAAATCTCATGAACCAATCTCTTCTAGCTTCCAAGTTTCCTTCTGCAGCTTCCTCACCTTTCTCAGCCTTCACAGAATTGAAAAGAATTAAGGTCTTGCTCTGGATTAGGCTTTGGGTTAAAAGAATGTTGTGGTTGGTTTGATCTTTTATCCAGACCACTAAAACTTTCTCCAAAAAAAAGCCCACACAAACTTTCTCCATAAAAGCAATAAGGCTGTTTCAGTATCTTATAATTTGTATGTTCACTGGAGTAGCACTTTTAATTTCCTTCAAGAACTTTTCCTCTGCATTCACAACTTGGATAACTGTTTGGCATAAGAACCCAGCTTTTGGACTATTTCAGCTTCTAACATGCCTTCCTCACTATGCTTAATCATTTCTAGCTTTTGATTACAAGTGAGAGATATGTGACTCTTCCTTTCAATGAAGCCATTGTAAGGTTATTAATTAGCTTAATTTTGATATTGTTGTGTTTCAGGGAATAGTGAGCCCCTAAGGGAGGGAGACACAGGAACAGCCAGTTGGTGGAACAGTCAGAACACAATATTTATCAATTAAGTTTGCTGTCTTACATGGGTGCGGTTCATGGCACCTCCCACATCATTTCAATAGTAACATCTAAGATCACTGATCACAGATCACCATAATAGATATAATAATAATAATAATAATAATAATAATAATAAAGTTTGACATATTGCAAGAATTACCAAAATGTGACACAAAGACACAAAGTATCTATACTTGGTTGTATGCTCCCTTGGTTGGGATGAGGGGACAAGCCCTTCCAATTCTAAAGAGTAAGAAGGAGGCAGGTCCCACGCCCACTTGCACATGTTGGAAAAATGGGGCCAACAGACTTATTCATTGCAGGTTTGCCACAAAACTTCAATTTATAAAAAATGCAATATTTGAGAAGTGCAATAAGATGAAGTGCAATAAAATGAGGTATGCTTCTATATGGGCAATTCATTTCAAAAATGAAAATTTAAGATGTGTTGTGACCATGAAAGTAGGTATTAAGTAGGTGGATCTCACACAAATCCTTAAGAGATTTTATGCTTTGGACAGAAGAGATATTCCAGTAGGTTTAAAAAAAAAAAAAAAGCAACAAGGGCAAACAGGTTGAGAGTAGAAGGCATATGATGTATGTTAGGATCAGAAAGGAAACTGCCTTGTTTCAGGTGGGGATTTCAAATAAAAAAGGGTGACCTCTAAATTTCCTCCATTGTCAATGCTGCTTAAATAACCCCTTTGCTCCAAAAGATACAGATATCCCGGCCCCCCTCCCCCCATGTATACCTCTGCTTCTTCCTTTACTCCCTAGTCCATCTCCCCAAAATACTACCCACTTCATGGGTACAATAACTTCTCAATTCCTCAGAATGAGTACAGTGTGGTGTTCCAAATAAGTGTTTTTCCCCATAAGTTAATATTCAACATTTAATACAGTGGTGGGATTTAAGTTAATTTTCATGCTTTGAATAATTCATCTTTCTAAAGTGTATTTCAGTTAAATGACTTAGGCTATTTAGAGAGAAGGCACTGAGGCTAGAAGAAATTAAATAATTTATCCAAGGACACACAGCTAGCAAATTGCAACAGGATTTCATCTTAGGTCCTAATCTAAAGCCTATGCTTTTTCCATCATGCTACAAAGTTGTCTTTTTTGCTCCTATGACTATCTTCTCTCTTGTGATTTTTCTATTCAACTTTCCCCAGGCTTCTTGAGTGCAGCACCAGTGGTGCTGTGTCATAAGGGTGAGGAAAACTATTAATCATAGTCTATACACTTTAATACCCACATCTGTAGTTTTTTTGGGCTGTTTTAATCAGTACCTTGACTATAGTTTCTCCTTTCTTTTACACCTTCTAATGATGACCTTACAACTTGGTTACCCGTTTCTTCTCTTCTTCATTTTCTTCTTTTCCTATTTTTGCTTTCATATTCTTATTTGAAGTCTATTTTGGGGTAGGTAATATATTAATATGGTATAGCAGTAAAAATATATAAAGAGGTAAATGTTGCTTCTTGGCCTTTTGGCTAAGATCAAGTGTAAAAAAGTATATAATAAAAAAAAGTGAGCCAGGCATGGTGGTACATGCCTGTAATACCAGCTGCTCGGGAGACTGAAGTGGGAGGACTGCTCGAGCCCAGGAGTTTGAGATGCAGCTGGGCAACATAGAGAGATCCCACCTCAAAAAAAAAAAGTCTCTCTCCTAGGCTTCTTCCCTTTCTGTCCAGCTCCTAGTCCCTGATAGATAATCACTGGTTTTAGTTTCCAGTATATTTTTTTCAGAATGCTTTATGCAAATATGAATATGCATTCTTATTTCCTCCCATTTATTTTTACCTAAAAGGTAACATATTTTATACTGCATACCAACACACTTGTTTTTTAACAGTATTTTTTAACTTAACAATTAATTCTGAAGATCTTTCTATCTCAGATCTATTAGGACATAGAAAGCTTCCTCACAATTGTTTTTAAATGTTAAAAACTTTTGACATAATTTCAGACTTAAAGAAAAGTTGCAAGAATAATGAAATCTCCACTTCTCTTTTTTTCTCTCTCTATACAATTTTTCTGCATTGTTTTAAGAGTAAGTTGCAGACATCATGCCCTTTTACCCCTAACTAATTTGGCACTTATTTCCTTAGAAAGGTTCTATGTATGATAGTACATACAACAGAATAATTTAATGTAGTTGCTAATACTATTCATGTCTAAAGCTTTAAAAAAAATCAGATCACTCTATTGTTTTGATCTTATTCTCTTAATCTCACGTCCTGACTTTGATTAAAATGACATTTGAAAGTACAGCTAGTATTTGCAAAACATCCATTTGGGTTGTCTGAAGCTCTCATGACTAATCGTGATAATTTTGGCAGACAGTACGAAAGGTCGGTTTTTCAGACATATCAGAGCACACCTTGCTTTCCTTACTGATGTTACTGAATTTATGTATTACAGTATTCCTGAATTACTATTACCTATTAACATACCTGTGAGGACTTGAGCCATGTAAATTTTTGTCTCCTCAACTATCTACTATGTTTGCACCCACTGATAATTCTTGCCTGAATTAATTATAATTATAATCATTGCCAAACGGTGCTTTTCTAATTCCATTACTTTTTATATATTATTAGTTGGCTTTCTGCTGTGATGAAGAGGTTTCCCTTTTCATTAATTTATTTAAATCAGTGTGGATTTATGGATTCTTATCTTATTCAATAAGTTTTAATGCTTAGGTTGTCCTAGATTTAGCCAGTAGAAGCCCTTTCAAACTGACTTCTGTGTCCTTTTGACATATCCCTATCATTCTTTTAGCACTTCTTTACTTTTTGGGACAGAAAGATGTTCTTCTTTCAAGGTTCATTTTGTGCTTTCCCTATCCCAAGCCTGGAATCAGCCATTTCTCCAAGGATCCTTGGCTCCTTTTAATGAAGAATAGCATTTAGAAACCAAGATCTGGGCACTAGGTGTGTTCACTGTTACCGGAGTGTCATTGCTTCTAGGCCCTCTCAGCAGTCATATCTAGGAAACAGTGATGTATGTATACACAAACACACACACAAAACACACACATATATATGCCCACAATTCTATATCCATTTCTATATAGAGAGTTCACATTGATACCTCTAATTCTAATCCAACATGGCAGGGTTCATTCTATCCTCTCTTTCCATATTTGTAATTCCCTTCTCTGCCCATGAGAAACCTGGCTTCCATTATCAACAATGTATTTACTTATTTGATTGATCATAAAATGTAAAGAAAGTGGTTTCAGTGTTGTTAATACATGCCTGTACACAAAAGAAGCCTACAAATTAGAGTTCAGTATTTAAAGTTGTTTTGCTTTTAGCCTGAGGGCATGGAGTCCAAATACTTAAGTTCAAATTATACTTGGGTTAATTCCTTTTCCTTTTGGTCTCCTTCAGTGTGGTTTTACCAGTCATTTGAAATACAGTTTGGTTCATTTGTTTCTGTTTATATTCAATTTGGGGCCCTTTCCCCATCGTTTTGATTTTAATTTCTTATTGTGAGTATGTGAAACATTAACATGGTTTCAAAAGTCAGGACTATACAAAAAAGTATATTTAGTGCAGTATCATATTCCCCTGTACCTCCCTACCCATTCCCTCTCTCTTTTTCACCCCATTACCATCCAAGCCCTGTAGATAACCAATGTCATTAGATGCAGGTTTATCCTTCTGGTGTCTTGTTTTGCTCAAATGAGCAGACACATGTATATTTTTAACTCCCCCTTTTCTTACACAAAAAGTAGCATACTACAGATATTCCTTTGTGCTTTGCTTTTTTCATTTAACAATTTATCCTAGAAATCCCTCTACATCAGCTCGTGGATATCTTCCTCATTCTTTTTCAGAGCTACATGGTAATACTTTGTATGAATGTGCTACCATTTATTTAACTCATCTATTGACAGACATTTTGGCTGCTTTCTACTCTTGCTATTACAAATAATGCTGCAGTGAATTATCTTGTATATATATTATTTTGCAACTGTATACAAGTCTACCTGTAGAATCAATTTCCCAAAATGGTATATCTGCAAAAGAGTATATGAATCTGTAATTTTGATACACGTTGTCAAATTGATCTCTGCAGGGGTGGTATCAACTTACATTCTGTAACATTTATCTATCTCGGCATAACAAACTACACCAAAATTTACTAGCTCAAAACAATAACAATCATTTATTTTGCTTACAAAATCTGTTATGTGGGCAGAACTCTGGGAATCCCTCATCTTTGTACCATGTGGGGTGGCTAAACTTTGGGCTGTAGGATTCACTTTTAAGATGGCTCACTCACATGCCTTGCAAATTGGTACTAACTGTCATCTTTCAGCTCAGGCAATGTCCTCAGTTTCTCTCCATATAGACCTCTCCAGGGCTGTCTGGGCTTCTTCATGGCATAGTGGCTGGATTCCAAGAGCAAAATTCCTAAGAGAATCACCTTTTATGACTAAGCCTTGGAAGTCACACAGCTTCACTTTTACCATAGTCATAAGCCTGCCCAGATCTAAGAGGAAGAAACAGAGACCCTCATCTCCTGATGTGAAGTGTGTTTAAACCACAGAGGAGCCTGTGTGGGATGGAGGAAATTGTGCCATTTTCAGAAAATACAATCTGCCATAGTCTACCCTCTGGCCGTGAAAGACACATCCCTCCTACATGCAAAATACACTCATCTTCCCAGAATCCTCATGTTTCATTATGGCATCAGCTTGAAGTCAAGGATCTTGTCATCTAAATCAGGTCTACATGTAGATGAAGATCTTGGAGTGCAGTTCCTCAGGTATGATTTCTTGAATGCTATCTCTCTATATGATGACCTGTGAACTAAAGACAGTTATTTGGCCTCCAACCTGTACCCCTCACAAACAATGTGGAAAAAGGAATAGGAATAACTACTACAGACATGCTCACTCAAGTAAACAGCAGTCCATAGTCATTCTAAAATGTAGCTGAGCTGGGCACAAGTTGCCAATTCTTTAATTAGAGCTCAGGCCTACTCCCTGGAAGTTGTTCTCTGTGATTATTGGTTTTGCCCTCTGAGTCATCTTCTCTTTCCCATGAAAAGTAGCCTGTGTTAGTAGTTTTCTCAGCCTGCTTTCTGCCCACTGAAGTTCGATGGTTCAAAGGCCTCTTTTCATTTTATACTGTCTCTGTTCCTTTCAATTTAAACTGATAAATAAAATTGGACTTTTGTTTTTTGTGTGTTTTTTTTCTGCAACAGAGTCTCACTCTGTCACCCTGCATAGAGCGCGGTGGTGTCATCATAGCTCACTGCAGCCTCAAACTCCTGGGCTCAAGTGATCCTCCTGCCTTAGCCTCCCCAGTAGCGGGGACTACAGGCATGTGCCACAATGCCTGGCTAATTTTTCTATTTTTAGTAGAGACAGGGTCTCACTCTTGCTCAGGTTGGTCTCAAACTCCTGGCCTCAAGTGATCCTCCTGCCTCAGCCTCCCAGAGTGCTAGGATTACAGGTGTGAGCCACCGTGTCTGGCCAAAATTGGACCTCTTGTTTACTAATTTATAATTTAACTACACTAAACAAAAGCCACACCCACAAATCTCTTTGAAATAAGCCCTCTCTCCTTTGGGTTCCCTGAGACTGCTGCAGTACATCCCCTTAAAAATTCTTAGAAACTTTATAGGTCCTATGAAGCACTGCCTTGCATCTTTCTGAAGTTGTTACAAAGGATATATAGTCTACCCTGGATCTGATGATCTTTGGTGTGAATCCATTTCTGAGTTTGATTATTATTAGATGCTTGGAGAGGTATGACAGAGAAACAGTTTTGTTTTCAAACTCAGTAATTCCTGGTTCTTTTACACTTAACCGTTCTTTATTTAGCTTATCTTTTTCTTCTTACATTTCACTTTAGGCAGCCAGAAGCTGCCAGCTGGTACTTTCAATCTTCTACTTGGAAATCTCCTAAGCTAGATCATTGAATTCACTAAGTATATTCTTGATTTTCCTTGTTATTGAAGGTGACAATGTTACCCAACATTTCTTCTTCCAGGGTCCCCTTTCCTCCAACTTCTAATAACATCTTCCTTACTATCCTTTGAGCTTTGACAAAGGCCCTTTATGCCTCCACTAACTCTCTTTGAGGCACTTTATGATTTTACTAACAGTCTTTTCCTTTCCACCTTCTGTCCAATGCTCAATTCCAAAACCAATGTCATGTGGTTTAGGTTTTCGTTTTGGCAGCACCACACTTCCAGGTATGAAAATTTGTTAACAGTTATCTATTGCTGCATAACAATCCATCCCAAAACTTGGAGGATTAAAACACCAACTATTATTTATTTTGCTCATAAATCTGCAATTGGGGCAGGACTAGCTGGGAAGGCTTGACTGGGGATTGGAGGATTTACTTTAAAGATGGCTTACTCACAAGGCTGGCAAATTGGTGCTGGCTTTCAGCTGAGAGTTCAGCTAGAGCTGTGGGCCTTGGTTCCTTTCCACATAGGCTTCTAAATGGGCTGTTTGGGTTTCTTCATGGCAAAGTGGCTAGGGTTAGAGTGAGCATCCCAAGAAAATGAGGTAGAAGTCTTATTACCTTTTATAATCTGCCTTGAAGGTCACAATGCTTCACATCCACCAGTCACAGGCTTGCCCAGATTCAGTGGAGGAAACGTAGACCTCCATGTCTATGATAGGATGAGTGTCAAAGTCACATTGTAAAGAAAGCATTTGGGATGGGAGATAGTTTGGCAAATTTTCTGAAAATGCAATCTGCCACACACACCAGCAGTGTAAGAAAGTGCCTGTTTCCCCACAGCTTTGCCAAGAGAGTATGTAATGCTTGTGGAAAACATCAAACTCATGGAAAATATCAAGAATGGTGATAAAATATCAAGTTTTCTCTAGATTTAATTTAAATTTCCTTTTGTTATCAGTACAGATGAACATTTTTCCTGTGTTTAAGATCCATTTGATCTTTGCTATAAATTGTCTTTTTTATGTTGTTTGTACATTTTCTATTAGACTCCCAATCTCTCACTGATTTAGAGAAGTATTTTATATATTAGAAAGATCAGTCCACTATTATTTGACTGGCAAAATATTTTTCTCAATTTGACGTCTTTTTACTTTGCTTATAGTTTTCTTTTGTCATGCAGATATTTTTGGTGTTTTTAATGAGTTGAACCCATCAATTTTTTCTTTCATGGCTTCTGGATTCTCAGTTGCAATTAAAAAGTCTTTCTTCTATGAAAGTTACAAAAGAATTCTCCCATTTTTTTCCTATGTAACTTTTATGGTTTCATTTTTCACATTTAAATCTTTGACTATTCTGACATAAAGAATGAGGTATAGATTTCCAGATGGCTCCCCAGAAATCCCAAAATCAATTATTGAATAAAGCATCTTTTACTACCAGTTTGAGATGCCACCTTTATCATATATTAAATTCCCCATCTGTTCAAAAAATATTTATTCAGTGCTTCCTATATGTCAAGAATGGTGCTTGGGATATGCTAGTGAACAAAAGAAACTAAAACTCTCTGCCTTTATGAAGCTTACATTCTAGAGGGGAAAGCAGACAATAAACAGTAGATAACTGGGTAAATTATACAGTAAGTCAGAAGATAAAAGTAGAGTAGGGTAAGGATTTGAGAATATGGGTGTGGGACGGTTGCAAATTTAAATAGGGTGGCAGGAAAGATGTCATTGCACAGGTGACATTTGAGAAAAATCTTAAAAAGTTAACAGTACAAAGGCCCTAAGGCAGGAGTGTGTGTAGCATGTTTAAGGAAGAAGAATGAGGCCAGGGTGGCTAGAATGGAGTAAGGGGGAGAAAAGGAAATAACGAAGTCAGAGAGGTAGGGGCCAAATTCTACAGGACTGTTTAGGCCATCATAAAGACTTTGGCTTTTACTCAGAAAGAAATGGGAGCCATGCACTTTGAGCAGAGGAGTGACATGATCTGATTTACCATTAATCTGCCATTTCCTGGGTTACACTCTTTGAAATCATATTTTTTCTTCCTTCGCTTTTCCCCTCTAGCTTTTACCCCTCTAGCTAATCTCTGCTGTTTCCAAAGCAAAGCCACCTACTTTCCTCCAACTACTAGTTTTAGACTATTTCTATCATTTAGAAAACTACAATAACTTCCTAACTGGTTCTCTCTCCCTTCAATTCTTGCCTCTCACAAATTCAGTTATTATATAGCACTAGGGTGATTTTTAAGGCAGAATTGGATTGCTTACATTACTTTCCTGCTTAAATGCCCGCAAAGGCTTTCCACTGCACTTAGAGTAAAAGCCAAACATGTTTTCATGGTCACAGGCCTTGTTTATCTAACCCGAGATCACTTCTCCAAGCCCACCTCAAGTCACTCCCTCCCTTCTTCCTCTCCAACACAGGGGCTTTCTTTTAATTTCTCAAATATACCCATGGTTTTTGCAGGTGATGTTTAGCACATGCCTAAAATGCTGTCTTCTACTTACTTATTATAATTTCTACATATCCTTCATTTCTCATCTTAAATTTTGCTTCCCCAGAGTTTTTCCCTGATTCCCTAAGGTGCATTCATAGCATCTTATTTTTATTTTGTATAAAAAACATCTCATTTGCAATTTATTAGTATATTTGCCAAATGTCTGTCAGTAAGATCCTTGGGTTTAGGACCATGTCTCTTTTTCTCAATGATGAATAGCTGATGCCAAGCACAATTTCTGTGACATATTAGCTACTCAAAAAATATTTACTGAGTGTATGCATCATCTTCCTTCTTAACACAATAAATGGTTCCGGAAAATTAAAACTAACTCCTCTGGCTAGAATGTGGAGAAGCAGATATGCCACCTTAGTTCTAGATGTCTTTCTATTCCTGTCTTTGGGGAGCCTTACAATTAGGTAAGAATAAACTAAATGAATTTATTCCTTAAAACCCAAAGATCCCAAAGCACTCATATACCAAACAAAAGCTCAGCTCCAGCTGATAGTCTCCTCATTGTCCCTACTCTTGCTCAAATTTTATTTCCTGTCTACAATGGTCCCTGTTTTCTCTAATCTCCAAACCCTACCTGCTGATATCAGCACAAATTAATACTCTATTTTCTTCATGAAATCTTCCCTCATCTCTACAGTCCCAATCAGGTTTTTTCCTTCTCCGAGCACCTGTTATATTTGTTGTCTTTTGTATTTATAACAGGATCCAACATTAAGCATTTTTGAACATTAGTTGTGTGATGTGGGCTTTTAAAAATCCCCTCCAGTGAGTTTACTGGCTACCTAAGGATAACAATTATCTCATACAATTAGAACAGTAGAAGTCCTCCTATCTGAAAATTGAGACTGGTATCTAGTGTGCAACAAGATAAATGTATATTCATTCTCTCATCTTTTGATATAAAGCTCAGCCTCTTGTATGAGAGTGGTTTTAATGACTGAGTGCCCATACCTATAATGCATCAGTTTCTGTTTCATGAAGGTAGAACAAACAAGTGACACTTGGGCAATAATACATGTATAGGAATCCCTTGAGATTTTTATGATTTTTTTCTTCAGTGTTTTACAGTTTTGCTGACACCTAATTTGATAGCAATTTTTAAAAATGGCTGGCATTTATCAAATCTTTTCAAAGCATTTAACTAGTTTTCACAGAAACAACTCCTTGCTGTACTCATATCCCATCAGTTTATATAATGCTTAATCAAATTCTAGAATTATAACAATAGGCTTAAATAGGTTTTGGAAAAGATATAACAGATTCTTGACAATCATCAGTTTGTGGTAGTAGATATCCTCAGGTATATTTAATAATTCCATTAGCTCCAAGCAGTCATAGTGGCCTGGGCATCATTCACTGTGTTTACAGGAGAATAGCAAGCATTGTTTAAATTCTACAGAGCTGTTTAAGTGATGGGTGATTAAAAGACAGTCTACTGCTTCTTTTGTTTTCTTCATATCTAGCACAGAAATGAGTCCATGAAAATAAGCCTGGTGAAAACGCTGGAAGGAGAGAAAAGCTATGAAGAGGTATGTAATGTGAATGGAAAACATCCTGTAGAGATTATATCATCTGTTACAAGGGTCACCTGGGCTTTGGATTTTTGGGACTCAGAACTTCTGAGAATTGAAAAATAAAAGTGGCCACATTCTGAGAACTATAATAGCATTTCAGAGGAGAGCAAAACTGAACTTACCTGGGACCTGACTATCTGTGATCCATCATTCCTTTCTTTCTCTTCCATGTTCCCTTCCTGAGAAAGAACAGCATTCTGAGAAGGCATAACTGAGAAAAAGAGAAAAGAAGCATCTTGTTAATACAAGATATTAAGGCTAAATTTAAATCTTGGAGCTTTTGCTTTGTGTTAGTATGGCAGTTTACAGAGAAGCTCTCTAAGACATAAGCTTAAGGGCTATGACACCCCTATTCCTCTGTTATATTGGGGAATTAAATGCGGGACTTTCTCTCCTCTGCGGTACACCTCCACTTGTTGTGGCATAGGGGAGTTCAGTGGTTTTCAGCCGTGGCTAAATACTTGGGGAAATTAAAAAATATGCCAGTGCTCAGCCCCAACTCCCAGAGGTTTGGATTTAATTGGTCTGGGGTGGGCCTGGGCAACAGCATTTTAAATTTTAAAGTCTCCAAGTGATTCTAAGTATAAATAAGAATTACTAACATGAGGTGATACAGAGAACATATGTTGAGGGTCTATTTTTACTCTTTATACCCACAGGGGATAAATTCATCCCCAAACTTATACTCCAGAGATCTGTCTCTCCTCTCTTTAAAGTGATCCTTTCAATTTTCAGAGTGTTCACCTTCCTTTTTGAGAATCTGGATTCAGTCCTCCACCAGGATTACTACACCTCTTTGCAGTTCTTATGTTGTAATGTCACCAAAGCTTTGTTCTCTTTTAGCACAATAGTCAGGAGAGGCACCTATACTAGAAGTTTCAGTATCCTCATCAGTCCCTGAAAGCTAATTTTCCAATGTCTTATAGGAATGGCCACTCCCAGGCATTAAAGGTGTGCCATCTCTGATGAAAGCCTCAGGAACTGATGGATATCCACAAGAATGACTTCTGCTTTTCCAGGGCAGCCACTCTCAGAATCTTGCCTTGTTCATGCAGAGTTGAGATGTAAGTGCTCCTGAAGGTGGCTATTACTTTTCGTTTTCTAAAAGCATCAATCCTTCATGTACAGACTTCACTATGGTATTCAAATATGTGTCTTGGCAGGGATTTTGTAAGACACAATTTCAGGTTGAGCACCTGTAATGAGATGCGCCAGAGTCAGCTGAAGAGATCCAGCAGTCTTGGTAACCTAGGAACCTATGGAGTCTGTAAAGAGACATACTAACTATTCATTCATAAAGATAGAGCAGAGTAATGTGGGCATTCTTTAATATAATCAAGAAGTACTTTTAGAATTTCTCAGACTCACACATTACAAAAAGCAGAGATGTATAAATGTATCAACTACAACAAATTCAGCCTCAGTCCTTTCCCATCCTCTTACCAGAATAGAAAATTTGTGGTCCTTGCCTAGAGAAAGAGTGGTTGTTTTCTTCAGAAAGAGGGAAAAACAGGCCTTTTAACAACAGAGTGAAATGTATTGATTTGCTAATAATCATAAAAGAATATATTCTTTTTCTATTCACAAAGGGTGACCTGAAAAATCTTTCTCAAAAACCCAGTGATCGAAATAAAGAAAAAAAGTCATTTCTGAGAAGCAACTTTTAAAAAGAGAAAACTGCTCTTCTAGTGAAATGGCCTTGCTAGATAAGGCAGCCATTTGCTGCCCAAGACATGGCATGAATCTAACATTTCACAACCAGTTCACTAAGAGGCAGACCTTTTAGAAGTAACTTAAAAGCACTTTAAGAACTAGGTTGGGGAATTAATTACCAAGCATAAGTACTGAAAAAGTCTCACTGTCAGAAAAGCCAGACAGAAGTTATGAGAATGCCCTGAAGTTTCAAACCCAATCACCTCAAAGCCATGTATCTCACAACAACAAAAACTGCATTTACCAAGTTAGGCAGAACAGGGTTTCTCCTTCATATGTATGAACTGAACTCCAGATAACTAGGACTCCAGAGATTACCTAGTTGAAGTTTTCCCACAGTGTGCCAAATCAGTATCTTATGTCTATTACTCACAAAAAGGGACCAAATCAAGTTCAGAAAATGATGGCTTCAACAACATTAAAATAAGTTTCTTTGCTACCAATCTCAGAGATTTTCATATGGTAATGTACATTGTGAATCCAAAGGGATGGGAACTATGTCGAATATATTACATATTATATGCAATGTTTCCCAAATATATTTAATTTGAAAATATTTTTTATAGCAACTGATGGGACTAGGGTTCCACAGACCACACCTTTGGAAATGCTGATTTAGTTCTCAGTTCTTTGGCTTAAGGAAGCATCCTGAAGTTAAAGATCACAGAGCTAAGTGAAAGAGCTGGTTCTAGGACCTAGGTCTCTTGATTCATAGTCCTGGGCTCCTTCTAGTACAGTTGTCCCTCAGTATCCACAGGGGATTGATTCCAGGACTCCCACAGATACCAAGACCCATGGATGCTAAAGTCCCTTATATAAAATGGAATAGTATATCTATATAAGCTATACAACACACCCTTATCATCTCCAGATTACTTATGACACCTAATACAATGAAAATGTGATGTAAATAGACGTTATGCTGTATTGTTCAGGTAATTATGACAAGGGAAGAAAAGCCTGTACATGTTTAGTACAGATGAAATGAATCCATGAATTCAGGAATGCAGAACTCATGGATACGGAGGGCTGACTATATACTCCGAAGTCCTTCTTAGTACTTATTCTTTCCCTTTTCTTCTCATAATTTCCCTTTTAATTCCTGTATTGGAAAGAACAACAAACTCAGTGTGTAATTCAGGGGTGGGGAAGCTTTTCAAGTTGGAAGGCCAAATTAATTTAGCTGTAATCTAATAAGGCTGCATTCAAGAAACTTCAATTAGATATACTTAAAAATGTACATTATTTTATAAAAATCTAACTACTATGTACTTAATAATTTCAAAAAATGAAAACTGTTAATTTTAAAGTTAACGAACCTTTTAATGACTTTGTTGTGTCTGCTTTTTGTTGGAAAGCATTTGAATATTTGGTTACAGCATGGAGGTCCACAGTTTCAGTTGATCCTCTAGATGAGTATCAGTCATTTGTGGCCTTAAGAGCGTCTTGATTTGGGTTAGGTAGGAGAATGTAGATTTGCAGCAATAAGTGGTTGAAAAGCAAGAAAGCATTTTTCAGGTATGTTGCCAAAGGCGTGGGTATTCTACTACATTTTTCCATATTTAAATTGGATCTTTATTAGTGTCAAACAGTGACTTTAACATGTCATCTGAAAGCTCAATCAATTCCATCTGTAGTTCTTTAGGTTCCTTGGCGTTTCAACTAGGTGAGGCTGAAATGCTAATTTGAGTGTGATGTCATGATTCTCAAAGTCAGTGAAACTTTCATTGTATTCTCCAATTAATAGGTCTATAATAGCTGTGTATTCTTCAAATGATTTGCATGTATCATCCTACCCATAAATGGCCTTTGCTAACTGGGGAAAATGTTCATCTGAAATTTCCTTTTGGATTTTTTGCCACATATTATATATGGACTTAGTTTTGTTTTTTTTATTTATTTATTTTTATAGACTTAGTTTTACCTTGTGAAGAAATATTTAAGTTGTTTTGATTTGATTTGATTTGACATGATATCACACAGAAATGCTGCATCCCTATAGACCTCTTCTTTCAATAGTTCACATTGCTGATTCTGTTCTTCATAAAATTTAACTATCTGTTCTTGCAGAGATAAAATTTGGGCTAACACCTGTGCTTGCAATAGCCAACTCACTTTAGAATGACACCCCAAATCCACACCAAATACCTCATCATTCAACTTTAGCACTTTATGAAACTAGTGATGCCATGTTGCATTTTCAGGAATATAGTTAACAATTCTTATAACTTGTTGCACAGAGTCACTTAAAATAGTACCTTTAGCACAGAGATTCTGCTGATGCAAGATATAATGAAAAGAAATGAGAGCATCTGGATCTGTTAATACTTTTTTTAAAATCTGTGCAATAAATCCTTCATGTTCTCCTGTCATGGAAAGTGCACTGTCTGTACATACACTCACTAAATTTACCAAATACAGTCCAACTTCACGATATTTATCTTGAAAGTTGTTGAAGATATCTATTCCCATGTTCTGTTTGCAAGAGTGCCCAAAGTGAGTAACTCTTCATAGCAAAGAAAATCTTCTGTTATGACCCAACCGAAGTATAATTTCTCACACAACTCACATTTGAACCTTTCCAGAGAAGCCTGTGGGATTGCTACAGTCTCTTTTAGACAAGTATCCATGATGTCCTAAAAAGTAACAAATTCCCTTGACTGCCAAAGGGATGCCAGAATTACAATCAATTCACATCAAGAATGACTCTGGTCTTAACAGTTTTCACTTTCATTTCAAACTCTTCCAAAAATCTGAGTGAACTTGACCATGTAGAAAACCCACATAGTGGTTCTTAGTCTGGGCTGTGCATTAGACACACCTGTAGTGATTTTTAAATACACAGATGTAAATATATAGATGTCCAGGTTCCACCCAAGAGCTACTAAATCAGAATCTGCAGAGGTGAAATCTGACATCTACATATTTTAAATGCCCCACAACTGATTTTGAACTAACAGAGCCCTTCACTTCCTTGACTTCCACAACCACAATGATTTTCACCATCATTCTACTTCAATCACCCACTTCTGGGGCCACAACACTTCTGAAATCTTTCCTACATTAGAAAACAGTAGGCAGTGAAATCTAGTTTGGATACAGAAGAAATTAAAGACAGGAGTGGCTTAATAGATAGGACAGAAAATAGAAAAAAGAGCAGTATTTATCAAAGTGTAGCCTGAAGGCCACTCAAATCACATGATATTTGTTGAAAAGCAGATTCACTTGTCCTACCCCCCAACCTAATAAAAGTACCTCTGGGGGTATCACTGGCCCAGAAATTTGCATCAAAAGGTAACTTTCCCCTGCAATTAGTCCATTCTCTCCAGGCTCCCAAAAGGTCTGAATCTAATCCATATCTTCTCATTCCTATATCTTCAGCTTTATCTTTCACTTTTGTTGCATCCTTTGAATCATCATTTAAAATCATTTAATGTCTCTCCAACATTAAAAACTCTCACTGCCTATGCATTGCCCAAGTCAGAGCTACAATCATGAACATCTCCCAGACAGCGCACCCCGCACCCATGAGGTGTGAGTTCATCCATCCTCTCCACCCCCCTCCCATCTGCCGACCCCTGATGAATATTAATTTCCATGTGTGCACACAAGTATTGATCAGCTAGTACCAATTTCATGGTGAGTACCAGTGGTGCTTGTTTTTCCATTCTTGTGATACTTTGCTTCGAAGAATGGGCTCTAGCTCCATCCAGGGTAATACCAGAGGAATTAATACACCATTGGTTTTATGGCTGAGTAGTACTCCGTGGTATACGTATACCACATTTTATTAATCCACTCACGTATTGATGGGCACTTGGGTTGTTTCCACATCTTTGCAATTGTGAATTGTGCTGCTACAAACATTCGAGCGCAGATGTCTTTATTATAGAATGTATTTTTTTCCTTTGGGTAAATTCTAAGAAAGAGCAACACAAAAAAGGCAGGCAAAGGAAAAGAGACTTGAGCATAGCCCACTGAGAGAGGCGGTGGAATTGTAAAGCAAGAATCAGTTGTCATATTGTATGGTGGTGAAATTAAAAAAAAAAATCAGTTGTCAGCAGTAACAGATACTGTCAGAGTTCAAGTAAAAAGTAATGAGGCCCATTGCATGAACAACAAATGTTTTTGGTATTCCTGACCAGAGCAGTTTTGTGGATTGCTGAGGGCAGAACGAAAGCCAGATTCTAGAGAATTGAGAAATAAATGGGTGATGAGGAAGCAGAGAGAACAAGCATTGACAATCCTTTGAAGAGTTGTGACCTTGAAAAAAGAGAGGATGGTAGTTGCAAAGGGGTGTGTGGCCAGTGAGAGGTTTTTTTTTGAATTTCAGAATATTACGGGGGTATACACACTTTGGTCACATATATTGCCTATGCACTGCCCAAGTCAGAGCTACAATCGTGCCTATCCCCCAAAATCTACTCTCATTCCCTCTGCAGTTGAGGTAAAGGGATTTTAAAAGATACAAACCTAATCGTATCAGTCCCTTACTTGAAATTCTTCAGGGCATCCTACCATTCTTAGGCTGGAGTACAAACCCATAAAGAATCCTAAGACCTGCTTCTTGCTCTTTCAATTCACTCCCCTGTTTGCTCCTAAGGACTCATCCACACTGTCCTGCTTTTAGGTGCTTAAATGTGCCATGTATCATAATCACTGCCCCCCTCCCCCACCCCTTGACAACACCTACTCCTTTTTTAGGTCTTAGCTTAAATCAGGCAATATTTTGACATCACAGACAAGGTGAGGTCCCTCATTTACAATTTCCTTTTTCAGGTAGCACTTTTTATCATTGTAATTATTTGTCCAGTAACCCATATTTATACCTCACCATTGTGTAATATTACTCTCCATGAAGGAAGGAACCTACGCTGTCTGGTTTACTATTATATTTTCAATGCCCAGTGCCTGGCACATAGTAGGTACTCAATAAATATTTCCTCCAAAAGTAAATGAAAGGATACTGGTGTTTGTTGATCTATTTTTTAATTTTAAAAATGTATTTATTTATTTTCATTTCAAAATATTAAGGGGGTACAAATGTTTTTGTTACATGGATACCTTATATAATGCTTAAGTTGGGGCTTTTAGTGGGCCCATCACCAGTGTTCATTGTACTTGATGGGTAAGTTTTTACCCCTAACCCTCTCTCAACCTCCCCCCTTCTTGGTTTCCAACGTCTTTTACATCTCTTTGTGCCAGTGTGTGCCCACTGTTTAGCTACCAATTATCAAAGAGTACATGTAGTGTTTGTTTTTCCATTCCTGAGGTACTCACTTGGGAAAATGATCTCCAGTTCCATCCAAGTTGCTGCAAAAGATATTATTACATTCTTTTTAAGAGCTGCATAGTACTCCGTGTGTGTGTGTGTGTGTGTGTATAAAAGGGATGTCCGGAAAGTATCCAGCCATGTAATATGAAAAATAGTATACACACACACACACACTTTTTTTATCCACTTGTGAACTGATGGGCACTTAGGTTGATTCCCTATGTCTGCAATTGTGAATTGTGCTGTGATAAACATTCGAGTGTGAGTGTCTTTTTGATAAAATCACTACTTTTCCTTTGGGTAGATACCCAGTAGTGGGATTGCTGTATAGAATTTTAAGTCTACACTTACTTCTTCAAGGAATGTCCATGCTATTTTCCATAGAGGTTGTACTAATTGAAGTCCCACCTATAGTGTATAAGTATTCCTTTATCTCTGCACCCATGCTAGCATCTATTGTTTTTTGACTTTTTAATAATGGCCATTCTGACAGGGGTAAGGTGGTATCTCATTGTAGTTTTAATTTGCACTTCCCTGATGATTATTTGAATATTTTTTCATGTTTGTTGGCCATTTGTCTATCTTCTTTTGAAAAACTTCTGTTCATGTTTTTCACCCACTTGAAGCGTGTTTCACCCCTTAATGGGGTTTTTTTTTTCCTTGCTGATTTGTTTGACTTCTTTGTAGATTCTGGATATGAGCCCTTTGTTGGATATATAATTTGCAAATATTTTATCCCATTCTGTAGGTTGTTTATTAACTCTATTGATTATTTCTTTTGCTGTGCAGAAGCTTTTTAATTTAATTAAGTCCCATTTATTTATTTTTGTTGTTGCTGTATTTGCCTTTGGGGTCTTAGTCATAAATTCTTTGCCTAGGCCGATGTCTAGATGAGTTTTTTGTATGTTTTCTTCTAGAATTTTTAGGTTTAATGCCTTACATTTAAGTCTTTTATCCACTTTGAATTAATTTTTGTATATGGTGAGAGACAGGGGTCCTGTTTCATTCTTCTACATGTGGCTATCCAGTTTTCCCAGACTTTATTGAGTAGGGCTTCTTTTCCTCAGTGTATGTTGTCTGCTTTGTCAAAGATCAGTTGGTTGCAGGTAGATGGTTTTCTTATTGGGTTCTCTATTCTGTTCCATTGGTCTATGTCTAAACTTTTATATCAGTGCCATGCTGTTTTGGTTACCATAGCCTTGTAGTATAATTTGAAGTCAGGTAACGTGATACCTCCAGATTTGTTCCTTTTGCTTAAGATTGCTTTGGCTATTTGGGCTCTTTTTTGGTTCCAAATGAAGCATAGGACTATTTTTTCTAGATCTTGAAATATGACCTTGGTATTTTGATGGGGACTGTGTTGAATCTGTAAATTATTTTGGGCAGTATGGACATTTTAATGATGTTGATTCTACCAATCCATTGAGTGTGAGATGTTTTTCCATTTGTTTGTGTCATCTCTGATTTCTTTCATCAGTGTTTTGTAATTCTCCTTGTAGAGATCTTCCATCTCCTTGGTTAAGTATATTCCCAGGTATTTTATTTTCTTTGCAGTTACTGTTAATGGTATTGAGTTCTTGATTTGACTCTCAGCTTGACTATTATTAGTATATAGAAATGCTACTGAAATTTGTATACTGATTTTGTAACCTGAGACTTTGCTGAATTTATTTATCAATTCTATGAGTCTTTCGGTGGAATCTTGAGGGTTTTCCAGATACAAGGTCAAATAATCAGTGAACAGGGATTGTTTGACCTCCTCTTTCCCAATTTGGATACACTTATTTTATTCTTTCTCTTGCCTGATTGTTCTGGCTAGGACTTCCAGCACTATGTTGAACAGAAGTGGTGATAGTGGGTAACCTTGTCTTGTTCCAGTTCTTAGGGGGAATGCTTTCAATTTTTCCCCATTAAGTATGATATTGGCTATGGGTTTGTCATATATGGCTTTTATAATTTTGAGATATATACCTTCTATGCCTAGTTTGTTGAGGGTTTTTAATCATGAAAGGGTTCTGGATTTGGTCGAATGATTTTTCTGCATGTGTTGAGATGATCATATGGTCTTTGTTTTTGCCTCTGTTTATGTGATGAATAACATTTATTGATTTGTATATGTTAAACCATCCTTTATCTCTGGGATGAAATCTACTCCATCATGGTGAATTATCTTTCTGATGTGCTGCTGAATTCGGTTTGCTAGTATTTTGTTGAGGACTTTTGCATCTATGTTCATAAAGGATATTGGTCTATAGTTTTCGTTTTGTTGAGTTCTTTCCTGGCTTTGGTATCAAGGAGATACTGGCTTTGTAGAATGAATTAGGGAGGATTTCCTACTTCTCAATGTTATGGAATAATTTCTGTATAGGATAGGTACCAGTTCTTATTTGTAGGTCTGGTAGAGTTTGGTTGTGAATCTGTCTGGTCTGTGGTTTTTTTTTTGTTGTTGTTGTTGGTAGATTTTTAAATTACTGATTCAATCTTGCTGTTCATTATTGGTCTGTTCAGGATTTCTATTTCTTCCTGATTCGGGCTTGGGAGGTGGTGTGTTTCCAGGAATTTATCCATTTCCTCTATGTTTTCTAGTTTGTGTGCATAGAAGTTCTTGTAATATTCACAAGTGATATTTTGTATTTCTGTGGTATCAGTTGCAATCTCCTTTTTCATTTCTGATTGAGTTTATGTGAGTCCTTTCTCATCTATTTCTGGCTAATCTGGCTAGTGGCCTATTGATTTTGTTTATCTTTTCAAATAACCAATTTTTTGTTTCATTGATCCTTTGTATTGTTTTTTGATTTCCATTTCATTTAGCTCTGATCTAAGTTTTGTTATTTCATTTCTTCTGCTGGCTTTGGGTTTGGTTTTTTCTTTTTCTAGTTCCTTGAAATGTGACATTATGTTGTTAATTAGGGATCTGTTTTTTTGATGGAGGCATTTAAGGCTATGAACTTTCTGCTTAGGACAGCTTTTGCTGTGTCTGATAGATTTTGAAAGTTTGTGTCTCCTTTGTCGTTCAGTTCAAGGAATCTTTTGGTTTACATTTTAATTTTGTCATTGACCCATTGGTCATTCAGCATCAGGTTGTTTAATTTCCATGACTTTGTGTAGATTTGAGTGTCTCTCTTAGAATTGATTTCTAGTTTATTCCACTGTGGTCTGAGAAGATACATTGTATGATTTCAATTTTTTTGAATTTGCTGGGACTTGTTTTGTGGCCTGAGATATAATCAGTCTTGGAAAACGCCCCATGTGCTGATGAGAAGAATGTATATTTGTAGTTTTTGGGTAGAGTGTTCCATAAATGTCTGTTAGGTCCATGTGTTCTAGAGTCCTGTTTAAGTCCAGTGTTTCTTTATTGATTTTCTGCTTCGATGATCTGTCCAGTTCCTCCAGTGGGCTGTAGAAGTCCCAGGATATTACAATGCCGTTGTTTATTTCTTTGCTTCAATCTAGTAGAATTTGCTTTCTGAATCTGGGAGCTCCTGTGTTGGATACAAACATATTTAGGATTATTATGCCTTCTTGTTGAATTGGTCCCATTACCATTATCTAATGACCATCTTTGTCTTTTTTTTTTTTTTTACCAGTGTTCATTTAAAGTCTATTTTAATCTGATATGATAATGACTATAACTGCTCGCTTTTCATTTCCACTTGTGTGGAATATTTTTTCCATCCCTTTACACTGAGTCTGTGTGAGTCTTTGCAAGTTAGATGTGTTTCTTGGAGACAGCATATAGATAGGATGTGTTTTTTCATCCAGTCAGCCAGTCTGTGTCTTTTAAGTGGGGCATTCAGACCATTCACGTTTAGTGAATTGATATGTGGGATACTGTGGGATATGTGGGATACTGCTCTTTTCAACGTGTTGGATGATTCCTTGTGGTTTTGTTTTCCCTCTTCTCCTACTATTTTATTAGAGCTGTGAGCTTGGGTGTTTCTACACTGGTGGGTATCTATCTGTTGTGCTGATCCATGTATAATGCAGTTTTTTCCTGTAGGGCACGTCTAGCACTGACAAATTCCATTAGTGTTTTCTTGTCTGGGAAAGTATTTATTTCTCCATGATTTATGACATTTAGTTTTGCAGGATACAAAATTCTTGGCTGACAGCTGTTCTGTTTATGAAGACTAAAAATAGGGTCCCAATCCCTTCTGGCTTGTAAGGTCTCTGCTGGGAAGTCTGCTGTTAGCCTGATGAGTTTTCCTTTGCAGGTTAGTTGTTGCTTTCATCTTGCGGCTTGTAGAATTTTCTCCTTCAATTTGACTTTGGCTAGGTTGATGACGTGTCTTGGTGATGTCCCAATTGCTATGAATGTTCCTGGTGTTTGATGACCATCTTGCATCCAGATATCTGAATCTCTGGCAATTTCAGAGAAGTTTTCCTAAAAAATTTCCTCAAATAGGTTTTCCATGCTTTTTGCTTTTTTTTCTTCTTCCTCAGGGATAACTATAATTCTTGTATTGGCCTACTTTGCACAGTTCCATACTTCTCTGAGTGATTGTTCATTCTTCTTCATTTCTTTTTTCTGCATCTTTGACTGACCAGGTTAGTTTGAAAGCCTTTTCTTCAGGCTCTGAAATTCTTTCTTCTGCTTGGTCTAGCCTGTTGTTGATGCTTTCTGCTGTATTTTGAAATTCCCTAAGTAATTCTTTCTGTTCTTTAAGTTCTATTTTATCTTATATTGTCTATCTCTTTAGCAAGTTTTTCACTTTTTTCCTTCATGTCCTGAAACTTTTTTTTGGTTTTGTTTTGTTGGTTTTCAACTTTCTCTTCAATCCCATTCATCTTATTTACTATCCATATTCTGAATTCCATCTTTGACATTTTTACAATTCTTTAGGTTGGGGTCCATTGCTGGAGACCTACTATGATCTTTTGGGGGTGTAGAAACAGCTTGTTTTTCATGTTGCCAGAGTTGTTATTCTGGTTCTTTCCCATCTGAAATCTCTGCTTTCAGCTCAAGACAAATAAGCTTGCAGTGCACCCATTCTCTTCTGCTTTGCTACTTCATGCAAAGGACAGCTCCCTGGATGGCAAACTTGTATCTTACTCTGGAGGACTAACCTGGCATGAGATAGGTGGATGCACTCTCCATATTTAACACTGATGCTCTCTTGTGTCTCCTGCCTCACTTTTCCCCTATGGTTGTCACTGGTGGTTCCCACCTTGCAGAGTGAATGCCCCACCTAGTTCTGTCAGCATCAGCAATTGTCAGACTAAGCCAGCTTGAGTACAGCCCCACCCGTGCCTGTGGGTGGCTGCGATTGTCTGCTTGCACTGGCTTGGGAGATGCCCTGCTCAGATCCATGGGCAACAGTGCTAGCTGGAGCACAGCTCTGTCCATACCTATGGGCAGCAGCAATTGATGTCTGTGCTTGAGAGCTGCCCCACTGAGATTCATGGGTAGCAGCATTTCTTGGTCCATGTGGCTTTAGCACAGTCCCCCTCACACCCTCTGGCAGCAGTGATTGATGGCCTGCCCTGGCTTGAGGGCTGCCCCACTCAGATCTGGGGATGGTAGCATTTATTGGCCAGGTGCCAGCTTGAGTGCACCTCTGCCTATGCCCACAGGTGGCAGTGATTGTCAGCTTATGTCAGTTTTGGAGCTGTCTGGATTAGATCCCGGCAGCAGTGATTAATGGCCCTGGCCAGCTTGAGGGCTGCCCTGCTCAGATGCAGACAGCAGCATTTGTTGGCTGGGTGCCAGCTTGAGCACAGCTCAACCCATGCCTGTAGGCTGTAGTGACCGTCAGCTCACACAGGCTTGAGAGCTACTAGGATTAGATCCATGGGTGGCCGCATTTGTCAACTTTTTGGCTTGAGTGTAGCCCTGCCCACACCCACAGGTGGCAGTGATTGTCAGCCTATGCTGGCTCAAGAGCTGCCCCATTTGAATCCTCGGGTAGCTGTGTTTGTCTACTGGGTGCCAGCTTGAACCCAGCCCCACCCATGTTGACAGACAGCAGTGACTGTCAGCCTGACCAGGTCCCCTGGTGGTGGTGGGGGCACATGGCTCCTGCCTACAGGACAGGACTCACAAGAGTGCCCAGCCTCCCTGCTCCCTCCCCCCCCCAGACTGGTAGGGGTGATGGGGAGGCAGCAGCAATGGATCTTACCCCTGGGTAGAGGCAGTGCTCTGGGTCTAGGATTTTAAAATGGCATCAGCCACAGTGCCCAGGGTTCGTGAGTCAGTGCGTCACCACTGTGCCCTCTCTCTGGAGCAAATGTTGCTGTACAGTCTCCAGGTAGCTTCCTATGTCAGTTCTGCACACTGATATAGTGTGCAGGGGGTCCCCCCCACCGCAGCTCAGATAGCAATCCTGGAGCCCCAGGATTCCATCCTCTGTGCCTTCCCCACGTGTGTGCTCATCTTCCCTGTGTGCCTCCAAACTGCAGAGCAGGTTACCTCTCTTCCTTCTCCTTCACTTTGTGTGCCTGTCACCTCCTGTCACCTCTCTTTGGATTCACAATGCTCTCTCTTAGATGATCTACCTGAAGATAGATATCCACTCACCACCTTCAATCCTTTCTGTGAGGGTGGCGTGTGCAGGCTGCTTCTCTCTGCAATCTTGGCCCTCCATCTGATTTAAAAAAAATTTTTAACTTGTTATGTTGAGCCACTTCAAAGGACAACTTTATAGCAAAGTTGCAAAATAGCAGAGTTCCTGTATTCACCCTGCTTGTCCTAGTGTTAACATTTTACATAACCATGGTACAATGATTAAAACCAGGAAATTAATATTGGTAGAATAGTATTAACTCAAATTATTTACATTTCACTAGTTTTTCCACTAATGTTCTTTCTCTGATCTAGGATCCACACTACATTTGGTTGTTGTTTTTCATTGGTTTCCTCCAATCTGTAACAGTTCCTTAGGCTTTCTTTCATGAACTTGACACTTTTTTTAAAAAAAAGATTTAAAAAGCATTTTATGACATAACATACATTCAACAGATAGAGCAAAAGTTGAGAGGTGCAGCTCATACAACTGAGCACCAGGCCTGAGAGAACACCTGCCTGTTCGGGCTCAGGCTCTGGAGTTCATTCTTATCAATGCCATTTTGATTATGTAGTAAGATGAAAATTTGTCATTATAATAGCTACAGTGACAGAGAAATGCATGCTATGGATCAAATAGCAAGGTAATGAAGTAAATTATAACACAATGTGACAACGCACAAGCAAAGAATCAACAGAATAGCATTAGTTTGTCTAGTAAATGCTTTGGTTTCAATTGTATACTTACCAATGACTTAAAGGTTTATTAAACATCTAATTTTATTATACTTTATACTAGAATGATCTCAAACACACAATATAATTCATTTCAGCAAAAAAATTAAAACACTATCAGTTTTTTATTCCTTCTTGTATACTGACATTCTTAACTATCTTCTCAGTTGCAGCTTCTCAGAAAAGCTGCATGTCATATGTTAGTAAGTGATACAAATGGTTTGGTCTGTAGAGATAATAGGAAGCTGTACAATGGCTGCAGTGAGATCATAATAGATGATCTATTTAATAAAGGTTAAATCCTTGTGGTCACTTAACTCAGGAACAGCCAAATGAAAAAGGTGCATAGGGCAAGGTATGGGGAGGGTGAGTGCAGAACTTCCATGACCTCTCCGGTCATGCCACTCTCCCAGCACTTCTATGCATTCACCAACCAGGAAGCTCTCTGAACTCCTTTGCTCAGGGTTTTTATGGAGATTCCATTATGTAGGCATGATTGATTAAAGTACTGGCCACTGATGATTTTTTAAAAAATTTCATTTCTCGTTGACAAATAATAATTGTATATATTTATGGAGAACAATGTGATATATTGATATATGTTTACATTATGGAATAATTACATCCACTAATTAACATATCTGTCACCTCACATACTTATCTTTTGTGGTGAAAACATTTAAAATCTACTCTTTTAGCAATTTTGAAATATACAATGCATTATAATTTATTATAGTCACTATTCTGTACAATAGATCACTAAAACTTATTCATCCTGTCTCACTGAAATTTTGTACCCTTTGCTTAGTATCTCTCCAACCCCCTATACACCAAGCCTCTGGTTACCACCATCCTACTCTTTACTTCTATAAGTTCAACTTTTTAAGATTCCACATTTAAGTGAGATCATGCAGTATTTGTCTTTTTGTGCCTGGCTTATTTCATGTAATACAATATCCTTCAGATTCATCCATGTTGTCACAAATAACAGAATTTCCTTCTTTTTAAAGGCTGAATAGTATTCCATCGTGTATAAATACCACATTTTCTTTATCCATTCATCTGATGATGGACGCCTAGGTTGCTTCCATATCTAGGCTACTGTGAATAATGCTGCAATAAACACGGAGTGTGAATATCTCTTTGGCATACTGATTTCAATTCCTTTGAATATATACTCACAAATGGGATTGCTAGATCATATGGTAGTTCCACTGTCAATTTCTTGAGGAACCTCCACACAGTTTTCCACAATGGCTGTATTAATTTACATTCCCACCAACAGTGTACAAGGGTTCCCTTTTCTCCATACTGCCACCGACACTTGTTATCTTTTGATAACAGCCATTCTAACAGGTGTGAGTGATAGCTCATTGTGGTTTTAACTTGAATTTACCTTATGATTAGTGATGAGCATTTTTTCATATATCTGTTGTCCATTCACGTGTCTTCTTTTGGGGAATGTCTATTTAGGTCTTTTGCCATTTTAAAATTGAGTTCTTTGTTTCCTTGCTATTTAGTTGTTTCAGTTCCATATTTTTTTTGGATATTAATCCCTAATTAGATGTATGGTTTGCAAATATTTACTCCCAATCCTTGGTTTGTCTCTTCACTCTACTGATTGTTTCCTTTGCTATGCAAAAGCTTTTTAGGTTGATGCAACCCCATTTGTCTATTTTTGCTTTTGTGGTCATATCCAAGAAATCTTTGCCTAGACCAGTGTCTTGGAGTATTTCTCCTCTGTTTCCTTCTAGTAGTTTCATAGTGTCAAGTCTTCTGTTTAAGTCTTTAATCCATTTTGAGTTGATTGGCCATTGGTGATTAACTCAATGTCCAGCCCCTCTCTCCTCCCCAGAAGTGGGGAGGAGGAGATTGGGGGGTTGGGGCTTAAAGTTCCAATCCTCTAATAACATGGTAGGTTACCCTAGACCCCAGCCCCTAGCCTGAAGCTATCTAGGGACTTTCAGCCACCAATTATCTCATTAACATAAACTCAGGTCTGGTTGAAAGTAGCTTGTTATGTATAACAAAAAGTGCTCCTATTATCCCTATCACTCAGGAAATTACAAGGGTTTTAGGAGCTCTGTGCCAGGAACTGGGCATGCAGACCAAATACATATTTCTTATTATATCATAATATCACAAACACAGATGTGACCTTATGTCTTTCTTACTGTATATTAACAAATTTGTGATGTCAATGTATCTGATTAATGATAATGTTAACCTTTATCACTTGGTTAAGGTGGTGTCCACCAGGTTTTTCTACTGTAAAGTTACTATCTTTCCCTTTGTAGTTAATAAATAGCTTGGGGGAGATACTTTAAGACTATTTAAATATCCTGATTTTTCTCAAAGCCATTAATTTTAGCATCATTGGTGTTTCTTGTTTGCAACAATTATTAATGTGGTGTTTGCCTAATGGTGATTTTCTACTTCCCTGTTCCTTACTAATTTTATTAATTAGGTTTCCTTCTGTAAGGAAAAGCTGCTCCTTATTCCCTATTCATTTATTTATTAGATTATTTATTTATATCCACATAGATTCATGGATATTTATTTTATTTTTGAGTTAAAATCTAATACTTTCATTATTTATTTTATTGCATAAATGTTTTTGGCTTTGGCCATTAGGAGACTCCTGTATTATTCCAACTAGCCTTTATCTTTTTTAAGCACTTCCTCATTTCCTGGCACCACAAGATGTTTCAGGCTCTTGTATTTTTCCTGCCTAGCCCTGGAATCAACCATTTCTCCAAGAAGTCCTGGTTCCTCTTACTGGAGAACAGTGTTTAGAAACAAATATCTGGGTGTTAAGTGTGCTCACTGCTACTGGGGTACCATTGCTTCTAGGCCCTCTTAGCAAACAGAGCTAGGAAATATATATGTATGCATATTAACCATGCCTATACATACATCTATTGTATCTATGTGTGTATGTGTGTGTGTGTGTGTGTGTGTGTGTATGTATAAAATACCGTGAGTTCATACTGATAATTCTGATTCCAATCTAATACCACAAGGTTCATTTTAGACGTCCCTCTTTCCTTATTGGTAACTTCCTTCTTCAACAGTGAAAAATCGGTGGGTCTCATTACCTACAATATATTTACTTATTTGTTCAATTGTGGTATACACATAAAGTAGTTTCAGAATTGTAAACTCACACCCCTGTGAGAAACACATTTATTAACTTGATTACAGCATTTATGTAGAATTCTTTTTGCTTTTAGCTTTACAGTGCCCAGTTAAGTTACTGTTTTCTGAAATTATTTAGGTTAGTTCTTTCTTCCCCACCTTCATCAATGTAGTTATGTCATCCATTTGTAATATAGTTAGGTTCATTTGTTAGTGTTTGTATTCACTCTTTCCTATTTTCATTGTATTTATTCTCAGGTGGCTTCTCCCATTGCTATAGTTTCACTGATCATCTTTTCTGAGCTACATAAACACATACAAACCCAACCATCCTACTGGACATCCCCAGGTAGATATCCCTTATATTTCTCAACTCTTAACATATCCAAAACTCATTCTCTCTCATGCTTCTTGTCATAAACTTGCCATACAGTAAAGTAGATCAGAATGGTGACTCTACAGCCAAACTGACTGGGTTTGATTCCCAGCTCCACAACTTACTAGCTGTGTGAGTCTGCTTGGGTAAATTACTCAACCTCTCCATGCTTCAATTTCCTCATCTGTAAAACTAGGAATAATAGTATCTACCTGCATGGAACTGCAGGTGAAAAAAAAAATAATAGCATCTACCTGGTGAGTTTGTTGTGAGGATTAAGGAAGTGAATATTTGTAAATATTTAGAAGATAATAGCAAATAGTAAGCAGTATTTATATATGTTACATCTTAATTCTTACTGTCTTATTATATTCCCTATCTCAATGAATAGCACCACCAAGCCTAAAACCTGAATGGCATCCTTCAGTTCTCTCTTTCTCCCTTAGTCTCTCTACCTAATCAAACATCATATCCTGGTATACTCACCCCCTTAAATGTCTAGTGAATGTTTCTGGCCCTCATCTTCATTGCTACTACCTTGGTTCAGGCCACTAACATCTCTCACTATGATTACTGCCATACCCATCTAACTTGTCTCCTTGACTTTAGTCCAATATTTTCTTTGCATTGCAGCCAGAGTGATCTTTCTCCACACCCATTTCTATCATGAAACACCTTTATTTTATTATATTTTCTGGCAAATATTAAAACAAAAATTTTGTAAATAGAGAAAATATAATGAAATTCACCTATAATGTCATCACTTAGAGATAGCAGTTATCTTTTTTGGGATATGTACTTTTAGTCTTTTTCCATGCACACACACACATATACACAATATAATATGGCATATATCATTATTAAATGTATAATTTTATTTCTAGCAACCTATATTTTAATTGCCAATATTGTGGATATCACTTCATGACAGAAAACAAAAATCTAAATGTTCATTTTAAAAAATAGATTCATAGTATATTCCATTGCATGTAATACCCAAACTTTATTTAATAAGTTCATTATTGATAGACTTTTAGGTTGTTTTCTTTCTTTCTTTTTTGCTGTTATAGACAACAGCAAACATTGTTATATGTAGAGTTTTGGCATGATTTTGTCTGATTAGTTCCTTAGAAGTGGAACTGTTGGGTCAAAGCGAAAGCAAAATGCTGTCTAGGAAGGTTGTATCAATATATATATTCATCAACAATATATGAGAGAGACCATTAGCCAATGTCAGGCATTTTTAAAAATATAATACATAAAAATATTTAATCTCTGCTTTTATGTGCAATTCTTAGACAATATGTGAGGCATGACTTTTTATAATTTTAGCTTTTGTATTTTTTATTTTATAAATTACCCTTTTGTGTCATTTGTACATTTTTCTACTGTATTTTCTTTTCTAACTGATTTGTAAGAGTTCTTTATACAGAAGATAGTATGAAGTAAAGGATTAACACAGCAGATCTGGATAGTCAAAATGCTGAACATTTCAAGAAAAGGTTTGACCTTGGCCTGCCTCCTGGGAGATAACCTCTAAACCCCTGGAATATCCTAAATATTAAGAGTGTCTTTGTTTACCTGAGGCCTTAGGACACATTAGAAAGTTCATGCTAACAATGGGATTTATGTTGGGAACCTTAGGTCATGTGGTATTAGTTTTTCCCGTGGAAGGGCTAGAGACTGAAGGTCAGCCATGAGGGTGGTCAGCCATGCCTATGTGACCGGAATTGAAGCTCAGAAAACTGTATCACAAAATGAATGCCTCAGAAGCAAAAGTTCTTCTCTGACCTTCTCCTCCCCTCTTGTCTCTCACCCCTTGTTCTCCCCCAAGGTTAACCATATAGAATTCCTTTTCCCAAGGCAGGTCACAGAAACCAGAACCCCTTTTCTCCCAAACCAGCCATAAAACCTAAAAATATTGCTATAACTTTTCCCTGCCTTTCTGTGTAAGAACTGGCCATAAAGAAATTCTCTGACCTACCTTGTTTGATTGTAGGTCATAAGACCCCCATTACAGAGGGGTCCTACCCCATACCCGGGAGGAAAGAATACTGCACAGAAAGGCCAAGAAGAATCTAAACAGACAGGCTTTGCTGAGTTTCCCCATTTAGTCTATTAGCATTACCCTTTTTGTCCAATCATATTTCTATACAGCTGTCCGTACTTCATTGAACCTAAGCATAAAAATGAATAGTGTTCTCTGTGTCTTCAGGTCTTCATTCTGAAGGTTCCCATGTCATGTAAAACTATGATCAAATAAATTTGTTAAGTTTTTCTCTTGTTAACCTATCTTTTGTTACAGGAGTTTTGGCCATGATCCTTATCATGGGGAGAAAAAGGATCTCCCCTACACTGGCACCCAATTAAAACCCTGAACATCAAGGCTCGGGTGAGCAATATTGCAGACATATTGTCACACATCATTGCTGGGAGAATTAAGTGCTATCTGTACCACTACACTGAGAGAGGACAACAGGAAGCTTGCATCTGGTCTCTCCTGGATCCTGCCCTATGTGCTTTTTTCTGTTGCTGATTTATTTTTCAGATCTAGACCTGCAGATCATTACTAATATTTAATCTGTATCCTTTCACTGTAACACATTACCATGAATATAACACAGTATTTGCTGAATTCTAGGAGTCCTTCTAGCAGATCACTGAACCTGAGGGTGGTTTTGGGGACCTCTGAACACAGACAGTGACCAGCAACTTCCTTGTCATAATATTTACACAAATATAGTCTCCATTTTATCATTTTTTTAAATATTTGCTGCTTTTTAAAGAGAGCTAATTTAAAAAATTTTTGCGTTATAAATTGTTCTTCTGCCTCTGTATAGGTTCTGTGTGTGAGGGTTGTTCTTTTTTTTCCTTATGCAAGTTAACAGTTTTTTTACATAAAGCCCACAGTTTTTTACATAAATTCACAAGTTAAAAACATAGGCGTATACAGAGTAAAATGTGAGTGTTTTTCAACTCTTTCACTCCACTTCCTTCCCTGGAGGTAACTCACTGTTAATCACTTGGTGGGTGTCCTTTTCTGTGAACTGACAAGCATATATAATATAACCATACATACTTACCAACATGCATATTGTACTATATACTTTGTTCTGCAACATTCTTTATCGCTGAAAGTCTTAGCGCTCTTCCCTGTCTATAAACTTCAGGGAAGTAATATACTACCTTGTTCTATAATAAACTATCTTATTCAATTTTACAGCAGCACAGTATTCCATTGTATGGATCTACCATAATATATTTAGCTATATCCCTAGTGAACATTTAAGCTGTATCCATTTCTTAGAATTACAAAAAATATTACAATAAACATCTTTGAACATACATCCTTGTGCACCTGTCAAGTATTTTTGCAGGACAGATACTAGAATAGAATTTAGAGTGAGCTCATTTATTTTGGTAGGTATAATCAAACTGCCTTTCAAAATATCTTCCTCAATTTTATAACCACTGCCCATCCAACTGTGAGCTTTCCTGAACATTTTGTATCATCAGTATTTGCCAGTCTAATGGGTGAAAATATCTTTGTCTTCATTTGCGTTCTATCATTACTTACGAGGTTAAAGTTTTTTGGTTTGTCATCTTTATTTCTTCTATAAATTGTCTATTCATATCCTTTATCCTTTTTTTGTCATTAACAAAGGCTCTTTACATATTATGGACATTAATCCTTTGTCTTATACATGTTGCAAGTATTCAAGTCTCTCACTTATTTTTAGCCCTTTGTTCTTTTCAAATACAGAAATTTTAAATTTTGCTATTGTAATGAAAAATAAAAATCTCAGGCCCCCCCCCACTCCCTATGCAAAACAAAGGGTCAAACCTGGATGCTGAGTAGTGCAACACGCCATTCCAAACGAATAGCTGTTACTAACATTATGAATCAGCCAGATCCTCACAGAAGGGTAAAAGGCCTCAGGCATACACAAGGACTGCCCCCACAGATCATTCCTAAAGAAACTCCATGCTGGCCTCCCAGAAGCAAGGACATGCAAATTGCAAGTTTCGGTCCGCAGGCTAAGTCTACCTCCTAAAACTAAAGTCTGTTAGATTCCACACTAATAATGTTGATTACAAGTTTATATTCCAAGGTGTAGAACAAAGATAAAACAAGATCAATCATTCCTCCACCTATCCAGGGACATTGACATAATTGATTCTTCCTCCACTCTCTTCTCTTCAAACATTCACCTTATCTTAAGTAAAATGTAGATTTCCTGAGCCTCACAAGAATGTAACCATTTTGCCTTGCTGCCCACCCCCCCTCCTCCTTTTTTCTTTCTGTATGCTCTGTCCCCTTTAAATACTGAAGTTCCCAAATCCTTTGGAAAAAGTCACAGATGTGTCTGTGGTTTGTGTTTTTCCCAGGCACATCCTCAAACTTTGGCTTAATAAACCTCCATCGATTGAGATCTTTGCCTCAGTCACTTATTTCGGGTTGTCAATATAATCAAACTAATGAATTTATCCCAGAGGGTTTTGTGTCCTATTTGAGTAGTGTGGTATGGCTAGAGGATAATAAAGTTCAAGGGTGTAAGGCAAAGGAAGATGCAATGTCAAGATCATGAAGGGCTTTGAGGATAACCCTAAAGAACTAGAACATTATCCTGATGGCAAGAGGGAACTAAATACAAGTGTTCAGCGATAGAGTGACTTTCAACCAACATTAGTCATTTAATAACTATTCAGCGCCTACAAAGTGCTACAATCAAATCTACCTTTTAAAAAATTACTATTTTTGTACTTTTCTGTATCGTTTATATTTTTCACAATTTAGACTAAGATCGTATGTCAACGGGGGGATTTGCTTAAAAAATTTTAAAGGAAAACAAAATGATATCAGTGCAGACACTGTCAGGGCAGGGAAAGAAAACCGTCTAAAAACAGATCACTTATATACACGGCTGCAAAATATAAGAAAAATGTCATTGCAATTCAGTGGAAAAGTGATTCAATAGGTAACGGTAAGGCAACTTGGGGAAAAGGCAAATCCTAACATTTGACCACAAACAATTCCCAATAACATACAGATAAAATGTAAAAAAGAAAATATTAAAAATTCCTTTAAAGTATTAGAGGAAAATAAAGGGGAGTGTTTGCATAATCTTGAGATGAGGAAAAACTTTCCAAAAAATAACACCTACCGACGTCTATACAAAAATAAATCGCAGATTTTTAAGCCTCTGAGTCATGAGAAGATATTACAAGAAAATGTGTTCATAATATCGGAATGGGGAAGGCTTCCAAAATCCAAAAGGGACATAAGGTACAGCGACAAGAACGTCTCGGAGAGGCTCCAGGTGGGCCCCCGGGGCCGCCCGCCCATCCCCCGCCGGCGCGTCCCTCTCCCGCGCAGCACTCACCCGCCTCCGCAGACAAAGGGCGCTCGGCAGGCCCCGCCCCCTGACGCCGCCACCGCCCCGCCGCCGCCGCCAGTCCCGACCCAGGCGGGAGAGGGTGCTGAGGGCCCTGAGGCCTGAGCCAATGACGCCGGACGCCTGGGCTCCTGGGGCTGGACCAGCCGCCGGCCAGGCCGGCTCTGACGACAGCCTTCCCGCAATGGCGTCCGCGCCGCGGGGGCTTCGGGTCCCCGATACGCATGCGCCAGCGACGCCCTGGGCCGACAGCGTCCCACATTGCCGGGCCCGGTGACTCCCCCCAGCCCTGGAACCAACCCTCTTACTCCCCAATTGTATATTCATGAAACTCAAAATATAATGGTATTATTTTTGATTGAATTATTTATATATAGTGTGTGTGTACTACTAATGAGAAGAATGGGTTTCTTTTTATGGGGATAACATGTTGCTTAATTGGAGTTCAGAATTATTGTTCTTTTTCACCAAAATCATTTGCAAAGGTTCATCTGTTTGTGCTAGTTATAATGAGATTTCACATCTTTCATCTTTGAAAACTTTTTCAGATAGATAAGTACTACTAAATGCTGATACCATCCACAAGCTTATGATTTAACTTGAACATATTCATTGCTTGGAAGGGATTTATAGAGTTCTGTTATAGTCTTCTCTGGATATTTGCATTTTAGCATGTCATTATATGGCAGATTAATCACTTGCAATTGAAGGTTAGGTGGAAGCTTCTCAATTGCTGAGTTATAAAGATTTTGAAATATAGAGATGTCTTTTGCACTTGCATAGAAGTCCAAAAATGCTACCAGAACTATAGTTTGAACATGGAAAATATGGCCACTGCTAATTTTGGGTGAGGATGGGGAATCTCACTTCCTGTTTTAACTTTTGACAGTGCTGAAAATACATAAAGCAGCTTGACATAACTTGTGATTCAAATGGTGTTAGTTGTCATCGAAATGACTTTACTGTAGTGTAAGTTACGGGTTATAAGAGCAGTTTTGCCTTGTAATTTTAGTTTGAATTCATTAAGAAACATTATCAAGTCTGCAGCAAAAGCTAATTTCCCAAACCATTCAATGTTTGATAAGTGGTTGAGGGTGGTTCTGTTACTAAAAAAACTGTTTTTTCCCTACTTTATGTCAGCTGCAAAGAAAGAACATCCAACTGGTAAGGCATCCAGGATTTTAATTCTTTGGCCAAAGAATGGAGAAGGAAAGCTTGTGCTCTGAAGACACCTTCTCCCAGAGCAAAGGGAGATGTGGGAGTTTTAAAGAGTTAGATAGTGGACAGATGAGGTGTGTAAGCATGTACAGGGTGGTGTTTCAGACATGCAGATGCAGTTCATGTACATGCTTCTTCATGTATTGCATGTACAGAAAATGGTGGCGATTCTCACTTGGCGGAGTGATTCTTAGTGTTATAATGATCTGTTAATGAGTTAAAGGTAACTGAAGGTGGTCTGCTCTTGTCTGTATCTGCTTTGGTCTGCACCAGCTCTGGACTTCTGGCATCTGTAGGAGGTCATGTGGCTATTTATACCATTTGGGCCACCTGGTGTCCTTGAGCAGCTAGGTAGATAATGAATACTAAAGAAAAATTGTTATAAGAGAGAAATAAAACAGAAGAAAAAAATTGTTAAAGTTTTTTCCATCCACTTTATTGGGGCCATCCCAGTGACAAGTTCTCATTTAGAAAAGATGTAATCTCAGCCCTGAGCTAAAAAACAATCTTAATAAAATTTTACCACTGTCAAGCCATCAGACTACTGTGAGGTAGGGCAAGTCAGGATATTCAGTTTCTATTTCTGACAAAAATTCATGAAACTTACAATGGTTAAGACCATGAGAGCAAATAAAATTCACTGTTGGCACTACTGGTTCAATAACCCATGGCAGATCCAAATATTTTCCACAAAGTACTCGCTTAGCAAATTCCACTTGAAATTGCTATGATTTGAATGTGTCCCCTAAAAGTTCATGTGTTGGAACCTTAATTCCCAATGTAGTTGTGTTGGGAGGTAGGGCCTTTAAGAGATGATTGGGTCATGAGATTGGAGCTCTCATGAATGGATTAATGCTGTTATTGAAAGAGTCAGTTCTCTTAGGAGTGAAGTAGTTCTTATGAAAGCAGGTTGTTATAAAAGTGCGCTTGGCTCACTCTTTGTGGTCTCTTTCACATGTGCACACTCTTGCCCTTCTGCTTTTCTATCATGTTTTGAGGCAGTATGAAAGCTCTCACCAGAAGCTGCCACCATGCCTCTGGACTTCCCAGCCTCCAGAACCATGAGCCAAAATAAACTTTTTCCTGTATAAATTACCCAGTCTGGCATTTTGTTATGGCAACGTAAAACAGACTAAGTTAAGGTTGCACCAAATGAGAATTTTCTCAACTTCTTTAAAAATATTCTTGCCTCAGCCCTCCGAAGTTGTTCTACACAGACTATTTATAAAAGCAAATTCTTTAGTTACTTCAAAATTTGCATTGACTTCTGAATAAACAAACAACAACTGAACAGTGTTGGTAGCATATGTTGACTCATTAAGAGCCAAATAAACTTACTTTGGTTGCAGCCTTATTTTCACTTTTTATCTTCGTGAAGAAATTCTAGTGTAATGAGATACAGTCTGCCCTCCATATTTGTGGATTCCACATCCGTGGATTAAACCAACTACAGACCGAAAATATTTGGAAAAAAAAATAGATTGTTGCATCTGTACTGAACATTACACACTTTTCCCCTTGTGATTATTCTCTAAACAATACAGTATAACAACTGTATAAATGCTATGTATACATACCACTTATTAATACATTGTATCAGGTGCTATAAGTGATCTAGTGATGATTTAAATTATATGGGAGAATGTGTACAGGTTATGTGCAAATACTATACCATTTTATAAAAAGGACTTGAGCATCCACATTTTGATATCTGAGGGGGTCCTAGAATCATTCCCCATGGTTACAAAGGGATGACTGTATTCCATTTCAAATTTTCTAATTTTTTCTGACTGTTGCTTTTTTGGCACAACTACCATGGTACTCTCTGGCCTGCATTCGGTTTGCTGGTAGGATCCAAAGTGAGTAGATGTTTGGCAGGTTCCTTTTAGGTTACAACTAGATCCCTAGTAATTCTGTAAGTAAAAAATCCAGGTATGGTGTCATCCAGTTGAGTCTTTTGTTTTGAATCTTGCAAGGCCCAAATTAAAATATCAGCAGGGTTGTATTCCATTCTGGAGGCTCTGGGTCCCCTTTCCTTGCTGCCTGTCATCAGGAGGTGGTCTTTGCTCCTAGAGGCTGCCTACATTCCTTCACCTGTTTTCCATGTGACTCCCCTACCTCCAGCCATGCCAGGCCAAGTCCTTCCCATGCTTCAAATCTCTTACTTCCTCTTCTGCTGCATCTCACAGAGCCAGTCCTGGGTCTTTTTACAAACACTAGGATGATTCATGGTTCCTAAAGGAGGATGGGGTGGAGACTCAGTGTTTTGATCCAGAAGTCTCATGCCAAGGTAGAAGCCAAAAAAATGTACTTCAGGTGACTTGCATCAGTGAGCACCTACAAAAATTGTGAATGTGCCCACAGGGTGGGGTTAAGGAGCTGTAAAATCAAGAGTTAAAACTTGTTTTTCTATCTGAAATCCTGGAGTCTCTTGTCTTATTCCTGTTAATAAGCAAGTTCTTTAGAGGCAGGGGCTGTGTCTTGCTATTGATGTCTGCTACAGAACCTGGAATACTATAATCAGTCTTGGTGAGTGATTGTGGAAGAAATGAATCAAAAAAGGTGCACTTACAGAGGTCCAGGATATATAATAGTGGCCCAAATATCTCAAAAACAAAAACCCAAAGCAGGAACAAACAACTCACTAGTAAATAGTTAACAATTTGGCATCATCAACTGGCACACAGAAGCTGCGATAATGGGAATCTTAAAAGATTGAGTCACCATACTATGGCATATTAGTCAACAATAAAAAAGAACAAAGTACTGATATATGCTATACCATGGGTAGACCTTGAAAATATTATGGTAAGTGAAAGAAACCAGTCAGAAGTGGTCCCATATTATATGATTCCATTTCTATGAAATGTCCAGAATAGACAAATCTATACAGACAGAAATTAGATTAGTGGTCACCAGGGTTTTGGGGGAGGGGAAAATGGGGAAGTGACTGCTAATGGGTGCAGGGTTTATTTTTGGGGTGATTAAAATGTTCTAAAATTGATTATGGTGATTATTGAACAATATGTATTAATAAAATGAATGAATTATGTGGTAAATTAATTGTATCTCAATAAAGCTGTTTATACTTTTAAAAAACCCCAAATATTGAGTTAGTCAAGATGGGAGCACAGAAAATCACAGAGTGTGGGAGAGCAGAAGCACATTAAAGTGGCAGCTAGAACATTTTGAGGAACACATTTTGAGAGAGTTCATTTTGGAAAAGGACCCGCCAGGGGCTCAGCTGTCCTTGGTGGAAGAAAGGGTCTCTTAGATGTGATTTTTATGGAAGGAGATTTCAGACAGATTTGAGAATTTCTAAGATTTCCCTTTTTTTCAAGTTCACACCCAGCAGTCAAGAATGTACAAAATTTTCCAGTTCCCATCTTTGAGGATGTTCCAACAGGTCAGGGAAGACCTGTGATAGGTCACCATGAAAGGTTCAAACATCTGAAGAATGGTTAAACATAGTAACCCTCTGAAGTTCATTCCAAACTAGAGAAGTCAAGGAATTAATATAATCACCTGGAAGACCCTTACAATTAAACTGTGTCACTGGGCCCAACCACGTAACTATCTTTAAAGCAGTCATTTTTTGGGAGACCGAACAATTTCTAAAGTTACTCCATATGAATCCTAAGATGAGGTACAGAGGGTACCCAAGAAGCTCCTTTCCACATACACCAAAATGAGTCTTCCTCCGTAACATGTAGACTGGTGGATTCTTTGGTAAGGAATAAGAACAATGAACTTAAAGTTACTTGAGTGAGTGAAATCTCATGGAAGTTAAAATATAATTCACTTTGGCTTTCATTACAAAGTATCATGCCAATTTTGCAGGAAGCCTGTAGAAAATTAATTTAGAAAAGGGGGACAAAATCATATATAAACAGGCACTTGGTATACTCTAGACTAGCTCTGTCCAATAGAAACATAAAGTGAACCACATATGTAATTTAAAATATTCTAGTAGCCACATTTAAAAAGTGAGAAGCAACAGGTAGACTTTATTTTGATAACATATTTTATTTAACTCAATACATAAAAAATATTTCAACATGTAATACATATAAAAATTATTGATGAGATTTTACATTTTTTTTGTACAAAGCCTTTGAAATTGGTGTATATTTTGTATTTACAGCATATTTCAATT
Organism: Daubentonia madagascariensis; assembly: GCA_023783475.1. Classification (NCBI taxonomy): domain Eukaryota; kingdom Metazoa; phylum Chordata; class Mammalia; order Primates; family Daubentoniidae; genus Daubentonia; species Daubentonia madagascariensis. The sequence goes on along the minus strand of JAKFHU010002004.1, from coordinate 8,757,186 downwards.
TGGACTAGTTATATTTCAAGTGCTCAGTAGCCACATGTGGTTTGTAGTTGTGGTATTAGGGGGCACAGATCTAGATGTAGAACTCAAAATACCGCATTTCCCCGGAGTCATTCTGTCCGAGCCCATTGTTTTCTAAGCTCTCTACTCATACTGAGCTCCTCTAGGACCTGTGAAAGACTCATGCAAGGCTTTGTCTTGCCTCAATGCTTTCCTATCTTTCCTTTCTTCCACCTGGAACTTTCATCACCCTTCTTGCTTGGCCAATGCCTGTGTAGCCTTCAGACTTGGCTTAGATATCCCTCCCTCCGGGGGGCTTTTACTGAACCTTAAGCAGAGCCAGGCCAGGACATATAAGCTCCTTGGGAAAGTTGAAGATTTGATGCCTCTTCAAACCAATATTATTTGATGTTAGCTTCTCTTTTGATGAGCTACTGCCTACTGCTAGGGAGGGGAGTGATGAAGGAGGACATCAGTATCTATTGTGAGGAACAGTTTAGCTCTGGCAACCTTGAATATCCTACTCAGCAAAACAGACTACTATTCTGGAAATTTAGTTCCTAGACAGAATTTGTGGGTGCAGCCTGATCTGGTTGCCTGAGCTTAGTGGGACTTGGCTCAGACAGGATTTGGGGTTTGGAGGTGAGAAGGGCTAAAGTGGCCTGAGGAGCCCACTCTGGGACAGGAACTGAGTTGGAGGACAGGGTGCAGAGACAGCCTTTGTGGATTTGGAGAGTCTGTGGCTGCGAAATACCCAGAGCCCACTCTGTACGTGTGTGTGTGTGTGCATGTGTGTGTGTTGGGGCATCTGCCCTCAGCAGTGTGAGCGTGCTTATATGTGTGACTAGTGGTCTGTGTGTGAGGGACATGTGTCCTCAGTGTGTGTGTCTGTCTGTATTTGGGGGATGATGAGTATGACTATGTAGTGTATTGGGGCAACCTGTGCCCACATTGATGTGTGATTTGTATGTTTGTTTTCTTGTGTGTGTGGGACGGCATGTGTGACTGTGTGGCTTGTGTCCTCAGTGGTGAGTGTATGTGTACATGCATGTGTTTGTGTGTGGAGGGGTGGATGTGTGACTTATGGTGTGTATAGTCTGTGTGGAGAGTGGGGCATGTGCTTTAAGTATGTGAGTGTGTGTGGGTGTTTGTTTTGGGAGAATGTGTATGGTTGTGTGCTGCATTGGGGGAATGCACATCCTCAATGGTGTGTGGTTTGTCTTTATATGCATGTCAATGTGTGTGTGTGTGTGTGTGTGTGTGTGTATGTGGGATATGTGTGTGTAAAGGGTGACCACAGGCTCATGGGCCCTGCCTTTCCCACATGGTGCAGCATACACACACCCACAGGTGCAGCATTGTGAGCCGTGGGAGCACAAACTGAATTTGATTGCAGCAGGAAGGAGGAAGACCAAGTATGGATTATGGGGATTAGGAAAGGTTTCCTGGAGAGAAGGACCTCCAGTCTATGCCTATGCCGTATTTGGCTGGGATTTCAGCAAGTGAAGGTGAGTGTTCTCTTTGGGGGATAGAGGGACAGGCATACCTATGATAAAGGCCCTTGGAAGTGACCAAAGGGCATGGCAAGTGATCCTAGGAGGGTGAGTGACAGGGAGTAGGGGCATTGGGTGAAAGTTGAGGTGTAGGTTCTGAAGGGCTCAGAGTACCATGCCCAAGCAAGAGCCAGGGCTTGATTCTATGCACAGGGAAGAGTCAGCATTCTTGAGCCTGAGAGTGACAGGTTCTGGCCTGGCCACTGCAAAGTAGCTGTTGAGAGACAGAGGGGGAAGCAGAAGACTGGGTCTGGCAGTGCCCTCTGGGAAGCCAGGGCTCAGCTGGGAGACTTTCTGGTAGGAGAGGATGGACCCCAAGTGAAGGAAAACCACAGGGAGGATGCTTGAGAGCGTGGCAGTGCTAGTAAGGAAAGGAACGGGTAACTGGAGACTCCCTGCCTTCCAGCTAAGATGACTGGGAAGGAAGATGGGGATGGTCCTGGTGGAGGATAACGGACATGCAGAAGGGTTGGGGCAATAAACTGGCAGTAAGGTCATTTGGGAGACAGGTGGTTGGATACGTCCCTACTTCCAGGAAGAAGTTTGTCATGTCAGGTGGTTGGTATGTGCACAGAAGTGATCTGTAGTAAACGGAATCTCCCAGAGAGAAAGAAGAAAAGAGAACTGTGGTTAAAACATCTGGGGAGAAGAGTGACATTTAAGGGGAGAGAGAAATTAAGCAGAGCCAAAAATTCTGCTGAGATGAAACAGTCAGGAATGGTAGGAGAGACTTCTGTTTCACAGCTGGTGGACCAATCCTCCCTCTGAAGACCACTGGTCCAGTTCTGAGGGCTCTGTAACAGATTACGCAAAACTTAGTGGTGTTAAACAGCCATTTACTGTACTCACCAAGTCTATGGAATTTGGAAAGGGTACAGATGGGAAGTCTTGTCTTTGCCTTTACGATGTCTGTGGCTTCATCTGAATGGCTCAGATGCTGAGGGCTGGAATCATTTGAAGGCTGTCATTGTTAACATCATCAATCATCATTGTTCACATGTCTGGTTGCTGATACTGGCTGTTATCACAAACTGTGAAGGGTCTGAGATTTTGTCCTACTTGCCAGCAGACAAGCTAGCCAACCACAGTTTCATGGATCAAAGACAAAGAACTTTAGTATTTACACCATGGCAGGCAGCTTGAGCTTCATGTTCACACCAGTTCCGTATGTCCCCTCCAGTCCTGTGGATGCTCTGCAGGTGGGCTTTGGTGGATACTGTGCACACTGTAGCTTTGTGTCATGGCTGAGGAACCTTGAGTTTAGGAAACACTAGTCTTTTAAAATGGGCTTCAAGCAAACCTGCCCAGCTTTTGCCCTGGAGGGAGACATTATCTTTATTATGCTGAATAGCAAACAAATCTTTCCTCTGCTCCAGAGGGAGACGCTATCTATATCTTTCAAGGCTGTTTGCTTATGCAAATATTCTTGAAAAAATACTTTGGCACAAAACCTGCCAATGCCTCTGCTCTCAAGATGTTCAGGAACATAAGAAACTCATGGAGAATTATCTTCCAAGAGTTGTCAGCTGAGACCTCAGCTAGGACTGTTGGCTGGAATACATATACATGACTCTTTATGTGGCCTTTTAACCAGCTCCATAAGCAAGAAAACATTTTTTAATAGTTTTTTGGTAGTTCTCTTATGTTTCAATTTCCCAGGCCAGTGAGATTTGCTGACCAGAACTTTGTAACTTTCTGTTGTACTGATAGATTCCCTTTTGAGCTTCCTTCCCAGAAATGGCGGAGCCTCCTTGCAGTCACGAGATGACTACCAAGCCTTACACCACCTGTTTGTCCAGAGAAGACAAGGTAAGTGATACCCCACCACAGATTGTGCCCAAGGACCCACTAAGCCTGCACACAAGGCTGAAAGAATGACCAGTATTAACCCCTAGATCATTATAATACTAAAATCCCCACCCTGGGAGGGACTTATCTGCCATTTTTTGATCATGGATGTATGTACTAGCATGATTTCTCACTGTGCTTTCATGCCCTGCAGTCCAGCCCAAACACATAATGATGCTCATTCCCCTTATGCATTATTCATTTTACTTCCAGAAAAACCCCTGACCCTGTTGATCGGGGAGGAGGATTTGAGGCAATCCATACCTCCCCCTCCCAGTAGATGCATCTCCTGCAATAAATCCTTTCTTACTTGACAATCCTCATTGTCAGTAATTGGCAAACAACATTGAACCCCCCTTGTTGGTTTATTAACAGCCTGGGCTTTCGTACAGCATAACAGTTGAGAAAGGAAAGAGAGAGCCAGGCAGAAGCTATATCGCCCTTTATAATCTAGCCTTGGAAGTCAGTGTCACTTTTGCAGCCTCAATAGAAATAGAAATTGTTTGAGATTGCCACAGAGGTCTGCTGAAGTTCAAGGGGAGGAAACAGATTTCATCTCTTGATGGGAGAGTGGCAGGGATCCGTAAGATCAACTGGGACCAGTCATAATGCTGTCATAATTTTTGGAAAATACAATTTGCCACAACCACCAAAACTGCTGGATAACTATGAAAACTTATTAAGAGTGTACATCAGCTGTCCAGAAAGGAGGAAAGGTTCAGACTGGGATGTGAGAGAAGACAGCAACCCAGAGAGCCCTTCCTGCTTTTGACTCGAGACATTTGTTTTTGGGGAGAAAAGACAAAGGGCTTGCCTCATGTGTAAGTCTGTTTTCTGTTGCTTGTAACAGAATACCTAAAACTGGGTCTTTTATAAAGAAAAGAAATTTATTTCTTACATTTATGGAGGCTGAGAAGTCCAAGGTCAAGGGGCTGCATCTGGTGAGAGGCTTCTTGCTGGTCATATGATGAGGGTGCTGAGCATGCTCATGTGCTAGCTCAGGTCTCTCTTCCTCTTATCATAAAGGCACCACTTCCCCTCCCATGATAACCTATTAATTCATTAACCCATTAATCCATTAACCCACAAATGAATTAATCCATTCATGAGGGCATAGTCTTCATGATCCAATCACCTCATAAAGGCCCTACCTCTCAGTACTGCCACAGTGGAGATTAAATTTCAACATGAGTTTTAGAGGGGTCAAATATTCAAACCGTGACACCCCAGGTGGAGCACTTGATAAGAAAATCCTTAGAAGCCGGAGCCCCAAAGGTACTATATTCCAATGTAAAGGTGAACTAAAAAGAAAGAATATATACAAAGATAATATGAAAATATCTATAAACAGATTAAAGGAAAATAATGAAATACCTCCCACTTCCTAGGCCGAGAAGCAGAAATGACCATCAGGAGCCCCCTATATGCCCATCCTTGACCACATCTCCTTTCCTTCCTCCATAGAAGTAACCTATATCTTGAATATCAATGTATGTTTGATCAAATGTAGTTTGATTTCTAAACTACAGTTTATTTTTGCCTGCTTTTGAACTTGATATGAATATAATTTGCATCTTTCCTTGACATTGTGTTTTTGAAATTCATATGTATTGACGAGCATGGGAGTGGCTCATTCATTTTTACTGCTGCATAGTAATTATATTGTATCAATATATAACATAGTATTTATTCATTATATTCTTTAAATTTTTTTTATTTTACTAGACTTAGGGGGTGCAAGTTAAATTCCTTTACATGTATATATTGTAGAGTGGTGGATTCTTTGCTTTTTGTGTACTCAACACCTGAGTAGTGTACATTGTATCACATGGGTAATTTTTCATCCCTCACCCCTTCCCAACATCCCCCTCATCAGTTTCCAATGTCCATTATACTGCTCTGTATGCCCTTGTGTAGCCATACTCTAGCTCCCACTTATAAGTGAGAACATAAGGCATTTATTTTTTTGTTCCTGAGTTACTTCACTTAGGTTAATGGCCTCTCATTCCATCCAAGTTTCTGCAAAAGACATTTCATTCTTTCTTATTGCCGAGTAGTACTCCATGGTGCATATATACCACATTTTCTTAATCTACTCATCAGTTGATGGGTACTTAGGTTGATTCCATATCTTTGTGATTGTGAATTGTGCTGTGATTAACATATTCATACAGACGTCTTTTTGATACAATGATTTCTTTTCCTCTGGGTAGATACCTAGTAATGGGATTGCAAGATCAAATGGTAGATCTACTTTTAGTTCTTTGAGAAATCTCCATACTGTTTTCCATAGAGGTTGTACTAATTTACATTTCCAGCAACAGTGTATAAGTGTTTTCTTTTCACTGCCTCTGTTCCAACATCTAGTTTTTTGACTTTATAATAATGGCCATTCTAATTGGAGATGATATCTCATTGTGGTTTTAATTTGCATTTTCCTGATGATTAGTGATGATGAGCATTTTTTCATATGTTTTTTGACCATTTGTATATCTTCTTTTGAAAAATGCCTATTCATGTCATTTGCCCACTTTTAAATGGGGTTGCTTATTCTTTTTCTTGCTGAGTTCCTTGTAGATTCTGGATATTAGTCCTTTGTTGGACACATATTTTGAGAATATCTTGTCCCATTCTATAGGTTGTCTATTGACTCTTTTGATTATTTCTTTTGCTGTGCAGAAGCTTTTTAGTTTAAGTGAGTCCCATTTGTCTATTTTTGTTTTTAGTCCTGTTTGTTTATTTTTGTTTTTGTTGCATTTGCTTTTGGGGTCTTAGTCATAAATTCTTTGGCTAGGCCCATGTCCAGAAGAGTTTACCTAGGTTTTCTTCTAGGATTTTTATTGTTTCAGGTCTTACATTCAAATCTTGAATCCATCTTGAGTAAATTTTTGTATGTGGTGGGACATAGGGATCCAGTTTCATTCTTCTGCATATGGCTATCCAATTTTCCCAGCACCATTTATTGAAAAGGTTGTGTCACTTCCCCAGTTTATATTCTTGTTGACTTTGTCAAAGATCAGTTGTCTGTAAATATGTGGCTTTATTTCTGGGTTCTCTCTTCTGTTACATTGATCTGTGTGTCTATTTTTATACCAGTGCTGTTTTGGTTCCTGTAGCCTTGCAGTATAATTTGAAGTCAGAGACTAATATGCCTCCAGCTTTGTTCTTTTTCTTAGGATTGCTTTGGCTATTCAGGCTCTTATTTGGTACCACATGAATTTTAGAATTGTTTTTTCTAATTCTGTGGAAAAGTGATGTTGATATTTTGATAGGAATTGCATTGAATCTGTAGATTGCTTTGGGCAGTATGGTCATTTTAACAATATTTATTCTTTCAATCTTTGAGAGTGGGATATTTTTCCATTTGTTTGTGTCATCTATGATTTCTTTTATCAGTAATTTGTAGTTTTCCTGGTACAGATCTTTCACCTCCTTGGTTAAATATATTCCTAGGAATTTTTTTGCAGCTGTTATAAATGGGATTGAGTTCTTAATTTGATTCTCAGCTTGGCTGTTGTTGATGTGTAGAAGTGCTATTGATTTTTGTACATTGATTTTATAAGCTGAGATTGCTGAATTCATTTATCAAATCTAGGAGTCTTTTGGAGGAGTCCTTAGGGTTTTCTAGGTATAATATTATATAATCAGCAAACAGAGATAAGTTGACTTCCACTTTTCCAATTGGGATGCCCTATATTTCTTTCTCTTGTCTGATTGCTCTGCCTAGGACTTCCAGTACTATGCTGAATACAAGTGGTGGAAGTGGGCATCCTGATCTTGTTCCAGTTCTCAGGAGGAATGCTTTCAACTTTTCCCCATTCAGTATGATGTTGGCTGTGAGTTTGTCATATGTGGCTTTTATTATTTTGTTGTATGTTCCTTCTATGCCAAGTTTTTTGAGGATTTTTTCATGAAGGGTGATGGATTTTATCAAATGCTTTTTTTCCCTCGTCTATTGAGATGATCATATGGTTCTTAAAAAATTCTGTTTATGTGGTGAATCATATTCATTGATTGTCTATGTTGAGCTAGTAGTTGGAACAGAGGGCCGGGCACGTGGATGGTTTCTCAGGCCCCTGAGCAGCTAATGTGATGTGGGCGGTGGCAGTAGCAGTGGTGGAGTCACCCACTAGGACCCAAGTGTTCTGTGTTGGTGTTACTGGCAGCAGCAATGGATTGGATAGGCTAGTCCCCAGTCCCACAGCTGACTGTAACAGGGCAGTGGATATTGTCCTAAGAGTGCTTAGGAGAGCTTGGTCTCCCTGTTCCTTCCCAGCCAGTTGGCAGCTGCAGTCATGTCACCTTGAACTTGGCCTGAGGGTAGGGCATGGCCCAGTGTTAAACTCTCTAATATATGCCAGGTGTGGACTTGCAATGAAAGAGGGCAAGGCCCCTTTCAGGTAAGCAACATGGGAAGACACTGTAGGGAGTGCCGTCTGCTCACATCTCAGTCTCACAGGAGACTGTAGCAGGGCAGTGGGTATTGTCCTAGGAGTAGGTAGGAGAGCTTGGGCTCCCTGTTCCTTCTCAGCTGGTTGGCAGCTGTAGGTTCATCAGCCTGAGGGAAGGGTGTTGTCCAGCTTTAAACTCCCAAACTGGCACCTTGAACCTGTGATCAGAGAGGGTAGGGCCCCTTCCTGGCAAACGGCATATGCAGGATGCTGGGGGAGTGCCATCCACTCACAACTCAGTCCCACAGCAGCCCATAGCAGGGTGGTGGGAATTGTCCTAGGTGTGTTTAGGAGAGCTTGGGCTTTCCTGTCCCTCCTCACTTGGGTGGGGCTGTGACAGCATTGGCCCAAATTCAACTCAAGGGTGGGGCTCTGCCCAGGTTCACACTCCCAAAGTGGTGCCCTGGGCCTGTGGCCAGAGAGGGTGGGGCCCTTCTCAGGCAGGCTTCACTGGCAGGTAACTGTGGGGAGTACAATTCACTTGAGAATCAGTTCCACAGCAGCCAGCTGTGGGATGGTGGGCACAATCCTAGATGCATGCTGGAAAGCCTGGTTTCTCTGTTCCTTCCTAGCCAGGTGGGGGCTGCAGTCACATTAGCCCAAACTCAGCCCAAGGGTAGGGCATAGCCCACTGTCAAACTCTCAAAATGATACTTTGGACCTGTGACCAGAAAGGCTGGGGCCTCACTCAGGTAGGCAGCATGGATGAGAAACTGTGGAAAATATGGTCCAGTCATGTTTTAGTTTCAATAGCAGCCCATAGCAGGGTGGTGGGCACCTTCCCAGGGGTGCGTGGGAGTGCCTAGGCTCTTCTATAACTCCATGGAGCTGTGCAGTGTCTGCAGGTGTGCCTGTGGTTCCCCAGTATCTAGACTCTCAGAATAGTGCCCAGCTCAAGCTGCTCTAGGCTTAGATGCCTATGGGATTCTGCATGAGTGCCCTTTCTGGAACAATGTCTCTGCAATATCCAAGCAGCTCCCTATATTAGGACCAATATCTGTGTGGGTCAGAGGATTCTCTTCTAGCCAAGAGCATAAAAACTTCTTTTGGCAAGTGGAGCCTTGGGGGCATCTCTCTTACTGTTTCCCTTCATCCAAGAGCCTCTCCTAGCTGTTAGCCAGTCTCAGGCAGGGCAAGTTGCCCTCGACAATCTCCTTACCTACTTTTGGTGCTTGCTATTGCTTCCCTGGTGAATCCTAGCATTCTCTCCTAGATGATCTGTTTAAATTGTGAGAATCTCCTTATTATTCTGGTTCCTCTCTGTGGAGGAGAAACATACTATTGGCATCTAGTTGGCCATCTTGATCCTATCCCCTTTTACATTCTTGATGGGTACTCAGGTTGTTTCCAGTTGGGCTATCATGAACAATGCTGCCATGAATATTTTAGCACATGTATAGGAGAGTTTCTGGGTCACACGGTATGTGCCTGTTCAACATTGCCTGTAAATGCAAAACCATTTTCCAAAGTTATTGTGTCAATTTGCATTCCCATCAGCAGGGTATGAGAATTCCAATTGCTTCTTAACCTTTACCTAACTCATATTGTCCTGCATTTTAATTTTTGCTAATTTAGTGGGTGTGAAGTGGCATCTCATTGGGATTTAATAGGTATTTAATAGGTATTTCCACATCTTCTTTATCTACTCATGTTTTGATGGGCACTTGGGTTGATTCCACATCTTTATGATTGTGAACTGTGCTGCAATAAACATTTGAGTGCCTGTGTCTTTTTGATAAAATGACTTTTTTTCCTTTGGGTAAATACCAAATAGTGTGATCGCTGGATCAAATTGTAGTTCTACATTTAGTTCTTTGAGGTATCTCTATACTACTTTCTGAGAGGTTGTACTAGTTTGCAGTCCCACCAGCAGTGTATAAGTGTTCCCATCTCTCCACATCCACATGAACATTTGTTGTTTTGGGACTTTTTGATAAAAGCCATTCTCACTGGAGTTAAATGATATCTCATTGTGGTTTTGATTTGCATTTCCCTGATGATTAGAGATGTTGAGCATTTTTTCATATGTTTGCTGGCCATTAGTTTATCTTCTCTTGAAAATTTCTGTTCATGTCCTTTGCCCACTTTTTGATGGGGTGGTTTGATTTTTTTCTTTCTGATTTGCTTGAGTTCTTTATAGATTCTAGTTATCAGCCCTTTATCAGATATATAGCATACAAATATTTTCTCCCATTCTGTAGGTTGTCTGTTTGCTGTAATGACAGTTTCATTGCATGTGCAGAAGCTTTTTAATTTGATCAGTTCTCATTTATTTATTTTTATTGTTGCTGTGATTCCTTTGGGATCTTCTTCATAAATTATTTGCCTAGGCCAATGTATATAAGAGTTTTTCCAACATTTTCTTCTAGAATTCTTATATTTTCAAGCCTTAGGTTTAAGTCTGTTATCCATTGTGAGTTTATTTTGTGAGAGGTGAGAGGTGTGGATCCTATTTCAGTGTTCTACATGTGGCTATCCAATTTTCCCAGCACCATTTATTGAATAGGGATTCTTTTCCCTAATGTATGTTTTTGTATGCTTGGTCAAAGATCAGATGGCAATGTGAGGATGGTTTTATATCTGGGTTCTCTGTTCTGATACATTGGTCCATGTCTCTGTTCTTGTGCTAGTACCATGCTGTTTTGATTACCATAGCCTTGTAGTATAGATTGAAGTCTGGTAAATTGATGCCTCCCAATTTGTTCTTTATGCTTAAGGTTGCTTTGGCTATAAGGGGTCTTCTCTGGTTCCCTACAAAACATAGAATTATTTTTTCTAGATCTGTGAAAAATGATGTTGGTATTTTAATAGGGATTGCATTGAATCTGTAGATCACTTTGGGTAGTATAGACATTTTAACAATGTTGATTCTGCCGATTTGTGAGCACGGTATGGTTTTCCATCTGTTTACGTTCTCTGCTATTTTCTTCCTCATGTTTCCCCCGTGGAAGTCTTTCACTTCCTGGCTAAATATATGCCCGGGTATTTTATTTTCATTGTTGCTATTGTGAAGGTATTGAGTCTTTGATTTTGTTCTCAGCTTGACTGTTTTTTGTGTATATGAATGCTACTGATTTGTGTACATTGATTTTGTAACCTGAGACTTTGTTGAATTTATTTATCAGTTCCAGTAGTCTCTTGGCAGATTCTTTTGGGTTTTCTTGATAAAAGATCATATTGTCTGCAAAGAGCGATAGTTTGACCTCATCTGCCCTCATTTGGATACACTTGATTTTCCTCTCTTGTCTGATTGCTCTGGCTAGGACTTCCAGCACTATGTTTAATAGAAGTGGTGATAGAGGGCAACCTTGTCTGCTTCCAGTTCTAAGTGAGAATGCCTTCAATTTTTCCCTGTTTGGTATGAGGTTGGCTGTGGGTTTATCATGTATGGCTTTTATCAATTTGAGGTAAGTCCTATCTATGCCTATTTTATTAAGTGTTCTTATCATAAAAGGGGCTGAATTTTGTCAAATGCTTTTTCTGCATCTATTGAGAGGATCATGTGGTCTTTGTTTTTGCTTTTATTTATGTGGTTACATTATTATTACATTTTTACATTATTACATTTATGGATTTGCATATGTGGAACCATCCCTGCTTCTCTGGGATGAAGCCCACTTGGTCGTGATGAATTTTTTTTTGATAAGCAGCTGAATTCAGTTTGCCAGGATTTTATTGAGAATTTTTGTGTCATATATATTCATAAGGAATATTGGTCTGTAGTTTTCTTTTTTTGTTGAGTCCTTTCCTGGCTTTGGTATCAAGGTCATGTTGGCTTCGTAATGTGTAACATGGAATAATTTCCACAGGATAGGCCAGCTCTTTGTAGGTCTGGTAAAATTTTGGTGTGAAACCATCTGGTCTGGGACTTTTTTTTGTTGGAAGATTTTATATTGCTGCATCAATTTTGGTACTTGATATTGGTCTGTTCAGGAATTCTACTTCTTTCTGAGTGAGCCTAGGGAGGCTGTGTGTTTCTAATCATTTTTCCTTTTCCTCCACATTTTCAAGTTTGTGTGCATAGAGATTTTTATAGTATTCAGAGATGATATTTTGTATTTCTATGGTACCAGATGTAATTTCTCTTTTTTCATTTCTGAGTGAGCTTATTAGCATCCTTTCTTTTCTGCTCTTGTTTAATCTAGTGAGAGGCCTGTCAATTTTGTTTATCTTTTCAAAGAACCAAGTTTTTGTTTCATTGATCTTCTGTATAGTTCTTTTGTTATCAATTTCATTTAGTTCTGCTCTGATCTTGGTTATTTCTTTTCTTCTGCTGGGTTTGGGATTGGTTTGCTCCTCCTTTTCCAGTTCCTTGAGGCAATTTATTAGATTGTTGATTTGTGATCTTTCTGTCTTTTGGATGTAGGCATACAGCTATAAATTTCCTTCTCAGGCCTCCTTTAGCTGTATCCCACATATTTTCATAACCTGTGTCCCCATTATCAAAAGAATCTTTTGATTTCCATCTTAATTTCCTCCTTGACACAACTATCATTCAGGAATATGTTGTTTAGTTTCCATGACTTTGTGTAGAGATGAGTGTTTCTGTTGGAGTTGATATCTAATTTTATTCCACTGTGGTCTGAGAAGATGCATGGTATAATTTCTATTTTAAAAATTTTTTGGGACATGTTTTGTGGCCTAGGATGTGGTCAATCATAGAGAATGTTCTGTGGGCTGATGAGAAGAATGTATATTTGGTGGTTTTTGGGTGGAATGTTCTGTAAATGTCTGTTAGGCCCATTTGCTCTAGATTCTGTTTAAGTCTATTGTTTCTTTGTTTATTTTCTGTTTGGAGGGTCTGTCCTTTTCTGTCAGAGGGGTGTTGAATTCCCTGGCTATTATGGTGCTGCTGTTTATCATTTTGTTTAGATCAAGTAGGATTTGCTTTATGAATCTGGGTGCACCTGTGTTGGCTGCATAAATATTTAGAATTGTTATGTCTTCTTGTTGAAGTGTTCCCGTTACCATTATATAATGATCATCTTTGTCTTTTTTATTTTTGTTGATTTAAAATCTATGTTATCTGATATTAGAACTGCTACACCAGCTTTCTTTTGGTTTCAATTTGCATGGAATATTGTTTTGCATCCCTTCACGTGAGTCTGAATGAGTCCTTGTGGGTTAGATATATTTCCTGGAGATAGCAGATACATGGCTTGTATTTTTTTTATCCATTCAGCCAGGCTGTGTCTCTCTAGCAGGGAGTTCAAGCCACTCACATTTATTGAAATGACTGAAAAGTGGGGTGGATTTCTGTTCATCCTGTTGAGTAGAACTTTATTGCTCTTTTACCTCTTGAGCCATTGTGGTGACTGAGCTCTGATCTTTAGCTTTGGGGGTTTTTATATTGGTGGGTGTCTATTATGCTGATCCATGTATAGTGCAGGTCTGAGTATTTCCTGCAGGGCAACTCTGGACTTGGTGAATTGCCTCAGCATTTGCTTGTCTGGAAAAGACTTAATTTCTCTATCAAAGATGAATCTTAATTTTGTAGGATACAGAATTCTAGGCTGGCAATTGTTTTGTTTAAGAAGATTGAAGATGGGGGCCCACTCCCTTCTGGATTGTAAGCTTTCCACTGAGAAATCTGCTGTTATCCTGATGGGTTTTCCTTTGTAGGGCAGTTGTGGCTTACATGTAGCTGCTTGTAAAATTTTCTCTTTGACTTTGGCCAGGGTGAATACTGTCTTGGAGATGTTCTGTTTGCAATGAATCTTCCCAGTGTTTGATTGTCATTTTGTATCTGGATATCTGTATCTCTGGCAATACTGGGGAAGTTTTCCACAATAATTTCCTCCAATAGATTTTCCATGCTTTTAGCACTTTCTTCTTTTCCCTCAGGGATACCTATAATTCGTATGTCTGTTCACTTCATTAGTCCCATGTCTCTCTAAGTGATTGTTCTGCCCTTGTTATTCTCTTCTCTGCCTCTTTAAATTACTGGGTAAGCTCGAGGGCCTAGTCTCTAAGATCTGGGATTATTTTTTCTCCTTGGTTTAATCTGTTGCTGAAATTTTCAGGTGCATTTTGAAAATCCCTGAAAGATTCTTTCATTTCTTTAAGTTCTTTTATACCCTTCCTAATTTTGTCAAGCTCTTTGGTCAAGTCACTTTTTCATTAATTTCCTGAAATACTTTTTGGGTTTCTTTTTGTTGGTTTTCAACTTTCTCTTCAATTCCATTCATCTTATTTACCATCCATATTCTGAATTCCATTTCCTTCATTTCAACAATTTCATTGTAATTGGAGTCCACTGCTGTAGCTCCATTGTGATCCCTTGGTGGTGTTGATCTGTTTTGATATTTCATGTTGCCTGGTTTCTTTTGCTGGTTTCTTTTCATCTGAACACTCTTTTCTGAGTTCTGGGGTCATAGGTTTGCAGGACTCCTGTTCCTTGCTGGGAACTCTCCAGATAGTTGTAGGATGTTCAAGTTGGGAGCTGGACGAGACTCTCTTTACAGAGGCTGGTGTTGTGGGGATTGCTCTACCCAGGCTCTCCCCACGAGGTAACTGCAGCAGCTGGATAACTTTGTCATGGATTCCCGGGTTGTGGGTGATTGCTCAAAGAAGGTCTTAGAGTGCTGGTGGCTTGAGGTTGGGGGGTCCCTGGAGGGGTGTTGGATCTTGAAGCTGCTTTTCCAGCCCTGGTTTGGTGGTGGAGACTCTGGGGTGGGGTCTTGGGGTCAAAATGTGGTGCTGGAGACTTGGGGATGGTGTCTTGGGCCTGGTAGGATTTCTGGGGGCTAAAGGTCAGAGCCTAAGGCTCCAGTGTGAGAGCCTCTGAGCTGGGACTAGGAAGGAGCTGTGAGTAGAATCTCTGTGCAAGGCCTCTGAGCCAAAAGTGGGGCTGTGCAGAGGGAGGGATGATCTGACCTAGAGGTCAGGGCCAAGCAGGCAGGAGGCAGTCATGGCTGGAGGGCGGAGTCTTGGTTGAACAAGCAGCAGCAGGCTGCTCTGCAGGCTCCAAGGTCCCACGAATGCCAAGTCAGGAGGGCTGAGGTTGGCACCAGTGGCCAAGGGGCCACAGAGCTCTCCATGCTCCACTCAGGGCCTGCCAAAGCAGCCACCCAGAGCCTCTCAGATTGGAGTTTGCTGTACCCTGGTGTGACAGCATCTGAGCAGGGACTGAGGTGGAACTGTAAGCAGGGGCTCTGAGGCAGGGGCCACGCAGATGGCAGGCCGACCTGACTTGGAGGGTGGGGTCAGGGCCAGGCAGGCAGGAAGGAGGCAGCCAGGGCCTAGGGTGGCTTCAGGGCTGAGCAGGCTTCAGTCTGCTTCTTAGGCACAAGGGTCCTGTGGATGCCAAGTCAGATGTGCAGAGGTTGCAGCTCTCCTCGCCCCACCCAGGACCTGCCAAAGCAGTTGCGGGAGGCCTCTCAGGGTGGGGCCTGCTGCTTTCTGGTCAATTCCCATGCCCAGGTCCAGCTGTGCTCTAGGGATGAAGTGCCTGGCTTTAATTTCCAGGGTACAGCTCAGGGAAGCCACAAATCAGTCCAGTACCCCCCAGCCCGGTGTAGACCCAGGACGGTGCACCCAAGAGTTCAGGATGAGCTTAGCTGTTGCCCGATCTCCACAGCACTGGTTGTCTAGTGCAATGGCTCTGCACCAACTCCAGGCATGTCCCTGTCTGAGCAGGTAGGAGGTCTGTGGGGGTGGTGGGTCCCATCTTACAGTTCAGTCCGCAATACGCCCGCAGAGTGAGTACAGTGCTCTTGTGCTCTATTCTCCTATTGTTCTCCATGAGTTCTCTAATCTTTGTATGTGTATCACCCGTCACCGTTTTTTCCGCAGTCAGTGTCCCACATTGCTTCCCTGTGAATTCACAGCACTGCTTCTGGGGCAAAAATCCATACGTAGGCAGCTGCCTGCACCTTTCACTTCTTTCCTTGGTAGCAGCGACCTGGCAGCCATATACCACATTTTGTTAATCCACTCATGAATTGATGGGCATTTGGGTTGATTTCACATCTTTGCAATTGTGAATTGTGTTGCAATAAACATTCGAGTACAGGTGTCTTTTTGATAAAATGACTTCGTTTCCTTTGGGTAAATACCCAGTAGTGGGATTGATGAATGGTAGGTCGACTTTTAGTTCTTTGAGGAATCTCCATACTGTTTTCCATAGAGGTTGTACTAATTTGCAGCCCCACCAGCAATGTATAAGCATTCCTTTCTTTCTGCATCCATGCCAGCGTCTATTGTTTTCAGATTTGTTAATAAAAGCCATTCTAACTGGGGTAAGATGATATCTCATTGTGGTTTTAATTTGCATTTCCCTGATAATTAGTGATGTTGAGCATTTTTTCATGTTTATTGGCCATTTGCCTATCTTCCTTTGAAAAGCTTCTGTTCATGTGTTTTGCCCACTTTTTAATGGGATTATTTGTTTTTCCAGCTGATTTGCTGGAGTTCTTTGTACATTCTGGATATTAGCCCTTTATCAGATGTATAGTTTGAGAACATTTTCTCTCATTCTTTAGGTTTTCTTTTTCCTCTGTTTATTTCCTTATCTGTGCTGAAGCTTTTCAGCTTAATAAAATTCTGTTTATTTATTTTTGTTGTTGTGTAATTGCCACTGGGGTCTTATTCATAAAGTT
The DNA here is from genome assembly GCA_023783475.1 of Daubentonia madagascariensis. Classification (NCBI taxonomy): domain Eukaryota; kingdom Metazoa; phylum Chordata; class Mammalia; order Primates; family Daubentoniidae; genus Daubentonia; species Daubentonia madagascariensis. The sequence goes on along the minus strand of JAKFHU010002004.1, from coordinate 8,740,737 downwards.
TTTGCCTAGCCTGATATCTAAAAGAGTTTTTCCTACATTTTCCTGTAGAATTTTTATGGTGCCATGCCTTACATTTAAGCCTTTTATCAATCTTGAAATAATTTTTGTAAGTGTGAGAGATAGGGGTCCTGTTTCATTCTTCTGCATGTGCCTATCCAGTTTTCCCAGGACCATTTATTGAATAGGGCTTTATGTCCCCAGTGTGTTTTGTTGTCTGCTTTGTCAAAGATCAGTTTGCTGTAGGTAGATGGTTTTATATCCGGGTTATCTATTCTGTTCCATTGGTCTATGTCTTTATTTTTGTACCAATATCGTGCTGTTTTCATTAATACAGCCTTGCAGTATAGTTTGAAGTCTGGTAATGTTATGCCTCCAGATTTGTTCTTTTGCTAAAGATTTATTTGGCTACTCTGGCTCTTTTTTGGTTCCAAACAAAGCATGGTATTAATTTCTCTAGAACTGCTGTGAAGTATGATATTGGTCATTTGGTTGGGATTTCATTAAATCTGTAAATCACTTTGGGTAGTATGGACATTTTAACAACATTGATTCTATTGATCCATGAGCAAGATATGTTTTTCCATTTTTTTGTGTCCTCTGGAATTTCTTTCCTCAGTGTTTCATAATTCTCCTTGTGCAGATCTTTCACCTCCTTGGTTAAGTGTATTCCTAGGTATTTTATTTTCTTTGTAGCTATTTTAAATGGTACTAAGTCTTTGATTTCACTGTCAGCTTGACTATTACTGGTATATAGAAATGCTATTGATTTATGTACATTGATTTTGAAACCTGAGACTTTGCTGGATTTATTTGTGAATTACAGGAATCTCTTGATGGAGTCTTTGGGGTTTTCTAGATAGAAGATCATATCATCAATGAATATCAATAATTTGACCTCCTATTTCATGATTTAAATACACTTTGTTTCTTTTTCTTGTGTGATTTCTCTGGCTAGGACTTCCAGCACTATGTTGAACAGAAGTGGTGACAGTGGGCAGACTTGTTTTGTTCTAGTTCTTAGGGGGAAGTGCTTTCATCTTTTCCCCATTCAGTATGATGTTGGCTGTGGGTTTGTCATATATGGCTTTTACAATTTTGAGATATGTTCCTTCTATGCCTAGTTTGTTGAGGGTGACAAACTAGGCATAGAAATCATGAATGAGTGCTAAATTTAGTCAAATTCTTTTTCTGCATGATTTGAGATGATGATATGGTCTTTGCTTTTGCTTCTGTTTATGTGGTGAATCACATGTATTGATTTATATATGTTGAACCATACTTGCACCCCTGGAATGAAGCCCACCTGCTCCTGGTGGATTATTTTTTTGATGTGCTGTTGAATTGGGTTTGATAGTATTTTATTGAGGATTTTTCGTGTATATTCATAAGCAATATTGGTCTGTAGTTTTTGTTTTTTTGTGTGTGTCCTTTCCTGGCTTTGGTATCAAGGTAATACTGGTTTCACAAAATGAGTTGGGTAGAATTCCCTCCTTCTCTATGTTATGGAATAATTTCTGTATCATGGGTACCAGCTCTTCTTTGTAGGTTTTGTGGAATTTGGCTGTTAATCCAGCAGGTCTGAAGTCTTTTTTTTCTTGGAAGATTTTTATTACTGCTTCAATTTTCTTGTCCATTATCGTTCTGTTCAGGAATTCTATTTCTTCCTGATTGAGTCTTGGGAGGTTGTTTGTTTTAGGAATTTATTTTCATAGTATTCCTTGATGACGTTTTATATTTCTGTGGTGTCAGTTGTAATATCTCCTTTTTCATGTTTGATTGAGCTTATTTTGATCCTTTCTCTTCTATTCTTGGTTAATCTAGCAAGTGGTCTGCTGATTTTGTTTATCTTTCAAACTTTTGAAACTTTTTGTTTCATTTATCTTCTGTTTTATTTTTTTTTGCTTTCCATTTTATTTAGTTCTCCTCTGGCCATTGTTATTTTTTTTCTTCTGCTGGCTTTGGGTTTGGTTTGCTCTTCCTTTTCTAGTCCTGTGAGTTGTGACATTAGGTTGTCAATTTGTGATCTTTCTGTCTTTTTGATGTAGGCATTTAAGACCATGAATTTTCCCCTGAGGAAAGCTCTTGCTGAGTCCCACAGATTTTGATAGCTTCTGTCATCTTTGTCATTGAGCTCAAAGAATCTTTTGGTTGCCATCTTAATTTCATTTTTTACCCAATAATATTTCAGCAGCAGGTTGTTTAATTTCCATGACTTTGTATAGGTTTGAGTGTTTTTCTTTTGATTGATTTCTATTTGTATTCCACTGTGGTCTGAGAATATACATGGTATGACTTCAATTTTTTTGAATTTGTTGAGGCCTGTTTTGTGGCCTATCATATCATGAGTCTTGGAGGATGTCCCATGTGCTGCTGAGAAGAATGTGTATTCAGCAGTTTTTGCGTAGAATGTTTTGCATAGAATGCTCTGTAAATGTCTGTTAGGTCCATTTAATTTAGAGTCTCGTTTAGGTCCTATGTTTATTTATTTTCTACTTTGATGATTTGTGCATCTCTAACTTTGGGGTGTTGAATGCCCTGGCAATTACAGTGCTGCTATTTATTTCTTTGCTTAGCTCTAGTAAAATTCACTTTATGTACGTGGGAGCTGCTCTGTTAGGTGCATATATATTTAAGATTGTTGTATCTTCTTGTTGAATTGCTGTCTTTACCATTATATAATGACCCTCTTAGTCTTTCTTTACCTTTGTTAATTTAAAGTCAATTATATCTGATGAGAGAATGGCTATACTTTTTCTCTTTTGGTTTCCATTTGCATGGAATAATTTTTTTCATCCTTTCACCTTGAGTCTGTGTGTGTCCTTGTGGTTTAGATGTGTATCCTGGAGACAGTGGGTGCTTGGATTCTGTATGTTCATCCATTCAACCAGCCCATGTCTTTTGAGTGGCACATTTAAACCATTAACATTATAAGATAGAATTGATATGTGGGATGCTGTACTGTTCATCATGTTGGGTAGTACCTTGTTGCTTTGTTTTCCCTCTTGTGCTATTATTTTATGAGTGTGAGCTTTAGGTTTTTTGCATGATTTTGCACTAGGGGGTATCTATTGTGCTGATTCATGTATAATGCAGTTCTGAATATTTCCTTCAGGGTAGGTCTGTTCATAACAAATTCCCTCAGTGTTTGCTTGTCAGGAAAAGACTTAATTTCTCCATCAATTGTGAAACTTAGTTTTGTAGGATACAAGATTCTAGGCTGGCAGTTGTTCTGTCTAAGAAGTTTGAAGATGGGGCCTCACTCCCTTCTGCCTTGTAAGGCTTCCACTGAGAAGTCTGCTGTTACCCATTGGCTTTTCCTTTTTATGTCAGTTGTTGCTTATATTTAGCTGCTTATAGAATTTTCTCCTTCATTTTGACTTTGACCAGGTTGATTACTATGCATCTTGGAAATGTCCTGTTTGCTATGAATCTTCCCAGAGTTCAATGAGCATCTTGTATCTTGATGTCTGAATATCTGGTGATACCGGGGAAGTTTTCCTCAATAATTCCCTCAAATAGATTTTCCATGCTTTTAGCTCTTTCTTCCTCTTCCTCAGGGATAACTATAATTCATATGTTAGTTTGCTTTGGGTAGTCCCATATCTCTCTAAGTGGTTGCTCTGCCTTTTTTCCTCTTCTTTGCCTCTTTACATGATTCAGCTAGCAATCACAATGGTGGTGGCTGCAGAAACCAGGGAATGACAGCTCCCATATCTCTGCTGCTCCTGCTTTCCAGTGCAGCATCTCTGCGCAGACTCTGAGTAGCTCCCCTATCAGCCCAGAGGTCTGCAGTGGAGGAGGGCGAACCCTCACAGTTCAAGCTACCTGCAACTTTTATTCTCTTACAAAGTGGTCCCCCCTCAGGCTGCTTCTATGCTGCTCTCTTCCCCTCCCCCCAGCAGTGTGAATTGTACTGGGACCCCCAGCTTCATCTCTGAGATGGTGGGTTGTGCTTGGGAGTAAGAATCAGTGATTCCCTGTTTGATCGGGTCAGTAGATGCTGTAATGGGCTGTAGAGTTTTTCTCCCTGTCAGAAGTTGGTGCTTTCAAGAAAGATCCAACTACAGAGTTGTTATTCATTGCCTGTAATCAGCTTTAGCCCCTCAGAAGAGGCACTTGAATGCCCCAGGCTGTGGGTGGGACCCTGAAGCTCCCATGATATTGCTTTTTCTTCTCTACAGCAGAGGTGGGTGGAGGGGTGAGGCTGGGTGAGGCTAGGTCAGGCAAGCCTGCATTCAGGGCTCCACAGATGAAAATCCTGGAACTGTCCCAGTAGGGATCAAAGGCCACCAGGAAGGAGGCTGAAGTGGCCCCACCAAGCCAGAAAGTCTGCTTGTGAGGAAGGGGCTGTCTGCATTTCATCAACTGGCTATCAGGAGTGGCTTTTGCCTCCCTCACTCTTCCCCTGCTCTGAGAGACTCCTTCCAGTGTCTGGTTGTAAATGGGTCTCTGAGTTTGCTGTGTCACCTGCAATGGCACCTCTGGTCAGGAAGTGCCCCAGTCTGAAGGCATGGTTTTCCTGCAGAGGGATGTGTGCTCTACCAGTTTGCCGTGGCTTGGACCCACAGTGCACTCTCCTGACTGTTCTGCCCACGTGCGCCCCTCTGCTCCTTGAGTTTAGTGCTCAATTCTCCCCTCTGTGCCCCCAAGGAACCCCATTGAGTTCTGGGGGTATGGGATCCAGCTATGCGCCTGTCTCACTGGCAGGCATCTCTGGGGAGTGTCCATGGGCAGGGAACTCCCAGACCAAGCACCCCTAGCTCCACTGCAGTTCCTCAAAGGGAAAGGTGTGGGCTCCTCTCTCTGTGGAAACCTCAGACTGGAGGGCGCACCACACCAGCAGAGTGCAGGGGGTTGCTTTTGAAAATCTTGGTTCAATGGGCCCTCTCAGCTGCAGTGGGTAGGGGAGGAGTGGGGGAGCAAAAGAGTCTGAATGGAAGAGAGATGGCACTCCCGTTCTCCTGGTCTCTCTCCCTGGATGGAAGCCTGCATGGAATATCCAAACTCTGGGATCACACAAGTTCTCTGGGGCCCACTGAAATCTGGGTAGGAGTAGGGAACTGTCTATATGGGAACAGTTGGTATGAAAATGATGGGCTGGAGATCTTTGGGTTGGAGAAAAGGGCAGTATGAGTAGAGAAGCAGTATGGCATCTACCCTCTTGGCTCATGGCTGTGGCCATGGGGCCAACCCCCAAAGGGGCTGGAAGCCCAGTGCTTTATTTTCAAGAGGGTTCCAGTTCAGTGATTGCAGCAGCGTTTGTGCTCACAAGGGTGGAAAAGCTCCTGAGCAGCTCAGCAGCCCCGGACCACCAGAAGTGTGTGGGAAGCAGAAAAGAAATCCCCATCTACTGCCTTCTGGTAGGCACAGCCCCAGCCCCTAATTCTGATCTCTGAGATTCTCCAGGGTTTATCTCTGTTGATATATTTCTTTCTTCCTGTTCTACTTTGCAGTTTCTTCTGTGAAGTCTTGGGCAGTTTCTGGCCTCTTTCCCCCCAAACTACACCTGAGCTGTTCCTATTTCCCCCTCTGCTCTATCTGAAACCCTTCCTTGCCTCTGGGATGATATGGCAACCGATGTCTCTAGTCAGCCATGTTTTCTAATCCTGAGTTTGACTATTTTAGATACCTCATGTAAGTGGAACCATGCAGTATTTGTCCTTCTGCCACTAGCTTATTTTACTTAGCATATGTCTTCTAGGTTCATTCCTGTTGTTATAATGGTAGGATTTTGCTCTTTTAAGATAATAATATTCTATTTTATAATATATATACACACCACATTTTATCTATTCATCTGTCAATGGGACATTTGAGTTGTTTCCATATCTTAACTATTATAAATGATGCTGCAGTGACATGGGGGTGCAAATATCTCTTTGCAATATTGATTTTGATTCTTTTGGATATATACTCAGAAGTTGGGTCGCTGGATCATATGTTAGTTCTATTGTTAATTTTTTGATGCATATTCATATTGTTTTCCACAGTGGCTGCCAAATTCTACATTCCCACCAACAATATACATTATACAATATACATTAGTTATCTTATGTTTTGTTGATGATAGCCATTCTTATGAGTGTGGGGTGATATCTCATTGTGTTTTTGATCTGAACTTTTTGATGATTAGTGATGTGGAGCACTTTTTCATATACCTGTTGATCATTTGTATGTCTTCTGTGTGAAAATGCCTAATCAAATCCTTTGCACAATTTTTTCCAGCTTTATTGTATAATTGTTTTAGTCCATTTTGCATTGGTATAAAAGAATACCTGAGGCTGATTTATAAAGGAAGGCAGTTTACTTGGCTCATGGTTCTGCAGGATGTATAAGAAACATGGCACCAGCATCTCCTTCTGGTGAGGGCTTTAGGGAGCTTCTAATCATGGCAGAAGGCAAAGGAGGAGCAGTCGTGTCACATGGCAAGAGAAGGAGCAAGAGAGGGGGGAGGAGATGCCAGGATGTTTTTAACAATCAGATCTAAAAAGCACTAATAGAGTGAGAACTCACTCATTACTGTGAGGATGGAACCAAATCATTCATGAGGCATCTGCCCCAGTGTCCCAGACACCTCCCACCAGGCCCCACCTCCAACATTGGGGCTAAAATATCAACATGAGATTTGGGGGGACAAATATCCAAACTATATCAGTTATATCTGACAAATATCATTAAATATATTTGCTGTGCATAATGTGATGTTTTGGTATACATACACATTGTGAAATGATTACTGTAAACCAGCTAATTAACTTTTCCATCACTTCCCATATTTATCTTTTTAGCATGTATGTGTGTGTGTGTGTGTGGTGAGAACATTTAAGATCTACTCTCTTAAATTTCAAATATATAATATGGTATTGTTAAATATAGTCACCATGCTGTACATCATTAAATATCCAGAACTTACTTATCTTATAACTGAAAATTTATATCTTTCAATAAATAGTTCTCATTTACCCCTCCCCTTGACCCTGGTAACCACCACTCTAATTCTACTTTCTGCTTCTATGAGTTCAACTTTTTAGATTCCACATATATGTAAGATAATACAGTGTTTGTCTTTCTCTGTCTGACTTACTTCACTTAGTATAATGCCACCAAGTTTCATTCATGTTGTTGCAAATGGCAAGATTTCTTTCTTTTTTATGGCTGAATAATATACCATTGTGGGGGGTGTATGTGTGTGTGTATATCTGTATATATCTATATGTATATATATCACAATTTATTTATCAATTAATTTATTGGCAAACACTGGATTGTTTCTATGTCTTGGTTATTGTAAATAATGCTGCAATAAAAAATGGGAGGGCGAATATCTCTATAAGATACTGATTTTATTTCCTTTGGATATATACCCAGAAGTGAGATTGTTAGATCACTAACAATGCGGTATGCTACTTCTATTTTTAATTTTTGGGGAACCGCCATATTGTTGTCCATAGTTGATGTACCAATTTACATACCCACAAACAGTGAGCAAAGGTTCCCTTTTGTCCACATCCTCACCAACACTTTTTATTTTTCATCTTTGAATAATAGCCATTCTAACAGGTATCTCCTTGTGGTTTTGGCTGGCATTTTCCTGATGATTAGTGAAGTTGAGCAGTTTTTCATACATCCTTTGACCATTTATATGTCTTCTTTGGAGAAGTGTCTATTTAGGTATTTTGCCCATTTTTACTCAAATTATTTGCTTTTCATATTGAGTTGTATGAGTTCATTATACAATTTGGATATTAACCCCTTATTAGATAGACGGTTTGCAAATATTGTCTCCTATTTTGTAGGTTGTCTCCTGTCTCTATTGTTGGGCTTCTTTGCTATGTAGATGTTTTTATTTTGATGTAGTCCCACTTGTTTATTTTTGCTTTTCTTACCTCTTCTTTTGGTGTCAAATCAAAAAATATCATTGCCAATACCAGTGTCAAGAAGCTTTTCCCCTACATTTTCATCTAGGAGTTCCACAGTTTCAGGTCTTAGGTTGAAGGCTTTTGTTTTTTACTTTACTAAAATACTGAGTTTATTTCACATGTATATTTTTGTCTCCCTACCATTTCCATGTCTGACCACCACTAATACTATGTCCTATCACAACATTCCATACATACTTGAAACAAAGCAAAGTGTGGAGTTCCATCTTTAAACATTAAACAGGCATTTTGTTATTTTATTTTTTCATTTTTTTATTTTTTAGAGACAGGATCTTGTTCTGTTGCCCATGCTGGAGTACAGCGGTGCAATCATAGTTCACTGAAGCCTCAAATTACTGGCCTCAAGTGATCCTCCCACCTCAGCCTCCCAAGTCACTGGGATTATAGGCATGAGCCACTGTGCCCAGCTAAACAGGCATTTTAGACACACATTCTTGGCAATGGAACCTGGACAACATTTATCAAATGCAGTATAGAAAATTCTCACTCTGCATTATAAAAAGGACAGCCAGATATCAACTGTTACAGAAACGAAATAAGATGGAAAATTTTAACCAACTGTTTAAATTATTTTCTTAAAGAGACTTACTCCACTGCTGGAGATCTTGAATAGCCTCCTGGTCAATCATCTCGAAGAAATTGTTCACATAATCAATGAACTTGGCTTTCACTTTGGGAAGAGAACCACCTTTTTTTGTACTTGCTTGCATTTTTGCCTTAAAGTCTTCTATAGAACTATGTCCTTTGGTGTTTTACAAGTTTTTTTCCCTGTTTTTGAAGTGTTCTTGACCTTTTGATGTTGGTATTTGGTTTTGAGTCTTTTCCATTCTGGTTTGATCTTTGTGCATTTTTGACTGGAGTAGCTTGTATGGATTTCTTCACTGGAGCTTTTTCTTAAGCTTCCTTATCATCAAAATCATCATCATCATTTTCATTAGCAGAAAGTTTTACTTTTTTCTGTAGAAGCTTGCTACCATCTCCAAGGGCAGATTATTTTCCAGATATACCTAACAGTTTCACATCTTCCTCCTCTTCCTCTTCTGCCTCTGCATCTTCCTCCACAGCTACTAAGTGCTGCCCACTAATATGCACAGACCCAGAGCCACATTTCAACCATAAGACCACAGGTGGTGTTATTTCAAAGCCCCCAAGGGAAACCATTGGCTGTACAGATATTTTCAAAGTTTCCAGTGTTACTTTGGTTGGACTGCCTTCATAATTCATTGCTTCAACAATGTGCAATTTGTTTTTTGCACCAGCCCCTACACTGACCATTCTTGAAGATAAATGATGCTCCTTTTCCTCATTATCCACCTTAAAGTGATAATCTTTGTAATCCTTTAGTTCACAACCAAAAAGAGTTCTGGGGCCTTATGGGGTTCATGTTCATGTCCATGTCCATCAACTCTTTCATGTAGTGGTGGGAGAGAAGGCAGACAAAGATAAATGAGTACTGCTCCAGAGAATAGATGCATAGGATGGAATCACACCAGGTTATGTTTAAGTCTTTAATCCATTTTGAGTTGATTATTCTGTATGGTGCATTGTGTAAGTCCAATTTCATTCTGTTGCATGTGAATTTTCAGTTTTCCCATTATCAACTGTTGAAGAGACTATCCTTTCCCCACTGTGTGTCTTGGAACTCTTGTTGAGCATAAGTTGATTGTATATGTGTGGTTTTTATTAATGGAACTAAAGGAAGAAATAGGTAGCAATACACTAATAGTCAGACACTTCAATACTCCACTCTTAAAAATGTATAAATCATAGAGTCAGAAAATCAATAAAAAAACTGTACTAATCGCTCAACACTTGTTTGCACATATGGAGGTAACATTCATTGGGGATCAGGCAGGTGGGAGGAGGGAGGAGGGGATGGGTAAATTCACACCTAATGGGTGCCGTGTACACTGTCTGGGGGATATGCACAGTTGTAGCTTTGACTTGGGCGGTGCAAAGGCAATTTATGTGACCAAAGCATTTGTACCCCCATAATATTCTGATATAATAAATTAAAAAAAGAAAAGTGTAGACTTGAACAACATAATGTAGCAAATTGGACTAAACAAATATATACAGAAAATTCTATCCAACATCAGTATAAAACACATTCTTCTCAAGGGTTCAAGGAACATTCTCAAGGATAGATCATATATTAAGGCACATAATAATAGTTAACAAATTTAAAAAGAATAAAATCATATCAAGTGTTTTTTCTGACCATAATGGTACAGAACTAGAAATCAATAATAGTTGAAAAGTTGAAAATTTGCAAACACGTGGAAATTGAACAACATGATCCTCAACTACAAATGGGTGAAAAAAATAAATTTAAAGATATATCAATAAATATATCAAGACAAATGAAAATGAAAACACAATATACCAAAACTTATGTGATATAGCAAAAGCAATACTAAGAGGAAAATTTATAGCAATAAACATCCACATTAAGAAAGAATAAAGATCTCAAACAGCCTAACTTTTCAACTTAAGGAACTATAAAAATAAGAACAAAGACCAAAGTTAGCAGAAGGAAGGAAAAAATAAAGATTATAGCAGAAATAAATCAAATAGACAATAGTAAAACAATGGAAGAGATCAACAAAAGAAAGAGTTGATTTTTGAAAAGATAAACGATATTGAAAAATAATTCTTAATAGACTAAGAAAAAAGAGAAAAGATTTTTTTTTTGCTTGTAGGCCAGGAGAGAGTTGGATGATACTTTCAAAGTACTGTAAAACAAACAAACAAACAAAAAAAACCTGCCAATGAGGGAGACTATACCTGGAAAACTTAACTTTTAAAAGGTAAAGAGAAATAAAGTCTTTCCCATAGAAACAAAAAAAAAAAAATGAGGAAATTTATTGCCACCAGGTCTGTCTTATGAGATGTGATTAAGGGAGTTCTTCACATTGGAACTAATCCACCTAAACAAGCAACACAAAAGCATATGAAAGCATAAATCATATGCTTTATGATTTTTACCCTTAGTTGTGAAGGTAAAGACATAGACAAATACAGAATACTATAATACTGTAATGGTAGTGTGCAAACTACTTTTAACTCTAAAAGTTAAAACACAGAAATTTGTTAGTTTATTAATTATACAGCATAAAAAGAAGCAAACCCTGAATACAAGAACACAACACATGGGAGGGGAGTAAAAGTGAAGAGTTTTTGTATGTAATTGAAGTTATTTTCAACTTAAATAATATAGCTACAAGCTATTTTATGCAAGCCTCAAGGTAAGCACAAATAAAAATCTATAATAGATACATAACATATAAAGAGAAAAAATCAAAACAAATTACTAAAAAAATCAAATAACAAAGGAAAGCAGAACAAGGAAGAAAGAAAAAAAAAACAACTGTAATACAGACAAATAATTTAACAAAATGGCAAATAGTGAGTTCTCACCTTTCAATAATTACTTTAAATTTAAATGGATAAAGCCCATTCAAAAGGCTAGAGTAGATGAATATATTAAAAAATATCAAGATCCAGTGATAGCCTGTCTATAAGACACTCACTTTAGATTTATGGACACACATAGGCTGAAAGTGAAGAAATGGAAAAAGATATTCCATGCAAATGGTAGCCAAAATAACACGAGTGTATATTTATATCAGAAAAAAATGCTTTCAGTCAAAAACTGTCACTAGAGACAAAGATGGTCATACATAATGATAAAAGGGTCAATTTAACAGGAAGATATAACAATTGTAAATATCTACACACTGATCATCGGAGAACCTAAATGTAAAAAGCAAATAGTGACATATATGAAGAGAGAAACTGACAGCAACACAGTAACATAGTAGACTTTAATACCCCACTTTCAATAATAGATAGATCATAGAATCAGAAAATCAATAATGAAAAATGGTTGACTTGAATGCCACTATAGTGCAAATGGAACTCACAGACATATAAAGAATGTTCCGCTCAATGGCAGAAGAATACAAATTTTTCTTGAGCACACGCAAAACCGTCTGTAAGATTGACACATTTTAGGTCACAAAACAAAAAACAAATCTTCACAAATTTAAGAAAGTTGAAATTATTCCAAATACCGTTTCCAACCACAATGGAATGAAACTAAAAATTAATAGCAAGAAGAAAATGGGAAAATTCACAAGTATGTGGAAACTAAAGAGTACTCTTGAACAACCATTGAATGAAAAAGAAATCAAAAAGGAAATTAAAAAGTATCTTGGACAAATGAAAACAAAACCACAACATACCAAAACTTATGGGATGAAGCAAAAGCAGTTATAAGTGGGAAGTTTATAGTGATCAATGTCCACATTTAAAAAAAGAGAAAGATCCCAAATAAACAACCTTACTTTACATCTCAGGGAAATATAAAATGAACAAACTAAGCCCAAAGTTAGCAGAAGAAAGAAATCAATAAATATTAGAGCAGAAAAAAATAGAGAATAGAAAATCAATAGAAAAAAATCAATGAAACTAACAGTTTGTTTTTTAAAAGATAAACAAAATTGACAAACTCTTAGCTAGATTAACTAAGAAAAAAGAGAGATGATTCAAGTAAATAAAATCAGAAATGAAAGCAGAAACATCACAATGGATGCCTCAAAAATAAAAAGGATCATAAGGGATGCTTATGGCCAATTACATACCAATAAACTGGTTATCCTTGAAGAAATGAACAAATTCCTAGAAACATACAACTTACCAAAACAGAATCAAGAGGAAATAGAAATCATGAACAGACCAGTAAGAAACAAGGAGATTGAATCAGTAATCAAAACACTCCCAACAAAGAAAACTCCGAACCAGGTGGTGTTATTGTTAAATTCTACCAAGCATTCAAAGAAGAATTAATACTAATCCTTCTTATAATCTTCATAAAAATTGAAAAAGAAGTAACATCTCCAAACTCATTTTATGAGGGCAGCAATACCCTGATACCAAAGCCAGATAAAGATGCTATAAGAAAAGAAATTTGTAGGCCAATATCTCTGATGGACAAAGATGTGTTAATAAAAATACTCAAGACAATACTAGTGAGCCAAATTCAACAGCACATTAAAAGGATTATATACCATCAACAAGTAGGATTTACACCGGGGATGCAAGGATGATTTAACATATGCAAATCAATATGATATACCATGTTAATAGAATGAAAGACAAAACCCACATGATTGATGATGAGGTCAAGATGTCAGCAAGATGGTAGAATAGGACTTTCCAGTACTCATTTTCCTGCAGAAATATCAATTTGAACAACTATACACACATGGAAATACCTTTAGAAGAGCTAAAAAAAAAAAAAAATCCAGGGGAGAGATTAAGCACCTAAATGTAGCACAGAAATAAGAAAAGATAAATTGAAGTGGTTAAGAAATATAGTTTTATATTAGCCATGTCACCCCACCTCCAACCTCTGGCAGCACACTTTAGAAAGAATTACCCTCCACCTCAAGAAGGTGGAGAAGATGAGAGAGAGCACCAGACATTGCCTTGGACTTTAACAGTGGGCCTGCCCCATAAAACCCAGTGCCAAGAAGGCCCCCACAACCCCAGACTCCAGGCTGGTACCTGTGGAGTGAGTCTTTAGGCCTGCCTCAGTGCCAGGCTAGATCCTGCAGCCTCAGGTTGCAGGCTGTCCTTGGCGGCTCTGGGATTCAGACTTCCCCCAGGACTAAGCTGGTTTCCATGACTCCAGGATTAAGGCCCACCCCAGCACCTAGCCAGTCCCCGTACCTCTAATCTTCAGACCAGCACGTGCAGACTCAGTGTCCAGGATGGCCTTTGAATATATTGGTTCCAGGCCCACCACACATTCCAGAGAAACCCAGAGCATGTCAGCCTACCAAACCCCAGGCTTCAGGCCTACCTAAATGCCAAGTTGGAACCTCTGGCCTCAGGAACCAAGGACATAGTCTCCAGGCCTGCCCAGTGCCAGTGCCAGACTGGTTTCTGCAGCCACACCATCCAGCTCTACACTTGTGGCACTACACTTTGGCTAATCCAGGGTCCAGGCCAATCCCAGTAGATCCTAGTGTTGGGCATGCTCCCTTTACACAAGGTCCAGAGCCATTACTGTGGACCCAGGTTCCAGGCCAGCTCCCACAGCCCTAGGACGAAGACTAGCTCTTACAGACTTAGCCTCCAGGCCAGCACCAACACATCCAGCCTCCAGGCTGGACCCTGAAGACCCAGGCTCCATCCTGTCCCAATACCAGGCTGGTTCCAGGCTCCAGTGGAACCAAGGTTGGGCCCACCCAGTAGAACCTAGTGCCAGTCTGGCCCCTACAGACAAAGGGTCCAGGACAAACCCTGCAGACACAGGATCCAGGGCAGTCTCCATGAACTCAGGCCCCAGACTCACCCCAATGGATCCAATTAAAATATCCACACCAATGGATACAGACTTCAGGCACAGCCACACAAATGCAGGCACCAGGCCTGTCCGCCTGTTGACCCAGACACCAGGCTAGCCTGCCAGAGGACTCTAGCAGGAAGTCCACCCACAGACCATGCCAGATGGCCTGCCCAGAATCTGTACAGAATCTGATAGGTGAAGGACTTCCCCAGGCAAAGCCAGTCTGCACACATTAGGATAACTCCTTACTTCTTCAAATGTGCAGACACCAACACAGGGCCAAAAGAGTCATGAACAATCAGGGAAAGATGACACCACCAAAGGAGCAAAATAAAACACCAAAAACTATTTCTAAAGAAGTGAAATTCATGAATACCTGACAAAGAATTCAAAATATTTTATTTCAAAATGGCTGACATTGGTCACCACTTCTCTTCAGAAAGAAGAACTAAAGTTACAGATGTATAAGCATGGCCCAAGTGGAATACTGAGGGAACAGTGTCAGAACCTAATGGAGAACCCATGGGGATAAGTTGGGGTGCAGAATAAGAAGGAATCAGAGATCAATCCCTGAGGAACTTGGAGCTTCATGGAAAGGGTAAGTGGGGGTATTTCTTTTTGCTCTCCTCACTGCTACAGCAGACTGCCAGTTCCTAAACTGTTGGAGCTTATCCTTATGGGTCCAAGCACTTCTGTGGTCAGCAATTTGGGAACTTCTTGGCAGAGCAGTGGACTGCCAGCCCATGCAGGGTCACCTGCCCTCTCCCCAGACCCAAGCTGAGGTGGTAGGGGTCATACTGCTTGTGCACCCACAGTGGGCCTCTGTCCTGGCCAGGGAGGCTTAGCCTTTCTGTCACTGCATCACTGGATCTTCCACAAACATTCTGCAGCCCCCACATGGACTGCAGCAGCCACATGGGGCCAGCAGATCCCAGGGGAACTGCAGGATTCCTGGAGTTTTAACACTCAGGGTAGGCTTCCTCTAGGGGAGAAGGAAATGCAAAACACTAGAGTGCCACTGGGGCAAAGGGGACTAGAGTACACACTCTCCTCCATTCCCTAGAGACAAGGACTTCTCCTCCTCCCCCATGCCCACTGCTGCCAAAGCCACTGTGGCTGCTCCCAAAGGGGGGCTGGTGTGGGTGTGCTGGGGATGGTCATACCAGAGCATTTAGAAACAGCTGCACCCACACTGACAGCAGGCCCACACACCCAGGCTTGCAGAGAGGGCATGGTCCATGCCCCTCCCTTTAAAAAGTGACAGCTTCCTACAGTGGAGTACAGGCAGACCACAAAGCTGTCTGTCTCAGGCTGAGAGAAGTTTCATCCTGAGGCCATCTGGGTGGAGAACTGTGAGCATTTTCCACAGCCTTCAGCTACATCACAGCCTGGTGGTAAATGACAAGTCTATTAGAACTAAAAGTCATGAGCCCCAAGAAAATGGTGTGATAAGGAGGTGGATCACATGTCAGTCTACAAAGGCCATGGAACTGGTGCAGTCCTCTCCCACTCCATGCACATGGGGACCTTGGCACATTTCAACAAACGCTTCCCCCCACCCTTGTCCGGGCTGGTAATTCCACTCATAATTGGGGTGTGCAAGATTGAGCTTGGCAGTCCAGCTCTGCCCAGCTGTGTCCCCCACACAAAGCTGAGCAGGCAATGCAGGACATTGGGATCTCCCTAGACCACCACACAGCCCGAGAAAACTGAGACCAAGCGCGCCCCTATTGCTCTTGCTACAGCTGGCTCTTACACATAAGCACCATCTACTGTCCTGATGGTTGAACTGCAACCCAGTACACTGCTACTACAATCAGCATCTGAGAAAGACGCTGCACAAACACTATCTATAACCAAGAAACACATACAAAGCCTTGGCCCCCTAAAACAAACTAAAATTAAAACTAAACAAACAAAAAACACAATATATATTACAGTTATAACCTCAGGGGGAAAAAAGAAGGAAATTTAAAAATCTCATCCAAACAAAAGTAAATTCAAAAATAAGAGGTGACAGCTTCTCCAGGTGAGAGGGAACTGGCATAAGAACTCTTGAAGTATGAAAAAACAGCCTGTTTTGACATTTCCAAAGGATCACAGTAGCTCTCTAGCAATGGATCCCAACCAAAAGGAAAATTCTGAAATGAAAGATATAGAATTCAAAATATGGATTGTGAGGAAGTCCTATGAGATCCAAGAGAATCCTAAAAAGCGACACAAAGAAATCAGAAAAATAATTCAGGACATGAATGAAAAATTTACTAAAGAGATATTTTGAAAATACCCAACAGATTATGTGAAAATGAAAGACTCATTGGTAAAACTACAAAATGCAGTTGAAAGCTCAAACTATAGAAAGGCTGAGCTGAAGGAAGAATTTCAGAGCTAAAAGACAGATCTTTTGAATTAATTCAGTCAGGAAAAAATAAAGAAAAAAGAACTACAAAAAATGAACAAAATATTCAAGAAATATGGGATTATGTAAAATGTCCACACCTTCAAGTCACAGATATTCCTGAGGGAGAAGAAGAAAGAGCAAAATGTGTGGAAAACCTATTGGAGGTAATAAATGAGGTAAACTTCCCTGGTCTTGCAAGAGACTTAGACATCCAGATACAAGAGGCTCAGCCAGCACCAGAGAGATATGCTGCAGGAAGGTCTTCACCATGGCATATATTAATCAGAATATCTAAAGTCAATGTGGGGAAAAAATTTTTAAAAGAAGCAAGACAAAAATGTCTAATTACCTATAAAGGAAAGCCTATCAGATTAACAGCAGACTTCTCAGAAGAACCTTACAGGCCAGGATAGATTGAGGTCCTATTTTCAAAATTCTCAAAGGAAAGAACTGTCAACTATGAATTTTGTATCCTGATAAACTAAGCTTCATAAATGAAGGAGAAATAGTTTTTCCCAGACAAGCAAATGCTACGGGAATTCATCACCACTAGACTGGCCCTACAATAAATACACAAGGGAGTTCTAAATGTGGAAATGAAAGGTCAAGACTTGCCATCATAAAAACACATGAAACCCTAAAACTCACAGGTCCTATAAAAACAACTTCAAAATTGAGTACACAAACCAATTAGGTAACAATTAACATTATGGCAGGAGATGAACCTCATGGATAAATATTAACTTTGAATGTAAACTGACTAAATGCCTCACTTAAAAGATATAGATTGGCAGAATGCATAAAAAATCCAAATATCTGCTGCTTTTAAGAGACCTACTATGTATGGAGACTTTTATAGACTCAAAGTAAAGGGGTGGTAAAAAATATTTCACACAAATGGAAATTAAAAGTTAGCAGGAGTAGCTATGCTTATATCAAATAAAACAGGTTTTAAGTCAACGATAGTGAAAAAAGACAGGGTATTAAATAATGATAAAGAGATCAATTCGACCATAATATATAACTATACTAAACATATGCACACCTAACACTAGAACCCCTAGATTCATACAACAGATACTACCAGACCTAACAAAGGAATAGACAGCAATACAATAATAGTGGGTGATTTCAAAACTCCACTGACAGAGGGGAAAAAATGGTGGTCTGGTAGAGGCCTCCTACCTCACTACTCCCAGGGAAGGAGGTGAAGAGTGTGGACAGCTGTCTGCATGTGGATTGCTCACTCCAAAAACAGCATTGTGAATTTGCAGAGAGGCAGCCTGGGACACTCAGCACAAGATAAAAGGTGACAGGAAGATACATTAACAAAGATCGGAGAGTGCGGGGAATACAGTAGAGATCAGAGCACGGGAAGGACGTGCTCACCAGCTCAGCACAGGGTGATCTGACCTGCAGGTGGACATGCACCATCCACTCAGTCAGTGACAAGCCTGGAGTCTGTGCAAGTTGTTGCATGAGACAGAAGGGTCTGTGGAGAGGAAACAATTGTAGGAACCATACCAAACTCTCAGGTGCACTGTGCAGAGACTGCACCAGGCTGTGGAGGGACTGGGCTGAGATACAGCTTCCTGGGACAGTATGCTGGAATTTGGAGATGGGCACCTTGCCCCTGGAAGTCAGCGGGACCAGGGCACAGGAGTTGAACAGAGAGCAACAGGCTATGTCCTTGGTGGCTGCCAGCAATTGCCTCCGCAGGATCCAGGCAGGTTGAGAAGAGCCACGTTCATGGCGTGGCTGTCCTGAACCAGCAGAACCCTGGAGTATATCCACTATACAAGGCTGGTCAGCAGCCACCAGCCATCTTTAAGGTCCACCCCCCGGAGCTGACTGTTACCTAGGCCTCTAACTTCACCCCACCCCCAGCCCAGGGGCTCTTCCACCTGGGCATGACAGGCTACACTCTTGGAGGCCACAGACAGCTGCCTCCATGGGCTCCAGGTGGGATGAGGAGAGCCACACTCCCTGTGTGGCTGACCTGTATCAGCGGGGCCTTGGTGTATTGGAGACAGTTTGCAGCCCATCCATCTGGTCCTACCTCCCTGGCTGTGGCCGTCTCTTACGTGATTGGTCCTAGTGCCCACTCACCAGGTCCCCATCCACCCCTACCATGGAGAATGGTGGTATTGAATGTGGCTGTGCCATAGTGACTCAATTTGCATAAGTACTGGTTCCCATGGCAACTGAATGCCTCAAGTGCCACAGGCTGAAGCAGAGCAGCTGCCCCCAAAACCAACTCACTTTATTAGGGAGTTCTTTTTGATCCAAGAGTTCCTTCAGCTGCCACTATTCTCCCCAGTGGGAGTGTCCCCCTGGCAGATACATCTGGGGATAGAGAGGCCCATCCACCTTGCCTTGGGGTCTAGTGGCAGAAAAGGGGCACACAATTGGAGATCCCCCTATCAGCCAGTGACATGCGGAGATGCACCTCAGTGGGCCAGACACATGAACTGTGGGGAAGCTCAAGAGCCCATCTTGGGTGGAGAGGAAACACAAGTAGTCTGATCGGAGGGGAAAGTGCCCAAGCTTGTGGACAGGGAAGAAAAAAACTGGCTAGAGACCTCAGCAGTTTCACCAGTTGGTCCCTCCCACCAGAAGCAGCCCTTCAAGCTTGGAGAGAGCCCTGAACTCCATAACGGTGGCTCCCACTAGCAGCTGGATAAGCAACCTCTGAGCTACCTAGAACCTGACACACCCAAACTTTCACACTGCAGCTGCAAACTATAGTGATGCTCCCCACATCTCAGGGGGAGCAGGGTCAAAGTAACCCCTGGGAGCTACAAGGCCCCTCCCAAAACTTGGGGCTTTCGTATACCTCACCTGGGGGACAAGAGCCTACCATGGGAACAGCATATTACCTAAGTAACTGGCTCTTCCATGCAAACTACAATCAATGACAGTGGGAACAACTCCATAGCTAAAAATATTGCCTTCTATCTCAAGCTATTAGGGAGCAGGGGATTTGTACCCTCAAGTACAATCCTCCAGCTTGGAGCTTAAGCTAGGGGAACAAATGCACTCCACTCCAGTGGGAAGAGGTGAAGACAATGGTCAGAGGTAACCCAAGAGGTCCATCAAACCTGCTAAAACACACCTAAGGCAATACAGGACCTGCATTCCTGTCCCTGGCTCTGTCAGGGAACAATCCTTGGGGTCTTGGAGACAGGGCCAAAAACTATGTCTAGCACCCCCAGCTCTCGACCAAGAGGCCAGATGAGAAAGAATCAGTGAAAGAACACAGGAATCATGAAAAATCAGAGCGAAAAGTCACTCCCAAAAGAAATCATTAGCTCCTTAGCAACCAATACCAACTTAAATGAAATGGGTAAAATGACAGAGGAAGAATTTGGATTATGGAATGTAAGAAAGCTCAATGAAATTCAAGAGAAAATAGAAACCCAACACAAAGAAGCCACAAGAACAATGCAAGAAATGAATGAAAAATTCTCAAAAGAAATCAGAGTATTATGGAAAAACTAAACAGAAATACTGGAAATGAAAGAGGCATCCAAGGATCTACAAAACACTGTGGAAAGCCTTAAGAACAGTCTGGATCATGCAGAGGAAAGAATCTCAGGGCTGGAAGATAACTCCTATGGGCTAAAGAAATCAGTAAAAGAGAAAGAACACAGAAGCAAGAGACATGAACAAAGCATACAAGAAATGTGAGGTTATGTAAAGAGGCTAAACATAAGAATCATAGGCATCCCTGAGGGTGAAGAAGAAAATACAAAAGGCCTGGAAAATCTATTTGAAGGAATAATAAAGGAAACTTTCCACAGCCTAGCCAGAAATCTCAATATCCATGTACAAGAAGCACACAGGACTCCTTGGAGACTCAATGTGAAAAGGCAATCACCAGGCCACATAGTTATTAGGCTGGCCAAAGTAAACATGAAAGAGGCACTCCTTTGAGCAGTAACAGAACTTAAAGAAATAAAATAATCATTTAGATAATTTCAAAACACAGCAGAAATCTTTAACAACAGGCTAAAATGAGAAGAAGAAAGAATCTCAGAACTTGAAGACAAGGCTCTTCAGATAACCCAGTCATTCAAAGTGGCAGAGAAGAGTATAAAAAAGTCTGAGCAATCACTGAGGGAGATATGGGACTATGTGAAGCAAAGTAACATTTGAATTATAGGTATCCCTGAGGGAGAAGAAAGCACTAAAAGTATCAAAAACCTATTTTTTGAGGAAATTATTGAAGAAAACATCCCTGGTATCACCAGAAATTCAGACATACAGATACAAGATGGACACCAAACACTGAAAAGATTCATAGCAATTAGGTAATCTCCGAGACACATAGTAATCAACCTGGCCAAAGTCAAAATGAAGGAGAAAATTCTGCAAGCACCAAGATGAAAACATCAGATAACCTACAAAGGAAAACGCATCAGGCTACCTGCAGACTTCCCAGCAAAAACCTTATAAGCCAGAGGGGATTGAGGCCCAATTTCAATTGACTTAAACAGAACAAATGCCAGCCTAGAATTTTCTATCCTGCAAAACTAAGTTTTACAATTGATGGAGAAATTGTCTTTTCCGGACAATCAAACAGTGAGGGAATTTGCCATGACCAGGACTACCCTGCATGAAATACTTAGAACAGCACTATACACAAATCAGCACAACAGACACCCACAGTGTAAATTCACCTTAAAACCCCCCCAACTCACAACTCTCATAAAAAAAAATAGAACAAGAAGTAAAACAAACAGTAAGGGACTCTCCAACAGAATGAATAGACCAACATCCCACATATCAATGCTATCAATTAATGTTAACTGATTGAGTGCTCCACTTAAAAGACATAGGCTGGCTGAAAGGATGAGAAAGCACAACCCAACTATCTGCTGTCTCCAGGATGCACATCTAAAGCACATGGACACACAGGCTCAATGTGAAAGGATGGTAAAGTATATTCCATGCAAATGGAAATGAAAAGAAAGCAGGTGTAGCCATTCTCATATCAGATAAAATTTACTTTAAGCCAACAAAGGTAAAGAAAGTCAAACAGGGTCAATATATAATGGTAAAGGGAGAAATTCAACAAGAATCATAACAACCCTAAATATATGTTCACCCACTACAGGAGCTGCCAGATAAATAAAACAAATTTTACTAGAGCTAAGCAAAGAAATAGATAGCACCACCATAATTGCTGGGGACCTCAATACACCACTGTCAGAGCTTGACAAATGATCAAAGAAGAAAATAAATAAGGAAACAATGGACTTAAACCAAACTTTAAATCAAATGGACTTAAGAGACATTCACATAATATTCTACCCCAAAACTACAGAATACACATTTTTGTCAGCAACACTTGGGACATTCTCCAAGATTGATCATATCTTAGGCCACAAAACAGGTCTAAAAAAGTTTTAAAAAATCAAAATGTTACCATGGACCTTCTCAGACCACACCAGAATAAAACTAGAAATCAATCACAAGAGAAATACTCCAACCCACACAAAGTCATGGAAATTAAACTACCTGCTGCTGAACAATTGTTGGGTGAAGAATAAAATTAAGATAGAAATAAAAAAATCCTTTGTACTGAATGACAAAGAGGACACAAGCTATCAAAATCTATGGGATATAGCAAAAGGGTTCCTTAGGGAAAATTCATAGCCTAAAAGCCTACATCCAAGAGACACAAAGATCACAAATTAACAACCTAACGTGACACCTCAAGGAACTAGAAAAAGAAAGGAGAAAAAAACCCCACAAAGCCAGCAGAGGAAAAGAAATAACAGAGGTTAGAGCAGAACTAAATGAATTGGAAAACAAAAAAACAATACAAAGCTTTAATGAAACAAAAAGTTGGTTCTTTGAAAAGATAAACAAAATAAACAGTCTTCTTGACAGATTAACCAATAACAGAAGACAAAGGACCCAGATAAGCTCAATCAGAAATGAAAAGGGTGACATTACAACTGATACTGCAGAAATACAAAACATCATTCATAAATATTACATAAATCTCTGTGCATAAACTAGAGAATGTAGAGGAAATGGACAAGTTCATGGAAACAAATAGACTCCCAAGATTCAACCAGGAAGAAACAGAACTCCTGAACAGAATGATAATGAACAGTGAGATTGGAACAGTAATAAAAAACTTCCGAAGAAACAAAAGTGTGGACCAGGTGGATTAACAGCCAAATTCTATAATACCTACAAAGAAGACCTGGTACACATAACACAGAAAACATTGCTCAATATTGAGAAGGATGGAATCCTCCCCAACTCATTCTACAAAGCCAGTATCACTCGATACCAAAGCCAGGAAAGGAAACAACAAAACGAGAAAACTACAGACCAATATCCCTTATGAATATAGATGCAAAAATCCTCAGCAAACTGAGTTCAACAGGACATCAAAACGTAATCCACCAGGACCAAGTGGGCTCCATCCCAGAGATGCAAAGATGGTTCAACATACGTGAACCAATAAATGTGATTTACCACATAAACAAAAGGAAAAACAAAGACTACATGATCCTTTCTATTGATGCAGAAAAAGCATTCTACAAAATCCAGCACCCTTTCATGATAAAAACCCTCAAAAAACTTGTCATAGAAGGAACATATCTCAGAATTATAAAAGCCACACATGACAAAACCCCAGCCAACATTATACTGAATGGGGAAAAGTTGAAAGCTTTCCCTCTGAGAACTGGAGCAAGACAAGGAAGCCCATTGTCACCACTTCTATTCAACATAGTGCTGGAAGTCCTAGACAGAGCAATCCAGCAAAAGAAGAAAATTAAACGTATCTAAATCAGGAAAGAGGAGGTGAAACTATCTCTCTTCACTGATGATATGATCTTGTATTTAGAAAACCACAAAGATTCCACCAAGTGTCTTCAGGAATTGATAAATAAATTCAGCAAAGTCTCAGGATACAAAATCAATGTACATAAACCAGTAGCATTTTTACATACTGGTAACAGTCACACTGAGAGTCAAATCAAAGACTCAATACCATTCACAATAGCTACAAAGAAAATAAAATATCTAGGAATATACTTAACCAAGGAAATCAAAGATCTCTACAAAGAGAATTACAAAACACTGAGGAAAGAAATCACAGATGACACAAAAAAATGGAAAAACATATCATTCTCCTTGATAGGCAGGATCAACATTGTTAAAATGTCTCTACTACCCAAAATGATTTACAAATTCAATGCAATCTTTGTCAAATTAGTAATGTCATACTTCACAAATCTAGAAAAAATAATTCTGTGCTTCGTTTGGACCAGAAAAGTGTGTGAATATCCAAAGCAATCTTAAGCAAAAAGATCAAACCTGGAGGAATCATATCACCAGACTTCAAACTCTACTACAAGGCTGTAGTATAGTGGTACAGCACTGTACTGCAAGCTGCACCAAAACAGCTTGGTATTGGTACAAAAATAGAGACATAGACCAATGGAACAGAACAGAGAACCCAGATATGAAACCACCTACTTACAACCAACTGATTTTTGACAAAGCAGACAACAATATACACTGGGGAAAAGAAGCCCTATTCAGCCCTAGATGGTGCTGGGAAAATTTGATAGCCACAGGCAGAAGAATGAAACAGGAGCCCTAACTTTCACTACTCACAACAATTTAGTCAAGATTGATATAGACTTAGATCTAAGGCATGAAACCATAAGAATTCTAGAGGAAAATGTCAGAAAAACTCTTGTAGATATTGGCCTAGGCAAAAAATTTCTAAGACCCCAAGGGCAATCATGGCAACAACCAAAATAAATGAATAGGATTTGATTAAATTAAAAAGCTTTTGCACAGCTAAAGAAACAATCAACAAATAGTCAGCATACAGAATGGGAGAAAATATTCCCAAGCTACACATCCAATAAAGGGCTAATATCCAGAATTTACAAAGAACTCAAGCAAATCAGCAAGAAAAAACCAAACAACCCTATTAAAAATGGTGCAAAAGACATGAACAGAAGCTTCTCAAAAGAAGAAAGACAAAAGGCCAATAAACGTGCAGAAATGCTCAACATCACTAATCATTAGTCAATTGCAAATTAAAACTACAATGAGTTATCACCTTACCCTAGTCATAATGGCTTTTATTAAGATGTCCAAAAACCACAGATGCTGTCATGGATGCAGAGAGAAAGAAACACTCATACATTGTTGTTGGGACTGCAAATTAAGACAACCTCTATGGAAAACAGTATGGAGATTTTTCAAAGAACTAAAAGTAGACCTACCATTCAATCCAGCAATCCCACTAGTGGGTATCTACCCAAAGGAAAAGATGTCACTTAATCAAAAAGACACATGCACTTGAATGTTTATTGCAGTACAATACACAATTGCAAAGATGTGGAATCATCCCAGGTGCCCATCAACTCTTGAGTGGATTAACAAAATATGATATATATATTATACCATGGAGTAATACTCAGCCATAAAAAGGATGAATTAATGTCTTTTCCAGCAATTTGGATGGAAAAGGAGATCATTATCCTAAGTGATATATCTCAAGAATGGGAAAACAAACACTACATGTACTCTCTATTAAATTGGAACTAAGCAATGGGCACATATGTGTGCAGAGGGAAGTAAAAGTCATTGGAAATCAAGCAGGGGAGAGGGGGAGGAGGTGTGTGGCAAAACCCTGCATAATTGGTACAATGAACACTATTTGGGTGATGGCCACACTTACAGGCCTGTCTCAGACTATCCATGTGACAAAAGCCTTTGTACTCCCTTAATATTTTGAAATAAAATTTAAAAAACCAGTCTTCTCACATAGTTGTGGATATTATTTTTTGATACTTCACCAAAACTTGGCAAGAATTGTTGCAATGTGGAATCTGAAACCTTATTCATACAGTTTTTGTTTTAATACATTGAAATTAGTACCACAAAGAGATGTCTGCACTCCCGTGTTTATTGTAGCACTATTTGCAATAACCGAGTTACAGAATCAACCTATGTGTCCATCAATGTATAAGTGGATAAAGAAAATATATACAAGGGCTATCTGGAAAGTATCCAGCCATGTAATATGTTCTTGTTATATTAGCAATGGCTGGATACTTTCCAGACAGCCCTTGTACACAATGGAATACTATTCAGTTTTAAAAATAAAGAAATCCTGTCATTTATGGTAACATGGATGGAATCAGAGAATGTTATGCTGTAAAATAACCCAGACACAGAAAGATAAATACCACAAATTCTTACTTATATGTGGAAACTGAAACAATTGAACTCATAGAAGCAGAGAAAAAATTGTTGGTTTCAGGAGCTTGGGGTGGGGGAATGGGAAGGTGATAGTCCAAGGGTACAGGGCCTCAGTTATGAGCAATATGTTTGATTTTTTTGAGATCTATTGCATAGTGTGGTTAACACACCTAATAATTGTGTATTGTACATTTCAAAATCACTGACAGTAAATTTCAAATGTTCCCACCACAAAAAAGTTAAATATTTGAGGTTATGAATATGTTAATTATATTAATTTGTTTCATATTGTATTAAAAATTATAACATCACTTTGTACCCATAAATATATACAGTGATAAATTATCAATGTATAATAAAAAATTTTAAAAATATGTTGGTCTGTCTTACTCTTCAGTGGATCTTGAACTTATGTATAACTTTGTAATGTCATGCATTGGTCTTTTGGAAAACATTTGTTTACTGAATTACCCATTAATAATTCAGTGGTTCCTAGCTGGTAGGTATTTTGCTCTCCAGGAAATATTTGGCAATATCTGGAGATGTATGTAGTTGTCACACTAGGGGGTTGCTACTGACATGTAGTAGATCAAGGCCAGAGATGCTGGTAAGCGTCCTACAATGCTCCGAACAGCCCTCCAGAACAAAGAATTACACGGACTAAAACGTCAATGGTGCTAAGATTGGGAAACCTTAATATATGTAATGTTGACATATTTCCTTATATAATATAAAAATTTATATTTGTTAATATCACCACCAATGTTTTTGGAAAAGTTTTTAGGGAAGTTAAATACTTCCTTAGAAAGTTTTTGGAAAGCTGTCAAGGTTATGATGGTGGATACAAGTTCTCTAAAAACTCTAATTTTAGCTTTTAAAGTCAAATTTTATCATTTATAAAATATGTTTTCAGTTATTTTCCTTCATGTTACAAACCACACTTCATTCACTTTAAAGAAACTGTGTCAGAAGTACCCAAGCCTGAATAAGCAGTGTTTGTCAATTGTTCTTGCAATTAAAAATGTCCATGAAAAATGGAGTTACTATTTCTCACAGCTCAATCACAGAACTTGTTTGCTTGAAGACAACCATCACATTATATACAGTATAAATGCTTTATGAGTATTCATTTTTCTTCTTCTTTTATGAATGTGTGAAGTGAATAATACAATAACTAGTAATACACTTTGGTGCCACTTCCTTGATGAAGGAAGCAATAGTTCTACCCACCATTGCTTTTGAACTATCGGTGTAAATATCAACAAAGTGGAAGAGGTAAATTAAACCCTAGTATTGTTTAGAAAAAAAGTGAACTAATGGGCCACCAGAAGGAGTCTCAGGGGCCCAGGGACATACTTCAAGAACGTCTGCTTTGGACTTATGTGAGAGAAATAAACCCCTATTTGTTTAAGACATTGTTAATTAGGATTTTAGATACAAGATAACTTGTGTCTGTAGTTTTCAAATCATCTTTGGAAGACTTGCCAAAAAAGTCAGCCATTATATAGAGATTGAGACTTGAATTTATAGTAACTTACTTCAAATTTGGAGAAAGAATAAGTGTAAGAAGTTAAGAAGCAACCCTTTTCAGTGGTTTAAATGTTTGTTGATTGTAATTAAAGACTGGAAATCACTGCAATGTCCATGATTAAGTCTCTGCTAAATAAATATAAAACCTTCATATACACTAGACCAGAGTAAACCATATCACAGAACTGAACACTATTTGTATTAGAAAACCCTATTTAATATTAGGGAAAACAATATAAATTTATATAATACAGTGGAATAATACTCAGAATAGAGAAGTGAAGAGATTATGGCACAGAGCAATCTTTGATTCTGTTTGCTTTACTTTTTGGTTTACCCATATATAGTATTTCCTTTTAAAACATGCCTCATATTCTTAGTATCTTTGTGTGGGCTCAAAAGTAGGGTAGCATGGCCTTCTCTGGCAGTTCTGTTTAGAAATCAGCACAACATGCTCTCTTGTACCTCTCCTCCCTTGTTCCCAACTGTTACAAACACAGTGAATATTTATTTGGTCTACAATTGTAGACAGTAGAAAGATCATCAGCTTTGGGGTCAGTGCAGACCTGTGTCTTCTGCATAGCTGAAACCCTGGGAAAGTAAGTTACTTAATCTTTCTGAATCTGAAATTTTTCACTGGTATATGGCAATGGAAATATGTATATCTCAGATCTGCTACGAGGACTAAAGGAGGTAAAGCACATAAGCATTCAGCACAATGCTAGGTGCGTAACAGGTGCTTCATAAATGAGAATTGTCATTACTTTAGTTTAGTGTCTAAAGGACTTGTTTAGATTTTAGAAGCTCTGTTTTCCCAATTCTCCTTCAATGGGTACACCCTAGTGCCCCAGCCTTACTCTGGAAAGTTAAGTACTTAAAAGGGTCTTTATGTTTTCTTTTAAGCATTTTTAAAACAAAATTTTCTACTTCCCTTTTTCATGATCATAGTGTCCTTTAAAGAAGAAAATTGCTCTTTGTCCCCTTGACTTCAATAGGGGGTTCAACTTTGTTAAGATGCTTTCTGTGTATGTTTAAATGTATTACTGTACATTATAGGGTGAACATTATATATTGTTCACTATATAGAAGCCTGTCTAGCAAGACAGCCACAATTTAAAAGAGGTCAATAGTGTGAATCAAAAGCTAAAACTTGGGAAAATGTCTATATTAGACTCTCTTATTGATCTAAATTATATAGTAAGAATATAGCCTTTGTAAGTAATTTTTTAAAAAAATGTTTTTTTCTTCATTTCTATCTTTTTCAGTCTGGCATGGCGGAAAGACCAATGTATATGGCCACACAAATACCTGATGATGAAGAAATAGTTAAGTATATATTTCAAATAGAACTCCACATTTTATACTTCAATAAGATTTTATAGCTTCAAAATATTGAATTGATATATTAAACTGATATAGGACCAGATGATAAAGGCTAGTTTGTTACATTTAGACATGAATTAATTTCTATACTAATTGCAATTAAATATCAATGAGGATTTAAATAATTGTTAAGTTTCTTTAGTCTGCTGACCTTGTTAGTAGTGCAAAAGACTATTTCTATTTAACACCAAAGAAAAACAATTAATTAAAACTCCAGAATCTCCCATGAGTTGAGAAGAATAGTGCTATTGATGGATATAGTTATAGAATTTATGTGCTGATAAGAAATAACTTTTATTTTATTTTTTGACTTTTATTATTATTTTTTAATTTCAACATATTTAGGGGGTACAAATGCAGTTTTCTTACATGGATATATTTTACGGTAGTGAGGTCTAGGCCATTAGTGTACCCATCACTTGAATAGTGTACATTGTATTTAATAGGTAATTTGTTATCCTTCAACCCCCTTCCAGCCTCCCACATTTGGAGTCTCCAATGTCTATTATTCCACTCTGCATGACCATGCATACCCATGGTTTGACTCCAACTCATAAGTGAGAACATGTAGTATTTTATTTTCCATTCCTGAGTTACTTCACTAAGTATAATAATCTCAAGTTCCATGCAAGTTGCTGAAAAAGACATATTTCACTCTTTTTTATGGCTGAATAGCATTCCAGAGTGTGTGTGTGTGTGTGTGTGTGTGTGTATATACATATATACACACACACCACATTTTCTTTATCAACTCCTCAGTTGGTGAACACTTAGGTTGGTTCCATATCTTTATTATTGTGAATTGTGCTGTGATAAACATATGACTGCAGGTGTCTTTTTGATATAATTTCTTTTCCTCTGGGTAGATCCACAGTAGTGGGATTAATGGATTGAATGGTAGATCTACTTTTAGTTCTTTGAGAAATATCTATACAGTTTTACATAGAGGTTGTACTAATTTACATTCCCACCAACAGTGCATAAGTATTTCCTTTTCACTATATCTGTGGCAACATCTGTTGTTTTTTGACTTTTTATTAATGGCGATGCTGACTGAGGTAAGGTGGTTACCCTTTGTGGTTTTAACTTCCATATCACTGATGATTAGTGATGTTGAGCATTTTTCATATGTTTGTTGGCCATTTATATGTCTTCTTTTGAAAAATGTCTGTTCATGTCTTTTGCCTACTTTTTAACGAGGTTGTTTGTTTTCTTGCTGATTTGTTTGATTTCCTTGTAGATTCTGGATATTAGTCCTTTATCAAATGCATAGTTTACAAATATTTTCTCCCATTCTGTTTACACTGTTGATTATTTCTTTTGCTGTGCAGAAGCTTTTAAGCTTAATTAAGTCCCGTTTGTTTATTTTTGCTTTTGTTGCATTTGTTTTTGGGCTCTTAGTCATGAATTCTTTCTTTGCCTAGGCCAATGTCCAGAAGATTTTTTGCTATGTTTTCTTCTAGAATAGTTAATGTTTCTGGTCTTACAAGACTTTAATCCACCTTGAGTTAATTTTGTGTATGGTGAGAGATAGGAATCTAGTTTCATTCTTCTCCATATGGCTACCCAATTTTCCCAGCACTATTTATTGAATAGGGTGTCTTTTCCCCAGTGTGTTTTTGTCTGCATTTGCAAAGATCGTTTTGTTGTAGGTATATAGCTTTATTTCTAGGTTGCCTGTTGTGTTCCATGAATTGATGTGTCTACATCTACACCAGCACGAGGCTGTTCTGGTTACTGCAGCCTAGTAGTATAATTTGTAGTCAGGTAATGTGATGCCTCCAGTTTTGTTCTTTTCTCTTAGGATTGCTTTGGTTATTTGGGTTCTTTTTTGGTTCCATATGAATTTTAGGATTTTTTTTGTAATTATGTAAAGAATGATGTTGATATTTTGATAGGAATTGCGTTGAATCTGTAGATTGATTTGAGAAGTATGGTCATATTAATGATACTGATTTTTCTAATTTATAAGCATGAGATTTTTTTTCATTTCTTTGTGTTGTCTAGGTTTTATTTCATCAGTGTTTTGTAGATTTCCTTGTAGAGTTCTTTTACCTCCTTGGTTAAATATATTCCCAAGTATTTTATTTTATTGTAGCTATCATAAATGCAATTGAGTTCTTGATTTGTTTCTCAGCTTAGTTGTTATTGGTGTATAGAAATGCTACAGGTTTGTGTACATTGATTTTGCAACCCAAGACTTTAGTGATTCATTTATCATATAGGAGTTTTAGAGGAGTCTTTAGAGTTTTCTATGTATAAGATCATATCATCAGCAAACAGAGATAATTTGACTTCCTCTTTTCCAGTTTGGATGCCCTTTATTTCTTTCTCTTGCCTGATTGCTCTGGCTAGGATTTCCTGTACTATGTTGAATAGAAGTGGTAACAGAGTGCATCTTGTCTTGTTCCAGCTCTTAGGGGGTATGCCTTCAAGTTTTCCCATTCAGCGTGATGTTGGCTGTGGGTTTGTCACATATGGCTTTTATTATTTTGGGATATGTTTCTTCTGTATTTTGGGGTGTAGAGATGTTCATAATAGTCTTGGATGATCTTTTCTATTTCTGTGGTATTAGTTGTAATGTCTATCAGTTGTTATGCCTAATTGATTAAGGGTTTCTTTTAATCATGATGGAGTGCTGGATTTTACTGAATGCTTTTTCTGCATCTATTGAGATGATCACATGGTTTTGTTTTTAATTCTGTTTATGTGCTGAATCACATTTATTGACTTGTGTTGGTTGTAAAATCTGTACATGCCTGGGACAAAACTCACATAATCATGGTGTATTATCTTTATGATGTGTAGATGGATTCAGTTTGCTACTATTTTGTTGAGGATTTTTGCATCAATGATCATCAGGGATATGGGTCTATAGTTTTCTGCTATTGTGTCCTTTCCTGGATTTGGTATCAGAGTGATACTCGCTTCATAGAATGAGTTAGGGAGGATTCCCTCCTTCTCAATCTTTTGGAACATTTTTAGTAGGATTTGTACTGGTTCTTATTTGCATATCTGGTAGAATTCAGCTGTGAATCCACCTTATCCTGAGCTTTTGTTTGTTGGGAGATTTCTTATTACTGATTCAAACTCACTAGTCATTATTGGTTTGTTCAAGATTTCTATTTATTCCTTATTCAAGCTTCCAGGAATTTACCCATTTCCTCTAAATTTTCTAATTTTGGGGTATAGAGATGTTCAAAATAGTCTTGGATGATCTCTTTTATTTCTGGGGTATCAGTTGTAATATCCCCATTTTCATTTCTGATTGAGCTTATTTGAATCTTTTTTTCCATGGTAAATCTAGCTAGTGATCTATCAATTTTGTTTATCTTTTCAAAGAACTAGCTTTTCATTTCATTGATCCTTTGTATTTTTTGTTTTAATTTAATTTATTTCTTCTTTTATTTTTGTTATTTCTTCTCTTCTGCTATCTTTGGGTTTGTTTTGTTCTTGTTTTTCTAGTTCCTTGAGTTATGACATTAGGTTGTTAATTTGTGATCTTTCTGTCTTTTTGATGTAGGCATAAAACTTTCCTCTTAGCACTGCTTTTTCTGTACACCACATGTTTTGATAACTTATGTCACTATTATTATTCATTTCCAAAAATTTTTATCCTTTTCTTTTGATTTGATCATTGTCCCAAAAATCATTGAACAGTAGGTTGTTTAATTTCCATGTACTTGTATAGTTTTAAGAGTTTCTCTTGGAACTGATTATGGTTTTATTCTGCTGTGATCTGAGAAGGTACTTGACATGATTTCAATTTTTAAAAATTTTCTGAGACTTATTTTGTAGCCTAGCACAAGATCTATCTTGGGAAATGTTCCATGTGCTGAGGAGAAGCATTCATATTCTTCCAGTTTGGGGTAGAATGTTCTGTGAATGTCTGAAGGTCTGTTTGTTCTAGAGTCCAGTTTAAGTTCAGTGTTTCTTTGTTGACTTTCTGCCTTGGTGATCTGTCTAGTGTTGTCAGTGAAGTGTCAGTGAAGTCCTCCATATTATTGTATTGCTGTCTATCTTTTTTCTTAGATATAGTAGTATTTGTTTTATGAATTTGGGTGCCCTGGTGTTAGGTGCATATATATTTAGGGTGGTTATATGTTCTTGTTGAATTGATCCCTTTACCATTATATAATGGCCTTTGTGGTTTTTTTTTTTTTTTTACTGTGATTTACAGGGATATTACTGTATTTACAGGGATAAAACCCCCTGTTTTATCCAATATAAGTGTGGCTAGTAGGGCTCACTTTGAATTTCCATTTGTGTGAAATATCTTTTTCCATCCCTTTACCTTGAATCTATGAAAATCTTTATCAGTTAAGTGAATCTCTTGCAGGCATCAGACATTTGGATACTATTGCTTTTTATCCATTCCACTATTCTATATGTTTCAAGTGGGGCCTTTAGCCTATTTATGTTCAAAGTAAATATTGATATGTGAGATTCTGTTCCTATCATAAGGGTAATTGTTACCTAATTACTTTGTATATTCTCATTGCAAAATTGTTATAGAACCTGTGAGTTTTATGGTTTCATGTGTCTTTATGATGGTGAGTATCTACCTTTCATTACCAGGTTTAGAACTCCCTTGAACATTTCTTGTAGAGCCATTCTAGTGGTGACAAATTCCCTCAGAGTTTGCTTGTCTGGAAAAGACTTTATTTCTCCTTCATTTATAATGCTTAGTTTAGCAGGTTACAAAATTCATGATCAAAAGTTCTTTCTTTTGAGAATTTTGAAAATAGGACCCCAATCTCTCCTGGCTTATAAGGTTTCTTCTCAGAAGTCTGCTTTTAGTGTTCTGAGATTTCATTTATAGATAGTTAGATGACTTTTGTTTGCTGCTTTTAAAATTTTTTCCCTCATGTTGACTTCAGATAGTCTGATGACTATATGTCTTGGTGAAGGCCTTCTTAGAATGTGTCTCTCTGGTGTTCACTGAGCCTCTTCTATCTGGATGTCAAAATCTCTAGCAAGACCAGAGAAGTTTTCCCAAATTATTCCCTCAAATAAGTTTTGTACCCATTTTACTTTTTCATCTTCTCTCTAAGAAGACCTATGTCTCATAATTTTGGACATTTTACATAGTCCCATTATTCTTGAAGATTTTGTTCATTTTTTTCAAATTCATTTTTCTTTTTTTTAGTTTTTCAACTTTTAAATTTCAGAATATTATGGGAGTACAAATGTTTTGGTTACATGGATTGCTTTTTTACTACTTCGGTCAAGGTTAAAAGTGTGCCCATCACCCAGAGAGTGTACATTGTATCCATT
Organism: Daubentonia madagascariensis; assembly: GCA_023783475.1. Taxonomy (NCBI): domain Eukaryota; kingdom Metazoa; phylum Chordata; class Mammalia; order Primates; family Daubentoniidae; genus Daubentonia; species Daubentonia madagascariensis. The sequence continues at coordinate 8,706,596 of JAKFHU010002004.1, read as the reverse complement.
ACGTATGATTTCACCTATCACATCCTTCCCCCTCCCACCTGCTTGAGTTCCATTGAGTTTTACTTCCATCTGTGCACATGGATGCTGATTGGTTAGTTCCAATTTAATAGTGAGCACATGTGGTGTTTGTTTTTCCATGCTTGTGATACTTCACTTAGGAAAACGATCTGCAGTTCCATCATCCAGATTGTTGCAAAAGGTATTAATTCGTTTTTTATGGCTGAGTAGTACTCCATAGTATACATATACCACATTTTATTAATTGATGGGCACTTGGGTTGATTCCACATCTTTGCGATTGTGAATTGTGCTGCAATAAACATTCTGGTACGTGTATTTTTGATAAAATGATCTTTTTTCCTTTGGGTAAATACGCAGTAGTGGAATTGCTAGACCAAATGGTAGTCCAGCTTTTAGTTCTTTGAGGAATCTCCATACTATTTTCCATAGAGTCTGTACTAGTTTGCAGTCCTATCAACAGTGTATAAGTGTTCCTTTCTCTCCACATCCGTGCCAGCATCTATTGTTTTGGGACTTTTTGATAAATGTTATTCTCACTGGGGTTAGGTGATATCTCATGGTGATATCTCATTGATTTGCATTTCTCTGATGATTAGTGATGTTGAGCATTTTTTCATATATTTATTGGCCATTAGTCTATCTTCTTTTGAAAAGCTTCTGTTCATGTCTTTTGCCCACTTTTTAATGGGATTGTATGATTTTTTTTCTTGCTGATTTGCTTGAGTTCTTTGTAGATTCTTGTTATTAGTCTTTTATTGGATGTAGAGCATGTAAATATTTTCTCCCATTCTATAGGTTGTCTATTTGCCTTGTTGATTGTTTCCTTGGCTGTGCAGAAGTGTTTTAATTTAATCAAGTCCCATTTATTTACTTTTGTTGTTGCTGTGATTGCCTTTGGGGTCTTCTTCATAAATTCTTTGCCTAGGCTGATATGCAGAAGAGTTTTTCCAACATTTTCTTCTAGAATTCTTAATCTTATCTATGTCTTCAATTTAAGTCTGTAATCCATCTTGAATTGATTTTAACAAGTGGTGAGAGATATGGATCCTGCTTCAATCTTCTGTATATGGCTATCCAATTCTCCCAGCACCATTTATTGAATGGGGGTTATTTTCCCCAGTGTATATTGCTGTCTACTTTGTCAAAGATCACATGGCAATATGTGGATGGTTTTATATGTGGGTTCTCTGTTCTGTTTCATTGGTTTATATCTCTATTTTTGTGCCAGTATCATGCTGATTTGGTTCTATAGCCTTGTAGTATAGCTTGAAGTCTGATAAAGTGATGCCTCCAGATTTGTTCCTTTTGCTTAAGGTTGCTTTGGCTATTTGGGTCTTTTCTGGTTCTAGAATTATTTTTTCTAGATTTGTGAAGTATGGCATTAGTAATTTGCTAAATATTGAATTGAATTTGTAAATCACCTTGGGTAGTATGGACATTTTAACAATGTTGATTCTGCCAATCCATGAATGTGATATGGTTTTCCATTTGTTTATATCATCTGCAATTTCCTTCCTCAGTGATTCATAGTTGTCTTTGTAGAGATCTTTCACTTCCTTGGTTAAATATATTCTTGGTATTTTCCTTGTAGCTATTGTTAAAGGTATTGAGTCTTTGATTTGATCTTCAGCTTGACTGTTGTTCGTATATAGGAATGCTACTGATTTGTGTACATTCATTTTGTAACCTGAGACTTTGCCGAATTTATTTATCAATTCCAGAAGTCCCTTGGAGGAATCTGGAGTTTTCTAGATATAAGATCATGTCATCAGTAAAGAGCAGCAGTTTGACCTCCTTATTTCTGATTTCAATTCTCTTTATTTCTTTCTCTTGACTGATATCTCTGGCTAGGACTTCCAGCACAATGTTGAGTAGAAGTGGTGATAGTGGGCATCCTTGTCTTGTTCCAGTTCTCAGGGGGAATGCTTTCAACTTTTCCCCATTCAGTATGATGTTGGCTGTGGGTTTGTCATATGTGGCTTTTATAATTTTGAGATATGTTCCATCTATGCCAATTTTGTTAAGAATTTTTACCATAAAAGGGTGCTGTTCAAATTCTTTTTTCTTTATTTTTGTCTGAGTGGGTTGATTCAAAAGATCTGTCTTCAAGCTCTGAAATTCTTTATTCTGCTTGTTCTATTCTATTATTTGAGCTTCAAACTGCATTTTGTAATTCCATCAGTGTGTCTTTCATTTACAGCAGTTCTTTTTGGTTATTTTAAAATATCTGTCTCTTTAGTGAATTTTTTCATTCATGTTCTGAATTTTTATTTATTTTGTTCCTTTGTGTTGATTTTCAGTTTTCTTTTGTATATAATTAAGCTTATTTATGATTTAGTTTTTGAATTCTTTTCTATCATTTCAGAATTTTCCTTTTGGTTGTGATCTATTGCTAGAGAGCTAGTTTTATCCTTTAGGGATTCAAAACAGTCTGTTTTTTAATACTTCCAGAGTTCTTTTGCTGGTTCCTTCTCATCAGGAGAAGCTGTCACTTCTCATTTTTAAATTTACTTTAGCTCACATGGAACTTTTTTTGGTGTTTTTATTTTATTTTTCCCCCTTGAGGTTGTGAGAGTAATTCATGTTGTGTTTGGTGGTTTGGCTTTGATTTTGTGAACTTCCAGGGGGCCAAGGCTCTGTATGAGTTTTTTGGTTATTGATAGCCTTTGTGCAGTGGCTTTCTCAGATGCTGATTGTATTATAATAGAGATGTACTGGGTATGAGTTGGCTCACTAATTTCTGCAGGACTGGGTGTATAAGTGTCAGGGATCTTATCTTGATTTTCAGCACTATTGAATTGGGTTGTGCATTTAAACATTCGGGGCCATAAGGTTGCATTTATGAATAAGAGTTGTCTGCAGCAGAAGCTGGTGGGTGTGTATTTGAACTTTGTTTACTGTGAGGGGCTCTCTGTTGACTCAGGCAATGAACTAGTCTGTGGTAGGAAAGGAATCTGTTTCCCTATCATGCCCCTGTCCCAGGGCTTATGACTCTCTGTTTGGTCAGACACTGTCATCTATCTCCAGGCCACAATGTCACTGAGAGCCACATTAAATGAAAATGCCTGTCCCTCAGCTCTCCACTTAAATTGCTTCAGGGCAGAACCTCTTCCCTAGAATAAAACAGATAGTTTTGTGTTCGTCTGTTCATCTCTATGGGGAAAACTGCAGCTCTGTGTACAGAGGGAGAGGTGTCCTGCCTTTGAAAACATGCTGGTAAGTACCAGCTATTATGTTGCTCGCAGTTTGGGTCAGCTGGACCTCTGACTTCTGGGGGAGTGTTCAGGTGCTAGTGGTGGTGGACCCAGGTTAGGTAATCCCCAATACCTAGGCTGCTGGACAGCATGTTTGAGTCCTGGGGTGACCAGACTGGGATTGGCCTGGTGCACTTGTCCTCTGGCTACCCTGGGTTCAGGCACTGGCTGTGATAGGGAGGGGCAGGTTGATCACCTAATCACAGGCGATCAAGCAAGGAAATGGCAGGTGCACTGCATGCCTGCCATGAGGCAGGGTTGGCTGCTCTCAGTGGAATTAGCAGGGACAGGAAGCTTTGGGGCTCATGGGTGCCAGCACAAGACATACAGTATGTAGACCTCTTGGGGCTGGGCTCCCCAAATGGTGCCACCTGGCTGCAGTTGGAATGCTTGGGTGGGAACAGGCTGTTTTGCCTCAGGCCTGCTAACAGGGAGGAAGGCCCCTCAGAGTGGAGGCAGGCAGTTGAGAGAAACATGATCTGCTAGCATTCCTGTCCCTCAGCAGTGGCAGTGGCCTCTGTCATTGTGGTGCTCAGAGATACCTGGCTTCCCTGCTCTTTCTCTGGCCCAGCGGCAGAGGCTGCAGCAGTGGTGGCAATGGTGGAAGCTCAAATTGCTGGAGACTGAGGTCCCGGAATGGCTGTGGGCTGTGGTTGGGATGCTCAGGTGGGGGAGGAAATTTGTGCCTTGGATTTGCCATCTGGGAGGATGGGCTCCTCTCGCTGGAGGCAGGAAGATGTGGGGCACATATGTCGTTCACACTTACCTCCCTCAGCAGTGTCAGATTCTTGGGGCAAGTCCAGGAATCAAGTCCATTCTTGGGACACAAGAAAGCACCCAGATTTCCAGTACCTTCCTGGCTTGGTGGTGGTGGCAGCAGTGTTAGCAGTACTGGCAGAGACAGCAGGTCAAACTTCTGGGCACTGGGCTCCCTGAATGGCTGTGGGCTGCAACAGGGATGCTCAGGTGAGGGAAGGGAATTTGAGCCATGAATTTAGCACCAGGGAGGGCAGGCCATTCTCAGTGTGAGTGGGCAGCTGTGGGATGCATGGGCTACTCACACCTCTCTCCATCAGCAGTGGCAGAGGTCTCTGTTCTTGGGTCAGACAAAGGCACCTGGATTCCCAGATCCCTGCCTGGCCTGGTGATGGTGGAGGCAGTGGCAGTGGCAGAAGTGGCAGCAGTGGTGACTCAAATCACTGGGGGCTCAGCTCCCCAAATGGCTGTAGGCTGCAGCTAGAATACTTAGGTGGGAGAAGGGAATTTGTGGTGATAAATAACTTTAAAAATTTTTTATTTCAAAATATTGAGGGGGCACAGATGTTTTTATTACAGGAGTAGCTTTATAATACTTTAGTCAGGGGTATAGGGGTGCCCATCACCTAAATATTGTTCATTGTATCTGATAGATAGGTTTTTTACCCCTCCCTTTCTCTCCCAAGCCCCCTTCTTGATTTCCAACAATTTTTACTTATTTCTGTGCCCATGTGTGCTCATAAATTAGTTTCAAATTATTAGGGAATACATGTGATATTTGTTTTTTCATTCTTGAGATACTTAACTTAGGATAATGGTCTCCAGTTCCATCCAAATTGCTGCAAAAGACATTAATTCACCCTTTTATATGGCTGAGTAGTACTCCATGATATACATATACCACATTTTGCTAATCCACTCATGAATTGATAGGCACTTGGGTTGATTACACATCTTGCAATTGTGAGTTGTGAATTGTGCTGCAATAAACATTCAAGTGCAGGTGTCTTTTTGATAAAATGATATCTTTTCCTTTGGATAGATACCCAGTAGTGGGATTGAATGATAGCTCTACTTTTAGTTCTTTGAGAGCTCTTCATACTGTTTTCCATAGAGGTTGTACTAATTTGCAGTCCCATCAACAGTGTATAAGCGTTACTTTCTCTCTGCATCCACGCCAGCATCTATCGTTTTTGGGCTTTTTAATAAAAGCCATTCTGGCTGGGGTATGGTAATATCTCATTGTGGTTTTAATGTGTGTTTCCCTGATGATTAGTGACGTTGAGCTTTTTTGTGTGTGTTTGTTGGCCATTTGTCTGTCTTATTTTGAAAATCCTCTATTCATGTGTTTGCCCAATTTTTTATGGAGTTAATTGTTTTATTCTTGCTGGTTTGTTTGAGTTCTTTGTAGATTTTGGGTATTAGCCCTTTATCAGATGTATAGTTGTGAATATTTTCTCCCATTCTGTACATTGTCTATTTATTCTGTTGATTATATCCTCTGCTGTGCAGAGGCCTTTTAATTTAATCAAGTCCCATTTATTTATTTTTGTTGTTGCTGTAATTGCCTTTGGGGGTCTTAGTCATAAATGATTTGCCTAGGCCAATATCTAGAAGCGTTTTTCCTACGTTTTCTTCTAGAATTTTTATGGTTTCATGCCTTATATTTAAGTCTTTTGTCCATCTTGACTTAATTTTTATGCACGGTGAGAGATGGGGTCCTGTTTCATTCTTCTGCATTTGGCTATCTGATTTTCCCAGCAGGATTTATTAATTAGGGCTTCTTTTCCCTAGTGTGCATTGTTGTCTGCTTTGTCAAGTATCAGTTAGTTGTAGGTAAATGGTTTTATATATAGATTGTCTGTTCTGTTCCATTGGTCTATATCTCTATTTTTGTACCAATACCATGCTGTTTTGGTTGCTATATCCTTGTAGCATAATTTGAAGTCTGGTAATGTGATGTCTTCAGATTTGTTCTTTTAGCTTAAGATTGCTTTGGCTACTCAGGCCCTTTTCTGTTTCTAATGAAGTGTAGAATTAGTTTTTCTTGATCTGTGAAATACGCCATTGGTATTTTCATGGGTATTGCATTGAGTTTGTAAATCACTTTGGGTAGTGTGGACATTTTAACAATGTTGTTTCTACTGGTCCATGAGCATGCTATGCTTTTCCATTTGTTTGTGTACACTGAATTTTCTTTCCTCAGTGTTTTGTAGTTCTCTTTGTAGAGATCTTTCACCTTCTTGGTTAAATATATTTATAAGTATTTTATTTTCTTTGTAGCTGTTGTGGATGGTATTGAGTCTTTGATTTAACTCTCATCTTGACTGTTGTTGGTATATAGAAATGCCACTGATTTGTGTACGTTGATTTTGTAATCTGAGACTTTGCTGAATTTCTTTATCAATTTCAGGAGTCTCTTGGTGGCATCTTTGGTATTTTCTAGATACAAGATCTTATTATTAGTCAAAAGCAATAGTTTGACCTCCTCTTTCTCTATTTTCATACCCTTTATTTCTTTCTCTTGCCTGGTTAGGACTCTCTGGCTAGGACTCACTGTATTATGTTGAGTGAAAGTGGTAACAGTGGGCACCCTTGCATTGCTTTAGTTCTTAGGGTGAATGCTTTCAACTTTTCCCCATTGAGCATGATGTTGGCTGTGGGTTTGTCATATATAGCCTTTGTAATTTTGAGATATGTTTATTTTAGTCCTAGTTTGTTGAGCGTTTTTATTATGAAAGAGTGCTGGATTTTGTCAAATCTTTTTCTGCATCTGTTGAGATGATCATATCTTTCTCTTTGCTTCTGTTTATGTGGTGAATCACATTTATTGATTTACATATGATGAACCATCTTTGCATCCTGGTATGAAGCCCACTTGGTCATGGGGGAATATTTTTTGCTGTGCTGTTGAATTTAGTTTGCTAGTATTTTATTAAGAATATTTTCATCTACATTTTTAAGGGATATTGGTCTGTCATTTTCTTCTTTTGTTTTGTCCATTCCTGGTTTTGATATGAAGGTGATGCTGGCTTCATAGAATGAGTTAGGGAGGATTCTCTTCTTCTTGATTTTATGGAATAATTTCTGTAGTATGGATACCAGTTTTTTTTTAGGTCTGGTAGAATTTTGCTGTAAATCCATCTGGTCCAGGGATTTTTTTTTTTGTTGGAAGACTTTTTTATTACAGCTTTGATCCAGCTGGTCATTATTTGTCTGTTCCGGAGTGCTATTTCTTCCTACCTGAGTGTTGGGAGGTTGTGTATTTCCAGGATTTGTCCATTTCCTGTACATTTTCTAGTTCATGTGTGTAGAGATTTTCATAGTATTCAAAAGTGATGTTTTGTATTTCTGTGGTATCCGTTATGATGTTTCCTTTTTCATTTCTGATTGAGCTTATTTTGGTCCTTTTTCTTCTATTCCTGGTTAATCAAGAGGTCTATCAATTTTGTTTGTCTTTTCAAAGAACAAACTTTTTGTTTTGTTGATTCTTTGTATTATTTTTTGTTTTCTATTTCATTTAGTTCTGCTCTGACCTTTGTTATTTCTTTTCTTCTGCTGGCTTTGGGTTTGGTTTACTCTTCCTTTTTTAGTTCCTTGAGATGTGACATTAAGTTGTAAATTTGTTATCTTTCTCTCTTTTTGATGTGGGCATTTAAGGATATGAATGTTCCCTTAGGAATGCTATTGCTGAATCCCATAGATTTGGTAGCTTTTGTCCCTTTGTCATTCAGTTCAAGCAATCTTTTGCTCTTCATCTTAATTTTATTGTTGACCTAATAATCATTCAGCAACAGGTTGTTTAATTTCCATGACTTTGTGTAGGTTTAAGCATTTCTCTTGGAATTAATTTCCAGTTTCATTCCACTGTGGTCTGAGAAGATACATGATGTTATTTTGATTTTTTAAAATTTATTGAGACGTAGTTTGTGGCCTAAGACATGATCAATCTTGGAGAATGTATTATGTGCTGATAAGAACAATGTATATTCAGTAGTTTTTGGGTAGAATATTTTGTAATGTCTGTTAGGTGCATTTTTAAAGAGTCCCATTTAAGTCCACTGTTTCTTCATTTATTTTCTGCCTGATGATTTGTCCAGCTCTGACAGTGGGGTGTTGAAGTCTGGGCAATTACAATGTTACTATTTATATCCTTGCTTAGCTCTAGTAGAATTTTCTTTATGTATCTGGGAGCTCCTGTGTTAGGTGCATACATATTTAGAATTGTTATGTTTTCTGTTGAACTGCTCCTTTTGCCAGTATATAATGCCCATCTTCATTTTTCTTTACCATTGTTGATTTAAAGTCAGTTCTACCTTATATGAGAATGGCTACACTTGCTCTTTTTTGGTTTCTATTCGTGTGGAATATTTTTTCCATCCTTTCACATTGAGTCTGTGTGCATCCTTGTGGTTTAGATGTGTCTCCTGGAGACAGCAGATACTTGAGTTTTGTTTTTTTAATCCATTCAGCCAGCCTATGTCTTTTGAGTGGAACATTGAGACCATTAATGTTGAGTGACAGAATTGATATGTTTGATGGTGTTGTGTTCCTCATATTGGGTAGTACCTTGCTGCTTTGTTTTCCCTCTTGTGCTATTGTTTTATAAGAGGGTGAGCTTTAGCTTTTTTGGGTGATTTTGCAGTAGTGGGTATCTATCCTGCTGATTTGTGTATAATGCAATTCTGAGTATTTCTTGTAAAGAAGGTCTGCTCATGACAAATTCCCTCAGTTTTTGCTTATCTGGAAAAGTCTTTAGTTCACTATCAATTATAAAACCTAGTTTTGCAGGATGCAAAATTCTAGGCTTGCAGTTGTTCTGTTTAAGAAGATTGAAGATGAGGCCCCAATCCCTTCTGGCTTGTAACATCTCTGTTGAGAAGTCTGCAGAAGTTAGCCTGATGAGTTTTCCTTTGTAGGTCCATTGTTGCTTTCTTCTTGCTGCTTGAAGAATTTTCTCCTTCACTTTAATTTTGCCAAGTTGGTTACTTTGTGTCTTGGAGATGACCTATTTGCTATGAATTTTCCCAGTGTTCAATGACCATCTTCTATCTGGACTTCTGAATCTCTGTTGATACCAGGGAAGTTTTCCTCAATAATTCCCTTGTACAGGTTTTCCATGCTTTTAGCTCTTTCTTCTTCTCTCTCAGGAATACCTATAATTCATATATTAGTTTGCTTTGAATAATCCCATATTTCTCTAAGTCATTGCTCCCTCTTTTATATTTTTATCTCTGCCTCTTTGAATGAGTGGGTTAACTCAAAAGCATTGTCTTCAAGCTCTGAGATTATTTCTCCTTTGTCTATTGTTGAAGCTTGCTGCTGCATTTTGAAATTCCTTACATAACTCTTTCATTCCTTTAAGTTCTATTATATACTTTCCTGTGTTGTCTAGCCTTTTAATGATTTTTTTCATTGATTCCTAAAAATTATTTTTTACTTCTTTTTGTTGGTTTTCTCTTCAATTCCAGTCATCTTATTTGCCATCCATATTCTGAATTCCATTTCTGTCATTCTGGAAATTTCCTTGTGGTTGAAGTCCACTACTATAGCTTCATAGTAATCCCTTGAGGATGATGAACTCTTCTGTTTTTTCATGTTGCCAGGGTTCTTTTTCTGATTTCTTCTCATCTGAATCCTCTTTTCTCATCTCAGGGCTAATAGATTTGCAAGGCACCTGTTCTACTTTGCTGGGGACTCTCCTGCTTAGTTAGAAAAAGGGGAGGCCCCTCCATGGTGCTTTTTTACTACTCTGAAATGTTGGTGCAGCAGGGGAGAGGCATGTGCACTAAGATCATGTAGTGCAGCTGTTCTGTTTTGTCCTGTTCAGCTGTTATTGCCATAGTTTGAGCTGGTGCTGGGTGATCTTTGTGTGAGTTGGTGGGTTGTTCCCTAGATCATTGTAGGAAGTTCAAGTTGGGGGCTGGGTGAGACCCTCTCCACAGAGGCTGGTGTTGTTGGGATTGCTCTGTCCAGGGTCTCTCCACAAAGGTGACTGTGGCAGATGGGTGAGGCTATTTAGGCAGTGGTCATGATTGCCTGGGCAATCAGCATTTGATCAAACCGGGTCCAGGTGTAATGGTGGCTCATGGCTGGGGGTTCTCTGACAGGGTGTTAGACCTTGGGTCTTTCTGGAGAGTCAGGGGTGTGGTCTTGGCATCCAGCTGCCGTGCTGGAATCTCAGGGGTGATGTCTCAGATCTGGGAGGAGCTCTGGAGCCACAGTACACAACAAAAAAAGTGCGTTTGTCATATATGGCCCTTATTATGTTGAGGTATGTTCCTTCTATGCCTTGTTTGTTGACAGTTTTTATCATGAAGAGATGTTGAATTTTATCAAATGCTTTTTTTTTGCATCTATTAAGATGTTATATAGTTTTGTCCTTAATTCTGTTTATGTGATGTATCACATTTATTGATTAGTGTATATTGAACCATCCTTGTATCCCTGATATAAACCCCACTTGATCATGGTGCATTATCTTTTTATGTACTGTTAGATATGATTTTCTAGTATTTTTTTTTTGAGGATTTTTGTGTCTTGGTTTATCAGAAATATTGGTCTGTAATTTTCATTTTTTTTGTTGTGTACTTGTCTGATTTAGGTGTCAGAGTAATGGTGGCCTCATAGAATGAGTTAGGGGGAATTCCTTTCTCTTCAATTTTTTGGAATAGTTTGAGGAGGATTGATGTTAGTTCTTTGAAAGTTTGGTAGAATTTGACAGTGAAGCCATGTGGTCCTAGATGTTTTTTATTTTGGGAGGTTTTTTTTTTATTACTGATTCAATCTCACTACTCATTATTCATCTGTTCAGGTTTTCTATTTCTCCCTAGTTCAATCTTGGGGGGTTGTATGTTTCCAGAAATTAATCCATTTCCTCTGGAATTTCTAGGTTTTGAGCATACAGTTGTCCATAGTAGTCTCTGATGATCTTTTGCATTTCTGTGGTATCAGTTGTAATATCTCCTTTTTTCATTTCTGTTTTTGCTTATGTGGTTCTTCTCTTTTTTATTGGTTAGCCTAGCTAGTGGTTTATCAATTTTGTTTGTCTTTTCAAAAAACCAACTCTCACTTTGTTGATTCTTTTTTAGTCTCTACTTTTTTAGTTCTGATTTTTATTATTTCTTTCCTTCTGCTAATTTTGAGTTTAGTTCTTTCTTGTTTTTATAATTTCTTGAGGTTGATTGGAAGATTGTTTATGTGAAATATTTCAACTTTTGTGATGTAGATGTTTATTGCTGTAAAATTCCCTCTTAGCACTGCTTTTTTTGTATCCCATAGGTTTTTGCTATGTTGTGGTTTGATTGTCATTTTTTTCCAGACATTTCAAATTTCTTCCTTAATTTGTTTCTTGACTCAGTGGTCATTAAGGAGCAAGTTTGAAAATTTTCCTGTATTTGTACAGTTTCCAAAGTCTATCTTGTTATTGATTAATGGTTTTATTATAGTGTGATCTGTGAAGAGACTTGATATTATTTCAATTTTTAAAATTTTTTTGAGCCTTATTTTGTGTCTTAACATATGGTATATCCTGGAGAATGTTTTATGTGCTGATGTGACTGATGTGAATATTCTGTGGCTGTTGGATGAAAAGTTCTGTAAATGTCTGTTATTTCCATTTGGTCTAATGTGCAGTTTAAATTCAATTTCTTTGTTCATTTTTTGTCTAGATTATCTGTCTAATACTGACAGTGGAGTGTTGAAGTTCCCAACAATTATTGTATTGGAGTCTATCTCTTTCTTTAGATCTAATAATATTTGCTTTTTATATCTTGGTGCTCTGGCATTGGTTGTATATATGTTTAGACTGTTGTATCCTCTTGGTAAATTGATCTCTTTATCATTTTATAATGACATTTTTGTCTCTTTTTTCTTTAAAATCTGTTTTATATGATGTAAGTATAGCTACTCCTGCTTGCTTCTTGTTTTCACTTGCATGGAATTACTTTCAATCTATATGTTCTATACCTGTGAGGTGAGTTTCTTATAGGCAGCATCAAGTTGGGTCATTTTTTTTGTTGTTCATTCAGTGATTCTATATCTTTTTACATTCAAGCTTATTGTTGCTATGTGAGGGCTTATTCCTATCATCTTATTAGTTGATTTCTGGTCATTTTGCGTATCCTTTTTTCTCTTCCTTTCTGTCTTATTGTTTACCATTGTGGTTTGGTGATATTCTGTAGTGGTAACATTTGAATCCTTTCTCTTCCTTATTTGTGTGTTTTCTCTACCAGTGGGTTTTATAATTTTGTGTGTTTTCATGATGGTAGATGTCCTTTTGCTTCCAGGTGTAGCACTCCCTTAAGCATTTCTTGTAGGGCTGTTGTAGTGGTGATTAATTACCTAAGCTTTTACTTGTCTGGGAAAGAGTTCATTGCTCTTTTATTTATGAAGGAAACTTTGCTGGGTATAATATTCTTGGCTTACAGGTTTTTTTTTTTTCTTTCAACACTTTGAATATATCATTCCATTTTCTGCTTGCCTGTAATATTTCTTCTGAGAAATCCACTGTTATTCTGATGGTGGTTCCCTTATAAGTGACCACATGCTTTTCTCTTGCTGTTTTTAGGATTTTCTCTTTGTTTTTGACTTTTGATAGTTTGACTATAATGTGCCATGGAGAAGATCTTTTTTACTTGTATCTATTTGGGCATCTCTGAAATTCCTACATCTGGATGTCTAAACATTTTGCTGGACTTTGTAAGTTTTTGGCCATTACTTTATTAAATAAAGTTTCTATCCCTTTTCTATTAGCCTTTGAGGACAAGAAAATTTGAATATTTGGTCACTTTATGGTGTCCCATATTTCACATAGCCTTTGTTTATTTTTAACTTTTTTTCTTTATTTCAAAGGACTTATCCTCAAGTTCTAAGAGTCTTTCTTTTACTTGATCTAGAATATTGTGAATCTTTCAAATGTGTTTTGTATCTCACTCAATGAATTTTTTCAGTTCCAGAATTTCTGTTTATTTCTTTTTTTTTAAAGCATGAAACAAAGTTTATTGAGGAAGGACAAGACAGGTTTACAGAGCAAGAGCAAGATATAGGTTTACAGAGTAAGAGCAAGATATGTTCACCACAGAATGGTGAATAGATCTTTGTCATAACAAAAAGGCCTGTGTAGTTCTTTTTTATAATATCTATCTTTTTGGTAAATTACTCATTCATATCCTGAATTGTTTATCTGATTTCTTTGTGTTGTTTTTCTGAATCTCTTGTGTTTCACTGAGCTTCTTTAATATCATTATTTTGAGTTCTTTTTCAAGGATTTCATAAATTTCTTTATCATTAGAATCTTTTCCTGGAGAATTATTATGCTCCTTTGAAGTGTCATATTTCCTCACTTTTTCTTATTTCTTGTGGTCTTACTTTGATATCTGCACATCTGGTGTAGCAATTGCTTCTTCCAATTTTTAAATTTGCTTTTGTAGGGAGGGATTTTTCCTGAAGAGGTATCTATGGTGTTCATTGGGTAGAGCACTTTGACTTTGATTCTGGGTGCATGCAGTAGTGTAGTCTGTCTATGATCTCTTTGGCTGTAAACAGCATTAGTGATGTCTATGATTTCCTCAAAGGTTTAGGGAAAAAATTGTTATACTAACTGTTGTTAGTGTAGGCTGTGGTAATGTTTTGCTGGGGGGTAGGATGTCACTTAGGCAAGTCCTCTGGTCCCAGTCATGGCAGTGGCAGATCAAGCTTATCTGTACTTGGCCCCATGGTATGCAGTGGCTGTGGTGTTAGGTCTAGGTGGGCCAATTCCTAGGCTTTTAGGTGGCTTGCTTTGATACCAGTAGTGACAGCAGTGGGCTGAACGGGTGGTCAGGCTATTGGGACCAAGTATGGCATGAGTGATGACAGTAGTAGTGGTGGAACAACACTCTAGCTGCCAAGCATTCCATCCTAGTGTCATTAGTGGCTATGATGGGCTGGATGGAACAGTCCCCCAGCCTTCAGGTAATATGTGGGTGGGTGCCACCTATGGTGGTATTGGTAGGTTGAGTGGACCTCACCTCAGGCTCCCAGAAGTGCTCAGGTGCCAACATGGTGGACTGGTATGGGTGATTTCCATGCCTTCATATGGTATGCTTGAGCCGTGAGGGGTTGGAGCCATACCAGGGAATCAGTCCTCAGGCCCCCTGGTGGTGCATACAGGCATTGGCTGTGGTAGACAGAGGCAGGTCCCTAGGTCCCTGGTGGAATGCTTTTGTGGGGCTGGCAGTGGCTGTGCTGCAGCCCTGCTACTGGGGAGGGTAGGATTGCTTTCAGTGGGAATATCCATAGGCAAGGGCCTGGGGGGTGTGTGCTTTGCTTATGCTTTGGCCCCAGTGGTGGCAAGCCACAGCAGCAGCAGATGTGGGTGCTGGAATCTGTCCTTGGAGCACATGAAAATTTGTGGTGGCTCTTATGCTGGGTGCGGTGATGTCATTGCCAATGGCTCACTCTTTGGCCCTGGTGTCACCCAGCTATGATGGTGGCTGTGGGTGGGGGATGTTAATGGGGCTCCAAGGTGTGGAGATGCAGGGGCTGTTGTGTCCCAGGGAAGAATGCAGTCTGGTGGGGGCTGAGCTCTCAAAATGGTGCACTGTGTGGCTCCAGACAGCTCCCTATGTTAATATCAGGGCACATAAGGGTTTAGGGGCTCTCGTGTGGCTAGAATTACAGGAGCCCATGGTGGTAATGTGGACTGCTGGGGGTATCTCATTTAGTTTTCCCCCACATTTTGTAGCTTCTTCAGGCCCCCAGATAAACCCAACCAACTATGCTGCCTTGCTTCTCTCTTCCTCCTTGCTGTAGGTGTTTTCTGTCACTTCTCTTTTGAATTCTAGTGTTCTCTCTTAGAGGATACATTTGAGGTGTAATTATCTACTTACTATTTTGGTTCTCCTTTGTGGAGAAGATGTGTACCAGATACCGCTATTCAGCCATTTTAAAGCTCCTTCCCATCTCTTAATACTATTGCATTGGTTGTCATGTTTCAACATATGAATTTTGGGGGATCACAAACATTCAGACCATAGCATTTCATTCCTGGCCCCACAAAATTCATGTCTTTCTCACATACAAAATATATTCATTCTGTCTCAATAGCTCCCAAAGTCTTAACTCATTCCTTAACTTAACTTCTGGGTCCTCACCAGAATTGTCCTTAATGGTCTATTCATGGCAATGTACACGTCTTCTAGTCATCACTTCAAAACTCTTCCAGCCTCTACTCATAACCTGGTTCCAATGCCACTTCCATATTTTTAGGTATTTGTTATAGTAACAGTCCACTTCTTGGTACCAGTTTCTGTCTTAGTCTCCTATAACAAAATACCTTAGACTGAGTAATTTATAAACTAGAAGTTTATTGCTCACAGTTACAAAGTCTGAGAAGTCCAAGATAAGGCACCAGCAGAATCAGTGTGTCTGGTGAAGGCTTGCTCTCTGCCTCAAAGATTTCACCTTCTAGCTGTGTCCTTAAATGGCAGAAGTGAAAAGAAGTTCCCTCAATCCTATTTTATAAGAGCAGAGCCCTCATAACATAATAATCTCCCAAAAGCCCTTCCTCTTTATACTATTACATTGGTGGTTAGGTTTAAATATATGAATTTTGGAGGGACATAAACATTCAGACCGTATCAGCAAGTAACCTTCCAAATTTTTTTGAACCCCTTTACAACTGAAAGACTTAGTTTCTTCTCTCTCTTAAATATTAAACATAACATTATCACATTATTTAAATAAAATTGCAAACAATAGGAAAGAGAAAACACTCCTCTCAACTTAGTTTTTTTTTTTTTTTAAATACCAGCAACAACTAGTCTTTGGACAACTTTTCACATTAGCACATACAAATCAACCTTACTCATTTTGATAGCTCTGTACTTTTGCAGTATATAAATGTACTGTTCTTCAATAACCCTCTTGGTAGCTATAAGATAATTTTTTTCCCTAGTATGTACAATGCTTCATTGAACATTCTCCTACTTTTTCATGTATATGTTGGGATATTTTCTTAGAAATGAAATTGATGGATAAGAAAGTATATGCCGTTTTAAAATTTGTTAGTAATTACCAAATTGCCCTATAAAGATATGCTAATTTATACTCCCATCATCAATATGTGAGAATGCCTGTTTTTCATCTCTCTCTTATACTGGATTCAAAGCTTAAGTAGAATCATTTAATTTTTGGATAGCTTTAATTATCAGAAAGTCCTTTTCATATATTGTATAAAATTAGCCTGTTGGAACTTGTCCACAATTTCCCATTCTTTTAAGCACCATAAAAATAAATCTATCAATCTTTCACTGAATGTCCAGTTGGCTTGAGGAGAAAAAGTCTGCAAGAGGCTGCAGATTCTTCCTATATTTATGGCTCAAACTTTCTTCTGTTCTGCTAGGGCTCACTCTAGAAAATTTTCTACTTGCTTTAAAACTGTTCTTATTGGTATCTGTGTCTTGCCTAGAAAAATCAATGCTCACATCTTGTCTTTTTCTGTGGGCTCCCGCCTTTCCTTAGAATCTGGAACAGTTGATTGACCTGTGACATCGACACTAGGATGAGTTAACTAAAAGTTGTGATCTTGCTTTTAAAAGTCCATCATTTTATCATTTTAATGTTGGTAATCGTGCTTTTATCAGCTCTCCACGTCTCACAGAAAATAGAAATGGATACAATTGATTTTTGTATATTGACTTCATATCTTGTCATCTTGATATATTCTCTTAGCAATTCTGCTGGGTGCTCTGTAGATTCTTGTATATTTTCTACCTTTTGTTCAATATAGAATAACAATCTCTTTTGAATATTTATGCTTTTTTGCCTTACTGACTGGTAAGAACCTCCAGTGCAATGTTGTATAAAAATGGCAAGAGCTGATACCTCTATCATATTTTCAGTCTTGTGGGGAAAGCATTTAGATGTTTAATGCAGTAAATAAAATGTTAGATTTAAGTTTTTTGTAATATAACTTTTATAAGATTGAGGAAGTTTTCTTTAATTCTTACTTTACTGATGATAGATTTTGAAAATCATAAACAGGTACTGAATTTGTCAATATTTTTTATTTATGGAGTCAGTCATATGGTGTTTTTCCTTTATATTATTAATATAGTGAAACGCATGTATTGATTTTTGAGTGCTGAGCTAACCTTGCATTCCTAGAATAAATGCCAATTGTTCAGAAACTATTATCATTTTTATATACATGAATTGTATTCAGCAATATTTTGTTAAGAATTGTGGCAGCTATGCACATGACAGAAATTGATGTTGTAATTTTTTTTGCAATGTCTTTGTCAGGCGTTTATTTTGATACATCTGGTCTTATAGAATGAGTTGGAAAAATTCTCTCCTATTTTATGGAATTTGTGTGAATTTTTCTTTAAATACTTGTTGATAGAATTCAATAGTGAAACCAGCATGGCCTGGAGATTTCTTTGTGGAAAGATTTTTTATTACAATTTCTTCAATAAATATATATGACCCTTCAGATTTCCTATTTCCCATTGTGTCTTTTTTTAATCTTATTTTTTATTCCCCACTTTTAAATTTTACTAGATTTAAGGGGTACAAGTTGAATTCTATTACATGTATATATTGTATAGTGCTGGATTCTGGGCTTTTGGTGTACCCATCACCTGAGTGGTGTATACTGTATCCCATAGATAATTTTTCATCTCTCACCCCCTCAGAAACTCCCCCTTGTGATTCTCCAATGTCCATTATACCACTCTGTGTGCACTTGTGTGGCCATAGTTTAGCTCCCACTTGTAATTAAGAACATGTGGCATTTATGTTTTTGTTTCTGATTTATTTCGCTTAGGATAATGGCCTCCAGTTCCATCTAAGTTGCTGCAAAAGACATTATTTCATTCTTTCTTATCACTGAGTAGTACTCATCAGTTTATGGGCAATTAGGTTGGTTCCATATTTTTTGTGATTATGAATTGTGCTGCAGTAAACTTATGAGTGCAGGTATCTTTTTGATATAATGACCACCTTTCCTCTGGGTAGATACCCAGTAGTGGGATTGCAGGATGAAATGGTAGATCTATTTTTAGTTCATTGAGAAATCTCCATAATGATCTCCACAAAGGCTGTCATAATTTACATTCACACCAACAGTATATAATTGTTCCCTTTTCACTGCTTCTGTGCCTACATCTATTGATTTTTCACTTTATAGTAATGACCTTTCTAATTGGAGTAAGATATTTTCTCATTGTGGTTTTAATTTGCATTTCCTTGATGAGTAGTGATGTTGAGCATTTTTTCATGTTTGTTGCCCATTTGTATATTTTCTTTTGAAAAATGTCTGTTCATGTCATTTGCTCACTTTTTAATGACCTTGTTTGCTTTTTTTTCTCGCTGAGTTGTTTGAGTTCCTTGTATCTTCTGAATATTAGCTCATCAAACACATAGTTTGTGAATATTTTCTCCCATTCTGTAGATTGTCTATTTACTCTCTTGGTTGATTATTTCTTTTGCTGTGCAGAAACTTTTAAGTTTAAGTCCCATTTGTCTATTTTTGATTTTATTGCATTTGTTCTTGGGTTCTTAGTCATAAATTCTTTACCTAGGCCAATGTCAAGAATATTTTTTCCTAGGTTTTCTTCTAGGATTTTTGTTGTTTCAAGCCTAACATATAAGTGTTTAATCCATCTTCAGTTAATTTTTGTGAATGGTAAGAGATAGGGATCCAGCTTCATTCTTCTGCATAAGGCTATCTAATTTTCCCAGCACCATTTATTGAAAAGTGTTTTTCCACAGTGTATGTTTTTGCCTGCTTTGCTGAAAATCAGTTGGTTGTATGTATTTGATTTTATTTCTGGGTTCTCTATTCTATTCCATTGATCTATGTGTCTATTTTAATGCTCTGATTACTATAGCCTTGTAGTGTAATTTAGACTTAGGTAATGTGAATCCTCCAGTTTTGTTCTTTTTGCTTAAGATTCCTTTGGCTATTTGGACTCTTTTTTGGTTCCGTATGAATTTCATAATTGTTTTTTCTAATTCTGTGAAAAATGACATAGGTATTTTGATAGGAATTGCACTGAATCTGTAGATTGCTTTGGGAAGTGTGGTCATCTTGACAATATTGATTCTTCCAATTCATGAACATGGGATGTTTTCCCGTTTGTTTGTGTCATCTATGATTTCTTTCATCAGTGATTTGTAGTTATCATTGTAGAGATATTTAACTTCCTTGGTTAAATTTATTCCTAGGCATTTTATTTTTCTTTTGCAGCTATTGTAAATGGGGTTGAGTTCTTGATTTGGTTCTCAGTGTGGTCATTGTTGGTTTATAGAAATGCTATTGATTTTTGTACATTGATTTTGCAACCTGAGACTTTGCTGAATTCATTTATCAAATCTAGGAGTCTTTTTGAGGAGTCCTTAGGGTTTTGTAGGTATAAGAGCATATCACCAGTAAACAGAGATCATTTGAGTACCTCTTTTCCAATTTGGATGTCCTTTATTTCTTTCTCTTGCCTGGTTGCTCTGGATAGGACTTCCAGGACTATGTTGAATAGAAGTGGTGACAGTGGCCCTCTTGGTCTTGTTCCAATTCTCAGGGCGAATGTTTTCAACTTTTCCCCATTCTTATGATGTTGACTGTGGGTTGTCATATATAGTTTTTATTATTTTGAGGTTTTTTCCTTTTATCCAGCCACATCAGCCCAAATTCAGCCCAAGAGTGGGGCACAGCCCAGTGTCAATCTCTCAAAATGGTGCCTTGGACCTGAGACCCAGAAGGCTGGAGTCCCACCCAGGTGGGCAGCATGGGTGACTGCTGTGGAAAATGCCATCTGCTTATGTCTCAGTCTCAACAGTAGTCCACAAAAGGGCAGTGGAAACCTTCCCAGGGGTGTATGGGAGCACCTGTTCTCTATGCTTCCTCAAAGTTGCACAGCAGCTGCAGACATGCCCATGGTTCCTTGGTATACAGACTTTCGGAATGATGCCTGACTCAAGCTGCTGTATGCTTGGATACCTGTGAGATTCTGTGTAGGTTCTCTTTCTGGAGTAACTTCTCTGTGCAGTCTCCAATCAGTCCCCCATGTTAGGCCCAAAATCTGTGTGGGTCAGGGGTTTCTCTTGTATCCAAATTTTAAAAGCTCAACTCAGAGTGTGGAGCTCTGGGGAGCCCTGTTTCCCCAAATCCAGGAGTTTCTCTCAGCTATTAGCCAGTCTTTGCCAGACAAGTTGCCCTGAACCCCCTCCTTACCCACTTTTGGTGCTTCCCATAACTTACTTGGTGAATCCTAGCATTCTCTCCTAGATGTTGTGCTCAAAATGTGAGAATCTGTGGAGGAGGCACATACTACCTGTGGCTAGTTGGCCATCTTGATCCTATCTCCCACTGTGTCATTTTTATAGTTTGTTTGTTCCCAGGGAATTTATTTTCAAATTTGTTGGCAAAAAATTTCTTTCAAATTTGTTGGCAAAAATGTGTTCAGAGTATTCTATTGTTATTTTAATATCTGTATGGTCTGTAGTGCTATTCTCTCTTCCATTTCTGATATGAGCGATTTGTATTTTGGGTTTTTTTTTGTTAGTCTAGCTAACAACAAAAAAATTTTGTTTATCAATTTTATGCATTTTTTTCAAAGCAGCAAATTTTGGCTTATTTCATTTTCTCTATGTGTCTATTTTGTACAAGAATTCTTTGACTTCTGCTTTTGTCTTAATTTTATAGTTTTTATTTCTCTGTTGGGATTTTTGTCTCATTACTAATTTCATATGCATGCTTTTCTTCATGTTCTTGCACATTTATAAGAGCTGCTTTAAAACTCATCCTTGTTAGCAATCATAACACTTCTAATAGGTTATTTTGCTATTAATTTTCATTGACCGTCCTGACACACAGTATCAAGTAATTTTGGAGTATAACCTGGATATTTGAATCTCATACTGTAGTTTCAGAATTCTGTGATATTCTTCCAGAGTGTTGACACTTATGTTTTAGC
Source organism: Daubentonia madagascariensis (assembly GCA_023783475.1). Lineage (NCBI taxonomy): Eukaryota > Metazoa > Chordata > Mammalia > Primates > Daubentoniidae > Daubentonia > Daubentonia madagascariensis. The sequence continues at coordinate 8,685,607 of JAKFHU010002004.1, read as the reverse complement.
ACACAATTAACTTGTATGGCTTTAAACTAAAAACATTCTCTTTTGTGTAGTATCTCAAATCTCAGTTAAATTTTCTTACCTTTGTCTGAACTGCCTTCAATTGATCTCATACCTTCCACCTTAAAGTTCGGCCAGAAACTTGCACAGAGTACATACACAGAATTTAAGACTCTTCTCTCCTTTTTTGGGATTGCACCCTCATTTTCAACTAGCTATGGTTTCCCTTGACCTTGTCCTTTGTTTTTTTACCAAGAAATACAAGTTCTTTTGTTAGAATGTTTGATGTCTTGTGTGCCAGTGGCTTTGTCCTGTATTCAGGCCAAAAGTTTTCATTGAAAACTCATTATGGCCATCTCTTCTTCCAAGTTTGGCTCCCCCTTCAGTATCTTCCCACTTTTGCCCACTCTGCAGTTCTTCAGATCATTTTGTATTTTATACAGTTTTCAATTGTTATATGTGCAAAGGTTGGATCTACTAGATTCTTACTTTGTGATACTGGAAGTGAAACAACCTCATTCAAAAGAATTATTTTGTTTGAGATGTATTTTTTCCATTCCAGTAATTCCATTTTTTAGAGTTTTTATACCTATTCTGAGATCATCTAACATTTAATTCATTATATCTATCTTTTTTTTCTGTAGATTCTTAAACAAAGTCCTAATAGTTATTTTATGTCTTCTAATTCCAATATTCTGGTTATGTGTGTCTCTCTTTCTATTGGCTGTGTTCTTTTTTTACTATAGGATATATTTTTCCTGCTTATTGATATCTAGTAATTTTGATTATACTCTGGACATGGTGGATGGCATATTGTAGAAAGTCTGGATTTTATTATATTGTTCTGAAGAATATTGCATTTTGTTTTATCAGGTATTAGATCACTGGCAGGTTACTTAAACCCTGTTGAGTGAGGGTACTAGGCTTTGTAAAGGTGGATTTATAGTTTTATTCTCCAAGCTGGGTGTAACCCTTTGCTTTTGAATATGGTCCTTAATCCTATAACATGACCTTTAAAGGGTTTAAATAGAAAGCCCAAAGTGTTTATCAAGCTCTTCTAATTTGGGAGAAACTGGAAGTCCAAATTCTGTCTTCCTATGACCACTGCACAAATACCTGCTCAGCACTTTCAGAATGCCAACTGTTCTCTAAATTTCTACTGAGATCTTTGTATTCACCTATGCATGTGCACAGTTCTAGGCTCAGCCAAGTATTCTAAAATTTGAAGATTTGGGTCTTCTCCCTCTGTAGCTTGCACTAGCAGGATTTTTTCTTCAATATCTTGGTATTTTGCCAGCCCCAATCTCTGACCTTAGACCCACTAATCCTATGATTGTCACTCTCTGCCTGTGCTCTACTTTTGAAACAACTTATGTACTGGCAGTTGGCCTCAGGAGAAAATGTGGATGAATGTGATTTCACTCAGTGTGCTTTCCTTATTTCTAAGGCTTCATTTCCTCATGTAACTGCCTGATTTTCTTTCCCCTCCAGTGCCTTCAAACAGTTGTTTATAATTGTAATTGTGAGAAGAGGTAAAATGCTAAAAATTACACTGATATTATCAGAAACTAGGAAAATACACACAACTTTGTATCTTGCTTTTTTAACTCAATATTTTATGTAATTTCCAATTTATTAAGTATTTGCTATACATATCTTTAATGACTTAAGAATTTCCCAGTGTGTGAATGAATATAGCAGCATTTGTTTAATTATTCTCTTATTTCAGAAAGTCAGACATTTGGATGTTAAATAGAGAGCTACAGTGAACATGTCTGCAAAAAGATTTTGTGGCATTTTCTAGTTGTTTGGGAGAGATTCCCAAGGATAAATTAATATATATATTTTTAAGCCTTCTTTGAATTATTTTTTTCACCTTTTATTTTTTATTTTTTTTATTTCAGAATTTTATGGGGGTACATAGGTTTTGATTATATAATTTATGTTTGTACAGTTTGAGTTGAAGTTATAGGTGTGTCCTTCAGCCACTTAGTGCACATGGTACCTGTTAGGTGTGAATTTACCCTTCCCTTCCTCCCCCTTCCTACCTACTTGATTTCCCTTGAATTTAACTTCCATATGTGCACATAAGTGTTGATCGATTAGTTCCAATTTAGTATTGAGTACATGTGGTATTTGTTTTTCCATTCTCACAATACTTCACTAAGAAGAATGGCCTCCAATTCCATCCAGGTTGTTACAAAAGACACTAGATCTCCATTTTTTTATGGCTGAGTAGTGCTCCATGGTATACATATACCACAATTTATTAATCCACTCATGTATTGATGAGCATTTGGGTTGTTTCTACATCTTTGTGATTGTGAACTGTGCTGCTATAAACATTTGAGTGCAAGTTTCTTTTTCATAAATTGTCTTTTTTTCCTTTGGGTAAATATGCACTAGTGGGATTGCTGGATCAAATAGTAGGTCTACTTTTAGTTCTTTGAGATATCTCCATACTACTTTCCACAGAAGTTGTACTAGTTTGCAGTCCAACCAACAGTGTATAAGTTTACCTTTCTTTGCACATCCTCACCAGCATCTGTTGTTTTGGGACTTTCTGATAAAAGCCATTGTCATTTAGGTTAGGTAATATCTCATTGTGGTTTTAATTCACATTTCCTTAATGATTACAGACATTGAGCATTTTTTCATGTGGTTTTTGGCCATTAGTTTATCCTTTTTTGAAAATTTTCTCTTCAAGTCCTTTGACTACTTTTTAATGGGGCTGTTTGATTTTTTCTTGCTGATTTGCTTGAGTTCTTTGTAGATTCTGGTTCTCGGGCCTTTGTCAGATGTATAGCATGCAAATATTTTCTTCTATTCTGTAGGTTGTCTGTTTGCTCTACTGATTGTGTCCTTGGCTGTGCAGAAGCTTTTTATTTTTATATTTATTTATTTATTTTTTACTTTTTTAAATTACAGAACATTACGGGGTGCAAACCTTGAGGTTACATATATTGCCTATGTGCCAACTGAGTCATAGCTGCAAACGTGCTTATCCTCTGCCAGTGTGCACCATACCCATTAGGTGTGAATTTACCTTCCCTTCCTTCCCCCTCCCTCCTGCCCAACACCCAGTGATTGCTACTTGCATGTGTGCACATAAGTGTTGGTCAATCAGTACCAACGATTGATCAATGAGTGTTGATCAATAAGTACATGTGGTGCTTGTTTTTCCATTCTTGAGGTACTTCACTTAAAAGAATGGGCTCCAGCACCATCCAGGATAACACAAGAGGTGTTAGTTCACCATTGTTTTTTGTGGTTGAGTAGTACTCCATGGTATACATATATCACATTTTAATAATCCACTCATGTATTGATGGGCACTTGGGTCATTTCCACATCTTTGCAATGGTGAATTGTGCTACTATAAACATTTGAGAGAAGATGTCTTTATTATAGGATGACTTTTTTTCCTTTGGGTAGATACGCAGTAGTTGGATTGCTGGAATAAAAGGTAGTCCTACTTTTAGTTCTTTGAGGTATCTCCATATTACTTTCCATAGAGGTTGTACTAATTTGCAGTCCCACCAGCAGTGTATGAGTGTTCCTATCTCTCCACATCCATGCCAGCATTTGTTGTTTTGGGACTTTTTGATAAAAGTCATTCTTACTGAAGTTAAATGATATCTCATTGTGCTTTTAATTTGCATTTACCTGATGATTAGAGATGTTGAGCATTTTTTCATGTTTCTTGGCCATTATTCTATCTTCCTTTGAAAAGTTTCTGTTCATTTCCTTTATCCATTTTTTAATGGGGTTGTTTGATTTTTTTCTTATTTTTGATATTTTATTCTCTTATCTTATCTTTGATATTTTCCTGAGTTGTATGTAGATTCTGGTTATCAGCCCTTTATTGGATGTATAGCTTGCAAATATTTACTCCCATTCTGTGGGTTGTCTATTTGCTCTAGCAATAGTTTCTTCAGCCGTGCAGAAGCATCTTAATTTGATCAGGTCCCATTTGTTTATTTTTGTTGTTGCTGTGATAGCTTTTGGGGTCTTCTTCATAAATTCTTTGCCTAGGCTGATGTCTCTAAAAGTTTTTCCAACATTTTCTTCTAACATTCTTATGGTTTCATGTCTCAGGTTTAAGTCTGTTATCCATCATGAGTTGATTTTTGTGAGAGGTGTGGATCCTGTTTCAGACTTCTACATGTGGCTATCCAATTTTCTCAGCACCATTTATTGAAGAGGGATTCTCTTCCCCAGTGTATGTTTTTGTCTACTTTGTCAAAAATTAGATGGCTATATGAGGATGGTTTTATGTCTGGGTTCTCAGTCCTGTTCCATTGGTCTATGTCTCTGTTCTTGTGCCAATACCATGCTGTTTTGGTTACTCTAGCCTTGTAGTATAGTTTGAAGTCTGGTAGGTTGATGCCTCCCAATTTGATCTTTTTGCTTAAGGTTGCTTTGGCTAGGCCAGGTCTTCTCTGGTTCCAGACAAAACGTAGAATTATTTTTTCTACATCTGTGAAAAATGCTCTTGGTATTTTGATAGGGATTGCATTGAATTTGTAGATTGCTTTGGGTAGTATAGACATTTTAACAATGTTGATTCTGCCAATGCATGAGCATGATATAGTTTTCCATCTGTTTGCATCCTCTGCTATTTCCTTCTTCAGTGTTTTGTAGTTCTCCCTGTAGAGATCCTTCACCTCCGATGCACACAACAGAGGCTTTTTAATTTGTTCAGGTCCCATTTACTTATTTTTGTTGCTGCTGTGATTGCTTTTAGGATCTTCTTCATAAATTCTTTGCCTAGGCTGATATCTGAGAGTTTTTCCAACATTTTCTTGTGGAATTCTTATAGTTTCATGACTTAGGTTTAAGTGTGGTATCCATGATGAATTAATTTTTATGAGAGGTGAGAGGTGCAGATCCTGTTTTAGCTATCTACTTATGGCTATCGAATTTTCCCAGCACCATTAATTGAATAAGAATTCTTTTCCCCAGTGTATGTTTTTGTCTGCTTTGTTGACAATCGGATGGCAATATTAGGATGGTTTCATATGTGTTATCTGTTCTGATCCATAGATTTATGTCTCTGTTTTTGTGCCAGTACCATGCTGTCTTGGTTATGACAGCCTTGTAGTATAGCTTGAAGTCTGCTAAAGTGATGCCTCCCAGTTTATTCTTATTATGTAGGATTGCATTAGCTATTTGGGGTCTTTTCTGCTTCCACACAAAGTGTAGAACTATTTTTTCAAGGTCTGTAAAAAATAATGTTGGTATGTTAATAGTGATTGCATTGAATGTGTAAATCACTTTTGGTAGTATAGACATTTTAACAATGTTGATTCTGCCAATCCATGAGCATGATATGTTTTTCCATCTGTTTATATCCTCTGCAATTTCTTTCCTAAGTGTTTCATAGTTCTGCCTATATAGATCTCTCACCTCCTTAGTTAAATATATTCCTAAGTATTTTATTTTCTTTGTTGCTATTGTGAAAGGTATTGCATCATTGATTTGATTCTCAGCTTCACTTTTATCAGCATATATGAAATCTACTCATTTGTGTGCATTAATTTTGTAGACTGAGACTTTGCTGAATTCATTTATCAATTCCAGGAGTCTCTTGGTGAATTTTGGGGTTTTCTAGATATGAGATCATATCATCAGCAAAGAACGATAGTTTGACATTTTCTTTCCCTGTTTGGATACACTTCATTCCTCCTCTTGTCTGATTGCTCTGGCAAGGACTTCCAGCACTATGTTGAGTAGAGGTGGTGCTAGTGAACAAGTTTGTCTGGTTCCAGTTCTAAGTGGGAATGCTTTCAATTTTTCCCCATTCAGTATGATGTTGGCTGTGGGTTTGTCATATATTGCTTTAATAATTTTGAGGTCTGTCCCATCTATGCCTCTTTTGTTAAGAGGTCTTATCATAAAAGTGTGCTGAATATTTTGCTTCTATTTGTGTGGTGAATTAAATTTATAGATTTGTGTTTGGCGAACCATCCTTGCATCTCTGGAATGAAGCCCACTTGGTCATGGTGAATTATTTTGAGATTTTTTGCATCTATATTTATATGAGATGTTGGTCTGTAGTTTTCTTTTTTTGTTGTATCCTTTCCTGGCTTTGGTATCAAAGTGATATTGGCTTTGTAAAATATGTTGGGGAGGATTCCTTACTTCTCAATGTTATGGAATAGTTTCTTCAGTATAGGTACCAGTTCTTCACTGTGGGTTGGTAAAATTTGGGTGCGAACTCATCTGGTCCAGGACTTTTTTTGCTGAAAGATATTTTATTGCTGCTTCAATTTCAGTGCTTGATATTGGTCTGTTCAGGAATTGTATTTCTTCTTGATTAAGGTGAGGGAGGTTGTGTGTTTCTAAGAATTTGTCCATTTCCTCCATGTTTTCATGTTATTGGGCATAGAGATTTTTATAGTATTCAAAGATGATGTTTTGTATTTCCATGATATCAATTGTGACTTCTCCTTTTTCATTTCTAATTGAGCTTATTAAAGTCCTTTCCTTTCTGCTTTTGGTCAATCTAGCAAGAGGCCTGTCAATTTTGTTTATCTTTGTAAAGCATTTTTGTTTCATTAATCTTCTGTATAGTTCTATTGTTTTTGACTTCATTTAGTTCTGCTCTGGTCTTGGTTATTTTTTTCCCTTTGCTGGGTTTAGGATTGGTTTGCTCTTCCTTTTCCACTTCCTTGAGATGATCCATTAGTTTGTTGATTTGTGATCTTTCTGTCTTTTGGATGTGGGCGTTTAAGGCTGTGAGTTTTCCTGTCAGTACTGCTTTTGCTGTATCCCACAGATTTTGATAACCTGTGTCCCCATTATCATTTAGTTCAAAGAATCTTCTGATTTCCACCTTATTTCTTCCTTGACCCAACAGTCATTCAGCAACAGGTTGTTTATTTTCCACGACTTTTTGTAGAGATGAGTGTTTCTGTTGTAATTCATTTCTAATTTTATTCCACTGTGGTCTGAGAAGATACATGGTATAATTTCTATTTTTAAAAATTTGTTAAGATCTGTTTCATGGCCTAGGATGTGATCAATTTTAGAGAAAGTTCTATGAGCTGAAGGGAAGAATGTATATTCAGTGTTTTTTTGGTGGAATGTTCTGTAGATGTCTGTTAGGCCCATTGGTTCTACAGTTCTGCTTAAATCCATTGGTTCTTTGCTTATTTTCTGTTTGGAGGATCTTTCCAGTTCTGTCAGTGGGGTGTTGAAGTCCCTGGCTATTATGGTGTTGCTGTTTATCATTTTCTTTAGATCAGGTAGGATTTGCTTTATGTACATGGGTGCTCCTGTGTTTGGTGCGTAAATATTTACGATTGTTATGTCTTCTTGTTGAATTGTTTCCTTCACCATTATGTAGTGCCCATCTTTTTCTTTACTTTTGTTGATTTAAAGTTTATGTTATCGATATGAGAATGGCTACACCAGCTTTCTTTTAGTTTCTGTTTGCATGGAATACTGTTTTCCAGCCCTTCACCTTGAGTCTGAATGAGTCCTTGTGGGTTAAATGTGTTTCCTGGAGACAGCAGAGCAGATACTTCTTCCCTTTCATTTTTTTATCCTTTCAGCCAGCCTATGTCTCTTCAGTGGGCAGTTCAAGCCAATAACATTTATTGAGAGAATTGACATTTCTGGGGGATTTCTGTTCATCCTGTTGGGTAGACCCTTATAGTTTTGTTTTACCTCTTGAGCCATTGTGGTATCTGGGTTCTGGACTTTAGCTTTTGGGTGATTTTATGCTGGTGGATGTCAGTTGCATTAATCATTGTATAATTCAGGTCTGAGTACTTCCTGCAGGGTAGGTCTGGTCTTCCCAAATTCCCTCAGTGATTGCTTGTCTTTATTTCTCCCTCATATAAGAAGCTTAGTTTTGCAGGATACAAAATTGTAGGTTGGCCATTATTCTCTTTTAAAAGACTAAGGATGGGTCCCCAATCCCTTCTGGCTTGTAAGGTTTCAGTTGAGAAATCTGCAATTAGTCTGATAGGTTTTCCTTTGTAGGTTACCTGCTGTTTTTGCCTTACGGTTCATAGGAGTGCCTCTTTCATATTTACTTTGGCCAGCCTAATGAGTATGTGATGTGGTGATTGCCTTTTCACAGTGAATCTCCCAGGAGTCCTGTGTACTTCTTGTAGTTGGATATCTAGATTTCTAGCTAGGCCAGGGAAATTTCCCTCAATTATTCCCTCAAATAAATTATTCAACCCTTGCGTATTTTCTTCTTCACTCTCAGGAATGTGTATGATTCTTATGTTCAGCTTCTTTATACAATCCCACATTTCTTATAGTCTTTGTCTGTTCCTCTTGTTTTTCCGTTCTTTCTCTTTGGCTGATTTATTTAGCTCATAGATGTTATCTTCAAGCTCTGAGATTCTTTCTTCTGTGTGATCCAGACTATTCTTAAGGTTTTCCACTGTGTTTTGTAATTTCTTGAATGCATTTTTCATTTCCAGAATTTTTGTTTGGCTTTTCTTTAATACTTCTATTTCTTTAGAGAATTTTCAGTCATTTCCTGCATTGTTTTTGTGGCTTCTTTGTGTTGGATTTCTATTTTCTCTTGAACTTCATTGAGCTTTCTTGCTATCCATATTCAAAATTCTTTATGTGTCCTTTTAACCACTTTGGTTAGGTTGGTATCCATTGATGAGGAGTTATTGATTTCTTTTGGGGGCATCTTTTTGCTCTGATTTTTCATGTTTCTGGAGTTCTTTTGCTGATTCCTTCTCATCTGGCCTCTTGGTCAAGAGCTGGGAGTGCTAGGCTGGTTTATGGCCCTGTCTTCAAGTCCCCAAATATTGATCCCTGACCATGCCGGGGGGAGGAGTGCTGGTCCTGAATTGCCTTTGGTGTGTTTTAGCAGGTTTGGCAAACCTCTTCGGTGACCTCTAACCTGTTGTCTTCACCTCTTCCTAATGGAGCGTAGTGAGTTTGGTCCCCCAGCTTAATCCCTGATCTGATGGATTGTACTTGTAGGTACAAATCTGTTGCTCCCTAATAGCTTGAGAAGGAAGGCACTGTGTTTAGCTAGGAGGTTGTTTCTGCTGTCGTTGATTGTAGTTTGTGTGGTGGAGCAAGTTGCCAATGTAATCTTTTGTGCCTATGGTAGGCTCTTGTCCTATACCAGGTAGGGTATACAAATGCCCCTAGCTTTGTGAGAGGCCTTGTAGTTCCCAGGGTTTGCTTGGAACCTACTCCCCCTGAAGTGGAGGGAGGAGCAAGATAGATCATAGCTGAGATGCGAGATCCTGGGTGCGGAGCTTTGCTGAGCCTCTGTGGTCCTCAGAGCTTGCTTATCTGGCCAGTAGGGGGAGCTGCTGATATGGAGTTTAGGGCTATCTGTCCAACCATGGAGAGCTGCTCCTGATGGAAGGGGCCTAATTGGATGTTTCCTGATGCCCCTAGCCAGGCTTTTTCCCTCCTTGTCCACTAGCCTGGTTTGTCTGTGTGTTGGGGCATGTGACTTCCCTACTTGTTCCCTGGGACTCCTCTCTGCCCAAGACTGGTTATTGTGCTACCTCACAGTTCATGTGTCTGACCCACTGGTGTGCATCTCTGTGTGATGCTGGCAGATAGGGGGCTCCCCAGTTGTGCACCCCTTTTCCACCACTAGACCCCAAGGTGAGGCTCATAGGCCTTTCTATTTGCAGGGGTCTCCACCAGGGTCATGCTCCCACCAGGGGAGTAGTGGCAGCTCAAGAAACCCTTGGATCAAGCTGCAGTCCCTATTGAAGTGAGTGGTGGGGGGTGGCACTGCTCCGGTTCAGACTGAGCGCCCAAAACATTTGGTTGCCATGGGAACCAGGGCCTATGCAAATTCAGTCCCAGTGCCACAGCCTCCTGCAGTATGGTGATTCTCCAGGAGGGGGTGAGGGATGGGGTGCACTCACAGCCCTCTGCTCCTCTCTGCTCCTCCACATCCTCCCATTGAATATGGTCATGAGGGTTCTTTCTTGCCATCTGAGCCTGGAAATGTGTCTCCCTGCCTTGCTGTCTAGGCATCAGTGGGTGAGTGCACCAAATGCCTATGGGCAGGAAGATTGGAAACTGCACTTGTTCTGCCGGCTGGGGTGGAACACCCCACATGCTGAAAAGCAGATCACTCAGCACGGAGTACACTAGTGGCTGCTGTGGTGGGTGGAGGAGCTGCAGTCTCCCTGCACAGCTCTCATGTCCAAGCAGCTGCTGCTGTGGCTATACTCTCCGAGGCAGGTTCAGCTGGGAATGCACCCCTGTTGTTGGGAGCCAAGTTTCTCAGTGCAAAGTGCTTTTGTGGTTGCTATGGGGAGGGTAGGGCCATGGATACAGGCTGGCTTGAGCCAAAATTAGTTTTTGGGATGCAACAGATGAGGCGGTGCAGAGGAGGAGGCATCTAGATGCAGGGATGCTGGCTCTCTGGTCCCTCATGGCATTCCCACACAGGATGACAGCCTGTGTCCCATTGCTGGCCTGAGGCTCCCAGGTTGGGGAGGGGAGACTATTAACCCTTTCAATGGGCTCTGGGACTCCCTGGAGTTGGATCAGCTGCCAGTTTCTCTTTCCTATCCTCCTCTCTCTCAGCTTCACAGTTCCTCTTGGTGGGGTCCCCGGACTCCTCTGCTATCCATCCCAGTGGTCCACTTCTGAGCAGTAATCATCCTCCACTCTCGTCAGTCCAAACCTTAACTCGCCTGCTGGGACGGTCCAACAAGCTGTGTCTCTAGTTGGCCATCTTGGCTCCTCTCTTTCACCTCTTAAAAATAATCAGTTGGTAACTTTTTGTATAATATTGATGGATTTCTGGTTTTCTTGGGTGGTGTTTTTAGTAGTACATTTTAAAAATAATTTGATATAACACAAGTTCTCAGAGGGTATATGACAAATTTGAAGTAAAAGTTATTTGCATTTCTAAAAAAATTTCTAATTTATTTTTGTTTCTTTACGTTTACAGATGGTCTCCAACTTACAATGGTTCAACTTAAAATTTTTTAATTTATCATGGTGCTATTTTTCACTTTCAGTACAGTATTCAATAAATTACATGAGATAATTAATACATTATTATAAAATAGGCTTTGTGTTAGTTGATTTTGCCCAACTGTAGGCTAATGTAAGTGTTCTGAGCATGTATAAGTTAGGTGAAACTAAGCTATAATGTTCAGTATGTTAGGCGTATTAAATGCATTTATGATTTACAATATTTTCAACTTACCATGGGTTTACTGGGACACAGCCCCATCATATATCAAGAAGCATCTGCATTAACCATTAACATGTATTGGGTTTTCTTGATACATTAACACACTAAAACAAAATGAAAGAATGCTAAAGTTTTTTCATTTTTCTTATTGTAGAAATGATTTATTATTTTAGAGCAATACACTGGCGTTTCTTTTGGTATTTCCTTAATTCCCTATTCCTTTTTAAATTAAAAAACACAGACTCTTTGAGTGTGGTGAGAGATGAATTCACTTTATTTATTAAAATTATATCAAAATCTATGTGTCTGGACACAGACTTCTGTTTTCACAAATTTACTTAATACATTTGCATTTTGTCTGAGATGCAGTGGCTCATGCCTGTAATTCTAGCACTTTGTGAGGCTGAGGTGGGAGGATCACCAGAGGCCAGTAGTTTGAGACCAGCCTGGGTAACATAGCTAGACCCCATCTTTACAAAAAAATTTTTAAATTATCTTGGTGTGGTGGTGTGTGCTTGTAGTCCCAGCAAAATAATCAAACGATATTCAATTCTAATTTCCTTAATATATTATTATCACTGTCTTTTCAAGCTATTTCATTTCCTATTCTAATTAAAAACTTAAAATTTTTCTTTTATTGAAGCAAAAAGAAGACAATATTCGCTGCTTAACTACTCTTGGCCATTTTGGTTTTGAATGTTTGCCCTATCAGTTGGTGAACAGATCTATCCAACAAGGATTTGCTTTTAATATTCTCTGTGTAGGTAAGTGCCAAACACTTTATTTGAATTATCACTTCATTTTTCCCAGTGCTCATTTCAACTTATCTTAAGTGGTGTAACACTGGTGCTATTAATTCAAGGCCATGTATTCATGTTTATAATGGTTTCCATCTTCTTAACCATATTATGTAAACATTTTAAAAAATTTAAATATTTCAGTGCTCTTCAAAATCTGACATAGCTTAGTGTATACTTTCTTTCTACATTATATTAATGACAAAGAGAATCAGGGCTAGTGTGTATATGTTCAAGGCCATCCCAGTCTTTAAAGTATTAGAGACCCTTTATTCACTTTTAAATTATTATTATTATTTTGAGACAAGGTCTCTCTCTGTTACCTGGGCTAGAGTGCAGTGGTGTCATCATAGCTCACTGCAACATCAAACTCCTGGGTTCGAGCAATCTTACTGCCTCAGCCTCCCAAGTAGCTGAGTAGCATGCACCACCACACCAATATAATTAAAATTTTTTTTTTGTAGAGACAGGGTCTAGCTATGTTACCTAGGCTGGTCTTAAACTCCCGGCCTCAAGCAAGCCTCCCACCTTAGCCTCCCAAAGTTCTGAGATTAAAGGTATGAGCCACTGCACCCATCCAAAAGTAATATTATTTGTAATAGAAAAATCATAATTGTATATATTTATGGAATACGATGTGATGTTTTGATATATGTTTACAGTGTGAAATGATTAAATCAAGCTAATTAATATATCCATCACTTGGCTTACCTATCATTTTTTATGTTGAGATGTTTGAAATTTACTAAGTTATTTTGAAATATACAACATATTATTATTGACTATCATCACCCTGATGTGCAATTATCTCAAAACTTATTCCTCCTATCTTATTAAATATTTAAAACTTTGTACCTTTTGAGCAATGACTCCCCATTTCCCTTCTCCCCTCTCCTTCAGCCTCTTTTAATCATTATTCTACTTTCTACTTCTACGAGTTCAGCTTTTTTAGATTTCAAAAATCGCACTAGGAGTTGAGTGTTGCCTCTTCTCAGCCATTTTATGCCCCTATGATGATGAATCTCTGTTTATTACAGGGGAAACTGGAATTGGAAAATCAACACTGATTGACACATTGTTTAATACTAACTTGAAAGATAAAAAATCCTCACATTTTTACTCAAATGTTGGACTTAAAATTCAGACATATGAACTTCAGGAAAGCAATGTTCAATTGAAATTGACTGTTGTGAAAACAGTGGGGTATGGTGATCAATTAAACAAAGAAGCCAGGTCAGTAGTTTCTTATTTTAATTAAAAAAAGATTTCCTTATATTAAGAAATTTGTCTTCTTTCTCCATAAACTAAATTGTAATGTTCTTCTAATGAAATTAATACATTTCCTTCCATATTTTAATTCTTTCCTAATAATGTTCTCTTCTTGCAAAATTGATACTTTTGTATATAATTGATTTTCTTACAAGATTTTGAATGAACCTAATATGGCAAAGATTTGTTAATGTAGTTTCTATTGGTTTTAGATTATTTCCTTGTTCCTTTATTTTACTTTTTTATTTGTACAAATTTATTGGGTACACATACAATTTTGGTACATGCACAGATTGCACAGTGGTCAAGTCCAGGTTTTGAGGGTATCCATCACTCAAACAATGTATACTGTACTCATTAAGTGATTTCTCATCATCTACTCCTCTCCCACCCCTTTACCTTTCTTGGTCTCCATTGTAATAATTCCACCCCTCTATGTCCATGTGTACACATTTTTTAGCACACACTTATGAGGGAGAACATGTGACATTTGACATTCTGTGCCTGGCTTGTTTCACTAAAGAGAATGAACTCCAGTTCCACTTATGTTATTGCAAAATACACAATTTCATTCTTTTTTATAGCTGAATGGTATTCCATTGTGTATATATGCCACACTTTCTTTATCCATTCATCCATTGATGGGCATTTAGGTTGATTTCATATCTTTCCTAGTGTGAATAGTGCTGTGATAAACATACAAGTGTAAGTGTCTTTTAGATATATTGATTTCTTTTTCTTCAGGTAGACACAATAATGGGATTGCTGGATCCTGTTATTATGGCGGTTCTATTTTCAGTTCTTCAAGAAATCTTCATACTGCTTTCCATAGAGTTTGTACTAATTTATATTGCCATCAAAAGAGTATAAGCATTCCCTTTTCTCTGCATCCTTGTCAACATCTTATTTTCTGTTCAGCCATTCTGACTGGGGTAAGATGGTATTTCCTTGTGGTTTTAGTTTGCATTTTTCTGATGATTAGTGATGTTGAGCACTTTTTCATATACCTTTTGGCCACTTACATGGCCTCTTTTGAAAAATGTCTAGTCATGCATATTGCTGACTTATTAATGGAATTATTTGTGGGTTTTTTGTTCAGTTATTCAAGTTCTTTCTATACTCAGGGTACTAGTCTCTCATTGTATAAATAGTTTGCAAACATTTTCTCTCTTTCTGTAAGTTGTCTGCTCATCCTGTTGATTATTTCTTTGGCTGTGCAGAATGTTTTTGGTTTAATCAAGTCCCATTTGTTTACTTTTGTTTTTGTTGTCTGTGCTTTTGAGGTCTTAGTCATGACTTCTTTGCCTAGGCCAATGTCTAGAAGAGTTTTCTCTAGGTTTTCTTCTAGCATTTTTATAATTTTGGGTATTACATTTAAGTCTGTAATCCATCTTTAGTTAATTTTTATATGGCAAGAAATCGGGTTTTCCAGTTTTATTTTTCTGCATCTGGCAACCCAATTTCCATAGTACCATTTATTGAAAAAGATATTCTTGCCCCAGTATATGTTTTTTCTGACTTTTTCGAAGATAAGTTAGCTGTAGATACGTGGCTTTATTTTTGGGTTCTCCATTTCATTCCATTGATTTCTGTGTCTATTTTTTATACCAGTACCATGATTGTTTTGTTTGCTATACAGTCTTATAGTATAATTTGAAGTGAGGTAATGTGATTGCTCCAGTTTTTTCCTTTTTGCTTAGGATTGCTTTGGCTCTTTGGACTATTTTTTGGTTCCATACAAATTTTAGGATTGTTTTCTCTAACTCCACAAAAACCAGTATTGGAATTTTGATAGGGATTTCGTTGAATCTGTGGATTGCTTTGAATAGTATGGTCATTTTAATGATATTAATTCTTCCAATGCATGAGCATGGGAAGTTTTTCCATTTGTTTATGTCATCTACAATATCTTTTATCAGTGTTTTGTAGAGTTCCTTGCAGAAATCTTTCACCTCCTTTGTTAAATATATTCCTAGATATTTTATTTTTGTAGTTATTATAAATGGGATTGCCTTCTTGATTTGGTTCTTGTCTAGATTGTGATTGGTGTATACAAAAGCTGCTAATTCTTGCACATTGTTTCTGCATCCTGAAACCTTAATGAATTCATTCATCAAATCTAAGAGTTTATTGGTGGAGTCTTTAGTTTTTTTAGCTATAAGTTCATATCATCAGTGAACAGGAATAATTTGACTTCATCTTTTCCAATTTGGATGCCTTTCATTTTTTTCTCTTGCCTGGTTGCTCTGACTGGGACTTCCAATAGTATGTTGAATAGGAGTGGTGAAAATGGGCATCCTTGCCTTATTCTTGTTCTTAGAGGTAATGCTTTCAATTTTTAATTAAAATGTTTGTGAGATACACCAAAGCTCCTTAGAGGGGTAGTGTATAATTCTCCTCTATCAGTAGTCCATAACCATATACCTGAAGGGAAAAAAAATTGGAAAGGGGAGAGCAAGAGAGAAAGAAAAAGTGATAGGTGAGGGAAAGAGTGAAAAAGAGGCTATAAATATATGAGAAACCTGTGAACCTGATTTAAATTATGCTAAAGAGTTTGGCTTTTGGGTTACATAACCACCCTGGAATAGATAAAATCTGAATGCATTCATAGTCTTGAGAAGGCATGGACTTCTTCTGCAGTCTAATCCTCACAAATCTATTATGTCCTTGGTTTTATCCTTTGTCAGTGAAGGGTGGTAGGATGTGACTGCAGAAGCCTTTCTGGAATAAAGTGCTTTTGTTTGTTGAGTTCCTTGCTGTTCTGAAAATATTATAACCCTGTCTGCCCTCTTCTAGGGAAATTATGGTTTTCAGCTGGGTCACTGCAGGTGATTAGAAATTCTGGATGATAGGACATGCATACTCTCATTACAGTCCTGCTGAAATTTTTTGGCTTGTATAAATTTTTTGTTTTAAAAGAACAGACAAATTTAACATGTTTACATTCTCACTAACAGTTCTTTCCTTTCCCTTTGACTTACCATAAAGGCTGCTGCTGTCATTCACACTAGAAATAACTTTATGCTCTCTTTGTGGAACAAAACAATTACTTTTATAATGGAAGAAAAAATATTAAACAAAATTCAGTAAGGTATATACAACTTCTTTCTTAATTTTTTAAAATTTCAGAATATTATGGGGGTACAGATGTTTTGGTTACATAAATTGCTTTTGTACCATTTCAGCAGGTGTGCCCATCCCCTAGATAGTGTGCATTACACCCATTAAATGTGAATATACCCATATCCTCTTTCCTCCTCCCGTCTGCTTGATTTCCAATGGATGTTCACAGCTTCTTCACCAGAAGTAGATTCTATCTCAAGATATCACTTTCTCATCCATTCAAGTTTGATTAGGAGATGACAGCAATTTAGTCCCACCTTCAGGCTCCACTTCTCATTCTCATTTTCTTGCTATTTCCACCACATCTTCAGTTAATTCTTCCACTGAAGTCTTGAACCCTTCAAAGTCATCCATGAGGATTGGCTTTCTTGTCTATGTTACATTGACCCCTTTATCAAGGTTAACATCACTAGCAATAAGACATATCCACAATATGTACCTCCTCTTGGGATACACTGAGAAAGGCAAATTGACTCCATTTTGTTCATGCCAAATTGCACAACCTCAGTCTATTCATTAGAAAATATTAGAAAAAAACAAATTGAAAACCATTCTACAAAATAACCTGTCCTATATCATTATATAATAACCTACTTTGCCTCTTGTGACAATTTTTGACGTAAAGTCTATTATGTCTGATATAAGTGTTGCCACTCCTGTTTTCCTTTGGCTACCATTTGCAAGAATTTTTTTTTTCATTTCCTTACTTTCAGCATGTGTATGTCCTTAAGGCTAACATATTTCTTGTAGGCTGCATATAATTGGATCTTGTGTTTTTATCCATTAAGCCACTGCATGTCTTTTGATTAGTAAAGTTAATCCATTTACATTTAAAGTAATTATTGATAGGTGAGGACTTCCAGTTGTGATTCTGTTAATTGTTTTCTGACTGTTTTGTAGTTACTTTCTTTCTGTCTTGTTGCCTTCCTTGGGATTGATTTCTGTAGTGGTATACTTTGATTTTTATCTTTATCTTTTATGTGCATAGTGCAGAGTTTTTCTTTGTGTTTACCATAAGGCTTACATAAAACATCTTACAGTTATAACATGGTATTTTGTGCTTATAACAACTTAACTGTCATTGCACATAAAAATGCTACACTTTTACTTCTCCCCCCATTTTATTTTATTGTTATCACTATTTATACTCTTTTTAATATGTAGACATTAACAAATTATTGTACCTATAGTTATTTTTAATACCTTCTTTTAACTTTTATAGTAACATTAAAATGATTTACGTGTCAGTGTTATAACATTAGAATTTTTTGAATTTGTCTGTGTACTTATCCCTACTAGTAAGTAGTATACTTTCATATGTCTTCCTGTTGCTATTTAGTGTCCTTTAGTTTCAACTTGAAGAACTCTCTTAGGCATTTCTTGTAAGGCCAGTCTAGTGGTGATGGACTTCCTCAACTTTTGTTTGTTTGGCAAAGTCTCTATGTCTCCTTCATTTCTGAAGGACAGCTTTGTCAGGTTCAGTATTCTTGGTTGGCAGTTTCTTTCAGCACTTTGAATATACCATCACACTCCTTGCCTGTAATGTATTTGCTGAGAAATCTGTTGATAGCCTTATGGAGTTTCCTTGCATTTGATGAATTACTTTTCTCTTGCTGGTGTTCATGGACAGGCCTCTTATTGCAGTCTGTATACTTATTAGTAGTATCTGTGGCTGGTTTTTGAGATCTGTGTGGTGATTGCTTGAGCCTTTTTTCCTTGCTCTTATCTCCCACCAGAGTATTCAGCCAATCTGATCCCTTCAGTGTTCTGAGTGAAGCATGGCAGAATCAGGATTCTTAAGTAACTTTCTTCATGGTGGGAGAAGCCTGGTGCTCACTCTGCTGTCACTTTACCATTGGTGAAATTGTGGGTTGATGGACTTTCTTTTTACACTTAATTATGCCACTTTGGGTGAGAGATGACACTGGTAAAGTAAAACTGTTTTTACCCTCCTCAATGCATCTATTCTTGGATATTTTTTGCTCAAATGCAGTGCTAGAATCTCTCCACTGGGCTCCTGGATTCCCATAGAGGTATTCTTGTCCACGAGTGTTTGTCAAAATTGATGTTTCTTTGGGATTCTGAGGGCTAGAATTTCTTATTTTTCTACCTTTCCCTTTCAGAAATTTTTGACTTTTGTAATTCAAATTAGTAAAGAGAGCTTCTTTTTACCATTTTTCTTTAATGTTAACATCCTCTATAATGATACTACAATTATCAAAAGAAATGACTATTGCTAAAATGCAATTTACTATACTACAAACTATTCAGTTTCACCTGTCTTCCCACTAATGACTTTTTTTTGGTTCCAAAATCCAATACAGGATCACACTTTTTATTTACTGATCATGTGTCTTTAGTCTAATTTAATTTGTGGTAGTTCCCCAGTCTTTACCTTTTATGACTTTTAAATATTTTAAGAGTACTGGGCAGTTATTTTGTAGAATGTCTTTAAATTTCAGTTTTCCTAATATTTTCACATGATTATAGTGAGGCTGTGAATCTGGCAAGAATACTACAGAGTTGATTTACCTTTCTCAGTATATCAGAACAGGAAGTACATGATGTGGATATGTCTTATGACTAGTGATGTTAAACTTGATTAAGATGAAGGTAATATTCACAATGGTTTCTCCACTATAAAGTTATAATTTTTGCTTTGTAATGAATAAACATCTTGGAAAGAGATACTTGCTTTGAGACTGTGCAAATATTCTATTTCTTCTTAAACTTTCACCCACTTTTTAAAGCATCCATTTTGGATTTTTCTTGTAACAATTATCACTCTGATGTTTTAATGTCAAATTTGTATTTTTCTCATCTCTTCTATGTTTATTAATTTGAATTTTTGTCTAAGGCAGAGTTTATTTCTCTCCCAATGATATATTCATTCATTCAACTATTTATATACATCAACTGGACTAATGGATATTTATTTTATTTTATGAGTTATAATACAATACTAGAGAAATTAATTTTGTTGCTCAAAATTTTCCAGCCTTGGTCATTGGGAAGTCTTTTAGTTAGCTTCAGTTAGCTCTTAGGCCCTTTTGATATCCTCTTATTTGAAACTTTTAATTTTGAGATAATTTTAGATTTACAGGAGTGCTACAACAAGTGTACAGATAGTTTTTGTATACCCTTCACATAGTTTCCCTTTTTCATTTTACATACCCATAGAGTAAAGCATGGACCTTATTATTGGTTTGGAATTATTTAATATTATCTTTGTATGGACATGTTATGCACATTTTTATCACTATGGCAAACTGTTTAGTATGTATATTAACTATTTATTAAGTGGTAAAAAAGAAGACAAGATTTTATTAATCTGTTATGCTAAATGTTTAAATAATCTTTTTTTAGCTACCAACCAATAATTGACTACATAGATGCTCAACTTGAGGCCTATCTTCAAGAAGAACTGAAGATTAAGCGTTCATTTTTTGAGTACCATGATTCTCGAGTCCATGTGTGCCTTTACTTCATTCCACCTACAGGACATTCTCTGAAGTCACTTGATCTGTTAACAATGAAGAACATTGACAGTAGGGTATGTTTGCTAAATACACCAACCTTTCAATATTTAATATTAATTTTGAGATAATAACATATTTTGAGGGCATTTGCATATAAGTACAGTTATGTGTAGCTTAATGACAGGAGTTTGTTCTGAGATATGTACCCTTATGTGATTTCATCATTGTGGAAACATCATAAAACATAATTATGCAAGCTCAGAAGATATAGCCTACTACACACCTAGGCTATATAGCATTTTATGTTAGAGCCTATTGCTCTTAGGCTACAAACCTGTATAGAATGTTACTATACTGTATGCTGTAGACAACTGTAACACAATGGTATATGTGTATCTAAACATAGAAAATGTATAGTCTTATAACCTTATGGTACCACCATTATATATGTAGTCCATCATTCACTGAAATGCCATTATGTGGTGTATTACTATACCTGTTATTTTGTAACATGTGTATATCATTATTACTTTTTCTGTTAATATTTAAAGTATTTGCATTATTTTGCTAGGGCTACCATAGCAAAATACCACACGCTGGGTTGTTTAAACAATAGAAATTTATTTTTTCAGAGTCTTGGAGGCTAGAAGTCTAAGATCAAGGTGTCAGCAAGCTTGCTTTCCTCTGAAGCCTCTATTCTTGTCTAGCAGATGGCTGCCCTCTCTTTGTGTCTTCATGTGGTCTTTCCCCTGGTGTCTCTTTGTGTGTCCAAGTTTTACCTTCTTATAAGGACATCAGTCAGATTAGATTAGACTCCACTGTAACAGACTTGCATTAATTTTATCACCTCTTTAAAGGCTCTATCTCAAAGTCACATTATGAAGTACTAGGAATTAGGGCTTCAACATACAAATTTTGGAGGGACACAATTCAGCATTTGATAGATTTCAACCTTGACTTACTTTCCAGAGAAATGTAATAAAAATGTATCATTTTAGAAAATGAAAGGCAGGTAAAAATACTAAAGTAAAACTTTCTTAATTTTTTCTGTGATTAAATGGTAATTCAGATCATGGTCATTTGTTTAAACAGTAGTCCCCCTTTATCCTCAGGGGATAAGTTCTAAGACCCCCAGTGGATTCCTGAAACCATGGATAGTACTGAGCCCTATATATGCTATGTTTCTTCTACACACACCCCTATGATAAAGTTTGATTTATAAATTAGACCCATTAAGAAATTAACAATAACTCATAATAATATAGAACAATTATAACAATATACAGTAATAATAGTTATATGAATGTTCTCTCTGTCAATCTGTCAAAATATCTTATCATACTGCACTCACTGTTTTTGTGATTATGTGAAAAAATACAATGCCTACATGATGAGATGGAGTGAGGTGACTGATGGGATGATTCATATCCAGGGTGAGAGAGAGTGGGACAGCATGAAATTTCATCACCACAATATTTATAATGGCATATAATTTAAAACTTATGAATTTTTTACTTCTGGAATTTTCCATTTTATACTTTTGAACTGCTGTTGATTACAAGTAACTGAAACTGTGGAAAGTAAAACTGCAGATCATGGAAAGCACTTGTTTTTTTGAAATTGATTTTACTATATGGTACTACAAAATAATCCCATTAATGTTTGGCTAGTACCACTGATGATATGAAACATAAGGCTTTTGTGATCCTGGCTACAGGTCCTATCAGGGAGGATTCAGAATGCAAAAGCATGTAGGCAGCTACTGCTTGGTATATAGAGACAGCCAAGAAAAGCATGATCCTTTCTAGCAAAAGTTTAGAACACACAGACTTTCTTTCAACAGGATGGTTAAGTCTCATGACTTAAGCAAAATTGTGATGAAATTTATATGAGACCCTGTTCATTCAATTCATTTTTCTAGTCATTTAGTAGTTTTTTATAGTTAAGTTTCATTGTATAGAAAATCATTCTATTGTATGTATATGAAAGCATGCAGCTTTCTAGTCTTATCCAGACACAAGGAATTTTAATGCTGTATATGTACAGGTCACAGGATTTGCTGTCAGTGGAAGCAGCTTTTGAGTATTTGCTTTATCACTTGTTATCTTTCAGTGACCTTGGGAAAAACTTTTGAGATTTCTGTGATTAAAAACATGGGCAGTGGGTTCAGGCTGTCAGCTTTCAAAACCTGACCCTACCACTCACTAGCTGTGTGGCTTTGGGAAAATTATAAAGCCTCAATTTCTTTCCCTGTAGTATTTGTGCAACTCTTCTGTAAGTCTAAATTATTATACCTAAAGTTAAAAATTATATCTTTTTTAAAAAATAGAGGGCCAAGGTACATATAAAAGAAACTGTCACATTATCAGATTGTTTTCTGCACTCAGCCCTGAATAAAATGTGCTGTCTTCAACTTTATTTAGTTGGAAAGAGAAAAAGTTCTAAAGTTGTGTTCTTTTTATCAAAGGAGTCCTAACTTTGCCTGTATTGTTCAAACTGAAAAGAAACTTGGTACTTAATCTCATATGTCATCAAGCAGTTGAAGGAAATCAGATTTCTAGTAAAATTAAAATCTGCTTCAAGTTCTTAATTAGCAGTACACTAAATGGTCAGGAACAAACGGTTTTTCTTTTAATTTTGTGGTCACTTGTGATCATCAAGCCATTTTTCAGATATAGAAACCCCCTAATTTTCACAAGGACCATTACGTAAAGAGGTGGGCAAGAGTGTGTATGTGTCTGCCTCCTTATCTTTCAAGTTGTTCAGTTCTCCTTGAAACGAGGAACTTTCCCCTCAAATCTGAACACCTAAAGAATTATTGACAAGAAAAGTTTCCATTTTGGGGTTTTTTTTTTAAACAATTTCAAAATGTTTAGGGGGTACAGATGTTTTTGATACATGGCTTGAGTCAGGGCCATAAATGTGCCCATCACCCAAATAGTGTTCACTGTATCCATTAGGTGGATTTTTTCTCCTCCACTCCTGCCCCCTCCTCCACCCCTGCTTGATTTCCAATGACTTTTACTTCCCTCTGTGCACTTGTGTGCCCATTGGTTAGTTCCAATTTATTAGAGAGTACAGGTGGGGATTTTTTTCCCCATTTTTGATATACTTTGCTTAGGATAATGGTCTCCAGTTCCTTCCAAATTGCTGCAAAAGGTATAAATTCATCCTTTTTTTGGCTGAGTAGTACTCCATGGTATAGATATACCACATTTTGTTTATCCACTCATGAATTGATGGGCACTTGGGTTGATTCCACATCTTTGCAATTGTGAATTGTGTTGCAATAAACATTTGAGTTCAGATGTCTTTTTGATGAAATGACTTCTTTTCCTTTGGGTAGATACCCAGAAGTGAGATTTCTGCATGGAATGGTAGGGCTACTTTTAGTTCTTTGAGAAATATCCGTACTGTTTTCCATAGAGGCTGTACTAATTTGTAGTCCGAGCAACAGTGTATAAGAACAGTGTATAAGCATTCCTTTCTCTCTGCATCCATGCCAGCATCTATTGTTTTGGGGCTTTTTAATAAAAGCCATTCTGACAGGAGTAAGGTGATATCTCATTGTGCTTTTAATTTGCATTTCCCTGATGATTAGTGATGTTGAGCATTTTTTCATGTTTGTTGGCCATTTGTCTATCTTCTTTTGAAAAACTTGTGTTCATGTGTTTTGCCCACTTTTTATGGGGTTGTTAGTTTTTTCTACTGATTTGTTTCAGTTCTTTGTAGATTCTGGATATTAGCCCTTTATCAGATATGTACATCACAAATATTTTCTCCCATTCTGTAGGTTGTCTGTTTGTTCTGTTGGTTATTTCCTTAGCTTTGCAGAAGCTTTTAAATTTAATCAAGTCCTATGTATTTACTTTTGTTGTTACTGTTATTGCCATTGGGGTCTTAGTCATAAATTCTTTGCCTAGACTGATGTCTAGAAGAGTTTTTATACATTTTCTTCCAGAATTCTTATGGTTTCATGCCTTACATCTAAGTATTTTATCCATCTTGAATTAATTGTTGTGAGTGGTGAGAGATAGGGGTCCTGTTTCATTCTTCTGCATGTGGCTATCCAATTTCCCCAGCAGCATTTATTGAATAGGGCTTCTTTTCCCCAGTGTGTGTTGTTGTCTGCTTTGTCAAAGATCAGTTGGCTGTAGGTAGATGGTTTTATATCTGGGTTTTCTATTTTGTTCCATTGGTCTATTTTTGTACCAATACCATGCTGTTTTGGTTACTACAGCTTTGTAGTATAGTTTGAACTCTGGTAATGTGAAGACTCCAGCTTTGTTCTTTTTGGTTGGTATTGCTTTGGCTGCTTGGGCTCTTTTCTGGTTCCAAATGAAGCACAGAATTATTTTTTCTAGGTCTGTGAAATATGGCATTTGTATTTTGATGGAAATTGCATTGAATCTGTAAATCACTTCTAGTAATATGGACATTTTAACAGTATTGATTCTACCTATCCATAAGCATGATATATACAGGTGCTGTCTGGAAAGTATCCAGCCATGTAATATATTCTCATTATATTAACAATGGCTGGATACTCTCTGGACAGCCCTCCCATTTTTTCATTTGTTTGTGTCATCTGCAAATTCTTTCCTCAGTGTTTCATAGTTATCCTTGTAGAGATCTTTCACCTCCCTGGTTATGTATAATCCTAGGTATTTTATTTTATTTGTAGCTATTATGAATGGTATCAAGTCTTTGATTTGACTCTCAGCTTGACTGTTACTGGTATATAGAAATGCTACTGATTTGTGTACATTGATTTTGTAATCTGAGAATATGATGAATTTATTTACCAATTCCAGGAGTCTCTTGGTGGAGTCTTTGGTGTTTTCTAGATACAAGATTGTATCATCAGTGAAAGGCAATTGCTTGACCACTTCTTTCCTGATTTGAATACCCTTTATTACTTTCTCTTGTATGAATGCTCTGGGTAGGACTTCCAGAACTATGTTGAATAGATGTGGTGACAATGGGCACCCTTGTCTTGTTCCAGTTCTTAGGGGGAATGTTTCCAGTTTTTCCCCTCGTTGAGCATGATGTTGGCTGTGGATTTGGCATATGTGGCTTTTATAATTTTGAGATATGTTATTTCTATGTCTAGTTTGTTGAGGATTTTTATCATGAAAGGGTGCTGGATTTTGTCAAATGATTTTTCTGCATCTATTGAGATGATCGTATGGTCTTTGTTTTGCTTTTGTTTATGTGGTGAATCACATTTATTGATTTACATATTTTGAACCATCCTTGCATTCCTGGCATGAAGCCCACTTCGTCGTGGTGAATTATTGTTTTCATGTGCTGTTGAATTCAGTTTGATAGTATTTTATTGAGGATTTTTTGCATGTATATTCATAAGTGATATTGGTTTGTAGTTTTCTTTTTTTGTTTGTCCATTCCCAGCTTTGGCATCAAGGTAATACTGGCTTTGTAGAATGAGTTGGGTTTGATTTCCTCTTTCTCAGTGTTATGGAATAATTTCTGCAGTATGTGTACCAGCTCTTGTTTGTAGGTCTGGTAAAATTTGGCTGTGAATTCTTCTGTTCTGGGGATTTTTTTGTTCCTGTTGTTGTTGAAAGACTTTTTATTACTGCTTCAATCTCATTGCTTATTGTTGAATTGCTCAGGAGTTCTGTTTCTTCCTGATTGATTCTTGGAAGGTTGTGTGTTTCCAGGAATTTGTGCATTTCCTCTACAGTTTGTAGTTTATGTGTGCAGAGACTTCTGTAGTATTTATGGATGATGTTTTGTATTTCTGCACTATCAGTTGCAGTATCTCCTTTTCCATTTTGAATTGATCTTATTCGGGTCCTTTCTCTTCTGTTCCTGGTTAATGTAGCAAGAGTTCTGTGAATTTTGTTTATCCTTTCAATGAACCTACTTTTTGTTTCACTTACCTTTGTATTATTTTTTGTTTTCTATATCATTTATTTCTGTTCTGACCTTTGTTATTTCTTTTACTAGAAATAACAAAGTTTGTTTTTGTTTTACTGCTGTCCTTGGGTTTGGATTGCTGTTCCTTCTCTAGTTCCTTGAGTTGTGATATTAGGTTGTTAATTTGTGACCATTTTGACTTTTGGATGTGGGAATTTAAGCCTATAAATTTTCCCCTTAGGTATGCTTTTTCTTAGTTTCATAGATTTTCATAGTTTGTGTCTCCTTTGTCATTCAGTTCAAGGAATCTTTTGATTTCCATTTTAATTTCATTTTTAACCCAATAATTATTCAGTAGCAGTTTCATTAATTTCCATGACTTTGTATAGAATTGAGTGTTACCCTTGGAGTTGATTTCTGGTTTTAATCCACTATGGTCTGAGAAGATACATAGCATTATTTTGATTTTTTAAAGTTTGATGAGACATTGTTTTGTGGCCTATGATATGATCAATCTTGGGGAATGTCCCATGTGCTTATGAGAAGAATGCATGTTCAGTAGTGTTTGGTTAGAATATTTTGTAAATATCTGTTAGGTCCCTTTGTTCTAGGGTCCCATTTAATCCCAGTGTTTTTTTAATTTGTTTTCTGTTTTGATGATCTGTCCAGCTCTGATAGTGGGGTGTTGAAGTCCCGCAATTATGATGCTATATTATTTCCTTGTTAACTCTAGTAGAATTTGTTTTATGTGTCTGGGAGCTCCTGTGTTAGGTGCATATATATTTAGGATTGTTATGTATGTTTGTTGAATTGCACCCTTTACCATTATATAATGACCATCTCTGTCTTTCTTTACCATTGTTGATTTAAAGTCAATCTACTATGCCTATTCTGTTTTGGTTTCCATTTCCATGGAATATTTTTTCCATCCTTTCACTTTGAGCCTGTGTGTGTTCTTGTGGTTTAGATGTGTCTCCTGAAGACAGCAGATATTTGGTTATTTTTATCCATTCAGCCAGCCTATGTCTTTTGAGCACTGCATTTAAACTGTTAATGATTGGAGATAGAATTGATATGTGGGATGCTGTTCTGCTCATCATAAATGTTAGTACCTTATTGCTTTGTTTTCCTTTTTGTGCTATTGCTTTATAGGAGATATGAGCTTTAGCTATTTTGGTGATTTTACATTGGTGGATATCTATTGTGCTGGTTCATGTATAATGCAGTTTGAGTAGTTCCTGCTGGGCAGATCTGGCCATGACAAATTCCCTCAGTATTTGATTGTCTAGAAAATACTTAATTTCTTCATCGATTGTGAAACTTAGCTTTGCAGGGTACAAAATTCTAGGCTAGCATTTGTTCTGTTTAAGAAGATTGAGGATGGGGCCCCACTTCCTTCTGGCTTGTAAGTTTTCCACTGAGAAGTCTTCTGTTAGCCTGATGAGCTTTCCCTTGTAGGTCAGTTGTTGCTTACGTCTAGCTGCTTGTAGAATTTTCTCTTTCATTTTGACTTTGGCCACACTGATTACTATGTCTTGAAGGTGTCCTATTTGTTATGAATCTTCCAGGTATTTGATGAACATCTTGTATCTGTATGTCTGGATCTCTGGCAATACCAGGGAAGTTTTCCTCAATAATCCCTTGAATAGATTTTTTATGCTTTTAGCTCCTTCTTCTTCTCTCTTAGGTATACCTATAATTCATATGTTATTTCACTTCAGATAGTTCTGTATATGTCTAAGTGATTCTCCACCTTTTTTGTTCTTTTCTCTGCCTCTTTCAATTACTGGGTTAGCTTAAGAGCCTTCTGTTCAAGCTCTGAGATTCTTTCTTCTCCTTGGTTTGGTCTGTTGCTGAAGCTTTTTGCTTTGTCTTGAAATTCCCTAAATGACTCTTTCATTTCTTTAAGTTCTATCATATCCTTCCTTATTTTCTCTGGTTTTTTAGTGACTTTTTCATTCATTTCCTAAAATAATTTTTGGCTTCGTTTTGTTGGTTTTCAACTTTCTCATCAGTTCAACTGATCTTATTTGCTATCCAAGTTCTGAATTCCATTTCTTTTATTTTGACAATTTCCTTGCAAGTGGAGTTCACTGCTGTAGCTCAATAGTGATCCCTTGTGGGTGTCAATTTGTTTTGATTTTTCATGTTGTCAGGGTTCTTTTGCTGATTTCTCATCTGAAACCTCTTTTCTCAACTCAGGGTTAACAGGTTTGCAGGGCACCTGTTCTGTGCTGAAAACTGTCCTGCTTAATTAGAAGAAGGGGAGGTCGCTAGATGGTGCTTTTTTTCCTACTCTGGAATGTTGACGTGGCACAGAAGGGGCATGTGCACTAGAAGCCAGTAATGCAGCTGTTCTGATTTGTTCTGTCTTTTTGTGATTGCCTCTGTTCAAGCCTGTGCTGAATGCTGTTTTTGCTGGATGTTGGGTTGTTCACCATATAGTTGTAGGATGTTTGAGTTGGAAGCTGGGTGAGTCCCTCTTCACTGAGGCAAGTTTTGTGTGGATTGCTTTGCCCAGTATCTTCCTCTAGAGGTAACAGGAGCAGTTTGGTGATGCTATCTAGGCACTCATCATGTATTCCCGGGCTGTGGGTGTTTGTGCAAACCAGGTCCTAATGTACTGGCAGCTCAAGGCTGGGGAGTGCATGTCAGTGTGTTGGACTTCTGAGCAGTTCCACTTGTGGCAGTGGTGGAGGCTCTGCATTGAGGTCTCCAATCTTGGGGCTCAGGTGCATTGCTGGAATCTTGGGGGTGGTTTCACAGGCCTGGTGGGAGCTCTAGAGGCACAGTGGCAGAGGCTTGGTTTCCAGCATGAGAGCCTCAGAACTGAGACTTTGGAGGAGCCAGAAGCAGGACTACTAAGTAGGGCCTCAGATCTGGAAGCAAGGCCATGTGAATGGTGGGGCTTATCTGACCTGAGGAGTGGGGTCAGGGCCAAGCAGGCAGGAAGCAGTTGGGGCATGGAGGCCAGAGT
The DNA here is from genome assembly GCA_023783475.1 of Daubentonia madagascariensis. NCBI lineage: Eukaryota > Metazoa > Chordata > Mammalia > Primates > Daubentoniidae > Daubentonia > Daubentonia madagascariensis. The sequence continues at coordinate 8,656,915 of JAKFHU010002004.1, read as the reverse complement.
CAGGGCTGAGCAAATGGTAGTCTGTTCCACAGACTCAGGGACCACATGGATGCCAAGTCATGTGCATGGAGGTCAGTTTCAGCAGCCCAGGGACCGTGGAGTTCTCCTTGTCCCCCTAAGGACTCACCAAAGCAGGTACCCAAAGCCTCCCAGGATGGAGCCTGCAGCACCCCAGTCAATTCCTGTGATCAGATCCCATTGCAGTGTAGGGGAAGGGTGCTTGTCTTCCACTCACATGGTATGGCTCAGGGGAGCCTCTGGTTATTCTGCCCCTTCCCCAGCCCAGTGGGGGTGATGTAAAGACCACTGCCACAAGGCTGAGTCCTGTGTGACCTGGCACCATCCACCAAGAGCTCAGGATCGTTTTACCTGCTGCCTAATCCCCACCCCAGCTCTTGTCCAGTGGAATGACTCTGCACAGACTCCAGGCAGGACCCCAGCCCATCCATGCAGAGGAGGTGGAGGGAGCCCTCTCATATCTCAACTACAGTGCCTATGGGGTGAGTGCAGTGCCCCAGCAGTCTGTCTTCCTATTCTTCCCCACACATACTTTGATCTTATCAGATGTGTCACCCCATCACCTTTTTTTCCCCACACTGAGTATCCCACATGGCTTCTCTGTGATTTCACAATATTCCTTTTGAGAAGAGCACTCCATAGGTAGACAGCTGTCTGCAATTTTCACTTCTTTCCTTGAGGCCAGTGTTTTTGCAGGCTGCTTCTAGTCTGCCATTTTTTCTGTTCTCCATTTCTTTTTTTTCTCTCTCAATTTCTTTATGTTAATGATTTACTATAACTGTGTTTCATCCCATCAAGTTTGGGATGTAGTGGAAGGGGAGTTCCCACGGGGACTACCTGAAACTGTATTGAGATGGGACCTCTTCAGATTTCAAAAAAAGAAGTACTAAATGCCACAGTGATCAGTTTAAAGCATTTATTAGGATAACTTACAGAGTTTTATAGCAATCCTCAGGATGAACAGTGAGTGAAAATTGGTGTTCTACCTGGGTATGTGCACAGTGAGGGAGGTCAGAGTGTGGAGTTTTCATGAAGGTTTAAGGAATTTGGCTCAGGGCCAGGGCATTTCTTTCAGTATTTTGGGCAACAATCTAGATAACTTTATCAGTGCCTGGGAACATTCAAGGCCCCAGTTTTGGCTCAAGCCTGCTGGGAAAAACCTCCATTTGGCTGGGTCACAGAGATGTCAAGGCACTCTGATTTTTGGTCATGACACAGAAAGAAAGCAGGGGGAACTGTGAAAGCCTACACACTAGAGGATGTCTTTTCTTAGCTTTCTTATCCATGCAACCTGAAACGTTTACTTTAGTCTTGAATCTACGTTATCAGTTTTCTGCTCTTTACTGGGGAAGCCTTAATTTTTAGATATTAAAATTAGACACAATTTTGGACATATATGCTGTAAAATTAAAACCATGGATTTGTTCAAGGATTTTTTTTTTTGAAAATGTGCTTTGAGGAGTCCAAAGCAAAAGCAATCTACCTAAAACTTATATTTATGCATTCCTACTATATTGTAGATTTTGTCATTGTATAGCTATGATTTAACAAGATATTTTAACAGTAATAAAACATTTTAGAATTTTGCTTATTGTTATTTTCTAAAAAGTTTAATTATTTCAATGCAAATGCATGGAAATATTGTAGAACTGGTCATGTCCTTTGCCCACTTTTTAATGGGGTTGTTTGATTTTTTCCTTGTTGATTTTCCTAAGTTCTGTATAGATTCTAGTTATCAGCCTTTTATCAGATGTATAGCATGCAAATATTTTCTCCCATTCTGTAGGTTGTCTGTTCACTCTAATGATAGTTTCTTTGGCTGTGCAGAAGCTTTTTAATTTGATCAGTTCCCATTTACTTATTTTTGTTGTTGCTGTGATTGCCTTGGGAGTCTTCCTCATAAATTCTTTGCCTAGGCTGATGTCTCTAAGAGTTTTTCCAACATTTTCTTCTAGAATTCTTATGGTTTCATGTCTCAGGTTTAACTCTGTTATCAACCGTTACTTGATTTGTGTGACAGGTGAGAGGTGCAGGTCTTATTTCAGTCTTCTACATGTGGCTATCCAATTTTCCCACACCATTTATTGAATAGGAATTCTTTTCCCCAGTGTATGTTTTTGTCTACTTTTTCAAATATCAGATGACACTATGAGGATGGTTTTATATCTGGGTTCTCAGTCCTGTTCCATTGGTCTATGTCTCTGTTCTTGTGCCAGGAATATGCTGTTTTGGTAACTACAGCTTTGTAGGATAGCTTGAAGTCTGGTAGATTGATGCCTCCCAATTTGTTCTTTTTGCTTAAGATTGCTTTGGCTATATGGGGTCTTCTCTTGTTCCATACAAAATGTAGAATTATTTTTTCTAGATCTGCAAAAGATGATGTTGGTATTTTGATAGTGATTGCATTGATTCTGTGGATCACTTTAGATAGTATAGACATTTTAACAATATTGACCCCATTAAAAAGTGGGCAAAAGACATGGACAGAGACTTTTAAAGAAGATAAAATGATGGCCAACAAACACATAAAAATTGCTCAACTTCTCTAATTGTCAGGGAGATGCAAATCAAAACCACAATGAGATATCACCTAACTTCAGGGAGATTGGCTTCTATCAAAAAGTCCCAAAACAACAAATGTTGGCATGGATGCAGAGAGATAGGAATACTCATATATTGCTGGTGGGTCTGAAAATTAGTACAACCTGCACAGAAAGTAATATGGAGATATCTCAAAGAACTAAAAGTAGGACTACCATTTGACCCAGCAATCCCACTACTGGGTATTTACCCAAAGGAAAAGAAGACATTCGTTAATAAAGACATCTGCACTTGAATGTTTATAGCCGCACAATTCACAATTGCAAAGATGTGGAAACAACCGAAGTGCCTATCAATCCATGAGTGGATTAATTAAATATGGTATATGTAAATGATGGAGTACTACTCAGCCATAAAAAACAATCGTGTATTAATACCTCTGGTATTATCCTGGATGGTGCTAGAGCCCATTCTTTGAAAGTGAAGTATCACAGGAATGGAAAAACCAGCACCACTGGTCCTCAGCATCAAATTGGTACTAAGTGATCAGTACTTATGTGCAAACATGGAAGTAATATTCAGAGGACGTTGGACAGGTGGGAGGGGGTGGAGGGGATGGGTAAATTCATACCTAATGGGTGCAGGGTGCACTGTCTAGGGGATGGGCACACTTGTAGGTCTGACTTAGACAGTGCAAAGGCAATATATGTAACCAAAGTGTTTGTACCCTCATAATATTCTGAAATAATAAATAAATAAATAAATAAATAAAAAAGGAGGGGGAATAAAAAGAAATGGAAAAAAGGTTTATTGGTAAAAATTCATCATCAAATATGCAAATGTTCAACTTCAAATGTGGAAATAATTTATTTTTAGAAATTACAAATGAATACATATGTTTGCAAGGTGCTTGTGACACACATACAAACACACACAAACAGCCTTTAAAACATGATAACAAAAAAACGATATTCTTTTTAGGTGGTCTTTGGAAAACAAAAGCAATTCTATCTGCAAGGGTATATGAAAATAGAACATAAATTAAGACTGATTTATGGAGAAGGTAATGTAGAAGTTTGAATGATGAAATCCATCTCTTTTACAATTTTTATGTAGAGTCTGTCATTCTGACTTTTATCACTCAGTTTAATAAGAAATCAAATTGATACTATAATAAATAGTGTACTTTACCCTATTGCTTATACTTTACTAACTCCATATGTGTAGAGATATAAGAGATTTTTAAAAGACAAATAAGGTTGCGACTTCTAAACTTGAATTCTAACAAAAGACGAATCTTCAAAAGTGTTGATAGTTTTTGAAAACAATTTTGTAAGAAAGGCATGACAGTCAGTGGTTATCTAGTTTAACTCAAATTTATTGTCAGAGATTGTGAGGTTTTAACTGTGAAAACTATAGGATGAACAACAAATACTCAATGCTCAGGTTTTGTCTTCTCTCTTAATAGGTGAACATTATTCCACTGATTGCCAAAGCAGATGCAGTTTCTAAAAATGATTTACAAAAGTTTAAGAGTAAGATAATGAATGAATTGATTAGCAATGGCATCCAGATATATCAGTTTCCAACAGATGATGAAACTACTGCTCAAGTGAACTCATCAATGAATGTAAGCTTAAATAAAAATTAGGAATGTATTGGAACTTGTAAAAGCAACTTGGAGTTGTTTTTTTCCAAAATCCAGTGTGACAAAATATTTTGTTTTCTTGATTTTGAAGAGCGTTGTTTAGAATCAATTCTCCTTTTTAACAGCTTTATTTAGATTTAATTGATATACCATAAAATTCGCCCATTGAAAGTATACAATTCAATTATTTTTGGTATATTCATAGATACAACCATCACAACAGTCTATTTTAAAACATTTTTATCACTTCAAAAAAAACCCATACCTTTAGCTCTTCTCCCCACCTATCTCTCACCTCACCCTCTATCCCTCCCTCCCCAACCCAAGGCAACCACTAATCTACTTTCTTTCTTTTAAAAATTATCCTCTATCATATTTTTATTTACTTTCTATCTCTGTAAATTTCTCTGTTTTAAATATTCCATATGAATGGAATAACATGTGATCTTTTGTATCTGGCTTCTTTCACTTACCATAATGTTTTAAAGCTTTATCTGTGTTGTCATGTTGTATCAGGTCTTCATTTCTTTTTATGTTCAAATACCATTATATGAATACCATATTTTGTTTATCCATAATTTAGATGATGGATATTTGGGTTGCTTCCACCTTTTGATTATTATAAAGAATGCTGCTATAAACATTTGTGTACAATTCTTTGTGTGGTCATATGCATTCATTTCTTTTGGGTTTATGCCTAGAAGTAGAATTGTTGGGTCATATAGCAACTATGTTTAATCACTTGAAGAACTTTAGACCTTTTCGAAAGTGGTTGCACCAGTTTATATTTCCACCAGTGGTTCTTACTTCTCCACTTCTTTGCTTTGATTGTTATTATATGAATTTTTTATTCTAGCCATGCTAGTGTGTGTGAATGGATCGCATTGTGGTTTTGATTCGTGTTTCCCTGATGACTAGTGATGGAGAACATCTTTTTGTGTGCTTACTGCCCATTTGTATATCTTCCTGGAAGAAATGTCTATTCACACCTTTTGCCCATGTTTAGATTGGGTTTTTATCTTTTTATTATGAGTTGTAATAGTTCTTTATATATTCTGAAGGCAAGTTCCTTATAAGACATATGATATGCACATTTTATTCCATTTTGTGGGCAATCTCTTCGCTTTCTATTTGGTTTCTTTTAGAGCGCAAAAGATTTTAATTTTGAGGAAGTTAAATTTATCTACTTTTTTCTTTTTTGGCTCTTGCTTTTGCATCATATCTAAGAATTCTTTGCTAAATCTAAGGTTATAAAGATTTACCCAATTTTTTTCATGAAGTTGAAAAATAGTGATAAAATACACATAACAATATAGCATTTACCATCTTTGCTATTTTTAAATGTGTATATCAAGGACATTATATATTTACATTGTGCTACCACTGTCACCATCCATCCACACAACTCTTTTGATTTTACCAAACTGAAACTTTGTACCTATTAAACAATAAATCCTCATTCCTCCCTTCCTCTGATCCCTGGCAACCACCATTGTACTTTTTTTCTCTATAAATTTGTCTATTCTAAGTACCTCATATAAGTGGAATCAATATTTTTTCTTCTATATGTTGCTTATTTAATAGCATAATGTCTTCAATGTTCATCATTGTTGTGGCATGTGTTAGAACCCCCATATTGTCTTGTATAATGCCTAAACCAATTTGCATTTCCACCAATAGTATGCAAGGATTCCCTTTTCTCCACATCCTCACCAATACTTGTTGTCATTTGTCTTTTTGGTAAATCTTTCTATTAGGTGTGAGGTGATATTTCTATGTTTAATGTTTTGAGGAACTGCCATACTTTTTTCATAGTAGCTGCACTATTTTGTTCTCTCACCAACAGTGCAAATGATTCCAGTTTCTCCACATCCTTGCCAACGCTTGCTATTATCAGGTGTGCGTTTTTTTGATAGTAGCTTATATTAATACTAATGCATGTGAAGTTGTATCTCATTGTGAGTTTGATTTGCATTTCCCTAATGATTAGTGATGTTGAGCATTTTTTCATTAGCCATTTGTATATCCTCAACATTCTTATATTTCTGCAATATCTTGTACCTTTACACCCATTACACCATTTTCTGTATTTATCCATTGATGAACACTTATGTGCTTCTATATCTTGGCTATTGTGAATAATACTGAAAAAAAACATGGGAGTGCGGATATACCTTCAACATACTGATTTCAATTATTTTGGATATATACCCAGAAGTGGGATTGCTGGATCATATGGTAATTTTACTTTTAGTTTTTTGAGGAACTTCCATACTATTCCCAAAATGACTGTACTAATTCACATTCTTACCAATAGTGTATAAAAGTTCCCTTTCCTCACCCCCTCATGAACACTTCCTATCAATTGTCTTTCTTTATTTATTGTAGAGATGGGGTCTTGCTCTGTAACCCAGGCTAGTGAACAATGGTGTCATCATAGCTCACTGCAGCATCAAACCCTGGGCTGAAGCAGTACTCCTGGATCAGCCTCTGGAGTAGTTGGGATACAGGTGTGAGCCATCATGCCTAGCTCAATTGTCTTTTTGATAACAGCCATTCTAACAGTTGTAAAGTGATATGTCATTGTGATATCTCATCTTCCTGATGATCAAAGATGTTGAACATTTTTCATATATCTCTTGGCCTTTGTACCTTTTCTTTATAGATGTCTGTTCAGATCCTTTGACCATTTTAAAATTGGGGTTTTTTCCCTTGCATTTTAGTTGAGTTTCTTATATAGTTTGGGGTAAGCCCCTTTTCAATTGTGTAGTTTGGAAATATTTTCTCCCAATCTATTGCCTGTCTCTTCTTTTGTTTGTTTTCTTTGCTGTGCAGAAGCTTTTTAGTTTGATGCAATCCCATTTATTTAATTTAGTATTTGTAGCCTGTGCTTTTTTTGGAGTTGTATCTAAGAAATCATTGCCCAGACCAATGTCATGGACCTTTTTACTTATATTGTTTTCCAGTAACTTTACAATTTCAGGCATTGAGTTTAATCCTTTTATGCATTTTGAGCTGATTTTTATGTATGGTGTGAGATAAGGGTCTGATTTAATTCTTCTGCATCTGTATATCCAGTTTTCCCAACACTATTTTTTGAAGAGATTATCTTTTCCCCATTGTGTGTGTGTGTGTGTGTTTAAGATGTAGATATATATTTATTTTTTATTTTTTAATTTTAAAAAATGTTTATTATTTTTTAATTTCAGAATATTATAGGGGTACAAACACTCTGGTTACATATATTGCCTATGCACTGCACAAGTCAGAGCTACGAGTGTGAATATACCCCCAGACAGTGCACCCCGCACCCATTAGGTGTGAGTTTTCCCATCCCCTCCAACCCTCTCCCACCTTCCTGACCCCGGATGAATATTATATCCATGTGTGCACATAAGTATTGATCAGTTAGTACCAATTTGGTGGTGAGTACCAGTGGTGCTTGTTATTCCATTCTTGTGATACTTTGCTTAGGATAGGCTCTAGCTCCATTCAGGGTGATACAAGTGGAATTAATACACCATTGCTTTTCATGGCTTAGTAGTACTCCATCATATATTTACAGCACATTTTATTTGTTTGTTTATTTTTTATTATTATTATTTTAATTTCATTTCAGAATATTATGGGGGTACAACACTTTTGTTATATATATTGCCCATGCACTTCCCATGTAAGAGCTACACTCGTGGACATCCCCCAAACTGTGTGCCCTGCACCCATTCAGTGAGAGTTTTCTCATCCCCTCCACCCCCCTCCCACTTGCCCACCCCCTGATGAATATTATTGCCATATGTGACATAAGTATTGATCAGTTAGTACCAATTTGATGGTGAGTACCAGTGGTGCTTATTTTTCCATTCTTGTGATATTTCACTTCAAAGAATGGGCTCTAGCTCCATCCAGGATAATACCAGATGTGTTAATTCACTGTTGTTTTTTATTGCTGAATAGTACTCCATGGTATACATATACCACATTTTATTAATTTACTAGTGTATTGATGAGCACCAGGGTTATTTCCACATCTTTGCAGTTGTGAATTGTGCTGCTATAAACATTTGCATGCAGATGTCCTTATTATAGAATGTCTTTTTTTCCTTTGGGCAAATACCCAGTAGTGGGATTGCTGGATCAAATGGTAGTTCTATTTCTAGTTCTTTGAGGTGTCTCCATATTATTTTCCATAGAGGTTGTACTAATTTGCATTCCCACCAGCAGTGTATAAGTGTTCCTATCTGTCTGCATCCCCACCAACATTTGTTGTTTTGGGACTTTTTGATCTGAGCCAATCTTGCTGGAGTTAAGTGATATCTCATTGTGGTTTTGATTTGCATTTCTCTGATGATTAGAGAAGTTGAGCAATTTTTTATGTTTGCTGGCCATTATTCTGTCTTCTTTTGAAAAGTTTCTGTTCATGTCCTTTTCCCATGTTTTAATGGGGTTGTTTGGTCTTTTCTTGTTGATTTTCCTAAGTTCTGTATAGATTCTAGTTATCAGCCCTTTATCAGATGTGTAGTATGCAAATATTTTCTCCCATTCTGTAGGTTGTCTGTTCACTCTAGTGATAGTTTCCTTGGCTGTGCAGAAGCATTTTAATTTGATCAGGTCCCATTTATTTATTTTTGTTGCTGCTGTGATTGCTTTGGGGGTTTTCTTCATAAATTCTTTGCTCAGGCCAATGTCCATAAGAGTTTTTCCAACGTTTTCTTCTAGAATTCTTATGGTTTCATGTCTTAGGTTTAAATCTGTTATCCATCATGAATTAATTTTTGTGAGAGGTGAGAGGTGTGGATCTAGTTTCAGTCTTCTACACGTGGCCATCCGGTTTTCCCAGCACCATTTATTGAGTAGGGATTCTTCTCCCCAGTGTATTTTTTTGTCTACTTTGTCAAAGATCAGATAACAGTATGAGGATGGTTTTCTATCTGGGTTCTCAGTCCTGTAACATTGGTCTGTGTTTCTGTTCTTGTGCCATTACCATGCTGTTCTGGTTACTATATCCTCACAGTATAGATTGAAGTCTGGTAGATTGATGCCTCCCAATTTGTTCTTTTTGCTTAAAATTGCTTTGGCTATACAGGGTCTTCTCTGGTTCCATACAAAGCATACAACTATTTTTTTCTAGATCTGTGAAAAATGACATTATTTTGATAAGATCTGCATTGATTCTGTGGATCACTTTAGGTAGTATAAACATTTTAACAATATTGATTCTGGTGATCCATGAGCATGTTAGGGTTTTCCATCTGTCTACATCCTCTGCAATTTCTTTTCTCAGTGCTTCATAGTTCTCCCTATATAGGTCTCTCACCTTCTTAGTTAAATATGTTCCTAAATATTTAATTTTCTTTGGTGCTATTGTGAAAGTTATAGCGTTTTTTACTTGATTCTTGCCTTGACTCTTACTAGCGTATATGAAGGCTACTGATTTGTGTGCACTGATTTCGTATCCTGAGACTTTGCTGAATTCATTTATCAATTCCAGCGATCTCTTGGTTGAATCTTTGGGGTTTTCTAGATATACTATCATATCGTGAGGAAAGAGTGAAAGTTTGATCTCTTCTGCCCCCACTTGGATACCCTTGATTTCTCTCTCTTGTCTGATTGCTCTGACAAGGATTTCCAGCACTATGTTGAATAGAAATGGAGATAGTGAGCAACCTTGTCTGGTTCCCGTTCTAAGTAGGAATGCTTACAATTTTTCCCCATTCAGTATGATCTTGGCTGTGGGTTTATCATATATGGTTTTAATAATTTTGAGGTATAAGCCATCTCTGACTATATTGTTAAGAGTTCTTATCATAAAAGGGTGCTGATATTTGTCAAAAGCCTTTTTTGCATGTATTGAGTGGATCACATAGTCTTTGTTCTTGCTTTTATTTATATGGTAAATTACATTTATAGATTTGCATATGTTGAACCATCCCTGCATCTCTGGGATGAAGCTCACCTGAGTGTGATGAATTATTTTTTTGATGTGCAGTTGAATTCAGTTTGCTAAGATTTTATTGAGAATTTTTGCATCTATATTCACAAGGGATCTTGGTCTGTAGTGTTCTTTTTATGTTGTGTCCTTTCCTGGCTTTGGTACCAAGGTGATATTGGCTTCATAGAATGGGTTTGGGAGGAGTCCATCATTCTTGATGTTGTGGAATGGTTTCTGCAGTTTAGATACCAGTTTTTATTTGTAGGTTTGGTAGAATTCAGGCATGAACCCATCTGGTCTGGGACTTTTTTTTATTGGAAGATTTTTTTATTGCTGCTTCAATTTCAGAGGTTGATATTGGTCTGTTCAGGAATTCTATTTCTTTCTGACTGAGCCTAGAGGGTTGTGTGTTTCTAAGAATTTGTCCATTTCCTCCATGTTTTCATGTTATTGGGCATAGAGATTTTTATAGTATTTAAGGAGGGTGTTTTGTATTTCCATGATATCAGTTGTGACCTTTCCTTTTTCATTTCTAATTGAGCTTATTGAAGTCCTTTCCTTATGCTTCTGGTCAATCTAGCAAGAGTCTTCTCTATTTTGTCTTTTCAAAGAACCAACTTCTGTATAGTTCTTTTGTTCTCAATTTCATTTAATTATGCTCTGGTCTTGGTTATTTCTTTTCTTCTGCTGTGTTTAGGATTGGTTTGCTCTTCCTTTTCCAGTTCCTTGAGATGATTCATTAGTTTGTTGATTTGTGATCTTTCTGTCTTTTGGATGTGGGCATTTAAGGTGATGAGTTTTCCTCTCAGGACTGCTTTTGCTATGTTCCACACATTTTGATAACTTGTGTCCCCATTATCATTTAGTTTGAAAAATCTTTTGTTTCCAGCTGAATCTCCTCCTTGACCCATGAGTCATTCAGCAATAGATTGTTAATTTCCATGTTTTTGTGTAGAGATGAGTGTGTCTTTTGGAATAATTTCTAATTTTATTCCACTGTGGTCTGAGAAGATACATGGTATAATTTCTACTTTTTAAAATTTCTTGAGATCTGTTTTGTGGCCTGGGATGTGATCAATTTTAAGAGAATGTTCCATGAGATGATGAGAACATATATTCAGTATTGTTTGTGTGGAATGATGTGTAGATGTCTGTTAGGCCCAATACTTCTGGATTTCTGTTTATGTCCATTGTTGCTTTACTTATTTTCTGCTTGGAGGACTGGACTTGAAAGAACTGTCCAGTTCTGTCAGTGGGGTGTTGAAATCCCGGCTTTTATGGCATTGCTGTTTATTATGTTGTCTAGATCTATCAAGCTTTGCTTTATGTATGTGGGTGCTCCTGTGTTGGGTACATAAGTATTTAGGTTTGTTAAGTCTTCTTGTTGGATTTTTCCCTTCACTACTATATAGCAACCATCTTTGTCTTTCTTTACTTTTGTTGCTTTACAGTTTACGATATTTGGTATAAGAATGGCTCCCCTGGCTTTATTTTCATTTCCATTTGCCTGGAAAATTGTTTGCTGTCTCTTCACCTTGAGTCTGAATGAGTCTTTCTATGTAAGATGAGTTTTCTGGAGACAGCAGATACTTGGCTTGTATTTTTTTATCCATTCACCCAGCCTATGTCTCTTCAATGGGCAATTCAAGCCATTCACATTATTTGAGGGAATTGATATTTGGAGTAGATGTCTATTCATCCTGTTAGGTAGACTCTTATTGGTTTGTTTTACCTCTCAAGCCATTGTGGAACCAGGGTTCTGGACTTTAGCTTTTGGGGATTTTACACTGGTGGGTGTCTATTGTGCTTGTCAGTGTATAATGCAGGTCTGAGTATTTCCTGCAGGGCAGATCTGGTATTTGCAAATTCCATCTGTGATTGCTTATCTGGGAAAGTGTTTATTTCTCCCTCATATAAGAAGTTTAGTTTTGCAGGATAAAGAATTCTTGGTTGGCCATTATTCTGTTTTAGAAGATTGAGGATGGGTTCCCAGTTCCTTCTGGCTTGTGAGATTTCAGTTGAGAAATCTGAAGTTAGTCTGGTAAGTTTTCCTTTGTAGGTTATCTGCTGTTTTTGCCTTACTGCTCATAGGAGTGCCTCTTTACTTAGGCCAGCCTAATAACCATGTGGTGTGCTGATTGCCTTTTCACACTGAGTCTCCCAGGAGTCCTGTGTGCTTCTTGTACTTGGATATTGAGATTTCTGGCTAGGCCATGGAAATTTTCCTCTTTTATTCTTTCAAATAGGTTTTCCAGCCCTTGTGAATTTTCTTCTTTGCCCTCAGGGATGCCTATGATTCTTATGTTTGGCCTCCTTACATAATCCCACATTTTTTGTATGGTTTTCTCATGTCTCTTGCTTCTGTTTTCTTTCTCTTCAATTGATTTGTTTAGCACATAGGAGTTATCTTCCAGCTCTGAGGTTCTTTTTTCTGCATGATCCAGCTTATTCCTAAGGATTTCCATTGTGTTTTGTATGTCCTTGAATGCATCTTTCATCACCAGTATTTCTGTTTGGTTTTTCCATAATACTGTGATTTCTTTAGGGAATTTTTCATAATTTCTTGCATTGTTCTTGTGGTTTCTTTGTGTTGGGATTCTATTTTCTCTTGAATTTCATTGAGCTTTCTTATAATCCATAATCGGAATTATTCCTCTGTCAGTTTAACTGTTTCATTTAAGTTGATATCTGCTGCTGAGAAGCTAATGATTTCTTTTGGGGGTGACTTTTCACTGATTTTTTGTGATTTCTGTGTTCATTTGCCGATTCTTTCTCATCTGTCCTCTTGGCTGAGAGCTGGTGGTGCTGGGATAGTTTATGGCCCTGTCTCCAAGATCCCAAGGATCCTTCCCGGACAGAGCCAAGGAGAAGAGTGCTGGTCCTGTATTGCCTTAAGTGTATTTTAGCAAGTTTGATGGACCTCTTGGGTTACCTGTGATCTGTTGTCTTCACCTCTTCCCAGTGGAGTGTAGTGAGTTTCTTCCCCCAGCTTAAGCTGTAATATCGTGAATTCTACTTGTGGATTCAAATCCACTGCTCCCTAATAGCTTGAGATGGAAGGCAGTATTTTTAGCTATGGGGTTGTTCCCTCTGTTGTTGATTGTAGTTTGCATGGAGGAGCCAGTTACCTAGGTAATCTGTTGTGCCTGTGATAGGCTCTGGTCCCCCATGTGGGTTTTATGAATGCCCCTAGCTTTGGGAAGGGCCTTATAGCTCCCAGGTGTTTCTTGGACCCTGCTCTCCCTGAGGTGGGGGGAGATGCAAGATAGCTTGCAGCTGGAATGCAAGAGTTTGGGTGAGTGAGCTTCTGTGTAGCTCAGAGGTTGCTTACTCGGCTGCTACGGGGAGCCACTGTTATGGAGTGTAAGACTCTCTCTGACCTTGCAGGGCTGCTCCTGATGGAAGGAACAAACTGGTGAGATTGCTGAGATCTCTAGCCAGGTTTTTTTCTTCCCTGTCCACTAGCTTAGGCACTTTCTCCTCTGGTTGGACCACTTGTGTTTCCTCTCCACCCAAGATGGGCTCTTGAGCTTCCACACAGTTTTTTTGCCTGGCCTGCTGACGGGCATCTCTGTGTGTCTACTGGCTGATAGGTGGATCTCCAATTGTGCACCCCTTTTCTGCCATTAGACCCCAAGGTGAGGTAGGTGGGCCTCTGTATCCCCGGAAGTCTCTGCCAAGCTGATGCTCCCACCAGGGGTAATAATAGTGGCAGCTGAAGAAACTCTTGGATCAAGCAGAACTCCCTATTAAAGTGAGTAGGAGTTGGGGCAGCTGCTCTGCTTCAGCCTGTGGCTCCTGAGGCATTCAGTTGCCATGGGAACCAGTACTTATGCAAATTGAGTCACTGTGGCACAGCAACCTTCAATATGACCGTTTTCCAGGGGAGGGGGGAATGGGAACCAGGAGAGCAGGCACTACGTCCAATCACGTAAGAGACGGCCTGAGCTGGGGAGGAGGGGCTGGATGTATGGGCTGCAATCTATTTCCAATACACCAGGGTCCTGCCCATTCAGGTCATCTGCACAGGGAATGTGGCTCTCCTTGTCCCACCTGGAGCCCACAGAGGCAGCTGTCGGCAGCCACCAATGGTGTAGCCTGTTGTGCCCAGGTGGAAGAGCCCCTGGCCTGGGGGTGGTGAAGCTACAGAACTAGCTAACAGTCAGCTCCAGGCAGGGGACTATAAAGATGGCTGCTGGCCTCTGGCTGGACTTGTAACACAGGCGTACAACAGGGTCCCACCGGTTCAGGTCAGCCAGGCCATGAATGTGGCTTGCCTTAACCTGCCTGGATCCTGCAGAGGCAACTACTGGCAGCCACCAAGGGCGTAGCCTGTTGCTCTCTGTTCAATTCCTGTGCCCTGGTCCCGCTGACTTCCAGGGGCACGGTGCCTGTCTCCAAATTCCAGTGTACTGTCCCAGGAAGCTGTATCTCAGCCCAGTCCCTCCCCAGCCTGGTGCATACTCAGCACAGTGCACCCAAGTGTTCAGTAGGGCTCCCACAATTCTTTCCTCTCCACAGAGCCTGCTGTCCCATGCCACAACTTTGTACTGACTCTGGGTTTGGTCCTGTCTGAGTGGATTTGAGGTTTGTGGGGATGGCGACTGTCCACCTGTATGTCAGATTGCACTGTGCTTACCTGGCATGTGCATCCTTCCTGCTCTCTGTTCTCTATTGTATTCCCTATGCTCTGTAATCTTTGTGAATGTATCTCCCCATCACATTTTTTCTTGTGCTGAGTGTTCCATGCTGCTCTGAATTTGCTCTGCAAATTCACAATGCTGTTCTTGGAGGGAGCAATCTGTGCACAGGCAGCTGTCCACGCTCTTCACCTCCTTCCCTGGGAGCAGTGAGGTAGGAGGCCTTTACCAGACTGCCATTTTCTCCCCAGTTTTCTAATTATATTATATCCTCTGCATATATTAGTTCTCATTTTTGCATTAAGAATTCCATTTTTTCATGAACTTTTCATTACATTAACAACTACCCATTTCCCAGCTTCCAGGGTTTCCTGGTGTCCTCTCTATGGATATCCCAGTACCTGCAGGTCACAGGGTGACAGAGGCTGTGGCAGAGACACCTAGGACTGCCTGGAAATGCATCAGTAGAGACTGTTATATCTTCTTATTGAATTGCTTCCTTTATCATTTTATAATGACCATCTTTTTCATTTTTAACCATTGTTGATTTACAGTGTATTTTATCTGATGTGAGAATAGCTACTCCTGCTCACTTTTGATTTCCATTTGCATGGTATTTTTTCCCATCCCTTTACCTTGAAGCCATGAGAGTCTTTGCAAGTTAAATGGGTTCCTTGGAGACAGCATATAATTGGGTTGTGTTTTTTCATCTATTCAGCCAATCTGTATCTTTTAATAGGAGCACTAATACTGTTCACCTTCAATGTTAGTAATGATATATGAGATACCGTTCTATTCATCATGTTGAATGATACCTTGTTGTTTTGATTTCCCCTTGTGTTACTGTTTTAAAGGAGCTGTGAGCTTAAAATTTTGGCTGTTTTTATACTGGTGGATATTGATTGTTCTGTTCCATGTATAGTGTGCTTTTGAGAATTTTCTGCATGGTAGGTCTAGTGGTGACAATTCCCTTAGTGTTTGCTTGCCTGAGAAGGAATTTATTTTTCAGTCACTTATGAAACTTAGTTTTACAGGATACAAATTCTTGTGTGGTAGTTATTCTGTTCAAGAAGACTAAAAATTGGGACCTTATGGCTTGTAGGGTCTTTGCTGAGAAGTTTGCTGTTAGTCTTATGGGTTTTCCTTTGTAAATTAGTTGTTGCTTTCATCTTGCAGTCTGTAGGAGTTTTTCCTTCACTTTGACTTTGGCCAGACTGATGACTGTGTGTCTTGGTGATGTTCTATTTGGTATGAATCTTCCCAGTGTTTGATGACCATCTTATATCTGGATATATAAATCTCTGGTGATACCAGGAACTTTTCCTCAATTATTCCCTCTAGTAGGTTTTCCATGCTTTTTGCCTTTTCTTCTTCCTGCTCAGGAGTGCCTTCAATTCTTATATTGGCTCATTTTACATAGTCCCATATTTCTTTAAGCGATTGATCATTCTTTTTGTCTATGTTTTTGACTGGCTGGGTTAATTTTAAGGCCTTGTCTTCAAGCTCTGAAATTCTTTCTTCTGGTTGATCTAGTCTGTTGTTAAATCTTTCTGCTGTATTTTGACATTCTGTGCAGCTCATGACTCATGGAGCTGGGAGGCATGTGGCATGCTGCAGACAGGTCATGGCAGCAGGGGCTTTGTCTGCACCCAAGACTGGTTGTGGCAGATGCTGTGGTGCTACTCAGGTGGCAGTGGTGGTGCTATCTAGATGGCTGTGGAGGGTAGTGAGGGCTAAGAGCACCTGCCTTGCTTGGATCTCCCAGTGGTGGGGGGTACACAGCACCCAGTTATGGGGCATACAAAAGTGCCTGCAGTCCCTCCTCCCTCCTCAGCCCAGCAGTGGTGATGGGGAGGTTGCTACATTGTGGCTGACCCCCGTGCAAGCCAGGCACTCTGAGGGTGAGAGCTCAAAATGGTGTCAGTTGCAGCAACCTGGGATTGGAGGCTAGCAGGAT
This sequence comes from Daubentonia madagascariensis, assembly GCA_023783475.1. Classification (NCBI taxonomy): domain Eukaryota; kingdom Metazoa; phylum Chordata; class Mammalia; order Primates; family Daubentoniidae; genus Daubentonia; species Daubentonia madagascariensis. Next base: position 8,640,182 of record JAKFHU010002004.1, on the reverse strand, counting down.
CCTGTTTTCCCACTCTCTGTTGTAATGCTGCAGTGCAGTCTCCAAGCACCTCCCTGATCAGTCTGGAGGTGCCGCCTCACAGTTAAGGTTGCAGTGTCTGTGGGGGAGTGTGGAGCCCCAGTGTTCTCTTCTCTGACCTTTCCCCAGTGTGGATACTTTCCCCAGGTACTTTCTAATCTTGCTGAGCAGATCACCCTGCCTCCCTTTCTTTCACCTCGGGTGTCTCCAATCACTTCTCTCTCCAAGACGGTCCATTCACAGGTTAATGTGTACTTGCAACTATTGATCCTCTCCTTGAGAGTGGCATGTGCGGGCTGCTGCTAGTGCACCATCTTGGCCTTGCTTCTAAATTTTTAATTTGTGTAAATTTCTTTAAGTATATAAAATATTAGATTATATTTTGAAAGATAACTAAATTTGAAAATATATAGACTCAGATTTCAATACTAGTCTCCCTACATAAAACCCAAAAAATCCTGCATAATTCACCCATCTTCCCTGAGAATGTTAACTTCTTTATGCTTTGGACTCAATGACACCTCTACTGGGACTTCAAAGGTGTGAGTCCAAAATCTTTGTGAAGGGCCTGACACATGGTCTAGAATATAATAGGTAACTGATAAATGTTAATTTTATTTTTTTATTTCTCTTTTCTTATTTTTGTACCTTATTTATTTTGAAGTACATAAAACTACATTTCTGAATGGAAATGCTAAGTAATGTAAATTTTATTTATTCTTTTGTGCCAAATTTTCTTTAGACTTTGTCTTAGAGGTTTTGTCTTCTCCTATTTAATTATACTTCTAGGAAATCAATTATAGGAAAAATCATAGAGAATAATTTTTCTTTAAGACCACCTAATAGACTAAATAATATTAATTATTAAATATTTAACAAAATGTTTAATAATTTTGGCCTTAAACCTTTCCTTTATGTCAAAATTCTATTCGGACAGACCAATCTATATAACTTTTGATGGACCATGAATCTGTTTTGCACATTTCTGCCTCTACGTCTTACCAAAAACCCTCTCCTTACCTATGGTTGTCCTTCTTACTTTGTTTATCATCCTCCCAGATATCCTTTGGGTTGCATTTTATTTGTTTACACTACCCCTGAGTCTTACCACCCAGAGTGAACCCCTTACTACTTTCAGTTGTACTTAGAATTCATTGGGACATATATAGTACTATGTATTATTATATTTTATATTGTGTATCCATTAACTATTTATTATAATTTTAGTTGTTTTTAATACTTTTGCCTTTTAACTTTTATACTAGAGCTAAAAGTGATTTACATATCATTTCCTCAACACTGTCAGGGTAATGTTATTTCAGGGTAAAAATAGTGTGAGAAAAATAATGTCTACTAAAAATCTTTTTTCTTTGTATTCTCCACAGCAGGATGCCTTGGTTTAGGCTATTTTCAGTGGGCAATGTTCAATTGTGTGCATGGTCTGAGACTAATACTTATAGAAATTAGTTAGCACATATGTACTGCCAAGTTTTAAAATCTGATGCAGGGTAGATCCCTGTCTGATTAAATTTATTATAATATTTTCACCTCTGTTATTTTTATAACAGGAATAAGAGTATCAGAGTAAGCTATAATGGTATTAGGGAATTCAATTCATATCATTCTTATTTTCTAGGGACTGTTACCCTTTGCTGTGGTGGGGAGTATGGATGAGGTGAAGGTTGGAAAAAGAATGGTGAGAGGTCGTCACTACCCTTGGGGAGTTTTGCAAGGTAAATATAAAGAAGGAGGTCAGGCTTTGGAACTATTAAGTTAAATATGCAATGTGTATCATCCATAGTGTCAGATCAGCATTAAAAGTTGAGCCAATATTGGTAAATCTTGCTAATCTGTAAATTAAGTTACTAGTGAGGAACGAAGTTTCTATTTCATTTAACTAATGCTTACTTTGACTCAGGAATTTGTTGAATGGTGCAAACAAATTTTGGGCCAAAACCTACAGAGGCTGGGCAGAATCTTCTTGTTTATCCCAGTGTGCCTTGTGCATATTATCTCTGGCTGCATAAACAATGACATTGAGAATGCTGGGGAGTACTTTAAACAAGATTGAAGCATAAATACTGGTGTTTAAACATGTTACATAAACTAATTACTACCTAAATTATAAAGCATTTTTAACTGGTCACTAAAAAAATGAAAAGCTATTTTAAGACAAAGAAGTACAATTTACCTTTGGCTAAATTATACCTTTGACATTTATATGATTATTTGGCATCATGATGAGTTGGAATATCATAATAGGCAGTAATTTATTGTCTTGTCCATATACTTGTGGTATTAATTATTGAAGAATGAAAGTTTCTGCCTGTACTGGTTTCCAAATGTTTTTTAATAATTGACATAGAAAATTTTAAATTCATGGAAGATACATAAAACTTTACATATTTTAATATTCATTATATTATATTGTATATATTATATATTATTATGTATTACATAATTGCATAATAATATATGAGGGCTGTCTGGAAAGCATCCAGCCATATAATATGTTCTCGTTATATTAACAATGGCTGGATACTTTCCAGCCTTTGTGTATTTATATTATTTATACATATATACAAGTTGGTTACAATATTATACACAATAAACAGTATATTGTGGTCAGCCTTCTGGACAAAATAAACACAGGATAGAGCCAAATAAATTGTTTTTAATTAAATAATTATTTTATATATTTTAATTTTTTATTATTTTATCTTTATTATTATTTTTTTAAATTTCAGAATATTATGGGGGTAAAAATGCTTTGGTTACATAAATTGCCTTTGCACTGCCCAAGTCAGAGCTATAAGCATGCCCATTCCCCAGAGAGTGCACACCGCACAGGTTAGTTGTGAGTTTACCCATCCCCTCCTCTCCCCTCCCACCTGCCCAACATCTGATGAATGATGAGTGTTAGTTCCATATGTGTACATAAGTTTTGATTGATTAGTACCAATTTAATGGTGAGTTCATGTGGTGTTTGTTTTTCCATTCTTGTGATACTTCACTTAGAAGAATGGGCTCCAGCTCCATCCAGGACAATATTTCAAAATATTATGGGGCTAGAAATGTTTTTGGTTACATGTATCAATTTTGTTTTGCTTGAGTCAGGGTTATCCCATCACCAGGATAGTGCTCACTGTACCCATTAGATGGTTTTTGCCCATCCCCTCCTCCCCTCTCCCCCCTGCTTGATTTCCACTGAATTTTACTTCCCTCTGTGCACATATGTGCTCGTCAGTTAGTTCCAATTTAATAGCGAGTACATGTGGTGTTTGGTTTTTCCATTCTTTAGATACTTCACTTAGCATAATGGTCTCCAGTTCCATCCAACTTGTTTCAAAAGGCCTTAATTCATCTTTCCTCATGGTGGAATAGTATTCTATAGTATATGTACGCCACATTTTGTTAATCAACTCATGAATTAATGGGCACTTGGGTTGATTACACATCTTTGTAATTGTGAACTGTGCTGCAATAAACATTTGAGTGCAGGTGTCTTTTTGATAAAATGACTTATTTTCTTTTGGGTAGTACCCAATTGGGTATTGATGGATCAAATGGTAGGTCAACTTTTAGTTCTTTGAGTAATCTCCATACTGCTTTCCACAGAGGTTGTACTAAATTGCAGTCCCACCAACAGTGTATAAGCATTCCTTTCTCACTGCATCCATGCGAGTATTGTTTTTGGACTTTTAAATAAAAGCCACTCTTACTGGGGTAAGGTGATATCTCATTGTGGTTTTAACTTGCATTTCCCTGATCATTAGTGATGTTGAACATTTTTTCATATGTTTATTGGCCATTTGCCTATCTTTTTTTGATAAAGCTTCTGTTCACGTCTTTTGCCCACATTTTTAATGGAGTTGTTTGTTTTTTCCTTGCTGATTTCCTTGAGTTCTTTGCAGATTCCGGTATTAGCCCTTTATTGGATGTGCAGGTTGTGAATATTTTCTCCCATTCTGTAGGTTGTCTATTTGTTCTGTTGATTATTTCCTTAGCTGTGCAGACACTTTTTAATTTAATCAAGTCCCATTTATTTATTTTTGTTGTTGTTGTGATTGCCACTGGGGTCTTCTTCATAAATTCTTTGCCTAGACCAATATCTAGAAGAGTTTTTCCAACATTTTCTTCTAGCATTCTTATGTTTTCATGCCTTACATTTAAGTCTTTTATCCATCATGAATTAATATTTGTGAGTGGTAAGAGATATGGATCTTGTTTCATTCTTCTGCATGTGGCTTTCCAATTTTCCCAGGACCAGTTATTGAATAGGGCTTCTTTCCCCCAGTGTGTGTTTTTGTGTGCTTTGTCAAAGATCAGTTGGCTGCATGTGGATGGTTTTATATTTGGGTCCTCTGTTCTTGTCTATGTCTCTATTTTTGTGCTAATACCATGCTGTTTTGGTTACTATAGCCTTATAGTATAGTTTGAAGTTTGGTAATTTGATGCCTCCAGATTTGTTCTTTTTGCTTAAGACAGCTTTTGATATTCGGGCTCTTTTCTGGTTCCAAATGAAGTGTACAATTATTTTTTATGGATCTGTGAAATATGATTTTGGTATTGTGGTAGGGATTCCCCTGAATTTATAAATTACTTTGGGTAGTATGGATATTTTAACAATATTGATTCTACCTATCCGTGAGCATGAAATAATGAAATAATTAATTACTTTTAATTGACAAATAAAATAGTGTGCATTTATCATGTACAACATGATGTTTTGAAATCTGTATACATTGGTGAATGGCTAAGTTGATGTAATTAACCTCACATGCTTATTTTGGGAGTGAAAACATTTAACTACTCTCTCAGCAATTTTCAAGAATACAATATGTTGTTATTAACTATAGTCACCATGTTGTACAATAGATCTCTTGAATTTGTTTTTCTTATCTAACTAAAATTTTGTATCCTTTGACCAACATCTCTCCTACTACACCCACCACCTAGCCCCTGGTAACTACCACTCTACTCTCTATTCCTATGTTTAAGTTCAATGTTTAAAAATTTTATATATAAGTGAGATCATGTAGTATTTGTCTTTCTGTTTTTGGCTTCTTTCTTTTAGCATAATGTCCTCCAGTTTCATCCACATGGATGCAAATGACAGGATTTCTTTCTTTTTAAGGCTGAATAATATTCTACTGCATATATATACACACACACACACACACACACACCCCACACACTTTCTTTATCAATTCATCCATTTATGGACATTTAGATTGCTTCCATATTTTGGGCATTAGGAATAATGGTGGTGCAGATATCTCTTTGACTATGCCACTGATTTCATTTTGGGGGGTATATACCCAGTAATGGGATTGCTGAATCACATGGTAATTCTTTTTTAAATTTTTTGAGGAACCTCCATATTGTTTTCCATAATGGCTGTACTAATTTACATTCCCACCAACAGTATACAAGGGTTTCTTTTTCTCCACATTCTCACAAGCACATGCTATCATTTGTCTTATTGATAGCCATTTTAAAAGGTGCAAGGTAATATCTCATTGTGGTTTTAATTTGCATTTCTCTGACAATGAATGTTGTTGAGTATTTTTATATACCTGTTGCCCATTTGTATGTCTCCTTTCGAGAAATATCTATTCAGATCCTTTGGTCAATTTTGAATGAGGTTATTTGTTTTCTTACTATTGAGTTGCTTGAGTTTCTTATACATATTTCAGATAACTCCTTATTAGAGATATGGATTGAAGACATTTTCTCCCATTCTATAGTCTTTGCACTCTATTGATAGTTTCCTTGGCTGTGCAGATGCTTTGTAGTTTGAATTAGTCCCATGTGTTTATTTTCACTTTTGTTACCTGTGATTTTGGGTTTATATCCAAACAATTATTTCTCTGACCAATATCATGTCGTTTTCTCCCATGTTTTCTTCTAGTAGTTTTATAGTTTTAGGTCTTACCTTTAAGTCTTTAATCCATTTTGAGTTGATTTTTATAAGTGGTGTGAGATAAAGGTCTAATTTTTTTCTTCTGCACGTGGACATCCAGTTGTCTCAACACAATTTATTGAAGAGATCGTCTTTTTTCCATTGTGTGTTTTCTTAATACATTTGTTTAAAATCAACCAACCATAAATGCTTAGATTTCTTTCTGGGCTCTCTATTTCTCCCATTGGTCTATGTGTCTGTTTTTATGCCACTACCATGCTGTTTTGTTTTTTATAGCTTTGTAGTATATTTTGAAGTATCATGGTGGTTTAATGCATCCAGATTTTTCTCAAGATTGCCTTGGTTATTTTGGGTCTTTTTTGATTTCACAGAATTTTGAGATTGTTTTTTCTATTTCTGTGAAACGTATCTTTGGAATTTTTATATGAATTTCATTAAATCTGTAGATTGATTTGAATAGTATGGATGTTTTAATGATATTAATTTTTCTAATACAAGAACACATAAACTTTTCCACTTATATGTCTTATTCAAATTATTTCATCAATGTTTTATAAGCTTTCAGTGAAGAGATTTTCCATCTTTGCTTAAATTAATTCTTAATTTTAAATTTGTTTCTTTGGGTATTGTACATGGGATTATTTTCTCAATCGTTCACTATTGGTTTATAAAAATACACTAATATTTCGTTTATTGATTTTGCAACCTACAACTTTACTGTATTCACTTATTAATCTAACTTTTTGGTGGAATATTTAGGGTTTCTATATTTAAGATTATTTATTCTGCAAACAGGGATAATTTTACTATTTCCTATTAGGGTATCTTTTCTTTTTTGTTCTCTTGCCTAATTGCTTTGAACTTGCAACACTATGTTGAGTAAAAGTGATGAGAGTGGGAATCTTTGTCTTGCTTATGATCTTAGAGAAAAAGCTTTCAATGTTTTGCCATTGAGTATAATGTTATGTGTGGGTTTTCCATATATGGCTTTTATTGTGTAACATTACTTCTAGAATTAATTAGTTCAGATTTTTTTTTATCATGAAAGGATGTTGAGTTCTGTCAAATGATTTTCATGCATCTAGTGAGCTGATTGTGTGATTTGTGTTCTTCATTCTGCTAATGTGGTGGATTACATTTATTGATTTGCATATGATGAACCATCCTTACATCCCAAGAATAAATCACACTTGATTATGGTGCATAATCCTTGTAATGTGCTTTTGAATTCAATTTACTAAAATTTTGTTGAGAACTTCTTTGCATCTATGTTCATTAGAGATATTGACCTGTAATTTTATTTTCCTGTGATGTAATTGTGTGGCTTTGGTATCATGGTAATGCTGACCTTATAAAAAGAGTTTGAAAGTATTCTTCTTCTTTGATTCTCTGGAAAGAGATTAAGAAGAATTTAAATTCTTTCTTAAATGTGGTAAAATTGAATAGTGAAAGCATAAGGTCCTAGACATTTCTTTGATGAAAGATTTTCATTACTGATTCAATCACTTTACTTGCTGTTGGTCTGTTCAAATTTCTATTTTTTCTTGTTTTAGTATTGGTAGGTTATATATGTATAGGAATTTATCTATTTCTTCTAGGTTTATCCAATTTATTGCTGTATAATTATTTATAGCAATATCTTATGATCTTTTGTATTTCTGTGGTATCACTTTTAATGTCTCATCTTTATTTTCTGATCTTATTTATGTGAGTCTTCTCTTTTGTTCTTTGTTAGTATAGATAAAGGTTTCTTGATTTTGTTTATCTTTTCAATAAACCCAACTCCTAGGTGTGACATCACCAAGATGGTGGAATAGAAGGTAACCCACTCGTATACCCCCAGAACAACAAGAATTCTGCACCCATCCTCGGTCAAAAGTTTCTCTGCAGGAGAAGTTTAAAAGATAAAACTATTTCTTTGTTTTTTAATTTTTAAATTTCAAAATATTAAGGGGGTACAAATGTTTTTTCAGGTCTTTTGGTGTGCCTGTAAACAGAATAGTGTTCATTGTACATAATAGTTGAGTTTTATACCTCACTTACCTTCCACCATCCCCTTTTTCATTTTCAATGTCCTTTACATCTCTTTGTGTCTGTGTGTACCCATCATTTTGCTCCTGATTACTAGTGTGAACATGTGGTGTTTGTTTCTCCATTCTTGAGATTAGGATAATGGTCTTCAATTCCATCCATCATGATGCAAAAGACACTATTTCATTCTCTTTTATGGCTGAATAGTACTTTATGGTACATATGTACCACATTTTCTTTATCCACTCATGAATTAATGGGCATTCAGATTGATTCCATATCTCTAATAATGGCCATTCTGACAGGGTGAGATGGTATCTCATTTTGGTTTTAAGTTTCATTTCCCTGAATATTAGTGATGTTGAGCATTTTTTCATATGTTTTTTGGCCATTTGTGTATTTTCTTTTGAAAAACTTCTGTTCATGTCTTTTGCTTGTTTTTTTATAGGGTTGTTCAGTTTTTCCTAGTTGACTTATTTGAATTCCTTGTAGATTTGGGATATTAGTTCTTTGTCAGATGTACAGTTTCCACATTTTTTTTCCATTCTGTAGGTTGTTTATTTACTCTGTTGATTATGTACTTTGCTGTGGAAGTTTTTAAATTTAATTAAATTCCATTAATTTTATTTTAGTTGTTGCTGTATTTGCCTTAGTTGTCTTAGTCATAAATTCCTTGAATAGGCCAATATCCAGAAGCATTTTGTCCTACACTTTCTTCTATAATTTGTACAATCTCATGCCTTACATTTAAGTCTTTTATCCATTGTGTGTTAATTTTTTCTGTAGGGGTCCTGTTTCATTCTTCTGTATGTGGCTATCCCATTTTCCCAGCACCATATATTGAATAGGGCTTCCTTTCCCCAGTGTATGTTGTTGTCTGCTTTGTTGAAGATCAGTTGGTCATAGCTATATGGTTTTATTTCTGGCTTTTCTATTCTGTTCCATTGGTCTGTATTTCTACTTTTATACCAGTACCATGATGTTTTGGTTACTATAGCCTTGTAGTATAATTTGAAGTCAGGTAATGTGATGCCTCCAGATTTGTTCTTTTTGCTTAAGATTGCTTTGGCTATTTGGTCTCATTTTGGTTCCAAATGATGCATAGAATTATTTTTTCTAGATCTGTGATATATGATCTTGTTGTTTTGATGGGGATTGGGTTGAATCTGTAAATAACTTTGGGCAGCACGGACACTTCAATGATGTTGATTCTACCAATCCACGAGCATGAGTTGTTTTTCCATTCTGTTGTGTCATATTTGATTTCTTCCCTCCGTGTTTTTTAGTTTTTATTGTAGTGATCTTTTATCTCCTGGGTTAAGTATATTCCTAAGTATTTTATTTTCTTTGTAGCTGTTGTAAATGATATTGAGTTCTTGATTTGACTCTCAGCTTGAAAAACTTTGTTCATGTATTTTGCTCATTTTTTGATAGGGTTGTTCATTTTTTTCTTGCTGATTTGTTTGAGTTCTTTGTAGACTCAGGATATTAGTTCCTAAGTATAGAATAACATATAGAAATGTTATTGATTTGTGTACATTGGATATTGTAACCTGAGACTGCTGAATTTATTTATAAATTACAGGAGTCTTTTGGTGTAGTGTGTAGGGTTTTCTAGATACAAGATCATATCATCAGTGAAAAGCGATAGTTTGAGCTCTTTCTCGATTTGGGTGCCCTTTATTTTTTTCTTTTGCTTGATTGCTCTGTGTAGGACTTCCAGTACTATATTCAATAGATGTGGTGACAGTGGTCACCCTTCTATTGTTCCAATTCCTAGGGGGAATGCTTTCAACATTTCCACATTCGGTATGACATTGGCTGTGGATTTGTCATATATGACTTTTATAATATTGAGTTATGTTCCCTCTATGCCTAGTCTGTTGAGAGTTTTTATCATGCTGAATTTTACTGAATGCTTTTTCTGCATCTATTGAGATCATGATATGGTTCTTTTTTTTTAATGTTTATGTGGTGAATCACATTTATTGACTTGCATATGCTGAACTATCCTTGTATCCCTGGGATGAAACCCACTTGATCATGGTGAATTATCTTTTTGATGTGCTGTTGAACTCAGTTTGCTAGTATTTCATTGAGTATTTTTGCATCTATATTCATAAGGGATATCCGTTTTTTGTTTTCTTCTTTTGTTGTGCCCTTTCCTGGCTTTGGTATCAAGGTGATATTGTCTTCCTAAGATGAGTTAGGGAGGATTCCCTCCTTCTTGATGTTATGGATAAGTAACAGTTATTCTTTGTCAGTCTGGTAGAATTTGACTGTGAATTCATCTGGTCTTGGGCTTTGTTTTTTGTTGGAAGATTTTTTATTACTACTTCAATCTCACTGTTCATTATTGGCCTATTCAAGATTTCTATTTCTTCCCTACTCAGGCTTTGGAGGTTGTATATTTCAAGGAATTATCCATTTTCTATAGATTTTCTAGTTTGTGTGCATAGAAATTTTTGTATATTCACAGATGATATTTTTTATTTCTGTGGCTTCAGTTTTAATGTCTCTTTTTTCATTTCTTATTGACCTTATTTGAATCCTTTATTTTCTATTTCTGGTTAATGTGGTTAGTGGTCCATCTATTTTGTTTATCTTTTCCAAGAACCACTTTTTGAATCATTGTTCATTTTCTTTTCTTTTCTTTTTTTGGTTTCTATTTTATTTAATTCTGCTCTGAGCCTAGTTATTTCTTTTCTTCTGGTGCCTTGGGTTTGTTTTGTTCTTCTTTTTCTAGTTCCTTGAGATGTGACATTATGTTGTTAATTTGTGATTTTTCTGTCTTTTTGATGTAAGCATGTAAGGTTATGAACTTTTTCTTGTAGCACTGATTTTGCTGTGTCCCATAGAATTAGAAATCTTGTGTCCCCTTTTTTATTCAGTTTGAGGAATATTTTGATTTCCATCTTAATTTCATCATTGACTGAAAGATTGTTCACCAGCAGGTTGTTTAGTTTCTGTGATTTTGTGTAGATTTGATGTTCCTTTTGTAACTGATTTCAAGTTTTATTCCACTGTGGTCTGAGTAGGTACATGGTATGATTTCAATTTTTATGTTTTTGCTGAGCCTTGTTTTGTGCTCTAAGATAGGGTCAATCTTGAGAAATATTCCATGTGATGATGAGAAGTATGTATATTCTGCAGTTTTTCAGTAGAATGATCTGTAACTGTCTGTTATGTCCATTTTTTTCTAGAGTCTAGTTTATGTCCTATGTGTCTTTGTTGATTTTCTGTTTTGATGATCTGTCCAGTTCTCTCAGTGGGGTGTTGAAGTCTGAGTAACTGTGATGCCACTGTTTATTTCTTTGCTTAGATCTAGTAGAATTTGTTTGATGAATCTGGGAGCTCCTGTGTTAGCTGCGTATATATTTAGGATTCTTGTGTCTTCTTGCTAAATTGCTCCCTTCACCATTATATAATGAACATCTTTGTATGGTTTTTTAAACCATTGTTGATTTAAAGTGTATTTTATCTGATATGAGAATGGCTACACCAGCTCACTTTTGGTTTCCATTTGTGTGGAATATTTTCCCGATCCTTTTATCTTGAGTCTGTGAGAGTCTTTGTTAGTTAGTTGGGTTTCTTGCAGACAGCATACTTGGCTTTTGTTTGTTCATCCATTTATCCAGTCTATATCTTTTTAGTGGGGCAATAAGACCATTCTCATTCATTGTTAATATTGATATTTGGGATACTGTTCTGTTCATAATGTTAAATAATAGCTTCTTGTTTTGTTTTCCTTCTTTTGCTACTGCTTTAAAGGGGCTGTGAGCTTTAACTTTAGGTTGTTTTTACACTGGTGGGTATCTATTGTACTGTTCCATGTGTAGTGCTTTTTTTTTTTTTTTTTTTTTAGCATTTCCTGTATGGCAGGTCTAATAGTGATACATTTCTTGGTGTTTGCTTGTCTGGGAACATCTTTATTTCTCCATCCTTTATGAAACTTAATTTTGTAGGATACAAAATTCTTGGCTGGTAGCTGTTTTGTTAAAGAAGACTAAAAATGGGGCCCCAATCTCTTCTGGCTTGTAAGGTCTGGCTAAGTCTGCTTTTAACCTGTCAGGTTGTCTTTTGTAGGCTTATTTAAGCTTTCATCTTTCAGCTTGTAGAATTTTCTCCTTCACATTACCTTCGGTCAAATTGATGACTATGTGTTTTGGTGATGTCCTATTTGCTATGAATCTTCCTGGTGTTCAATGACCATGTTGATTTGGATTTCTGAATCTCTGGCCATACCAGGAAAGTTTTCCTAAATTATTCCCCAAATAGGTTGTCCATGGTTTTTGTTTTTTCTCTTCTCCCTCAGGGATACCTGTAATTCTTATATTGGTTCATTTTACATAGTCCCATATTTCTCTGAGTGATTATTCATTATTCTTTATTCTTTTTTTCTGAATCTTCGACTGACTTGGTAAGTTTGAAAGCCTGTCTTCAATGTCTGAGATTCTTTCTTCTGCTTTGTCTGGGCTGTTGTTGAAGGTTTTTGCTCATTTGAAGTTCCCTAAATGAATTTCATTTCTTTAAGTTCTGTTATATATTTTCTTATGTTGTCTATCCCTTTAGAAACTTTTTCATTTTTTCCATTCTTCTGCAATATTTTTGTTCCTTCTTTGTCTTGGTTTTCAACTTTCTCATCAATTCTATTCATCTTTTTTTGCCATCCATATTCTGAATTTCACTTCTGACATTTTGACAATTTCCTTTTGGTTGGGGTCTGTTGCTGTAGATCTGTTGTGATCCTTTGGAAGTTGGAACTAGCTTGTTTTTTCATATTGCCAGAGTTCTTTTGCTGATTTCTTCTCATCTGAAGCCTCTTTTCTCAGCTCAGGGCAGATAGGTTTGTGGTACACCTGTTCATCTTTGCTGGGAACTCTCCTATTTAGTGAGAAGGAGAGGTCCCTAGATTGTGGATTTGTGTCTTATTCTGGAAAATTGACTCAGTGACTGTCACAGTCCCTGCCAGTGTTGGAAGATCTTCATATGGAGTGGTGAATTGGTCCCCAGGCCACTTTTGGAAGCTCAGGTGGAGGCCTGGGTGAGTTCCTCTCTAGAGAGGTAGGCATTTTCGGAGATTGCTCTGCCTCAGTCTCCACATGAGAGTGGCAATGGCAACTGGGTGAAGCTATCTAGGTGGTGGTTATGAGTGTCAGGGCTGTGTATGTTCATTCCAGCCAGGTCCAGGTGCAATAGTGGCACATGGCTAGTGGGTTCATGGTGGTGCATCAGACCATGATGGTTGGTCCCCCTGGGTAGTGGCAGAAGACACAGTGGTGTGTCTGTGTGGCCAGGTGGTGCATGGGAGCCCTGAGGGAGTATTCAGTGCCAGGTGGCATGCAGGAGCCATGGGGGCCAGGGATATGGGGTTGGGACACCAGGTGGCTGGGGTTCTCTCCCTATGCATGTCCCACTGAGGCAGTTGCTGTGGGGCTTCTCAGTTGGTGCCTGTTCTGTTCAAATCCACTGTGAGGGGGTGTGCTCACCTCCCAATCATGGGGCATGTGAGAGCATCTGTTGTCCCTGCTCTCTCTAGCCTGCTAGGGGTAATGTGGAGGTGGTTGCAGCAAAGTTGAGCCCTGTGTAGACCAGGTGCACTAGACCCCATAGCTCAGAATGGCATCATTTGCAACTACCTGGGAATAGAGGCTAGTCGGTCCCTGCTGTGCTTGCTTTCTGGTGCAATGTTGCTGCAGTGTCCCCAAGCAGCTCCCTGATCCATTCAGAGGTCTACAGTGGTGTTGGGAACCCCCTCCCAGCTCACATTGCAGTGTCCATGGGGGGGTATGGAACACCAGGCTTCTCTCCTCAGATCCTTTTCCGTGTATGCTCATGTACACCAGGTACCTTCTGATCTTGTTGAGTGGATCACCCTGTCTCCTCCTTCATTCTGAGTGTATTCTGTCACTTCTCTATGATTTACAATGCTCTCTTCAAGAAGGTCCATCTGTAAGTGGGCATCAACTTGCAGCTTTTGATCCTCTCCTTGAGAGTGGCATGTGTGGGCTGCTTCTAGTCTACCATCTTGGTCCCTGTCCAGAACAAAACTGTTTAAAATAATAACTATAACAATTTTTAAGAGCAATGTAAAAATGTAAATTGTAACATCAAAACTTCAGAGGGGCTTCAAGATGGTTGACTAGGATCATTTGTTTCTCATGTCCTCCACTAAAAAGAAAAAAAATGGTGAGTAGATAATCACACTTTGAATAGATCATCCAGGAGAGAACAGTCAAATTCAACATAAAAATGACAGAAAGTACTAAAGCAAAGAAGGAAGCAAGGAAGCCTACTCAGCCAAGATCGACTGGGATCCAAGAGAGTATCTCCACTGTGAGGAAAGGATAAGTGAGAGATTATCAATGGTCCAAATTCCCTCCATGGACTCCTGCAGTATGAGACACAGGAGAGCCTCTAGACCCTCGAGGGCCCTGAAACTGACATAGGGAGGTACCAGGAGATTTTGCAACAGTGCTGCTCCAGGAGGAAGATCATGGTGGGTTCCACACAGTCCCCAAAGACTTAAGTCTTAAGTAGCTGCAGCAAAGTGCCATTTTAGAACCCTGTGTCAAATAGACTGAATGCTGTCCTGGGGCCCACCTACCCCTGGAACTGAGGCGCAAGTGAGGTATGGCTACCACAGCTGGTGTGAGGCATCACTGAGGCATAGGCTATCATCTTCAGAGGTGAGGTTCAAGCAAGGCATAGGCTACCACCCTGGGGGCTGAGGCACAAACGCTGCCAAAGCTGAGACATGAGCAGAATGTTTGTTCCCCCACCGCCAATCTGGTTTACTGACAGTGATTGTGACATCACACTACCCAGTGGCAAGGCAGTACTGCAGCCACTGCCACTTCCCACCTGACTATTCCACCATACACCTAGAGATTGCCCCACTAATACCTATAATAGCTGGCTCCTGCACACAGCACTGGGGATCAGAGGACAAGCCCACCCAGCTCAGCTTCACTCACCCCCATGTTAGAACATACAGTCTAGGGGCCAGGGGATTGGCCAGACCAGTCCACCACAATTGGCACTGAAATACTTCTAGCAGGGGCCTAAAGTTTGGCTCGCCCACCCAGCCACTATTACCACAGCTGGCACCTACCTGCACATGCCAACTCGGGACCTGAGAACTGACCCACCCAACCTGTTGCAGCCACTGCCAACATCACCCTGTACTGCTCCAGACCCAGAGGGTCATCCCACCACTGCCAGTGCTATTCCCCACACAATACCAGCTGCCCAGGGGCCCAAATACCTGCCCACCTACCTGGCCTACTGCTGTCAATACCAGCAGCTGAGTAAGCCACCTGGAGGCACAAGAGTTGGCCCACATGGATCTGCTAACACCACTGCTAGTATGCCACACTGGGGCCCATGGACAGATGCACTCAGTCCACCACTGCCACATATGGGGCCTGAACACTGGCCTACTTGGTGTATCAGTCCCCAGCAAAACTTCACCATAGCCTCCACTAATTATCACCCTTGAAGCCACTAAGGAAATCACAGACACCTCTGATGCTATTTACAGCCAAAGAAATCATACAGAGTCTACAGAACTACATGCACCAAGAATCAAA
Organism: Daubentonia madagascariensis; assembly: GCA_023783475.1. Taxonomy (NCBI): domain Eukaryota; kingdom Metazoa; phylum Chordata; class Mammalia; order Primates; family Daubentoniidae; genus Daubentonia; species Daubentonia madagascariensis. The sequence continues at coordinate 8,624,615 of JAKFHU010002004.1, read as the reverse complement.
GCCAAAGTGCCCTATTTAAATAATACCATAGATATATCATCAGGAAAAAAATTATCCCTTATGAAAGCAAATTCAAAAATATTGGTAGAAGTGACTATTACACCAGATGTGCAGATATCAATGTAAGGACACAGGAAACATGAAAAAGCAAGGAACTATGACACCTCCAGAGGAACACAATAATTTTCCAGCAACACATCCCAATGAAAGACAAATTTATGAAACCCAGAAAACAGAATTTGTTAATAAAATTTTGGTACTAAAGAACCTCAGTGAGATACAAGAAAATTTTGAAAAACAATACAAAGGAATCAGAAAAATATTCAGGGTAAGAATGAGAAATTTACCAAAGAGATAGATATCATAAAAAAGAACCAAACAGAAATTCTGCAACTGAAGACTTCATTGAATTAAATACAAAATACATTCAAAAGCTTCAACAATACACTAGATAGAGTAGGAAAAAAAATCTGAGAACTTAAAGATAGTTCTTTTGAAATAACCTCATCAGACAAAAATAAAGAAAAAGATATAAACAAGAATGAGGTGTCTCTTTAAGGAAAACATAAAGTGATAAAATATTTGAATTATTGGGTACCAGAAGGTAAAAAAAGAGCAAAATTGTTAGAAAACCTATTAAACAAAATACAGGCTGTCCCTGGGTTACATATGACTCGACTTATAGTGTTCCATACTTAAAAACAGACTCCCAATGCTCCCCCTAAGGATTATTTATAATTAAATAATTAAAGTAATTATTCATGAACTAGTTTCTTCCATACATGTAAACAATCCCACATGACATAATCGATTGGTTGGTGCAGCATCTTTGTGGTAACGGCTAGTCTTATTGTTTATATGGCTGTGCACGCACAGCATAACTTTTTAAAAAAATTTCAGAATATTACGGGGGTACAAATGTTTAGGTTACATATATTGCCTTTGCACTACCTGAGTCAGAACTACAAGCGTACCCATCCCCCAGACAGTGTGCATTGCACCCATTAGTTGTGAATTTACACATCACCCCCCCACCTGCCCAACAACCAATGAGTGTTACTTCCGTATGTACACATAAGTGTTGATCAATTAGTACCAATTTAGTGGTGAGTACATGTGGTGCTTGTTTTTAAATTCTTTTGATACTTCACTTTGAAGAACAGGTTCCAGCTCCATCCAGGATAACACAAGAGGTATTAGTTCACCACTGCTTTTTATGGCTGAGTAATACTCCATGGTATACATACACCACATTTTATTAATCCACTCATGTATTAAAGGGCACTTCAGTTGTTTCCACATCTTTGCAATTGTGAATTGTGCTGCTATAAACATTTGAGTGCAAATGTCTTTTTTATAGAATGTTCTTATTTTCTTTCAGTAAATACCCAGTAGTGAGACTGCCAGATCAAATGGTAATTCTACTTTTAGTTCTTTGTGGTATCTCCATATTACTTTCCATACAGGTTGTACTAATTTGCAGTCCCACCAGCAGTTTATTTGTGTTCCTATCTCTCCAAATCCACACCAACATTTGTTATTTTGGGAGATTTTGATATAAGCCAATCTCACTGGCGTTAAGTGATATTTATCTCCTTGTGGTTTCGATTTGTATTTCCCTGATTGATTAGAGATGTTGAGCAATTTTTCATATGTTGTTTGGCCATTAGTCTGTCTTCTATTGAAAAGTTTCTGTTCGTGTCCTTTGCCCACTTTTTAATGGGGTTGTTTGATTTTTTTACTTGTTGATTTTCTGGAGTTCTGTAGAGATTCTAGTTATCAGCCCTTTATCGGATGTGTAGAATGCAAATATTTTCTCCCATTCTGTAGGTTGTCTACAATCTAATGATAGTTTCCTTGGCTGTGCATAATCTTTTTAATTTGATCAGTTCCCATTTATTTTTGTTGTTGCTGTGATTGCTTTTGGGCTCTTCTTCATGAATTCTTTGCCTAGGCCTATGGTTATAAGAGTTTTTCCAACATTTTCTTCTAGAATTCTTATGGTTTCATGTCTTAGGTTTAAGTCTGTTATCCATCTTGAGTTGATTTTTGTGAAAGGTGAGAGGTGTGGATCCTGTTTCAGTCTTCTACATGTGGCTATCCAATTTTCCGAGCACCATGTATTGAATAGGGATTCTTTTCAGTGTATGGTTTGTCTGCTTTATCAAGACCAGACGACAATATGAGGATGGTTTTATATCTGGGTTCTCAGTCCTGTAACATTGGTCTATGTCTTTGTTTTTGTGCCAGTACCATGCTCTTTTGGTTACTGTAGCCTTGTAGTATAGCTTGAAGTCTGGTAGATTGATGCCTCCCAATTTGTTCTTTTTGCTTAAGGTTGCTTTGGCTATATGGCATATTCTCTGGTTCCATATGAAGTGTAGAATAATTTTTTTCTAGATCTGCAAAAAAATGATGTGGGTATTTTAATAGGGATTGCATTGAGTTTGTAGATCACTTTAGGTAATGTGGACATTTTAACAATATTAATTCTACAAATCCTTAAGCCTGGTGTGGTTTTCCATCAATTTACATCCTCTGCAATTTCTTTTCTCAGTGTTTCATAGTCCTCCCTATATAGATCTTTCACATCCTTAATTAAATATATTCCTAAATATTTTATTTTCTTTGATGCTATTATGAAAGGTATTGCATCTTTGATTTGATTCTCGGCTTGACTGTATTGGCGTATATGAAAGCGACTGATTTGTGTGCATTGATTTTGTATCCTGAGCCTTTGCTGAATTCATTTATTAATTCCAGGAGTCTCTTTGTTGAATCTTTGGGGTTTTCTAAATATAATATCATATCATCAGCAAAGAGTGAAAGTTTGATCTCTTCTGCTCCCATTTGGATACCCTTGATTTCCTTCTCTTGTGTGATTGCTGTGGCAAGGACTTCCAGCACTATGTTGAATAGAAGAGATAGTGGGCAACCTTGTCTGGTTCCAATTCTAAGTGGGAATGCTTTCAATTTTTGCCCATTCAGTATGATGTTGGCTGTAGGTTTGTCATATATGGCTTTAATAATTTTGAGGTATGTCCCATCTATACCTATTTTATTAAGAGTTCTTATCATAAAAGGGTGCTGAATTTTATGAAATGACTCTTCTTCATCTATTGAGAGGATCATATGGTCTTTGTTTTTGCTCATATTTATATGGTGAATTACATTTATAGATTTGTATAAATTGAAGCATCCCTGCATCTCGGGGATGAAGCCCACCTGGTCATGATGAATTATTTTTGTGATGTGCAGTTGAATTTGGTTTTCTAGGATTTTTTTTTTAGTATCTTTGCATCTACATCCATAAGGGATATTGGTCTGTAGTTTTCTTTTTTTTGTTGTGTCCTTTCCTGGCTTTGGTATCAAGGTGATGTTTGCTATGTAAAATGAGTTGGGGAGGGGTCCATTCTTCTCAATGTTGTGGAATAATTTCTGCAGTATAGGTTCCAGTTCTTCTTTGCAGGTTTGGTAAAGATGTGAACCCATCTGCACTGGGGCTTTTTTTTAATTGGAAGATTTTTTTATTGGTGCTTTAATTTCAGTGCTTGATGAAGGTCTGTTCAGGAATTCTATTTCTTCCAGATTGAGCCTAGAGAGGTTGTGCATTTCTAAGAATTTGTCCATTTCCTCCACGTTTTCAAGTACTTGGGTATAGAGATTTTTATAGAATTCAAAGATGATGATGTGTATTTCTGTGATATCAGTTGTGACTTCTTTTTCATTTCTAATTGAGATTATTAAAGTCCTTTCCTTTCTGCTTCTGGTCAATCTAGCAAGAGGCCCATTAATTTTTTTTTATCTTTTAAGTGAACCAACTTTTTCTTTCATTAATCTTCTGTATACTTCTTTTGTTTTGATTTCATTTAGTTATGCTCTGATCTTGGTTATTTCTTTTCTTCTGCTGGGTTTAGGATTGGCTTGCTCTGCCTTTTCCAGTTTCTTGAGACAATTCATTAGTTGGTTTATTTGTGATCTTTCTGTCTTTTGGATGTGGGCATTTAAGGCTATGAGTTTTTCTCTCAGGGCTGCTTTTGCTGTATCCCACAGATTTTGATAACTTGTGTCCCATTTTCATTTAGTTAGAAGAATGTTTTGATTTCCATCTGAATCTTCTCCTTGATCCAACAATCATTCAGCAATAGGTTGTTTAATTTGCATGACTTTGTGTAGAGATGAGTCTTTCTGTTGGAATTGATTCCACTGTGGTCTCAGAAGATATATGGCATAATTTCTATTTTTTTTAATTTGTTGAGATCTGTTTCGTGGCCTAGGATGTCATCAATTTTAGAGAACGTTCCATAAGCTGATGAGAAGAACATATATTCAGTGTTATTTGGGTGGAATGCTCTGTACATGTCTGTTAGGCCCATTAGTTCTAGAGTTGTGCTTAAATCCATTGTGTCTTTGCTTATTTTCTGCTTGGAGGATGTGTCCAGTTCTGTCAGTGCGGTGTTGAAGTCCCTAGTTATTATGGCATTGCTGTTTATCATTTTGTTAGATCAAGCAGGATTTGCTTTGTTTTGGGGCACACCTGTGTTTGATGCATAAATATTTAGGATTGTTAAGTCATCCTGTTGAACTTTTCCCTCCACTACTATATAGTGACTGTCTTTGTCTTTCTTTACTTGTGTTGCTTTATAGTTTATGTTATGTGATATAAGAGTTGCTCTACCAGCTTTTTGCCTGGAATATCGTTTTCCATCCTTTCACCTTGAGTCTGAATGAGTCCTTGTGGGTTAGAGGCATTTCCTGGAGACAGTAGAGCAGATACTTGGCTTGTATTTTTTATCTATTCAGCCAGCCTACGTCTCTTCAGTGGGCAGTTCAACCTATTCACATTTATTGAGAGAATTGATATTTGGAGTGGATTTCTGCTCATCTTATTGGGTAGACTCCTTTTGTTTTGTTTTACCTCTTGAGACATTGTGGAATCTGAGTTCTGGACTTTAGCTTTTGGGTGATTGTACACTGGTGGTGTCAATTGCACTGGTCAGTGTATAATGCAGGTCTGAGTACTTCCTGCAGCGCAGGTCTGGTCTTTGCAAATTCCAGTAGCTTTTGCTTGTCTGGGAAAGTGTTTATTTCTCCTTCATATAAGAAGCTTCATTTTTCAGGGTACAGAATTATAGACTGGCCATTATTCTGTTTCAGAAGACTGAGGATGGGTCCCTAGGCCCTTCTGGCTTGTAAGGTTTTGGTTGAGAAATCTGCAGTTAGTCTGATAGGTTTTCTGTTGTAGTTTACCTGCTGCTTTTGCCTTAGTACTCATAGGAGTGCCTCTTTCCTGTTTACTTTGGCCAGCCTAATAACTATGTGATGTGGTTATTGCCTTTTCACATTGAATCTCCCAAGAGTCCTTTGTGCTTCTTGTACCTGGATATGTATATTTCTAGTTAGGCCAAGGAAATTTTCCTCAATTCTTCCCTTGTGTATTTCACCCTTGTGTGGTGGATGGTACTCGTGTGTATGAATCCTCTGCTTCCTAATTGCTTGAGATGGAAGGCACTATGTTTAGGTATGGGCTTGTTGCCACTGTCATTGGTTGTAGTTTCCATGGAGTGGCCAGTTACCGAGGTAATCTATTGTGCCCATGGTAGTCTCTTTTCCCCTGGGTGGGGTGTACGAATGCCCCAAGGTTTGGGAGGGGCCTTGTAGTTCCCAGGGGTTCCTTGGACCCTGCTCCCCCCTGAGGTGGGGGAAGGAGCAAGATAGATCATGGCTGGGGTGCAAGAACCTGGGTGTGTGAGCCTCTATGCTACTTAGAGGTTGCTTATCTGGCTGCCAGGGGGAGCTGCTGATATGGAATTCAGGGCTATCTCTCCAAGCTTGGAGGGCTGCTCCTGATGGGAGGGGCCTAATCATGTGATCACTGAAGCCTGTAGATAGGCTTTTTCCATCCCTGTCCACATGCCAGGCACTTTCCCCTTCGGTTGGTCCACTTGTGTTACCTATCCACCCAAGATGGGCTCTTGAGCTTCCCCACAGTTTGCGTGTCCAGCCCGCTGGCATGTGTCTCTGCAAAGAGCTGGCAGATAGGGGGATCTCCGATTCTACACCCCTTTTCTGCCACTAGACCCCAAGTCAAGGCAGGTAGGCCTGTCTATCTCCAGATGTCTCCACCAGGGGGGCACTCCCACCAGGGGAATAGTGGCAGTTCATGGAACTCTCGGATCAAGCTGAATTCCCTACTAAAGTGAGTAGTGGTGGCAGCAGCTTCTCCATTTCAGTCTACAGCACTTGAGGCATTTGGTTACCATGAGAAAAAGTACTTACACAAATTGAGTCTCAGTGGCACAGCCTACACCACTGTGGTGGTTCTCTGGTTGAGGGAGTATGGGAAGCACTTATAGATCCCTGCTCTCCTGTGCTTCTCCACACCCTCCTGATGGGCATTGGCTCTCACTTGCCACCCAACCCTGGAACCGGGATCTCTCCCCTAGGCCTACCTGCCCCACTGTATGCTGTCAGTAGGTGAACTTGCCAAATGCCTGTGGGCAGGAAGTTGACAAACTGTGGCTGCCCTGCTGGCTCAGGGTGGAAATGCATCCCTGGCACTGAAAGGAGGTCACTCAGCACAGAGAACTCTAGTGGCTGCTATGGTGGGAGGAAGGGGCTGCAGTCTCCCTGCACTGCTCTCAAGTTGGGGGGGGCACCAGTCCACCCTCCTGTCCGAGCTGCAGCTGTAGCACCATGACTGCCCTCCTCTCTGAGCCACCGTGGTGGCTGTGCTGACCGAGGCAGGCTCAGCTGAGAATGTGCTGCCATTGTGGGGAGCCAAGTCTCTCAGCACAAAGAGCTTTAACAGTTGCTAGGGGGAGGGTGCAGCCACACAGCTATGAGCCAGCTGAGCCAAATTACTTTCTGGGATGCCAGGAGTGCAGAAGGTGCAAAGGAGGAGGCATCCAGATGCAGGGATGTTTGCTCTCTGGTCCCTCATGGCACTCCCCTATGGATGAGAGCCCTGTGTCCCATTGCTGGCCTGAGGCATCTGGGTGGGGGAGGGGAAAAACTCATTACCCTTTCCCTGGGCTCCAAAACTCCCTGGATTTTGTTCACACTGATTTATCCCTTCTATCCTCCTCTCTCAGCTTCTCAGTTCCTCCTGGTGGTTTCCTCAGACTCCACTGGTGTCTGTCCCTGTGGCCCACTTCCAAGCAGTAATTACTCTCTGCTCTCCTCATCCCAACCCTCAATTCTTCTGCTGGGACAGTTCAACAAGCTTTGTCTTTAGTCAGACATCTTGACGTCTTCCACAGCATCACTTTTGTCTTAACCTTTTAATTCAATTTTGTGAGTCTGTGTTTACCTTATGACCATATCTCCAAAGAAAAAGTCCACTGCAAGTCCAAGTGAGCCTGCAATCAAAAGAAGGGTAATTACAATGGAAAAGAAAGTAGAAATAATTAAGTGTTTGAATAAAAGCCAGATGCCATCATTGCTTGGGAAAGGATTAGGCTTTAGTCGCTCTACTATTGGAACAACTATAAAGGGATAAAGTGAGAATAATGGACATGTAAAAGGCAGTTCTCCAATGAAAGCATCAATTATTACTAAGGAGCATGGTGGATTAATTATTGAAATGAAAAGGTTATTATTGATTTGGTTAGAAGATCAAAATAAGGATAACTTTCTTATTAGCCTAGGAATTAGAAGAAAGAGCACAATAGTTTCTGTAACTTATTATTACAGTGCAGAGTATTATTATTATTATTACAGTATTACACTGTATTATTACTACCACACATGAGCCATTATAGTATTGTCATCATTATTATTTTTACTGTATATGTACTGTTCATCGGGGATCTAAGTTACATACAAATCTGACCTAAAGTTCTCAGGAATGGATTTCATCCATAACTCAGGAACCACCTGTAATAAACAAAAACTTGCCAAGGTTAATGAGAGATTTAGACATCCACATACAGAAGGCACAAAGATACCCAAAGAGATTTAAGAAAGATATTCTCTATGGCACATTATAATCACACTGTCAAACTTAAGACAAAGAGAGAATCATAAAACAGCAAGAGAACAGCATAAGCTTTTCTCACCTATTAAAAAAAACCCTCATCAGACTAATAGTAGATTACTCAGGAGAAATCTTACAGGCCAGGAGAGAGTGTAATGACATATTCATAATGGTAAAAGAAAAAAAAACACCTGCCAATCAAGGATACTATATCCAGGAAAGTTATTTTTCATAAATAAAGGAGAAATAAAGGCTTTATCAGACAAGCAAAGCTGAAGAAATTCACCCTCACTACACTGGCCCTACAAGAAATGCTCAAGAGAGTCTTAAACCTGTAAGCAAAAGAATAGTATTTGCCATCATGAAAAACATGATTGCATGAAACTCACTGGCAAAGCAAACAAACAAATGAGGAAGATAAAGGACTCAAGTGGTACCACTACGGAAAACTACCTAACCACACTGACTAACAATAAAAGAAAAAGAAAAGAATCAAGAATATACAAAACAACCAGAAAACAGTTAACAATATGATAGGAGCAAAACTTCATATATCAATAATGACCTTGAGTGTAAATGGATTATATTTTCCACTTAAAATACATAAACTAGCTGAATGAATGAAAAAATAATTCAAATATATGCTGCCTACAAGAAACCCCCCATCTCTATAAAGACAAATAGAGACTAAAAGTAAAGGGATGGGAGAGGTGGTAAAATGGCTGACTAGAGACATTGGTTGCCAGATCATCTGAGAGGGAAGGGAGGACTTCAGATAAAAAAGAGGGGGGAAAGGGCACAGCTCAGGTGTAGTTTGGGAAGAAAGGTGCCAGAGCTTACCAGAGATTTCATGGGATGAAGTTGCAGAGCAGAACAGGAAGAAAAAAGATATTGGCAGAGATCAACCCTGGAGAACCTCAGAGCCCAGTGAAGAGGGTAGGTAGGGGTTTCATTTCTCCTTCCCTCACTGGGGCTGCCAAGCTACTTGGAAGCTTTTCTGCCCTTACAAGCCCAAGGACTGCTGCAACTACTGAACTGGGACCTTCTTGAAAATAAAGCACTGGGCTTCCAGTCCCTTTGGAGTTGCTCCCCATAGCCATGGTCCAGAGCAGAGACAGTGGGTGCCATACTGCTTCTCTGCCCATAGTGTCCCTTTGTCCACCCCAGGGAGCTCCAGCCCTTCAGTTTTCACATCAACTGTTCCCACACAGACTGCAGTGGGCTCTGGAGAATTTGGGTGATCCCAGAACTTGTACTTCTTTCCAGGGAGAGGGACCAGGAGGCTGGAGTGCAGGCTTTTCTACATTCAGACTCTTTTTCTCCCCTGCCCCTCCCCTGCCCACTGCAGTCAAGAAGGTTGATTGATCTAAGACTCTCAAAAGCGGCTGACTCCCCTCTGCTGGTGCACCCATGACACAGGTTTCCATAAAGAGTGGGGCCCACAACTTTCCCCTTGAGGACCTGCAGTGGACCTAAGGGAGATCAGTCTGGGAATTCCCTGGCCACCAACACTCTCCAGAGATGACCCTTGGTGGGAAAGGCATGCAGGCTGGATTCCATACCCATAGGACTTGATCAGGTTGCTTGGGGGCATAGAGGGGAGATTTGAGAACTAAACGCAGAAGGCAAGGGAGCCCACATGGCCAGAACATACAGGAGAGTGCAGCATGACTCTAAGCTGCAGTGAACTGGTGGAGCACCCATCCCCCCATAGAAAAGCTGCCCTTTCATACTGGGGTGGGACCTCAGGCAGGGAAGCTCCCAAACTGTGGTGCCTTTGCTGGTGAGCTCAGCGAGTTTGGATGCCCATTTGCAGCCAGACACTGGAAGGAGACTCATGGGGTAGGGAAGGAAGGAGAAGAGCAAAAGTCACTCCCAATAGCCAGTCTCTGAATCCAAGATGGCCCCTGACCCACAAGCAGACTTTCCAGTTTGTTGAGGCTGCTTCAGCCCCTTCCCAGCAGCTTTTCCCACAGGCCTGGGAACTGACCTTTAATCCCTGCTAAAACAGTCCTAGGGCCTACCTCTCTGGAGCCTGAAGGCTGGCTTGCCTGACTTAGCCTCACTCAGCCTCACTCCTCCACATACCTCTGCTGTGGTGGAGAGCAAAGGAAGCCCCTGGGAGCTGCCTGGGGCATTTGAGTGCCTCTCCTGAGGGGCTAGAGCTGGTCACAGGCCTCAGAGAAAAACAGTACAGCTGGCTCTTTTCTGCAAGTACCACCTACTGACAGGGAGAACAATTTGGACAGCCCATTACATCATCTACTGACTCAATGAAACAGGGCATGGCTGATTCTTACTCACAAGCACAACCTCCCATCTCAGAGATTAAGCTGGGTGTCCCAATATAATTCACACTGCTGGGAGAAAGGGAAGACAGAAGAATAGAAGCAGCCCATGGGATGATATTTTAAGGAGAGGAGTAAAAGTTGCAGGTGGCTTGGGCTGGGAGGGGACTCCCTCCTCCACTGAAGACCTCTGGGCTGATTGGGGAGCTGCTCAGAATCTGTGCAGAGACATTGCATCAGAGGACAGGCACAGCAGAGATCTAGTGGCTGCCAATCCCAGGTTTCTGCAGCTGACACCATCATGAATGCTCAGGTGCATGATGCCAGGTCTGCCTGGGACTCTGCTTTCCAGCAGTAGCCTTTGCATCACACCTGTTAGACTGAGGAGGGAGAAGACAGAGCAGATGCTCCCCTGTGCCAGGCCCAGTGACTGGGAGCCAAGTGCCCTTCCACCCTGCATGGGATCTGAGTAGAGGAGGAGACTCAGATGCCACAGGCACCACCTGGAAAGCCTTGGGTGACTGCCACAGCAGGACTTAGGTGATAGCGAGAACTTTGCCTGACAAGAAGCCCCCACCTACCTCTGCAGTCCCTGGACCACTGGGAAAAACCCCAGCCTGTGCAACTGGGCACCAGTAGTCTCTGCACTGGTGGAACAGTCCTCCATCTCTGTGGTTCTGTTCCCATAATCCCCAGATCCAGCTCTGAGTCTCTTGATGTGCCAGAGCCTGAGGCTCTGCCCCTGTGGCTCCAGGGCCCTCATCGGGCCTGTGACACAACCACTGAGATTCCAGACTTGTGTCTGTGTCCCAAGACCCCACCCCTGAGTCTCCACCACTGCTGCTGGGCTGGTGGAATCTTCCTGAAGTGCAAGACTTCATTAGGGATGCCCAAGTCTTGAGCAGCCATTACTACTTAACCTGATTTGTGCAAATGCCCACAGCCCAGTCATCCACAACAACTGCCTATATAGAACCACCTAGCTACTGCTGTTACCTCCAGTGGGTGACCACGGACAGAGTAATCTTCCACAACAGCCTCCATGGAGAGAGTTGCATCCAGGCCCCAACTTGAACTTCCAATGAGCTGGGGAACACCCCTCCACCCCACACAAAGATCATCCAGCACTGGCTTGAACTGAGGCAATCACAGGGGAACAAGTCAAAACAGAACAACTCTTTTACAGGCTCTCAGTGCACCTTCCCCTCCCCTAATGGGTCAACACTCCAGAGTAGAACACAAAAGCTTCACCTAGAGTCCTCCATTTCCACTAAATAAACAAAGAAGTTCCCAAGACAGGAGAACAGGAATGCTGTTGGATCAATCCAACAAGAGTATATAACAATTTTAAATATGGAAGCCTGAACAGACATTAAAAATATAATAACAAATCTCTAAATATATATGCACCCACACTGGAGCACCCAGATTCATAAAGCAATTATTAATAGATGTATAAAAGAGACAGACTCCAAATCAATAATTGTGGAAAATTACAATGCCCCACTATCAGCATTATACAGATTATCTAGACAGAATAACAACAAAGAAACTTTGGATTTAATCTGGACTTTATACCAAATAGACATAACAGCAATTTACAGAACATTTTATCCAAATATAAAGCATACACATTCTTCTCATTAGCACTATTAACATATCTCAGGACAGAGCATATGTTAGGCCACCAAACAAGTCTCAAAAAATTTTTAAACATCAAAATCATATCACATATCTTCTCAGAATACAATTAAATAAAACAAGAGGTCAATCCCAAAATGAACTTTTAAAGCAATATGAATACATAAAAATTAAACAACATGTTCCTAAGTGATCATTGGGTCAATGAAGAAATTAAGATGGAAATGAAAAATGACTTAATAGAAACTAAAATGGAAACACAACCTACCAAAACTTGTGAGATACAGTAAAAACAATGTTAAAAGTTTATAGTGATAAGCACCTACATCAAAATGGTGGAAAACTTTCAAATAACCAATCCAATGATGACCATCAAGGAATTAAAAAGCAAGACAAACTAAACCCAAAATCAGCAGAAGGAATGAAATAATAAAGACCAGAATAAATGAAATAAATGCAATAAATGAAATGGACACTAACGAAACAATATAAAGATTAACAACATGAAAAGTTGGTTCTTTGAAAAGATAAAGAAACTGCTAGCTAGACCAACCAAGAAAAGAAGACACAAGACCCAAATAAAGAAAATCAGAAATGAAAAAGACGTTACAATTGGTACCAAAGGAATACAAAGGATCTTCAAAAATTATTACAAACAACTATATACTAACAAACTGGAAAACCTAGAGGAAATGAATATATTTCTGTACCCTTACAACATACCAAAATTGAATCAGGAAGAAATAGAAAACCTGAACAGACATATGGCATGTGGCAAGATAGAATGAATAATAAAAAGATGTCCCACCCCCTCCAAAAAAAAAAAAGCCCAGGACCAGATTTATTCATTGCAAAATTCTATCAAACTAATAAAGAAGAATTAATACCAATCCTCCTCAAATTACTCCAAAATATGAAAGAAGAAGAAATTTTCTCTAACTCATTCTAGAAGGCCAGCTTTATCCTGACACCAAAACGAGACAAGGACACAACAAAAAAATAAAACTACAGGCCAATATCCCTGATGAACAAAGACACAAAAATCCTCAACACAATATTAGGAAATTGTATCAAACAGCACATAAAAATAATACAAATAATCAAGTGGGTTTTATAACAGGATGCAAGGATGGTACAACATACACAAATCAATAAATGTTATATATCACAGCAACAGAATGAAGGACAAAAAACATGATTTTCTCAATTGATTCATAAAAAGAATTTGATAAAATTTAACATCTCTTCATGATGCAAACTCTCAATAAAAACTAGGTGTAGAAGAAACATACCTCAAAATTATAAAGGCCATATATGACAAACCCACAGCTAGCATCATACTGAATGGGGAAACATTGAAAGCATTCCCTCTCAGAGCTGGAACAAGACAAGGATGCCCATTTTCACCACTTGTATTCAACATAGTACTCAAAGTCCTAGCCAGTACAATTAGACAAAAGAAAGATATAAAAGGCATTCAAATTGGAAAAAAGGTAGTCAAATTGTCCCTTTTTGCAGATGACATAATCCTATATTTAAAAGAACCAAAGTACTCCACAAAATCTCTTAGAGCTGGTAAACAAATTTAGTAAAGTTGAAGGATCCAAAATAACATGCAAAAATGAGTAGAATTTCTATAAATCAATAATGAAAAACCTGAAAAAGAAATCATGAAGGCCCTCCCATTAACAATAGCTACCAAAAAAAAAAAAAACACACACAACAAGGAATAAATTTAACCAAAGAAGTGAAAGACCACTACAAGGAAAAGTAAAAACACTTATGAAAGAAATTGAAGAAGACACAAACAAATGGAGAGACATCACATGCTCATGGATCAGAAGAATTAATATAATTAATATGACCATACTGTCCAAAGCAATCTAAGATTCAATGCAATCCGTATCAAAATACCAATGACATTTTCACTGAAATATAGAAAACAAGCCTAAAATGCGTATGGAGCTTTAAAAAAAGCCAGAATATCCAAAGCAATCCTGCACAAAACAACAAAGCATGAGGCATAACACTACTGGACTTCAAAATATATTACAAGGCTACAGTAACCTATAACAGCATGGTATTGGTGTAAAAAAAGACATATAGATCAATGGAACAGATTAGAGAACCCAGAAATTGATCCAAATATTTACAACTTTTTACAAAGGCATCAAGAACATAAACTAGGGAAAAGTCCACCTCTTTAAAATGGTGCTGTGAATATTGGATAACCATATGCAGAAGAATAAAACCGGACCCTTATCTCTCAACATATAAAAATCAAGATGGATTTAAGACTTAAACATAGAACTCCAAACTATAAAACAGCTAAAATAAAGTATAGAGAAAGCACTTCAAGACATCTAGGCAAAGATTTAATGCTAAGGTCTCAAAAACACAGACATCAAAAATAAATATAGACAAATGGGAATATATTTAACTAAAAACTTCTGCATGGCAAAAAAAAAATCACAAGAGTGAAGAAACAACCTGTTGACTGGGAGAAAATACTTGCAAATTATTCAATCAACGTGGGACTAATATCTAGAATATACAAGAAGCTCAAACAACTTAATAGCAAATAAACCAAATATGCTATTAAATATTAGGTAAAGAATCTGAGTATACATTTCTCAAAAGAAGACATACAAATGGCAAACAAGTGTATGAAACAATTCTCAACATCACTAATTATAAGGGAAATGTAACTTAAAAATATATACATATATATTTAGTCTGGCTAATGGTTTGTCAATTTTATCTATTCAAAAAACCAACTCTTACCTTCGTTTATCTTTTTTGTCTTTCTAGTCTCTATTTTATTTCTGCTCTGACCTTTTTGTTTTCATCCTTTTACTAACTTTAAGCTCTGTTTGTTTTTCTATTTTTAGTTCCTTGAGGCTTACTATTAGGTTGTTTATTTGAGCTCTTGTTTTTTGAGGTAGGCATTTATTTATATAAAGTTCTTTCCTAGAACTACTTTCTTTGTATTCCACAAGTTTTGGTATGCAGTGTTTCTATTTTAATTTGTCTTAAAAAACTTTTTAATTTCCCTTTTAATTTCTTCACTGATCCATTGGTTGTTCAGAGGCATGTTGTTTAATTTCTACACATCTGTAAAGTTTCTGAAATTTCTCTTGTTATTAATTTCAAGTTTTATACCATTGTCCTCAGAAAAGATACTGGATAGGATTTCAATTTTCTTAAATTTTTAAAATATTTAATTGACAAATAATTGTGTATTTATGAGGTACAATGTAAAGTTCTGATCTATGTATATATTCTAGAAAGATTCAGTCAAGCTAATTAACATATCCATCACCTCACCAATTTTTTTTTTTTGGTGAGGATATTAAAAATGTATTTAGGCAATATTGAAGTATACAATACCTTATTATTAACTGGTCACCATGCAGTGCAATAGATCATTGAAATTTATTCCTCCAGTCTATCTAAAACTTTGTACCCTTTGATCAACATTTTCCGTTTCCCTATTCCTCCTCCATTCCACCACCCTGTAGTAATTTCTATGAGACTGTCATTTTTAGGTTCCATATATGAGATTAATCAGTGTTTGTCTTTCTGTCCCTGGCTTGTTTCACTTAGTATATTGTCCTTTAGTTTCAGTCATGTTTTCCTAATAACATAATTTTCTTCTTTTTAAAAGCTCTATAGTATTTTACTCTGTGTGTGTGTGTGTGTGTGTGTGAGTGTGTGTGTGTGTTTATATATCCACTTTTTTAATCCACTCATTTGTTGATGTACTCTTGGGTTGCTTCCATATCTTGGCTATTGTGAATAATGCTGAAGAAATAAACTACTTAGCAGTGAATTTAACCAAGAAGGTGAAATATCTGCACACTGAAAACTATAAAATATTGATGAAAGAAATTAAAGAAGACACAAATAAATGGAGAGATATCCCATGTTCATTGATTAGAATAATTAATGTTAAAATGTTCATACTGCCCAATGTCATCTACAGATTCAATAAAATTTTTATCAAAATTCTAATCTTATTTTTCACAGAAATGGAAAAAACCCCTAAATTTCAAATAGAACAAGAAAGGAACATGAATAGCCAAAACAATCTTAAGCAAAAAGAGCAAAGCTGGTGATATTACACTCCATGATTTCAAAACATATTATAAAGCTATTGTAATCAAAACATCATGACATAAAAACAAATACATCAACCAAAGGAACAGGATAGAGAGCCCATAAATAAACTCAAGTAGTTACAGTCAATTGAATTTTTATAAAGATGCCAAGAACACACAGTGGGAAAAGGACAGTTTCTTCAATAAATGGTGTTGGGAAAACTGGATATCCATGCACAAAAGAATAAAATTGGACTGTTATCTCATACTACATATAAAAATCAACTCAAAATGGATAAAAGTCATTTTTGTAAATTTTAGAGTATTACAGGGGTACAGATGTTTAGGTTACATGTATTGCCTTTACTCTGACTGAGTCAGAGCTTCAAGAGTGCCCATCTCCTAGAGAGTGTGCTCTGCACCCCTTAGGTGTGAATTTACCCATCCCCTCCACCCCCTCCCACCTGCCTGACACCAATGGATGTTACTTCCATATGTGCTCATAAAAGTTGATCAATTTGTATCAACCTGATGCTGAGTACATGTGGTGCTTGTTTTTCCATTCTTGAGATATTTCACTTTGAAGAATGGGCTCCAGTTCCATCCCGGATAATACAAGAGGTGTTAGTTCACTGTTGTATTCTGTGGTTGAGCAGTACTCCATGGTATACATATACCATATTATTTTAATCCACTCATGTATTGATGGGCACTTGGGTTGTTTCCACATCTTTGCAATTGTCAATTGTGCTGCTATAAACATTCGAGTGCACATGTCTTTATTATAGAATGTCTTTTTTTCCTTTGGGTAAATACCCAGTAGTGGGATTACTGGATCAAATGGTAGTTCTACTTTTAGTTCTTTGAGGTATCTCCAAACTACTTTCCATAGAGGTTGTACTAGTTTGCAGTCCCACCAGCAATGTATAAGTGTTCCTATCTTTCTGTATCCATGCCAATATTTGTTGTTTTGGGACTTTTTGATATAAGCCATTCCCATTGGAGTTAAGTGATATCTCATTGTGGTTTTGATTTGCATTTCCCTGATGATTAGAGATGTTTACCATTTTTTTCATATGTTTCTTAGCCATTAGTCTATCTTCATTTGAAAAGTTTCTATTCATGTCCTTTGCCCATTCTTCAATGAGGTTGTTTGATTTTTTCTTTTGCTGATTTTCCTGAGTTCTATATAGATTCTAGTTATTAGTCCTTTGTTGGATGTATAGCATGCAAAAATTTTCTCCCAGTCTGTAGGTTGTCCATTCATTCTAGCAATAGTTTCTAAGGCTCTGCAGAGCTTCTTAATTTGATCAGGCCCCATTTGTTTATTTTTGTTGTTGCTGATATTGCTTTTGGGATTTTCTTCATAAATTCTTTGCCTAGGCCAATGTCTGTAAAAGTTTTTCCAACATTTTCTTCTAGAATTCTTATGGTTTCAGGTCTAAGGTTTAAGTCCCTTATCCATCATGAGTTGATTTTTGTGAGAGGTGAGAGTTGAGGATCCTGTTTCAGTCTTCTACATGTGGCTATCCTATTTTCCCAGCACCATTTATTGAATAGGGATCCTTTTCCCCAGTGTATGTTTTTCTCTGCTTTGTCAAAAATCAGATGGCTATGTGAGGATGGTTTTATGTCTGGGTTCTCAGTCCTGTTCCATTGGTCTATGTCTCTGTTCTTGTGCCAGTACCATGCTGTTTTGGTTACTCTAGCCTTGTAGTATAGTTTGAAGTCTGGTAGATTGATGCCTCTCAATTTGTTCTTTTTGCTTAAGGTTGCTTTGGCTGTACAAGGTCTTCTCTGGTTCCATACAAAGCATAGAATTATTTTTTCTACATCTGTGAAAAATGCTGCTGGTATTTTGATAGGGATTGCATTGAATCTATAGATCACTTTTGGTAGTATAGACATTTTAACAATGTTGATTCTGCCGATCCATGAGCATGGTATAGTTTTCCATCTGTGTGTATCCTCTGATATTTCCTTCTTCAGTGTTTTGTAGTTCTCCATGTAGAGATCCTTCACTTCCTTAGTTAACTATATTGCTAGGTATTTTATTTTATTTGTTGCTATTGTGAAAGCTATTGAGTCTTTGATTTGGTTCTCAGTTTGACTGTTGTTGGTGTATATGAATGCTACTGAGTTTTATATGTTGATTTTGTATCCTGAGACTTTGCTGAACTTATTTATCAATTCCAGTAATCTCATGGCAGAATCTTTGGGGTTTTCTAGATATAAGATCATATCATCTGCAAAGGGTGATATTTTGACCTTCCTGGTCCCATTTGGATGCCCTTGATTTCCTTCTCTTCTCTGATTGCTCTGGCCAGTACTTCCATCACTATGTTGAATAGAAGTGGTGATAGAGGGCATCCTTGTCTGGTGCCAGTTCTAAGGGGGAATGCTTTCAATTTTTCCCCCTTCAGTATGATGTTGACTGTGGGTTTGTCATATATGGCTTTTATCATTTTGAGGTAACTTCCGTCTATGCCTATTTTGTTAAGTGTTCTTATCATAAAAGGGTGCTGAATTTTGTCAAATGCTTTTTCTCTATCTATTGAGAGGATCATATGATTTTTGTTTTTGCTTTTGTTTATGTGATGGATTACATTTACAGATTTGCATATGATGAGCCATCCCTGCATCTCTGGGATGAACCCAGAGATGAACCACTTGGTTATGATGGATTATTTTTTGGATGAGCTGCTACATTTGATTTCCTAATGTTTTATTGAGAATTTTTGCATCAGTATTCATAAGGGATATTGGTCTGTAGTTTTCTTTTCTTGTTGGGTCCTTACCTGGCTTTCGTATCAGGGTGATGTTGGCTTCATAAAATGCATTGGGGAGGATTCCTTCCTTCTCGATGTTGTGGAATAATTTCTACAGGATAGACACCAGAACTTTGTAGGTCTGGTAGAATCTGGTGTGAAACCATCTGGTCTGGGCCTTTTTTTTTTTTTTAGGAAGGTTTTTTATTGCTGCTTCAATTTCAGTATTTGATATTGGTCTGTTCAAAAAATCTGTATCTTCTGGGTTGAGCCTAGAGAGGCTGAGTGTTTCTAAGAATTTGTCCATTTCCTCCACATTTTCAAGTTTTTGGGAATAGGGATATAGTATTCAGAGATGATATTTTGTATTTCTGTGGTATCTGTTGTAATTTCTCCCTTATCATTTCTAATGGAGCTTATTAGAGTCATTTCTTTTCTGCTTCTGGTTAATCTAGCTAGAGGTGTGTCAATTTTGTTTATCTTTTCAGAGAACCAACTTTTTGTTTTATTAATCTTCCATATAAGTCTTTTGTTATTGATTTCATTTAGTTCTGCTCTGATCTTGGTTATTTCTTTTCTTCTGCTGGGTTTGGGAATGGTTTGCTCATCCTTTTACAGGTCTTTGAGATTATTCATTAGATTGTTGATTTGTGATCTTTCCATCTTTGGATGTAGGTGTTTATGGCTATGAATTTTCCTCTCAGGACTGCTTTAGCTGTGTCCCACAGATTTTGGTAACTTGCATCCCCGTTATTCTTTACTTCAAAGAATCTTTTGATTTACATCCTAATTTCCTCCTTGACCTGAAAATCATTCAGCAGTAGGTTATTTAGTTTCCATGACTTTGTGTAGAGATGAGTGTTTCTGTTGGAGATTATTTCTAATTTTATTCCACTATAGTCTTCTGAGATGGTGCATGGTATAATTTCTATTTCTTTAAATTTGTTGAGACATGTTTTGTGCCCTAGGATGTGATCAATCTTAGAGAATGTCCCGTGCGCTGATGAGAAGAAAGTATATTTGGTGGTTTTTGGGTAGAATGTTCTGTAAATGTCTGTTAGGCCCAATGTTCTAGAGTTCTATTTAAGTCCCTTGTTTCTTTATTTATTTTCTCTTTGGTGGATCTGTCCCATTCCATCAGTGGGGTGTTGAAGTCTCCAGCTATTATGGTGTTTCCATCATTTTGTTTAGATCAAGAAGGATTTGCTTTATGAATCTGGGCACTCCTGTGTTAGGTGTATAAATATTTAAGATTGTTATGTTTTCTTGCTTAATTATTCCCTTTATCATTAGTAATGACCATGTTTGTCTTTCAGTACTTTTGTTAATTTGAAGATTAAGCTATCTGCTATGAGAACTGATACTCCCACTTACTTCTGGTTTCCATTAGCATGGAAAATTGTTTTCCATCCCTTCACCTTGAGTCTGTATGCGTTCTTGTGAGTTACATGCATTTGCTGAAGACAGCAGATACTTGGCTTGTGTATATTTATCCATTCGGCCAGTCTGTGTATCTTCAGTGGGCAGTTCAAGCCACTCATGTTTATTGAGAGAATTGATAAGTGGGGTGGAGTTTTGTTCATCCTGTTAGGTTGAAATTTGTTGTTCTGTTTTTATCTCTTGAGCCATTGTGATATGTGGCCATCAGTAATTTTACTTTTGGGTAATTTTACTTTTGTAAGTGTTTCTTGTGATGATCTGTGAATAATGCAGTTCTGAGAACTTCCTGCAGGTCAGGTCTTGTCTTGACGATTTCCCTGAGTGTTTGCTTTTCTGGGAAAGACTTAATTTCCCCTTCATATACGAAACTTAGTTTTGCAGGATACAAAATTCTAGGCTGGGCCTTATTCTGTTTGAGAAGACTTACGATGTGGCCCCAATCCCTTCTGGCTTGGAGGGTCTGAGTTGAGAAGTCTGCTGTTAGCCTGATGGGTTTTCTTTTGTAAGTCACCTGTTGCTTTTGCCTCACAGCTCATAACGGCACCTTTTTCATATTTATTTTGCCTAGGCTGATGACTATATGTCGTGATGTATTCCTCTTTGTGTTGAGTCTTCCAGGAGTCCTATGATCTTCTTGTACCTGGATACCTAAATTTCTAGCAAGTTTAGGGAAATTTTCCTCAATTATTCCCTTGAATAGATTATCCAACCCTTGTGTATTTTCTTCTTCACCTTCAGGGATGCCTATGATTCTTATGTTAGACCTTTTTACATAATCTGACATTTCTTGTAGGCTTTGCTCATTTTTCTTGCTTCTCTGCTCTATTTCTGTGACTGACTTGTTTAATTGGAAGGTGTTGTCTTCAAGCTCTCAGATTCAATTTCTTTAGTGAATTGTCCATTCATTTCCTGTATTGTTTTTGTGGTTTGTTTGTGTTGGATTTCTATTTTGTCATGTATTTCATTTAGTTTCCTTACAATCCATGCCTGAAATTCTCCATCTGTCATTTCTATATTCTGCTTTTGGTTGGTATCCATTTGGTTTTCCCTTTTGGGAGTGACCTTTTGCTCTGATTCTTCATATTTCCAGAGTTCTTTCACTGGTTCCTTCTCATCTGGGACAGGTGTTTCTTCTTACTTTTGGATTTTCTTTTGTTTAGATATTGACATGCCCTGTTTGAACTCTGAACCAGTAGGTGGTGCTTGTGGGTGAGAACCGACCACACCCTGTGTGGTGAGTCAGTAGATGCAGTTAAAGGGCATGCAATTTGACCTCCCTGTCAGTAGGTGGCGCTTGTCAGAAGGAATAAGCTGCAGTGTTGTTTGTGGGTCCTGTAATCAGCTCTAGTTCCTCAGGAGGAGCACTCTAATGTCTCTGGTGGTGGGTGGGGCCCTGGGACTTCCAGATGATTCCTTTATTCACCACTGCTACAGAGGTGGGTGGGTCAATGAGGCTGGGCAGGGTTAGGTTGGGTGAGCCTGCCCTCAGGCTCCTCAGATGTTGTTAAGGGATATGTAGGTGTTAAAGGTCAGTTTTCCCTCTCTCAGTTTATTTGCCTGGGAGGGGCTTATGTGGCCCTACTCAACCAGAGAGTCTGCTCTCTATCCCCAGAAAACTCTTGTGAGGGGACTGTACCCCCAGGGGGATATTGGCCGCTCAAGAAGCTCTTGGATCAAGCTGACCTCCCTTTTAAAGTGAGTGGTGGTGGGGGCAGCTGCTTGGATTCAGCCTGTGGCACCAGAGGCATTTGGTTGCTATGGGAACAATTACTTATGCCAATTGAGTCTCCTAGGTTCATCAAACTCCAATCTGGTGTTTCTCTGAGGGAGGGGCTGATTCATCACACTTCAATATGAGGGTTTTTTTGGAGAGGGGCTAGTTCAGCAAACTCTGATATGGTGGTTCTCCGAGGTGGGGCACACTTATAGATGCCTGCTCTCCTGTGCACCTCCACACCCTCCTGATGGACACTCACCTACCCAATCCTGAATCCATAGTCTCTCCCCCATGTCTCCAAGCCCTGCTGTCTGTGCCTTCCTCATGCACCCCCTGCACTGAAAGGGGGCCACTCAGCACAGAGATCTCCAGCAGCTGCTATGATGGTGGGGGAGGGGGTTATAATCTCTCTGCATTGCTCTCAGGTTGGAGGGCAAAAACCTGTCTGTCTGCCTCTTCTCCACAGCCACCCTGTTAGAGGCAGGCTCTCCAGGTGTGCACTCCCTGCCGGAGGAAACAGGCCCAGGCCCTCAGCCCAAGCTTGGCCGGGAGTGCTCTGTCTGTAGCTGCATGGCCCAGTCACTCAGCACGGGATCAGCGGGAGGGCACATCCCGCCCCCAGGCAGTGCAACCAACCCAGTCTCTCAGGGCATGCTTGGCCAGGGAGTGCACCATAACCACACAGCCCAATCACTCTGTGTGGGATCAGTGGGAGGGAACTTCCTGCCCCCAGGCAGCATGACCAGCCCAGTCACTCAGGGTGAAATATGTTTCTATCTCCTTACTTTCAGTCTATGTGTATCATTAAAACAGCCATGTGAATTTATTGATCTTGGATATTGACTAATGCAGCTTCATAAATGTGATGTATAAATGGAATTTGATAACTGAAGTATACACAATTTTAAAGACTTTTTCTCAACAGAATTTCCTTTAATAAAATTATTTACACTAGCAATGTTATATTACATATTCTGTTAGCACTCTGAAATAACTTGAGGGTAGTTTGTAATGTACACAATTATTAATGAAAACCTATAACATATATGCATATAAAATGTTATTTCACTAATTTCTGCTTATTCTTTAGATAATAAATTTAAAGCAAATTTCATGACCTATAAATAAACTCTGCCTATAATTGATGTGTATAGTACAACCACACTTACATGGTTAAAAGAATAGCTTTTAATCAAATTGATTACTTATGAGTTATTTTAAATGTGCTTTTAATCAATGCATTCATTAACAAGTACTTACTGATTGCCAGGGATTGGAAATGAGTGTTGTGGATTTATTATCTTTCTTGCTAGTGGAAAATGAAAATCACTGTGACTTTGTTAAGCTCCGGGATATGCTTCTTTGTACCAATATGGAAAACCTGAAAGAACAAACCCACACTCGGCACTATGAATGTTATAGGTGTTGCAGACTGCAGAAAATGGGCTTTACAGATGTGGGCCCAGACAACCAGCCAATTAGGTGAGTAGAGATATAGCTAGCATAACCAAATGGATAATTTCAGAGTCTCCCAAAACACAAGGTACAATAATTTTGGAATAAGAATAATTATACTTCTCCTGTCCTGAGTTTTAGGTATTTTTATCATCTTTAGATTTAGATGGAGACAGTAGGAGCAACATAATGCAAGATCTTATTTATATGTTGAAATATGTGTATCCAATATGTATATGTGCTGAAATGGGTATACAAGAAAAAAATCTATTATTTTGTTCTAATTTTTGTATGTGAAAAAAAGAACAAGGAAAGGAGATTGAAAAACATTAGCAAATATTTGCAAAGATTGGCAAAGGATATTGATAAGGGTTTGATGAAAGAAACACCTGAAAAGTAGTGCAATGTCCTGTAAATCAAGTGAAAAAAGTTTGAGAGCAGGTGTATATATCTATATTGAACAGGAGTAGAACTTGTGCTGCAAAAACATGGGAGTGTAATGTACATAATCCAGCTATATCATGTATGGTTCTTTGTAGGCAACACAAATTTAACTATCTTAAGTAGTTAAATTGAAAGATGTAGGCATTGTTTGACTATTTTGAAAATAGTCTCAAACATGAGTAGTTTCCCCAAATTTTATTGTTAAAAGATGTGAAGAAGTATGACATAATGGAAAGTGGTAGAAAGGAGAAATAAGTGATATAAGCATTTAAAGATTCTGATATTTACATATATTCTATATGTCCTCTGATATTAAATGTTGTGCCTCATTTTTTGTATCTTATGATATAAGAATTCCTATTTTGTGTTGCTATACATGACAGAATGTTGGTAAATGTCCTTATATGGGACCTAACATATACTATATATACTTTTATATATTTCTAATAGCATTTTAGTGTGAAAGTAATAAAAAACTTATTTGTAGTTTTCAAGAAATCTATGAAGCCAAAAGACAAGAGTTCTATGATCAATGTCAGAGGGAAGAAGAAGAGTTGAAACAGAGATTTATGCAGCGAGTAAAAGAGAAAGAAACAACATTTAAGGAAGCTGAAAAAGAAGTAAGTACTGCCAGTTTGATATATTAATAAGTTGTATTCATTTTTAAATGTCCTATTACTTTTATCTGAAGAGTTTAATTGATGTTTTGCAGGATACTTGCTATTTTTCAAAAAGTAGCTATTTACCATGTAGGGTTTTAACACAGCCTTTACGGAATTATAGTCTGTAATTTTATTTTTTTCTGGGGCACATGGATAATTTTCATTCAAATCACCCCCAAAATAATTTTATACAATGCATTTACCTTTATTTTATTTACACTTTGAGTTTTCATGCACAAAGTCAAATTTTAACAAGCTCAAGCTATTTACTTCTTCGAAGAGTAATGTACTTTCTAACATTATTACTGCGTTAGAAAATTTTGTTCACTTTTATAAATAAGTAAATGTTGACTAATGCAGCCTTGATGAATTAGAGAACTTTTAGTTGGTAAATTATGTAAATGTTCTATTCATTTTATTCCACGCTCTTTCCAAGAAAATGGAAAAGGAGGCTATTAATATATTATGGCTTTGAATATTTGCCACAAATAAGTTTTTGGTGAGGGCATATATTTGGAACCAGAATTTCTTTTCTCAAGTGTAGATGGCTTTAGTTTAAGAATATTTAATTTTAGTAGGTAAATTGGAACATGAACTTCCTTTTCCTTAGAAACGAGATGTGGATTAGGCTCTATAGACCAGATGTCTCAGTCAGGGACAGTTGAATAATAAGTAATAGAAATTCCATTAGCTTAGGTGTAAAGGGAAATTTTGTAAGTATGCAAGGGTATCTCATGGCATCCAAGAACAGGAAGTATAGCTGGATCCCATGAAGACTCACACCCAAACCAGGAAGTGACCAGAAACCAAAGCAACCATTTAAAATTTCTATTTTTCCTCTATCTTATCTCCCCTCATTATGATCCTTATTTCTGTACATCTGCTTCATTTTTTCATCAGTTTTTCTCCCATTTCTCTCTTGTATGTTCTTAGGAAGAACTGACCATAGCCTAAAATTGGTTGTGCAAAGTAGTGAGTAGCGGAGGTTGTTAATAGGGTTTAATAATTTCTTCAGGATGGAACAAATGAATTTCTGGTAGTAAGAAAATAACCAAGATTTTAAGGGCATCCACAGACAACAAGGTGACAAGGAAACAGGCCCACCTGGATTGCTTAGAAAAGGAATAACTTGATTATTTTTAACATGGTAAGTAAACAGCAACTCTAACTAACTGACAAAAAAATTGGAAGCTCACAGAGGTAAACTTTCCAAGCACATCTACCAGATGGATAAGTCAGCCCCTTTAAAATTTTCAAACACTCAAAAATTACATTTTCACATATTCCTCATTATTAGGAAGTTTGATCACCTTTTCATACTCTAAATTATTACTTATATTTTTTCAGTGAATTGCTTCTCTGTTTATAGTATTGCTATTAGTTTGTTAATAGTTTATAATTATGTATATATTATAGAAAGTACTCTTTTGTTTTCTAAATATTTGCCACGTCTCTCCTAATCTGTCTCCTATCTTTTATCTTTATTCACGATGTCCATTGCTGAATAGAAATTTTATACCTTAATGCAGTCAAATGCACTGGTCTTGTCCTTTGTAACATTTGCATTTTTATTGCCTAAAAGACCTTACTTGTCTGAAGGTTATAAACATAGATTTCTATGTGTTCTTCTAATATCTTTATAGTTTTTTTCTTTGGGATTTATTTTTGTGTTTTTTATAGACTGGTAGTCAATCATACAAATATCATTTGAGTGCACCTTCCTGTCTAGTGGATTTGAAATTCTACTTGATAATATGATAGCATTAAATTTCCACAAGTGGTTTATTTCTGTACTCCTTTTTGTGTTTCATGGATATATTTTTCTCTTTCTGTTCCAGTGTAACTGAATTTAAATGATAATAACTTTAACAGTGTTTGTTTTGCTCTCTGTTAAGGCAAGTCTCTTCTCCCATCTCCCAGCATAATGTTTTTGGCTATTCTTGCATATTGTATTATTCAGACAAATTTTAATCTATTATCAAGGTCTCTAAAAAATTCCTGTTGGGATTTTTCTGGCTTGATAGGCTAATTTTGGGAGAATAAACATCTTAACAAATATTGTGACTTACCTCAGGGACATGATATTCATCTGCATTTATTCAGAATGTATTTTCATGGTCTTTAGAAAAATTATTTAGAATGCATATGTCTTGCTCATATTTTGTTGAGTATATTTTTAGCATTTGAAAGTTTATTCTTGCTATTTTAAAGATGGGACAAGTTTTTCTTTTGTATATAGAAATTGAGAGGAGTAGGAAAATTTTAAATTGGTTCTAATAGTTTTTAATTAGTTAGAGTCTTTTACTTAATCATATTATTTGCAAATTCATCATAGTTCCATCTTTTTGTAACAAATATTTATATTTCCTGTTTATTTTTCTTATTCTAATGCATAGATTGTAACTTCCAGGAGAATAGATACCAAACATACAGTTTTGGTAATTTGTTAGAAATATTTCGAATATTTCACCATAAAGTATGATATGGGCTAGTGGATCATTTTTCCATCTTAAGAAATTTTCTGTTCTATTACCAATACCATTGACATTTTGGCATCTACTGAGATGATAATGTGATTTTCCTTTTTAATCTATAAATATTACAGATAAAATTAATAAACCTCTACTGCTGAAATCATGTATTTATGAGAAAGTCATAGTTTAATCTTTACTTATTTATCTTATGTCAATAAAAATGACAAATAAAAAGTTAAATAAAGTAATCAGAATAAAGATTTATGTGTGTACATGTCCCCTAATTTTGTTCTCATATGCATGCATAGACAAAGAAAAGAGACTTGAAGGAAATGCGGCTTGTAGGGATTATGTTAAAGTAGTAGTTTCTAGGTGGTGAAATTTAAAGTGGTTTTTGCTTTGTTATTGCTTTTGATAATTAACATATATTAAAATGAGCCTTATTAATTTTCTCATTGGAAAAGCACATATATTTTCTCACTATACTGAGTTGATACGTTTATTGAATTTAAAGTTTTGTCAAGCTTCATTGAGGTATAACTGACAAAAAAATTAATTGCATTTAAAGAGTACAACAGGGGAGCGATCCAAGATGGCCAGCTAGAGAAACAGCTTGTCAGATTGTCCCAGCAGAAGAGTTGAGTGTTGGACTGAGGAGAGTGGAGAGTGATTACTGCTCAGAAGTGGACCACAGGGACAGACACCAGTGGAGTCCAGGGACACCACCAGGAGGATCTGTGCAGCTGAGAAAGAGGAGGATAGAAAAGAGAAATTGGTGGCATGAACCAAATCCAGGAAGTTCAGGAGCCCAGGGAAAGGATAAAGGGCCTTCCCCCTCCCCACCTGGGTGCCTCAGGCCAGCAACAGGACACAGGGCTCTCATCCTGTGGGACAGTGCCATGAGGGACCAGAGAGCCAGAGGTGCCTCCACCATTGCACCTCCTCCATTCCTGGCATCTCAGAAAGTGATTTGGCTCAGATGGCTCATAGCTGTGTGGCTGCACCCTCCCCATAGAAATTCTCAAAGTGCTTTGTGCTGAGAGACTTGGCTCCCCACAACAGGGGCGCATTCCCAGCTGAACCTGCCTCAGAGAGCAGGGCCATGGTGGCAGCAGCTTGGAAAGAAGGGCGCGACCTGGGGCCCCCTGGACTTGAGAGCAGTAAAGGGAGACTGCAGCCCCTCCCCCCACCATAGCAGCCACTAGAGTTCTCTGTGCTGAGTGACCTGCTTTAAGCACTGGGGGAGTGTACCTGTCCAACCTGGTGGGACAGCTGCAGTTTGTAATCTTCCTGCCCACAGGCATTTGGTGTATTCACCTATGGAAGATACAGACAGCAGGGCAGGGAGGCATAGGAGAGAGGTCCCGGGTCCAGGGTCAGGCAGCAAGAGAGAGCATTTACCCACCAGGAGGCTATAGAGGAGCCCAGGAGAACAGCCGTCTGTAAGTGCACCCCATCCCCCACCCCCACTGGAGAAGTGCCATACTGGAGTAGGCTGTGGCACTGAGACCCAGTTTGCATAAGTACTGGTTTCATTGGCAACCAAATGCTTCTGGTGCCACAGGCTGAATCAGAGCAGCTGCCACCACAGCACTCACTTCAATAGGGATTGCAGGTTGATCCAAGAGTTTCTTGAGCTGCCACTATTACCCTGGTGGGAACGTCCCCCTGGCAGAGACCTCTGGGGATAGAGAGGCCCACGCACCTCACCTTGGGGGGTAGTGGTGGAAAAGGGGTGCACAATTGGAGAGCCCCCTATCTGCCAGCATCACATGGAGATGCATGCCAGCAGGTCAGACACACAAACTGGAGAAGCTTGAGAGCCCATCTTGGGTGGAGAGGGAATGCAAGTGGACCAATCAGAGGGGAAAGTACCCAGGCTTGTGGACAGGGATGAAAAGTCTGGTTAGAGGCCTCAGCATTCCCATGATTAGGCCCCTTCCATCAGGAGCAGCCCTCCATGTTTGGAGAGACAGCCCTGAACTCCATATCAGTGGCTCCTGCTAGTGGCCTTTCACACCCCAGCTACAATCTAACTTGCTCCTCCCCCCACTTCAGAGGGGCGCAGGGTCCGAACAACCCTGGAAGCTACAAGGCCCCTTCCAAAGCATGGGGCCTTCATATACCCCAATGGGGGGGTAAGAGCCTACAAAAGGCACAATAGATTACCTCGGTAACTGGCTCCTTTATGCAAACTACAATCTACAACAGTGGGAACAACCCCATAGCTAAACATAGTGCCTTCCATCTCAAGCTGTTAGGAAGCAGTGGGTTTGTACCCACAAGTACAATCCAACAGCATGGAGCTTAAGCTGGGGGACAAAACTCACTAGACTACATTGGGAAGAGGTGAAGACAACAGGTCAGAGGTAACCCAAGAGGTTCATCAAACCTGCTAAAACACCCCAAAGGCAATTCAGGACCAGCACTCCTCTCCCTGGCATGGTGAGGGAATGATCTTTGGGGACTTGGAGACAGGGCCATAAACGAGCCCTTAGCACCACCATCTCTCAACCAAGAGGCCAGATGAGAAGGAATCAGCAAAAGAACTCTGGAAACATGAAAAATCAGAGCAAAAAGGTGCCCCCAAAAGAAATCAGTAGCTCCTCAGCAACAGATACCAAATTAAATGAAATGGTTAAAATGACAGATGAAGAATTTTGAATATAGATTGTAAGAAATCTCAATGAAATACAAGAGAAAATAGAATCCAACACAAAGAAGCAACAAAAATAATACAAGAAATGAATGAAAACTTCTCCACAGAAATTGAAGTATTAACAGAAAACAAACAGAAATTCTGGAAGTGAAAAATGTATTCAAGGAATTACAAAGCACAGTGGAAAGCCTTAAGAGTAGGCTAGATCACACAGAAGAAAGAATCTCAGAACTTGAAGATAACACCTATGAGCTAAATAAATCAGCTGAAAAGAGAGAACACAGAAACAAGAGGCATGAACAAATCATAGAAGAAATGTGGAATCATGTAAAGAGGACAGACATAAGAATAATAGCCATCCCTGAGGGCAAAGAAGAAAATACACAAGGGTTGGATAATATACTTGAGAGAATAATTGAAGAAAATTTCCTAGGCCTATCTAGAAAACTAGATATCCAGTCATAAGAAGCACAAAGGACTCCTGGGAGATTCAGTGTGAAAAGGCAATCACCATTTCACATGGTTATTAGGCTGGCCAAAGTAAACAGGAAAGAGGCACTCCTATGAGAAGTAAGGCAAAAACATCAGGTAACCTACAAACAAAAACCTCTCAGACTAACTGCAGTCTTCTCAATGGAATCTTCCAAGCCAGGAGGCACTGGGGACCCATCCTTACTATTCTAAAACAGAATAATGGCCAGCCAAGAATTGTGTATCTAGAAAAACTAAGCTGCTTATATGGGGAGAAATAAAGATTTTCCCAGCTAAGGAATTGCTGATGGAATTTGTGAAGACCAGACCTGCCCTGCAGGAAGTACTCAGATCAGCATTATACACTGAGCAGCACAACAAGACACCTACTAATGTAAAATCACCCAAAACCTAAAGTTCAGAACCCAAATTCCACAAAGGCTGAAGACATAAAACAAAACAATAACGGTCTACCCAACAGGATGAACAGAAATCCCCCAGAAATGTCAATTCTCTCAATAAATGTGATTGGCTTGAACTGCCCACTGAAGAGACATAAGCTGGCTGAATGGATAAAAAAATAAAAGGGAAGTATCTGCTCTGTTGTCTCCAGGAAACACATCTAACCCACAAGGACTCATTCAGACTCAAGGTGAGGGGATGGAAACCAATATCCCAGGCAAGTGGAAATCAAAAGAAAGCTGATGTAGCTGTTCTTATATCAGATAAAATAAACTATAAATCAACAAAAGTGAAGAAAGACAAAGACAGTTACTATATAGTAGTGGAGGAAAAAACTCAAAAAGAAGACTTAACAATCCTAAATATAAACAGGAGCACCCAGATACATAAAGAAAATGTTCCTTGATCTGAACAAAATGACAAAGAGTGATGCCATAATAGCCAGGGACTTCAATACCCCACTGATATACTGGACAGATCCTCCAAACAGAAAATAAGCAAAGAAACAGTGAACTTAAACAGAACTCTAGAACAAATTGGCTTAACAGACATTTACAGAACATTCCACCCAAATGACACTGAATATGTGTTCTTCTCTTCAGCTCATGGAACTTTCTCACAAATTGATCACATCCTAGGCCAAAAAAAGATCTTAACAAATTTATAAAAATAGGAATTATACCATGTATCTTCTCAGAATGCAGAGGAATAAAATTAGAATCAATTCCAACAGAAAAATTCATCTCTACACAAAGTCATGGAAAATAAACAACTTATTGCTGAATGATTGTTGGACCAAGGAAGAGATTCAGATGGAAGTAAAAAGATTCTTCAAACTAAATGATAATGGGCACACAAGTTATCAAAATCTGTGGGATACAGCCAAAGGAGTCCCAAGAGAAAAACTCATAGCTTTAAATGCCCACATCCAAAAGACAGAAATATCACAAATCAACAATCTGATTAATCATCTCAAAAACTGAAAAAGGAAGAGCAAGCCAATCCTAAACCCAGCAGAGAAAAGAAATAAGCAACATAAGAGCAGAACTAAATGAAATCGAAAACAAAAGAACTATACAGAAGATTAATGAAAAAAAAAAGTTGGTTCTTTGAAAAGATAAACAAAATAGACAGGCCTCTTGCTAGATTGACCAGAAGCAGAAAGGAAAGGACTTTAATAAACTCAACTAGAAACAAAGAAGGAGAAGTCACAACTGATATCATGGAAATAAAAATCATCATCTTTGAATACTATAAAAATCTCTATGCCCAAAAACTTGAAAACGTAGAGGAAATGGACAAATTCTTAGAAACACACAAACTTCCTAGACTCAATCATGAAGAAATAGAATTCCTGAACAGACCAATATGAAGCACCAAAATTGAAGCAGCAATAAAAAATCTTCCAATAAAACAAGTCCCGGACCAGATGGGTTCACACCCGAATTTTACTAAACCTACAAAGAAGAACTGGTACCTATACTGAGAAATTATTCCACAACATGGAGAAGGATGGAGTCCTCCCCAACTCATTTCACAAAGCCGATATCACCTTGACACCAAAGCCAGGAAAGGACACAACAAAAAAGAAAACTACAGGCCAATATCCCTTATAATATAGATGTAAAAATTCTCAATAAAATCTTAGCAAATTGAATTAAACTGCACATGAGAAGAAATAGTTCATCATGTCCACGTGGGTTTCATCCCAGAGAAACAAGGATAGTTCAACACATGCAAATCTATAAATGTAATTCACCATATAAATAAAAGCAAAAACAAAGACCATATGATTCTCTCAATAGATGCAGAAAACTCATTTGATAAAATTCAGCATCCTTTTATGACAAGAACTCTTAACAAAATAGGCATATATGGGACATATTTCAAAATCATTGAAGCCATATATGACAAACCCACAGCCAACATCATAGTGAATGGGGAAAAATAGAAAGCCTTCCCACTTAGAACTGGAACCGGATGAGGTTGTCCCGTATCACCACTTCTATTCAACATAGTGCTGGAAATCCTTTCCATAGCAATGAGACAAAAGAAGGAAATCAAGGGTATACAAATGGGGAAAGAAGAGGTCAAACTATCACTCTTTCCTGATGATATGATCTTATATCTAGAAAACCCCAAAGATTCAACCAAGAGACTCCCAGAATTGATAAATGAACTCAGAAAAGTCTCAGGCTATAAAATCAATGCATAGACATCAGTAGCTTTTGTATACACCAATAACAGTCAAGCTGAGAATCAAATGAAAGATGCAATACCTTTCACAACAGCATTAAAGAAAATAAAATACTTAGGAATATATTTAACTAAGGAGGTGAGAGACTTATATAGGGAGAACTATGAAACACTGAGAAAAGAAATTGCAAAGAATGTAAACAGATGAAAACCATACCATGCTCACGGGTCAGCAGAATCAATATTGTTAAAATGTCTAGCTGCCCATAGTGGTCTATAGATTCAATGCAATCCCTATTAAAATACCAACATGATTTTTCAGAGATCTAGACAAAATAATTCTATGCTTCATATGGAACAAGAGAAGACCCTATGTAGCCAAAGCAACCTTAAGCAAAAAGAACAAATTAGGAGGCCTCAATCTACCAGACTTAAAGCTATACTACAAGACTATAGTAACCAAGACAGCATGGTACTGGAACAAGAATAGAGACATAGACTAATGGAACAGAACAGAGAACCCAGATATGAAACCATTCTCATATTGCCATCTGATATTTGACAAAGCAGACAAAAACATACACTGGGGAAAAGAATCCTTATTCAATAAATGATGTGGGAAAATTGGATAGCCACATACAGAAGACTGAAACACGATCTGAACCTCTCACCTCTCACAAAAATCAACTCACAATGGATAGCAGACTTAAACCAAAGACACGAAACCATAAGAATTCTAGAAGAAAATGTTGGAAA
The DNA here is from genome assembly GCA_023783475.1 of Daubentonia madagascariensis. Taxonomy (NCBI): domain Eukaryota; kingdom Metazoa; phylum Chordata; class Mammalia; order Primates; family Daubentoniidae; genus Daubentonia; species Daubentonia madagascariensis. The sequence continues at coordinate 8,591,104 of JAKFHU010002004.1, read as the reverse complement.
AACTCGTATAGACAAAGAATTCTCTATGCAAAGAATTTATGAAGAAGACCCTCAGACCAATCACAGCAACAACAAAAATAAATAAATGGGAACTGATCAAATTAAAAGGCTTCTGCACATCCAAGGAAACTATCACTAGAGCGAATAGACAACCTACAGAATGGGAGAAAATGTTTTCATGCTACACATCTGATAAAGGGTTGATAACCAGAATCTATACAGAACTTAGGGAAAACCAACAAGAAAATAATCAAACAACCCCATTAAAAAGTGCACAAAGGACATGAACAGAAACTTTTCAAAAGAAGACAGAATAATGGCCAGCAAACTTATAAAAAATTCCTCAACTTCTCTAATCGTCGGGGAGATGCACAGAACAGGTACCTATACTTCCAAAATTATTCTGTCACATCAAGAAGGAAGGAATCCTCCCCATCTCATTTTGTAAGCCAATATCACCTTGATACCAAAGCCAGAAAAGGAGACAAGAAAAAAGAAAACTAAAGATGAATACCCCTTATGAATATATATGCAAAAATATTCAATAAAATCCTACCAAACCGAATTTAGCTGCACATCAAAAAAAATAAACCACCGCAACCAAGTGGGTTTCATACCAGAGATGTAAGTATGGTTCAACATACACAAATCTATAAACGTAATTCACCACATAAATAGAAGCAAAAACAAAGACCATGTGATCCTGTCAATAGATACAGAAAAAGCATTTGGCATGATTCAGCACCCTTTATGACAAAAACTCTTAACAAAGCAGGCATAGATGGGACTTACCTCGAAATTATAAAAGCCATATACAACAAACCCACAGCCAAAATCATACTGAATGGGAAAAATTGCAAGCATTTCTGCTAGAACTGGAACCAGACAAGGTTACCCACTATCACCACTTCTATTCAACATAGTGATGGAAGTTCTAACCAGAGCAATCAGACAAGAGAAGGAAATTAAGAGTATCCAAATGGGGACAGAAGAGGTCAAACTATTGCTCCTTGCTGATGATATGATCTTATATCTAGAAAACCCCAAAGATTCTGCCAAGAGACTCCTGGAATTGATAAACAAATTCAGCAAAATTTCAGGTTACAAAATCAATGTATACAAATCTGTAGCAATCATATATGCCAACAACAGTCAAGCTGAGAATCAAATCAAAGACTCAGTAGCTTTCACAATAGCAACAGAGAAAATAAAATACCTAGGAATATATTTAACTAAGGAGGTGAAATACCTCTACAGGGAGAACTAAGAAACACTGAGGAAGGAAATTGCAGAAAACATAAACAGATGAAAAAAATATAGCATGCTCATGGATTGACAGAATCAACATTGTTAAAATGTGTATATTACCCAAAGTGATCTACAGATTCAATGCAATCCCCATTGAAAAACCAACGTCACTTTTCACAGATCTATGAAAAATAGTTCAATGCTTTTCATGGAATGAGAAAAGAACTCTCAGAGCCAAAGCAACCTTAAGCAGTAAGAACAAATTGGGAGGCAGAACTTTACCAGACTTAAGGCTATACTACAAGTTCATGGTAACCAAAATAGCATGGTACTGGCACAAAACAGAGCTACATATACCTATGTATCAGAACAGAGAACCCAGATATAAAATCATACTCATAATGCCATCTGATCTTTGACAAAGCAGACAAAAACATACACCGGGGAAGAGAATCAATATTGAATAAATGGTGCTGGCAAAATTGGATAGCCACATGTAGAAGACTGAAACAGGATCTGGACCTCTCAGCCCTCACAAAAATTAATTCACAATGGATAGTAGACTTAAACCTGAGACACAAAACTGTAAGAAATCTAGAAGTAAATGCTGAAAAAACTCTTATACACATCCGCCTAGGCAAAGAATTTATGAAGAAGACCCTCAAGGCAATCACAGCAGCAACCAAAATTAACAAATGGGCCCTAATTAAATCAAAAAGCTTCTGTACAGTCACGGAAACAACCAATAGAGTGAATAGACAACCTACAGAATGGGAGAATATATTTGCATGTTATACATCCTATAAAGGGCTGATAACCACAATCTATAAAGAAGTCAAACAAATCAGTAAGAAAAAATCAAACAACATCATTAAAATGTGGGCAAAAGACAAGAACAGAAGCTTCTCAAAAGAAGATAGACTAATGGCCAATAAACGTATAGAAAATCCTCAAAGTCTCTAATTATCAGGGAAATACAAATCAAAACCACAATGAGGTGTCACCTAACTCCAGTCAGGATGGCTTTTATCAAAAAGTCCCAAATCAACAGATGCTGGCATGGATGTGGAGAGAAGGGAACTCTTATACACTGTTGGTGGGACTGCAATCTAGTAAAATCTCTATGGAAAGTAATATGGAGATAGCTCAAAGAACTAAAAGTAGAACTACCATTTGATCCAGCAATCCCACTATTGAGTATTTACCCAAAGGAAAAAAAGTTATTTTATCAAAAAAGCATGTGCATTCAACTGTATATTGCAGTGCAATTCACAATTGCAAATATGTGGAATCAACACAAGTGCCCATCAGTACATGAATGGACTAATAAAATGTGGTATATGTATGCTATGGAGTATTAATCAGCCATAAAAAATTGGTGAACTAATTCCTTTTGTAACAACCTGGATGAAACTGGAGGCTATTCTTCTAAGTGAAGTATTGTAAGAATGGAAAAACAAATACCACATATACCCACTATTAAATTGGAACTAATCGATCAACACCCATGTGCACATATGGTAGTAAAACTCAATGGAAACCAAGCAGGTGGGAGGGACGGGGGCGATGGGTAAATACACACCTAACGGACACAATGCATGCTATATTGGTGATGGGCACACTTATAACTTTGACTCAAAGTGCACAAAAGCAAATTATGTAACCAAAATGTTTGTACCCTCCAAGTATTCTGAAATAACAAATAAAAAATTCTGACATAAGATATATGTGAAAATCAGTGCAAACATTTCCCAAGTTTCCCCATGTACTTAGATCCTAAAAAAGGCTTAGCAAGCTTTTTCTTTACAAGCCAAGATAACAAATATTTAGGCTTTTTGGCTATAAAAATATTTTTAAGCTTTGTGGGCCATAGTTCCTATAGCAAATATGTCCTTGTAGCTAAAAGCGACAATAAGCAATATGTTAAAAAATAGACTTGCCTGTGTTCTAACTAAACTTTATTCATAAAAACAGGAAGCAACCCAGATTTGGCCTGCAGCATTAGCTTGCTGACCCTGGCTGAGACCCTCAATATTATCAATAGATAATAGATCAATACCCCAGATCCTTCAGTACCATCCTGTTTTCCAACATTTTCATCATTTTCCATACCATGTGTCAAAACTCATGTCCCAAATCACAGTTAAGTAACATAATTTCAGTAATCGTTTCACAATGTATACACATATTAATGATACATATATCAATGTACATCATGTTGTACACTTTAAATGTATTTGATTTGATTTTTCAGTTATACTTCCATGAAGCTTGAAAACTTTAAATTGAACAAAAGCACCAATTCAGTATTTTGAGGGCAATACAGAGATTTGTAAAACAACCAGACTTCTTCAAATTCTCAAAACATTATACTTCCTGATTTCAAACTATATTACAAAGCTATAGTAATCAAAACAGTATGATTTTGGCATATAGACAGACACATAGACCAGTGAAATGGAATAGAGTGCCAAGAAATAAACCTATGCACACACAGTGAACTAATCTTCAAAAAGGGTGCCAAAAAACACAATGGGGAGAGAATGTGTCTTCAGTAAATGGTGTTGAGAAAACTGAACATCCACATGCACAAGAATAAAATTTGATCCCTATATTACACCATATGTAAAAATTAACTAAAAATGGACTAAAGACTTAAATGTAAGATCTGAAATCATAAAACTTCTAGAAGAAAACACATGGGGAAACTCCTTCACATGGTCTGGGCAATGATTTTTTGGATATGACCCAAAAACACAGGAAACAAATGCAAAAATAAATCAATGGGAATACATTAAACTAAAAAGCTTCTGTACAGCAAAGGAAACAAACAGAATGAAAAGGCAAACTATGGAATGGGAGAAAATATTTGCAAACCATTTATATGATTACTGGTTAATGTACAACATATATAAAAAATTCAAACTCAATAGCAAAAATAAAATAACCCAAATTTTAAAGTGGGCAAAGGACCTAAATAGATATTTTCCAAAAAAAGTATACAAATGACCAACAGGCATATAAAAAGTTACTCAATATCAATAACCATTAGGGAAATATAAATCAAAAGAACAAGGCATTATCACCTTACATCTGTTAGGATTGGTGTTATCAAAAAGACAAAAGATAACAAGTGTTGACGAGGGTGTCGATAAATATGAACCCTTATACACTGTTGATAGAAATTTAAATAGGCACGGCCCTTATAAAAACAATATAGGGGCTCCCCCAAAAATCAAAATATAACTACCATATGATCAAGCAATCCCATTCCTGGGTATATATCTGAAAGAAACAAAATCAATATCTCAAAGAGATATCTGTACTTTATGTTCATTGCAGCATTGTTCACAGTACCCAAGATAGGGAAACAACCTAATTGTCCATTGACAGATGAGTGGATAAAGAAAGTGTGGTAGTTATATACAATGGAATATTATTCAGCCTATAAGAAGAAGAAAATTCTGCCTTTAGCAACAGTATGAATCAACCTAGCAGACATTATACTAACTAAATAAGCCAAACACAGAAAGACAAATGCTGCATGATCTCACTTACATGGGAATCTAAAAAAGTCAAACTCATAGAAAAAGAGAGTAGAACGGTGTCTGTCAGAGGCTGAGGTTTGGGAAAATGAAAGATATTGGTGGAAATGTAGAAACATTCACATATAAGATGAATAAGTTCCAGTAATCTAATACACAGCATGGTGATTATAGTTAATAACAGCATATTGCATACTTGAAATTTGCTAGGTGAGTAGATATTAAGTGTTCTCACTACAAAAAAAAAGGTAACTATGGAGGTGATAATATGTTAAATAATACAATTGTGGTAATCATTTCACTATATGTACATATATTAATGCTATATATATCAATGTACCTCATGTTGTACACTTTTTAAATTTCAGAATATTATAGGGGTACAAGGGCTTTGGTTACATATATTGCCTTTTCACCACCCGAGTCAGAGTTGCAAGCATGGGCCATCCCCCAGACAGTGTGCACCACACCTGTTAGGTATGAATTTGCCCATCCACTCCCCACCTCCCACCTTCCTGACACCCAATGAATGCTACTTCCATATGTGCACATAAGTGTTGGTCAATTAGTACCAATTTAATGGTGAGTGCGTGTGGTGCTTGTTTTTAAATTCTTGTGATACTTCACTCAGAAGAATGGGCTCCAGCTCCATTCAGGATAATACAAGAGGTAGTTCACCATTTTTTTATGGTTGAGTAGTACTCCATGGTATACGTATACCACATTTTATTAATCTACTCATGTATTGATGGGCACATGTGTTGTTTCCACATCTTTAATATTGTGAACTGTGCTGCTATAAACATTCAAGTGCAGATGTCTTTATTATAGAATGTCTTTTTTTCCTATGGGTAAATACCCAGTAGTGGGATTGCTGGATCAAATGGTAGTTCTACTTTTCGTTCTTTGCGTTATCTCCACATTACTTTCCATAAAGGTTGTACTAATTTGCAGCCCCACCAGCAGTGTATGAGTGTTCCTATCTCTCTACATCCACACCAACATTTGTTGTTTTGGGACTTTTTGATAAAAGCCAATCTCACTGGAGTTAAGTGATATCTCATTTTGGTTTTGATTTGCATTTCCCTGTTGATTAGAGATGTTGAGCATTTTTTTCATATGTTTATTGGACATTATTCCATCTTCTTTTGAAAATTTTCTGTTCATATCCTTTGCCCACTTGTTAATGGGGTTGTTTGATTTTTTTCTTGCAGATTTTAATGAGCTTTATATAGATTCTAGTTATCAGCCCTTTATCAGATGTGCATCATGCAAATATTTCCTCCCATTCTGTAGGTTGTCTATTCATTCTAATGATAGTTTTCTTGGCTGTGAAGAAGCTTTTTAATTTGATCAGTTCCCATTTATTTATTTTTGTTGTTACTATGATTGCTTTTGGGGTCTTCTTCATAAATTCTTTTCCTAGGCTGATGTCTATAAGAGTTTTTCCAACATTTTCTTCTAGAATTTTTGAGGTTTCATGTATTAGGTTTAAGTATGTTATCCTGGAGCCTATTTTGTCTGATATGAGAATGGCTACACCAACTTTCTTTTTGTTTCCGTTTGCATGGAATAATGTTTTCCATCTCTTCACCTTGAGTCTGAATGACTCCTTGTGGATTAAATGTATTTCCTGGAAACAGCAGATACTTGGCTTGTATTGGATTGTATTTTTTATTATGTCTTTTGAGTGGGGAGTTCAAACCATTCACATTTATTGAAACAATTGATAAGTGGGGTGGATTTCTGTTCATCCTGCTGAGTAGAACTTTATTACTCTGTTTTACCTCTTGAACATGAGGTAAACATATTGTGGTATGTGGGCTCTGATCTTTACATCTTGGGTGATTTTGCACTGGTGGATGTCTATTGTGTTGATCCATGTATAAGGCGGTTCTGATTACTTCTTGCAGGGTGTGTGTGGTCTTGACAAATTCCCTCAGTGTTTGCTTGTCTAAGAAGGTATTTATTTCTCCCTCTTATAAGAAATTTAGTTTTTCACGATGCTATATTTTAGGCTGGCCATTATTCTCTTTTAGAAGACAGAGAATGTGTCTCCACTCCCTTCTGACCTGTAAGTTCTCACTTGAGAAGGTTGCAGTCAGTCTGATAGGTTTTCCTTTGTATGTTACCTGATTTTTTTGTCTTACTGCTCATAGGAGTGCCTCTCTTGTATTTACTTTGGCCAGTCTTATGACTATGAATTTTGGTGATTGCCTCTTTGCAATGAATCTCCCAGGAGTCCTTTGAGCTTGTATCTGATTCTAATTGCAGCCAGGGATTCTCTTATCCCTCAAAGATTTTCTACCTGTATTATTCTTGCCCAGAGACAGTCTTATGTGCCTTCCTATCACGATTCTGTAGTTGTGTCTCTATCTGTTTCTTCACTGCTTTACTCAAGTGTACTCAGCTCTCAGATTCTTTCTTCTTATGTAGCCTATTTTAGCTTCACGTTATAACCTATGATTTTCATCAATGTGTGTTTCCTTTAATAATTCAATTTCTAAAGAGAATTTTTCATTCATTTCCTGCATTGTTGTTGTGACTTCTTTGTTTTGGGTTTCTATTTTTTCTTACATTTCAAGCTTCCTTATAATCCATATTTGAAATTATTCAGCTTTCATTTTAATCTTTTCATTTAGGTTGGTATCCATTGGTAAGGAGTTATTGTTTTATTTGAGAGTGTCCTTTTGCTTTGATTTTTCACTTTTCTGGAGTTCTTTAGCTGGTTCCTTCTCATCTGGCCTCTCAATTGAGAGGTGGGTGTGCTATGGTTGCTTATAGACCCACGATAGCCAACTAGAGACATCGTTTGTCAGGTTATCCTGGCTGAAGGGTAGAGAGTTGGTCTGAGGAGAGCAGAGAACAATTGCAACTCAGTTGTAGACCATTGGGAGAGACAGTAGAGTCATCTGGGGACCCCATTGAGAAAAGCTGCAAAGCTGAGAAGTGGGAAGTGAGAGAAGAGAGGACAGCACTGTGGACCAAACCCAGCGAGGTCCAGAGCCCAGTGAGTAGGTATGGGGGGCTCCCCTCCCACACTAGGTTGACTCTGGTGAGAAGCTGTGCACAAAACTCTCACCCCCCAAGAAAGAGCCATAAGAGACCAGAGAACCAGCATTACTACACCTAGACGTCTCCTCCTCTGCATCTCCACCATTCCTGGCATCACAGAAGGTAATTTTTGCTTAAGCCAGCTTGTACCACTCCCCCATTAGCAACTGTGAGAGTGCTCCATGCTGAGAAGCCTGTTTCTCTGCAACATGGGCACATTCCTGGCTGAACTTGCCATGGAGAGCAGAGCTGCCATAGCAGCAAAAGCCAAGAGTTAAGTTAAATCTGCTAGATCACCCCAAAGGCAACTCAGGGCCAGCACTCCTCTCCCTGGCATGGTCAGAGACCAATCTTTGGGGACTTGGAGTCAGGTCCATAAGCCAGAACCTTTATTTCTTTATATAACATGCTTATGGATAGGTAGAATCAACATTGTTAAGATGTCCATATTAAGTGATTTAGAAATTCAATGCAACCCCATCAAATTACCAAGGTAATTCCTCACAGATTGAAAAAAATTCTATGCTTTTTGGAACCAGATAAGAGCCCAAATAACCAAAGCAATCCTAAGCAAAAAGAACAAATCTGGAGGCATCACATTACTAGACTTCAAACTATACTACAAGGCTACAGTAACCAAACCTGCATGGTATTGATACAAAAATAGAGACATAGACCATGAAACAGGACAGAGAACCCAGACATAAAACTGTCTACCTACAACCAGCTGATTTTTGACAAAGCAGACAACAATGTACACTGGGGAAAAGAAGGATTATTCAATAAATGGTCCTGGATAATTGGATAGCCACATGCACAAGAATGAAACAGGACCCCTACCTATACTACTCATAAAAATTAATTCAAGATAGGTAAAAGACTTAAACCAAAGGCATGAAACCATAAAATTCTGGAGGAAAATGTAGGAAAAACTCTTCTAGATATAAGCCTAGGAAAAGTATTTATGACTAAGACCCCAATGGCAATCATGTAAAAAACAAAAATTAATAAATGGGATTTGATTAAACTATAAAGCTCCTGCACAGTTATGGAAACAATCAACAGAGCAAACAGACAACCTACAGAATGGGATAAAATATTCACAAGCTACACATCTGATAAAAAGCTGATATCCAGAATTCAAAAAACCTCAAGCAAATCAGGAAGAAAAAGACAAACAACCCAATTAAAAAGTGGGCAAAAGACCTGAACAGAAGCTTCTCAAAGAAGAAAGACAAATGGCCAATAATCATATGAAAAAGTGCTCAACATCATTAGTCATCAGAGAAATGCAAATTAAAACCACAATAAGATATCACCTTCCCCTAGTAAGGATGTCTTTTATTTAAAAGCCAAAAAATAATAGATGCTGGCATGGATGCAGACAGAAAGGAACACTTACTTATACACTGTTGGCGGGACTGAAAATTAGTACCACCCTTATGGAAAACAGTATGGAGATTCCTCAAAGAAATAAAAGTAGACCTATTATTTGATCCAGCAATCTCACTATTGTGTATCTACTCAAAGCAAAAAAAGACTTTTCATCAAAAAGACGCATGTACTCACGTGTTTATAGTAGCACAACTCACAATTGCAAAAATGTAGAATCAACCCAAGTGCCCACCAATTCATGAATGGGTTAATAAAATGCGGTATATATATACCATGGAGTATTGCTCAGGTATAAAAAAAAGACGAATTAAAACCTTTTGCAGCAATCTGGATGGAACTGGAGACCATTATCCTAAGTGAAATATCTCATGAATGGAAAAACAAACACCACATATACTCACTATTAAATTGGAACTAACTGATGAGCACACATGTGCACAGAAGGAGATAAACCTCATCGCAAATCAACCAGGGTGATGGAGGGAGGAGGGGAAGGGCAAAAACTTACCTAATGGGTACAATGAACACTAGTTGGGTAATGGGCACACCTATAGCTGGGGCTAAACCATTACAAAAGCAACCCATGTAATCTAAAACAATTTTACCCCCTTAATATTTTGAAATAAAAAAATAAATAATAAAATACCACAAAATTTGTCTTTAATTGACAAAATTGTATATATTTACTGCATACAATATATTGTTTTTAAAATGTGTACATTGAGAAATGGCTGAATCAAGCTAATTAACATGTGTATTATCTTACATATTCATTACTTTTTGTGGTGAGATCACTTAACATCTACTCTCTTAGCAATTTTCAAGAATACAATATGTTGTTATTAACTATAGTCACCGTGTTGTACAGTGGATTTCTTATACTTATTCCTTTTATCTAACTAAAATTTTATATCCTTTGGCCAACATTTCCCTTGCCCTATCCCTCTCTCAGCCCCTGGTAGCCAACATTCCAGTCTCTACTTCTATGAGTTCAACTTTTTTAGGTTCAGTATATAAGGGAGATCATGCAGTATTTGTCTTTCTTATGCCTAGCTTCTTTCACTTAGCATAACGTCCTCCAATTTTATCCATTTTAATGATGAGATTTCTTTTTAAGGCTGAATAGTATTCCATGATGGACGTACACCACATTTTCTTTATCTATTCATCCCTTGATGGGCACTTATGTTGATTCCATATTTTGACTATTGTGAATTAGCCAAATTGCAATGACAGCAATGACCATGGTAGTGCAGATATCTATTTGACATACTGATCTTATTGCCTTTGAATATATATAACTGGGTGGGTTGCTGGATTATATGGTTGGTCTATTTTTAATTTTTTGATGATCCTCCATACTATTTTTCACAATAGCTGTAGTGATTTACATTCCCACCAACAGTGTATAAGCATTCCCTTTTCTCCACATCCTTGTCAACACTTATGTTTCTCTTTTTTATAGTAGCCATTGTAACAGGTTTGAGGTCACACCTCATTATGGCTTTAATTGGCATTTCTCTGATGATTAATGATGTTGAACATTTTTTCACATGCCTGATTGCTATTTATGTTTCTTCTTAGGAAAAATATCTGTTCACGTACTTTGCCCATATTTGGAATGAGGTTGTTTTCTTACTACTGAGTTGTTTGAGTTCCTTACATATATTTTTTTAATTCAAAGTATTACAGGGGTACAAATATTTTTGGTTATATGGATTGCTTTTCTATGCTTGAGTCAGGGTTAAAAGTGTGCCCATCACCCAGATAGTGCTCATTGTACCTTTTAAGTAGGTTTTTGCCCATTCCTTCCTGCCTCCTTCCCCCTGTTTGATTTACATTGAGATTTACTTCCCTCTATGCACATGTGTGCTCATCAGTTAGTTCCAACTTAACAGTGAATACATGTGGTGTTTGTTTTTTCATTCTTTAGACACTTTACTTAGTATAACGGTCTCCAGTTCCATCCAAATTGCAACAAAGGGGATTAAGTCACCCTTCTTCATGGCTGAGTAGCATTCCATGGTATACATATAACACGTTTTGTTAATTCACTCAAGAATTGATGGGCATTTAAGTTGATTCCATATCTTTGCAATTGTGAATTGTGTTGCAATAAACATTCAAGTGCAGGTGTTTTTTGTTTTTGTTTTTTGTTTTTTTTTGATAAAATTACTTCTTTTCCTTTGGGTAAATACCCAGTAATAGGATTGCTGGTTCAAATGGTAAGTCAACTTTTAGTTCTTTGAGGAATCTCCATACTGTTTTCCATAGAGGTTGTAGTAATTTGCAGTCCCAACAAGAGTGAATAAGCCTTCCTTTTTCTCTGCATCCATACCAGCATCTATTGTTTTTTGACTTTTTAATAAAAGCCATTATGACTGGGGTAAGGTGGTATCTCATTGTGGTTTTGATTTGTATTTCCCTGATGATTAGTAGCATTGAGCATTTTTTCATATATTTATTGGCCATTTGCCTTTCTCCTTTTGAGAAGCTTCTGTTCATATCTTTTGCCCACTTTTTAATTGGGTTGTTTGATTTTTTTCTTGCTGATTTGCTTGAGGTCTTTGTAGATTCTAGTTATTAGTCCTTTGTTAGAAGTATAGCTTACAAATATTTTCTCCCATTCTGTAGGTTGTCTATTTGCCCTATTAATTATTTTCTTGGCTGTGCAGAACCCTTTTAATTTAATGAAATCCCATCTATTTATTTCTGTTGTTGCTATAATTGCCTTTGTGGTCTTATTCTCAAATTCTTTGCCTAGGTTGATATCTAGAAGAGTTTTCCAACATTTTCTTCTAGAATTCTTATGGTTTCATGCCTTACATGTAAGTCCTTTATTCATAGTGAATTAATTTTGGGGAGTGGTGATATGGATCCTGTTTCATTCCTCTGCATGTGGGTATCCAATTTTCCCAGCACCATTTATTGAATAAGGTTTTTTTTCCCCAGTGTTGTATGCTTTGTCAAAGATCAGTTGGCTGTATGTAGATGGTTTTATATCTGGGATTTCTGTTCTCTTCCATTTGTCTATCTCCATTTTTGTGCCATTACCATGCAGTTTTGTTTACTATGGCCTTGTAGTATAGTTTGATGTCTGGTAATGTGATGCCTCCCAATTTGTTCCTTTTGCTTGAGATACTTTGGCTATTTGGGCTTTTTTCTGGTTCCACACAAAGCATAGAATATTTTCTCTGGGTGTGTGAACTATGATGTTGGTATTTTGATGGGGATTACATTGAATCTGCAAGTCACTTTGGGCAGTAAGGACATTTTAACAATGTTGATTCTACCAACCTATGAGCATGATATTTTATTCTCCACTTGTTTATATCACCTGTGATTTTTTTCCTCAGTGTTTCAGAGTTCTCTTTGTAGAGATCTTTCACCTCCTTAGTTAAGTATATTTCTAGGTATTTTATTTTCTTTGTAACAATTGTGAATGTTATTGAGTCTTTGATTTGACTCCCAGCTTGACTGTTGCATATGAATGGTACTGAATCTTTTGATTTCCATCTAAATTTCATTATTGACCCAATAATTGTTCAACAGCAGGTTGTTTAATTTCCATGGCTTTGTGTAGAATTGAGTATTTCTCTTGGAGTTGATTGCTAGTTTTATTCCAGTGTGGTCTGAGAAGATACATGGTATCATTTCTATTTTTTGCATTTGTTGAGCCTTCTTTTATGGCCTAAAATATGATCAATCTTGAAGAATGTTCCATGTGCTGAGGAGAATAATGTACAGAATGTATATTCTGTAGTTATTGTGTAAAATGTTCTGTTAATGTCTGTTAGGCCCATTTGTTCTAGAGTCCCATTTAAGTTCAGTGCTCCTTTATTTATTTTCTTCTTGGATCATCTGTCAGTGGGGTGTTGAAGTCCCCTGCAATTACGATGCTGCTATTTATCTCTTTGCTTAGATCTAGTAGGGTTTGCTTTATGAATCTGGTCTCTCCTGTGTTAGTTGCATAAATATTTAGGATTCTTATGTCTTCTTGTTGAATTATGCCCTTTATTATTATATAATGGCCATCTTCGTCTTACTTTACTATTGTTGATTTGAATTCAATTTTATATGATATGAGAATGGCTACACCTGCTTTCTTTTGGTTTCCATTTGAAGGAAATATTTTTTTCCATACCTTCATCTTGAGTCTGTATGAATCCTTGTGGGTTAGATGTGTTTCCTGGAGATAGCAGATACTTGGCTTCTATTTTTTTATCCATTCAGCCAGCCTCTGTCTCTTGAGTGATGAATTCAATCCACCCACATTGGTAGATAGAATTGATATGTGGGATGCTGTTCTGTTCATCCTGTTGGGTAGTACCTTATTGCTTTGTTTTAGCTCTTGTACTATTGTTTTATATGCACTCTGAACTTTAGCTTTTGGGTGGTTTTACACTGGTCAGTGACTCCTGTGCATGTATAATGCAGATCTGAGTATTTCCTGCAGCGCAGGTCTGGTCTTGACAATTTCCCTCAGTGTTTGCTTGTCTGGAAAAGTCTTTATTTCTTCTCCATGTGTGAAACTTAGTTTTTCAGGATACAGAATTCTAGGTTGGCAGTTATTATGTTTAAGAAGACTGAAGATGGGGCCCCAATCCCTTCTGGCTTATAAGGTCTGAGTTGAGAAGTCTACAGTTAGCGTGATGGGCTTTCCTTTGTAAGTTACTTGATGTTTTTGCCTTATGGCTCACAGGAGCTCCTCCTTCATGTTGACTTTGGCCTATCTGATGACTATGTGTCTTGGTAATTGCCTCTTTGCAAAGAATCTCCTAGGTGTTCTTTGATCTTCTTGTACCTGGATGCCTAAATATCTAGCAATACCAGGGAAGTTTTCCTCAATTATTCACTCAAATATGTAATCTAGCTATTGTGCATTTTCTTCTTCACCCTGAAGGGTGCCTATGATTCTTATGTTTGACCATTTAATATAATTCTATATTTCTTGGAGGCTTTGTTCATGCCTCTTAATTCTCTTTTCTTTATTTTTGACTGACTGAATTAATTTGAAAGGGTTGTCTTCAAGCTCTGAGATTCTTTCTTCTGCCTGGTCTGGTCTATTCTTAAAACTTTCCACAGTGTTCCATATTTCCTTAAGTGAACTTTTCATTTCCAGAAGTTCCATTTAGCTTTTCTCCAATATGTCGATCTTTTAAGTGAATTTTTCATTCATTTTCCTGAATTGTTTTTTTTTTTGGTTTCTCTGAGTTGGTTTTCCATTTTATCTTGGACTTCATTGAGCTTCCTTACAGTTAATATTTATAATTCTTTATCTGTCATTTCAATATTTTCATTTTAGTTGATATCCATTCCTAGAGAGCTGGTGTTCCCTTTTGCAGGTGTCCTTCTGCTCTGATTTTTCATACCTCCAGAGTTCTTTTGCTGATTCCTTCTCATCTGTAGCAAGCTGTTGCTTCTTATTTTTGCATTTTCTTTTGTTTAGATGGGGCTTCCACCCCCCCATATGGGTGTATTTGTAGCATATGTTGGGTAAGAATCTTTGGCTTTGCTTGTGGGTATTTTGATAGCACTCTAGTTTCTGGATGGATGCCTTGGTTATAGATATCCTTAGTGTGGTGGTTTTCTCAGTTGCTAGTTGTTTGTAGGCTGTAGCTACAGTAAGCTATATGAGTGGGCAGATTCCCTGTCTCTCTTTGATGAGGTAGGATAGAGGTCTTTGAAATCCTTTCTCTTCACCCATCCTGTGGTCTTTTTAACAGTGTGAATTGTATTGGCATGTCCAGTTTAATCTCTTAGATAGTAGGTGGTGCTTGTGGGTGAGAATCAACCATGCCCTGTATGATCGAGTCAATAAAAGCTGTAAAGGGCTGTGCAGATTGACATCTTTGTCAGTAGGTGGTTCTTTCCATAAGGCATAAACTGCAGTGTTGCTTTTGGGACCTGTGACTGGCTCTAATCCCTCAGGAGAAGAATTCCAATATCCAAGGTGGTGGGTAGGGCCCTGGAACTTCCAGATGTATTCCTATTCTCTACCATAGCAGAGGAATGTGGGAGAGTGAGGCTGGGTGGGGCTGGGTTGGGTGAGCCCACCCTCAGGCTCCACAAAAGCTGGCAAGGTAGCTGTTTCAGTAGGGGTTAATGGTCTGCTCTCACGTCTTGGGGAAAGCCACCAGGGCGGGGCTGGACAGGCCCCACACAACCAGAAGATGGGGCCATCTGAAATTTACAACGTGGCTGTCAGGAGCAGGTTTCACTCTTCTCCCTGCTCCCCTGCTCTGTGGTCTCCCTTCAATGTCTGCCAGCAGGCAGGAGCTCAAATTAGCTATGCTCCCCCATGATTATGCTGCAGGCTGGGGAACTTCCCCACCCAGGATCCTGACCTGGGCTGAGAGCACATCTTTCTTGTGGGGGGAGGGGTGCTCCATGAGTACGCTGCAGCTGGGACCCACACTAGTTCACAAATATCCCCTCCATGTCCCTAAGCAACACAATTGAGTTCTGGGGTATGGGATCTGGCCTGAGCACCTGCCCCTGTGTTCCTGAAGATCAATCCCTGACCATGCCAGGGAGAATCATGCTTGTCTGAGTTGCCTATGGGGTGCTCAAGCAGGTTTGGTGCCCTTCTGCTTCAGGGCATGCCCTGTTCTGAAGCAACCACCAGGCACACAGCACCATGGAGGGCCAGTTAGCAGGGAGCTCACAGTCCGAGCATCCTTTATTCTGCTGCAGGACTTTAAATTGAATGGCTTGAGCCTCACTCTCTGTTGAAGCCTCGATGTGGTGGCACAATTGTTGCTCTCAGAAGCCACAGGTGGGGGAGGGGGAGGGAAGGAAATGAGTCTGGATGGAGGAAAGCTAGCACTCTTGTCATTTCTGTCCCTCTCTCACTAGGCAGACTGCCTGGAATGTCCAGGCTCCAGGATCATGCAGCTCCCCTGGGACCCAGTGGACCACTGTGGCTCCCACAGTCTGGGCTGGATTTGGGAAATGTTTGTGTGGGAATGAGCAAGCCAAAAACTGAGAGGCTAAAGCCCCCTGGTGAGGGGAAAGGTGCATGGTGGGTAGAGAAACAATATGGTGCCTGCCGTCTTGGTTCGAGTCTGTAGTGATGGGAAGCGCCCCAGGGAGGCTGGGATCCTGGTGCTCCATCCACAAGAAGCTCCTGGTTTGCTAGAGGCATCAGCCTTTGGTCTCTCCAGCAGCTTGGCAGCCCACTGAGCACTGGGCTAAAGGGTGCACTGTCAGATGTGAGGTTGGGAGAAACAAACTGCTCCACTTACCCTTTTTGCTGGACTCCAATCCTCCTGGGGGTTGATCTCCACTGATATCTTGCTCCTCCTTTGCTCTGCTCTACAACTTCTTCCCATGGAGTCCCCCACAGGCTCTGACACCCTTCCCTCAGAATTACACCCAATCTATGTTTATTTGTTTGGTTTCTTCTCTTTCATCTAAATCCTTTCCTTCCTACTGAGATGCTCTGGCAGCTGGTGTCTCTGGTCAGCCATCTTTCTCCAATCCCTGCACTTGTTATGTTGTTTGAGCTCCTTATATATTTTGGATATTAACCCCTTATCAGATATATAGTTTGAAAATATTTTCTCACATTCCATGGTTTTTTTCTTCATTCTATTGATTGTTTCCTTGGCTGTGCAGAAGCTTTCCAGTTTGATATAATTCCATTTGTCCATTTTTGCTTATGTTGCCTTACTTGGGCTTTTTATCTTTAAAAAAATCATTGCCCATACTCAAGTTAAGGAGCTCTTCTACCATATTTTCTTCCAGTAGTTTTATAGTTTCAGCTCTTATATTTATAAGTCTTTCATCCATTTTGAGTTGATATTTGTATGTGAGTTGAGATAAGGGTCTAATTTTTTTTCTCCATGTGGTCACATTTATTAATTTGTGTACTTGAACCATCCTTGCATCCCAGGGATAAATCCCACTTGACAATTGGGTATTATCACTTTAAAGTGCTAATTCTGTTTGCTAATATTTTGCTGAGGACTTTTGTGCCTATGCTCATCAGGGATGTTGGCCTATAATTTCCTTTTCTCATAGTGTTCTTTTCTGGCTTTAGTATCATGAAAATACTAGCTTCTTCAAATGCATTTGGAAATGTACTCTCCTCTTCAATTTTTTTGGAAAATTTGTATTAATACCACTTTAAATGCTTTGTAGAATTCCCCAGTGAAGCCACCTGGTCCTGCCTTTTGTTTGGTAGATTTTTGGTTACTGATTAAATCTTTTTACATATTAGCAGTATGTTGAGATTTTCTACTTCTCCATGATTCAATCTTGGTGAATTGTACAGCTATAGGAATTTATATATTTCTTCTGAGTTATCCAATTTGTTGGCATATAATTCTTCATAGCAGTCTCTTATAATCCTTTGTATTTCTGTGGTATCAGTGGTAATGTCTCCTCCTTTATTTCTGATTTAATTTATTTAAGTACTCTCTCTTTTTTCTTAGTCTTCTAAGAGTTTGCCACTTTTATTTATTTGTTCAAAAGAACTAACTCTTAGTTTCATTGATTTTTTCTATTGTTTTTCTTGTCTTTATTTTATTTATATCTGCTGTAATCTTTACAATTTTCTTCCTTCTGCTGACTTTGAACTTAGTTTGTTTTTCTTCTTCTCTTTCCTTGAGGGTGAAGTTACATTGTTTATTTAAGCTTTTTTTTTCTTAATTTAGGCATTTATCATAATAAACTTCTCTCTTAGAACTGCTTTTTCTGAATCCCATAAATTTTAGTATGTTGGTTTTTATCTTCATTTGTGTCAAGATACTGTTTATGTTCCTTTTGATTTCTTCTTAGACTCATTGGTTGTTCAGGATCATGTTTAATTTCCACATATTTGTAGATTTTCAAAGTTTTTCCTGTGATTGATTTCTAACTTTAAACCATTGTGGTCCAAAAATATACATGACATTATTTCAAACTTTTAAAATTTGTTAAGACTTGAGGCCAAGATGGTGGACTAGAAAAAGCTCACACACACCACTGTCATGGAAAGGATCAAAAGTGGTGAGTAGATATTCACCTTTAGATAAATTGCCTTAGAGAGAGCATTGGGAATCAACAGAGAAGTGACAGGATGCACCTAAAGTGAAGGAGAGGGAAGTAGGGTAATTTGCTTAGCAGAATCAGAGGTACCCCAGGAAAGGTGCCTGCACATGCAGAAGAGACAGAGGAGAGAACCCCAGGGCTCAACAGTTCCCCCATAGACATTGCAGTTGGAGTTGCAGGAGGGCACCTCCATTGCAGCAGGTCTCCAGACTGACACAGAGAGCTGACTGGAGACTTCAGTGGCATTGCTCTGGGGAAAAGGCACAGCAGGGTCATGCTGGCTTCTGAACCCTGGACACTGTGACTAGCACCATTTTGAGGTCCCAGGCTCAGAATGATGCATCTATCCAGGGGTCATATCCATTGCTTCTGGCTTCCCATTAACCCTGCTGGGCCAGAGAGGATGCAAGAGCACCCTGTGCGTGGGTGCCACCTGCCCCCACCATTGCTGGGGGAACTGGGAAGAGCAGGTGCCCACTACCACCATCTGGGTGGCCCCACCCAGCCACAGCTGCCATAGGACCTGGGTGAAAATTGCACCCACAGCCCACCAGGTGCCCCCTGCTGCCATCTGGGTAGTACCACCACAGATGAACCTGGCTGAGGGTGAATGCCCATGCTGCCATGCACTGACTACCCATGATAACCACAGGGGAAAGGGGAGATGCAGGAGAGCAGCAGTATTGAAGGCTCACAGTGCATCTACCGCTCTCCTGCCTCATCAATCTTCCAGAGTAGGACTCAAACATACCATTCAGCGACTTCTTCCTCTCTTCACTGAACAACAGAGTTCCCAGCAGAAGAGAACAGGTGTACCACAAAACTATCTGTCTTGAGCTGAGAGAAGAGGACCCAGATGAGAACATGCCACCATAAGAATTCTGGCAGCACAAAAAAGACAGGCTGTTTTCACGTCCCCAGAAGATCACAATAGTTCTCCAGCAATAAACTCCAACCAAAAGGAAATTTTTGAAATGTCAGTTATGGAATTCAGAATATGGAGGGTGGCAAGTAAGATCAATAGGATTGGTGAGAAAGTTGAAAAGCAACACAAAGAAACCAAAAAGAAATACAGGACATGAATGAAAAATTCACTAAAGAGATAGATAATATTAATATAAGAAAAAATATAATAGAATTTCTGGAAATGAAAGAGTCATTTAGGGAATTCTAAAATATAGTAGAAAGTTTTAACAACAGACTAGAATTTCAGAGCTTGAAGGCAAGGCTTCTGAATTAACCCAGTCAGTCAAAAATGAAGAGAAAAAGAATCAAGGAGGATGAACCATCTCTCCAAGAAATATGGGACTATGCAAAGCAATTTAGTATAAGAAACATAGGTATGCCTGAGGGAGAGGGAGAAAAAGCAAAAAGCATGGAAAACCTATTTGAGGTAATAATGGAGGAAAACTTCTTTGGTATCACTAGAGATCTAGACATCCAAATATGAGAAGGTCATTGAACATGCGGAAGACTCAGGCAAATATGACATCACCAAGGCACATAGTCATCAGTCAGGCCAAAGTCAAAGTGAAGAAGAAAATTCTACAACCTCAAGATAAAAGTATCAAGTAACTTACAAAGGAAAATGCATCAGACTAATGGAAGACTTCCCAGCAGAAACCTTATAAACCAGAAGGGATTGGGGTCTCATTTTTAGTCTTCTTAAACAGAATAACTGCCAGATACAAATTTTATATTCTGTAAAACTAAGTTTCGTAAATGATGGAGAAATAAAATCTTTCCCAGACTAACAAACACTAAGGGAATTTGTAACCACTAGACTTGCCCTACAAGAAATGCTTAAAAGTGCTCTATACAGGGAAGAGAACAATGGATACACACAAATCTAAAAACACCGAAAGTTAAAATACGCAGCTCTTATAAAATAGTAACACAAGGAAGAAATCAAAGAAAATAAGTAACAAACAATACAATGAGCAGAACCATATCTCACATATCAATACTTACATTGAATGTAACCGGTCTTAATGCCTGACTTAAAGGTATAGACTGGCTGAATGGATTAAAACACAACCCAAATATGTGTTGTCTCCAACAAACCCACTTAACTCACAAAGATTCTCATAGACTCAAGGTAAAGGGGTGGAAAAATATTCCATGCAAATGGAAATCAAAAATGAGCAGGAAGAGCTATTCTTACATCAGATAAAATAGACTTTAAATCAGCAATGGTAAAAAAAAAAAGACAAAGATGGCCATTATATAAAGATTAAGGGATAAATTCAACACAAATCTATAACAATCCTAAATATATATGCTCCCAACACAGGAGCTCCCAGATACATAAAACAACTTCTACAGGAAAGAAATGAACAGCAACATCCTAGTAACCAGGGATTTAAACACTACTAACAGAACTAGATAGATCATTGAGGCAGAAAACCAACAAAGAAACAATGGACTTAAACGGGACTCTAGAACAAATGGACCTAACAGATATTTACAGAACATTCTATCCAAAAACTACATAATATACATTCTTTTCTTCAGCACATGGGGCATTTTTCAAGATAGAATATACATTAGGCAACAAAAGAAGTTTCAGCAAATTTAGAAAAATCAAAATCATGCCATGTATCTTCTCAGACTACAACAAAATAAAACTAGAAATCAATTACATAAGGAACTCTCAAAACTTCAAAAATATGTGAAAATTAGACTACCTGCTGCTGAAAGATCCTTGGGTCAATGATGAAATCAAGATGGAAATCAAAACTTTTTTAAAACTGAATGTCTAAAGTGACATATGCTACCAAAATGTCTGGGATACAGCAAAAGCAATATTAAGAGGGAGGATCATAGCACTAGGTACATACATAAAAAAGATAGAAATATGAAAAATTAACAACTTAATGTCACACCTCAGGGAACTAGAAAAGTAGAACAAGCCAAACCCAAAGCCAGCAGAAGAAGATAAATAACAATTATAAGAACAGAATTTAAATTAAATGGAAATACAAAAATTCCAAGAATCAATGAAAGAAGAAGTTGGTTCTTTGAAAAGATCAACAAAATTGATAGACTACTAGCTAGAGTAACCAGAAATAGAAGAGAAAGGATTCAAATAAGCCCAACCAGAAATGAAAAAGGAGACATTACAACTGGTACCACAGAAATACAAAATATTAATATCATTCATTACTAGTATATAATCCTCTATGCACACAAACTAGAAAATCTAGAGGTTTGGATAAATTTTTGGAAACACATAACCTCCAAAGCCTGAATCAGGAAGCAATAGAATCCTGAACAGAACAATAATGAGTAGAAAGATTGAAATTGTAGTAACAAAATCCCAATAATAACAACAACAACAAAAATCCCAGGACCAAATGGATTCATAGCTGAATAGTACCAGACTTACAAAGAAGAACTGGTACCTAGCCTAGTGAAACTGTTCCATAACATTGAGAATATCCCTCATGAACATAGATGCAAAAATTCTCAACAAAATAGTACCAAACAAAATTCAACACCACATCAAAAATATAATTCACTATGATCAAGTGGGTTTCATTCCAGGGATGCAAAGATGGTTTGACATATGCGAATCAATAAATGTGATTAATCACATAAACAGAATTAAAACAAAAACCATTTGATCATCTTAATATATGCAGAATAAGCATTCAATAAAATCCAGCACCCCTTTCATCATGAAAATCCTCAACAAACTAGGCATAGAAGGAATATACCTGAAAATAATAAAAGCCATATATGTCAAACCCACAGCCAACATCATACTAAATGAGAAAAAGTTGAAAGCATTGCCCCTAAAAACTGTAACAAAACAAGGATGTCCACTTTCACCACTTCTATTCAACATAGCATTAGAAGTCCTAGCCAGAGCAATCAGAAAAGAGAAAGAATAAAGGACATCCAAATTGAGAATGAGGAGGTCAAACGATCCCTGTTTGCTGATGATATGGTCTTATATCTAGAAAACTCTAAAGACCCCTCCAAAAGACTCCTAGAATTGATAAATAAATTCAGTAAAGTTTCAGGTTACCACATCAATATACACAAATCAGTAGCATTTTTCTATAACAGTCAAGCTGAGAGTCAAATCAAGAATTCCATTCCTTTTACAAAGGCTGCAAAGAAAATAAAATACCCAGGAATATATTTAACCAAGGAGATGAAAAATCTGTACAAAGAGAAGTACAGAACACTGATGAAAAAAATCATAGATGACACAAACAAATTTCATGCCCATGGATTGGAAGAATCAACATTGTTAAAATGTCCCTATCACCCAAAGTGATTTACAAATTCAATCCAGTTCCCACCAAAATATCAACATCATTTTTCAAAGATCTACCAAAAACAATCTTAAATTTCATATGGGATCTAAAAAGCCAAACTAGCCCAACTAGCCAAAGCAATCTTAAGCAAAAAGAACAAATCTGGAGGCATCACATTACCTGACTTCAAATTACACTACAAGCCTATATTAGCAAAGACAGCATGGCACTGGTATAAATGTAGAAACACAGAAAAATGAAACAGAATAGAGAATCCAGAAATAAAGCTATAGGTGACAACCATATCTTTGACAAAGTAAACAAAAACATAAACTGGGGGAAAGGACATCCTATTCAGTAAATGGTGTTGGGAAAATTGGATAGCAACATGCTGAGGAATGACACTGGATCCCTATCTCTCACCATATACAAAAATTAACTCAAGATTAATTAAAGACTTACATGTAAAACATGAAACTATAAAGCTTCTAGAAGAAAAGGTAGTAAAAACTCTCCTAGACATTGGCTAATGCCAGGAATTTATGACTAAGACCCCAAAAGCAAATACAGCAACAACAAAAATTTTTAAAATGTGACTTAATTTAACTAAAATGTTTCTGTACAGCAAAGGAAATGATCAACAGAGTAAATAGGCTACCTACAGAATGGGAGAAAATATTTGCAAACTGTATATCTGACAAGGGGCTAATATCCAGAATCTACAAAGAACACAAATGAATCATCAAGGAAAAAAAAAGAAAAGACAAAAAACCCCAACAAGAAGTGGGAAAAGGGCATGAACAGATTTTTTTCAAAAGAAGATAGACAAATAGCCAACAAACATGAAAATATGCTCAACATCACTAATCATCAGGGAAATGCAAATTAAAACCACAATGAGATACAACCTTCCCCCTGTCAGAATGGCCATGATTAAAAAGTAATAAAACAATAGATGTTGGTATGGATGCAGTGAAAAGGGAACACTCGCACACTCTTGGTGGGACTGTAAACTAGTACAACCTTTATTGAAAACAGTATGGAGATTCCTTAAAGGACTAAAAGCAGACCTACCACTCAATCCAGCAATACCACTACTGGGTATCTACACAAAGGACAAGAAGTCATTTTACCAAAAAGACACCTGCACCAGAATGTTTTTTACAACACAATTTACAACAGCAAAGACACGGAATCGACCTAAGTTCCCGTCAGCTGATGAGTGGACAGAGAAAATATTTTCACCTACAAATGAATCCAAGGTTACCAGTGGGTGATGTGTGGTGGCACTGGTTGTGGGTGAGCACAGTGGTGTAATCTCTGTGCATCTTGCTCAACTAATGTCTACGTTGGCAAGATTGTGGGTGCCTCACTGGCATAGGCTGCAGGAATCTGTGGGGGCAGTGGTGGTAGCATGAGCTGTTAGGGTCCTCAGTAAAAAGGGCTTTTGGAGTTCTCTTTTTATTTTCCACACAGAGAAGAGTACTACCTGAGTGGATATATATAATTTCTTACATTAGTTCTGATGCAGCCCACAGGCACCTACAGCTGTGCTGAGTTTCAAGGTGCAGGTGCTTGCAGTGGCTGTGGGGTTAGAGTACTTGGTACAGGAGTTATGGAACTACTATTGCCCCTGAAACATGGGGCATAGGTTCACACTCTAAGGATGCAGATTGTCCATAAAGCCAGGGATTGGAACTCTGAGGTGTATCTCCAGTAGCTCAAGCCCAAAGAAGAGAAATGTAACTATGATTCTGACCCTGGGTAACAGGTTGTAGCACTGGTATGGCTCTGGGGAAGAAAAAGTGCTGTAGAGACTCAAGGACTATGAAGTGGGGCATAGTGTCAACTTATGTCCTGGGCCTATCTGGGTACAGTGGTGATTTAGGCCCCAGGGGTTGAGCCATCATGGAATAGTGACTCTGGACTCCGGGATAGTAGAATGTGTCAGTAGCCCAGACTCTGGTTGGCCTGGTGCAGTGACAGCAAGAACCTAGAAATGGCAGGGTGCAACTGTGGCTTGGGCCCCAAGGGGCAGGGTGAAGTGCAGATGACTTTACCCCTCAGGGAGGTGGCACACCTCAGCAGCTCATACTCTCGGGGACGAGTTCAATTCTGGGGAAATCAGGCACCACAGCTGTTTTGCTCACAGGGTGGAATGGCACAGCTCAACCAAGGCTCTGTTTCTTAGGGAAGTGGGGTGTCACATCAGCTCTGCCCAAGGAGGTGTAGCTTCATGGCTTGGCTGAGGTTCTGTTTCCTGATGTAGTGGGGTGCTGCTTCAGCTCAGTCCTGGGAGGTATGGCTGTACAGCTGAACTGAAGCTCTATATCCCAGGGAGATGTGGTGCTGCATAAGCTCAACCCTAGGAGTCATGGCTGCATGGCCCAGCTGAGGTTCTGTTCATCTGTTTCCCTGGACAGTGAGGTGCTATATGAGCCAAGTCTCAGTATACATGTATGCATGGCTCTACTTAGACATTTTCCCCAAAAAAGGTATGACACAGAGTCAGCTCAAGACCCAAGGGGCAGGATGCAACAGTGACTGAGATCTCGTGGGGATGGAGTGCCTCTGCAGAAACTTGGCCCCAGAGGGTGGGGCATAGCAGCAACTTGGCTCAGGGATGGCTCATTACTGGCTGGTGGGGTGCAGTGGCAGCAAGGCCCCAGAGATGGAGAAATGCAGCTTCTGGAAGCAGGATACACATCATCAGTAACTTTGGTTCTAAGATGGTATGGTACTCAAGCCATGGGGATAGGGCACAGTGTGGGCTCCTTCTCTGGGAGGAGTGCAGTTGTGTGGAGTCTAGGCAGCTCCTTCAGCTGGCTGGGCTCAGTGCCTGTGAGAACTGCAGTAGTCCCCAGTGGTGAAATCTGAAGTTGTCTGTGGGGTGATGAGGGCTGCTGGGGATCTCCTGCTTACCTTTCTCCCTGAAGGAGAAAGTCTCTCCTGGTTCCAAGCTGATCCTGACTGAGGTGTGGGATGGCATAGGCAAGATGTTTCCTTCTCTATATGGCCATCCTGGGTGTGTGTATTCTAGAAGAGTTTTGCTACTGTTTTGCTGTACCCTGGTGTTCTCCTTTAGTTATTTTTGTCAACTTGTAGTTGTTTATTCATTGTTTTGATTGTTTCTGTGGGGAAGACCACGTTAGAAACTTGTAGTTGGCCATCTTTTGGCATCAGTCTATTAGGAAAGAAGCTAATCTTTTATATATATATATAAAAACAACATTACCAAAGGTTAATTGACATGACTCCACATTTTAAAAATATACAATTTAAATTAACATATGAATACCCTTGTGAGACCATTACCACAATCAAGACATTGAACATTGACATTAGCTCCAAATGTTTTCTCAATGCTTTTTATAATATTGGTCACTCAGTTCTCTCAGCTCCCACCTCTGCCTTTTTCCCATCCATAGACAACCACTGATACATTTTTGAATTGTAGATTAGTTTGTATTTTCTAGTTTATATAAATTGAATCTCAAATTATGTACTTTTTTGCCTTCTTCTCTCACTTGGAAAAATTTTTTGGATATTTTCCCAGGTTGTTACAAGTATCAATAGTTCATTTTTTACTGTTGTATAGTATTCTATTATATGTATATACCCCAATTTACTGTATCCATTCACCGGTTGAATGGATAGTTGTGTTCTTCCAGGTTTTGACTCTAACAAATACTTCTTTGGACATTCTGTATACAGTATACAAGTCTTTGTATGGAGATATACTTTTATCTCTTTGGGGCTAATACCTAAGAGTAAAACAGCTGGATCGTGTGGCGTGTGAATGTTTAACATATTAAGTTGTCAAACCATTTTCCAAAAATGTTTGCATTATTTTAAGATTCTTGCTAACAGTGTATTAGAATTCCAGGATAGTATCACTTCATCTTGGTATTAATTTACATTTCCCCAGAGACTATAATATTGAGCAATGTTTTCTTCTGAATACTTGCCATCTGCCTATCTTACTTAGTGAATTGTCTTTCCAAAATTTTTGCCTACTTTTTTGAGGTTGTTTTTTTCCTAGTATTGAGTCTTAACAGTTACTTACACAGTCTGGATACAAGTCCTTTTATAGATATATGATTTACAAATATATTCTTTTAGTCAGTTGCTTGTTTTTTTTTATTCTCTTAACAGCATTTCAAAGAGAAGTTATTTTGATGCCATATTACTGGAGAAGTCCTTGCCTAAACCAAAGTCACAAAGATTTTATTCTATTTTTTCTTGTAGAAGTTTTATAATTCTAGATTTTATGTTAAATATAAGATTCAATTTGAGATAATTTTTTGTTTTATGGTGCTATTTATGGATGAAAGTGTTTTCTGAGTATGTATATACCATTGTCTAGAACTCACATTTTGAAAAGAATATCTTTTCCTCCACTGAAAGATACATTTTTTTGTTGAAAAATCAATATACTATATATGTTTTTGGCTATTTCTGGACTATCTATACCATTCCATTGGTATGTTTATCTACTTGATGCCAACGCCACACTGTCTTGATTACTATAGCTTTGTTAAGTCATGTAATACAAATTATACAATTTTGTTCTTTTTCAAAGACGTTTTGGTTATTAGCTCTTTGATTTTCCATTTTAGAATAAAATTGTCAAGCTTCTACAAAAATACCTCTCTCTCTCTCTCTCTCTCTCTCTCTCTCTCTATATATATATATATATATATATATATACACATATACACACACACACACCTATGACTATATATGTATAGTCACAGGTATATATTTTTCCGCAATTCCTGGCTCAGAATTCCCATTGTCCTAGTTTCTCCTGAAGTCAAGTCGCGGAAACTAAAAATATAGTCTAATCTCCCAACTTTCTGTCTTGGTGATGGCCATAAAAGAATTTTCTGACCTACCTTGTAGGACTGTAGATCATAAGACCCTCATTTCAGAAGGGGTCCTGTCCCACCCCATGGAGGAAGAAATGGTGCACAGAGAAGCCAAGAAGAATCTAAACAGATAGGCTTTGCTGGGTTTCCCCACTCAGTCCATTAGTATTAGATTATACCCTTTTTGTCAAATTACATCTCTACACAGTTGTCCATGATTAAATCATGCCTATCCAATGAAGTTTCCATGCAAGTCCCAAAAGGAGAAAGTACAGGGAACTTCCAGATAGCTGAATGCATGGAGGTTCCTGAGGAATGGCAGCCTGGGTAGGACATGAAAGCTCTGTGCCCCTTCGCCCACATTTCACCCTACGTATCTCATCTGGATGTTTCTTTGTACCCTTTAAAATATCCTTTATAATAAACCAGTAAACACAAGTAAATGTTTCTCTGCATTTTGTGAGCTGCTCCAGCAAATTAATCATAGCCAAAGAGGAGGTCATGGGAATCTCAACTTGAAGATGGTTGGTCAGAAGTTCCAGGAGGCCTGAACTTGCAACTGTTATCTAACATGGGGGAAGTCTTGTGGTACCGAGCCCTCAGTCTGTGGGATCTTACGCTATCTTCAGGTAGATCGCCTCAGAATCAAATAGAATTAGAAGACAGCCAGCTGGTGTCTGCTGAAGAACCGATTGCTTGCTTGTGGGTGAAGAGAAATCCCCACACATTTAATCACAGAAGTCTTCTGTGTTGATTGCTGTGGTGTGAGAGCAAGGGGAAATTGTTTTTTCTACACAATACCCAATTTTGATTAGATTTGTGTTAAACCTATAGATCAATTTGTGGAGAATTGGTATTGTAAATGTATTGAGTCTTCTAATTTATGTAAATGGTATATCTTTCTATTTATATGTTTTTATAATTTCTCTCAGCAATATCATGTAGTTTGAAGTTTATAGGACTTATCATTTGTTAGTTTTATCTCTAAGTAGTTCACTTATTGATGCTATTTTAAATGGTATTGTTTTTCAGTTTCAATTTCCAATTCTTTGCTGTTAGTATGCCAAAATCAAATTTATTTTTGTTTATTAATTGTGTGCCCTGAAATCTTGCTAAACTCACTTATTTCTAGTAATCTTTGTAAATTTCATAAAAATTTCCACACAGAATATTTTTGCTTTTAAATAAGAATCCAATATTGCAATTACTTGTTATGTCTATTTTCTATTAATATAGAACAGTTCCTATTTTAGTGATTTTTAATATAGATATTGGAGAAAGGAGTTGTGAGAAGCAGAAAACAGGAATGATACTTTTTTTAAAGCAACAATTTATATCTATGGGATAGCAGTGAAAATATACTATGAATTTATATCTCACAAATTATGATTCTTAGATTTTCCAATGAGAAGAGAGACAGATAAGGCAATTTGTAGCTATTTTTAATGTATGAAACACCAGACAAGTATTTCTTGTGTAAATGTGTACTTCTTATTTAAAACAAGAATTGAAAATTCAGGTGGACAAGAATTACTAAAAGACAGGAACAGAACACTATTACTCAAAAGATATTCTGTGAGATTTAATGCTACTTTTTCTTGAGATCAACTGTTTTTTTAAAAAAATATCTGTTTGTGTTCAAAATGTGTCTTTTTAATGCATGATGAAAAGTGTAAACACAACATACAAAATCTTAAGTTGTCTCATGGGTTTCAGACACTAAATTTACATGTCTTATTTTGTTAATAGTGTAAGGCCATTCATTATAACTTTACTGTAAATATTGTTAATATTTAGAACTGGGGTTATCCTAATGATGAAGCACATTCAGTTAACAGTCAGACTTCATAAAACTAGATGTCTTCAATTTAAGTACTAAGTGTAAAACATAATCTATCATCTAAATAAGGACACTTATGTCAATGAAAGACATCACTTATTGCCGGCGTGGTGGCTCATGCCCGTAGTCCCAGAACTTTGGGAGGCCAAGGCAGGAAGATCACTTGAGGTCAGGAGTTTGAGATTGGCCTGGCCAATGTAGTAAGACCCACTCTCTACAAAAAAAATTAAAAATATTAGCCAGGTGTGGTGGCATTCACCTATAATCCAAGCTACTTGGGAGGCTAAGGCAGGAGAATTGCTTGAGCCTAGGAATTCAAGATTACAGTGAGCTATGATCATACCACTGCACTCCAGCCTGGGTAACAGAGTGAGACACTGTCTCAAAAAAAAGACATTACTTATTAATAAGTACACAGAAGCAACAAGTATAAGCTAGGACAATCTTGCATAAACTGGAACATTTTTCACTTTCTTCAGTTTACTGATGATATTTTAAAGACAGTTATAACAGTAAAATATTGAAAGTTACTAATACAAATTTTTTTTAAAGCAAACATCACAAAATTTTATAATGCTGTGACATTTAAATATATGTGTTGATATTTTTATGAAACAAATACACACCGTTACTTTCTCTTATGTATGAATCCAGATATATGTATAAAGATACATAGATATAGATACAGATATACACTAAAAAAGAAGTACCTTTGTCCTGTGTAGATAACTAAATAACTAAGAAATATTGTTAAAATTTATATTTTGGTGTTTTATATATCTTTATTAATATTCATCTAGGTGAGTTAATAGGGCATTGTATGTATACTATTCAGATTTCTTACATATCACCTTTCATAACAAGAAAATTCAAATATTAAAAATTTAAAATATCTAAAATTCTCTATAATATGGTGTGTGTAAAACTATGCTTTATTATGAATTACATATATGTATTCTTCCTGCTTCCAAACTTTATCCAATGTAGTTTACAGTAAAAATGCAGCTATACCAGAATCATTCAAGCAAAAAGAATGGGATAGGAGCCTTGTAATACAGGGCAAGAGAAATTGATTTGCATCTCAAACATATCTCACGGAGTCTTGGTTCAGGATAATTTAGTCAAATGTTCAGGAAGTCCAGGCATGGAAAGAAAACATGAGATACAGAGATCTCATTAACAGATTAAAGTCATATACCTGTACAAAAAGAAAAAAAATCCTTAGCATTACTTTCTAATTTCTAAAAATGAATCTATTAAACAGAATTATTGCAATATATACTAAAAATAAATTTAAGAAAGAATCATTGAGCAGCAGTATATGTCAAAAGCACTGTTGACAGAGCTGGCAACAGGGTACCAAATCAGTGAGTATGTACCCTTAAGAGCACTGATGACTAGTTATCAACAGCCCAAAGAACTGTTGCTTATTAATCTATTGAGCATTTGACAATACATTTAAATTAAATACCTGCCAGACATGTATTAGATTATTGTTATCAAAACCTGTGAAACACAAAGGTACAATCACATTATGCTGAATAATTGAGGCTTTGCTGTGTCTAATTTTCCAGAAATTTGTAATCAGCCGTATGCATCACATATTACTGTACCATTTGGTAATATTTATTATGCATAGGTTACTCTCCATTCTATTAAACACAGCTATTTACTTAATGGAATATGCTGCGTTTCCACCCTTTCCATGTCTCAAGCAACCTTTTATTCCCTCCCAAATTTATATGTGTACACACAGGCTAATCTTTAAACACCCTGGCTCAATCTTTAAACACACAGAAACACGATTACTATGTCTGTGCTTTTAAAGTATGAACACTTTTAACCAGCAAGTACTGATGAAATAATGGATACTCTCTCAAGAGGCATTGCATGAAATAAATCTCTTAGATTTATAAGAGACTTTATTAATCATCTATTTTGACTTCCCATTCAAAACTCATAGCTAATCACTCTGTCATTGAATTCTTCTCAGGTCGGGGAGCTTACTTACTCAGAAGGCCACCCATTCCAATTTCGAGTAGTTAAATTTTGAACAGTTTATATGTTGGGATGAAGTTTAGCTCTCTCTCATTTCTACTCTTACCTTCCCACCTTTAAGTGAAATATTTTCTCAGTGATTTTATGCCATCAAGCCATGGGTTTAAAAAAACATACCTTCAGTAATGCAAACAAGCAATCCTTATGTTGTTAAACAAAGTTATGTTAAAGACTTAGGTCTGCCTCTAATGAAATTCAAGGTGACATTGCCTCCTTTATATGGCTAATTAAATTGATTTTAAGTCCCACAGATTAAATTAGACCTTGTGAGGAAATAAAAAGTAACTGAATGAAGTCCTTGAAATCTTTGGTTTTTTCTACACTTGAGCTAATTTTACTTAACAAGAAAATTATCATCAGACTTTCTTTCAAAAGGTCTTTATTAGGTCTAAAGTACTATTTCACAATCAATGCTACATCTTAATGTACATATTTTTAGTGAGCATGGATTTATCAAACTTCATTAGAAAAGATTTTGTGGAGGATATGTTTGATAACCCAAAAATGACGAGCATTTTCTTTTGGATGTTCTGCCATACTGTGCTTTGAGTCACAACTGCACATTTATTTCACAGCTACAGGACAAGTTTGAGCACCTTAAAAGGGTCCAACAAGAGGAGATAATGAAGCTTGAAGAAGAGAGAAGACAACTGGAAGAAGAAATAATAGATTTTTATAAAATGAAGGCTTCCTCTGAAACATTGCAGACTCAGGTGTGCACCAATATAAAGAAAGACAAGGATCGTAAGAAATAGTCCTCTCTTGCCATTCAATCTGTTGTAGAGCCCCATTATTCTCTACTCCATCTGTCTGCGAGATTATAGCATTTAGCTCTAATTGCGGTTCTAATTTGTAAAATTTGTTTGCTTATTGTATATTTTACCCAACTAAAATGTGAACTCCTTGAGAGCAGGTACCTTGTCCCTCTTGTTAAATGCTATATTCCCAGCACGTAGAACATAGACTAACACAAGGATGGCACTCGATAAATATTTGCCAAAATGAAAAAAATAAAAGAAATGGGAAGCCATGAGTAACATTTGTATGATAATATTATGCCATATAGATTTGGGGTATATATTAAAGTTATCAAAATTATAGAAAATAAAGTGTTTTTATTGTATTTTTGAAAACTTCCATCTGACTTTATATACTGAATTTCCTGCATTTAAAATGTTTTTCTTAGTTCACCTATTTGAGTGTGGCTGATATTCACCATGGCTCATTGTATTGAAATGATAACTTTGAAGGTCTTTATCTCTGTTTACTCCAGCCACATCTGATTAGTGCAGAGAGTTCTTCTAATGTTTCTAAAAGAGTTCCAACATTTTTTCTGTTGAAATTTTATCACTGCATCCATTTCAAATGCAGCATTTTTTGAGGATATTAGAATATTGTAACTTAGCCTCAAAATATTTTTGAAAATATTATCTCTGATTATAAAACTTTTACTTTATGAAAAAGTTTTATATGAAAAATGTGGGGAAAGGGAGGCAAATCCACACTGGTTTTTATATATGTTGTTAAATCATCTTACAGATTTCATAATTTTGGGGGAACACAGATTCTCCTACAAGATCTTTTAATGGAAACTGTACAAGGACCATAAACTCTGTTTTGTTCTTTTACATATCCATTCCTAGACCTAGAACAATGCAGACACATGGTGGCAATTATTAGTTGAATAAATGGACACAATGATAGTACATTAGCTATATTATATGCATAATTTAGATCATTGACTTTTAAAAGATAATGTAATTTATTACTGCTTTTTTACATGCTTGTGAGTTATACTGCTCAGGGACTTTTATCTTCTCATTCTTTCATCTTAATCCCATGTTATTAAAATGAAATCCCAATGTTATTCCATATATAAAAATAATGACATTTACCCTGTAAAAATTATCACTGTGGTGCATTTGAGAATGGATTTTCTGGTTATAATCGGAGATCTATAGATATTTTTAGAGAAGAATTCATGCTAAAAGGAAGCCATATACAATAAACCCATAGCCAATATCATACTGAATAGGGAAAAATTGAAAGCATTCCCACTTAAACTGGAACCAGACAAGGTTGCCCACAATCTCCAGTTCTATTCTACATAGTGCTGGAGTCCTTGCCAGAGCAATCACACAAGAGAAAGGATTCAGGGGTGTCCACATGGGGGCAGAAGAGATCAAACTTTCACTCTTCACTGATGATAGGATACTATATCTAGAAAACCCCAAAGATCCAACCCAGAGACTCCTAGAATTTATAAATGAATTCAGCAAGGTCTCAGAATACAAAATCAATGCACACAAATCAGTAGCCTTCATATATGCCAATAACACTTGAGCCGAGAAACAAATCTAAGGCACAATAAATTTCATGATAGCACCAAAGAAAATTAAATATTTAGGAACATATTTAACTAAGGAGGTGAGAGACCTATATAGGGAGAACTACAAAACACTGAGAAAAGATATTGCAGAGGATGTAAACAGATGGAAAACCCTACCTTGCTCTTGGATCAGTAGAATCAACATTGTTAAAATGTCTATACTACCTAAAGTGATGTATTGAATCAGTGCAGTCCCTATCAAAATACCAACATCATTTGTTTCAGATCTAGAAAAGATAATTCTATGCTTTGTGTGGCACCAGAGAAGACCCCATCTAGCCAAAGCAATCTTAAGCAAAAAGAACAAATTGGGAGGTATCTATCTACCAGACTTCAAACTATACTACAAGGCTATAGTAACCAATACAGCATGGTATTGGCACAAGAACAGAGACATAGATCAATGGAACAGGACTGAGAACCCAGATATAAAACCATCCTCATACTGTCATCTGATCTTTGACAAAGTAGACAAAAACATACATTGGGGAAAAGAATCCCTATTCAGTAAATGGTGCTGGGAAAATTGGATAGCTACCTGTAGAAGACTGAAACTAGATCCACACCTCTCACCTCTCACAAAAATCAACTCACGATGGATAACAGACTTAAACCTAAGACATGAAACCAAAGAATTCTATAAGAAAACATTGGAAAAACTCTTATAGACATTGGCCTAGGCAAAGAATTTATGAAGAAGACCCCCAGAGCAATCACAGCAGCAACAAAAATAAATAAATGGGACCTGATCAAATTAAAAAGGCTCTGCATAGCCAGGGAAACTATCATTAGAGTGAACAGACAACCTACAGAATGGGAGAAAATATTTGCATGCTACACATGTGATAAAGGGCTGATAACCAGAGTCCATATAGAACTTAGGAAAATCAATAAGAAAAAATCAAACCACCCCATTAAAAAGTGGGCAAAGGAAATGAACAGAAACTTTTCAAAAGAAGACAGAATAATGACCAGCAAACATATAAAAAAGTGCTCAACTTCTCTAATCATCAGGGAAATGCAAATCAAAACCCCAAGTTATTACTTAACTCCAGTGAGATTGGCTTATATCAAAAAGTTCCAAAACAACAAATGTTGGTGGGGATGCGGAGAGATAGAAACACTCATACACTACTGGTGGGATTGCAAATTAGTACAACATCTATGGACAGTAATACGGAGATACCTCAAAGAACTAAAAGTAGAACTACCATTTGATCCAGCAATCCCACTGCTGGGTATTTATTCAAAGGAAAAAAAGACATTCTTTAATAAAGACGTCTGCCCTGGAATGTTCATAGTAGCACAATTCACAATTGCAAAGATGTGGAAACAACCCAAGTACCCATCAATCCATGAGTGGATTAATAAAATGTGGTGTATGTGTACCATGAAATACTACTCAGCCATGAAAAACAACAATGAATTAACATGTTTGGTATTATCCTGGATTGAGCTAGAGCCCATTCTTCAAAGCGAAGTATCACAAGAATGGAAAAACAAGCACCACTAGTACTCACCATCAAATTGGTAGTAACAGATCAATACTTATGTACATACATGGAAATAATATTCATTAGGGGTCAGGCAAGTGGGAGGGGTGTGGAAGGGATGGGAAAACTCACACCTAATGGGTGCAGGTGCACTGTCTGGGGGATATTCATGATTGTAGCTCTGACTTGGGTAGTTCATAAGCAATATATATAACCAAAGTGTTTGTACCCCCATAATATTCTGAAATTTAAAAAAAGAACTATGTTTTTGTTTTTCTTCTTTTCCCAAAGTTATAAAACATGATATTATATAACCACATAAGGTGCATTTTTGCTATTTCTTTAATTTTTTCCTAAAAATTAGTGTTTGTTTCCCATATAACTTTTAACTTTATGAATAAAATTGTTATTTTTCTCTTTCAGCTCCAGTGTTATGTGAAATAGAGGTTCCAGATTTATGTAGCACAGGAATTTTTAATAAGTCAGAGTTACTAATTGTTATCATTTATTTTCTCAATTACTGACTTCTTTTGTGTTTAGTTGATTTTTTTGCAGTGATATTTTTGTTTCCATTCTCAATTTTTTTTGTGTATATTCTATGTATATTTTCTTTTTCGTTACTATGAGGATTATATATGACATCCAAAAGTTAAAACAATCTAATCTGAATTTATTTCAACTTAACTTCAATCACATACCAAAATTCTGCTGTACAGTTCTACTCCTTTTATATTACTGATGTAACAAATTATATCTTTATTTATTGTGCACCAACCAATAGATTTATAATCACTTTTAATGCATTTGGCTTTTAAATACTGTAGAAAATAAAAAGTGAATTTACAAAACAAAATTATAATGATACTGTTTTTATTTTTTCCTTGTATTTATCTTTACCAGAGAGTTTTATATCTTTATATAGCTTGTTTACTTACTTACATAGTTAACTGTCCAGGATCCATTTATTTCAACCTGAAGGACTTCCTTTAACATTTCTTGTATGGCAGGTTTAGGGGTAATGGATTTGCTCAGCTTTTTAAGACATTTGGAAATGTCTTAATTTCTCCATCATTTTGGAAGGATAGTTTTGCCAGCCATATATTTTTCAATTAACAGGTTTCTTCCCCATCACTTTAAATATATTAATATTTTCTACTACCTTCTTGCCTCTAAGGTTTCTGTTGAAAAGTCAACTGCTAGTATTATTCAAATCCCTTCTTTGATGAGCTGCTCTTCCCTTGCTCTTCTGCTTTTAAGACTCTAACTTAGACTTTTGCCAGTTTGACTGAAAAGTGTCTCAGTGTGGGTCTTTTTGTGTTTATTCTACTAAGAATTTGTTGAGTTTCCTGGATTTGTAGGTTCATGTATTTCCTCAAATTTGGGAAGTTTTTAGCCACTATTTGTTCAAAAAATTTCTTTCTCTTTTCATTCTGGGATGCCTATAATACATGTATTTTTTCAGCTGATGGTATTCCACAAGTCCCTCAGTCTCTGTTCACATTTTTTTCCTTCTGCTCCTCAGACATGAAAATTTCAAATGTCCTGTCTTCATGTTCAGTGATTCTTCTTCCTGCTAAAATATAGTTCAGTCCAAGACTGAAGACCTGAGAACCAAGGGAGCTGATGATTTAATTCTCAGTGCAAGTGCAGGAGAAGACTGATGTCCTAGCCCAAGCAGTCAGGCAGAGAGGGTAGATTTTCCCTTCTTCTGCCTTTTTGTTCTATTCAGGCCCTTAACAGATTGGAGATACCCTCTCACATTGGGTAGAGCAGTCTGCTTTACTCAGTCTACCAATTCTAACGCTAATCTCATCTAAAAACATCCTAAAAAACACACCCAGAAATAATGTGTGCTAATTTTCTAACATCCCATGATTCAGTCAAGTTGACACATAAAATTAACCACCACAAATACACACCTCGTCAACTTGGCACTTACATGCATATCCTTAAACCATATTTAATTACTAATTAAAGGCAATAACAAGATCATAATTCCAGTGAACATGATACAACTATCTTCCACATAGCCAAAAATGCACTAACTCCTTTCCCTGAAGAAGACTCCAGTTTCCTCTTGGTAGTCATGATAAATCACCCAACCAACACAGGCACTCCCTTCTTTGATTGTTGGTTTAGAAGCATGAGGAGCTCAATGTGGCCAGGTGGTAATCTTAACTTCCAGTTCAATGAGATCATTGTAGTCTCTTCTGGTGGAAATATTCCTTCCTCTGGAACTAAGACCTTTAGGCCAGCAGAACAAAAGTTGGTGAGAAAAAGAAGTAAAAATTTTGCTAGTGGGTCACTAGGGGCAAATAGTATGTGGTGCCACAGCCATTTCCATCCCTTGATTCCTGGACCCACAAATCTTGGCTATGAGAGAAGCAGAACCATCTCATGGATGCTGATTTAGAGCACATAAAGCTTTCTAGAGAATTTTGCCCTAGACCTGCAAAGTTTTGCCACTTATACAGCACTGTAACTGAGTCTTCAAGAGGTCATTCCACCCTTCTGTTAAGCTGGCTGCCTCGGGGTGGTAGAGAATATGGCAGGCCCAGTAAATTCCATAAGCATGGGCCCAGTACCACAATTCTTTTGCTGTGAAGTAAGTTCCTTGATCAGAACCAATGCTGGATGGAGTAGCATGATGATGGATAAGTGAATGGATGGTAATTTTGGCAGAAGCATTGAGTTCAGGGAAGCCAAATCCATATCTAGAGTAAGTGTCTATTCCAGTGAGAACAAAATGCTGCCCCTTCCGTGATGGAAGCAATCTGTCTGCCACCAAGTAGGTGAATGATCACCACAGGGAATGGTACCATATCTGGAACTTAGTGTTGGTCTGGATTGCTGGCGATTGGGCACTCAGCAATGGCCATAGTCATGTTTGCCTTGGGGAGTGGAAGTCCATGTTGCTGAGCCCATGCATAACTTCCATTGCTGCCAACATGGCCACTTCATTCCTAATCCCTTTGGGCAATAACAGGGGTGTCTGGGGAAAGAGATTTTCTGGTATTCACAGAATAAGTTATCCTGTCCATTAGATTATTAAAATCCTCCTCTGTTGAAGTCACACAAATATTTTTAAGTTATTGGTCCAGTTATAGAGATCTATTCTTAGACCTATTCCTCAAGTTTCCCTGTCACCAATTTTCGAGTCATGTTCCTTCCAAGACCCTGACCATCCAGCCAAACCTTTGGCCACAGCCCATGAATAAGTATGTAATCACACATCTGGCCAATTTGGCCAATTTATTATGGGAAAATCAAGTCACATGGTATTGGTGGTCCATGAATAAGCATTCAGTCTCTACTAAGGCCCAGTAGCAGGCCAAGAGCTGTTCCTAAAAGGAGGGTAGTTATCTGTGGAGAATAACAGGGCATTACTTTAAAATCCTAAGGGCCTTCACTGATATTCACCTATAGTGTCCTGCCAAAGGTTCCAACCAGCATCCCCATCTATCACTGACACTTCAAGCACCATTGGATCTTCTGGATCCAATGGCTCAAATAGCAGAGAAGCTCGCACAGTATTTCAAAACTGTTGCATAGTCTTCTCCTGTTCTTGACCTCAGTCAAAACTAACAGATTTTCAGGCCATTATGTAAATGAGCTGGAGTAACACTCACAAATGAGGACCATGTTACCTCCAAAATCAAA
Organism: Daubentonia madagascariensis; assembly: GCA_023783475.1. NCBI lineage: Eukaryota > Metazoa > Chordata > Mammalia > Primates > Daubentoniidae > Daubentonia > Daubentonia madagascariensis. Next base: position 8,552,247 of record JAKFHU010002004.1, on the reverse strand, counting down.
AGAAGCCCAGTAGGTGTTGTGCCTCTTTTTTGGCTGTAGAAGGAGCCAGATGCAACCACTTACCCTTCCCCTTAGAGGGGATATTGACATGCTTTATACCACAGGACCCCTAGGAATTTCAGTGAGAAGGAAAGCCCTTGAACTTTTGTTAAATTTATTTTCTACCCTCTGACACACAAATTTCTTACCAGTAAATCCAGAGTCATTGCTACTTCTTGCTCACAAGGTCCAGTCAGCATAATGTCATAAATGTAATGGACCAGTGTGATCTTGTGTGAAAAAAGTCAATCAAGGTCCCTGCAAATGAAATTATGGCATAGGGCTGTAGAGTTGATACACCCTTGAAGTAGGACAATGAAGGTGTATTGCTGGCCTTGTGAGCTGAAAACAAACTGCTTCTGTTGGAGACTGTTGACAGGAATGAGGAAAAATGTACTTGCCAGATCATAGCTGTATGCCAGGTACCAGAGGATGTGTTAATTTGTTCAAGTAATAAAACAACATCTGGCATAGCAGCTGTGATTGAAGACACCACCTGGTTAAGTTTACAATAATTCAATGTCATTTTCCAAGATCCATTTGTCATCTGCACAGGGGAGAAAGGCAAGTTAAATGGGGACTTAGTGGGAATCCTCACCCCTACATTTTTCGAGTTCTTCATGGTGGTGCTAGTTTGTGCAATTTTTCCAGGAATGTGGTATTTCTTTTAATTTACTATTTTCCTAGGTAAGGGCAGTTCTCATGGCTTTCATTTGGCCTTTACTAGCATAACAACTCTCACTCCACAAATCGGGGAATCAATGTATGGATTCTGTCAGCTGATAAGTATATATATCCAATTATGCAGTCCAGAAATGGGAAAATTATCACAGGATGGGTTTGGGGAATCCACTGGGTCCACTGTGAGATAAATCTGAGCTGAAACTCCATTGATCACCCAACTTCCATGAGCCCCTACTCTGAGTGGTGGGCCACAATGATGTTTTAGGTTTCATGTAATTAGAATATGTTCAAGTAGTCCCTAAAATGCCTGATTATTTTCTTTTCCCCAATGTAGAGTTACCCTGGTAAAATGCTGTAAGTCTCTTTAGAGAAGACTGGGAGAAAGTTTTAAGTATAAATTTTGTAGTGTATCAGTGTATTTTTGACCCTCCCTCAAGGGTCCCAGTCTCCCCTTCATGCATGGGGTTCTAAGTCTATAAACCGGCTCACCTCTGGGAATTGCTTGAGGTACCATGACTCTATTTTTATGATACAGGTTAGAATTTTGTTCACTTTACCTAGATATTTTTGCTGATATAGATCAAGTAAGAATTTATTAGGCTTTCAATCTCTTTCACTTCTAGAAGCATTATGGTCAACTAGCCAGCACCTTAGGTCTGTGTGAGATTATTCTCCATTGCTGCTTTGACTTTGCTGTTCATTATGCTAACCCCACCCACTCTGCCCTTGCTGATTAAGTACCACCACTTGGCCCCTGCCTCCCCAGGATCTAATTGCTCTCATTGCATTTAGATTTTCCAATTCAGTGACTTCAGTCCCCACCATAAAGTCTGGCCAACAGAGAATAGCAGTCACAGAGCTCTTCATAGATGCTACGGCTTCCCTCATAAATTCGTCTTTTACAGTATTGGTGAAACATATATCTTCTCAACACTCCCAGTGTGGATGTGTTGGTCTTTTTTTTTTTTTTTTTTTTTTTTTTATAATTTATTTTTTTAATTTCAGAATATCATGGGGGTACAACACTTTGGCCATACACATTGCCCCTGTTCTGCCCGTGTCAGAGCCACAATCGTGGTCGTCTCCCAAACTGTGCTCCCCACATCCATTCAGTGAGAGTTTTTCCCATCCCTTCCACCCCCCTCCCACCCGCCCGCCCTCTGATAAAAGTTATTGCCCTGTGTGATGTAAGTGTTCATCAGTTAGTACCAGTTTGATGGTGAGTACCAGTGATGCTTGTTTTTCCAATCCTGTGACACTTCGCTTTGAAGAATGGGTTCTAGCTCCGACCAGGATAATACCAGATGTGTTAATTCACTGTTGTTCCTTATTGCTGAGTAATACTCCATGGTATACATATACCACATTTTATTGATCCACTCGTGTATTGATGGGCACCTGGGTTGTTTCCACAACTTTGCAATTGTGAATTGTGCTGCTATGAACATTCGAGAGCAGATGTCTTTATTATAAAATGTCTTTTTTTCTTTTGGATAAATACCCAGTAGTGGGATTGCTGGGTCAAATGGTAATTCTACTTTTAATTCTTTGAGGTATCTCCATATTCTTTTCCATAGAGGTTGTACTAATTTGCAGTCCCACCAGCAGTGTATGAGTGTTCCTACCTGTCCACATCCCCCCAACATTTGTTATTTGGGGATTTTTTGATATGAGCCAATCTCACTGGAGTTAAGTGATATCTCATTGTGGTTTTGATTTGCATTTCCCTGATGATTAGAGAAGTTGAGCACTTTTTTATATGTTTGCTGGCCATCATTCTGTCTTCTTTGGAAAAGTTTTTGTTCATGTCCTTTGCCCATTTTTTAATAGGGTTGTTTGATTTTTTCTTGTTGATTTTCCTAAGTTCTGTATAGATTCTGGTTATAAGCCCTTTATCAGAGGTGTAGCATGCAAATATTTTCTCCCATTCTGTAGGTTGTCTGTTCACTCTAGTGATAGTTTCCTTGGCTGTGCAGTGGACCCACACCTCTCACCTCTCACAAAAATCAATTCACAATGGATAACAGATCTAAACCTAAGACATGAAACCATAAGAATTCTCGAAGAAAATGTTGGAAAAACTCTTATGGACATTGGCCTAGGCAAAGAATTTATGAAGAAGACCCCCAAAGCAATCACAGCAGCAACAAAAATAAATACATGGGATGTGTTGGTCTTAAATGATAAATCCATCCTGACATTCCAATCTCCCTAGGCCTTTGAATTTCTTTCTCTTCATTAAACCAAGGCAGGTCTGGCATGTAAAATTCGCTTTCTATGGACCACTTTTGGTCCATGTTCTAGCCAACAAACCAAACTGTGAACCCTTTCTAACTCCCTGAGTGAGTTTCCACTTAGCAGGCCAATATCAATAAGTTCAGTCTGATTCAACTTTATGTTTCTTTCACCATTATCACAGACCCTTAGTATCCATTCCCACACAGGCTTCTTGGATTTTTTTCTGTATAAATTAAAATATTCAGGTTGTTCCTTTGGAGTATAATGCACTTGCTCAGGTCACACTTTGTACCTCACCTTTAAGGGTCTTCTGGGACTTGAATCTAGTTATAGATCTAGAAGCAAAGAGGGGTTGGGTTGGGTCCTGGGGCAATCAGCAATGTCTTTTATTGCAGATGTGTCAGGAGAGGCCATTACAGTTTCCTCAGACAATGCAAGTTTAATCCCCTTAAATGAGAGCTGGAGAGGCTAATCCACTGTGGTAAGGATGCTGCTGCTACTGTGGCTGGTGAATCCACTTCCACTGGTGTTGCGGAGGCCACTTCTTCTGTGGGTGGAAAGGCTCTTCTGCTGGTGGTGGGCATGCCATTTCCACTGGCAAAGAGGATTCATCAGAATTTAAGGGCTCAATTACACCAACATCATCAGGGTCTTTCCACATGTTCCTATTTCAACCTGCAGAATCACGTTGTTTCCCAATGAACGCCTCACTTTAACAGTAGACACCCTGTGAGGCTGGGATTTCAACTTGTATTGTAATTCAGCCAGTCACAGGATGAGCTTATGCATTTGACTTTCAGCAATATCAGCCCAGTTGCTACAGAAGATAAGAGTCTCTTTCAGGGAACATATAGAAGCTCTGTAGGGCTCCCCATTTCTCCCCCTTTTTTGTGTGTCCTCACCAAAAATCACCGAAAGGCTTGACTGCTCTGTGACCTAGCCAACTGCAGGTTTTCCCCAGAAGGCTTGAACCCAGACTGGGGCCTTGAACATTCCCAGGCACTGATAAAGGTGTCTAGGTTGTTTCCTAAAGCACTGAAAGAAACTACCCTCATCCTTTAGCCACATTCCTTAAACCTTCATATAAACTCCATATCTTGACTGCCTCGCTGCAGACATACCCAGGCAGAACATCACTCTTCTCTCACTGTGTGTCATGAATATTGCTGCAGCACTCTCTAAGTTTCCCTAATAAACGCTTCAGACTGATCGCCTTGGAGTTCAGTGCTTCTTTCTTTGGAATTTTAACCAGCCCCATCTCAGGATGGTTTGGGGCATTCCCTTATGGGAATCCCACTGCTGCCACCTTTGGGGAGACTCTAGCCATGGATTTGATGGGAGGAAACAATTAGTATAGCTGGTTGGATTCCAAAGAAATGAGCTAGGGAAGAAATGAACTTACTGGGACATCCCAGGATGGCCGCAAGGATCTATGTGGGATTCTGTGACCCACTTGCTTGATGCTTGTGGGATGCCCCAGGAGTATTAAGGTGCTCCAAAATTTCCAGAAGGCTTGACTAGCCTGACTGAAGATTTAAGGAAGCTGGTGCTTAGTGGAGGGGATAGACTGGCTTCTGTTGTGGGCAATCCCCCTGGCAACAGAGTCTCAGCTGGCAGCCAAAGCAAGGTGCGCAAATTAGAGGAAGAATTACAACTTGGAAGCAACATGCACTCCACTGCTACTCTGTTAGTTACCCACATGATGGGGAAAATGGAAGAGGGGGACTCTGATAAGAGGCACCCAGGGAGCTCACAACCTCAGTCCTGGCACCAGGAAAGCTTTGGGCAGCAATAGCCGCATCTCTGAGTCCCACCTGCTGGCAGTAGAGAAACAGAAGAAAACAAAAACAAAAACAAAAACAAAAAACAAAAAAGGGAAAAGACACGGCACCGTGCACCCCACGCTGGTTGCAAACTCGGTGGTGGCTCTGAGTGGCTGGTAGCAGCAGCAGTAGCTCAGTCAGCCCGTGCCAGATAGGGTTGGGGTGTGCAGCAGTGGCTGCATGTTATGGATGGCAGGCCAGGCCAGGAGCCAGGGGTTGGTGAGGTGAGAGGGTTAGGTGGTAGTGACTTCCGCAAGCCAAGAATGGGAAACTGAGGAACCCCTATGGGAGGGAGCCTGTGGGAGGAACTGACCATAAGAAAGCCTGAGAGCACCTAGAGGATGAAAGTTGATTACTAGGAACTGAATAAGATGACTCTAGCCATACATGCTGCTGTCCCAAATGTGGCTCAAATATTGAAAAGGCTGACTGCTTCTTTAGGAATATTGTCATGGAGTTAGCAAATGCTTTCTTTAGCTTACCCTTAGGCCCAATGTCCCAGGACTTGTTTACCTCCACCTGCCCAACAATGGACCTTTCAGGTTCTCTCCCAGGGATACTTACATAACCACACTATCTGCCATGCTTTGATGGCCAGAGACCCGGCCATTTTGGATGATATGCCTGGCATTCACCAGGAACATTATGTAGATGATATTTTTCTAACTTCTAAAGATTTGAGTCTTTTGCAGAAGGCTACCCAAAAGACTGTCCCTGCCATCCAGAGGATGGGCATCAACCTGCAGAAATGCCAGGGGCCAGGGAGCACTGTAAAATTCCTGGGCATGGTCTGGTTGCATAAATCTCAGGTTTTGCAAATAGCCATGATTGACAAGATACAGACATATTCATGGCCCCAAACAGTTGAAGAATTATAAACCTTTGTATGTCTGCTAGAATCTTGGAGGACCTTCATCCCCACGTGGCCCTATGTCTCAGGCCATTATACAGCCTGATAAAGAAAGGGGCACATTGGGACTGGGGCATTAAAGAAAAAGAATCATTTACTCATGCAAAAGCCTTAGTGATGCAAACACAAGTCCTGCAAATGGCCACCCCCAGGAGACCATTTAAATAAGAAGTTTCTGTGACAGAGGAAAGAATGGGGTGGGCCTTCTGGCAGAAGGAGGGTAACCAATGAATTCTCATTGGCTTCTGGTCACAATTGTTCTGGGGTGGGTGGAGCAATACTATACCCTGTTGGAAAAACAGTTCCTTGCAGTTTACCAGGCCCTCTTGCAAACAGAAGCCCTAACTGGAGATATGCCAATGGAAGTAAAAACAGCTGAGCCTATAAAGAGTTGGCAGAATGGCCTATTTGCCAGATCCACATCAGCCTTAGCACAAAAGAGTACTCTGGTTAGGTGGCATGCATATCTCTAGCAGAGAGGGCATCTTATGTCCAGACCTCTGTCTATAGAACTACAGGATCTGCTTGGAAGGCTTCCTAATCCATGATTTGGCAGAAAAAGAAGGCATTACATGGCAATATCATCTGTTTTACAACACACAGGGATCAGGACTTACATAGAGAAAAAAATGGCCTTCTAAAGGAACAAATTAAGCTCATGACAGGACTCCCGTCATTGAGAAATTGGACTGTGGTTTTAATGGAAGCTGTACATGCCTTGAATGAAGCCCCCATTATGGGAAGAAAGTCAGTTTATGAATATCTAGCAGTGTAAAGAGCCTGGTGCAAGTTGTGCAGACACTGCCTTAAATCTGGAACGAAGTTCCACACAGAATGCCCTGATTTTGTGCTCCCTTTGTCCCATCATGCCTGGGCAGGGAATTCTGATGGAGGATCTTAAGACTTAATCATAAAATTAAAATTGAGCCAATTAGGCTATAAATTCCTTTCCAACTCTGGGAATTTATAAGTGTGTGAAATGGGAAAGAGAGCAGACCATGACACCCATATCTGGGCATCATATGCAGCTGCCCCTTGGTTTTTGGTTGTGGTTTCTACCAACCCTTCCATATCCTTGGGATCCTTGCCTCTTGGAGTCCCTGTTTATAGCATTCTCCAATATTTCCATTAATGGTGGCCTGGTTTGCAATAAGAGAGCACCATGTTCTATTAACCACCAGCCTGTTTCCTATTTCAATGTTCTTTTTCTGAATGAAAGTTTCTTTTTTCTGAAAGCAAAAGGTTGCAAGATATATCAGACTGCTATTGTACTGGAAATAAGGTAGTATCTGATGATACATTAAAAAAAGAGAATGCATTAAGGAGTCAGCACACATAAAGGAGAGAAAAGATGAGGAGGGGGTGGAGCATGGACTGGTTCTTTCTTCAGTAATTGAGTTCGATTATGTTGCATTCACATTGCTGCTGAGACAATACACAGGCATTTTCATGAAAGCTAGAGTTTTCGTACTGTGAACTGAAGACAAAAAAATCAATTAGTTAAGGAATCCTACTCACATTGAGCTATTCAATATTGGTTATAACCTGAGTGAGATAGGAATTGGAACTCAGCATTGGACAAAAAAGACTTAAGTCAGCAACACCATGGCTTTGACTATTTTGTGCTTTGTTTAGCATAATAATGAATGATAACAGATAAAAATATGTTAGAAGTGCTTTGGTAATGATGGTACTAATGATGAGAAAAGAAAAACGTATTACTGGAGCAAAAACTAGATGTAATCAAAGGCTGAATTTACTCAGTTATTTTAGCCATGATAGCTATGTAACTTTCAAGAGACCTTCATTGCTGAAATTACTGCAGCAAAAATAACCTTGTTATATCTAGTCCTAACTATGTTTTATAATGTGAATTTTGAAGACATAAAGTTTTATAGGAACTCTCTCTCACCTTATAGTAGAACAAGTTTATCATATTATCCATTAATTCATCAATTCATTTATTCAACAAATGTTTACTGATCTTTGCGTACTGATATATCAGGAACTGTGCCAGGTGCTAGGGATACTATGAAGAAGATGAGAACATAGCACCTGCCTTCCTTTAACTTGAAGCTTTATTAAGAAAAGAAATAATTAAATTTTTAATGCAACATGATAAATGACATGATACAGCATAATAAGTGATATACTAAAACCTTAGGAGTTCAAAGAAAAAATAAAAACCTTGGGAGTCAAGAAAGGTATCTTAGAGGCCTAGGGAGTAAGTAGGCGCAATAAGTGAGGATGATACGGGGCACTGGGAGTCCTGGGGAAGAATGGCCAAGGTGTCAGGGTCAGGGATGTGCCTGGGCAGGAACCAAAGGGCCTTGTCTCTACCAAGAAGTGTGGACTTAATGCAGTGGTTGAAGGAGGAGGGGAAAGTCAAGGGTAGTACTACTGGACAGCTGGGTGGGTGATGTTTCCATTCACTGAGATATGATTATTAATAATAGGAGAAAAAGCTGTGTGGATATAAGAGCAGGAGACCCAAGAGAGTGACTGACAAGGCTGCTGATAGAGAAGCTTACTAGGTAAGACCAGACTCTATTAATCAGGACAGTTTTCTCTGCTAATGACAGAAACCTAACTCAAACAAATTCAAACAAAAAGAAAATTTGTTGGCTTAAGTAACTGGGAAGTCCATGGCCTGTCTGGCTTCAGGCATGGCTGGATCCAGGAGGCTCAAACCTTCCCTTTTCATCTCTTAGCTCTATTTGCCTCTGTATATTGGAGCCATATTAGGAAGGGGTTTTTTTAAAATATATTTTTTAAAAATTTCAGAATATTATGGGGGTACAAACGCTTTAGTTACATAAATTGCCTTTGCACTGCCCGAGTCAGAGCTACAACCATGCCCAACCCCCAGACAGTGCGCTGACTTGTTAGGTGTGAGTTTACCCATCCCCTGCTCCCCCCTCCCACCTGCCCGAATTCCTATGAGTGTTACTTCCATATGTGCACATAAATTTTCATCGATTAGTACCATTTTAACAGTGAGTACATGTGGTATTTGTTTTTTCATTCTTGTGATACTTCACTTAGAAGAATGGGCTCTAGCTCCACTCAGGATAATACCAGATGTGTTAATTCACCATTGTTTTTTATGGCTGAGTAGTACTCTATGGTATACATATAGCACACTTTTTTAATCCACTCATGTATTGATGGGCAGTTGTGTGGTTTCCATATGTTTGCAATTGTGAATTGTGCTGCTATAAACATTTGAGTGCAGATGTCTTTTATATAGAAGGCCTTTCTTTCCTTGGGTAAATACCCAGTAGTGGGATTGCTGGATCAAATGGTGGCTCTACTTTTTGTTCTTTGAGATATCTCCATACTACTTTCCATACAGGTTGTACTAGTTTGCAGTCCCACCAGCAGTGTTCCTGTCTCTCTGCATCCACACCAACATTTGTTGTTTTGGGACTTTTTGATAAAAACCATTCTCACTGGAGTTAAGTGATATCTCACTGTGGTTTTGATTTGCATTTCCCTGATGACTAGAGATGTTGAGCATTTTTTCATATGTTCTTTGGCCATTAGTCTATTTTCTTTTGAAAAGTTTCTGTTCATGTCCTTTGCCCACTTTTTAATGGGGTGGTTTGATTTTTTCTTGCTGTTTTTCCTGAGTTGTATATAGATTCTAGTTATCAACCCTTTATCAGATGTATAGCATACAAATATTTTCTCCCATTTTTACTCTAATGATAATTTCCTTGGCTGTGCAGAAGCTTTTTAATTGTCAGCTGTCCTGGGGGAAAGATGAGGCAGGGAAAGTGTCACTGCAGAAGTAGGAGACAGAAAAACACTGGAGGGACTTGATCAAAAATCCTGTACTGCCAATTTTGGAAAACCTTAAAAATCCTTTTGGAAATTTTTTTCGGTTTCTATTTTGTTTGTTTGCTCTCTGATTATCCCAACCAAGAAGATATCAGTGAGTATGAAACTCCTTTTTCTAAAGGCTTGCAAGTTCTTGTACCATCATGTCCCTGTGCATCACAGTAAAGAGATGATGCCAGTCATAATAACTGTGCCAAATACTAAATTTGGAGAAATACTTCCAAGTTGGAAATAGAAATTTGTAGAATTGTATTCTTTTGTCTCCATGTGCACTGATTAAAAATAGATGAGGTTCTTTCTCTCTAACATTATTCTTCTTAAATGCATAAAATCCAGATACTTATAGCATTTATAAATGCCTTAATTCCTTTGTCTCATGTTCAAAGACATAACTATTTTTGACGATTAAATTTTCTTGAGGGTTGATGCCCTCGTTGGTCACAAAGGAGCAATCATTATCATTACTATTTTTCTTTCTGTTTCATTACCTTTACTTCATACTCTCTGCCTCCCATTTTAAGAAACATAGATAACAGAAGGGAAATATCCCTCCTGAAATCAAACAGTAACTTGTAAATTTCAACAACAAATTGAAATATAGTTGTCACATTTGTGAATATATGTTTTAATAAGCAAATTCCAAATTTGAAACTTTCAGAGGAGACTGTAGAGATACAAAATTTAGAAGAGTTTTTTTATATTAAGGGAATTCTATGTCCTTCAAATTGTGCAAATTGTTCTCTCATTACTCAAAAATGCTATGTATATTAATACACAGAACATTTTACAAGTTTTAGTTTATTAATAAAATATAAAATAATAAGATAATTTAAGTATTTATAATTATGCTTAATATCACAATTTCCCATACCTATCATGTAGTAACTAACATTACAAACATTTGATAAATGGCAAAAGGAGGTATTTTTTGTTTCATGATAACCAGGAAAATATCCTTCATTAGCAATTAGTATAACAGAATAAAACAAAATGATCTTTATGGTCATCTGCTAAAAGCTAATTGATGTAAAATGTTGAAAAAATAGTCTCATATTTTATGACATCTTAACTTTAAATGGTTCTAGACATTATTAGTACACTAAAGTACTTCAAAATTTAAAAGATTTAAAAGAACAAAGAGCAATGACTAAATCCTTCTGAATCAGTTCAGATTTCTTGTGTTTTAAAATGTAAAATTTCACCTAAGTACATGCAGTGAGTCAAACTGAAAAAAAGTAAAATGCAATTTCAATTCAAATACAATATTATAAAATTACAAAAATTCTTTCAAAATTTATAAATTTATAACCTCATAAAATTCATGAAATTTATGTTTTCATTTGGAAACATCTACTATATTTAGTTATTTTTCACTAAACTATAGTACTGACATTATGAGAAGAAAATTCTTTTAGCACTTTATTGAGAAAATTCTGACTCATCCCACTATCCACCTGAGTCTTGAGCTCTCTCTGTTAATAATACCGAAAAATAGACACTCACCCAGCTGTGTCTTGGAGTAAGTCCACGTATTAGGGATGAAGTCCCCAAAATATGATTATAAAGACGCAATTCCATAAGCTTGTCTCCCTCCAGACCCACAATTTTCATGTCAGCTAAAGAAAAGGGACAAGGACTAGCTTTGTGATTGTTAGAAAGGGAGCCACCAAAGGGAAAACTAAACTTACCTAATTCCTGGAAAACAGAAGAGGAACAGCTGGGTTTCAAACTTTTCCCCACGTGAGCTCATTTTCTAGGTAACTTTAGCCCAGTGAATTGTATGATCTCAGTCCTTGTTCACAAAACAAATATTTCCCAATAATGCAATCTTCAAAATGAGTAGAAGACCATGTCAGATTTCCCAGTGCATCCCTGCTGGTTCAAAGAATTCATGATGACTTTCATATATGTTCCCCAGTGGTCTCTAGTTTTCAGGGTCAGAACTAGAACAAAAACACCTTTGCAGGAATTAGAAAAATTCCACATCTGTCAGACCTACATAGGCAAAATGCTCTGTCCTCCAGAGGACACAGCTCTGAGCCAAGGCACCAGATATAGAAAGCAGAATGTAGGCTGTTTTTCACTTTCCTCTCTCACCAACTTGTCCAGGTTGCACTTATTAAGAACAGGAGAATACCTCCATCCCAAGCACCATGAGTTTTAAGTTGTGAACTGTCTTCCCCAAGATATTTTACTGAGATGTGAGGTATTAAGCTATTCTAATGATGTGTTCCACAACCTCATCCCCCAGTCTCCTCTGGTGATTCTACTCATGGGAGTGTTTAATTTCACACACTCAGCAGTACAGCACCCACGACTTAGCAATGGTTATTTTTTTCTTTTGGGATGTTCATAAAACATACTTCTGTTATAACTAAACCTAACTTCAACTTAATCATAATTATGACTGCACATTTGTGATCCTCTTAATCACAAATGTGATCCTCTTAAAATTATGGCTTTTCTTTCTTTAAATCTATGGATCTTAGCACAGGATAGCAGCTTATCCTGTTTATATTCAGCATGATGTGCTTTCATGTGTCATCTGTGATCCTCTAAAAAATAAGTTCTCCATTTAACCTCAGTCAGGACCACCCCATTCACAGACTTCTATTATCCAAAAGTTTAATTCTTTCTGCCATCTTCGACCCAGTCCAATATATCATTTGCTGTCATCAATATGACTTCATTTCTCAATCCAGTTGGCTTTCCTTGGTCTTCATTTGTTTCCCCACTTATAAGATTTCAACTTCACTTGCAACTTTTTTCTCCACTCCTTAAAGAAAAAACTGTTAACCAAGAATCCTATACCAAGGCAAGCTATCTATCAAAAATAAAGGCAAAATAAACACATTCTAGACAAATAAAACCAGAAAATTCGGTGCTAGCAGACCAACCTTACTGAAAATATTTAAGTAAACTTTTTTAGGCTGAAATCAACTTATCACAGACACTCATTTGAATTCACATAAAATGAGAAAGAGCACTCGTAAAAGTAATTATGTCATTATAGAAGACAATGTAAAAGCATATTTCTTTTCCTTTCCTATCTTAACTCATTTTTTAAAAATTATATAACAATAGGAGTATAATTTTATTGTTCAGCCCATTGTAAGTGTAAATTTAATGTTTTCCAATAACAACACAAAGAAGGCAAATGAAGAACAAAGCTGTTTTGAAATAAAGAAATATCTCCTGATATTAAATTGAATATACTAGAACAAATAAAGAGAACATGAAATGATAAATAAGATGGTTACTATCACACAAGTTGTAGCTATGTAACTGTTCTTCTCTCTTTTCATTAAAATAAATAAATTATATAGAATAAATATAAAAATGTATCAAGTTTCTAACACACAGATATAATATGTATAAAATTAATAGCACAATATGAGAAAAAGGAATAGAAATATGTAAAACTAACACTGTTACATATCATCAGTATTAAGTCAATATAAATGTGAAGCAGATTCTTACGAGTTGAGATGTATATCGTAAGCCCTAGAGCAACAAGTAATAAGATAACTCAAAACATATATGGAGAAAATCATGAAATTACAATGTTATATAAAAAATTTCTCTTAATGAAAAAGAAAGCAATAAAGGTAGAAAAAATAATAAAATGCACAAGAGATGTAAAAAACAAAGATAATATAACATAAATACAACTATATAAATAATAACATTAAACATTAAAAAATCAAGCAATTAAGAAAAGCTAAGATTGTCAAACTGAATATAAAAATAAGATTCAACTATATGCTGTCAACTTATTTTCTGAATAATAAAGGTATACCCCATGAAACACACAGAGCATAGCTTTAAAGAATCAGAGATTTATTTTGTAGGGAGGGAAGCAGACAATCAAGTATATTTCTGTCAAATTGCTAGCTGACCACTTAGCTAATGAAATCAATACTTCAATGGCCATTCACAGCAAATAATAGCTTGATTATAATATAGTTTACAAAACTCACTGAACAAATAAATAACTAAAACTCACAATAATCAGTCGCAAAAACAAAGAAAAGAGGAAAATCTGATTTCCAGCATTACTACATCATATGCCAAATATCCACTTTTAAACAAAAAGTTACGGGTCGTGAAAGGAAATATGAAAATATTGCTCACTAACAAGAAATTAGCATAAACTGTCCCTGAGGAAAGCTTGACAATGGCTTATGAGAAAAAATATTTCTCTCAACTGCCTTAAATATGTTTGAAGAGCTAAAAGAAAACATGTGTAAGTTACTATAGTGAACCAGGAAAATGTGGTATCACCAAAGAAAGAATATCCATGAAGTAGAAATTTTTAAAAATGAACCAAAATTAAATTATGAAAAGTACAATAACTGAAATAAAAACAATTTAAGAGAGCCATTAAACAGCAAATTTGAGCCCACAGAAAAGAGAAGCAGCATATCTGAACATGGTTTAATTTTAATTATTCAGTCTGACAAGCAAAGAGGAAAAAAGGGAAGAAAAAGGAACAGATCCTAAGAGAGAGACAGCTGAACACCAAGTGTACCCACACAGGCATTATGGAATTCAAAGAAGGAGAAAGGAGAGAAAAAGCAGCAAGATTATTTTTGAAGAATAACCAGTTAAAACTTTCCAAACATTATGAAAGGCATAAATGCCACAACTCCAAGAGTCCCAGTGAGCTCCAAGTAGGATAAACTCAAAGAGATCCACACTTTATAATTAAGCGTTTAAAAGCCAAGGACAAACAAAAAAATTTTTGAAAGCGGTAAGAGAGAATGAACTCTTCATTTACAAAGCATACTCACTAAGCTAACAGCTGATTTCTCATCAGGTTGGGCGACAGTAGGATTATATACTCAAGGACTGGATGTTGGTGGAATTTACCAACCAGGAATTCTAGCTCCAGAAAAAAGTCCTTCAAAAATAAAGAAAGTAAGAAAGTAAGACACTTCCAGATAAACAATAATTAAGACTTTTTTTTGCTGGTAGACCTGTACTACAAGAAATGCTAAATAGCATCGTTCAGGCTGAAAGAAAGGGCACTAGGCAGTACCTGAAGCCATATGAAAAGAACAAAAAAGGAACACCAATAAAGATAATTACATAGAAAAATATAAATGACAGTATTAAATACTTTTTGGTTTCAATACCATTTTTTCTTATTTTTAATTTTTCTACATGATTTAAAAGTCTAATGAATAAACAATAATTATAATGATATGTGAATGAGTGCAATGCATAAAGATGTAATGTCTGACAAAAACAACATAAAGAGGAAGAAACATATATGTATAGGATATGTTGGTTTGGATATAAAGTCAAATTTAAAGTGATAATAATTTAAACTAGATATTTATGATATTCATGATAGATATTTATAAAATTCATGATAAAATTGTGATCTCTGGGGTAATAAATAAGATAACACATAAATTATATATACATAAATAATATATATAAATTATAAATATATATAATAGATAAGGAGAGAGAATCAAAATTGTACACTAAAAAGTTCAATGAAATACCAAAAAATAAATAATGGAGAAATTGGACAAAACAGAATATAAGGCTTGTGGAAAAAAAGTAGCAAAATGATAGAAGTATCTCCTTCCTTATCAGTACTTAGTTTGAATGGAAATGCATAAAAATATAAAATTTTTAAAAACACAAATATTAACAGATTTTTAGAATGGATAAAAAATGATCCAACATTATCCTGTCTACAATATACTCTCTTTTGGTCCAAAGCCACAAATAGATTGAAAGTGAAAGGATGAAAAAGGACATTTTGTGCAAATAGTAACAATAAGAGAGATGAGGTGGCTATGCTAATTTCAGAGAAGAAACAAGCTTTAAATAAAAAATATTACAAGCGGCTAAGAAAGCCATTTTATATTAATAAAAGGGAAAACATGTCAAGAAGATAACAGTTATGAAACATGTATGCACCTAAGAGAGAGCCATGATATATATGAAGCAAAAAAAAAAGACAATAAATGAAGAGAGAGTTCTACATTAATAGGTATAGCCTTCAAAACCACACCTTTGATAATGGACAGAAAAATTAGACAGATCAATAAGGAAACATAAGAATTAAAAAACAATATAAACCAGCTAGAGGTAATAGACATATGCAGATACTACACTTCATGTTCCTTGAAACGGGAACAAAATTGACTTGGTTCTCATATTCTGTCATTGGCTTACAGGAAGTCATTTATCAACCTCATAATTTTATGAAATGTTTATTTTTTACTTCTTTTTTTGTTAATAACTCCTTTTTATGGTATCATATGTGTTCTATTTTTTATTTCAAAATATTAAGGGGGTACAAATGTCTTTGTTACATGGATAGCTTTTATAATGCTTAAGTCAGGGAAATGTTTATTTTTTAGAAAGATTTATTGATATATTATTTGCATAGCATCATAATCAAATGTTTTAAATGCACAGTTCAATAATTTTTATAGATTTATGGAGTCATGCAACAATAGCCACAACATAATTTTAGGATATTTTAACGCTTACCCTAGTCAAACATTAATCTACTGTCTGTCTCTATAGATTTTCCATTTAGGGACATTTTTAATAAATTGAATCATATTTTTAAAATTTATTTATTTATTTATTATTTTCATTTTTATTTTGAAATTTCAGAGTATTATGGGGGTACAAACACTTTGGTTACATATATTGCCTATGCACTGCTCATATCAGAGCTACAATTGTGCCCACCCCCCAGACAGTACACCCTGCACCCATTAGATGTGAGTTTACCCATCCCTCCATCCCCCTCCCACCTGCCCAACACCTAATGAATATTATTTCCATATATGCACATAAGTATTGATCAGTTAGTACCAATTTGATGGCTGAGTACCAGCGGTGCTTGTTTTTCCATTCTTGTGATACTTTGCTTTGAAGAATGGGCTCTAGCTCGATCCAGGATAATACCAGAGGAATGAATACACCATTGTTTTTTATAGCTGACTAGTACTCCATCATATACATATACCACATTTTATTAATCCACTCATGGATTGATGGGCACTTGGGTTGTTTCCACATCTTTGTAATTGTGAATTGTGCTGCTATAAATATTCGAGTGCAGATGACTTTATTATAGAATGTCTTCTTTTCCTTTGGGTAAATACCCAGTAATGAGATTGCTGGATCAAATGGTAGTTCTACTTTTAGTTCTTTGAAGCGTCTCCATACTACTTTCCATAGAGGTTGTACTAATTTGCAGTCCCACCAGCAGTGTATGAGTCTTCCTATCTCTCCACATCCCTGCCACCATTTGTTGTTTTGGGACTTTTTGATATAAGCCAATCTCACTGGAGTTAAGTGATATCTTATTGTGGTTTTGATTTGCATTCCCCTGATGATTAGAGAAGTTGAGCAATTTTTTATATGTTTGCCAGCGTTTATTCTGTCTTCTTTTGAAAAGTTTCTGTTCATGTCCTTTGCCCACTTTTTAATGGGGTTGTTTGATTTTTTCTTATTGATTTACCTAAGTTCTATATAGATTCTGGTTATCAGCCCTTTATCACATGTGTAGCAGGCAAGTATTTTCTCCCATTCTGTAGGTTGTCTGTTCACTCTAGTGATAGTTTCCTTGGCTGTGCAGAACCTTTTTAATTTGATCAGGTCCCATTTATTTATTTTTGTTTCACTATGATTGCTTTGGGGGTCTTCTTCATAAATTCTTTGTCTAGGCCAATGTCTATAAGAGTTTTTCCAACATTTTCTTCGAGAATTCTTATGGCTTCATGTCTTAGGTTTAAGTCTGTTGTCCATCGTGAGTTGATTTTTGTGAGAGGTGAGAGGTGAAAGGTGTGGATCTAGTTTCTGTCTTCTACAGGTAGCTATCCAATTTTCCCAGCACCATTTATCAAATAGGAGGGATTCTTTTCCCCAGTGTATGTTTTTGTCTACTTTTTCAAAGATCAGATGACACTATGAGGATGGTTTTATATCTGGGTTCTCAGTCCTGTTCCATTGGTCTAGGTCTCTGTTCTTGTGCCAGTACCATGCTGTTTTGGTTACTATAGCCTTGTAGTATAGTTTGAAGTCTGGTATATTGATGCCTCCCAATTTGTTCTTTTTGCTTAAGATCACTTTGGATAGATGAGGTCTTCTATGGCTCCACACGAAGCATAGAATTATTTCTTCTAGATCTGCAAAAAATGATGTTGGTGTTTTGATAGGGACTGCACTGATTCTGTAAATCACTTTTTGTAGTATAGACATTTTAATAATGTTGATTCTACTGATCCAAGAGCATGGTAGGATTTTCCATCTGTTTACATCCTCTGCAATTTCTTTTCTCAGTGTTTCATAGTTCTCCCTATATAGGTCTCTCACCTCCTTAGTTAAATATGTTCCTAAATATTTAATTTTCTTTGATGCTGTTGTGAAAGGTATTGCATCTTTGACTTGTTTCTTGGCTTGACTGTTATTGGCATATATGAAGCCTACTGATTTTGTATCCTGAGACTTTTCTGAATTCACTTATCAATTTCAGGAGTCTCTGGGTTGAATCTTTGGGGTTTTCTAGATATATCATATTGTCAGCAAAGAGTGAAAGTTTGATCTCTTTTGACCCCATTTGGACACCCCTGATTCCTCTGTCTTGTCTGATTGCTCTGGCAAGGACTTCCAGCACTATGTTGAATAGAAGTGGAGATAGTGGCAACCTTGTCTGGTTCCAGTTCTAAGCAGGAATGCTTTCAATTTTTCCCCATTCAGTATGATATTGGCTGTGGGTTTATCATATATGGCATTAATAATTTTGAGGTATGAGCCATCTATGCCTATTTTGTTAAGAGTTCTTATCATAAAAGGGTGGTGAATTTTGTCAAAAGCCTTTTCTGCATCTATTGAGAGGATTATATGGTCTTTGTTCTTGCTTTTATTTATATGGTGAATTACATTTATAGATTTGCATATGTTGAACCATCCCTGCATCTCGGGGATGAAGCTCACCTGAGTGCGATGAATTATTTTTTTAACGTGCATTTGAATTTGGCTTGCTAGGATTTTATTGAGAATTTTTGCATCTATATTCATGAGGGATATTGGTCTGTACTTTTCTTTTTTTATTGTGTTGTTTCCTGGCTTTGGTATCAATGTGATATTGGCTTCATAGAATGAGTTTGGGAGGATTCCATCCTTCTTGATGTTGTGGAATAATTTCTGCAGTATAGGCACCAGTTCTTTGTAGATTTGGTAGATTTCAAGCGTGAACCCATCTGGTCCAGGATTTTTTTTGTTGGAAGATTTTTTATTGCTGCTTCAATTTAGGTGCTTGATATTGGTCTGTTCATGAATTCTATTTCTTCCTGATTGAACCTAGGAAAGTTGTGTGTTTCTAAGAATTTCTCCATTTCCTCCATGTTTTCATATTTTTGGGCATAGAGATTTTTACAGTATTCAAAGATGATGTTTTGTATATCCGTGATATCAGTTGTGACCTCTCCTTTTTCATTTCTAATTGAGCTTATTAGAGTCCTTTTTTTTCTGCTTCTGGTCAATCTAGCAGGAGGCCTGTCTATTTTGTTTATCTTTTCAAAGAACCAACTTTTTGTTTTATTCATCTTCTGTATAGTTCTTTTGTTCTTGATTTCATTTAATTATGCTCTGATCTTGGTTATTTCTTTTCTTCTGCTGAGTTTAGGATTGGTTTGCACTTCCTTTACCAGTTCCTTGAGATGATTCATTAGTTTGTTGATTTGTGATCTTTCTGTCTTTTGGATGTGGGCATTTAAGGTGATGAGTTTTCCTCTCATGACTCCTTTTGCTGTATCCCACAGATTTTGATAACTTGTGTCCCCATTATCATTTAGTTAGAAGAATGTTTTGATTTCCATCTGAATCTCCTCCTTGACCCAAGAGTCATTCAGCAATAGGTTGTTTAACTTCCATGTTTTTGTGTAGAGATGAGTGTTTCTGTTGGAATTGACCTGGAACATTATGTGCACATTGTTCTTACACAGCTGGAGCATCTGGAGCCCATTAAAGCAGAAAAAGATGGTGAGGTGGCCTGCAATCTGGAAAACTTTCTAAGGGTGGTGTTTTGTGGCTATAATTTCCTTAAATGCAGTGAGGTCATTTCTGTGTTTGGAAAGGCCAGTAGAAAGTGACTGATAGTGGTGACCATTTCTTCTTTTTCAGCACCTGTTCAATGTCCAGTGCAACAGGCATTTTCCATGCTGGCTCTAGAGCCAGATCCACCACCTCTAGCAGATCTGGGGCCTGCTCTGAAGCCAGAGTCACCTGTAGTCTACCACTATATGTCCAGCCAGCACCAGGGCCAGGTCCAAAGGAAATGCCAGCACCATGGAAGGAGCAACCTCTAGTGACAGCACTAGAGCTAGAGCCAGCTCCAGAGCCCTCCTGTCCTTGCCCTGTGACCGCAAAGAACCAGCCCAGTGAGGAGCTGCCCCATCGGCATTTGCTCCCAAGCTGCTGGTAGAGCAGTTGACTGATGGATGCTGTAAACAGCTCACCCCTGCAGGGCAGGGTGGGGCAGGCCATGCTTCTGGCACCATCTGTCTCACACCAGCCACTCCCTGACCAGAGTCCAGTGATCTGGGTCCAAACCAATGGACAGTACTCACTGAGGTGCAGGCCCATAGGTCATTCACACATCTGCTTAGGAGGACTCACCAGTTTCAGCACTGATTAGGTACCTGATGTGTACTAGATTCTATGGCAGACACCCAAATAGAGCCCCTGTTTGTAGCTGCCACAAGGCATATGCATCTGAATGGTGAAAAGGAACAGAGGGACAATCAGGGTGGGTAGAAGATGCAGCCTCAGGATGAGCAGGTCTGAGCCATCTTCTGGTGCTTAGAGTTAGTGAGGAAGGTCTGGGTGAAAATGCCACTCTCTCTTCCCCACCATTGTCTGGGCTTTTATGCATTTGGCACCTTCAGTGAACAGAAAATAAAACCTAAGGATGCCCACAAGACTGGAGTCAATTCTAAAGTTTTCTGAACTCCAGCTCAGACCACTGTCACCTGCCTGGGACTGTGGGTGACTGTGAACCCTGAGCTGGGGTGTGCTATGTCCATGTGACTCTCTCCTCCTCCCCAGGAGCTGTTTAGAAAGCCCTGTGAATGCCCAGGATCCATCTGGAGCCAGTGGGACAAGGAGGACAAGGAGCACCTGTTGCCTATCACTCAGGCCAGTTCCACAGTGTGGTCAATGGTGTCATGACCACCCGCCTTGGGGAACAAAGCATGAAGGCCCAGGACAGGCCTGAGGTGGGGGAGAACTGGGTAAAAGTAACCAGGATAAGCCATGGGAGGACCCAGGGGATTCCCTCTCTGGAGACGTGAGAACTACCCCTTCTCCTCTGTCAGCTCTCAGGATTGCAGTCTGGGGTCTGAGCCTCTGTACAGCCCCTTGGCCCTTCCTGTCAGGGCCACAGTGACCTTGATGCCCATGGCCCAGTGGTGGATGCTCACTTCCTACTTGGGCCCCTTCCTTTGGAGGAGCTAAAATCCTCCTCCCTGTGAGTGAGTGTTGCTTATGGGATCCCAGGTGTGCCCTCCTGTGGCTCCCTGGGCCTCTGTCTCACCCAGGAGGGGAGATGTCAGCAGAGGGGGTGGAAGCTGGAGCGGGGGGGGCTCCAACTCCCCACCTCATGGTTCATTCTCTTCCCTCCCCAGGGGCACCTCCTCCTCAGGACCTTCTCCTCAGCCCACGCCATCCTCCCTGCTCTGGAGAGCAACTTGATCCATTGTCTCAAGAACACACGTGGGGAGACGTTTCCAGGTGGTTGGGCCTCTCTCCACAGGAGCACCAAGGTGGACCAGGGACCTCCCACAGGTCTGGCCATGCCCTTCAATAACCCTGGGAGGTGCTGGGAGGCCAGGGACACTGGAGGCAGGGGTGGGCTTGTGGGTGAGGTCTCCAAGCCCCTGGGACCTTAGGCCAGGATTTCCAACTCAGCAGTAAGTTCTTAACTGTCAGGCATGGGCTGTTGCCAACTGGAGACATTCAAGCATCTACTACACAGCAATGGAACTCTTTGCCCAACTGACATATAAACTGTAAAAAGAGCTGCTCAGTTAAAATGGGGCTGGGCTCAGGTGGCCAGCATGACAGTTCCCTCCCCAGTCCCATGGAGCCCTTGGCACTCAGAGGAACCCAGAGGAAACTCTCATCCTGGCAGTTTGGTATTTTGGGGTTTCTCAAATAAGAGGAATTTGAACTTACACCCCTCCCCATTATTCCCAAATTCATCCTTCCTTTTTTTTTCCCTCTCCACAGAAAAAGCTCAAGAAATTTTAAAAACCTCTTAAAAGCAGACAACACACTGAGCAGGTATCTGCTTATCAAGGTACAGTGGAAGCTAGGAGATGGGGGCAAGTGTTTGGGGGGCAGATAAAGGGGTGAGGTCTGAAGGGGCACTGGGCCATTTTTCTTTTTACTTTCTCATCAAAAGTTTACTCAAAAATCCCAGTCACCAGTTTTGTCTAGTCTGGACTACCAGGAAGAGACATGTGTTTGTCCCTGAGCAGGTGGGGTATGGGGACAGGAGGCCCTGGTCATGGTTATGGCCAAATTTCTCCTAGACACCAAATTAGTGAGGTTTTATTACAGTTTTTAAGATGGAACCCCTTCCAGCTCCTCTGAGAGCTGTGAGGTGTTTCATTTCTGAGGGACAGATAGGACTTGTAACTCAGAATACCTCAGGTGTCCCCATGGCACAACCACATTTTTTCAGCAGCCTTGGTGGGGAAGGGGCAGTGAACATGATAGTTGGAAGCACTCAGCGTTGGGGTGCTGTGCTGCTCCCACCCCACCCCTGTGCTCCTCATGGTTTCTTTCCCCTGGGGTGAAAGTGCTCAGACACTTTAACATCAAGACCTTAAAATATTTGCAACACATACAAGTTCTTCCAAGAGTGTGTATCCGGAATACATACAAAACTCCTGCAAATCAGCAAGACAGTCAACCTAGTGGAAAATAATTTAGCACTAGGAATAGGCACTTATAAAAGATACACAAACCACCAATGAACACATAATGGCCCTGGGATGCCTCACTCAGGAGGAAATCTGAGTCTGCACCAATAGCCTTACTGAGCCAGGCTTCCCACCTACCATGGTTCTCATTCATGTCACTGCCAAGAAAGGCTCTGCTCACAGTGAGACTACTGAGCCTGGGGATGGCAAGAGTGGGAGGGACATCATGGACCTGCTGTGACTATGCTTCAGAGCAAAAAGCACAGTGAAGGGCTTGGGCGCTGCTTCTGGGTCTCTTGACCTTTCATTTGGGCTTCAGCTTCCCTGTTTATCTAACAGAAGAATGAGACAGAATCAGAGTTGGGACCTGGTATTTAACACATGGATTCTATTGAATTTGGCCAGCACAGTCTGTCTGTCTGTCTCTCTCTCTCCCTTTCTCTCTCATAGGATTGCCTGTTAACATTTAAAAATCAGCTTCTCTTGAAAAATCAGGTGATTGGTCCCCATTCCCACATTAAAATAATTGTCTGGACTGAGTAGGAGGCAGCATCCATTAGGCTGGATCATAATTCTTGCCCAGGTGATACCCCTGCTCCCTCCCTCAGCATGCGCCTCAGTGTGGAGGGGACAGAGACAGTGTTATGTGTCCATCCTGTACATTCCTCGTCTTGGGCACTTCCTAGGTTTCTTGTGGTTAGTTTGGGACCATGTGTCTGAGTTTTTGCCAATGGGGATGTGAGGCGGTGAAGAGATGGTACAAATTCTGCATGCATTCTTCCATCTGTGTGGTTGGAAGTTGGAAAACTCTGAGTGGGCAGACTCACAAGAGCAACCAGCTGAGATCCCCAAGTTGTCACTGTATGATAGTAGCAAATATTTATTGAGTGCTTCCTGCACTGCATGCTTAGGCATTGGGCTAAATGCTCCACATGCAATACCTTAGTTAACCCTTCAAATAATTCTATCAGATAGGTACTATTATTTTATCCCCTTTAGAGAGGTTAAGTCCTGTGTCTAGGTTCACAGTAAGTGATAGAGCTAGGCAGTTTGTTGACAAAACTTTCACTAACCTCTTTTCTTTCTTCTATTCTATATTGTCTCTCTGAGCCTTTCTTTCTTTATCTGTAAAAAGTAAATAATAGTGTCAACTTTAAAGGTCAGATATTAATTGCATAAAGAGATAGTTTGAATCAATTTTAAATCAATTTTAAATTGTTTGAATCAGTCTGAGGTTACTGGAGAAATTTGCAATGGTTTAATCCACTTGAACCAGTCTGTTATATGAACCATTATATGAACCAGATTAATATAGTTAGAATCCATTTTAGCTGGATTCTGCTGGTATAGATGATCTGGAACACCTTTGTACTTCTTTTGCTAACACTTTATCAGAAATACTACTGAGTATTAGATATTAATTATTATATTAAGAAAATATAATTATATTCTCAAATTACTAAGGGGTTTAATCAGGAATGATTAAATAGCTCAAAAATCATTTGGGCATCTTCAGGGATGGTTCAACATACACAAATCTATAAATGTAATCCATCATATAAATAAAAGCAAGAACAAAGATTATATGATCCTTTCAATAGATGCAGAAAAGGCTTTTGACAAAATCCAGCATCCTTTTATGATAAGAACTCTTAACAATATAGGCATAGATGGCTCATTCCTAGAAACTATTAAAGCCATATACGATAAACCCACAGCCAATATCATACTGAACGGGGAAAAATTGAAGGTATTCCCCCTTAAAACTGGCACCAGACAAGGGTGCCCACTATCTCCACTTCTTTTCAACATAGTGCTGGAAGTCCTGGCCACAGCAATTAGACAAGACAGAGGAATCAGGGGCGTCCAGATGGGGGCAGAAGAGGTCAAACTTTCACTATTCGCAGACGATATGATATTATACATAGAAAACCCAAAAGATTCAACCAAGAGATTACTGGAATTGATAAATGAATTCAGCAAAGTCTCAGGATACAAAATTAATACACACAAATCCATAGCCTTCATATATGCTAATAACAATCAAGCTGAGAAACAAATTAAAGATGCAATACCTTTTGCAATAGCAACAAAGAAAATTAAATATTTAGGAACATATCTAACTAAGGAGGTCAAAGACCTATATAGAGAGAATTATGAAACACTGAGAAAAGAAATTGCAGAGGACGTAAATAGATGGAAAGCCCTACCATGCTCTTGGATAGGCAGAGTCAACATAGTAAAAATGGCTTTGCTACCTAAATTAATTTACAGAATCAATGCAATCCCTATCAAAATACCAACATCATTTTTTGCCGATCTAGAAAAAATAATTCTACACTTCGTGTGGAACCAGAGAAGACCCCATCTAGCCAAAGCAATCTTAAGCAAAAAGAACAAATTGGGAGGCATCTGTCTACCAGACTTCAAACTATACTACAAGGCTATAGTAACCAAAACTGCATGGTATTGGCACAAGAACAGAGACGTAGACCAATGGAACAGGACTGAGAACCCAAATATAAAACCAACCTCATACAGCCACCTGATCTTTGACAAATTCCAGAAAAACGTACACTGGGGAAAAGATTCCCTATTCAACAAATGGTGCTGGGAAAACTGGATGGCCATATGTAGAAGACTGAAAGTGGACCCACACCTCTCACCTCTCACAAAAATCAATTCACAATGGATAACAGATCTAAACCTAAGACATAAAACCATAAGAATTCTCGAAGAAAACGTTGGAAAAACTCTTATGGACATTGGCCTAGGCAAAGAATTTATGAAGAAGACCCCCAAAGCAATCACAGCAGCAACAAAAATAAATACATGGGACCTGATCAAATTGAAAAGCTTCTGCACAGCCAAGGAAACTATCACTAGAGTGAACAGACAACCTACAGAATGGGAGAAAAATTTGCATGCTACACCTCTGATAAAGGGCTGATAACCAGAATCTATACAGAACTTAGGAAAATCAACAAGAAAAAATCAAACAACCCTATTAAAAAATGGGCAAAGGACATGAACAGAAACTTTTCCAAAGAAGACAGAATAATGGCCAGCAAACATATAAAAAAGTGCTCAACTTCTCTAATCATCAGGGAAATGCAAATCAAAACCACAATGAGATATCACTTAACTCCTGTGAGATTGGCTCATATCAAAAAATCCCCAAATAACAAATGTTGGCGGAGATGTGGACAGATAGGAACACTCATACGCTGCTGGTGGGACTGCAAATTAGTACAACCTCTATGGAAAAGAATATGGAGATACCTCAAAGAATTAAAAATAAAATTACCATTTGACCCAGCAATCCCACTACTGGGTATTTATCCAAAAGAAAAAAAGACATTTTATAATAAAGACATCTGCTCTCGAATGTTCATAGCAGCGCAATTCACAATTGCAAAGTTGTGGAAACAACCAAGGTGCCCATCAATACACGAGTGGATCAATAAAATGTGGTATATGTATACCATGGAGTATTACTCAGCAATAAGGAACAACAGTGAATTAACTCATCTGGTATTATCCTGGTTGGAGCTAGAACCCATTCTTTGAAGCGAAGTGTCACAGGATTGGAAAAACAAGCACCACTGGTACTCACCATCAAACTGGCACTAACTGATGAACACTTACATCACACAGGGCAATAACATTCATCTGAAGGCGGGCGGCAAGAGGGGGGTGGAAGGGATGGGAAAAACTCTCACTGAATGGATGTGGGGAGCACAGTTTGGGGGATGACCACGATTGTGGCTCTGACACAGGCAGAACAGGGGCAATGTGTATGGCCAAAGTGTTGTACCCCCATGATATTCTGAAATTAAAAAAATAAATTTAAAAAAAAATACAAAAAAAAAAATCATTTGGGCATCTTTTACATTGCTAGCATGGCAAAACCTCCTGCCCAATATCTCCTTCCAATCTCTACCCACTTCATCATTCCCAGACAAAAAAACTTGTCTTGACTTAAAATGCCATAAATTAGTTTTACTTACTTTTGAACTTTTTTTTTTTGAGAGTTACAACTTCCCTTTATTTTTAATCAAGTAGAATGCCAGGCAACTCCCATATATTTCCTGCCCTTCTTCCAACACTCCCATGAATATGAGATTCTTCAACAATCTGAACTAATCTCTCATTAGTCTTAGAGGTGTCCATGTTGGGGGAAAAAACACTTGCAGCCAAGTTTCTGCAGGCATAACTGGGCTGTGAATCATAGGGATTTTTTTCATTCATGAACATACTACACAGCTTGAGTATCCCTTATCTGCAATGCTTGGGACCAGAAGTGTTTCAGATTTCAGACTTTTTCAGATTTTGGAATATTTGCATATACAAAATATCAGCAGCGGGACCCAAATCTAAACATGAAAGTCATTTCTATTTCATATATACTACATATACATAGCCTGAATTTAATTTTATATAATATTTTTAATAATTTTGTGCATGAAACAAAGTTTGTATACATTGAATCATCAGAAGGCAAAGGTGTCACTATCTCAGCCACCCATGTGGGCAGTCTGTGGTTGTTTGGCATCACCATCCTGACTCTGAATTGATATGCTACCAATAAGCAATCATTCTCTTACTCTTATTCACACATAAGTCCATAACAGTAAAAAAATATAACATACCATTAATATAGTGAACTTCTGAACTTTTTATAAATGAAATCATACAGCATGCATTCTTGTGTCTGTCTTTATTCATTCAACCTGAAGTATGCCAGATTTATTCATATTATTGCAGATAACTGTATTGTTCACACATTTTTACTATTGTATAATATTGCTTTGCATGAATATGCCCTAATTTATTTATTCATTACACTGTTAATGGATGTTGGGTTGTTTTCAGTCTGGGTCTATTACAGATAATGCTGCTATGAACTTTTTTCATGTTTTTTCTTATACATGTGTAATCACTTCTTTTGTAAATATAAATAGATATGACATTGCTAGATCATATGTGCATATTTAACATTAGTAGGTAATGTTCAAAATTTTCCAAAGTGGTTGTACCAATTTACATACACAGCATCAGTGTACAAGAGTTCCAATTGCTCCACAACCTTGTCAGCATTTGGTATTGACAGTCTTTTCAATTTTAGCTATTCTGATGGGTCTGTAGTGTTAACTCCTTGTGGTTTTGATGTGTATTTTCCTGAATATCAATGAGATTGAACACCTTTTTGTATTTATATTGGTCATTTTGCTTTTCTCCTTTTGAAGTGCCTTTTCAAGTCTCTTGCTGTTTTTTATTGGATTGTGTATCTTTTTTATCAATTTGTAGAAGTTCTTTCTATATTTACTGATAAGAGCCCCTTGTCTATTACATGTGTTCAAAATAGCTTTTTCCACTACATAGTTTGTTTTCATTCACTGTTAGGCATCTTTTAATGACCACTTCTTACTTTAATATTGTTGAACTTACCAATCCTTTCCTTTAGGCTTAATGAATATGAGTCCTTTTGAAGAATCCCTATTCCTGGGTGTCAAAAATATTTTTATATGATTTATTCTATTTCCATTTTTCTTTGTTTTTTCTTTCACATTTAGATCTACCATCCACCTGGAATTAGTTTGCATGTCTGGCATGAGGTAGGAGTCCCATTTTATTTTTTTCCATGTGGATATTTCATTGCCTCAACATTGCATTTACTGCAGTGGCATCCCCACCATAAACCAATTATTCATATATGCATAGTTCCATTTCTTGACACTCCAGTCTTTTTCATTGGTCTATTTTTATCTATTTATTGTACCAATACCATGCTGTCTTAATTATCCTATCTTTATCATAAGGCTTGATATCCACTAGTATAAGTGCTCCAATTACATTTTTCTTAAAAATTGTCTTGGTTATTCTTAAGCCTGTGAATTTTCATATAAATTCTGGAGCAGAGATGTCATTTCCAAGCACAATCCTTTTTAAAAAAAATCTAAACTTCTTGGTTTTTTGCTATTGCATTAAATCTGTATATCAACTTTGAAAAAATTGAGAATTGTCTTGTTTACAATATTGAGCCTTCCAATAATAAACATGGTATATCCCTTTATTTATTTAGCTCTTCTTTAAATTATCTCAATAATATTTAACAATTTTCTGTACAGAGATCTTGTACATTTTTCATTTGATTTATTCTATGATACTTGATAACTTAATACTATTGTGAAGGGCATGATTTCCTTGAAATTTTATTTTCCAATTGTTTATTAATTAAAATTATTAATCAATATTTAATTAACAACCTAATTAACAATTGTATTATTATTAATGTAATTGTTGCTGCTAAGAAATAATACAATTGATGTTTAATTTTGTCTTTTATCTAATGCAAATAATAAATTTACTTATTTCTAGTAGTTAATCTCTAAGTTATTTTGGATTTTCTACATACATAGTCATGTCAATTTTATTTCATCTTTTCCAACCTTTATACCTTTTGTTTCTTTTACTTGCCTTATTTCACTTATGGGATCTTCAGTATTATGATGAAAAGAAGTGTTGATAATAGACTTCTTTGTTTCATTTTCAGTCTCAAAATTTTTTTATTATTTTACTGTGGTTTTCCATAGGTTTTCTATAGAAAACTTTTTATCAGATTAAGGAAGTTCTCTTCTATTCCTAATTTTCTAGAGTTTCTAATCAAGAATGGATGAAGAATTGAAATTTATCAAGTGCTTTTTCTGTATCTATTGAGATGGTAATATGAGTTTTCACCTGTAGTCTATTAATAATGTGCTATAGTCTTATTGTGTCACCCCAAAATTTAAATGTTGAAATCCTAGCCCCCAAGGTATTAGGAGGTAGGGCCACTGGGAGGTGATTAAGTCATGGAGGAAGAGCCTTCATGAATGGTATTAGTGCCCATATAAAAGAGGCCCAAAAGAGACCCCTCCTCCCTTCCACCATGTGAGGAGCAGAAAGAGGGTTCAATCTATGAATCCTAAAACGGGCCCTCATTAAACACCAAAATCTGGCAATACTTTGACCTTGAGCTTCCCAGCCTCTAGAACTGTGAGAATGTTTATAAGGTACCTAGTTTATAGTATTTTGATATAGTAGCTTGAACAGATTAAGACATAATGTAAATTATACTTACTGATTCTTAAATGTTAAGTCAATGTTAAAGTCTTGCAATAAGCAATCATGATCCTGATGTGTTAGCCTTTTAAACTGCTAGTTAGTTAACTATATTTGTTAGAGTTTTACATCTGTTTCATGATATTGGCCTATAGTTACCTTTTTATAATGTCTTGTAGTTTGTATTAGGTTTATGGCTTGTGAAATTAATTGGAATCAGGCCTTCATAGCAAGAAAATGAGGTAAGCTGCAAATAGCCAACGAAGAACTGAGACCTCTCACAAACAGCCATATAATGAGACATCTTGGAAGTTGATCCACTAGCAGAAAATTGTTAGAAATTTCCATTTTAAAATATTGAAAAGCTTAGGATAATTATTCCATCACCTCTTCATTTCTGTTCTATGTCCAGCATTTATTTCACTCATTTCCATCCCCAAATAGTATCATTATTATTTTAGTCACATGAGTGCTTATTTAGATTTACTATGTTTACGTTTTTTTCTTCACCCATTGCCATGCTAGTGACCAATTTATTGCCTCTCAGCTCCAAATCTCAGCTTTATTGCCTCATTTTATGATCCTGGAGCTGGATCCTGTAAATATTTAATTCTCCTTTACCAGCTGACACAATGTAATGTTAAACTATGTGAGTAGAGTGCACCAGAGGTTCACTGCAGGAGGAAGGGGCTTTTCTTTCTGGTTCCACTGTGTTTCCATTCTTGTTGTCTTCTGCTCCAGCAAGGAGACTGCCAGCAGTGTGCACACTCCCTGCAACAAGTTTTGCTGGCACTCTGGTGGGAGTCTTCCTACTTACCAACTTAGCTCATTGTTTCTTGCTCTCTTGCCTTTCTACTTGTATTTTCTTTCTCCTGGAATCAAATTTCTTCTTCTCATCCTTTGTTTATTATTTTAATGAGTGTTTATGAGTGGCAAATTCTCTCAGTCTTTGTGTAGCACTTGGTCTTTAATGATGAACATATCTTTATTTAGCACTCAATTTTGAATGATAATTTGGCTAGGTATGAAATTCTGGATTAATAGATATTTCCTCTTAGCACTTACAAGATATTGCTCTTTTCTGTACTTCATTGTTTCTTTTAAGAATTTGGCTTCTATTTAATTCCTTTATGGATAAACTGTCTATTCTTTCTTACTGCTTCTGAGATCTCTTTGTCTTTAATATTCTTCAGTTTCACTCCATTTTGACTAGGATGTCGATTTATTATGTTATCTGCTAAGAATTCATTCTGTGTCACAAATCTGAGGATTAGTGAGTTTTATTATTTCTGGGATAAACTCAGCCATTATCTCTTACAATATTTCCTCTTCTCATTCTTTGTAGTTTCTCCTCCTGGTACTCCATATAGACATATGTTAGACTTTTATATTCTATTCTACTTACCAATCAATCAACCTTCTTTTATAATTTCCTTCATTTCTTCTCTTTGTGCTATCTCTAGATAATTTTCTCAGATGTACTCTCTCTTTCTCTCTTCAATGGCATCTAATGTCAAATTTATCCTGCTCACTACGTATACTTATTATTATCTAAATGATCATATTTTTCATTTTGATATTACAAAGTTGTGACTAATTTGAGGTTTATCCTGCCCACTGAGATTTTTATTTCAATTACCATGTTTTTCATTCTGGATTTTTTTTTTTTGCCATCTGTTCTTTAGCATGTTTTGTTTTGTTTTGTTTTAGAACTTCAAGTCCTTATTTTATGCCTTTAATTACATGAAATTCTTGGTGAGGTTTTATGTAATCTGCTATTTCTTGCATCTTGTAATAATCCCTCATGTGGATTGTTTACTCATGTGTTTTCTAAGTTTGGATTGTGGGCTGATTTTCAGTGGGGATTTCCTGTGGGAGGTTTTGTGCTCTGGGTTATAGTTGTGTTCCTACAGAGTAATAAACCTGGCATCTTCCTAACACCTCAGGGTTAACATTGACATGGAACCAATTTTACTTGTTGGCTGTGGGTTTCTACCTCATGCAATTTAAATTTTGGACTCAAATCAGGGAAAGTGGTAAGCCCAAGTTTTCAATTTCTTAACTTTTTGAAAATCCAGATCCTCATTAGAGACCTTTTAATTTCTCTGTGATAGTGGATAGTGTTTTAGTTATGTCTAGATAGGCAGCAAAACACAATCCCCTAGCAACTATAAAATTCAATAATTTACTCTCTGCCATGATTCTATATTGGCACAGTATCATATAAAGTACTTTTTGTATTTATTTTTTGTATCTGTGGCTCTCCTTTTCATATAGTATGATGTGGCTGCATCATAATTTACCTAAATCTTTATTTATAAGCATTTAGATTATTTTATTTGAATACATAATATACCTATGAACATTCTCATAGGTCTTGAGTATTGTGGGTATTGTTTAGGACTGAGTATAGTGTTGAGGTTAGACCACTATTTTAGTATCAATCTTTCAGGTTGTATGAAATTTTTTTCCAGAAGCATTCAGCACCACAGGGAAGGCAAATAGTTGGAATCAACCAAGTTGTATGTTTCTCCCAGTAAACTAAAAAAAAATAATAATAATACATCAAGAGAGTTTAGAATATTGGTAAGAAAGTCACTGAAATTATGATATCATAGAATCTGAAGTGTGTAAGGAGGGGAGTAAAGGCAGCAGGGGAATCAGAGTTTATAGGTATGCAGAAAGAAAGGGTCAGTGTGTTGTAGAACAATTGAGAGATTGTCCTGTTAGGACAGGAAGTAGTGATCAGAGAACAGGATGTCTGAATAAGTGATTGCAGAAGTGGGATAGTTCTTGGGTAATGAAAATGACCAGATATGACCAGTGGTAGCTGAAGTAGAATGTAGATGGTGGACTTCAGTGATGAATTGCAAACTATGCATCTGACAAGGGGTTAACATTCAGAATACACAAGGATCTCAATTCCATAGCAAAAACCCAAATAATAGCGTTTGAATATGGGCAAAGGACCTGAATGGACATTTCTGAAAAGAAGATATATACATGGCCAAGAGTATGTGAAACAATACTCAACATCGCTAATCATCAGGGAAATGCAAATCAAACCACAATGAGATATCCCCTCACCTAATTAAAATGTATATTATTAAAAATAAAAAAAATGAAAAGTCCCAGTGTAGATGTGGATAAATGGGAACACTTATATGCAGTTGGTGGGAATGTAAACTAGTATAGCCATTCTGGAAAATAGTATGAAGTTTCCTCAAAAAATTAAAAGTAGAACGTTCATATGATCTAGCAATCCCACATCTGGGATTTACACAGAGAAACTGAAATCAGTATGTGGAAGAGATATCTGCACACCCATGTTTACTGCAGCACTATTCACAATAATAGCCAAGATATGAAATCATCCTAAGTGTCCACAAACAGATGAATAGATAAAGAAAATGTCGTATATATACACCAGAATACTATTTAGCCATAAAAAAAGAATGCAACTATATCATTTGCAGCAACATAGATGAACTTACAGGACATTATGTTAAGTGAATTAAGCCAGGCACAGAGAAACAATTACCATATGATCTTATTCATTTGTGGAATCTAAAAAAGTTGATCTCATAGAAGTACAGAGTAGAATAGTGGTTACTAGGGGCTGGGGATGAATGGGGGAAGGGAAAGATTGGGAGAGATTGTTAATAAGTACAAAATTAGAGTTAGATAGTAGGAATAAGTTTGGGTGTTTTATTATACACTAGGATGACTATAGCTAAGAATATTGTATTGTATATTATAAAATAACTTGATGAGAGAATTTTTAATGTTCCCACCAATAAGAAAATGATAAGTACTTGAGGAGATGTATATGCTAAATACCCTGATTTGATCATTATACAATGTATACATGTATCAAAATATCACACTGTTCCCTATAAATATGTAAAATTATTATGTGTCAGTTAAAAATAAACCTTTTTAAAAAAATACAGGAGACTTGTTAAAAGTAAAAAAAAAAAAAATCAAGGAAAGGAGAGGCCAGAGAATTGAATCAGGCCATCTAAATGGACATTGAAGTCACTACGGATGATAGACTCAAGAATAAGACTTTGAGACTAGTGTGAAAGTTTTCATAGGAAAAGAGAGTATTCAGAAGATCTTAAGGTGGTAGTGCCAGGGAAATGGTGGTGGCTAGCACAAACTTCTAAGGAACAAGGGATTTCTAATAGGAAGAGTGGAATAATGGTTTTAAATGAATCAGAAAGAGCAAAGAGAATCTGTAAACTACTTTCCCACCCTGAAGTATTTTAAAGTTTGAGAGAATGAGTAGTCTCTACTTGAGATACAAGGGAAGCAATGTCCTGAAGAGAAATCCAGGACATGCAAGAAATTGTCAATAATGAAGCAATCTAAGGAAATAGGGACGCTTGCTAATCTTGTAGCAGGAATTCCAGAGAATACAAGTGAAAGTTTTATGAAGTATGGAAGGGAGAAGATGTCGTGTAAGGGAGAAAAATCAGAATATTATAGTGATAATACAGGAGAGAATAGGGGACCAAAAGGGCTTATGATTTGGGTGGTGACCAAAGAAAATGGGAATGTTAAGCAGAGAGGGTTGCTACATGAGACAAAGAAAGGAGTAGGGTGCAGTAGCCTCCGTAAGCTTCTGACATGGAGTTGCGCATCTCAGGTGTGCACAAGAAAGTCCAAATCTAGTCATTAGACACTCAGGAGTGGACATTCATCCTACCAGCTTTCGCCCTGTGTTTCTGGTTCCTGTTAAGAGTAAGGCATAAACCAAAGACGGCACGGACCAAGAAATAAGCTACAAAAAGTAAAGTTCTGCTCTGGGGCACCCCCTACAGGATTCTGTCTGGAGGAATAAGAGGAGGTAATGCTGCTGGTCAGCACTTTGTGCGATTTTGTGCTCCCACCGACCTGCTCCCTCTTTTTGGCCCAACGTCTAGACCCACCTGCTTTGTCACCCACTGCCTGCCTATGGTAGTTCCCTCTCTGGTCTTCATTGCCCTAATTGGTAAAATTAATATAACAGCTCTTCTCTAATCACACATACTAACAAAGTGATAAAATAATGCAAAAGGGCTTTGACAAGTGTAGTAAATTAAAGACACTGGGGCACTAACTTCTTTCTATTTTTCCAATTCGTGCTTCAGAACCACTTTCTTAGATAGACACCAAACCCCGAACTCTCTCCCAGTTCTTTGATCAATCTTTGCCTTCTGAGGGGCAGAGCTATATGGTGTTCCAAGAACAGAAACTAATGTTATGTCCCCATTTCTTCTTTTTGCTATTTCCCATGATCACTCTTCAGTCTAGAAACTGGGGTCACTTCCCTGGTTGGTGGGGCCTACTCACTAGACCCGAGGGAGTGGCATGTTCACGTCATAATGGGCATTCAGCCATGGGATAATGCGAGGGTGCGGACTTGAGATAAATGCCGGAGTAGGACTGGGCACATCCCAGTTACTCATTTTGGCTCATTTGGACAAATGAGTAAATACATACATATTGGAAAAAATGTGGAAAAAATATTGGAAAAATATGGAAAAAATAACAAGAAAATGACCTCGTTTCTCTTTCTCAGCCCAGCCTCCAGGTTGTTCTGTTCCTTCAAGCTCTCGTTACCCAACCCTCACTCCCCCCCTCCCTCCTCAGTCTTCTGGCTGTCAGTCTATTTTCCAGGTCTATCCAACTTTTTCCATTTTCTGCCCTACGTGTTTCCCCTCTCTGACTAATGTCATCCCTCCCCACTACCCTACCTTAAGGATCACCCTGACAGCTCTTCTCCTCTTCCTGCCAGACCATCGTCCATCTGCCAGCACCATGTTTGTTGGCCTCCCTGTTCCTCTTACTCCATTACCTACGCCCCTGCTCCTCGTCCCAGCCCTGCTTTCTAGTCCCCTGTACTCTAGTCCCCACCTCCAACCACACCTGATGATCCACAAATCTCATCCTGGAGAGATGGTTTCCCTCCTACTGGGACAGTTCCGGTGCATTTCAGAATTTCTAGGACTGCGGATTCCCAGCAGCATGACCTGGTGGACACAGGGAATGCAAGATCATGGCATACCTACATACAGCCTCGGTAAGTTACAGAAACCATTTTCCAAGACCGGATCCTGGTTATCTTACTATCTGTATTTGGCCTTCATCTCCATCTTGTCAATCTCCTTCAGATGCCAACAATACCTTTAACAATTTCCTTTTTCTGAACAGTCTGCTTCTTTCCTCCCCTGCCTGATCAGCCAGCCTGTATCCTCTACATTTATAACTGGCTTCTCCATGGAACTTGGTCTGTAACTGCAAAGCAAACTACAGGACCAGTGACTGAAGAGGTAGAGGAGAGTGAGGAATGGAAAGCATCTAATCTGTTCTCAAGCGTGGTAAGTCCTGTTGATCTTCCCTGAGTTAAAATAAGTGGAAAAAATGTTGAACCTTCAGAACTCACAGACGGGGCATAAGACCTTGCTACAGATAGATGGGGTCTCAGTTTGCTTTGTTTGTGGCTTTTGTCTGATTCTTCACAGACTCCATTTTTCTCCATCCTAGGATTCCAGAACCATGCCAAAGATTTTCTGCCCTGGAGAGATGTCTCTTGCAAATGGGAGAGGAGGCCCTGCATTTTGCTCTCATCAAAGGTCTGAGGGTTGAGCCTCTCTCTCAGCCAGCTGCATCTACCCAGAATGTGAAAGGTAGCAGAGTATGGAAGGCAAGACATAGGCACATTCTACCCAGATGATAGTATCAGATAAACAGATGATTTTTTTAAAGAAAATGCCCTCCTCAGACTGATACCTAGATTTAAAAAAATCTAAATCAAAATCTCAAAAAATATTTTTTTGGGAACTTGACAAGCTGATTATAATTTCCATGGAAATGCAAAGGGCCAAGAATAGTCAAGACTACTAAGAAGACATTCTTCCCTACCAGATATCAAATATTATTATAAAAAACTTTGTAATTAAGATAGTGTAGTACTGGTGAAGGAATAGAGAAATAGACAAATGGCATAGACTAGAGTCAAGAAATAGATTCACACATATGTGGACACTTTCTTTAAGACAAAAGTAGCATAGCAGAACAGTGAGGGTATAACTGTATTCTCAATAAATTGGTGCTGGGTCAATTAGATACTCATTTGGAAAAAAAATCTAGATTCCTACTTCACATTAAACTCAAAACTCAATTTCAGTTAGAACATAGATCTA
The DNA here is from genome assembly GCA_023783475.1 of Daubentonia madagascariensis. NCBI lineage: Eukaryota > Metazoa > Chordata > Mammalia > Primates > Daubentoniidae > Daubentonia > Daubentonia madagascariensis. Next base: position 8,515,445 of record JAKFHU010002004.1, on the reverse strand, counting down.
AATGTGAAACGGTAAAAACAATAAATCTTCTAGAATTGCTCTATCCATATATGGCTATTGAGCACTAGAGATGTACTATTAAGTGTAAAATTTGCACTGGGTCTTAAACACTTTGTAGGAATAAACAATGTAAAATATTGCAATAATTTTATATTGAAACTTTGAAGCAATGATAACTTGGATATATTGAGTTAAATAAAACATTATTAAAATTAGTTTTATCTAATTATTTTTGCTCTCTTAATGTGGATACTAGACAATCTTAAATTACATATGTGGTTCACTTCATATTTTTATTGAACAACACTGATCTAGAAGGTAATATAGAAAAATAACTTTATACCTCAAATTAGGAAAAGATGCATGAAATGGCATTTAAGAAGCACTAACCATGAAAGGAAAGACTGATATATTTACCACATTTAAATTTTATTTTCAAAAAGATGCCATTAAGAGGCTAAAAAGGCAAGCCACACAGAGAGAAAATAAATTTGCAGCACGCACCACTTTGAAAGGGCTTATAGGAATACAATATTAAGAACTCCATTGGATAATCCAAAGGAAAAATAGAAAAAGATATGGAACAGGCAAGTGCCACAAAAAAAAGGATAGCCAAATGCCCAGTAAACATACAAAAAAATGTTCAGCCTCATTAATAAATTAGAAAATATAAATTAAAATCATAATGAGATATTACCACAAACTCATCAGAATTACTATAATTAGAAGGATAAACAATGCCAAGTGTTGGCAAAAATGTGAAGCAACAAGAACCTTAGTGGTAGAATAAATTGGTTCCATTGTTTTGGAAAACGATTTGGTATCATCTACTAAAACTGAACATAGGCATTCTGCATAATCCAGCAATTGCACTCTTAAGTGTATATCCAACAAAATGTTTGCACATGTGCTCCAAGAAACATCTAAAAAAATGTTTGTGACAGCATTACTTGTAACAGCCCTAATGGAAACAACCCAATGTTCATCAGGAGTTGAATGAATAAATAAATGGTGGTATATCACAAAAGGGAAAACACTACACAGTAACAAAAAAGTAATCAAACCACAGCTTATATGGGACAACATAGATGAATTTCACAAACATAATGTTGAGCAAAATAAACCAAACACAAAAGCATTCATACTGTATAATTCCATTTACATAAAGTGAAAAAACGGCTGGTGTAACCTATGGGGTTAGAAGTCAGGATGGTCAGAAAAGACAAGACAGTATTGGAGGAGAGACAAGAGAGGGGACTCTGGGGTGCTGTCAATGTTCTATTTCTTGACTTGTGTGATGGTTACAAATGTGTATTTTGTAATAAATCAGTGTGCTCTATAGATTTTGGAGACAAGCACTTTTCTGTTTATGTGTGATGTTTCACAATAAAAAGATTTCATCTTGTTTTGTTTTTTAAATGTGTTTATCAGGAAGTCCTAAATCAGAAAGGTGAGTTCTGACAAGTTGTGATGCCAGGAGAGAGGTGCAAGTTATCTCCCATAAAGAACCCCATAGATTTCTCCTTCTATTAATACCTTTTCTTTCTCCCCATTTGCCAGGTATATATAAGTGTAGAGAGAAGATCATATGGTCTTTCTCTATTGTTTTTTAGTATTGTGAATTGATATTCTCAAACATTAAATCAAACTGTGACAAACTCCATTTGGTCATAATGTATTATTGTTTTTATATATTACTGGATATTATTTGAAAATACCTAGTTAAAGATTTTTGCATCTATGTCCATGAGAGATATTGATCTTTAGTTTTCTTTTCATGTAATTATTTGTCTGGCTTCAGTATCAATGTAATGCTGGCCTCATAAAATGTATTAAGAAATGTTTCCTCCTCTTCTGTTTTTGGAAAGAGTTTGTGAAGGACTGGTATTTTCTTTGTTACAGTAGAGCCCCCTTATCTGTGGTTTCATTTTCTGTGGTTTCAGTTACCCATGGGCAACCATGGTCTGCAAATATTAAATGAAAAGTTCCAGAAATATACAATTCAGAAGTTTTAAACTGTATGCCAATGTGAGTAGCATGAAGAAAGCTTTCACTGTCCTACTCCATCCCACGCGAGATGTGAATCATTTCTTTTTCCAGCCTATCCACACTGTATTAGCCACTGAGTAGCTATCTCAGATATGAAATTGACTGTGGAGTTATTGAAATATGTGTGTTCAAGTAACTTTTATTTTGCTTAATAATGGCCCCAAGGCACAAGTGTAGTGATGTTGACATTGTAATAATTGTTCTAATTTATTGTTATTGTTGTTAACTCTTACTGATCTTAATTCATAAATTAGACTTCATCAAATATATAGATATATATATAAAACAAAGTATATTTAATGTAATTTAATATATATACACACATATATGTATATGAAAAAACAAAGTACATGTAATGATTAGTACTATGTGTTTTCAAGCATTTACTGAGATTCTTGAAGTGTATCTCCCACAGAGATAGGGGAACTCCTATATATGTTTGATAAATTAACCAAAAAGGCCATGCAAAACTGAAGGGTTATATTGTGGAAAGTTTTTTATTTACAAATTCCATTTTTAAACTAGATATAAGCCTATGAAGATTTTCTATTTCTTGTTTTGGTCATTTCTGAAAATTTATATCTTAATATAAATTATCTATTTTGTTTTAAGCTGTCAAATTTATTGAAAGAATTGTTTAGAATATTTTCCTGTGATCCATTTAATGTCTGTATGATCTGTAGTGATGTCCCACTTTTATTCATTACATTGGTCATTTGTGGCTTCTCTTTTCTTCTTTTTTTTCCCATGATTAGTCTAGCTGGGAGTTTATACATGTTGTTGATATTGTCAACAAACCAGCTTTTGATTTCACTGATCTATGTATTCCTTGCTAGGTAAAGGACTAAGACATGAATCAATGCTGATCTAGCTTGGCCAGCACGTGATAAAATCTATTTGTGTTTCTGAATGATGTAATGGTTTATGTAATGTTTAAACAGAAGAAAAAAATCACAGCACCTACTGGTCAGACATCCAGTCAGCCAGCAAACATTTACCAAACACACATCTTTCTATATTAGGCCAGGAACTGGTAATGCAGAAATGGATCATATATATTTCTTCTCAAGTAAGTTGGATATAAAAAAATACATTTAGTAAAGTCACTATAGATTTGGGGTAGAGCATAGCACAAAGAAAAATAAAACTGTGGGTTATAGAGTCTGGACAGATTTTGAAAGAAGATTACATGTGAGCTAATTACAAACATTGGGTATACGTTCTTCAGACAGATGGGTAAAAGAGGAAGGAGGGATCTTTCCAAGCCAAGGAGCATGATCTAAAAAGCCAGGAATTATGAAATAGCTTTCTGGGTCAAAAAAATGCAGAAATGTTCACAGAACTAACATGTTCAACACTGTGTCTCCCAGACCTAAACACATTCCAGAACACATTGTGTCCTGAATGAATGATGTATGGTAAGGAAAAGCACAGGTTGTAGAATCAGTGTTTAGGTGCTTAGTAAAACCACAGGTGGCTGCCCTCTCTATTCTAGAGCTACTTTTGGATTTTAAAAAAACTATATTATATAAAGGTATATAGAGGAGTCAAATGCATAGAAACAAAAAGTAAAATGGTGGTTCCCAGGGACTGGAGGGAGGGGGAAATGTAGACTTGTTATTTAATGGGTGTAACAAAGTCCTACAGACTGGTTTCACACAGTGTGAATATACTTAACACTGCCGTACTGCACACTTAACAATGGTTAAGACAGTAAATTTTATATTAGGTGTATTTTACCACAATTGAAAATTTTAGATAAACTATAAGGTTACCAAGTTACTTAGAATAGGACAGGGTTATTCTGTCTAAATTATCACATTGGTGATATTGGCTTGAAAAATGGTTAGTGCATATAATGAGCGAGTACTACAATTTTTATCTTGGAAGGCTCAAGTGTATATCCGTTTTTATTAACTTTATTATATTCTACTCAACTTCTATTCTCAGCTCACACTCTCAGCTCAAACTCAGCTTCTTTGAGGAATCTAATAATGCTAGATTAATTATTCAAGTATGTAAGAATATATTAGTTTAATAATGATAAATTTATTTTATAATAACACTATATGTTGATGGGCTTTTCTTTGACTTTGTCCCTAATTATTCATTTGCATGTAATCCAGCTGTAAATGTACTATTTAATTTAGAATTTCTAATAGTTTCTGATGGAAAAGGGTGTTGAAATATTAGTGATAAATGGTTTATATTTACAGGTTCAGCCAAATCATCCAAGCTGTAGAACAGGTAATTGGGGAAAATGCTCAAACACAAACAAAAATTATTATAAACAATTAGCTTTTACCACTGAAATGAGTTCAAAATAATTATATCATAGATTATCCAGGAAATAAATGACATTAATTTTATCAAGAAACCATCACCAACAGGACAAACTTGTTAGTGTAGATGAATAAATATGCATAAAACTGAGTGTTTTTTCTAATGGAGCTCACAGTTTTGACAAAAGCTAAAAACAGAATTAGGTAAAAGACCGATGTTGGATATAGCGCAGAAATAACTTTAAAGGGAGTTATAAAATAAAGGTTTCTAGAAAGAGTATCATTTGAAATGATTAGTATCCCGGAAGTGATTATTGGTTGCCTCCATGCGCAGGTTCCTGGGCGTTGTACAGCCAAGGTGCGAGGCTGGGACTGACAGGTAGAGCCACAGGGGACATCCGGGACGTGAACCGCTGAACCCACGTGGCTACACCCGGCGCGGGCGCTATCATGCTGCTCCTGCCAAGCGCTGCGGACGGCCGGGGCACAGCCGTCACCCACTTGCTGATCTCCGGAACTGGATGATAAGAAAGTTATCAGAGGAATCAGAAGATGAAGAATTACAGTTAGAGGAGTTTCCCATGCTGAAAACACTTGATCGCAAAGACTGGAAGAACCAAGATCATTATGCAGTTCTTGGACTTGGCCATGTAAGATACAAAGCTACACGGAGACGGATCAAAGCAGAGCATAAAGCAATGGTTTTAAAACATTACCCAGACAAACGTAAAGTAGCTGGTGAACCAATAAAAGAAGGAGATGATGACTACTTCACTTGCATAACTAAAGCTTATGAAATGTTATCTGATCCAGTGAAAAGACCAGCGGTTTAACAGTGTAGATCCTACTTTTGATAACTCAGTTCCTTCTAAATGTGAAGCAAAGGATAATTTCTTTGAAGTTTTTTCCCCAGTGTTTGAAAGGAATTCCAGATGGTCAAATAAAAAAAAAAAAAGTCCCTAAACTTGGTGATATGAATTCATCATTTGAAGATGTAGATGCATTTTATTCTTTCTGGTATAACTTTGATTCTTGGAGAGAGTTTTCTTATTTAGATGAAAAAGAGAAAGCAGAATGTCGTGATGAGAGGAGTTGGATTGAAAAGCAGAACAGAGCAACAAGGGCACAAAGACAAAAAGAAGAAATGAACAGAATAAGAACATTAGTTGATGAAAGTGCATATAGCTGTAATCCAAGGATAAAAAAATTCAAGAAAGAAGCAGAAAAGAAAGCAAAAGCAGAAGCCAAACAGAAGGAGCAGGAAGCTAAAGAAAAACAAAGACAAGCTGAATTAGAAGCTGTTCAGTTAGCTAAGGAGAAAGAAGAAGAGAAAGTTAGACAGCAAGCATTATTGGCAAAGAAGGAAAAAGATATCCAGAAGAAAGCCATTAAAAAGGAAAGGCAAAAACTTCACAACTCATGCAGACCTGGGCTCACTTTTCTGACAATGAGGCGGAGTGGGTTAAAATGTGGAAGAAGTGGAAAAACTTTGTGATCAACTTGAACTAGCAAGCTTACAGTGCTTGAATGAAACGCTCACATCATCTCCAAATAAGTGGGAAAGGCTGCTCTGGAAAAACAGAAGAAATAAATGAGAAAAGAGAAAAAGGAAGCTGAGGCTTGTATGCAACAATCATCTAAGAAGGCAGAAAAATCACCTGGCAGAGGTGGAATTGGCAGTAAAAATTGGTCAGAAGATGACCCACAATTACTAATTAAAGCTGTGAATCTTTTCCTTGCTGGAACAAATTCAAGATGGGAAGTAATTCCTAATTACATGAACATACATTCTTCTTCTGGAGTCAAAAGAACAGCCAAAGATGTTATTGGCAAAGCCAAGACTCTCCAAAAACTTGACTCTCATCAAAAAGATGACATAAAAAGGCATTTGATGAATTTAAAAAAGAACACGGAGTCAAACAGACAATGCGCCACCTTCAGAACGAGTTGAAGGTGCACACACGGATTCCCCCCTCGGACAACAGAAGAACAGAAGCTTTTGGAACAAGCTTTGAAAACACATCCAGTAAATACACCTGAAAGATGGGAAAAAACAGCAGAAGCAGTGTCTGGAAGGACAAAGAAGGACTGCATGACACGGTATAAGGAGCTCGTGTAGATGGTACAGGCAAAGAAAGGGGCTCAAGAGCAAGTGCTGAATGCAAGTAGAGCCAAGAAATGATTTAAGGACAATCTTTGCTGCGTGTGCATTTTTATAATCAAACTGGAAGTACTGTAAAAAATAAAATAAAAGGATTAGTAAATTAGGACTTATAAATGAAGAAAAAATTTAAAAACATGGTTTCATTTATATATATATGTGTATGTATATATATGTGTGTGTATATATGTGTGTATATATATATGTGTGTATATATATGTGTTTGTATATGTGTGTGTATATATGTGTGTGTGTATGTGTGTGTATATATGTATGTGTGTGTGTATATGTGTGTGTGTATATATGTGTGTGTATATATGTGTGTGTATGTGTGTGTGTGTGTGTGTATATATGTATGTATATAAATGTGAGAGAGCAAAAGCGAGAGGGAGAGCAAGAGAAAGGAGAGAGAATGAACCATAAACCAAGATAATGACTGTGAGAAACACAAACGTGGGAATTTTAAGTAGTTCACTTTAGTTGTGGATCAACCAGGCAAAAGTAGAGGATGACAGGACAGAAGGGCAAATAGGAATGAATGATGAAGGGGTCTTGAATACCATTTCAAGGATCTTGGTACCTATTCCAGAAAATAATGGACTCTATGTGGACGCTAAGCCTCCCAAAGTTCCTTTAAGTAGTCTGTTTGTTAAAAATAAACTTAAAAATTTCTGGAAATAATCATAGATGTGTGTCTTAATATCAGTCACTTGTTAATTTAGGAATTGTTAGGAATATTATTTAACCTAAATATCATGTTTAATCCCAAGTATATAAGTGTTCTTAGTATTATTTAATAGATATGGATCCATGAATTACTTTTATCCACTTCAGAGTACATAATGCTACAATTCCTATCCTAATTCTCCAGAAATGTTACTTTATTTTCAATTTCTATTTGAAATAAAGAGGGATTGAACATACTGCTAACAAAAACAAACTAAAAAGATGCATGTTTTTGCAAATTGATATTAGAACTACAAAATATTATTAGTGACTTAAATGATAAAATAAACTTTAAAATATACCTGCATAAAAGTATATTGCCATTTTTACAACCTCGTACAATTAAATGTGATTTTATTGGGTGCTTGGTTTAGCAGCAACAGTGTCCCAAAGAGCAGCAAGCTGCACAACCCTGACAAGATTTATGTGTAAAGGAATGCATACAAATTAAACTAAGGTTCTCCCATGACTCCTTCCATGACTATCCAAAAAAAATATGAGAACAAAATACTTTTAATTTAAAACATTGATAAGTTCACTCTCTGCTGTAAGAAATTTCATAAAGAATAGTGTGAGTGTGTTATCCTGTGGCAAACATAACAACTCTGATGAAATCATTGAAAATGAACCTAGTCTTATTATTGCAAGGGAAAACTTGTCTGAAACAAAAATGGCAAATTATACTTCAGTTAGGTAACACTGCAGTGAAATATCTTGACAATAAAAAATTAAAAATAATTACAGATTTTTCTCAGAACAGAAACTAATCAATGCAAAATATTCAGGAAAAGTTTACTATGGGAATTGGAGATAGATTAACCATTCTGGTTGAGAATCAAACATGCTCACCTCTACTTGTGAAAGTAGAAGCTCTTTTGGTAAATTTTGAATGAAAGCATTTTAAGGGGCCTTTATCCAAAGACACCTGTGTTTGATATTCCTGGGACATAGACTTCCTCTGAAACATTGCAGACTCAGATGTGCACCTACATAAAGACAAAGATCGTAAGAAATAGTCCTCTGTTGCCATTCAATCTGTTGTAGAGCCCCATTATTCTCTACTCCATCTGTCTGCGAGATTATAGCATTTAGCTCTAATTGCGGTTCTAATTTGTAAAATTTGTTTGCTTATTGTATATTTTACCCAACTAAAATGTGAACTCCTTGAGAGCAGGTACCTTGTCCCTCTTGTTAAATGCTATATTCCCAGCACGTAGAACATAGACTAACACAAGGATGGCACTCGATAAATATTTGCCAAAATGAAAAATAAAGAAATGGAAGCCATGAGTACATTGTATGATATATTATGCCATATAATTTGGGGTATATATTAAAGTTATCAAATTATAGAAAATAAAGTGTTTTAATTGTATTATTGAAAACTCCATTGACTTTAATACTGAATTTCCTGCATTAAATGTTTTTCTTAGTACACCTATTTGATTGTTGGCTGACATTCACCATGGCTCATTGTATTGAAATGATAACTTTGAAGGTCTTTATCTCTGTTTACTCCAGCCACATCTGATTAGTGCAGAGAGTTCTTCTAATGTTTCTAAAAGAGTTCCAACATTTTTTCTGTTGAAATTTTATCACTGCATCCATTTCAAATTGCAGCATTTTTTGAGATATGAATTGTAACTTAGCCTCAAATTTTGAAAATATTTCTGAATATCAAACTTTTACTTTATGAAAATTTTATATGAACATGTGGGGAGTTGGCAATCCACACTGGTTTTATTATAATTTGTTAAATCATTACTTAGATTCATAATTTGGGGAAGAAAGAATCTACTGCAAAGATTTTTAATGGAAACCCTGTTTAAAGGACCTAAACTCTGTTTTGTTCTTTTACGATACATCAGACCTAGAACAATGCATGAACATGGTGGCAATTATTATGAATAAATGGACACAATGATAGATATCATTAGCTATATATGCATAATTGATCATTGACTTTAGTTTAATTTAGTCATTAACTTTTAAAGATATTAATTTATACTGCTTTTTTACATGCTTGTAGTTTTAATGTCAGGGACTTTTTATCTCTTCTTTTCATTCTTAATCACATGTTAATTAAAATTGAAATCACCAATGTTATTCCATATATAAAAAATAATGACATTTACCTTGTAAAAATTATCACTCTGCTGCATTTGAGAATGGACTTTCTAGGTAATGATGGGAGATCTATAGGTATTTTTTTAGAGAAGAATTCATGCTAAAAAGAAGCCATATACAATAAACCCACAGCCAATACCATACTGAATGGGGAAAAATTGAAAGCATTCCCACTTAAAACTGGAACCACACAAGGTTGCCCACTATTTCCACTTCTATTCAACATAGTGCTGGAAGTCCTTGCCAGAACAATCAGACAAGAGAAAGGAATCAGGGGTGTCCAAATGGGGGCAGAAGAGATCAGACTTTCACTCTTCACTGATGATATGATATTATATCTAGAAAACCCCAAAGATTCAACCCAGAGATTCCTGGAATTGATAAACAAATTCAGCAAAGTCTCAGGATACAAAATCAATGCACACAAATCAGTAGCCTTCAATATACCAATAACAGTCAAGCCAAGAAACAAATCAAAGACACAATACCTTTCACAGTAACAACAAAGAAAATTAAATATTTAGGAACATATTTAACTAAGGAGGTGAGAGACCTATGTAGGGAGAACTATGAAACACTGAAAAAAGAAATTGAAGAGGATATAAACAGATGGAAAATCCTACCATGCTCTTGGATCAGTAGAATCAACATTGTTAAAATGTCTATACTACCTAAAATGATTTACAGAATCAATACAGTCCCTATCAAAATACCAACATCATTTTTTGCAGATCTAGAAAAAATAATTCTATGCTTTGTGTGGAACCAGAGAAGACCCCATCTAGCCAAAGTAACCTTAAGCAATAAGAACAAATTGGGAGGCATCAATCTACCAGACTTCAAATGATACTACAAGGCTATAGTAACCAAAACAGCATGATACTGGCACAAGAACAGAGACATAGATCAATGGAACAGGACTGAGAACCCAAATATAAAACCATCCTCATACTGTCATCTGATCTTTGACAAAGTAGACAAAAACATACACTGGGGAAAAGAATCCCTATTCAACAAATGGTGCTGGGAAAATTGGATAGCTACCTGTAGAAGACTGAAACTAGATACACACCTCTCACCTTTCACAAAAATCAACTCACGATGGATAACAGACTTAAACCTAAGACATGAAACCATAAGAATTCTAGAAGAAAATGTTGGAAAAACTCTTATAGACATTGGCCTAGGCAAAGAATTTATGAAGAAGACCCCCAAAGCAATCACAGCAGCAACAAAAATAAATAAATGGGACCTGATCAAATTAAAAGGCTTCTGCACAGTCAAGGAAACTATCACTAGAGTGAACAGACAACCTACAGAATGGGAGAAAATATTTGCATTCTACACATCTGATAAAGGGCTGATAACCAGAATCTATATAGAACTTAGGAAAATCAACAAGAAAAAATCAAATAACCCCATTAAAAAGTGGGCAAAGGACATGAACAGAAACTTTTCAAAAGAAGACAGAATAAAAGCCAGCAAACAAATAAAAAATTGCTCAACTTCTCTAATCATCAGGGAAATGCAAATCAAAACCACCATGATATATCACTTAACTCCAGTGAGATTGGCTTATATCAAAACGTCCCAAAACAACAAATGGTGGCAGGGATGTAGAGAGATAGGAAGACTCATACACTGCTGGTGGGGCTGCAAATTAGTACAACCTCTATGGAAAGTAGTATGGAGATACTTCAAAGAACTAAAAGTGGAACTACCATTTGATCCAGCAATCTCACTACTGGGTGTTTACCCAAAGGAGAAAAAGACATCTATAATAAAGACATCTGCACTCAAATGTTTATAGCAGCACAATTCACAATTACAAAGATGTGGAAACAACCCAAGCGCCCATCAATCCATGAGTGGATTAATAAAATGTGGTATATGTATACCATGGCATATTACTCAGCAATAAAAGCGATGGTGAATTAACACATCTGGTATCATCCTGGATGGAGCTAAAGCCCATTCTTCAAAGCGAAGTGTCACAGGATTGGAAAAACAAGCACCACTGGTACTCACCATCAAATTGGTGCTAACTGACCGATACTTACATGCACACAAGGAAATAATATTCCTCAGGGGTCGAGCAGGTAGGAGGAGGGTGGAGGGGATGGGAAAACTCTCACCAAATGGGCACAGGGCACACTGTTTGGGGGATGTTCACGATTGTAGCTCTGACTTGGGCAGTTCATAGGCAATATATGTAACCAAAGTGTTTCTACCTCCATAATATTCCAAAATAAAAAAAAGAAAAATTAATAAAAACAAGACAATTATTTACCCCCTCAAAATAAAAAAGAAACTGAGCTAAAGCTCTGTCTTCTTTGCTATTTTCAGTTAAAAGTAATAGTTTCTACACCCTAAAGGAAAACACTCCTGCATCAAAAAGACTGACAAAAGGCCTATATAGCTGTTAAAATAATTGACATATATTTTTAAAAGGCAGAGAAATAATTTCCATATTAAATATTTCTAAATTAAATGCATTAAGAAATGGAGGAGAGAAAAATCTTTTTCTTAGTTTCAAGTTGGAGCATTAAGTCTCAAATTTTTAATTTGCATTTGTCCTTACACGAGCCAGGTCTAGGGCCATGGTCTTGAACCAGTGGACATCTGGATTTCAGTAGGCACTGCATTCGAGCCCCTGAGGAGTGGCCTTGGGCACACTGTGTGCACACGGAACAGGGTTTGTGGGGAAGTAAAAGGCAGAAGAGAGAAAAGTGCTATCGAGGACCCAAGGGTACAGAGTTGGTGGAAGGACTGGGTGTGCTACAGATACTGGCCCAGGAGGGGCTATGCTGTCGCTCATTTCTGTGTCCATGCAGGCAGATGAGATTATGATCGGATGGTCCAGAATACTAAGTTGGAGGAGGGGCCAGTTTGCTGCTGCAGATTCAGTGTTAGGGGGTAGGGATAATCCTGGAGTCCTCTAGGAATGTGTGTGGGTTTTTGGCGAGAAACTCTAGAAGCAAAAGTAGTGTGGGCCCAATTCCTGAACATGGACCTTTGTCCTGGGAGGATCAGACCCAGAGAGATGTGAGAATGAGACTTGTATCTGACCCCCCTACGTGCCCACCCCGCGGGAAGTTTGTCAAAGACATTTTGTTCCTGACTTGCAGCCTCTCATTATCTTCGTGTTCCTCGATCTTGTGACACAAAGAACAATGTACAGCCAATAAATAGCTATGTTATTTTAATGTAAACAACACAGAAACTGCCTCTTCTTTTTTCTGCTAAAAACCCACTTGTAACTGCTGCTAACAGCTGTGTATATTCGGGGAAACTTGAATCTATGCTCCTGAGAGCCATCCTCAATCTTTGTGCATGAATAAACTCTCTATAAACTAGATTGTGATCTTTTTGATTATTTTAGGTTGACAATTCTCAGTCCCTGCTGACCCTGAAAGAGACATGGAATCCCAGGAAAATTCATGGTATGACAGCCAGTGTGCAGGGGAACAGAGTCTCCCACCTGCTTATACCCTGCCTGACCCACTCTGGGTGAGATTCACAGGCACCCATGTGTCCTAGGTTCCCCGAATGTAACTTTGCTGGAGACATGACTTAAGTTTCAGAAATTTGAGCACAACAAACACATCCCCTTGTTGTACTATTAAAATGTTGTCATTCCTACTAAATGAAAATTCATTTAGTCCAATAATTGACACATTCTTATCATTACTCTCAACTTAGTTAACTACTTGAGATGAATTATTTTAACTTCCAAGTCAGAAAATACATAGTATTTCCTATCCCCATGGATAGATTTGTTTTCCTCTTTTACTAAATGTCTCTTTTAATCTTCTGTCTGGACATTGTGTGTAGATGGTCAGCTGAGAAGCTGAGACACTAGAAAATATGGCGGGCAGATGTGGGTCGCACTTCATTTGTACCTAGCCAAACTTTCTTTAAGATGTGCTCGGGAGGGATGTGCATCTTGGAAGGGCTTCAACTTTTTGCCCCCCCTTGGAGATGTTGGTTAAACCCATAAAAGACTTCTTGGTATTGTTCTCATTCATGTTTATTTGTGTTGGTTTTGAGTCATTTATTCAGATATACCTAGGACTAAAAATGTTGATTTATATTTCGATTGTGATAGAAATTGTTTGTTTTCTTTGTTCAGCCTTCTCTCCTAAGCTAAACCACATACACAGAAAGAAACAGTTTATTCAATCATTTTGAAGAACAAAAGCTTTAAATAGTGATGATCCTAGACTACTAATAAACAAACATGTCCCACCTCCAAAATTCCTTGTGTAAGTTTCAGAAAGAAAAAAACCAAGAAAAGGGAATGTTTGCTATTTACCCAGACTTCATAAAATTTTTAAGCCCTCTATAGTCAAAAGTTCACTTAATTATAACTGATATTTAGGCTATATATTCATACATATATTTATTTGAGGTTTCTGTTTTCTCTATAAAAGCTTCTCAGTCAACTGAATTCCCCTCCTCTTGAACCCTTGCTAACTATATGTGCTTCCTGTCTTTTTCTCCTCTTGTTGACATGATTTTTGCCAAGGATAATGTAAATCTTCATTGGCCTTTTGGAAAACAAAAGGTCAAAGTAACTCTTCTAGGACTTGTTTAATCCTTTTACTACCATCTATCTCTTCTCCCTCTTGCCACCTTTGATGCCACATAAGATGACGTAAAGAAAACTTCTAGCAGTATGAGGACCCCTTGAGGAACACAGAAAAGAAAGCACGGGCTCCTCCTTTTTTGGCAGGTTACCTCTCTTTTTCCTCATGGAACCTAAAGAGTTGTGGGTTGACAGGTTTCTCTAAGGTGTAAAGCTCTACATTTTTCTACATCAAATGCCTCACTGTCTTTGGCTTTTAGGTGCATACATGTGTACATGTGCAAGTTACATGTTGTGTCTACATGTGTGTATATGTCTATACATGTGTTTGTATTCTTTGTACACAGTACCAAATTAAATTAAACATAAATGCGTGCTCGTAAGTTAAATAAATATCTCTAAAGTTCATGTGATTTGAGTAAATCCTTTGGTAAACATGACTTTTTTAATATTGTTGGTTTAGTATAAACTGTGTCGACTGACTTACCAGAAAAATATGCATGCATTTATTAATAACTTTAAGGTTATTGCTTTTATGATACTTGCCTAAAATACAGTAATATAAAAATGGTTAATACAAAATTTAACTTGATGTGATTGATAGATTAGTCTAATGTCTCATGAGATTTTCCAAATATAGTTATTAAGAATCAATAAATAAAGTGGATGTAAATGGGATAAAAGTTTATAAATGAACTTACAATAATATTATGTTTTATAATACATTTACTTAAAAAAGTTTCTCCAATTTTTTTGGTAACTATATTCTTGGAATTCAGCTGAACTAAATGATGGATATTTATTAAATATATAGATTATTTCCAATAAGATATAATGCTAAAACATTAATTACTAAATATGAGTTTAAGCTTATATAATTTCAGCTTCTTATTTCAGAGGAAGAAAAGATGTTTGAATCTGTTAGTAAAGATGTCCTGTTCCACATTGAAAAATTGTTCCATTATAAACAATTATAAAAATTATAAAATGTGTATTCATAAAATATTAGTATGTGACAGTTAAAGTTCCTTACATCTTAGATTTTCACTATAAAGTTACGAAATCTTAAAATTCTAACTACCATATGGTGACTAAAACTAGTGATAAGAAGAGAAAAAATTCTATATACAGAGTATAAATAAAATGTGTTTTTTGGTGAAAAAGTTATAAAAAAGAAACAGGATATAATTTTTCTTAATGGAAAAGTAATTTTTCCTAGTTTAGAGGTTATTTAAAAGTTGCATTAAATTAAAGAAAAGATGGAAAAATTAGATAGAAAAACTGAATGGATATAGAAAGTTGGAGAAAGAAAGGTAATGGAAAAAATAGCAAGAGATTAAAAAATGTTTATAGAAATCTTATCATGTGTGCTCAAAGATGATTGAGATTGGATAGAGCTGTTAAGGTTTTATTGAAATTTGCTTTAATATTTATAATACAATAATAGAAGAGTAAAATTTGGTTTTCTCTTTTAAATAAAATTTTCATGAAGTATTAATAAGAGATAATAGAAGACTTTGGTTCACTTTTTGAGAAAACTACAAAAAAAATAACCAAATTTCTTTGTCAGTTTCATCCTTAACCGTGACCATTTTAAGTCTTGTTTTATTCCTTCTTGGGGAATTCCTTCTGAGCTTCACAGAAACCAAGAAACCCCTTTCACTGGACAAATAATTCAATCTATTTGTAATATATGACCGATTTTTCAGCATTTCTATTGTGCATACCACCCTTAGTCTTCTGGACTGGTGGAAAGCACACATGGGGGAAAAATTAGTCAGTTGGCAAAGTTTACAGAAACTTCTAATCTTTTCTGGCCTAAGGCTCTTCCATTGGTATTGTTTAACTTATGTTCTACCCCATTTGGAAAACATCAGCTTTCTCCCTTTAAAATAATATCAGGAAGGCCCATTCCCCTGGATGAAGAAGCCTACCAGCCAGCTTGCCTTACAGATAATAATTTTCATTATTGCCAATGCCTTATGTGTTAGTTAGTTTTGCACTGCTGTAAAAGAATGCCTGAGGCTGGGTAATTTATAAAGAAAAGAAGTTTATGTGGCTCATGGTTCTGCATACTGTACAAGAAGCATTGCACCAGCATCTGACTCTTGAGTGGTGAGCACTTCAGGGAGCTGCCAATCAATGTGGAAGGTGAAGGGGGAACAGGCATGTCACATGGCAAGAGCAGGAGCAAGAGAGTGAGGAGGTAGTGCAAGGCTCTTTTAAACAACTAGCTCTTGCTTAAATGAATAAAGTGAGAACTCATTCATATCATGAGGGAAAGAAGCCATTCGTGAGGGATCTGCCCCCATGACCCAAACACATCCCACCAGGTTCCATATCCAACACTGGGGATCAAATTTCAACATGAGATTTGGAGGGGCCAAACATCCAAACCATATCATTTTGCCCCTGGCACCCCAAATCTCACATTCTTCTCACACTGCAAAATACAATTACCCATTCCCAATAGTCCTCCAAAGTCTTAACTTCTTCCAAGAATCAACTCAAAAGTCTGAAGTCTAAAGTCTCAGGTGAGATTCAGGGCAAGTTACTGCCACCTATGAGCCTATAAGATCAAAAAACATGTTATTTACCTCCAAGATACAATGGTGGTACAGGCATTAGATAAACATTCCCATTCCAATAGGGAGAAATTGGTTTAAATAAAGGGGTAACAGGCACCACACAAGTCCAAAACCCAGCAGGGCAGACATTAAATATTAAAGCTTCAAAATGTTCTCCCTTGACCTCATGTTCTGCGTCTTGGGCACACTGGTGAGAGGGATGGGCCCATGAAGACTTGGGCAACCCCACTCCTCTGGTTTTGCCAGCTACCCCAGTAAAGAGTTTCTGCTAGAGCTCTATCTCTGTGTTAGGCTTCTGCCTAGGCACCCAGGCTTTCCTATACATCTTCCAAAATCTGGGTGGAAGCTGCCAAACCTCCACCACTCTTGCATTCTGTGTGCCTGCAGACTTAACACCACATGGAAGCCTCCGAGGCTTATGACTTGTGCCCTCCAAAGCAGCAGCCTGATCTGTACTTGGGGCCATTTGAGCCATAGCTGGAGCAGCCAGGATGCAGGGAACAGCTTTCTGAGGTGGTGCAGGGCAGCAGTGCCCCAGGCCTGGCCCCTGAAACCAGTCTGTCCTCTTAGGCTTCTGGGCCTGCAATGGGACTGGTGGTCTTGAATATTTCTTTAATGCCTTTGGGAACTTTTCACCATAGTCTTCATTAGCACCTGCCTGCCTTTTGGTCATGCTAATTCCTCTAGCAAGCAGTTGCTCCACGGCCCACTTGGATTGCTCTCCTGAAAATATTTTCACTCTTTCCTTCTTTACCACATAGCCAGGCTGCAAGTTTTCCAAATTTTTATGCTCTGCTTCCCTTTTAATTATAAGTTCCAACTTAAAGTAATTCCTTTGTTCCATATCTGGTCACAGGCTGTTAGAAGCAGCCATGACACCCCTTGAATGTTTACATTTCTTCTGCCAGATACGCTGGGTCAAGACTCAAGTTCAGCCTTCCACAAAGTCCTAGGGCATGAACACAATGCAGTCAAGTTCTTTGCTAAGGGGTAGCAAGAGTGACCTTTGCTCCAGTTCCCAGTGCCTTCCTCACCTCCATCTGACACCTCATCAGCCTGACCTTCACTGTCCATATTTCTATCAATATTTTGGTCATAAGCACTTAACAAACCTATAAGGAGTACCAAACTTTCTCTCATCTTATATTTTGAGCCCTCCAAACTCTTCAAATCTCTGCCCATTATCCTGTTCCAAAGCTGCTTCCACATTTTCAGGTATTTTTACAGCAATGCTCCACTCCACCGTACCAATGTTCTGTGTTAATTTGTTTTGTGCTGCTATTAAGGAATACTTGAGGCTGGGTAATTTACAAAGAAAAGAAGTTTATTCAACTCATTGTTCTCCAGACTGTACAAGAAGCATTACACAGCATCTACTTTTGGTGAGGGCTTCGGGAAGCTTCCAATCAATGTGAAAGGCAAAAAGGGAGCAGGCATGCCCCACGGTGAGAGTAGGAGCAAGAGAGAGAGGAGGTGTTGCAAGGCTCTTTGAAATAACCAGCTCTTGCTTGAACTAATAACGTAAGAACTTACTCATTATCACTGGGAGAGCACCAAGCCATTAATGAGGGATCCACCCTCAAGACCCAAACACCTCCCACAGGAGCCACTTTCAACACTGGCGTTCAAATTTCAACATGAGATTTGGAGGGGCCAAACATTCAAACCATATCACCTTATAAGCCTTATCATTAAAAAATTCTAAATTAAGATTTTTAACAGTGAGCCCCCAGGACACATAGACATCAAAGATAATGACCTTCAACCTGAACATTTTATGTATTGGAAATACGATCAAATAAAAGATTCTCTCCAACCCTGTTGGAAGGAACCATATCAGGTATTTTTGGCCAATTCCTGTACTGCTAAATAGAAGGGCAATATCTCTTAAAATATTTGGTTACCCCTCTATGTATAGATAGCTCTGAAAAAAGGTGGCACTGTACTAGTTTTCTCAAACTTTTTTCTAGTCATGACCACCAATGTATTTTAGATAGAGATTCTATTTAGAGGAAACCTGGTAATTATCTCCCTGGCCATCAAGAAAATAGCTCTACCCATTTTATTTTATTGGAAGAATATTTTTGCCTTGGTGGGATGTTGAGTCCTACGAACACAATAGTTAGGAATCTTTCTATAACCTTAGAAAAAATTGCTGATGAAACTTATGTCTCCATCACAGCTCAAAAAAAGCTATTGATTCACTGGCTGAGGTTGTACTAGGCAATCATGTTGCTTTAGACTATATATTAGCTGAGCAAAAAGGTGTATGTATAGTATTTATGTATACAAATACATAAATGACATAGAAGCTCATCTAGGAAAAATTAGAAGAAAAGCCACTTGACTGCAATGTCTCTAAAGTAGAATCTGGATTTAATTTTCTTTATGATGTTTTTAGTTGGCTCCCTAATGAAATATGATTTTTTATTTGTTTTTTCAGGAGATAATTTTATTATTCCCATTCTACAGGCTCTATAAAGTGTTTAGCCTGAGGTCAGTTGACATCAACTGTGCAGGAGTGAGTGAATAATCCAGCTAGCAAGGATTTAATTCTCTGCCTTTCTGAATCCAAAGCTTGTCTCCCATCACTACATGAGGCTGCCCAGGAAGAGTCAAGACAGACTATTATTGTAGGATGTCCCAGTTGGCATGTCATGTTAATGATCTCTATGAAATAGAATTTTTTTGTCATTCTGCCATACAAATTCTCTTTTATAATCTTTATGTGCATTATATTTCTACTATTCAACTTATTAATGTCATGTCTCCCTTATTGTTTCACTTATTCCCCCAAAATTAAAATCATAATATTTCAAACACTAGAGGTAATAAAACAATCAAAACAACAGCAGCTATGCAAATCAATGATGTGACTGAAGTCTCATTTTTGCCACTCTGTGATGACATCCTGATTTGGCTTTTAGGTGTTCTTAAAATTTCTCATGGAGATAGCTTCTCATACCCCCCCACCTGATGTCAGACAGGACTTTCAGGGAATGAGTCTTCCCAGTGTTGAGGGACACCTTGACACTCAGACATTTATCATCAGTGCTTTCAAAAAGAAAGATTTTGATCAAAAGAGGAAAATGAGAAAAAGGTAACCTTTTTATTTGAGATATGCAAGCCTCCTCTAAATTATCAGACCCAGAGGGGCACAGGAATGAGGCAGCAGTCATGTCCACTCCCCACCTTGACCCTTGAGATAAGTAATTATCTCCTGCAGCTGATTGCTATGTAGACTCTAGACTGACATCACAAGTAGCTATCAATTAACCTAAAAATGCCTCATGTTGGTCACCATAACTCACATTCTACAGTTCAACAATCTATAGCCAATCACTAGTCAATATTATTTCTGTAAATCCATAAGAATTTCTGACTTTGTACCGGTCCACTAATTGTCCCACTTTTTTCCTTTAAAAATCTGCTTGTAACAAAGACCAAAATGATCTCATATACAAGTTTACTTGGGTCTAAGACTTCCAGGCAGCTGTCTTTCCCTTGATTCAAGTGAACTCTTTAAAATTATATTTTGTGCCTCAGTTTCTTCCTTTAGGTTGATTAATTTATGGATCATTAGCATTTGGGGACAAACCAAGAATGAAATTGTCAAACACATAAAAAAATAAACTTGAAACAAGTCAAGTCACTTAAGCAGGAAGTAATGATGAGTGAGTAAATAGGGGGACCCACAGCTTCAGACAGCAGCATGTGTGCAACAGATAGAGGCAAAGAAACTACAAGAAAGAAAGCTTTTCAGCAAAATATTAATTAAATATTAAAGGTAACATGAAGTTATTGAAAATACAAGAGGCAAAACTGAGCAAAACTCTGCTGTATGATAAACAGATGGTTAAGCAACAAAGAATAACAAGAATCAGTACCTCAGGCTGCAGAGTGTAGGTGAGATCAGGGAGCTACAGCAGAACTGCCCAAGGCCTATTTATTCATCTGGATGGTGAGTCTAGGGGTGTGTATATTCTTATTATTAAACTCAGAATAAAACAAGTAATTTTAAGATTTCGCTTTCCTTTTTCAGACCATATCACTCAATCCACTCATGTTTTCAAGCAAGAAAATAAAAATTTTAACCTCAGGTCATGGAATAAAAATGTTAAATACTTGCCCAAGCTGGAATTATATGGATGCAGGATTTTATAAAGGAAACAAAATGGAAGCAGCTCAGGTGAGCATCATGTTTCACATACAGTTCACAATGAACCCCTTACTCAATAGGTTAATCATGTTCCCAGGCTTGGGGGTAACCCCCACTGTGGAAACATAGCCCAGGGTGGCTCGCTCCTAAGTAGTGAGTGAGGTGAACCTGAGCATGTGGGGAATTTAATTCTGGGAGCTCTGCACACCCTACTGTCCCTTCTTATGGTGTAAAAACACTCCCTTTTCTAGGGTCTCAATTCTCACTGGTGATCACTCACTCACCTGGAGTCAGTTTAAGGTTCTGACCTGTGATGTCTTTTTTCTGAAACCACTCTGACACCAAATGTGTGGAGTTTGCCAAACACAAACCAATTCTCAAACACCAATTGGTTGTCCAACGATTCAATTCTGACACCACCCAAAGTTAGCACAGACCCCACAAGCTCAGGGCTCAGTTCCACAACACTGTCCTCACTGTGGATGCCAGTCACAAGCCTTGGGGGCCCTTCTATGCTTGTCAGCAACTATCTATAACTCAAGGGCTCCCATAACCCCTCCTCAAGTCCAATAATTTGATAGAATTACTCATAGTACTCAGCAAAACATTATACTTATGTTTACTACTTTATTTTAAAAGGTACAACTCAGGAACAGCGAAGTGAAAGAGATGTATAAAGCAAAAGAAAGTTGTAGAGAAAGATGGAGCAGGCAGGTGATCCTGGTAAATAGCTCTGATTAAAGAAATCCATCCTTTGTGTTCTGCAAGAAAAGCTCACTACAGAGAAACACCCTTCCCATTATGACTTAGATGATGCTCTATTTTTACCTATCACAAAACTAAACACAGAAACTGCAAATTCTCATTTATTTTTTGCCTCATAAACAATTACCTAAAAAGTTCTGTCTTCAGTGGTCAGAACAAAGTACTCGTTAACCACACTTTGTTTATGTTTCTTTCCTTCCCCCAGGTCCCTAAACTTTGATGCACCCTCAGCTTGAGCCAACATACAATCTCTCTTTATGCCCCTCCTAAGAACAGACTGACTTCACGGTAAAAGATTCTGTAATCTGGGATCTGATTTTGCCACCTTCCATCCTGCATTGTCCCTGTCACCTTTTTTCTAATCTTGTTTGTTCTTCTCTATAAAAGAAAGTCTTTTTCTTCCTAATCTTTGAGATGTTTGCAGATCTTATTGTCGGTGCTTTTATCCTACTGAAATACTACTCTAAAGTAAACTTAATTTTAACCAAATTAAAATTTATTTTATTTGATAATGTCCTAAAACATCCCCAGGACAATAACAATTCCAACCTCAGAAAGGTGTCACACCCCTATTTCCATCCCAGCCCTCACCTCATCTGCCTGTAAATCCCCAGGTTTCCAGGGCTCTGTAGCTTCTCTCATTGTGAAGAGCTTCTCCCATGGTTGGTATAAACAGCCTGGGACACCTGCAGGGATACTCCCTAGGAAGAACTAAGTGGCAATTCTGTGATCTTCTTTTGTAGGATCAGGATTGATCTTTCTTTAAAGACTTTGGTCCTATGTCTCTGCTTCCCAGCCAAGGTTATTCACCTAGTTTTAAATGAGAAAATACCCACTGTTCGAAGAACCCAGCAAGAGCACTCAAATTCAGTGTTTGTTTATAGCAGGGAAAAAAAATTAGGCACTTATATTTCATACCTAAACAGGAAAAGCAAAAGTAGAAATATACAGGGAGATGTATATTTCAGGAAATACACATGTCATTTAATTATTTCCATGATAACAAATAATTTTAGTAAACACCTAATCATATGTGAATACTTCTACTACTTGCCTAGTCCCTTTTCACAAAATTTAGCATTAAACTCTGACATCCAGATAACATGATACAGAACAGAGTTATCTACTGTCACAGATTCTCCACCTTGCTCAAGAAAGGAACTGAGATTTTGATGAATCTTTGTAATTCACCAATTCATCTACTACACTTTCTTATGGAAATGTATTTCTGCAGCCATAATGGTAGAGACATTTTTCC
The DNA here is from genome assembly GCA_023783475.1 of Daubentonia madagascariensis. Lineage (NCBI taxonomy): Eukaryota > Metazoa > Chordata > Mammalia > Primates > Daubentoniidae > Daubentonia > Daubentonia madagascariensis. The sequence continues at coordinate 8,492,742 of JAKFHU010002004.1, read as the reverse complement.
TATTTCTTCTGCCCAGTATCATTCACAAAGCTAAACCCTAGGATTCTGTTTGAAATCACCTGAAAGTAGAAGAGATCTCAGAAACTTAGCATACTCAATCTGGGGAATGAAAAAGGTAAATGAGAATTTTTAACAAATGTAATATAAAAGTAGGGTTTTTTTTTCTGAAATCCACCTCTTTCTTGCCTCATTGGAAATATTTTCTTATCTTTCAAGCTCTACTGATAAAATACATTTTAAAGTTCATGAAAAACTGAAGTTGAAATAAGTGAATAAATCTTTTCAATGAGACAAATTAGGGGAGGAGCGGTGCTGACTGGAACAGACATGTCTGACTCAAGTGTCAAATCAGGCCATTTTATCACATGGGACTTGTGCCCACCTCCACCCTGCTCACTGAATCACTCAATGATCACCCTCTCAGGAGACACTTCTCTATGCCCCCCTGTGCCTGAAGTGCAAATTGTTTTGCAGGTTCTTGCAGCACATGACTGGGGTGGATTTTTCTTGTTGTTTGGGATAGTTTTTCCTCCCTTCAAAAATCTGAGAGAATCCAGAAGGCAGGAATCTTTCTGCATTCTCCCCTCAAGACCAGCATGGAACTGGCCCCCTGACTGAACAAAGGCCCCAATAATTTCTCCAAAGAATGGGAGCTGGGATTAGAGAAAGAAATCTTAATGTCCTTAGAGGTTATCATTCTAGATGAAGTGTATGCCAAGAGACTTCTGTCAGCCCTAGAGCAGCCAGCTGCTCCTCCAAGAGGCTCCAACCCCATACATCAGGCTGTCCTCTAGGAAGACATGACCCAGGAGTGATATTCACTAGACACTCCAAGAGATGTGGCCACTGTGGGCATCTTGGGTCATCTCCAGAAAGTTGTGAAACGAGGACCAGGAAAAGACAGGAGCATGGCTGAGGACACAGCAGCCTGTAAAGTTTCCAAAGGAGAATCTGAACTCAAAGACATTCTGGAGAGGTGTGTGTGCCTAGGGGGAAGATAAAAATGAGGAGATGCACAAATTTTTTTTTTTTAAACAGGGACATGCCAAGCACTTTCCTCTCATGTGAAATGTTCAGAATATGAAAACAAATATTTTAAAAACAGCCACTGACTGCTTTGTGAAAAAATAAAGATCAATAAGTAAAACACTGTGTGAAAAGTAAATAAAGATCAAATAGTTGATAATGTTACCAATTAGAGAGGGGTAGTTGGCATCTGGGAATGTGGGGGATGGACTGGAAATTTAGGATTTACTACAAGCTGGGGATAATTAGGCCAGGGAAACAGGGTGGTAAATTTGAGCCTTGGCTTCACATATGTTTGGAAAATTCAGGAAAAGCCAGTTTCCCTGTGGAGTGTTAAAATAATTAAATAGAGGACAATTAGACTTTAGTGGCTGTAGTGCCCTGGGTTCCTGTCTAAGGAACCTAACTCTAACTCAAATGCATTTCTTGTAAATTACTAACTTAAAGGAAAACAAAGCTTAGGCTTAACCAACCACAAACTGCCAATAAAGCTCTGATTACATAACCAGGAAATTTCCACCAGAATAGTCCAAATACGGCGACTATATAATTATAACAAATCAATTATTTAATTTGGTTTGCTTTCTCATGCACCTTATAAAAGCCTTTCCTTCAAGCCCCTACCGTGGACCCCCAAAACACAAATTATTCTTGGGTTCTTCTAGATTTATGAATCGCCGTCTGCTCAAATAAACTCTCACATTTTAATAGTGCCTCCATTCAATTTTTAACACCAGAAAAGAGGGACCCCACAGACCACAGTTTCTCCCATACACAAACCCCCGCACCCCGAGTCAAGATCCTGCCCCGATGGTTCTCCCGTCCTCATCACACAGTCTGGGACAGACGCGGGGCTGCCGGCGCTGACAGCCCAGAGAGGGCTCTAAGCCAGGGCTAAGGTTGCCACGCAGGGATGGGACAGGAGGCCCGGGTGGCAGTTGCCGGCCAAGCCCCACACTGAGGCTGGAGAGGACAGAGATCCGAGCTGCGCCAGCGGGATCGCGGGTTCCCAGACTCTAGAACTGACACGGAGAGGCACCTTACCGCCATAGCCGCTTCCAGTGGGTTCCATCCAGCCCCCTCCCCACTCTGGGAACACCCAGCACCACACACACCCCAATTCCCAGTTTTCAGGGTGTCCTCCCTACCGACCTGCCAGTACCTGCAGGTCACAGGGCGACAAAGGCTGTGGCAGAGCCACCTGGGCCTCCTAGAAGTGGAACAGTGGAGATGGACCCCAGCTCTGTGCCAGGGCACAAGAGACAAAGGCCCCTGCCGAATCCCGGAAGCCACCTCCTGCTCTCTAATGCACATGTCATTGGACAGTCCTCACCTCGGCACCCCTGACTGGATACACATTAAGGCCCCACCCCCTGGCTTTGAATGACAGGAGATGCGATCAGACAAAGCGCTGAATGAAGCCAGAATGGCAGGTTTTTCGCTTGAGCTTCTTTCAGACAGGGCTTGTCCCCTGCTCTGGGACCTGGGGGACATTTGCATTTAACCTTGCATATAAGATTATATACACTTATGAATAATATATATACAGTGTGTGTATATGTTATTCATAAATGAAAACAATACAATGACAGTTACTTTAAAGTTTCAGATTTTAGAAACTTCCTGGCCTCTGGTCTTTTGAGAAAGCAGCCTGAGCTTTGAAAAGGGAGTCTATCCTCTAAGGCAGCGATGTCCAACAGAAATAAAATGTAAGGGATGATTGTCATTTAAAATTTTCTAGTAGCAACATAAAAGAAAAGAAACAGGTGAAATTAATTGTAAAAGTTTATTTAATCCAACATATCCAAAATGTTATTGCTTTTATATCTGATCAACATAATATTATTAATGAAGTATTTTTGGTATTATATCTTTGAGACCCACTCTATATTTTAAGTTCGTAGCACATCTCAGTTCAGACCAGCCACATTCCAGGTATCAGTGGCCCTAGGTGGTCAGTGGTTGCCACATTGTAGTGCAGCTCTGAGGGCTCTGACTCCCCTGGGAGGTGATGAGATTGAACCCCGCTTTTCAGCTAGAGGTGAAGGAACACCCATCCCTACTATCATCTCTCCTGAGGCCTGAGGGTGGGAGAGATGGTGCCCTGAGAAAGACCAGGGGGCTGCAAGCAGGAAGTGCCCACAGGTAGACCATTGCTGCCCACCAGCTGCTTGATGGGGGCCTATCCTCTTTCCAGAAATCAGACATTGAACAAAGGATGATGGGACCCCAGGAGGAGGGAACCTATGTTTCAAGATCTGTCCACAGCCTTGACTTCCAGAGTTTAGATGTAGAGGGAAGACGTTAAAGGCAAACTATTTATTTTGCACTTTGGCCCTGGTTCTAATAGTTAGGCTGTGGTTGTCTGTCTCCTACTGCCTGTGGTGTGGGGGACTCTGTGAGTTTAAGTACCAATCACATGCACACATGCCTACATGCATTTCTGTAGAACTCAACACCATCTAACTTTAAATAAAGAGGAATAAAAAATCAGTACCTAGAGGGTGCCTATATTTGCCAGGTAACTAGTAATCAACCTGTTCTTAAATCCTGGCATCCATCTGTAATGGGTGTAATGCATTAGTTAGCTATCCCTACATAACAAACCACCCCAAACTTATTAGCTCGTGATTTAGCTGGTCAGCAATTTAGACTGGGCTCAGCTGGGCTCCTTCAGGCATGTGTAGCCAGCTACTAGTTCACTGTGCAGCTCTGTTTCTGGGGGTGAGCTGCCTGTTAACTGGGACACATTGGTTCTCCTCCCTGTGGTATCTCATCCTCCAGCAGGCTAACATGGGCTCATTCTCCTAGAGATGGCAGGATTCTGAAATAAATGTAGAAGCATTAAAGGCCTTTTGAGTCTAAGCCCCAAACTAACTAACTGTCATATTCACAGTTTTCTATTGGCCAGAGCAAATAAGGCCAGCCCAGATCCAAAGTCTGGAAAGCAGATTCTGCCTCTCAATGGAAGCAGCTGCAAAATAACACTGCAAAAGACATGGATAGAAGGAGGGATGAAAAATTGCTGCCATTTTTGCAGTAAGTATCATTATGCCTTTTCTTGCAGATGAGGTTTACATAACTGTTCTGACTCAAGGAACTTGTCCAAAGCCTCATGGCTACTAAGCAGCTGGGCTGAGACTAAGGATCAATTCTGCCTGACTCCAAAGCCCATGCACCTCCATAGACCACACTACTCGTGAAGCTCCCCTAGGTTTTCAAGGCTCTGGAGAGAGTTACTCTTGTGCAGTAGAAGCAGGATTCCTTTGAGATTCTCATCCATCTAGTACTCTTCACCATTGGGAATAATCCCCTGTAGAGAGAATGGTTCTGAAGCAGCTTGAAGAGACATGGAATAATTTGAAGAAATAGCTGATGGCTCAGTTCAGGAAATTAAAGCCCAAAAATATATTTTTCACTACTCATCATAGGAGAAATTTGAAAATACGTATAATGCATCCACATTTTCAAATTATTTTTATGCCTTTTTGGTATTTGTAGGCTATTTTTAATTTTAAACACATACGGAAGCAAACTACCATGTCTAAAGTAATCTCTTATTCTGAAAGCAAATGATATAAACTAGATCTGTTAAAAAGACATTTTCTTCTGCAATTTAGCCAAACAGCTGAGTAAATCTTAAAGTTGAACTTTGATTTTTACAGGGCAAAACTGTTTCCCAAGACCCCCAAATTCAGGAGTGGCCATGGGGCCAATCCCTATAGCACACATGGAAATTGCATACAGCTCATGCATCCTTTGCCTGAACCAGAGCTTTTCATCACTAGGTGAAGGTCTTTTAAAATTCCCCAAACCCATGTTGCAACAGAACAATTAAATCAGAATTCCTGGAGTGGGACCTGGGAAACAGTGGGGTTTAAAGCTTTCCAGGTGATTACACTGTGCAGCCAAGCCCAACACCACTGCTTTATGCTAACATCTTTTGGTAAACTAGTTGCAAATGGTTTCTCAAATAAACATAAAAATGTTTGCTGCTGAGTTGTGGCTTTTCAGTCTTACCTGCATTACTTACTTACTATCCTGTGCAGGGAGCAACCTCTGCTGCTTATTTTGTTCCTGATTTAACCCAGTTCTACAACTGCCCTACTATGTGCAGAGCCCTGTGCTAGGTGCCCTTGCCTTGGTGAGGATCATTGCAGAGGGAGGCCTGTGCGGGGAAAAAAGTTGTATCCCAAAAGATCAAGACCATGCCACTTTCCAAACTGGGGAAAAATGAAAAGACCTAGGAGGTCACCCAAGGGTTAAAACATGAATAAATACTTCAGAATATTAAAACCCATCAGATAATGTCATGAGTGTGTATCCCAATTCAAAACCAAACCAAACACTGTTGTTTTTCTGAAATAATTAGGATTTTTGTATAAACATGTAATATTTAAATCTGTTGATGTACAGCATTTATACAGAAATACATTCATGTAAAGCTGTATGAATTACTTCAAAGCAAATACAATTGCCTAACCAAGAAATAGAACCAACTTTGTTCATGCCCTCAGCAATCACTTCCTCCTTTCCTCCCCCCAAATGAAACTACCACCTTCAGACACAACACTGTACATCAACTTTGTCATTGTATAAAAGTGTTCTATTAAAAAATTTTTAAATATATACAAAATAAGCAAAATAGTATGATAGACCTGTCACTTAGCCTCAATAACTACTAATCCTATGTCATTTTTTCTCCTATACTTCAACCCATTCCCCATCTTCCACTTTATTATTTTTTTAGTTCTGTTTTTTTATGAGGTCATATGTACATATATTGAAAGGCACAAATCTTAACTGTATAACTTTGACAAATAAGTACACTCATGTAACATTCACATCTTTTAAGAATAGAGTATTTCCATCACTCCCAGAAAATTTCCTTGTGTTTCTTTGCAAGCAATTCCTTCTTCCCCCAGAGGCAACTTGCTGGTGTGATTTTTTTTACCATAAATTCATTTTGCCTGAAATTTTACAATATGTATTGTTTTTTGTTCACCTGTTTCAATCAGTACCATGTTTATAAAATTCATCCAGGGTGTGTGTTTCAGTAGCTTGTTTCTTTGTATTGCTGCATAGTATTCTGTTATATGAATGTGTTATAATTTATTTATCCATTTTTCTATTGATGGACATTTGGGTTATTTCCTGTTTGGGGCTATTACAACTAAAGGGTCTATGAATATCCTTGAACAAATATATTTTGTATTAAATTTATTTTCCTTATTAGAATTTAAATATTATCTCTTTGCATTTTTTAGTGGTGGCTCCAGGGATTACAATATGCATCTTTAACATATCACAATCTACTTAGAGTTAATGCTATACTACTTTAATAAATATAAAATATAAAATCTTTGTTCAATTTACCTCCTTCTATCCTTTGTGCTATTGTTATAAATTTTACATCTACACAATATAAATCCCACAATATGGTGTTATAATTTTTGCTTTAAGTAATCATAAGTTTTTTTTAAAAAATTAAGAGGAAAGAAGATGTTATGAACATTTGGAGAGAGCTATTTTGAGGCTATGCAAATATAGAATTTCTCCTTTAAGTTGCACCCAGACTTTTGCATTCATCAGTAGATCTTGCCCTCAGTAATTATTACTGTAGTGTTCTAGAGGTAATTTTCTATTCCACATTATCAGTCTACATTTATTATTTGAAATTCTTTTGTCAGAAAGGTTTGTCCCTCTGTCCCTCCTACCTTCCTTCCTTCCTTATATGGTTTCCTGACCTGTGGATTGAGGGCTATTACCATGGGAAAGATCAAGTGGAAGTCATAAGAACTGCCTATACGTAGGAACACAGTAAAATAAAAAAATATCACATCCTTGGAGGGATTTGAGAAATTAGTGCCACCATCAATGACTTGAAGGATGCAGGGGTTGGGATTCCCACCACATCTGTATTCAACTTGCCTATTTGGACTATACAGACGACTGACAGGTCTTGGAAAATGGCAGTGGATTACAATAAGCTTAACCAGATGGTGACTCCAATTATAGGAGCTTTACCAGATGTGGTTTAATTGCTTGAGTAAACTAACACATCTCCTGGTACCTGGCATTCCGGTGTTTACCAGCAATTTTTTTTTTTTTTTTGCTCCATACCCACCCATAAGGCCCACCAGAAGCAGCTTGCTCCGGCTGGCAAAACCAGCCATAAATGCTCACTGTCTTACCTCATAAATATGTCAACTCTAGGCTTACGCCATGATTTAGTTCACAAGGAACTTGACTGCCTTTCCCCCTTCCACAAGTATCACAGTGGTTCATTACATTGATGACATTATGCTGACTGGACCTAGTGAGCAAAAATTAGCAACTACTCTAGACTTATTAGTAAAATATTCAGAGAAAAATAATTCCCAACAAGAATTCATAACCTTCTACCTCAGTACTTTCTAGGGATCCAGAGGTGTGGAGTGTGTCAAGATAGTCTTTCTAAGATGAAGAATAAGTTGTTACATCTGTCTTCTTCAGCATCTAGCAAAGAGGTACAATGCCTAGTGGAATTCTCTACATTTGGGATCAACATGTTTCTCATTTGGATGTTTCACTCTGGCTCATTTACCAAGTACCCAAAAGGCTGCTAGGTTTTGAATGGGCCCAAGAACAAGAGATGGCTCCGTAATAACTCCAGTTTGCCAAACAAGCTGCTTTGCCAGTTGGGTAATATAATCAAGTAGATCCAATGGTGCTTAGGTACCTTTTCAAAAGTGCTGTGGCAGGTATATTGTAACCAACAGTCTCTCCATATAGCTGCTTCTCTGCATACAACCTCCCCTGGGTGTTAATATTTGTTTAAACTTTTGTCAATATGGAGTCTGTGTGGCAAATAAAATCATGTTGTTCATTTCATTTCTGGTTTCCCAAATGATACTATGAGTCGTCTCATGGTTGGTTAATACCTATTTGGGTTTTCTCTTCCCTGAATCATCTGTTCAGATCCTTGGCCCTTTAATGGGCTTTTTCCCACCTTGGAGTCTCCCACCATTTTCCCTATTGCCAGGTCTGGGATTGCTGTAGCTGTTTCTCAAGACACCCTTTAATGTAAAAGAAAGAAAAAACAATTATGTTGCTTTAAGTCCAAAGGGTTCTTCTAGAGTGTCTTGCCCTGTGTGTAATATCTAAAATGTGAAGAAAATGAGGCTTCCCCAGGCCCTTTCCCTCCATGTCAAGAGCAGATAGAGCCTCAGGTAGCTTAGGGAGAATTTCATGCATGCCTTACTATGGAAGTTTCTCTATTCTAATCTGTGTGCTGGTGAGTGGCCACTTGACTGACTACTGATGAACACCATACTGAGGTCATGTCCACAGAATGTGAGATGTGATCCCCTCCCAAAGTTTTTGTTTTCTCATCTCTACAATAAGAGTTTTTCTTTGGACTCAGTGGGGTAATACTCTTCAAACAGGCTATTAATACAGGTGGGTGCTGTTGCTCCACAGCTGACAAAATACTATGAAAATGCCTTGAAGGCATTAATAGGTTAATCATTCTCTACCCTCACATGAAATTTTACTTTGAAAGCCTAGAACATTTCCTACCATGGATACCCATGTCTTCCACATGCACAAGTCCCTAAACTTTAGGACCTAACGGGTTGTTTCTGCTCTGATCACCAATCATCTTGATGTTCATGGTGCTATCACTGACTGCATGTCCCTCCATGTCCACCCTGGCATAAAAATGGGTACACCCTGAACCTAGAGGAGACTTGCATAATGTGGACCCTCCACGCAGACACAAGGGAGATGCTGGTGGAGTCCCTGATTTCAGCCTTCCAGGGTCAAACCATATCCCCTTTCATCACCTTCCTGGGCTCCTACCAGGAGTTCACCACCATCCAAAAGTCCCTGGAGCAGCTTTTCAGCAGAGGAGCATCTGTCCCTCTAAGATACAGTTGTGACTCTGCCACCTACTACCTGTATCTTGAGGCTGTCACTGCAGCTCTCTGAGCCTCCGTTTGTTTCTCTGAAAAGTTGGATAGTCAGAAGATGAACCTTATACAATTCTTTCAGGGACTAAATGGCCTAAGACATGGTAAGCATGTCCCTAGAGCCTGGTTCTGCAGAAAGGCTGGTGGACATGCTTTGGTTGTTTATTTTTATTACTTTTCTCTCCTCCTTACAGAAGAAGCTCTCTGCCTCGTGTCTCAATGGCCCATGTCCCTGTATGTTTGGAAAAGCACATAAAAAGCAAACCTGTTTTTCAATTTGTAAAGGAGGTTTGAGATTCCTTATGGCTGGTCTTTGTACTTGACACACACACACACACACACACACACACACACAACAGGAATCCCTGGGTGCAAGAAGAAGAAACCCAGCCCCATGAAGATATACGGGAAGACCCTGGTTGGGGTTTTTTCATTTAACACATACATATTAAGCACTTAATTTGCACAGTCACTTTTCTAGATTCTTGGAATAATTAAATAAGCAAAGAAGATGAAAATTCCTGGGCCTCAATTTTATTTGGGGAGTCAGACACTCACAGTAGACATCATAAGGAAGTCAAGTCCATAGAATGTGAGATGTGATGCCCTCAAGACCTCCTCTAGGTATGGATGCATCCTCCCAGATTCTGACAATGATGAAAGTCCCCAGGACCAACTATAACATATCAACAGATACAGAAAAAGGATTTGACAAAATTCAACATCCCTGTATGGTAAAAACTTTCACCAAATTAGGTATAGAACAAATTCACCTCAATCTAATAAAGGCCATGTATGACAAATGCACAACTAACTTAACAGCAAATGAGGAATAGTTGTAAGCATTTTCTCTAAGACCTTGCACAAGTCAAAGATTTCCATTCTTGCCATTTCTATTCAACATAGTAATGGATGCCCAAGAAAGAGCAATTATAAAACAAAATAAAAAGCATACAGATAGGAAAGGATGAAGTTAAAATGTCCTTGTTTGCAGATGACATAATCTTATATATGGAAAATCTTAAAAACTTCACCAAAAACCATTGGAACTAGTAAACAAATTCAGTAAACTTGCAGGACACAAAATCAACATGCAAAAGTCACTACCACTTATATACACTAAAAGTGAACTATCTGAAAAAGAAATCAAGTCAAAAATCTTACCTACAAGAGGTACAAAAAATTACTTATAAATAATTTTAACCAAAAAGGTGAACATCTCTACACTGAAAACTACAGAATATTGAAGGGGAGCCAAGATGGTGGACTAGAAGCAGCCTGTACTTACTGCTTTCAAGAAGATCAAATGTAGTGGGTAGAGGCTCACCTGTGGATAGACCACCTCAGAGAGAACATTGTGAATCATCAAGAGAATTGACTGGAGACACCCAAAGTGGGGGAGAAAGAGGTGATATGATCTGCTTAGCAAGATCAGAAAGTAGGAGAGACACTGCACCAGACAGCAGGCACACCAGGGATCTGGTAGCTGACGATCTTGGGTTTTTGTGGCTGATGCCATCCTGAGCTCTCAAACATGCAGTGCCAGATCTTCACTGGATTTGCAGCAGTAGCCTTTGCATTGCACCTGCTGGGCCAGGGAGTAAGCAGGCAGAGCATATGATACCCCTGTGCCATGCCCTGTGACTGGGATCTGAGTGTCCTTCCCCCCAGCATGGTATATGAACAGAGAAGGTACCTTAGGAGCCATAGGTACCACCTGGGAAGCCTTGGGCAACTGCCTCAATGGGACCTAGGCAGGGAGAGAACTCAGGCCATCCAGTGGCAATGGCCCACCTCTGTGGTCCCTGGGCCACTAGAACTGACCCCTACTTGTGCAACTAGGCATCTGCAGTACCCACACTTGCAGAACAGCTCCCCACCTGCACATCCCTGCCTCTGTAGTCATAAGTTATGGCTCTGAGGCTGTTGTGTCCAGGCCCAAGGCTCCATCCCAGTGGTTCCATAGCTCCCACCAGGTCCATGATGACACTGCCCCAAGATTCCAGTGTAGTGCCTGGACCCCAAGATCCCAACCCTGAGTCACCACCACTGCCACCGGGCCCACAGGACCTCCCTGAGGTCAAATGCTTTACCAGGGATAACCCCAGCCTTGAGCTGCCATTATACCTGGACCCGGTTTGAGCAAAGACCCACAGCCCAGAAACCCATGACCACTGCCTAGATAGCCTCACCCAGCTGCCACTGTCACCTTCATGGGGAGACGCTGGGCAGAGCAATCTCTGCCAGCCTCTATGGAAAGGGTCTCACACAGCCCCTAACTTGAACTTCCAACAACAATTTGGGGAACAACCAATCACCCTGCATAAAAATCCTCAGCATGAGCTTGACCTGTGACAATCATAGAACAAAACAAAACAGCTGCACTACAAGCTCCACATGTGCCCACCCTTCTCCTGCTGGGTCAACATTCCAGAGTAGGACACAAAAGTGCCACATAGGGACCTCCCCTTCTCTTCACTAAGCAGGAGATTTCCCATTTAAAGGAGAACAGGTGTCCTGCAAACCTAACAGCCAGTGGGTCCCAGGGGATCTGTACGATCCCAGACCTAGGACATTCCAGGAAGGCTGACTTCTGGAGAGAGGGACAAAGATCACCAGAGTGCAGCTGTCCTCCGTTCAGCCTCTTTTTCTCCCCCAACCCTCCCCCACCAACTGCCCCAGAGTCGCAAGGGTGCCAAAAGGGACGAATGAGCTGAGACTCTCAGGAGCAGCTGTTTCCCCTTTCTTGGTGCATTCACTACATCGAGGCTCCTACAGAGAGTAGGGCTCACACCTTTCCTCTTAAAGACCTGCAGTGGACAAAGGGGTACTTGGACTGTGAGCTCCCTGCCTGCAAACTCTCCCCCGTGCCGCCTGCCTGGCTGCTCCAGCAGCTCAGGGCATACCACAAAGTGGAGGGACATTAAGCCTTCTTGAACACTCCATGGGAAACTCAGGACCAGCTTGCTTATTCCTGCCATGGTCAGGGATTGAACTTGGGGGATAAGGGGACAAGGGGACAGGCCCATAGGCCAGATCCCATACCCCAGGACTTGAACATGTTGCTTAAGGGCACAGAGTGGAGATTTGTGAATTAATCTCTGGAGGTGAGGGAGCCCACATTGGAAGAACTGAAAGGAGAGTGCAGTGTGGGTCTGAGCAGCAGTGCACTGGTGGAGCACCCCTCCCCCATAGGAAAGCCACGTTTTTGGTCCAGGGAATAATCTTGGGCAGGGAAGCTCCCAGCCCATGGAGCCACTGCTGGTGAACTCAGATAATTTGGGCTTCTGCTTGTGGCCAAACACCAAAAGGAGACCTTGGGACAGGGCAGGAGGGAGAAGAGCAAAACCTGCTCCAAACAGCCAGTCTATGAATCCCAGATGGGGGCTAGCACATGAGCAGACTTTCTGGCTTGGTGGGGTGCCTTCAGCCCCTCCTTCATGGCTTTCCCCAGCAGCCTGGGAGTGCAGCCTGGACCTTCTCCTGAGACAGCACTTGTGTCTGCCTTTGTGGAGCCTGACTGCAGGATCACCCAACCCAGCTGCACCCAGCCTCACTCCTCCATCCACTTCTGCTGTAGTAGAGAATAAGGAACTCCCGGGAGCTCCAGGGCCTGACCACTGCCTGGGGCATTCAAGTGCTTCACCTGAGGGACTAGAGCCAGTCAAAGGTCTCAAAAAACAACACTGCAGCTGGTTCTAAAAACATAGAGATATCAAAAAAAAAAACACAGAACTTCTAGAAGTGAGAAACTCATTTAAGTAAATACAAAACACAGCAGAAAGCTTTAAGAATAGAATAGGTCAAGCAGAAGAAAGAATTTTAGAGCTTCAAGACAACTATTTTAAATAAACCCAGTCAGTCAAAAATAAAGAACAAAGAATCAAGAAGAATGAACAAAGTCTACGTGAAATATGGGATTATGTAAAATGGCCAAATATTAAGAATCACAGGCATCTCTAAGGTAGAAGAAGAAAAAGCACAAGGTCTGAAAAACCTATTTGAGAGAATAATTGAGGAAAACTTTCCTGGTCTTCCTAGAGATTTAGACATCCAGATACAAGGACCTCAACAAACACCTGGGAGATTCATTGCAAAGAGGCAATCACCAGGACATACAGTCTTCAGACTGGCCAAAGTTATCCCAGTGGAGGAACTTCTACCAGCTGTGAAGTGAAAACATCAAGTAACTTACAAAGGAAAACCCATCAGGCTAACTGCAGACTTCTCAGTGGAGACCTTAGGAGCCACAATAGATTGGGTCCCCATCTTCAGTCTTCTTAAACAGAACAACTGCCAGCCTAGAATTTTGTATCCTGTAAAACTAATTTTCATATATGAAGGAGAAATAAAGACTTTTCTAGCAACAAAACACAGAGGAAATTTGTCATGACCAGACCTGTCCTGCAGGAAATACTGTGAACTGCATTATACATGGATCAGCATAATAGATACACACCAGTGTAAAATCACCCCAAATCTAAAGCTCACAGCTCATATAAAACAATAGCACAAGAGGAGAAACAAAACAATAAGGTACTACCTAACATGATGAACAGAAGAGCATCACACATATCAATACTATCACTCAACATTAACGGTCTGAATGCCCCACTCAAAAGACATAGGTTGACTGAATGGGAGGGCAAAAAAAAACCCCAAATATCTGCTGTCTCCAGGAAACACATCTAACCTACAAGGTCCCACACTGACTCAAGGTGAAGGGATGGAAAAAAAATTCCAGATGAATGGAAACAAAGAGACCAGCTTTATCCATTCTCATATCAGATAAAATTGACTTTAAATCAACAATGGTAAAGAAAGACAATGATGGTCATTATATAATGGTAAAAGGAGCAATTCAACAAGAAGACATAAGAATCCTAAATATATATGCACCTAATACAGGAGCACCCAGATTCATCAAGCGAATTCTACTAGATCTACGCAAAGAGATAAATAGTAGCATCATAATTTCTGGGAACTTCAACACCCCACTGACAGCTGAACAGATCATCAAAGCATAAAATAAATTTTAAAAACACTGGATTTAAATGGCACTCTAGAACAAATGGAACAGACATTTACAGAACATTCTATCACAAAACTACTGAATATACATTCTTCTCATCAGCACACAGGATATTCTCCAGGATTGATCATATCTTAGACCAAAAAACGTGTCTCAACAAATTTTTTAAAAATTGAAATCATACCATGTATCTTCTCAGATTACAGTGGAATAAAACTAGAAATCAATTCTAAGAGAAACACTCAAATCTACACAAAGTCACAGGAGGAATAAGTTCAAAAGATCAGTTGTACAACATGGTGACTATAGTTAATTTTGATATGTTGCATTTTTGAAAAATGCTAAGACAGTCTATGTTAAATGTTCTCACCACAAAAATAATAAATATGTGAGGTAAAGCATTAGTTAGCTAGCTAGAATCAAGCATTGAATAAAGTATATATACTTGAAAACATCATGTTTTACACAGTAGATACATGAAATTTTATCTGTGAATTTAAAAGTAAATTTTTAAAATATCATGGAATGATAGCAATATTTCAAATACCGAGTCTGTGTTTTTGTCCTAAGCTCAGCTAAACTGCATCAAATATATGTATTTTTGTGATGTTTTTGTCATTCCACTTGTCATTCATAAGTATAGACATTCTGATTTTACCAGCATGAGCAGAATCTAGCACAGAACATGGCAGTGGCCAATGTACTTTAGGGCTTTTACTTTAAGTTCAGAGCACATGGAATTCCTGGTGCTGATGGTGATGGTATAGAAGACACTCAAGAGGCAGATGGTGCTAACATTTCCATCTCTGGCCACTCTGTAAATGTAAAAAACAAGTTTGTATCCAAAATCACTAAGAAAATATTTCAATACAAAACCTGTGATGATCTCAGATTTTTCTAGAGAGAATGATCGAGGAATTGGCTACTGTTGGGTGACTTAGAATGGAAACAGTGGACTGTGAACTGCTCCCGTTAAAATAAAGGGAGATTTAATAATGGGAAATTTCTCAAGATTGCAACATCAATCTGAAAGTGAAAGATCATTCCAAATTTTAAATCCACAGAGGTCACTTATTGTCCAACATTTAACACACACTCAAAAAAATAGAAGATTCTCCATAGAAAGATGTTGTGCTAAAGTATTTCATAAAAAACTAATTTCAAAATTCATCACTTACCATTATCTCTTATTAAGAATTTATTTCTAAGGTACGTTTTTTCTTAAAAGATTTCCAAATTCTGGTATGTTTTCTTACATAGCATTTACAATATATGTCCCACTGTTATTAATGGTTTACCTAGTCTAATTTCGTATTTCCCACACTTTGTTAGGATCTAATAACATTTTCCTTTTACAACGAAGACCAAAAACACTGTCTAATTTAACCCTCTGGTCCATGAACACTGCATCCTCCATATCTCAATTAAGTGATGAAAATGTTGCATTTGTAACCTATACATAATCTCAAACTCTCCAGATAAAAACAATTATTCACCACATTAAAAAATTTCAAACCTCCCAACAGAACCTGAACTGTTCTGTGTGAAATGACATGGGGTGGGGAGAACAGTGACAGAACTGTAGCCATAACACAGGCAACAAAGGAGAAGGGCTGTGATGTGTGTGTAGCTGGGGACGAACATGAAGGCACAGCAACAAACTGGAGATAATTAGGAAATGAAAGAGTCAGAAGTCTTATTTCTAAATTCAGAGTCAATTGTGCAGCCTGGGAGTAGGTGACCTCTCTTCACATGCAGAACCGGTGCCATTTCTTCACCTGACTATTTTAAATTTCTTACTTGGAGCCATAAACTCACTCTAACAGGAATTTTACTGCCAATTATGGAGCATCTATTATACACCAAGTGCTGTCCTGTGTTTGTTCACTTAATATAAAGGTAAAAACAACCTGCTATCTTTTGAAGCCTCCCCAGTGTTTATCCAAATTGGCCTAATAAAGTCAACTGACTCAATTATGTCAATTATAAAAAGTGAAAGGAACAATAATTAACAAAAAAATTGGCTTAAATAGGGTTATTCAATTAAGTCAAAAAACGTGAAATATAGTAATTGATACAATTTAACTTAATACATTTATTGTGAGATTTTATCTTAAAATTATTTTGGAAGCACCATTAAATTTCATAAAAACTATACTTATAATCCCTGAGCAGGTCATATAAAAAATACTTCATAACCTTTGGAAGAAAAAAAATTATTTATTAGATCTAGCATGAGTGAGGCTATTAAAAAGAGAGGATTTACATGGGGATATCCAGAACCAGGAGTCATAAGATTTTAGAGAAATAAGTTCAATACAAAGCAGAGGAAATATATTCACTTTCAGGATCTCTGAGGTTTCTAGTTTGCTAGTAATTTACCAACGCTTTAAAAATTACCTGTTTTGTTCAAATTTTTCTTTTCTTTTCACAACAGGTTCACTCTCACACAAACACAATTACTTCCTCCATAATTGTCTTACACCTAATGCTTATCTTTAGAATGATAAACTTACATATATAACTCCATGTAAATCAAAACTAAAAGTCTGAAGGTGTATTGCAGGCCAGAGAGGTTGCATATTCAAAGGAAAATGTAGAATGAAAATTTGTACATAGCCATTCACTATTCAGAAATGTGTGGCTTTTGATTATACTCCCATATAGTCTTCATTAAAACCACTATAATGACACTTTAGTTGGAGAAAGAAGAAAAGAATGAAAATATAACCTATGAAAAAATATTCTTCAAATTAATTGAAGTTTAAAGTCTCAGGGAGAAAGATCACTAGTGGTTATGTTCCACTATGTTACCCAATAAATATATTGTTACCATCTGTTATCTACAACCTTGAATAAGGCAGGATAGGTTAATGTTGCTGGCATAATAACACTTCATTCAACGCACAACACTGAACACATTAAAAACAATTTTGTTTTATTAAAACAAATTAAGTTCACACGTAGTCTTTAAAAAAGTTTTAAAATCTACTATATTTTATTAACTTAATGTGCAACTGATAAAAATTATTTGTAAAATTCAAAATGTCTCTTATTAGAATATTACTATGAACACAAACCTCACACATTACTTATAACATTGTTATAATTCACACACAAAGAGCCCCTCCGTTAGATTTTCTTCATGCATCTTATATTTCAAGTGTCCTTAATTTTCCTTGGAAGCATACATAAATGACACCCACCTAATTTAGAAGGACTTTTCATATCTTTGATAGAGCAACAATTGACCACATGCTTCCCAGAAACACTAGGAATGAAAGCATAGCATCAAGTAATCTGAATGTTGAATTATGTCAATATTTAATTTTCAAAAAATCTAAAATTATTTCAATGCAAAAAAATATATTTTGAATGTAATTATTACTCTCCAAAAAAATCAATCTCCTTCTCTTTTTAAACCTACATACAAATAAATTATCTAACTACTTTAGCTTTGGATTTTTCTTTATAATCAACCCTCTCCTTTAGAGTAAGGTCTGAAAGTGTGAGTGCGTTAGTGTTCTCTACTGTTAATTCTCTCGTGTTTATTTAGACTTGATTTTTGATTAAGTTTTTTTTTTGCATTTGCTGCATCTGTAAAATATCTTTTAGCATGAACTCTGGAGTTTTTTAAGGTGCATTTTTTGAACAAATGTTCTGCATTTATTAGATTTGTAGGGTTTCTCTCCAATCCAAATTCTCTGGAGTTGAATAAAGTTTGAGCAACTATTGGAAGGTTACCTGAATTTTCCTGTGTGCCATAAGACCTGTGATATAAGTAAAGACATTACACTACTCTTTATAGTTGTACTGGCTGTTTTTCCTTTATTAATACTCTGATACATTCTACGACATATATTTCGTGAGAAGTATTTCAGCAGTCATTACATTTATACCACTTTTATCCAGTATGAACTCTCTGATGTTAGTGTGTGAGCAGTTATTAAAAACATTTCCACATACTTTACATTTGTAGGATTTTTCTCATGTATGAATTCCCTCATGTACAATAAGGGATGAGCACCAGTTAAAGGCTTTGCCACGTTCTTCACATTTGTAGGGTTTCTGTCCAATGTGTCATATTATGTTTAGAAAGGCTCGAGGAATATTTAAAGGCTTTGCCACAGTCTTTACATTTGTAGGGTTTCTCCCCAGTATGAATTCTCTTATGTCTAATAATATTTGGGTACTGATTAAAGGCTTTGCCACATTCTTCACAGTTGTAGGGTTTCTCTCCAGTATGTACCATATTATGCTTAGAAATGCTTGAGGAGTATTTAAAGACTTTTCCACATTTTTCACATTTGTAGGGTTTCTCTCCAGTATGAATTCTCTTATGTTCAGTGAGGTGTGAGTTCTGTTTAAAAGCTTTGCCACATTCTTCACATTTGTAGGGTTTCTCTCCAGTATGAATTCTCTTATGGTTAGTAAGGATTGCACACTGGTTGAAAGCTTTGCCACATTCTTCACATTTATAGCATTTTTCTCTGGTATGAATAATCTTATATTTGGAAAGGTTTGAGCTCTGGTTAAATGGTTTGCCACATTCTTTACATTTGTCATATTTTTCTCCAGTGTTAATTCTTTCATGTTCAGTAAAGTGTGAGCTTTGGTTAAAGGCTTTTCCACACGCCTTACATTTGAAAGTTTTCTCTACAGTATGTCTTCTCTTACATCTATTTAGATTTGACATTTTTCTAAAGACTTTCAAACATTTATTACATTGGAAGATTTGGCAATGGGTAGTTTCTGAACATTGGTTAAATCCATTGTAACAACATTTCTGCCCCTTACATTCACCCACACTTTTCCAGTCTTTCCTCAAATTTAAATTCTCAAGGCCACCTCTTCCATAACTTCTCAGTATCACTTTTTGGAATGAATCTTTTATGCCCTGCTCTGGCAAATGGTCTTGAATGTAATAAGAAGATATAGCTAAAAGAAAGAAAAATAACAGATTACCCCAATTATTTATATTTTTAACACTCAGATGAATATACATTATAAATCTAATATATCAAATTATACCAAGCACATTAGCAAGATGGCTTAATAAAATGCCACTGGTCCTAATTCCTTCATAGATACATAAACTTAATAAAAATGTACTGAATAGCCTTTGTGAGAATTCAAAAAAAACAGTTAAATTTTTGCGCCTCAGAAAAGCACAAAGCCAAGAGCCACATTGAAGAGAAAGAAAAGTTCATTACATGTACACACCACAGCCCTTCCTCCTCCTCAATACAGCATGATACATATTGGATTAAAGTACAAACTCCTGGCTACCCTCAAAAAGGAGAAAGCAAGTATTGGCACATGTGCGTATGCTTCTGGCTTTTGGGGGCCTTTCCAAAGACTAGTTTCTGTCTCCCATGACAGAGTGTTGAAAACACTGGTAATATACTTTGGAAGACAGACTGGGTTTTATGAAACCAAAGGCAAATAACGGTTACAGCAGCAGAGAAACTTCAGTACCACAGACAGACAACAAATGTACTAAGTGATTACAGACTCCTAAGAAGAAACATGGGACAATCTCTTTAACTGGAAAAGAAACACACAATTCCAATATCCTGAGAACAAATTTGATGGCTCCCATAATCTCTAGCACAGCCAACTGGTGTCAGAATCCCCCAGGACAAAGCCACTTTATAAAGATTGTGATAGGTGGCTTTATCTTTAATCCCCAAGTACCAACCAAAGATTACATACAACATTTATAAAGAATCAGGGTAACCTATCCCAATAAAAGAAACAAAATAAACAATAAGACATCAATCATTAGGAAATGGAGATACACAAATTACCTGGAAAATTTGAAAATAACATATGAATGATGCTCAATGAGTGAAATAAAAACACAGACAACTAAATGAAATCAGGAAAATGAGAACACCAACAAAAAGTTTAATCATATAAAAGGAAACAAATTGTAGAGCTGAAGAATACAAAAAGAAATGACCAAGAGTTTCTCAAATGTAAGAAAAAAGGCAAAAAAAAAAATCAAGAAGCTCAACACATTTCAACTAGGATAAACAAAAATATCCATAACGAGACAGGTTATAAGCAATATTTTGAAAGTCACAGGCAAGAAGAGAACCTTGAAAGCAGCAAAAGTGATGTGTTATCTATAACCATGCTCCTATGAGACTCACAGTGGATTTATCAGCTGAAACCTTGCATGCCAGAAAAGAGTTGGGTGATTAAGTGCTGAAAAAACAAAAACTTCAAAGCAGAAATACTATATCCAGCTAAACTGGCTTTCTCAATAAAGAAAACAAAAAAGACTTATCAACATAACCAGATGCCTATTACCACTAGACCTGCCCTATAAGAAATGCCAAAGGGAGCCCCTTTAATTGAAAATAAAATGATGCTAGAAAACAACAAAAAATTACATGAAAATAAGTAATTCTCTGGGAAAGATACGGAAGCACACCTAAATAAAATTCTGTAGTATTACAATGATGGTGCAGAAAACAATTTTAATTATGCTCTAAAATTTAAAAGACAAAAGCATAAAACTAATCATAAATATCTGTTAATGAATGTACAGTATAACAAGATATAATTAGACACATTAATAACCTAAAGATAAGGGCAGATGTCATGAGGAAGAATTTTTGTATACGACTAAATATAAATTGTTACTTACAAGTTTAAAACATACTGTTGTAACTATAAAAGGCTTTATGTAATCCCCATAAAAATCACAATGAAAATACCAATAGAGATGCAGTAAAAAAATAAGAAAGGACTCAAGGCATGTAACTATAAAAACTAATGAGACACAAAGGAAGATAGAAAAACAGGGAAAAATAGCTACAAGAATCAAAAAACTACAATAGCAATAGTATTCTTCTCATTCAAAACATTACTTAATATTCATGGCCTAAACTTCCTAATCAAAAGACATAAATTGAATAAAGGGATTTAAGATAATTAAAAAACAGGATCCAACTATATACTGTTTATAGGAGACTCACCTTAGCTCTAATGACAAAAACGGACTGAAAATAGCAGGATGGAAAAAGACTTTTCATGCAAATTTTAAACAAATGAGAGCAGGAGAGGTCACAATTACGTTAAGTAAAATATATTTGGAGTCAAAAACTGTCGTATTTTATGTAGTATACTTTAAGTCAAAACTGTCATCACAGGAGACAAACAAGGACAATAAATAATAATATAACTATTCACTCATTGGAAACCTATGATTTAGCTATATATATATATATAATAGCTATATCCATGTTCACTGCAACATTATTCACAAAAGATATAAGGCATAAGAAAAGCAGATGTTGCTCAACTGATGAACAGATAAAAAATGTGGCATATACTGACGATGAAATATTATTCACCCTTAAAAAAGAAAATCTTACCACATTCTATAATAAGAATAAACCTTGAGAATGTTACGTTAACTGAAACAACCCAGTAACAAAGTGATAGATTGTGTATGATTCCACTTATATGAGATATCTTAAGTAGTCAAACTCATAGCAACAAAGTAGAATGGAGTTTGTCAAGGGCTGGAGGGATGGTAAAATTGGCAGTTGTTACTTAATGGGTATTGAGTTTTAGTTTTGCAAGATGTAAAAGTTCTAGAGGTCTCTAGCACAATAATGTACATATAATTAACACTACTTAAATATACACTTAAAAAGATTTAAGATAATAAATTATGTTATGTGTTATTAACAACAATTAAATGTTTTGAAAAGGGTAAGTAAAATAAACAATTATAAAGCTTTCCAAAAATCACCTTAAAATCACAAAAGTATTTCTCTCACACAAAGAAAATATAGACTCATCAATAAACACATCATAAAATTATGACTATTTCTATGACTACTCACCTAGACAGGATAAAAAAAAAAACAACTTTGAAAATCAGTCAGGTAGAGAAATACACAAGATAAGCCATGAGCAAAGTTTGAGTTATATTTATAGAGACAAATACACACATATATAATTTGGAATAGATATATGGCTGATTCATGGTTTAATTAAACCACATATTCACTTAAAATGTATATACAGAGTTGCAATTTCATCTGAAATTAGAATACATAGTTAAAACAAAACACACAATAAACTGATGTCAAGGAACATAACTGAAAAAGGAAACACAGTAACATGGAATTACAAAAGAAGAATAAGAGAAATATTTAGACAAAATCCTATATGGAAAATTTGATATAGAACAAAATAGGACGTGAAAATGTATAGAGAGAGTGACATTAGCAAGATGGAGGAATAGGAAATTTCCAGCTTATATATTCCCCTACAGCAACAAAAATTTGGCAGCCATCTATGGACAAAAGTCCTTTATGAGAGCCAGGTATAGTGGCTCAAACCTATAATCTCAGCTACTCAGAGGCTGAGGCTGGATGATCACTTCAATCTAGCAGTCTGAGAGTAGCCTGACTGATAGAGTGAGAACTCCATTTCAAAAACAAGTGTCTTTATGAGAGCTTTGGCTGGGGAGAGGGGATATGCAAGGGACAGGATTGTGAAATCCTGCTAAAGCCCAACACCAAGGAGGGTTATTTTGAGATGGCAGGCCCTTATTCTGGTGGTACACTTGAGGAAAACTGGTCTTCGCTACAGACCAGAAAATGACCCACCACTGATAATTCCTAAGTGACTACGTAAGCATCTTCAACTCCTCCCAGCTATGGTCCAGGAGTGGTCCTGCCTATCCACAGACCTGGAGAGAAATGCCCACTTATAGACATTGAGGCAGGCCTGCAGACCTTGGCACTCGCTGTGGTCTCTGAAGCAGTTCTGTGACTCAGTTTCAGTCTTCTTGGCCGCAACCCATAGCTAGTTCTGCCCACCTAGGGACTGATACAGTGATCTGGGGAAAACCTCTCACATATTCAGTGGGAGCCACCCTCATGCATACACTTGACATCAAGCCATCCATATGGAGACCCAACTGCAATTCCCTGCCTTACAGATCAAAGTCCTGAAGGCAATCCAGTCTGCCCAGGAATAAGACAGAATTGACAACCATCCAAGCCCCTAGTAACAGGTCCACTAAAGAAAGACCTCACTGCAGACCAAGAAGCAGTGTTTTAAGCCAGCTATCACCCCTCTTCTTTGCAAATCCATAAGACATCTCATCAGCCTGTGGACCCAAGAAGAAAAGAACTTTAACTGCTAAAAGTGGTTTATAAAAACTGGAAAAGGCGTTTGCTCCTTCAGATGCACAGATACCAGTGTAAGACTATATTGTGCCCATTTTCAATGCTTCTATTTTATCATACTATTGAAGTCCTAGGCAGAAATATTAGGTAAGAAAATGTTTAAAAAGCCATCCAAGTAGAAAAAAAAGAAGTAAAAATGTCACTGTTTGTAGATGACATGATATTATATGTATAAAACCCTAAAGAATATAACAAAAAACCATTTAAACTAAAAAACGCACTCAGTAAATTAGCAGAATATTAAATTAACATATAAATATCAGTTGCATTTCCATACACTAACAAACTATCCCATAATAAAGGGGAAAAATCTTATTTACAATAGTATACAAAATAATACATGTTTTAGTAATAAACTGTACCGAGGAGATTATGAACTAAGATGAAAGAGCTTTACACTGAAAAAATATAAGATATTAATGAAAAAAATCAAAGTAGACACTAATAAATGCAAGGATTTCCCATGTTTATGTACTGGAAGGAAAAAATATTGCTAAAGTGCTACATTATCAAGTGATAGATAGATTCAAGGAACTCCATTTCAAAATTGCAATGGCATTTTTCACAGTAATAAAAAAACACAATCCTAAACTTTTTATGGAACTACAATAGACTTTTAAGAGCCAAAGTAATCTTGACGAAGAAGAACAAAGCTGGGGGCATCATACTTCCTGATATCAAACTATATTTCAAAAGCATAATGATGAAAACAGGATGATATTTTCACAATCATGACACAAAAATCAATAGAACAGAACATAAAGCCCAGAAGTAAACCCATGCATACAAGGTCAAATAATCTTTGACAAGGCACCAGGAATGCACAATGCTGAATGTACAGTCTCTTCAATAATTGGTGGTGGGAAAACTGGATGCCCACACACAAGAGAATAAAATTAGACCACTTTTTTTTATACCATACCAAAAAATTAACTCTAAATAAAATAAAAACTTGTGTAAGACACAAACCCTGAAAATTGTAAAAGAAAACATATGAAAAACCTCCTTGATATTGACCTTGGCAATGGATTTTTTTGGATACAACACCAAATGTATGGCAACAAAAATGTATATGAACAACTTGGACTGCACCAAACTAAAAAACTTTTGTACGAGAGAGAAAACAATAAAATAAGAAAACTTACATGATGGGAGAAAACATTTATTTGCAAGCCATAGATCTGATGAGAGATTAATATTTAGAATATATTAAAAACTCATACAACTCAAAGGCAAAAACAATAACAATAACAACCCACTTTAAAAATAGGCAAAAGACTGAAAAGACAGTTTCCCAATGAAGACGTACAAACAGCCAATAGGTATATGAAAAGGTACTCAACCTCACCAATCATTAGGCAATTGCAAATCAAAATCATGATATGATATCACTTCATACCTGTTAGCATAGTTAATATCAAAAAGAAGAGATAAAAAGTTTTGACAAGGATCTGAAGAAAAAGAAATTCTGTACACTGTTGGTGAGCTATATAGGTAGATTCATTACGAAAACCAGCATGAAATTTTTTTCAAAAAACAGAAAAATAGAACCATACAATACAGTAGTCTCACTTCTGTGTATATGACCAAAGGAAATAAAATCAGTATCTCAAAGAAATATCCACACCCTCATGCCCATTGCAGCATTATTCACAATTGCCAAGATACGAAAGCAATCTAAATGTTTGTGAATAATGAATGGATAAAGAAAATATAGTATATATACACAATAGAATATTGTTCAGCCATGAAAATATTATTCAGCCATTTCAAAAACATAGACGGATCTGGAGGACATTATCCTAACTGAAATAAGCTGGACACAGAAGGACAAATACTGCATGATCTCACTTATATGGGAAATCAAAAAAATGGAACTCAGAGAAGAAGAGAGTACAAATGTGGTTGCCAGGGCCTGGGGTGGGGAAAATGGGGAGATGTTCAAAGGTTACAAACTTTCAGTTATAAGATGAATAAGTTTTGGAGACCTAATATACAGCACTGTGACTATAGTTAATAATAATATTTTGTATCATAAAATTTGCTAGGACAGTAGACCTTAAGTCTTCTCAATACTAAAAAAAAATAACCATGAGGGGATAGGTATGTTCATTAACTGGATTTTGTTGATCATTTTACAGTGTATACACATATGAAATCACTACATTATTCGCAATAATTATACACTTATACAAACTTTACTTGTAAAAATGTTATACATACACACACGTGTGTGTACATGTGTATATATGTGTACATATATGTATATATGTATGCACACACAGACACATACACACGTATATCTATATGAATGCCACAGTCCTGGTAAGCTTCATCCTAAACAAGAGAAAATTTTAAAATTAGACTTGTTACAAAATAAGTAAAAAGTGAGAGTTTAGTATATGCTCAGCAATATTCTAAGCTCTCCAATAACATAGTATATTTAAGAAATGTAGAGAGTAGATACCTGAAACTATATTAAAGATGGGGAATTAGGGCATATAGAGTTTAAATTATTTATCATAGTTCACACAAAAAGCAGAATCTTGAAGTAATAACATTAGATTGTTTTATATTTAGGGAGATACTTAGTGTTCTGATAAAATTACTGAGTATGAATTTCCGTAGAATCACATTTGAAACTTCCATAGTCTAGAAAACTATAAAGCAGAAAACACACCACATTTACTTGTCTTTCTGGGATTTCTGAACCAAATACCAATATCACCACTCCACTCACACATTTCATATATGATGCTAAAGAGAAATTTAAAAATTCTTTCACAGAGAGGTCCTAAAAAATACACAGATATTCCCATGTCTTTAAAAGCAATGGAAGAGCAGTCAGATCCTGCAGTCCCTTATAAGCCATGAATAGCACTTTGGTTCTCACTGTAACCATGAAGGAACATCACTAAAGAGGAAGTAAAGTCCTTAGAGAATTTAAAAATAACAACAGAGATGCCCTTACGTGTGAATAAGAGAAAGAAACCCAGGCTTCTCAGAAACCATTTCCACTGAACAGAGCTTCCACAAACCACATTTTAAGGTCTGGTTTCCTCCTTGAACTTGGACCTCTTACCTCCATTATCTGCTTTATTCACTCCCACCTACCTGGGTGTTTGGCTACTGTCTTGTGTGTATTCACCTTCCAGGGTTCTTTGCTTTGTTCCAGACAGGTGATGAGGTCTGGCTTAGAGACACCAAGGCCTATTTTATTAGAAAAAAGTAACATAACTTTTGTTGGGATTCTCTAATTACCAATCTAGTACTGTGCTGACCAGAAAAAAAGAGAACATTTTAGAAGATTCTAGAAACATTATCCCCCAAAAAACTATTTCCTTACAGAAACTTTAGAATATTTAGGAAGTATTTAACATTTTTGGGTTCTTAGTTCCACTATACAGTACTACTGAATCAAAAATTTGTGGTGAAAATTGGATTTTAAGCTGTGGGCAACAATATTTTATGCCACTAAATTTCTGAAATTACAACTCATGTAGAGTGAAGGATACAAATCAGCTGAAGAAAGGGTAAGATTAATGTCAAGATAAAACATCTAGAATATTTTCTTTTTTATAAAATGAATCCCTAAGTTTTTCTTAGAAACAAGGATCAAAAACTCACTCATGCAAAGCAGAAAACATTCTACAAGGAAAGGATAGAAAATCCTTAGTATGGAATAGAAATTGTGTATTGAAGTTATCCTTACCCAGGGAGACCAGGTTCTGGTAGTTCTCTAACATCACATCCCTGTACAAATTCCTCTGAGCAGGGTCCAGGCATGCCCACTCCTCCAGAGAGAATTTTATGGCCACATCTCTGAACGTCAACAGTCGCTGAAAAAAATACACATTTACTAAGCAGCCATGGGGAGAGTTAATTTTACTTCTGGTGAAACGAGAGAGTGAAGAGAACTGGTTCTGACTTATACGAGTGAATGGAATTATCTGATAAGATAATTTTCAACACAGAAATATCCCTACGGCATGACACACACACAAAACCAGGGTATATGCTATACTTTTTTGGATGACACCATATAAAAATAAGGCCACCAATATAGGCATATACATTTTTGAGTGCTTTATTTACATCATACAGGATAAGTTGTGTATATTTCCTGGATGGAAAAGTCATGGTGGGTTAGAAGACACCTCTCAAATTTTAACATGTACAACAACGAACTGGAGATCTTGGTTATTCAGAAGATATGGGGTGAACCCTGAATTTCCGAATTTCTAACAATCTCATCAGCGCTGCCAATGCTTCTGGTCCATGAGAATATTTTATCAAACATCTAGTAAGTGGTAGAGGCTGGGTTTATCCCAGTTTATTGAACTGATAAACAAAGAGGAGAGCCTTCATTTTTCCAAAACAAGCTATAAGAAAGAGAATCTAAGAAAGGGGAGCTTCCACATTAAATGTGATGGTTTATGCACATCACTTGGTAAATCTTCCCAAGGTACTTATTAATAGTAGAGAAAAATGATTATAGTAGAAAATCTGTCAGAGAACACCTTAACTGAGTGAATAAAATTAACATTAATTGTTACAGGACAAATGAGGATCAGATGCTGATTCACAAAGGTGGACACAACATCACTACTGTGATAATAGTGGCCAAAAAAAAATTATAATCTGAATCTAGTTGTGAAGAAACACCTTATGCCAAGTTCAAGCTTCATATATCTCCCATGTTTTGTAATCTCTAATAGTGTATTTAAATCATCTTTTTAAGCATCCTAGAAAGCAAGTCTCTTCTAATTATTCTCTTTTTCAGAATTTGAAGTTATTCTAGGAAATTAATGCCATCCTCTTTAAGAGTGCATTTACTTCATCTTGTTCTGCATAGAGCTGATGGAGCATCCAGATGGAACTTCAACAGTACATATTCCCCTTCTTCACTGAAATCCAAGGACTTGACCTCGTCCCCAGTAGGAATCTTGGGCATCCACCTTTCCCATGTTCAACAGCCCCAAAGGGAACTTTTTTAATATTGCAGGTCATAAATTTATGGTGAGAATTTTTCATAGCATAGAAGAAGCCTGGATGGAGAGAATACAAAGACTCTGCCATGTAGGGGGGAAGCATTTTTCAGAGCCTCTTGACTACTATAAGAAGAAAAGGACAAAAGAGTAGTTGAAACAAACTCATTACGCAGGAACGTCACACATAGAGAAGTAAAGGTTTGAAAGTTCTAAACACATGACATTCTGGGAGAAAAACCTGGACACAGCCCTGAACTGCAACACATTTACCTGAGAACTAGCCATTTCTTCATTTTCCCCCTCCTTCTTTTGATTTTCTTCTCAGTTAGATTATCTGGACATAGTACACCTGCATCTTGATAATATGTCTTTAAAAGCATCAGCAGAACCCCTTCACCTGCTACCACCACATCCACAAGCAGAGGGACCTTGAAGTGCAGAAAAAATTTACCCTTCCCTGTCTTTTATCACAGAAGAGAGTCAGGAAGAAGGAGCTTCTACACAGAGAACAAAAGCCTGAGTGTCTCCTTTTTTGCCCTCAGGTGCCCTCCCTTGCCACAGACAGAAGCAGTTTCTGCTACAGCTATGGGAATATGTGCTGTGCTGTCCTGCCCCCATCAAACCCATGCAGAGCAGGCCGTGTTACCTCCCTCTGGACAAAGGCTGAACTCAACATTTATGAATGTATCTGAAAGGCCTTACGTTTAATCTTGGCCTCACCTTAGCATCACATGGGGAAATTAATTAAAACCACATGGATGCTCCCACCCAGACCAACAAACAGAATCTGTGGGAGGGCACAGGGGATGGTGTTTCTTCAAACTGGCCATGTGATTCTAATTGGAAGCCTTGGCTGAGAACCACTTAGATAAACATTGCCTCTCAAGCTTCAACCTGCATATAAATCATTTGGCAGTCCAGGCCACTCTAAGTAATGAGATTCTGTAACAGCAACAGTCACCCCATCTTAAAGCAAATAATCACTATTTATTTTACAATGCCTATTTTTGTGCTTGCTTAAGAATTTCATGAACTAGTCTTGAGCTGTTAACTATAGAACCAAGATTACAGAACTCCCCCTGCAAGAAAATGCTGAGCATTGAACCTTCAATTCTGTTGCCATCTAGCTGATGTCAGCCAGACCGCCAGATGGCCCATTGCTCAAGATAACCATCGGAGCAAGACATGGTGACCTGCGCATAGCTAGCTCCTACACATAGTTTCCCAAGCTCCTTTCCCCTTTAAAAACCTTTCAGTCAGCCTTGACTGGAACTTGACGTGCTCTTTGCAACATTAGTCCACAGCATTAGTTGGCCATCTCCTCATGTTGCCAGCTCTTGAATAAACTGCTTTTCCTCCCACCAATTCTTGTACCTTGAGTTTGGCTTTTGAGCAGTGAGGAGTCAAATCTGATTTTGGATAAAATTTTGCAGGCTTAGAGGGAGTCTATGAATTGGCTTCTTTCATAAGTTCCCTGTTAATGCTGGTATTACTCCTCCTAGACTATAGTAGCACTCAGCTAGAGAAAGCAGACACAGCACAGAGTTTCTTGTGCCAACACTTGTTAAACAACACAGATAATTTTAGTCAAAGTGAAAACCACCAATTGCCATCCTGAAACACGTCACTGTCTGCTGGCCCTTCAAAGTTTCCAGAGGCTAGAGAAGGCAGTAATGTCTAAGTCTGCATTTGGAAACCATGTACTCATCATTAATGCAATGTTTATAGAGCACGTACTATGTTCTCCCAAGTATATCACAGAGCACTGTGCTGGGAACATCACAGTATGTGAATTAATCCTCCTAACACCCTAGGAATTGGGTACTAAGTGGCCCATAATTCCCAAGATTTAGATCAAGAGCCCAGGCTTTCCACTTCTCCTTCCATTTCTCTATCATTGATTTTAAAAAGAATATGTATAGAATAAAAGTTAAATATAGACAGATGGCAGGGATAGAAAGAAAAGGTGAAGTGTAGCTCAGAGGAATTTTTCATTTTACATTTACATTTACTTTACTGTGATTCATAGAGCAACTACTGAATCTCCAGGAATGGAAAATAGGTTGGGTGGGATATCTCTAAGAGCACGGATTTTAATAAAAAATTTAATAATTTAACATTTAATTTTCATAAAAAATAAATAAGGTATCAAAATATATAGACCTTTGCTCCCATGTGTCTGCTTTTCTGTTACAAAAAAATTGTGAACACCAGCTCTGGACAGAGGACAGGAGCAGTCACCTAAAACTCTGATGTCCTCTAATCAGTTCTGTGAAGGGAGATCCCAGGGTGGAGACAGACCTGGACAAGGCTCAGAAGAGGGTGGATCTGGGCAGGGCTGGGGCAGGGAGTGTGCCTTAGGCTTCTCATCTCTATGCCACTGAGATATTTCCAGTTCTGTGTTTCCTAAGCCTGCCCAAAAGAAACAACTCCTAGAGTCTGCATAATTTTAATATGTTTAAGCCATTTACTTGTCTGTTTATTTATTTATTTCTTCTTTTTTTGAGAGACAGGGTCTTGCTTTGTTACCCAGGCTTGAGTGCAGTGTGGTGTGATTATAGCTCACTGCAACTTCCAACTTCTGGGCTCAAAGATCCTCCTGCCTCAGCCTTCTGAGTAGCTAGGAGTACAGGCACGCGCCTGGCTGATTTTTTTTAAAAAAATTTTGTAGAGATGGGGGTCTCACAATGTTGCCCAGGCTTGTCTCAAACTACTGGCATCAAGCAATCCTCCCACCTCAGCCTCCCAATGTGCTAGAATTACAGGCTGCCCCCAGCCTTCTTTGTCTATTTTTATAATATAAAATAACAATCAGTTTAACTAAAACTCAATGTTTTCTAGGACAATAATATTAGAAGATAAATATTTATTCTTAACAAGGCAACAATAAAAATAGTAATAATAATAACTCTTCTGTCCATGAATAGCTCTTCACATGGTGACATCAGAACCCACAACATAAGGGAAGTGACCCATATGAAGCCAAAGTCCCCTGTACGCCTGATGCTGAATTCAGCCATTTGTCCATTGGCTCCAGACTGAAAGTTCCTGGACATTAGGGTCCATGACTGCTTCATTTGTTTTTCCAATGGCCATATGAAATGAAAGCAATTGATTTATCTATCAGTCTCTGTCTCCAGATCTCCTTGTTCTTCACTGAGGTACCAGGAAACTGGAGCAACTCCAATCTGGGCACCAACAAAGGAGATTATTTTTATGAGAAGAGGAACAAACCCTGGATGACCATTTTTCTTCCTCTGAGATAGAAGGAAAATTATATTCTGGTCTCAGCCTGACCCCAGTCTGCACAGGACATCACCAAATGTCTCAAAGCCTCTCAGGTGCTGGTGAGCAGGTCCCCAGTGAGCCTGGGGTAATATGCCCATGGAGATTGAGACAGCAGAGACTCAGGGTGATCCTGTGGGGCCAGGATGAAAAATAAAACTGCCCTGGTGGGAGAGGTGACCCTGGATCAAGGTGTAATATTATCTGTCCCTGATCAGCTAACTTGGGTATAAGGAAGAAAAATAATACCCTACTCCATTAATGCAATATAAAAGTATAAAAGTAGTTGTGGTCATGACTCTGAATATTTTGTGGCCCTATTCTCCAACTGCTGAGATGCTTGTTTACACTTACAGATTCTGCCACCAAATTCTATTTAAGCCAGGAATTCTTCACACAACTGAAGCAGCTCACTGGACAAGATCTGAAAAACTTGAGGGGCCCATTCCAAAAGGGAGACTTATAAAGTATATGTTGACCTCTCACAATGCAGAAAATGTCTCCCTTGGGTTTTATGTACAACCTCAGTCCAAAGACTGGCCTGATCTTGTGAATCCCAGGTGGAGGCCGCCCCTTATGTGCCTATTCTAGGTGGAATCAACCTGGCTTTATATTCTTGGGTGTTATAGCAAGGGGAGGGAAACTGGAGGAGAGATCTCATCATGGAAGTTACTCTATCATATCCTGAAGAACCCCAGGACCTGGATTCAGAATTTGGAGCTGCAGATTTAGGTTTTGGAGGGGTGGGGATGCGGCTGGTGCCCTCTACATCTGCACATTTATAGGCATTTGGGAAAGAGGAGGAAGGAAAAGTTCAGATTCTCAGGCCTACTCAATGCACATGTGTGAGCCTGATTGAATTTATGGGCCACCTGGTCTCTGGAACAGTTTCAGGTCTGAAGATAACAGGGTAATTGAAAGACAGAACTAGAATGGCTGATTGGTGCCCTATGAAGTTATTTTTGTAGAAATCTACTGTAACCACTCTAGAAGGGAGATTACAAATAGGCAGAGACACCATTCTAGTTTTAGATATTAGTGACAGTAAGCACTTTGCTGCACAATTGTGGGTTGTGACTGGAAGACAGAGAGGGAAAAGGCTCTCTAGAGTGAAGCATGGTGGACATCTTATATGTTTATATCATGTCTGGTAATTCTGGATGGTGTGTGGAAAACATAATTAAAAAAAGAATCATTTCCAACCCCAACCTCTCTATGATGGTAGAACAGAAAAACAACTTTTATTACACAATTAAACCAGAATGTGATGTGCATTTCAGATAATCTTTGAAGAGATTGCAAAGATGAAAAAAGTCACCATAATTAGTCCTCAAGTGGACTTGACAGCACCATTTGTCATATATAGTTCACCCTAAATTCACCTGGTAATTGGAAAAGTTATCTGTGTTTGCTAATTGCCTATATTCAAAGAAAAAAAAAAACTTGTCTTCATGATAGAAGATAGTTTTGAAACTTGAAGCCAGGTGCCTGCTCCAAGAGGGAGCAGGAAACTGTGGAATAGGATGCGGCCTTCTTGACTATTTACATTTCAAAGCAATGATTTCTGGGTCCTAGAGAAAGACAACCCTGAGTTTAAAAAAATGACCAAAAAAGCCTATTTAGCTGGTAAAATTATATACATATATTTTGAAGAGGAAGAGAAAACGTTTATATATAAAATTTTCCAAATTAAGAGCTTTAAGAAAAAGAAAGAAAGCAAAATCTCTTCCCATATTTTCAAGTTGGAGGATTCAGTCTGGTATTTCTAATTTGTATTTGCTCTTACAACAGCCAGGTCTAGGGCCATGGCCTTGAACTCATGGACATAATTCCTGGAGGTACTGGATTAAGACACCAGAGGAGTAGCCTTAGCTACACTGTGCACATGAAAGAGGGTTTGTGGGGAAGAAAAAATCAGAAGACAGACAGGTGCTATCAAGGACCCGTGGGTGGGGGATAGTGTGAAGTTGGTGGAAGGATTGGTTGGTGCTGTGAAAGAAAATAAAAATCTCAGGACCATGGCCCCAACACCTTATGCAAAAGTAAAGGTCAAGCCTGAAGGCTGAGTCATGCAACACCCCCTTCCAAATGAACAACTGTTACTAACAATACGCATCAGCCAGAAACCCCAAGGAAAGGTCAAAGGTCTCAGGCATCTACTTTTGAGGACTGCTCCCATAGATCATTCATAACGAAATTCCTTGCTGGCCTCGCATAAGCAAGAACACGTCAATTGTAATTTTTGGTCTGCAGACTAAGTCTAGCTGCTAAAACTGAAGTCTGTGTAATTCCACACTAATAATGTTGATTACGAGTTTATCTTCCCAGGCGTAGGACAGAGACAAGGTCAATTATTCCTTCACCCACCCAGGGACATCTACATAATTGATTCTTCCTTCACTCCCTTTTTCTCTTCAAACATTCACCTTATGCTGTCTAAAATGTAAATCTCCTGGGCCTAAGAAGGATGTCACCTGGTCGCCTCACTGCTCACGCCCCTCCTTTTTTCCTTCTCTGTGCCTCGTCACCTTTAATACTAAAGTTCCCAGATGCCTCTTCAGAAAAAGTCAAAGATGCATCTGTGGTTTGTGTTTGTTCAAGGAGTGTCCTCAAACTTTGGCTTAATAAACTTCCATTAATCTGTATCTTTGCCTCAGGTCACTTATTCTGGCTTGCCAGTGCTAGAGATGCTAGCGCAGGCTGAGATATGCTCCAGCTCATTCCTGTGCCATGCAGACAGATTAGATTACCGCTGGGTGGTCCAGAAGCCTGGGTGGATGCAGGACAAGATCGCTGCTACAGAGTCACAGTCCTGGGGTAAGGATAATCCAGGAGTCTTCTAGGCACTTGTGTGGGTTTTTGTTGGGAAACTGTAGGAGCAAAGGAGCTGTAGACTGGATTCCAGAGGGTAGAGCCTCGCCTGGGAGGGGTATAACCACATTAACTGCAGAATGTGCATGTGCATGAATGGGTCAGAATCACATGGTAGCAGCAGAGTGGGGAGAGGGGATCTGACCTCAGAACTCCTTCCCTCTAAGACCTCAGTTCCCTCTGAACCAAAGGGAAGATGTGGAATCACAGCACAATTTGTAGTGTGACAGCATATGTGCAGGAGAACAGACCCTTCCCTGAGACAACTGCAGTCTCCCTGCAGCCCAGGCCTCTGTGATGTCTTTTTTTTTTGACAGCACTTCTGACACCAAATGTGTTGCAGTTTGCTGAACACTAACCAATATTCCAATACCAACTGTTTTTGCAAAATTCAATTCTGATACCACCCAAAGTTAGCACAGACCTCACAAGTTCAGAGCTCAGTCCCATCAAAATGCCCTCACTGCAGATGCAAGTGGCAAGACCCAGGGGCCCATCTATATATTTGAGCAATTGCCTGTAAATCAGGGGCTCCCATAACCTCATCAACAAGTTTAATAATTTGATAGAATTACTCACGGAACTCAGCAAACCACATTACTTACATTCACCAGTTAATTATAAAGAATACCACTCAGGAACAGCCAGATGGAAGAGATGTATAGGGCATGGGAAAGTGGTGGGAACAGATGGGGTGGGTGGTTAATCCTGATAAGTAGCTGTGATTAAAGAAATGCCCCATCCTTTGTGTTCCCAAGAGCAGCTCACTGCAAAAAAGACCCTTCCCATTGTAACTTCTTAGGTGATACTTTTTCACCAATCACAAAGCTAGACATAGACTCTGCAAATTCACATTTAATGCTCCTAAACAATTAGCTGAACAGTTTTGTCTTCAGTGGTAGAACAAAATATTTCTTGACCAAACTTTGCTTAAGTTTATCTCCTTCCCCCAGGCCGCTTAACTTAGACCCATCCTCAGTCTGAACCAACATACAACCCCTCTTTATCCCCCTCCTAAGAACAGGCTCACTTCAGGGCGAAACATCCTCTCGCCTAGGATATTATTTTTCCATCCTCCATTCTGCCCTCCCTCTCTCACCTTTTTCTAACCTTGTTTGCTTCTGGCTACGAAAGAAAGCCCTTGTCTAAACTTTGTGATGCTTGCAGATCTTATACTTGGTGCTTTCCCCTATTGTAATACTTCTTTAGAATAATTAAAATTTATTTTATTGGACATAAGTTGTAATTTCAAATTTATTGTATTGGACAATGTCTAGAAACAGCCCCAGGACCATAGCAATTAGAAAGGGCATCTCATCACCAACCCCACTTTCTTCCCAACGTGGACTACATCTGCCTGTGGGTCCCCAGCTGTCCAGTTTCTGTAGCTTCTCTCAGTATAAAGGGCTCCTCCCATAGCTGGTGTGAAGAGGCTGGGACACCTGCAGGGGAGGCTCCCTGGGCCCTCAATGACCCCCTTTTGAAGGATCAAGATTGACTTCAGCTTAGTGACTGGGCTCAGACCTCTGGTTCCCAGTCAAGGTTATTCACTTAGTTTTGGAAGAGACAACATCCAGTGTTTGAAAAACCCAGCAAAATCCTGAAAAGTCAGTGTTGAGTTTTATATGATGGAAGGAAATTGTAAAGCACTGACATTTCACACTTCAATGTGAAAAGCAAAATTTTCTGTCCCTGTCATACAATAAACATGTCATTTAATTTATGAAAATCAATCATTTAGTACACAATCATATGTGAACATTTCTAGAAGTTGTCAAGTGCCATCCCACAGGATTTAGCATTAAACTCTAACTTCTAGATAACAAAAAAAAAGAATAGAGTTAACCATTGTCACAAATTCTCCACTCTGCAAAAAACAGAAAATGACGTTTTGGTGAATCTATGTAATTCACCAATTTATGTACCACATTTTCTTCTGGAAGTGTATTCATTTTTATGCAGCCATAAAGGAAAATAGACTTTATCTCTTTCTTTTCCATCATAGCATTCTAAAGCTAAGCTCTGGAATTCCATTTGAAATTGCCCCTGAAAAAGAACAGATCTCAGAAACTTATTATACCCACTCTGGGGGAAAAAACAGGTAAATAAGATTTTTTTTATGAAATAGGAGATATACCCACATATTTAATTCCCTTTCCTGAACTCCACTTCTGTTTTGCCTTTTCAGAAATATATTTTTTAATTTTTCAAGCTTTATAAATGAATTGCATTTTATAGTTAATGAAAAACTGAAGCTGAAATAAAGCAACAAAGCTTCTCAAGACAAAAAATTCAGGGAGTGGCAGTAGTGACTAGAACCACAGACACGTCTGACTGAAGTGTCAAGTAAGGTCAACCTATCCCTTGGGACATTCTTCCACCCCCATCCTGCTCACTGAGGTGCTCAATAGCCACCCTCCCAAGAGAAACTGCACTGTGCCTTCCAATGTGCATGAAGGGTGTATTGTTTTGCAGGTTCTTGCACAACCTTGTTGGGGTGGGTTATCCTCATCCTTTGGGATAGCTTTTATCCCTTCACAAGTCTGAGAGAATCCAGAAGATGGGAGTAATTTGTGCATTTTCCCCTGAATACCAGCACCTGATGGGCTGATGAGCATTGTGTCTCCAAAGAATGAAAACTAAGGCTGGAACAATAAAATCTTAAAGTCAAAATGGGTTAGCTTTTTAAGTGACGGGCATACCGGAGACTCCTCTCATCCTCAAGGGCATTCATCTCCTCCCCAGAGAGGCTGCACCCCCATACCTCAGTCTGTCCTCTGGGAGGAGATGACCCAGGGACTCATATTCATGGGACATTCTAACAAACATGGCTGCTATGGGTATCTTCGGTCATCCCCAGACAAGAGTGAAGCTCAGGATCAGGAAAAGATAGGAGGGTGGCTAAGGACACATTAGCCTTTAAAGTTTCCAAAGGGGAACCCCAATCCAAAAACAGCCTAGTAAGGTGTGTGTGCCTAGGGAAGATAAAAGGAGGAGAGGCACAAAGACCTTTTACAGCAGAGTGTCATGAGATTATTGTCTGCTTTCTTCTCATGCGAAATGTTCAGAAACAGAAAACAAATATTTTAAAAACAATCACCCACTGTTATGTAAAGAAATGACAAATAACTAAATTACTGCATCTGTTTGAAATGGACAATAAAGGAAAAACAGCTGATAACATGAATTGGAGGGGAATTTAGCATTTGGATATGTGGGAAAGAAACTGAAAATTTAGGATTTTACTGCAAAACCTGAGAGTTAGGCTGAGGGAACAGGGTGGTGGATTTAGACCCAGCTTGCCATACATTTGAAAAATGCAGGAAAAATCAGTGCCCCTGTGGAGTGTTAAAATAAGCAGGAAGCAATTAGACTGAAACGGCTCTAGTGCTCTGCATTCCTTCCTAAGGAAACCAAAATCTAACTCAAATTTATTTCTTATAAATTGCTAATGTAAAGGCCAAGGGAAAACCTTTTCCTTCATTCTTTGAAGGTTCCCTGAATATCATCTGACAAAAGGCAGATTAATAAGAGAAAAGGCATGCAAATTTATTAATGTGTGTGGGGAGATCACAAAGGAATTACCTCAAACTCCCACTGTGGGACAGAAGCTTAAATACCCTTTTTCCTGAAAGGAAGAGATGGGGAATATAGGCCATTCTTTTGAAGTGCAAAAATGATCATTAGAGAGAATGAACAGACCAGGGAAAAGAAATTAACTTGTAAATGATTCTTTTTGGTATTTGAATGAACCTGAGTAGCAGGCATTATGTTGAGAAAAAAAGCTATCCAGGAGTGGTAGTATTATCTATCTGCACTCAACAATGAGGTAACAGGAAGGCAACAGAAGGCAGTTGTATTTATTTTTGTAAGAAGCTTTGTTTGTTAGATAGGGGAATTTCAGAGAGTCCATCCCTGCTCTTGGGGTGGGGGTAACAAGACAAGGATAGAAGAGGACCTTGATTTTCAGGCTTATTTCTGAAGGCTTTCCAATGTTCAAAAGTACTCAGCATGCCTAAGCTACATTTTTTTTGAAGAATCATTTGCTGCACCCCAACATTAACTTAAAGAGAAATAAAATTTAGGCTTAACCAACCACAAACCACCAATTATACTCTGATTACAAAACCAGGAAATTTCCAAGGATGGTCCAAATAAGGTAAATACATAACGGAACCAATCAGTTATGGAATTTGGTTTGATTCCTAATGCACCTTGTAAGAGCCTTTCCTGCAAGCCCACTCCCCAAGGGGACCACCAAGGTACAAACTATGGCTTAGGGCCTCGCGATTCATGAATTGTTGTTTGCTCAAATAAAATAAACTCTTACCACTTTAATGGTGCCTTACTTTATTTTTAACAGGAGAAAGGAGGAATAGGGACCTCAGGGACCACAACTGCTCCCACACACACCAGATCAGGATCCTCCTCTGATGACCCTCCCATAGTCACCGCACAATGGGGTGGCGGGGGAGGTGGAGACGGGGCTGTGGGCGCAGATCTGCCCAGACAGGGATCCAGGCAGGCCGAAGTAACCACTCAGGGATAGTACAGGACGCCCTGGATCCCAGCTGCCCGCCCAACCCCACTCTGTGGCCAGAGGGGACTGAGGGCTAAGGTGTGCCAGTAGCGAACTTCGGTCTTAGGACTCCAGAGCTGACGCAGGGAGGCCGGGTCGCACCCCAGCCACTTCGGGCTGGCTCCAACCCGTCCCCTCCCCGCTCCTGGGACACCGAGCCCCTCACACTCACCATTTCCTAGCTTCCGGCGTGTCCCGGTGTCCTCCCTATGGATCTCCCAGTATCTGCAGGTCACAAGGTGACAGAAGCTGTGGTAGAGACACCTGGGCCCTCCTGGAGATGGAACAGTGGAGACGGGACTCCAGCTCGGTGCCCTGCGCGAGAAATAAAGGCCGCGTCAGATCCCAAAAGCCGCCTTACTCTTCCTGGCTGCGCATATGATTGGCCAGTTCTCAATGCAGCGTTTCTGATTGGATACAGCCCCAGGCCCCACCCCTCTGGCCGTGAGTGACAGGAGATGCAATGACACAAGGACCTGAATGAGGCCAGAGCAACAGGTTCTTGGTTGTAGCTCGTTTTAGCTGGGGCTTTACCTCTGCTCTGGGGCCTGGCCCTGCCTGGGGACATTGGTATTTAACCTTGAAGGTAAATTGTATCCTTTTATGAAATATGTATATATCGTTCACAAATGTAAAAAACATAATGACAATTATCTTAAAGTTCGAGATTTTTTAACCTTCCTGGCCTCAGGTCTTTTGAGGAGACAGCCTGAGCTTTGAAAATGGAGGCACTCCCCTAAGGCAGCAATGTTCAATTGAATAAAATGTAAGCCACGTGTTTCACTTAAAATTTTCTACTAGCCACATAAAAGAAAATAAAAAGAAACAGATACAATTGATTGTAATAGTTTATTTAACCCAATATAGCCAAAAGGTTATTGTTTTTACATCTGATAAATGAAAATTACTAATGAATTTTTTTTTTGGCACTGTATCTTTGAAACTCATTCTATATTTTAAATGTATAGCACATATCAGTTCTGACCAGCCACATTCCAGGGACTCAGTAGCCTCACATGGCCAGTGGCTGCCACATTGAAGTGGAGCTCTGAGGGATGACAGGCCTGAACCACACTTTTTTGTCAGAGGCAAGGGAACACCCCCTCCCTACCATCATCTCTCCTCAGGCCCAAGGGTGGGAGAGACTGTGTCCTAAGGGAGAGCAGGGTCTGCAAGCAGGAAGTGTCCATAGTAGACCACCACTTATACCTGATGCTTGGTGAGGGTCCATCCCCCTTCCAGAAATCATATGCTGAACAAAATATAATGGGGCCCCAGGAGGAGGTAATCCCAAGGTTGTGGTTACATAACTCTGCAAATACACTACAAATCATGGAATATACACTTTAAAGCATGTGATTACTGTGACTGGGCAGGTTGAATGTGAGACACAGGTTTTTGAGAGTGTCCTGAAGTCTGATAAGTGCATCAGGGCCTCCAGGGATTAGCAGAGGCCCCACATACCAACCAAATGACCAGGTCTTAAGCTTCCAACAAAGGCACTGGTGGAAACAGAACCAGTTCCTCCTCCTCCTGGGGCCTGCACAAAGAAGCTGAGAGCTCAGGCCTGGGCAGGGGAAGCAGGGCTGTGGAGCCCATAAGCAGCAGCAGGTAAGGGCCTGGCTGGCCTCTGCCCTGCACCTGAGCAGGACTTCAGCATGTGGGCATGGGCCTGACACATCACACAGGGAGAAACCTGATGGTCCTGTGACCACAGAGCACATGCTTTCAGGCTAGGGACATTTCCACTTTAACTTATAGAAGACACACTGCTGTAAATCACAGATTGTTAGGAAAATGTAATGGTGTCATCCAGGTAAGAATGACATTTCTCACTAACACCCACAGAGACAATCTTGCGCAAAGATTTTGGTAACACCATTGTCTATACTTGGAAGGATAAATAGAGTGCACTCTTCCCAATTCTAGAGCTGCACTGTTCTCTACTAATTCACCTGCAATTGTCACACTCAGATCTGACGATGAACCTCAAAATCCATCACTACAATATGCAGGAAGATGTTTGCATTTTTTCTTATGGAATGGGGCTGATGTGCAGTATGTTAGACATTTTTATAAAAAATATTTATGTACTTTATCTAAACATTATAATAGAAATGCAAACATCTTGCACAATAATAGAGCTAATTATATAATATTAATAAAACCCATCACAAGTAGTACCAATCAAAAAGCTTCCAAAATTTTTATTATTTTGCCATCATTTTCAAGGACCAACCTCAGTCATCCTAGTGGTATTTTATAGTAAATATAACAGGCCACATTATTTAGTTTGTAGGAATTTCACTAACTATATCTAATGAATCAAGAAAATCTAATCCAAATACTGCTTTTCTACCTAAAAAGTTATAAATGATTTCTTAGTATCAAATAAAAACTCAGTTTTAGTAATTTTTATGATTGAAATTCTAGGGGTTTACAACCACCATAGTCTTTGCATGGCCCACTTTAATGTTTTACATGCAAACCATATTTAGCATAGAGACTTAAAGTGACAAAATTGAATATATTTATTAGAGCTAAAAGGCCTCAGATATACCATGATTACTGACAAAAATGGCAATTGAATGGACAGGTATTCCAAAGCAGTTTATTCTGAAAACAACTACAAGATATAAAAAAAGATATATAGACTCTTGGAAATAATGTATAAAGGGAGAATGAAAATTTTGCTCAGTTTTCAGAGTAGAAGGAAGAGAATGCAATGTCGAACCAAAATATTGGCTCCATTAGACATGGAGAGGGAAAAGGAGTAATACCACTTCAGAGAGAACAGCCTCAAATTTTAAAATGTTATGAAGAAGCAGAGTGTGGTATTCTAGGAATTGATGGCCAATGTCCTCTTACCATATAAGTGAGAACACTTAGGTTGATGAGAAAGAGAAGACACTACCTGATGGAGGAAATGAAGAAAACAAAGTGTTAGAAAAAAGGTGAGTTTTCATTTGTATCAAATCCCATAACAGAATGTGCCAATATTATTTAATAGCTAGATCTTGTCATGGGGCCAAGCCTTCAGGTGAAGGTGGCCAATCATGTCACACTAAACCCCAGGAACTGTGGGATTAAAACTGTGAACAGTGCTCACTTGGGCAAGCAGGCCTATATATGACTATGTAACTATGTTTCACCCTCTTATGGGATGTTGAGTTTTGATCTATTCCTCTCTGTCTCACTGTTTGGCTAACATGTTTACTCAATTAAAATGAGCATGTTCTTCACACTTTGGCTAATGGCATTAATATTTGGGAAGTAAAGTAAATTTAGAGAAGAGAAACCAGCAGGAGCCCAGTCAGGAGGCTGATGCAGGCACCACTGTGAGAGATGTGGTGGCCCAGACCAGTGTAGACCCAGAGGAAGCAGTGAGGAGTGGTCACATGTTGCATATATTCTGGAGCACTTGCTATTAGGTGGGCTGTAGAATGTGAAATAAAGATAATAGTCCAGGATTAATTGAGTCATTTGGTCTGTG
This sequence comes from Daubentonia madagascariensis, assembly GCA_023783475.1. NCBI lineage: Eukaryota > Metazoa > Chordata > Mammalia > Primates > Daubentoniidae > Daubentonia > Daubentonia madagascariensis. Next base: position 8,450,292 of record JAKFHU010002004.1, on the reverse strand, counting down.
CTCGTAAAAACATGAATTTGTTGGTCTGGGCTAGATCAATATTTAGGCATTACTAATATTAAAAAGTCTTGATTGTCAGGTTGTATGAAGAGGAAATGTTGACTTGGAAGTATCAGTATTTTTAAGGTGTAATTAAAGTTAAATGAGGTCATAATGATGAGACCCTAATCCAATAGGACCAGTTCTCATAAGAAGGAGAAGAGACATAGACATGTGTGTGCACAGATAAATGTCATGTGAGGAGCAGCAAGAGAGGGCCATCTGCAGCCAAGGGGAGAGTCCTAAAGAGAAACCAAACCTTTAGACACTTCACAGTGGACTTTCAGCTTCCATAACTTTGATAAAATAAATTTCTGTTTTTTAGGCCACCCAGTCTATGGTATTTTTTTCATAGAACTGTGGCTCACAGGGAGGTATTTTTTAATGGAAGCCCTTATAGACTAATACAGAAAGCTAATCCTACATGTGTTCAGTATTTAATATGAAGCTAAAGTAATCAAGACAGTGTGGTATTGGTATAAAGATAAGAAAATCAACCAATGGAACCTAATGCAGAATCCAGAGATAAACTCTCACATATATGGGCACCTGATTTTTGACAAAGGTGCACAGGCAAATAGTTGAGGAAGAATAGGCTTTTCAACACATGGTAGTAGAACAACTGGATAACCATGTGCAAAAACAAAAAATGAACTTGGATCCACACCTCACACAACAAAGAGAAATGAATCAGACATAAATGTAGAACCTAAAAATATAAAACATCTAAGAGGTAGTTATTATTAAGAGCCTTAAAATAGACAAAACTCATATGTCCATTAACAGAAAAGCAGATAAAATGTGTTATATTTGTACAATGTATTACAACTCAGCAATAAAAAGAAATCAACTATTAATGCATGAAAAAACACAGATTAATCTCAAAATACTGTTGATGAGTAAAAGAAATGAGACCAAAAAGAGTACATACTACATACTACTTCCATTTGATGAAATTCTTCTAAAAAGCAAACTAATCTATAACAATGGAAAGTGGACAGTGACTGCCTGGGCAGGGCAGCAAAGGGAGGCCTGGGACGTGGGAATTATGAGGAACATTAGAAAATTTGGGGAGGTGATGGATATAGTCGCTATCTCTATTATAGTGATGGTTGGTTTCACAGGTGTCTACATATCAAATTGTGTTGAACTTATCAAATTATACATTTGATATCAAATTGTGCAAATGTGTACAGTTGATTGTATGTCAACTATACCACAGTAAAAAATGAAGAAAAACTATATGTGGATATATCTTCTCTGCATATAATCTCCATTATTAATGAAAAACTAAAATTAATTAGTATAACAAGCACAATATTCCGTATTCATTCTAACATTTTCCTTTGATTTCATATGAAATGTGTTACATGTTTTACACTTATCCAGATTTAGTGCATAAAAATGATAGCATGTTGATGTCTAATCTGCAGTGAGTTCAGGAGGACACCATGCTGTCCAGATTTGATTTCCTGGTCATAAAATTTTTTATACCCTGAGGACAAAGTATGCTATTCCTTTGCTACAAATATAGAACTTTTTAGAAGTACTAGTGTGGTAGATGGCTAGGTTTCTAGGAAAATGCAGTTATAGAATAAGCATGGCATAAATCCCTGGGGAGCTCATTTTACTCTATAGCAAGCAACTTGAAGTGTTTTACATTAAAATAAATGCAACTGCATTGTAGAGTAAAATGTAAAATTTGTGTAAACTTTTAAAACATTAGCTTTTGAAGTATTTATAGGTCCAGAGAGTAAAATTATTCTTCCATGCCTTTGTATTCTCTTCTCCTATAATGGCTGTAAGTGGTATATTAATGAATAAATTTGAAAATAGAAATTGATCATTTGAAGTTGTCTCATTCCTGTGGTAGTTGACTCTGATTATTCAGTACATCCTAGTCTACATGTGAAAATGCTGATTCATGTAATATTTCCATGATGCAGACCTGAATCTTCTTCAAAGTGTTTATCCAACTCAAACTACTGATTCTTTTAAAAAACAAATTGTATATGATAAAGTATTTTGGATCTATTTCAAGTTCTATGCAAGTTCATATCCAGGGGAACTGATCACTACAGAGGATCTTGTCACCTGGCTGGTGCCATAATTTTGTCTTTCATAGGCTACTCCGAGAATTCTATAATGCTAGTGGATTCCAGTGAAGTGGAGCCCCCAGCCTTCCCACCCCCATACACTGGCCATCAGCATTGCTGACCTTGAGCATGGTGTGGTAGGGAGTGTGGTTGGGCCCACCTTGCTGCTGTTTTTCTCCACCTGCTAAGTCACTGTACACCTTGCAGTGGACTCCACTTCACTGCCCAGTACCACTGTCTAGTTTTCTGGCAGCTCTGCATGCAGAATGGGCTGGTGAGGAGAGCGCTCTGCCAGGGTGGATAGGGGCTGGGAGCTGCCCCCTGCCTGCCCCCTGCTTTCAGCACTTACCCAACTCATACTGCCCAACGCTGCCAAACTTGTTCTCCAGCACACAGTTAGAGTGGCTGAGGTCCAAGGACACCACACTCTTCATGACCAGGCTCCACTGCTGGTGCTGCAGCTATGGGCGGATGCTCAGGTGGGAGGACTGAACCACAGGCCCTGCCCCAGGCCCCACCTCCACCTCCTCCCAGGCCCAAAGGCCCTGCCCCTGCAACCAGGCCCACATTGATGTCATGATGTGATGCCCTCCATGGAACTCCTTGTAGTTCTTCAGCCAGGAGATGGTGGGAGTGGGGTTGCTGGTGACTGGGCAGCAGAAGCAAATGGCATGTGTGGCCAGCATGGCCACCAGTATTTTGTCCATCCACTGGGGCTGAGTCCAGTAAGGGCCCTGCCAGCAGAGATGGGCATGAAGGTGATATCAGGGGTAGGAGCAGACCCCCATCTGACCAGATCTCCCCCTTCCAAAGCTGCCCCTGCTCACCCCTAGTCTCAGCCACAGTTTCCCCTCCTGTGTAAGGAAAGTGTTGGCCTTTTTCGGACCCCTTCCTGGACTGGATGAGGCGCCCAGAAGCCTCAACACCATGTCTCCCGTCCCCATCCCAGGAATCCTCAGAGCTGGGCCATGTGTCTCCTCCCTTCTGCTCCTGCTGAGAGGTGCAGGGTGCTCAACCCCGGCCTGAGGGTCTTCAAGGCCTAAAGATGTCTCCCAAGGGAGCCCCCAGCCACCCAGGGAGGCACAGTTGGGAAGGCCCTGCAGGGGGAGGCCAAGGACCCAGCAGGCAGCCGACCTGGGTGGATAAGTCAGGACAGGAGTTGGGAGCACTTTACCAGGAAGGGGAACCAAGCTGCCTGCAGAGCCAGGAGCCTCAGAAGCAGAATCTGAGACTTACACCACCCTCTGCAAAGCTCCAGGGCCTGGTGGGTACCTATGAGGATGGCATCCTGGGGCACCACCACCTCCCTATCCAGGTTTCCAGGGCTGCCACCACCTCTACCCTCATAGCCCAACTGGTTTTTCTCCTTCCTTGGGGTTGTGGTGGGGGCTGCCTTCCTGCTGGGACTTTTGGGAGGGCTGGACTGCCACTCCCCAGGAGGAAGACACCAAGAACCCAAGACAAAGGAGGGAGTCAGCCCCTTCTCCATGGTGACCTTGCTGCCACCCACCCACAGGGACACACACCTCTCTCACAGCAGGATACTGAAGCACAGATGGGAGCAGTGTGGACAGATGCTGAGAAGAGGCACCTCCCAGAGCTCTGAGCTGCCCTCCTAGGCCTCCTGGAGCAACCCAAAGAGAGGGACAGTGAGAGCCCAATAGGCTGTGGCAGGGGCTGTTTCCCAGGCCCAGGAGACTACAAGGACTCAACAGTGCCCACTGCCACATGGCGCTTTCTGATAAGCAGTGACCCCCGCACCCTGACTTCACACATGGCAGGAACATCAAACACTTGCCAGGCAGGGATAGCCAGGAGGGCAGAGGCAAGCAGGGACTCAGGGAGAGGGCACCAGAGTGTGTGGCTGGAGGTACGGGCCAAGGGGGCAGCTGAGCCGGAACATTTCCATCCTCCCCTGGGATCTGCTCCCCTGGTTCCGCAGCTCCGACTCCCTGGCTGGTTCCTCCCCATCTCCTTTCCTGCTCACCCCAGAGGGCACAGGGGCTCAGTCTACACACCATCAGCCCCAAATTGTAACTGTCCCCCCCAGCACAACCCATGATGCCCCTCATCTGCACATCCACATCTCTCAGCTCCTCCAAAACCAGAAGCCCCACATCCCCCACCAGCCCCTCCACAGCTGGGCAAAGTCCACCTGCCACTGTCCCAGGCCAACCCCAGGCATTGTCCCTGACTGCTCTCTCACACCCACAACCTATCCACTAGGAAACAAGCTGCCAGCTCCCCCTTTACAGCCCCACTGCCACCTCCCCGCCCACTGGGCTGGGACAGTCACCTGCTGGTGCCCTTAATCCCTCCTTCCATCTGCCCCACAGCAGCAACCTGAGTCCTCTGTGCCCTGTTTTACTCACACCTCTGGCAGCCACCTCACCCAGAGCCAACACCAAAGTCCCCACAGGCCAGCCCTGGCCTCCTCACTGCTCCTGGGACCTCAGAGCCCTGTGCCTCAGTTTCCCCATCTGCAGCATGGGTGTCCCCCTCCCAGCCCCACCCTGGCACCCAGAGCCCAGGCCCAGGCATCCAGAACCATCTTGATGGCACAGCCCCTCCTCCACCCTGAGGGGTCCTTGACCCTCAGTGTGACCCCAAGGAAGTCCTCCCCCAGGCCTTGATACCTCACCTGCCTGTTGAGGGCAGGCTTGGTAGGTGGAAAGCAGGCCCCACCTCCAGCCAGTCCTAAGTGCCTGGAATCTGGTCTCACCTCTGTCTTTAGCCTTGTCCACCCATCTTCCTCACTCCTGAGGATGGAGACCTGCAATGCAGGAGAGGGTACAAGTGGGTAGAAAACGTCTCTTTGCCTTCCTTGGGTCCGAAAGCATCTGCTCCTCCCAGCAACCTCAACCTCACAAGGTGCTGACCTCAACCAGGTATCTCACGCCAAGAAGGTGTCTCATGCTGCACTGGTTTAGCCCAAGAGGTGCTGAGTCCTGGAGGGGCCTTTCTGGGCCTGGGGGCATTTCCCAATCATAGTCTTTTAACTTTGCTACTTACTGGCCCCATGCTTCAGTTTCCCCCACTATGGCACAAGGTAAAAAATCGTAACCTGAAGGCCAGGGGGCCCAGATAGCCCTGCACACTAGGCTAAATGGCTGCAGCATGTGACAGTGGGGGGTGAGAGACATTCCCTCCCCTGGGTCTCTTGCCCCAGAACTGATGTCCATTAGTCTACAGCCAGGGTGCTGGGGAGGGCCATGTGTCCTGCCTGGCAAACTTTGCTCCCAGTTCTGGTTCACCAGAGTTGAGGCACAGGAGTGGGATGGAGGTAGAACAATCCTCCATAAAAAGAACGCCAGAGAACAAGCAGCAAATTCAGCCTAGTGTCTGCAGCTGCCCACCCCAGGGGATTTGAGTTGTTGGTGGTGAAATGAGGGCCTGGGGTCAGGGAACAGAGCGTGAAGTTCTTTGCAGCTCTCTGGGGTACATGATGTGTTGCCAGATACGTGCATTCAGAGAGCCTAACAGGATGGGGGCACAGGGAAGGGCCCCTGAAGCCCAGAGCAAAAAAGTCTGGCAGAGCCTTCCTGCCTCCCCACCTGTCTCCCCAGTTGGAGACTTTCAGCAGGTTGTTAACAAAGTCAGAAAAAAAAAGAGAGAGAGAGAGAGATCTGGAGGCTGGGCAGGCTGAGGGCTTACAAGGATTATCAGTCTAAGTCATTGAAACAACCCTGCCATTATAGGGCCTCTCAGACACGTGAGGAAGCTGAGGTTGGAGGACACCCAGAGCCTGGGCAGGCAGTTGGCAACCTGGAGACCTGAAGGTCTGGGCAGACCCCACAAACCCTCTCCGGAGGTGGCTCCACTTCCAGCTCATTCTCTTGCAAATCTCTCAGGCCAGCCGGGCCACCCGCCCTCTCCCAGCCCCCTCCCTCACCAGGCCACCAGGCGGTGGCCTCCCCGCCAGCAGCTGCCAGCTGCTGCCAGCTGGGGGTGGAGGTGCCTGCGGGCCCCCTCTCGTAGGCTGGGAGCTGGCTGTCCCCGGGACGGGGGTGGGGGTGGGGGGTGGGGTGGGGGGTGGGGAGGACGGGAGGGCGTCCCCGGCAGCCACCTTCCAGGCCACCCCTCTCTGCCCGGCGGCCTGGAGCCTGGCAGCGCTTGTGCCCAGAGGTGGCACCTGAAACGCTAGCCCGGTTTGGCTGGGGCAGTGGGAGAGGCACCTCGGGGACCTCCTCCCCCCCACCAGCCCCGCGGCCCCTCCTAGACCCTCCACGTCCAGCCCGACCTTGACCGCCAGCTGCCCCACAACCCTGGGACATCCGCCTTCTCACCTGCACCCCCTGGGGCAGACCCCTGAGCTCACCAGGTCATGAGAGCAGGGTGGGGGCAATGGTGGCACCAGAGGCCTCGTATTGCCGGCTCTAGGGGACAGGGGCCGGCTTCAGCAGATGCACTCACACCCACCCTCCAAAGTCCAGCCTCTCACTTTGGCCGAAGGTGGTCAGGAATCGGGGCAGGGGGCGGGGGCTGTGGACGCCATTTCCAGGCTGGTTCTCCGGCTGCGGCCTCGCAACTGGGTGGTGGCCCTGCGGCTACAGGTCCACGCCGATCGCCGCACCGGCCCCGGCCGCGATCTTCCGGGAGGGAGAGCAGCAGGAACGCGGGCCCTGACCCTGCGGTGCCACTCACACCCGGCGACCCCTCCCCCCGGCACCCGTTTGTGACGCCTCCGCCTGCAGTGACGCCCCGGCCCCTCCCTCGTGCCCTGTGTCCTTCCCCATCTGCCGCTTTTCGCAGGACTGCGTTCCGTGCCCGGGGTCTCCGAGGCAAGGAGCAGTTCCCGACAACCACGGCCACGCAGAGCGCGAGGGCGCAGGCCCGGGGTCCACGAGGGGCCGCGGCGTCCTCAGGCGGTGGCGCGACAGGCTGCCCCCCAGGCTGGCTCGGGCACCCGCAGGTGTGGCGAGCGGAACCCCGGGGTGTCGCATGCCGCGCCCAGACCACACTGCTCTTGCTCTTTGGGCCTGAGGACCCGCCCTTCCTGGCGGGCGTTTGGGGTCAGAGGTTTGTGTATTTTGTGGGGAACAACTTGTGAAAAGTGGCTCTTTGTTTTCCGAAGGGGAGAGACTGGCTTTGTAATTACAGTTGTTCCTTATTTGGTTTATTTAAAACTGGTAGAATCTAATTATTGAGTGATATACCCATGATTCTATCAGTAAATTTGAGCACATTTTTATTAGTTTTTTTTCCCAGTTTAATGAGTCCTTTTACTTGTTTCTATTTTTAAGACGAACTTCAAATTCTATCTGAAATCATTAAGATACGTGCAGAAAAATTTCCGTGTGAGAGGCTGAATATTCTTTTCCTGGAGGAACTCGTATCTCTGGCTAAATATTTGTTCTCTTGTTATAGTTTGCAAGTCATTTATTTTATTAAACTTTAGTTTCAGTAAAATAAAAAAAAAACTAGTAAAAATGTCCTGTGGTCTTTGGAATACTTAAAGAAATTGTGTTGCCTGGCAATGTACCAGTTGTTAGGAGACTTGTACCAGGGGCTGAGAAAAAATTCTTGACTCAAAGATTAAAGCAGGTTTTGAAAGTGAGGAGTTTATTTTACTTTACAAGGGAGGAAAGGGCCTGGCATGAAAAGAAGAAGAAATGCGGACCTCGAGGATGAGTGGATTGGGCTTTTTTATTGGAGTTATACAGAGCAAAGCGGTTGATATTGTGAATTATATTGGAAGGTGGTTGTTTTCGAGAGCAGTTGTCTTCTCTTGGGCTGGTCTTATCTGACTTCTTGGAATGTGGTCTGGTGGATGCTGAGGGGCTCCATGCCCTCTTCTGTTTGTTCAGTATTTTTCCAGTTCTGCAAAATAAGCTCATAAAACAAGTTAACCCCCCAGGTGATCAAGAAAAAAGCAAACACGGGGGCCAGTATACCATTGACTGCAGAGATTTGTGTGTGTGTGTGTTAGATTATTTATGATACTAATAATGCTGTCCTTTCAGTCCTCCCTTCCTTTGGTTAGAACCGAAATTCTTATCAATGGACTTGGAGACTGGGGTGTCTGGATGATGGTCAGTTCTTCTGTAACTACTTCCTGCTGACTTAGGGTCATAGAGTTGTCCCTAGCTGAGAGTCCAGTTGATTAGGGTTGTTAAGAGGGAGAGTCTCAAATCAGATGGTCTTAAAGGCTAGGGTAGAGACAGGATAGGGATTGCATTGGGGATAAACAGCAAAGGCTCAAATTTTATTTTGTATGAATGCTATCAAGTAGCAAAAAATGCAGGGTCCAAAAATGACTGCTAAAAGTAAAGCTGCTGGGGGTCCTAAGAGAAGTGTTAACCAAGAGAACCATGACCATACATGGAGTTTGAAATCCCACCAATCAAATCCACCAGAATTACCTTGTTTGTAAAGGGTATTGGCTTTTTTAGGATATTTTGTAAATTAGTTTGAATTTTTCCTGATTGGTTAACAAAGAAACAACATTCTTCTCCTAAGAAAGCACAAGTGCCTCTCTGGTTAGTGGTTAGTAAATCTATAGCTCGTCTATTTTGTAACACCACTCCTGCTAGAGAGGTGATCTGTTCTTGGAGTATGTTAGTTTGTTCAGCCAGGTTGGTGACTAATTGACTAATTTCTAGGGAAAGTTTTTGAGCTGTGAACATAGAGTTAAGGTGGCCCCTGTTTCCAGTACCAGTTCCGGCAATAATTCAAGGACTGCTAAGACCATCACTTCTCCTCACTTAGTTCTATTACTAAAGGTAGACACGGGGAGTGGGATGGGATCAGTGGTATAAGGGTTAAATTAGGGATGATATGGAATAAAGTAAAAGTTCCAGGCCAATTAGCGGGTAGGCAAAGATATGCATTAGTTCTGCTTAGAAAATAGGTTTTATCATTTGGGGAAATACAATGGGTTAGGGTTAAGTAGTTAAACCATAGACTCCAAGGTAGGTGGAAGCCAAACTGGCTGCAGTTAAGGAGTTGAGGCAGGAGGCTGTTTGGGGAAGACTGGAAGTATTATATCCCCAAATTAGGAGTAATCAAGAGTGGTCAAATCCAAGTTCTCTGGGTAAGAAAGTATTCTGGAATTTGAGGCAATTGGGGGCATGTAAGTGTTTGTGGTAAAAGAAGGTAGGTTGGCAAGAGTTTTCAGCTTGGGGGCAAAGTGAACACGGTGATGAGGAGCAGTGGTAAGGTAATTTTGGTCCAGTTAGGCAGTGAAAAGTCATAAGGGGTGGGGAGACATACGTCACAAATGCCTGATACTGGGATTTGGGTGGGATGGTGTCCCCTTCTTTGGGAGGAGGTCGGGAGTTTAATATACTGTATGGAAAGTATGGTTGCAAGTCCATGGAGGAGCTTGGCCAAGGTTTAGGTTGGTGAAACAAAAAGGAGCAGGGAGTTGAAGTTGAACATTAGAAAAGGTAGATTCTTTGATAACAACTGGAACCTTTGGAAGTTGTTGAAGTAAATTTTTGTTTATCCAGGATTGGAGGGAGATAGTAGGGTTCCATCCATCTCAGTGGGATAAGTGGTGGGAGACTTGTAGTTTGAGTAGGGACCACTATGTGGGGGAGATGCGGATGGCCACAAGCTCCTTTTCAAGAGAGGTGCTGGAACATATCCAGCAATTGGAATATTTACTTTGATTATGTTTCAATTGCTGTAATAAGGTAAGAGCTTCTTAGACCACAGACCAATAGGGGTGTTGCAAAATACTTGTGGCTAGGGATGTAGACAGTAGGACTATTATTGGGGTGTTTAGCATGGGCAGAGAAGAGATCGGCCTGGGACATAAGCTGGGTTGTGGTGACATTTCATAGAAAGACAGAAGTATAAGGAGGAAGACAAGGAAAATAAGGAGCCATATATACCATAGCAGATTATTAAAGCTCACAGTTTTAAGGGCTTCTGTTAAGTAAATCAAAGCCTGGTATCAGAGATGGACTGGCAGGTGTAGGCCAGTGGATTTCTGGGGAGTTTGCAGTGGGTGGAAGTAGGTTCTTCTGGAGGATCAGTGGGTTTGAGTCAGGAGAGATGAATCCAGGATGGAATTCCCAGAAGTTTAGCTGCTGTGGGAGTAGTGAGAATTACTTGAAAAGGACCTTTCCATGAAGGTTGGAGAGGCCCAGTTTGTCCTGGGAGATCTTTAAGTAAGACCCAGTCTCCAGGCTGTAAGTGTTGTGACCCCTTTAAATTAAAAGGTTGAGGCTGAGAAAGATGCTTATCTGCATATTCCCTAAGAAGTCCTCAGTCAATTGACTGCTGGCAAGTAAGTGCCAAGAGGGGCTGGGGAAATTGAGGTGAAGGATGAGAAATAAAGACGTTCTAGGGGAGATACAGAGTCTGAAAAGAGCACAAGGGAGGAGATTCAACCAGCTTTGGTGTAGCTCTAAGGAAAGTTTTTTAAGCTGCTGTTTAAGAGTTGAGTGGGCCTTTTTTTATCTTTCCAGAGGATTGGGGGTGATGGGTGAGTGTAGCTTGTTAGAGATACCCAGGGCTTCTGAGACCTGATGAGTAACTTGAGATGTAAAAGCAGAGCCATCATCACCATTATCACTTTGGAGAGAAGCTAGGTGCCCAAAGCAGGGAATAATTTCCTGGAGAATTCCAGTGACTTCAGAGGCCCATTCTGTTTTAGTAGGGAAAGCTTCCAACTGATCAGGAAATGTATGTATCAGAGTTAAAAGGTATTGTTATCTCTTATGTGGAGGCATGTGTGTAAATTCTGACTGCCAGTCTTGTCTGGGGAGATGGCCTCAGAGCTGATGAGTAGTGTCGACGGAAAAGAAGCTGAAGTCTGTAAAATAATTTTAAAGGGGTTTATTCTGAGCCAAATTGGAGGACCATGACCTGGAGCCACACCCAAGAAGCCTAGAGCAAGTGGACTCGCTGTGGTTGAGTTACAGTTTGGTTTTATACATTTTAGGGAGATAGGGGTTACAAGTAAAGTCCTAAATCACTACATGGAAGGCATACACTGGTTTGGCCCAAAAAGGCGAGCCATCTGCCGGGGTGGGGGTGGGTGGGTGGGGGCCTTACTGGTTATAGGTGGTTTTAAAGACTCCTTGACTTGCAATTGGTTAAAAAATGAAGCTTTGTCTAAAGGCTTGGAATGTTTTAGATAGGAGACAAGTCACTGGACATATATTTGTTGTGTAAATTGGGGACCTGCAGGTTTGTCTTGCATAGCCTTAGGCCTGCTGATGAGTTACAAAGGATATCTCCAAGAAGGGAGAGGGGCATGGTGAGGCATGCCTGACCTCCTCCTCATGGCAGACAATTTAGTTTTAGGATATCCTCTTGGCCAGGAGGGGGTGCATTCAGTCAGCCGGTGGGGGTGGGAGCCTTCTATTTAATTTTAGTTCACAATTCCCCCCTTTTGGCCAAGATCTGCCAGAGGCAGCATCTACGGCCAAACTCTTAATTTGTTCCATCCATTGCTGGGGTGGTGTGGCTACCTGCCCCAGGTCCATCCAAGGCCCACAGTGGGACCCCGATGGCCAAGAGAACTGAATAACCAAAAGGGCCTTACAGCAAATTAAATGTTTTAGGCCAGACAGGATTGGAGGTAGACAGGCACTCATTAACCCTTTAAAGTCTTCTGGGAAACACAAAGAGTAAAAACCATAATGTTAAAGGCAAGGCTATAAAATTAACTCATCTTGTAAGTGTTGAGTTATTATATTTTTGGGTTTAGTTGTAGACTTGTAGCAAACATAAGCATTGTTAACCATTCAAGCTAAGGAATTTAGAGACTTTTGTTATGTCACAATATTTTAGTCTCTTTAGTACTTTGTCCTGAGGTGGCAGATAAATTAGCCACTTGTCATATCTCCTTTTGCGCAAACCCCATAACTAAGAGCAATTATACTGAGGAAGTTCTAAGTCTGTGGGAAGCAGGAAAATTTCTTTATGACTGGAATGGATATCTATACCACGTGGCCTGAAAAGACAAAGTTTTTCAGTCAGTATTTGTGTAGGCTTCTGTGTGCCCCTCCTTGATCTGGAGGGTCTAAACTAATTCCAGCCCTCTGAATCAGCCCTTACAATCTCACGCACACCCTCTTCCGCAATAAGCCCCTGGGCCCAGAGGGAGGACGTTTGCAATAACAGGGCGTTGGCAATGAATAACAGGTTGAGCCAGGCGGGATTCAATAGCTTTAAATCCTGGAGATATCACGTAAACTTGTTATGTCTTTAAAACTTGTCATGACTCTGGAAAACAAGGCAAGAGAAATCCGTAGCATTTTAAATAAAAATTCATAAAAATTTAGTTTTGGTCTCATGAGGTTCAGTTAGTGATATTCATGGACATATCAGTTTTCCAATTAAAGTCCTGGAAGTTTGTTTTGTTTTAGTCCAGGGGTATATAATCTCCAAGGTTGTCAGAAACCTATACTTAAGAGAACTGAGTCCTTTCCATGACTTAGTTCTTTCCATGAAGAAGTAAACTTTAGACTTAGGCAGTTTAAAGCAAAACAAAACAAGAAAAACAAGAAAAAACACTCTCTGAAATGAATCAAAGTAAAAATAAAAACTTAGACTAGTCATGGTTAAAGAGACAAGTGAAAAATAAGGTTGGTTATTTTTGTGCTGGTGGCAATTTAACATAACATACACCAAGACATATCAATATTTTATAATATTGGAACATATATTAATAATAACATGTTTATACAAATATAATCAAAGGTCAAGCATGTTTCATTTTGACAATGCTTCCTGTACAGTTAACATGCCAGATAAGTCTAAATATGTCTCTCTTAGACTTTCAGTGGCCTTAGTATATAAAAAGTTAGTTTGAGGTCAAAAGGCTGGATTTAGAATTTGGGTGTTGGAAAGTCTGTCAAATATCAAAGGCTTGAAGCATTTCTTTAAAGAGAATCACAAGCCAGTATAAAATGATGGTCATTTATTTAACCAAGAGAGATAGTCATCAAAAGATTCTAAAGGCAATAAAGGAAGATATGGGTGTAAACCTTAACCCTTAAAGTTTAGACATTTTAGTTAGTCAAAACCTAATAAAGAAACAGGTTATAGAATCCAATGAAATGTAATTTCATTAAGAGCAAATTAATATCTCAAGAAAACTTTGTTTTAACTAAAATTTATCCTTTTAAATTACAGCAACTGGATTATATACAAAATTCCTTCATAAATTCTTTATAAACTTTATCCCAACTTTCACAGACCATCTACAAAACATGTCTAAAAACTTTTTCTGTTTTGTCCTAACTTTCCCATTTCCTAAACAACCAGTCATTTTAGGGCAAAAATTCCAGACAGGATCCTTTCTTTACAATATTAATCTCCTTTCTGTTTAACCTTTCTTACCAAAAATATATTTCCACACTCATTGCTTTTTTACATCTCTTTTTCACAACTTTCTATTTTGTTGTCATTTCCTTAAATCTATATTTTGATTCAACCTTTAAATAACCTCTGAATTAGACAAGATTACATATATATTTAATAGGAACACATTTTATGCTTTTTGTAATCTTTCTAAAAACATATCTTATTCTTTAGTGCACTTTATGTATAGAATCACATGCATTGACTAGAATTCTTATTCTGAGTAACTTTAAATTTTAGTGGAAGCTTAAAAGCAGAAAGTCATAAATTGTCCAATGTTGTCATGAAACAAGATTGCAGGTTACTATAAAATTATATACATTTACTTAGCCAAACTCATAATTCAAACATTTTCAAAAGCAAAAATCTTATCCTTTGATAGAGGAGACTCAGTTTCCCAAACAATCATAAGACCTAACAGGGACTAACTGAAATGCAAATTAGGAGGCCAGTTGAACCTGTCTTTTTCTCTCCTTCCCTCCCTTTTTGCAGTTCATTCAAAAGGTGAACAAAAAAATCCTTTGTTATTCTTAAATCTTGCTTTTCCTATTAATGTCATATGAAAATCTAGTTCAAAAGAATAACCCAAATTTTTTATTGTATTAATGTATTACTGATAAAGTTAACTTTAATAAAATCTTATAAACAGATCCATCTAATTTTAACCAATTTGTAAGATTTTTATAACTTTTATATATCTTTTATTTACTTTTATAAACCTTTTATACCCATTTAATTTTAATCATCACTTATCCATCTAATCTAAAAGTTTTAAAACCAACAAAATAGATGAAACCATCCCTTTCAACAAAACTATTAATGTTGTTTTTCATATAGAATTGTCTCCCCCTACCCAGCAATCACAATTACATGTACTGATCATAATGTCAACTCTTATAAAAATCAAATCTAGAAAGTTAAAGTAACTTTGAACTGTTATCAATCCCCAATTTTATTACTATTCTTAAATACAAAAATAAGATAAAAGTATATAAACTTAAACTTATGCTCAAAATGTTTTAGCATTTCATAAATGACTCAAGATTCCAAATCATATGAAAATTTCATTTGTGTTTATCCCATTATATTTACCTAACTTATCTAATTTATTTATCTTAGCAGTTCACTTAGATTCCAAATATCATTAAGTTATTTTTCTGTTAACCATTATTATACTCTGTAAATTAGATATAACACAGAACAGGGATTAAGATATAGTCTTAATTATTGTTTTTAAACTCATAAGTCTTAACCAAGAAAGAAACAAACAAAAAAGTATTTTAATAAGAGTCTTATTTTAAACAATACATCATTTCTAAATTTTGTAAATATAGTACATTTTAGAATATATCCTGTTTAAAAGTGTTAATTAATTAGATCCTTCCAAAACACCACATCCTAAAACAAAATCTATTGACATTGGAGGGATCAAAGTGTCCTAGCCCCCAAAATTTAGTCAAACTGTAGGGTGCAAAGTTCGCTTTTCCCATAAAGATTTGCTGAAAACTTACTGACATGAAGATTAATTGGAGAAAAAAATTAAACACTTATATGTGGACACCTTCAGAATGAACACTCAAAGATGCAGGGGAAATTGTCCATTGTTATGTTTAAAGTATGGACAGCCATGTAGAAATATGATTGGGCAAAATGGCTGAGTGGGGAGCCCAGCACAGCCTTTCTGTCTAGATTCTGTCTGGCCTCTCTGAGAGTGCATTCCTTCCTTCTGGGTGGTACGGCAAAGCCCTTGCTGGAATGGGGTTTTACAGGTAAACAAAGTAGGTCAGATAATTACTTTATGGCCAATTTTTACATAGAATAATTTTATTTTTTATGGCTATCTTTCAGAAAAAGGGGTTCTGGCCTTTATGACCTGCCTTGGGGGAGAAGGATTTTGAATTTCCGGCTAGCTTCAGGGAAGAATGGAACTAAGAGGTAGGAGAACAAGGCAAGGTCAGAGGACTTTTGCTTCTGAGGCCTTCATTTTAGGTTAGTTTTCTGAACCCCATCAGCATGATATCACTTGACTTTAGACTGGAAAAAACCTTCAGCACCAATCCTTAACACCTCAAACAATGACACAAAGTTGTAACATTTTTTTTTTACATGAGGATCAAGATTATGCTGTTTAAAAACAATCTAAATAGTCTCAAAATATTTTTCAACTTGAGTGTAAATTTGTGTACATGTAATATTTCTAAAGAGTTTAATTTAAAACTTTTGAGATTTTCTTTGCATTTTTACAATCATTTAATTTTCATCTTAAAATAAATTACTATATAAAAATTAACACTTTAGGATTTCTCTTCCTAGGCAAAAACATTGTTATAGCAACATAATGCACACATAACCAGCTAGCAAATCAAAAATGGACAAGATCAAGGGAAAACTAAAGCTTCCAATTTAAGCTCTTGTAACTACAACTTCTAGGACAGCTTTGAATCCCTAACAGTACTGTTAATATCAGATAATACAAAGAGTGAGTTAGAAACACGTTTTATGTGTATCTTTCCATAGACATTGAAATCAGTGGAGAAATCTGCATCTGCAGTCAGAGAAATCTGCATCTGCAGTTAGAATTACAAGACCAAAACCAAAATATCTGTATAAATCTTTGGCCATAAGTTTCTGGTTTTGTGCTCTATCTACTTGGTGTTTTATTTATTCTAATTTGCTGACATCTTTTTGTTTAGGCACATCTACATTTTTACTTTATTAAGAACCTTAAAGTTAAACACATAGGTATTTTTGTTGATAACTCAGGAGATTTAGCTATTCTCATTAGACCAAATATTAAATTCACCCTACTTATCAAAAATCATGCAAACCCAGATCATTTTGTCTTTGGCTGAGTTTATAGTTTTATAACCTCTGTGTCAAAACCCTGACTCCTTAAGAACATAAAAATGTCCATTAAAACCCAGGCAAAAACAAATATATACTGACAATTTGAAAACATTTTTACTATTACTTTACTAATAATACTACTTTTTTTAAAATAATAACCCAGTTTATTAACCAAAGATTACTAAATTTATGTGTACCATTTGGGTTTGTTTAATTTATGAGCGCTCCCTTATTTTTAAGCCAATCCAGAACTATGTAAGCACACACATGTAATAATACATGGACATACACAAAACATACCTGAACATATACACTCACACACACACACACACAGAGTTCTAATAGATTTTACCCTAGACCTCTAGCCATGAGATGGTAATGTTATGGCAACCAAAATCAGATAGACCAGGAACACACCGAGCAGCGCACAAGGACTTAGAGCGAACAGGTTTATTTTATGCTGGCGGGCTCAGAGGGGACTCTGCCACCAAATTCTGAGCATCGAGCTTTAGATGTAATGACCTTTTTTAGAGGTCTATACCAGGAAGTGTACAGATAAGGAAGTTACTGTAATGTACAGATAAGGAAGTTGCTGCAAGGGAGCTGCTGAAAGCTGATTACAGAAGCGAGAGTTGCAGTCGTTAAGCAGTTTCAAGGACAGTGGAATTTTCCATTTCCCCCATCAGTAACACAACTTACCTGTCTGTAAAAGACAACTGGATCTAAATTTCTTCTGACAGAACTGGAGCTTGTTCACATGGCAAACTGCAGTCGCCCCATAGGTAACCTAATTATGCCTGTGGATCAAAGTTTTGAGTAAAGCAGTTTCCATGGCCTTTTCATTTTTTAAAAACCTTTTTACCCCTCTTTTTTTGGGTTTTTTTTTTTTCAGTTCAAAATGACTTTTCAAAGTTTACATCTTAGCTAGAACTGGCTGCAGGATCTGGAGGTAGCCTTTCAATTGCAAATATCACAAACAATGAGTAATCTCAACATCAATAGAAAAAAATTAGCAGGTTAGCCAGAAAAGAAAAAAAAGAAATAGCTTGAGAAGCATTGTAACTCTATAGTGGTAGGTCAACCATTTGAGCTCTGAATTTTCCTTGATGTAGTTTCCCCTCTAGTAAAAACCTGTGCACAACAATTGGCTATAACCAGCTGGAGTCCCAGAAAACCCGGCATGCCTTTGACCCTTTCCATTTACACAAATACTTGCAAGTAGAGGCGCCATAAACCAACTGGGGTGCCTGAAAGGAGATCGTTCGCCTTGTCTTTCCTCGTTTTTAAAGGATTTATTTCCCATTTTTCTTTTCTCTTTTTAGAAGGAACTGAACTGTAATCTAGGGTTTAGTGTCGTGGATCAGAGTGTGCCAATTGTGGGTTCGGCTCCTCAGTGTTTCACCACTGAGTTGGTCTCACTCTCTTACGTGTTTCAGTTTCTCTCTTCAGGGGTCTAGTACCTCCAAGAGGGCTCAAAACACTGAGTGAACAGCTCTTATGTGCGTTTCCTGAACGAGCCTTCTTTTTAATTAATTTGTTGGGGGGTTCCCTATAGGGCCAGTCTTGCCTCGGGAAATTGCCCCAGGCAACTCCCACTCAGGACCCCAGTCATGCAGGGATGCCTTTAAGTTGGGAGGAGTAGATCGCCCCTTGTCTTCGGAGCTGAGAAACTCAGTCTCTCATGTATCTATGCCAAAGATAGTTCAGCTCCTTGTGCAAATATGCAGACAAGCCAACTGAGGTTAATTTTGAGAGGAAAAAGGCAACGGAGAAAGCCCTTTAGAGTGCACTTCCAAATCAAATTAGGATCCCAAACAAAAAAAAATCCTAGGAAAAGAACAAGCTCAGAGTAAACCCAGGACCATCAACCAAAAACGTGTGGTCCAGAGCTCAGGAGGGACCTACCAGTTCCACCAAAGGAGAAGCTCGGAGTCGGGGGCCCAAAAGGACCATGCCGGTACCTGGCACCGAGTTCAGCCTATCCTTCAGGGTCCTGAGTCTTCTTTGAGCCCCACGTCTGGGCACCAATCTTGTTGACGGAAAAGAAGCTGAAGTCTGTAAAATAATTTTAAAGGGGTTTATTCTGAGCCAAATTTGAGGACCATGACCCGGAGCCACACCCAAGAAGCCTTGAGCAGGTGGACTCACTGTGGTTGGGTTACAGTTTGGTTTTATACATTTTAGGGAGATAGGGGTTACAGGTAAAGTCATAAATCAATACATGGAAGGCATACATTGGTTTGGCCTGAGAAGGCAGGCCATCTCGAAGGGGGGGGCTGCTTACAGGTTATAGGTGGGTTTAAAGACTCCTTGACTTGCAATTGGTTAAAAAATGAAGCTTTGTCTAAAGGCTTGGAATGTTTTAGATAAGAGACAAGTCAGCGGACATATATTTGTTGTGTAAATTGGGGACCTGCAGGTTTGTCTTGCATAGCCTTAGGCCTGTTGATGAGTTACAAAGCATATCTCCAAGAAGGGAGGTGGGTATGGTGAGGCATGTCCGACCTCCTCCTCGTGGCAGACAATTTAGTTTTAGGATATCCTCTTGGCCAGGAGGGGGCCCATTCAGTCAGCCTGTGGGGGGGAAGATTTTTATCTAATTTTAGTTCACATATGTAATTGTAGAAATAGATTAGTTCTGCTATGTAAGTGATAGGAGTTCAGGAAAAGTTTCTCATAATCATTATTCCTTAATCAACCTAAGTCTTTTTTATCAGTCTTCCAAGTGGCATAAGGACTGGGAAACTAATTTAGCCATATACCATGTGATCTTCTGAATCAGAAGAAGCATAAAGGAAATTGATAAAAATATCTAATAAGCTCTAGGGTTTCCCCCTCCCCCTCATTGATGGAAAGATGAATTGCATTCATGGAAACAATAAACTGGGAATACAATGGGAAGGAAGCAGTGACTAAGAAGAGATACAAATGTATCTAACCTTGAGTGTTGCAACAAATATGGCCAGCCCAATGGATCTCTTGATGTGCTTTTATGTGTGCAAGTTGATCTGTTTAACTCAAACTGTTGGAGCTTATAATTCCATCATGACCACTTTAAATATTTTTGACAATAAATACACATACTTCCACATATTTATTTTAAAATCACCACTCTCAAATGTTTCTGTTGAATCAGAACTTTACATTATGTTGTTTAATAAAATATGGTGAGATTTGACATGTGTGATTTTATCATATAAGTAGTGTAAATGTTAGGCCAAAAATGTAGTATTTGACTCCAAAGTAGAAAGCTGGGTTCTGTACATTGAGTTTTAAAGATAGACAAAAATGGGGAGACATTCTTCTTTAAAGTAAAAGCAGAGAGGTCCTCCCACCCTGCCCCTCCACTTCCAAGGCATTGTTACTTTGACAGAGTCACACTTTTAGTTTATCTGACTAGTTTTATGAATTTATCTGGTAATTTACGTGACTCGGCATGATGGAATTGCATCATCTCTTTGGTGCCATAAAATGCTAGGTAATGCCACTTTAGGAGCTTTGGAGCTTTGGAGGGATCATTTAATCTTTCTTGGTTTTACTCCTATTATCAGAAGATAAGCGAGGTGAAGCAGGTAATTATTTATACTGTATATCCTCCAGCTATAAAATGTTATGTTTATTGAATGTGAAATTTGGGGAGCATCTCATTTTCCGGAATTCCACACTAGCAACTCAGCAGTTACACTCTGCTCTTTGTGTTATGGCAACCTTGGTTCCTATATTTCAGTGAGCACCTTCATTTTTTTTGAGATCCCAGGATCCAAATGAAAATAGAATGATCAAAGGCAGTGGGGGAAAAGAAGAGCTGAGTGCAGAGAGGGGAAAGCTTCCTTTCTCTTCCTGAAGCCCCACAACGTCACATCCTCTAAATCTGGCTGTTTAGTGTTCAATCCAGCTGGTAACAACAGAAGATATGTTTTGTGTCTTTGTCTTTTTATTTCTCAGTTTCTGCCAGTGGAATATCATGAAAATTCATATGAGATAGTGATAGGAGGGTGGGGAAAAAAGCAGAAAATTAAGAAGGGCTCTCTTTGAAATTGTGGCAAGTTCTGTTTTCTCAAACAGAAATGAAGCAGATTTTACAAAAATTTCAATGATAAAATTATATCTTATAATTATATAAAGATTATACATAATGATAAAATTAAATTGAGCACCAAATATTTTTTATGACCAAAATTACGACAATTAAACTGGGTCAAGTGATATAATCAATGAAAGCATAAAGTTGTTTATATTGAATAAAGTAATAACAATTACTCTTAATGAAGTAAGAAACTTTTATTAAAGGTTAAAGAAGAAAGGAAGAAGCACAACGTCATGAAATAGAAGCATCAGAAAACCTGTATGATGGTGCTACTGATGACAATGACAATGAAGGATCACTTCAACAAAGGGGCAAAACTGATCATCGGCACCTTCCTAGGAAGGAGAATGAACAGTGTGGCAGGGAAGCCAGCAGCGCTATTTAACAGGAGATAATTGTTATCGTACAATAAAGCTGACTCTAATTTGGGCTAATATTCTTGATTAACAAACTTTGCCCTTTTCCTAGTGATATTTAGCCCTGCATGGTAATCAGAAAAATGCAAATTAACAAACAATCAGATACCAGTTTTTCCAATCCTACTGAGATTTTATTGAAAAATAAAAAGCAGTGTTGGCAAATGTGAGGAAAAAGGCATTCCCAAACACTGTTGGCAAACGAAATTGGTAAATCCTTTTTGAAGGGTAATTTAATAGCATGTATCAAAATTTCAAATACGTCACTCCTTTAACCTAACACCTTCAATTCTGCGAGTAGATTCTAAGGAAGACAATGCTTGTATAAATACACACACACTACATTAAGGACATTTACTCTATATTATACATAACATACAATGGGCCAATATGTGTATAAAATATATGGCATATGTTAAGGTTATATAATGTATGTATGGTAAGCATATTTATATAAGTATGTTACATATACACATATGTACATTAAAGATATTTACTATAGAACTGTCAAACCAAAAGTTGAAGATAGTCTAAATATACATCAGGAAGGAAATAGTTAAATGGCCATACCCATAAAATAATGTAGTATGCAACCATTTATAAATGAGGTTAGAGCTACAGTGTAGGGAGTATTTCACAATTAAAGTATATTTAAAGCATTCAGTCCTATGACACATCTTAAGCAAATGGTGTTAGAATTCTTGTATCTGCTGAGGGGCGAAAGGTAGCTACTTGCTACACTGGCACTCTATTCTGTTCCCAACAAAATTGTTAGGTATTAAACTTGATTGTTTTTTGATCTCAGTGCATGAGTGCCCACATATTGGACCCTCAAATTAATATGAATATTGCTAAGGGATTGCAGATGGGGTCCATATTCCATATAAACATTTCAGTATTTGGGGTAAATCTTATTAAAATACACCAAAGGATCTTTGTTCTCCTAAAGCAAGAGTTGGCCAACTCTTTCTGTAAGGAGCCAGAGATAGTAAATACTTAGGCTTTGTGAACCATATGGTCTCTGTTGTTGTAGTCTGCAATCTGTCACAGACATTAAGTGACTGGGCGTGGCAGTATTGCAACAAAACTTTACTTAAAGAAACAGACAATGGGCTGGATTTGGCCCATGAGCACTAATTTGCTGACCCCTGTGCTAAAAAGGAGGAGCTACTAATGCAGAATCTTCTTTTTAAGTATAGCCTGCATGCATGCCGTTATACTCCCTTTTAAAAGATAATGTATTTCAGTAAGCACCATTTCCTAGTTCTCAACAGTGACTTCATACTACATAATACGTAAAAAATCAGTTTACAAAAGGAGATTATTTTCTGCATTCATCTCCTTTTTTTCCCTGTGATTGAATTCAGCATTATCATATGAGGGATTGCTCTGTGCATTTGGTAAGAATAAAATATCCTAGAGTTGGGTGATTTTTATCAAGAACGAAATACTTCCCTTGTAACTTTTAGTCTTTCTGTGGTCTTTATGTATAAGCATAAGCAAAATGATAATCAGTTTACAGATCCTAGAAATGTTCAAGCAGCCTTGCAGTGCTATAATTTTGGAGGTTTATTATTCAATACCTTGGTCTGGCGTTTTTAGAAATGTTACATGTATATAATTTTAAAAACCTTTAAAGTGTCAAAATATGCTTCATAATCATTATATAAGGACTGAAAATTACAGCTACACAAGAAGAACATTAGGTCATGTGTGATCGTGCCTCCTAGGTATGACATCCTTGAAAGAACTGCGTACACTCGGGGACTCAAATTCCTTTTTCATTCACTCTTGAACTCACTCCAACAATTTTCGCTCCCGGCACTCCTCCAAAATATTTGTTCTTATGCTTACCCCTGAGTTTCACTTTCATAAATCTGGATATAATTTCTGAGACCTTGTACTGAACCTAGCAGCAATATTTGTCCCAAGGGAAGACCCTCTCCTCCATAACACTTTCGTCACTTGCCTTTCAGGATGTCACTCACCCACCTGGATTTCCCTCCTGCCTCTGTAGTCTGCCCATCTTAGCCTGTTTTGTGCGCTTGTCCTCAGTCCCCACCTTCTACACATTGAGGTGTCCCAGGGCTCAGTCCTTGACCTTCTTTCTCAGGAGGTTTACTTCCTTGTATATACTAATGATTTCTATATTTTCATCTCCAGCGGAGATCTCTCTCTTTAATTGCAGACTGATATACCAAACTGCCTATTTGACATCTCTCTTTGGTTACCTATTGGATATCACAAACTTATTGGGCCAAATTAGAGCTACTGATGTTCTTCCTCATGGGTAGTGGTTCCTACTTGAGTTAATGGCAGCTATTCCAGCTTCTCTGCCAAAAACTTTGGTGTCATCCTGGACACATCTGTCTCTCTCTCTCTGACACCTCACGTCTAATCTATCAGCAAATCTTGTCATGTGTACCTTCAAAATATATCCAGAAGCCTTCACATCTTCCATGTTCCTGCCGCCACCTCCTGCTCTCTAGGTGAATGTAAGAGACTGCAAATTGGTCTTCTTGTTTCTTTTTCTGTTTTTAATCTTTCTGTCAATGCTTGATCCAGTGCACCTATTAAAACCTCAGTCAGGTTATGGCATTCCTCTGCTCAAAACCTCCTAATTGCCTCCCATTTCAGTGAGAGTATGTGCCACAGTTCTTCCTGATGTGTAAAAGGCAGTACATGATGTGACCTGTTGTCCCCCTGACTTAATCTTCTATTTTTCTATCCCTTTCACTCTGCTGCAGTCACACTGAACCTCTCACTATTCCTTAAACACTCCAGGCACACCTCTGTACTTGCTGGTTCCCTCTATCTGGAACGCTTTTCCCTCAGACAGCCTCCCGGCTTGCTCCTTCCGCTCCTCCAGTTCTTACTTAAAGCAGCTTTCTCAGCAAGGCCTTCTCTCACCATCCTCATATTTCCTCCAGCCCCTTTCTCCCACACCTAAACATTTCAGTTTCCTGCTTTAGTTTTTCTCCTCTAGCATACTATATATTTTCCCTCTCTATTCTGGGTACTCTTGTTGTGTGTGCACTTCATTTGCATGAGTAGGATGTTTGTCTGCTCCCTGCCATGTCCTCAGTGTCTAGGAAAGGACCCAGCATGGAGCAAGTGGCTGCTCAACCACATTTACTAACTGAGTGAACAGAGTTTACCCTGGGTGTGTTGTTTTACACATTAGACTAATTCTCCCTTAAAAAAAAGTTTGACCTGGGTTCATTGTGACGATTTTACCTGGCAACTATATGCATTTTTTGGATTCTTTTGGGTCTTTCTAAGAAGCTGTATTCTCTATGTCACTGTTTTTTCCATTTAGGGAGAAAAGCCCAATATTGTGATTTCGCTCACTACTTATTCTTTTACTGGTAATTATGACAGTTTGAAATATGCTAAGATAGATCAAAGGAATCATAAACTATGTTTGTATTTTATTAAGAAGAGTAAAGTATAAGGGAGGTAAATTTACGGGACTTAAAGAATTCTTTCCACAGGATTCTTTTGGGTTTGTTTGAAATATGATAATGTCTCACTTCAACGAAGTTTTTAAAATAGCATAAGACACACATGATGTGAATATAAGAAGAAATCAGGAAAATATGTTAAGGGGAGAAACATTACTTTTAAAAGTAGTGTCATTATATATAGTTCAGAAATAGTAATAGTCTGATGAATATTACTTTCAATATATGATGAGCTTTCAATATATGAAAGAAAAAGACAGAGTGGGAATGCATTGCCCTCTCTAGTAAGAGAGGTTTGCTGCTCAGACACAGTGACTTCTGGCTGAGCAGCTGCTGATCTTGCATGGGGTTTAGGAAGAGTGGCGTCAAGTATCGGCAGACTTCCAGAGGCATAGGTGGGTTGATGTCATGTGTAGCAACCTGGTCAGCTGAGTGAGACTGTGGTTGATTGGCCCTCCCAGGCACGCTTATTGGAGTGAGTTTGTGTCTGCTTGGCTGTCTCTCAGAAGCAAGTGGCTGACATTGACTGGTTCGTGAGTGAGGTCAGTGGTCATTGATAGATTGACTGGATTTAAACTGGTTGTGGGTGGCTACTAGTTGCCATAGCTACAGATCAGTCATTTTCTATGTCTGAGGCAACTTTCACCACATGTTTTCTGTTTAAAGTTGCCTTTCTTCAACTATGTTCAAAATGAAAACTATTTTTCATTCTGGAATTGTAGACTTACTTTTACAGTTTGGGTCAAGAGGAATTGTTTAATAATTTCTCTCAAGATGCTCTCCCATTTTTCAGATGCTAAGTCTTATCCAGAATAATTATCTACATAATTTTCTTTTAATAAATAGTTGTTAGTTTTGTTTATGTTTTTGATATTTGTAGGGGCTCATGCCCCACCCCTAACATAATCTGCTGTGGGAAAGGAAATTTTGGTCTCTTTGTAAATTCATGTGGGTATATAATAGTGATATTCTTATGCAGGTGTTTACTCCATAAAAAAGTAATTACAATTTTCTGCTGGCATGCTATAGTGGACTAAAATTGTACAGAAGTTACCAAATTATTTTGTTTTCAAACAAAATCATAATTCATCAGAATATTACTGAATATTTCTGTATTCAGTAATATTTCTGAACTATATATAATGACATTACTTTTAAAAGTAATGTTTCTCCCCAAACATATTTTCCTGATTTCTTCTTATATTCACGTCATGTGTGCCTTATGCTATTTTAAAAACTTTGTTTAAATGAAACATTATCATATTTCAAACAAACCCAAAAATATAGCACAAATATAACTATTACTCTCATGTTGAAGAGTCATTGCTTGTAGGCAATGAGCTCCAGGCTTTTAGTGTAGCATTCAAGTTTAGGGTGGCATTCAGCTCTCAGTATTTGCTTCCATGTATTTTACATTTTTCCTTTCAAGTTCCTAGGGAACACCCCAACACCATGGGATTTATCTTGGTGCTCACATTCTGTTCTCTAAGTAGAATGGTGTTCTGCCACCTCTTGGCCTGGGGAGCTGCTCCATTATGAATCCTTCGTTGTGCTCAGATAGAACTTTTCATGGATCAACTCTTACATATCACCCTGTATCATAATTGTATATTTACCTGGTTTCTGAAGCAGGGAATATACATTTCCTTGTAAGTTTTTGGTATGTCATAACTGTTTTTTGAATTAACAAATGAATGATTTGAAGTGGAGATTGTCTTCTTATTCTCTGTCAGTAGAATTATTAGAAAACATTGGCTTTTTTGTTTGTTTTTTTTAATGTAGTGGTCCCGCATCACATGCAAAGGAAGTAAAGGAAAATGGAAACGAAAAACGGACCTCAAACAAATCTGTGATGACACCAATGTCTGAGAAGCCCAATTTACTAGCTGGTGCTCTGCTGCCAGCGAGTGATGACAGCAGTCTATGTGAAATGGATCAGGATGAAGACAGGCAAAATCTATAAGCTGTTTATTTCCCTGTGAAGCAATGTTAGCAGTGGTTACCTTTTCTGGAAATAGAATAGTGTAGTCTGCCAAAGCTAGAGCATACTCAACCATATCAATGCTGTTGAATGATTGATTAAAATGAGAAGTGACTTGGACAAGGAGCAGTTTCAATAATGGTTGCCATGGAACCCTGACTGTAGTGGATGAGCATAGAGGACTCTTGAGAGGACTTTTACTGGGAAAGGCAGTGGAGCAATAGGTGATAACTGAAGAAGAATGTGGGGTTCAAGGGAGTTTTCTTTCTTTTTTGTATTTAAAAATAGAAGATTTTAGAGTATGTTTGTATGCTGTTGGGAATGATGCAGTAGAGAAGGACATGTTTGTAAAATTTAATTTTTTTCATAAGTCTAAGCATTAGAAAGCTTGATACATTATGTTTTAAAGATTTTTAGCAAAGTAATTGTCCTTAGAACTTCTATTCATTTGTAGTTTTATGATAAGAGGTTGTTCCTTCATAATTGGATCACAAATGGAATATTGTAATTCAGGTGAACATGCAAACGATACCCTAAAAGTTAAACAATCATACATAGATTTTTTTAAAATTATGTACTAATAAACATGCAAACCCTCAGGCCATCCTGAATAGTTTAAAATTCCTTGATCATTGTATATATTATAGTACCTTTGCCAGTAGCATCATGAATAGCTGTGATTTGGTTGGCACTCTAAAATATCAGGTGTATCAAATTTATCATTATTACATTGTGGGGAGAAAGGGGAGGATTTTGTTTATGTACAATAGAAGAGAAAACTATTGACAGTCTATCACAGATCATTACTTTTGGATTATAAAGTTCTAAAGTATAAAAAGCATGTTTCCCTGTGCCAACGGTGTCATTGACATGTATCGTGTGTGCAATTAGTATTTGTTGAATGCATGAATAAACAGTTGACTAGATGAATGAATGCCTGTTGATGAATTTCTTTAGAAAAAATAAATTTTTATTTTATTGAAAGTAGGTTTCCAAAATAGCTTTGGTATAAATTCTTTTTATTTATAAAAATATTTGCAAGATTCAGAAATTATTGTGTATGATTATAGCCAGAAATGAATGATAAATGGATTCATCTGCTCTCATATCCCTTGAAAATAAATATTACTTTCACAGCATATGGTGAAATACCTGCTTTACAGCCAGAATTCTTGGGTTTGAATGCTGGGTGTGCTACTGACCAGCTGTGTGGGCTTGAGCAAGTTTTGTGGCCTTTGTGTGCCTGGTTTCTTCCTTTATAAAATACCTAATGTTTTATGTCCCTCACAGAATTGTTGTGAGGCTTAAAATGAGTTTAAGACATGTGCAGTGCTTAGAATAATGCATGGTGCCTGTATGGTAAGCCCTGATAGAGCTCAGTAATAACATCATTAAAAAGAGGTTTCCCTCATAGAAGGACAAAAGTAATATTTTCTAAATAGGTTTGAGTACCAGAAAAACCTCGTTCTTATTGGAAAGAACAATGGCAACAACAACAAAAAGAACACCTGGTATATTTCTTTCTATCAAATAGTACAAGTAACACATTTTTCCTTTTATATTGTCTGTGAGAAAGGCTGATCTAAATTTTATTCTTTGTTATGATATTATTAGCATATGTTCTTTGTCTCTTAATGTTACTCTTTCTATTTATAGTTTAACCCCCTTATAGAAAATTATTACATTTTCCATTACCTGTAAAAAATACTTTTTAAACATGAATAGGAGAAATAAATTACAAATGCAGACATTTTATGTAAAAAAATAATAGTTTAAGATATACTTTGTATTTTACATATTTACTATTTGCCTGAAAGGAACTGTTTGTTTTTTTAGGCCAGCAAAGAAAGCATCTAATGAAAAGAACAAGGTATTGTAAAATATAAATTATCAAAAATATGATTGTAAAGATACTTTATGAAAGGTAAAGTGAAAAAATAAGAATCTTTTGTTGTAAAGATGTTTACTTTGAAAAAGTGATTAAAAAACAGTAGCCATTGATAAAGGTATCCTTTGAACAACAATCAGTTCTTTTAAGAAGTACCTGTGTTTTTGCTCATATAAAAAGTTGTATGATTATCATTTCTGTACATTTGGATTGTGAGTCGCCTCACTCTGATTATAAGCATTTTATGCTGCTCATTGAACAACTTGGAAAGGATTGTAAAGGTAGGATCATTGTATAAATAAAAAGCCTTTTTGTGTGTCCTACAGTAACGTAGGCACACGTTGCTTAGCACTCCTTCATAGAGCACAGATGTGTTACAGTGATGTTCATCTCAGAAATATGCTTTATGTTAAAATAGAATGAGAACCAGTGTATACTCTACACTCTCAGCCAAAGGGCTGTGATAATCCCACTGTACGTTTCTCAGTGTTGATGGCACCCCTCTTTTTGTTGACTCTGCTTCTCTCCTATGCCTTCACCCAAGGTCAGGTTACCATTATCTCCCACCTGGAATACTGCAATCACCTGAGAACTGTTTGCCCTGCTACCCCACCTGCCGAAACTATGGTGTGCTCTGCAGCTGTAATATATTTTGAAGAATTGAGATCTGATCGTAGTACCCCCTTGCTTAAAACCCAGCTACCACTTCTCATTGCTACAAGGTCAAAGACCTAAGTTCTCTAGTGTTATCCTGAATCATTTCATTATTTCATACCCTTTCTCTCTGGGTCCCACTGTCATAGATATTTGTTCCTGCTATCAATGGCTTTAGTGAGATGTAATTGATATATGATAAACTGCACATAGATAAAATGTACAATTTGATGAGTTTTAACATAGGTATATGCATGTGAAGCCATCACCATAATCAAGATAGTTAACATCCATCACCCACAAAAGGCTCCTCATGCCCCTTTAAATTCCCTTATTAAGAAACTACAGAATTGTTTTCAAAGTATTTGTGCCATTCTCCATTTCCATCAGCAGTATCTGACAATTCCATTTGCTCTGTATTTTCACAAACACTATGTATTGCCAATTTTTAAAAATTTTTTCTTTTCATCCATTCTGATGGGTGTGTATTGTGCATATCATTATGGTGTTAATGTGCGTTAGTTACCCTATGGCTAATAATGTTGAACATCTTCCCATGTGCTATTTGCCATCTGTGTATCTTCTTTAACTGTCTTTTCAAATCTTTTGCCATTTAAAAAGTTGGTTTGGTTTTTTTCTTATTTGTTGAATTTTAGGAGTTCTTTATATATTTTGGATACTATTGCTTTATTAGCTATGTTTTTTGCAAGGACTTTTCCCCAGTGTGTGGCTTGACATTTCATTCTCTTAATAGTATTTGTGAAGAGCAGAAGTTTTTAGTTTTGATGAAGTCCAGCTTGTCTGTTTGTTCAATTTTGGGTTTTGATTTTTGTGTCATATCTAAGAAATCTTTGCCTAGGACAACGTCACAAGGACTTTCTCCTATACTTTCTTCTAGAAGTTTTAAAGTTTTGGGTTTATGTTTAAACCTAAATGTAATGTGTGATCCAGTTTGAGTTCATTTTTGGTTATGGGTATTCACCTGTTGTAGTACCACATGTTGAAAAGGCTATCCTTTCTTCACTGCATTGCATGTGCCTTTGTCAAAAATAAGTTGGCTGTATATTTGTGGGTGTGTTTCTGGACTGTCTATTGAGTTGCATTGATTTATGGATGCTCTTCAAATTATGATACGGTTAAAGCCTGATGAACCATTGTAAATCAAAAGTCCATTTAATACCCTGATAAACCCATTGTAAAGTTGAAAAATCGTAATCCTAACCATCTTAAATTGAGGACCATCTGTATTTGGATTTCTTTATACAGTTTGAACATCCCTAATCCAAAAATCCAAAATCTGAAAGCCTCCAAAATGTGAAATTTTTGAGTGCCAACATGACACCACCAAGTGGAAAATTCCACACTCAACCTCATATAAACAAACTTTGTTTTATGCACAAAATTATTGAAAGTATTACCTTCAGGCTATGTGTATAAGGTGTGTATGAAATGTAAGTGCATTTCTTGTTTAGACTTGGGTTCCATCCCCACGATGTCTCATTATGTATATGCAAATATTCCAAAATCCAATGAAAACCAAAATCCAAAACACTTCTTCTAGTCCCAAGTGTTTTGGATAGGGCTATTCAGCCTGTATCAGTATCAGGCTGCTTTGATTTGATTTATAATTTTCTTGAATTCAGCCCTCCAATTTGTTGAGGTTTTTTTAGGGTTATTTTGGGTATTCTTGATTCTTTGCATTTCCACATGAATTTTAGAAACTTCTTGTCAATTAACAACAACAACAAAAAAGCCTGCTGGCCTGATGGGAATTAGGTTGGGATTGCACTGAATCAGTAGCTTAATTTTGGGAAAATTGCCATCTTAACAATAATGAATCTCTCCACTCCTGAACAGAGTGTATCTCTCCATTTATATAGGTTGTATTTAATTTACTCAGTGACATTTTGTAGTTTTTAGTGTGTACAATTTTTCCATATTTTATCAGAGTCATCTGTATTTCAATTTTTGATATAGTTGTAAATGATATTTTGAAAATTTCAGTTTGTTGCTAGAATATAGCAATACAGTTGATTTTTGTGAGTTTATTATGTTTATTCTGTATTCTCTGACTTTGTTAAACTCACTTGTTAATTCTAGTAGCTTTTTTGATGGGTTCAATCAGATTTTCTGTGTACACCAAAGTTGTGAAAACATTTCTTTCTCAAACTACTGTCTTACTAAGGACAGTAAATATTTTGGATTTGAGGCCAAGTGGTCTCTGTTGGAACTAATCAACTCTGCCATTGTAGCAGGAGAACAGTCATAGACAAAACATAAATTAATGAACAGAACTGTGCTCCCCTAAAGCTTTATTTACAAAAGCAAGAAGCTGGCCTACAGGTTGGTTGTGATCATGGTTGTGAAAAAAGACAGTTTTACTTTTTTCTTCCAACCTAGATGCCCTATTTTTCTTTCTATTGCCTGACAGGACCTGCTAGCAGTTTTTTTGTTTGTTTATTTTTATTTCAGAATATTATGAGGGTACAAACACTTTGGTTACATATATTGCCTATGCACTGCCCAAGTCAGAGCTACAATCATGAACATCCCCCAAACAGTGCACCCCACACCCATTGTTGTGAATTTTCCCATCCCCTCTCACCCACCTTACCCCTGATGAATATTATTTCCATGTGTGCACATAAGTATTGATCAGTTAGTACCAATTCGATGGTGAGTACCAGTGATGCTTGTTTTTCCATTCTTGTGATATTTCACTTCAAAGAATGGGCTCTAGCTCCAGCCAGGATAATACCAGATGTGTTAATTCACCATTGTTTTTTATTGTTGAGTAATACTCCATGGTATACATATACCATATTTTATTAATCCACTCATGTATTGATGGGCCCTTGGGTTGTTTCCACATATTTGCAATTGTGAATTGTTCTGCTGTAAACCTTCAAGTGCAGATGTGTTTATTATAGAATGTCTTTTTTTCCTTTGGGTAAATACCCAGTAGTGGGACTGCTGGATCAAATGGTAGTTCTACGTTTAGTTCTTTGATGTGTCTCCATATTACTTGCCATAGAGGTTGTACTAATTTGCGGTCCCACCAGCAGTGTATGAGTCTTCCTATCTCTCTGCATCCATGCCAACATTTGTTGTTTGGGGACTTTTTGATATAAGCCAATCTCACTGGAGTTAAGTGATATCTCATTGTGGTTTGATTTGCATTTCCCTGATGATTAGAGAAGTTGATAAATTTTTTATGTTTGCTGGCCATTATTCTGTCTTCTTTTGAAAAGTTTCTGTTCATGTCCTTTGCCCACTTTTTAATAGGGTTGTTTGATTTTTTCTTGTTGATTTTCCTAATTCTGTATAGATTCTGGTTATCGGCCCTTTATCAGATGTGTAGCATGCAGATATTTTCTCCCATTCTGTAGGTTGTCTCTTCACTCTAGTGATAGTATCCTTGGCTGTGCAGAAGCTTTTAATTTGATCAGGTCCCATTCATTTATTTTTGTTGCTGCTATGATTGCTTTGGGGGTTTTCTTCATAAATTCTTTGCCTACGCCAATGTCTATAAGAGTTTTTCCAACATTTTCTTTTAGAATTCTTATGGTTTCATGTCTTAGGTTTAAGTCTGTTATCGATCGTGAGTTGATTTTTGTGAGAGGTGAAAGGTGTGGATTTAGCTTCAGTCTTCTACATGTGGCTATCCAATTTTCCCAGCACCATTTATTGAATAGGGATTATTTTTCCCAGTGTATGTTTTTGTCTACTTTGTCAAAGATTAGATGACAGTATGAGGATGGTTTTATATCTGGGTTGTCAGTCCTGTTCCATTGGTCTATGTCTCTGTTCTTGTGCCAGTGCCATGCTGTTTTGGTTACTATAGCCTTCTAGTATAGTTTGAAGTCTGGTAGATTGATGCTTCCCAATTTGTTATTTTTGCTTAAGATTGCTTTGGCTAGACGGGTCTTCTCTGGTTCCACACAAAGCATAGAATTATTTTTTCTAGATCTGCAAAAAATGATGTTGGTATTTTAATAGGGCCTGCATTGATTCTGTAAATCACTTTAGGTAATAGAGACATTTTAACAATGTTGATTCTACCAACAAGTTTGCCCACTATCTGCACTTCTATTTGTTTGTTTGTTTTATTGGTTTCTTGGTTGATGCTGAATCAAAATAGTGAAAGCAGACATGTCTGTGTTGTTCCTAATCTCTTGGGGAAAACATTCAGGTTTTCACCATGACATGGGTTAGCTCTATGTTTATCATAGATGCTCTTTATCATGCTGAGGAAGTTCCCTTATATTCTTAGGTTACTGAGATTATTTTTTCTTTTTACTCAGGAATGAATGTTGAATTTTATCAAATGCCTCCATCTACTGAGATGATCATATGGTTCCTCTTTTAGTTTGTTAATGTGGTTAATAGCAGTGATTTTTTTCTCATTATTAAATTTTATTTCAAAATATTAAGGGGGGTACAAATGCTTCTGATATATGGCTCGAGTCTCAGCTATAAATGTGCCCATCCCCAGAATAGTGTTCACTATACCCATTAGGTTGGGTTTTGCCCTTTCTGGCCTTTCCTCTCCCCATTGATTGATTTCCAATAACTATTACTTCCCTCTGTGCACTTGTGTGCCCATTGGTTAGTTCTAATTTATTAGAGAGTACATGTGGTGTTTGTTTTTCCACTCTTGAGATATTTTGCTTAGGATAATGGTCTCCAGTTCCTTCCATATTGCTGCAAAAGACATTAATTCATCCTTTTTTATGGCTGAGTAGTACTCCACGTTTGTCAATCCACTCATGAATTGATGGGCACTTGGGTTGATTCCACATCTTTGCAATTGTGAATTGTGCTGCAATAAACATTTCAGTACAGGTGTCTTTTTGATAAAATGACTTCTTTACTTTTCAGTAGATACCCAGTAGTGGGAATGCTGGATGAATGGAGGTCTACTTTTAGTCTTTGAGAAATCTCCATATGTTTTCCACAGGGGTTGTATAATACTAATTTGCAGTCCCACCAACAGTGATAAGCATTCCTTTCTCTCTGCATCTATTCTTTTTGGACTTTTTAATAAAAGCCATTCTAATGGGAGTAAGGTGATATCTCATTGTGGTTTTCATTTGCATTTCCCTGATGATTAGTGATGTTAACATTTTTTCATATGTTTGTTGGCCATTTGTTCATCATCTTTTGAAAATCTTCTGTTCATGTCTTTTACCCACTTTTTAAAGGGGTTGTTTGATTTTGCTTGCTGATTTGTCTGAGTTCTTGTAGATTCTGGTTATTAGCTCCTTATCAGATGTGTAGATTGCTAATATTTTCTCCCACTCTGTAGGTTGTAGGTTGTCTATTTGCTCTGTTGATTATTTCCTTAGCTATGCAGAAGCTTTTTAATTTAATCAAATGCCATTTATTTATATTTGTTGTTGCTGTAATTGCCATTGGGGTCTTAGTCATAAATTCCTTGCCTAGACCGTTATCTAGAAGACTTTTTCCTACATTTTCTTCTAGAATTCTTATGGTTTCATACATTACATTAAAGTCTTTTATCCATCTTGAATTAATTTTTGTGAGAGGTGAGAGGGGTCCTGTTTCATTCTTTTGCATGTGGCCATCCAATTTTCCCAGCCCCATTTATTGAATAGGGTTTCTTTTGTTTTCCCAGTGTGCATTGTTGTCTGCTTTGTCAAAGATCAGTTGGCTGTAGGTAGATGGTTTTATATCTGGGTTCTCTACTCTGTTCCATTGGTCTATTTCTCTATTTTTGTACCAATACCATGCCATTTTGATTACTATAGCCTTATAGTATAGTATGAAGTCTGGTAATGTGATGCCTCCAGATTTATTTTTTTATTGTTTGTTTGTTTGTTTGTTTGTTTATTGCTTAGGATTGCTTTGGCTGTTTGGGGTCTTTTCTGGTTCCATGGAAAGTGTAGAATTATATTTTCTAGATCTGTGAAATATGCTGTTGGTATTTCATGGGGCATTCATTGAATCTGTAAATCACTTTGGGTAGCATGGACATTTTAACAATGTTGATTCTACTGATCCAAGAACAGCTTGTGTTTCTCCATTTAGTGATGTCATATGCAAGTTCTTTCCTCAGTGTTTTATAGATCTCCTTGTAGAGATCTTTCACCTCATTGATTAAGTATATTCTTAGGTATTTTATTTTATTATTTTTTGTACCTATTGGGAATGGGATTGCGTCTTTGATTTGACTCTTAGCTTACCCATTATTGGCATATAGAAATGCTACTGATTTGCATACATTGCTGAGACTTTGTTGAATTTATTTATCACTTCCAGGAGTCTCTTGGTGGAGTCTTTAGGGTTTTCCAGATATAAGATCATATCATCAGTGAAAAGAGATACTTTGACCTTCTCTTTTCCATTTCAGATACCCTTTATTTCCTTCTCTTGCCTGATTGCTCTGACTAGGACTTCCAGCACTGTGTTGACTAGAAGTGGTGACAGTGGGCATCCTTGTCTTGTTCCAGTTATTATTTTGAATGCTTTCAACTTTTATCCATTCAGTATGATGTTGGCTATGGGTTTGTCATATATGGCTTTTATAATTTTGAGATATGTTTCTTCTATGCCTATGATAAAAATTCTTGAGAATTTTTACCACGAAAGGGTGCTAGATTTTGTCAAATGCTTTTTCTACATCTGTTGAGATGACTGTATGGTCTTTGTTTTTCCTTCTGTTTATGTGGTGAATCACATTTGTTGATTTACATATGTTGAACCATCCTTGCATCCCTAGGGTGAAGCCCACTTGGTCATGGAGGATTATTCTTTTGATGTGCTGTTGAATTCTGTTTGCTAGTATTTTATTGAGGATTTTTGTTTCTATATCCATAAGGGATATTGGTCTGTAGTTTTCTTTTTTGTTGTGTCCTTTCCTGGCTTTGGCATCAAGGTGATACTGCCTTCATAGAATGAGTTGGGGAAGATTCCCTCCTTCTCAGTGTTATGGAATATTCTTCAGTGTGGGCACCAGTTCTTCTTTGCAGGTCTCGTAGAATTCAGCTGTGAATCCATGTGGTCTGGGGCTGTTTTTTGTTGCAAGACCTTTTACTACTATTTCAGTCTCACTGCTCATTACTGGTCTGTTCAGGAATTGTTTCTTCTTGGACGGTTGTACGTTTCCAGGAAAATTGTGCATTTCCTCTGTGTTTTCTATTTTATGTGTGCAAAGATTTTTGTAGTATTCACAGACAATGTTTTTTATTTCTGTGCTATCAGTTCTAATATCTGCTTTTTCATTTCTGATTGAGCTTATTTCGGTCTGTTCTGTTTTATTTCTAGTTAAACTCTCAAGAATTGTATCAGTTTTCTTAGCCTTTTCCAAGAACCAACTATTTGTTTCACTGACTTTATGTATTATTTTTTTCTTTTCCATTTCATTTAGTTCTGCTCTTGACTTTTGTTATTTGTTTTCTTCTGTTGGCTTTGGGTTTGGTTTGCTCTTCCTTTTCTGTTCCCTTGAATACAATATTAGGTTACTAATTTGTGATCTTTCTGAATTTGTGATGTGAGCATTTAAGGCTATGAATTTTTCCTTAGGTATGCTTTTCTTATCCCCACAGTTTCTGATAGCTTGTGTCCCCTTTGTCATTCAGTTCATGCAATCTTTTGAATTCCATCTTAATTTCATTATTGACCCAATAATTGTTCAGTAGCATGTTGTTTAATTTCTATGACTTTGTGTATAATTTAGTGTATATTACTCTTGGAATTGATTTCTACTTTTAATCCACTATGGTCTGAGAAAATGGTATGATTTTGGTTTTCGTAAATTTGTTGAGACATGTTTTGTGGCCTAAGATATGATCAGTCTTGGAGAATGTCCCATGTGTCAGTGAGAAGAATGTATATTCAGTAGTTTTGGGGTAGAACATTCTGTAAATATCTCTTAGGTCCATTTGTTCTAAGGTCCCATTTAAGTCCAGTGTTTCCTTATTTATTTTGTGCTTTGATCCGATCCCCACCATAACTGTTTTCTGGTACAATGACAACTTACAGACTCCAGGGAGGTGTCCAGTCCATCCAGGTAGAGGTCTGTGGTGGTGGATGGAGTCCTCTCACAACTTGGCCATAGTGCCTGATAGGTGAGTGTGGTGCCCTAACGCTCTATCCTCTTAATCTGAGCATATTTTGATCTTGTCAAATGCATTTCCCTGTTACCTACTTTTTTCCCCATGGAGTGTCCTGTGTTGCTTCTCTGTGAGTTCACGGTGTTCCTTCTGAGAAGCGCTATCTGTAGGTAGGCACCTGCTTGCAGTTTACTCTTCTTTCCTTGAGAGCAGCGGGCTTGAGAGCTGCTTCTGGTCTGCCATCTTTGTTCCCTCCTGAGGTCTCCTTCTGATGGTGGCTTCAGGATAAATTCTTCCAGTGGCAGTGGCCTGGCCCCATACCTACACCCACTGGCAGCTGCTGGGGAAACTTTCCCTGGGTGGAGCGATGTGCTTGCAACTTGCTTGGTGCCAGCTTCCTTCCCTTCAGTGGCAGCTTGTACATGCACTGGCAGCACAAAGAGGTGGCGGGGGTGCTCAATCAGGGCTTGGGGCCAGGCTCAGGGCTCCCCTGTGGATTGCTCGGTGCTGCATCCACCCTACCAGGCTCCAAGCCTCTTGGGGGTTGATTTCTAGGAAAATCTTGCTCCTTCTTGTTCTCCACTGCAACTTCTTCCCATGGAATCTCTGGTAGGTTCTCACACTTTTCCCCCAGAGTTACACCTGAAGTGTGTTTTATTAAACTAAAAGTTTTGTGTCTCTCTGAGATGATCTGATGACCGATGTATCTAGTCAGCCATCTTGCCTTGGACTCCCTAACAGTGATTTTTGAGTGTTAAACCAACCCTGCATTCCTGGGATACACCCCATTTGTTCATGATGTATATCATCGGATTCGATTTGCTTGAGTTTTTTGAGGATTTTTTTTAAAGACATGATTATTTAGGGAACCTGTGGAGAAGAAGGTACAGAGATTTCCTGTATCCCTGTACTTCCACACATAGATAGCCTTCTCTGTTATCAGCATCCCTCACCAGGATGAAATAGTTTTTAGTGATTAATAAACCTACATACATTGACACATCATAATCACCCAAAGTCCATAGTTTTTGTTTGGATACACTCTTAGTGTGGTAAATTCTGTGGGTTTTGACAAAGCTATAATGCCATGTATCCATCATTATAGTATCATAAAGAGTATTTCCACTGCCCTAATAATACC
The DNA here is from genome assembly GCA_023783475.1 of Daubentonia madagascariensis. Taxonomy (NCBI): domain Eukaryota; kingdom Metazoa; phylum Chordata; class Mammalia; order Primates; family Daubentoniidae; genus Daubentonia; species Daubentonia madagascariensis. The sequence continues at coordinate 8,412,282 of JAKFHU010002004.1, read as the reverse complement.
CTGTGATCTACCTATTTATGCTTTCCTGCCCTCCCTAACCCCTGACAATCACTGATCTTCTTAGTATATATAGTATATCCATAGTGTTACCTTTTCCAGAATGTCATATGGTTGGAGTCATACAGTAAGTATCCTTTTGAGGTTGGCTTCTTTCACTTGGTAATATGCATTTAAGTTTCCTCCATAGCTTTTCATGGCTTCATAGCTCATTTTTTGTTAGCATTCAGTAATACTCCATTGTATGGCTGTAGTACAGTTACAGTTACATTCACAGATTGGAGGATATCTTGGTTGATCCAAAAATGTGTTGAACTTTTACAGCCATGCTCACGAAGGAGCTTTCTTTTTTGTAATATCAAGAATGTGGCCATTTTTTCCTTTAATTTTTTTCCCCTCTATCTGTGCTCCTGCCTCTGTGGAGTTTTATATATATTAGGTACTTAAAGTTTTCTCATAGTTCACTGATATCACAAATTTATGAATCTTTTCTTTTTGGATGTCTAATATGTGTTTATTTCCATTCAGTGTCATTTTCTTTTCTGACATCATAATTTGCACCTCTTCAAGTACAATTTGTTTCTGTAAAAAATGTCTCCATGCCTCTACTCATCTTCTTGAAGTTTATTTTGCCACATGGTTGAGTTACTTATGAACAGCTTGATCCTTTCTGCTCTTGCCTTTATGAGTTGGGCTAATACGCAACTCCTAAATCAAGACCTTTCTGATTATTCATTGCCCTGTAAAGTATGACTTTTTGCAGCCTGGCTTCTGGGAATAGACACACTTCCTAGCCCTGTGTGAGCACCAGGAATGGTTCCCCCTATTAATTTAGATTTTTTTTTCCCCTTGGTCTTAGATAGTTCTGTGGCATCCATGTACTCATTGTTCATAACTCTACCAAGTACCCAAGAGAGTATCTCTGCAGATTTCCAGGGTTCTTTCCCTGTGTTTCTCTCTATTCTGCAGTGTGCTGTCCTGTGATCCCTGTCTGCCTTGGTTTTACCAGACTCTCAGCTTCATCACACCAACTCAGGGAGTCTGGTGGACTGTATTTCAGTTTTTATTCCCTGCATCATTGCCTGGAATCTCTGTCAAGGCAGGGAGGTGGGGTATCCCCATGCTCACTTCATTTGTTCCCTGTCTTTCAGGGATCATGGTCTTTATTGCCTGAAGTCCACTGTCTTGAAAATCATTGTTTAATGTACTTTGTCTGTTTTGTTGTTGGTTGTTTCAAGTAAGAAGGTAAGTCACCACCTGTTACTCCATCTTCTCTAGAAGCAGATTGCAGTAGAGCTTCAGCACATGCCATGGATTGACTAGAATGTTTTTCTTCCCTCTTTGTTTAGGTGCTTCCTTCTCATCCTTCATTTCTCCGTGTAGCCATCTCTTCAGGGAAATCTTCCCTGGGCCCAGTAGAATGAAATTCTCTTATGTGATCATAGAACTCTGTTTTCTTACAGCATCTATCTGGATTATAGTTGTCACTTTTTTTGTCTTTGTTCTTCACTACGTGTTAAGCATTAAACAAGGTTTATCTGTTTTATCTGCAGAGCTTAGTATAATGTCTTCCACATCATAGCACTCAATATATTAATATATTGGTTCAGTGTATGAATGAGTGAATGTTATTAATAAAATGCATTGTAGTCTTTTATATCCAAAAAGTACTGACATATTTTATTTCCATCTTGTTTTCTCCATAATTCAGATTCTGGCAGCCTGATGAAAATGCAGGATGCATTTCTTTCAGGTGAAAGAGTACTAGAACTTACCCAAAATCACTGTGAAGAACTTACAGTAAAAATGGAAAAAGTGGAAAATAAGGTTGGTGTACTACAAAAGGAGCTATCAAAAACAGAAGAAATAAAATCACAGTTAGAGCATCAAAAAGTTGTATGGGAACATGAACTCTGCACTGTGAGGTATGACATCCTAGTTTTAAAGAAATATTTGTACTGTTTACTTTATACTAAAGATATGTAATTGCCAACTTACCTTCTGGGATTAAACACAAGAAAACTCTTTGGTGTTATAGAGTGTGAAATTTTTCAAAATAATATAATAAATTCTTACCTGTGAATACAATAAGCTTTACCTGTGAATACTTTTACTAATAATTAAATGCATATTTAATTAAATGCATATTCTTTTAAATCATCCTATGAATGACTATATATCAGTCCCCTATATGGAAATCTCATTATTTAAGAAATTATATTTTGGGTTTTAAAATTTTTTGTTTTATAATTAATGCTACAAAGCACATCTTTGATATAAATATTTTCCTATGTTTCTAATTATTAACTTTGAAGAAATTCTTCAACATAGACCAGTTTGGTTAAAGTGTAGGAATTTTTAAAAACAGGTCCATGGTCAATATTTCTAAATTTGGTTCTCAAGAAGTTTACATTAATTTACAATTCAAGAAAGTATGAAATGGCCATTTTTCTGAACCCAGAATAATTTTTAAAACATGTGTACAGTTTTATTCTGAATATGTGTGGAATAGAAAGTAAAATGGAAAGTGATTAATGATTAGTTTATTCAAATCTCTCTCTCCTTCCAGATAAAATTGGTTTAAAGGTCTATGTTGAAAACACATATTATCCTATATTGTTTAATTAAATATTAGATGCTATCTTGTTCCAAAGGGGATTTTAAAATTGTTCATAAAATACAAAATCATGAACATGACAAGTTGAAACTGTTATCAAACAAAGAAACATAAAAAGTGTGGGGTAGCAGATATTAGACTTCTTAGGCTAGTCTTAAATTGTAGTAATCTGTAGAGGTAGGTTGCATGAAAGGCTTTTGAAGGTGCTGTATTACACTGTAAATTATTGTTAGGAATTCCTGCAATATTTCATGAAGGTGAAAATGTATTTCTAGTGAATGTATAAATTTGTTTATAAACAGTAACTTTTTTAAATTAGTTAACTTAAAAGGATGTGTTCTAATTGAGGAGTATTTATGACTATGTTAAAAAAAAGGTAATTTTCAACTTGTACCTTTACTGAATAATTTCTGATATCCTTTTCTATAATATTTACCAGAGTTTCTAGTAACAGAAACTTACCAATTAGCAGAATGTTCTTTCATCACTACCTTTCTTTTAAGTATAAGTCCTTTGGAGGAGATTGAAGGGAAAAATTAAAATCATGAGACCTAGAAGAAAAAATTCAATAGCATAGTAATTTTATTAGGGTAAGAAGCTAACATATGAAGAGGCAGATCATAAAATGAACTTTTTGTTTTCTCACAAAATAAATTTTAAGATAAGCATATTTAAACTGCAGATTTACCTTAAAAGAAGAGAAGAGAAGAAATGCAGATATTTTATATGAATAAATTTGAGAAGAGTTAAGAAGGAAAGAAGAGAAATATAAGAAAGGAGTTAAAGTGAAACAACAACTTGAAATGACTCTGAAAAAGCAAAATAAGGAATTCTGGACAGTCAGAACGTATTTGTGCCAGGTACATTAATCTGTGCTAAACATTTCATATTCTTAACTTTATTTCATCAGTATTACTTATAATAGCCCTTTGATTTAATGCATATTATTTAGGTTTAAAACAAAACAAAACAAAACTATTATGTCATTTAAGAAGGAACTGTGGCATTCATAGCTAAAATTATTTATTGTAAGTCTTAGCATCTAATTGATGCTCAGTATATCTTTTCCGCATGAAGGAAGGGAAGGTAAGTTGAGTTCAATCATTAACATAAATTTAGGCATTTGTATGTTAAAATACAGGCTAAATAGCTTTCAAACTATAATGAAGCTAGTTTAATATTCTGTGAAGACATTTTTTTCACAATACTATATCTACCTGTATGTAAGAATTGCTGATCTTTGATAAATTTAGCTGTCATCTATGAATTAAAATTAAGGTAATTCTTGAGGGATAAAGGTCCTTGTGTTTCAATAGGCTACTTCCTTTCAACAGTTTTGTTGAAGGTTATCCTCTTAATGAACCTTTTAGACCATTTTCTCCCAATGCTTTTAGGCCAAAAACTTAATGTATCTGTAGTTTGTACAAAAGCAAAATGACACTCAGAGGCAGCTTTATGGAGGACAGAATGCCAGACTATTACAGGATGGGATTCTGAACAGTCACCATTGCAAACACAGGGAGACAGAAATGGCTCTAAAGAAAATGAATTCTGAGGTGTTTTCTTTAGTCAATTTCAAATATGTGTGTGTATGGATTTGTATGTGTATATATTTAAAAAAAACAACTATATGTTTCTTAGAAAGTATAGAAGATTTTTAAGCTCTGTGTGTGTGTGTATGTATATATATAGTATAGTGGTGGTGATGGTGGTGGTGGTGGTGGTGGCATATTTGTCCCATGGGATAAAATATTATTGTTCTTAATTCAACTCTTTGTCTCTGCAATAGTCAAGTAGTGACAGTCACAATGGCTTCACCCAAACGAGAGGCTTTTAATATTCTCAGTAGGAATGGATGATCTTTTTATAATCTCAAAGCCCTTGCTACTAACAATAGATGTTCTAGTTTTTGGAAGTGTTTTCATCCCCCTTGATGTATTTTGGAGAGGTTAGTTTATTACCTCCACTGATAGGTATGGAGGAAATGGACTGTTGATTCAGAGACCATATGTGGGATGCCATTCTCCTCACTTTTGAGAAAAGTAACAGTTTGCTCCAAGTAGTATCTTATTTCAGTATAAAGAGCTTTTGAAAACAATAATATGCACTAGTATATACTGAGTGATAATTTGTTAATAAGTATTCTCTTCCTAGTAAAATAGTTCAGTGTATTTTCCCCTATTTCACATTTATGAGTGCTTCAGACATTATAAAGAGGAAAAAAAAGTTGGCGCTATGGCAATTCATGATTTTCTGAGAAGAGCTCTATAAATTTTATCTTATTTCCCATTGGTTTTTTGAAATAAAAGGTTTCTTTTGTATTTATATATTTACACCACAGAAGTAACTGTGATTTGATGGAGGACCCCTAGAAGTAGAGTCAGAATACCTGGGGAGAAGTCCTGCAGCTTTCTTACATTTTTAACCTCTCCTTTTCAGAATTGTGAATTACAATCAATGTAATTCTTATAACTGACTATAAAAATGTTAGAAAAGTAGACTATCTATAGAATATTCTCAGGAAAAAGGAACTTAAAGGACTTTGGGAAATGTCATCTGTCCAGTGTATGTAGGGCTAAGGCTCTTACTATGGGGTAGTGTATAAGTTAGATATCAGAGTGTAAACCCAATTTTTAACTGTACTCTAATTTATGAATCTTTCATTCTATGCCTTTGGGTTTGTTGTAATTCAGGGAAAAGCTTTTCTAATTCTGAGACTCTTAAAAATTCTCTAGTTGTTTCTTTTTTACTTTCATGGATTCATTGTCTTCAAATAAATTTTTGATTCTTTGGGAATTTATGCTCTATAAGGCTGGAAGTTTCAATACAACTTCTCTTCCAATTGGTTATCCATTTTGCAACACTTTCATTGTATAAATTGACAGGTTATCTTTTAATTTCAGAGGGACTCATGATAGGTCATTGTATTGAGAGCTACCTAAAAGTTTCCTTTGTTTTACTCAGATTTCTTATACCCAAGAGAAATAAAAAGATCTATTACATAAAAATCACATGTTGCAGGAAGAAATTGCCATGCTAAGAATGGAGATAGACACAATGAAAAATCTGAACCAGGAAAATGAAAAGAAATATCTCAGGGACATGGAAATTGTAAAAGAAAAGAATGACGACCTTGAAATGGGTATAAAACTGACTGTGGGTGCATTAACTAAAACAGTGTCTCAGTATGCTGGACAGCTTTGTGATCTTGATGACAGTGAGACATCAAAAAGACATGTAGAACTTGCTTTCCAGAGAGCAAGAAATGAGTGGTTTCACTTACAGGACAAAATGAACTTTTATGTGTCAAATCTAAAAGAAAACAATGAGATTCTTTCTCAAAAACTTTCTAAAGCAGAAAGTAAAATCGATAACCTAGAAACTGAGCTCCATCACACAAGAGATGTCCTCAAAGAAAAGACGCTGGTTTTAGAAGGTGCACAAAGAGACCTAAGGCAGACACAGTGTCAAATGAAGGAAATGGAACAAAGGTATGAAAATGACCAAGGCAAAGTGAATCCATGAATTGGCAAGCGGGAATCTCTAGAGGAGAGATGATGTCAACTGCAAAGAGAAAATATGTTGATTCAACAGCAACTGGATGCTGCTCACAACAAAGCTGACCAGAAAGACAGGATGGTAAATAATATCAAGGACAAATTTGAGGATGCTGTGAAAATAACCTCAAGCTGAGAGTGAAATGCAAAATCTGCTGCTAGAAGGAAAACTTCAGGAGTTCATCAATGAATGTGGTCATTTAAAAGATAGAATGTATCATTGTGAAAAAGAGAATGCAGAAAGAGAAGTAAGTGTCAAAAATGGTAAATGTTTTTCAAATCTCCTGAAAGAAAAATTTAAAGTAATATTTGGTTGTGGCTAAATGTTGAATCTGGTTGGATATAAAGATATCTAGATGATAAAAGTATTTGCTGTATCAGCCTAGAAGTATACCTTGTTTCCAGCAAATAAAAGTTAGAGCTGAGAGATGCTTTGAGGAAAGACATTGTGTCACCTATGAAATTCTAAGAGGTTAAGTTACAAATTTTCAGTATAGTCTAATATTAATAATGCAGACTTACACTGCTGAAAATACAATTTTAATGTCTTTATGTTGCCCCATTTTAAGACCATGATAAAGCAGATACATGGAAATGTTTGTACTTGAAGTGAGTATTATGATATTAAGATTCAATTAAGTGAGCTACTTTGACAGTTAAGTCCAGATTTCAGAGATGGACTGAAATTTACTGTTGTATCTCATAGTACTTTTCCTTCAGTAGCTTTTTACATTTTTTTGTTGGTATAATTTTATTTCAATTCATGTCAGTTTGACTTATATCTGAAAATATTTCAATCTCAAATCATGTACTGTTATGACCTCTCAGTTCTTTAAAGGCAGTTTACTTTTTAATCAAATCATAATGTGGGACAATGTGGTGAATTTTAGCAAAACCATAATTGATTTAATCTTCCCCCCATGGTATGTATAATTTATTTTGAATACTTTTACATGTAATTTGCTCATAAATTTTATTTCAAGGCTCAATGCCTATCATTTGGATATAACTTTGTCTAGTACAAAGATAGTTGTAGCTATCTGTGATTTGTGAGTTTGGCATTGGATCCCCATTTTCAGAGAAATGAAGGTTAGCATGGTTCACATATAGCAGGAATGGAGTGAGTAGGGGAGAGAGTTATAGGAGCTGAGGTCATGGAGTAGGGTGGAGGCCAGGTATCCTAGGGCCTTGAAGGCCATTGGAATTTTACTTTTACTCTGACAGAGGAATCTATGGGAAGGATTTGAGCAGGTAATTGAATATGTGAAGACCGCTGAGGTTGATTAAACTTCTAATAAGAAAGAGGGAAAGCATTGCACAGTGTAGAATTGACCACCATCAGTCCCTCCCACATACCCATTTCTTTTTGAGACTTCATTAGATCATTAAACATTGCAAGCCCCCAGGGGATAAATGAACAGTGGGCTGAATCTGTTGATCATGTATCAGAATAACAATCTGGCAGGAAGAGGACACCTTCTGGGACCTTAACTGAATTCAGTCATAAACAGGAATGTGTGCACATGAGGAAAAGAAGGTGAATCGATGTATGTGGTGATATTTTTTCAAAGTATTTGTGTTAGAGTTAAATATTCTTAACATAGTTTAATAACAAGGTGATTAATAAAATCAGTAACAAACATATCTTGTCAGGCAGTTGTGAGACATCTCTAACAACAACTGGCTAATACCCTGAAAAAACAATCAAGGTCAGAGGCTTTCATAGAGGTTCCATCACATCACATTAATTTAGAAGATGGGACACCAGGTACAAAGAAGACAATAGGTCAAATCAGGAGTCAAGTATGTATGAAATGTAACATGTCAACAGTTCATCTATAGCTGGTTAAGTAACAAAGTGTTTAGGATAGTGATTTCAGTGGACAGCTTTCATTTGTATTTTCATTATAATTAATTTTATTACAGTTATGTATGTTTATAATGCACTTATTTTCTAAACTCTGTCATTCTGCCAATTTTTCTTCTGTTTACATATGCTTTTTCTTATAACATCTTTAGGAAAGTTGAGAATTAAATATCATTCCTCACAGAAGTTGAGGGCCTTTTTTGTTGTTGTTGTTCAACAGTGATTTTTAGTGATTTCACTATTGCCATGGTGAAGTAAACTGGATTAACCCAGAGGATATTGTTTAATGGAATGTTCCAGAAAATTTTCTTATTTCTTATCTTCAATTTTGAGAATGGATAAAGAATCCGTGTATATTTCTTTCATGTGTTTCAGGGTAACTTGTACAGAAAGGCCATTATACTCTTCTCCAAAATGCAAATGTTTAGGCTAATTTACAAACCGTTTCAAAATGTAGGCATCTCCTTCATCTTCCTTTCATCTTAGATGGATTGTAAAAGCATAGAAGACAAAAAGAATGAAAGTAGGTCTTTTGCAGTAACATGGATCAAACTGGAGGCTATTATCTTAGAAACAGAAACAGAAAGTCAAATACCACACGTTCTCACTTGTAAGTGGGAGCTATAGAATGTGTACACATAAGCATAGAGAGTGGAATAATAGACATTGTAGACTCAGAAGGGTGGGAAGATGGGAGTGGGCAAGGGGTGAAAAGTTACTTAATGGATACAATGAACACCATTCAGATGATACTTATACTAAAATCCCAGACTTTACATCTATGAAATATATCAATGTAACAGAATCACACTTGTACGCCCTAACTCTATAAAAAGAAAAAACTTGTTAAAAAGCATAGAAATATTAAGATCATGTACAGTATGCACATGCAAAATAGAGAACTAAGGAACTATTGCAATATAATTCACATACCATACAGTTCACCCATTTAAAGAATACAATTCGCTGTCCCTCAGTACATCCACAGAGTTGCATAACCATCATCACAATCCATTTTAGAACATTTTCATCACCCTGAAAAGAAATTCCATATCCCTTAGCCATCATCACCCCCCCACCCACGTCCCTCCACCTTCTGCTTCCTAGGCAACCACCATCTACTTTTTGTCTCTGTCAATTTGCTTGTTGTGGACATTTCATAAAAACAGTCATGGAATATGTAATCCTTTAAGACTGGCTTCTTTAATAGTGTTTCGGGGATCCTGTGTGTTGTGGCATGTATCAATACTTCATTTCTTTTTTAGTTGATTAATATTCTGTTGTATGGCTGTACCAGTTACCCACTCATCAGTTGATGGACCTTTAGTTTGCTTCCACTTTTGGGCTGTTATGAATAATGCAGCTATGAGCATTAATTTCCAAGTTACTTTGTGGACATATGTTGTTATTTCCCTGCCACTGGATTTTGTCCTCAGAGCTCTTTGGGCTGATGTGATCATCTCTCTGCCTTACTCATGCCATCCTTACTGCCTTTTCAGTTTCCACTCATCTAAGCCTCATTTATTCAGACCTGTCACACAATCTCGCCTTCCTTCTGAAGCTTTCTCTCATTGACTTTACATTTCAGCACCATTGTCTGTGCAGAACAATCTAGCCCTTAATTTTACATGGCTTGTATTTTTTCTCAGAGTCCCCTGGCCACTCCCTAACTTAGATTCAGAGGTTGGGAGGGTCAAGGTGCTCTCTCCTGGCAGGGATAGAACGATTCCCCAGTGGGAACATGGACCTCAGAAAGAAACTCGGTCACCCTCACCTGCATCATGGATTCACTCCCAGTTTTCAGCCACTCCCGGCCATGGGAGCTGTTTATTTTCCTTGTCCTTCCTAGAATTTGGAGCATCCTTTTGCCTTTCTATTGAACTCCCATGTTCCCTCTTGGATAACATACTCAACATGTGATTGTCTACACACTATTTTGGTTCTTCTATGTGGATAAGGCATGCTGGTAATGCTTCTAGTCAGCCATCTTGAAAAAAATTGGATCAGTCCTTAATGTCTTACTGCTGACTCATATTCCATTGTGTAGACATACCAGACATTTTATTTATCTATTCATCAGCTGATGGACTTTGGGGTTATTTCCATGTTTTGGCTATTATTGTAATGCTGCTAGGACCTTTCATGTACAATGTTTTTGTTTACATACCTTTGCATTTCTCTTGGTCATATACTCATGAGTCAAATTTCTGGGTTATAGGAAACTCTATGCTTAACCTTTTGAAGAGCTACCAGTCCATTTTCCAAAATGGCTGCACTGTTTTACATCCCCACCAGCATTGTAGGAGGGTTCTAATTTCTTCCTATCCTTGCCAACACTTATTTTCCATCTCTTTGCTCAAAAAAGTTTCCATCCTAGAGATGTAAAGTGATACCTCATTGTGCTTTTGATTAACATTTCTCTAATAAGCCATGACTTTAAGCATCTTTTGATGTGCTTATTAGTCATGTGAATATCTTTCTGGGAGAAAAGTCTACTCCTTTGCAGATTTTTTAATTGGATTTTCTCTTTATTTCTGAATTGTTAATGTTCTTTGTATATCCTAGATATAAGTCCTTTATCAATATATGATCTTCACATATTTTCTCCCACTCAGTGGCTTGCCTTTCACTTTCACAGAAGTTTTAAATGTTGACGCAGTTGAGTGAATCTATTTTTTCTTGTGGTGTTCTGTCTTAGAAATCACTGCCAAATGCAGTCACAAGGATTGATGCCTCTGTGTTCTTCTAAGATTTTTACAGCTTTATCTCTTCCTTTTAGGTTACATATAGAGGTCAGATGAGGAAGAATCAGTGATGGAGTTAATTTTTAGAAGAGGAAATTGGAGGGAGTCCAACTTCATTCTTTTGCAGGTGGGTATACAGTTTTCCCTGCACCAGTTATTGAAAAGACTATCCTTTTCCCATTTAAGTGCTTTGATATCCTTGTTGAGAATCAATTGGTCATGAAAGCGAGGGCTTAATTTTGGAATAACAATTCAAATTGTTGATCTATGTCTATCCATATGACAGTACCCAGTCAAATTTTACAAGAATTCTTTTTCAATCGTTTTGTATGTTACCGGTTGTCTTATGTAATAGTAAAAAGTCAATGTAGTTGAATGTCTTTAACTTCATTTTTTGCTTTGTGAAGGAGCCTGTGGCCAGCTTATGCCTTGCTGACTCCACGACATGAAGGGAAGTCAGGCTTAAAAAGACAGAGTCCATTCTTTCATTTTTTCTCCATTCAAACCTTTACTCTGTCACCCAGAGCCTCCCTCTTCACTCCCATTTCCATAAGATCTTGGTCACAGGCTCTGCTGAGTCTGCTATTTACCGCACTACATTTTATCAATTCATTATAATTTATAGAATCATCGGTACATTTTTTACTATCCAGGAAAGAGAATATTGCTCTGAGCTGTCAGCTTTTCTCATTGGAAATGAGGATAATCTGTCATCTTTCTGTTCACAGTAGATCCTCTTTCAACCTGGTACCTGGTTCTTTGTATGACACTGGGGCTAATCGTATCCTCACCACATGTACTTGAGAGGTGTAAGTGGGTGCCGGTGGTGTCAGTAGCCATGGTGGGCCCATCCCTGGGCCCCTGGGTGCGGCATTCAGGTGTGCACTGATAGCCATGGGCAGGGCAGGCAAAGGCATGTGCAGAAACCATCCGCCTTGGCCAGCTGGGATGACCTGTCCTCAACCCCCTGGATTGCATGCAGGGCAGTAGCACTGTCCTCAGGCCCCCAAAGGTGCACCAGCCTGGGAAGGGTGGGCTGATCATCGGGAACTTGGATTGTGTATGTGGGCACCGGTGGTGGCTGCAACTAAAACAGGTGGGTTGGCCTTCTCTTCAGGCTCTCATATATGCACATGAGCAAGCCAGACCTCAGCTCCCCTGAAGGTGTGCACAGGTGCATGTTGGCCCTGCCCTGGAAGGGGTGGGGTTACTGTCATAGGCAGTGACCACAGTCATGTGGCCCCTAGGCTCTGGGGGTCATGCACCTAGACTCCTTTTGTGATTGGGCAGACTCCTTCATGGGCCAGATCACCTAACCCCCGAGATTTAGGGTGCTGTGTGAGTTAGAGCTTTGGGGACCCAGCCACATCGCAGGGTCCAGATGGTGCACAATGCTATAACACTCTAGCGGCATGTAGGGGGATGTTAGTGGGGCTCCAGGGATGTGGACATGCAGGGGCTTTGGGCCACATGGCAGGTTGGAGCATGGTGGGGGTTGAGCTCTTACAGTGGCACCATACTGCAGCAGCTTGGGTCTCAGGGCTGAGTGGGTTCCAGGGTGAATTGTCTCTGGCACGATGCAGTTGTGTGGGCTCCAGGCAGCTCCCTATAGCAGGTTCAGGGCCTGTGAGGGCTGAGGACTCTCCTGTGGCTATGATGGCAGGAGTCCTTGGGGGAATGTGCATCACTGGGGAGGGGGATTTTGTCCTGGCTCTGAGCTGATCCCAACCAGGCTCCCTGCTTCCCTTCCTCTTCCTTCTTTGCTTCCAAGGGTCCCTGTCACTTCCCTGCTGAATTCCAGTGTTCTCTCTTAGAAGAGTCCTTCAAGGGCTGGTCATCTACTTGTTGTTTTTGTCCCTCTTTGTGGAGGAGGCAAGTGCTAGGTGTCTCCATCAGCCATCTTATGATGGCTCCATCTACGGGATGAATATGAAAGAAGATATGGAAAGGTTTCTAAGCCAGCACAATCTACCCTCTGGCTGTATTCTTTTTACGTTCCTCCTACTTCAAAAACACACCACTTCCTACTCCCTACCCCCACAAGTGTCACTGACTGTGGCATCAGACTCAGGCTTGAAGTGCAAGACCTACCATTCCAGATGGGTGTACTCAATATATATCATTTTTGCACTAGTATAAAGTTACAAAATTGTAAATTGAGCCATCCTAAGTCAGGGACCATGAGTATTTGGTAAATGTACATGTGGAGAGGCTGCAAATGAGGAACAAATACTTGAACCCAGAAAGTCCTGCATCCTTGCTATTTAGTTTTTTTTATCTTATCTTTTGTGTTGATTTTACTTTAGCTGCTGTGTAGCAGTAGTGCCCTTTCTTCCAGGCTTCAGTATCAGTTCTTCACTGGCTTTGGCAGCCTCCCTGTCATCCTCTTCCAGGGCTTTTAGTCTTCGACTAACAGTCTGCTGCAAGGCCTTTTGGTTTTCATTCTTATTCTTGTCTAGGTCCTTCCAGCATCCACCTCCCTCCTGGTCCAAAGGTATCCTACATGTTGTAATGGTTGTTGTTGTTTAATGTCAGCACCCCCTATTTAGTATCAGTATCTGTACCAGTTCTTTATTGCTGTATAACAAACTACCTCAAAATTCAGTGTCTCCAAACAATGTTTGTGTGTTCACAATCTGCAGTATTAGGCAGGGTTCAGTGAGGCCAGCTTATTTCTTCTTCACTTGGCAACAGCTGGGGTGACTTGAACCTGGGGACTAGAGTCACCTAAAGGTATGTTCATTCACACATCTGGCAGGTGGAGCTGGCTTTTGGCTGGGACTGTAGCTGGGGCAGTTAGCTGGAACACCTACAGGAGGATTCACCATGTGGCTTGGGCTTTCTCACAATGTGGTATCTGCATTCTAAGGACAGACTTCCGTAGAGAGAGAAAGTCAGGTGGAAGCTGTATTACATGTTCTAACTTAACCTTACAAGTCACACAGCAGTTGCACCATATTATATTCACTAGAAACCAGTTACTAAAGCCAGCTCATATGCAGGAGAAGAAATTTCATGGGAGTAATGTCCAGCAGTTTATAGACATGATTTTTTGGGGGGATGGGGTCTTCTGGTGAGTATTGGAAAACCTGCTAGACAAATACTAAAAGAGCTGTAACACTTCTAGACATGTTTTAAAGCCAGCACTTAACTCACCTTTTTAAAATCAAATAATCATTACATCTAAAGCAAAGTAATATTTTCCAGCTCAGTATCACTGAAATTCTAGCAAGTATTTTTGGTGGTAGTGGTGGTTGTTTGGTATGCTCCCTTATTTGGGAAAAGTACCAAAAGATTACAAGATAGTGCTATTGAATTAAGACATTTTTGTTCAAATGAAAAGTATAGATTTTGTCACTTTTATACTAGGAGATAATTGCTTCATAACTCCAGGAATCATCATTCCGGGAATGCAACCCAAGTTAGCATAGGACTTTTGCCATTCAGAAAAACTCTTATGGCATTAGAATGCATATGTCCGGGATTCATTAATTTGAGTCTTACTTTGAAAGTTGTATTCTGGGAGCCATTTATTGACTCAGGCCTAAATAACTCAATAAAATGTCCCTGAGACTTCGCATATTTTTTAAAAATGGAGTAGTACAAATGGAGCTGTGGATGTGCTCTCTTATTAATGTTGGACTTGAACCTACCTCCACCACCACAAACATAATCCCCACCTGGACATAAAGAGAGAGGCCACAGAGAAAGGAGGATCCTTTTTATTAAAAATAGTTTGTGTTTTACTCCAGAAAGAACTAATATAGTTTTTGATTTAGTACTATGCATAAGCTGGAGATTAACAGTTTATTAAGTTTTTTTATTTCCTTTGGCAATGTTCAGTTTCTCCTAAGCTGTTGCTTTACACACCTCAAAAGCCATGGACGGCAGCCTTGTCTAACTGAGTAGGGCAGGGACGAATGTCCCCAAGACATGTTTCTCTCCTTTTTCCTTCCTTCTCCTTCCTCTTTCTGTGGCAGACACTATATTGTCATTCAACTGAGGACAACAAGTCTGAGCTTCTATTAAGGAACTATGAAGAAATGTGTGATTTCAGGGGAAAGTAAGAGTAAAATGAAAGGAACTTTCTAAATGTCCTTTAATATTTGCCAGTTCTCACTTGTGTGTGTAGACAACTCCCCCGCTCCAAACTCCCACAAGCCAGGACAAAAGTGGAGCCATCATCAATCCAGACCCTTTTCCTCAGTTTCTGGGGCCCCTCCCGGAGCTGCTCCTGCCAGCATTCTGGGACCGTCCCTTTTCTCTCTGAGCTTCCTCTCTGACCTGAGAAGAGATCAATACTTTAGTATTTCCTTAATTCAAGTCATTCCTGTAACAATACACACCTGGTATAATCTTTATGAATGGTAATATAAGATTCTTTTGATAAAGACTTCTCCCTGTATCTGGTGTTGAGTTATTATTTTTACAAAACCTGGCTAGTAATGCTCTTCTCACATTATTCATTTTATAAGGCCTGTCTGTAATGTTATTATCACAGAAATGTTATGGAAAACAGCCTCTCAAAATATCGGGAAACTTGTTAAGTAGAAAATTTGAAAAGGCACTGGATAGCATATTATCATCCTCACCACAAAGAATTTGTTATGGTCAATGCACTATTTCAGACCCTGCTCTGGGCATTCAGGGAGAGAATACCTTTATACAGAAGATTTCAGTAAGAACTCTCCGGATGGGGACACTTGCAATATCATTTGAAATATTCCCACACAAATGTAGATAAATAAGTAGATCAATACAACTATAATTAGTGGGACTTTTCCAAAAAATCAGTACTAATTTCTGAATAGAAATCTCAGTTACTGTTGAAGAGCTATATATTGTTTTCCCTGTTTCTAATTCTAGAAAGCCATGAATCATAGGAGCTAAGTTTGAAAACTGGCTCTAACCTATATTGATCCTTTTTTCAAGCAAATTTTCTGAAATCTTCATGTCCATATAAATAAAGAAATGTTAGTCATAATACAGATAGCTTAAGATTTTTACTTCCTCTTGTCCAGTGGAATTTTCACATGACATTATAACAGTACCACCTTATTTCATGTGTGTATTTAAGATTCTGTGCTGAAAAGTTAATAGTGTAGAGCATACTTTAAAATTTTTAACTTTCCAGAAGTGGAAAATGGAAAGTTTATTTTAAGAGAAAATCCATTTAAATGAGG
Source organism: Daubentonia madagascariensis (assembly GCA_023783475.1). NCBI lineage: Eukaryota > Metazoa > Chordata > Mammalia > Primates > Daubentoniidae > Daubentonia > Daubentonia madagascariensis. The sequence goes on along the minus strand of JAKFHU010002004.1, from coordinate 8,396,317 downwards.
AAATGGTTTAAACTTTTATAAAGAGCAGACTTTTGCTAAGAATTACATATTCGTTTCAAAATATGACTTGAATCATCTAACCTCTGTCCTAATAAGAGAAACCATCACCTTTCTGAAATGATGTATATTCAATACTAGAACAATATTAATTATATTTTTATGAGATTAATATAAACAGCATTACCCATATATATTCTCTATTATTAAATGTGAAATAAGTAGGAATTTTATTTTATTTATATGATTATTTTTCTGTTTAAGCAATCCTCAAGTATAGTATGGACAAGTATTAAAAGCCACATTTTGTAAATGACATATAATTCCCAAGAAAATGTGTCTGGTTTACTTAAACATTGTAAATATTTGACTTATTTCAGATGCAGCAGGAATTGGAAGAAAACAAGTGGAGAAATAGAAGGTATGTTGTCAAAATTTATGAGTTAAACTGAGCTTAATTGATTGATTTCTGAAATAAACTGTAAGTAGCAAATGCCATGCCTTTCCATTATTTGGTTAATAGATACTAGATTAAATATTTTTTTCTTAGACACATCTAATGAAAGATGTGAAAACACAAACATTCATACTGAAGGATATACTTATGCCTCATGAAATCACCATGTTCCATAGCTTTAAAAACATCTTATGAAGTCTCTGTATCTCTTTTTTTTTCTAACTCTATATGTTCTTCACTCCTGCATCCCTTTGGAAGTGTCAGTCAGCAGGCTGAAACTGTTCTCAAAAAACCAAGGCCTCATCAACTTCTCAGGTCCATGGTAGGGATTTAAGGCCAAAAGATCCCAGACTCATCTAGTGACACTTAGCCAAGCAGTTTTAGTTCATAAGCAGTCACTTGGCAGGAGACATTTAAGTCAGTCATTTGCTTTGTCATTGGTTTACTTTTGCCCTCAGGAAAAGTTCCCTATTCCTTGGCATGAAAAACAGACCCCAAAACAATTCAGTTCTTGTCAGGTTATCCAGCCTTATCTCTTGCCACTTACCCTCTTCTGCCCCTTTGCTCTGGCATCTCACCAAACTAGACTAGTTAGAAGTGCACAGTGTCCTTCCTCAGCCCCAGCGCTTTGCATTTGCCTCTTCCCTCTCTCTGGCACACTTTGTCCTTGTCCTTCAAGTATCAACCTACACATTACCTCCACAAAAATTCTACAGTATTGACACAAACTTAGACAGAGGGCCCTTGTGTGTGTCCCAATAGTGCCCTGTTTTATACCTGTCATGGTATCTGTGCCACTGCATGGAAATTGCCTGTTTCTCAGCATGGTTGTGGAATAAGTGAATGAAGAAAGAGAAAGCCAGGAGCTCTGATACTTAACCACAGTCATGATTAATTCAGCGTGCAACTATGGATAAATAATATTTAATAGCCATCTTATATTGTAGTCATACATACGTATTTTTCATTCTTATTAACACTGAAAAAGTTCTCATCTCTTTTTAGTCGCTCACACTTACTTACTATGAAATCTTTTGAGAAAAGAATATAATTCTTTCTTTTTCTTTTCAGATGGTGCAGAATTGGAATCTGGATCCTATAGAGCTTCCTCTCTAGGATCTGCTGATGAGTCAAATCTACATCAAGATCTAGTTTGAAAAGCATCATAAAAATATGCACTGATTTTAAGAAAAATTATATGTACTGGAAGACTCTTAAGTAGACCACAAAAATAAAATCCAGTATTATTTTGTTTTATATACTCAGGGTACCCAAATGTCAGCTGTTCAAATAGGCAAACAACCATGTTTTCAAGAACACTTTAGTGGAGTTAATTGATGGCTAATTTCTATTTTACCGTGTTTATCACTATATATAGTGACAGGTTTAGATTCAGACAGACATTATTGTGGCATACTGGTACTCTGGTCATTGTCTATGTTCACATGTGTTGCAATTGTTATAGTGCCATCACACTTACAGAATTGTAATTTTATGCACTAATTTATATGGCTATTTCCTCAGGGAAAACTAAAGTTTGCCAAAGGCCTTTTACCTTATCTGTTTGTTTATTTCTGATTAATTTTTGGAAATACTATTTAAATTAGAGGAATGTTCCAAGTTTAAGTGCAGAGAACTTTAGTCTCCCTGAATTATTTCAGCATGAGTTGCTGATATTATGCCATCACCGCTGGTTACTTTCATGAGTATTCCTGCAAGTCAGAATGTTCTACATAACTGCAATCTAATCTTTATAATCAGAATGCTAACATTAATACATGCAATAATTTGATCCTGAGATTCTAAGTTACATTAATTGTCTATAATGTCCTTCATAACCATAGCATCCCATTCAGATCCATGGATTGCATTTAGTGGTCCTGTCTCTTAGACTCTTCAGTTCAGTCTGAACCAGTTCCTTGGTCTTTCCTTGACCTTTATTACCTTGAATCTTTTGAAGAGTAAAGTCCAGTAATATAGAATGTCCCGCCACTGAGTTTTCTGAGGTTTCATTATGATTAGGTTTAAATCATATGATTTTGGACAAGAGTATCACAGAAGTGATCCTGTGAGGTTCCCATTGCATCCTATCATGTGATCTATACCTGATTTCTCCTATTTCTGGTGATGTTAGCATTGATGACTAACAGTGGTATGTGCTGAGTTTCTCCTCTGTAAAGTTACTTTTTCACCTTGTAATTAATTAGGATTTTGTGGAGTTGGTAATTTGAGACCCTGTAAATATCTGTGTTCCTCATGAAACCTTCAATTTATTCATTTGCTTGTATGAATATGGCTTCATTATTGATTTTATTTAGTGGCTTAGAGTTTATTAATATTTTTAAAATTTGTTTTTATTTTCAGAAGTATTCTATTTTGAAAAATTATAAGGATAGTACAAAGAATTCTTGGTTGGATACCATTCCCCAATTGTTAACATTTTACTACATTTGCTTTATCCTTTCTTCCCCTTGTCCTTTCTTTCTACCTATATAAATATATAATATAGATTTTTTTGTACTCTTTGTAATTTGCAGACCTGATGCATGTTTATTTATAAATACTTCAAGTGTATTTCCTAAGAACAAGGACTTAACTTACATAGGTGTAGTATAATTATCAAAATCAGGAAATTAAAGTTGGTTCAATATTTATATCTAATCCACAGACTGTGAACTCAAAGTAAAATCCTAAGGCCCCTGCTAACTGAATGGATCCCTTGCTACAAAGGAAACTCCAGAAAAACCTTAAAACTGATTCCCAGCCATCATGGGATGGGAAGTGTAAAGCACAATTACACATGCCCAGGTTTTCTTCTCAATAATATATATGACTCCTCTTATACCTTGTTAAATATGTATATTTAGCCATCCTGCTCAGTATAAACTCCTGTTCCTTTTGTCTCTCCCTTGAAGCACATGTTACTGGCTTGTGGCCAGCAGCTGTGTTTCCCAGCCTGTCAGAATGGCCACTGCAGGTTGAAAACTCTTCATGAGACATAAAGCTGTCCTTTTTCTAAAGTGGAATCCTTCTTATTATATATATTTTTTAGTTATCAAGACCTTATTCTGATTTTACGAATTGTCTGAACAACATCCCTCATGGCTAAAGAAAATCCAAGATGGGGGAATAGTCAGTCCATGATGGGTTGAGTCCAGTTGTCCTGTTTCTTGAGTCTTTCTTAATGTGGGACAGTTCCTGAGTCTGTCTTGGGTTTTCATGGCATTTATGTTTTTGAAGAGAAAAGGTCAGTTATTCTGCAGATTTTGTCTCAGTTTGGGTTCCTATGATGTTTCCTCATGATTTGATTCAGGTTATGCCATTCAGGCAGGAGTGTCACAGAAGTGATGCTGAGTTCCTCTCAATGCAGCATATCTGGAAGAAGGTGTTGTCACTTGGTGTTGTTACTGGCCAATGTTGATTCTGATTATTTGCTTAAGAAGGATGTGGCAGGGTTGTCCATGGTAATGTTGCTGTTTGCTGTTTGCCTTTCGTAACTCTCTTGTGTAAAGGTACTTTGGGGCTCTGTAAGCATCTGGCTACTCAGAATTTCACCCACTAGATTTAAGATTTTATTCATTGATTATTCTTGAATCAATTATTATTATGACTGTTGCCAAATGATTATTTTCTTATTCTTTCATTGCTCACACATCGATAGATAAGTAAAAGCAACAAAGAGGGGAGAAGGGAAGCTTATAATTTTGGTAGACAAATGCCCCTAGAGTTGGTCAGTGGTGGCCATTTTAAGCTGACTTCATGTCTTTTTGGTCTGTCCCCATTATTCTTTGAGCACTTCCTTACCTTCTGGCAAAACATGATGTTCCAAGCTTATCTTGCATTTTCTCTGCCCCATCACTGGATCAGCAATGTTTTCGGAAGCCCTGATACCTTAAAGGAAGAATGATATTTAGAAACCAAGATCTGGGCACACGGTGTGGTAGGTGTGCATATGGCTATTGGGGTCATCCTTGCTCACAGGCTTCCTCCAAGAAAAATGCACAGAGTACATGTGTATGCATACACACACATACATGCTTACATTAGTCTGTATTACATTGGTCTATATTTCTGTATCAAAGTATATTGAAAACAACTGTGATTTCTAACTAACTCTTCCAATTTTAATTCTAAAGAGTACATTTTACCTTTCCCTCTTCTACACAGTTCACCGTTGAACACTGTGGTGGCTAGGGACACTGGTGACCCTGTACAGTTGAAAATCTGCATATAACTTTGGACTCCCCAAATGTGTAACCACTATAGCCTACTGTTGACTGGAAGCCTACCAATAACATAAACATTCGATTAACACATATTTTGTATGTTCTACAAATTATAGACTGTATTCTTATAATAAAGTAAGAGAGAAAAAAGAAAATGTTACTAAGAAAATCCTAAGGAAGAGGAAATATATTTACAATACCGTACTGTATTTTTGAGTACATGAGTTTATATCTTGTGTTAACAAGATGAATGTCTGTCTGAAATAGCGGGCAACCACAGCTACACACTGCAATCCATGACACATATCAAGCAATATGTTTCTTTCTTTTAATGTCATACCTTTTTCTTCTTCTTGGGAGCATTTACAGCATCATAGTGGAATTTCATATTGATCTCATGGTGTTATTCAAGGTTTTCAGTATTTCAATGAAAATGATAAAAAAAAAACCGTGAGAACCATGAGAGATCACTTTTTACTGGAAAATGCAATTTATTGGAGAGAGAGACTGCTCATGTGGAAATGATTAGTGTCACATGGCATTTTAAGTAGATATTTGAAACATTTCAGCTCACTGCAATAGCAACAGGAGGTGGCTTTGAAATTATTACAGTGCTACAGTAGCACTGTAGTTAAATTTACGCAGTTATGATTTAATATTGCATCTTCACATTGCTTTACGTTTCTCTCAACTGTAAATGACACCATGTAGAATAGGTGGCCAAATTTTGAGAAATTTAAACTTTTTAAAATAGATTTTACATATTTTGTGGTTGTAAATGATAAAATAGACTAGTATATACATATGCATTCATAACATACATTTTTAAATTTTTGTTTTAATTTTTACTTATGTGATTTCTCTGCAAGATTTTTCCAGTTGTACTGAACCTCCAAAAATTTTACATATTTATTGAAAAAAAACTGCATAAAACTGTTCAAACCGTGTTATTCAAGGGTCAACTGTGTTTGTAACTTCCTTTCCTTGACAGTTACCCTTTATTAGTGCATGGATATCCTACTGCTGCATAACAGATCACCACAAACTTAGCATCTTAAACCCACAAATAATGATTATCTCACAGTTTCTGTGGGTCAAGGGTCTGCACATGGTTTAGCTAGGTCCCCTGCTCAGGGTCTCACAAGGTGCATTCAAGGTGTCAGCTGGGCTGCATTTTCAGTTGGAGGCTGACTGGGTAAGAATCTATTTCTAAGTCTATTCATTTTGTTGGCAGAACTTACTTCCTTGTGATTGTGTTACTCAGGCCTCCAGCTGTCTGCTGACTCTGGGCTGGCCACATGGACTCCTCATCATGGCTGCTTCCTCCTCAAGCCAGCAAGGAGAGTCTGTCCCCTCAGGGTTTAAACCAGGCTCACCCAGGATAATCTCCTTTTTGATTAACTCAAAAATCACATGATTTTGGACCTTAATTACACTCGAGCAAGTCTAATAGCCAGAGGTAAGTCACACTGGAGGGAAGAGGATTATGCCAGGTGAGAACACCAAGGACGGGAAATCATGAGGGAACCCTGGGGTCTGTCCACTACAATTGTATTGATGAAGTTTCCCTTCTAATACTAGTTGTCTAAAGTTTTATCATGAATGAAGGTTCAATTTTACCAGGTACTGATTTTGCATCTATTGAGATATTCATTTTAAAAAATACTTGTTAAACATGTGTAATTACATTACATTATTTGCTCATGTTAATCCAACCTTGTATTTGTCATATGAACTGAACTTGATTGCAATATTCCTTTTGTCTTATTCCATACTTTGGTGTGCTAATATTCCTGTTGGGACCTTTTATTAATCTTTGTTTTTAGATAATGATAATAAAAGAAATGTTCAATGCTTTAACTCCATTGACAACCCTGAAATTTGATATGTATTGTTGCTTTCTATCTTAATTCTCTCTTGTAATTTTTAAAAACACAAGATATTTTAATTATTTTTATATGATACTATCAGTGTTCACTTAAATTTACCTACATATTTAATAGTCTGTATTCCTCTTGCATCTCAGAACTTTCATCTGAGATCATTATTCGCCTGTTGGGAATGCACACCCTTTACAATTTTCCTCAATGAGGGCCTCCTGGTTATGGATTTCTGGTTAAATATGTCTTCATTGCCCATTGTCCCTTATTCTTGGCACTTATTTTCATTAGATAGACTATTCTAAGTTGGTAGTTATTGTCTTTCATCACATGGAAGGTTTCTTTGCAATGTTCTTTGGATTATAAATTAAATAATTCCTGCAATCACCTTTCTGTGTGACTGCTCCTCCTGTAAATGTAACCCATCCCTGCTCCTGTCCCTGTCCCCACCATCTTATCGTGATCAGGGTTCATTTGGCTTCTTAAATCTATGGTTTGGTGTCTCAGACATGTCTAGACTTTATTGATTTAGCCTCCACATTTCTTAACCTCTCATGTTTTCCATGGTTTAGAGTGGGCCTCTTTCCTGTATTCTGGATTCTTTCTTTTCTTTTTATTTTATTGTCACTTCAGCTGTGTCCAATCTGCTGGCTGACTTGATAAATTTAGGTTTTTTTATGAAAAAGTTTCATTAAGACAACTATTAGTAAAAATGGTGCAGTCTTTTAAAAATATCCCAGAATCTCCTAGGAACAACATGTGCTAAAAAATAAACCCCAAGGCATAACAACAGCACACAGTGCTCTGATGTGTGTTATGTTAAACTTTTTATTAGTCTCATTAAATCCATCTTTTCTCCAATTTAGGGACAGGTTATAGCAAAATATATTTGTCATATGAGTGTTTCATAAAACAGTGGCTATTCTGCTCAGTCTCATTCATGTCACCTTCTAGGGCATATTGCATCATAGGTCAATGTCTGTAGACACTGCCAGCTGACAGTTCCAATTTTACTAGAGAAACAGACATGCAAACCTTGTCTTTGTCACTAGTCCTGTCATTAATAAAACCATGATTTATTTATGTGCCCAATGGGCTACACAGAAAGCATATTATATGTATTACCATAGAAAAAAATTAATTTAGATCTCCCCAGGCAGGAATGTGTGTTTAAAATTTTGTAGTAAACAAATACATGTCCAAATGAAGATTTCCTCACATTTATAGCAGGTTCTTAAGATATTGGTTTCACACAAAAAAGGGAATTTTATGAAGCAAAAACCTTCGTCCTTTGCCAAAAGTTCTTCTGTCTTCATCTTACTGGCATCAGCTGTCAGCATCTTCTTTAAAAATCAGCTTTTTCTCATAGCCACACCTATATGTGGCTCCTTGGCTGTCTGGGTGTGGTTTACAGCCTCAATATCTAACAGCATCAGAAAAGAGCTCCACTGTTGATTCATGAGCCTGAATATGCTGAGCTAGTCCTAGAGTTTTCTGGACCTATCAGAAGATGTTGAAGAGGCAATACTGGAACTTCTCATCCTAGTTCTTGTTTTTGCCACCAGTTCCATAGCATCTGTCAGTTACTGTCAGGGAAGGGATCCCAATGTTCAGGTGACACCACACAGTGGAAAGTCCTATCCATTCAGTGGGAGGGATTATAAGCATAATGTGGGAAAGGCACTTGTGCTGGCAGAGCCCATCCTCACCTACCAGGTGACATCCAAGGTGGCATTTGGGTGTGTGTCTATATGCTGAACACCATTCCTATGATCTCCAGGGTGGCCCTGCAGTCGGTGGTCTGTCCCTGATTCTGGCACCTAAGAGTGGCAGCCAGAAGGAGGAGCAGGAGGATGAGCACAGGCCATGGGGCAGGGCCATCCATGAAGCATGAGGGTGCACTGGGCCCACTCTCCCTGGAGCTGTGTGGTGCCTGTGCCCCATGGGCTACCCAGCACCCTCAAGGCAGCAGCATGGCACCAAGATTTGTGGTGACAGCCCTCTCCACCCCCACCTCCTTCTTGTCTGGGTAGAGGGCCCTTTCTGCCTTCACATAGGGTCTGCTTACATGGGCTGGTGCCCATGGGGGTTCACTTTTTTATTTATAGATATTTTTGCTTTGGTCTTTTACAAATCTGCTAAAATCATATTTATAGTTTTCTATTCTTTGTAGAGAGAAATACTATATGTATATTGTCAGGTACAGGGAGAAAAAGAAAGAGACGGAAAGGCAGCTTGGCGAGTAAGACAGGTTTTAATGATGAAACCTGAGGAGCGCCTTTGTCAGAAAACAGACAAAGACCCCGGCTCTTACAGGCTGGGGGGTTTCAAGGGCTCTCCGTGAGGATTCTCAAGGGGGTGGGCCTGAAGTCTCGCAGGCTTTTGAGATGGGGGCCGGTCATCTGTGGGCATGGGGAGGGGGTTATATTCTTGACAAAGGGAGGGGGAGTTCTTCCTGGAGCCGTCACCAGTCTCTGTTGTCTCCACCCCAGCCTTGTAATTCAAAGTTATATCTACAACCTCCGCAGTCCCCGCAGGCCCTCATCTGACCTCCTCATCCACCCTGCTCCCCTCCACCCATTCCTCGAATTCCCACCCTAAGTAAGCCCAACATTTCACCCTCTTTATTATATATACATAAGAAAAGGGTAAGGTATGGGTAAAAATTAGAAAATTGGGAAGTTAGGCATATATGGAAGGCATATGTTGGTTTGGCTCAAAAAGGTGGGCCATCTTGAAGTGGGGGCTTACAAGTTATAAGTGGCTTTAAAGACTTCTTAACTTGTAATTGGTTAAAAAGTGAAGTTTTTTCTAAAGGATAGGAATGTTTTTTAGATAAGGAAGAGTCAAGTCATTTGACATATATTTGTGGTGTAAATTGAGGACCTGCAGGCTTGTCTTGTATAGCCTTAGGCCTGTTGAAGAGTTATAAAGGATATTTCCAAGAAGGGAGGGGGGCATGGTGAGGCATGTCTGACCTCCCTCCTCATGGCAGACAATTTAGTTTTAGGATATCCCCTTGGCCAGGAGGGGTTCCATTCAGTCAGTCGTTGGGGGGGGTAAATCTTGTACTTAATTTTAGTTCACAATTCCCCCCTTTTGGCCAAGATCTGCTGGAGGCAGCATTTAAGGTCAAAGTTTTATTTTGTCCCATTGTTTCCAGGGTGGTGTGGCTACCTGCCCCAGGTCCATCCAAGGCCCACGGTGGGACCCCTCTAACCAAGAGGACTGAATAGCCAAAGGGGCTTACAGCCAATTAAATGTTTTAGTTAGACAGGACTGGAGGTGGACAGGCATTCATCAACCCTTTAAAGTCTTCTGGGAAATATAAAGAGTAAAAACTAAAATGTTAAAGGCAAGGTTACTAAATTAATTTAAAAGTGTTGAGTTATTATATTTTGGGTTTAGTTGTAGACTTGTAGTAAATATAAGTATTGTTAATTATTTAAGTTAAGGAGTTTAGAGACTTGTTGTGTCATAATATTTTAGTCTCTTTACTAATTTGTCCTGAGGTGGCTGATAAATTAGTCATTTGTCATAGGTCCTTTTGTACAAACCCCATAACCAAGAACAATTATACTCAGGAAGTTCTAAGTCTATGGGAAGTAGGAAAAAAAATTTTCTTGACTTGGAGGGTCTAAACTAATTCCATCCCTTTGAATCGGCCTTTATAATCTCACACACCCCCTCTTCCATGACACTCCCTGGGCCTAGAGGGAGGATGTTTGAATAGGGTGCTGGCAGCAAATAATAGTTTGGGCCCTGACAGGATGTAATAGTTTAAATTCCTGGAGATATCAGGTAAACTTGTTATTTATTTAAAACTTGTCAGGACTCTGGAAAACAAAGTAAGAGAATTAGTAATGTTTTAAATAAGAAGTCATAAAATTTAGTTCAGTCTCATGAGGTTGAGTTAGTGATATTTATGCATATGTCAGTTTTTTAATGAAAGTCCTGGAAGTTTGTTCTGTTTTAGTCCAGTGGAATATAATCTCTAAGGTTATCAGAAACCTCCGTATTTAAGAGAACTTGGTCTGTTTAATGACTTTCTTAGTAGAAGTAAACTTTGGACTTAGCCAGTTTAAAAAGAAAAGAAAAGAAAAAGAAAAAATACTTTCTGAGATGAATCATAGTAAAACAAAAACTTAAAAACGTATCTTATTCTTTAGTGTATTTTATGTATAGAATCACATGTATTGACTAGAATTCTTATTCTTAGTAACTTTAAATTTCAGTGAAAGTTTAAAAGCAGGAAGTCATAAATTGTCTAATGTTGTCATGAAACAAGATTGTAGGAGGTTACTATAAAATTATAGACATTTACTTAACCAAACTGATAATTTAAATATTTTAAAAAGTAAAATCTTATCCTTTGGTAGAGAGGAGACTCAGTTTCCTAAATAATCATAAGGCCTTGTATAGACAAGCTGAAATGTAATTTAGGAGGCAAGTTCAATTTGTCTTTTTCTCTCCTTCCCCCCCTCCTTTTTCTAGTTTATTTAAAAGGTGAAGAAAAATATTTTGTTATTGTTGTTAGGTGTGTGATCTCTACCCCCAGGGAAGGTTTGGAAAACCAGAAAAGGGGACAGGAGGGTGGAGGGGAGAGAGAATACAGCTGGGCAGGCAAAATAGGGGAGGTTTGTAAGTTTAAAAGGGGGATGTGACTGAAAACAAAAATATCTTAAGGACTAGCATCTGCTATGGCATAACTTCCTCCCAAACTTCAAGGACTTGCTGTATGCTGCAATTATTGTTTAATTTCCCCACAACTCCACCCCCTCCTTCTAACCCTGTATAAAAAATTCACCACACCCCATCCCAGGGTGGACGCCCTCCCTGGCCTCCATCCACCTGCACCCAGGTGCTCAAATAAACAACTCCCTAAATCTCTGGGTTCTCCTCTTGACTCTGGCCCAATAATTGTTAAATTTTGCTTTTCCTATTAATGTCATGTGAAAATCTAGTTTAAAAGAATAAACCAAAGTTTTTCATTGTATTAGTGTATTACTCATAAAGTTAATTTTAATAAAATCTTATAAACAAATCTATCTGATTTTTAATTAATTTGTAAGATTTTTATAACTTTTATATACCTTTTATTTATTTTTATAACTCTTTTAAAAATAAGATAAAGGTATATAAATTCAAATTTGTGTTTAAAACATTGTAGTATTTTATAAACGACTGAGATATTTTATGATCAGCTTCTTAATATGACTTTAAGACTTTAAATTATATGAAAATTTTTATTTGTATTTATCTCATATTTATTTAATTTATCTAATTTATTTGTGTTAGTGGTTCACTTAGATTCTAGTTATTATTAGGTTATTTTTCTGTTAACTATTTTTATACCCTGTAAATTAGATATATAGTATAGAACAGGGATCAAAATAGTCTTAATTTTGTTTTTAAATTTATAAATCTCAGCAAGAAAAATAAATATCAGTATTTTAGTAAGACTTGTTATAACATCATTTCTAAGTCTTATATAAATATAGTAGATATTTTAGAATGTATCTTGTTTAAAGGGTTAATTAATTAGATCCTTTTAAAATATCACATCCCAAAATAAAATCTATTGACATTATAGGGGTTAAAGTGTCCCTGACCCTCAAAGTTTAGTCAAATTATAGGGAATAAAGGCACTGTTCCCATAAAGATTTGTTAAAATTTATTGACATGAAGATTAATAGGAGAAAAAATTTAAAAACTTATATATGGACGGTTTCAGAATGAACACTCAAAGATGTAGGGGATGGGATAAAAAAGGGCTGAGTGTGAATTCTTTCTTTCTGGGTGGGGGGCAGGGCCCTTCTTGGAATGGGGGTTTTCTGGCTAGCTTCAGGGAAAAATGGAATTAAGACGTAGGAATGAGGCAAGGTCAGAGAACTTTTGTTTTTGAGGCGTTCATTTAGTTTTCTGAACCCTATGATATTACTTGACTTCATACTGAAAAGAAAAACTTTCAGTAGTAATCCTTAATATCTCAAATAATGGCATAAAGTTGTAATATGTTTTTTATATGAGGATCAAGATTAAGCTGTTTAAAAATAATTTAAATAGTCTCAAATTTTTTTTTAACTTGGGAGTAAACTTGAGTATATGTAATATTTCTAAAGGTTTAAGACTTTTGAGATTTTCTTTGGATTTTAATAATTATTTACTTCTTATTTTAGAACAAATTACTATATACATATTAATATTTTAGGATTTTTCTTTCTAGGCAAAAATTTTGTTATAGTAATATAAGGTACATATAACCAGCTAGGAAATTAAAAGTGGACAAGATCAAGGGAAAATTAAAGTTTCTAATTAAGTTTTTATAATTATAATTTCTAGGACAGCTTTGAATCTGTAACAGTACTGTTAATATCAGATGATATAAAGAGTGAGTTAGAAATATATTTTATGTGTACCTTTCCACAGACATTGAAATAGTGAAATATCTGTAGTTAGGATTAAAGATCAAAATCAAAAGATTTTTATTAACTAAAGATTATTAAATTTACATGAATTATTTGGGTTTGTTTAGTTAATTTTGTGTGTTCTCTTATTTATAAGTCAGTCTAGAACCACGTAGGCACAAATAGGCAAGATATGAACATATATAAAATATACCTAAATATATACACTCACATGTGCATACACATATATAAAGTTCTAATATATTTTACCCTAGAATTCTAGTCATGAGATTGTAACAAAACTCACCAGTCCGCAAAAGATAACCAGATCCAAACTTCCTCCAACAGAACTGCTTGCTCACACGGCAAGGTTTTAGTTGTCCTGACAGGCAAATTAACTGAGCTGTGGACTAAAGTCTTGGGTAAAGTAGTTCCCATGGCAGCGTGATTTCCAAAAGTCCCTGTATCTCTTTTTTTCCTTCAGTTTAAAATGACCTTTTAACGTTTACATCTTGGCTAGAACTGGCTGTAGGATCATCCGGTAGCCTTTCAATTGTAAATACCATAAACAATGAGCTCTCTCAATCTCAATAGAAAAAGTCAGTAGGTTTTAGAGTAGTCAGAAAAGAAAAGAGAGAAATAGTTGAGAGACTTTCTAACTCTGTAGTGACAGGTCAACCATTTGAGCTCTGAGTTTTCCTTGATGTAATTTCTTGGGGGGTTCCCTTTGAGGCCACTTGCATCTTTGGGAAATTGCCCCAGGCAATTCATACTCAGGACCCTCCTCACCCAGGGGAGCCCCTCCTCTTCCGAGCTGAGGAATTCGGCCCTGCATTTATCTATAAATAAGACAGTTCAGTTTCCTCTTTCATAAATGTACAGAAAAGTCAATTGAGATTAACTTTAGGATGAAAAGGCAATGGAGAGACAGAGAGAGGGCCGAGAGTGGAGGTAGAAGGCCTGAATGTAGGAAACTCCTGACCATTTGCCATTTCTTGGTATGAAGTTATCAAGATCTTTAAGGATCTAAAAATTGAAAGTGCCATTCCTGGGTCAGTGGTTGTCCTTGAGCTCCCCCTGCTGACTGAATTTAGAAAAGGTGAGGGGCGAGTTGGAGATCCCATGGTAAGAGTTCAGCCAGTGGCTTCTCTACCTCCCTTCTAGGCGTCCCCACCTGAGAGTAGAGAGCTGAAGATCCTTCTCCCAGAGAAGGATTGATAGGAGGCAGCTGAGAATTATGCGTCCCCAGATTCCCAAGCCACTACTGAAAGTCCCACGTGGGTCCCCAGGAAGCAAGATGGCTGGTTTCTCTCTTGGGTACCGAGAGAGAGAGAGAGAGAGAGAGAGAGAGAGAGAGAGAGAGAGAGAGAGAGAGAGAGAGAGAGATTTGTAATCTCCTCTTACCAGAGTTCAGGATGATGACTGGTGTTGGATGTTTTAAAAGAATCAGCAAATGGCCTCTTGCTGCTGAAACCAGGAAAGCGAAAGGAAAAGAGAGGAGAGGTGAGAAGAGTCCGGAAACGTCGTGGCAACTGACAGGTGGGTACAAAGCCCCGACTCAGATCAGACACCTGACGGAACTCGTCTGAGAGCTGGGGCAGACTGCCTTATCCCATTATGCACCCAACACAGGAGCACGCAGATACATAAAGTAAATAATGCTAGATCTAGACAACATAATAAATAGAAATGCCATAATAGCCAGGGACTTCAACACCCCACTGACAGAACTGGACAGATCCTCCAATCAGAAAATAAGCAAAGAAACAATGGACCTAAAGAGGACTCTAGAAAATTTGGGCCTAGCAGACATCTACAGAACACTCCACCCAAATAACACTGAATATATGTTCTTATCATCAGCTCCTGGAACTTTCTCTAAAATTGATCACATCCTAGGCCACAAAACAGATCTCAACAAATTTTTAAAAATGGAAATTATACCATGTATCTTCTCAGATCCCAGTGGAATAAAATTAGAAATCAATTCCAACAGAAACCCTCATCTCTGCACAAAAACATGGAAATTAAACAATCTATTGCTGAGTGACTGTTGGGTCAAGGAGGAGATTCAGATGGAAATCAAAAGATTATTCAAATTAAATGATAACGGGGACACAAGTTATCAAAATCTGTGGGATATAGCAAAAGCAGTCCTGAGAGGAAAACCTTAATGCCCACATCCAAAAGACAGAAAGTTCACAAATCAACAAACTAATGAATCATCTCAAGGAACTGGTAAACGAAGAGCAAACCAACCCTAAACCAAGCAGAAGAAAAGAAATAACCAAGATCAGAGCAGAACTAAATGAAATCAAGAACAAAAGAACTATACAGAAGATTAATATAACAAAAAAATGGTTCTTTGAAATGATAAACAAAATAGACAGGTCACTTGCTAGATTGGCCAGAAGCAGAAAAAGAAGGACTCTAAAAAGTTCAATTAAAAATGAAAAAGGAGAGGTCACAACTGATATCACGGATATACAAAACATCATTTTTGAAAACTTTAAAAATCTCTATGCCCAAGACATGAAAACGTGGAGGAAATGGACAAATTCTTAGAAACACAAAAGCTCCCTATGCACAATCAGAAAGAAATAGAATTACTGAACAGATCAATATCAAGCACCGAAATTGAAGCAGCAATAAAAAAAATTCCAAAAAAAGTCCCGGACCCGACAGGTTCATGCCTGCATTCTACCAAACCTGCAAAGAAGAACTGGTACCAATACTGCAGGAATTATTCCACAACATCGAAAGGGATGGAATCCTCCCAAACTCATTCTACGAAGCCAATATCACCTTGACACCAATGCCAGGAAGGACACAACAAAAAATGAAAACTACAGACCAATATCCCTTATGAATATAGATTCATAAATTCTCAATAAAATCCTAGCAAACCAAATTCAAATGTACATGAAAAAAATAATTCATCACAATCAGGTGGGCTTCATCCCCAAGAGGCAGGGATGGTTCAACATACACAAATCTATAAATGTAATTCACCATACAAATCAAAGCAAGAAAACAGACTTTTCTGCATCTCAATAGATGCAGAAAAGGCTTCTGATAAAATTCAGCACTCTTTTATAATAAGAACTCTTAACAATATAGGCACAGATGGTTCCTACCTCAAAATGATTAAAGCCGTATATGATAAACCCACAGCCAATATTATACTGAATGGGGAAAAATTGAAATCATTCCAGGTTAGAACTGGAACTGGACACAGTTGTCCACTATCTCCATGTCTATTCAACATAGTGCTAGAATTCCTTGCCAGAGCAATCAGACAAGCGAGAGGAATCAGGGGCATGCATGTGGGGGCAGAAGAGATCCAACTTTCACTGTTTGCTGATGATATATTATATCTAGAAAATCCCAAAGATTCAATCAAGAGACTCCTGGAATTGAGAAATGAAGTCAGCAAAGTCTCAGGATACAAAATCAATGCACACAAAAGCAGTAGCCTTCGTATACACCAATAACAGTCAAGCCGAGAAACAAATCAAAGATGCAATTCTTTCACAATAGCATCAAAGAAAACTAAATGTTTAGAAACATATTTAACTAAGGAGGTGAGAGAGCTATACAGGGAGAACTACAAAACACTGGGGAAAAATTTGCAGAGGATGTAAACAGATGGAAAACACTATGATGCTCTTGGATCAGTAGAATCAACATTGTTAAAATGTCTACACTACCTAAAGTGATTTACAGAATCAATGCAGTCCCTATCAAAGTACCAACATCATTTTTTTGCAGATCTAGGAAAAATAATTCTACACTTCATGTGGAACCAGAGAAGACCCCATCTGGCCAAAGCAATCTTAAGCAAAAACAGATTGGAGGCATCAATCTACCAGACTTCAAACGATACTACAAGGCTATAGTCACCAAAACAACATGGTAATGGCACAAGGACAGAGACATAGACCAATGGAACAGGACTGAGAACCCAGATATAAAACCATCCTCATCTGATCTTTGACAAAGTAGACAAAAACATACAATGGGGAAAAGAATCCCTATTCAATAAATGGTGCTGGGAAAATTGGATAGCCATGTGTAGAAGACTGAAACTTGATCCATACCTCTCACCTCTCACAAAAATCAACTCACAATGGATAACAGACTTAAACCTAAGGCATTAAACCATAAGAATTCTAGAAGAAAACATCAGAAAAACTCTTATAGACAAGAGGCGTAGGCAAAGAATTTATGAAGAAAACCCCCAAAGCAATCACAGCAGCAACAAAAATAAATAAATGGGACCTGATCAAATTTGAAAGCTTCTGCACAGCCAAGGAAACTATCATTACAGTGAACAGACAACCTACAGAATGGGAGAAAATATTTGCATGCTACACATCTGATAAAGCGCTGATAACCAGAATCCATACAGAACTTAGGAAAATCAACAAGAAAAAGTCAAACGACCCCATTAAAAAGTGGGCAAAAGACATGAACAGAAACTTTTCAAAAGAAGACAGAATAATGGCCAGCAAACATATAAAAAATTGCTCAACTTCTCTAATCATCAGGGAAATGCAAATCAAAACCACAATGAGATATCACTTAACTCCAGTGAGATTGGCTTATATCAAAAAGTCCCAAAACAACAAATGGTGGTGGGGATGCAGACAGATAGGAACACTCATACACTGCTGGTGGGACCACAAATTAGTACAAACTCTATGGAACATAATATGGACATACCTCAAAGAACTAGAAGTAGAACTACCAATTGATCCAGCAATCCCACTACTGGGTATTTACCCAAAGGAAAAAAAGACATTCTATAATAAAGACATCTGCACTGGAATGTTTATAGCAGCACAATTCACAATTGCAAAGATGTGGAAACAACCCAAGTGCCCATCAATACATGAGTGGATTAATAAAATGTGTTATATGTATACCATGGAGTACTACTCAGCCATAAAAAACAATGGTGAATTAATATCTCTGGTATTATCCTGGATGGATCTAGAGCCCATTCTTCAAAGTGAAGTATCACAAGAATGGAAAAACAAGCACCACTGGTACTCACCATCAAATTGGTACTAACTGAACAATACTTATATGCACACATGGAAATAATATTCATCAGGGGTGAGGCAGGTGGGAGGGAGGTGGAGGGGATGAGAAAACTCACACCTAATGGGTGCAGGGCGCACTGCCTGGGGGATGGGCACGATTGTAGCTGTGACTTGGGCAGTGCGTAGGCAACATATGTAACCAAAGTGTTTGCACCCCCATAGTATTCCAAAATTTAAAGATAAAAATAAAAATAAATAACAATTACAAAAAATTGTGGCTGATGAATATATGAACATGCATTTCATTCAGATTAGCTAAAATATTCACAATAAACCATTTCTGTTCACAACTCAAAAGAATCATCCATTTTTATGCAGCTACCTTGGTAAAATTCAGAAGTTTGATTCACATACAGTATATAATACAAAAACACTGCATTCTGTCTAAAAATCACATAAACTAAACAATTTTGTGTTGCATAATGAAATGAATGTGCCTGATAAAAACACAACTCATTGTGAAATTCATGTCAAGTCTTCTAGCTTATTAGATGACAAGAAACTAATAAAAACCTGATAATGAAAATTTTCAATACTTTCACATTTTAGCAGTACAGTTTATGCATATCACTGAAAGGCAATAGTCATAATTAAGGCGTACGTTTGCAGTTAGCAAACAAGAAATTTTTGTTCCATAAAGGATTTTGCCAAGATTATATTCATTAAAAGGCTTTTGTCCTTATTTTTCCTGTTGCCACTACTGCTTTGTAACAGCTATGTGGATCCTCTATGCATCAGAATCTCCTGGAGTATTTGCTAAACACAGATCACTGGGCCCCATTTCAGAGTTGCTGACTCAATAGGTGTAGGGTAGAACCTGATAATTTGCATCTCTAACAAGTTCCCCAGTGATGCTGATGCCCTGGTCTGGTGACCCAGTTTTGAGAACCACTGCTCTAAAGTACCTCAATTATGTTTCTTAGAATATTCCCCTCAGGCAAATGGGGTAGTGAAAATTTAATGGGTAATTGAGATACAAAA
This sequence comes from Daubentonia madagascariensis, assembly GCA_023783475.1. NCBI lineage: Eukaryota > Metazoa > Chordata > Mammalia > Primates > Daubentoniidae > Daubentonia > Daubentonia madagascariensis. The sequence goes on along the minus strand of JAKFHU010002004.1, from coordinate 8,377,261 downwards.
TAATGGCATTAAAACCCTTTTGTCCTAATGCTTTGACTTTCTCCCTAATGTGATTATTACCACTTGTACCTAGAACAATCAGCCACATATTAATAATAATAATATATTTATAAGGCACATTCAACAGGCAGATCGAGTTTTTTCAGCTTATAGAGTGACCAAAATAGCATAGAGATATGTGGCAAAATATGTATAGCAAAACCACTTGAAAATAATGTAACCTGCAACAGTTCTGGTAGGTTAACTAAAATCTTAAATGATAATGAATTTAAGCTCAGTTTAGGAGGTTAAAAAAGGACAGATACAATTTAGGAATTGGTTTTAGCAGTATGGAATATTAGGCTGCTCATCTGAAATTATCCTCATCACCCTAATGCCTGCCTGCTATTGTACAGCCCTCTGAGCTCATTTTTAAAGGGCTGTTACAAAAAAAACCCATGAAAGCAAAAGATAAACGACAGCGTATATAGTCTGCAAAGTATAAAAACCTACTACCTGGCCCTTTGCTGGAGAAGTTTGCCACCCCTTGCTCTGCAGAATTACCCAGCCATGCTTATGTGCCTGCTGCTGAGTGTTTAGAGGTGGCCACAAGAAGAACCAGCTCACAACCAGATATTTTGCCATCCTTCTTTGATTGAAAAATTGAAAACCCTATTTGGTTGGCATCTGCCCTGGCATGCCTACTCTAGGAGTAATAATGCTGCTACTCTTAACATTATTTCCTGGGTGCGCTTGACCTTTAAACAAAATGGCAGATAATGATGCTTGGATATGGCTTTCCTCCAACCAATTAGTTTAAGTGAAAAACAGGAATGTTTACAGTTTCTCAGTCATTTATTGGGGAGGAGTCAAAAACAGAATCCTATCTAATACAAGTGACAGTAAGCATGCATTAACTATTAGTTACCTAATTTTAGAAATCAATATTTTCTTTTGAACAAAAGTTCTCTATATAAATGAATGCATCATTAAATTTTACCTGTTATTCATTCTTAATGCAGATTTGGAATTGATTTTCTTAGAATTAGCTCAACATTAATATCTACTTTTAACTGGCACTTACTTGTTGGGGCCAGCTCTAAAACCTCTTACAGACAAACTCCTGTTTTGTTATCTTATCTAGTGTTAGAAAACTAGTTCTTTTTGATTCAATTTACATCAACATATACTGAGAAACTAACAAGAGCTTCAAAGATAAAATATTAAACAGATCATGGTCTATTAACTTACAATAAGCAACACAGTTCTAGCAAAATCCAAATGAGGGCAATTTACTATCCCACAAACATTATCAATTTATTTTGCCCTTTTAGCCTTATAGATAAACTACGTGCTAAGCAGTAATGGCTTTTTAGCTTGCACTTTTCCTCTTATCATGGCAATAAGAAAGAAAAAGTTACACAACACCCTTAGCCTAAATGAAATGAAGCCAAACTATATATCTTTTAATTGTGGTAAATAAACATAATATCAAATTCACCATCTTAGCCATTTTCAAGTGTACAGTTCTGGGGCATAAAGACATTCACATTGTTGTGCAACCATCACCCCCACTCATCTCCAGAGCTTTTCCATCTTCTCAAACTGAAACTCTATACCTATTAAACATTAACTCCATTTCCCCTAGCCCCTGGCAACCACCTAAACTATATTTTTAATAATAAAAAAAACTAATTTCTTCTCCACCTGGCAAACCTTCAGGCCACATCCCCATTAGTTGGTCCACCAGCCAATTACAAATGCTATGCAGTCTTTTACAGCATTCTACTTTTGGAGCCTCTCTTTCAGAGAAGACTAGGATTTAAAAATGTTAAGTACTAAATCAATAATAAACTACACATATTTGAATATTTAAAAAGTTAAGCAAATGAAATTTAATCCTTTTAAATGAATTATGGACACATAATCAGAAATAGAAGCTATGTCACTGATGCAAAATAATTTAAAGTAGTTATGATTCCAAAGAATCTCAAAGAAAGCTATAGGCTATGAATTATGAGGGTGCCACAGTGCCCGGGTTCCACTGGGGCAACACCTGTGTCCCTGAACACATCCTTCATAGGGACATGGTCCGTTACATATATTCTTAAATGTTCAGTGTCTCAGAAATCTCACTTCATCAGGGGACATAGAAGAGTGGGTTTACTTGATTAAATATTGCTGAGGCAATACAAAATACTGTGTTACTGAAGAAAAATAAAATAGATTGCATGTGACTTGTGTATTCCTCAGACTTCACACTATTTAAAGGAATAATGGGAAGATCTCCTCAATATTTCATAGTATAAAATTGTTATACTTTTACTTATTTCATAAATTACACATGGGCAATGCATTTTTAAATGGCATCAGTGTCTTACATTCATTGGACAATATATTCAAGTAATTTAGGAGGCTGTGTTTCTAGAGTTGATATGATAAATTTGCAACAACAAGTAGCCATTAGCCTAACTCATACTCTGACACACTATGTTTTCCAACAAAGGAACATACTCAGATGCTTTCTTGTCTGTACTGCTTCCACCTACTCCCACCCTCACTGAACATCAGGAGGTAGCTGGTCACTGACTTGAAGCTCCTGTATCCTCCCTGGGTGGCCACAACTGTGACCTCTGTTTTCTCTCCAAGGTCAATCTGTTCCAATGGTACTTATTTGACACAAGTGGGGTCCAGCCACCAGCTCCTTCATATGAACATAATAAAGAGGGTATATTTGAAATCTATATTAGCCTGTAAGAATGTGAACATAAATGAAATTTATGAGGATCACAGTTTCAAATTCTAGAACACATAACCTATCATAATTACACACACACATACACACACACCACTCACACTCTCTAAAAACACAAGTTAAGGGTTAATGGATAGAGCCTACATTAATGGCTTTGGTTTTTAGCTCATAACCCCTGACTCTCTGGTGTTCATTTGGTGTCCACTAAGTAAAAGTGCTAATTCAACAGGTATAGAACTGAAAACTCTGAAATTACATCACTGCTTGGAACTAATGTCTTTAATGGCCTTTATCCATGACCTGCCTTTTGCTGAATGTAAAGAAATTTCAGACCATGGTAGAGTTAGAAAACCTTAATTCTAGATTCTCAATGTTAGGAAGTACAGTGTTGAATGTTGGGATAAGAAAGATGGTTATGGCATAGTCCTACACTCAGGTGCTTACAGATGCTAGGAGAAGAAGACATTTCAAAAATCAATTTAAAATGCAGTGTGGTGGGTGGTGGGTAGTGGCGGTGGGAGTGAAGGAGCTTTCTGTACAGGGAGGGAGATCTCTGAGGAGCAGGAGGAAGGGGTAGAGAGAGCCCCATTGAATGAGTGATGCCTCAACTGTCTCAGATAATGAGGAGGTTCTCAGGCATTCAAGACAACACATGCAGAGCAGAAGCAAATACCATGCTTGCTGTGTCCAGAGCTTGTCAGAAACAGAACAATTAGGGGTGCCTGAGGATGTATTGTTGATGTATTTTGTTCTTCTAGTTTTACAAAAATATCAGTTATGTATTTGGACTTAGATTTGTCATATTGAATTTTCTGATTTTAAATTAATATGTAACTAGAAAAATAAATTATTTGCCAATAATCAATTTATAGAAAACAATAGCATCTTGTAAATAATCCATAATATGACAAAACCAGCTTTAAAAAGAAAAAAAAAAACAAACAACTTTTCCCCACTGTTGTGATACCTTACTTGAGGCTCTGTAACCATGTTTCAGGGCTGCAATGAGGATGTGATCAGATGTTCTGTGCACCTTTTAAGCTCCCTCCCATGCACCACACCATGGAAAAAGCCATGTCTACCAGGTGGGTCTCAATTCCCACAGTTGCAGGGATACTGGCCACCTCATGTTGTGACCCGCAGTCATTCCAGTGCTGAAGCTCTGCCACCTGCCAATCTCTAGTGACTGCAATTTGTTGTGTGTTTTAGAGTGGAAAGTAAGGAAATTATGAAAAAGTAACCTTGTTGCAGGCACATGTGATGTGCAAAACCCCCCTCCCCTGATACCCTGGGTGTGGCCCTAAGACCTCCAGGAGCAGCTGGCAAGCAGGGCTGCCTGACAGTCTCTCTTCTGGAGAGGAGGAAACATGATCGTTTAGGTTCCTCTGAGAATATCACATTAAGGATGGGATCCCTCTGCATTCGCTACCCTTCTAAGAGCATGTCTTTTTGGTTTACCAGTTATTCAGTATCCTTTGCTTGTCAATACCAGCCTGGATGATACGGACACACTGGAAGACATGTTTGAGGCTTCTGTCTCTAGTTACTTCTGTGATGCTTCCCCCACTTTTGGTCTGGCCTGACATGGACAGTGAGTCTTCCTTGGGGAGAGAAAGCCTGAACAGGAAATTCATAGCTGGGGCCTTAATTACTCTGGTCACACGTAATGATGATCATGACCACAGCTTCTGGTGTTCATACCCTGGAGTGTGTCAGGTTTGTGCAGAGGGGGAAATTACTCAGAGGTGAAAAGTGAAAACAAAGGCATGCCTTCTTGGAGATTTCACAAGCACCAGAGCAGAGACACCCAAGGAAGCAAAGGCCAAGTGGGCTGATTTGAAATGAACAGACCCATCCATCTTCAGGGCATCTAGAGGTCAAGCAAATAAATGGCTAAACTGAAATTGTGGCCAAGGAGTTTCCCTCCAAGATCCATGTTACACTGTTTCAAGTGGGATCTCACCCAAGTATGTTTCTTTCTTTCCTCATCTAACTGCATCCTAATTCACAAAAGACTCATTACAGGTTCTAGATGGTGCCAGGGATGAGAGCAGGGACAGTGAAAAGGAGGCACCTGTCCCTGCTTTCCCCCTCAAAGACTGCAGGTGTCCCCAGGAAGGGGCCAATGGGTGGGCAGCTCTGAGGATGCTCCCTGATCACCTGCTCAGACCCTCTGTGCTTGGCACACTGAGGTTGTTGTTCACAACCCTGCCTACTGTGCTGAGGGGAATTTAAGAATTTGCTTAGGCTCTGGTTCTTAGGAAACAATTCCAGTTACCTACATATAGCTTTTCTGGCTATGGAGGATGTAGAAAATGCAGAATCCTGCCTCTGGGCCTGTCTAGGCATGGCTCTTACTCCCCTCCCACTGTGCTTCCTGCAACCTGCCAGCAGCCTGAGCCAGGGAGAAAGTGCAGTTTCCCAAAACCTGCATCCATATAAAAAAAAATCACACCCATCTGCCTAATTGTAAAATAATTCCTTATGAAATGCAAACTCACCCTATACTGGCTTTGTAAATATACAATTCAAAAATAAATTTAAAAAATAAACCTATACCGGTCAATCTGAGATTCTCACTGAATGTCTGTCACATGGAGGAAAAGAAAGTGCACTGTGACAGTCCACAGTGCCTCCATGAAACTCTCCGTGCAGTATCCCTAGGGACACCTTTCAATGCCCCTTGGCATTTAGCATTCATTGCTGCAGCTCCTGCTGCATAAAATAAACACAAATCTATTGTTATTTCATGTATTGCTTTGCTTTTCTCATACACACAGCAGAGCAAGTTTTAAAGGAACATGCAGTAGAGGGACATGACCTTTACCTCTCACATCTGTGTTGATGTGTTGCTTTTGAGTTTTTAGTTGTTTGCAGTTCTGCGCTGAGAAACTGTAAGATGATTTTGCTAATTTCTCACATGAGAAATAAAATAAGAATTGTCCAGCAAGCCTTCAGCCAATCATGTAGTAAATATCTCATTTATGACTGAATAAGATGTGTGACTGAGCTTACTTGTTTTTATCACATGAGGTCTTCATATTTACAGGTTCACTTCAGGAATGTGGTCTAAGTTAATGAAAACATCATTGTACATCTTTTCAGAGCCCCCCCTCAGTTACTTAATTACAGATAGGATTTCAGGGTATCCTTGAGGCAGGTCAGAACAGCAGCATCTCCCTGTGAGGTCTATAGGCCAGTGAGGAGTCCAGACTGTCCAGAAAGTCAGGAGGCCAGACACTCTGCTCTATCCCCACACACACATTTCCCAGGGGTACCCTGTAACTGATATTAAGGCAGTGAGTCAACATCTTTTAAAAAAATTATTGAATAAACTGTAGGATCATGGCAGGAAATGCAAGAGTGAAATAAAAACATGAGAACTAAATTATCATCTATAGGTGACTGCTCTGTCAGCCAAAATCTCTGGGGAAAAAAATCCAACTGATGGAAAAGCATTTTCTCTAAGGATGTTATTATAGTTTAATTCATTACAATTTGTAAATCTGCTGTGAGAGCCTTGGATGAGAAGAGACATTTGTAGATTACCTGTCATAAAAAAATATAGTATTCTAATGTGAATGCAAAAAGAATGAGGCCTAAGCATCATGACATGTAAGTGCTCCTGATGAAGGAGCAATTTTAGTGGGGGGCATTCATCCTGAGCAAAGTGTGGCACTAGAATGTGATTTCGTGGAGGAAACATGGCAACATCAGAAGGCTCCAGTGCAAGGATCACAGGAAAGAGAGAATAGGGAGTCCCTGAAATGCTGTCTTCCAATCAGCCCCCTAGTCCAGGAAGGACTCCAACTAAGGCTCAAAGCAGACTCAGATATTTCATCAGCCTTTGTCCTGGACCAGTTTCTGTGCCACAAATTAAACCTGCTATTCAGGAATCCCATGTGCTTTGATTTTAATGTAGGATCCATGTACCATTAGTGATCCCAGTTGCCTCAAGAAAGTTTGCAAATATGACCTCACCCCTATGGTCAGGAATGAAAGGCACCTTAGTTAGTACATCTTTTGTTAGTGCCCTGAACAGGAAAAAGGGAAATTCTCACATCCCTGAGAAGAGGTAATGCAGTTGTATGTGTGTGAATGGGAAGCTCTGGAAAGCAGTATGAGGGCACAGACAAAATATTGCTCCATAGGGATGGCAGCACATTTATTAAAAAAAAAAGTTAAGTGAACAAAGACATCATGGTGTACACCAAGGGTATACACCATTAAATAATTTTCATGTACCTCTTTGTGTATTATGAATGATATAAAAAGTTAAATAGTTTGAAAAGGAAAAGGGTAGAATTTTCTAGACAAGTATGTTAGAATCTAGATGTTCCTTAGAAGGGCTTACACACACTGTTTGGAAAACTGCCAATTAAGTCCTAGGTACTAGTCACTCTTAGAAAAAAGGAAAACAGTCAAGGCAAAGCTGTGGCCACCATGAGGTACTCACTGTGAAGATTATAAACACAAATAATTGTGAAGAGATAAACTGCTGTTTTTCATTCCTTTCCTCCAGTAAATCTTGCTAGTCAGTGCTCCTTATTGCTTTAAGCCCCAGAGAAGCCAGGGAGGGTTAAGACCAACTGAGAAAACAGGAAAGTGGGCATGTGATGACTTCCTGTCAGGTAGGAAGAGGATGTGGAACCCAGGCATGTGGGAAAGGGGAAGTGGAGGTGGGCAAGGTGGTGGGACAGTGATCCAGACATGGCTGGGGAAGGAAGCCCCAGAGGCATCAGAAACATGAGAGGAACAAGTGAAAAGCAGAAGACAGGCTTTTGCTTAGCTTCCATTTGGAGTTTGGGAATATCACCTTGGAGGGGCTGTGTAGTCCTCACTACTCTTTACCAAATAGTTCCTGTTCCCCCTCCCAAGCACATGGAGGATTGCACTTCCCCACCCCTTGTGGTTGGGTGGGGCCATGAGACTAGAGCTGGCAGATAAGCTGTGGGTGGAAGTATTGGCCACTTCTGAGCCCAAATTGCCAGGACAAAACCATCTAACACTCTCATTTTCCCTCTGCATGGTGACCCAGAATTCCCTACAGGTCATCAAAAGGGGACAGAGAAGTGAGCTGCGAGTCTGACTGGATCTAAACAGAAGGTCAACCTGACGAGGGCAAATTAAACCTGTAACCAGGGGTGATGGCATGACTGACTGCTCAGGCCGGAAACCAAATGAGACTCACAGTCAGACTTCAGAGAGGCTACAGCATCAGCAGGAAGTGACATGCCACATGTTCGGCAGGAGACAGCAGCCTGTTCCCTGGGAACATGGCCTTACCAAGATGACACCAATGAGGCATGTCAACCACAGGCCACAGGAGCAGGTGCCAACTACATTTCAGAGCTAAGGCAGATAAACTACCCCTCAGCAGACAGCAGCAAGCTGAGGACCACCACAAGGAGCCAACATAAGCAAGAGGTCTCTCATCTTCTACTTCCATGAGGGCAGGAACCTATCCTGCATATCCAAATACCATCTTAGAAAGAAGCAGGAAAAACACAAAAAAATCTGAGTATTCCTGGAAGATGCTCACTCATCCAAAAGAGGCTACTGAATCCAGTAGACACCAGAGGGTGCCTTATTCTGAGGGTATCTGTATAATTTGGCAGAGTTAGTAGATAAAATCACTGACAACACTGCCTCCCTGGAGGTTGTGGACAACACTGAAAACAAGTCTGTTTGATTCTGGTTTGTCTCATCTAGTAACTTGGGCTCCATAGAGGGACCTGGAGACTCCAAAGTTGGAGGAGGGCTGTAGGAGAATCAGAGCAGATGAGCTTCATGTGATGACTCTATGGCAGCATCCACACAAACCTTGTGGTTTCAGAGCTTCTCCTCCCATGTGCTACCATCCTGCATTTTAGATAAGCTTTGATTTAATAAAGCTAACAACCACCAAGATAGTGCTCTGTGCATCAGTACATGGCATATTTTACATGGATGCTATTATGTTTGGCCTGCCCCAGCACTGAACACCCATAGTGCATCTGTGGGGTCCTTTGTTTAAAAACATAGTCAGAAAAAAAAAGGTGGCTGAAAAATAGAGCATGTATTGGCTCTAATAGGCCTAAAAGCTTGTAGGAAGGACAAGTAAACAGAATTGAGGATCTGATGTGCAGAGGCAACAATTTCCCAGTACTTCATGCACCTTCATAAAAATCTGTTTGCAAGCCCCTTTGTTGTGATTTGAATTGCATGGTCTAATATCTGGGAACACAGGCCAACTCTATCAGGACCCTAGCCTGTGAGTAAAAGTTGGGAATAGACAAGAACTATGATTTTAGAAAACATATGAGGGAAAAGTTTACTATTATTATAAGGTTTGCATCAAATATTTTTGATGTATTATTCTGATGGAACATCAGGAGTTGACATAGTTTTAGATATTTCAAATTATTATTTACCCTTTCAATTTTTTAACATTTATTTGATTAACAACCAGTGAATTTCATAAATATACTATTCTGGATATTGTAGAGTTCAAACAGTCAGAGGTCCTACGTTATAAGAAACCATTGAGTATCTTCTGGCATATCTAAGAAGTTTTTCCCAATCTAATGATTTTAATTTCTTAGTTTATCTTGCTAAAACCTATAATGTATATTTATACTGGTAACTTTACTTCCTAAAGTCAGAAATAAATATCTTAATGCTGAGAATAGTTTCTAAAACGCTAAGCCATGAATTGTATTGAAACAAGAGACAAATACCTTCCTGGCCCCACCAACAGAGTAACACAGTCCATATTTTGGGGCAGCATGCTCAATGGCTCAACACTGGAAAGGGTGAACATTACAAGGACAAAAGAAAAATTAAATCAATTACATTTGTCTCCCTCTACTTTGTCTTGTGTAATAAACAACAGGCATTCTGAAATGTCACTTTTGATAAAGTGATAAATTCAAAGCAATCTCATCTCTACTGTCTCAGATAGGGTATCTCATCGGAGATTTGTAATCTATTACAAAAATCAGTTAAAACCACAGGCAATTCTGCTACCAAGCAAATGTTAATATGTAATTTAACTGAAGAAACAAGGGGCAATGGAATGATACATGTGGGGAAATTTACTTCTCTGAAATTCTCTTAAAGATTTTTATGGAAGTGGATTTTGGATCATGGTGTGATTGCCTGAATGTTTGTGTCCTTTCCAAAATGTCTATGTGGAAATCCTAACCTCCAAGGTGATGGCATCAGGAGGTAGAGCCTTTGGGTGGTTATTGGGTCATGAGAGTGGAGCTGTCATTAATGGAATTTATGGCCTTATAAAAGAAGCCCAGTCCCTCAGTTGTCCCTTCCACCATGTGATGACACAATGAGAAGGCACCATCTATAACCCAGAAAGTATGTCCTCACCAGACACGGAATCTGCTGGTGCCTTGATCTTGGACTTCCAAGCCTCCAGACCTGAGAAATAAATCTCTGTTGTTTATAAGCCACCCTGTTTAAAGTATTTTGTTACACAGCAGCCTGAATGGACTGATACATGCTTCAGATGCGGAAGAACTATTGGGAATATTCAGAAGAAAAAACTGGAACAAAACGTCAAAGCAGGGTTGAAATGCATGACATCTTCAGAAATGGTGAGTGCACAAACTGTTTTGGTGAGAAGTGATAGACTAGGAACTTGCTAGTAAGAATGCCTCAACAAAATGCAGACCTATGGTGTGACTCACTGCTAAGAGTAATTCTATTGTTCAGACATCTTGGTGATGCTCCCCTTTGCTTCAGATCCCACAAATCCACATTATTTATGCCACACTTCAACTACTACTATTCAATTATTAAAGGATCAGTATCTTAAAGGCACTTGGAACCATGCTTGATTCTTCATAAGTGACACAGAAGTAAATATAAACAAAATACCTTCTCAGTATGCCCACTACCTTTCTTGATATGCTTTTGTGTGTTTCTTAATTGATCCCTGCATCATTTGATGATATTTGGAAATAAAGTAGCAGACTTGAATTTCAGTCCTAGCTGTCACAAAAGACCTTTGTTTGACTAATTAAATGTGTCACTGTTTCATCTGTTAAGAAAGATATTAAACATAATTTTGGTGATTACTTAGAGAGTTAACTATATAGCAAATTATTCAGTGATAGAAAATATGTATAAATTGAAAACAAATTTACCAGATTACGGTAACAGGAACAACTTAGACAAGACCTAGGTCAGTATAAACAAGATTATCTTTTCATCAAGAAAAAGATTATCTTTCTATAATCTTTGAATGTACAATTCTATAATAAATATATTTTTGGACATCTAAGCATTTATGTCTACCAAAGGACTCATAAAATCCATAATTTGCACTGAGAAAACGTTGCCTCTATTCTTCCAGTAGATTCCTAGATTCAATATTAAGTCCACAGGAAGATGTAAGGATGGTGATGGCTCTTTCATGCCCACCTAATTCATCCTCCCAGCTGTCTCCTACCAGCCCACAACCCCGCCATTCACTTTCCTCACACAGAAATTAGGAAGGGATGATTGAGCAGGGGTCCCCAAAGGCTGGTATTCAAAATATGCTATGAAATGTACCTCAAGGTCTCTAATGAGATAGACAGACAGGATTTACTATGTTAAGGTTGTGCTGGCTGAGGCTGTGTATGCAACATGAGGGTTATTTACAGGAAATTAATCTTCAAAAAATGAAATATCTCTGTGGTACATTTCTTCCAAATACCTTAAAAATGATCAATGAACATAGGGGGGGAAAACGCTATACTATCAAATAGAAATCCACTCTCCTTTTCTGAGCACATTTTTCTCTTCTTTATTCTGCTTCCCAGCAGTGGAAATGTTTGAGAGACCAAAGCGGTGACTCCAGTTCACATCAGAGCCCAGGAGGACTCCCAAGACTCCAGAGATGCCCAAGGACCAGGGGCTTGTGAAATGCAGGAAGAAGGGTCTGACAGGCACTATAAGGAATAGCACTTGGCTGTAGGTGAAACATGACTGACAAGAGCCAAAAAGCCAGAAGAAGGTGCTCAGGTCTGCCCACATACAAAGTGATCCAGAGTTCTTCTGAAGTGAGTGTGGCATCCCACAAACCACCCAGGGATCTGTTCTGGGCACAGCAGTGTGGGAGGTCAGGGAAGTGCCTTGAGGCTCATTTGATCTGCAGCAGCAATAGCAGAGGGGCTGGCACTGGGAAGACTCTCCACCTCTGCAGTAGGCAGATGGAATGAAGAGCAGGTAAGATCATGTCAACAAGGTCAAGTCCATGGAGGACAGGCATATGGATGAAGACATGCACACAGACCAGAGTCTCAGAGACCCCACTGGAACAGCACAGTCCTCCTGCTTGTCCAGAAATAGGATAGAGAAAAAAATTCCTTTACCTAAATCTGGAGGGAATGTCACCAGTTCTCTCTGCTCTCCAGTTCCTGTTCCTCACTGACAGCTCACCTACTGACACAGCAGTGGCCTGGTAGGAGTCCTGTTGGAAGGTGATTCCTCACATGCCCAAGCCTGACTTTGCAGGTCAAGATGAGGCCCGCATCTCAGTCTTACACCCCCAGTGAATGGAGTAGAGCTTAGGACTCACCCTGCTTCCCAACGATCCCAGTGCTCCTGATCGGGTCTTCCATGCTCCCCAGTTAACCTGGTTGACCATGTTGGGGCCTGTCATGCTTCCCCAGTGATAACATCATAAAGGGTGAACAGACTGTACACAACAAACAGTAGCTTCAAAAGATGTGTGTTTTAACACATACATTCATAACAACATAGCCCAAAGAACTCAAATTGTCTCACTCCCACCAAAGCTATATAAACCTTATGACCAATGGAGAACATACATTATTTTCAAGGCCTTATTTCAAGTATTAAGAAAAGTTTAAATCCTGAGTTGCTGCTGCCAAAGGGATGTCTAATGGTGCCAGGAGGGAATTTCCCCCAGGGCCCGAAGCACCCACTCTATAGGCAGAGGGCACACTTGGGCTCCTGAGGTAAGCAGGGGACAGGAGGTGAAGGGCAAAGCACACTCTGAAGAAAAGCTTATGTGCAGAGCACATTAGGGAGATCAGAAGAGGCTGCCTAAGACTAGACTCATGCCCAGGCTTTGGTTCCCCAGCCACAGGCTCCACCCTCAGGCTCAGTACTTCAGCTCACCCTGACCCATTCCTGGCTTGCATGTGTGGCACACATGTTCCAAAACTCTGCAGAGTGGGGACTGTATTTTGGGCTGATTAAGAAACAATGGGATCCACATAACATATGAAAGATGTAAAGAAAATGAGGAAATGCTTAATTCTTGGATTTGAAAATAATGAATTAGTTTGTGAAATTGTTGTGTGTGTATTACAGCAAGTTCTTAAGTGTCTGTGCAGATTTTTTTTCATTTTTTGAAGACATTCTAGTTGTCATTTTTTTTATAGAACAATTCTTTTTATTTTAAAATTTTTATTGATTTGTTTATTTATTTATTTTTGAGACAGGGTGTTACTCTGTCTCCCAGGCTAGAGTGCAGTGCAACCTCACGACAACCTCAAACCTCTCAACCTGAGCAATTGACTACAGACATACGCCACCACACCCAGGTAATTTTTAGAGACGGGGTGTTGCTCTTGCTCAGGCTGATCTCAAACTCCTGGGTTCAAGTGATCCTCCTGCCTCAGCCTCCCAGAGTACTAGAATAACAGGTGTGAGCCACCACACTGGGCTGTGCATGTTTTATAACTCAGAATTGTTAACTAAATAAATATAATATGGAACTTTAATTATTCATATTTTTATTATACTTATTTAGTTTTGGGACAGGTAACAAATCATTAGATTTAATTTTTGTGTCAGAACATGAGTGAAGATAGCAAAGGTTAATATAAACAATAACAACTAAAATATTCAAATTTCACAAAATGAAATTAAGTATGAACCAAAGTTAAGTTCCACTTTCTGAACTGATCAAAGTAGAAAATGTGAGGAAATTATGAGGAAGAGAGGAGATTTTGAGAGTAAAATTCCATGAAAATAAGCAATTTCTGGGAGATTATCAGACTTTCAAAGGGTATGAAATTGGTGAGTTCAAGCCAAGATCTCCAGGGGATAAAAGGAACCAGGTAATGCCTGGGTTCCAGGGGAAAAGGACAGAAAATTGGCTGAGGGTCTATCTCTGGCAGGCTGAGCAGGTGGAGTCTGAAGGAGGGACCCAGGAGGCCCAGGGGGTGGAGGGATCTGCAGGGCTGGGTATGGGGGAGGGGTGGGGTTCAGCCTCTCCTCTCATCACCCCTCCCCCACCCTCAGGGCTCCCTTTGTGATGAGGAGGCCTCAGCTCTGTGATGTTGGCCTGGGCTCAAGTCAATAGGCCCAAAGGACACTCCCAGGGCTCAGTTGCTTGAGGGCCACAATGCAATTTGGAAGATGAGAATCATCTCTCTCCTTCGAAGAGGATGTGTGCCACACAGCTGAGCCCCAGCTCCACTGCCTGGGTGGGGGACATCACCCTGGGATTCCTGTGTGGACTGGGGCTCTTCCTCCTGTTACTCCCCTGCTCAGAGTGACCCATCCTCACTACCGCCTGGGCAGAAAAGCAACATGAGTAAGGCGAGGAGCCCTCAACCCTGACCCAACAGAGAACGATTCTCTCTGTTCTTTCTATTATTATGTCCACTTTTCAAATCCAGTGGAGATGCCTGAGATGGGAATCTCGCCATCCCTCTAGGCACAGGCAGGGTGGGGCAGGGAGAGAGTGGCACAGGATTTCTATCCATAGCTCTCAGTCCAGCTGTGTGGGTGCACAGGAGGCTTCAGGGCAAAATCGAGTGCCAGGACTCAGGGGCCGGGACGGGCTTATGGGAGAGTTTGCAATCTCCGGAAGGACGGCCCTGAGCCCTGGTTCATCAGTCTTCAGCCACATTCCCATGGTTATTGCCTCAGTCCAGCCTGTCCTCACACCCACCCTGTGTGGCAGAACATGTGTCACCTCAAAGTGGAGCCAGCCTTAGCCAGGCTAAACAGCTGTCCTCAGTAGGGCATGGAGGTCCCAACTCCACATCCAGGCAGTTGTGGGTCCCCATCATCTCTGCCCCCCACTGGGCATCACCCATTCTTGGACAGCCTGGCTTCATTCCCAGCCCGGGATCTAGGGAGAATCCTGGGTGCTGATTTCCTTCCCAGGATCCCCCCTCAGGCCTCTGAAGCTCACTTTCTCAGAGTCTTGTCCCTCAGGGACAGTGAAGCTAAGTCCCCGCTGGGGTTTCCAGGTGGAGTGTCAGAGCCTCACCTTTCAGAGCACAGCTCTTCTTCCTGCTCCTGGGCCTCCCCTCTTCTCCACTGGACACTGAGAATCAAGAAAGATCAGGCGCTGGGAGTAATCCTCACTTGCCTCCCCCCAGACAAGCTGCAAACATTCAGTGCTCATGGAGGGCATGACCTTCTGCATCTAGCAATGGACCTCTATCTTTTGTTTCTTAAATTTTACTCATTTTTAAAGTGGCTAAAAATATTTTGTTTCCTTCTTGAAAAACACAAAGAAGGATTTTCTATGTGAGATCCACCCTGGGTGTCTTCCAACACTGTTCCTCTTGTGAACTAAAATAAAATCCTAAGCCCCCCAGCTGATTCAATGGGCCACCTCTTGGGCAAGGGGACCCCAGAAAACCTTAAAATTGAGTTGCTGAGCTGTGAGAAGGGAGGTCTGATAGGCCTGATCAGGCTCCCTCCCTTTCAGAGTTACTCATTGTAAGAATAACATACTGAATCATTAACAGGACCTAAGGGCACATAAGACAAAGGTTAAACCACTCCTGCAGGCCATCAATTTACTTAACAGATCACTTAAGTCCAACATATATCCTGTGTATGTCCAGTGCCTTGTCGCTGATTAGCAGACATTCTTTTTAAAAATATTCTAAGCCTTTAGACAAAGCTTCATTCTTTAAGCCATTGCAAATCAAAGAACTTTTGATCCCACCTCTATCCTGTAAGAACCCTCTTCAACATATCCTGCCTTTTTGAGCCAGACCAAGGTACATGTTTGATGTATTGATTTATGATTTTTCATTTAATTCCTGTTTCCATGAATGTTTAAAACCAAACTGTAACCCAATGAACTCTGGCACATATTCTCAGGACCTCTTCATGTCATGTTCTCCAGGCCATGCTTATACACATTCAGCTCAGAATAAACCTCTAGGTAATTATATTACCTAGTTTTGGTTTTCTCTGTTAAAACTCTTCTGGAGAAATTCACCAACTTAGATCTACAGGCCCCTCTGAGATGTCAGGCAGCACTTTGTTACTTGAGGAGGCCTAGCTGCAAACGTGAGTGTGTTTTGCAAAAGCCAGTATATCTCCAAAATGATTCATCTCTATGTGACTTCTTTTACTAAAAGGAAGCACGTTACAACACACTGCACATACTGCTTCCATACAGACAGTGCAGCAGACTAGTACACAAATAAAGAACTAGCTGCTTTTTGTGAATGGAAGTGTTTCCCTATGAAACACCTTTACACTCTCCATGAGCAGTTTCAGGCCCCAGAACTGATTCCTCTCCTCTTTGCTGCTTCTAAGGCCGAGCTGTGAATGGGAGGCTGCTTCACACAAGCCAGTATATTTCCTAAAAGATGCATGTCTGTGTGACTTCTTTTACTAACAGAAGGACGTGAGAACAAACAGTGTATACTGCTCCATACACAGAGTTAAGCAAACCTGTACAAAAGTGAACATCTAGCTGCTTTCTTTTGGTGAATGGTAGTGTTTTCATATGAAAAAGATTTATATTCTCACTTAACCCACTTGCTGCAAAAAGGCTTTTCTTCTCCTTTTAGAAGCATATCATGCCTAGCAGAGTATTTTTGTCCTGCAACAAAAAGGCATGCACACATCCTAGATGAAGCATCTCTATGTGACTTCTTTCTAAACAGAAGCAAGTGATAACAAACTGAATATTGTGTTTCCATACACAGAGTTAAGCAAATGTGTACACAAATAAACATCTAGCTGCTTTATGTCAGTGAATGGGAGTGTTTTCATATGAAATATCTTTATATTCTTTATATTCCAAAACCACTTCCTGCAAAAACCCATTTCTTCTACTCATAGAAGCCTATAAGGCCTAGCAGAGTGTTTGGATCTAAAACAAATAATAGTACACTTTTTATAATGTGCATCCCTAAGTGATTTCTTTTACTAGATGGAAGTGTTTGAAAAAAAACTGAATATACTGCTTCCCTACACAGAGTTAAGAAAACCTATACACATATAAACATCTAGCTACTTTCTGTCAGTGAGTGGAAGAGTTTTCATGTGAAAAAGCTTTATACACTCACATAACCCACTTGCTATGAAAACGCCTGTCTTCTCCACTTAGAATCTTAAGTACTAGCAGAGAATCTGCTTCTAAAACATAATGCTTGTACACTTCTTAAAAGATGTATCTCCATGTGACTTATTTTACTACATGGAAGTGTGTGAGAACAAACTGATTATACTGCTTCCATACACAGAGTTAAGCAAAACTGTGCAACAATAAACATCTAGCTGCTTTCTTCCAGTGAATGTAAGTTTTTTTATATGAAACATCTTTACATTCTCACTTAACCCTCTTCCTGCAAAAAAGCCATTCTTTTCCTTTTTGAAACATATCACATCTAGCAGAGTATTTGAGTCTACAACAGAAAGGCATGAACAGAGATGCATCTTTAGGAAGTGTACTTGCATTTGTGTTTTAGAACCAGATTCTCTGCTGGCCCTGTAAGTGTCTAAGAGGAGAAAAAATGGGTTTTTGCCGCAAGCTGCTTAGGCAAGAATATAAAGATATTACATATGAAAACACTTCCACTCACTGAAAGAAAGACACAAAATGTTCAGTTGTGTACAGGGAAGCAGCATGTGTTTTCTCTCTCTCACCTGACCATCAGAGTCAGGCAAAGAGAAATGCTTGCCCAGCCAGTGTTACCTTCCCACTGGGCAAGCGTGTGTCCTCTCAAATGCTTCCATTTAGTAAAAGAAGTCACATAGAGGTGCACATTTTTGGAATTGTATTGGCAGTTGTGTTTCAGAGCCAGATATGCTGCTTGGCCTTAGAAGCCTCAAGAGGAGAAGAAACATGTTTTCACTTCAAGCCAGTTGGTCAGGTGAGAAGGGAAATATGTTTCATGTGCAAACACTTCCATTCACAGAAAGAAAGCAACTAGATGTTACTTTGTTGACAGATTTGCTTAACTCTGCATAGGGAAGCAGCGTGTGTTTTCTCTCTCTCACCTGACCATCAGGCCACAGCCAGGCAAATTAAAATTCTTGCCCAAGAAGCAGTTCCTTCCCAGTTGGCAAGTGAGTGTCTTCTCAAATGCTTCCATCTAGTAATAGAAGTTACATAGAGATGCACCTTTTCAGACATGTGTGAGCATTTGTGTTCTAGAGCCAGATACACTGCTAGGCATTCCCAGATACTAAGAGGAGAAGAACCATATTTTTGCAGTAAGCATGGTAGGTGAGAAGGAAGAGATATTTCATGGGTAACCACTTTCATGAACTGGTAGAAAACAACTACATGTTCACTTTTTGACAAGTTTGCTTAACTGTGTATAGGGAGCAGCATGTGGTTTTTCTCTCTCAGCTGTCACTCACCTCGGGCTGGCAAAGAGAAATGCTTGCCTAACCAGCAGTTCCTTTCTACTGGGCAACCAAGTGTCTTCCACAATGCTTCCACAGTTAAAGAAGTCAGATAGAGATGCACCATTTCAGAAGCGTGTTGGCATTTATGTTCCAAAGCCAGACATGCTGCAAGGCCTTAGAAGACTCTAAGAGGAAAAGAAACATGTTTTCACAGCAAGTGGGATAGATGATAAGGGAAAGATGCTCTTCCATTCTCTGCAAGAAAGCACCTAGATGTTCATTTTCTGATACGTTTCCTTAACTCTGTGTACAGAAGCAGAATGTGCTTTCTCCCTCTAACCTGCCCCTCAGAGCGAAAGCCAGGCAAAGAGAAATGCTTACCCAGCCAGTGGGTTCTTCCCACTAAGCAAGCAAAGATCTTCCCTAATGCTTCTATTAAGTAAAAGAAGTCACATAGAGATACGCCTTTTTGATAGTGTGCAGGCATTTGTATTTCAGAGCCAGGTATGCTGCTAGTTCTTAGACCCCATCTAAGAGGAGAAGAAAAGTGTTTTCACAGCAAGCGGGTTAGGTGAACAGGGAAAGATGTTTCGTGGGCTAACACTTCCATTCCCTGAAAGAAAGCAGCCAGATGTTCGTTTTTGGACAGGTTCACTTAACTCTGCATAGCAAAGCAGCATGTACTTTATCTCTCACCTTTCCCTCAGAGCCAAGGCCAGGCAAAGAGAAATGCTTGCCCAGCCAGTGGTTCCTTCCCACTGGGCAAGTGAGTGTCCTCTCAAATGCTTCCATTTAGTGAAAGAAGTCACATAGAGGTGCACATTTTTGGAAGTGTGCTGGCAGTTGTGTTTCAGAGGCATATGTGCTGCTTGGCCTTAGAAGGCTCTAAGAGGAGAAGAAACATGTTTTTGCAGCAAGTCAGTTAGCTGAGAAGGGAAAGATGTTTCATGTGCAAACACTTCCATTCACAGAAAGAAAGCAGCTAGATGTTATTTTGTTGACAGGTTTGCTTAACTGTACACAGGGAAGCAGCGTGTGCTTTTTCTCTCTCAGCTGCCACTCACAGCCACAGCCAGGCAAAGAGAAATACTTGCCCAGCCAATGGGATTTTCCAGCTGAGCAAGTGAGTGTCTTCTCAAATGCTTCTATTTAGTCAAAGAAGTCACATAGAGATGTACCGTTTCCATAGTGTGTAGGCATGTGTTTCAGGGCCAGGTATGCTGTTAGTCCTTAGATGCCTCTAAGAGGAAAAGAAATGTGTTTCAGCAGCAAGAGGATTAGGTAAAAAGGGAAAGATGTTTCATGGGCAAACACTTCCATTCACTGAAAGAAAGCACCCAGATGTTCATTTGTTGACAGGTTTGCTTATCTCTGTGTAGGGAATGGCATGAGCTTTCTCTCTCTCACCTGCCCAATCAGAATCATGGCCAAGGAAAGAGAAAGACTTGCCCTGACAGTGCATCCTTCTCACTGGCAAAGCGAGTGTCTTTTCAAATGTTTCCACTTAGTACAAGAAGTCACATACAGATGCACCATTTCAGAAATGTGTTGGCATTTGTGTTTCAGAGCCAGATTCACAGCTAGGCCTTAGAAACCTTTCAGATGAGAAGAAATGCCTTTTTGCAGCAACCGGGTTAGGTGAAATAGGAAAGATGTTTCATGGGCCAACACTTCCATTCAGTGAAGGAACGTAGCCAGATGTTCATTTGTTGGCAGGTTTGCTTACTTCTGTGTAGTGAAGCAGCATGTGCTTTCTCCAACTCAAACGACCTTGAGAGCCTTGGCCAGGCAAAGAAAAGTGCTTACCCAGCCAGTGGTTCCTTCCCACTGTGCAAGTGAGTGTCTTCCCAAATCCTTCCATTTAGTAAGAGAAGACAAATAGGGATACACCATTTTGGACATGCACTGGCACATGTGTTTTATAGCCAGACTCGCTGCCAGGCCATAGAAGCCTGTAAGAGGAGAAGAAAAGTGTTTTCTCCCCATGCTGCTTAAGTGAGAAGGGAAAGACGTATCATGTGCAAATAACTCACTGAAAGAAAGCAGCTTGATGTTCATTTGTTGACAGCTTTGCTTAACTCTGCATCGGGAAGGAGCATGTGCTTTCTCTAGATCACATGCCCCTGAGAACCACAGCCAGGTGAAAAGAAATGCTTTCCCAGCTGGTGGTTCCTTCCCACAGGGCATGTGAGTGTCTTCAAAATACTTCCATTTAGTTCAAGAAGTCACATGGAGATACACCTTTTCGGAAGACTGCTAGGATTTGTGTTACAAACCAGATGTGCTGCTAGGCCTTACCAGTCTAACAGGAGAAGTAAAGCAGCAAGCAAGTTAGGTGAGAAGGGACAGCTGTTTCATGGGCAAACTCTTCCATTCACCATAAGAAAGCAGCTAGATGTTTATTTCTTGGAAGTTTGCTTAACTCTGAATAAGGAAGCAGTGTGTGCTTTCTCTCATCTGCCCCTCAGAGCAATGTCCAGGCAAAGAGAAATGCTTAACCAGCCTCCCACTGAGCAAGTGAGTTTCTTCTCAAATGCTTCCATTTAGTAAAAGAAGTCATATAGAAATGGATTTTATCAGAAGTGTGCTGGCATTTGTGTTTCAGATCTAGAATTGCTGCTAGACATTAGAAGCCTGTAAGAGGAGAAGAAACTTGTTCTTACAGCAAGCAGGTTAGCTGAGAACAAAAAGATGTTTCATGGGAAAACACTTCCATTCACTGAAAGAAAGCAGCTAGATGTTCACTTGTTGACAGGCTTGCTTAACTCTGCGTTGGGAAGTAGCATGTGTTTTTTTCTCTCACCTGTTCCTCAGAGCCATAGGAAGGCAAAGAGAAAGGCTTCCCCAGCCAGTGTTTCCTTCCCACTTGGCAAGTGAGTTCCTTCTCACATGCTTCTATTTTGTAAAAGAAGTCACATAGAGATGCATCTTTTCAGAAGCGTGCTTGCATTTGTGTTTCAGATCCAGAATTGCTGCTAGACTTTAGAAGGCTCTAAGAGGCAATCCCTATCAAAATACCAACATCATTTTTTGCCGATCTAGAAAAAATAATTCTACGCTTCATGTGGAACCAGAGAAGACCCCGTCTAGCCAAAGCAATCTTAAGCAAAAAGAAAAAATTGGGAGGCATCTGTCTACCAGACTTCAAACTATATTACAAGGCTATAGTAACCAAAACTGCATGGTATTGGCACAAGAACAGAGACGTAGACCAATGGAACAGAACTGAGAACCCAAATATAAAACCAACCTCATACAGCCACCTAATCTTTGACAAATTCCAGAAAAACGTACACTGGGGAAAAGATTCCCTATTCAACAAATGGTGCTGGGAAAACTGGATGGCCATATGTAGAAGACTGAAAGTGGACCCACACCTCTCACCTCTCACAAAAATCAATTCACAATGGATAACAGATCTAAACCTAAGACATAAAACCATAAGAATTCTCGAAGAAAACGTTGGAAAAACTCTTATGGACATTGGCCTAGGCAAAGAATTTATGAAGAAGACCCCCAAAGCAATCACAGCAGCAACAAAAATAAATACATGGGACCTGATCAAATTGAAAAGCTTCTGCACAGCCAAGGAAACTATCACTAGAGTGAACAGACAACCTACAGAATGGGAGAAAATATTTGCATGCTACACCTCTGATAAAGGGCTGATAACCAGAATCTATACAGAACTTAGGAAAATCAACAAGAAAAAATCAAACAACCCTATTAAAAAATGGGCAAAGGACATGAACAGAAACTTTTCCAAAGAAGACAGAATAATGGCCAGCAAACATATAAAAAAGTGCTCAACTTCTCTAATCATCAGGGAAATGCAAATCAAAACCACAACGAGATATCACTTAACTCCTGTGAGATTGGCTCATATCAAAAAATCCCCAAATAACAAATGTTGGCGGGGATGTGGACAGATAGGAACACTCATACACTGCTGGTGGGACTGCAAATTAGTACAACCTCTATGGAAAAGAATATGGAGATACCTCAAAGAATTAAAAGTAGAATTACCATTTGACCCAGCAATCCCACTACTGGGTATTTATCCAAAAGAAAAAAAGACATTTTATAATAAAAACATCTGCTCTCGAATGTTCATAGCAGCACAATTCACAATTGCAAAGTTGTGGAAACAACCAAGGTGCCCATCAATACACGAGTGGATCAATAAAATGTGGTATATGTATACCATGGAGTATTACTCAGCAATAAGGAACAACAGTGAATTAACTCCTCTGGTATTATCCTGGTTGGAGCTAGAACCCATTCTTCGAAGCGAAGTGTCACAGGATTGGAAAAACAAGCACCACTGGTACTCACCATCAAACTGGCACTAACTGATGAACACTTACATCACACAGGGCAATAACATTCACCTGAGGGCGGGAGGGCGGCAAGGGGGTGGAAGGGATGGGAAAAACTCTCACTGAATGGATGTGGGGAGCACAGTTTGGGGGATGACCACGATTGTGGCTCTGACACAGGCAGAACAGGGGCAATGTGTATGGCCAAAGTGTTGTACCCCCATGATATTCTGAAATTAAAAAATAAATTAAAATACAAAAAAAAAAAAAAGCCTCTAAGAGGAGAAGAAACTTGTTTTTGTAGCAAGCAGTTTAGGTGCTTATGGAAACATGTTTCATTTTCAAACAGTTCAATTCACTGAAAGAAAGCAGTTAGGTGTTCATTTGTTACAGATATGCTTAACTCTGAATAATAAAGCAATATGTTTGCTTTAGCCTCATAGCCACAGGCAGGCAAAGAGATATGTTTTCCCAGCAAGTGGTTAGTTCACATTGTTCAAACAAGTTCCTTCTCAAATACTCCAATTTATTAAAAGAAATCAGCTAGAGATCTACCTTTCCTAAAGTATGCTTGCATTTGTGTTTTTGAACCAGATACTCTACTATACCTTATAGGTTTCTAAGAGGAGAAGAGACATGTTTTCTCAGCAACCAGGTTAGGTAATAATAGAAAAATGTTTCCCTGGCAAGCACTTCTATTTAATAAAAGAAAGTAGCTAGATATTCATTTGTTTACAGATATACTTAACTCAGCATAGTAAAACAATATATTCACCTTCACCTCAGTGTGACAGATAGCCAAGAGAAATGTTTTTACACCAAGTGATTAGTTCACACTGTTCAAACAAGTTCCTTCTCAACTGCTTCCATTTACTAAGAGAAGTCAGCTAGAGATGCATCTTTCAGGAAGTCTGCTTGCATTTAAATACTAGAATCAAATACTCAACTACACCTTATAAGCTTCTAAAAGCACAAGAAACATTTTCTCACAGCAAGTGGGTTCGGTGATAATGGAAAGATGTTTCACTGGCAACCACTTCAATTCAGTGAAAGAAAGCAAGTAGATGTTCATTTTTTTTACAGGTATACTTAACTCTGCATAGTAAAGAAATATAATTGCATTCATGTCAGTGATCCTGACAGGCAAAGAGAAATGTTTTCACAGCATGTGGTTCGTTCACATTGTTCAAACAAGTTTTTTCTCAAATGCTTCCATTTACTAAAAGAAGTCAGCTAGAGATTCATCTTTTAGGAAGTATGCTTGCATTTGTGTTTCAGCAAAAGATACTCCACTAGGCCTTATAAGCTTCTAAGAGAAGAAGAAACACATGTTTGTAGCAAGCAGGTTAGGTGATAATGGAAGTTCTTCCACTCTCAAACACTTCAATTTACTGAGAGAAAGCAGCTAGATGTTCATTTGTTTATGGTTATGCTTAACTCTGCATAATGAAGCAATGTATGCACATTCACATCAGTGCGGTTGACAACCAAAGGGAAATGTGTTAGGCATGTGGTCTTTACCCCCAAGGGAAAGTTTGCAAAACCAGAAAAGGGGATGGGAGGGACAAGGGGAGATAAAACGCAGCTGAGCAGGCAAAACTGGGAAAGTTTGCAAGCCTAAAAGGGGGATGTGAATGAAAAGAAAGACATCTCAAGGACTAGCCATCTGCTACCGCACAACCTCCTCCCAAACATCAAGGACTTGCTGTACACTGCAATTATTGTTTAATTTCTCCCCAACTCCACTCCCTCCTCCCAACCCTCTATAAAAAACTATAAAAAACTCACTAGACCCTATTTTGGGGTGGACGCCTTTCTTGACTTCCACCCATCTGCACCCAGATGCTCAAATAAACAATTCTTTCTATCTTTGGGCTTCACGTGTTTTCCTCTCAGCTCCGGCCTAACAAAATGTTTTCCCAGCAAGTGGTTCATTCACATTTTTCAAACATGTTCCTTCTCAAGTAATTCTATTTACTAAGAGAAGTCAGCTAGAGATGCATCTTTTAGGAATTATATCCACATTTATGTTGTAGAACTGGACACTCTACTAGGCCTTATAAGCTTCTAAGAGGGCACGTTTTTGCAGCATGTGGGTTAGGTGATAATGGAAAGATGTTTCACTGACAAACAATTCATTTCACTAAAAGAAAGCAGCTAGGTGTTCATTTGTTTACAAGTATGCTTAACTCTGTATAGTAAAGAAATATAATTGCATTCATGTCAGTAACACCAACAGTCAAAGAGAAATGTTTTCCCAGAAAGCTGTTAGTTCATATTTATCAAACAATGTCCTTGTCAAATGCTTACACTTACTATAATAAATCAGGTGGAGAGGAATCTTTTAGGAGGACAAGAAACATATTTTCCCAGCAAGAGCATTAGGTGATAATGGAAGAATGTTTCATTGATAAACACTTCAATTCACTGAAAAAAATAAACAGATAGAGGTACATTTGTTTACAGGTATGCTTAACTCTGAATACTAGAGCAGTAAGTTCAAATTCACCTCATACCCACAAACAGCCAAAAAGAAATGCTTTCACAGCATGTGGTTAGCTCATATTATTAAAACAAATTCCTTCTCAAATGCTTTTATTCACTAAATGAAGTCAGATAAGAATGCATCTTTTAGGAAGTATGCTTGCATTTGTGTTTCACAACCAGATTCTCTACTAGGCCTTATAACCTTCTAAGAAACAGTGAAACGTGTTTACACACCAAACTTGTTACATGATAATAGAAGGATGTTTCATTGGCAAACACTTCAACTCAAAAAAGGATGCAGCTGTATGTTCATTTCTTTACAGGTATGCTTAACTTTGTATACTAGAGAAGTATATTCACATTCACCTCATAACCACAAACAGGGAAAGAGAAATATTTTCTCAGCAAGTGGTTAGTTCATAGTATTCAAAAAAGCTTTTTTCAAGTGCTTCCATTCACTAAAAGAAATGAAATAAGGATGGATCTTCAGAGACTTTTGCTTGCATTTCTGTTTTTGGCCAAATATTCTACAAGACTTTATAAGTTTCAAAGAAATGAAGAAACATGTTTTCACAGCAAGATAGTTAAGGCTTAATGGATTCCTTGCAAATACTGCATTCACTGAAGGAAAGCTGCTAATACTTCTGTTGTTTACAGGTATGCTTAACTCTGTATATTAAAGCAATATATTCATATTAACCATAGACAACAAAAAGGCAAAGAGAAATGTTTTCCCAGCAAGTGGTTACTTCATATTGTTCTAACCAGATCCTTCTCAAATGCTTCCATTTACTGCAAGAAGTCAGTTAAAAATGCATCTTTTAGGGAGTATGCTTGCATTTGTGTTTTAGAACCAAATACACTACAAGCCCTTATAGGCTAATAAGAGGAGAAGAAACATTTTCACAGCAAGCATATTAGGTAATAATGGAAAGATGTTTTATTGGCAAACACATCAATTCACTGAAAGGGAATAACTAGATGTTCATTTGTTTACAGGTATGCTTAGCTCTGTATACTAGAACAGTGTATTCACGTTCCCTTCACAGCCACAAAAAGGCAAAGAGAAATGTTTTCCCAGCAAGTGGTTAATTCATACTGTTCAAACACGTTTGTTCTCAAAGGCCTCCATTCACTAAAAGAAATGAGATATGAATGCATTTTGTGAGACCTTTCCTTGCATTTGTGTTTTAGTACCATATATCCTACTACACCTTATAAGCGTCTATGAGGAGAAGCAACATGTTTTCACAGCAAGAGGATTAGGGATAATGGAAGTATGTTTCATTGGCAAACACTTCAATTCACTGAAAGAAAAAGGCTAGTTGATCATTTTTTACAGGCACACTTAACTTTGTATAGTAAAAGAATATACTCACATTCACCTCACAGCCATCAACAGGCAAAGAGAAAGGTTTTCCCAGCAAGAGGTTAGTTAATGTTGTTCAAACAACTTGTTTCTCAAATGCTTCCTTTCACAAGAAGAAGTCAGATAAAGATGGATTTTTTAGGAAGTATGCTTGCATTTGTGTTTCACAACCAGATATTCTATTAGGCCTTATAAGCTTCTATTGGGAGAAGAAACATGTTTTTGCAGCAGGCAGGTTAGATGACAATGGAAGGATATTTCATTGGCAAACACTTCAATACACTGAAAGAAAACAGCTACTTGTTCAGTAGTGTAGAGGTAATTTTAACTGTTTAGTGAAGCAATATATTCATATTTGCCTCATAGCAACAATCAGGCAAAGAGAAAGGTTTTCCCAGCAAGTGGTTAGTTCATATTGTTCAAAGAAGTTCTTTCTCAAATGCTTCCTTTCACCCAAGGAAAAAGATAAGGATATGGCTTTTGAGAATTTTGTTTGCATTTGTGTTTTCAAACCAGATACTCTACTAGGCTTTATAATCTTCTAAGAGGAGAAGAAACATGTTTTTTCAGCAAGAAGATTGGGTAATAATAGAAGTATGTTTCATTGGAAAACACTTCAATTCACTGAAAGAAAACAGCTAGTTGTTCATTTTCTTTGTGGTATGTATAACTCTGTATACTAGAGCAATATATTCACATTCACCACATTGCCACAAACAGGCTGAGAGAAATGTTTTCCCAGCAAGTGATTAGTTCATATTGTTCAAACAAGTTCCTTCTCAAATGCTTCCATTCGCTAAAAGAAACGAAATAAGGATGCATCTTCTGAGACCTTTGCTTACATTTCTGTTTTCAACCAGATATTCTACAAGGCTTTATAAGCTTCAAAGAAAATAATAAACATGTTTTTGCAGCAAGAGGGTTAGGTGATAATGGAAGAATACTTCATTGCAAACACTGCAATTCACTGAAAGAAATCAGCTAATACTTCATTTGTTTACAGGTATGCTTAACTCTGTATAGTAAAGCAATATATTCACAATCACCTCATACCCACAAACGGGCAAAAATAAATGTTTTCCAACAAGTGGTTAGGTCATATTGTTCAAACAGATTTCTTCTCAAATACTTCCATTTACTAAAACAAGTCAGAGAAAGATGCATGTTTTAGGAAGTATTCTTCTATATGTGTTTTCAATCCAGATATTCTACTTGGTTTTATACAGTTATAAAATGAGAAGAAATGTGTTTTTGCAGTAAACAGGTTAGGTGATAATGGAAGAATATTCCATTGGCAAATACTTCAATACAGTGAAAGAAAACAGCTAGTTGTTCAGTTGTTTTGAGGTACCCTTAGCTCTGTATAGTAAAGCAATACATTCATATTCACCTCATAGCCATAAAGAAGCAGAGAAATGTATTCTCAGCAAGTGGTTAGTGCCTATTGTTCAAACAAGTTCCTCCTGAAATGCTTCCATTAACATAAAGAAATGAATTAAAAATGCATCTTTTGAGATCTTCACTTGCATTTGTATTTTTGAACCAGTTATTCTACTCGGCCTTATAAGCTTCTAAGAGGAGAAGAAACATATTTTAGCAGCAAGCAGGTAAAGTGATAATGAAGAAACATGTTTCTTCATTATCACTTCAATTTACTGAAAGAAAACAGCTAGATGTTCATTTCTTTACAGGTATGCTTAATTCTGTATACTAGAACAATATATTCACATTCATCTCATAGCCACAAACAGGCAATGAGAACTGTTTTCCATGCAAGGGCTTACTCCGTATTGTTCAAATAACCTCCTTCTCAAATGCTTCCATTCACTAAAGGAAGTCAGATAATGATCCATCTTTTAGAAGGTATTCTTGCATTTGTGTTTTAAAACCAGATGCTCTATCAGAACATATAAGCTTCTAAGAGGAGAAGTCACATGTTTTCACAGCAAGCAGGTTAGGTGGTAATGGAGGGATGTTTCATTGACAAATACTTCAATTCACTGAAAGAAAGCAGCTAGGTGTTCTTTGGTTTACAGGTATGTTTAACTCTGTATACTAAAGCAGTGTATTGGCATTCACCTCACAGCCACACACAGGCAAAGAGTAATGTTTTCCCAGCATGTGGTTAGTTCATACTGCTCAAACAAGTTCCTTCTCAAAAGCTTCCATTACCTAAAAGAAATTAGATAAGGCTGCATCTCTTGAGAACTCTGCTTGCATTTGCGTTTCTGAACCAGATAATCTACTATGTGTTTTAAGTTTCTGAAAAGAAGAAACATGTTTTTGCAGGAAGCGGGTTAGGTGATAATAGAAGGAAGTTTCATTGGCAAACACATTCACTGAAAGAAAACAGCTACATATTCATTTGTTTACAGACATGCTTAACTCTGTATAATACAACAATATATTCAAATCACTGCATAGCCACAAACAGGCAAAGAGAAATGTTTTTCCAGCAAGTGGTTAGTTCATACTACTCAAACAAGTTCCTTCTCACATGCTTCCATTCACTAAAAGAAGCCAGACACTGATGTATCTTTTAGGAAGTATGCTTGTATTTACTTTTTAGAACCAGATACTCTATGAGGTCTTGTAAGCTTCTAAGAGGAGAAGAAGCACGTATCCACAGCAAGCAGTTTAGGTGATAATAGAAGGATGTTTCATTGGCAAAAAATTCAATTTAGTGAATGAAAACACCCAATGTTCATTTGTTTACAGGAATGTTTAACTCTGTATAGTAGATGGGTGTATTCATATTCACCTCATAGCCACAAACAGGCAAAGAGAAAGGTTTTCTCAGTGAGTTAGTTTATATTCTTCAAACAAGGTCCATCTCACATGCTTCCCTTCACTATAAAAAAGTGAAATTAAAATGCATCATTTAAGAATTTTGCATGCATTTGTGTATTATAATCAGATACTCTACAAGGATTTATAATGTTCTAAGAGCAGAAGCAGCATGTTTTTGCAACAAGCAGGTTATGTGTTAATGGAAGAATGTTTCATTGGCAAGCACTTCAGCTCACTGTAAGAAAAAAGCTAGTTGTTCATTTGTTTACAGGCATGCTTAACTCTGTATGCTAGAGCAGAATATTCACATTTACCTCATGGCCACAAACAGGCAATGACAAATGTTTTCCCACCAAACTGTTACTTCATATTTTTCAAGTAAGTTCCTTCTCCAATGCTTCCATTCATTAAAAGAAGTCAGATAAAGATGCATCTTTTAGGAAGTATGCTTGCTTTTGCATTTTAGAACCAGATACTCTACTAGGTTTTATAAGCTTCTAAGAGTAGAAGAAACATGTTTTTGCAACAAGTTGGTTAGGTGATAATGGAGGAATGTTTCATAGGCAAACACTTCAATTCATTGAAATAAAATAGGTAGTTTTTCAGTTGTTTACAGATATGCTTAACTCCGTGTAGTAAAGCAATATATTCACATTTGCCTCATGGCCACAAACAAGCAAAGAGAAAGGTTTTCCCAGCAAGTGGTTAGTTAATATTGTTCAAGTAAGTTCCTTCTCAAAGTCTTCCATTCACTAAAAGAAGTCAAATAAAATGTACCTTTTAGGAAGAATGCTTGCATTTGTGTTTTAGAACTGGCTACTCTGCTAGCCCTACAAACTTCTAAGAGGAGAAGAAATATATTTTTGAAGCAAGTGGGTTAGGTGAAAAAGGAAGAATGTTTCATTGGCAAACACCTCTATTCACTGAAAGAAAACACCTAGATGTTCATTTGTTTACAAGTATGCTTAACTGTGTATACTAGAGCAGTATCTTCACATTCACCTCATAGCCACTAACAGGCAAAGACAGATGTTTTCCCAGCAAGTGGTTAGTTCATGTTGTTCAAACAAGTTCCTTGTCAGATGCATCCATTCACTAATAGAAATAAGGATGCATCTTTTGATAACTTTGCTTGAATATTTGTTTTCAAACAAGATACTCTACTATAATTCATAAGCTTTTTTATTTCAGAATATTATGGGGGTACAAATGCTTTGGTCATAAATTGCTTTTGCACCACCTGAGTCAAAGCTACAAGCATACCCATCCCCAAGACAGAGTGCAGCACACCCATTAGGTATAAATATACCCATCCCCTCCTCCCCCCTCCCACCTGCCCAATCTTCAATGAATGTTACTTTCATATGTGCACATAAGTGTTGATCAATTAGTACCAATTCAATGGTGAGTTCATGTGTCGTTTATTTTTCCCTTCTTGTGATACTTCACTTAGAAGAATGGGATCCAGCTCTGTCCAGGATAATATAAGAGATATTAATTCACCATTTTTTTATGACTGAGTAGGACTCCATGGTATACATATACTACATTTTATTAATCCGTTCATGTATTGATGGGCACTTGGGTTGTTTCCACATCTTTGCAACTGTGAATTGTGCTGCTATGAACATTTGAGTGCAGATGCATTTTTTATAGAATGTCTTCTTTTCCTTTGGGTAAATACCCAGTAGTCGGATTGCCGGATCAAACGGTAGTTCTACTTTTAGTTCTTTGATAAATCTCCATACTACTTTCCATACAGGTTGTACTAGTTTGCAGTCCCACCAAGCAGTGTATGAGTGTTCCTGTCTCTCTGCATCCACACCATCATTTGTTGTTTGGGGACTTTTTAATAAAAGCCATTCTCACTAGAGTTAAGTGATATCTCACTGTGGTTTTGATTTGCATTTCCCTGATGATTAGAGATGTTGAGCATTTTTTCATGAGTTTCTTGGCCATTAGTCTATCTTCTTTTGAAAAGTTTCTGTTCATATCCTTTGCCCACTTTTTAATGTGATTGTTTGATTTTTTTTTCTTGTTGATTTGCCTGAGTTCTTTATAGATTCTAGTTATCAGCCCTTTATCAGATATATAGCATGCAAATATTATCTCCCATTCTGCAGGTTTTCTATTCACTGTAATGATTGTTTCCTTGGCTGTGCAGAAGCTTTTTAATTTGATCAGGCCAAATTTATTTATTTTTGTTGTTGCTGTGATTGCTTTTGGGGTCATCTTCATAAATTCTTTACCTAGGCTAATATCTATAAGAGTTTTTCCAACATTTTCTTCTAGAACTCTTATGATTTCATGCCTTAGGTTTAAGTCTGTTATCCATTGTGAGTTGATTTTTGTGAGAGTTGAGAGGTGCAGATCCTGTTTCAGTCTTCTACATGTGGTTATCCAATTTTTCCCAGCACCATTTACTGATAGGGATTCTTTCCCCCAGTGCATGCTTCTTCTGCTTGGTCAAAGATT
Organism: Daubentonia madagascariensis; assembly: GCA_023783475.1. Lineage (NCBI taxonomy): Eukaryota > Metazoa > Chordata > Mammalia > Primates > Daubentoniidae > Daubentonia > Daubentonia madagascariensis. Next base: position 8,345,511 of record JAKFHU010002004.1, on the reverse strand, counting down.
AGTTGGCAATATGAGGATGGTTTTATATCTGGGTTCTCTGTTCTGTTCCATTGGTCTGTCTCTGTTCTTCTTCCAGTACCATGCTGTTTTGGTTCCTATAGTCTTGTAGTATAGCTTGAAGATAGTACATTGCTGCTTCCCAATTTGTCCTTTTTGCTTAAGTTTCCTTTGGCTATACGGGGTCTTCTCTGGTTCCATATGAAGTGTAGAATTATTTTTTCTAGATCTGAGATAATTGATGTTGGTATTTGAATAGGGATCATGTTGAGTCTGTAGATCACTTTGGGTAGTATAGACATTTTAACAATGTTGATTCTGCTGATCCATAAGCATGGTATGGTTCCCCATCTGTTTACATTCTCTGCTATGTCTATAAGGTTCTAAGAACAGAAGAAACATGTTTTTGCAGCAGGTGGCTTAGGTCATAAATGTAAGGGGGTTTTCTTCTCAAACACTTCAATTCACTAAGAGAAAACAGATAATAATTCATCTTCTGACAAGTATGCATCCCTTTTTATACTACATATATTCAAGTTCACCTCATAGCTACAACCAGGCAAAGGGAAAGGTTTTCCTAGCATGTGTGTTAGTTCTTATTATTAAAACAAGTTCATTCTAAAATGTTTCCATTCACTAAAAGAAACCAGATAATGATGTATCTTTTGACAAGTATGCTTTCATTTGTGTTACAGAGCATATGTGTCAAAATATAATCATTACCTGGTTTCTTTTAGTGAATGGAAGCATTTCATTGTGTTTTAGACCTGACAATCCACAGGGCCTTATAGCTACTAATATGCAAAAAAAAAAGGTCTCTACAAGTGGGTTAGGTCTTCATGGAAGAACGTTGCTTTCTCAAATGCCTGAACTCACTAAAAGAAAACAGAGAATGATGCATCTCTTGACAAGTATGCTTTTGTTTTATAGCAAGTTCTTAATCTGGGCCTTATAGCTTCTAAGAGGCAAAGAAACATGTTTTCACAGCAAATGGGTTAGTTCTTAGTAAATGAGTATTTCCTTGCCAAACTCTTCAACTCACTACAAGAAAACAGATAATGGTTCATCTTTTGTAAAGTATGCTTCATTTGTGTCTTAGAACCCAATATTCAACTTGGCCTGAAAGCTACCAACAGAGGAAAAAATCAAGCCTTCTTAGCAAGTGGGTTAGGTCATAATGGAATGGTGTTTCTTTGTCAAACACGTCAATCCATTAAAAGAAATCAGATAATGATGCATCCTTTGACAAATACGCTTTCATTTGTGTTTTAGAATCAGACAATCCACTGGGCCTTATGGCTACTAATATGCAAAGAAATGTGGTTCCACACAAATGGGTTAGGTCTTCATGGAACGGCATTTCCTTGTCAAACACCTCAACTCACTAAAAGTAAACAGATAATTGTGCATATTTTGAAAATGTGTTTTCATTTGGGTTTTACAGCCAGTTATTCAATTGGGCCTTACAACTACCTAAACCTAAACCTAGACCATTAAAAAGAAGCAATCATACTGCAAAATGTTTTTCTTTGCCTTTTATATAACTGGCCTAAAACAAAGATTTTATACTTTATCAAGATAATTTCTGTGTTGTCTTTATTAGGCTTTTGATTAACTAAAAAAAACCTAAAATTTAAAAGGGTTAAGGTTTTTACATCCATGTAAATTCTTGTATTGCTTTTGAGGTCTTTTAATGACTATTACTCCTGGTTGAATGAATGACCATCACTTTACAGTAACCTTTGACAGTTGACAAAATTTCCAAAATCATGATTTTAAATTATATCAAACTAACTTTTTTATATTACGACCCCTGAAAGTCCAAGAGAGAATTAGGCTTATTTGGTATGTTAAAATTATACAGGAAGCACTGTCAAAGATAAAATGATATTTAACTTTCTTTGGGTTGTATTTGCATAAATGTGTTGTTAATATGTTTTCCACAATTATATGAGGTTCCTAAAATTCTGATATGTCTTAAAATATGGTATCAGTAATAATTATTATTACTATGTTAAATTGTTGTATGCCACTGAAATAACCAATTGTGTTATTATCTTGTTATTGTGTTGTTATCTTGTCAATTGTGTCTTTCACCATGGCTATTCTAAGACTTTTCTCATCCATAGACAATTATTGTCTTTACTTTTATTCTTCTCAAAAGCAGTTTATAATCAGCTACATTTCAAAATTTGCTTCTTCTTTGAGGAAAGTCATGGAAAGGATAAGTACTCTTGAATACAAGTTCTGATAACATTGAAAATTGTATCATTGGACTAGGTTAAAACTTCCAGAAGTCTAATTAAAAAGCTGATACATTAATGAGGATCACTAATCCAACTTCAAGTAGAATAAGTGTTAGTTACATAGGGTTAAACTAATAGAGGACTGAAATATCTTTTATGACTTTTTGTTTAAAACATTATTGATTCTTTATGTTTTGTTTTCCGGAGTCAAGACAAAATTAAGTAAATAGCAAAGTTTACCTAATATCTCCATAATTTGAAAACTATTCAATCCCACTGGGACCAATCTGTTCTCCATTGCCAATGCCTTGCTGCTAAAACTATACAAACACCCTCCCTCTAGGCCTAGGGACTATTGTAAAAGAGGTGGGCATGTGAGATTGAAATGGCTTATTTCAAGGGATGAAATCAGTTCAGACTTTCCAAATCAAGGACAGGCACATAGATGCCTGAACAGCTGGCAAACTGAAGATTTTGCCCCTCCATCCATCCCAACCATAAAAATTTCCTGCTTCTTAATTAAAACAAAGCATCATGAAGGCCCAAATTAAAAAAAAAAAAAAAAAAAAAAAACAGTAGCTCAATGCTTATAGATAAGTTAATTTTGAAACCTTGCTTTTGGCAATTTGTTTTTGCCCTTATGTTACTTAAAACATTTTAAAGCATTGACAAATGTCTTCCCACCTCCATTCCCATCTGTCCTAGAATGTTTAATTGGCTTTAAGTCTTTTGGCTCAAAGTCCATTGTCCATAGAGTTCCCACTGAGGGACAGGATGGAACTGGGGCAGGTAGCCACCCTGACAACAATGGGACAAAATAAAAGTTTGGCCATCAATGCTGCCTCTGGCAAATCTTGGCCAAAAGGCAGGAAACATAAACTAAAAATAAAATCCTAAGCCCCTTTGCCAACTGAATGGATCCCCTCTTGGCCAAGGAGACTCCAGAAAAACCTTAAAACTGAGTTCCTGGCCATGAAGGGAAGAGAGGTCAGACAGGCCTCATTATATCCCCTCCCTTTTAGATACAACAATTGACCAGCATTAATGTTAAAACAGAGATCATAAGACTGAAAAAATAGACTCTTTGTAATGATAAGATACCAAATTATTAACAAGACCTAAGGCCATGCAGGGCAAAGGTTAAATCACACCTGCACGCCATCAATTTGCCTAACAGATCACTTGAGTCAGTATATTGTGGCTTGTCTCTGATTAACAGACTTCCTTATCTTAACTTCAAACATTCCAAGCCTTTAGACAAAGCTTTATTTTTTTAACCAATTACAAATCAAAAAATCTTCGAACCCACCTATAATCTGTAAGCCTCCAAGTTTAGATGTCCCACCTTTTTGGGCCAAACCAATGTATACCTTCCATGTATTGATTTATGACACCTGCAATTCCTATCTCCCTAAAATGTATAAAACCAATCGGTAACATGACTGCCTTGGGACCGCTTACTCAAGTCTCCTTAAGGATAGCTCTCTGGGCTCAAGAACAATGTGTGACATGGTCACAAATGTTCAGCTCAGAATAAGCCTCTTCAAATTAAAAATAATAATAATAATAAGAGAAACCTTGGAAACTGTACAAATTCATGGAAATTAAACAACATGCTCCAATGAGTGAATGAAGAAATTAATAAGAAAATTTTTAAATTTCTTTTTTTTCTTTCCACGAATTTATTTTCTTTTTACATAATTTGGGTCACACCATGTACAGTTCCCCCCACTCCTACCCCAGCTCCACATCGTTTTTTTAATTGTGGTAAAATATACATAAGATAAAATTTACCATTTTAACCATTTTTAAGTGTACAGTTCAGTGGCAGTAAGTATAGTCATACTGTTGTGCAACCGTAACTATTATCAATCTCCAGAACTTTTTTCATCATCCCGAACTGAAAGTCTATACCCATTAAAGATTAATTCCCCATTATGCCCTCCTCCCACTCTTTGGAAACCACCATTCCACTTTCTGTCTCTATGAATTCAACTACTCTAGACACCTCATATAAGTGGGATCGTGTAGTATTTGTCTTTTTGTGACTGGCTTGTTTCACTTAGCATTATGCCCTCAAGGTTCATCCATGTTGTAGCATGTATCAGAATTCCCTTTCTTTTTGAGGCTGCATAATATTTCATTGTACAAATATACCACATTTTGTTTATCCATTCATCCATCAATGACATTTGTGTTGTTTCCATCTTTTGGCCATTGTGAATAATGCTGCTATAAACATGGGTGTACAAGTATCAGTTCAAGTCCCTGATTTTAATTCTTTTGGGTATATATATCCAGAAGAGGAATTTTTGGATGTTACTTCTATTTTCAATATTTTTAGTGTTAATTCTATTTGTTTTTTTGAGAACCCATGTACAGTTTTGAATCCTCTTTTTATTTTTCTTGAAACAAATGCAAATGGAAACACAACAGAGCAGAACCTATGGGATACAGAAAAAGCAGGATTAAAAGGAGGCTTATAGCAATAAATGCCAACATTTAAAAAAGAAAGACTTCAAATAAAGCACCTAACAATACACCACAAGGAACTAGAAAAGCAATAATAAACCAAACCCAAAATTAGTAGAAGGAAAAAAACAATAAAGAGCAGAAATAAATGAAATAGAGACTAAAAAATACAAAAGATGAACAAGGCAAAAAGCTGGGTTTTTAAAAAGATAAACAAAATCAACAAGCCTTCAGCTGGACTAACTAAATAAAAAAGAGAGAAGACCCAAACAAATAAAATCAGAAAAAAAGAAACATTACAACTGATACCACAGAAATGCAAAGGATTGTTAAAGACTATTATGAACAAATATATGCCACCAAATTGGAATACATAGAAGAAACAGATAAATTTCTGGACATATAACATACCAAGATTGAACTAGGAAGAAATAGAAAACCTGAATAGACCAATAACGAGTAAAGACCTCAAAGCAGTAATGAAAAAATGTCTCCCATCTCATACAATTCTTAATGGTGAATTAAAAAATAATAACACAATTAAATTTTAAAAAAATTTTTTAAGTGTCCCATCAAAGAAAAGTCCAGGATGGATTCACTGCTGAATTCTACTAAACATTTAAAGAACTAATACCAATTCTACTCAAACTATTTCAAAAAACTGAAGAAGAGGGAATACTTCCTGCATAGCCTATGAAGTCAGCATTACCCTGATACCAAAGTCAGACAAGGACACTACAAGAAAAGAATATTACATGCCAATATCCGTGATGAACACAGATGCAAAAATCCTCAAGAAAATACTAGCAAACCAAATTCAACAGCACATTAGACAGATTATTCACCATGATGAAGTGGGACTTATCACGGAGATGCAAGGATGGTTCAACATATGCAAATCTATAAATGTGATACACTACATTAACTGAATGAAGGACAAGAACCATATGATCATCTCAATAGATGCATAAAAAGCATTTAACAAAGTTCAACATCCTTTCATGATAAAAACTCTCAACAAATTAGGTACAGAAGTAATGTATCTCAACACAATAAAAACCATATATGACAAACCCATAGCTAATATCATACTTAATGGTGAAAAGGTGAAAGCTTTTCCTCTAAGATCAGGAACAAAGCAAGGATGCCTACTCCTGCCACTCCTATACAACATAGTAGTGGATGTTTTAGCCAGAGCAATTAAGGCAAGAGAAAGAAATAAAAGTCACCCAAATTAGAAAGGAAGAAATGAAACCGTTGCTGTTTGCAGATGACATGATATTATATATAGAAAACCTGAAAGACTACAAAAAACTGTTAGCTATTTTGAGATATACAATATCTTATTGTTGGCATTGTATATCTTGTATGTTTCCACCACAAATAAATGATAAATGCTTGAGGTAACAGATATGCTAATTACCCCTTGAAGGGAAAATGCAAGTTTCCCCCCACAGAAAGAGGAACACTGTGCTGTGCTATCTTGGAGTGCTCAACAAAATTGTTACAAAATAGATTAAGCAAATGCCAAAAGATAGTTATGAGGCACAAGAGATATGCCTCAGCACTTTCTTGAGGCAGAGACAACCAGTGTAAATCAGCCCTGACTGCTTTAGAACTGCTTTAGTTGACCTTTAGCTAATTGTAATACTAAAATCTCTGCCTAGTGGATAATTATAATATCATTAACATAACATGGGTTATATGAAGACACATGTTGATTGTACTGTGCATTCTTGATTTGTTTCAATATGAACATGCAATGATACAATGTAAGAGCTCTGCATCACTCTCTGGGAAGAGATTTAAGGTGACAACATGAGTAGGTGATGCAGTTTTACTCTCCAAAGAAATCCTGCACCACCCAGGAGTGAGTGCCAGGAGAACTCCTGTGCAAGAAGTGATCACCTTGTGTAAGTAACCTCTAATAAACTCATCTAATTTGCCAAACTGGACTTGTCTGAGTCATTCTTTGGTCACTTGACTCCATCTCAGTTTGGGGGACAGTTTTTCTATATTTTCCAAGGATCTTCCCAAAACACCCTCATTGATCATTAGACAATGTATATATGTATTGAAACACCAGAGCGTACCCCATAAATATGTACATTTGTTGTGTATCAATTTTAAAAAGTGATTGTCAAAAAATCTGTTACAACTAATTGGCAGATTCAGTAAAGTTGCAGGATATAAAATCAACATACAACAATCAGTAGCATTTCTATATTAACAATGAACTAGTCAAAAAAGAAATTTTAAAAATACCATTTACAATAGCTAACAAAATAAAGAGCTTAGAAGTTGTCACTCTGGGAAAAAAAAAAAAACAATAGCTAACTAAAATAAAATAAAATACTTAGGAATAAATTTAACCAAGGAGGTGAAAGACCTATACATTGAAAACTACAAAACACTGGTGAAAGAAATTAAAGAAGACACAAATAAATGGAAAGATATACTATATTCATGGATTGGAAGAATTAATATTGTTAAAATGTCTATACCACCCAAAGTGATCTACAGGTTCCATGCAATCCCCATCAAAATTCCAATGACATTTTTTCACAGAAATAGAAAAAATAGAAAAATGAAATAGAAAAATCCTAAATTTGTATGGAACCACAAAAGACCCCAAATAGCCAAAGCAATCTTGAGCAAAAAGAGCAAAGTTGGAGGCATCACACTACCAATTTCAGAATATACTACAAACCTATATTAACCAAAACAGCATTTTGCTGGCATAAAAACAGACACATAGACCAATGAAACAGAATAGAAAGCCCAGAAATAAATTCACCCATTTATGGTCAATTGATTTTTGATAAAGGTACCAAGAACACACAATGGGGAAAGAACAGTTTCTGCAATAAATGCTGTCAGGAAAACTGGATATCCACATGCAGAATAATGAAATTCAACTCTTTTCTCATACCATATATAAAAATAAACTCAAAATGGATTAAGTAATTAAATGTAAGACCTGAAACTGTAAAACTACTAGAAAAAAACAAAGTAGAAAAGCTCCATGACATTGATCTAAGCAATGGTTTCTTTGGATATGACCCCAAAAGCCCAGGCAACGGAAGCAAATAAACAAATGGGATTACGTCAAACTAAAAAGTTCCTTCACAGCAAAGGAAACAATCAACAGAGTGAAGAGAGCAACCTACGGAATAGGAGGAAATTTTTGCCAACCATACATCTAATAAGGGGTTAATATCCAAAATATATAAGGAACTCAAACAACTCAAAGGCAAGAAAACAAATGACCCAGTTAAAAAAATGGGCAAAGTGCCAGAATAGACATTTCTCAAAAGAAGATATACAAGGGTAAGAGGAGGATAGGGAGAGATTTATTAAAAGATACAAAATTACAGCTAGATAGGAAGAATAAGTTCTAGCATTCTATAGCACTGTAGCATGACTATAGTTAACAATAACATATTATGTAGTTTCAAAGAGCTAGAAGGAGGATATTTAATGTTTCCAATGCAAAGAAAATGACAAATATTCAAAATGATGGATATGCTAATTACCATGATCTGATTACTATACACTATATGCATGGAAACATCACCATGTACCCCATAAATATGTATAATTATTATGCGTAAATTTAAAAAAAAAACAGAAGACATACAAACAGCCAACAGATATATGCAAAAATGCTCAACATCACTAATCATCAGTGAAATGCAAATCAAAACCACAGTGAGATATCCGTTGGATATGGCTATTATCAAAAAGATAAAAGATAACAAATGTTGGCGAGGATATGGAGAAAAGGGAACCCTTGTACACCGTTGGTGGGAACGTAAATTAGTACAGCCATTATGGAAAACAGTATGGATTCCTCAGAACTTTAGAACTTTAGATAGTTCTAAAAATAGAACTATCATGTAACACATCAATCCCACTGCTGAGTATATATCCAAAGGATATGAAATTAGTATGTCAAAGAGATATCTGCACTCCCATGTTCATTGCAGCATTATTCACAACAGCCAACATATGGAATTGTGTTTGTCTTCTTTTAAAATCAACCTAAATGTCCATCACAGATGAATGGATAAAGAAAAGGTGGTATATATACACTGAACACTATTCAGACTTTAAAAAGAAGAAAACCTTGTCATTTGTGACAATGTGGATGAACCTGGAAGACATTATGGTAAGTAAAATAACCCCAGCTCAGAAAGATACATATTACATGATCTCAATCATATATGGAATCTAAAAATGTCAAAGTCATGGAAGCAGAGAGTAGAATGATGGTTACCATGGCCTGGGGAGTAAGATGATTGGGGAAAAGTTGGTCAAATGAAATAAAAATCCAGTTAGACTGCAGGAATAAGTTCAAGAGATCTAGTACACATCATGGTGACTATAGATAACAACAGTGTGCTGCACTGTATTCTTGAAAATTGCTGAGAGAGTAGATTTTAAGTATTCTCATACAAAAAAATTATGTGTGAGTTAATGCATATTAATTAGCCTGATTTAACCATACCACAATACATACATGTTTCAAAACATCATGTTATACATGATAAATATGTAAGAGTTTTTGACAGTTATGAAAAATAAATAACTTAGTTTTTAAAAAGGAATAATGGTCAATGTCAGTGTCAGTATGAGGCACAGGTTCAAGATCAGGATGAAGATGAGAATTAAAATCAATGTCAGGATGAGCTTCATAGTCAGAGTCAGGGTGATGGTAAAGGTCAGGGTCAGGGTGAGGGTCAGGATTTGGATTATAGTGAGATATGGAAGGGTGAGAGAGTCAGAGTGAGTGTCAAGTAAAGCTCAGGGTAAAAAGGAGGGTCAGAACCAGGGTAAGGGTCACAGCCAGGATCAGAATCAGGTAGATTGTCTTTGGAAGGGTCAATATGAAGGTCACAGTTAGGGTCACAGAGAGTGTGAGAGACAACCACATAAGTGAGTGAGCATCAGGTTCCAGTCAGGGTGAGTATCAGGGTCAGACAAATGATCGGTTCAGGGTCAGGTTGTGGGGTCAGGGTGAAGGTAAGTGTCAGAATTGGGTGAAAGTGAGGATCAGGGCAGTATCAGAGTAAAGGGTGAGAGTATATACTTCAGGGTCAAGAATCATGGGTATAATCAGTGTCTAGGTCAAGTTGAGGATCAAGGTCAGGGTCATGGTAAGGGTCAGAGTCAATGTCATGGTTACAATAGGGTCATTGAGGGTCAATTTCAGAGTAAGGGTCAGGGTAAGATTCAGGTTGAGGGTCAAGGTCAGAGTCAGGGTGAAAGTTAGGGTCAGGTAAAGTTTAGGGTCCAGTTTAGCACCAGGATCAATGTAAGGTTGAGAATGGGAGACAATGTCAGTATGAAAGTCAGGGTCATGGTGAGGATAAGGTGTCCATCATGGCCAGGGGTAAGGTAAGGTTAAAAGTGAGGCTCAAGTTCAGGATCAGCCCCAGGGTCAGTGTCAATGTCAAGGTGAGGATCCTAATGGTTCATACCACCATCTCTGAAAAATCAAAATATTCCAAATTTTACTTCTTGTAGATTTCTGACCAGACACTTCAGTAAAAGGAATGTGAGAACAGGAAGTGCAGTTAGGTTTTTTGGTCCTAAAAATGTTTTTTTACAACTGTTCAATTTCACAAGCTTATGGAATGGTTGGAGTTTAATGTTGAATTTCCCATCCACTGTAAGAATATTTTCTACTACATACCTGATAATTGATCATCTTCCTTTGTCTGAGCACATGAGGAATGGCTAACTAAACAGCTCCAAAAGATGGATAGTTCTAAATTAATGGGAAGTTCATCTTCATTACTTAAGCCAAAGTGGCTTCTGACCATTGTTTTCAGCTAAGCTGCACAACCCAACAGAGTAAATCAAATACAATGGGCCCTCCATATCTTTGGGTTCCACGTCTGTGGATTCAACCAACCACAGATGGAAAATATTTGGGGGAAGAAATGAATGGTTGTTTCTGTACTGGACATGTACAGACTTTTCTTGTCATTATTCCCTAAACAATAGAGTATGACAACTATTTACATAGCATTTACATTGTATTAGGTATTACAGGTAATCTAGAGATCATTTAAAGTATACTGGAGGATGTGCACAAGTTATATGCAAATACTACACCATTTTATATATGGGACTTGACCATCTGTGGATTTGGGTGTCGATGGAAAAGAAGCCAAACTCTGTAAAATTCTGAGCCAAATTTGAGGACCATGACCCGGAGCCACACCCAAGAAGCCTTGAGCAAGTGGACTCACTGTGGTTGAGTTACAGTTTGGTTTTGTACATTTTAGGGAGATAGGGGTTACAGGTAAAGACATAGATCAATACATGGAAGGCATACATTGGCTTGGCCCAAAAAGGCGGGCCATCTCGAAGCAGAGACTTACAGGTTATAGGTAGGTTTAAGGATTTTTTTTAGCTGACAATTGGCTGAAAGAGTTAGGCTTTCTCCAAAGACCAAGAATCAGTGGAAAGGAATGTTTGAGTTAAGATAAGGGTCTTCTTTCATGTGCTGCTATACCGGAATCAGGTCGGGAAGTAAACCTCATCATAAAAACCTGTTTACTGAGATTTTATCATTTGTAGGTGTGACTCACTAGGCCCCCTTAGAAATGAATTTGGGCAAAAGAAAATGATCAGAGTTCAGTCCTCATGGGTATCCGCAGGAGGGAAGACTGTACTTTTTTCACATAGTCCCTCAGTCACTCTCCTCCACTCCTGCACAGGTCTTTTTGCAAAGGTGAGGCTGTTTACTGTCCCACCTGATCGGGCCCTGGGTCCGCATTAACAGACCGAGATTACCTGAGGGGTGCGGGCGGGAAGACCACAGCTCAGAGGTGCCCGCTGCCTGTTTCTCTGGGAGGCCGCCACGCTCCTGCGGGGTCTGGGGCCTCCTCACACCCCAAGGTTGGAAGGACTGTTGGGAACACTGAGCTGGTTCCCTTTTCGCCCCGATCCAAACTGCAGAGACACGAAAAACAAAAGTCCGAGGTGACGGTTCACAGATCCAAGGGGAAAGCCTGCTTAGAGGCTGCAGCGAGGGAACAACCTCTCTCAGGCCCAAACTTTCCCCGCTGAAGCAAGAACACAGAAAGCCGCCGGCGGAGCGCAGTCGTAGCCCCGCGGCCTTCCCGGGCGCGCGCGCCCTGCCCGCACCTGATTGGTGCGCTCCGCCTCCTAGCCCCGCCCCCCGACCCGCGCGCCCCTCCCCTGCGCCCCGAGGCTTTCGGTGAAGTCAGCCCAGCTGGCCTAAAGCCCTTCTTAAAAGGGTCGTGAGCCTGTCCCGGCCCTGGTTCCATCCAGAGCCCTAAAATAAAGAGGCTTAGAGTCTGGAGGTCTGAGAGAAAGGAAGTCTAGTCAGGAGAAGGTTGGGGCAGCGGGGAAGGTCGGTTTCTCTGCTTCCCGATCCCGGGCTCTGGGACCTTTGGTGGAGCCAAAGGTAAGGGGCTCCCCCATCTGAAATATAAGGGACGTGCTAGATGATTCCCAAGATCCTTTCCAACTCTAAATTACTGAGATACTCCGGGGAGGTATTCTGTGTTAAGTCTTAGAGTCAGAATCAGAAGATCCTAGCTAAAACGTTGTTCGAGCTGGGGCTAAGGACAGGGGAGTGAAAAATCCAGGCGGTGGACCTGGCACAGGGTGAACAAGACTGGGAGACTTCCAGCAGTTTTCTCCTAGACAAGTATGTCCCAGGACAATTTCTGCAGGGCTTCTATCCCCTTCCTTTTTTTCTACCATCCCCTTGCCTCAGCACTTTCTCTTTAGTACCTGCCTGCCTGGCCCCTTGTTCAGCCTATTTTAGTACTGCCTAACGGTTACTTAAAGCTGCTAACCTCTGCTGTAAGGAATTAAGTCTCCAAGCTCATATCTGAGAAGGAAGGCTGAAGTAAAAGGGACCAACTGCATCATCTACAACGCAGGACAGACAATGGAAGAAGAGCCAGGAAGTCCAGCAAAACCAGTATTGGTCTTTATTGAGATATCAAGGTAGAGTAACACTGAAGGAGCACAGCCTGTGAACATGGAGAACACGGAGCCAGAATTTAAGAGCCTTCTAGAGATGAAGGTCTGGGTCTCCGGGCTAGGAGGAAGGCAGTGGGTGATTTAGGTGCTCTGGGACTTCACAAGGGCCCTATATTTGGCCAGGAAAGGTTTGGCCAGAGTGTTCAGCTCTTGCTGAAGTTGCTGCAAAGCTCTGTCTTGCTCTTGCTGCTCCCCTGTCACCTGCTGCCTGTAATAGTTGATGTAGAACTTCATCCAGTCATCCACCACAGTCGCCATGGCTTCTTCAGAGACAAGAGGATCATTAAAGACCTGGGGGATTGGGAGGGGGTGAGTTGGCAAGGGAGAATGTGGTCAGCAGTGTGATTCAGGAATACCCAGAATAGTCGCACAAACTCTCACATCCTCTTTCCTCTGATTTGTATTACCTGTTTCTAATTGTTTCCATCAATTCCACCATTACCTCCCAGTTCCAAATTATCCTGTCTTCTCTGCCCTCATCCCCCACACCCTCCCCATACCCCCAGTCTCCAGGCCTGTCCTTTGAAACAGAGTGCCTGGACTTACCTGTTGTTTCAGCAGAACATTAAATTCCTTCATTCCTGTGCAAATGAGATCCTTATTGGCCTGAAGAAGGGCCATCTTCCTGGTTAGAGAAAGAGGTAGAATTTAAGTATCCATTTCACTTGTCCCTGGATGTTTCCCCCCATCCTCTCACTCCCCTTAAAAATCCCTTGTGCCTTGCAGGGCCACCTCCTTTCCAAACCTTTCAAATTTTGCTCTGCTCTGAGGTCACATTTCCCCTAGCTTGGGCTCACCTGCAGATCCAACAATTCTGTGTATGTCTCACCCACACTCTTAAGGCTATGTATGTCCCTCTGTGCCAGGCTAGGTGCAGGCAAGGAGTCAAGTATCAGCCTAAGAGGGAAACGCCCTGTGTCTAGGTCCTGAGGGAGAGTGATAGGTCAGCCTAGGGAGGAGAAGGAGGGAGAGGCTTCCCTGAAGTTAGAAAGATAGCAAGGCCAAGAAAAACAGATAATTGAAGAAACCCAGAAAACGCAAGAGCCAACTCAGGGATATATCCTTGCTCTTTGCCCCACACCCCAGTATCCAGGCTCCAAATGCTAAGGAAACTGACATTTACTGAGCCCCTGTTACATGACAGGCACTTTTATGTAATCACATAATGTGATAGCAATTATTCCCCCAGTTCATAGATGACATATAGATAGCAGCTTACATTACATTTATTCATTTGTGCCAGGCACTGTTTCAAGCATGTATTAAATATTTATCCTTATAAGAATTCTTTTTTAGACACATTATGCAGATGAACCATCTGTAAGATGTGAGGACTGGACTATACCAGGCTGTGCTCCACAAGAACGGAGATGCATTTATCTTGTTAGCTACCATATCATCAGGTACTCAATAAAGCAGAAATACTCTTTTTCTTCTTTTTAAATACTTTTCCTGGTGTTTTCCATTTGCAGTAGATGTTTTTTGAATTTCAAAATTACTATATACTAATTGAAATAATTAAAATAATACAAAAATGCACAATAAAAAATTTGATCATTTTTGCCCCCACAGAAGTAACCAGCATTGAAGACACATATATTTCCTGTCACATTTTTTTTCCATTCAAAACTCAACATTCAGGACTCGCGTCGCGGCCGCGGAGACGTGAAGCTCTCGAGGAGGACTCCTCCCGATCTGGGTCGGCGCTCGCCTCACTCTCCTTGTCCTCGGCCCGGCCCCGCGCCGCCCGCCTGCCATAGAGAAGACGGAGCTGATCCAGAAGGCCAAGCTGGCCGAGCAGGCCGAGCGCTACGACGACATGGCCACCTGCATGAAGGCGGTGACCGAGCAGGGCGCCGAGCTGTCCAACGAGGAGCGCAACCTGCTCTCGGTGGCCTACAAGAACGTGGTCGGGGGCCGCAGGTCCGCCTGGAAAGTCATCTCGAGCATCGAGCAGAAAACCGACACTTCCGACAAGAAGTTGCAGCTGATTAAGGACTATCGGGAGAAAGTGGAGTCTGAGCTGAGATCCATCTGCACCACGGTCCTGGAATTGTTGGATAAATATTTAATAGCCAATGCAACTAATCCAGAGAGTAAGGTCTTCTATCTGAAAATGAAGGGAGATTACTTCCGATACCTTGCTGAAGTTGCATGTGGTGGTGATCGAAAACAAACGATAGATAATTCCCAAGGAGCTTACCAAGAGGCATTTGATATAAGCAAGAAAGAGATGCAACCCACCCACCCAATCTGCCTGGGGCTGGCTCTTAACTTTTCTGTATTTTACTATGACATCCTTAATAACCCAGAGCTTGCCTGTACGCTGGCTAAAACGGCTTTTGATGAGGCCATTGCAGAACTTGATACACTGAATGAAGACTCATACAAAGACAGCACCCTCATCATGCAGTTGCTTAGAGACAACCTAACACTATGGACATCAGACAGTGCAGGAGAAGAATGTGATGCAGCAGAAGGGGCTGAAAACTAAATGCATACAGGGTGTCATCCTTCTTCCCTTCAAGAAACCTTTTTACACATCTCCATTCCTTATTCCACTTGGATTTCCTATAGCAAAGAAACCCATTCATGTGTATGGAATCAACTGTTTATAGTCTTTTCACACTGCGGCTTTGGGAAAACTCCATTCCTTGATTTGTGTTTGTTTTGGCCTTCCTGGTGTGCTGTTACTGCTGTAGAAAAGTGTTAATAGCTTCATTTCATACAAACATAAGTAACTTCCAAACACTTATGTAGAGGACTAAAAATGTATCTGGTATTTAAGTAATCTGAACCAGTTCTGCAAGTGACTGTGTTTTGTATTACTGTGAAGATATGAAAATGTAGTTAATTACAATTTAAAGAGTGTTCTACATAACTTCTTAATTTCTACATTCCCTCCCTTACTCTTCGGGGATTTCCTTTCAGTAAGCAACTTTTCCATGCTCTAAACATATTCCTTTTTAATAGGAATTTAGAAGTATTAGATTGAGTGGAAAAGCACTTGACATTTCTGGGCTAGGAGTCACAAATTGAAATGCCTCCTATGTCATATATTATGGAGGTCATGTATATCTGTGACAACAGGGAGTTTCCTTATTCACTCTTCATTTGCTGCTGTTTAAGTTGACAACTTCCCTTCCCAATAAAAACTCACTTACACCTCCTGCCTTTGTAGTTCTGGTATTCACTTTACTATGTAATAGAAGTAGCATGTTGCTGCCAGAATACAAGCATTGCTTTTGGCAAATTTAAAGTGCATGTCGTTTCTTAATACACTAGAAAAGGGGAAATAAATTAAAGTACACAAGTCCAAGTCTAAAACTTTAGTACTTTTCCATGCAGATTTGTGCACATGTGAGAGGGTGTCTGGTTTGTCTAGTGATTGTTACTTAGAGAGTTGGACCACTATTATGTGTTGCTAATCATTGACTGTAGTCCCAAAAAAGCCTTGTGAAAGGCTTGTTATGCCCTATGTAACAACAGAGTAACATAAAATAAAATTACATTTTATAAACCATTTACTATGGCTTTGTAACAATTGCATACCCATATTTTAAGGGACAGGTGAATTTACTACTTTCTGAAGTTTATTGATACTTCCCTTTTATCTTATGTAAAATGTAGTAGTGATAACCATATTTCTGCATTGTGATATACTTGTTTAGGGATGCCTGGAAATGTATAACATTGGATTACATTTCTTAGAGTGTTTTACTATAGATCAATCTTATGGGCCATCTCTTCCTCAGATGTAAATGATATCTAGTTAAGTGTTATAATGGAATAAAGTGGACATTTTAAAACTAAAAAAACAAAAAAAACAAAACTCAACATTCATAGTCATAGGCACCTATACATCAATAGAGGTTTGTTGATTTGCTTTATTGGTTATAGCATTTTCTTTATTAACATACCGCAAAATTGACTTCCTTTTGCTGTATAATTTATTAATTTTAACACATCTATAGATTTATGTAACTACCACCATGTGAACTAAAATAAAATCATAAGCCTCCCCCGCCCCCACTGGCTGACTGAATGAACCCCCTCCTGGCCAAGGGGATGCCCTAAAACTGAATTGCCATACATGAGGAGGGAGGTCAGACAAGCCTCACCATGCCCCCTCCCTTCTTGTAGATATCCTTTATAACTTATTAACAGGCCTAAGGCTATACAAGACAAACATGCAGGTCCTCAATTTACACAGCAGGTACATGGTCAGTAGCTTGTCTCTGGTTAATGGACTTCCTTTAACTTAAAACATTCCAAGCCTTTAGACAAAACTTCATTTCTTTAACCAATTACAAGTCAAAGAGTCTTTAAAGCTACCTGTAACCTATAAGTCCCCGCTTTGAGATGTCCCACCTTTTCGGGCCAAACCAATGTATGCCCATGTATTGATTTATGACTTTACCTGTAATTCCTGTCTCCTTGAATGTATAAAACCAACTATAACCCAGCCATAGCAAGTCTACTTGCTCAAACCTTGTTGGGCGTGGCTCCAGGCCACGCTCCTCAAATTTGGTTCAGAATAAACCTCTTTAAATTATTTTACGGAGTTTGCTTCTTTTCAGTTGACAATCTACAATCAGGATAGAGAACATTTCCATCACCCCCAAAAACTCCTTCATACTACCCTTTTGTCACCACCTCCACCCACACCCCTAAATTCTGGAAACCACTTATCTGTTCTCCTTCACTATGGTTCAGTCTTTTTGAGGATGTCAGATAAATAGAATCATACAGTATATAACCTTTGAGACTGACTGCTTTCAGTCAGTATAATGTCCTTGAGATTCATCCAAGTTGTTGCAGGTATCAATAAGTTGTTCCTTTTCATTTCTGAGTGTTTATTGCATGAATGCACCACAGTTCGTTTATTCATTCAGCCACTGAAGGACATCTGGATTGTTTGTAGTTTGGGGCAAATATAAATAGAGCTGCTAAAAGTATTTGTGTAAAAGTTCCTTTGTGAACATGTTTTCATTTATATAGGATAGAAAATATTTGTTACCATGAGAGCAAATCATTGTAATATAACCTGAAAAAGGACATATGTACAGAATTTATAACAAACTCTTACAGTTCAACAATAAAACAATGCAATTTCTTAAATGGCCAAAAGACTGGAACAGGTACTTCACAAAAAAGGTATACAAATAGCCAATAAGATGTTCAACATCATTAGTCGTCAGAGAAATGCAAATTAAAGCCACAATATGATACCACTACATGCCCATTACAATGACTAAAATTAAAAAGACTGGTTAAGTGTTGGTGAGGATGTGGAACAACTAGAATTCTCATATGTTGCTGGTGGGAGTATAAAATGGTACAACCACTTTGAAAAACAGTTTGGCAGTTTCTTATAAAGTTCAATATATACTTACTATATCACCTAGTAATTTCATTCCTAGGTATTTTACCCATATGAAATGAATGTTCATGTCTACAAAAATACTTACATGTAAATGTAAATGTTCATAGTAGCTTTGTTCATAACAGCAAAAACTTGAAACTGTTACTGAAAGCTCGGCACATATCCTTCAGGCCGCATCAGAAGAACAAGAACAAGTGGTTTGAGGAGAAGGAAAGAGAAGTTTACTAATTTGCCAGCAAATGAGGAGGATGGAGACGCCTGTCTATAATGCCATCATCCTAATAATAAGCAGAAATACAAAGCTTTTAAAGGGAGGCCATTCAGCTTCAGGCACTTGCTGTTCAACTACAGTTGATGGCCCTGATCCTTTCACCTCCAGAACCTGCTGGGACCTCTGCAGCCGCAGACCTCCACCAGCATGGTCTCCTGAGCCATCCCCTGCAGTGCCAAGAACAAAAAACACTCCCCTACCCCACCCAAACACTGGCCTGAGGCAGGGATGCAGGCTCCAGTTCCCAAAAAGAGTGGGGGAAGCTTCAAAGAGACAAAAAACATTTTTGCCAGGTTTTTTTCTCAGGCCCTTCCCACTGTTACATATTCCCAACTCTCAATTTTACACTTCCATATCTATGGCAGGAGGGTGACTACTCTGTTACAAAATAATCCAAATGTCCAAAAACTAGTGAATGGATATACAAATGGTAATATAGTCATACCTTGGAATGCTACTCAGCAATAAAAACAAACAGACTAATGGTACTCATGACAATATGGATGAATCTCAGAAACATTATGCTGAACAAAAGAAGCCAGACCTAATGACTACATACAGTATAATTCCATTTCTGTGAAATTCTAGAGTAGGCAAAACTAATCTATAGTGAGAGAAAGCAGAGTGGTTACCTGGGATCAAAATACAAGTGTGCTGATTAAAATTCAAAGGTGTCCAAAAGAACTTTTTTGAATAATGGACATATATATCTTGATTATGATAAGCATTTTCACTGTTAGAATGTAAATTGGTAAAGCTTTTTAGAAGGATAATTTGACAATACTTCTGCAAATTAAAATATACATGCCCTTCAAAGCAATGATTCTGCATTGGACTCTATTTTAAAGAACTATTCCTATTCTATGCACAGAAAAGCCTATACAAGGAATTACCATACCAGTTTGTAATAATGAAAAGCTAGAAACAACATAAAGTTCCATCAATATGGAGAATCTTTAACAAAACTATAGTATGACATGCAGCTATTAAAATAAATGAGGTGTATACATATGTGCTGTTATGAAAGATCTCTAAGACAATGTTAAATGAACTACAGATAGAGCAGGCTACCCCAGCCTGGGAGTATGGGAGTGGGAATTAAATGCAAAACTGTATATTTGTGTGTGAGTGTCTGTGTGTGTGTGTGTGTGTGTGTGAGATGATAATAGACTATGTTTACTTCTGGGGATGGACTGGTATTGGTTGGAAAAAAGAAAGCAAGATAATTGTCAAGGGAGAATTTGACCTTATCTATCTATATTGTTTGAATTATTTTACAGCAAGAATGTATCACTCTATTATTTGTATAATTCTTAAAAAGAATACAAAGCAAAAAAGAAAGAAAGAAAAATGTATAGTTCTAAAATCATTAACCTCAAATTTGAATCCTCCCTCAGTGCCTAGAAGATTAATAGCAGCTTGCTAAATATATGTTGAATGAATAAATGAATCATGATTTTGCCTCATTTCAGCTCTGTGACCTTGGCCACTATACACATATAAACCTCACTTTCCTTGTCTGTAAAGGAAGAATAAAATAACACCTACCTTACAAAGGCTATTGAGAAAATAAATCCATTCTTTCCACAAATAGATATTTGGCACCTACCTTGTGCCAGGCACTGGTACCATGCATTGGAAATATAACAGTGCCAAAGAAAAAGCTCCTACCCAGGAGCTTGCCTTCTGGTTGGGGAAATGAGAGGATGGACAGTAAGGGGTAAAGTCTGAGAAACAGGGCAGGGCCTGATACACAGAGCTTTGTGGGCCCTGATGAGAGGTTTGGGTTTTATTTTCAAATGTGAAGAAAAGCCATTGAAGGGAGGAGAATATTGCAATCTGCTTCCATAAAAGCAATGGAAAGCCACTGGAAGGCTTTAGCAGGGGAGTTTGAAGCCATGTGGACAGTAACTACGGGAGGCAGGAGTGGAAGTGGGGAAATCAATGAGGGGAAAGTGTATGATGGGTCCTTGCCCTCAGGCACTTACGGTCCACTTGGGAAGACAAGACACAGGTATTTAGTAAAAGCAAATACAAACTGGTTCCAGGCAGCTTACGCTAAAGGCTAAACAAATGCTACAATGAACAAGTGCTATCATGGTCTCTGAGTGGGAAGAGGTCCAGGTAGACAATGGTGATCAGTAAAGCTGCAGAGGGTCCGTAAATAATGCGATCGTACAATTCCAGTTTTCCCAGGACAGCTCCACTTTAAAGCTGTATCCCAGTGTAATTATTAATAGCGCCTTCTTTAATGACACTTTCAAAATTCCTGGTTTGGGCAATAAACTATACAGTGACACTAGTCATGAGGGCCATCTGCCTCACATGGAGCAAAGGGCCTCACGTTTGAACTCTTGACATTATCTCCAAATAATGACCAACACTTAAATAGTACATACTATGTGCCAAATATAATTTAAGAGCTTTATGCACGTGACTTATTTAATCCTCATCCCGACCCTATGTGGTGGGTACTAGTATTGTTTCCATTTTGCAGATGAAGAAACTGAAGGACAGAGAGATAAATAACTTTGCCCAAGATCTCACAGCCACTACCCAAGACAGAACCTGCATTCAAAGCAAGGCCCTCTGGTGGAATCATTCTTAGACGTTTGCCTCAGAGTTCCACACACTCATGGAAGCTAACATTTCAAATATAACACCATGTTTGTCACCGTTCTATTTTTCACTCTACCAAGATAGTCAAAAATTTTTTTGAAATGAAGATAATTTATTGATAATGCTATAAGTTAAATAGAAAATAAGATTTAAAAATTAAATTTTTGTCTTTAATGTACTACTCCAAGTGAGATACACCAATATATTCAAGGCTAACATCATGGCTTGAAAAAGTTAATGTAATCGAGTAATTTATAATCACTTCTAACTGTATGAATTACTCTAAACATGACCGAAATAAAGTTGGTATTTGCATTACAGTCATTTTGTAATTCTACATTTCTTACCAATACACAAAAGAATTTTTAAAATTTTTATGTTGTAACAACTGGCACAAATATGCTCTATATTCACAACAGTCAATTTGTGAATAGGATTTCCTCTACTCTCCCACCACTTTGGTTTGCTCCAGATATCACACTGTCCTATATCCAACTGCCAGTTGAGGGTCTTCTCAAGTTGTCCAACTGAATGTGTCCCTTACCATCATTTGTTTTGATCTCTTGTATCAGCCTGGTTCACTTGAAGTAGGCTTTTTCTTTTTCTTCATTATTCACAGTTTAGTCAATCATACCTAGTACATTCTCTTTTGAATACATATAGACATCATTTTTAATCCCCTTTCCTTCTTTTCTAACTTCTACCTGGTTATGTTTAGGACACTATGTTATGTTCACTAGTTTCCTATTTCATCTATTTCAAAGGGTTTTTTATGAGACCTGATACTACAATCATGATTCTATGGGAAAAAGCATTATGAATTTTAAACTGAAATAAAAATGTGCATATGATTCATTTAATCCTCATCCCGACACTATGTGGTGGGTACTAGTATTATTTCCATTTTGCAGATGAAGAAACTGAAGGACAGAGATAAGGAACTTGCCCAAGATCTCACAGATCTCAAGAACTCTTGTAATACAACCCTTTTATAACTAATAGTAAATTTTTCCCATTGAACATAAATAGTATTAGTTTAAGTTTAAATATTAACCTTAAGGATAAAGAACAGTTTGGCCTACAATGTCCTGCAGTTTGGCTCCTGCCTAACTCCATATTATCCCCTTTTACCATGCACCCTCTTGCTAGACTGCTGCCACAGTGACCTTTGTTTAATGTTAGGTACTATGCTCCCGCCCCTCTGAGGACCTTTGTACATGCTGTTCCTTCTTTCCAGAAAACTCTTTTCCCCATCTTGACCAAGTTAATTCTTACTCGACATCTCAGCTAAATATATATAACAGGTTCCTTTCTTTAGCAATTGAAATAGTTTCAACTTTGCACTTATTTGTATGATTATTTGATTAACATCCTTCTCTAACTGTAGGATATAAATTCCAGAAGACCAAGACCCATGTCTACTTTTGCTCACTATCCCAGGGAGCACATAATACATATCAATACATGTATGTTGAAGAAAGACACTAGCAAACCATTGGCAAAAAAGAGATAACAAACACTGAGTCAATGGTTTAAAAAAAAATCACTATGGCTTTTCAGCTGAAAACAAAATACAGAGCCATATTTAGTAGAGTTCTTTAAACTTGACAGTTTTCAAAAGAAAAAAAACAGTTCAATTCCTGGTGGTAGGGGTAGATGGGATAATTTATATCACAGGGCTACCTGGAAATAAATGAGATACAAACAAAACTTATAATGTAAATGGAGAAAACATAAGCTGTATCCTTTTGTTACTTTTAGCATTTATTTATATATGAGATTTATAGTTTTAATTGTGTACTATTTACTACTGATCCTAGGTACCAAGCTCGGTATGAACTTTAATTATGAAAGGAAAAAGAACCTCAGTATTCTTGCATAGTGTTTTGTTGTTTTAACTACAATGTTTTGTTTCCAACTCAAATTCAGAATACACTTACTTCAGCCTCCAGTGGACTTTCCAGTCATAATTGCAAAGAGCGATGCCTTTCCTTATTTTTTGTGTGAGTTGTTTTTCCCCCTTTCTCTGCTTATTTCTTTTGTGACCTAGATTCTGGGAAATAAAATTTTAAAAATACAAACGGCAAGGTCCTGTATATTATTTCTAACCACTTCCCTAATTTACCAGGTTATTCTGAATTTTAATCCTAGCTTTCAAACTAGTAAAAATAAGCTTCCCAATCCCTTCATCCCATTGGAAGCTTTTGTCTTTACCTGAATTACCCTCCTCTGTGACAACCTAGTGTCTATCCTCTACCTAAACCCTGATTGACTCCTGTCCTTCCCAAAAGTACACTGTGATTACAGAATTTTAATTGCTTCTTTACTAGGCATATTTACAAACTCAGTTTGATGTTGTTTTACAAAGGTTCTTAAAGTGTTTTAAATACATGTTTCAGTCACTCTTAAAAAGTACTTAGTCTTCAAATTTTATTTTATTTTTGTCCTCTATTCAAACCAATACCTGAATATAGAAAACATTACAGAAATGTTAAGTGACTATGCCATCTGTATTTTGAAACTCAAAATTTAAGGAAAAAAATGAAGTGCTCAAGTTTATCTCAGTCTCAGAGACACTCTGCGTATGTGTCAGGGAAGGTGAGGTGGGGTAAAAGGAAGGGTCTTACAGGCTGAAGTCCATGAAGAAGGTGTCAGTTTGGGAGAATCAGAAGTTTCAAGTAAGGAGTTGTCAGTTGGAGTCAAACTGTGAGGGTCCAAGAGTGCCAGGCTAAGAAACCAGGATGTTTTATTTTCTGATAAAAAGGTGCTTTTGGCAAATTTCTACTTTAGAGTGAATACATTGCACTAGATGGGAAGCAGAAAGGGAAAGAGAAAAAGAGGTGAGTTGGGAGGGAGAGAAACTTTCTGTCTTCAGACTCTCCCCCCAGTTTCATGGACCTTTTCCCCCAATAAACACACAACTTCCTGCCTATTTTTCTTGTTTTCTGACATTACTGCAATCCCTTGATTTTTCCATCCCTCAGATTCTTTAGGATCCTTTCAGAAGTAATATTCCTCCCATCTCGGAGAAGGCTGAAAGACAGAATTTCTAGTCAATGCCAGGGACGCTCAGAAGAAAAAATACAAAAAACAAAAAACTGGGCAGCTTAACAGGGCCTCATCTGTTCCAATTTTTTCTCATCATTCATTCATTCATTCATTCATAAATATCTTTTGTGCACCTACTACATGTCAGGTAGTACTGGAGATAAAATCAGGAGTAAAAATACAGTCCCTGGTCTCACAGCAAAGAAGGCAGCTGAAGCCCAGAGAGGGACACTGACTTGCCCAAAGTCACACAGCTAAAAATTCTGTGCCCGAACCGGGTGTTGAACATAACTGTTTCCCTAGGGTCGCCCTCTTTCCTTCTCCCCATTACTGGAAGTTGCGGGTCACGGAATTCAGGTGCCTCGGGGACTTGGCAGGCCAAAGGGCCCCCACTACGCCTGCCGCCTAGCTACAAAATGCTACAAAGAAAAAGGAACAGACCAGCGCTGGGGTGTCCGAGGATGGGCCCGGGAGGCCAGAGAGCGGGATCGTGTGAGCTCCAAACACAGCAAAGGAGGACGCAGAGGCCGGGCGCCCTTTCACGAAGGAAGGTTGCCCCTCTGCAGCCGCCGTAGCCAAGCCGGAAGTGTAGCCTGTCCACGTTTATCTTCAAGCAGGACCCTGACGAAGAAAGTTGAGATGGCGGACGACGCGGGTCTTGAGGCACCGCTCTGCTCCGAGCAGTTCGGCTCCGGGCCAGCTCGGGGATGTCGCGCGGCCGCTGACGGGAGCCTGCAGTGGGAGGCCCGGGGATGGCGCTGGTGGGGGTTCTCCGGGGCCTTCACGGTGAAACCCGAAGGACGAGATGAGGGCGGCGTCGGGGCTCCAGGGACCGCCTCACCACCTCTCTCCGGTCTCCAGGCAGTGTTCCTGCCGCAGGGCTTCCCTGATAGCGTCAGCCCAGACTATCTGCCCTACCAGCTATGGGATTCCGTGCAGGTCAGCCCAGCCGTCTGGGTTAGGGGGTGGCATATGTCCGGGGGTAAGGGGACATTGCAAGCTACCTCTCCCTCCCATTTATAGACGGAAGACTGCGGCCCAGAGCCGGGCTCCGACATGTCCCGGATCAAACACCAAGAAGGAGAACCGATAATAGAACGTAGACCCCCATGCTCCTGCGCCCACTCCTCACCCCACTTCCTTTTTTCTCCAGGCCTTTGCTTCCAGCCTCTCGGGCTCCCTGGCCACCCAAGCAGTCTTGCTGGGCATAGGGGTGGGGAACGCAAAAGCCTCTGTTTCAGCTGCCACGGCCACCTGGCTTGTGAAAGGTGAGCTGGACCCCTGGAGCCACATCTGTTGCTGTTCTCAGCCCTGCCCCTCTGGGCTCTGATGTGTGTTTGTTTACGGACTGGTGCCTGATTAGGTAGAATACAGGCAAGTCTCCCCAGTGCCTAGAGCAGTACATTGTATCCCAGTCTTATCGCCGCAGCTGAAATACTCTCATCCCCGCGCACCATTCCCCGTGCAAACTTCAGAGTTCCTAAATCATCTGGATCCCAAATCCATAAGTTAACCGTCCCCTCCCCCTTTATCCTTTATCCCTAGTCTCTTTGTGGAGGATCGCATGAGAATGTAATTTATTGAATAAAACTGCCAGCTCCCCTGGGTGGGGGAAATTGGTTAGTTCCAGGGAAAAAAAACTACTTATTTAGTCCTGAGTAGGAGAGAGGAGGTTCTGGAGAGGATGAAAGGTATTCTGTATCCTCTGGGATACCAGATGATGCCATAAATAATATAGTGACCATCTGCTGAGTGTGTACAGCTTTTTGAAAAATCATTGAGAAAAAAAGATATGATTTGTTTCCATGCCACCTAGAGAGAGTGGAAAAGGGTAACTTTGTGTTCCACATCAGGAGGGCCCATGGCTCTTGCTACTGTCCTTTGTCTTTCACTACTCTTCCCAGTGGGTATTTAAATCAGACCCAAGGGGAGGTTCATTCCACTCCCAGTATTACTTGGCCACATCTCTGGTGAGCCTCCCTGGATCTTTTGGAGAATCAGGCGCCTACTGCTCACACCTTTAACCTTTACCATTATGACTGAGCAAACTGGCCAGGTATGACTCAACTCTGGAAAGAAGCTTTCTCTGACAGCACATGTTAGTGGAGAGGTAGTGGTGATCTGTGGCTTGTTGTCCTGGTTGTCTCTTCTTTTAGTAATAATGGTTCACGCAAACAGTGCTTATTACATGCCAATCTTTATATGTTTTGACTCAATCTTCACAATATCTCTGAGGTATTGCCATTATCCCCATTTTACAGATAAGGAAACTGAGGCATAGTAACTTGGTCACACATCAAGTACGGGGTAGGGTATGGATATGAACCCAGGTGGTTTAGCTCCAGAGTCCATTTTCATACCACTGCACTGTGCTTAATTTGGATCTTTTTCATTGCTCTCCTGTTGGCTAAGATTTTAGAATGCATTTGGAACTTGGGTCATTAGTTGATGGTTTCATATCATATCACCAACAGGTTGCCTATACAGGTTGAGTATCCCTTATCCAAAATGGTCGGGACTAGAAGTGTGTTTTGAATTTTGGATTTTTGTGGATTTTGGAATATTTGCATATACATAATGAGATTTCTTGGGGATGGGACTCAAGTCTAAACACAAAAGTCATTTATGTTTCATATGTACCTTATACATATAGCCTGAAGGTAATTTTATACAATGTTTTTAATAATTCTGTGCATGAACAAAGCTTGTGTACATTGAACCATCAGCACACAAAGTTTGTGTACATCAAACATTATGTCACTATCTCAGCCACCCATGTGGACAATCTGCCTCTTTATCAATGGTTTTTGTCTTTGAAGTCTCTCTTTGATTCTATAAACTGACATGATTTCTTGTTCTCTTATGAATGCACATTGCTGTGGTCCTTTAATAAGCCCATCACACATTTTCACCATGTCATATATAGACACTTTTTCTGCAGTGTTAACAGCGTCATCTTCATTGTCACTATTATCACAGTCACTTTTATTCAGAACCATTTTGGATATTTCAGAACCGTCAGCTATTTCCACTTGTGGCATAGTGTCAACACTCAAAAAGTTTTGAATTTTGGAGCATTTGAGATTTCAGATTTTCAGATCAGGGATGCTCAACCTGTGTATGTCTTTAGCTCTGGCAGGTTATTAAGAAAAATTAACACCATTTTAAGATATGAAAAAAAAATCCACTTATTTTAGAGCCTGTTATTGGTATTAAAAGAAGACCTCTTAATTAGAAGGGATTTTACACGCTCATATTTATCAAACATG
The DNA here is from genome assembly GCA_023783475.1 of Daubentonia madagascariensis. Lineage (NCBI taxonomy): Eukaryota > Metazoa > Chordata > Mammalia > Primates > Daubentoniidae > Daubentonia > Daubentonia madagascariensis. Next base: position 8,318,172 of record JAKFHU010002004.1, on the reverse strand, counting down.
GGAAATTTATATGGAGAGCTTCATATAAGAAACTCCCTTGAAATTTTTTGATGTGATCATTTTCAGACACAGATCTCTTAATGTAATGTGTTAATTGTCATAACGAACAATAGTAATACTACTAGCAACTAATATTTTGGTAAGCCAGACATTTTGCCCCATTACATGTAAAATGTATCTTGATCTCTGCAGTAACCATATTAGTTAGCTGCCATTATTCATTTTTCACCTGGAGAAACTGAGGCACAGAGGTTAAGTAACTTGTCCAAGGTCACTTAGGGCCAGGATTTAGACCCAGGCAGACTTATTCCTGTGTCCCACTCTTAACTACCACACTCTTGCCAGTTAGGATTTTAAAGTGGAGCCAAATACAGTTTGTAGGCAGGTGATTCCTTACCTAGGACTCAGAAGTTTCTAGATCTTATGGCTGAGCTAATTGTAAGTGAAGCAAAAAAGCAGGTAGGAATTAAGATCCCTATTCTAATGGACAATGTTGACTTTCAGATAATAGGAAGGGTATGTGTCATTAATGCATCCTAGTGCTAACCTTCAGATTCTGACAAGAGCCCTGCAGACTGCCTCTGATAATCCAGAGATTATCAGTAAAGTAGAGTAAACTCCCTTTCTGTCAAGTGGCCCAAAGAGGACATACACCTGATTGGATATGAGTATGCAGTCAAAGGGAAGAAAAATAGAGTCTGGACCAGTGGGCTTCTTCTCAACCAATAAAAGTAATCTTGCCATGTTCAGAGTCATTAAGTTGATGTAATACAAGGATCTTAAATGGAACAGTGAAAATTTTGTGTAGAATATAATGTACTTTAGACAGGTGTGGTGGCACATGCCTGTAGTCCCAGCTACTCACGAGGCTGAGGCAGGAGGATCGCTTGAGCCCAGGACTTTGAGTCCAGCCTGGGCAACATAACAAGACCCCATCTCTAAAAAAAAAAAAAAAAGAGGAAAGAAAGAAGGAAAGAAACTTGAAGGGATTGAAAGGAAGAGGTAATAAAAGAAAGATAAAGTACTTGAAGGGAAGAGGTTAAGGTGAGTGATAGAAGGGAGGGTCCCTGTAAGGTCACCCTAGTGGGTATTACTTGCAGGGCCAGAAAGGGGACAGAAATGGAGAAGCAAAGCAGGCCAGATGGGAGTGTGTTGTATACATACTTCCTTTGAATGAGGACACTGCTCAGCTCCAGCTGGTTTTGGCAGTGAGAGAAGGTGGGCCCAGCATTGCTGTGTCTTCAGGTTCTTACAGAAAAGCTATAAATGCAAATTTTCTTGTAAAATGTCCCAATTTTGTTCACTTGTCTTTTCCGAGCTTCAGTGAAAGGGAATGATCCCTCCCAAGCTCATAGGATTATCGTGAAGATTGATGAGCATAGGTATTTAAGGCGCCCACCAGAGTGCTTGGCAGTCTCCCTGAAGTCCAGGGTTGGGTAAGCATGTCTGTTAGGAGACCTCAGTGCCCAAGAATAGAGGCTCTGGAAAGGGGTGAGTGCATCTGTGCAAAATGGGCAGGGCTCGCCTATGTCACTACTTTTATATATTGTGGGAAGCTCCCAACCCACCTTCCGACAACCTAGTTTCCCTGCTTACGTCCCCCACTTCAGGGTCAATGCCCTCAAGCTCAAACAAGTTGGAGTCCTCTGCCTACAGGATATGTCCTTTCCAGTACCCACTGTGTGAGTCCCTCCCTGTTGTCTAGTTCTAAAACATTCCTTCTTTGTGATCCCCCTGCTGAGCTTAATGGGTGCTACTCAGTATAAGGGATGGTCTAAATTGGCAAACTTTCTGTAAAGGGCCAGATGATAAATATTTTATGCTTTGCAGATCTTGTAGTCTCAGTTGCAGCAACTCAGTTCTGCCCATTGTATCTCAAAAATAGCCATAGGCAGTCTGTAAACAAACGGGCATAGCTGTGTTCCAATAAAACTTTATTTACAAAGCCAGGGAGTGGAAGCCTGCAAACTGTAGTTTACCAATTCCTGGTCTAAACCTGATTTTCATACTAATTGCTCTCTTAGGCTGGATTTTGAGCCTGTAACCATGACTCTGGTTCACTGCAGTATCCCCTGTGCCTCATGAAATACCTGGCACAGAGTAGGTAGCCAATAAGCATTTGTTGTGCGAATGAAGGTCCAGCTGGTTCTGGAGACTTCTCTTACTCTGCCCAGCCTGAGGAGGCCTCTCCCTCTGCCCTGCACACCCAGCTCTCTGTCACTAACCAGAGTTCAGATCTCTTTTTTTGTTTATTTTTACTATAATGACCACCTGTGAACCTACTGCCCAGCCTAAGAGCTAGAATATCAGCAATAACCTTTGAATTTCTACTTAAGATTCCTTGCTTTTTTGAATAGTTCTGCCAAATAGATATGTATTCCTAAACACTATATTGTTTAGTTTTAGTTGTTTTAGAGCTTTATGAAAAGTAAATGTACTTATGTGGTCTTCATAAGTTACTTTTTAATGCAAGATTGTAATACTAGTAGTCATCCATGTTGATGTGAGTAGCTGTGGTTCTTTGAATTTTCACTGTTGTCTAATATGCCTCTTCATGAATATACTAGAATTTATGCATTCTGTCAGTGAACATTTGCATTAGTCCCTGTTTGCTGTTATGAACAATGCTGCAAAGAACATTTCCTGTTCATGTTTCTCAGAGTACATACTGAAGAACTGCTAAGTCTAGGCACTCTGACCCCATCATACAACTACATCTATCCAGAACTTACCATATAGGACTGAGCTTCCAAGGACAATGATCCAGGGTGAATCAGCCAATTCAGTGCCAGGATCTTCTAGGCCCTGCAGCTCCCAAACATCTTCCTTGTTCCTTACCAGTACCTTCTTCTCTTCCCTAGATTCAACTGGCATGCTGGGCCGCATCATCTTTGCCTGGTGGAAGGGGTGAGTTTGTCTTCCTACTCAGCAGACTTCTGGCAACTCTCCCCAGTGACAATAGTAATGATAGTAATGGTATCGGCCATTAGTTGTGGTTGTGAAGGTTCGGTGAGATAATCTGTGCAAAGTGCTTAGCACATTGCATGGTACGTAATAAAGTGCTCAGTAAACACTAGCTACCATTAACAGCTCTAACTATGCCACATGAGCACTCTGTATATTGTCTCTAATCCTTATAACAACTTTGTGGGATAGAATTGAATGTGTACATTTTACAGATGTGAAACATACCCAGAAGAGGGAAGTTACTTGCCCAAGCCATACAGCTTATAACTAGTGAGATGGGATTTGAACCTGAAGCCTATACTCTTTGCATGGTATCAAGCTGGTTCATTGGACAGAACCCTAGACCAGGCCCATGTGTTCAGGAGCTCCCTGTGTGTGTGTGATACCCCACCCAGGAATGTTCCCTTTCCCTCCAGGAGATTTCAAATTAAGGCTCAGGCCTAATGTTGCAAATTCTGAGCTGTGCTGGGGGCTGCAGGATCTCCTGCCACCAGGATCTTAGAGAAGTGGTCCCCAGGTGTTTGTGCACAGGCCAGGGAGTCACTGCCTGACAAAGAGGGGCAGATGAGGTAGCCATTCACAATGTTGTACAACAGAAATATTCTAGGCCTACGTGTTGGAGCCTAGCTCTTTCTCTTGTCCTTTTCCTCCTACTGTCCATGTGATCCAAGGGAATCATATTCTCTATCTGGGCTAGTTATCTGTAACATGGGAGGTTACACTAAATTTAGTGTTTACCAGTCCAAAATGTATGGACTTCTTGCTGGGTACCCTCAATGAAGCAAGGAAAAGAGGAGAGAGGCAGAGAAACCCAGGAATAGTCTCCCTAAAAGGATGGCCAGAGGTTGGGAAGCAGCCACGAGACAGGTTTTTTCGCTGCTAAGTCATGGTTATTAAGGGGGAAACACTAGGTGATCACTGAAGGTCCTCCCAGCTAATGGTGGCATTTCAAGTAGCAGTGACAGCATATGGGGACAGATATCTGCATGGGGGGTACGGGTTTTCCTGAGCCCTTCAGACCTTACCATAGCCTAGGACTCCCCACACTGTCCATAGGACATGTGTTTTCCCTATATCCAAATTGCAACAACCTCTCCTCCCCCGCAGGAGCAAACTGGACTGTAACGCCAAGCAGTGGAGGTGAGAAGGGACTGGAACGGGGGGAGGAGAGTCTTGTATTATGAAGGTCGCTTAGCTCTGACCTCTAACCTCTGATCCCACCCCCAGGCTTTTTGCTGACATCCTCAATGATGTAGCCATGTTCCTCGAGATTATGGCTCCCATATACCCAATCTGTTTCACCATGACCGTGTGCACCAGCAACCTGGCCAAGGTACCCACCTCTGGGGCACCCATATGCCCAAGCCTTGGTGGTGGTGTGTGTGGGCTCACCTGGGCTCTATGCTTAAGGTACTTCTAGAAGTGTGAGAAGGTTCAGATGTTTCTACTTGGACCCAACGATGTTTTCTGATCCTCCTCCAGCCAGACAGCCTCTCGTGCTTCAGTCAGTCTAAGGCAGTCTAGAGCCACAGGACTGGTGAGGGAACTCTAAGCTGAGAAGTAGAAGGAGTAGTTTAATATCAACATTTTGGGACCAGCTTCCTGACTATCCTTTTATTCTTTCAGTAAAATGTTATTAAAGTGCCTACCACATGCTTGGCACAGAACATGGGCCCTCCCATCTTTGAAAGGCAGCCACATATAATTACAGAAATATTTATGGAATGATAGGTACAGGTATTCCAGATGACAAATGTTGGGGGCTGCAAGAGGGCTCAGCAGGGAAGCCAGCCAGGTCAGAAAATGCAGGAAGGCCTCCCCTGAAGCTTGGTCCTAAAGATGGAGTTGAAGGTGCAGGGTGGGTGTTCTGGGCAAAAGAAACAGTGTGGATTAAAGTCCAAAGGCAAGACAGAGCACAGACCACGCAGTGAGGCTGGAGGAATAAGTGAGGTAAATGCAAGCTCTTCCTCTGTGCCAGGCTGCCCACACTTGCATCTCCTTCAGATTAGCTTCATTCAGATGAGGAAACTGAGGCCTAGCAAGGATCAGTAAAGAATGTAGCCTGTCCTCACTAGAGTCAAGTCCCTGACACAGAGTAAAGACTTAAGAAGACATATAAGACCCATCTCAAAGGCCCATCTGTCTATTTAAAATCACTTTAGGGTAGTGTTTCTCTACAAGGCACTACTGGCATTTTGGGTGGAATAGTTCTTTGTGGTGGAGGGCATTTACCTTCCCTGGCATAGGCACTAAATGCTATGAGCACCCCTACCCACCCACCCCCAGGGAGGAAACCCCAGAGAAAACCACTGCTCTAGCTGTAGACCAAGGTTTGGGACCTCTGACATGTGCTTCAAATTCTATACTGAACTCCATCTTTGGGGCCTCCATCTCTTCATCTGTCAAATAAGGGAATAGAACAGGGCCATGAACTTCCCCCTGAAAACTCCTCTCTAGAGTTCCCGTCTCAGTAACTAGCTCTTCCATCCCCCAGCTATACCAAGAGAAGCCTGGCTGTCATCCATACCTTCTCATCCCCCTTCACCTGTCACACTCAGCTAAGCCTCCACTCAATTCTGTTATTTTTCCCTCCTAAATCTCTCTAGTTCATTCACTCCTCCATCTCCCCATCACCACCATCTCGTTGCTGGAAAAGCAGTTCCTTCCTAGGTAGTATCCCTGCTTCCACTCTTACCCCTGTTCTCAGAGTAGCCTAACAATCCTTTCAAAATCAGGTCACTTCCCTGCCCCATTTCTCTTAGGATAGAGACCTTAGCAAGGCTTGCAAGGCTTCACATGGTCAGGTCCTTGCCAATTACTGCAGCCTCATTTTGTACCACATTCCTCTTGCCTTTGACCAACTATTTCCTCTACCTATGTAATAACCTGTTTGTTTATTATCTATTGACCTATAAGCTTCATGAGGGCAGGGCCCATGTCCAACTTGTATCACAGCACCTGAATCTGTGTCTTGCATCTAAAAGAACCTTGATAAATATGGGATGAATGAGGGTGATCAGTGACCCCCATCGAAGAGTTTTATCACCTGAGATCTCAGAGGGAGAGATCCAGGTTCCCTAGGAGGTCAGGGCCACCAGTGTAGCTTTTTAACTGGCCTGGAACGCTGGATAAGCCTTAACTGTGGCAGGAAGAGAGTACAGGAATTGCAGGCAGAATGTAAACATTAAGTTGGAAGGCAGACTGGGCTTGGGAGCTCAGCAAGAGAGAGGGTGTAGCCAGAGTATGAGTTGAAGGGTGGGGGAGTTCTGGGCTAAGAATGGTCTTTGGGCCTCCACCTTAGGGAAGGAAATTGAGTTTCTGTGGGGCTGCATCCATAGGGTGATAGTGGCAGGCAGGACTTTAGTTTTCTCCTGAAACAAGACAGGGGAGGAGGGCCTAAGGGAGGTGCAAGTTGAGAACTAGTTACCAAGGATAGCATTCAGGGTCTTGCTGTGGGGTCACCTGAGAAAACCCGGAGGCCTGGTTTTCTCAAGCTGGTATGAGTGCCTGTGTTACCATAGCACATGGCTGCTCTGACCTTCACTCTTCCCTTTCCCCACCCAGTGCATTGTGAGTGTGGCTGGCGGGGCCACTCGGGCTGCACTGACCATGCACCAGGCCCGGAGAAACAACATGGCCGATGTGTCAGCCAAGGACAGCAGCCAGGTGAGGAGCCAGCGTTGGAGGGATTGTGTGGGGAGAGGGAGGGGCTCAGCCAGGCCAGGTCACAGTTTGGGAATATGGAGAGAAGTACCTGAGTGCCCCAGGGGAGTGGGGGGACACACAGGAAGAAATACAGGTGCTCCCTGCTCTGACTTTCGGGACATGCAGTCAGGTATGAGGGCACAGGCTCTGTTGGCAACAAGTCCAAGCTGATCTTCTCAGGTCCTGCCTGCTGCCTGAGGCTGAGAGTAAGCCCTCACCCTCGCCCTCTCTATGCCATAGCCCCACCCTGGGAGCTGGATGTTCTGATCACATGAGGCCCCACATGTGAAGGCGCTTGGCAAGTCAAAAGGTGCTCAGTGTGTGGGGTTGCTAGGGTCACTGGCCAGAGGCCTCCACTCAGCAGTTTAGCAGGCCCTTCTGGCTCAGCCCCTCTACTTGCCCAAAGGATCCTGGAGTGAGGGTGGGGAAACCCCTAACTGAACCCTACATTTATTAGATCCCCCAAACCCCTGTGCTAAGTGCTGATGTGCATTGCATCATTTAACTCTCACACCAATCCAGTGAAGTAGATACTGTTATTATTTCTGTTTTACAGATGAGGAAAGTAAGGCCCAGGGAAGTCCCAGAAGTATGAGATGGTTTTCTTTGACACTGAAGCAATTTAGAAACCTCTGTTCTATCCAATCCTGTTTTCTGGCACAGGGAGGATCTGAGGCTGGAGAGTTCTTTTTACCCAGCCCTTCTGACAAGGGGGTGGGCTGTGGGAGTAAAGGCTGTGGGTGTGGCAGTAAACTGAGGATCAGGGACCTTGGGAGTTCAGGAGCAAAAGGACCTCCTCTCTCCCAGGTGGGAACAGTCATTTCTAGCAGCCACATTGAAAGCACAAAGCAACATCAGCAGAAAGCAGGGGCCTGCTGCAGGACTAAGCGCATGTCTCAGGCTGTCCCTGTGATATGTTACTGCCGCGTAGACTGAGGAAGCCCTGGGGCCTTGGAAAAAACAGCTTGGGGATAGGGGAGGGTTGGGGGCCAGTGAGAAAGCAGGTGAGAAAGAGCAGGCATAAACCTGGGAGACCCTAAAGTGAAGGGCCTGGATTGTACTTATTTTCCCTGGGACCCCAGTAGGCAGGGGCACCAATCCAGACTCCTCCTCCCTCATGATGAATTGGGAGCAGGCGGCCTGGGGTCTTTTCCCCTAGAGTGATTTCAGTCTGGCCATCAGAGTGTTCTAATAACATTGATTCATAAGGGAAGAGGTTTGGATCTTCGTCCTTTTCTTCCTGTGTGGTTCCTTGACCCCTTTGAAATTTGTCTGCCAGTTATTGCATACTAAGGGGTTTAGCAGGGGATCAGCCTTTTTAAACCACTAAATAAAAGTAGTTCCCCACTCTGAAGAACTACTCACACAGTAGTGAGTACCTGAGTGTGGGGCTACTCCAATGACTCTTGCAAAACAAAAACATGTCTGAAGGGTGTTCCAACAGCATTGTATCTACCTGGGCAGAGAAGCAGGTGGCTTCTTACAAATGGTGGCTCACTCACCAAAAAACATTAAATATTTACTTGGCATTCCTATACCCAGTCATCTGTGCTCCCCATATTTAACTGTAAATATTTAAGTAGGGAGCCCTGGGAGGTTCTGGAGCAGGGAAGAATGTGGTGAAAGGCACTCAAGGTTAGTCAGTCTGGCCTGGAGGGAAGCCCTCCAACTCCCATCCCCTCTGCCATCTTTCAGGAGACACTGGTGAACCTGGCAGGGCTCCTGGTCAGCCTCTTGATGCTTCCTCTGGTGTCAGATTGCCCTAGGTAAGCCGGGAGCAGGGGTGGGGAGGAGATCCGCAGCTGGGCCTGTGTCCCCATTGACTGCCTCACTCTCTCGTCCTAGCTTCAGCCTTGGATGTTTCTTCTTCCTCACTGCCCTCCACATCTATGCCAACTACCGGGCAGTCCGAGCCCTTGTCATGGAGACCTTGAACGAAGGCCGGCTCCGACTGGTCCTGAAGCACTTCCTTCAGAGGGGAGAGATACTTGACCCCACTTCAGCCAATCAGATGGAGCCACTGTGGACAGGTGACCCAACCCCTTCGGCTCCAGTCCTGTGTCTCCCTCCCAGCCTCTCCTGTTGCCTTGGCATGCTTACTCCAGCTTCCCACAGGTTTCTGGCCGTCTCTGTCTCTATCCCTGGGGGTCCCCCTACACCGCTTGATCTCCAGGTGAGTGGCCCAGTATTTCCCTCTCATCACTCCTGCCACCCACACTCCCCACACATGCTCCTTATTCTGGTTACACACTGGCCTTCCCCGACAAGGTCCCACCTCTCTGTTCTAGATTCTTCATTTCCACGAACAGACTTGGGGGTCAGTGTGGGTCTGAGAGGGAGGAAAGGGTGTATAGCATAAAGTAGATATAAAGGGTATGTTTGTTGGATGAAGGAAGAAGGGGTGGATGGGGAGATTGGATGACTGGGTATGGGAAGAAAGGAAGGAGGGATGTAGGGTGTGTGAGTAGTGGCTGAGAGAGAGATAAGAAGCAAGTGACATACAGATAAAGTATGGACAATTATGGCTAACAGGTGGCTGTTCAGTTGACTGGATGAGTAGTCCTGCCTTTGCTTTTCCCTTCCCCCCTTCTGCTCTCCCCCAGTGTCCTTGAGCTGCAGCAGCTGGTTGAGGGGCAGCAGGAACCTTACCTCCTTTGCTGGGACCAATCACGAAGTGAGTGTGCCTCGTTCTCCCAGCCTAAGACTCACCCTCCTGGGGTCAGCCTCTCCCTCCTCCAACTCAAGGGCCCCAAGCCCTGGGCAGTTTGGAGGCTGCCTGTTTTTCTGGAGTTTAGACTAAGACTTTGATGCATTCAAATTATAGCTGCATGTCCCAGTGAAATTCATTTTACCCTCTGTAAAATGTGGCTACCAATACCTGCCTTATTACCTATAGTGTTTTTATGAGGATCGAATAAGGTGATTATGGAGAAGCACTTTGTACATTGCAGCACATTCTTCAAATAAAGTTATGACCTTTGGCTGTCCCTGGGGAACCATTCTTCTCTCTCATTATGGGTTGTCTCTTGGGTAAACAAGCCCTTGAGTTACTGGTCTGCTGGTCACATGTTAAAAGGTGCTTATGCTTATTCTTTTGTATTAAAGAAATGCAAAATAAACCCACCTCAGTGAGGTGCTATGGTGGAGTTATTTTGAAATTGTATTTGGAAATTGGGCATTTCAGTTTGACCAGAGCATTGGGGAGCAACAGGAGTTGAAGTTGAAAGGAAAGGGTGAGAAAGATAGCCTTCCATGCCAAGCTAAGGCCCCTGAGGACAGACAGGTGAAACAGTGTGATAGGGTTGATGCTGTTGGGGGAGGTGGCCCTTCCCTGACAACCAGTCTGTCTCTGGGTCTCTCCAGACCAGGTACAGGTAGTTCTGAGCCAGATGGCAGGCCCTGAGACCATCCTAAGGGCCGCCACACATGGGCTGGTGCTTGGAGCCCTGCAGGGAGACGGACCCCTTCCAGGAGAGCTGGAGGAACTGAGGAACCGGGTGCGAGCAGGTAAGAAAAAGCCTCACGATCTAGACTGCTGATGGCTCAGAGCAGAGGTGGAGAGAAGGCACACTCTCTGTCCTGCTTGAGGACAGGAAAGCTTATGGTTCTGCATTCCACCCCAGGTCCTGAGAAAGATAGCTGGGTCATCGTTAGGGAGATACACCAAGTGCTGGACAAGCTTTTCCCAAAGTTCTTGAAAGGTAACAGCCTTCCACCCCATGGCTCCTTGGTCCCTGAAGCCTTCTCCCTGGGGACCCTGCCTACTCCTACCCCCACCCTTCCACCTGGAAGATCAAAGACTTGGGTTCTCTCTGTGATCTTAAGTCTGGGACTCAGTTTCCCTGTCTATAGGAAGGGGAGGTTGGCATGGTCTCTGAAGCTGTGTCAATGTTGACAGTCTGTGTAATCCTAGTTGGCATTTAGGAAATATTTGGAGGCATCAAGGGAGGTGGGGCTCGCATTTATTGTTGATGACCTTTTATTTAGCACCTATTCCATTCCAGTCCTGTTTATGTGCTGTCTCAATGAATTCTTGCTGCAACCACATGAGGTGTTAGCCTCATTTTAGGCCAGACATCACCCAGCAGAGGCAAGGAGAGCCCAACTAATGCACAAAGGCTGCTCCCGGCCTATGCCTGTCCTTACCCTCCTCCCCAGGGTCAGCCCAGAATCTCTTCCCCAGCATTCCTGGCAGCACCCCGTGATCTCTCCCTAGGGCTGCGGGATGCTGGCTGGAAGACCGAGAAGCACCAGCTAGAGGTGGATGAATGGAGGGCCACATGGCTCCTGTCTCCAGAAAAGAAGGTCCTGTGAGCAGCCCAAATGGAGGCCCAGGGCTCAGGACAGGAGTCTGGAACAAGGACACCTTGACCAGAACAGGATGTGGGAAAGGCAGTTTTATTTTTGCTTAAGGGAGCTGCTATGGCAGGTTGGCCAAGCCCTCATGGGAAGTGACTGCCAGTCAGATGGACTGGGCCCCAGGCAGAGATAAGGCAGAGAAAAAGGGAACCTAGACCTTCCCACCCCACTCCTGCCCCTCCCCTTTTCTGGGGACCACTGCAGGCTACCACTCCCACTGATTGTGAGGGTGAGCCCTGCCCTTGCTGTGGTTTGTGTTGTCCAACACAGTTGTCCTTAGGCATAGAAGCCCCAGAGGAACATTGCCACGGTCATCATGAGCAGGGCATTGAGGTTGACCACACGGGCCCAGCTCGGGTCTTCGCTGATATCCTCCAGCCGCCTGGCTGCTGCAGCCACCACCTCCTGGGTAGGGGGTGGAGGACCATCTGCCCCACCCCTGCTCATTCCAAAGAACCAGAGTAGACACTGGCGGAATAGGCTTGGTGATGGGGACTGTGACTCTGGGAGAAATTGAGGCTCTACAGTTAGTTTACAGGAACTGGGCTGCCCCATCTCCCCGGCCCCTCCTCCTCAGACAGTGCCTTACCCTCCATCTCCACTGAATGCTCTGGACACCCGTTCTGTACAGGGAGGGATGAGCCTTCCAGCTCATCAGCATCCAGGTCCTCTCGTTCCTCCTTGCTGTTCCGGAGACTGAACACCAGGCGGTGGAGCTGGGAAGTGGTGGGAGCAGGGACCAAGTGGGCGTTCTGTCTCCCCACACCAGGCTCTAAAGTGTCTTGTGCACACTGGCACACCAGCCCTTTCCCTACCTTCCTTTACCTCGCTCTGTCCAGTCTGTACACCTAGCAGAAGGCTCACCTCTCGAAAACTGCACCTTCCATAGCTGCCCCTTGCCCTCAGGCTAAACCCCAAGCTCCTCAGCTTGGTGTTTAAAGCCATTGGCCCTGCTTCCCCCACCTTTATCACCTCAAGTCTCCTGTCTACACCCAAACTGTAGTACTTTAGACTCTGGTCTTACAGTCCTGCTAACACAGTGTTCCTTCCTGTGGGTATTTGCTCACACAGTTTCTTCCTCCTGCTTTGGAATCCTGTCCATCCTTCCAGGCCCAGGTCTTTTGCAGGCACCCACCCCACCACCATAAGCCCGGCCCCAGCGTAGCACGAAACCAAACCCCTTTGGGGGGTTTTCAAGATGGTACTCTGTCCCTCTCAGCCACTAGTCAGATCCTGTGTTTTGAGTCCCAAAGGCCATGCCAAGGATTGACTTTGGTGGGTTTTAATTGCCAATTCACCAAAATCTTTAGGCCACCTCTCCCCAGACCACTTCAAATAAATGGTATTTAAATTAAAATGTGCTTGCTCTGCAAATGCAGCTTCCAACTATACTCCAGCCTGCTCCCACCAACCCTCAGTATAGAGAAATGCATGTCCTCCCCACTGGGTGTTTCTGGAAGCAGACCGGCAGGTGAGGGTGGAGATGGCAGCTCTAGCCACACGGTACCCGTTTAGGGCACCCAGCCCATCCGGAAGCCGGCACTTACGTGCTTTTGAGGGATGGGTGCGGTGCACAGTGAGACTATGAGAATGAGGAGGCCGGAGCAGAGGAAGAGCACGATGGCAAAGTAGAGGTAATGCACGCCGCAGAGGAGCGCGGGGCATGCCGAGGGCCGCACGCAGCTGCCCGTGCCAAAGGAGAATTCAGGAATAAGGCGTGCCAGGCCCATCAGTAGGCCCCCGATCAGTCCCCAGAAGGCACCCTGCAAGGGAGACAGGTCAGCAAGCACAGGATGTCCAGGCCCTGCCCCAAGTTCACAACATGCACACACCACTCACCTTCTCATTGACACGGGGCACAAAGAGCGCCAGCAGGAAGACGGCAAACACGGGCGGTGCCAAGTAGCTGGAAACTGACTGGATATAATCGAAGAGCTGCCCACCCTGTGCTGCCTGCACCACGGGTAGCCAGGCCACTGACACTGCCACAATAAACACCACCCAGAGCCTGCAGTAGGAGGTCATCAGGAGATCTTACCCAGGACCCTCCTCTCCTCTCTCGGTAATCCTGCAGGTGCTCCACGCGCCCACCCCAGGCTGATTCATCGGACAGGAGATGGGGAGGAGGGGGAACCCAGGCTGCACCTTCCTACTAGCAGCAGCTCCCGGTCTCCTGCACCAGGCCGCAGGCGCGTGTAGATGTCCATGGTGAAAAGTGTGCTGCTGCTGTTAAAGATGGAGGCCAGCGAGGACATGAGCGCTGCCAGCATGACGGCCAGCATGAGTCCTCGCATACCTGCAGGCCAACAGGAGCTGTGAGGTTGGAGTCACCAGGGTGTCCCTGGCAGTGTGGGCTTGGCAAGGGGTGACCCCTCCCGGCAGCAGTCTCCACAGCGCCCCTGCACCTGTGGGCAAGGGGCAACCCAGGTGCCCGCCCTCACCGTTGGGCATGAGCTTGACGACGAGTCGCGGGTAGGCGATGTTGGAGCAGCCCACCTCAGTGCCACACACGCGCATACACACCTCAGGCACCACACACGCCACTTCGTCTGCGAGAAAGAGGCCATGGTCTGGGAACTAGGATCCCTGAAGTGGGGACTGGGAATCCTAGCAGAGGAGAGATGGAAGCCCTTGTGGAAGGCAGGAGTAGGCGACCAGATCACCGAATCTTAGGAGGGTAATGGGAATGGAAGATGGGCACCTGGATCTTGGCACAAGAAAGGGGCTGGATGGACACGGGACTCTTGGGCTGGGCGGGGATTCAGACATTACCCGGGTAAAGAATGCGGCTGATCATGCCTGGCATGACCATGAGGAACATGGGCATCAGCTTCAGATAGCCGCACAAGATGCAGCCCGCCTTGATGTGAGTCAGGCTCTTCCCGGCCAGGCAGCGCTGCACTATGACCTACAAGAACAGGTGTTCAGCGCCCTGCGCACAGTCCTGATACTGGAACCCTCAGGTCTTGCTTCAACCCACCACGCCCCTCACCTTCCGTGCTAATTTGTGCCCACCTCTGGCTCAGTGATGCCCCAAATTTAGCTACATTCTCAGACCTTGCCACTTGGGTTGTGCTCCATCGGGTTTAGCTCCACCCTGGCTGGTTCTTGCCCCCCTCAGACCACACCTTCCACCTAGCCCCGGGGGATGGGTTCAGGCTCCACCCTTCTCAGCTCAGCCCCAGCCTCGCTCCGGACTCAAGCCCTGACCCCGCACCTGGTCGCTGCACCAGTACCAGCCCGAGACGATGGTAAGCCCCAGGATCAGTGCGGGCCACGGCAGGTCCCCTGTCACGGGGTCCCGAAGCAGGTGGTAGGAGTCAGGCCGGGGTCGATAGCAGGAGCTGGAGATGTTGCCCACAGCCGGATCCTCGGACACCGTCAGCGAAGTCATTGCCCCCAGGTATTTGTTGAAGAGACCCGAATACCCGCCCACCTCGTGGAAGGCTGAGCAGACAAGGCCGTCAGGGGACCCGGCACCAGGGCCAAGGCCCTCCTTAGGACTCGCATGCCAGAGACGAGCGATGTCCCTGCTCCCACGTTGCGAGCTCTGCAGCCCGTGACCTCCGTGCCCCTCCCCCATTGGCTGAGCCCCATACCGTAACCCATGAGGATGAAGGACCCCCCGAGAATGACGAAGGTCTGCACGGTGTCTGTGTACATCAGCGCTGCCAGCCCTCCTGCAACAGGCCTGGGTCAGTGGGGACAGCCCAGCTCGTGATCTCACAGACGGGCTAGCCCTAGCTCGTACGGTGTCTTTGTGAGGTCTGTGTAGTGAGAGGGGTGATTCTCTAAGGTCCTATTCTCAGTTACATCCCTTGTCTGGACGAGCCCCTCAAGCCGGCCTTGGCACCAGGTCCCGCCTACTGTGGTCCCCATCTGACATCAGGCTGCACCCTAGGACCCTCTGAACTGCACTGGGATTAGCCAGGGATCTTGGAGACTGGTCAAGTCCACTCTCCTAGGTGTTCAAGGAGGGCAGGAGCTGCTTAATCTTTCTTTTTTCCCCAGTCTCCACTCAGGCCCAGCATGGGTTTGGAGTTCCCAAGTTCCAGTCCAAATCCAAGGGAAAGTAGGGAGAGAGGGAGAGTTTGCTTTCCAAAGATTTAGTTCCTTCCCCTGCTGGGACCACATCACATGTTCAAACCTCTGCACCCCGCTTTCCTCTGGTGGCTCCTCTAAACCCCGCCCACAGCTTCCAGCACATGTCCTAGGCCCACTCCCTTCCTTAACCTAAGCCCCTGTCGGCACCTGTCACAGTGTAAATCATGGTGATGACCAAGAGCGCGATAACAGAGGCATAGATGTTCCAGCCAAGAGCCTGCTGAATGAATACTGCCCCAGAGAACATGTCCACCTTAGGGGAAGGAGCAAACACACAGGTCAGGACCCAGGGGTCAGAGCAGTGACCCAGGCTCACCTGCCCAGGCCATGACTCTACTGGCCAAGCCTCAAAAGTTCCCTTATTTTTCAATGGCCTGGCCTTCCCAGGTCCCATGCACTGTGGCTGCAGCCCCAAAAACTTACTCCTTCCAGGCCTTGCCTCCATTATGATTCTTACAGCGATTTCTCCTTGCTCCCACACCCTCCAGGACTCTCTAGAGCCTTCCACTTTAGTAGCTCCACCCTGCCAGGGCCCCATCCTGCCCGCCGCACATGCTCACCGAGATCTTGGTGAAGATGTACAGAAAAAGCGAAAGCATAGACAAGTAGAGGCGGATACGATGGCCACCGAAGCGCTTGCGCAGGTACTGTGGCATTGTAATGACACCTGCGGTCAAGTACACTGGGGCGAAGAGCCAGCCGAGCAGCAGCACCACGAACAGTGCCTGCAGGTACAGCAAGACAGCTGAGGGTGACTCTGTATCTGAGATCTTGCCATGAGCCTGCCTTCACCCCTGAAGGATCTGAGAGACCTCTTCATGAGTGTCCCACTCCAAGGCAAGTGGCCCTGGGAAGGATCACACCTGGGGCCCAGAGGATAACTGCAGTCAATGGCCCTGGGCATTAAGGAATGCACCCTCTTGTACACTTAACTAGAGCCCTCCTTGCCCTCCCAGGCCATCACCCCTGGCCAGTCCCTCCCAAGATGGTCCCATATTCTCCCACTCCCTCTGTAGCATATGAACCCAAGCACAGACTCCTCAGATGGACCCCAGCCTTTGGAGGCAGTGCCAGGCACTGCTGCCTTCCCTCTCTTCTCCACCCAACCCAAACCTTTTGTCCCTCAAGGCTCAGCTGAGAGGCCTCCTCCTCCAGGAAGCCCTGAGCTCAAAGCTCGGATCTCCCCAAGCCTCCAAGGTTAGCCTCAGTCCCAGAGCTTTGTCTCCTCTTCTCACTCCCAGAGATCCTCCTAGACCACAGCATCAGACAGCAACAGGTGCTTCTCTCTTTGTGGCTCACCCCACTTCAGAGAGGTGTAACTCAAGGCCCACAGAGGGGAATGGCTGATACAGGCTCACACAGCAAGTCGAGAGCAGGATCTATCCCTGCCCTGAAAGTGGTCATCACATGCATCCCTTTGCCTCCAAGCTGGATGTGTGACTCTCAGTCCCAGCCCAACCATACCCACAATTGGCAAGTCCCACCCCCAATCTCCTATCTTCCCTGCCTGGGGCTTCCCCAAGGTGTGACCTTTCCAGGGGTTCCCGCTGGGGTGGAGCTATTGGCAAAAAGGGGGCCTCACATTCCACTCAAATCCAGCCACAGCCAAGCCGCTTGCAGCACCAGTCCCTGCCAGGCCCACAAAGTGGCCGCTGCCAATGTTGCTGGCGAAGAGAGAGGCCCCAACCTGTGTGGCCAGAGGGGGCTGTCAGCCAGGTTGCTTCTCTAGGCCCCGTCCCACTCCATGGCCCAGTGCCTCTCACCGGCCACCACACCATGCTTCGTCCTGCCAGGAAGTAGCCGCCGACAGTGCCTCTGTTGGTTCTGCACATAGACTGGGGGACAGAAGTAGGGGGAGACCTGGGTTCGGGGCACATCTTTGGACCTCATTAGCCTCCTCAACACATTCCTCAGCCTTGTTTCAGGCTGAAGATTAACCAGCATTCAGCTCCCCTGATTGTTTGCTCCTCCACCCCTAACCTCCTCCCAGATACCCAGAGCAACCAGGCCCTAACCCTAGTGTCCAGGTACCCAAGTCTTACTGTGGCTGGATTTGGCCTAACTTTCCTGGGGGCCTTGTATATGGGCTGCTGGTCAGCCATCATGTGGACATGGAACTGAGATCCCATTTAGAATGCTGACTCTGACAAAAATCCATTGACCCCCTCACCTAGCACAATCCAAAGGTGGGAAGACAAGGAAGATTCCAAAGGTGGGCCTCCCTGAGGCCCTCAAAAGACCTGCTTGCCCCTCAGAGCCCTGGGTTTCTCCCTCAAAGATCCAGGCATCCTTCCCCCACCTCTCTCTGAAAAGTCTCTCTGAGACTTTTCCCCCAGACCCCAAAAGCCCAGAACCCAGTAGGACCCCCTCAATTTCTCACCCACAAGCCAACACCAATGACCAGCAGGAAATAAGCAGCAATGACAAGGATGTCAGCAGGATTGTCGATTAGGACCCTCTGGTCTCCTGGCTCTGGTGCCAAGCTTGCCTCTGTGTGTTCCTCCATTCTACCCAGGATCTGCCCCTTGAGGGAGCAGCCCCTGGACTCCCCCAGGGGAAGGATTAATGGTTACCTCAGGAGCAGTGAGCCGACAAGTCCCCCAGGTCTCATCCCCCCTCCCCAGCTTTGTTTAGCTGAATCAGGTCATATCAAGGCCGAAGGCTGGTCCTGGGGAGCTGGGCCCTTTCAAGTTCAGGAGCACTTCTTCCTGGGCCTTAGCTCCACCCTTTCCCCAGTGCCCCAGACTCAAAATCACCTCTTTCATTCCCTAAAAATGCATACCTTCAGCCTCTACCTAGGGAGCCTGGCTGAGCCAGCCCCCTGGTTTTGACTAATACAGAGGAATCATTTTCAAACCCAAATCTGACAGTGTGACTCCTCTCCTCAGAAACCCTCCATAGCTCCCCATCACACTCAGGAGGAAGTACAAGCTCTTCAGCCTGATTCCCAAGGCCTGCGATGCCCCGACTCCTGCTCACCTTTCCCCTTGTCTCTTCATACCAAATCTAGAGTGAAGTCACATTTCCCGTCCCATTCCCTTAACCTACCCAGCCTAGATAGTTTCTTTTTTCTTTTCTTTTTTTTGCCCTCAAACTTTTGCGTAAGCTGCACCTTCTGCTTAGATCGCCTCCCTGCCTCCCAAGGGGCCGACTCCTGCTCTCAGCCTTCAGTGCCCAGCCTGTGTCACCTCTTTAAGAAAGACTTCTCCAACTTTTCTGATACAGTTCTGGGCACACTGTGTGGTCCTTGTCTGGATCCAGGTCTGTCTCCTCAACAGTCTAGAGGCTCCTTGAGAGCTGAGACTGATCTGATTCATTTCTGGAGTTCCACTGCTCAGCCCAGGGCTGGACACAAGAAATGAGGGGGCTGGTTCTTAATAATATCTGTATGTCTGCCTTTCTAGAAGAACTGACCAGACTTGGATGTTGGGGAACAGCCTGATTATGGCAGCTGCAGTCATCCCTGAGATGGGAAAGGGAGACAAATATTCTAGGGGAAAATGATGAGTTTTGTTTAAAGAGTACATTAGTTTGGGTTCTTTCGAAAGCAGACCCTGAGACAAGAATTTGGGTGCAAGGACTTTACTGCAGAAGTGATCCCAGTAAGGACTGGGAAGGAGTGGGGAAGTAGACAAAAAAAGGAGAAAAGCCAATAAAGGGTATGTTGTTGAACAGGTTATAAACTGAACCCCAGTGAGGACCCCCTGTGACACTGTAAAGAATACACCACAGAAATGACCCTAAGGGGCCAGGAAGTTGGGGTATTTATTCACCAATTCCTGTTTCTCACTGGCTGAAAGTTGCAGAAACTCTCCCATTTCAGGCCTGCCAAGTACATGGAGCACACTCCCTCCTGCAGAGAGTACCCTCAGACAAGAAACTCTGGAAGCAGCGGGGAGTCTGGGTGTCTGGGAGCTGTCTGTTCGTGACTTTCTAGGTGGGCCAAGTGGATATGGGCAGGGCACCCACAGGGTCTGCTTCAGGGGATGATGAATTTGAAGTGCCTGAGAGAAATCCAGGAACAAGTGTCACAGGACACGATACGGTTACAGGCATTGAAAATAAAATCCCCTCACCATGGCCTACAAGGCCCATCATGATGTGACATCTATTTCCTCTTTGACCTCATCTCCGTCTACTCTCCCCATTTCTTGCTGTACTCTGGCCACACTGGCCGCCTTTCCTTTCTTCCAACATGTCAAACTCTTTCCTACCCCCTGGCCTTTGCGCTTGCTGTTTCCTCTGCCCGGAACGCTCTCCTCAGGCTGTGTGCCCAGCTGCTGCTTCCGCCACCTTCAAGCCTCAGCGTAGGTGCTACATTTTCACAAGCCCTTCTCTGACTACCTGCGGGAAGTAATCCTTTCCCCCCTTCTCTATGTGAGTTCTCTGTGTTTCCCTTCTCACTCTTGCTCCTTTCCTTCTTCCTTGTTCCTTAACGAACGTTTGTTGAGCACCTGCTTAGTACTAGACACCATTCTAGACGCTGGAGAGACCGTGGTCAGCAAAACAAACATTTTGCCTGCTCTCAGGAGCTTTTGTTCCAGTTTCAGAATCAGACATAAGCAATCAACAAATGAACACCTACCTACAATAGTGGTAAGTGCTATAAAGGAACTAGGGCGGTCCCATGGGGTGGAAACCAGGGAAGGGTTGGCTTTACCTAGGCGGTCAGGGAAGGCCCCATTCCTTCATCACACTTGTCACTTGTGTACAGGTTTGTCATCTGTCTTCCCTACTAGACTTCAGCTCCCTGAGGTCAAGAAGCATATCTGCTTGGTTCCCCCCCCCCACTTGCCTCCCCAGAGCCTGGCACAGTAAGTGCTCAATAAACACTTAGCAAATGAATGGATCAAGACTAGAGATGGCCAATTTGGGCATCCTCAAGATAGGGATGTGGTTACATGCCAGGGCATGGACAGCATTCCCCAGGGAGAATGTGTGGAAGAGGAAGAGCAGGAGACCTGGGAAGCCCAAGGGAGCAGAGCCTCCAAAAGGAAAAGATCTAGGGGTCTGCCAGAGGCTATGGCTGAAGAGACCTCACCTTTGTCTCTTGCCCCACACATGCTTGCCTTGGCTGCTAGCTCTTCATGATGAGCAGGAAAGGCCTCTGAGCATCCATCATATCCAGCACCAAAAGCCCCTACAGTCTGGACCCAGGAGGCTAGGCCCCTTCCCTAGATAATTGCAGGGTCCAAGGTGAAGGTTCTGGGACCCAAAAAGACCCCTGGGACTTGGGGACTTAGATGGAAATTGAACTCCTCCACACCTGAAAACCCTGGCCCCACCCTTCTCTGCTAAGACTTAGCTCAGGTGTCACCTCCTCCAAGAAGCCTTCCTTGACTCCCAGTCTGGGTTAGAAGTTTCCTTCTGGCTCCTACAGCCCCCAGTGCTTCCCTCAGTCACTGTCCTGGCCACACCAAGTGTCATCCCCCGTCTAATTATCTGTCTCCTTGGCCAACCTGGGGCTCTCCAGGGCAGTGACTGCCTAGGCCTGACTCATCTGTGGACCCAGCACCACCCAGCACAGGGCTGGGCCAGGAAAAGTCTCAGGCAGTGACTGGTGAACCAACAGGGAAAGTAAACAGTAACTCTGGACGTGCTGACTGCCCTGCCTTGACGTGGATATTTGTGGGGGGAGAAAGGGTTAAGCTAGGCCATGACTACATGAAAGCTACAGGTGATTAGAGATGTTGTGGGTCAATACTAGTAACAGGGAAACTGTACCTTAGTGCCCAGATCCAAAGGGTGGGCATAAATTGGCACTTCTGGATGGAGACCCATCTCTAAAGAGAAAAGAAATCTGGGAACCAAACAAAGGCAGGGCAGGAGGTGGGGGCACATTAAGCACTTATTTCAAGAACACAGGGAGCTGAGGAAAGGAATAATGGGGGCGGGAAGGGTCGATGGAGTCATAGTTTGAGCCCTTGTCCTGGCTGTGTTACTATCTGCACGATCCTGCACAGGTCGTCGCCCTTTCCAGCCTCAGGTTCATCTGGTACTTGAAGTACCAAGTACAGGAGTGGCCACCTGCGAGGACTGAGGCCGTAGGTCCCGCTCTGGCGACAGGGCAGTGGCCTAGAGACCGCTGAGGACAGAGCCAGCATCAGGGGCAAGAGACACAACACCGGCGAGACGTGGAATGTGTGTTTATGTAAGTAGAAAAAAGTGCACAGAACAGTGAGGGAGCGGGGAGCAGGGACGTCCTGGCCGGCATCTCTGGTCAGCGTACAACCCGCATTTGGGGCGTGTGGGTTTAGAACTGGCTGGGTCCTTTCTGAACCCCTGAGAACACGAGTACCTTGGGGGCGGCCCCTGCAGTGGGCGGGCCTCACAGAGCGGGGGTGGGGCAGCCCCAAGCGCTGCGAGCAAGGCCTGGGGTCCGCAGGACTCGCTCTTCCCCGGAAGGCCGGGGTCTTTGGGGCGCGGCCTCGGCGAGGGGCGAGCGGGGAGGGCGGTCAGCCGAAGAGCTTCAGGAAGCAGGGCTGGCAGTAGGGCTTGCCGGCACGCTCCTGGAAGGAGCTCTTGGTGAGCGGGCGCAGGCAGAAGGTGCAGGTGAAGTGGTCCGGGTGGAAGCGGCGGCCCAGGGCCGACACGCAGCGGCCGGTCACTGGGAGGCCGCACGTAGCGCACAGCGAGCCGCGCCGCGCGTGGAAATGGTTCTCGCACAGCGGGCGGCCCTCGTGCTCGAAAAAGCTGCCTCCGGAGAAGGGCGCGAAGCACTCCTGGGGAAGGAAGGCCGCGACGGAATGGGTCAGCGGCCAAAGCCGCACCGGGTCCCTCGCAGCCCCGCCCCAGACGCGAAGCGTCGCCTCCGGAAGGACCCCGCCCGGCGCCTAGCCCCGCCTCCCGTGGCCGCGCGCCCCACAGCAGCGCACCCTGCAGACGAAGCAGTCTGGGTGCCAGAGCGCGCTGAGTGCCGAGATGTAGTTATCCAGAATGGGGCCCTGGCAGCCCTGGCAGCGCGGGGCGAACAGCTGCAGGAAGTCTCGGCGGCAGTAGGGGCGGCCCTCGCGCTCGTGGAAGCCTAGGGGCGGGAAGCGAGTGGGCCGAAAGAAAACGGTGCGGGCGGGCCTGGGGGCCCACAAGAGCCGAGACTGTGCGGCCAGAGGAGGGGCAGTCAGAGAGAGAGGGACGGGGTCTGGCGTGGGGCCAGCCGGGAGGGGAGGGGAGGGGAACCCACGTGTGGGAGAGAGTAGGGCCAGAGGAGAACGGGAGGAAATTCATGGCCCCAAGGGCTCCGGAGGTCGGAGGGGTTGGGGCGAGATGTCCAGCGGACCCGTGGCTTTTGAGGTGGAGCCGAGCTCTCTCTCACCCTCATCTCCGAAAGGCTCGCGGCAACTGACGCAGCAGAAATGCTCTGGGTGCCAATGGGTGCCCAAGGCGGTAACCATCTTCTGCGGGGAGTGAAAGGGGACACTCAGTGTGACCTTCCATCCCTTCTTGCCTCTCTCTCCCGCTCCGAACCTGGGTGACTGGGCTGAGACAGGAGTCCAGGGGGCGGGAGATCTAACAGGGAGTTTGGGAATGGAAGAGGAATCCAAGGGGCCGTGGATGTTGCCAAGGGGTAGGGTTGGAGGAGGGTGTGCGGGGAGCCTTCCGGATGAGGCCCATCCCACAGGCTCTCTGGGTGAGACAGAGGCGGGATCTGTGGGGCCAGGCGGGGCTCACGTGTCGGATGGGTTGGTTGCAGAAGCCACATCTTGGTGAGAAGCGCTCGAAGTAGCATTCGGGGCAGAAGGGGGCTCCATCTTTCTCAAAGAAGCTGCTGCCTCCCAGGGCCATGGAACAGCCACCGCAAACGAAGTGCTCAGGGTGCCAGGCTCGGCCCAGGGCTGTCACCACCTGTGATTCAGGGGGGTGAGGCTTCGGTCAGAATGGCCCTCTGACTGCCACATGCTGGGTGAGCTAAGGTTTACGTGGCATTTTGCAAGTCTTCTCTCTAAGAGATCAGGATGAAGAATCTAACGTTCAATTTCATGCAGCCTGTAAGTGATGGAGATTCAACCCAGCTTTGCTCCAGGGTTGACTTATTTATTCATGAGGCATGGCAGGCACAGTGCTCACGATACTTTTAGGGGCCCATGAAAATGTTTTAATTTCTTTTAAAATTGGAAGAGACAAAATGAAATAGAAGAAAATGATTTAATATAGAATGTGAATATATTCATCTTTATACCAACACAGACATAAAATACAACTTTTAATATTTTCTTAATGGAGGAAGGAATCCATGAAAATGAGAGTCATAATGCCACCCTGCTTTGCTAAGATTGGCAATTCTGGGATGGGAGTCAGCCACTTTGTCTAGCAGGAGGCTGTAGGCCAACTACGGGCACGGCTGTTGTCAGTCACATCTGCTTAGTCAATAAGCCAAGGACCAGAAATCCCAGACCAGACTCTGATAGAGGAGAGACAGTCTTTGTGGATGCCTGAGAGATGGTGGGCGGAGCCAATAAGTCTTGTGAAGATTAAATGAGATGGAAGTTTATAAAGGAGCTAGCACAGTGCCTGGCACAAAGTAGGTCCACAAAAAATGGTAACTAGGTTGGAATTCTCAGCCTACCACTTACCTGCTATGTGACTCAGAGCTTCAGTTTCCTCATCCATAAAATATGAGTATCAGTAATACTGACTTCATAGAGTTATTTATTAAAAGGGAACAGCACAAAGCCTGGCTCTCAGTAAAAATGGGTCTCTGGGTCTCTGCCTTCCCTCTCACAGGGCTCCACTTACTTGCCCAGCAATAGGTTTATTGCAGGAGCCACAGAGGCCCTTGGCCTGAGTGGGAACACCACGGCGGCTGAGGTCGGACTGCAGCAGCCCCAGCATGGTGTCTAGGCTGCCCTTGCTAGTTGGCTCTGGTGGGGATGGGGAACCCTCATTCATGGAGCTTGTCACCGGTGGCTGGGTTGGCCCAGAGCCTGGAAGCTACAGTGGGGAGGACATGAGAGTTGAGTCAGCAAGGCAGCAGGCATGGCAGGATCTAGAATGGGTTGGGGAGTCACAAATTGACACCAGCCCAAACCCTGCCTGACTTACGTGGTTCTGGACACGGAAGTCAGAGAGTGAGGCCATCAATCTGTCCAGCTCCAGAGTGGCTGAGGTGGCTGAAGGCTTTGGGAGGACAGGGGATGGGCTAGAAGGGCTGTGAAGAACACAGCTTGTGTCATCTCAGGGCCTCCCAGAGTAATGCTCCCTCTAGTAACTCAGACATCCAAGGCCCATCACCTCTCTCCCAGCCCTGCCAACTATGCCAAACTCACAGGCTGGGTCTTTTCTTGTCTTCAGATTGGTCCTCCTTCTGGTCCCCTGCAGCCACCTTGCTAGATGGGAACTGAGACATTATTTCATCTGGAGAGAGGAGAGAAGAGTATTGGCCGTAGGGCCATGCTCAACCCACCCTCCCATTTAAGGCTTTGAGTCCCTTTACCTGCTACTCTGGGAATTATATTCCCCTTAGTCTCTGCCCTGCCCTGCCCATCTCCCATCAAGGCCTGCCTCAGTAACCCTGGTACCTGTGATGTTGAACTGGGTGGCATTAAGTTCCTGAAGCAACCGGTCTAGCTCACAGAGCCCAGTACCCAAGACACCGCTGGAAGAGGAGAATGGAGGGGCCACAGGGGCTGCAGGCTTTGGGGACCGAGGCTTGCATACCGTACTGGGAAAGAGAATAGAAGCCTGGGTTCAGGGGTGGGGAATCCAAGCCTTCTCACCTGAGCCTCAGTTGGCTTCCCTACCCCCCAGTTCCCAGGCTCCTCACCTGTACAGATGGTCCTTGTCCCCGGAGGCTCCTGGAGACTCCCCAGACCCTGTCTACAGAGAGACGCATATGTGGGATGACTGGCCTGTACTTTGCTCCACTCAAGCCCAGATTCCCCTAGCCTGGGCCAAGCCAGGCCCTAGTAGCTGCTCCAGTCCCCAACATCTGATCTCACCTGTGTCTGGTGGCCATAGGGTGGGGGAGGTGTGAGTGGCTCTGGGGGGCACTCTTTTGGAGCTCCTGACCTTGGCATGTGTGAGGTGGTGGTCTCTAGGTCAGAGAGCAGGGCATCTGCAGAGAGAGGTCATCAGGGTGAGAGAATGAGAGGTCACAGTGAGGGCAGAGACAGAGGCTTAAGAGATCAGAGGATAAGAGCAAATGGACAATATTTGAGAAGGACAAAAGTCAGTATTAAGAGCAGAGGTCAAGAATCAGAAGGAAACATCGGGCCAAGGCAGAGAAATGGAAGGGTAGCAAGGAATAGTTATGACCAGAATATCGCAGTTGGCTCATCCTGGGAGTCAAGCACAAACTCAGCCGCCTGATTCTTTTATCCTCCTCATCTTCCCTGATGCAGTCAAAGCTGGCTCTACTCAAGCCAAATGTGGCTCCACTCCAAATTTCTCAATTGGCCGTATGCCTGACACCCAGCTTTCTGATTGGGTGCTCTCTCTGCCACACTCACTAATTCCTCCCCCTACCTAAACTGGCCCCGCCCAGCCTGGCCCACTTCCAAGCCCCGCTGAGTCCCACCCTATGCTCCTCATTGGCGAGTTTGCTGGGACCTGCTTTCTGATTGGCTTCTTCTCCACGGTACCGTGCCAGTTACCCCTAGTGAAGAGCACCCTCTACTGCAGGATTCTGGAAGCCCTTCTCTCCCATGGAGAGCACACCCTTGCAGCCCCGGTGTCAGCAAACAGAGAAGACAAGATATCTGGGTCCTCTTACCAGCCCAAGACACTCCCCAACCCTGTCCCGACAGCCCGTCACCCCATCCCCAGATCCAGGTCCTTTGAACCCTTTCCCTTCCAGAACCTAGAAGTGCCTGCCCCTTCACTCTTCAAACCCTTAATCTCTCTCTGGCGTCTTGACACGCCTCTACTATTATCTATTATTCTCTTCATTGCCCCGAGGACTTGACCCCTGCCATACTTAGGAGCCCTCGACTCTTCCCCTCCCGAACCCTGGCGCAGGCCCGCTTTCTTCTCCAAAACTTGATGTCACACTCTCCCCTCCCGTCTACTTGCCCAGTGCCCGGGCCCAAGGCCCCTTTAACCCCTCCCTTCCCAGAGCCCCCGAGCCCAGGAGCCCACCAGCGCTAAACCTCCCATATCATCCGCCGCAGGCAGGGATGAAGGAGCGGAGCGAGGGAAGAAGGGAGGGAGCGTCCGGCCCAGGAAAGGCAGGAAGAGAGAGGCAGGAAGGGGGACGTGGAGTTGGAAAGGAGGCGCGGGCAAAGACGAGAAGCAGAAGCCAGAAGACAAGGATGGGGAGATGCCGGGAGTGCGACAGTTGGGAAGCAGATCTAGGCAGCGGTGAGGGGCTGGGGACCCGGGGATCCGGGCCCCACTCACCCAGGTCCTCCATGGCGGGGCGCAGGCGGGTGGCGCGGGGCGAGCAGGGCGGGGGCCGTGTCCGGTGGGGGCGGGGGGCGGGGGGACGTCCGGGAGCTGGAAGCCCGGGCGTGACCATGTAAGGAAGCCGGGACCCGCTGGGATGGGGATGGGGGGGGCTATGAACGGGGGAACCCAGAGTAGGGGCGTGGAAGGGAGGGAGCGCCTCTGCCCACCCGAGCCCCGCCCGCCGGAGTGCCGCGGAGGCGGCCACACCCCAGCCTTGGCCTCAGCTGCAGGGAACCGCAGACGACCAGAGCCAGAGCCAGAGAAGCGGCTCTTCCAGACCAAGCCCCAAAGCCCCAAGCGGACGCCCCCCACAAAGCTAGCAGGAGAGTCCTAGGCAGAGCCTCCCTCCCACCCAGGCCATTCCTGAGAGACTTGTCTCAGACAGAATTTTTGAGTTGGGGGCAGGATGATGTTCTAAGGCTCAGTCAGACCCCAGGTTCAAAGACCTTCCATCGGAGACCCTGACAGACAAATAAACAGAGATCCCAAGAGGCATACATACTAGACACAAAGAAATCTCTCAGAGATGGAGACAGACACAGTGACCCCACCCACAGACTCTAAGCTAGGACCTTCCCTCCAAGACTTGGAAATAGACACAGGTAAACTGAAACCCAGGCCCAAACCCCACACAGACTCAGGGAAAACACTCCCAGGCAGCCAAACCTAAGCCAGCCTGCAAGACAAAGCCTTTCCCCAACACTGAGGTCACCCAGGCCTGTTCCGAAACAGCCCTTTCCCAAGACGCTGATGAGCACAAAGAAGAAAGCAAGACACGGACTCCAGCCACAAAGTAACAAGAGGCCTTCCCCAGACAGAGACCCTGAGAGATCAAAGTGGAAATGAGACACTCTAGAGATGGGTATGGATGGGCACAACTGTGCTGCAGCTGCTCTCTTGGACAGATCTGAGCACTGGACTGTGGGTCTCAACCCAGGAGCAAATCAGAGCAACCTGGGGAGCTTTTTAAAAATACTGATGCCCAGGGCACCCCACAGTCCAATTCAGTCAGAAAGAGCCCAGCCATCAGTATTTTTTAAAAGCTCTCTGCATGGCCTGAGAACCAGAGACCTGGATGAACACCCACAGAAACAAGGCCAAGCTTAGCTCCCCCAGAAGCAGACCCTGGCAGGCCCAGTCGAGCATTCTCCCCAAAGTCAGGCTGCCACCCAAGTGGTCAAAGATCTGGAAGCCACGTGGTGGAGATCCAGCCTTGGAGACCAAAGCAATGTGAGCCCTTCCCTCACAGGGCTGAATGCCAGCACAGGGCTTTGCCTCTCTCTGGGCATGGTTAAGACAGGGCCTCAAAGACTCCAGGAACACAGCAGGTCTTCCCTCAGGCAGACAGCAGTAAGACACATGGCCCAAGAGATGAAAATGAACCCAGAGACTGAGGGCCCAAGATGGGCAAAGGACAGTCAGGAAACAGTAATGCCAACGTCTGCCACACATGTCCCCACACTCAGCACTCCCTCAGCACAACCCTCTCAACCCCGACCAAGGTCTGTGTGTCCAGCTGGGTGTTATGTCTGAGCAATAAGGCCCTGTGAATAGGAAGAAGAATTCCCCTCGGGCTCAAAACCACATCCTAGGAAGAAGCCTGGGAACTCCACCCTATCCCGGGACTCCAGGAACCACTGGCTGATTACTTATTAAACTCTTACATGCCGAGGGTGGCCTGTGTCAAGGCACAGAGACCTAGGTAAGACTCTGCTTGGTGGGTGAAGGGATGGGGGTACCACCACAGCAAAGAAGCAGAGACACTATACAATGGAGGTATCCAACTTCTAAGTTTTTAATTTCAACTCCAGAGGGCTGGGCAAAGCCAGGTACCTGGGACCCTGGGCTGTTCTCCTTCTCTTGGGCCCCATGCCCAGACCCTGGCCCTCCCTTCTGGGTCTTCAGATCCTCCTCCTGCAGTAGCTGAGGCAGCTCGCTGGGCAGGGAGCTGTAGGCCTGAGTCCAGTAGGAGTGCAGGTCAGGGCTGGGATGGGGGCTGGGCCCAGCAGAAGTTCACAGAGGCAAGGGGAGGGTGGGTCTAGGTCCAAAGGGCTTGCAGGTGGGAGAGCTGGGCTCACAGTGGGAGACACCAGGCCTTGGCGGCAGGAAGAGGAGTCCACAGCATCATCCTGGAGGTCTGGTTCCATCTTCTCATCGGTTCTCGATGATGACTCCTGCTCAGCCTCCTCCCTGACCAGTCTGAGGGAGGTCTCCTTCACCGCCAACTTGTCCTTGGGTCTCCTCCCAGGGGACATCAACAGTCTAGGCTGGGACCTTTGCCCCCGACTCAATCCCCATCACCACAGCCAGTAAAGCCTCAGTCAGGGGCCCTGCCTCCTCACCTGCTGCCTCCACAAGCCCCACCAGGGCCAGGGCCCGCTTCCTCGGGCACTGCCCCGGCCCCAGTGTCCAGCGCGCACAGTGAGCAGCCAGCCGGGGGCGGCCCAGGCGAAACACCTCACCCACTGATTCTGGCCCACCCTGAGGCCCCAGGTGGATGCGGCCCACAGCCTCTTCCAGCTCCTCCTCCAGCCCAGGCAGCAGGAAACGGCCAGCAGCCTCCAGTGCCTCCTCAGCCTCTGAGCCCAGCAAGGGCTGGCCTGGTGGGGGCACAGGCCCCAGGGCAGCCCCACAGCCCCGGCATCCATGCAAATGATGCAGGACAGGCCAGGCTGCACTGGGTGACAGGCCTCGCAGTGGCACTAGGTCCATCTGGGCTTCAGCAAAGCTGCCAGATAGCAGAGCCCGGAAGAAAGGGGAGGCAGTAGCTGAGGCAGCTCGCTGGGCAGGGAGCTGTAGGCCTGAGTCCAGTAGGAAGTGCAGGTCAGGGGCTGGGATGGGGGCTGGGCCCAGCAGAGGTTCGTAGAGGCAAGGGGAGGGTGGGTCTAGGTCCAAGGGGCTTTCAGGTGGGAGAGCTGGGCTCACAGTGGGAGACACCAGGCCCTGCAGGCAGGAGAGGGAGTCTGCAGCAAAGAAGAGGAAGAGCGGGTGTGGAGCTGGCCGAGTTAGTGCTGTGAGGAGAAGACGGAGACCACCCTGGTCCAGAAGGAGCCGGCGCCACAGACAGGGCTTCCTATGGGGGAGAAGGGAGTCTTTTAGGAGGTGGAAAGGAGTGGGACTGGGGAACAGCGACACTGTTCCCATGACCCCTGCAAGGCATCCATGTCCCCCTCACCGACAGATGAAGGGCAGGGTCAGCGCGCAGGCCACACGGTCCTCAGGGCTCCCAGAGAGCAGCAGGTGAGTGAGGGCGCCTACTCCAAACGGTGATTCGGCCTGTACAGTCAGGTTCTGCAGCAGCATCTCACCTGCAGGGATGGGCAGAGCTGGTCAGGGTGGGAGTTGGAGTCCAAGGTTGGGGCTGGAGGGGCAAAACAGGACTCTGGGCCCTTGGAAGGAAGGAGGATAAAATCTCAGGACAAGAAACCAGGGCATGGAAGAGGGGGATGACTGCAGGCCCTGGAGGGCGGGGGTCAGGAGGCTGGGAACCAGAAGTCAAGGACAAGGACAGAAAGTGGGATGGTCAGGGTGCAAGTCTGGGCGCTCAAGGACTGAAACAGTCTGCAGTCAGGGCACAGAAGACAGGGCAACCCCCGGCAGTGTTGGAAGTGGTGGTGGGGCCTGGGAGGACATGGTGCCTGAGCCTGGGTTCACAAGTCAGTGGTGGCAGGTTCACAAGTCAGAACAATGCAGAACCAAGAGCAGAGTTGGTGAAGAAATGCAGACAGGCAAGATTCTAGGTTGTTGGGGACCACAGCTGGTGTCAGGGTACCTGTGTCCCAAGGCGTGAGCAGAAGACAGAGCAGAACTCTATGTGCTAGGCCTGTAGGCCTAGCAGAAGGGAGTGTCCTACTCCCCACCCAGTGACTGGGGTTGTTGGGATGGTGGGCTGGGGAGGACAGTGAGAGGGCAGGGGAGGGGTAAAGTGAGGTTCCGGGCCCACAGAAAGCACAGGAGGCAGCTGGGGCCTCAAATGTGGGCGTGGAAGCAGGGGAGGGGACTTACCCAGCTCTCGGTGCTGGCTGCGGCGAGCAGGCCGGGCACGGGGTGCGGGCCAGTCATCCGGCGCAACGCCGAGCACCAGCCAGGCGCGCAGCAGCGCTGCGCCATAGCTGCGCACAAAGGCCTCGAGGCAGGCAGGGTTGCAGGTGAGACGCGCCAGGATGCGCAGTGCACGTGGGTTTGGCGGACCGGGTGCACCGGTCACGTAAGCCAGGAGGCCACATAGTGCGGGGCCAGTCACCAGTGCCCCGCTCGGGTCGGGAGCCTGGGAGAAACGCGACAGCAGCAACAGAGCAGGCCCTTCACGTCCCCAGGGCTCCTCGGTGGAGGCGGCAGGGCTGCGGCCTGGCGTGTGCAGTGTGCGTGGTGTCCGCAGCGAGGCTGGGCTGACTGGCTCCGCTGGCTCTGGTGGGGGACAACGCTCAGGAGACCAATCCGGAGAGATGTCTCCGGGGCCTGCGGCGTAGCCCTCGGAGATCAGCCACGACCTGCGGAGGGCAGAAAGAGGACCCTGAACCCAGAGCCAAGGCGATGGAGCAGAGTCAAAAGAGCCATCTTGCAAAAAGAGGTGAGGCCAGGGGAGAGGAGAAAGGCGGATAAAAGGGGGGATAGAGGAGAAACGGAAGTTGGGAAGGGGGGACCAAAACCTCTTTCAGAAGTTACTGATGCCTATCATGTGCCAAGCCCTGTTTTAGGTGCTGGGGAAAAGCACCAAACAAAACAAAGTCCCTGTCCTCCTGGAGTTGATGTTCCATTGAGAGAAAGCAGATAATGTCAGCAAACCATACGGTATGTGAGTGTGGTATAAAGTGATAACTGGGAAAAATAAAAAGGAATAGAAAGAGCCAGGGAAGAGAAGAGGCAGAGGAGAGGTGAGATTCTGAGTAAGGTGGCAATGGCAGCCCCCACTGAGAAAGTAAGCTCTGAATGAAGACTTGAAGGAGGTCAGAGAGAAAGGCACGTATGAGGAAGCACCTCCTAGGTAGACAGAACAGCAACCAAAGAGGCCCTGAGATGGTACCTACCTATCATGTTCAAAATCTAGCTAGAAGGCTGTGTGCAGGTGTGTAGTGGGCACCAGGGAGAGTGGCAGGAGATGAAGTCAGAACGTTTACAACAAGGCTGCCATTTACTGAGCAATGCTCAGTGCCAGCTAAGGGGCAAATCTTAACAACAACTCCATGGGGCACGTATGTTACTCACAAGGAGTCAGAATGTCCAAAGAGCTAATTAGCTTTCCCATGATGTTGCTTTGTATAAGGGATGGTAACAAAATAAGAACCTGGACTCCAGAGCATACCATCTTAACCAGTACACGTACCGCCTCCCAATGAACTTGTCTAGGGCCCAAAGCTCAGAGGTGCTGGGGTGGAACCAAAGCCAAAAGGTAGATCCAGGGGAGAGGATATGTGTCTAATGGGGACTAAAAGGTGGTCATGTCAGGGAAGAACAAGGAATCAGGAGTCTTAGTCAATAAAAGTCTCACTGAGACAGAATGGGGGGTAGGATGGTGAAAAGGACCAGAAGAGACACAAATCCCCACCCCACAGCACTGCCCACCCTCCCAATGGCTGAGGTAGGGACTCACCTGAGGCTTCGGAAGCTTCCAGCCTCTGCCCGCTCAGGGGTCCGCTCCTCAGGGAAGTCCCAGGAAGCGGCTTCTCTTCCCTCTTCTTCCTCATCACCAGCCTCACCACACAGCTGCCCAGCCAGGAGAGGTACAAGTCCCAGAGCCTGTAGCCTGCCCAAGGCCCCAGTATCATAGAGAAAGCCCACAAGAGCGGCCACAACACGAGGGTGCCACGCACTGGCACGAGGGTCCCGCAGCAGGCCCATCAGCAGCTCCAAACCACCAGCGTCCCGCAGCCGGGCCCGGTTGATGGCCTCCCGACACAGGAGGCACACAGCCCGCACCAGGGGCTGCTGGGAGGCTGGGCTGGCCCCACTGGGGCCCCGGCGCCGCCGAAGCTCACCTAGTAGCACCTCCACACCACCAGCATTGCCTAGTGCAGGTCGTACCAGGCCCTGCGCACACAGGTTGGCAAGGATCAGAATAGTGGCCTCGCGTACTGCCCGTTTGGGGTGGGAAGCCAGGCTGACAAGTGGGCCCAGTCCCCCGCCCAGACTTAGCTGCTCAGCACAGGCCCGGGAGCAACCTCGGCTGAGTTCCAGGAGGGCACGGACTAGGGCTGAGGTCAGTGCAGGGTCTGGGGCAGCAGCCAGGAGCTCAGCTAGTGGGCGCACTGCTCCCTGCTGTGCCAGGGCCAGGCGGTGCTGGGGTGAGTCCGCCAGGTTGCGGAGGGCACGCACCACACTCTGCAGGCACTGTGAGTCCTGGCAGGCTGTCAGGCTCTCAACAAGCAGGGGAACAGCACCTGAACAGGGGAGGAAAGGGGAGGATAGAAGGTGAGCAAGGACAGACACTCAAGCCCTTCTCCTACCTCAAACCCTAGCTAACCCCACCCTCACAGCCTTCTCACCAGCAGAGTGGATGTCCCCACAGCTCTCAGGTTCCACAGCTAAGTTCCCCAGAGCACGGGCTGTTCGGTTCTGGATGCTGTCTGTCTTCACGCACTGAAGAATGGTCACTGCAAGGAGAATCTGGGTTCATGAGGGTTCTACCCTTTGTCTCTCTCATTAATCGCCTCAGGAATGTGGCCTGAGAAGGTCAGGGAAGGCCTTCAAAAGAGGCTAACACTTGATCTGGTCTAGAGGGCTAAATAGGTAGGTATTTGCTGGAAGGATGGTGGATGAGGGTGTTAGAGGACATTTCTGGTTTGGAAGCAGTCTTTGCAAAGGTCCAGAAGTAAGACCCAGTGTCTGTGCTATAACCTCATGAAGGGCTTCGAATGCCAAGCCAAGGGGTCAGGACTTGAATGTGAAGGCAGTGGGAGCCATGCAAGGGTTTTAAGAAGGGGAGTGGCCCCTGGCATCCATGGGAAGAAAGGAATAGGGCTGGGGGAGTGGTAAAGGGGCTATCACAATAGTCCAAGCACGAAAGGACAATGGCTTCTTAAACCAACTCAGCTATAAGCACCCAAGGGTACCAGTCTCTGGGCACATGGTGGAAGTAGGGATAGAAAAGTGGATGGATTCAGGAGCTACTCAAAATGCAAACTACAAACTGAATGACGGGGGTCATTTAATGTGCCAGGTCTCTTGTCAAACACAGTATGATCCAGATGCATTTTATGTGAATTTTAAATATATTAATGCTTCATTTATCCCAAAAATTAACACTTTATCAAAACTAGCATAATTTCATGGAGGGCAAGCAATGATTTGTAAACTGTGTTCACATGATTGCCACTAGGAGGCACCAATTTAGCTGGTGAAGAGAAAAGCTTATCTTTTGCTGGGATTTGTTGGTACTGTGCGTTTCTATTATAATAACGTGAAGTACCCAGCCCATGGCTTAGAGGAACTGGGTGCTATATTTGTATTTCATTTTCTCCCCACTCCAATTTTGTGAGATACCTATTATTATCCCATTACACAAGGAATCTTAGCCTCGGAGGGATTAGGTGACTTTTGCAAGATAACTCCCTTTCTGAACCACTACACCTTCTGGCATACGCTCATCAAGTAGGGCTTCAGACCCTTCCACAAAGCCAGACACATAGTAGGCACTGAGTGTCCTCTTAACTGGAGGATAAGAATCAACTGGAAAAGTCACCAAATAACCCTTTGGCCTCTGCTAGTCCAAATGCGAGGGAAGTGCCCAACAATCAATACCTAGATAATGGCTGTATTTATTCGGTCTGGGAGGGCTCTGGTGTAATCTAAATAGAAAACGGTGACGTCGCGGGCATGACAGCTTGAGAAATGAGAGCGCTGCGTCATCACAAAGCACGTTATTCCAAGCTGTGACACAAAGAATTCAAGACTGTCTAAGCCCCAACAGAGAGGGAGGTGCGGGTGGAATCTTTCTAGTAAATGGGGGCGGAGCACTTACCCAAAGGGAGTATGCCTCCGAGTCTGCGCACTTCAGCCCGGCACGCCCCTTCCGTACAGCAGTTAGCTAGGATGCTGAGCGCCAAGTCCAGCGTCTTGCGCAGGCGCACTGGCGGCGAAGGCGTCGGCGACACAGCGGAGGGGGCGGAGCCCGATGAGGGGGCAGGGCCAGAAGCAGCCGACACGACGGACGAAGGGGCGGAGCCGGGGCGGGCCTGGGACGGGGCGGGGCCCGCTGCAGCCGCTCGCTGTAGCAGCTCGAGAAGGGGGCGGAGCCCGCCGCGTGCCCGGAAGCGCTCGATTCCCCCCGCTGCCTTGATGTGGCGCGTGCGGAGGGCTAAGAGCGCACGGCCTAGGGGTGTCTCGTTGGTAGCTGAGTCCTTTTCCCCACCCAGGCCCTCCCCGGCTGCCGCCGTGAGCTGCGCGAGGCAGAACGAGAGCGAGTCCGTGAGGGTTGACTTCGCAGCCGCCATCTTGGCTCGAGCCTAAGGCTCCGCCCCACTTCTCGCCGCTTAGCCGAGGGAGCGGAACTGGAAGAGAGGGGCGTGGCTGGGGGGCGCCGCCTCGCTGAGGCTTTTTGTGTAGCGCCGCCGCAGTTTTCCTGCAAGTCGGAAGTTGTAGTTATCGATCCCGGAACTCTGGTTCTTGCACAGTCGCTGAAGGCACGTCGGGAGTGGTGGTTAGCTAATCGTTGTGCGAGCCCAGGAGGCGCGTGCGGTGCATGCTGGGATTTGTAGTCCGCACCAAGCTTAACATGCCTACCTCAGGACGGATGGGAAACTCTCTTCCAGGAGTCTCCCAGTGGGCCGGTGCTTGTGAAGAACCCAGACGTCCAACCGCGGAGTCTTCGTACCGTGCTATTCTGCCCGCGGCGTGTCCTTGGCAGGGACTGCCTTTCTTCCTTCAGTCTCACTTCGCTGCCCCCCAGCGGTGGCCGGGGCCCCGAAGTCCGGGCTGACCGACTCGGAGAACCCTGAGCCAGGCCGAAAGTGTTAAGTCCTGACAGCGCCGCAGATGGGGAGCTCTCGCTCGGTCAGGTGAATGAGAGGGTTAAACCTACCGAGAACGTTCGCTGCCACTTCCTAGAGCGGCACAGGCTTGTGGACTTTTCCGTGTCCGGTGCCGGACCCCCGGGTCCCGAGTGTCACCAGTTCTGGCTGTGTTTATGAGCTGAGCAGCTGGTATCTAGGGAGTGGGGCGCTCTTCACTCGCGATGGAGTCGGCGGCACCAGAAGTGGCGAGGGAGAACCCCGACGGGGCGGAGCAGCAGGGGAGCGGGACATTAAGATCCCGGGGAGGCCCCAGGTCGCCCTTGGATTGCGAGGTTGTTCCGCCTGAGCGGCCTTTCCTGGTGTGGCAGGGGCAGCCGGCCGCCCAGGAAATGCTGCCGGGCTTGCAGTACCTATGTAGGCCAGGCTCTGGCCCTGGAGAGGAAGGTGTGCCAAGACCAACCTTCCTGCAATCTCCAAAGCCTTCGAGTGCCGGAAGTGTGGGCTGACCGCAGCTTGCCTCCCCCACCTCATTCACCACCAAAGCAGCCACGCTGGTGACAAGCGTTACAGTTGTCCAGAGTGTGGCAAAAGCTTCCGACGTGGCTCACATCTGGTTAAGCACCACCGGGTACACACTGGTGAAAAACCATACCCCTGCCCCGAGTGTGGCCGTTGCTTCAGTCTTAGCTCCAACCTTATCCAGCACCGTCGTTCCCACACAGGCCTCCGCGCCACAAGTGGCCGGAGTGTGAAGAGGCTTTTGGCCGCAGCTCAGACCTGGTTAAACGCAAACGGGTGCGCACAGGTGAGAAGCCCTACACCTGTGCTGAATGTGGTAAGACTTTTAGTGTTAGCTGCAAACTGATCCAATACCAGCGCACGCACACAGGCCAGAAGCCTTATGCTTGCAGCAAGTGTGGCAAGAACTTCAGCCAGAGCTCCCACCTGCTCATCCACCAGGTGGCCCACAGTAGTGAGAAGCCCTATGTCTGCTTGCACTGTGGCAAGGCCTTTGCCCGAAGTTCCAACCTGGGCCAGCACCAGCGGACTCCTTCTTCCCCCCTACACTGCCATTTTCCTTCCCCTCCCACAAAACTCTTCAATGAGAGACCCACCGTCCTTCCCTGAGCCTGCCTGTCTCCCTGCCACCCTACTTCCACCTCCAACCCCCCAGATAACACCCCTTAATTTGAATCTCCTTTCCTTATCTGAAAGGGTGGGGGCAGAGTGTACAGGCCCAGCTAGGTCAGAGGTCAGGGCATTAGGCCCTGGCCCCTGTGGGCCTGAAGGAGCTAGTCCCTGGCAGACATTCCTTACAGAGCTGTTGTGGGAAGCAAACAAGTATGGAGGTGCTCTGTAAATGCTACACTAAGGAGGGTTGGCAGTTGGTGACATTGCCTCCCCTGGGCTGGCCCTGCTCCTGCCTAATTTTGGGCATGAGATTATTCCAATACAATCACACTTCTCTCTGTGATCTCACCCAGTCCTGGGACCCAAGTTCCTCCCTTTGAGCCTGGTGGGCCATGCAGAGGCTGGTGCTGGGGCAAGGGGGTGGCCATGGCCTGGCAGCTGGAGTCCCACCCACCTGTACACTCAATTGTGGTGTGGCAGGTGATTTTGGAGGGGTACTTGGGATGCAGGAGCGGTGTCCCCCATCCCAGGCTAAACACCCTCCCTCCCTTCCCTGGACATTCCCATAGGCATACTTCAGGAAGACAGGGACTATGTCTGCATTGTCCTTCCTGAATCCTAGCATCCCACATGATACAAGCATAGAGAGCCTCGAGAAAGGCCCATCACTGCTTAGATGATGTGCAGCTTCTCTCCTCTGGGGTCTGGGTCTGTTCCCCAAGGGTGTGGAGGAAGAGGTGGAGACTGTCCCAGGAAGGGCTGAGGAGGGTGAGTTGGCTCAGAGCAGACCTGTCTACCTCCTACCACAGCCCAGCTGCAGGGCTAATTAACTTCAGGCATGGGGACAGGTAAACCCCTAGGCAGGAGCAGACACTAGGGGTCCATTAGGGAACAGAATGGCGGTGGGGAAGGGGATGACTGGCCAGATCCAAGGCCTGCAAAAAGGGAACTCAGGGATTCCCTGATGTCAGCTATCCATGAAGGGTGGGAGGAGGGGGAGAAGTCCTTAGCATGAAGTCCAGGAGCATGACATCCTTCTCTGACCTAATAGGATCCTCCCTGTCCACCTTACCTCCTGGCTGATTTTGATCCCAGGGGTGTGAAGGTCTCTGAGAATGTCTGAGGTAGGTCCCGGCTTAGGGGGTGGAGCTGAAAGCTCATGAGTTTCTGATTCCTGGGAAATGGCCATGGAGCCTCTCTCCCTCCCTCCCTCCTTCCACTGCTTCCCAACACACACTATTCCAGGTCATGGACATGCTGCTTCTCACCTCCCTTGACCCCAGACCCGCAGCCCTTGTGCTGTAGCTGCTCAGAGTTGGAAGGAAGGAGGGAAGAGACAGAAGCTCCATATGGGGCCATGGCTGTGAAGAACTTGGGATGGAGCACTTTCATTAATCATGAAGAAGTAACCCCCCCCCCACCTCAGTCATCACCTCTGAGCAAAAATTCTGACTCAAAGGCTCAGTGTTTCCCCCTAGGATTGGCTGGAAGAAGCTAGGATTGGGATTCCAGCATCCTTAGCTCAGGAAATCTGTCACCAGAGAATCCCAGACTCTTCCCCTCCTGGACCCCGGGGTCTCACCCCCAGAACTAATCTACCTCTCTCCTCCAGTGTCAGCTCTCTGGGCTAACCACAGACTCTCTGAGATAGATCCTAGGGGATCCCTAAGTGATAGGATGAAAAGAGAGGGACTAAAGTCCTGCTTGCCATGTGTTACCTCTCCCAGGCTCGCCAACCTCCCCCACTCAGAACCCAGCTGAGCTCCAACAGTGAAGTAAATGAGGCCTCTAGTAGTTTAAGAAACAGAGATCTCCAAGTCCACGCACCAGAGCTCATGTGCTCAACTCCAAGGAAAAGCCTCACTCAGTTAAAAACTTTGTATCACGCAAGAGTAAATGAATGAATTCATGAATCTGCTTTCTAAGCCGATGACTTACTAGAAATAATAAATTAGAAAAAAGAAAATTCTTCAAAGAAGATCTGCTCTGTCTTTTCTACTCCCCCTTCCCTTTCCTCTCCTTCCAGGACAATTAGATCTTACAGCCTCTAGGGCAGACAGAGCAAGATAGGCATCTGCTGCAGGTGGAGAGCAAGACATAATGTGCCAGAGCAGTGTATCAGAGCCCTGGCAGGGTGGAGAGGGTGGCCTGGCATGTGGTGTCAGAGCCTGACAGGGTTAGGAGGGCATTGACCAAGGGAAGGAGGTGGCAGGAGAGATAAGAGACTGGTTACACTGGCTATTGATCAAATAAGTACATATATTAAGGATAATGAGAGTCAAGTTTCTAGATGTCAGAGAAGGGATAGGTAAAGGGAGAAAACTCAGGTGGTCCTTGTGGTGCTGAATTGGAACTGGAGGTATCAGTTATGATTTTCAATAAATGTATAGAAAGACTTAGAAATAAGTACAGAGGTATATATGTGTATGTGCACACATGCGTGTATATGTCCATATATTCCATACCTCTGGAAGGCCTTGAAGCAGTGCTATCCCAATAACAAAAAGTTTTAAGGTAATCAAAATCAAGAAAAGGCTGAGGTACTGTTCTAAAATAATGAAGAGTAAAGAGACTTGACAACTAAATGCAATGTGTGGTTCTGAATTGGATCCTTCTACTGTAAAGGATATTTTGGATTAATTGGCAAAACTTGAGTAAGATCTGAGGTTTCAATGGCAGTTAATTTCCAGATTTTGATGGTTGTATTATATTTATATAGGAGAATGGCCTTGTATATAGGAAATACTAAAGTATTCATAGATAATGATGCCTCAAGACATCAATTTAATCTCAAACAGTTCAGGGAAAAAGGTTTTGCACTGGATTTGCAACTTTTCTGTAAGTTTTCCATTAAAGAATTTTAGAAAAATAAATCTAAAGACTCAAAGAGTATTACAATTTGAGAATGTTTAAGGGTACTTAGACCTAAACACCAAAAATTATCACTATATTAAAATATGGCAAGAAAACCGATGTCCTCAATGATGGCCCAGAATTAACAAAAAGGTTACATTATGCTAAGTAGCTTCATTCATTCATTCATTCACAATCCTTTACTGAATGCTTGCCAAGTGCTAGATTCTATGCTAGGTTCTGAGAACACAGCAGTGAAAAGATAAATGAGGTCTCCACCCTCGTAAAGATTAAGTTACGATACTTGTCCTCAAGCTCAGTCTACTTGATTCCAAGTCAGTGACAAATGCAACCATGGTGGTAAGAATGGGGAAAAACCGAGGAGGGATCAGCTCCCAGAAGACACAAGTAGGGTTCCCAGAGGAAGTGGTCTTCACCAGAAAGGCTCTAGATCTTTTTCTTTTCTTTCTTTTTTCCATTTGAAAAGACAGTGAAGTCAGTATTCCAAATAATGGCAGTGCAAATAGGCTTAGTGCAAATAGGTCAGTATTCCAAATAATGGCAGTGAGAAGGGCAAACCCTTTCTGTAAGGAAACACAGCTCCCAAAAGCTGCCAGGAACCTGGGATTTTGTTGCATTATGTGAAGATGAGTTTGTTCTGCACCCCTCTTTCCACCCTCCTCATCTTGGGCTACATGGGCAAGTTTGGAAATGAAAGGCCAGAGCCAGCATAATAGCTGAAAGAGTCTGGAGTGGATTCATCCAGGTGCAAGCTGAGAAATGACCCCGTCTTGTTTCCACTTAAGAGACTTATTTCCACTTTTAAGAGACTTAAAACAACAATCATTTAACCTGGGCACGATGGCTAACTCCTGTAATCCCAGCACTTTGGGAGGCCAAGGCAGGAGGATTGCTTGAGGCCAGGAGTTTGAGACCAGCCTGGGCAACATGCCAAGATCCTGGTATCTACTCAAAAATTGTTTAAATTAAAAAATAAACATTTATGATCTCACAGTTTCTGTGAGTTAGGAATTTGGGCTCAGTTTCACTGGGTTCCTCTGGCTGCATTCAAGTGTATCAGCCAGGGTTACAGTCATATCAAGGCTTAACTAGGGGAGGATCCAATCCTAAGTGCACTGACACCTGTTGGCAGGCCTCAGGTCCTCCTTGGCTGTTGACAAGAGACATCGTTCTTTGCTTTGTGGGCCTCTTCTTAGGGCAGCTCACAACATGGCTTCCCCAGACCAAGCAATCAAGAGAGTAGAAGCTACAGGGTTTTTGTAGCCTAATGTTGGAAGTGACATCCCATTACTTCTGCTGCACTCTGTTTGCTAAAAGGGAATCACTAAATCCAGTCCACACTCAAGGGAAGGGGATTATAAAGAGGTGATTACTAGGAGGTGGAAATCACTGGAACTATCTTAGAGGCAACCTACCACACTCCCGATGAACCATCACTGACCACACACAAGCCTTGTGAACTGTGTCTGTCACACACACCCTCTCCTCCCCTAGCTCCCACCTTTCAGGGTGGGGCAACCTAGGATGATGGTAGCATTTTTCTGGGCTAAAGACCCTAAATGAATTGAGGAGAAAGCCTTGGAGCGGGTGAGGAGGTAGGGGTGTGGAAGAAGTCAGGGAGAGACAAGAGCAAAGAGCTGCTTCCAGAGGCTTTGTCTTCATATCTATTGGTGTGGATGCTCTGTACCAGCAGTCACCCACATTTTCCAAGCATCTGGACACAAGTCACTAGATACACACAAATAAGCAGATGTGAAAGTGTAATGGCAAAACCGGAGTAATGTTGCCGAGAGAAACACCGAGAGGTACATGAGGATGCAGAGAGAACAGGTTTATTAACGCCGGCAGGCTCAGAGGGAGCTCCTCCGCCAAATTCTAAGCCGCCCCCCCGCCCCCCAGTCAGGGGAACTTGTCTTTTATACTTCAAGAGCAAGGGGGGGGGGTACAGAGCAGCTCACACCAGGAAGTCTACACATAAGGAAGTTACTGTAATGTACAAGGTAGCTGCTGCAAGGGGGAGCTGTTTACTGGAGCATCCGCTGCAGCTGTTAGTCAGTTTCAGTTTTCTTTCTTTATAACATCAGTTTCACAAGGCGACAAGCAGTCTTACAGAAGCAGATTAAGCAATTAACATAAACAGGGCTATAGCTTCTCGTTTCAGGGTGAAAGGTTTTAGTGAATTTTCATTTTTCCCTGACAAAAGTGTCGGCGACCTGGAGATTTGAGCTTTGTCAGTACCCTTGACAGGTTTTTTTCCCCCCCCAGTAAGAATATCACTGTATTTATTTTCCTACAGGCACTTTTATTGCTTCAAAAATTTTCCCCTCAAAATGAAAAAACAACAAAAAATTCCAAAGCTTAGCATTGGATCCTTTGGCCTTTCCTCTTCTTATCTCCTCCCGGTTCTCTTAATGGCCAGCAGCCTTTTGGAATTTCCTCATCCTTATGACCTTATTTAACCTTTATCACCTTCTGACAGGCCCTATCTCCAAATAGTCACATTGGGGGTTAGGGCTTCAACATATGAATTTGGGGGAACACAAACATTCAGTCTATAACACCCCCAATCCCCCCAGCCCTAGGCAACCACTAATCTACATTTTATCCCCCCAAGCTTGGATCCCAGCTTCCAGAACTCAAAGAAATAAATCCCTGTTCTTTATAAATTACCCAGTGTTCTGTGAAAGGGCTGCATTTACAAAGTGACTTCCAAGTGCCCGAGAGTCTGAGAAAACAAAGAAGGAGGCAGACAAATCCAGTTTGTTGGTATAGGATGATTTATTAGGAGGAACTTACAGACAGTAGTATGTTCTTGGGCAGCTGCAAAGCAGGTAGATCTCCACACCACAACTCCCCAGACCCAGGGCTTATATCTTGGGGCAAAAGTATATGTGCTCTGGAAGGAATGTGTAAGCTACGGGTGTTACTGCCTATGATGTATGTAACAACATCTAGGGTTGTTCTGGAGGAGCAGTGAAACTTTACAATGAATAGGTGTTTCTGCATAAAGTGTAATACCTCAACTAGACATTCCGGAGGCATTCCTAGACTTGGGCTTAGTCAGGTGAATTAGCATTTAAAATAAAGTCACTCTTGTCCCCACACCCGGTCTCAGGTATTCTGTTACAGCAGCACAAGATGGGCTCAGACATGGATACACCACTGTTGTTTTTTCATTCTTCAGTTGATGGACATTTGGGTTGTCTCCACTTTGGGGCTATTATGAATAATGCTGTTGTGAATATTTACGTACAAGATTTTTGCAGAATATGCTTTTCTCTTGGTTATATATCCAGCAGTGAAATTGCTGGATCATATAACTCTATGTTTAACAATTTCAGGAACTGCTAGACTATTTTCCAAAGTGGATGTACGATTTCACATTTCTACCAGCAATGTATGAGGGTTCTAATCTTTCTGCATCCTCTCAAACACTTGTGAATTATCTGTCTTTTCAATTACAGCCATCCTAATAGGTATGAAGTGGCATTTCATTGTGGTTTTGATTTGCATTTCCCTGATGGCTAATGATGTTGAGGATCTTTTCATATACTTATTGGCCATTTGTATAACTTCTTTGAAGAACTGTCTATTCAGGTCATTTGCCCATTTTAAAATTGGGTTATTTGTCTTTTTACAATTGAGTTGCAACATTTCTTTATATATTCTAGGTACCAGTCCCTCACCACATATATGATTAGCAAAAATTTTCTCCTACTCTGTGGATTGTCTTTTCACTTTTTGAAGCATGAGAGGTTTCACTTTCTTAATGATGTCTTTTGAAGCACAAGAGGTTTTAATTTTGATGGTATCCAGTTTCTATATTTTTTCTTTTATGGCTTGTGCTTTTGGTGTCAAATCTAAGAAAACATTGCCTAATTCAAAATTATGAAGAATCTAAGAGTTTTATAATTTTAGTTCTTATATTTAGGTCTATGATCCAATTTGAGTCCATTTCTGTATATGTTTGTAAGATGGGGGTCCAAATTCATTCTTTTGCGTGCAGATATTGAGTATTGACATAATATATTGTATAATCTCTACTGAGAGTGCTATAGTTTGAATGTCCCTTCAAACACTCATGTTGAAATTTAATTGCCATTGTAACAGTATTAAGGGGCCTTTAAGAGGTGATTAGGCTGTAAGTGTTCTTCCCTCATGGATGGACTAATGTCGTTATTGTGGGAGTGGGTTAGTTATCACAGGAGTAGGCTCCTAATAAAAGGATAAGTTCAGCCCCATTTCTCTGTCTCACATGATTGCATGCCCTTCCACCGTACCACAATGGGATGAACCTCTGCATATGCTGGCACTATGCTCTT
Source organism: Daubentonia madagascariensis (assembly GCA_023783475.1). Classification (NCBI taxonomy): domain Eukaryota; kingdom Metazoa; phylum Chordata; class Mammalia; order Primates; family Daubentoniidae; genus Daubentonia; species Daubentonia madagascariensis. The sequence goes on along the minus strand of JAKFHU010002004.1, from coordinate 8,274,380 downwards.
GGACTTCCAAGCCTCCAGAACTGTAGCCAAATAAATCTTTCTTTATAAATTACCCAGTATGTGGTATTCTGTCATAGTACAGAAAATGGACTAAGACAGAGAGTATAGAATATATCAAGAGCATAGAAACACAACCGCTTTTTGTATGTTGATCTTATATGCTGCAACTTTGCAGAATTCATGTATTAGCTCTAATAGAGTTTTTGTGGATTGCTTAGTGTTTTCCATAAATAAAATCATCTCATCTGTGATTGGACATAGTTTTACTTCTTCCTTTCTGATTTGGATGCCTTTTATTTCTTTTTCTTGCCAAATTGCTCTGCCTAGAACTTCCAGTACAAGGTTGAATATAAGTGGCAAAAGTGGGCATCCTTTCCTTGTTCCTGATCTTAGAGGAAAAGTTTTTAGTCTTTCACCATTGGGTATGATATTGGCTGTGGGTTTTTTATAGATGACCTTTACCAGGTTCAATGAGTTTCCTTTTATTCCTAGTTTGTTGAGTATTTTTATCATGAAAGATGTTGGACTTTGTCAAATGCTTTTTCTATACTAATTGAGATCATAATGTGATGTTTGCCCTTTATTTTATTGATGTAGTATACTACATTAACTGATTTTCACAAGTTAAACTAACCTTGCATTCCTAGGATAAATCCCACTTGGTCTTGGTGTATAATCATTTTTATATATTTCTGAATTTGATTTGCTGGTATTTCATTGAGGATTTTTATGTATATATTCATAAGAGATATTGGTCTCTAGTTTTCTTTTCTTGTGATGTCTTTGTCTGGTTTTGATAGCAGGATAATACTAGCCTCATAGAATGAGTTGGGAAGTTTTACTGTACTGAGTTTTATAACCTAATCTTGGAAATTACAAATAACTACTTGTGTAGTATTCTGTGGGTCACACAGACCAACCCTGGTACACAGTGGTAAGGGATTAACAAGGGTGTGAATACCAGGGGTAGGATCATTGGGAACTATCTTGGCAGATGGCTGATGGCATAATGGCTGAACATGCACTGAACACTTACCTCACGCCAGATATTGTGCTAAGCACTTCACATGGATTGTCTCCTTGAATCTTCACAGAAACTTTATGAGGAAGGTAGGTGCTATTGTTATTGCCATGTTACAGGTAAAGAAATTGAGGTACACAGATTAAACTCACAAAACAGCCAAACTCCCACAGCTATTAACTGGCAGAACCAGGAATTAAACCCGGTAGGGTATGAGTATAGTATCTTTTGACCTAGTGATAGCAATTTTGACTTAGCCTAAGCCATGGAGCCTGGGAAGGTTGGTGTCCTCATTTTAAAAATTTTTTCCCCAGAATTCTGAGGTTCATTCCAGCTTAAAAGTCTTATGATTATGGAACAAATCTACCTCTGCAAGAAGGATAATCCTGATTGATAAAACTTCCTTGCTTCTTGATGACTTTGTTGACACCACAGTATCTCCTTTCTTGGAACCAAAGTGACCAAATGGGTTCAGATTTGGTGCAGCCATGTATATTAGGAAGCCACATGCTATCCCTGAGGCATGTATTTGTATAAATCATTTAATCAAGATGAACACCTAAGTCAACCAGGGTAATTCCATTTCCCTAGCCAGGGGTTGGTTTAAGAATGGAATGTGATGCAATTCTGGCCAATGAGATGTGAGGGAGATGATGAGAGATTATCTAAAAGTCTTCTTTGTTCTTAAAAAGGACAGTAACAAGAGACTTCTCTCTGCCAACCTTGGGGCATTGTTTTAGGAGAATGTGGTGACTGGAGCTGTCATGAGGGGACAAGCCTGAGGAGAAAATCCAACATGCTGATGAAACCAGAGCAGAGATGAATGTAAACAGTCTGGGTCTTGATAATATTGTAAAGCCACTTAATTAATTAACTCTGAAATCACCCTGCCTCCAGGTTTCTCGTTGTGTGTTACCATAAATCCCCTTATTGCTCAAGCCAATTTGAGTTGAGTGTTTTTATTTTCACCAAAAGCTTCCTGACTGATAGACATTGAAAGTCATTTCCCCTACTGCCTGTAGTCTCCCTTTAAAAAAATTTATTTTGAGAATTCTTTGATCCATGTGTTAGTTAGAAGTATGTCGTTTAATCTCCAAGTATTTTGAGATTTTCCAGCTATCTTCCTGTTATTGATTTCTAGTTTAATTCCATTGTGGTCTGAGAGCATGCTTTGTATTATTGCTATTCTTTTAAATTTGTTAAGGTGTGTTTTATGGCCCAGAATGCAGTCAGTTTTGGTGACCGTACTGTATGAACTTCAGAAGAATGTGTATTCTGCTGTTATTGGATGAAGAATTCTGTAAGTGTCAATTAGATCCAGTTGGTTGATGGTATTTTTCAGTTCAACTATGTCCTCACTGATATTCTGTCTGCTAGATCTGTCAATTACTGATAGAGGGGTATTGAAGTTTCCAGCTGTACTAGTGGATTCATCTATTTCTCCTTGTAGTTCTTGGTGTTTTGCTTCAGTATTTTGACACTCTATTGTTAGATGCATGCTCATTAAGGATTGTTGTCTTCCTGGAGAACTGACCCCTTTATCATTATGTAATGCTCCTCTTTATCCCTAATAATTTTCCTTGCTCCGAAGTCTATTTTGTCTGAAGTTAATTTAGCTACCTCAGCTTTCTTTTGATTAGTGTTAGTATGTCCTCTCTTTCTCTGTCCATTTATTTTTAATCTATGTCTTTCCTTATTTGAAGTGGGTTTCTCATATACAACATATAGTTGGGTCTTTGTTGTTTTTAATCCACTCTGACAGTCTCTGTATTTTAACTGGTATATTTAAACTATTGACATTTAAAGTGGTTATTGATATTGTTGGCTACCATATTTGTTACTACTTTCTAGTTCTTTCTTTTTTTTTTCTTTTCTTTTTTTTTTTTTTGTCTTCCACTCTTCTTCTGCCATCTCTGGTTTAATTAAGCATTTTTTTTTTTTACATCTTCTCTCCTCTCTTAGCATATAAATTATACTTTTTTTAAATGTATTTTAATGGTTGCCCTAGAGTTTGCAATATACATTTACAACTAATCCAAGTCCACTTTCAAATAACATTGTATCACTTCACAAATAGTATAAGTCCCTTACAACAGAATAGCCTTGATTCCTCCCCCCTGTCCCTTACAGTATTGCTGGCATTCATTTCATTTGTGCATAAGCCATAATCACCAAACACATTGCTGCTATTATTATTTTGAACAAACTGTTATCTGTTAAATCAATTAAAAATAAGAAAAATATTTTGTCTCACCTTCCTTTATTCCTTCTCTAACACAATTCCTTTATTTAGATCCAAGTTTCTGACCTATATAATTTTCCTTCTTTCTAAAGAAGTTCTTTTAACATGTCTTGCAGGGCAGGTCTATTAGCAACAAAATTCCTCAATTTTTGTCTGAGAAAGTCTTTATTTCTTCTTCACTTTTTTTTTTTTTAAGACAGGGTCTCGCTTTCTCACCCAGGTTGGAGTGCAGTGACCTCATCACAGCTCACTGCAACCTCAAACTCCTGGGCTCAAATGATCCTCCTGGGTCTTCTCTTTTAATACTTTAAATATTTCATTCCACTCTTTTCTTGCTATCATGGTTTCTGAAGAGAAGCCCCATGTAATTCCTATCCCTGCTCCTCTATGAGTAAGATGTCCTCCCTCCCCCAGCTTTTCTGCAGTTTGAATATGATATGCCACGGTGTATATTATTTGGTATTTATGCTGCTTGGTGTTCTTCGAGCTTCCTGGATCCATGGTTTGGTTTCTGTATTTAATTTTGGAAAATTCTCAGCCTTTATTACTTTAAATATTTCTTCTGTTTCTTTCTCTCTTTCTTCTTCTGGTATTATCATTACCTACATGTTGCATCTTTGTAATTGTCCCACAGTTCTTGGATATTCTGTTCTTTTTCATTCTTTTTTCTCTCTGCTTTTCAGTTTTGTAAATTTCTATTAGCATTTCCTCAAGCTCACTGGTTCTTTCCTTAACCACAACCTGTCTATTGATGAGCCCATCAAACATTCTTATGTTTGTTACAGTCTTTTGTTTTATAGTATTTCCTTTTGATTCTTTCTTAGAGTTTCCATCTCTCTGCTTAAATTATCTCTCAGTTCACTTTTTCCACTAGAGCCTTTAGCATATTAATCATGGTTGTTTTAAATTAGCAGACTGATAATTCCATATCTGAGTCTGGTTCCAGTGGTTGTCTTCTCTTCAAATCATGTTGAGGGTTTTCTTGTTGGTTTTTTTGTTTTTTCTTTTTCTTTTATTTTCTTTTATTTATTTATTTTTTTTTTTTTTTTTGTCTTTTAGTATGCCTTGTAATTTTTGTTGAAAGACAGACATGATATACCTGGTAAAAAGAACTGAGTAAAATAAGCCTTTACTGTGAGGTTTAATGTTTATCTGGCTAGGAGTTAGGCTGTGTTTACTGTGTACTATTTGCTTTAGCTATAGGTGTTGGAGGCTAAAATTTCCTCTGGTATCTTTGTTTTTGCCTCCCCTGTTTTCCTTTGGTTTCTCTAGAGACTTCTTAAATAAGTTCTGAGACATGCAGTTCTTTCAGTTGTATTCTGTTGTTATTATATACAGGAGTCCTATTGAAGTGGTGGTAAAGTATGGGGGGAAGAGAGAAGCACTGTATTGTCCTATGATTAGGTCTCAGTCTTTTAGTGATTCTTTTCTCTGGTCTGTGGCCTTCAAAAGTGCTTCTCAGTCTTCCCCCATCCCCATCCCCTTAGTTAAGATAGGAAGGTTAGGGAGGCTGGAGTTGGTATTTCCCTTTCCCCAGGTTGGTTAGGCTCTGATAAAACTCCACTCAGGCTCTTTGAAAATAGTTTTAGTTGAAGGCAGGACTGTTATGAAGAACAGAATGCTCTAGGTATATTTCAACATGGCTACTTTTCCCCTCCCCCCCAACAGAAGCACAAAGGAATTTTTTCTTTGACCTTTACTATGAGAACCTGGTAGAGCCCCTGGAGGTAAAAATCACAAAAGTGTGGGGGATCCTTAAGACTGAGCCCCCTGTGGAGGTTTTAACTCTCAAGCTTGTCCACATTGAGCCTCTAGCAATTTGTCAATTACAGTTTATGTTTTTTCTACCCTTATACCAGCTCCAGTAGCACACTCAGGTAATATGTGATTTTCTGTATCTGCTTGGCTGTCTCTCCAATTTGGGGGGCAGTGATTTGCCCTGTGACCTCAATTCTCTGAAAGATCTAAGAAAATTTGTTGGTTTTTAGTGTGCTTAGCTTTTTACTTGTTGGTAGGATGGAGTGATGACTTCCAAGCTCCTTACACATGTTGACCTGAGGGAAAAACTGAGGCAAATTTAATATAATGTAAACTAATGATAAAATCCTAAGCCCCTCTGCCAACTGAACAGACCTCCCTCTTGGCCACAGGGAGCCCAGAAAAACTTAAAACTGAGTTCCCGGCCATAAAGGGAAGGGATGTCGGACACACCTCCTTATACTTCCTCCCTTTTGGAGTTTAGACACCACTACAACTGACCAGCATTACTGTTAAAATAGAGATCACAAACAGACTGACAAAACAGATTCTTTGTGGAAATAAGTTACTAAATTACAAACAGGACCTAAGGCCATGCAAGGCAAAGGTTAAGTTATGCCTGTAGGCCATCAATTTGCTTAACAGATCACTTTGAGTATATTGTGGCTTGTCTATGATTAGGAGACTTCATTATCTTTAACTTAAAACATTCCTTTCTGCTCATTCCAAGCTTTTAGACAAAGCTTTGTTTCTTTAACCAATTACAAATCAAAGAGTCTCTGAAATTACCTATAACCTATAAGCCCCTGATTCAAGATGTCCCACCTTTTTCAGTTGAACCAATGTATACCTTCCATATATTGATTTATGATTTTGCCAGCAATTCCTGTTTCTCTAAAATGTATAAAACCAAACTGTAACCCAGATGCCTTGGTGTATTTTCTCAGGACCTCTTGAGACTATGTTCCCAAGGCCATGGTCACTCACACTGGCTCAGAATAAACTCTTCAAATTATTTTACAGAGTTTGGTTTTTTCCATTAACAATAAGTAGAGAATTTATTTGGGCCAAGTTTGAGGACTGCAACCAAGGAGCATAGATTCAAGTTGCCCTGTATATATACTCAAACTAAAAAATTGTCCCTGTGCATGGGTGTAGGGTAGCATGACTGAAGTCCCATACTCATTCCTCTCTGAGCCTGATAAATTTTGCATACCTCACATAGCTCAGACTGCTCTTAGATATTTTGTTCCTCACATGACAGACAGGAAACTTGAAATCTGCCTCATTTTTTTTCTTTGAAACACCCCCCATCCCCTATTCTTGACCATATGATTTGGAGGAGATTGACCCCATCCCTAGCTCCAAAGGTGGGCCCCGATTAAGTTAAGCCCATCAATATATCCCATTCCCCTTGGTCAGTGTTACTCGTTCAGAGCTATTAGGATATGAGGAAATGTAGGCTGGGGCTTCTGGGACAAAGAAACTTCCTCTCTCTTCCATTGGGACATACTAAAAAATATGTTCTCCCCTCCCCGGAATGTGAGGCAGAGGATTTGAGGGGGACGGAGGCAGCCATTTGCTACCTTAAGGGTACAGCCTGAGGGTGAAACCAACATCATAGAAGGCAGTGTGGAGATACAAGAAAGATGAGGTTCTGGAAACATTGTTTGAGTAGCTGGAGCAAGCCTTACCCAACTTATCTTAAGATTTATCCTTTTCATTGTTGAAGCCAGTTTGAGGCTTTCTGTTTTATATATAATGTAAAACCCAATGTCTACTGTTCCATTTGCATGCTGTGAACTTTGGAAAACATAAATTATTCTGTTCCTACCTGCTTATTTTGCTTTACGGTTTATGCCCTGCCAAGAATGGAAATTTAGTAAGAAGAGGGGACAGACTATTGTTTTGGAAAGAGCACTAAACTGGACCACAAGTCAGAAGATTGAGCTGCTTAATCTTGGACGAGTGTATAGATCCTTTTCCTCATCTGTAAAGAAGGGGCAGTCCCTTCCAGCTCTCACTGCTGAGTCTATGTACCTGTCTGAGAAGGTTGCAGAAAAGCACAACACAGCCCTCTTGGGCTTCCTCAGGGTGGGAACTCGAAAAATGTATGGAATGGAATGGGGTAGATAAAGAACTCACTCGGATAAGGACCACACGGAGGGTGAAACAATAGCCACAGGGGTCTGGAGAGTCCCAAGGTTGTAAAGATAAGCAGCTGTTCCAGAGAGAACTCCTCCTCCCCAAACTCTCATTCAAACCTTCTATAAAACTTGCCACTCTCCCCTCCTCAGTGTGGACACTCTTTTCGGCCTCCACCCACCTGTACCCAGGTGCCCAAAATAAATGGCCCTTTGCTCTATCTCAGGCTTGAGTGTCTTCCTCTCAGCTCTGACCTAACAAGCCCTGCCCTCAAGGAGTTCACAGTGAGCTGAGCGACAAGTGTCAACAGAAAAGAAGCCGAACGCTGTAAAATAATTTGAAAGGGGTTTATTCTGAGCCAAATTTGAGGACCATGACCCGGAGCCACACCCAAGAAGCCTTGAGCAAGTGGACTCACTGTGGTTGGGTTACAGTTTGGTTTTATACATTTTAGGGAGATAGGGGTTACAGGTAAAGTCATAAATCAATACATAGAAGGCATACATTGGTTTGGTTTGGCCTGAGAAGGCAGGCCATCTCAAGGGGCGGGGGGCGGGGGGGCTTGTAGGTTATAGGTGGGTTTAAAGACTCCTTGACTTGTAATTGATTAAAAAAAAAAATGAAGCTTTGTCTAAAGGCTTGGAATGTTTTAGATAAGAGACAAGTCACCGGACATATATTTGTTGTATAAATTGGGGACCTGCAGGTTTGTCTTGCATAGCCTTAGGCCTGTTGATGAGTTAAAAAGCATATCTCCAAGAAGGGAGGGGGGCATGGTGAGGCATGTCTGACCTCCTCCTCGAGGCAGACAATTTAGCTTTAGGATATCCTCTTGGCCAGGAGGGGGCCCATTCAGTCAGCCAGTGGGGGGGAAGCCTTTTATTTAATTTTAATTCACACAAGATATACATATTTTTCCAGTCATAAAGCAATGATAGAAAAGGCACAACAGGGCAGATGAGAGAGGTACCAAAACAGTACTAGGAGAAGGAAAAATCACCAATGGTCAGAGATGGTCTAATGGAGAAAGTGTGGCTTGAACTATGCCTTGAAAGATTGTCGTTACAGAATAATTTTAGGTCCCCTACACATCTTTTTCACTCCTTTGAAGAAAATTTATGTAATCCTATTGTTTTAGTTTGAGTTCCCCCAGAAACAGGTCCTGAGGCAAGAATTCAAATGGAACAAACGTATTTAGGAGGTGATTCCAGGAAACTCTGGTAGAAAGTAGGGAAATGAGACAAGGAAGGGGAGGCGACAATAAAGGGTATATTAACGGTGGGCAACTAGAGCTTAATCCCACCAGGCATTCCAGGAGACAGCATGGAACATACCTCTTAGTTACCTTTCCTGAGAAGGGAGGAATCTGGATTATTAACACACCAACACCTGGCAGTCACGGGTTTCAAGTTGCTCCCAGGGGCGTTAATTGGCATTTCTAGTCTGCCAAGCAGCAGAAAGCATCGTCAGGAAAAAACAGGTGCTGGCAGCTAGAAATCAGGTGGTGTGCACAGAAGAGGGTAAACGTGAGGTTGTGCACAGAAGTAGGGGACCAATAGCCTTGGCTAACCCATCTAGCCTGACTGTGCTGTTTCCCACTTTTAGGACTTTTATGGAGCTGCCATCCAAACACCTTCCTCATCTCAGGTCACCAAGTTCCCCTGACAAGGTAAACAACCCCCAGAATCTATTTCCTTAAAAAGGTTTACTTGAATCTGTAAAATAATTCTTTTAGCCAGACTATCATAACTTTGTTTGCACAAAATGTATCTACATTTGTGCCTTCCACACAATGATGAGGCTGCTCTGGGACCTGGGGTAGACACCAACTCTCATGCCCAGTGTAACAGGGCCACCAAGGATACAGGATGAGGGGTCTGTTGAAATGTTCCTCTCTCCACCCTAAGGTCTACACACACCTTCCCAGCTCTCAACATCTCCCTCCAGGTCTGCTGGTTACCCATTTGCTCAAAGAGGAGATACCATAGCTCATACCCCTTAGTTTCTCTGTTGTCATTATTATCTGATGACAACAACTTTCTTAGAAACGTGAGCCTTCCCAGAAGAGCAAATAGCTGATAAGAGATTGTTATTAATTAATTTACTGTAAGCTTGCAAGGGTATTTGCATTTTGAAAGAGTTAACTGAAGTGTAAACTTCTCCCAGGAGGAGCCTGATTCTCAAGCATCCTCAGGACCTGGTGCAACTAAGAGGCAGTCAGGAGATATTTCTGAAAAAGAGAACTGTAGAACCCAGTGGCCCCATCACGTGTAGTCCTTCATTGGCCTTAAACTAATTGCCCATGTCCAACAATGGATCATGAACCCAAGAGGACTAGAAAAGGAGAGTGTCTGGTCACTATACTATGTGGACAAGGTGAAGAAGGGGCTGATGGTGGAGTAAGGAATTGTACCAAGACCCCTGATGTTAGATTTAGATGATGTGGCAGTTTCTGTTGGGCTGGAATTTCAGGGTCAGGTGGTTGGGGGGATAATCTCCCTCTTCCCCACTGGGCAGGAGCTCAGCTGGACACCAGCCCTCACCTATCTCTGATAAGGACTTGAGAGCACTTGTTCTTCATGCTTAGAGCAGTAAAGTTTCACTACGATGAGATTTTTGTTTTCACCAAGCTTCTGACCCAGGCCTCTGGGCAATGTCCTCCGAGCCATCCTAATTCTACCACTTAACTGTGTGACCAAGTGTCTGCATTAAGTGTCTACAGTGCCACATTAAACAACTCTTTCCTCTATCCTTTCATTTATTCATCTGGAGTATTTATTAATCATCTACCATGTGCCAGGCATTGGCACATGGCATCCCTATCTTTTCTAGCATTTAAAAAAATGTCCTACATACAGATGAGTACATAAAACCTATGTGTGCATTTTAAAGAATAATTAAGAGAGTGGGGGGTGGAAGAATAATTAAAAGACCATATCCCTGTAACCACTACCCAGGGCAAGAGATGTTGAGCTCCAAAGCCCCCCTCACACCTTCTTCCTCCCCTCTAGGGCTATAAACACTATCCTGACATTTATGATAATAATTTCTTGCTTGTCTTTATAGTTTCTCATCTATATATGGATTTCTAAACAATATATTGTGATTTTGCCTGATTTGGGGACCTTATAGAAATGGAATTGGGCTATATGTATTGTCTTGTTTCTTTTGTGCAACAATGTTTGTAAGGTTTATCCCTGTGGTTCATTATGATCATAGTCATTTGTTTTGTTATATTTATTATGTAGTATTTCACTGCATGAAATACCAGTGATTTATATATCCATGTGACTACTGATGAACATTCAGATTGTTTCCAATTCTTGGATACTAGGAACAATGCTTCTAGGACCATTTTGTACTCATGTACAGGTAAAATTTCTGAGTTCTTCTGTTTTTTTTGGTTGGGTTTCTTTTTTTTGAGATAGAGTCTCACTGTCACCCAGGCTAGAGTGCAGTGGCATCATAGCTCACTGCAACCTCAAACTCCTAGGCTCAAGTGATCCTTCTGCCTCAGCCTCCCAAGTAGCTGGGACTACAGGTGCACGCCACCATGCCCAACTAATTTTTCTATTTTTTGTAGAAACGGGGGTCTCACTCTTGCTCAGGCTGGTCTCGAACTCCTGAGCTCAAGCAATCCTCCTGCCTCGACCTCCCAGAGTGCTAGGATTACAGGCGTGAGCCACTGCGCCTAGCCTTTTAGTTCTTCTGTTTAACCCTGTGAGAATCACTACTTTTTAGAACTACCAGGATCCTCCTCCATCATCTAGGTGGACTCCTAATTTTTCAAGGGCCAACTGAGGTCAAGGTGGGGCATGACTGGCCTAAAGTCACTCGGCAGCTGGTGGCAGAACTCAGACCATTATTATCAGGGTGCTGTCCAGGTGTAGTCTACTTCCTGGCGTCAAGGCAGAGATGTGGTTCTGAAAGCTGAGAGGACTTGGCAGAGACAGGGCTGGAGTAAAATGAGTGAGGCACTAGTCTCTACTGCAAAATTTAAGGGGTGCCAAAATACTCAGTAATCAAGATAAATAATATTTTAATGCAAAAAATCAGCAAACTACAGCCCATGCCAGCCACCTGTTTTTGTAAATAAAGTTTTATTCAAACCAGGGCCAGCATTAGGGTGAGGTAAGTGAGGCAGGGTCATGAAAGTGCAGGGTAGAATCCTGTCTTTATTTAAAATTTGGGTATTTTGTTCATCATGGATTTTTTTTTGCATTAATTTTGGTTTTTTGAACTATTGCATTAAAATGTTTATCTTTATTACTAAGTTTTTTGGCGTCTCCTTAAATCCTGTGTCAGGCTGGGTGCGGTGGCTGACACCTGTAATCCTTAGCACTCTGGGACGCCCACGCGGGAGAACTGCTTGAGGTCAGGAGTTTGAGGTTGCCGTGAGCTACGATGACACCCCTGCACTCTAGCCCCCGCGGACAGAGCGAGACCCTGTCTCCAAAAAAAAAAAAAAAAAAAAAAAAACCTCCTGCGCCAGAGGCCAGTGCCTCACTCCCCTCACCCTAATCCCCTAATCCCAGCCCAGCGAGCCAATTTCTCCCTCCAAGTTGTGCCACCGCCTTCTCCGGCGCTTGCCAGCCCCGACTCCTCTCTCCACCGCCCGCCCCTTGGGGTCGCAGTCGCGTGGCCCTCGCGGGTCATTCCCTTTATCTCGACTGCCAGGCGAGCCGCGCGCCAGGGAGCGGAGGGGGAGGAGCGCGCTCGGGGGCGGGGCCTGCGCGTGTGCGTGCCCACGCTCGTGCGCGCGGCTCAGACTCCACCCCCACCGCCCGCACGTTCGCTCGCTTCCCGAGCTCGCTCTAAGCCTCCGGACGGATCCCTGACCAGCGCGGTCAGGCCTGACGTGCGGCCTCGGGCCTAAATGTGAGGGGAGGCAGAGAAGTGACTCAGTTTTAGTCCCCGTGCGGACCACCAAATGTTAGGGTGGAAAGCCTGGTAGGTGCTCACGGCGCGAGTGGGGAAAGATTTCTCACGCAGAAATTATGCTATATAAAAGTAAAAAGTTTATTTTACCCTTTAGAAGGACAGACACAATGAGAGAGAAAGCGGGGAGCAGAGGGGGAGAGCAGAGAGACGGGGTGGCATCCCAAAGAGAAGGGGGTGCCAGCAGCAAGGCCAAGTGGCTTGCTGCTTTTATGGGGACAAAGAGAAAAATAGTAATTGTTGCGGAGTAATTAGCAGGGAGCTGCAAGATGTCAAGCTGTCCGTCTTTCTTGTTTCTTCTGTTCCCGTAGACTTGGTTATCTCTGAAATGGAGTCAGGCCTATGGCAGGGGATGTGAATGTTGCCCCTGAGATAGGGTTTTGGGCAGGAAACGAAGGCCTGGACTTTGTCCCCCCGCTGTCCGTCGGGCAGCTTCTCTGGAACACTTGGAGGCCATAGAAACAAATTCTGACGGCTGTGAGCTGGTGAATGTGAAGAGAAAGATTGACATTTCCTTTCGGCTGGCTCTTTTCAGATGTTCCTGAAAACAGAGTCCCCAGGTTGCCTGGTAGCTTGGGAGAGAAACAGCCAGAGAGTAGGGAGAGCTCCATACTGATCTTTAGCTATTATTAGAAATTGGCGAGATTGGGTATTTTCCTGCTATTTCAGCAAGGCCGCCCTAACACTAAAACCTCTCCCTTAAGGCGAGACCGCCCCTGGCCCTTTCCTCCCTCATTTTAGTTAGGGACTGGAGGGGAACAGTTCCTAAGGGGCTCTTTGCGGCGTGCTCACTGCTCTCACCGTTTCCTCGTCTTCGGAGGGCCGCGGACAGGTGGGGTCAGTATTTCGGGGAGGTGAGAAGCAAGAAAGGAGAACCGGGAATGGAGCACCCCGTGACTGAGGCTGACTGGGAACCCCCGGGGCCGTGGGGTCTCCCACGTACGTGGACTGCGGCCGCCGGAGCCAACGCACCGCGCGCTCCCAGGGCCCCTTGCGGGGACTACATTTCCCAGCAGGCTTCGCGGCGGCGTCCGCTTCCCGGAGTTTGGCGCCCGGCTGCGTTCTGAGCTGCTGGGTCCCCTCGGAGGTAGCCCTCGCGGGGCTGGGGTCCTCTCCAGCGTCGCCGATGTCCCCTCCGGAGCTGGGGCCTGGCCCTCTCCGGAGAGTGGGGGTGACTGGCCCCCGCTCGGCTGCACCCTCGGGTGTCGTGCAGGAGACTTGGGCGCACGGGATGTCACTGGGTAAGAGCTGGCTTAGGACAGCTGCCCAGGCCTGCTGCCCCCTACCTGCAGGAGGGGGCGTTTCTGAACGCACGCCTCTGCGAAGCCCCCGCCCCCCCAAAGGTTTGGTGGGGCGCCCCGTGAACCCCACAAATACATTGGTGTTATCAGGAGTGGAAGGGGCGGTACAAACATCTGCACTGCCCTTTTCGGCTTTCTACCCTCCGTTCTCTTCCTGGAGCCCATTTTCCCAACTATTCCCTCAAGCAACACTTGCTGCACCGCACTCTCTTTCGCCCACTAAAATCCCAGCCTCCTACTACTGTTCTCCAGTCCTCCACTGGATTCGGCCCTTAACCGCGCCGCCACCACCACCATCCACATACGCACAGGCATAGACACCCACCTTCCCTCAGGCTCAGCTTTGTTTCTCAGAACTTCCCACTACATCACTGTAACTAAAAGGCTGTATATCCCCAGCCCAGAGACACTCGTTTAAGACGGTTTGGTGAGGTTAAAATTTATCATCATGTGACATTGAGACCAGCTGCTGAGAGCCTTGAACACCCCAATTCATGGCCTTGACCAGTGTGTTAATACTGTACCCCGTACCCTTTCCTCAGAAGGGAGGCACTGTAGTAGAAGGATAAGCTGAGATAACCTTTTAGTGCAAAGTTTCTCAACCTTGTCTGTGTGTTATTGCTATTGCTCCTGGGTGCAGCCCTGGCAAAAGAATTTTTTAAAGCTCCTGGGTAATTCTAACGCTAGGGTTGAGAACCACTGCTTTAACCCCTAGGGCAGGTAGGTGGGGCTTCGGGTGGCCCTAAACACTGGGCCAGGCACTTCCATCTGGGGGCAGCCTCAACCCTTTATCTCAGTGTGCTGCTCAAATTTTCTATGTGTTCCATGCCGAGAAAACAGGAAGCACTGCCCTACAGTAACAAGCATGTCTGACAGCCTTGTGTAAGATAACTGGAAAAAAGGGGAAATAAACCAAATAAGGCCAACTATAATAGAAAACATACAATAACCTAGGGATGAGGTAAGGAAAGCCTGGGCAAGACTAGTGACAGGGAATGTAGAAGGGGACAACTTTGATAGTCACAGGAAGAATGTTGGGTTATGGTGACTAACTAGATCAAAGTTTTTGGCAGGAATGGGGCACTTTTAATGTCACAAGAACTGATTCTGCTAATGTGTCCTTCCTGACACCCAGAGGAGAGTTGTCAGAATTGCTGTGGTCTTCTCAGAGTCTTCAAGACCACAAATAGGCCAGCGTCTGGACCAGTCTCGGTAACTAGCAAATTGAACAGCAGCCCATTCATACTGTTATGAGAGCTTCTGCTTTACGGAGGCCAGAGGCCCTAGCAGCTGCGCTCGTGGGAATAATTCCTACACAAAAAATTCAACAGGGAAAATAATAAGCTCCGTGTATTGCCAAGAAGATACTCATTATAGCATTATCTGTACTAATTACATACTAGTACATATTCCAATAATGAAATGAATAAAATATATTTTAAAGATAACTTTATGTGGCCATTCAAATATGATCATTATGAAAGAATATGAATGAATCAGAAATGTTCATAAGTTTAAAAAGAAGAATGCACATCTTTTTGGAAAGCAAAATTAGACTCATCTTTTGCTTGGAATGGCTTCCTCTTGCTCAGTATCTAAACTGTGATTATGGAATAGTTGAAATACATATGCATGTTGGCAAAGCCTGAACAAAACATGCAAACGCTTTTCAAAGAGGAGGCTGAATTATGGAGGAAAGGGTTTTTTTTTTCCAAAATTGTCTTAATGAGAAGTATTATAACATAGTAGTTAGAAAGAAGCTCTCTGGAGCCAAACTCTTTGGGTCCTGGTTCTGCCACTTAACCATATGTATGACTTTTGGCAAATTACTTAACCTTTCAGTGCCTCAGTTTCTTCATCTGTTAAATGAGGTAACAGTTCCTATATTAGAGAGTTGTTATGAGGTTTAATCAATATGTGGAAACTCTTAGAACAGTGCCTGGAACATAGTAAGTACTCTGTAAGTGCTAGTTATTTAAACTTAATTTTACTTATAATTTAATCAGATCTTTTAAAAATAATTAGCCAATCAACACTGATACTCCTGTCCACCCTCTACATCTCAGAAAAAGCTTAACATATCTGTGCTGACAGCCTTATTGAAGTATAATTTACGTATAAAACACACCCATTTTGAATGTACAGTGGGATGATTTTTGATGAATGTACTCGTTGTTATCACCTCAAAGTTCTTTCATGCCTTTTTGCAGTCAGCTGCTCCCTCCCCAGTCCACCCTGCGCCAGATAACCACTAATCTGCTTTCTGCTTCTCTTAATTCATTTTGCCTTTTGTAGAATTTTTCTTTTCTTTTCTTTTCTTTTTTCTTTAAGAGACAAGGTATTGCTCTGTTGCCTGGGCTAGAGTGCAGTGGTATGATCGTAGCTCACTGCAGTCTCCAACTCTTGGGCTCAAGCCATCCTCCCACCTCAGCCTCCCCAGTAGCTGGGACTACAGGCACATGCCACCATACCTGGCTAAATTTTTAAAATTTTTTGTAGAGATGGGATCTCACTATTTTGCTCAGGCTGGTCTCGAACTCCTGGCCTGAAGTGATCCTCCCACCGCAGCCTCCCAAAGTGCTGGAATTACAGGCGTGAGCTACAGCACCTGGCCCTTTTGTGGAATTTCATATAAATAGAACTGTATAGTATGTATACTTTTGTGTCTGGCATCTCTGATTTAACATATAATAATTTTGAGATTCACCCATTTGTTGCATGTAACAATAGTTATTCCTCTTTATTGCTGAGTGGTATTCCATTATATGGGTATCCCACAGTTTTTTTATCATTTCATCCATTGATGGACATTTGGGTTGTTTCCAGCTTATGCCTATTATAAATAAAGCTGATGTGCATATTTGTAAAAAAGTCTTTGTGGACTTTCATTTTTCTTGGGTAAATACCTAAGAGTAGAATTGTTGAGTCACGTGGTAAGTGTACATTTAATTTACTGTTAAAAAACTGTGAAACTTTTCCAAAATAGCCAGACCATTTGACATTTCACCAGCAATATGTGAGAGTTCCAGTTATTCCACATCCTCAGTAACACTTGGTATTGTCAGTTTATTTAATTTTAGCCATTCTAATGGGTGCCTAGTGGTATTCATTGTGGTTTGGTTTTAATTTGCATTTCCTTGGTGACTGATGATAGCACATCACTTTTAAATGGTAGCTCACTCCTAGGGAAGGAAGGAGAGGGTCAAAAGAAGTTCCATCACTTCAAGCTTAGAAATGCAAGAGAATGAAAACCAGTGCCACTGACAAAGAAAAGTGAAATTAGGAATCAGCGATTCTTTGGCATAGGGATATCAAATTTGAAGTGATGGCACATCATTAAGGGGGAAATATCTGGGTGTCAGCATTAGTTGCAGGCTTGGAGCTCAGGTGGGAGGTCAGGGCCTGAGATAAGGGGCAGATACCAGAGCTGTTAGGTGAAGCACAAATGGGGAGCCCAGAGAGCATGGTGAGGGCCAAGGATTGAGTCTTGGGGTTCTGAGTGGCCACAACATCTGTCCCTCAGTCCCCACTTCCGGGTAATGGAAAATCCAGACTGACAGGCTTAATAGGCCTAAAATTAGCATGCTTACATATGAGCCACTGGAATATTTGCTAGTCCTAGTGTAAACTCTACTTTGGATAATTTGATTGTTGAGATTTTAAATTACAAATTTATCTATGTCCTCTTCTTAAAAGAGTTTTTGGGCTGGGAACGGTGGCTCACACCTGTAATCCTAGCACTCTGGGAGGCTCAGGTGGGAGAACTGCTTGAGGTCAGGAGTTCAAGACCAGCCTGAGCAAGAGTGAGACCCCCGTTTCTACAAAAAATAGAAAAATTAGCTGGGCATGGTGGTGTGTGTTTGTAGTCCCAGCTACTTGGGGGGCGGAGGCAGGAGGATCACTTTAGCCCAGGAATTTGAGGTTGCAGTGAACTATGATGATGCCACTGCACTCTACCTAGGGTGACAGAGTAAGATTCTGTCTCAGTAAAATTAAAAATAAATAAATAAATGAAGTTTTCAATCTGGTTTATGACAAAACATTTAATTATCTCATTGAGTCTTGCTCTGCCGTGCCCAAGATTGGTCACTGCAGCCTCAAACTCCTGGGCTCAAGTGACCCCTGACTCAGCCTCTCAACTAGCTGTGACTACAGGCAGGCACCACCACACGCAGGTAATTTTTCTATTTTTTTGTAGAGACATGGTCTCACTATGTTGCTCAGGCTGGTCTTGAACTTCTGGCCTCAAGTAATCCTCCCACCTCAGCCTCCCAAAGTGATGGGATTATAGGCATGAGCCTCCACACCTGGCCAGCTCCCTTCTATTAATTACCTTAACCAATAAGGCAATAATGTCTTTCTGAAGTTTATTCTTTTTGATGGTTTGTGTTCAGACATTCAAGGCTAATGTGAATGATCCTTCCACGCTACACTTTCGTTCAGGATAAAGTGGGCAATGTCCAAGACTACTAAAAATCTTATAACCCCAGTTGGTATTTTAAAATAAATTTTAAAATAAAACTATCTTCTGTGGTTTACTCTCTCTCTCTGGAGAGAATTATGGTATGGGAGTCTGAAATCTCTGTTTTCTTCCACAGGAACTGGGAATGAGGACAAGCTTATTCAAGAGGAAGGACCCAGTGATGGAGAAAATCGAGGGATATGCCCGAGAATAGTGTCATCTATTCCTGAACCCGGAATCTTAAATTAGAGAAATCTCAAGACAATCCCTTGAGGTTTGGTTGCCACTCCCAGACTGTGAGCCCACTGGCCACAGGAAACCTGTGCTTGGTGAGAGGCCCTACAGCTGCAGTGATGGTGGCAAGAGCTGCAAGCACAGTTACTCTTTGACCCGTCATCTTCGAAGTCATGCTGGTGAGAAGCCTTATCCCTGTCTTGACTGTGGAAAATGTTTCAGCCAAAGTTCCAACCTGCTCTAGCACCAGCAGATTCACCAGGGAGATAAGCCTTACAAGTGCAGGGCCTGCGGGAAAGGTTTTGCTCAGAGCGCATCCCTCACCCAGCACAGAAGGGTCCACACCCCTTCTCCTCTCTGAGTCCAGAGAGGCCCTATCACTGTTCCCAGTGTGGCAAGACCTTCTGTGGAAGCTCCAACCTCATAAAGCACCAGTGAATCCACTCTGGGGAGAAGCCATATATCTGTGGGGAGTGTGGCAAGGGCTTTATGGTCAGCTCTCTGCTGCTGATTCACCAAAGAGTATATAGTGGCCTGAAGCCCTACATCTGTCCTCAGTGTGAGAAGGCTTTTGGGGATCAGTCAAAGCTGACACGCCACCAGAGAATTCACACAGGTGAGGGTCCCTTCTGCTGCTCCAACTGAGGTGACAGCTTTAGTCAGAAGACCTCCCTCACCCAGCACATCCGCCTGCATACAGGGGAGAAGGCTTACAAGTGTGGGGAGTGTGGGGAGAGCGTCAGCCTCCATACCAAGCTCAACCGCCATGTTGCTTGGCACAAGCCCCAGGCGCTACCGCAGGACTCCAGCCACACCAGCCCTCCCCTGGCTCCAACCCAGGAGAAGCCCCAGGTCCTCCTGCCTTTTCTGTCTGCTTCTGTTCATACTCCTACTCCAACCTCCCTCCCTTTATCTTGCCCCGCCACCACCCCAACTGTTTCCGCCTCCTTCCCCACTCAGTCTGCAACCTCTGACCGCATGCTTCTCTCCCCAGACTCTGCACCCCACCCCATCATTTCCCCTTCACTTACACACCCATTTTCTCTCCCCAGTATTCATCAGCCCTCCCTCATTCCTCCTCCACCCACCCCTTCCCCAGCACTCCCTCTAAGTCAAGGACTCCTACAGAGTCCAAATTCCAAGTTCACCCTCCGTGGTGAACCAGAGGCAGCCATAGCTGCCAAGTTTACCTGTTCTGAGTGTGCGAAGAGTTTCCCGGCCAGTGGCAAGCTCCCCTGGCACCAGCGCACCCATACGGGGGAGCAGCCTTACATCTGCTCCAAGTGTGGGAAGCGCTTCACCCAGAGCTCCGCCCTGATCCAGCATAGAAAGATCCACTTGGCCAAAAAGCCACGCCTCTGTGCCTTTACACTTGCTTTATTTCCCACAACTGCCCAGAATGTCCTTTCCCCCTTTCTGTCCTCCAAACTTGTCTTACTAATTATGTGAGCCCCACCTCCATACCAGACTCTGATATCACACTTGATGTGGTAACTGCTCAAGTGGCATTGTGAATGTCGTCGTTAACATCTGGTGACATGTCTGTCTCCCCAGCAGACTTTGTGGGCTCCATGAGAACAGAGACTCTGGCACAGGGCCTGACTCACAGTAGGTGCTCAATAAATATTCCTTAAGTGAAGGAACCACTTCCAGCTGCTCCAGTTCTTTATGCTAAAACTCATGTTTCTTTTATCCTTGTTGTCCTCACAAGATACAATATGGATGTACTTGGAAAGTTAACCAAGGTGACTATGAAAGTGACCCCACCTAATCTATGCCTTGCTGGCTACTCTGCCTGTCATTCAATGATTCCATGGTTATTTCTATAGTAATAACAGAGAAAAGCAACTGAAAACAATGTTGTTTACTTGGGTCTGGTGTATTTCATCCACACATTTGTAGTAATGAGATTACCACAAATTGCCAGGATGGTCACATAAAATTTTCAGTAGCATCAGTGATAGTACAGAAAGACCTTCAAGTATATTTTCAATAATCAGCATTTACTGGTGGCAAAATACTATTAGGTTTTTAAGTATGGAATGTCTGATTTCCTTAAGTACTAAGTTTGACAGTTGATATCTCTGACATTTCACTTTGACACTTCTTGGTTTTTTGTTTTGTTTTGTTTTGTTTTTTTATTGTGAAGGTACATCCTCATTCTTTCAAACGTATGTTCTGGTGATTATCTTTCAAATTTTTTTTAGAGCAATTTTTGTGAAACCATGGATAAGTCAAAAATTCGTGTTATTTTTTAATATGAATTCCATCGTGGAACCAATGCAGCACAGATAGCTTGAAATATCAACAAAGTGTTTGGGAAGGATGTGGCTAATGAACACACAATATGTCAATGGTTTGAGAAGTTCCATTCTGGTGATTTTAATCTTGAAAATGAGCTATGTGGATGATCCAAGACCAAGGTGGATAAGGATGATTTGAAAGTGGTAGTGGAAGCAAATCCATCTCAACCTACCCATGATTTGCAGCAAGGTTTTACGTTACTATTCCAACAATATTGGACCACTTGAAACAAATCAGCAAGGTAAAGAAGCTGGATAGATGGGTTCGCATGAATTAAACGATCGTCAGAAGAGAAATTGTCTCTAAGCTTGCCTTTCTCTGCTGTCACGACATAAATGCAAACCATTTCTACACCATATTGTTACATGTGATGAAAAATGGATTTTTTTTGACAATCCCAAGCATTCAGCACAATGGTTGGATAAAGATGAAGTGCTGAAACACAGTCCAAAACCAACAGTCATCAAAAAAAGTTAATGGTATCTGTTTGGTGGTCCAGTGCTGGTATTATCCACTACGGCTTCATGATACCTGGTCAGTCGATTACAGCTGATGTCTACTGCAACCTGATGAGGATGCTTGCGATTAAGCAGCCGCCAATCCTCCTGCAAGACCACATGTTGCAAAAAAACAATGCTGCTCAAAGTTCAGAAGCTGGACTTAGAAACTCTCTGTCATCCACTGTATTCACCAGACCTTGCACCAATGACTACCACTTCTTCCAGGCTTTGGACCACTTCTTGCAAGGAAAAATTTTAAATTCTCAACAAGCTGTGGAAAATGCCTTTTGCAATTTCATCACCACTCGCTCTCCAGGCTTCTTCACTGCTGGCATAAGCAAGCTATTGTTAAGATGGCAAAACTGTGTCGATAGTTTAGGCACATACTTTGATTAATTGTATTGCTTCTTGTTTGAGATATAATAAACTACGCTTTTGATTCGAAATCAGACATTTCATATTTAATGACCTAATAGTTTAGAAAATATCTGAGATTCATAGGTTATTATTTTAGGCCCTCTTTATAAGCCAGCGGGCCTAGTGGACACAGCACATAGGATATGAGATAAAAGTCTCACATGAGAGCGGCAGCTTCAAACTGTGTCCCATCAATAACAGCAGTCTTGGCTTGAGTCACACCAGTCATGAGGCAGACTGAGCACAAGCGTGCAAATGTGGCTGGCTCAGCCAAAACCCCCTGTGTTCCCAGCATTAGATACAGATTTGGGAGGAATGAGGTCACAGTGTATAGATTTACTTGAATGTAACACTACACTACTATGCAATGGAAGAAGAAAATAGAAGTACAAACACTCAACCATTAAACCTTTAGCAACCTGGGCTATATCTCAATTTGTAATTTATTTTACTAACTTCATTTAAACAGATATTAAATCCCTTCACTTCAAGTGACCATTAGGTTTAATTCATTAAAGCTGTATTTACTTCAGAATTAAAGACATTTATACCTATCATATCTACAAAAGAAAGCCAAAAAGCTTCAATAAAACATGTATCTCAGTACAGGAGAACAGAAATCATAAATTTGCTGATAAAAGTTTAGAGATATGCTCTAGTTTCACAGAAAATGTTTAGCCATAAATTAAAACTTAAAATCCCATCTCAAACTGGCTTTTACAAATGGAGGATTTATCATGTAACTGAAAAGTCTAAGGGTACAGGTATTACTCAATTCTAGCACGTCTTGATCTAGGGGGTTCAACTAATGTTAACAAGGCTAGATCTCTCCCTGTCTTTCAGGTCTGCTCTGAAAAATGGCTTCAATATTGGCTTCAATGTAAGGTCCCAGCCTGAGGCTCAGCAGTGCCAAGTACAGTTGAAGTACTGGTGTGTCTCAATAGTCCAAGAAAGAAGTCCCAAAACTGAGACTCGTAGACTTGTGCCCCTACCTAAAACAATCACTATGGCCCAGAGAATGGAATGTTCTGATTGGCTAGGCCTGGATCATGTGGCCCCTCTTGAAGCTAGAGGAGGGAGTCAACACCACTTGGACCGGAAACAGAAAATAAGGGGAGTAGGGGTGATTGCACAAAGAAAACCCTGGATGCTATTATCAGAAGAAGAAGGCATGGATATATTGGGCAGATGACACAAAACAGTAGACATCCACTATAACAAGCTTCTACTCCCTCCCAAGGGCAGAGGGAGCTAATAGCCCCTCTTTAGACCCTATCATCACACTGCCATTAACGTGCTGGTGAGCTCCACCCTCATTCTATCTTAGCTCCAACTCCCTTTACCATTCGTTCTAGCTAACCTATGTCCTGTTATTACCATACAATTGTCTATCGAGGACAATTCCAATTTCAAATATTCTGTTCCCCATAAACAAAATTTTATATTTAGTAGATCAAATATTGTGATTAATCACTGATTTGGAAAATATGGTCATGGTATGTGGTGTCCCAGGAAAGAGGCACAAGAGAAACTGGCACTGGGCCGTCCCTCCACACCCTTTACCACTAAAAGCTGAGGTATGTCTGAAAAGGGGGTGGGGATGCTGCCCACTGGAGTTTCTTTAACAGCTGGTGAGTTTGTTCTTCCGTCTGCCTAAAGCAAAGAAAAAACTAAACCTCTAGAAACTGGAAGCTTTGGCAGCAACCCAGGTAATTGTGTGGGAGAGAACTTACGAAACGAATGGTGAGTACCAAGCCTGCAGATGACGGTTCTGGTTGGCCTCTACAGAGAGGCAGTTAAGACCAAACCATGATCAGCCTAGAAAAGCACAGACTACCTGAGTAGAAGTCTCTGAGTTCTTGGGCAAATGCACCACATGATGGTGACAGCAGCAGAGGATGGTAGCGGGCCCTCGGGGCATTCACCAAGTCCCAGCAAGAAAAGTGCGTGGGAGCTTGCAAGCTGAGACCGAAAGGATGGGAATTCCCAGGGAATTGTTAGGCAATGACCAGCAAAACTCTGAGGGGCTATTTAAGGGAGAAATGGAGCCTAGAACCTTTTTGCAAGTGAAAATACCTGTTTTCATTTGTTTTCTGCAGAAGTCATTGTCTTACTTAAGTAGGGAGGGGACTATGTGTGGGAGATGTAACTTTAACTGGAATAGAGCCCCATCTTCTGGGCAGCAAACCCAAAGTCCACCTGGGAAAATGCAACTGTAGGAGGAATGCCATTATAGCTCAGGGAGGGCTCAGGAATAATTTAGCAAATTGTATGACATTTGACTGTTCCACAAGGTTTTTTTTTTAAAAAAAGCAGCAGCAGCTTAAAAAAGGTGGAAGTTAGTATTCAGCTTATTATTAATACCAACAGGAGAAATAGGCACAGGGCCCCTTCCTCATTTTTCTTTTATATATTAAGTTCAACTTGTATATATACAATTCATTTTTATTTTGCATATTAAATTCATATTAGGTACATAAGCCCTTGATCAAAGCTGGAGGCATCCTGTTGGATGGTAGTTCTGAAAAAGCATTTCTATAGGGTTAACCAAAGTAACATGGTTCAAGCCTTCATTAAATACATATTTTGAGAACACCTACCTCATGCCAAGGTCTACTTCATGCTGAGGATAGAACAGTGAGCAAGGCAGACATCATCCCTGCCAGGGCTGTAGTTTTCTAGCACCCTGCTTTGATACAGGGCTCATACAGACCTGCCCAGGCTTTCTTCTTTCTCCTCCAAGTAATCATATTTTTCAGACTGAAATAATGTTCTTTGTAGTAGACACGTGTCAGGTTTGTGGCTGCTCAGCATCTTCTGAATACTTTTTGTATACTTGGGAATTTTCTGCACAATACGATTCCCACCTCCGAAGGCAGAAGACAGAATTCAATTTCCCAGCCATTCTTGCAGCTCGAGCACCTAGGTGTTGCCAATTGGTGCCCCCACATGATTCTTTGATACAGAACAAACAGCCCAAGGATACAAGCCTCATGAAGAATACATTTTCAAGAGGGGTTGAGGGTGGAAGAATCTGGCTCTCCAGGGAAGTATTAATGAAGTTTTTGGCATCCAGTGTCCTGCAGTGTGAGCTGTGGTGGCATCTCACTGCAGCTGGCTCACAGAATGGTTTGTTTCTGGCTGTGCAGGCTGTAGGCCCCTCTGGCTGGACCAGAGATACTGTGAGGTACCTGAGATTCTCAGTTGCTTGTCTTGTAAAACTAGTGAGATTGAGTTCTGCTCTTTGCAAAGAACTGTGACTAATACCTACACTGAACTACTGTTACATGCCAGACTCTAGGCCAGCACATTCCTATGTTACTCAAACTTCATAAAAATTGTTAAGGTACAAATTATTATACATTTTACAGCTGAGAAAACTGAGGCTCAACAAGACACTTAATTCATTCTTTTATTAAAGGCCTACCGTGTGCCAGCCACTGGGAATAGAGTATTGAACAAAATAGCTCCCCATAACTATAAAAAAGAAAAGAATGGCATATTGTACTTTAAATGTCCCCTTGCTAAAATAAGAGGAACAGTACAGCAGCTGTCTGGAGAGGACCTTATGCCAGTCAGGCTCCGTGTTAAATATAGAAAACCCCTAAAAATACCCACTCATGTTCCCGACTCAACAGGTGATTGGCCCCGAAAGAGGGGAGGAGAGCCCAGGCCTCAGTGAAGGAGAGTAGAAGGACAGTGCGGTGGTTCGCAGCGTCTCTGGCCGCAATGGCTCTGCCTCTGAGGTCCTTGAGTCGGGGCTTGGCGAGCGCAGCCAAGGGAGATCACGGAGGGGCAGGAGGTGAGTGGCGCGGGGCCTGACCCCATGGCTCCCTGACCTTGCGCACCTGTCCCCCCTCCCCCGCCCCGCACCCCCGCACCGCACCCCCGCACCCTGCCGCCTCCGGGGTCCCGGCGACACCCACCACTGTCCCCCAGACCTCCCGGCCCAGTGGCCTCCCGCTTCTCTCTCGCCCCGCC
Source organism: Daubentonia madagascariensis (assembly GCA_023783475.1). Classification (NCBI taxonomy): domain Eukaryota; kingdom Metazoa; phylum Chordata; class Mammalia; order Primates; family Daubentoniidae; genus Daubentonia; species Daubentonia madagascariensis. Next base: position 8,249,077 of record JAKFHU010002004.1, on the reverse strand, counting down.
TTTCCCCCCCGCCCAGCCAGAACCTGGCGCCTCCTGACCTTCGCGCTGGCGCTGCCGAGCGTGGCCCTCTGCACCCTCAACTGCTGGCTCCACGCGGGCCACCGCGAACGCCCCGAGTTCATCCCCTACCACCACCTCCGCATCCGCACCAAGGTAGGCGGCGAGGCCTCGGCACCCGGGCGGGCGGGGGCGTGCGGGGGACCCCCAGGCCGCGACGCCGCTCATACTCGCTCTCCCTCCTCCCCTCTCTCCGCAGCCCTACTCGTGGGGGGACGGCAACCACACCCTTTTCCACAATCCCCACTTCAACCCTCTGCCCACGGGCTACGAACACCCTTGAGGCCCCGGCGGACGCCCGGGGAGCAATAAAGGTGTGGAAGCTTTGTGTCTGCACGCTCAGTCGCGAGGGCGGGGGGGTCCCGCCGCCGACTGGTGGCCACCGCCTCCGCGCATGCGCACAGTGCGGTCGGCGCTCCACGTGCTTTCCCCGAGCAGCTGGCGCACCCGCACACACGCACGCGCACACACACACACACAGAAACTTCCTTTGACCCTCTCCCTTTATACCACTCACAGCACCACCAAGAAAAAATAACATCAGGCCCCAGTGACCTAAGAAAGTGAGAGAACTTTTTCTGTACGCACAAATAGGTTCCCCCAACTATTACTAGAACAATACTCAGGTCCCTGGGTTAGAGCTCTTCCATGCAAGGGAAATGTGTTGCAAACATCCTCATTTAATGTGACAATTCTTACACATATGAAAATTTATGCTGGCATCATGTCTGCTTCGGTAAAAAGTGGGTCATCCCTGAAGAAGTTGAATTTGTAAAAATATAAAAATCTCTACCCCTTTGGGAAGGTGGCTTTGCACCTGATAAGTGGTTCAGGCCAGTCCAGATCTATGCAGAAGTTGCTTCCACAGAAGTAGATTTATAGGTGGAGGCAATGCCAGCCCATGGGGGTAGAGATGAACAGGAAAGTGGACTATTAGGACAAAGGCAAATTTGAAGCCTCACAGCTGAAATCCTCCCCACTGAATGTGGCTGTGTCTTCAGGCTTGTCACCCAGCATTTCTTTGTACTGACGTTTGAAGAAGCCAAGCTATGAGAGAAAGTAAATCAGAAAAGCTGAGTAAGAGGGCAGGGAAGAAAGTTGGGAGTAGGAGGAAGCTGAGGAAGAAGAGAAGGGAGCTAAGCTAAGCTGTTTGTGTGCCAGAGCATTTATGTGAATAATAGCCACCAGGGATTGAGTATCTACTGTGTGCCAAGCACAATAGTTATACACATAATCTGTAGCAGAAAAGCATGGATTCTGTAGTCAGGCAGGTCTGTACACATATCCTGGCCTCTTCTCTGTCTCACTTCAGCCACATTGTGATGTAAGAATTATCATCATTTCAAAAATGAGAAACAGGCTCAGAGAGGTTGAGCAACTTGCCTAACATTAAATAGTGAGTAAGTGATAGAGACCAAATGTGTGTCCAGGCCTGCCTGATTCCATCGTCTGAGTTCTCACTGTACCATCCTGTCTGTGGGAGGGCTTGGGTTGGATGCTGGTGGTGTTAAGAGTGGGAGGAAAATACTCACTTTGTACAGCGTAGCTGTGATGAGAGCCAGAAGCAGCAGACCTCCCGCAGAGCTGCCCACCATGAGCAGGATAGGATTGTGGACCTCATACTCCTCCAGCACCGTCTCCGTCTGATTTAGGGATCAGAATGTGTCAGGCTTCTTGCTGTCACAGGTTCCTCCCAGGTTCCCCAACCTTTAACCCTTCCCCAGGCCCTGCCCCAAGGGGTGAAATGCAGAAGCACTTATGTGCTTAGGGACAACTGTCCTGCCAGAGACCTTCATCCCTCCTCCCTCCAGGTTTGCAGACCCCCCCAGCCAGCACTGCAGATTTAGCATCAGAAGCCCCCTTACCAGCCTGGCCACTGCCCACCACACAGTCACTACCTGGGCTCTCATAAATGCCTCCTGTCCTGGAAGCTGGGAATACATGGATCTGTTGAACGTGATTTCGGCCACACTCACGACCAACACCTTCTTCTGCAATGTCTTCAAAAAAGATAGGTGCGGGGGGAACTTGTGGAATTGGCTCTGGGGGATGCTCAGAGTTCCAGGAATGCCCTGGCTTGAGGACAGGCACAGACACATCGGGTGCCATCTGAGTCTGGGGCAGGGGCTGTGCCGTTGGGCCTACACACCTGGCTGACCCAGCCGAAGCTGAGGTTGCCCTTCAGGATGAAGTCAAGTTCCTCCTGGATGCCGAAGGAGGGGATGTCACAGCGGAACCTCAGGCAGTCAGCAATGGAGCAGTCCTAGGGACAGGAGAGGCCCTCACTGTTGAGGTTGAGGAGGGCCCTCACTTAGGAAGGAATCATAAGAGAAAATAGGGTCACCTAGATTTTGGGGGGGGACAGATGAACAGTTGCAGGATGTGTACCTAACTCTGCAATCTAGCAGTACATTTCCCTGTATCCCCCAATGTGGGCTGGTCTTGCAGCAGGGGTTCAGGGCCTTTCTCACCAGCACAGAACTCCTTGGAATCTGGCTCAGGAAGTCACGATGCTGGGGCGGTTCCCTCTCTGACACACAGGGGAGACTCTAGGGAGAGAGAGAAATAGACACAGAACAGTCCACATCTCTGTGGAAAGAGAGTGTGTGGTGCTGTGGGATCAGACTTTGGAGGGGGAGGAAAGGCAGGCAGGCACCTGTGGAGGGGCCTCCACAGCCACATCCCACACAGGCACACCGTTCAGCAGGATGGGGACCCAGAAATTCATGCTGACAGCCAGATCTCGCTGACTCAGGTTATTCACCTGCAGAAAATCGAGACAGAGCATTATTGTGGTCCCTGGAGCATCCCAAATCTCACTTCTGTCCTGGCCCTAGCCCAAGGCGCCTCTCCATCTTTCCCCACCAGCGTCCAACTTTATCCGCACCAAGGGAGGGCAGACAGGGATATTCCCTAGCCTCTCACACGATATCGATGCTCAGCCTCTTGCCTGCTCTTCTCATCAGAAGTCGAAAAGTTGAAGTACTTGGTGGATTCTTCCTGCCTGGAGAGAGAGGGCTTGTTGGTGAAAAACAGCCCTGAGGCCGTCCCCAGTTGTGCCCCAGCCTGCTGCAGAGAGCTCCGTTGGGCAGGCAGATGACTCAGGGAAACAGTGATGGTCCTCACGTAACTCTGTAGCCTCGGCTTCAGCCCCTCTCCCCCCAGCATCCTATGCCCCAGTCACCCAGAACCACTAGCTGTGCCCTTGACACCCCTGGCTCTCTCATACCCCCACGACTTTGCCCAAGCTCTTTCTTCTGTTTGGAATGTCCTTACCTACACCCCTTCTGGAAATTTACACTTAAAGGCCCAACTTAAACATCGCCTCTCCTAACTTTTAAACATTTTCCCATGAGAAAAAGGCATCCACACTGCTTTGTCTAGTAGGTACGTGGTTAGTGTCAGGTGATACTTGCAGAGACTGTAGCCAGGACAAATAAGCTTAAGGGGACTTGCAGGAATCATGGCTGGATCACTCAGGAAAAAAAGTGAGTGGGAGCCCCTCCACGGTGGGAATGAAGAAAACAGATGTGGCAATCCTGAAGCAGGTAAGTAAATGTGAAGGAAGATGGCGCATGAACACAAGCTCAGGGAGGGGACATAAGTGTCCCAGGCTGCAGGTGGGTTTCCATCCATCTATGGCATCCTTCAGCAAACAAAGGCTGTGTGATTGGCCCTGAAGAGTCAACAGTTAAGCCATAATCCCTGCCCTCTCAGAGCCGAATATCTAAGGTCTCAGTAGAATCAAGCAGACAAGCAGAGGGGCCTGTCCTTTTCATCAGCAACCAGCACAAAGCGGCCAGACCAGCCACACAGAAACTCTGTGGGCCCCAACGGTATTCCCACTATCAGCTTGATGATTAAGCACACACAGGCTCTGGCGCCAGACTACCTGGGTTCACATCACAGGTCTACCACCTCTTATCTGAGCCACCTGAGGCAAGCTACTTAACCTCTCTGCAGCCCTGTAGTTTTTGCCTCTTTAAAATGGGGACGATAATAATAGTGCCTATCTATAGTAGAGTTGTGTGAGGGCTGTAGCAATGCCCAGCACATAGTGAGTCCTCCATAAATGTTAGAGATTATTTTCCCTTACTATGCTAGCCTTCCTCTCTACTCCCCATCCTGGCCCCTTCGCTCTATGCTTCCGTTTTCTCACCTTAAAACCTTACAGTTCTAAACCTCTTTTCAAATCTAAGTAAGTCACCCAGCTTTCCCAAGTCCACAGAGAGGCATGTGGTATATGGCCATGGGCATAGGCTCTGCTGCCGAACCGTCTGGGTTTGATTCCTGGTTCAGTCACTTGGCGAATGACAGGGGCAAGTTATTTAATCTCTCGATTTCTTTGTTGGTAAAAATGGGGATAACAATACAGTTATAGGATTATAGGATTAAATGAGTGTAAATGCATGTAAAGTACTTAAAATAATGGAAAAAGCCCCAAAACAACAACAACATAAAACAATGCCTGACATAAGTATATATAATTGTAAGGTCGTCTTATGAGTATTTTCTTGTAGACAGAAGGGGAATCTTACACATGCGGTTTGAAAGGGCAATGACACTGCTTGATCCCTACTCCCTAGTTCCCCTAAAACTTCGTATGTCAGCAGCAGCAACAACAGCAGCAAACTCTGTCCCATGACAGTACTGCAAGCTTCCGAGCAACTCTCTATAACCCTGGAGCTTAGCGCAGTATGTGGGATCCTTGCTTTGTTTCCAGCCTGGCCTGCCTCTGCCTCCTCGACCCACCTTCAGAACCCAGAGCAGCAGCCCTACCCTTGCCTTTCCGGTGGCCTGCCTCAACCCTGGGCTCTTAGAGACCTTCCCAACACTTTCTCACACTGCCTCTGAGTTTTGTAGAAACTTGACCTTTCCTTTCCTCTGTGTGGTGACAGACCATATCCTGTTGGGTACAAGTTCCCCAATTCAGAGTGCTCAGAAAAATCTTTTTTTTTTTTTTTTGAGACAGGGTCTCACACTCTGTTGCCCGGGCTGGAGTGCCGTGCATCATAGCTCACTGCAACCTCCAACTCCTGGACTCCAGCAATCCTCCTGCCTCAGCCTCCCAAGCAGCTCTGACTACAGGCTCATGCCACCACACCCAGCGAATTTTTCTAGTTTTTGTAGAGACAGGGTCTCACTCTGTTGCTCAGGCTGGTCTCGAACTCCTGGGCTCCAGCGATCCTCCCAGCCTGGCCTCCCAAAGTGCTGGGATCACAGGTGTGAGCCGCCGCTTCTGGCCTCAGAAAAGCCTCAGTTTCAGTCTAGTACCTTTGCTTGGGCATGTTCATGTTTAGCACAAAGGACAGGATTGGCTTCACGTTAAAGGAAGCCTGCATTTTTGAGGGAGAGGAGGAAATGCACAGCGGTTGCAAGATGTGTGTTCCACGAGCAGGCTGATTTATCAGAGAAGAAACGAGAATTATGGTATATAATATTGTGGCATAAATACAGTCATGCATCACTTAACACCAGGGATACATTCTGAGAAATGCACCATTAAGTGATTTCATTGTTGGGCAAACACCATAGGGTGTACTTACACAAACCTAGATGGGATAGCTTACCATACACCTAGGTAATATGGTACAGCCTGTTGCTCCTAGGCTACAAACCTGTACAGCATGTTGCTGTACTAAATACTGTAGGCAATTGTAACACAACAATAAGTATTTGTGTATCTAAACATAGAAAACATAATGCATTGCACTACAATGTTATGACAGCTACGACGTCACTAGGCAATAGGAATTTTTCAGCTCTATTATAATTTTATGAGACCACCATAGTATATGGGGTCCATCACTGACCAAAACATTGTGGCACATGACTATATATGGCTGGTTACCCACACAAGCATTCCCACGTGAGGAATCAAAAGGCCACATGATCAAAAGAGTAGGCTGGGGCTCAGAGGGAGGTACCAGGCTTGGAGGAAGGTCAGAGGTCCAAGGGGAGGGCCAGGGAGTAAGCACCTGCTGATTACTGTGTAGACGGCGTATTTCACTGGCAGCTCCAGCTGGAAGGTTGTCTTGCTGGTTGCAGGCTTATTATTCTCACTGAAGAAAGAGAGGGGGCCCAACTAGGAAGGAATCCAGGAGAGGAGTCTCCAGCTGGGCGTGAGACAGGAGGGTGAAGGGCACACCATACTTGGCCTGGACTTACCTGCTTGCATTGGCCCTCATCAGCATTCTGTCTCCCAGGGTTGCCTTGTAGAACACATCAAATGTGACTACGAAGGTTCCCTGAGGGAAGGAGCAAGAAGGAATGGGGATAGGGAAGGTCATGGGGGAGTGAGGGAAGGGAAGGGGTCAGGATGAGGGAGAACAGTGATGAGGATCCGGGGGGAGGCACTGACCTGAGAACCCTCTGGGAAGACGGGGTGGTTGATGCTACAGCTGCTGCTCCTCAGGCCTTCATTTCCGGTGGGCACTCCCTCACATGCCAGGCGTAGTGGGTGCTGATGAGGTCGCTTCTAGGAGAGGAGAAAGAATTCAAAAGTTACCCACATGCACATATGGGCTTGATATGTAACAATGGTGGCACTGCAGAGCGGTAGGGGAAAGGACAGACTCTTCAATCAATGGTGCTGGGAAAATTGGCCCATTAAAAAAAAAAAAAGAACAAGAGCAAGAAGAGAGAAGAAGGAAGAAGAAGGGAGGAGGAAGGAGGGAGGAAGAAGAAGGAAGAAGAAGCAAAGAAAAGGAAGAAATTGGATCCCTACCTCACTCCATATGTTAAAATAAATTCCGACTGGATTAAAGATTTAAGTGTGAAAAAGCAAAACTAGCTGGGCGTGGTGGCACAGACCCCTAGCCCCAGCTACTCGGGAGGCTGAGGTGGGAGGATCGCTTGAGCCCAGGAGTTGGGGGCTGCAGTGAGCCATGATCATGCCACTGCACTCCAGCCTGGGGGACAGAGCAAGACCCCATCTTGAAAAAAACTCTTTAAAACAAAAAAGAAAAAGAAAAACTATGAAGCCTTTAGAAGATAATATAGGGAATTATTTTCCAACTTTGGAGTAGAGAAGTATGTCTTAAACAAGACACACACAAAAACACTAAATACAAAGGAAAAGATTGATAAAATCCACCACGATCAAATTAAGACATTCTGTTTATTAAAAGACACCATAAAGAGACTGAAAAGACAAGCAACAGGATTGGAAAAGATATTTGAACACATATAACTGGAATAGGACTAGCAACCAAAACATGTAAAGAACTCTGACAAATAAATATGAAAAATATGGGCAACCCAATAGAAGAATAGAAAACAGACATGGACGGGCACTTCCCAAAAGAAAACATCTGAACTACCAGGAAACATATGAAAAGTTGGTCAACCTCATTAGAGAAATGCAAATTAAAATTCTAAGGAAATTCTATTACTAACCCACCAGATTGACAAAAATTAAAAAGTCAGACAATACCAAGTATTGGAGTGGATGTAAAGCCACAGGAACTCTCATATGCTGCTGAAGGAAGTGTAAATAGGCAAAAATACATTTGAAAATGGTTTGACTTCAATTATTAAAATTGGAGATACACATACCCAATGACCCAGAGTTCCACACATGTTATATCCCTTCTAAAATATTTTTCATAAGTGCACCAGGATACATGCTCAAGAATGGTCAGGGTCAAAATCAGGAACCAACTCGAATAGTCATCAATTATAGAATGGATAAATAACTTGTGGTATAGTCATACAAAGAGATTCTATGCAACAATGAAAATTTCTACAGCCATGTGCAATAACATGGGTGAATCTCACAAACATAATATTGAGGGAAAGAAGTAGGATGCAAAAAAGTACATACATGTTTCCATTCACTTAAAATTCAAATATTGGCAAAACTGAACAGTATCATTTGGAGATACACTCATGACTGGTAAAACTATAAAGAAATGCAAGGAAATGATTATCACAAAGTCAGAATAGTGATTACCTTTGGGGAGAGGTTGGGGTTGTGATGGGGAAAGACACACAGTGAGAGGGCTTCTGGGGAGGCTAGCAGTGTTTTATTTCTTGACCTGTATGCTAATTGTATGAAGGTTTGCTTAAATATTACTTACTAGACTACACATATGCTTTATGTATTTTTCTCTCTGTGTGTGTTTATATATCATCACAGAAGAAGAATTTAAAAAGAAACTACTGTAACTCTGGGAGTCATAGGGCAGGAGAGAAGCCCCAGCCAAGTGGAGCCCAAGGGAGTCGCTTACCTGGGTTCCTGACACGCATCGATAGGACAGCCCCGCTGGGTAGTAGAAGTTGATCACAGTTCCATAGGAATCTTCGCCCTCGTTCCACACAGTCACTGTCACATTGAGTTCCAGGGAGCTCCCCACTATCAGAGTCTGCAGGCTGAAGTGGGAAGGACAGAACTAAGGGTGTGACTCTGCTGGAAATAGGCTGGAATTGGATCGGGGTAGGGGCGGGATTATGGGAACTCATGAGCTATGGGTGAATAACACTCCAACCAAAATCACTTTTGTTAGAAAGAGAGCCAAGAAGAAGCACAAACACTCCTCATCCTGTGAGGATGGGAGACCCAGAAGCTTGAAAGGAGATAGAGCTCACCCTGAGAAGCTGAGGTTGACACTTAGGTCCCCTTCACAGAGGCGATCTTGCCCACAGTTCTTCTCAAAGGGGAGCTGCAGCGAAAAAGTATATTCCCTTCCCATCTCATGTCTTAATCTTTGTCCAATCCCCTCATTAGAAGCACTCGTCAACATTGAGTGTTACTGAGCCTCTGCACCCAGAACTCTGCTAGACACTGGAGCAGAGGTGGGGTTTGGGGGTTGGAATATAAAAGAAAGATAAGACAAGATCCTTGGATTCAAGGAGCATAAAGTTTAATTGAGTCAAATCCAACTCATCCTGGAACAATATTCAACAAACATTAAGTGCCAATAATTTGACAGGTTCTGGGTTGGGTGGGGAGTTGGGGAAGGTGAAAACGACAGGTGAATTAGACATGGTTTTTAGACTCAAGGACCCTACAATCCCAAGAGAGCCACAAATGTAGATGCAGGTTGTTATGATTCCGGTCATGTGATATTTGGTCTGGTATCACCATGGCACAATGGGAGGCCAGAAAAGAAGTGCAAGCTGCTGAGTGTGGTTTTCAAAAGAGATTGGAGCTTTGAGGACTGGAGAAGATCCTTGAGGTGGAGAGAAGAAGGAAGTGTTTTCCAAGTGAGAGATCCAGCATGGACAAAGGCACAGAGGTATGAATTAGAAGAGTTGGGAAGGATCTGCAGAATGTGAACCAGAGAGTTTATACTGGGGCAAAGGGGGCACGTGTGCAGGGATCCAAGCTAGGGAGGGCTTTGGTGCCTGGGTGGAGGCGTTTTGGACTTGATGTGGTTGGTGGGCAATTAGGAGCTATTTTGGGTTCTTAAGCACATGGAGACCCAGTGAAAGTCAGCACATCCCTGGGACTTCATTGAGAGACTCACAGAAGCTGTGAAGAGGTCCTGTGTTCCCATAGCCAGCATAGGGCGAAGGTTCCGGAATGAGGGGATGGGCTCTCCCACCAGGGAGAAGTTGAGGCGTAGGATGATGGGGCTCATCACATCGTCTACGCAGTCCTGAGGGAGGATGGACTTTCAAGAACCCACTATGCTTGCCCTTACTTTCCACCACTGGGGCTTCTCCACTGTGTCCATTCCCCACTGTCCAGACAGCTCCCCACCCAAGCTGTCTTGCAGCCAGGGTCTCTGGCCCCAACTTTCCTCTCTCCCGCCCCAGTATCCTCACTCTTCCCACCTCACTCAGCAGAAAGCAGGGATGACAGAGGCTGACTTCGGGCTCCTCCTCCCTCTCCCCTTCCCAGAACCCAAAGTCCTCACTGGCAAAAGCAGCTTCATGGTTTCACAGTGGTCCCCCAGCCCCAAGGTGTTTCTTCGAGTCAAAGTCCAGTTTTTGGTCTCCTCAAAAATGGCTCGAGAAATCAAACGTCCTGGGTCCAATGCCAGATCATACCTAACAGAGCTTTGGACATCACCTGAAATGGAAGAGGGAATGGAAAATGAGAAGGCTGAGAGAACCTAGAATGTTCTGTTTTCGTTTATTTGTTCATGTAAGAAATATTTGCTGGGCACTTTTTATGAGCCATGACCCATGCCCAGTGCTTGGGATACACATGGAGAGATGTGGCTCCTGCCCTCGTGAGGCTCACAGTCTAGGAAAGGAGCCAAGTGCAGGGGCCATAATGTCACAGCATGACCAGTGCAAGGGGAGGACCTTCTGGTACTAAGGAGGGCGTGCTGACTCACGCCTGGCCGGGATGCCATCTGAGATGGGCCATGTCCATGCTGCGGCCTGGAGGATGAGCAGGAGTCTGGTGAAGAGTGGGAAGCAGATGTCCCGGACTGTGGGAACTGAGGCTAAGACCGGGGGGAGAGGGAGGCTGCGCATTTATAAAAAGTGTATCTAGTAAGGGGGGTGCTGTGAGACCAGAGAGGCAAGGAGGCCAAATGACACAGCGCATTTCAGGGAGGATTTGGGTCTTTGTAAAGCAAGGGGGAGCAGTTGAGGGGTGTTTAGCAGGGGAGTGAGGAGCCCGGGTTTGCATTTTAGGACCCATCAGCTCTAGTGCTTCTGTGCAGAACGGGTGGGAGGGTGCAAGAATGGGCACAAGAACCGCTCACAGTGTTGCTACTTTGGTGTAGGTGGGAAAGAGACTTGGGGGCCTAGAGGAAGGCAGGGGCTGGGGCCGGGGGACAGAAGTGGGCGGTCTCCAGATCCATCCTGGAGACAGAACCTATAGGCCCGGGCGTGGCAAGGAGGGGGAGAGAAGGTGCCCAGGTTTCTGACACGGGCAGCTGAGCAGATATGGAGGTGCGATTTGGATTCCTGGACCCATTCTGTCCTGAGGATGGTACTGGAGGCCTCTAATGGGGTGAGGGGCTGAGTATACTTTTAGGGAGGAAACTCACCTAACTGGTCAAGTGAGTTTTTGTGGATAGTGAGACAGACTGTGGCCTCCCCAGCTTCCAGGGTGGTGGGTCCCTCTTCCGAGCACTGGTACACCGCCTTCGCCACCTCCACGGGGCTGAATCTCATGGTTACCCCCACTGTCAGCACCGGCAGGCTCCTGAAGGGCATAAGCAGGAACAGAGGACAGGACACTGGTGTCCGGGAGGAGGACAAGGTGGGGAGGGCAGCATTGGTGAATCCGACACACAGTGGGCAAGGGTGGTATTTGGGGGCAAGGGGTTGTCACCTGAGCAGCAGCACGTGCCCCTGGGCCCCCACGGCCAGGTCCACCAGTCCGTCCTGGGTGAGGTCCTGGCCCCCGCTCAGTGACTGTCCAAAATACTGGAGCCTTGGGGACAGCTGGGAGCCTGCGATCCGCTGGCCAGAGAGGGGCAGGAGAAGTGAAAGGGAGAGGAGGTGACGGGAAGGTGTGAGAAGAGAGCGTTATAGTCCTTCGTAAATACGTGATGAGCGGAAGGCTTAGGACTCTCCTTCCGCTGTCTGGACAAGAAGCCGCTGGACTTGGTTTGATCATTTGCACGTTTTGCAGAAAGAAACTAAGGCCCACAGAGGCCGTCGGCCTCTGCCTAAGGCCCCACGGCTAAGGGCGGCTGGCCAGGCCAGGGCTGGGACCCGGGGTCTGGCCTCAAAGCCTGATCTCTTAACCACCGAGCTACCCACGGCGGACTGAAGGCTGTCTGCAGCCAAGGAAGGGAAGAGACACGAGTTGTGCTTCGCTGAGGACCTACCACAAGAAGGAAGGGAATGGTAACCGCCAAGGCGAGCGACAGGAGACTGCCTCTGGCGAACCCAAGACAGGGAAAGGGAGATGGAACTAGAAGCGGCTGAAGACAGGGGCCCTCACCTGGCTGTGGGAGGACCTGATGTCCAGTGCTGAGGCTCCATGAAATAGGTAGACAGCACCCTGGTTCTCCTCCTCTCCTGGGGCCCCGATGGCCACGTCCGTCAGCTCGTCCCCATTCACATCCCCCAGCACTGTCAGAGCCGCCCCAAAGCGGCCCCAGGGATGGCCCTGCTCCCCGCGGAGAATGACCTCACACTGCCACTTGCTCCGCTGCAGAACAAAACCAGTGCCAGGGCCCCGCCTGGGCAACCCCTCGCCCCACACCCAGACCCCACCCAGCCCAGGGCCCATCAGCCACTTACCCCCCGGGGCAAGGGGCACACAGACACCTGGCCCCCCCGGGCCTGCTCGTAGTAATGGGGGGCCCCGATGAGGACCAGGTCGGTGCTGCCATCTCTGTCCACATCCACGGAGCAGAGGGAGGCCCCGAAGTAGGAGCCGATCTGGAGGGCAGGGCCTCAGGTCACCCTGCCCACCCCTGCCAGAGGCACCCCCTTCTGGGCCAGGTCCCTCCTCCCCCAGGCACCAGGACTCCCCCAGGGGCCCCAGTCCGCCCCCTTCTTCCTTCCCTGCCCCCGGCCACCACACCCACCCTCGTGTTCCCCTCTGGCTGCCTCCATACCCAACCTGGGCCCCTGCGACTTCGGCCTTTGGCCTCCACTGCCTGGATGCCTGGGTGAAGATGACAACCTTCCCGGTGTGCTGATGGCGGGGGGCCCCCAGGACCAGGCTCTGCACCCCCTTCCACAGGGCCAGCTCGGTGGAGTAACCTGAGGGGGCCAGGCCTCAGCACGAAGGCCCCCCCCCCAGGCTCCTGCCCCGCCCGGGCAGCTCATCTCTGGCCTGTCCCCTACCCCAGCCTTTTCTCACCCAGGTAAGAGTCCCTCATGTCCACATTCTCCTGAGACATGTTGATGAAGGTGGGCTTCATATTTGGGGGGTAAAGGAAGGCACCTCCGGACCAGCTGAAGCTCCCCACAGCCCCCAGAACTGGTCCATCCTGGGAGGAAAGGATTCCGGGGCTGAGCAGGCCAGAGCAAGAAGACAGCCGGCCCTTAATAGCAGTCTCTGGGCCCCCAACCCCTAATGTCTCTCCATCTATCCCCCCTGCCATTGTCCCGGTCAGCCCTATCCCCCCTCACCCACCACCCTTTTTGCCTCCCAGTGTTCTCCTCTGCCCCGCTTCTACCGTCCCAGCATTAGATTTCCTCAAACCCAAATGTGCAGCCACTGCCCTGCTGGAAAACCATCACCACACCCCTTAGGATGGCACCTAGGACCCTTCCCAATCTAACCTGCGGAATCTCGTTTTGTTCCAAAACACATCAAGCGTTTGGCCTGGATACCTCTCTCTCCTCACTTTCTGAGACTCAGCTTATCCCTCTGGAAGAGTCAACTTCAAAATCACCTCCTCTTTGAGGTCTTCCCCAGCTCGCTTAGGAAGCCAGAGGCTCTTCCTCTGTGTACTTTGTTTATTGCCTTTTTAAACTTTCGATATGGATAATTTAGAATACACAAGGAAATAGAAAGAAATCTACAATGAGCTCCCAAGTACCCATGACCTACCAACCTTGTTTCATTTCTACCACCTCCCACTCACCCCCAGATTCTTTGGAAGCAAATCCCTCTGCATGCTTTGAACACACATGTACTTCCCAACATGTCTCTTTGGTCTACACAGTCTGGTCCTTCTCACCTCTCCACCCCTCTCCTTCCATGCTTCCCCTTCCTTACTCAACTATGGCTGTGCCAGGCCTTCTCTCTCTCTCTAGCACAGTAAACTTGTTCCTGCCTCAGGACCTTTGAACTTACCTTTTCCTCTACCTGGAGCAATCTTTCCCCAGATTTTACCAGAGCTGGCCCTTTCTCATCACTTGGCCTCCTCTGACCACCTGTTTTTCTCTATCCCAACACTTAAAACCCCCTGAAAGTCTTTTGTTTGCTTATTGTCTCCTTCCACTTGAATATGCACTCCGTGAGATCAGGAACCTCGGCTACCCTCTTCTCTGCTGTGCTCCCAGCACCTGACACACTGCTTGGATGTCTCTCCCCCACTAGGCAGTGGACTTGAGGACAGGGTTTGCTTATGGGTCCCAGCTCCCAGCCCAGGGCTGGCCTAGAGTTGGTGCCTGAGACCTGTTTATCAAATGCATGCTCCACCCACCATTGTGAGTACTGAACTGAAGCCTTCTTGAGACATCTCATGCTGAAAGGAGCTACTTGTCCTTGATTGGGTTCCTGTGGGAAATAGGTCACTTAGGTTCCCAGAAGCCGTGAGACCATGAGGACTCAGAGCAGAGGGAGGAGAACACGGTCTGGGGCTTGGGTTCTGGGGAGCAATTTTGGATGAGTTGTGAAAAGGGATGGACCAAATCAGGACTGTGGGGGACAATTGGATCAGGACCCCTTCAACTCCAAGGCCCAACCTTGTTCCCCGTTTACCCTCAACTGCAAAGATCTTCTTCTGTAGCTTCTTCTGGATGCTGCCAAGTGCTGCAAAGTTGTCCACCTTGAACACATGGTCCTGCGGAGGCACTGAACCAATGGTGTTCAGCTCCTGCCTGGCAGCAGGTTCCTGGAAAGCATCTCCCACCTGCAGCAGAGAGGCAGCTGAGGAGGAGGAGCCCACCAACCCTTTGCCTGGGTGAGGTGCAGGCTGAGTCTGGGGGAGCGGTGAAGAAGAGGCCGCACCCCGATGGCATAGCGGATGATGCCGGCTCTTTCTGCCAGGGGGATGACAGCGCTGTATTCCAGCGGATCTCTGTACTTCTGCCCATCTGTGATGACAATGAGGATCTTCTTGGCACTTTGGCGGGCTCCATTCTTACTATGAAATAGCTCTGTCCTGTCAGGTAAGAAAGGGAGATGATGCTACTGAGGTTGATTGATTCTGGAAAGACATCATTTGCAGGCCCTAGAAGTTCATCGGGAGAGGTTGGCAGTCCTGGTAACTTCAGACTATCAGACATGTTAAGAAATCAATTTAGCCCTTTTTTAAAGGCATCTTAGCAATAATTAATAAGGCCAATAATAACGGTACTCATATCCTTTGTTTCTAAAATTCTATCCTCTACTGAACTTCATTCCCAGGAGGCAGCAGCTTTGGAGTCAGCTTGGGCAAGTTACATAACCTCCCTGAGCCTCTGCTTCTCTCCATGCAGGGTGAGGATAATAATTATGCTGGAGCTGGTCTCTAAAGATGGCCCACAATGAACCATAACTAGTTTCCCTCCCACACTGAACCTGGCTTGGCCTGTGACTTACTTTTATCAACAGCAGGCAATGGAAGTGACACCATGCCACTTATGGGCCTAAGATGCCTTGGTATCTTTTGCTTTTGCACGGGAGCCCTGAGCGACAATGAAAGAAGTCTAGATACCCTACTAGAGGCACTCAATGGAGTGGACTCCAGGAGAGAAAGGCTCAGCCATCCCAGCTGAGCCCAGCCTTCCAGCCAATCCTGCCTAGGCACCAGACATATGAATGAAGTTCTCAGTGTTCCAGCCTCACACATTTGACCACAGCCACACGAAAGACTCTATGCAAGAACAGCAGAAGAACCATCCAGCTGAGCCCCAGGATAATAAAGAACAATGAAAGAGTTGTTGTGTTTAAGCCACTAAATTTGGGGATGGTTTGTTAGGCAATGATAGATAACTGAAACAAATAGTATCAGGTTATTCTGAAGATTAAATGAGTTCAAGCTTTTACAACAGTGAATGTCACAGGTAAGCACTAATAGATGGTAACTGTGATGAATGATTAAGAATGGAACTAGATGCTCGTGTAGGTCTACGAATTCAGAACAAACACACACACACACCAAATAACACACGTATGCCAAATATAATACTGGAAACAACCTAAATGTCCAGCATTAGGGAAGGGCTTAGCAAATCATAACTTCACAGCTGGGTGGAGAAGTACGTAGCCATTTCAAAGGAAAACAACAAAAACTGTGGAGAAACAGGGAACAATAGGTTTAAATGACCTAGATGAAAGAAAAAGGAGGATGAAAATAGTTTCTGCCCTGATTGTGACCATATAAAATAAGTCTGAATAAAGACAAAGATGGAAATGGCCCTGTGCTATGCAGGTGGGATTTACTGATTCACTTGTACATATTCCTTCTTCTTGCTAAAATACTATAGGGTGGTAGACTAGAGAGCCTGTGGGTAATACTCCTTTTTTGACAAATTTCCTTAATGTTATTGTCATTTTGGATTTGAGGTTTTTTCTGTAATGAAACTTCTTTTTTTAAGAAAAGAAAGAAAGAAACCTAGTCAGCGGCAGAAAGGTCCGAGCAGCCACTGAGTCCGGCCCTGAGACGGGTGTGGCTCCATGGAGCATGGAGGCTGCTGGGAGATGCACCACATTCTGGGTCATGGGAGCAGGGTGGAGTTGGTGAGAACCACATGGGCACCCTGGCCTCATTTACCTTTCCTCACAGGCCCTACCACTGGAAGAACCTTGAGAGGTGAGGGACTCCAGGAGGGGATACTCCCGTGTGACTTTAAACTTATGGACAGAGGCTTTCCTCCTGGTGGCCCAGTCCCAAGGGGCTGGTGTTAAGGCAGAAGAGCCACCCAGAAATAAAGAGGGTACATTTGGTGGGAACATCTCTCGTTCTGTATGCTCCTGCCAAATTCTAGCACTGCCCCCAGGGCAGCATCCAGGAGTGTGTGCAGGAAGCCAAGGATCCCAGACACTCAGTCCAGCGCCTTCCCACAACAACCATATCCTCTTCTTTCTAGACCCAGCACCTAAACCATTTTCTGCATGGACCACCCGGCCCCACTGCCGGGCAGGCACATGGCAAGCACCCAGTTAACACGGAGCACGTGCATGGATAAGGAATGAGGGGTGGAGGGAGGTGAGCGGGGAGAAAGGCACAAAGAAGACACTCGGCAACAACTCCTGTGTCCCTGCCAGGGATGTAAAGAGGGGCTGTGCCGTTTTCTGGATAAAACCTCGACTATTTATCCAGCACCTTCTGCGTGCCCTGGGCGAATCACCTTACACATGTGATCTCACTTGATCCTTACAACCTTCAACCTAGTTGTGAGCTTATCCTCATTTGACAGTTTGCTGAGACTTCGAGTCAGTAACTCCCAGGGCTACTCAAGTAGCAAGCGGGGAGCCAGGATGAGAACCCAGATGTGTATGAACCAAAGCTCAGGTGGGCTCCTAGGGTCCAGACCCTCCAGAACCAGGCAAAGGGGAGTCTAGTCCTATATCAGGAGACCTGGCAGTGAGGGGGCCAGGAGCACCCCAGGGAGGATTCTGCCTGCAGCCCCTACACTGCCCTTTTTAGGCCCTTTCCCCAGAGCCTCCCTGGGCCTCTGAGAAGGGCTGTGCTGACTCAGCGTCAGGAGGTGAGCGTGGCAGCCACGTCCGGCAGGCAGCAGGAGGGGAAGCTTACACCACTTTCAGGATGCCGGTGGCCGTGTACGTCAGGCCGTTCAGCTGCACAATGGGATCCACCAGGCTCTGAGGGCTTGAGCTGTTCCGGAATCTGGCGAAGGTGAAATGGGTCTTCAGGAGGTTTGAGTACTGCAGCAGCGAGAACTGGAAAGGCCAAGGAGGAGAGCTCTGCAGCTCAGCAGTTGTTACTGCTGTTGTTATTTTTAATAAACTTTTTATTTTGGAATAAATTTGAATTTACAAACCATTTCCCATGTGTTTCGGTGGTCCTACAAATAATATACTGAAACCCAGAAAAAAAACTGATCCCAAAATACAAAAAGAAAACTGGAAAATCAAAACCAAATAATGATGCTTTCATAGTTTACAAAGAATGAGAATTGGCGGGGAGGGGCAGGATGGCGGAGTGGAAGCAGCCCGTGGGTGCCGCTCTCAAGGAGAGGACGGAAAGTTGCAGGCGGACGCCCACCTGCGGGGCCTTCTTGGAAAGAGCATTGTAAATCACCGGAGAGGTGATGGGGGACATTCAGAGTGAAGGAGAAGGTGACGGGGCCATAGTTTACAAAGAATAACCTTGCCAACCACGAAATCTATTCATATCCTCACTTCTTAAGAATTTGTACATACACACACACTAGTTGCTGGGAAACAAAAACATAAAGAAATCATGAGTTATCAAGAAAACATAATAAAGAAATCATCAATCAATCATTTGGTTGAGTTACCTTCAGTCAAATTTCATAGCAAAATTATTTTTAAATACTTTCAATGTTTTTAAATAGCAAAATCATTGTATTTTCTGTGGCATGTGGATACATATTACATGCCGTGGGGGAAGCTTCTAGGTCAGAGCTCAAATCGGCCCTGCACTGGGACCTTGCTCTGACCCTGGACCCTAACCTCATTGCGGCAAAGCTCCACTAAGGCACGCCCCAGGGTCTGCCTCCCCCACCCCACCCCCAGACTTCGGGTGCCCAGTCTTCACCAGGGTGTTGGTGCCCTCGAACTGGCCCATCACAGCTCTGACAAAGTCCTTCATTTGGGTAAATTCACTTGGGTCAATGCTGCCAGAGCCGTCGATCAGGAAGACAATGTCCATCTCTTGAGTGGGACACTCTGCAGGGAGGGAGTGAGGAATCAGAAACGCATTGCAGGTTCTAGCCACCTCCTGGGGCCCGGAAACCCTTCCTGCTCAACGGAGTCGGGGCGTTCTTGACGTTCTCACCTGGTTCCAACCCCTCCACGAAGGAGGCCGAATCTTCTGCCCCAGCCCTTGTTCTCTCGGGGGAGTCCCTGTCGCTCCCCTTTCCTCCCCCGTGGCCTGGGAAGCAGGGGCAGAGTAGAGGACAGGGACCAGGTGGGCTCCTCATCCCCTTAGTCAACAAATATTATTAAACACATACTCTAGGGATGTCACAGAGCCCGAGGAAGGCAGTTCAGCAAAGTGGTTCAGAGTGTGCATTCCAGAGCCAGAGTGCCAAAGCTCAAATCCCAGCTCTGCCGCTTGTTAACTGGTGAACTCAGGCAAGCTACGTAACTTCTCTGGGCTTCAGTTTCCCCATCTGTAAAATGGGGATAATAATAGTGCCTTGCACATGGGATTATTGCAAGCGTAAAACAAATTATGCTTAAGACAGGGCCTGGCCCTCCAAGGGTTAGCTGTCATCTGTGTCCTCACCAGGTACCAGGCATTTTCTAGGCCTGTAGGATACACCAGTAGGGGATGCTGAGGGGTGCCACCCAGACCCACCGCCTTCCAGGTCTGAGGCACTTATTTCCAGCTACATACAGTCAGCTGGTGGTGGCTCTCAGCTGAGTCCCCTCCCAGGAATTACGCTGGGCAGAAGGGAGCTGTCTCACCCAAGTGTACCTCCTGCACCTGGAGGAACCCACATGCAAGGCCTGTTGCAGAGTCCGAAGGGCCAGCCAGGCTCCGAGCTCCCCATGGGCCGGCTGAGGCCAATGCATGGTTGTGTCGCAGTCCATCCTGTCCCCCTTCCAGCCCTGCTTCCCTCATGCTGTCATGGGTCTTGCTCCCAAGAACATTCCCAAACAACCTCTGAGTCTGTTTCTGTCGAAATCTGACCTGAGACCACAGCTTCAAAAAAGATACCACCCCTGCCCTCATGGAGTTCACACTGTAACGGGAAAGACACACCATATGCACGTAAACAAAGATTTTCAGTCCGTCCCCAGGCTTTTGCGGGGGGGTTGTGGCCTGTGTGCAGGACCCAGTCGGTGCCTCCACCAGCACCCACATCCTGTGTTCTCTCAGGGTGGTGGGAGATCAGGCCACCACAGCGCTGAGGTGTGATGCCCATACCCCACAGTTGTGGTCACTGCCTCCTGTCCACTACTGAAGAAAAAATGCCTTTTCCTCTCTCCCCCATTCCCCCTGCTCAACCACCTGGTGCTTCGAGGGTGCTGAGAAGAAACAGACCACTCCCCTTCCTGCCTCTTCAAAGACTAGAGAATCCAGCCGTCCACCGGGCAGGCTGAAGATCCCACAGGGGCTCCCCTTTCTGCCCATTAGCCTGCCCACATCTGGGCAGCCAACATCTTGCATTGTACCCACTTTTTCAGCTTCGTCATGAAACCACCTCCCTCACCCTCTATTGGGCCAGGTCTGCACCAGCCTCTCTCATCATGGCTCTTCTGTTTTGCTCCTTTTATGGTATCCACTGAGCTTCCAAGCACGTGCCTGGATGTATCCTCTTGAAAAACGACCCCACCGATCAGGCAAGGTTGGCTCAAGCTCTGGGCTCTGCCTCTTTCTGTCAGTGGGAACTCACATCTCTGAACTTCAGTTTTCTCATCTGAAAAATGAGAGTCATCCTGCCTACCACCCAGGGATCTTGTGAAGATGCAATAAGGAGATTCCTATCAAGCACCCAACACGGCCTGGCACACAGGCACCCAGTTCCTTCCACTTTGACCCAAACTTGCCTTGCCTGCACTAGGTTTATGCTCTTGTGGCCCATTTTCATCAGACATCCCACTTCATGAGTTCCAGAGACATCTATGAGAAGACATTTACTTACGTGTGGTTAAGTGCCACATCACCTACCCTGGCTTCGCAGACATCTCAGGCTGGGCATGATACTCCCAAGAGCCACGGATACCTCTCCTCCACTCCCTCTGTTCCCTCTATGAACTCTGTTCTCACAGTTTGGTCTGGGGGTGTTTCTGCTACTGTCCCACCTTTGGCTAAAAGCCCACCATGCCTGGCATCATGGCCTCTCTGGTCTAAAGCCTTGTTCTCAGTCAGCACCCTGAGTGGCCCCAGCATCCCCTCGCATGCCACAGATGAGGTAGTTTATCTATATCTTCCCCCTAAGCCAAACACACAGTCCTCAGCTGGAAGATTAGTCAGGATGTCTATCACATATTATATGCCAGGCAGGAGTCTAAGCATTTTATATGCATTAAATCCTTTAATCTTCATAACCACCCCAATTTTTAAGCCCCCTTTTACCAGTGAGAAAACTGAAGCCCAGGGAATGAAGCCACTTGCCCATGGACATGGAAAGAGAACTTGGGCACCACCATTACACAGACTGACTCTCAGAGAAATGCCACTGTGGTGTCCCCAGACCCAGTTCTCTGTGGAAGACACTGACCCTGACAAAATTGTGCATCACACTTTCCACAGCCCTATCGTTTGCTCCCCTCAGAAGGCAGAGGGGAAGAGTTAGTTTGGGGGATCTTGGCAGCTCAACAGTGAACCATCCAGAAGAACTGCCTCCCTCATGGCTTTTCATCCTCACCACATGTTTTCGCCACCCCAAGGCCTTTCCTCTGGTCATGGCCTCAAGAAGAGTCCATGCACCTGCTGGCAACCATTAAGACCCTCATGTCTGCCCCCAGCCAGCACCCTGGAGCTGCCCTTTGCCCCCATCAGAACTTTCACGCCTCAACCAGTGCAGGGCTCCGGCCCTGAGCGGCCCTCCCTGCCAGGCTACAACATGCTCACATCCCTGCTCAGGCTCACTGAGGCTTTTGGCCACAATCAGTCCTCCAGGAAGGGAACATGGGCACAGGAGGCCAAGATGCAGGCCTCATGCTCTGCCCGTACCTCAATGCCAGCGTGTGCCCCACAGAGAATCGCTGTCTATAAGGGACCTACCTGGCAGGGCAGCTGGGACTATCCGGATGATCTGCAAATGGGAGCCCAGCAGGAGGCAGGAGCCTTTTGCATACATGTTCTCCCCACAGGCTCTGTGCATGGTCGGGCCACAGGCCTGGAGGCAGAGGCTGTGAGCAAGGGGGCCTCCAGAGCACCCCCTCCTCCGCCAGCCCAGCCCCAGACGCCTCCAGCCCCTGCCCCTCCCCCCACAACCCTCCTGTGACCTGGGACCACTCACCAGCAGCCAGGAGAGGTTGGTGGAGGCTGCCAGGGACAGGCCCAGGGATATGTTTACAGCCTCTGCGGGGACTGAGAGGGCAGACACGCTTGGTCACACTCACAGGCACAACTTCATTTGGGGGGAGAGTCTGGGCTGGAAGCTGAAGGGGGTGCGCTTGGGTCCAGGAGGGTTGGGGCTCCCAGTTCCTGGGTTCGGTCACTCACCGTGCAGCGAGACAGGCTGGCATGTGCCGGTGGAAGACGCACAGTCGTACAACTGTCCTGTTTGGTTGACTGCCACCACCTCCAGGGGGGCTCCCACCACGAGTCTGGAGGCATAACCGTGACACATAGTCACAGGAGGGGTGGGAACAGGGGGCACTTTGGGGATGAGGAAGTTTCTTGTGATGGGGAACTAAGACTTGTTACCATTTGGAGGCTGTTCAAAAACTAGGGCCTGAGTTTAACCCACATATGCCTAAAGACCCTGCTGTGGTTTCCTTTGTTTTTGAGCATGCGTACCTAAGTATATGTGTATTTATGTGTATAAATGGTTTGTACTTTTTTTAACATTCACCAAAAATAAAACTATTTAAAAACAAAAATGGCATTTCCCAATCATGGGTAAGTGCATTGTGTTCCTGAAATGTCATCATTGTGAGCCACCCAAGAAATAGATCATCTCAAGTTAAAGGGAACAATTTCCTGAAGCCAGAAGCTTTCAAAACAAATAGTTGACTCTGTAATTAATTGGACAAATTTAAATATAATGTAAACAATTAAATTGTACAATTTAAAGCAGCTGTGTCAGAATCCATATTTATATCTATAGTTACATAAATGCAATAGTTTATTTGCAAAACTCCCTGAGTGGGAAAAAAATCTTTTAATTTTGGAAACATTTTATCACTACCAACAATCTCTCCACCAAGATGAGAAAAGTAGACAAATACTGGTGTATTTTAATTAGCCAAGCGAGGCTTAGTTAAATGGGCATTTGAGGGTTTCTTCTAGAGAGCCATTTCTTTACAGAAAGATATAATCCCTGTGTGTCATGATTCATGGAAAAATCTAAGACTTCTAAGAAAAATCTAAAACAAAGTCTAAGACTTTGCTGATGAAAACCTGAACAGATGGCTAGAGAGGTAACAGTTTGGGACCTGCTAGCCTACATGGTGGACAAACTTTTAGTCTAAACTATCGACCTGCATGTTTTTCTTTACCCCAACCTGTTCCTTCCACATAGGCTCAATCTTTTCCATATTGGGTTATGATTCAACAGAATCCAGGAAAAATAATAACTTTGTAGAAATCAGAATGATACCAACTATATACTAGTTTACTTTATTGTAAAGACTGGTGAATGGTGATCAATAAATAGCTTTATATTCTTTTTTTTAATGGAGCCTGAAAACAAATTGATGGTGATGCAAGTCAGAACAGAGATTATCTTTGGATTTGTTGGGTGTTGGGTGATAGGAGGGACCCAACAAGGGAGGCCTGGTGCCTGTGAGT
Source organism: Daubentonia madagascariensis (assembly GCA_023783475.1). Classification (NCBI taxonomy): domain Eukaryota; kingdom Metazoa; phylum Chordata; class Mammalia; order Primates; family Daubentoniidae; genus Daubentonia; species Daubentonia madagascariensis. The sequence continues at coordinate 8,225,879 of JAKFHU010002004.1, read as the reverse complement.
TTTTATATATGATCAGTCTGATGGAGGTGGGGGTAACCACAGTATACACATAGGTAATAACTCATTGAGTCAGGCCTTTCAGATTTGTGCACTTCGGTGTGCTACATTTCAAAACAAAGAAAAAACAAAACCTCGGTACCTGGCAATGCTTCCATCACCCTGGGCTGCCAGCTGGGTGAGGAAGGGGGAGGGATCTGCATGTAGAACTCAGTGACCTCTGTAGCTCCTTGTTGGCCAACTGAACCTTCCTGTCCTCTGGGGCTCACTGCCAGCGCCACCTCCCCTGTGGAGCCTCCTGGAATTCCCCCGCCCCTCTTTGATCTCTCCCCTCCTATGCCTCCCCGAGTTTGGTTTCACCTGCATCACATGGTGACTTGAACTCTCTGGGACATGAGAATGTGAGCTCCTAGAGTCAGGGCCAGGTACGTAAGTTGTGGGCCCCAGTGCAAAATGAAAACGTGGGGTCTCCTGGGGTTAAAGGGAGCTGGCTCTTCTTCTGCGTTCCCTCTCCCTCTCTCTCTGTCTCCCTATCCTGGTACTTTTTATTTGCAGTTTAGTGCCACACTCCCTTGGGCTCAGGGATACTCATAGGGTGAATGCACCTGACCCTGACCAGCTGGTGCCAGGGGCAGAGGGTGGTGGGGAGTCAGCAGCTGAGACCCCTTCCCTGGGAGGCGGGGGGCGGGGCTGCCTGTGAGCTGAGGCTCTAAGCCCCAGCGTGTCTCCTTCCTGCCATCAATCTTTTTTATAAAACACGGATGCAAAGATAAAATCCTTCAGATTTTCAAGAGGCCAAGTGCAGAACATTAAACTCCAAATTTAATGAGTTTGGGCCCTCTGTGACTGCACGGATCACCTGCCAAGAAGCGGCCTGCCTGGAGGGCAGGTTCAAGCCCTCCCTCCAGAGGCCGTATCTTGCTTAGAGTTTTGTGGCCCTTCCTGGGATCCCGAATAATATGCGATAGTGTCAGGGGCCTCAGAGGAGCCATAGAAAGCCTTCTCACCCATACTGCCCTTCCTCCAGGACACCTCCCTGGGGTGCCACAGGCAGCCATCTGCCTGCAGGACATGAGGGGCTAGAGGTGGGGGAGTGAGTGGGACCTACCGAGACCCACCAAACTGCACCACACTCTGTCCAAAGCTGTCTGCATCCTCTTGGAAGACAGTGGGCTCCTCCACATCCAGGTTGAATCCGTGATAAGAAGCCAGGACTGAGGAATATGGGGTCAGGGGATCAGAGAAGCCCTATCCCCTCTGGCCTCTTGAAACCCCACCCTACTCCAGCCTTTGAAACCCCACCCTACTCCAGCCTTTGAAACCCCACCCTACTCCAGCCTTTGTTCCCATCTGCCCAGGAAGACAAGCCCGCTCCTTTCACCGTGTTGACTGATTTGCCATCTGTGTGGTTCCCATCCCTCTCCCTCCCTCAAAAATAATCAAACCACAATACAAAAGGCAGCTATCCAAGGAAATGCCCCCTCAAAGACCCTTCAAAGGACATCCAGGATCTGAAATTAGGCCCATCACCTCTTGGTATGTTAGATCAGGAATGTCCCTTAAAGACAAGGTGACCATAACATTTATTGTCTAAACCGGGACCTTCTGAGAGTGAAAGGGGCACCATTAATAATTACAGTAGGGACAGCCCCAGGCAGACCAGGGCATATGGGCACCCTACTAAAGACTGCCCTTCTCCAGCTTCTCGTTATACAGAGACACCACAATCCAGATTAGCTAACAGACAGAGAATTCTACGACTGATTGTGTGTAATGGTGTGTTTCCCATGTCCCCCTCTCAGTAGCAGGCTCTAAGAGGGAAGGATTGCTTGCATCTGTCTTGTCCTTGCATGCCAGGTGCAGGGCCTGGCTCAGCAGGTGTCTGATTACTGTTTGTTGACTGACCCAGAACCTCACAGCAAGTCACGGGCCCAGCCAGGGTTCCAACTACTCTCCTAATCCTCAACCAGTCACACTCCCCTCACTGGTGGCTAAGCTCCAAAGCCTCAGGGGGACCCCCTACATTTCAAGGGCTTTTTCTGATTCCTCCACTCCCAAGCAGCCATCTCTCCTCTCCATCCCTCCAGAATTCCCACCTGTCTCTGGATTGAGGAGTCAACTGCACCCCCAAGAGTGGGGAAGCCCTAAAGGGGTCAAGTGTTTGGCCAGGTAGTGACAGGGAGGTCCAGACACCTGTACCCTGGGGTCCTGAGAAGAGGCCAGATGTTTAGGGAACTGGGACCCTACTATGGCCACATGCAAGGGAGCCTCACGTCCTACACTTTCCTTCCTCAAGTAATTATCCAAAAGCAGCCCCTGTGGTCTGACAAGTGGCAGGATACCAAGGGGCTCAGACTCAAGTGCCTCCTGGGCTAGGCAGGTGATGTCAGTGAGTGCAGTGGGGGGAAGTGAGTGCCAGGGAATGGAGGACCCATAGAGCTCCTACCCCTGCTAAGGAGGCAGCCATTACCAGGCACCAGTATCCAGAGCTGCTAGACCATCTTGTTTCTCAAGATAAGCTATAAAGCTGGGGTTTTGTGTGACATCTGATTTTTAAATGATATGTGAATGTAGTCCTGATACAGTTTTCAACTTGTGGACTGTTCTCTTGGCAGCAGTGGACAGGCTACCTGCAACCAGGACTTGGGGCAAATCCAGGCCCAGGGAGGTAGCATCCAACCTTCTCCACCCCCCATGACTTCTGTGGCCTTCTGTTCCGGGGGTATGCTAGGGCAAACCTCTCTCACCCACACAGCACCAGTACCAGGGCCCCCATGAATATGAATTGGGAGGGAGGGAGGCCTGGGTCAATACGGCCATCTGGCGAGGCAGCTCGCCCTCCACCTGCGCACAACCCCTGAGCCCATCTTCCCTCACCTTTGTTTGGGTCACATCTACCCATTTCAGGCTATTTGGACACGAGGCCACTCCCCTGCCTCCAGCTCCTCCCGACCACTAGCTCCCAGCCTGCCCTACCAGACAGAGACCCCCGCACACCTCCACAAAGCTTTTCCCCAGTCCTGCGGGCCCCCACTTACCAGCCAGGAGGAGCACCATGCCAAAGGCCATTGCTGAGCAACACGTTATGGGGGAAGCAGAAGACTGGGTAACAGCACTGAAGGGTGCTCAGCATCCTGGGGGGTAATTAAAATAATGACTCAGGGCCTCCACGTGGCAGGAGGAGGGGCACAGTGGGGAAGAGGGCCTTGGTTAATCATAGAGCAGAGGTGGGGGCAGAGGCCTCATACTCTCCCCGCACCAACCACCACCTTCAGAGATCTGGCTTCCTTCTCCCAGAATACGACCCTCCCCCAGGCCTTGTGAGCCAGGGGGTATCCAGGGGGTCCCCCCATAGCTCTCTGGGGCTGCACACAAAGGGAAAGAGAAGAAGCAGAACACACAGCCCTAGAGGCCCCAGCACATGGATGTGAGAGAGAGGCAGAGCCCCCCTCAGTGTGTCGGAGGTGGAGAAAGGGGAAGGAGGGGGCTAGGCCAGGGTGTTTAAAAAAGCAGACCCCCTCAAGAGGAGAATGGATAACCAAAAGGATAAATTCATACAATGGACTACTACGCAGCAATAAATAAGAACAGGCTACAAGGCCAGGTGTGGTGGCTCACACCAGTAATCCTAGCACTCTGGGAGGCTGAGTTGGGAGGATCGCTTGAGGTCAGGAGTTTGTGACCAGCCTGAGCAAGAGCTAGACCTCATCTCTGCAAAAAATAGAAAAATTGGCCAAGCATGGTGGCGCGTGCCTGTAGGCCAGCTCTCCGGAGGCTGAGGCAGGAGGATCGTTTCAGCCCAGTAGCTTGAGGTTGCAGTGAGCTACGATGAAGCCACTGCACTCTAGCCCAGGTGACAGAGTGAGACACTGTCTCCAAAAAAGCGAAGAAAGGAAAAGAAAAGAACAGGCTACAGATGTTTGCAACAACTCAGATGAACTCAATCTTATCTCAAGTGAAAGAAGCCAGACACCAGAATGTATAATGTCTGACTCCTTTCATAGGAAGTTAAAGAACAGGCAAAATTAATCTAGGAAGATAGAACTCAGAAGAGTGATTGCCTCTTGGGGCAATCACTCCTCACTTGGGGCAATTTCCCTCCCTTGTGGGGAGGGAAATTTTAACATTTGTTAAATTTAGCATTTAACACAATATTTTAGGCCAGGCATGGTGGCTCACACCTATAATCCCAGTGCTTTGGGAGGCTGAGGCTGGAGGCTTGATTGAGACCAGTCTGGGCAACATAGCGAGACCCCCATTTCGACAAAAAAATTAGCCAGGCCTGGTGGCACCTGCCTGTAGACCTAGCTACTTGGGAGGCTGAGGTGGGAAGGTCGAGGTTACAGTGAGCTATGATTGTGCCACTGCAGCCTGGGTGACAGAGCAAGATCCTGTCTCTAAAAACGAAACAAAACACTCAATATTTTAACATTTGTTAAATCGGGTGGTTGCTATTTATCTTCTGTAAATTTCTGTGTATTTGAAACATTTCACAATTAAACATAAAAACATGAAAAATGGGTCCTATGTATTAATAATATAAAAGCCCAGGAACAGACTTTCAAGGTTAAAATATATGACAAAATCCTTTCCTATAGCATAAACTATTTTGTGTAAATATGTGAAAGTTATTTAAGACATATAAAATATAGATTAAATGTCAACTATAAACAATATAAAAGTTTTCTATACAAAAATTTAACATCCACTTACTTGAGCTGATATTTAATGGACAGAAGAAATTAAATGTGAAGCATTGGCAATGCCCTTGCAGGGAACTGAGCTGTGATTGCTAACCTCAAGGCTGACTTACCTACTTCCCTGCAAAGACTGTCAAGGTCAAGTTGAGCGACAGCCTTTTTCCTCCTGTGCTGAGGGTTCTGTAGCAGGCAGAAGCCTATCGTCAGTTCTGTGGATCTGTGAACTTCTCTCTGCATTTGGAACCACAAAATAATTTTTAAGTGAATCTCCTTAATCCAGAAATTTAAAGATCTCTTCATTTCCTCCATAGTTACCACACCTCATCTTTTAGACATGATCTTGAGTGGTATCGAATTTCGAGCACAATCTTTACTTTTGGACTTCCTTCCACGCTTGACACTAACATTTTGCTGATTTTAACAACTATAAAAATCTCTAACTTTGCCTTACTTATATTATGACTTATCTCAGCAAAAGTTTGTTTGTTTTCCACTCATTTTTAGAGAACAATACGGGCAAAATGCCATAAGATAGTCAAATACTTGCAAACACCACACACTGCCATGAAAGCATCTTCTCCCCAGGCCCCCATGCAGAAGCTGCCAAGGCTCTGACTCCTACAGCAGTGGTAGAAGATGCTCCTCAAGCTTGGGGCATTCCTCAGGGGACTTACTGAGGGCTCCACACTTACAAGAACCACCATCCTTCAATAATTTTTTTAAAATGTATACTTAAAAAATAATAAAACAGCATATTTAATAATCTTCTCTAATCAGTGTGAGGGAGGATACTTTTTCAACTTTTCTCCAGAATGATCTGTGCCTGCCTCAGTACTGCACAACATGACTCCCAGGTCCCCACAGCTTAAATGCCACAGCCAATGTTTTGTTTTGTTTCTCCTAGTCTTTATTTTGACTAAACAAGAAAATTCCAACTCGCAAGTATAGATCACCAGGAATGTGTTGATATCACCAGAATGTGTTGATGGCTATGTATGATAGGTCTGGATTTTCAAATAAAACATGAACCCCTAAATTGTGCAGACGTTTCTCAGATTACTTTCAGAGTTTCATCAGTTGCTAAATCAATGAGCATTCCAAAGGAGGGAGTTAAATACTAAAATTCAGGGATAGCAGCAAATGGATTCCTAATCCTGTTTTTGGTCGCATTTGATTATGCCCAACAATACCTCGGTTATTATTTGTTATTCTCTGATGAGTAAAGAACACCTTCAAGTAAAGAGTAGAACAAAGGTTACTAGAGGCTGAGAAGTATAGGGGGATGGGAGCGATAGGGAGAGATTTGTTAAAGGATACAAAATTACTGCTAGATGGGAGGAATAAGTTCTAGTGTTCTACATAGCACTGCAGGATGACTATAGTTAGCAATAATGTGTATTTTCAAGTAGCTAGAAAACAGGATATTGAATGTTCCAAACACAAAGAAATGATAAATGTTTAAGATGATGTATATGCTGATTACCCTGATCTGATCCCTATACAATGTATATATAGAAACATCACTATGTACCCCATAAATATGTACAATTATCATGTGTCAATTTAAAAAAAGAGAGAAAATTTTTAATGTATTTGCACATTAAAAAAACAACTTCAAGTCAGGAAAAAGTTCATAACATCTTTTTTTATTTTTTATTTTTTATGTATGTGTTAGGCATGCGGTCTCTACCCCAAGGGAAGGTTTGCAAAACCAGGAAAGGGGATGGGAGGGAGGAGGGGAGATAAGAGGCAGCTAAGCAGGCAGAATGGGGAAGGTTTGCAAGCCTAAAAGGGCCTGTGACTAAAAACAAAGACATCGCAAGGACTAGCCATCTGCTACACAACCTCCTCCCAAACGTCAAGGACTTGCTGTACACTGTGATTGTTGTTTAATTTCCCCCCAACTCCACTCCCTCCTCCCAACCCTCTATAAAAAACTCACTAGACCCCACTTCGGGGTGGACGCCCTTTTCGGCCTCCACCCACCTGCACCCAGGTGCTCAAATAAATAAGTCCTTATATGTTTTGGCTTCACGTGTTTTCCTCTTGGCTCCGGCCTAACAGTATGTATTTACTTACTTATTTATTTTAGAGACAGGGTCTCCCTCTGTCATCCAGGCTGGAGTGCAGTGGTGCAATCATAGCTCACAGCAACCTCCAACTCCTGGGCTCAAGCAATGTAGCTAAGACTACACCGTGTGACACCACACCTGGCTAATTTTTTTCCATTTCTTTTTGTAGAGATGGGGTCTCGCCCAGGCTGGTTTTGAACTTCTGGGCTCAGGCGATCCTCCTGCCTTGGCCTCCCAAAGTGCTGGGATTACAGGCATGAGCCACCATACCCAGCCTTCATAACATCATTTGATGTTAAGAAATCCCAATAGCTTTTCCTTAATATTTAAAATTGTAATATTTGGGCCCTAGAGAGACAAGTGTAGGCTAAGATACTGAATAATATATTGCTGAGATGTGCAGCTTGAACAAACCACTTAGAATTTAAAAACTAGACTAATTGTCATCATCAGGGCCTGATGAAGTGTTTTAAATCTCATTAGTCATTTTTAAATCCTATGTGATTACAATGGAATACTACTCAGCAATAAAAAGGAATGAAGTATTCATACCAGGTAAAAATGCGAAAGTTCCCTGCCACATAACAGAAACACTGCACTAGCCTGGAGTGCTCAGCAAGGTTGTTACAAAGTAGACTAAACAGGTACCAAGACAACTGCTGGGCCCCAGAAAAGTGCCCAGCACTCTCCTTGGTGACTCAGTACTTTCTTGCCCTGAAACAGACTGCTCAAACTGGCCCTGAATGCTTTAGAGCTACTTTGGTTGTCCTACAGTGCCCTTTAGTTAATTGTAATACTAAAATCCCCCGCCTAGCGGAAAATGGTAATATCGTTAACATAACATGGGTTGCGTGACAGTGTGTGATGATGGTACTGCACCGGCATGATTTGTTTCACCGTGAACAAGCAAAGATACAATGTAAAAACTTTGCATTACTCTTTGGGAAGAGATTTAAATCAATATCACAGTGTGGGCAGATGTGGATTTTGCATGCAAGACAGCTCCTGTGGAAGAAATTCCTGCGCTGCCCAGGAGCAAGTGCCCTTGTAAGTAACCTCTAATAAACTCATCTAATTCATCAAGCTGGATTTGTCTGAGTCATTCTTTGGTCTCTTGGCTCCCTCTCAGTCTGGGGGCAGTTTTTCTATATTGCTCCAGGATTTTCCCAAAACACATATATGCAACAATATAAATGAATCTCAAAATAATTATGCTAAGTGAAAGAAGCCAAATAAAAAAAGATCAAATACTGCATGATTCCAGTAATATAAAATCTAGAAAATGCAAACTAATATATAGTGATAGAAAGCAGATCAGTAGTTGTCTGGGTAGAAGAGAGGAAGGAGTTAAAAAGAGCCCAGAGGTTGGAAAAACTGGCTATCCACGTGCGAAAGAATGAATTTGGGAAAAATTAACACAAAAATTAACTCAAAATGGATCAAAGGCCTAAACATAATAGCTAAAACTATAAAACTCTTAGAAGAAAACATAGGGCAAAGTTTTCATGACATTGGATTTGGCGACGATTTCTTGGATATAACACCAAAAGTACAAGCAACAAAAGAAAAACAATAGGTAAGTTGGACAACATCAAAATTAAAAACTTCTGTGGTCAAAGGATATAATCAACAGAGTGAAAGGCAACGTATGGGATAGGAAAAATATTTGCAAATCACATATCCGATAAGGAGTTTATATCCAGAATATTTAAAGAACTTGAACTCTTACAACTCAACAACAAAAAAACAACAACCCAATTGAAAAATGGGCAAAGGACTTAAATAATTTCCCCAGAGAAGATATGCAAATAGCCAACAAGCACATGGAAAGATGCTCAACTTCATAAATCATTAGGAAAATGCAAATCAAAACCACAATGAGATACGACCTCAGACTCATGACAATGGCTGCAATCAATACAAACAACAACAACAAAATTAAAAAAATAAAGTGTTGGTGAGGATGTGAAGAAATCAGAGCAGTTGTGCAATGTTGGTGGAAATGTAAAATGCTAGAGCCGCTATGGAAAAACAGTATGATTGTTTCTCAAAAAATTAAAAATAGAATTACCATACGATTTACTATTTCTGCTTCTGGGTATATAGCCAAAAGAATTGAAAGTAGGGTCTCAAAGATGTATTTGTACACCCATGTTTATAGCAGCATTATTCACAATAGCCAAAAGGTGAAAGCAACCCACATGTCCATTGACAGATGAATGGACAAACCAAATATGATATATATATATGCAATGGAATATTACTCAGCCTTAACGAGGAAGGAAATGCTTACACATGCTACAACATGGATGAAACTTGAAGACATTATGCTAAGTGAAATAAGCCAGTCACAAAAAGAAAAACACTCTATGATCCCACTTAAATTGAGTACCCATAGAAAGTAGAATGGTGGTTGCCAGCAGCCAGGGAGCACTGAAAATCAGGAGTAGTTTAATGGGTATAGGGTTTCAGTTCTATAAGATGAAAAGAGTTCTTGAGATTGGTTACACAATAGCGTGAATGCACTACTGAATTGTACACTTAAAAATGGTTAAGATGGTAAATTTCATGTTATGTGTATTTTATCATAATTAAAGGTTTTTTAGTTTTTTAAAATCCCAAATGACTTTCTCTTTGATATTCCTTTAACGTGAAAAGCAGTCTCCTACCTGCCTATTTCTCTGTACAACACTGAAAAGATGAACACTCAATGGCCATGATTTGATCAGATTCACAATTTTCTCTCTTTTCTTAAACACTGAATCAAGGTTGAGGGCATATTGTTAACTTCCCCATCCTCTGTGAATAAAGCCATGCAAGGATTGGCCCCTTTAGGCTGCCATTCCCTCAGTAGAGATCCCACCCTATCTTTCCTACTGCTCACGAGATTAACATTAATTACAACCAACCAACCAAACCTCGCTTTCTGTTACTCAGGGTTCCAGTGATAAAACTCCTCCCACATATATGCGTTGCACAAAGACTAGAGCTGATTCAGACTTTGCACATCAGTGGCTTATTGCAGGTATAAAGTGACATGTTTACTCTCCCACACGTAAGAGTCAGTCACCACTATTCCACTGTATACGTTTGACATTACACAATGTCCAAGCTGTTCCTTGATAAAGGAATTTTGCCCACAGCTTATTCTTCAAGCATATTTGCCAGACACTGTAGGTAGCCTATCCAACAGCCCCCAGCCCTGCGACCTTTCTGGCTGGCAGAGCCAATTCTTATTATTAAGCCTGCAAACTGCTCACTTTCTCAGCAGTCCATGCAGTCAATGAGATGAAATTTGACTCGATTCTAGTCAATGGAACCTAAGGGGGAATATGAGAATTTATGGGAAAGATTTGCCTCCCTGATAAAAAGAAATTTGAAGAGAAACTGCTCTTCTTGCCTTTGGGCACAGTTATCTGAGGACATAATGCCTGGAGCTATGGCAGCCTTCTTGCAACCATGAGGGGATGGTAAGGACAAAAGTCACACAAGTATAACTGATTTTGAAGGTTGGAAAGAATCTGCATCTTAATGTCATTGCTGAGCCACTTAATTAAACAACACTTGTGCCTGGACACGTTGTTGTGTAAAGGCCTTTTATACTCTCTTGTGCACTTTTTTTCCTACTGTTATTTGCAGCACAAAGCAACCTTCCAATACAGGTGTTATCTTCACTGCTGTTTTTACACGCTTCTTGGAAATTATGTTTTTTGTTTGTTTGTTTTATCTGTGAAGAATTATTGAAATTTTATTTTCATGAAGTTTGTGACTTTGTATACAGTGTATTTTCTTTGCAAGTAAACAATAAACAGTCTGAATGATTAAATGATCCCAAAAAAAGTTTTGAAGTTTTGTAATCAGAATGAAACACTAGCATATGATTTACTGTTTACAGTTTTAGTGTCAGACCATTTCCTCTAAAATAATGAGCTGCATTTCACATATGAGCTAAAATTGTATGATAACCCAGCTATTTAAAGCCTGATGTAGTCAACTCTCACTTCCCTATTTGGTATTGGGAGACCAATGGTACAAATCGGCAGAAATAGCATACAATCTCATGCTATGTAGTTTGGTCTTCAATATGGAAGATATTTTGTGTGGCTGTTGCATAAGATTTATTTGATTTACTCAGGTTAATAACGATTTGTCTGCTTTCTGGAAATAACCAGCTCTAAGGGTTTAGGTGTGGGCTGGTCTGAGCAGTAGGAGCAGACTGGAATTAAAATTTTTGCTACGGGTAGTTCAGAAAGACAGTAATCTTTTTTCTGTGACTATAGTGGGGAGTGCAGCTATATGCGATAGCTGTGTTTTCTTTATTCATTTTCTTCTCGTGGTTCTTGTGATGCAAGTGTGTTTATGGGACCACAAATACACCATTTACCTCACACAAACCGACTGCATTTCAAGGTGTTCCATCAATGGGTGTACCTGTGCCTGCAGCTCCTGGCCTTATAGGAAATGTGATGGGACAGAGTCCAAGCATGATGGTGGGAATACCCATGCCCAATGGGTTTACGGGAAATGAACAAGTGCTGGTGTGATGCCACTTCCTCAAAATATGGCTGGCCTCCAAGGAGGAATGATAGGACACATTGGTGCACCCCAGAGTAAATCTGGCCCACCACAAGCTCAGCAGCCCCAGTGGAAGGTGCGTGCTGCATCTGAGAGCAGAGGGACTCTCCATTACTTTGGAAAAAGTTGGACCTGCTGCTGTGACTGAAGGGCGGGCACCTGCTGCCTAGAACTCAGGTGCATTGGAACTTGATCCTGGAAGACCAGCTTCTCTTGGTAATTCTGAGGCTGCCAAGGCTGAAGATGACATCCCCAACCAGAAATAGTGGGTAATGACAGTGGGCCTTTGTCTCTTGTTGCGCAGAAGGAAGGGACTTGCAGGCTGGCCTTCCCCTGTCTCAGGCTTGCCCCTCTCAAAATACCGCATAGGAGATGTAGGAGGATGAAGAACGGTTTCTGATCCATAGCTGGGAGAAGGTTCACTTCCTGTGTCACGTTGATATTCAAAATCACAGCTTGGTTTCATTGCTGGGGCTAGAGTCACCTGAGCCATCCTGATCGCTGGGAACCCCCTGTGTCTCCAGAGAGGAACAACCAGCCCCACCCAGTCGAACCTCCTGGGCACAAGAGGGGGCCTGCTCAGTGTTGTGTTGGGAGATTCCACCTGCTTTTCCTGGAGGCTTCTAAGTAGATGACCTTGGACAGAGAATCCATTCAGTTTCCAGGTAGCAAACATTGTGTGTCTCTCTCTAGGTGGTAGTTTGGCTCTTTTATTTTGAAACAAGTTGTCAATTACACACACACAGACGATGGATTTGTTCACCCAGTTTTTCCCTGGTTGTAAAATCAGGGTAAGGATTTCGTTCAAATGGCTGCTGAAGTATATGCAGCTCATCCCGAGTAAATTTATGTCGTGGTCTTATTTTTCCTCTTCTCCGTTATTCTTACTTTTTTATGCCTGTCTTTAATTGGACATCCATTGGAAGTCATGTCAACTTCTAGTCCAGTCTCATCTCAGTATACTGGAAATTACGTTACTTGCAATTTCTTTTGCTATAAGAGCAACTTTGATTTATGCCATTGTAGTTTTGCTGTCTTCTCTGTACTTAGTGATGACATTAATTGATTTTGGATGGGAAAGCTATACGTTGCAGTTGTTCTAAGAAATCGCTACTGCTTTACCTGAGAGGTCATTATACTTTGTTTGAAAATGACACAAAAACTTTGATAGCTTCATGCTACTACTTGACAAAGTTTCAGAATGAACAACAGACTAGGAACAAATACACAGTGGAACCAATAAAATCCAATTTTCAGATGGTATAACGTTCTCTAGATACATTTTAGTTTTTTGGCTCATGATCACTTACCCCAGGATTCATACATTTCTCTACTACATGTGCACTAGACTCAATTTTTAAAAATCAATATTGATTTTGATGACATTATTCTAAATTGTAGCAAGTATATTATTTTATCACAACTTTGATGCTTTTGAGCCATTGATCTATTTTTGTGATTTGGGATATAATGCAACACAATAGCAATCCTGAAAAATGCAAATGTAATGAATGTAAACAACACACAAAAGGAAAAGTACATGAAAATAACACCCAATTGCCTGAATGTTAGACAAGAGCTCATTGCAGTCCTTGGGGTCCATGTGCAACCTTTAAGAACACAATTTTTAAGGATGTAACACTGTTTCTGTGTGAATCACCAGTTTCAAATATTTGAGATGTGTGGGGATAAAATTGTTTCTTGCTTTCTTTCTCTAAAATGTACCAGTTAGGAGATCATCAGTGACCACCGGTGGTTCATGGAACACATTTTGAGAAACATCACTTTAGGACCAAATTCTCATAAAAGTTTAATTATCTGAGGCCCTACCTGGGCATATAATAATTGGTCCTTCTGGGGACTCAAAAGCTTCAAAATCCAAAGGGATTTTGGACCCTTTGCTGATGTATGGAGCAGATATTTTTGGATAGAGGTGAAGGTCCACTTTCCAGCTTCCCTTCAAATCACATGATCAACTGTGATTCTGTTCTAATTAAAACATCCACATGGCCTGAGTGCCTTGCTGGTGGCAGCAGCAGTGGGATCTCTCCAATGGCTTGCCATGTGTTGAATCCCATCTCAGTGCCAGGATGGTGGCATAATGAGAAGAATAACCTTACTGTGGGCAGCAGGCTCCTGATATGGGACTCCAAAGTGCTCCCCAATCACTGACCACATGCAACCAGGGCACCCTTCAACACAGTCTAGGATTTGTAAGAAGCACCCGTGTATTGGTTCATTCCAAGGACTTTTCCAGGTGGAAGAGTAGCCCCTGAGGGCTGCCCCTTCTCTATCTCAGCCCCTCCACCTGACAGTTCCATCAGCTTCTATTCAGCAACAGCCCTGAGCAGATCAAGAGGTCAGGTTTCCCCCAGTAGAGGGATGTTCATAACCTCCACTCTGGTTAACCGTCTTATCCCAGCCCCAGGCCTTAGTGCTGGCCAGGGTCCAACATAGTAAGGGGAGCCCATGGACTTCATTGTCCAGGACTCATATCCATAAAAGGTCTTAATTTTAGAACTTTGACATATTTCCCAATAAAGGTACATACATCATTTTGTGCATGTTTTAATTTATTAATGAAAACATTTAAAACACATGCTTTTTAATAATCATGTGTTGGCATTTCTTTATTTACTACATTTGGAGCCTTAAAAAATGGAAGTGGCCTGAGCCTCTTCTGACCCTGGAGCTGGTTGAGCTGCAATAGCATGGGGGCGGTGTCCCTCTCGAGGGGACGCTCCTCCCTCCCAGCCAGCAATGCTGACCAATGCTGGAAGCCAGTTTTAAAAATTCCAATGTGCAGGCATTTCTTCCCAGTTCAGTTTGTGAAATTTGGACTGACAGCCCCAAGCTAAGAGCTGATGCTAAGAGTATCTCGCTAGCAATGAGGATGACAAGGAGGGACAGATCTTCTCATGCTGTGTGCTCTGGAGCCCCCCTTCTGGAGGTGGAATTGGGCTTCTAACATCAAGCTGGAGAGTTCAGACATTATCATGAGAGTAATAATGAGGGTGAGTGGCTTGTTCAGTACCGTATTTTAGAAAAATCACTGGTGGCTAGTGGAGGGAGAGAGATTGGGGCCTGGGGTTATTGTCCATGTATTTGGTAGAAATTCCAAGTCAAGTCCTCTGAGAGGCACAGCAGGGACCCTGTCCTGAGGGTTTCCAGTTAGAACCTTGACGAAACAAATGGCCCTTCCCAAGCAAGACACTTTGTGCAGACACACTACATTCTCCCAAAGAGAGAAAGCAGACTGACCCCAGCCTCCCTCAGGTGGAATGTTTCCTCTTCCTCGGGCCTGACTTAGGTGAGAATAAGAAAGCCAGAAACCGCTCAGGGGAGAGCAGGTCCAAAGGAGAACAGGAGGTAGTTTCTTACTGGGCAACTAGGGGGCCCGGTGTCCCATTTTCTGGGGCAGTCTGTCTATTTGCTGCTTCCTCCATCATTTCCTTGTACTGACGCTTGAAGAAGCCAACCTGTGTGGGAAGAAGGAGAAGAAAATCAGGAAGTCCATCCAGCAGAAGAGAGGAAAAGGGCTGACTGGGAGACAGGGAGGGATCACCGTTTGAGGGACCCCTGCTATGTTCAAAGCACTGCACTAGGAACTTTATAAACATTATGTCACTTAGACTTAGCCCAAATTCTGTGAGCCGGGTAGAATCACCTCCACACTGAGAAATCAAGACCCAGAGTGGAACAGGCACTTGGCTATGGTCAAAGAAAGAAAGAGTCTGTGCTGGTGGCAACATTCAAACCCAGGTCCGTGCTTTTATATTCTAACCTGCTGTCGAGGGAAACGTGCAGAAGGGTGGAGAGAGTGGAACTGAAAGGGACGGGGATTAGGGGAGGCCTGAGAACCCCACAGGAAGGCACAATCTGGGGGACAGCTCGGGACTGGCAGGATCGCAGTAGGGAGGGAGTTTCCCCCTGCAGTGACCTAGCGGGAACGCGCATCCCACGTCAGGGTGAGCCCTTTCTTCCACTGTAGAAAGAGCAGGCTCAGATGTCGGTGGCGTCTAGAGCGGGATCAAACCCTTGCCTTGCGCAGCGTGGCTGTGATGAGAGCCAGAAGCAGCAGACCTCCCGCACAGCTGCCCACGACGAGGGGGACGGGGTTGTGGACCTCATACTCCTCCAGCACCGTCTCCGTCTGATTTAGGGATCAGAATGTGTCAGGCCTCTTGCTGTCACAGGTTCCTCCCAGGTTCCCCAACCTTTAACCCTTCCCCGGGCCCTGCCCCAAGGGGTGAAATGCAGAAGCACTTATGTGCTTAGGGACAACTGTCCTGCCAGAGACCTTCATCCCTCCTCCCTCCAGGTTTGCAGACCCCCCCCCCCCAGCCAGCACTGCAGATTTAGCATCAGAAGCCCCCTTACCAGCCTGGCCACTGCCCACCACACAGTCACTACCTGGGCTCTCATAAATGCCTCCTGTCCTGGAAGCTGGGAATACATGGATCTGTTGAACGTGATTTCGGCCACACTCACGACCAACACCTTCTTCTGCAATGTCTTCAAAAAAGACAGGTGGCGGGGCGGGGGGGGAACTTGTGGAATTGGCTCTGGGGGATGCTCAGAGTTCCAGGAATGCCCTGGCTTGAGGACAGGCACAGACACATCGGGTGCCATCTGAGTCTGGGGCAGGGGCTGTGCCGTTGGGCCTACACACCTGGCTGACCCAGCCGAAGCTGAGGTTGCCCTTCAGGATGAAGTCAAGTTCCTCCTGGATGCCGAAGGAGGGGATGTCACAGTGGAACCTCAGGCAGTCAGCAATGGAGCAGTCCTAGGGACCCAGAAGTAGCATTGGGCTGAGACATGAGTTTGAAGGTAGAAGACAGCATTAAACTGTGTGATTTGAGGGAAGCAGCCACATCTGAATACAAGAGGATTGTTCAGCAGGATGGACATGGAACATGAATTCCTAGATTAAATTCCTCTGGTGTGGGGCTTAAAGTGGAGTCAGCCCAGAGCCCTCCTCACCAGCACAGGATTCTTCTGAATGTGAGTCAGGAAGTCAGACTCTGTGGGAACTGTTCTCTCCGAAGAGCACTGGATGGATGGACTCTAGGAGAAGACACGGAGAGAACATCAGGGGTTCACGAGGCACACACAGAATCGGGTAGAGGGCACTCATGGAGGAGCCACACGTGGTCCTTGAGTACCTGGGGGTGGGAGACCTCCACCTCTGTCCACACGGCCATTCGGTTCAGCTCCACAGGCACCCAGAAGTTGATGCTGACAGGCAAGTCCCTCTGTCCCAGGTTGTTCACCTGCACAGAGGCCAGTGAGGGAAGAGCCCATGGCAAAGCCCTCATCCCTCCCCTGCCCCAGCCCAAGTTCCTGAGCCTCCACCACTTGCCTGGTACCCATGCCTGGCCACGCTGCTTTCCTCCTGCTCTGAGGCTGAGAAGTTGAGGTACTTGGTGGATTGTTCATGGCTGCAGAGAGAAGAGGCATGGGTGGATTTGAAATTTTACAGGGGCCTCCTAAGGAGGCTCTGGCTGGAGCATGAGGGGACAGGTGGTGGTCAGTGGGGCTTTGGGGTGACCTGGAATGAGGTCTGTGGCTGAGTTGGGTTAAAGGAGGGTTTAGGGAGCAGGGCTGGGCTTCCAGATGGGTGCAAGGTGCTTGCAGAAGCTCCCTACAGAAAAGACCGTCGAGGGGGCTGTGCAGGGGCTGCAGTGAATGGAGCTCAGGGCTCTGCCACTGACCACAGGGCAGCGGGGGCCAGGGCCAGCCCCTCTCTGCACCTCAGCTTCCTTTCAGTCCTTCATGGCTATGTAGCATGCTGGGGGGCACATGGGGCACAGCACAGGTTTGGAGAGACCCAGGCTGATGCTGTTGGCCAACTGCTATTGAGCACTGCCCCTTTCTGGTCCCCCACGAGCCTCCCCGGGGGCCCTTCTCTCCTGTTGCCTTGGCTTTTCTGGGCCTGGGGCTTGGAGGTGAGGGAGGCCCAACAGCAGACTCTTCACTGGGTCTCAGTTTAACCGCGCCTCTTGAGGCCTACTTGGGCCCAAGCCTGGGGACCCAGTGGCCAGCAGGGACACTCACATGGGTAGCTGGTCTCATCTCTGCCCCTCACTGCTCCAGTCATCACGTACCTATCCTTTTGCCTGCACAGTCCAAATTCCAGCCCATCACTCCTACTCTAAAGTCTCATTTTCCCTCTGCCAAAGGAGCCCCAAGAAATGCCCCTGCCTGGCCCTGGGGGCCCCCCCAAGTGCCCCCCACCCCACAGAGTCACACATGCCTAGAGCTGTAGGGCCACACATGCCTAGAGGGGGTGTGCCCTGCCTGTGCGTCCCCTGCAAGGAGGTGTGAGAACCCCCTGTACACTCCAGCAAATGAGTTCAGAGTATGCACCTGGCTGGAAGCCTCCAATGTGCAGGTACAAGTGAGAGTGTGAAACTCTAGGCAGGAAGAGAACATCGAACAAGCATATCCCACAAGAGCAGGGGTTTATGTCTGTTTTGACTACACATAATGGGGCTCAATAAATCTTTGTTGAATATCAAATGAATTTATGGAAAGTAATCACCGCACTGTGCCTGACACAAAGCAAATGCTAGGAAGGCATTTGTTGAAGGAAGGTGTCTGCTAAAACACTTGGCTTAGTCTCAAACACCTCAACTAACCCTCCTTGGGCAGCATTTTAAGGCTCTTTTTATCCAGTTTCTCGTTGACACCCAGCCTCTGCAGCTGGCAGGTCATCTGTCCCTATCCTTCCCCAAGGGTACTGGGAAAATGGGGAAGGGGCTCACTCCTTCCAAAGAGGAATTTTCCTGTCCAAATGCCAAGGGCCCTTTTGAGAATCGCTGTTGGCCAAGCCCGATGTTGTGGACCTTTCAGTGTTCAGCTGAGGCCTCCCCTTATGGGGCGAGGTTTCCTCTTGGAAACCCACATCACCCCAGGGTAGAGAACCACACTGGCCCTTGATGAGAGTCTGGCTTGGATCACAGTAACTTTGCTCCTGAATGAGGTTATAAGAACATGGCAGACAGGAACATGTCTCACATCTCCCAGGGAACACAAGAGAACGTTGGCATTTTTGAGAAAGTCTCCTGAGACCTATAACCTGTATTAAAAGCAGGATATAATGATAACAATATCACAATTATCATTATCATAACTAGCCCACAATAAACACTTGTTGACTAATACGTGCTGCTAGCAGTATCATCTACCACTTGAAAGGATGATGATAAAACCTAAAATATCCCAGATGCTGCGGCAGGGGTGAGGCCCACTCCCCAAGGGGGTGACAGAGAAGAACCCTTTTGAGGTCACAGTGGGGCACCTGCTGATCACGGTATAGACGGCGTACTTCACCGGGAGCTCCAGCTGGGAGGTGGTCTTGCTGGTTCTGGGGGTGTTATTCTCACTGGAGAAAGAGGAGAGGCCCAGTCGCCAAGGGCCCCAGGGGAGGAGGATAGGTTATGGGGCTGGGGCGAGGGGCACTGCCTGCACCTGGCCCAGCTCACCTGCTCACATTGGCTGTCAGCAGCAGCCGGTCTCCCAGCACAGCCTTGGGGGAAACGTCAAAAGTAGCCAAGAAGGTGATCTGAGGGAGAGGCAGGAACAGGGGAGGTCACAGGGGAGTAAAATAGGGTGGGGGCAGGGTGGGCAGAAGCCAGGCTGACCTGGGAGCCTCCACGGAAGATGAAGTGGTTGAGGCTGCAGCTGGTACTCCAGGTGCCCTGGCTCCCAGCTGGGGAGCTGTCACATGTCAGGCGCAGGGAGCGCAGCTGCTGCTGTTTCTAGGCAAAGGCATGTGAAAAAAGACAAATGAATACTTGTTAGTGCTCCAAAGGGACTCCATGAATTAGTGACAAAGTTTCCTGGAATCTATCTTAAGGTTATGTTTTAAACAGTTCCTCAGATACTATCTGGTCAAAATTCTTCCCAATGTAGAAATCTCAAATTTATTAGAATTTTCACCTTGTTATTTGTTGTTATTTTAAAGACCTTTTATTATAGAAATTTTCAAACATACTCAAAGGTAGAGAAACTAGAAAATCAACCCCCATGGATCCATCACTCAGTTTGTTACCAACATCTTTTTACTTTTGTTTCATTCAGCTGTTCACTTTTCTTCTGACTAATTTAAAGCACATTCCAGATATCATATTGTTTCATCCAGAAATGCATCAATATATACCACCAACAAATAAGGGCATTTTTAAAATCATAACCACAAGACCCAACCAATCACACCCAACAAAATTAACAATAACTTTTTAATATGCTGGTCATGTTCAGTTGTCTTAGACTGTTTCCAAAAATGTTATTTTACAGCTCATTTTTAAAAATCAATATCCAGCAATAATCCACACATTGCATTGGACTGATATGTTTAGGAGCACTTTCAAGGATGGGTGATCACCCCTCACGCACTAGAACTTGCCTTTCCTAGTGTGTTCTTTCATACATTAATCAAAATGTGCTCCTATTGGGATATTAGACTAAGAAAGACATCACAGATAAAACAACCAAACATAATTTGCAGACCTACTTTGGATTTTGGTTCAAATAAACCAGGAGTAAAAAGATATTTTTGAGACAATAAGGGAAATTGGACTATGGTCTAAATACCAAGAAATCATTTGTTTTATTGGGTGTGATAATGGCATTAGGGTCATTTAAGATGTCCCTACTGTTCAGAACTATAGAGTGTGTGTTAGTCTGTTCTCTGCTGCTACAACAGATTACTACAGTCTGGTAATTTATAAACAATAGAACCTTCACAGTTCTGAAGGCTGGGAAGTCCCAGAGCATGGGGCCAGCATCTGACAAGGGCCTTCATGCTGCCTCATCCCATGGTGGAAGGCAAAAGATCAACAGAGCAGGCTCAAGAATGAACAGGAAAGGAGGCCAAACTCGTCCTTTAATGAGTAACCCACTCCCACAATAATGGCATTGATCCATTCATGAGGGCAGAGCCCTTGTAACCTAATCAGCTCTTAAAGGTCCCACCTCTCAACACTGTTGAATTGAGGATTAAGTTTCCAGCACATGAACTTTGGGGAACACATTCAAACTATAGCAGAGGGAAACAAGGAGGGGTGCAATGATCTCATGTCTGGGATCTGTTTTAAAATACTTCAGCGAAGGGAAAAAAACAATGATGAAACAAATGTGGCAAAATGTTGATAATTGTTGAATCTTGGTGATAAGTTTTTTGGAGGTTTGTTGAACTACTCTCTACTTTTGTAAATGTTCAAAATTTTCATAACAACATTTTTGTTAAAAATCTGTTTCTCTTTGATTCCTTGTGGTCCTAATTCTATCTTCTAGAACAAGGGTTGGCAAACTACAGCCCACTACCTGTATTTTTATAAACGAAGTTTCACTGGATCACAGCTACACTGATTCATATACTCATACGTGTCAATGGCTGCTTTCACTCCACAACAATAGAGTTGAGTAGCTGTGAGAGAAACCGTATGTCCCACAAAGCTGAAATATTTACTATTTAGCCCTTTATGGAAAAAGTTTGCCAAGCCTTGATTTAGAGTAACCAATAAATTCAACCCCTTTCTTCTACAGAACAGTGTTTTAAAATATTTGAAGACTGAGATGTATTTTCATTTAAAAGAGGAATATTGATATGATATGAAATACAAAGAGATTTAAGGCAAGGTCTCCTCT
Organism: Daubentonia madagascariensis; assembly: GCA_023783475.1. Taxonomy (NCBI): domain Eukaryota; kingdom Metazoa; phylum Chordata; class Mammalia; order Primates; family Daubentoniidae; genus Daubentonia; species Daubentonia madagascariensis. Next base: position 8,204,881 of record JAKFHU010002004.1, on the reverse strand, counting down.
ATTTCCACATTAGTGACCTTCCAGGAAATCATTCCTGATAGTCAGTGCTCTTAAAATGTGATGTCCGAAGTTGAACACCACATGAGCCAAGGCGAGCCCCAGACAACACAACCATGTCCATCCAAGACCAGCCCAGACCTCTTAGCATACGAGAGGTTGCCAAGCAACGACAGCCCAGCCCAAGGTTTGAATCTGCCCAGTTTATGCTGATTCCCAGAGCACCCGCCTCTTCCTTCCCCAGAGGGAATACCTGGCTCCCTGCCACTCGGCGATAGGACAGCCCAGGCGGGTAGGAAAAGGTGACTGTGGTTCCATAGGAGTCCTCGCCAGCATTCCACACTGTCACCTCTGCATTCAGCTCCAGGTTACTCCCCACCACCAGGGTCTTCAAACTGGGTGTTGGGGGGAGGGGGAGGAAATGGTTCTGTGACTGAGGCTAGAAACGGTCTGGGGATAAAATGGAATGGGGACATGAGAGAAAGGGGACAGGACACCTGAGTTCTTAATACAGGGTGGGAGTGTTAGGAAGAAGGAGTCCCAGTTCCAGGAGGCAGGCTGGCTCTCCAGGGCAGGTCTAAGGGGGCGCAGGCTCACCCTGAGAAGCTAAAGGAGATGCCAAGGTCATCCTGGCAGATGTGGTCGGCTCCACAGTTCTTCTCAAAGGGGAGCTGAGAGGGAAGGCAATGCAGGGTTTTCCTCAAGATCCAGAGCCCAAGCTGTCCACCCCCTCCAGGAGACCCCAACACCAGGACTCACAGAGGCCGTGAAGTATCTTGGAGCATCTACGGCCAGCATAGGCCGGAGGTTTCCAAAGGAAGGGATGGGCTTGCCCACCAGAGTAAAGTTGAGACGCAAGGTGATGGGGGTCACTGAGTCCTCCACACAGGCCTGGAGGATGGACAGAGAGGAGAGCGCTGGGTAGGGAAGCATTGACGCACAGCTCCCAGCTGGTTCCAGTCTCCTCATCTGTAGGATGGGGCAATAGCGACCTGCGCCCACCCAGGGTCACTGTTCTCATCCTGCTGTGCACAGCCTCCGCCCCAGCCTCCCATGGCCCCCTGTTTACTCAGCATCTTCTCCAACGTCACCTCCTCCAAGAGGCCTCCCAAGCACCCTCTCTGTTCTCTTCCCTGGTGTTGTCTTTCTTCAGTGCATTTGTCACTCCCTGACATCTATTATCTAGAAACTCGTTTGTTTTTGGTTTTCCCCCGTGCTGAGCTCCCTGTGGGCAATGACTGTTTTGTCCACTGCTGTGTCCCCGGCCCCTAGGACAGGGCCTGTCTCAGAGGAGCGGCTCAGTAAATACCCATCCAGTGAATGAATGAATCCCAGCCCAAAGCCTCACAGCTGTCTCGAGCAGCCAAATTCTCTTTCCTGAAATCCAGCTGTGTGACCTCTGGCAGTTGCAGCTGACCTCATTCATTCATTCACTCCCTTACTCACTCACTCACTCGCTCAGCTAACATGTATTAAGCACCTCCAGCATGCCAGGTCCTGTGCTGGGTGCTGGGCTGAGCCTCAGCGAGGACCAGAACCAGCCTGCTCCCCCCACCTCCCTGGCCCTGCCTGCGGCCACCCCCACATGACCTCCACCCACGCCCACCCTGGGGCTCCGAGGCCCCTGACCGGGAGCAGCAGCCCGGCAGTTTCACAGTGCCGGTTCAGCCCAAGGACTCGGACGCGAGTCAGGGTCCGGGTCTGAGTTTCCTTGAAGATGGCACGGGGAGTCAGGCGGCCAGGGTCCAGGGCTAGGTCAAAGGTCACAGAGCTTTGGAGGTCATCTGTAGGGGAAGGCAGGGAGGGGAAGGGCTGTGGGAGGCAGGTAGGCAAGGCGTAAGGCACAAGACAGGAGTCCCAGGCTGAGAGACTGCAGAGGGCAGGGCGTCCTGTGTCAGAGGGGAGAGGACTCACCCAGCTGGATCTTGGGACTTTCGTAAATAGAAAGGCAGACAGTGACGTCACCCAGTGTCCGGACAGAGACCACCTGCTCCTGACACTCGAACACAGACCTGGCGATCTCTGCAGGTGCAAAGCGTGCGTTCACCAGCACCCTGAGGACAGGTCTGGTCCTGTGGGCAGAACACTGAGCTGCGGACAGGAGCTGGCTCCTGGGAGCACAACCTGGGGTGGGGCAGGGGGTGGCCGTCCTAGTCTGGATCTAGGACGACACAGGGGTGTCCAAGGAAGGCTGCTCTCACCTGAGCAGCAGCACGTGCCCCTGGGCCCCCACGGCCAGGTCCACCAGTCCGTCCTGGGTGAGGTCCTGGCCCCCGCTCAGCGACTGCCCAAAATACTGGAGCCTGGGGGACAGCTGGGAGCCTGCGATCCGCTGGCCAGAGGAGAAGAAGGTGACTCAGGTTGGGGGGGAGGGGAACAAGTTGGAAATAAGTAACAAGAGGAACATGAGGTAGAAATGTGGGAGACAGGAAAAAGGGGCAAGCAGTGAAAAGATGTCACCAACAAGGCCCAAAAAGAGGAGGTAGGAGTGGGGAGATGATGACTATAGGAAAGGAAAGATTGGTAAGAAATAAACGAAGAAGTGGAGGTTGGAAGGCAGTTCTGGTGACCTGAGTGTCATTTTTTCATTCATTCATTCAGTTAGTCCCTGGTTCCAATTCTGACTCCCCTTAGGAGCCATGAGGCCTTGGGCAAGGATTCAATCTTTCTGTGCCTCAGTTTCCTCACCTTTCACATTAGGACAGTAATACCTCAGAGCCTAGCTATGAACATTAGATGAATTCGTATAGTTCTTAGAACAGCACCTGGAATGTGGTCACCAGTCAATGACATATTGCCACAAGTGTTCAAGGCTGAAAGGGATCTCAGAGCTCATCCAGCCCCTCCTCCCAGTTTGTAGATGCAGGAGAGAAGCTGGGGACCATGCCAAGTTCCCATAGCCTTTAACAGGCCAACTCCAGACCTGAAGCCAGATCTTCTGACCCCAAGCCCAGGGCCCCTTTTTGCTACCTGCTGCCACTCTGTCTCTTCAAAGGACACAGAGGAGCCAAGTTGGGATGTAGAGTGGCTGTACCCACACCCAGATTCTACCCCCCTGGGCATTGTTTCCCCTGGGGGGCCTTTCCCTTTTATTTCCATTACTCATGTTATGCCCAATCCCTTGAAGAATGTGCCCTTTAAATCTCTGGGCACTCCTAGGACTAGCAGACATTAAGAGTAATAATAATAAAATAAAAAGAGAAATTTACCAATTACTAAGGGAGTCTAGAAAGGCCAGGTGGTGGTAGAAATAGCACAAACACAGTCAAGTGGCCTACACCATGGTCCTTGCTCCCAGGAAAACTGATCTCATGTAAGGATAATGCAAGCCCTTTCTAATCAAGTACAGGCACACCTTGGAGATACTGCAGGTTTGGTTCCAGATCACCCCAACAAAGCAAGTCAGGCAAATTTTTTGATTTCCCATTGTATATAAAGTTATGCTTACACTATACTGTAGTCTATCACATGTGCAATAGCATTTTGTCTAAAAATGTACATACCTTAATTAATAATATTTTATTGTTAAAAAATGCTAGCGGTCATCTGAGCCTTTGGCAAGTTGTAATCTTTTTGCTGGGGGAAGGTCTTGCCTCCATGCTGATGGCCGCTTACTGATCAAGGTGGTGGTTGCTGAAGCCTGTGGTGGCTGTGGCAGTTTCTTAAAATAAGACAAAAATAAAGTTGGCCACATCAATTGACTCTTCCTTTTTCAAAAGATTTCTCTGTAGCATGCGATGCTCTTTAATAGCATTTTACCCACAGTAGAACTTCTTTCAAACTTGGTGTCAATCCTTTCAAACCCTGCCACTGCTTTATTGACTAAGTTTATGTAATATTCTAAATCCTGTGTTGTCATTTCAACAATGTTCAAAGCATCTTCACCAGGGGTAGATTCCATCTCAAAAAACTGCTTGCTTTGCTCATCCACAAGAAGCAATTCCTCCCCAACAGTTATAATTTTATCATGAGATGGCAGCAATTCAGTCACATCTTTAGGCCCCACTTCTCATTCTAGTTCTCTTGCTATTTCTACCACATCTGCAGTTACTTCCTCCACTAAAGTCTTGAACCCCTTAAAGTCATCCATGAGGGTTGGAATCAACTTCTTCCAAACCTCCGTCAATGTTGATGTTTTGTCCTCTTCCCACAAATCATGATTGTTCTTAATGGCACCCAGAATGATGAATCCTTTCCGGAAGGTTTTCAATTTACTCTGATCCATCAGAGGAATCTATGGCAGCTATAGTCTTACAAAATATATCTCTTAAATAATAAGACTTGAAAGTCAAAATTACTCCTTGATCCATGGGCTGCAGAAGGGATGCTGTGTTAGCAGGCATGAAAACAACATTTGTCTCCTTGTACGTCTCCACTAGGGCTCTTGTGTGACCAGGTGCATTGCCAATAAGCAGTAATGTTTTGAATTGAATCTTGTTTTCTGAGCAGTAGGTCTCCAGAGTGGGCTTAAAATATTCAGCCAACCATGTTGTAAACATATGTGCTGTCATCCAGGCTTTGTTGTTTCACTTATAGAGCATAGGCAGAGTAGATTTCGCAGAGTTCTTAAGGACCCTAGGATTTTCAGAATGGTAAATGAGCCTTGGGTTCAACTTAAAGTCACCAGCTTCATTAGCCCCTACCAAGACAGTCAGCCTGTCCTTTGAAGATTCAAAGCCAGGCATTGACTTCTCCTAGCCGTGAAAATCCTAGATGACATCTTCTTCCAATAGAAGGCTGTTTTGTCTACATTGAAAATCTGTTGTTTAGTGTAGCCACCTTCATCAATGATCTTAGCTAGATCTTCTGGATAACTTGCTGCAGCTTCTACATCAGCACTTGCTGCTTCACCTTGAACTTTTAAATGTTCTAGAAGCGGCTTCTTTCCTTAAACCTCATGAACCAACCTCTGCTAGCTTCAAACTTTTCTTCTGCAGCTTCCTGACCTCTCTGTAGCCTTCACAGAATTGAAGAGAGTTAGGGCCTTGCTCTGGATTAGGCTTTGGTTTAAGGGAATATTGTGGCCAGACCACTCAAACTTTCTTCATATCAGCCATATAAGAAAGTTTCACTTTGTTATCATTCATGTGCTCACTGGAGCAGCACTTTTAATTTCCTTCAAGAACTTTTCCTTTGCATTCAAAATTTGGTTAACTGTTTGGCACAAGAGGCCTAGCTTTCAGCCTGTCTCAGCTTTCAGCATGCCTTCCTCACTAAGCTTCATCATCTCTAACTCTTAACTTAAAGCGAGAGACTCACCCTTCCACTTGAACACCTAGAAGCCATTGCAGGGTTATTAACTGGCCTAATTTCAATACTGTTGTGTCTCAGGGAATAGGGAGGCCCGAGGACAGGGACAGTAACAGGGAACGGCCAGTCAGTGGAGCAGTGAGAACACACACATTTATCGATTAAGTTCGCCATCTTATATGAGCATGGTTCATGGTGCCCCAAAACAATTACAATAGTAACATCAAAGATCATTGATTACAGATCACCAGGACAGATGTAATAATAATGAAAAAGTTTGAAATATTGTGAGAACTACCAACATGTGACACAGAGACATGAAATGAGCACATGCTGCTGAAAAAATGGCACTGATAAACTCGCTCAACACAGGGTTGCTACAAACCTTCAATTTGTAAAAAAAAAAAATGCAATATCTGCAAAGCACAATAAGGTGAAACACAATAAAACAAGGTATGCTTGTATGTAATGGGACAGGCGATGCAGTGGGAAGATGGGAAGAATCATAGTGGGGCAGTAAATCCAGAAAGCCCTCCTCTTAGAGTCAGGCCTTGTAGGTATATCCCACGTGGTATTTGTAATTGAGGGTCTACATAAATACACCTCTAAGCCATTCTGGCAAGGGAAAGTTAAACAAATTGATGTGGACTTATTGCAGTTTCATGACATGTGGGCCCTTGTTATTCTCAAGGGAGTCTTTTACCCTCTTCTTTAGATCCCCTTCAGTTGTTAAATTCTGTTAACAATAATTATAACAATCATAGATTATAACAGCATAACACCTACCACGTGCCAAGCACTGGTCTAAGCATTTTATAAGTGCTAATTCGTTTAATCCTCACAGCAGCAGCTCAGTGAGGCTGGTTCTATTATTATCACCATTTTACAGATGAGGAAACCGAGCACAGAGAGGTGAGTAACTGGACCAAGATCACACAGCTGGGATACATGCAGGAGAACTAGGTGCTGTCTACCTATTTCATGGAGCCTCAGGACTGGACATCAGGTCCTCCCACAGCCAGGTGAGGGCCCCTGTCTTCAGCCGCTTCTAGTTCCATCTCCCTTTCCCTGTCTTGGGTTCGCCAGAGGCAGTCTCCTGTCGCTCGCCTTAGCGGTTACCATTCCCTTCCTTCTTGTGGTAGGTCCTCAGCGAAGCACAACTCGTGTCTCTTCCCTTCCTTGGCTGCAGACAGCCTTCAGTCCGCCGTGGGTAGCTCGGTGGTTAAGAGATCAGGCTTTGAGGCCAGACCCCGGGTCCCAGCCCTGGCCTGGCCAGCCGCCCTTAGCCGTGGGGCCTTAGGCAGAGGCCGACGGCCTCTGTGGGCCTTAGTTTCTTTCTGCAAAACGTGCAAATGATCAAACCAAGTCCAGCGGCTTCTTGTCCAGACAGCGGAAGGAGAGTCCTAAGCCTTCCGCTCATCACGTATTTACGAAGGACTATAACAAGTAAGTGAATCTATTATAGTCCCTTTGCAACGCTTTTATTTGATCATTAACCTGCACCCTCGTGGTGAGTTGGACAAAAAGAGCTCCCCTCTCTCTGTCTGGGAGTCCCCGAGGTCCTCGCCTCTGCTTGCCTTCAACCCCGGCCCCCTGTCTCTCCTTTGCAATTGTTCTATCAGACCTGCTTTCCCTACAGTCTCCTCTGCAAAGCTGTCTCGCCCCTCCCGTCACCTCCCTTGCACTTTTACTTCTTCTGTCCAGTCTGGCAGTGGAGGACTAAAAGGCCCGGGTGCGAGACCCCACTCGGGTATCAAGTCCCCGTCGGAAGCACTGTATGTACCACTCAAGGTTTCCATCCCTCAAATTCCACAGATTTTTCTTACTGCCTACAAGGTGCCCAGAGCTGGGCAAGGGAGGTCAGAGGAGATCAAAGGGAAGATTTTCCAGGTGGCAGGTGAAAGAGAGGGAGAAGCAAGGAGGAGGCTGTTGTAGTGACAGCAGCAGTGAGCGGCCCTCACCTGGCTGTGGGAGGACCTGATGTCCAGTGCTGAGGCTCCATGAAATAGGTAGACAGCACCCTGGTTCTCCTCCTCTCCTGGGGCCCCGATGGCCACGTCCGTCAGCTCGTCCCAATTCACATCCCCCAGCACGGGTCAGAGCCGCCCCAAAGCGGCCCCAGGGATGGCCCTGCTTCCCCTGCGAGTAATGAATCCTCACACGTGCCACTTGCTCGCTGCAGCAGACAAACACCTAGTTGCACAGAGGGCCCCGCCTGGGCAACCCCTCGCCCCACACCCAGACCCCACCCAGCCCAGGGCCCATCAGCCACTTACCCCCCGGGGCAAGGGGCACACAGACACCTGGCCCCCCCGGGCCTGCTCGTAGTAATGGGGGGCCCCGATGAGGACCAGGTCGGTGCTGCCATCTCTGTCCACATCCACGGAGCAGAGGGAGGCCCCGAAGTAGGAGCCGATCTGGAGGGCAGGGCCTCAGGTCACCCTGCCCACCCCTGCCAGAGGCACCCCCTTCTGGGCCAGGTCCCTCCTCCCCCAGGCACCAGGACTCCCCCAGGGGCCCCAATCCGCCCCCTTCCTTCCTTCTCTGCCCCCGGCCACCACACCCACCCTCGTGTTTCCCTCTGGCTGCCTCCATACCCAACCTGGGCCCCTGCGACTTCGGCCTTTGGCCTCCACTGCCTGGATGCCTGGGTGAAGATGACAACCTTCCCGGTGTGCTGATGGCGGGGGGCCCCCAGGACCAGGCTCTGCACCCCCTTCCACAGGGCCAGCTCGGTGGAGTAACCTGAGGGGGCCAGGCCTCAGCACGAAGGCCCCCCCCAGGCTCCTGCCCCGCCCAGGCAGCTCATCTCTGGCCTGTCCCCTACCCCAGCCTTTTCTCACCCAGGTAAGAGTCCCTCATGTCCACATTCTCCTGAGACATGTTGATGAAGGTGGGCTTCATATTTGGGGGGTAAAGGAAGGCACCTCCGGACCAGCTGAAGCTCCCCACAGCCCCCAGAACTGGTCCATCCTGGGAGGAAAGGATTCCGGGGCTGAGCAGGCCAGAGCAAGAAGACAGCCTATTCCAAAGAAATGCCTGCCTCTGACCCCACACACCCACCCAGCACCCACTGTTGCCTCCCTTCCTCCCCCACCGCCATCCTACATCATCAGCCCAAAGAGGCCCCACTCACGGGTGTGAACACGGCACTGAAGCCCTCCTGGGACATCTCCAATTCAAAGGAACTACTGCTTGTGGTCTCCGTACCTGGGGAAAGGCATGACACTAGGGTTCCAGGGAGGAAGACGGGCTTTGCCAGGTCCAAGAAGGACACCTCCGCTTTAGGAGAATATAAGATCGGAGACCAATATCTACAGGAAGGGTTGGTGTTGGTGTCTGTGACATGGAGGACTAAGCTCAAAAAGGAGAAGTGTTTATGCCTGAGTGTTTCTGAAGCGAGTAGCTCCACCCCTGACTTACCCTCAATGGCAAAGATCTTCTCCTTCAGCTGGTTTTGAATATCTCTCAAAGCATCAAAATTCTCCACTTCAAATATGTATTCGTGGGAGGGCTTCGATGCAATGCTGGTTAATTCTTCCCGGGCATGTAGATTTTGAAAAGCCGATCCGACCTGTCTCCAACAGAGATCAACTCGATAAAAATAATAGATTTAATGCCCCTGTGCGTACAGGGTGCTGTCACCCTCCGATAACCCTGCAGGGTCAATACTATAACACCCAGTGAACAAATGAGAAAAACGAGGCTCAGACAGCATCAAGGAGTTTAGGGAAAAGGATCATGGGTCCCCATGCTGGGACAGTTTTTATCCCGAAGGCAGCAGGAGCTGACAGAGCTGGAGTTTCTGTCCTTGAAAGGGGAGGTGCCTTGGGGGGAAGCAGTGAGAGAGTGTGGGGTGGGTCCTCCCCACGCCCTACCCCGATCGCATAGCGGAGGATGCCTGCCGCCTCAGCCCTGGGGATGACATCCCTGTAATCCAGGCGGTCGCCTACTTTCTGCCCATCAGTGATGACAATTAGGATCTTAGTGGCATCCTTGCGGGCCCCACTTGAAGCAGTAAACAGTTCGTTTCTGTCAGGAGAGAGGAGGACCCAGAGCCCTGTGAACAAAACCACACTAGCCCCTGGCTTCTTTGTGAACCTGAGGAGATAGATGCTCCTTCCTCTGGGAGCTTCCAGTCCCACCCAGAGGCTCCCAGTTGGCAAGGGTGTTACGGGCTAGATTCCAGTCCCTGCCTGTCCCTTTCTCGTGCAGACAGATGAGCCCCAAAGGAAAGCACCTGGGAGAAGTCGGGACTCACATGACTCTCTGGATGGCTGTGGCTGTGTGAGTGTTCCCTCGCAGCTGGTGCACAGAATCCAACAGCCTTAGGGGGTTTAAGCTGTGTATGAAGTTGTCGAAAGTGAAGTGTGTCCGGAATGTGCTGGAGAACTGCATCAGGGAGAACTGGGGAAGCACATGGGGCTGGTAGCTGAGGCTACTGCACCAGCCTCCCCTGGCCAGCCTCCCCTGGCAGTGCCCCGCAGCCTCGCCTGCCTCCCCCAAGGGCACACCTGGGTGCTGGGCCTCTGGAACTGGCTCATCACAGCCCTCACGAAGTTCTTCATCTTGGCAAAATTGTCGGAGGAGATGCTGCCCGAGCCATCGATCAGGAACACAATGTCATGCTCCTGTCTTGGACACTCTAGGGAAGGAGATGGCATCGGCCCTCCAAGGGACACTCCCAGAGCCCAGGACCTCAGCCTCCTGGCCATGAGAAGTTACTCCCCCAAGGCACTTCCTCCCCCTAAGCCCCAAGTCTGGGGATCAGAGTCCTGGCCTGTGCTGGGTCCTCTCCTTCTCTAACCCCTGCCTAGAACAGGGCCCTCCAGTCTCCCAAGGCCTCATAAAGAGCCTACAACTGTGATCAAGCTGTTCACCCTTGGGCAGCCGGCCTAGCTGACAAAAAAGTGAAAGTTCCTCCGAGCCAGGTGGTAGGAAGCTGAAGACCTCCTCCTCCTACCTTGGCTGTCCGTGCCCCTCCCCTGGACCCCACCCCCTCCTCCACCAACATCCCCACCATCCAGCAATGACAGGACCCGGCCCTAGCCCCTGGCCAGTGTCTGTCCTTATTGGTCAGTGCTGAATGGTACTTTCATTAAATACGTTTAATGTCACCCTGGGCAATAGCTACACACTGGGCATATTCTATTCTCAGCTTAAATATGGGCCCCCACTCCCCTTGTGGGTGAAAGCAGAATCTGTCCTCAGAAGAGGAAGCTCTTCCAGCTCATGGAGAGGAGACCCTTTCTATTCCTTCCTCCCAGCTTCTCCTTTCTGCCCCCAGGGGCCCCCCACCAAAAAGAGTGCTGTCCTGGGTGTTCTGATGGGTGCCCAGGCCCCTGGGGGTGGAGTCTAGACCCATGGAGGTGCTGGAAGGGGCACCCCACCAGTGGCCAGATGTCAGTCTCCCCAAGGACTTGAGAGCAAATGTGAAACCAAAGAGTGGCCTCTGTCTGCCATGGGCTGGCTCTGAAAGCCCACTGTTCCACCTCCGTATCTTTCAGCCCCATCAGCACAAGGGGAGCCAGGCCCTGCGCCTCAACCTGCATCCACACGTGCACACACACAAGCGTGCATGCACACATATATACACATACACACACACACACGCGCTGCTCAGACTGCACCTTCTCCAACCTTTCCCCGACTGCTGCACAAACCAAGTGGTTATATCCCAGGGCACACTGGATGAAAATAAATCCCCTTCTCTCTAAAAATAACAGTAGCTGGCATTAATGGAGCCCTCACCTCGTGCCAGGCACTGTGCTAAACCCTGGCCATGGATCATCTTATGTTACTTTCAGTGTTCGGTGTGCTATTATCCCCATCGGATGGATGAGGAAACTGAGGCTCAGAGAGGGCACGGTCATAGGAAAGGTCATACAGCATCATGGCGATGGGGCAGGGTGTGAAAGCTGGCGGTGACTCTGCAGCTCATGTTTGGAAACCCTATACCACCCGGTAACTATTTTTCCCAGATTCCCTCTTTCTTATCTGCTCTGGCCCCACTTCTCCCCCACTTAGATGTGTGTGAGCTCCTCAAAAGACCTGGAGGCCCGGAACACTCACCCTGCAGGGCAGCCGGGAGCCTCTGGTCCCACTGGGAATGGGGAGCCAGCACGAAGCAGAACCCGGTCAAGTACATGTTCTCCCTGCATGCATGGTGCACAGTGGGGCCACAGGCCTGGGGACAGAGGGGGCTAGTGGGGGGACTTGCTCCTGCTCCCTCTCACCTCCCATTCCAGCACCTCCACTGTCCACAAGACCCGCGGCCCCAGCAGCCCCAGGGGCCACTCCTCCCCTCAGGGCCCTCCTGTGACCCAGAACAACTCACCAGCAGCCGGGAGGGGTTGGTGGCAGCCGCCAGAGACAGACCCAGGGACATGTTCACAGCCTCCCGGGGGACTGAGGGGACAGATATGTGCATGGTCAGCTCAGGGACAGAGAAGGCTGTGTAAGAGCTGGGCAGGGGTCTGCTCAACCTGGGAGACAAGTAGGTCTGACAAGTGAAGGGGGTTCCCGGGTCCTGGCAGAGCTTCGGGGGAGCAGGGGTGTGGTTGGTGGGAGGCCTGTCAGAAGGTGAGCTGAAGCTGGGAAGTGAAACTCCTATGAGGCCTACGGGCCACAGCACGAAGCCTGGACCTGAGTCCCAGGTAGGGGCAGGGACTCACCCTGCAGGTGGATGGGCTCACACGTGCCCGCTCTGTAGTCACACCGGTAGAGGCCGCCTGTTTCGTTGGCAGCCTTTATCTCCTGGGGGGCTCCAACCACCACCCTGTGGGGAGCCAAAGAACACTTTAGTTAAGAGTGTGGACGCATAGCCCACAGCCACCATGGCAAGTTTACCTCTCTGAGCCTCAGTTTCCTCATCTGTAAAATGGAGATTAATGGCAATTTAAATTCTGTATGGGAGGAATTTTTGTCTGTTTTATTCTCTGGCATGTGCCCAGCTTCTGAGACATATAGTAGGTGCTCAATAAATATTTGCTGAATGGTTGATTCCTACCTCACAAGGTTGTTGTGAGGACTAAATCAGTGTCCACATATAAGGTGCTTGGCACCATGCCTGGCCAAGGTGTGTTTATTGCAGCGGCAAGACAGTGCCTACTTTCAGTCCAAATATGCATAACCTGGGAGCAGTTGCCACACCAGACAGAGAAGAAAGTTTGCAAATAACAGGGGGCTGGGGGAGGAGAGAGCCCATGCAGGGAGAGGAGTGATCGGAGGCAACGGTCAGCGGCCCCCGGCCCTCACCAGGAGCGGGCATACTGGACCACGCTGTGTCCAAACCCAGCACTGTCCACGCGGAAGGTTGTCAGCTGCTCTGTGTCCAAGTTGAAGCAGAGGGAAGATGCTAAGCCTGGGGAGGAGCGTGAGAGAGAGCTTTGGAGAAGGGTCTTCCTCCTGCCTAACCGGCCCCCCACCCACGGCTTGGCTCCATCCTCCGGGCCCCTTGCCCCCACTCTCCCCTGCAGGCCCAATGTTTGGGAGCGCCCTGGCCTTCTGGACTTCCAGAGTCATGCCCCCCTTCTCCCCCCATGGTACAGAGAGGCTCTTCACACACCGGTCTGCTGTCAAGTTTCAATTCTCCATTTCGGCAGAGCAACATCTAAGGTCTAAAATTGATCCTTCCCCAGCCCTGCCCCAGGGCTCCTATGAGGGAGAGCCCAGGAAAACTTGGGGGCAAAGGGAATGCTATGGGCAGACCAGAAGTTTGACTTGTTCTGCCGACTTTAGAAATCTCTGGATTATGGAGACAATTGACCTCTCTTCCAGCATGTCTTGAACTCCCCCTAAATTGGTTCTGTAATATCCTCCCCTCCGCAAACTCCAGGTCCCAAACCCTATGTACCAGCCTCCCCCTCATGCCTGAGTCTCTCTGTACCTGGACTCTGGTCCCCCAGCTGGACCCCTGGTTCAGGACTCACTTGGACCTGGGTGCCCTAGTCCCTCTTCTTCAGGGCCCAGTCTCACCCATCAGGAGGAGGAGGGCTCTGCCGCTCCTGGTCATGACTAGAAGGTCAGACGTGCAACTCTGAGCTCCTGGGATATCTCGGGAACAGCTGGACCAAGGTACTGAGGAGGCAAGTGAGTGAGTGGTCAGGACACAGAGGTAGGGAGGGAAGTTGTCGGCTTCTGACTCAGAGGCGGAGGGCGGAGAAAACCACTAACAGGAGCAGAGAGGGGCTCAGGCGGCCCACACACTGCCCGGCCAGGGTGACTCATCTGGGTTCTCTTTCCTCGCCAGTCTCTGCCCGGCCTGCCCCACCCTCCCAAGTTCTCTCTTGTCCTGGCAGAAGGCTCCCCTGGACCTTGATATTTCAGCCAGCCTGGGGAAGAGAGGGGGCAGATGCCGGCCCCTCAGACCCTAAAGGAAACCCTGGTGAGAACCCTCCACTTCTGACCTAAAACCGCTGGGCCAGGGAGTCAGGCCTCTGGCCCCTAGGAGGAGCGTAGAGTGGGTATTCATTTGTTCATCTGCTCATTTATTCACCATTATTCAAGAAGCCCAGTTTGAGGCTGATGATGCAAGGTAGGGGAGAAACATAAACCACAAGGCCCCAGCCCTGGGGTCAATGGAGGAGGCAAATGAGTAAGCAGCAAGGTGGTTGCTATGAGAGGGGAGCCAGACAGCATAGGTGCCTTACCCAGGCTGGGAAGCTGTGGGTGCGTGAGAGGCTTCCTGGAGGAGGTGGCACTTGACAATTTGTTTCAGAAGGGGCGGCCAGATGTGGCGAGGCATGGTCAGGAGGGCCTGTTTGTGAACTCAGTGGCTGGAACCAGAGAGTGGGGGTGAAAAGTGGCAGATGAAGCCAGGGCCCTTGGAGGAGAGGATGGGGAAGCAGGCCCCAGGCCCGAATCTGCCTCTCAAGCCACACTGATTATATTAGGAGGGCAGAGGGAAGCACTGACGGGAACTAGTGAGGACCGACAGCTTCAAATTTACATTTTAGAAGCTGAAAGGCAGGGCTGCGTGGGGCATGGTTTCCTTGGGAACAAACTGGAGATAGATCAGCTGGAGATGGGTGCTGGGGCCTGTGGGGTGGGCTGGTGGCCATGGGAGGGGCTGGAGGCCAACTGGTCCCCGAGGGGAGGATGGTGGTGATGGTACCTGAGCCAGAGAGCACTGGGGGACAAAGTGGGTAGAGGGTTGGGCCAGCTTCGGTTTTGAGAAAATCAGAATATAACGTTTGAGAGTTTGGATTATTTCAACCTCTCTACGCATCAGTTTCTTCGTCTGCAAGATGAGGGTGATGATAAAAGCACATACCTCCTGCGGTTGCTGGGCGAGTTGACATAGTGTGATGTGCTAAGAAGAGTGTGTGAGAGCTTTTATACCCGGGCATTGTCACTACTGTGCTATGATGGCTGTTGTGGAAGGAGGGGCCTGTGGAGCCCCCAAGAGGAGGCAGTTGGGTGTGTGTGTCTGGACCTCAGCCAAGTCTAGGTTGGAGGTGCATTTTGGACCTGTCAGAGGAAGTGCTGGGTGACAGCCTGCTGAGAGGGTGAAGAGGGAGGGGAAAAGTGGGCCTGGTGGGCCCCAGGGAAACACCGATGCTGGCAGCAGAGCAGGAGGCCATGCCAACTGAGAAGGACCCTCAAGAGGAAGAAGGACACGCAGGAGAGATATGTGTAGGCTGGACGAAAGGGGCACAGGCCATGTCACAGGCTGCCAGATGTCAGGCGAGGCAAGAGATGAGGAAGGCCCCGGCTCTGGCAACCGGGGCATGAGTGACGCTGGAGTGGGCAGTGTCGGGGGAGGGAGGCCAGGCTGGTGTGGGCTGCGGGGGTCAGGGATGCAGAACATGGGCAGCAATGTCACCAGAGGCGAGAGCCGTGGAGAGACTTCAGACACAACCTAGCTGCGGAAGGGCCTGGAGAACATGGAGACGAAGAAAAATTCAGAGAGAGAGAGAGAGAGAGAGAGTAGTTGAATTCCAAGAAGGAAACAGTGGCAGAAAAACCCAAAAAGGAGAAAGGAGGAACAGTCCAGACTCCGCAGAGGATATGAGAGGTGCCGGGGGAGACGCCGCGAGTCCAGGAGGCCGCGACACCCGGCCTTCCACCGCTCCGTTTCCTGGGGGTTAGGGTCCCCCTTTGGTGGGTAAGGGAAGAGACACGGACACTGGGCAAATGAGACCCCGTCTCTTCTCTCTGGCAGCCTGACATACTTCCGTGATGTTTCCGGCTCAGTCAAGGTGAATTCTAACTGGAGAGAAGCCAAGCTCACTTTTGGCAAGGACAACTCAGGATCATAAAAGAGTAGAACAGGTCATGTCCTCAATTCAACCCACCCGTTTTACAGTCCAGCAGTGAGGCTCCAGCCGGGACCTTAGGGTGTCTAAAACTCACAGCCCCATTTCAGTGAATCATAACGTGACATTTCCAAAAAAAGGGTGGCAGCCGGGGGGGATGACATAAGCAAGGAAGGGGAAGATGCCCAAATTAACCCCTCCTCAGCCCCATGGGACCATGAGTCAGCAGAATGCAGCTCTCTGTCTGGCACCCCTGGGGCTGAGCCTGTGGCAAGAGGTAGGTTGAGGGCAGAGGGAGGGTCTGGGGGAGTTTGGAGAGCAGCCAACCTTTCCTCCTGCTGGCATTCCTGACTCAGTAAGTTTCTGCTCTGTCCCTGAGGTGCTGATCCAAGAAGGTCCTAGCAGGCAGAGGGGCTGCCTGTGATCTGGCACAAATAGGGGGTGAGGGATGTATGCGGAAACCAGATCACAAGTTGCTGCTTTATTTTAGGTCTGACTTGCCTGAGCCAAGTGGAACGGAATAATTTTGAGTCTATTTCCTGGGTCATTTATTTTCTAGGGGAAGAAGAGAACAGAAACCTGGTGGGCAGAAACCTTCAGATTTCTTGGTCCATCCTCCACCCCACACTCACCCGCAGGGGCTGAATGAAGTTACTCTAAAGTTTCTGCCCTTCCTCTTGCTATATGCAACCTGTCTCACTTCTCTGTCTTTGAACACAGCCCCTACTGCACCCCCAAATTTTCTTAAAATAGAATTTATTTTAATTCTATAGTGTAGAAAAACACACATACATAGGTACTCGGGAAGAGGCTGTCCTGTGAAAGCAGCTGGTTCTCGCTGAATGCCTGAAGTGCTGGTGCGATGGAAGATTTGGGAGCCCTGGAGGATTTTAGCCAATGATTGGAAAGCTTGGGACACGGACGGGAGAAGCAGGCATAGGATAATAACATCTCGATGGCAGAACAAAGGATCTGTGATAATACTAACATTTATGGCACTGTGCACTTTATTTATATTAGCTCATTGAATCCTCACAACAGCCCTATGAGGGAGGATTGCTATTATCCCCGCTTTACAGATACCGAATTGAGGCACAGAGAAGGTGACTCATTTGCCCCAGGTCACCCAGCTAGTACAAGCTGAGGACAGGGTTCAAGGTGCTGGAGTCTTAACCACACTGCTAATAATTTTTCTTCCTCCTCTCTGCCATAACCGGGCAGCATTTGTTCATTCGACGACCATTTGCCCCCAACACATGCACAGCTCACATGACCCAGGTGCTGGGCTGGCTGATGTGGGAAACAAGACAAACAGGAAAGGGCCCCAGCCCTCAAGGAGCGCACACCCTGGAAGTTTTATTAGACAGCAGAGTGACCCGAGAAAGGAAGTGATTGGCTCTGCTTTGGTGAGTCTCAGAGGGAGACGCTTGAAATGAACAATGGAGTGCCTTGATGTGCCAGGTGCTAGGGTAAGGGCTGTAGGCTTCTTCAACATAGAGACTGTGTCCTCCCAACCTTCCTATCCCAGCTCTTCGCACCATGTGTGACATGTAGGAGACACCCAATCAACGCTTGGTGCGTGAATGAAGTTGGAGAATGACAGAAAATGTTACGCAGGCAAGCGAACAGGGTTTTTTGTACGAGGATCTAGTAGTTCCAGTCTCAGTGACTAGTGCAGTCCAGTTATATGCCTGGGAAATAGCATTTGCTGCTGCTTGTTGCTGCAGTTGTTATAAGCTGAGGGCAAAGGGATAAAGTTAATAACCAGTCTTTCTTAGTGAAGAATAAAAGGTGACACTCTCTGGATGAGAGTTGATTGAAGGGAGAGGCTGCACCTCATTTCCCCTTGTTTCTCCAGTGATGGGCATCAGACCCAGCGCAGATGTGACCCGGGCTCAGCGCATGTCTGTGGGTGTATGGATGGACGGATGGATGTGGCAGGGTGAATGAGTTTGTATGTGGACAGGTAGATGGATGGAAGAATGGTGTGGGGGGTGAGGGATGAACAGGTAGATGGGTGGGTGGCAGGGGAGGCTGTACAGATTTGAAGTGAATGGGGCCAAATGCTCAGCCCAGATCACCCTAAGGCAGCGGTCCACAACCTTTTTGGCACCAGGGACCGGTTTCATGGAAGACAATTTTTCTACGGACAGGGACGGGAGGAGGCAGACCTCAGGTGGTGATGTGAGCGATGGGGAGCGGCTGTAGCAGCTGTAAATAAGGATGAGGCTTCGCTCACTCGCCACCCACTCCCCTCCTGCTGTGAGCCCCCTCCCCCTTCCCTAAGTTTCATAGAAGACAATTTTTCCATGGACGGAGTGGCAGGGGCGCAGCAGAGCTCTGCAGCCTGGTCCCTAACAGGCCACGGACCGGTACCGGTCTGCAACCCAGGGATTGGGGACTGCAGCCCTAAGGCGTACTCAATAATTGCATAAATCAGAAGGCTGCCTTGGAACGAAGCAGAAGCAGCCTTTCCAGAAAGCAAACTAACTTGAACTGGTACAAATTTAGGATAAAACAAAGATTTGTTTAGTTTGAGTAAAAGGCTGCAGGAAAAAAGTCAAGTAGAAGAAAGCAGAGGGACGTTAGGGAACACGGCCAGCATGTACCTGGTGGACAAGGAAAATACCAGGGTGACCAGCAAAGGAAAGGGGAAGGAAGAAGCAACAGCTGGCTCATGTGCACGGGCAAAAAACCCTGAGAGAGATAAAGAGTTGTCCTTGCTCGAACTCCCATGGCTGGGGCGAGTGGCCGGGATGAGAAGAATGTATACTTAATTTGTACTTCAACTCAGAGAAATAGAGCCAAAGGAGAAAAGAAGTTCAGACAAGTCACTGGGAAACAGGGACAGAAAGAGCGAGAAGAGGAAAGATCATAGAAAAGTGGTCAGAGAAGGAGGCTTGGGTTGAAGTATTAGTGACCAGTCTCATCTCATCGTGGGCTTCCCCTGGAGACAACACTCATACCTTCCACTTGAAGGCTCTGTGGTGTTTCCCTCCATCCCAGCCTCAGCTGCAGCCCACAGAGGTCAACAGACAGATCTGGGCCGGAGGCCAAGCTACTCAAGGTCTGCCTGACCTTGGGTAATTTAACATAACCTCACTAATCATGAGTATCCTTTTCTGCAAAATGGGAACAATAATATGCGTGTCACTTGGCAGTTGTGAAAGATTTAATGAGACTGAATTGGCCCTGAAGGTGTTCAGCGTATGCCACCCCAAAATATGTCATTTTGGCATACGGATTCTTTTGAGCTGAAGGCAACGGAGCAACAACAGATTCAGGAAGGGCTCGCCAACCTCCCCCTTTCTGCCTGAAGCAGGACATAAAACTTTCCATGTGAAAGGTGCCCTCCCTACACCAGGAAGGGGAGCACAGTCTCATCACCAGAAACAGGGAGATACTGAGATGAACCTGTACAAACAAAACGTTGCTAAAATGTACAGCCCTTATCATCCATTAGTTTCCCCTGTTTGTTTCCTAGTCACTTTCCCACAATTTACCAGCTCTGTCCAGGCCCTTTTGTCTTGTCACAGATTCATTCTTTCATGTATTTAACAAGTATCCCTTGAGCTCCTACTCCCTGCCAGGCACAGTTCCAGGCACTACAAATACCACAGCAAACAAAAACAGACAATCCCTGTCCTCAAGGGCCTGACACGGTAGCCAGGGCAAGGAAACAAATAAACTAGAACATTTTTTTCAGATAGTGATAGGGGCTATAAAGAAAACTACGAGATGGGCCAGAGAGCTTTCCAGAATGGCCATCGTCTTGGGTCTGGTTTCCTAGAAGTGTAACGGCAAAACCGGAGTCACGTTGCCGAGAGAAACACTGAGAGGTACACGAGGATGCAGAAAGATCAGGTTTATTAACGCCGGCGGGCTCAGAGGGGATCCTCCGCCAAATTCTGAGCACCACCCCACCCCCACCCCACCCCCGTCAGGGGGACTTGTGTTTTACACTTCAAGAGCAAGGAGGTGGTACAGAGGGGCTTATACCAGGAAGGGTACACATAAGGAAGTCACCGTAACTTACAAGGTAGCTGCTGCAAGGGGGAGCTGTTTACAGGAGCATGAGCTGCAGGTTATTCAATTTCAGTTTCTTTCTTTATAACATCAGTTTCACAAACATTCCTGCGGGTGTGGCGACAAGCAGTCTTACAGAAGCAGATTAAGCCATTAACATACATAGGGCTATAGCTTGTCATTTCAGGGTAAAAGGTTTTTAGTGACTTTCCATTTTTCCCTCACAGAAGCAGAGTCTGAGACAGGAATTTGGGTACTAGCAATTTACTGAAGGAGGCTTTTAGGAGAAGGGGATGAGGGAAGCAGGATAGAGTGAGGAAAGAAGCTAAATGACAAGGAGTTCTCCACCGGACTGACTTCAGCCTGATCCCAGGGGAGCTGTGGAGCGTGAATGGCCCCACAGGATAGGTCCCTCCTTGAGGCCAGATTCTGGCCCTTGGTGCAACCTGTGCCAGTCAGTCGCTGATCACTGACTGCTTTTCCATCCTTCCCCCAGCCCACCCCCACCGCCACCCAGGGATAGAGGCTGCTCCGTGCAGCCAAGACCATCCACCAAAGAAGGGAGCAGTTGTGAGCCTTTAGCAGCCAACACAACAACTGAGAAATTGGCGTTAACCCAGTACAGGGGATCTGGGAGGGGCACAGACAGCATCTAGTGACCACAGAATGGTTTAATCTTAATCTCTTTTTAGGGCAAAAGGAAGGAAGGAGCAAGAGGGTCCAAGGAAGGTGGGGTGAGAGCAGAGAATTGAGCAGACATCCAGTGTCTCTGTGAGAACGTGGGCCAGGAGGGGCTGGGCTGGAGACGCCTTTGTGAATTAAGAGAGGAAGAATTCCAGAGACGGGAAGTGAGTCTGGGTCATCACACTCAGCTTCTGTATCTTGGCCTTGTCTCAGTAGCAGGATTGTTTCTCAACAGGCAAATGCATATAGGGCAGAACCTGGCAACCAATGCATTCAATTCATGTTCACTCAGCCTCAGCCCAGCCTGCTGAGGGGCCTTGTACTTTAAGGCGGCGGTGGGGGGGAAGGCAGATAAAGGGAATGGTTTCAGCAATTGTTCTTCAAAGTCTGCCAAAGTGGGAATGCCCACAGAGGAAGCAGAAAGGAAATACTTGCTTGCTGTCTTCTTTCTTTCTTTCTTGATCATAGTAGCTGGACCAGGGCATTGTGGAAATAAATGAAGACCAACCAAATGAGAAAAAGCAAAGACTATTTATTCAGAGCTTTTTCTATCAAGGGAGTGAATCATTATCACTTGTGTTTTGGTAGAAACTCAAAAGCAGGCAGAGGAGTAAGAAAGCCTTATAGTGGACAAAGGGAAGGCTTCAGGGATGCCCTGGTTGGAAGCTGTTGGCATGGGAAGCCGTGGGCGGGCTAACTAGAAGTGGGACATACTATGTGATTGATGAAGGGAGCATATTTAGTTTTCTCTGGTCGGTAATAAACTGGAAGCAGGGACAAAAATTAGGGAAGCTGTCAGCTATTAATCAAGTCCTCGACATGGGCAATTGTTATAGTTACTGTTAGGCTTCCAGGGCTGGTTGCTAGAGACAGAGGTCTGACATGCTGTAATTCTGAGTTATAGATAGTAGGATGGCTTCCTAGGCCAGTTATTGTAGCTAATGGGTTGGTTTGTTGGACTGGTTGCTGCAGACTGTGGGTCAGAGTTCTATTTTTATATATGGTCTGACCATTGTTCCTTTGTATATTCAGTCTCTCGGTGTCTAGAAAATATGAAATAGACCAGTTGAATACTATATGGTCCTGAAGACATGTGTTGGAATGTACAGAAACAAATTTTTGAGAGCTCTGTCTCCCGGTAGAGGGCACAAAGAGAGCAGGAAGCTGGGGAAACCCAAGTCTATTCATTCACATACTTGGCACATATATTCAGCAATTGTTTGTTACGTGTTCCAGATACTGTCCTAGGGCCTGAGGGTACAGTGGGGGTCCTCTGGAAATGTACAGTTTCCAGGGGAAGAAACACAGGTTATGGTGGCAGTATTTGAGAAAGTACAACTTCTCACAGCTGGGGATCAGGAGGATCTGGAGGAAATAACACTTCAGCTGACTCTTGAGTCGGGTAAAGGAGAAAAGGAAGTGAGTTCTGGGCAGCGGCTGCAGCAGAGGCAAAAGCTGGGAGGTGGGATGGAGTATGGTGAGGGGCACATATACATGCTGTCTGTCCCAGGCCATGTCTAAGCCAGGCTTCCCATGCAGTCAGTCATAACGCCTTCACTTGCAAGAGCATCGCCCTAGGTGTGGTGTGTGTGAGAAATACAAGTTTGGGGGTGTGGGGAGCAAAAGTGAGCTGCAGAGGTGGTCAGGGCCTCAAAGGTCACCTTAAATACAACTGACCCCGGCCTCAGAGGCTGGAGTGCTATTTGGAGGAAAGACTGAAGAGAATGGAGAGCCATGTCCTGCCTTCCGGGGGTGGGAGGGCTCTGTCTGGCTGTAGCCTCATGTTGCCAAGCCATAAATCCAGGTTTCTCTGAGAAATCTCCCAATTTTAAAATGTCAACAACGAATCAAAACCAAACAAACAAGTCCATGCGGGCCAAATAAAACCTGAGGTCTGGATTTGGCCTGAAAGCTGCCAGTTTGAAATCTCTTTTCTAAACTGGAAGTGGTTAAGAGCTAAGAATTTCCAAAAACAAAGCCTGTGTGTGTGTGTGTGTGTGTGTGTGTGTGTGTGTTTTCCCCTGGGAAAGGCCAATCCATACCCTCAGGGTACACACCTCTGGGAATCTCTCTAGAGAGGGGAGGGAAAAGACCTTTCTGGCACCTTTCTCATGCATCTACAGGGGAGACAGGTCACAGTTAATCTCTCTATTGGGTCATTCTGCCACCAGGTAGGAAGGGATAAAGGGGTAGGACCCACCCCATGGTGTTCTCAGAGGTGGAGGATAAATCCTTGGAGATTTATCCTGATGACCAAGTGAGGTCATCAGGAGGGTCCTACACATGGAGAAAACATAACTGCAGCCTGTGCCCATCACCAGGATGGAGAGAGGGGAACACTCCCAGGCTCTCGATTTTGAGCACTGGCCCTATCCTGAGTATTGATAAGAGGGAGGGGATTGAAATTCTAGCTGGGGTAGCAGCACCATCAAGAAACCTTCAGGCTTTACCACAAGCTCAGTTTCTTGAACAAGTAGGAAAGCAGAATCTCCAGGAAGGCAGTCATATTAGTTACAGTACAGAGTCAACTGCTGTGTCAAATGCTCAGAGTAAGTGTCTTCAACAAGATCAATGTTCATTTCTCTCTCCTGTAATAGCGTAAGAACATGGAGTCCAGGGCTAACACGGTGGTTCTACAGAGTCAGGACTACGGCTCCTCTGTCCACTCTGGCATTCTTGGGTGTTGCCCTCATCTTCGAGGTCCAAAATGGTGCACCACGACGTTCACACTCCAGCCAGTGGAAAGATGTTAAAGAGAAAGAGAGGACACCTTCTCTCAAAGGACCTGACTCCAAAGTTGTTCCCTTCACTTGTACTCACATCCCATTAGCCAGAACCTAGCCATGTGGCCACCCCAGCTGCAAAGGAGGCTGGGAAATATGCTCTTTAGCTGAGTGGCTATATGAATTGCCCATTGCAACATGATAAACCACTCCAAAACACAGAGTATTGCAACATCAGCAACTTATTATTTCTCACAGTTGTGTGAGGTGACAATCTGGGCAGTTCTGTTGGACTCACCTGTGGCTGCAGTCATTGGATGGCTAGACTGGGCTGGAAGGTCCATGGTGGCATCATACGTGCATCTGGCAGTTGCAATGGCTGTCGGCTGGGGCCTTAGCTCTCTCCACCATGTGGCCACGCATTCTCCATGTTAGATGCATCACAGCATAGTGGCCTCGGGGTTCCAAGAGGGGGAGGGCAGAAGCTACCATGCTTCTTAAGGTCTAGACTCCAGAACTCACACAATACTCCTACCACATTCTGTTGGTCTGATCTAGCCACAAGACCAGCCCAGATTCAAGGAGGGAGAGAAATAGGCTCCACCTATATCTTGATGGTTGGAGCAACAATGTCACATTGCAAAGGAGTGGGGCCAGGGAGGCACAATTCACTGGGTTCATAATTAAGACCATCTACCATCGTGGCTCAGATAGGCATTCTACTACTAAGTAGAAAAAGGAGGATATATACCGAAGGGATTCATTTATTCTGAAGTGAGAGACCCCCCAAAATAAAAACAAATGCAGGCTTTCTGGGTTTGGCTTCTTTGTCACTGGAGATTTATGGCCCTGTTTATTAGTAACTTTGTGGTCATGCCAGGGTAATTTGTCACTTGAAATGATTTACTTTTCTAACTCATCATAAAGCTCCTATCAGGCTGAATTCATCACAAGCTTCAGACTCAAAGATGCCAATGTGGACTCTGAGTCTGCACGACCTTAACTGCCCACACAAGGACAGGTGACTGCAGGTACAGAGGCTCTCTCCCTTCCTGGATCAATTAAGGACATATTAAGGCCTTTTATCTTTCAACTTAAGGAAAAATAAAAATTCTCAACAGATTTACTTTTAAGTCAGAAGAGGAAATTTTGTAGAACCATCTAAAGGTTGTAGAACCGTGTGTTGTCGCACCCCCAAGGATAAAAAGGGCCATTGTCTCACTAGTCATCTTTTGATGACATCTTATTGCACTTTGAATAAAACTGAAACTCCTCACTCTGGCTTACAAAGCACATATGCCCAAGCTCCTGCACACTCTTCTAGCCTCACCCGTGCTACCTTCTGCCTGGAGAGCTTCTGCCCCTACTTGACTGAGGTGTCACCTCCCTTGGGGGCCCTTCCTTCACCTCCCTAAGAAAGAGTAAGCCCTCTCTCCTCCCATCACATCCTGAACAGGTGGTCCTTCTAAGCCCTGATTTTCTTGTATTTCAATGAACATCATTAAATTGTCATTTTTGTCCCAAAAAAAGGTCAGCGATTTTATATGGTTCAACTTAACATAACAGCCTAATAATGGCCACCCTCTCCCCACACTCCCTCGTGGCTGCTGCAAGGCCATTCCTCTGAAGCTGTCAGAACAGTAAAAGAGAAAAGTTTTAGAGCTAGACAGAGCCCGGATTAAATCCCAGCTCCAGTTCCTCCTTATCCATATGACCCAGGCAATTGGTATGCTCTATCTAAGCCTCAGTTTCCTCGTAAGTGAAATTCAGACGATAATACATAGCAAGCGGCAGCCACCTAGCAGGACTGCTGTGAGAATTAGAGAGTTCACATGGTAAGGCCAGGGTAGTGGTTACCACGTTCGCACAGTATGGGACATGGGCGCTGGGGGTCCTCCCCCTGAGGAGGGAGGGCCACCTGGAAACAGCTATCAAAACTTTACCCGCACACACCCTTGGCAGCAAGTGCTGTCGGTGTCCCGCCCTTATCCCCATGGGCCTTGCCAGGGGCTTTGCTCACCTGTCAGACTTCCAGCCCGTACCTCTTTCTCCGGCCACCAGAGACTGCTCAGGGCAGGTCAGAAGTGTCAGGGGATTAGCACCCTCTCCCCACCAAGAGCAGCCTTCAGCCAATAACTATGTGGAATTTGTGTACACATACACATATACAAAAATGACATGTATTCAATTTATTAATTTAGCATTGTTTGCAATAGTGAGGGGTCGGAAATAACAAATCAAAAAAAAAGACTGGTCAAATACATCACAATACACACACACAATGGAATAGTACACAACTGTATAAAAGGATGAAAAATAATTTATGCCTAGATGTGAAACAATGTCTGAGCTATATTAATGGGAAAAGCAAGATACAGAACAGCATGAAGTATGCCACCATTTGTGTAAACAACTTGTGTTTGTGTGTGTGTTTGCACATGCAGAGAATCTTTCTGAAGGAGACCCCAAAACACATAACCTTGACGGCCCCTGAGGAGGGGACTTGAATATCAGGAAAGGGAGACTATTCACCATACACCCTTGAATGTCTTTTGATTTTTGCACTACGGACAGGTTTATCAACTCAAAAAATAAAAGTGACATTAAAACAATAAATGAATACATAAAGGGAGATTTAGCATTCCTCACAGGACATCTTGGGCCCACCAGCTCTCGCGTGGGCTGGGTTTGGACAGGCTCCCGTTGGCTGATGAACTCCTGGTTCCACCCACGGCTTCTCCACAGAGCGTCAGTCCTTGCTTGCATGGGCTCCTGCAGGTCCGCCCGCCTGCCCGTGAAGGGAAGTATCACTTCCTTCGGTGGGGAGAGGTTCTGTTGTATTTCCCCACAAAAGCTCTCCCAGAGGAAGGCCCAACTGCATCTTCACCCACGCACAAGGAAGCAAAGCAATTCCCCTCTGCCTGAGAGGTTGTGCTGAAGACACTTGCCCACACCCAAGAGACATCTGAGTCACACACACAACTTACACACACTCATGCACACACTTGCATACACACAAATGAAAACCCAAGCAGGTCTTTTCTGAGCGAGGCCTCACCGCCCCCGTCTCCTAATGGACATGTCTGTCCAGCAGCCTGGGGACCTGCATGTTGGTCTGACCAAAGTCCTGCTTGCTGCAGGAGAGGGCCACTCACTGGGGAAAGAGCCATTACTGGGGTGGGGCCTCTTGGGGACCAGCTTCGCTCATCATGTCCTTGTACTGTCGTTTGAAGAAGCCGAGCTGTTGGGACAGAGATAGAGCAGTAAGAGCCACAGGAGCCTGGGGAGCAGATGAGGGTCATGCAGACAGAAGGACCAAAAGGGCAAAGAATAATGTGGCAGAGTGTAGAAGAGACCTGGGGAAAGTAGGGCAGGGAGGGAAATAACATCAGTGTTGGGTCCCAGAAAGAAACATCAAATATAAGAAGAAGAACCACTCTTTATACAGTGGTCATCCTGTTCCAGGGGCCATTCTAAGTGCCCCACCCAATCACCTTCACAAAATGGGTATCAATATTCTCGTGTTACTGCTGAAGAAACTGAGGCATAGAGAGGCTCTGTGACTTGCCCAAGGTCACACAGCACTCCTGGGAGTTGACCCAGGAATGGAGCTGCTGGGTGAGAAGCAAACGAGGAGGCGGGGAGTGGGCAGGAGGAGGCCCACAGGGCAGTACCTTGTACAGCCCGGCCGTGATGAGGGCCAGGAGCACCAGCCCCCCGATGGAGCTGCCCACGATGAGTGGCACAGGGTTGTGAACTTCATACGGCTCCACTTTGGTCTCCGTCTGGGGAAGGAAGAGGAGAAAGGGGCTGCATCAGGGGCACAGACTCCAGCTTTCTGGGCGTTTCCCCAGTCAGACAGACCTTGTGCCCTCCCTGAACCCAGTGACTGACCCTCCTATGTCCCGCAATATCCCGGCCCTCGCTCCTCCTCCCTCCCACCTCCTTCTCCCTGCTTTCCCCTTCTCTCTCTCTCTCTCTCTGTCTCTCCCCACTCCCCCAGAGATCTCCACAAACCCAACCTTCCTGCCTCCCTCCAATAGTCCCTCTGTGCCCAAGACAGATACCTGGGCCCTCGCGAACATGCCCTGTCCTGGAAGCAGGGCAAACATCGAATCGTCAAACAAGATCTCAGCTGAGCTCACGACCAGGAGGTGGCTGTGCGAAGTCTGTGGGAGACAGCCAAGTGGGAGCTGGACCCGAGGGCTCGGAAGTGCCATGTCTGCGCCCAGCAAAGCCACAGGACCCCACATACCTTGATATACCAGTCAAACGAGAGGTTGCCTTTGAGGGTGACATTGAATGCTTCCTGCATGCTGAAGAAAGGGATGTCACACTGGATTCTCTGGCAGACAGCGACGGAGCAATTCTGGGGAAAGAAGAGGCGGGAAATGACTAAGGAACCTGGATGTAGAAGACATCCCCATGTGCTCAGAGAGACCGGGCCGGGCTCCAATAAGGGGACCACGCTGGGTCTGCATGTGGCTCCAGGGCAGGGGCTAGGCTTCTTCTCACCAGCACTGGGGTCTTCTTAAGCTCAGCCAGGAAGTCAGAGTGAGGGGGGAGTCTCTCCTCGGTGTGGCATGTGCTCGAGACGTTCTGAGGAAAGACAGACGCTGTGAGAAGAGAGAAGTGAGGGCTCCTGGGTCCATGCCTAAGGAGGTGAGACAGCCTGCATCCAGAAGAGGGTCAGAAGTTGCTCCAAAATCCAGCAGAGGAAACAGACAGAGATTTTAGGAAAGATCAGGGCTGTGGGGGAGGAGTTAGGCCCACTTCTCAGGCCCCGCTGGACTCACCTGGGAGAAGGTGACCTGGGGGTGGTCCCATACGGTCACCTGGTTCAGCTGGGTAGGGACCCAGAAGACCACACTGATGGGGAGGCTCCTCTGCCCCAGGTTGTTGAACTACAACGGAGAGGGGTGGGGGATCAGGGCTCCGGCCTTCCTGCCCCCACCAGCTCCTGCCCTCACCATCCTCCCCGCTCCAGCCCAGGACACCTGGATAAGGCGTCGCAGGCGCAAGCACCCTGCCCCTTCCTGGGAGGCAGCAGAGCGTAGCCGAGAAACACACATTCGAGAGCCAGGCAGGCTGGGCTTAGGTCCTGGCTCTTCCACTTATTCCTCTTAGTTGTGAGACTCTGGACATGTTCTGTCCACGTTCACGTCCCTGAGCCCCAGTTTCTTCATCTGTAAACTGAGGATAACAACAGTGCCTCACAGCGTCGTTACGAAGGTAAACGAGCTAATTACGTATGTGTGTGAACACATCCATATGTGCATGTTTGTGTGCTTGAAACCACGCCTGGCACACAATCGGCACTCTCCGCACGTTTCCCATCAGTGTTTCTGCATGCCCTCCACGCTGATTTTCCTCCCAGCCTCTTTCTGAGGACCCAGATGTCCCCAGCTCCCCACCTGATATTGATGCTGCATGACCTTACTGGTCTTCTCTGAGGCCGTGAAGTTGAGATGTTTGGTAGAGACCTCATGGCTGAAGGGAGAAAGAAGGGACAGGAGATGACAGAACATGAGGGGTGCCCTGGGAGGGGGTCTCAGGCTAAGTGTGTAGGGAATGAACAGGCACCCGGGTAACGCAGCCCTGAGGGGTTGGTGGGGTTGGTGTGCAGGGGGTGGGGGGAGGGGGCAATGTGTGCCCATTTGCCACTCTCACACACACACACACACACACCCCCATGCACATACACACACATGCACACAGATCCTCTCACACACGGGCACACGTGCACACACAAACACAAGCGCAGACTCTCACACACGGATACACAATTGGCCGTGTCCAGCCCAGTAGTGGAGGAGGCTCAGCTAAAGTCCTGGAAGCCAGCACCTGGTGACCACCATGTAGACAGCGTATTTCACAGGCAGCTCCAGTTGGAATTCAGTTTTGTTGGTCCTGGGCATGTTGTTCTCACTGGAGGAAAAGGGAGAGCTCTAGCCAGCTCTTGAGAACTGATAATCAGCCTTTCCTGTTCCCTCTCCCTGAGCCCTCACCTCCAATCAAACACCAAGTCCTGCTATCTCTGCGTCTTACACACCACTGTTCTCTAGCCCAGGCCCACCCCTACTCACCCAGCTGTCTGCAGCAGCCTTCTTCTAACTGGTCCCCCAGATTCAAAACTGCTCCCACCCCAATCTCCAGCCCTCCTGGAGAGGGATCTTTCTAACATGCCAACATGATTAGGTCACTCCCATAGGTGAAACCGCAAATTCCCTCACACCACCCGTCAGTTATTTTGTGACATGACCCATATCTAACCACCACCAACTCCTTAAATCCTGCATTGTGTGCTGAGGCATTCTTTAATGCATTCTGGTCTCTCTGGTCTCCAGGCCTTGCCTGGTACATGCTTCCTTCCTTCTGTCTTCATGCTCACCCTCACTTCATGCCTGTGCTTAGCTAACTCACAGCTTAAATATATTTTCTTCAGGAATCTTCTCTGAACTCCAAGCTCCCAAGAATACCAGACATCCCCCATTTAATCTTTCATTTCATACTGTATTGCAATGGCCAGTTTTCTTGTCTATCTTTGTCACTAAATTATAATATCTGTGAGGGCAGGAATCGCAGTTGGCTTGTCTGTCACTGTCCCACCAGCACTGGGCACAATGCCCAGCACGTGGTGGATGCTCAGCGGGTGTTTGCTGAACAAATGAATGAGCTGAAGGGAGAACCAGTGGGGAGGGGACAAAGGTCCACCCTGGACAAGGGGCTGGGGAGGGTGCTTGTGGGGTTGGACACAGTGCACCTGGTCACATTGGCCTTGAGGAGCAGTTTGTTTCCAAGGGAAGCTTTAGAGTCCACATCAAATGTTATATTAAAGGTGACCTGGAGTTGGAAAAAGGAAAGACAGTGATATGAACGGAGAGAAGAAACCACCCAAACGTCCATCAACTGATGGAAGGATGAATAAAATGTGGTCCATCCATAAGACAGAATATTGTTCAGCAATAAAAAGAAATTAAATCCTTGAAAACATTGTACTAAGTGAAAGAAGTCGATCACAAAAGATTACATCCTGTACAATTCCATTTTTACGAAACATCCAGAATAGGCAAATGTATGGAGACAAAGTAGATCAGTGGTTGCCTAGCGCAGGGGAGATGGGAAGATCGGGGCTGATGTCCAAGGGGGCAGGTGTCTTTATGGGGTAATGAAGATGTTCTAAAATTAACCACGATGATGGGCACACAACCCTGTGAATATACTAAAAGCCACCGAATTGCATTCTTTAAGTGGGTGAATTTTATGGTGTGTGAATTATATTTCAATAAAGCTGTTTTGTAAAAAGGACCCATACAAAAAAGAAGAAAGAAAGGAAGAAAGGAAGGAAGCAAGGAAGGAAGGAAGGAGGGAAGGAGGGAGAGAGGGAAGAGGGAAGGGAAGGGAAGGGAGAATTCCAGAAGAAGACAAAGCAGAAAGGAGAAGAGGAGCCCACAGTCCTGACCTCTGAGTTGTCTGGGAAGATGGGGTAGTTTATGTTGCATCTGGTGCTGTTCACAGCCCCACGCCCTTCTGTGGGGAGGACAGACTCACAGGTCAGGTGCCAGGATCGCCGTGAGTGCTGGTTCTGGAAGGCAAGGGAGGTAAAGGTGGTAACATCAACCACCAGCCCTGGCGATGGAGAAAGCAAAGGTCAGACGGAGCCTGAGAAGGATTAGGTTACCTGGGCTCCTGACACCTTCCGGTAGGACAAGCCAGGTGGGTGGAAGAAGGTGACCTGAGTCCTGTAGGAGTCCTCGCCCTCGTTTCTCACAGTCACTGTCACATTGAATTCCCGGGGCCCGCCCACCACCAGGGTGTCCAGGCTGTGGGAAGAACAAGACAGGCCATGGGGCACTGAGGGCTTCCCTGTGGCAAGTCTGCTTTGGTGGGAAGGAGACGCGGGCACTTGAAGAGAGATGACAGTAATGGGACAACCACAAGGGACCCGTGGCACACAAACACTTCCAAAGGGGCTGCTCACTGCCAGGCTCCTTTGCGCCTTGAACAGAGGACATGTCGCGGTACAGGTCTGGAGGAGGCAATGAGGAAAAGAAACTCACCTCATAAAACTGAAGGTGACACTGAGGTCATCCTGGCAGATGTTGTCATTGCCACAATTCTTCTCAAAGGGGAACTGTCAAAAAATATGATAAAAGGAAAGGAAATAATGAAATGTTGTGACATGAAACAAATAAAATAAAATATTGGCATAAAATTATGTGAAAGAAAATAAAAAGAGCTTGGGCAGAGAACAGAGCAGTCTTGGGCTCTGTCTCCTCCGTGCCCCTGCAGGAACCCAACTCCAGGACTCACCAAGGCTGTGAAGAGTCTCTGAGCGCCCACAGCTAGCACAGGCCGAAGGTTCCCGAAAGAGGACAAGGGCTTCCCCATCAGAGAGAAGTTGAGGCGCAGGGAGATGGGGCTCACTGAGTCCTCTACACATTTCTGAGGGACAGCAGGGATTTGGGGATCTGCCTTCGTCAGCGTCCCAAGCCCAGCCCATTCTTGGAGCACCCACGGTCTGGCCACCCGCCTGCTCACCGGCAACTGTAGCTTCAGAGTCTCACATTTCTGTGTCAGCCCCAAGGTCTGCAGCTGTCTGCGTGTGCTGTTCTTTGTCTCATTAAAGTTGGCACGGGGATGCTGGCGTTCAAAGTCCAGAGCCAGGTCGTAAATGATCAAGCTCTGGATCTCTCCTGAAGGGGCAGGGTAGCACAGTGGTGAGGAGCCCGAGCTTCGAGTTTAGACAGACAGGAGTTTAAGCCCAGTTCCTCTGCTCCCCAGCTACGTGCCTTCGGGCATATTATCTGACCTCTCTGAGTCTCAGTTCCCTATTTTTAAAATGAGGATAATAATTATACCTTCCCAATGTAAATTATAGGTTCACAAAATAAAATGAAATAGTGCCTATCAAGCATTGAGCACAGTGCCTGCCACATAGTAAGTGCTCAATATCTGGTAGCTAGGCTGTTACATACTAGAAAATTAATTGCATTTTTCTGGCTGCTTTAAATTTTTTTTCTCTTTGTCTTTGTTCTTCAGTGATTTGACTATAGTGGGCCTTGGTATGAAAATTTTCCTTTATATGCTTTGATTTTGTAAAGAATCTTGATATCTTTTGTCAGTTTCTGAAAATTATTAACCACTATTTCTTTAACTATTGCTTTTTTTCTTATTCCCTCTCTCGCTCCCCTCCCCCACCCTGCACTTTCTGTAATTCCAATTCCTGGTTGTCTCATCCTTCACTATATCTCGCATGTCTCTTATGATGTTTTTCTGTATTTTTCATCCTTTTTCCTCTCTGTGTGTTAATCTGGATACTTTCACTTGACTTGTCTTCTAGTTTACTAATTCTTTGTTCTTCTTCTAATCTGCTATTAAATCTATTTACTGAATTCTCAATTTGTCATTGTACTTTTCAGTGCAAGCGTTTACATGTGACTCTATTTTATGAATTCTAGGTCTTTGCTGAAATTCTCCATCTTTTCCTTTTTTTCTTGAAATATGAATTGTAGTTACTTTTTAAAAATTCCTACCCAATCACTGTAATTTCTGAATCACCTGTGAGTCTATTTCTATCGTCTGTTGTTTCCTTGGTTGCTGATCAGCTGTCTCAATGAAAAGACCAAGGTGTTTTACAAAGGCCCCTCTAAAATCTCTGTCTCCCCAGCACTGGGGAGCTGATAAATTCTCTGCTCAGCTCTTTAGCTTTTAAGTTGCTGTTTTCTACTGGGTTTTGGAGTATTGACCTGGGCATTCACAGCTTAGGAGTCAGCCAATGACTTGAGAGGAATAGGAATTTTTGTGTAAATTTTGAGGTATCTTCTCTGAAATTTCCTCCTCTCCAAGACTTTTCTCTTAATTTCTAGCCATACTGGCTGCGCCAATCTCTAACTGATATTTCCTCAGCATAGTAAGACTGCTGCTAGAAAAATTTTTTTTTTTTTGAGAGAGAGATGGGTCTCACTATGTTGCCAGGCTGGCCTCCAACTCCTGGGTTCAAGCAATCCTCCCACCTCAGCCTCCTGAGTAGCTGGGACTACACGAGCGCCTCACCATGCCCACCTAATAATTTTTTCTCCTCATCCTATTTCTTTCTAGTACTGTCATTATTTTTCTCCCACCCCATGCACAATTCCACTCTTTAAGAATAGGGACAAGGGAGGAAGGCAGGTTCCCGATGACAAAATGCGTATCTGAATGCTTTGTGCATTTGTGTTTAGCTCACCACCTCGATCTCCCCAAATGAGTTTTCTCTCAGTTTATTTTTTTTAAAAAAACTTGGTTTGTTCACAAGTGTAGGGTGCTCAATTCTCTGGAGAACCGAGAGAGTAAGGAAGTACCACGTGGTCACTTCTTTAGTGGGATTTGCTGGGCTTGCCCACCCAGCAGGGAAACAGCCTGCTCAGTCTGGTCAAGCTCGGAGAAGGCTGCCAGAGCCAGTGAGAACTTCGCGTGGGACTGCCAGAAGGCCAGGCACACTGGATTGAGTCACCCAGCGATGTTCCTTGACTTACCCACCAGGCCTCACCTTCTCTTAGCCGATCCCTTGTGCTCTTACGGACACGGAGGCAGACTCTGACCTCCCCAGCATGCCGGCTTTTTGGCACCTGTTCATGACACTCAAATACATTCCTTGCCACTTCCCTGGGTGTGAACTCCATGGTCACCTCAACTCTCAGCACTGGCTGGGACCTTGCAGGGATACCAGAAAACCATCAGGGACCTTCAGACAGCAAAGAACCTCTTTCAAAGGAGAATACTTGGTCTGCTCCAAAAGGAATTCTCACCTGAGCAGCAGTACATGCCCCTGGGCCCCTACAGTCAGGTCCACCAGTCCGTCCATTGTGAGGTCCTGGCCCCCACTCAGTGACTGACCAAAATACTGGAGGCGGGGAGACAGCTGGGAGCCTGCGATCCTCTGAGGGTAGAAAAGAGAGGAGAGAAAGGGAGTAGGAAATAATAGGTAGGTGTGTGACTCAGTCACCCAAGGTGACCCAAATAGACATTCTCTGAGCTCTACTCAAGTCTCATCTCCGACAACTAATCAAGGTATTAGGGAAACTTAGAACTTATCAAGGATTCATTCACCTTTAGACTACAACCTCAAGGTGACACCCAAAATTTCTATTAACTACCTGTATTTCCCAGGGAACACAAACATTTGTACAGGAAAAAGTGAAGGTATATTATTTGGCTCAGCTGAATCTCATTTACATGGTCAGACTAATGCAAGCACTCAATATTGATCTAACCAAAATTATCATATAAATATTAACATGAGGAGTGAATGGGAGGTAAAAGGGATGCTAACGTGCGGGAGACTGGAAGAGAACTCAATCCTTACCTCCCCTAGTGGGAAGTCAGTGCTAAAACAAAAATCAAGAAGTAGCAAAATAATCATGTTATTTGGACACATGGGGAATAATTGAAAGAGCTGAAAGTGGTTTCCTCAAGAAAAGGGGAAATAAAGCAGAAATCACAGTATGTATGGGAATTATTGTTTTTCATAATGAGTCTTTTAGAGTTATTTTGACTCTTTAAACTATGTGCAAGAGCAACGCTGAAAAAAAACAGCCAAGTAATAAATTAAAAAGAAATTTTAAAAGTGATGTTGTCATGTACTTAATGCCAGCAAACTGTACCTTTAAAAATAGTTAAGATGGTAAATTTTATGTCATGTGTATTTTACCACAGTCTCTCTAAAAAGTGATTTTGTAAACTAAAAGGAAGGATAAGGAAGCACGGGATGCTGGAAATGTTCTATATCTTAATCTAAATGGTGGTTACTTGCGTTTGCTGATACGTAAAAACCCTCAAGATTTGTGTGTTTACTGCATACATTATACCTCAAATTTTTTTAAGAAAAATGCATGCTATTCTGTTGGGAGGAAGTTTTATTTTGAAATGATGTATAATGTGGTAGTTTGGAGATCTACAGCATATTTGCTTGTCCAAACACTGATCACCCCCAGCCCCAATTATAGAAGAAAAGCAAGTAAAAAATAATGCAAACAACAGAACAATAGGATAGCATGATCCTTTTTTAATTTGTTTTTTTCCCGAAGTCTGTGTGTGTGTGTGTGCATACACACTCACGTGGGTATATAAAGTACCCTCCCTTAGCCTTGTCTTCTTTTGAACGGCGAGTTATGCTGGGGATAGGGGAGGGAATTAGGGCTTTCATTGTTCACTTTAAACTTATAAATACATGTATAACAAGCATGTAAGCTTTTGTAACAAAAATAAAATCAAATCCAAAGCCTCAATCTCCATTTACACAGAGAAACAGAACAGCATGTCCCAGTGAAGAGACGCATAATTATAATATTTATGCAATTTTAGAAAGAGGCTCCCCCACACAGACAGCAGATGGTAAGGCAGGTACCTTGTAAAATATACTGGGGCTTGCCTAGTCTATTACTCCATTTATATGAAGTTCTAGAATGGGCAAGACTAATCTATGGTGGAAAATAATCAGAACAGTGGTTGCCCTTGGGGTGGAGGTGGGGGCAGGAACTGACTGGGAAAGGGCACGAGAAAACTTCCTGGGTTGGTAACCATGTTCTGCATCTTGATAAGAGTGTGGGTGACACAGTTTTAGGCATTTGTCAAAACTCATTGAATAGTTGAAGATTTGTGCATTTCGTGTCTATAAATTTTATCTTAAAAATAACTGTAAACAAATATTTAATTCTAGGTAATAACAATACATGCTGAAGTATTTAGAGATAAAGTGGACTAACGCTGCAACTTACTTTGAAATTCACTAAAAATAAGATAGGGAACGACATCAGCAAGATGGCAGAATAGGAGCTCTCCGCTTCATTCCTCCCCTACAGAAATACAACTAGTAACTATCTATAGGCAAGAATACCATCGTGAGTATCCCAGAACTCAGGAGTGAAGCTGAGACACCCACTTGGACCAAAGAACCAAGAAAAATTGTAATCAAACAGTAAGAGGAACAGTTTTCTTTGACTGTGACGCCCCTCCCCAAGCCATCACAGAGCCACACACAGAGAATTCCCCTGGGCCCACAGTTTCTACAGTGGAAAAAGTGAGTTGGAGGCAGACATCCACCTTCCCCACCATTCTGGGACCCTTCACAGGAGGCTCACTCCTATCTTGTCCCACAGCAAACATTGGGAGTACTGGCAGGGCTAGACCATCTGGGGTCAGTTAGAAAAAAAGAACAGGGGTAGAGCTCACAGTGATCAATGTGTGGATCTCTGCATTCTGGCCAATGGAGGGGTCATACCAGAGAAACTAGCCAGCATCATCACACTGCAGGAAACACAGTCCATGGGTCTTCCAGGACTGAATCACTAGCCACACCTCCTGAGTGCTCTTAGTAAGTCTTCCTCAGGTTAAGAGGCAACTGTAGGTCAGTAATTACCCACAGAGGGAGCATCTGGCCCAGCCCAACCCTAACAGTGGACAGGTGATCCAACTAAGCCCTGGTGCTCCTGTTGAATCTTCCGCAA
This sequence comes from Daubentonia madagascariensis, assembly GCA_023783475.1. NCBI lineage: Eukaryota > Metazoa > Chordata > Mammalia > Primates > Daubentoniidae > Daubentonia > Daubentonia madagascariensis. The sequence continues at coordinate 8,168,455 of JAKFHU010002004.1, read as the reverse complement.
GCCAGGAGGCAACTGCAGGTCAGCTATTACCTCAGAGGGAACATTTGGTCCCACCCAACCCCAGATGCTGAGTGGTGACTCCACCAAACCTATTACTCTCTTTAAGCCCACCCTAGGCCAGAAGGCAAGCCTAAGTCCACATATATCTGTGGAGCATAGCCTCTGGCACTGCCCACCCCACATGGCTGAGCCTCAGAGCCCATCCTGTAGTGCTCCCCAACTACAGATTCCAAACAACAGTACCACCCAGCCAAGGAAGACAACCTGAAACCATGCCCAATTAGAGACATTCACAAAGCCCAGCCAGCATCCCCACCTGACAACAGAGTCCAACCAGTGGTCTCACCAGACTGTGAAGCACAGCCAGCAGTACCATTTGACTTCAGAGCAACCCAGCCCAACTAGAGTAACTGACATCAAGGTCTGCCTATCTAGGGTTGCTACCAGCCAGCCCATCCAAAATCCCAAGCTAGATTAAATAATAAAGGTCTATGACCACCAAAGGGTAGAAGAAGTGGTCATCTCCTCAAATGTGCAAGCATCAACATAAGAACACCAGGATTATTTTAAAATATCAGAAAAATATGAGACCACCAAAAGAAACTAATAAAGCTCCAGTAATGGAATCAGAAGAAATGGAGATAGATGGAATGACTGACAAAGAATTCAAAAATAATCCTCTTAAAAGAAGTTCAGGCAACTACAACAAATACAGATATAAAATCAAATGAAACTTGGAAAACACTTCATGAACAAAATCAGAGGTTTGACAAAGAAATAGAAATAGTTTTTAAAAAATAGAAATCCTAAAGATAAAGAATTTAATAACTGAGCTGAAAATTTCAATAGAAAGCTCAACAGCAGACTTGATAAAGCAGAAGAAAGAAATAGTGAACTTGAAGACAGGATATTTGAAATTATCCAATCAGAGAAGAAAAAATAATAAAAAGATAAAGAAGGCCTACAGGAATTATGTGATTCCATCAAGTGAACTAACCTTCAGATAACAACAGTTTCAGAATGAGAAGAGAGAGGAAAAGGCCTAGAAAGCATATTTAAGAAAATAATGCCAAAAATTTCCTAAATCTGGGGAAAGACAACAACATCCAGGTACAGGAAACTCAGAGGTTGCCAATCAAATTCAACCCAAAGAGGAGCTTACCAAAGCACATCATAATTAAATTATCAAAAATCAAAGACAGAGAAAGAATACTGAAAGCAACAAGAAATAAGAAACATATCACATTCAAGGGATTCCTAATACAGCTTTCAGCAGATTTCTCAGCAGAAACCCTACAGGACAGGGGACAGTGGGATGACAAATTCAAAGTGATGAAGGAAAAAAAATAAATGTCAACCTAGAATACTTTATCTGGAAAATCTATCCTTCAGAAATCAGGGATAAATAAAAATTATCCCAGACAAACAAAAGCTAAGGGAGTTCATCACCACTACACCTGCTTTACAGGTATTGTTAAAGGGAGTTCTTTCAGCTGAAACAAAAGGCTCCTAATTAATAACAACATATAAAAGCAAAAAAACCTCGATGGTATAAGTAATACATAGTTATTATTCTCATATACTGTAAGGGTGGTGTGTAAAGTAATTTTATTCCTTTAGGAGAGTTAAAAGGCAAAACTATTAAAACAACTGTAGGCCAGGCACAGTGGTTCATGCCTATAATCCTAGCACTCTGGGAGGCCAAGGCAGGAGGATTGCTTGAGGTCAGGAATTCAAGACCAGCCTGAGCAAAAGCAAGATTTCATCTCTACTAAAAATAGAAAAAATTAGCCAGGCATGGTAGCTCATGCCTGTAGTCCCAGCTACTTGGGAGGCTGAAGCAGGAGGATTGCTTGAGCCCATGAGTTAAAGTTGCAACGAGCTATGATGACACCACTGCACTCTATCTTGGGTGACAGAGTGAGACTCTGTCTCAAAAAAAAAAAAAACTGTAGCTACAATAAATTGTTAAGAGATAAAAATTACAGAAACAAATGTAAAATTTGACATCAAAATCATGAAAGGAGGGGTAAAGTGTACAGTTTTTATATGTAATTATAGGCAAGGTGTTATCAGCTTAAAGTAGCCTATTATAAGAACAAGATATTTTATGTAAGCATCATGTTTTTAGAACCATCAAACCATGAAGGAAGACAGCAAGAAAAGAAGGAAGAAAGAAGGGACCTACAAAACAATCAGAAAACAAATTACAAAATGGTAGTAAGAAGTCCTTACCTTTCAATAATTACCTTGAACATAAATGAATGAAATTCTCCAATCAAAAGACATAGAGTAGCTGGATGGAATAAAAAAAAAAAAACAGATCCAACTATATGCTGCCTAGAAAAGACTCACTTTACTAGTAAGGACACACATAGACTAAAAGTGAAAGGATGGGAAAATATGCTCCACACAAATGGAAACAGAAAGAGAGCAAGGGTAACTATACTTCTGTCAGACAAATATACTTTAAGTCAAAAACTATAAAAAGAGACAAAAAAGTCATTACATAATGACAAAAGGGTTAATTCACCAAAATGCAAAAGAATTGCAAATGTGTATGCACCTAACAGCGGAGCACCAAAGTACATAAAGCAATTATTAAGTGATCTGAAGGTAGATAGACTGCAATACTATGATAATAGGAGGCCTCAATACCCACTTTCAACAATGAACAGATCATCTAGACAGAAAATCAATAAAGAAACATTGGACTTGAATTACACTTTAAACCAAATGGAGCTAACAGAACATTTCCTCCAAAAATAGCAGAATACACATTTTCTCAAGTGCACACAGAACATTCTCTAGGATAGATCATATGTTAGACAACAAAACAAGTCTTAACAAATTTAAACAGATTGAAATCATATCAAGTATCTTTTCATATCACAATGGCATGAAACTAGAAATCAATAACAGGAAAAATTTTGGAAAATACACAAATATGTAGAAATTAAATAACAGGCTCCTCAACAACCAGTGGGTCACAGAAGAAGTCAAAAAGGAAATTAAAAAAATATCTTGACACAAATGAAAATGGAAACAATATACTGAAACATATGGGATGCAGCAAATGCAATCCTAAGAGGAAAATTTATAGTGATAAACATTTAAATCAAAAAAGAAGAAAGATCACAAATAAATACAAATCTAATGTTAAACCTTGCAGAAATAGAAAAAGATGAATGAACTAAATCCAAAGTTAGCAGAAGGAAGGAAATAACAAATATCAGAGCAGAAATAAATGAAATAGAAAATGGAAAAATAATAGAAAAGATCAATGAAACTAAGAGTTGGTTTTAAAAAAAAATAAGCAAAATTGACAGTTAGCTAGACTAAGTAGGAACTAGGAAAAGAAGAGAGACTACTCAAATAAATAACATCAGAAATGAAAGAGAAGACATTACAGCTGATACCACCAAATTACAAAGGATCATAAGAAAGTACTATGAACAATTATATGCCAAGTTGGATAAGCTAGAAGAAATGGATAAATTCCTATACACATACAACCTGCCAAAACTGAATCATGAACAAATCAAAAATCTAAACAAACCAATAACTAGTAAGGAGATTGAATCAGTAAAAAAATCTTTCATCAAAGAAAATCCCAGGACCTGATGGCTTCAGTACTGAATTCTACCTAACATTTAAAGAGGAACTAATACTAGTTCTTCTCGAACTCTTCCAAAAAATAGAAATAGATGTAATACTTCCAAACTCATTTTATGAGGCTAGCATTACCCTATTACCACAGCCAGACAAGGACACTACAAGAAAAGAACATTCTAAGCCAATATCCCTAATGAACATAGATGCAAAAATCCTCAAGGAAACATTAGCAAACCAAATTAAGGAACACAGTAAAAGAATCATTCCCCAGAGTTGAGTGGGCTTTATTCCTGGGATACAAAAATGATTTAATGTATGCAAATTAATAAATTTGATACATTGCATTAACAAAGTTAAGGATGAAACCATACGATCATCTCAAAAGTATTTGACAAAATTCAACGATCTTTCATGATAAAAGTTCTCAACAGATGAGGTATAGAGGGAATGTACCTCAACACAACAAAGGCCATATATGACAAACCCATGGCTAACATCATTCTCAACAGTGAAAAAGTGAAAGCTTTACCACTAAAATCATGAAAAAGATAAGGATACCCACTCTCACCACTTCTTTTCAATACAGTACTGGAAATCCTAGCCAGAACAATTAGGCAAGAGAAAAAAAAAATAAAAGGCATCCTAATAGGAAAGGAAGAAGTGAAATTGATTTTATTTGTTGATGGCATGATCTTATATATAGAAAACCCTAAAGACTCCACCAAAAAACTGTTAGAATTGATAAATGAATATAGTAAAGTTGCAGGATACAAAACCAACATACAGAATCACTAGTGTTTCTATATACTAAAAACAAACTATCCAAAAAGGAAATTAAGAAAACAGTACCATTTACAACAGCTATAAAAAATTAAATACATAGGTATAAATTTAACCAAGGAGGTAAAAGACCTGTATAGTGAAAACTATAAACTGCTGATGAAAGAAATTGAAGACAACACAAATAAACTAAAAGATATCCAGTGTTCGTGAATTGGAAGAATGAATACTGTGAAAATGTCCATACTACCCAAAGTAATCTACAGATTCAATGCAATCTCAATCAAAATCCGAATGTCATTTTTCATAGAAATGGGAAAAACCATACTAAATTCATACGGAATCACAAAAGACTCCAAACAGCCAAAACAATCTAGAGCAAAAGGAACAAATCTGAAAGAATCACACTATCTGATTTCAAAACATATTATAAAGCAATTGTAATCAAAACAGTATGGTACTGGCATAAAAACAAACACATCAACAAATGAAACAGGATAGAAAACCCCGAAATGAACCCGTGCATTTGTGGTCAACTGATTTTTGACAAAAGTACCAACAACACACAATGGGGAAAGGACAGTCTCTTCAATAAATGGCATTGGGATAACTGGATATCCACATGCAGAAGAATGAAAATTAGACCCTTGTCTTACACCATATACAAAAGTCAACTCAAAATGGATTAAAGACTTAACTATAACACTTGAAACTGTAAAACTACCAGAAGAAAACATAGAAGAAAAACTTCTTGACATTGGTCTGTGAAATAATTCACTGGATATGACCCCAAAAGCATAGGCAACAAAAGCAAAAATAGACAAATGGGAAGCATAAAACTAAAAAGCTTTGCACAGCATTGGAAACAATTAACAATGTGAAGAGACAAGCCACAGAATGGGCAAAAATATTTGCAAACCATACATCTGATAAGGTTAATATCCAAAATATATAAGGATCTCAAACAACACAATAGCAAGAAAACAAATAACCCAATTTAAAAATGAGTAAAGGACCTGAACAGACATTTCCCAAAAGAAGACATACAAATGGCCAATAGGTACCTTAAAAAATGCTCAACATCACTAATCAGAAATACACTAATGTTTCTGCAAGCACAGGCAACAAAAGCAAACATAGACAAATGGGATCACATCAAATTAAAAAGTTTCTGCACAGCAAAGAAAATAATCAACAGAGTGAAGAGACAGCCTACAGATTGAGAGAAAATATTTGTAAACCATACATTTGATAGAGTTAATATCCGTAGTATATAAGGAACTCAACAGCAGGGCAACAAATAATCCAATATAAAAATGGGCAAAGGACTTGAATAGAAATTTCTCAAAAGAAAACATACAAATGGTCAACAGGTTTATGAAAAGATGTTCAACATCACTATCATCATGGAAATGCACATTAAAACTACAATGAGATAGCACCTCACACTTGTTAGGATGGCTTTTAACAAAACAAAATAAAATAAAAGATAAGCACTATGAGGATGTGGGAAAAAGGGAATCCCTGCACACTGTTGGTGGGAATGTAAATTAGTGCAGCCATTATGGAAAACTGTGTGGAGATTCCTCAAAAAATTAAAAATAGAATTACCAGGCCAGGCACAGTGGCTTATGCCTGTAACCCCAACATGTTGGGAGGCCAAGGGAGGAGGATCACTTGAGACCAGGAGTGTGAGACCATCCTGGGCAACATAGCATAAGACCCTGTCTTTACAAAAAATATAAAAATTAGCTGGGCATGGTAGTGCATGCCTGTAGTCCCAGCTACTCAGGAGGCTGAGGCGGGAGGATTACTTGAGCCTAGGAGTTTGAGGTTACAGTGAGCTATGATGCTGCCACTACACTCCAGCCTGTGTGACAGAGCAAGACCTTGTCTCAAAATATTAAAAAACTAAAAATTAAAAAATAAAAATAGAATTACCATATGATCCACCCATCTGGGTATATATCCAAAGGAAACAAAATCAGTATATTGAAGAGATATCTACACTCCCATGTTCATTGCAGCATTATTCACAATAGCCAAGATATGGAATCAACCTAAGTGCCCATTAATAGATGAATGGATAAAGAAAATGTGGTGTATATATACCTGATGGAAAACTATACAGTCTTTAAAAGCAAGGAAATGCAACAACATGGGTGAACCTTATGCTAAGTGAAATAACCCAAGCACAGAAAGAGAAGTAATGCTTGATCTCACTTATATGTGTGCTATGGTTTGGATGTTTGTCTCTTCTGAAACTCATGTTGAGACTTAATCCCCAATGTAACAGTATTAAAAGGTATGGCCTTTAAGAGGTGATTGGGTCATAAGGGCTCTCCCTTCATGAATAGATTAATCCATTCATGGATTAACATATTAATGGGTTATCACAGGAGTGGGTTAGTTTCATGAGAGTGAGTCTGTTACAAAAGCCAGTTTGGCTCTCTCTTGTGTGCCCCTCTTGCCCTGTGATGACTTCCGCCATGTTGTGACACAGCAAGAAGGCCCTCACCAGATGCCAGCACCATGCTCTTGGACTTCCCAGCCTCCAGAACTTAGAAAGAAATTTCTGTTCTTTATAAATTACCCACTCTCAGGTATTCTGTTATAGCAACATAAAACAGACTAAGATAATGTGGAATCTTAAAAAGTTGAATTTATAGAAGTAAAGAGTAGAATGTTTATTACCAGAGACTTAGGGGGAGAGGTATGGAGAACAGGGAGGTGTTGGTCTAAAAGAAAGAAGCCAGTCACAGAAGGGCAAATACTGCATGATTCCATTTATACAAGTTATCTAAAATAGTCAAACTCATAAAAGCTAAGAATATAATGGTGGTTGCCAGGGCTGGGGTGTGGGAGAAATGGGGAATTGCTAGTCAATGAGTGTAAAATTTCAGTTATGCAAGATGAATAAGTTCTAGGGGTCTCCTGTACAACACTGTGCCAATAAAGAACAATATTTTATTGTACATTTTAAAATCTGTTAAGAGGGGAGATCTCATGCTAAGGGTTCTTACCACAATAAATTTTTTTATAATAATAAAGAAACAAATGTGAGGCTAGAAAAGAGCCAGAGACCAGAGGCCAGAAGACCAGATGGCCTCAGCTGGCTGTGGTGGGAAAGAATATGACAGGTGAGGTGGAACCAGACTGTGAGGGTCTCTCCAGACAGCAGACTTCATCTGGCAGGAAATAGGGAGACATCTTAGACAGGAAACCAGGTGTAGGGGCCAGAATGTAGGGTGATCAGTCATTGGGATGGGCTACATAATTTGCAAGACCCAATACAAAAGAAAAATGTGGGACCTCTTGTTCAAATATTAAGAATTTAAGATAGCAATAGCAGAGCATTAAACCAAGCAAGGGGCCCTTTTGAGAGAATGGCACTGTGTGACTGCACAAGTCACACACCCATAAAACATGCAGTCCCACAAGGTGACCAACCATGTCAGTTTGCTGGGATGTGGGACTTTCCTAAAACCAGGACAGATATGGGCAAACCAGGACTCTTGGTCACCCTACCAGGACTGAGATTCAGAAGAAAGGAACGCCTACGTCCAGTTCCTCCAACTTGCCATTTACCATCTATGGGCCTTGATCTACTCATCTGTAAAATTGGAGTAATGATGCCCCCATGCACCTCCTATCATCATAGAAAGCATTAATCTAGAATTAAGATTCTTTGAGGTTTCTGTGAAGTGTGTGTTATTATTTTTGAAGGTTCCGAAAGGAGGACTGAGAGAACTGATCTGGCAGCTATGGGAACATTGATGAGGGGACAGATTAGCAAAGAGGCTACTGTGGTGACAAGGACAGTAACCTGGCCTCACCTGGCTGTGGGAGGGGCTGATGCCAAATCCTGAGGTTCCATGAAAAATGTAGACCGCACCCCGGTTCTCCTGCTCTCCTGGGGCCCCAATGGCCACATCCGTCAGCTTGTCCCCATTCACATCCCCCAGCACTGTTAGGGCTGCCCCAAAGCGGCCCCAGGGGTGGCCCTGCTCACCATGGAGAACAGCATCACACTGCCACCGAGCCCTCTGCGGAACACAAACAGTGTCACACCCAAACCCAGGCAACCCCTTCACCCCACATCCAGACCCCACCCAGCCAAGGTCTCATCAGTCACTCACCCCCCGGGGCAAGGGACACACGGACACCTGTCCCCCCCGGGTCTGCTCATAGTAGTGGGGGGCCCCGATGAGGATCAAGTTGGTGCTGCCGCTGCTATCCATGTCCACGGAGCAGAGGGAGGCCCCAAAGTAGGAGCCAATCTGAAAGAGATGGGGCCATGATCATATTCCTCTTCCCACTTAAAGCAGAGTATAGGGGTTTTCTCTCTGTGAAGGAAAATTATGCCTGGTGGGGAAAGCCCTTTGGAGTAGATGTGATCTTCTATATGATTCATGAGAAATTCTCATTTGAATGTGCTGTCAGCTGGAGGAGCCTATTATAGAGTCAATGGACAGTGGGTGAGGATTTACCCCAAATGGTATTCCAGGGAGATTATTAAGTAAGCAAAGAAGAAATTGGATTGGAAAATACAGACAGAAAAGCCTAGAAGAGCAGAAGAGCCTAGAAAAGCCTTTCAATATAATGGAAGTCTTTAGGGGAGTAAAAGGTCAAAGTTGGCAGTCTTACTAATAAGGAATCAACTGGCTTGGATTTAAAATAACTATTGCTACCCAGGAATATTTTTTGTGATATTAAGAAATAACGTCTACTTACCAGCGAGAGGATTTTAAAAATATGTCCAATGTTACTATATACAATTCATCCATTGAACTCATCCATTCATTCACCCATTTAGCCATTCACTCAACAAACAAGGGTTTGCTATTTGCTGAACACAGGGCTGGGCAGGAGAGAGACAGTGCCCTCCAGGGCCCTCAGTGCAGCAGGAAGGGGGAGGGAGTAAACAGATAAACAGGGACAAGTTCTAGGAAGAAAAAGTGCAGGGAATATCATGCCATGACTCACTACTGTATGATCTCTACCCCGCACACTACGGAGGGAAGACTCACAGATAACCTAATAAAGGCATTTAAGCTTTATCCTAAAGTCAGCAGGATTTTGGTTCTTTTTAGGTCAGGTTTATTAGGGTATAATTTACATACAATAAAATTCAGCCTTTTTAGTATACAGTTTTATGAATTTTGACAAACATATAAACTCACAACCACCACAGTAGGACATAGAATAGTTTCATCATCCCCAAAATATTCCCTCATGCCCCATTGTAATCAACCTTTCCCCTTCAACTACCAACACCTGCAACCACTGAGCTGCTTTCTGTCCCTATAGTTTTGCCTTTTCCAGGATGTTATATAAATGAAAATATGTAGGATGCAGCCTTTTTGGTCTGGCTTCTTTCACCTACAGTAATGCACTTAAGATTTATCTATGTTGTCACAGGTATTAGTAATTCACTCCTTTTTATTGCTGATTTGTATCCCACTGTATAAATATACCACAGTTGGTTATCCATTCCCCAGTTGAAGGACATTTAGGTTTTTTCTAATTTTTAGTGATTATTAATAGAGCTACTAGAAATATTTGGACATAGGTTTTCATGTGAACATCTGTTTTCATTTATCTTAGGTAAATATTTAGGAATGGGATTCCTAGGATGGTAACTGTATGTTAAACTTTATAAGAAATGTAACGAATTAATTTTTATATGATGTGAGAAATGGGTAGAGGTTTTTTTATTTTAAGACCAAAGCTAAGAAGATAGGAGGTATTTTTTTGACTGTGGATGTCCAATTGTTCCAGTACCATTTGTTGAACATACTCTTCATTAAACTGTGTTTGCTCCTTTATTGAAAATCAATGTGGGGCTGGGTGCAATGGCTCACACCTGTAATCCCAGTGCTTTGGGAGGCCAAGGTGGGAGGATTGCTTGAGGTCAGGAGTTTGAGACCAGCTGGAGCGACATAGTGAGACCCCGTCTCTACAAAAATAATTTTTTAAATTAGCCAGGCATGGTGGCAGGTGCCTATAGTCCTAGCTACTTGGGAGGCTCAGGTGGGAGGATCACTTGAGCCCAAGAGTTCAAGGCTGCAGTGAGCTATGATCACTCCACTACACTCCAGCCCAGGTGACAAAGTGAGACCCTGTCTCTTAAAAAAGAAGAACAAGAAGATCAATGGGTAAAGTGTGACATTAATATCCTAAAATGTGGGGGGAGGAGATGTTAAAGTGTACAGTTTTTGTATGCAGTAGAAGTTGTTATCAGCTTAGACTGTTATAACTATAAGATGTTTTATGTAAGTCTCATCATATCCACAAAGAAAAAACCAGTAGTAGAGACCAAACATAAAGAGAAAGGAATCAAAGCATGCCACTACCAAAAAAAAAATCAAATCACAAAGGAACTACAAAATAGTCAGAAAACAATGAACAAAATAGCAGTAACAGTCTTTACCTATCAATAATTACTTTAAATGTAAATGCATTAAATTTTCCAACCAAAAGACCTAGCGTGGCTGAATGGATTTTAAAAATCCAACTACATGCTGCCTACAAGAGACTCAATTTAGATTTAAGAACACACATAGACTGAAAGTGAAGGGATGGAAAAAGATATCTCATGCAAGTGTTAACCAAAAGAGAGCCATAGTTATTAATATATCAGACCAAATAGACCTTATGTCAAAAGTGCCACAAGAGACAAAGAAGGTCAATATATGATGATAAAGGAGTCAAATCATCAAGAGAATGTAATAATTTTGAAAATATATGCGCCCAACATCAGAGCACCTAAATACATAAAGTAAATATTAGCAGAACTAAAGGGAGAAATAGGCAGCAGTAGAATAATAGTATTATTATATTATAATAATAATAGGGGACTTCAATCTCCCACTTTCAACAATGGACAGATCATCCAGACAGAAAATCAATAAGGAAACAGCAGACTTGAACAACACTGTAGACCAAATGGACCTAATAGACATATACAGAACATTCCATCCAACAGCAGCAGAATACATAACCTTTTCAAATGCACGTGGAATAGTCTCTAGATAAATCATATGTTAGGCCACAAAACAAGTCTTAAGAAATTCAAGAAGACTGAAATCATATCAAGTATATTTTCATCATCTCGCCCCAGTTAAAATGGCTTTTATCAAAAAGAAATAATGCTGGTGAGGATGCGAAGAAAGGGCAATTCTTGTACACTGTTGGTGGAAATGTAAATTAGTACAGCCACTATGGAAAACAGTATGGAGTTCCTCAAACAACTAAAAATAGAACTGCCATATAATCCAGCAATCCCACTGCTGGGTATATATCCAAAAGAAAGGGAACCCGTATATCGAAGACATATCTGCACTCCCATGTTTATTGCAACACTATTCACAATATCCCAGATATAGAATCAACCTAAGTGTCCATCAATGGATGAATGGATAAAGAAAATGTGGTACATATACCCAATGGAATATTATCCAGGATTTTTACTGCATTGAATCTATAGATCAACTCTGGGAGAATTGACATCTTAATAATATTGGAATTCCAATATTTCAGTCCATGATTACAATATATCTCTCTATTTATTTAGGTCTTTGATTTCTCTCATTAGTGTTTTGTAATTTTCAGCATACAGGCATTTTGTTAGGTTTATACCTAAGTATTACATGGTCTTTGGCGCTATTGTAAATGATACTTTTTTATTTAAATTTCCAATTGTTTAATGACATGATATGAATACAAATTATTTTTACATATTGATCTTGTATCCTAAGAATTTACTGAAATAACCTATTAATTATAGCAGCTGTTTTATAGATTCTTTGATATTTTCTATGCTCCTTCTTTTTCTTGCTTTATTGCACTGGCTAGGTCTTCCATATTGAATAGGAATAGCAAAGTGGATATTCTTGCCTTATTTCCAATTTTAGGAGAAAAGCATTCTCTTTCACTTTTTAAGTATGATGCCAGCTATAGATTTTTTGTAAATGCTCTTTTTTACGTTGAGGAAGTTCCCTTTAGTTCCTAGTTTGCTGAGAGTTTTTAATCATGAAAGGATGTTGTATTTTGTCAAATCATTTTTCTATATCTATTAAGATGATTACATGTTTTTTCTTCTCTAATCTGCTCTTATGGTGAATTACGGTGGGTTTTTCTTCAAAATGGCTTTTTTAAATTGAGACAAAATTTACCTAACATAAAATTCACCATTTTAAAGTATAAAGTTCAGTGGGTTTTACTATATTCACAATATTGTGTAACCATCACCACTAATTCTAGAACACTTCCATCTCCCCAGAAAGAAACTCTGTATCTGTTAGCAGTCACTCCCAACCCCCACCCCCACCCAATCCCCACCTGCACCCAATCCCCTGGCAACCACCACTCTAATTTCTCACTCCATGGATTTGTAAGTTTTGAATTGGGAAGTGTGAGTCCTCTAACTTTGTTCCCCTTTTTCAAGATTCTTTCAGCTGTTCTGGGTCCATATGGACTCTAAGATCAGCTTGCCCATTTCTCCAATATTATTTTTTTGTAGAGATGGGGTCTCACTATGTTACCCAGGCTGGTCTAAAACTCCTGGGCTCAAGTGATCCTCCCACCTCAGCCTCCCAAGTAGCTGGGATTACAGGCATGTGCCACCATGCCCAGCTCTATGTTGATTTCTCGAATGTTGAACAAGTCCTGCATGCCTGAGATAAACCACACCTACCCTTCTTTCCAGTGTTTTCTTCCACCACTCTTCCCACCACAAACACCCGCAGTCTGAACTCTGTCCCGTGCTCTCCTCCCTCCTCTGGTTCTTTTCTTCCCCCTCTTCTCCCCTTCACTTCTCTTGTTCTTCCACCTCAGGCCTTGGCTTGACTGTCACTTCCTCCAGGAAGCCTTCCCCAATGCCCTTGTGTAAGTGCCCCTCCCATTTGCTCTCCTAGCTCCCAGAATGTCCCAGTTTAAGCATTTATCACCCCTGATGGTAATTTGCAGATGCCTGTGTGTAGTGGGGGAGTTGACCAGCCAGCCTTCCTCATGTGATCCTGTACCACACACACAAAACAAGAAGCAGCATCACATCCACGCTTGACTTCTTGGAATTCTCCTACACATTCTCCTCCACCCACACTTTATATGTGCTAGGCACTGATGCCATCAATGGTCAGTATGTGTTGGTAAAACATTTGGAAAGACCACGTGAACAATTTGACTATTAGCAAAGAATTATGACAAGCTGTTTGATTATCAGGGCAAACTTGTTTCACATTAATTAATTGCAGGCCACAAAGAACCACTAATGAAAATTAAAGAAATACACACAGAATCACAGACACAATATCATGGGTGCAGTCCTGTTTCAGGAATTTGAAAGACTGATTTAGACTAGAGATTTTTGCCTCACACATGGGTTCCCACATAATATGCAACCATACTGCTTTTGCAGGGGTGACATTCAAAATATTAGAGTGCTAGGGCTGCACAGGGACCAAGGAATAGCACTTGGAGCTTAGCTGGAGCACGTCCTGGAGGTCCCCTAAGGTGTCCTGCCTGACCCCATAATTGCTGGATCATAGGGAAGTCCAAAGGGTACTGGGAAAGGAACCAGAGCCCATGGGTGAGGGGGAACCAGCCATTTATCAACAGATATGGAACTATTTCAATATTTTAATAACTAATATGACTATACTGATTACACACTGGTTGAATACCAGCTCTGAGATCAACTCTGTACAGGTCAAGTGTTCTTATTTATTTATTATTTTTAGAAAAGCTAAGGACATTGCATTCTCAAGTACAAAGTTGATCCCATGATTCTCCAGCTCCAAGCCCCTGAAGCCTCCTTTACAAGACTCAGCCATGGATTCCATCCTGGAACCTCTCATCCCCCAAGGCACCTCTGTTTGCACATTCACACTGCACACACTCTGCACTCACCTGGCTACCCTTGACATTAGCGTTGAATTCCCAGGCGTCCCCATTCTCTCTGAACATCACCACCAGGCCAACGTGCTGATATCGGGGTGCCCCCAGAACGAGGGTTTGCACCCGGTTCCGCAAGATGACTGTGGCAGCATAACCTGAAGATGGTGGACTAAGAGGTGAAGTGCTTTCTCTGCCCCCTTCTCCACCATGCAGACCTATCCCTTGAGCAGAACAATGGGGCAGCCCCATGCTTTGTAGGTTGGGGTAACTGAGCCCTACATTATATTCTTCTTTATATAATAAAAATTAAATTTTGAAATTTCTGTCTTTAAAGCTATCAAGACCTATGAAAGATCCAATGACATCTACACTAGTTGAGTCACGCCACATCCTGACCCCTTCTTAGAGTAACCCCTGCCCTCCCCACTTACCCAAGTAAGCATCATTCATGTCTGAATCTATCCTGGTTGTGTTAATGAAGGTGATTTTTTTCTTTGATGTATACAGAAAGGCTCCACCAGCCCAGTCAAAACTCCCCACAGCACCCAGCAAGGGACCGTTCTGGGAAAAGAGGTAGAACAGGATTGATGAGGACCACTCCTGCCCATCAAGGAGGTAACTCCCAACAAGTACCCATCATAGAGAAGAGCCTCCAAATCCCTGCACCTCTTCTGTCTCTTCTTCCTGCCGCCTCCACCCCCAATTTAATGAAGGACCACTTACAGAGGTGATGGTCGCACTGAAGCCTTCCTGAGACATCTCATGCTCAAAGGAGCTGGTACTTCCTGTCTGAGTACCTGTCAGGAAGAGAACTAATGTAGAAGTTCTCTTTCTACATTAAAGAAAGCAGAAGTGCCTGGAACAGGTGCTGGAAACTCAAATGGTTTGGTGGCCAGACAAGAGGCTCAAATGGGATCTTTGTTGAACTGGAAAGCACATGCCCCTCTTACTCCCCTCTTAAAGGAGGGGCATCTATTCAGCTCCAGCTACTTTTTGCCAGGCAGGAATGTGGTCCTCAACATGTCTAATCTTACAACTTTCCAAGATAAGCTATAAATCCAGATTATACATGAAATTCCCCAATTACTAAATTCCTTTTATTCAAGAAACATTTATTGAGCTCCTTCTACATACCAGGCACTATTTTAGGCAACAGGGATAGAATAGTGAACCAAACAGAAAAATGTTGGCAATACATCCAGATTTTTGGAAAAACCCACTGTGTGGAATTTGACCCCCCCACACACTCCAACTTAACAGCCTATAAACAAGACTTGCAAAATTAGACATAAAAGTCTAGATTAGATTCTTTGATTTCAAAGGAATTGACCACGTGAGGCCCAGGTGGCTAGGAGCTGGAGGAAGTGGAGAGAGAGTTGATGCTGAGGGTCAGGACACCAAGGGTTAGGAGGGTCTAGTTTCTAGAGGGGTATATATGTTTTGGGGTGGAGGGTGCCTCTAGAGCTGCTCTGGGAACACAGATGCCTGCTCACCCTCAATCGCAAAGATCTTTTCCTGAAGCTGGTCCTGAATGGTCTTCAGAGCTTCAAAGTCATTCACCTGGAACACGTGATCTCGAGGCGGCTTGGATGCAATGGTATTAAGCTCTTCTCGGGATCTGTCACTCCTGAAGGCAGATCCCACCTGTTACCAAGGAACAGAAGCCAAATCAGACACTGCCTAGGGGTAGCAGTATCATCTAGCAAAGAAAATTCTGCAGGAAAAGAATTTGAAACATTAGTTGTCAAATGACAGAAAGCACCAGAAGGCCCCTGGGACAGGGCTGCAAAGTATAGGGAGCAACTAGGTGCTAAAACCCAGCCTTTGATCCATTTGCCATGCCATGACTCCCAGGGGAAGGGGAGCCTTTTTCTTTATATGAAGGTATTTCCTACTTGCCAAGCCATGCACCCATGATAACATCTTTCTCTATAACACACAAAGTGCTGTGGTAGTTTGATTACACTGAGATCCTAACTCCGTAACTCTTCCTTTATCCAAGTCCTTTCCCCAAAACTTTTCTGTGCCCTCCTACTCTTGGTGAAGTAATCTGCCTCACTCACTGTCTCTGGCTCAGCCATGGGTCTTGCTTTAGCCCGTGGATGTTATCAAACACGTTGCAAGCACAGGCTTGAAAAAGCACTTGCAACATTTTCCATTGCTCTCTTGCTTCTCTGCTTTCACCACGAGAACATGCTCAGGCCAGCCCACTGGAGAATAAGACCCACGGAGCCAAAGAGCCAAGTCACCCCAGTTGTTCCAATGAAGGCCATCTAGTCCAGTAGGCAACCCTCAGAAACAGAGAGAACCCAGGCAAGATCAGCAGATCTGCCTGGCAACCTGCAGTTGATTACAGATGTGTAAGTGAGCCCAGCTGAGACCAGAAAACCTGTCCAGCTGACCTACAGGCTTATTTATTATTTTAAGCCACTGAATTTTGGAATAGTTTGTTATACAGCATTATTGTGACAATAGATAACTGATATAGGCACATATGAGCTAGCAATAACCCTTTCCTCACTTTGAGTTTACTCATATTTACAAATTGAAGGGAGGGTGTATCCAAATAGAGACCCTCAGCAGAAGCACCAAGCCACATTTCATACCCCAATGACGTAGCGAATGACCCTTTCTCTGTCTGCCTCAGGGATGACATCCTCATATTTCAAAGAATCGCCAAGCTTTTCTCCATCTGTGATGACAACTAGGATCTTAAGGGCATTCTCCCGGGCTCCCGTCATGACGTTAAACAGTTCTCTTCTGCGCAGGGAAGAGGAGGGACAATGTCAAATGCAAATAGACAGAGATACTATTAATGTTAGGGAGGAAATGTCAGCAGAGTCACAAACACAGATACAACTGGGCTCTGCCTAGGAGGGGCTTGGTCTCCCCTGGGACTTAACACTGAGATGTGGCTGCAGCAGGAGAGGGAAAGGAAGCCTTTGCTGCCTTTGTATACTTTCGCGTAGTTTGGTTTTTTAAACTGAATATTATTAATTTTAAATTTAAAAAGAAATAAACTTAATTAAGCCTTCATCAAAACACTTCTAGAACACTGCACCAGCTCTTTTGCACATCTAGGACTCTCGAGTCCTTCCTACACTTCTGTCCTAACCCTACCCTCACCTCCACACACACACACTGAAATCAGAGTGAACTTTCCAAGACAAGGTGTGGCGATGTCTCCCCACTGCTTAAAACCTTCAGTGGATCCCCAACTGGCTATAAAGTTGCCTTTGGTGACCCGACCTCAACCGATCCTTCTAGCCTCCCTCCAGCCACCTTACCCTCACCTCCCCGCTTTACTCTCACCTTTACCCACAACTTGTTTTTTCATGAACACACCATGCACAGTCCCTCCACACCTTTCCCTATACTGTTCCCTCCACTGGAGGCATCCTTTACCCCAACCCTGTCTGAACAACTCCCTTCGTCCTTCAAAGCCCAGCTAAAAATATCTCCTCCACCTCCCATCTTTAGCAAAGAAGGAAGAGCTTACACTACTTTGAGGATTCCTGTGGCAGTGTGCGTCCTCCCGTACAGCTGTGCTATTGGCCTCACCAGCAATCTCGGGTTAGGGTTTTTCTGGAAATCTTTGAAGGTGAAATGAGTCCTGAAGGTATCAGAGTACTGCATCAAAGAGAACTGGGAAGGGGGCACCCGGCATTACACTGGAGAAGGTGTCCCCACTCCCTTAGACATCTCCCAGCAAGCCCTACCTAAGTCCTGAAACATCCCAGTTTCCAAATTCCTTCTCTGCACTGCCCCCAGTCCCTCTGCCATCAGAGGTCTGCCATCAGCTCCCACTTCTCAATACTAGACCTCAGCCAGAGATGTGACACCGTTTCATCTCCCATGCCAACCCCTATCAATCAGTCAGAGCTGCCTGCTTTACAAAAGGCTGAAGGAACACTGAGGCTGCATCCAGACAGAGCAGAAAAGAGAATCAGGAAAGAAAACCACAGTTTTGGCAATTTGGCAATGTCTGCAATTGAAGTAGGAAGGGAAAGCAATGGCCTGGTTGCCACATATTTGCCAGCCTTATGTGGGCTATTCCCAACCTACCCATTGGCCCTCACCAAGGTTTTGGACTTTTTAAATTGCTCCATCACAGTTGAGACAAAATCCTTCATCCGCTGAAAGTCAATTGCATTGATGCTACCAGAGCCATCAATTAAGAAGGCAATGTCACTCTCCTGTTGAGGACACCCTGGGGAAGAAGAAAAAGAGTATGAATTGATTAAGCAATTAGAGACTTGGTGCTCTTTTTTTTTTTTTTTTTTTTGCATGTCATCTCTCTGCTGGGCAATGAGAGTAAATGTAAACAAGACCCAACCCATGCTCCAAGCTAGATAAAAACATAAACAAACAAAGTGGTGTGGGAAATTTTAGTTAATTCTACCCATGGGAATCAGGGAAAATGGTGATATTCGACTAGATCATGAAGAACAAGAAATGATTTGCCAGAAATATAAAGGGAGAAATAAATTATTTAAAAAAGGAATAGCACATATAAGGTTATGTTGGATGTGCTCCTCCCCTCTGCCTCCAACCCCAAACCCACTTCCTACCCTTCTGCACTCAGCTCTGTGGCCCAGGAGGTCGACCTACGTGGACCACATAAATGGGCTTCCTTTGCCCTCTGGGAAGACTGGAGGGAAGGAGGGGAGTGAGGTCAGGGTATTCTCCGCTGAGCTCCCTCCCTGCGAGGTTGCTTTGGACCAGCCATGTCCTCGACAGAAGACCAGTGCTCCTCTCAGGAGACCTGCTCCACGCGACTCTGGATTCTGGTAACCTCGCCCTCTCCTCATCCTGTCAGCCTAGGGGTTGAACAGGTCTGCTGCTGCTCGCTCAAGGTGCTTAGACTATCCCTTACAGTTCCCTTAGACCCTATCACACTTTTATAATTAGTCCTATTGTAAATAAACCCTCCTCAAATTATTCTAATTGGAGTATGCCATCTGTCCTAGTTGAGACTCTGACTGATACAAAGGGGGTGGGGGCCCAAAAGGATTCTGGAAGAATCAAGGAGTGCCATTCATGGCAATGGCACTACAAGGGTAAATGTATGTGATGGGGATGGAGACAAGGCTCTGGCATTAAGCAGAGAACAGTTGGCAAGGGCCTCTCTACTTCAATGAAAAGTTTGACTTTATCCCTTAGGCAATGGGGAGCCACTGAAGGTTCTTAGAAAAGGAAGTAAGATGACTTGTTTTATATTTTAGAGAGATTGCCACAGCAGTGAGAAGTTTATATGGCTCTATTCATGATTGCCAAACATTAGAAACAACCCAAACACCCTTCAGTGAGTGAACGGATGAACTGGTGATTGGGGGTGTGGTAAATCCACACAATGGAATACTGCTCAGCAATGAAAAAAGAGTGAACTATGGACACACATGACAACATGGATAAGGTTCAAATGCTAGTAGTGAAAGAAGCCAATCTCAAAATGTTCCAATGCCATTTATGTAACATTCTAGAAAAGACAAGACTATAGTGATACATAACAGATCAATGTCTGCCAGTGCTGGAGCACAGGGGAGGAGGCAGTTGACCATAAAGGAACAGCATGAAGATTTTGGGGGGAACTTTTTTGTATCCTGATTTTGGTGATGGTTACCACAAAATATGTTAAACATATGAATATGTTAAAATTCATGGAACCGAACACTAAAAGAAAAAAAAAGTCAATTTTACTGTACTGAAAAAAATAAAATAAAAGTACTCCAACAAGTATTGGCTTTTAATTTGTAACTAGATAAGCAGATTCTAATGTTTATGTAGAAAATATACAAAGAAGACTAGCCAGGAAAATTTTTGAAAATCTCAAAGATATGTTGTTAAGGGAAAGAAATTAAGGTACAGAAGAGTGTGGATACTTGCTATCATTTGTGGCACAAAAGTGAAAAATATACATATGTGTATGTTTGTAAATACACAGAGTATCTCCAGATGGAGACACAAGAAACTGGCAACAGCAGTTTCCTGAGCAGAGAGGAGGAAATTTTCACAGTATATCCTTTAGTGCCTTCTGAATTTTAAACCAAGTGCATGTATTGCATGTTTTTAAATAAATAGGGAAAAAAATTAAGAAGTAGTTTTGAATTCCTGGGAGTAAGGTTATTATGGTTTGGATGTTTCTCCCCTCCAAACCTCATGTTGAAATTTGATCCCCAGTGTTGGAGGCGGGAGGTGTTTGGGTCGTGGGGGCAGATCCCTCATGAATGGCTTGGTGCCCTCCCAAGGTAACGAGTGAGTTCTCACTCTATTAGTTCACTGGAAAGCTGGTTCTTTAAGAAAGCCTGGCACCCCCTCTTCTCTCTCTGGCCCCCTCTCTCACCATGTGACACACCTGCTCCCCCTTCACCTTCTGCCTTGGTTGGAAGCTCCCTGAAGCCCTCACCAGAAGCAGATGCTGGTGCCACACTTCTTGTGCAGCCTGCAAAACTGCAACCCAAATAAACCTATTTTCCTTAAGTTACCCAGTCTCAGGTAGTCTTTTATAGCAACACAAAATGGACTAGGACAGAAGTCTAAAGAGAGATGTAGAGGAAGTAGCTGAAGCCACAGAACTGGATGGTATCAGACAGGAAGAACACATGGGAGAGAAGAGAAGTGGAACCCACTGCTCCTACATAGACAGGGAAGGCAGAGGAAGACAGCTGGTGGTGAAGCTGAGAAGCCCCAGCAGGGGAGAAGCAAGAGGCTTGGATGTCTGAGGCCAGGATGTCCGGAGAAAGCAGAGGCGATCTGCAGGTCACATCAGAAAGGTCAGTGAACATGAGGAGATTTGGCATTCAGGGTGTCACAGATTCCATTGTCAAGAGCAAGTTCTGTACAATGGGTGGACAGAGAAGCCAGACATCAGAGGGTGCAGAATCGTGAAACGGGGGCAGTGGAGATGAGGTGAACGAGCCCTTTCAAGAAGCTTGATGGTGAAGGGAAAGAGATGGCAGAAGATGAGGAGAGACCAGAAGAGGGAAGATTGTTTCATTGCTGTCAATATTGATGGTTGATTGTTTTTAAGATATAGGTAGCATGAGCGTGTTTACATTCAGAGGAGGGGGGAAAATGAAAGCTCCTGGGAAGAATGAGGGATTGAAGAAGTGGGCTTCTTAGTTGGTTCATGACAGATCCTCAAAAGCCCAGATGGAAGAATTAGTCATGGGAAGGAGGAGAGACAGATCTTTCTCTAAAACCGGTGAGACACTGCCAAGGGTGGTGCCATTATGGAAATTCGGACAAGGAGAAGGGTGAAGTGGAGGTAGTCCATGCCTGGAAGCATTTGTTTTCTCTGTGCAGTAAGGAGGGTTCTCTGTGGAGGCTGAAGTACAGAGGAGCAGGGCTTGAGAAAGAAAAACTGTAAAAGGGAGAAATATCTACCTTCGGTTCCAGAACCAACTTGGACACAAGCAAAAAGATAGCCAAGCAGTTGAACAAAGCAGTGGGAGAAAGCAGCTTGAACAATTCATTCTCTCTCTCTCTCTCTTTCAATCAACAAATGTTGGGGAGCAGGGGTGTGGTAGGCAGCTACCAAGATGGTCCCCAAGTTTCCCACCTCCTTGCAACAACACCCTTGCATAATCCCCTCCTCTTGAGTGTGAGCTGGACTTTTTGACTCACCTCAAAGGCATACAATATGGCAGAATTAATGAGATGTTACTTCTGAGATTAGGTTATAAAGACTGTGACTTATGTCTTGGGTGCCCACTCCCTCTTGCTCTCTCACTCTGAGAGGAGCCAGTGGCTATTTTGTGAGCTGCTCTATGGAGAGGCCCATGTGGCAAGTAACTGAGGGAGGCCTCCAGCCAACAGCCAGTGAGGAACTGAAGCCCTCAGGCCAACAACAAAATGAGTGAGCTTGGAATTAGATTGTCCCCCAGCCAGGCCTTCAGATGAGACCGTAGCCCTGATTGAACAATTTGACTTCAATCTCATGAGACACCTTGAGGCAGAGGCACCAGCTAAGCCATGCCAAGATTCCTGACTTACGGAAACTTTGAGATAACAAATGTTTGTCGTTTTAAGCTGCTAAGTTCAGAGGTAATTTATTAAGTGGCAATAGATAAAGGGCATATAGTGGTGAACAAGCCAGACAATATCTCTGCTGTCATGGAACCTATGTTACAGAAGAAAAGAAAGATAAGAACCAGGTAAAATATGAATCTGTAGATATGAAGGTGGTAAAGTAGGGCAGTGTGATGGGGAGTGGTAGTCGGAATGATTGGAAGGGCCACACAGGAAAGGCCTCTTCAAAGAGGTGACATTTAAGCTGAGATGACAATAATGGATCATCAGCTGAGATCTGGGGAACAGCATGGAGGGCCAAAGAAATAGTAAGTGCAAAGGCCCTGAGGCAGGAATGACTAGATATGCTTCTTGGAGAAGAAAAGCAGCCAGAGTGGCTGGAGCACCGTGACAGAGGCAGAAGGGATGGGTGGGTTTGGAGAGGCGAGCAGGGGCCGTAACCAGCCAGAGCAGCAAAGGCTGTGGTTGGGACATTCAGGCACTTGCTCTAAGGACAATGATTGGGATATCTGTGAATTCGGGTGGCCTGACCCCCTTCTCTCACAAAGGTTGAGTGGCTATATCAGGACTTCTCTTCAGTGCGAGCCCCTAGCACCTCCCCTAGCCTCTCTCTGTAATGCAACCGGCTCCCCGACCTCTGCACCTAGACCTCTAAGTCACCCCCCAGAACATAAGCAGTCTCCAGCCCAGTCCTGCCCCCACCCTGTCTCATACTGCCCATCTGTACCCTTGGCCAAAGGGCACCTACCTTTGAGGGCCTCTGGGAACCTCTGGGGCTCCTGCAGTAGGTTGGATCCAAACAGGAAGCACAAGCCTTTCACGTATGTGTTCTCCTTGCAAGTCTGGTGCACGGTGGGGCCACAGGCCTGGGGGACAGGGTGCCAGTGAAAAAGGGTTTCCCCTGCTTCCTGTCCTTTCACCCCAGCATCTCCCCTCCCCACCAGTCCTGGGCTCCCAATTTCCCCCCCGACTCCCCGGCCAAGACCCTCCTGTGACCCAGGGCAACTCACCAGCAGCTGGGAGGGGTTGGTGGCAGCTGCCAGGGACAGGCCCAGGGACATGTTCACAGCCTCTGGGGGGACTGAGCGGACAGATATGTGCATGGTCACCCTCAGAGGGATGAGAGGGGCTGTGTAAGTGCTGGGCAGGGCCCACCTCAACCTGGGAGACACAGAGGTCTGACGGGTCAAGGGGCACCAAGGTCATGGGGAAGGAACACAGAGGGGCTGCCTGAAGGTGTCTGGGGTCAGACACCAGACAGAGCAGAGGCTGCAGAGCCAGACTCCTGTGCCCCCCACCACAGATCCCCAGAACACGAGAATGCCTGGCAAGACCAGGTGTTTTCACAGGTGGCTTCCAGCCCTGGGGCCCAGGCGGGGGCAATGACTCACCCTGCAGGTGGATGGGCTCACATGTGCCTATGCTGTAGTCACACTGGTAGAGGCCGCCTGTTTGGTTGGCAGCCTTTATCTCCTGGGGGGCTCCAACCACCACCCTGGAGGGAAAAGTGGGAATAGAGAAAACTCTAACATGTAGAGAAAAACTCTAACATGACCACGGAAGAAGTTCTACCACCCAGAGGAACATGGGGAGCCTCACTTCGGATTCCTGAATTCCCAAAAATAGGAGGAAGAATTAGCAAATTTTAAAAATGGGAAAATTTTAAATCTTGGAACGGGAAGCGTCTTTCTAAGCATGACATAAAAACCAGAGGTCACTAAAAAAAATAGATAAATTCAACCACACAGTCATTTTAAATAAATTTCTGTATGTGATAAACTACCATACGCAAAGTCAATAAACACATGATAAACTGGGTGGAGGGAGATTAGCAACTCACACCCTGGACTACTTTCCTCACTGTATCCAGAGCTCCTACGAACTAGTTTTTTTAAAAAACAGAAAAATGGGCAACAGATAAGAAAAAAGTGTTCACTTTGCTATAAAAAGAGAAAGCAATTTAAAACTAAATAGAGATACCAATTCTCACCTATTCCATTTGCAAAGATCAGTAAGTTTGGTAACACATTGGGTTGGCAAATGGGGAGGGAAGTAGGTATTTTCATAAATTTCTGGTGCAAGTGTAAATTGTTGCCACCTCTATAGAGAGTATCTGGAAAAATCTATTAAAATTACATATGCTTATTTATCCTTTGATCTAGCAAACCCCGTTCTAGGAATTTAGTTCCAAATACACTTGCACATGGACAAAATGACAGCATTGTTCATACAGCTAAAGTTTGGAAACAATCTAAGTGTTCATTAACCAGAGATTTAATGTAATGGAAAAGTAAATTACAGTACATCCAAATAATGGAATACGATGAAAGCATAAAACAAAATGAGCAAGCTCTTTATGTGCTTATCTAGTCAAATTACCAAGCTTAAGTGGGGAAAAGAAGCAAAGGGCAGTACAGAGCAGAGACCAGTACACTTTTCTGTAAAGGTAATATTATCTCCGTAAATGTTATTTCTGTAAAGGTAAATCCTTCAGCTTTGTGGGCTGTACCCTCTGTTGCAGCTACTCGATTCTGCCATTATAGCTTGCAAAGTGGTCATAAGCAGTAAGTGACGAGTGGACAGGGTTGTGCTTAATAAAATTTATTTTCAAAAATAGGTGGCAGCCTGCAGGCAGGCCATAATTTCAGTACAATGGGTGCTACAAATTGTGTGGGGGATGGGGCCTGGGAGGATGTATGCATGTTACATGCACCTAGACACTCTCTGGAAGAACACACCAGAAACCACTCCCTGAGGTCCCTCCTGGGGGAAGGGAACTGGGGGAAGTGGGTGAGAAAGGGACTTTTTACTCTTACACCCCTTTGTGTCTTTTGAATTTATAACCCTGTAACTTTATTATCTAGTCCAAAAAAATCACTCAAGGAAATTGCCGCTTTTTTCAGGTATTTAAGTCTTGGAGGGAAAGCACACGAGACAGGAACAGAGGCTCTTACCTGGATCCCTCAAGCTGGACCACGCTCTGCCCAAAGCCCCTTGCATTCTCTTGGAAGATCATTGGGTTTTCAGTGTCCAGGTTGAACCCGTGACATAAGGTCAAGGCTGGAGGGGGAACAAAGGGTAGGGTCAGAGGAGAGGAGACAGTTAAGAAAGCAGGATGCCTCCTGCTCTATGCATCTTCATGTCCAGAGTCAGCCCAACCCAATGTCAATATGTCTGCCTTCCGGGTCCAGCTCCCATAAGCTGGGGCAGGGGTCAGCACGTTTTTTCTATAAAGAGCCAGATAGTAAATATTTTAGGCTTTACAGGCCAAGAAGCCAATAGAGTTTGTTACATAGGTACTTATATAACAAGAGCAGAAATACATTTCCACAAATTTTTCATTAAGGAAATTCAAGACAATTATTGAGTACAGACATTTGTAATACAGGCTTACTAAGGAGACAAACGGACTTCTTTAGCAGTAGAGATAGCATTTCACTTAACTTGGGTTCAAAGTTAGTGTTCCCTATCATCAAATGGATTACAAATGTTTATCTTCAGCCTATGGCTCGCAGGTTGTACAAAAACAGGTGGTGGGCCATATTTGACCCACAGGCCACAGTTTGTTGACCCAAGGCCTAAGAACCACCATCGTGGGATGCACTCAGCACCTCTCTGATCTCCATCCTCTTCTCTGAGCACACAAATGGCCTCTTCCCCCTGTGTCAGCACCCCGAGGATTTGCCCAGCAGTCAAGTTTCTACATACTCTTGATTAGATAATTTCCTTCCTATGCAACTCTCGTGCACTTCCTTCCCCTCTCTTCTCATTGTCCACAAAACATAGGCATAAAAGGAAACAAAGTCGAATCATTTTGATTCATCAGTCATTCCATAAACATTTACATCTGGGTCCTTGGAAAATAGAACTGGAGACAAAGTGGAGGTGGTGAGGTGGAATACAAGAGGAAACACCTGCTGTGCACCGTTGGGCATGTCACTTCACATCTCTGGACCTCAGTTTCCTCATCTGTGAAGTGAAGGGACCAGCCAACGGCCTTGCAAGCTTCCCTAGCCATCCCATCGTGGTCTAGCTCTACTTCCTGCTGCTTCTTGAATCCTTTACCCTTCCCCAAGTCCCCTTGGCCTCTCCCCAGACTGACTCCTAGATATTCTGTGCCTTTTCTCCCCACTCACAGACCCAAAAGTTCCCCTCCTCCCCACCCTGAGGGCCCCCCAAACCCCTGGTGCACCTGATAACAGAAGGACTCTGCAAGTCATGGCTGGAAAGAGCAGGAACCTGGAAGGAGTATAAATTGTAGGGCTGCAGGCACCGCTGAGCCATTCAAGGAAGCCACCAAAGCTAGGAAGCGTAGAAAAAGAGAAGTGGAAGGCAGAAGTCTATCAGAGACTCAAAGGAAAAGGGCGGAGGTTCAGTGAGCACAGCCCTGCTTGACCTTCCTCCTGGGACCGCACACCCCACTCCCTGCTTACCAAGCTTCCTGCCCAAATCATCATGGTCATTATCAAAAAGGTACCATTTATCACCCACTTGCTTCTGGGATTGGCCAAAGCATTATGAAAAATAAGCTGAACAGACTTAGGGCCTGGAATGTTCTAAACATGAATACAAATCAAACAAGTGTAGGAGGTCAAACACTGTGTCTCCCCAAAAACACACTTTGCAAAACGCCCCTGGTCTAGCCCATGGAAACAGAAGCACCCTTCAGCCCTAGCTGTCCTCATTTGTAGCCATCAACAAGAACAACTCAAATACAAAGAGACCTCATGCTTTTTAAATATTATTTTGCTTTTTTAAAAAAGCCTCAAAACCTTTGCCCAAGAATTTTCACTTCCAATAATTTATCCCTACAAATAGCTAAGAAGTGCCATCAAAGATATATGTACAAGCTTATTTATTGCAGCATTGTTTTTAATAGTGAAAAACTGGAACAACCTGAAAATCTAACAACAGAAGAATGGTTAAATAATATCTCACTCTGTGATATATCCTTACATTCCACTGTGCATAGTCACGTCTAATTCTGTTTTCGATGACACAGGCAAATAATTTCAGGAAATATACAGACCACCAAACCACACCTTCATATGACTGCCAAGGTGATTTCCATGCCGATGCTTCTTTTCAATGTTTCTCAGCACATTTTTTTTTTGCCCCTAGTTCTACTTTCCTAATAACCAGTTGGAAATAAATGTTTTCTGACTGAAAAAAATTCTGTACATTTTGTTTAAAAATTATATGTTTAAAAATATTTATGTGCAGGAAAACCAAAATGTTAATAGTGGTTATCTCCAAGATGGTAGGATTATGGGTATGTTCCCACACCTACTGCTGCATAGCAAACCACCCCAAAACTTAGTAGCTAAAAACAGTAATTTACTATGATCTCTCATGCTTCTGTGAATTACCTGGCCTCAGCAGTTCTCAATGGGGTATCTCACATGATTGCAGTCAGATCATGACTGGGGCTGAAGGTATCCAAAGGCTCAATTGGGCTAGACTTCCAAAATGGATCACTGACACAGCTGGTGGTTGGCTGTAGGCTAGGAGCTCAGTTGGGGCTGTCACTTGGAGCATCTACATGTGCCCTGTCCATGTGGCTTGGGCTTCTCACAGCATGGTGACTGGATTTCAAAAGCAAGTGTTCCCAGACACAGGAAGTGAGAGTCTCCAGTCTGGTAAGGTCTTGATCTGTAAACTGACACAGAGTCACTTCTACCATATTCTGTCGGTCAAGCAGTCACAGAGCTCATGCACATTCAACGAAAGAGGACACAGATCCTACCTCTCAATGGGAGGAGTGTCAAAGAATTTGTGGCCATCTTCAATCTGCCACAGGATGATTTTTTTCTTCTATATATTTTTTGTATTTAAGACCTTTATACAAAAACAAGAATGACTTCTATAATCATAAAGAAGAAAAATACCAGTAGATAATTTAAAACAACCAAGTGCCTATCCTTGTTAGCAGGGAAAGAGGCTGAGAAAGGAGGAACAAGGCCATGGGCCAAATGAGAAGATACCAGCCAGGATGTAGGGCGTAGTTTAATGCATAAGCTGGGTTTGTTTTGGTAAAAGCTTTCACACTTTGACCTCTGCAGGGAGCTAATCTAACTCAGATATTGAGGTCCTCCTTGCCCTAAACAGTGGCCAAGGGTCCACTCTTTGTAAAGATACAGGCAAAATCACTGAATGGCCAATCCTTTCCTTGAGAAATGGCAGAGCCTTTCTCAATGACCTGACCACGTGTGCGCAGGTGGGTACATATCTACAGGCTGCCAGCCATTCCTTCCCACTTGTCCCTCATCCCCACTCCTTTTTTGTTTTTTGAGACAGAGTCTCACTCTGTTACCCCAACTAGAATGCAGTGGCATCATCAAGCTCACTGCAACCTCCAACTCCTGGGCTCAAGGGATCCTCTTGCCTCAGCCTCCCAAAGTGCTATAGGATTGTAGGTGTGAGCCATCCTGCTGAGCCCCTCACCCCCACTCTCCATAAAATCTTATCTTAGGTTCCCCTAGAAGCTGACTCTGAGACAAGGATTCACGTGTAAGCAATTTATTTGGAAGATGATCCAGGAAACACTGATGGGAAAATGGGGAAGAGAAGGAGCTCGTGAAAGATGTGTGATGAAACAAACTACCACTGTGGACAACTGGAGCTCAGTACACTGAGGGGGAAGGAAGCTAGATTCTTATCCTCAACTCACATCAGCAATTGGTTGAGGGGTGCTCGCTGGGGCATCCTCAATTCTCTGGTGCTCCTAGCCCTGTCCTGCATTCAGGCAGAGGAGGCTCCAGGAGCCAGAAAGAGCCCTCATACCAGTAGTTGCAGGTGCTGCCAGCTGGAAATCTAGACATCTTGCATGAGAATGTTAAATGTTGACGGGACATGGATGGAGCAACTACAGTGTCTGCTACAGATGCTCAAATATTTTTCTATATCACTTATCCTTACATAATATATTTTAGTTTTCTATTTTCTGACTCCCCTATATAAAAAGCTTCATGAGGGCAGAGATTCTTATATATCTTGCTCAGTCTATCTCCAGGGGAAAGATAGTACCTGGTTCATAAAAGACACCCAATACAAATTAATTGAATGGGAGAGAAGATTCTGGGAAGATTCTGGGAAGATGGCAAAGTAGGCAGCACCAGGAATCCATCTCCCTACCTAGATAGCAATTGTATTGGCATAATCTGTCTGATGTAACTATCTTGGAACTCTAGAGTCTATTCAAAGGCTTAAAAGTTCCAGGGGAAGACTTGGACTTAAGTTGTGGTTAATTGTGGTCAATTTCAGCTCTTAGGACTATAACAGTTACCAACCTCCCACCACCCAACCCCTTGGCAGGCAGCTGTGCATGCATTCCAGGAGGAGCTTGTGCGGTTTACAGAGCCAGTTTGGGCAATAAGACCCCATCCTCCAAATATCAGAGATCCGTGCTCTGATTGTTAATTGTTGCTTCTGACCTCAGAGGTACAGACGCAGGGGCAGGACGAGCCCCTCCCCCGTTGTTGCAAGCCCTTCCTCCTTTGGCTAAAGAAGCTTCTAGGGGATTTAAAGGGCCAGGGCCTTTTTCCTCCTTCATTTTTCTCTTTTTCCTTATTTGGGAGCCAATCGTTTAAGGACTAGGTCATTCAAAAGCAGCCACATTTACAGAGAAATCTAGAAGGTCACCACACATGCCCAGGGAAAGGCACAGACTCAGAAAAGACCTGAGAAGACCTTGTGTTTATACCTCAGGCTGATCTCTGGCACAGAGACAGCTTACTACAGTCAAGAAACAAAAAGCAAAGTAAGACCAAAAATAACAGAAAACTCTCGGGAAGGGGGAGAATCTGATTTCCAGAGTTATCACATTGTTATATTAAAATGCCCAGTTTTCAACAACAAAAACAAAAAAAAAAAACCCGTAAGGCATAAAAGAAAAAGTAAAGTGTGGCCCATTCAAAGGGAAAAAAAACTGGTAGAAACCATCCAGGAGAAAGATCCAGACAGCAGACCAACTAGACAAAGGTAGAAATAGACAGTTCTACAATAATAGCTGGAGATTTCAATATCCCACTCTTGATAATGGATAGAACAAGAGACTCACTTTAAATCTAAAGACACAAATAATTTGAAAGTAAAAGGATGGAAAAGGATATTCCACACAAACAATAACCAAAAGAGAGCAAGGGGGGTGCTGTACTGATATTAGACAAAATAGATTTTAAATCAAGAAAGTTTATAAGAGACAAATAAGGATGTTATATATTAATAAAGGTTTCAATACAACAAGAAGATATAACAATATAAACATTTACGCAACTAATAACAGACCATCAGAATATATGAGCAAAAACTGACAGAAAAAAGGTAGAAATAGACAGTTCTACAATAATAGTTGGAGATTTCAATATCCCACTCTTAATAATGGATAGAACAACCAGACAGAAGATAAGTAAGGCAACAGAAAACTTGAACAACACAATAAACCAATTAGATCTAACACATATACAGAACCCCATACCCAACAACAGAATACACATTCTTCTCAAGTCCACATGGGATGTTTTCCAGGATAGACCATATGTTAGGCCACAAGTTAAGTCTCAATAGATTATAAAATATAGATATCATACAAAGTATATTCTCTGACCACAAAGAACTAAAGTTAGAAGTCAGTAACAGAAGCAAAACAAGAAAACTCACAAAATTTGTAGAAATTAAACAACACACTCTTAAACAACCAATGGATCAGAGAAGAAATCATGGGCTGGGCACAGTGGCTCACACCTATAATCCCAGCACTTTAGGAGGGCAAGACAGGAAGATCACTTGAGGCCAAGAGTTGGAGACCAGCCTGGGCAACATAGCAAGTCCCTGCCTGTACAAAAAACTTTTAAATTAGTCAGACATGGTGGCACATGCCTATAGTCCTAGCTACTCAGGAAGCTGAGGCAGGAGGATTCCTTGAGCCTAGGAGCTCAAGGTTGCAGTGAGCTATGATCATGCTGCTACACTCTAGCCTGGGCATCAGAGCAAGACCCCATCTTGGAAAAAAAAATGAAAGCCAGGCATGATGGTTCACACCTGTAATCCTAGCACTCTGGGAGGCCGAGGTGGGAGGATCACTTGAGCTCAGGAATTCAAGACCAGCCTGAGCAAGAACAAGGCCCCATCTCTACAAAAAAAAAAAAAAAATAGAAAAAATTAGCTGAGCGTAGGGGCACGAGACTGTAGTCCCAGCTACTCGGAAGGCTGAGGCAGGAAGATTCCTTGAGCCCAGGAGTTTGAGGCTACAGTGAGCTATGATGATGTCACTGCACTCTAGCCCGGGTGATAGGGCAAGACTCTGTGTCAAGAAAAAATAAAAATGAAGAAGAAGAAGAAATCACAAGGGAAATTAGAAAATATTTACAGAGGAATGAAAATTAAATGCAACATACCGAAACTTAAGGGATGCAGCAAAAGCAGTGGTCAAGGGGAAATTTATAGCTATAAATATTTACATTAGAAAAGAAAGATCTCAAATCAACAACCTAAATTTACCACTTAAAGAACTAGAAAAAGAAGAACAAACTACACCCAAAGCTAGCAGAAGGAAGGAAATAATAAGATTAAAGCAGAGGTAAACTGAATAGAGACAGTCAAGAAAACCAAAAGTTAATTATTTGAAACAATCAACAAAATTGACAAAACTTTAGCTAGATGGACTAAGAAAAACAGAGAATACTCAAACTACTAAAATCATAAATGAAAGTGGGGACATTACTACTAATTCTACAAAAGTAAAAAGGATTATAAGAGAGTCCTATGAGAAATTGTACGCCAAAAAAATTGGATAACCTAAAAAAAATGGACAAATTACTACAAACACAAAACCTACCAAGACTAAGCCATAAAGAACAAGAAAATCTGAATAGGCCTAAAACTAGCAAGGAGATTGAAGCAGTCATCAAAAAAATCCCAGCAAAGGAAAGCCCTGGATCTGATGGCTTCAGCAATAATTTCTAACAAATATGTAGAAAAGAACTAACACCAGTCCTTCTGAAAATTCTCCAAAAAACTGAAGAGGAGGGAACACTCCCTAACTCATTCTATGAGGCCAACATTGCTTTGACACCAAAGCCAGACAAAGACATGACAAGAAAAGAAAACTGCAGACCAATATCCCTATGAACATTGGTGCAAAAATCCTCAACAAAATACTTCCAAAATGAATTCAGCAGCATATTAAAAGGATTATACACCATAACCAAGTGAGATTTATTCCTGGAATGCAAGGATGGATCAACACACAAAAATCGATCAATGTGGTACAACACATTAACAAAATGAGGGGAAAAAACCACATGATCATCTCAATTGGTGCAAAAAAAATTTTTGACAAA
The DNA here is from genome assembly GCA_023783475.1 of Daubentonia madagascariensis. Lineage (NCBI taxonomy): Eukaryota > Metazoa > Chordata > Mammalia > Primates > Daubentoniidae > Daubentonia > Daubentonia madagascariensis. The sequence goes on along the minus strand of JAKFHU010002004.1, from coordinate 8,135,789 downwards.
ATTCGACAATTTTTCATAATAAAAACATTCAACAAACTAGGTATAGAAGGAAACTACCTCAACATAATAAAAGCATCATATGAAAAACCCACAGCAAACATCATACTCAATGGAGAAAGACTAAAAGTTCTCTAAGATCAGGAACAAGGCAAGGATGTCCACTTTTGCCACGTTTACTCAACATAGTACTGGAAGTCCTAGCCACAGCAATTAGGCAAAAACTAAAAGGCATCCAAATTGAAAAGGAAGAAGTAAAATGATCTCTCTTTGCAGATGATATGATCTTATATGTAGAAAACCCCAAAGATTCCACAAAAATAACTATTGGAACTAATAATGAATAAATGAATTCAGCAAAGTAGCAGGATGAAAAGTCAACACTAAAAAATCAGTCATGCCGGGCATGGTGGCTCACACCTATAATCCCAGCACTTTTCGGAGGCCAAGGTGGGAGGATCACTTGAGCCCAAGAGTTTGAGGTTACTGTGAGCTACGACCATGCCACTGCACTCCAGCCTGGCAACAGACTGAGACCCTGTTTCTGAAAAAAATACTAAAAATAGGCCAGGTACAGTGGCTCACACCTGTAATCCCAGCTCTTTGGGAGGCCAAGGCAGGAGGATTGCTGAGGCCAGGAGTTCAAGACCAGCCTGGGCAACATAGTGAGACCCCCCCCCCGCTACAAAAAAATGTTTTAATTAGCAGGTTATGGTGGCATGCACCTGTAGTTCTAGCTACTCAGGAGGCTGAGGCAGGAGGATCACTTGAGCCCAGGAGTTCAAGGCTGCAGTGAGTTACAGTCCTGCCACTGCACTCCAGCCTGGGCAACAAAGCTAGACCCTGTCTGTTAAATAAATAAATAAATGTTAAAAAATCAATTGCATTGTAGCTGGGCACAGTTTTGTGCACCTGTAATCCCAGCTACTGGAGAGGCTGAGGCAGGAAGATCACTTGAGCCCAAGAAACTTGTCTCTATATGAATAAATAAAACAAAATAAAACTAAGTTAAAAAAAATAAAAGTTGCATTTCTATACATTAACAAGAACTATCCAAAAGGAAATTTAGGAGGAGGAAAAAAAATGGCAGTCTGATAGAGTCCTCCCACCTTACTGCTCCCAGGGAAGGAGGTGAAAAACGCCATCGGCTGCCTGCATGTGGATTGCTCACTCTGAAAACAGCATTGTGAATTTACAGGGAAACATCATGGGACACTCAGCCCAAGAAAACAGGTGACAGGGAGATTTAGTCACAAAGATCAGAGAGTGTGGGGAATACAATAGAGCCCAGAGTGTGGGAAGGACGTGCTCGCCAGGTCAGCACAGCGCAACCTGACCCCCAAGCAGTTACGCGCCTTCCCCACAGACTTCCCATCCACTTACTCAGGGTCAAACCCAGAGTTGGGGCAAAGCTGTTGCTGGAGACAGCAGGCTCTGTGGAGAGGAAGCGATTGTGAGAGCCATATGGAACTCTCAGCTGCAATATACAGAGACCGCTCAGGGCCGGGTAGGGACTGGGTGGAGATACAGCTTCCTGGGACAGTGCATGGGACCCGCAGGCTGGCACTGCGCCACTGGAAGTCAGCGGGACCTGGCCCCAGATTTGAATGGAGAGTGGGACACGCCCTTAGGGGCTGCCGGCAATTGCCTCCACGGGACCCAGTCCCGGTTGAGAAAAGCTGCGTTCCTGGTGCAATCTGAGCCCTGCTGTGCACCAGGCTGGTGGCGGCAGCCATCTTTAAAGTCTCCCTCCTGGAGCTGTGAGCCGGGTCTCTAGTTTCACCCCACCCCTGGCCCGGGGGCTCTTCAACCTGGGCATTCAGGCTTCACCCTCGGTGGCCAGGGACAGCTGCATCCGTGGGTTCCAGGTGGGATGAGATCCTGGAACTGCAGCGGCAGAACCTTTGTGTATTGGAAAGTTTGCAGCCCGTCCATCCAGGCCTGCTACCCCAGCTCTGGCCTCCTACGAGTCCACTACGTGCTGGTCCTAGTGCCCGCTCTTCAGGTCCCAGCCCTCCAGTACCCCAGAGATCAGTCATTTTGAAGGTTGCTGGTTATAGCAACCCATTTTGTATAAGTACCAGTTCTCATGGCAACCAAATGCCTCAAGAGCCACCGGCTGAACCAGAGCAGCTCCCATAACCCTGCCCACTTCATTAGGGAATTTCGCTCCATCCAAGAGTGCCTCCAGTGGCCACTATTCCCCCCTCCCCCAGGGGAACATCCCCCTGGCAGAGACTTCTGGGGATAGAGATGCCCATCCACCTTGCCTTGGCGTCTAGTGGTGGAAAGGGGGTGCACAATTGGATATCCCCCATCAACCAGTGTCACGTGGAGACTCACGTCAGAGGGCCAGACACACGCAGCTGGATAAGCAACCTCTGAGCTGTGTAGAATTTTTCCAATTCAGCTCTCACACTGCAGTCAAAAGCAATTGTGTTTCTACCCACACCTCAGGAGGAGCAGGGTCAAACTAACCCCTAGGAGCTACAAGGCCCCTCCCAAAGCTTGGGGCTTTCACATACCCCACCTGGGGGATCAGAGTCTGCCACAGACACAACAGAATACCTAGCTATTAGGGAGCTGTGGATTCATACCCTCAAGTGCAACCCACCAGCTTGGAGCTCAAGCTGGGATGACAATCTCACTACACTCCACTGGGAAGAAGAGAAGACAACAGGTCACAGGTAACCCAAGATCCACCAAACTTGCTAAAATACACCTAAAGCAATACAGACCACTACCTCTCTCCCTGGCTCTGCCAAGCAACGAACCTCAAGGGCTTGGAGACAGGGCCATAAACCAGCCATAACATCCCCAGTTCTTGACCAAGAGGCTAGATGAGAAAAAAAATCAGAGAAAGAACTCAGGAAACATGAAAAACCAGAGTGAAAAGTCACCACCAAAAGAAATCATTAGTTCCTCAACAACAGATACCAACTCAAATGAAATGGGTAGAATGACAGAAGAGGAATTTCATTTATGGATTATAAGCTCAACGAAATTCAGGAGAAAATTGAATCCAAGAACAAAGAAACCACAAGAAAAATGCAAGAAATGAATGAAAAATTTGCTAAAGAAATAGAAGTATTATGGAAAACTCAAATAGAAATTCTAGAAATGAAAGAAGCATTCAAGGATCTACAAAACACAGTAGAAAGCCTTAAGAATAGGCTGGATCACACAGAGGAAAGAAACTCAGAGCTGGAAGATAACTCCTACATGCTAAATAAATCAGTCAAAGAGAAAGAACACAAAAACAAGAGGAATGAACAAAGCATACAAGACATGTGGGATTACATAAAGAGGCCAAACATAAGGATCATAGGCATCCCTGAGGGAGAGGAAGAAAATTCACGTGAAAGGAAGAAAATTCACGTGGGCTGTACTATTTGAAGGAATAGTACAGGAAAATTTCCATGGCCTAGCCAGAAATCTTGATATCCAAGTACAAGAAGCACACAGGACTCCTGAGAGACTCAATGTGAAAAGGCATTCACCATGCCACATAATTATTAGACTGACCAAAGTAAACACAAAAGAGGCACTCCTCAGAGCTGTGGGGCAAAAAGAGCAGGTAACCTACAAAGGGAAACCTATCAGATTAACTGTAGATTTCTCAGCTGAAACCTTAGCAGCCAGAAGAGAATGGGGACCCATCCTCAGTCTTCTAAAACAAAATAAAGGCCAACCCAGAATTCTGTATCCCTCCAAACTAAGCTTCTTATATGAGGGAGAAATAAAGACTTTTCCAGACAAGCAATCACTGATAGAATTTGTGAAGTCCAGACCAGCCTTGCAAGAAGGGCTTAGACCTGCATTGTACACTAACCAGCACAACAGACACCCACCAATGTAAAACTACCCAAAACTAAAACTCCAGAACCCAGATTTCACAATGACTCAAGAGATAAAACAGAACAAGAGACTACCCAACAGAGTAAACAGAAATCTACCCCAAATATCAATTCTCTCAATAAATGTGAATGGCTTGAATTGCCCATTGAAGAGACATAGGCTGGCTGAATGAATTAAAAAATACAAGCCAACTATCTGCTGTCTCTAGGAAACACATCTTACACACAAGGACTCATTTAGACTCGAGGTGAAAGGATGCAATACAATTTTCCAGGTTAATGGAAACCAAAAGAAATCTGGAGTAGCCATCCTTATTTCAGATGATATAAACTTTAAAGCAACAAAAGTAAAGAAGGACAAAAATGGACACTATATAGTGGTGAACGGAAAAATCTTACAAGAAGATTTCACAATCCTAAATATTTATGCACCCAACACAGGAGCGCCCAGATACGTAAAGCAAATACTGCTTGATCTAGACAACATAATAAATAGCAATGCCATAATAGCTGGGGACTTCAACACCCCACTGACGGAACTGGACAGATCCTCCAAACAGAAAATAAATGAAGAAACAATGGACCTAAACAGGACTCTAGAATATTTGGGCCTAACAGACATCTATAGAACACTCCACCCAAATAACACTGAATATACATTTTTCCCATCAGGTCATGGAACTTTCTCTAAAATTCATCACATCCTAGGCCACAAAACAGATCTCAACAAATTCAAAAAAACAGAAATCATACCATGTATATTTTCAGACCACAGCGGAATAAAATTAGAAATCAATTCCAACAGAAACTCACATCTTCATCCAAAAACATGGAAATTAAACAATCTGTTGCTGAATGACTATTGGGTCAAGGAGGAGATTCAAATGGAAATCAAAAGATTATTTGAACTAAATGATAATGGGGACACATGTTATCAAAATCTGTGGGATACAGCAAAAGCAGTCCTGAGAGGAAAACTTATCTCCTTAAATGCCCACATCCAAAAGACAGAAAGGTCACAAATCAGTAAACTAATGAATCATCTTAAGGAAATGGAAAAGGAAGAGCAAAGCAATCCTAAAGCCAGCAGAAGAAAAGAAACACCCAAGAGCAGAGCAGAATTGAATGAAATAGAGAACAAAAGAACAATACAGAAGATTAATAAAGTGAAACATTGGTTCTTTGAAAAGATAAACAAAATAGGCCACTTGCCAGGTTGACTGGAAGCAGAAAGGAAAGAATCCTAATAAGCTCAATTAGAAATGAGAAAGGAGAGGTCACAACTGATATCATGGAAATACAAAAGATCATCTTCAAATACTACAAAAATCATTATGCCCAAAAACACAAAAATGTGGAGGAAATGGACAAATTCTTAGAAACACACTACCTCCCTAGGCTCAACCAGGAAGAAAAAGAATTCCTAAACAGACCAATATCAAGCACCAAAATTGAAGTAGTAATAAAAAATCTTCCAACAAAAAAAAGCCCTGGACCAGATGGGTTCACACCTGAAGTCTACCAAACCTACAAAGAAGAACTGGTGCCTATACTGCAGCAATTATTCGAAAACATCCACAAGGATGGAATCCTCCCAAACTCATTCTACAAAGCCAATATCACCTTGATACCAATGCCAGGAAAGGACACGACAAGAAAAGAAAACTACAGACCAATATCCCTTATGAATATAGATGCAAAAATTCTCAATAAAATCCTAACAAACAGAATTCAAGTGTACATCAAAAAAATAATTCATCATGATCAGGTGGGCTTCATACCCAAGATGCAGGGATGGTTCAACATACGAAAATCTATAAATATAATTCACCACATAAATAAAAGCAAGAACAAAGATCATATGATCCTTTCAATAGATGTAGAAAAGGCTTTTGACAAAATCCAGCACCCTTTTACAATAAGAACTCTTAACAATATAGGCATAGATGGCTCACACTTCAAAATTATTAAAGCCATATACGATAAACCCACAGCCAATATCATACTGAATGGGGAAAAATTGAAAGCATTCCCCCTTAAAACTGGAACCAGACAAGGTTGCCCACTATCTCCACTTCTATTCAACATAGTGCTGGAAGTCCTGGCCATAGCAATCAGACAAGAGAGAAGAATCAGGAGTGTCCAAATGGGGGCAGAAGAGGTCAAACTTTCACTATTTGTGGATGATATGATATTATATCTAGAAAACCCCAAAGATTCAACCAAGAGATTATTGGAATTGATAAATGAATTCAGCAAAGTCTCAGGATTCAAAATCAATGCACCCAAATCAATAGCCTTTATATATGCCAATAACAGTTGAACCAAGAAACCAATTAAAGATGTGATAACTTTAACAATAGCACCAAAGAAAATTAAATATTTAGGAACATATCTAACTAAGGAGGTGAAAGACCTGTATAGAGAGAATTACAAAACACTAAGAAAAGAAATTGCAGAGGATGTAAACAGATGGAAAACCCCACTATGCTCTTGGATAGGCAGAATCAACATTGTAAAAATGTCTTTGCTACCTAAAGTGATTTACAGGATCAGTGCAGTCCCTACCTAAATACCAACATCACTTTTTGTTGATCCAGAAAAAATAATTCTGCGCTTCGTGTGGAAACAGAGAAGACCCCATCTAGCCAAAGCAATCTTAAGCAAAAAGAACAAATTGGGAGGCATCAATCTACCAGACTTCAAACTATACTCCAAGGCTATAGTAACCAAAACAGCATGGTACTGGCACAAGAACAGAGATGTAGACCAATGGAACAGGACTGAGAACCCAAATATAAAACCATCCTCATACTGTCATCTGATCTTTGACAAATTCCACAAAAATATACACTAGGGAAAAGATTCCTTATTCAATAAATGGTGCTGGGAAAACTGGATGGCCATATGTAGAAGACTGAAACTAGATCCACACCTCTCACCTCTCACAAAAATCAACTCACAATGGATAACAGATTTAAACCTAAGACGTGAAATCATAAGAATTCTAGAAGAAAACGTTGGAAAAACTCTTATGGACATTGGCCTAGGCAAAGAATTTATGAAGAAGACCCCCAAAGCAATCACAGCAGCAACAAAAATAAATAAATGGGACCTGATCAAATTAAAAATCTTCTGCACAGCCAAAGAAACTGTCACTAGAGTGAACAGACAACCCACAGAATGGGAGAAAATATTTGCATGCTACACCTCTGATAAAGGGCTGATAACCAGAATCTATACAGAACTTAGGAAAATCAACAAGAAAAAATCGAACAACCCCATTAAAAAATGGGCAAAGGACATGAACAGAAACTTTTCAAAAGAAGACAGAATAATGGCCAGCAAACATATAAAAAATTGCTCAACTTCTCTAATCATCAGGGAAATGCAAATCAAAACCACAATGAGATATCACTTAACTCCAGTGAGATTGGCTCATATCAAAAAGTCCCAAAACAACAAATGTTGCTGGGCATGCAGACAGATAGGAACACTCATACACTGCTGGTGGGACTGCAAATTACTACAACCTCTATGGAAAGTAATATGGAGATACCTCAAAGAACTAAACCATTTGATCCAGCAATCCCACTACCGGGTATTTGCCCAAAGGAAAAAAAGACATTCTATAATAAAGACATCTGCATGCGAATGTTTATAGCAGCACAATTCACAATTGCAAAGATGTGGAAACAACCCAGGTGCCCATCAATACACGAGTGCATTAACAAAATGTGGTATATGTATACCATGGAGTATTACTCAGCAATAAAAAACAATAGTGAATTAACACAGCTGGTATTACCCTGGATGAAGCTAGAGCCCATTCTTCGAAGCGAAGTATTACAAGAATGGAAAAACAAGCACCACTGGTACTCACCATCAAATTGGTACTAACTGATCAATACTTATGTCACACATGGCAATAATATTCATCAGGGGGCGGGCAGGCGGGAGGGGGGTGGAGGGGATGGGAAAACTCTCACTGAATGAATGCGGGGCACACAGTTTGGGGGATGTCCACGATTGTAGCTCTGACATGGGCAGTATGTGGGCAATATATATAAACAAAGTGTTGTATCCCCACAATATTCTGAAATAAAAGGAAAAAAAACCAAAAGGAAATTTAGAAAACGATTTCACTTCCAATAATATCAAAAAGAATAAAATACTTAGGAATTAACCTCCACCAAGGAGATGAAAGTCTTGTACAATGAAAACAACAAAACATTTCTGAAAGACATTAGAGAAATCATAAATAAACGGAAAGGTATCCCTGCTCATGGATTGGAAGACTTAATATTGTTAAGATGTTAATACTACCCAAAGTGATCTATAGATATCATGCAATCCCTATCAAAATCCCAATGATGGGCCAGCTGCAGTGGCTCATACCTGTAATCCTAGCACTTTGGGAGGCCTAGGTGGGAGGATAGCTTGAAGTCAGGAGTTCAAGACCAGCCTGAGCAACATAGTGAGACCCCATCTCAAAAAAAACCAGAAAAGTTAGCCAGGCATGGTGGCTCATGCCTGTAGCCCCAGCTACTTGGGAGGCTGAGGCAGGAGGATCACTTGAGCCCAGGAGTTTAAGGCTGCAGTGAGCTATGATCATGCCACTGCACTCCAGCCTGGGCAACAGAGTGAGACCCTGTCTCAAAAACAAAAATTCCCAAAGATGTTTTTTGCAGAAATAGAAATACCTATTCTAAAGTTCTTAGGAATTTCAAGGGATCATGAACAGCCAAAAATCGTCCTGAAAAAGAATAACAAAGCTGAGAACTCTTACTTCCCGATTTCGAAACTTACTGCATTTGAAGCCAGCTTGGGCAACATAGCAAGACTCCATTTCTTTAAAAAAAAACAAACTTATTACAAAACTACAGTGTGTACTGGCATAAAGACAGACATATACACCTACAGACAATGGAATAGAATAGAGAGTCCAGAAATAAACCTTCACATATATGTTCAAATGATTTTCAACAATGGTGCCAAGAACATTCAATGGAGGAAAAGACAGTCTTTTCAACAAATAGTGTGGGGAAAACTGAATATCCACATGCAAAAGAATGAAGCTGGACTCTTATCTAACATCATATACAAAAAATTAACTCAAAATAGATCAGAGACCTGAAAGTAAAAGCTAAAATAAAAACTCTTAGAAGAAAACATAGGAAAAAGCTTCATGACACTGAATTTGGCAATGATTTCTTAGATTTGACACCAAAGGTATAAGCAACAAAAGAAAAAATAGACAAATTGGACTTCATGTAAATTATTATAATAACTTTTGTTCACCAAAAGATACTATCAACAGAGTAAAAAAGCAACCCACAGAATGGGAGAAAATATTTGCAAATCATATATCTGATAAGGGATTAATGTCAAGACTATATATAGAACTCCTAAAACTTAACAACAAAGAAAACCGGACTAATTCAAAAATGGGAAAAAGACTTAAACAGACATTTCTCCAAAGAAGATATAGAAATGACCAATAAGCACATTAAAAGATGCTCGACATTGCTAATCATTAGGGCAATGCAAATCAAAACCACACTACCTCACACCCATGAGGATGGCTACTATTTTTAAAAAACAGAAAATATTCTAGTCCAGCATCACTGGGGGAAAAAAAAAAAGAAAAACAACAGAAAATAAGTGTTAGCAAGAATATGAAGAAATTGGACCTCATGCATTGTTGGTGAGAATGTAAAACTGTGCGGCTGCTGTGGAAAAGAGTTTGATAGTTTCCCAAAAAGTTAAAAATAGATTATCATGTGATCCAGCAATCCCAATTGAATTATATACACCCACAAGAATGGAAAGCATGGTCTCAAAGAGATGTTTGTACACCCATGTTCATATTATCAATAGCCAAATGTAGAAGCAACCCAAGTGTCCATCAACAAATGAATCATAAGCAAAATGTGGCATATACATAGAATGGACTATTACTATTACTCAGCCTTAAAAAGGAAAGAAATTCTGACACGTTACTGCATGGATGAACCTTAGGACACTATTACTATGCTAAGTGAAATAAGCTGTTCACCAAAAGACAAATACTGTATGATTTCACTCACATGAGGTATCTAAAGTTAAAGTTAAATTCATGGAGACAGAAAGTAAAATGGTGGTTACCAGGGCCTGGGAGGAGTAGAGAGTTTGGAACGATTGTTTAATGGATATAGAGTTTTAGTTTTGCAAAATAAAAAGAGTTCTGGAGATAGATGGTGGAGATTGTTGCACAACAATATAAATGTACTTAATACCACTGAACTACACACTTTTAAAAAATGGTTAAGATGGTAAATGGTATGTCATATATATTTTGCTACAATAAAATTTGGGAAAAATATTAATTGAATGAATAAATGAGTTGACATGGAATGAAAAGATAAACTAGACCCATTCAGGCCCCTCCTGTAGGAATCTGGACTAAGAACTAAAAGCTACTGAATGGAAGACACCCAGTTAGCAGTGGGAACTAAGGCTGAAATCTCAGGATATGGATTTGGGGCTGGAGAGGACTTGCATAAACTAAAATTATAAGTAAGCAGGAGAAGCTGGTCATTAGTGAGAGAAGATCAGAGTTGACTTGCACAGAGAGGTAGAGATATTGTGTGTGGGAGACAGTATAGTCCCCAGAAGAAAGAAAAGTGCCCTGGAACTCCTCTTATTCAAATGAGTTTTCAATCCAGATTATGGATTTCTATATTGGTAAGGATAGGTTAAGTTTTGCTGCAGTAACAAACAATGCCAAAATCTCAGTGGCTAATATAAAAGTTTACTTCTCACTCGTCCAAAATTCACTTCAGGTCTGAGAAACTCTTCCAGGCAGCTGTCCTCCATGAGTTATCTCAGAATTCCAGTCTTCTTTGATTGCATCAAATTTCCACATCAACATGTGCCTCCACAAACACCAAGACAGAAGAAAAAGAGCATGGAGAACCCTGCAGGGGCTCTTAAATGTTTCTTCCTGAAAGTGACAAACATCACTCTGCTCACATTTCATTGGCCACGGAAGTTGTATGTCCAGGTCCAACTTCAGGGGACAGGAAAGTGTAATCAGAAAGCGGTGACACCTACTATGGAATTCTAACTATAAAATATCCCAAACTTGAAATAATTTGAGTGAAACAGTCTTCCTAACATCAAATCAACCTAAATACAACATAAGGCACCTTAGGGAGAATTCAAAGGTTATAGCAACCACCATTTTCTAGTGCTTTAGAACTCACTTTCATAGACATCATCTCTTCTGGCACCCGTGCTCAAACTGTAAATTAGATATTATTAATTATAATTGTCATTTTCTTGGGCAGAAGTTCTTCTGTTTAGTGTAGCCAAATTTATTATTAGCCTTTTCTGTCACTTGTTTAAGAAATCCCCAAGGTTAAAAAAATCCTTCTCACCAATATATTCTTCTCAGATACTTCCTTTACTTCCATTTTTCTTTTTTTATTTTTATTTTTTTTATTTTTTTTATTTTTGTAGAGACAGGGGCTTGCTATGTTGCCCAGGCTAGTCTTGAACTCCTGGCCTCGAGGAATCCTCCTGACTCAGCCTCCCAAAGCACTGGGCTTGTAACCGTGAGCCACCACGCCCAGCCCTTTACTTCCATTATTTAAGTTCTTATTTTGTGTAGAGTTGATTTGTGCATGTGTGTAATGTGAAGTAGCAAATCCAATTTCATTTTTACCCATGTGAATAATTTTCTAGTTTCATTTATTGAATTGTATTCTTTTAAAATAAGCTTTTAGAAAGGAATTTTAGTTCCCTATATTTGTCAAACTTTTTTTTTTTACTGCTCATATAATATCTACCCAACTCAATATAAAGCAAGATTACAGTATTACATATCACTGTTGGTACAATTTTTTCCTCTTTCAGTCTGAGCAAACCTGGATGCCCACAGTTCACAGCCCAACTCTGCGGGCGTAGCTAGGAAACAGCTCCAAAGAGAAGAATTGTTGTCACCTTTATTGCCTCCACAAGAACAAAAATGATGCGCAGCAGTAATATCCAGTCCTGACTCTAGTTCCTACTTGAGGTAGGATCAATGTATCACTTACAGAGGGCATGAAAATCCAAGACCATTAACTGGCAGCTCGTTAGAATTAATCTTGTTCTAATTCTAAAAGAATGAGAGGAACATATGAAAATCTAATTCAGAATCTACGATAATGAGGTGTCAAAAAAAATCTAACCTGTTTTTTATTCAGCAGTGATAACAAATTAGAAAATATAATAGGAAAAACACCATTTATAACACAAAAAAGCTATAAAACACCTAGGCACAGATCTAACAAGAAATATGTAAGAACTATATATTTTTTTAATCGTTAGACTTTTCCTGAAGAACATAAAAGAATAGAGAGATAAATCATATTCATGGATAACAAGACTTAACATTGTAAAGATATCAGCTCTGCATTAGATTGCTCAGTAATTCAGTGTAATCTCACCCAACAGAATTCTTATAGAATTTGACATGCTGATTCTAAAATTCACCAGAAGAGAAAATGCACAGGAATAGCCTAGAAAACAATGAAACATTCCCTATTAAATCGTGTCATTCCATAACGAGACATGCCCTGTCAAAGCAATATCCTAAAGCCATAGTAAGTAAAAGTATGGTGTTGGTTCTAGAATAAGATATAAGACCAGCAGAAGGAGTACAGAGTATATGTGTGTGTATATATATATAAAAATCTGGTATTCCCATCAGAAATAATGTTTCTCTTAATGAAAAAACAAACAAACATTTCTTTGATCCCACGTCCCCATCAACCGCTGCCACAATTTTTTTTTTTGCTTCCCTTTTGCAAAACTTCACCCAAACAGTTGTCTATGTTTGCTGTGCCCTGTCCTGCTACTCCCATTCTCCCTCAGACCCATTTCAATCAAGCTCTTGCCTAAGTCCAGCCCCTACTCCACCTAAACTAGTTTCATCAAGGTCACCAAGGACACATGGGCAATTCCAGCGCTCAGTTCTCAGTCTTCATCTTAAGTGATCAGCAGCAGCTTTTAACATTTGACCATTTCTTCCTGGAACTAAGTCATACGCTTGCCCTCAGGACCCCACCCCCTCCTGGTTCTCTTCTACCACCCTGGTCCATCCTTCTCAGATTCTTTTGCTGATTCTCCTCTTCTCCCCAACATCATAAGGTGGATCTCAGAGTGCAGTCCTTGGGCTTCTTTTTCATCTACACTCAGTCCTTGGGTGGCCTCATGGCTGTAAATATCATCCATGTGCTGATAATTCCCAGGTTTATGTCTCCATCTCAGATCTCTCTGCTGAGCTCCAAATTCAGATATCCAACTGCCCACTAGCTGTCTAACAGACATCTCAAACCAAATATGTCCAAAACTCAACTACTGGGCACTTCCAATCTCGCTCCACCTCAGCTGGCCCCACTTCAGTGTCAAGCACAAAAGACAAGGCCAAAACCAGCCAAGACTGACTGATCTGACCAGTAAAGATGCAGTGAGCCATTTTCAGGTTCAGTTCATTACTACTTACATAGACAGCAAAAGGAAAAGTAGCCAAAGTTCCCCATGGTTCTAATTCTGCACAGCAAAATGGATGGAAAAGGGGGTGGGGCTATATTCTAGACCACAGCTTAAGCAATTTTAGTCCGTGGTTCTATTCTGGGAAGGAAGGGGTAGGGGGAGGAGGGCAACAAAACAGAAAGCCTCAGACCTTGTCAGAACTTGGGAGACCATGAGAGACTATCTCATGACACCCTCTGAAGGGAGGTAGGGAGGTGAGCAGGAGATGGCCCCAGAGCAGCTCCTCACAGGCCTCCCATCCTCTGTTCAGAGAGGATCACAGGTATTCTACAAGACTCAGATTGCGTGTGGTTCAAGCCTTTGCCTGTGTGGCCTATGTAGGTGTGTACAAGGTTGCCAGGCTGCCATGGTAGAGCTGTTTCCCTACATTCATTTGGTCCATGACAACAGCATCCTACCAGTTGTTCACACCAAAATTGTCAGGAACTCCTACATCTCTGCCTTCAGACTTGTCCAAAATATGACCACTTCTCACCAACTCCATTATTACCAAAACTGTGGAAGTCACCAGTATCCTTCCTGGGCAACTGTAGTGGCCTCTTTCCATGCCCAGCTGCTTCTACACTTGCCTCTCTCCAAAGTCAATTTTCAGTATAGCAGCCACAGGGATCCTTTCAAAACACAGTACATATCATGCCTCTCCTCTGCTCAAAACCTTGCAAAGTCTCCTACCTTACTGGGGAGTAAAAGCCAGTCCTTTCCACAACCTGCAAGGCTGCATGATCTGTCATCCCACACCCGCACCCTCACCTCTCTGAGCTCATCTCCTCTTCTTGGACCCCTTGCTCTTTCCACTCCAGCCACAATGGCTTCTTTGCTGTTCCTCAAACATGCCAGGCACACTTCCATTGTAAGGCCATCACATTGGCTGTTCCCTCTGACCAGGCTATTCTTCCTCCAGATATCTGCAGGCTCACTCCCTCACCTCCTTCAAATAAGGGGGTTTTGCATCAACATGACTCTCTATACTCAACCTTACAAATCCCCTTTGCCATGTTTCTTCTCTCAAATTTTTCTAGCTTTGCTTTCAAGGGAAGGAAGGTATCAGGGTCTCTGCATCTCCCATTGTCCTACACAGCACACAGGATCATAGCTTCTCTCTTCCTGATAGAATCTCCCAGACCCAACTCTCCAAATTTCTTTCCCCTGCCTACACAGACAAATTATCGCTGTCTAAACTCCTCCAATTTGCTGACTCACCACACTCAAAGGAAATTGACACACAGGATCCACCCTCCTGAGAAGGTTCTGGAAAGTACAAATAAGAAAATATTATTTTTCCATTGCATTGGATTGCCAAGAAAAGTTCCACCTGAATGTCATCCTCAGCTATATTGTTAAGCCTTTGGGGTCTGGGGTCAGACCAAGGGGGTTAAAATCCTAGCTCTATAAGAATGTGACCTTGAGCAAGTTACTCTCTGGACCTCACTGTCCTCATCTAGAAAGTGGAGATAATAATAGAACTAACATCTTGGGGTTGTTGTGACAATTAAATGAGGTAATAAGATGTTAAAGTTCATGTAGTGAATGTTCTACCATCTGTGTCTTGGGTTGATCAATGTTATGGCTAGCACGGTGCCAATGACACATAAAGGCTATATTGGCTCAAAGTACCTGTTGCTCGGTTGGAAGCATTCTAGACTGCTCTGCCTGCTCTCTCAGTTGTCCAAGCAGGGGCCACTATTGGGAAGGTCAAAGAAACAGTTCACAGAAACAGAAATTATCACAGGCTTTGTGGTAGTCTCAAGCGTTTCCAGTAAAGGTCACACTAAAAACATGGTTGGCCAGAGGTCACTTGCAGGGAAAGGACAGCCATTTCACCATCCCTAAAATGGTTCCTCCTGCTTCCTACCTTTGAAAGCAGAAGCAGCTCAGAGCATGACCTGAGCAGGACAGGGGACAAAGCTACTAATTCCTGGAGTAAGTTACTTGTTACTCAATAAATTCCATTTTTACTTGTTCTGTTGTTTGCCCCAAAGGCCCTAAGTGACGTGTTACTTTAAAAAGTTCTTGTAAGGGTAAAATTAACAAATGTGTGTGAAAAGCTTAGCACAGTGCCTGGCATGTAGGATGCGCCCCATAAATGGTAATTTGTATTGGTTTAGACTAAGGTTCAACTGCTGTAAGAAGACCCAAATCACAGAAACTTAAACCAGACTGTCCTGTTGACAGCCCAAGCATAAGCAGTCTGGGAAGGTTATAGAGGCTCCACAGTATTGGAGATCCAGGCTCCTTCTAGCACATTGCTCTGTCATCCCAGGGTTTTGTCCTCACCTATCTGGTCAAAGATGGCTCACCACCAAGTCCACCCTCTGGCAGGAAGAATAAAGAGAGGCAGTGGTGGGCATGCCTCTTTGCTTTAAGGGTGTGACCCAAAAGTTACACACACCATTTCCCCTCACATCTCATTGGCCAGCATTTAGTCACATGATCACACCAAAAATTGCACACACCATTTCCCCTCACATCTCATTGGCCAGCATTTAATCACATGATCACACACAATTGCAAGGGAGGCTGGGAAGTGTGGTATTTATTCTAAAGAGCCATGTGCCAAGCTAAAATTTGGGGTTTCGTTACTAAAGGAAGAAGAGAAGAGCATACTGGGAGACAAGTAGCTCTCCCTGCCACACTATCATTTATCATTAAACACCTTCTGGATGAAACATCTTGTACAGTTTGACAAAGTAACCATGATCCTTGGCATCCTTGACCTGACCCTCTATCATTGCTGTCACATTCAGCTTCAGGCCCTCTCTATTCAGGGCTTTACAGACAGGGATAATTTGTCCATATAGGCAGGGGAAAGCGATTTGAAGAATTGGGTCTGGGAGATTCTATTGGGAAGAGAAAAGCCATGATCCTGGGTGCTGTGTGGGACAATGGGAGATGCAGGGATCCTGATACCTTTGGGGAAAGGCTACAGGTATGAGAGCTTTCATCTGGAAAAGTATATGTGGCTTAAATAAGATGGAGAAATTGAGGGATATGGGGGCTTCCTGGTTCCACAAGAAGGAACACAGAGGTTACAGAAAGGGCTGGGGTGGAACCCCCCAGGGGAGGTGGGCATCCCTTGCTCCAAGGGGCTCCTCAGCAGTGAAGGGGGCCATGGTAAAGCTAAATTCCACCCCGACACCTTATATTCCAGCCGCTGGGGACCACAAGCAAGAGATGGACCCAGCTTGGAGACTGGGGAAATTAGGGGCACTTCCAACCACCAATGGGCAGCCAGGCATGTGAGGAAACCTCTGCCATCCTTCCAGTTCTTTCCTCCCAGTCTCTCACCCTGGGGGAGCTACAAGCAGAAGAGGGAAGAGGAGAGGAAGAAGGAATGAAAGGACAGATCACACCCCTATCCCCTCAAAGTCCCTAGAGCCAGAAGTAAACCTTATATGGTGTGATGGATTATATATATGTCTCTTTCCCTTAGGCTATTCATTCAACAGATTATTTACTAAATGCCTAACAGGTGCTGTTCCAGGCTCTCAGGATACAAATATGAACAAGAGAAGAAGAATCCCCACCCTTAGGGAGTTTATGTTCTTGGGGGTTAATAAACTATGTCTCACTTGAGAGCAGGGACTGTGTCCTGTTCATGGCTCTATCCCAGGGCCCTGCACTATATTTGGCTGGGGCTTGGTAAATATTGGTTAGATGAACCACATTAAAGTTTTGATTTTGTGTTGATAACTTGTGGTTACCTCCCCAGTGTTAACAGAAAAAACTCAAACTCTGTGAAATAATTTAAGGTTTATTCTGAGCCAAATATATATGACCATGGCCCAGTGGGGAAGGGTGGGGGAGCCACACCCAAGAAGTCTTGAGCAATTGGTCCCAAAGCAGTTGGGTTACAGTTTGGTTTTATACATTTTAGAGAGATAGGAATTGCAGGTAAAATCATAAATCAATACAAGGTATACATTGGTTTGGCCCAAAAAGGTGGGACATCTCAAAGCAGGGGGGCTTACAGGTTATAGGCAGTTTCAAAGATTATTTGATTTGTAATCTGTTAAAGAAATAAAGTTTTGTCTGAAGTCTTGGAATGTTTTAAGATGAGGAAGTCTGTTAATCAGAGACAAGCCACACTATACCAACTCAAGTGATCCGTTAAGCAAATAGATGGCCTGCTGGTGTGATTTAACCTTTGCTGTGCATGGCCTTAGGTCTTGTTAATAATTTGGTACCTTATTGTCATGAAGGGTCTCTTTTGTCTGTCTTATAATCTCTGTTTTAACATTAATGCCTAATCAATTGTTGTCTAAACTCCAAAAGGGAGGGGGTATAATGAGGTATGTTTGACCTCTCTCCCCTTCAAGGCCAGGGACTCAGTTTTAAGGTTTTTCTGGGGTCCCTTTGGCCAAGAGGAGGTTCATTCAGTTGGCAGGGGTGTTTAGGATTTTATTTTAGTAGACACCAGCATCCAACTTCACTCTTCCCAGAAACTCTCAATTTCCACTTAGAGGACAATGTGGTTTAGGGAAAACTGACTTTGTTCCCAGCTCTAAAGGTGGAGTATGTGAATCACACTAAGCCAATTTGTGTAGACCATCACCCTGACGTAAGTGAATGGTTTAAGTATGGGCACGTGACCAATCAAAGTGTATCTCAGGACAAAGATGCTTTTTCTCTTCCCAGGGTAATGTAAAACATAGAACCACTACAAGCATTTTTGCTACTGTGGAGAAAGTCTGTCTGATGAATCAACACATCACAGAAACAGAGTGAGATCCCTCCTGAAAATTACGAACTCTGGATCAAACCACACCTAATGTCCTCTGTACCTGTGGACTTTCCAGTTGCCCAAGTCAATAAATTATTTTCATTGCTTAAACCATTTTGAGTTGAATTTTTTATTTGCAACCCAAAGGATCCCAACTAATTCAGAGATATTAAATTTTATATAGTGGAAGAATATCCAAGGTGAAATATGACACAGACTAACAGTTTCCAAAAGGCAGTCCAATACAAAATGAAAGATTGGGAAGCATATAAATCTACATGAGATTCCAAACAGCCCAAAGAAAAAGCAGAGAATATGAGGGAGCTTATTTGAATACATTGCACAGCTCTTGCTGCCAAATTTAGATAAGAAGAGGCAGCTGGACCCTCTGGACGCCTTCTTAAAGTTCTTCCACATTTCCCTATCACCAACAGGCCAACCTCCTTAGCCCTTGACAACTTGGCTCATGACTAACTTTTTAGCATTATTTCTAACCATTTATAGCCCAAGCACAACACATCAGTTGCACCTAGCATGCCCTATGTGGTAGCCAGCCTTCAAGATGGCCCCTTAATGATCTTCCTCTCCTAATATTCACACTTTGTGTAGAACCCCTTCCACATTGAATCACGGCTGGCAGTGTGACCAACAAAATACAAAGCAGTGAAGGTGTGTGACTTCCAAGGCTAGGTTATGAAAAACATTTCAGTTGCTGCCTTGCTCCCTTGGATCATTCTCTCTGGAGGCTGGAGGATGTCAACCACCATCCTGTGAGGACACACAAGCAACCCTATAGAGAGATCTTCGTGGGAAAAACATGAGTCCTCCCACCAACAGCCAAGCAAGTGAGACACCTTGGAAGTGGATCCTTCAACCCCAGTCGAGCCTTCAGATGACCATGGCCCCAGCTGACATCTGACCCCAACCTCATAAGAAACACTGGGTCAGAACTGCTTAGCCACGCCACTCCCAAGTTCCTGACCCACCAAAAATCATGGGAGGTATGAAGTGATTACTATTGTTTTAAGCCACTAAGTTTGGGATCATTTGTTATGCAGTTTTAGACAAATAGGACAACCTACCATTGAGCATGTCTAGAATGCCATCCTTCTGCTTCTTTTTGTTATCCTTAGAAATTCCTACTTGCTCTCCAAGGGCCAGCTCTTCTGAGAAGCCTGCCCCAATTTTCCTACTCAGACCCAAGCTCTGTTGCACACAGCTCCATTAGCAATTCTCACATTGTGATCTTTTTGTTGTTGTTATTGTTTTTAGAAACAGGATCTCACTCTATCACCCAGACTAGAGTGCGGTGACACAAACATAGCTCACTGTAACCTCAAACTCCTGGGCTCAAGTGATCATCCTGTCTCAGCCTCCAGAGTAGCTGGGACTACAGGCACACACCACCATGCCCAGCTGATTTTTTTATTTTTTGTACAGACAGTGCCTCGCTATGTTGCTCAGCCTGGTCTCGAACTCCTGGCCTCATGCGATCCTCCTGCTTCGGCCTCAAAAGTGGTGGGATTATAGGTGTGAGCCACGTGTCTGGCCTCACACTGTGATCTTATTGTTTATGGGGTCATTTCTTCCACTACAGCTTATTGAAGGCAATAATTTTGAATTACCCAAATATATATTCCCAAGATTAAGCATGGTACATGCTACATTAAAAGGAGTTTAGCAAATGTTGATTGAATAAATAAATAATAGAAACTTCAGCTCTGGCCAAGACAAAGAATGCCTTCCACTGGTCTGGGGAGCAAAGACTGGGGTAAGAAAGAATGAATGAATGGCGAGAAGGGCTGGAGATACCATTGCAGGATTGGCCTAGAAGGCTCCTAGCTCTTTAGTTCACATTGAAAACTCCTTTCCTTGGTCATAAAAATGCCAACAAAGCCCAGGTAAGCTATATGGGGTGGTTCCACAACATCTTTGGTGTTCCATAACACCCTCAAAAAATGAGTCTGAGGACAGAAAAATATAAGAACCATTGCAAAAAAGAACTGGAGCAACAATGTAGTCCAAAGCTGAGTGCCAGGGCCATGGCAGGGGGAGGAGAGGAGGCTGGATCTTGACAGTGTCTAGAAAGGAAGAACCTCTGGTTTCAGACACTTCCTGCTCACAGACAGAGCCAAGAGGAAGTGTGGCTTAATAAGGGCTCACCAGGGGGCTAGGAGAGCCATGGGTTGGGGATGCTTTTCCATAATCTTGCTAATGAAAATTATTTGGAGGGTAGAGAACAGAAAGTTCTCAGAGGTAAGGCATTGAGTCTAAAACCAAACAGAAATTTGAGAAGAGGTTGGAATACTGCCCAGTTTGAACACAGGAAGGAGAAGTACATCTTGGAAAGATTTAAAAAGCAGAAAAGAGAGAACAAATTCAGATGTAGTTATAGATATGGGAATCAACTGGTTGATCTAAACACAATAAGATGTATGCTGAAGATTAACATTCAGAAATAGAATATAGCTATTTAAGCACTAAAGGAAATTTCACAAAAAACCATTCCAATTTTAAGCTACAAAAAGGCAGAAATGATATATGCCATATCTCTGACCATGACACATTAAGGTAAAAATAGAAAATATTGAAAATACAATTACAAATGCCTAATTCTTGAAAATTAAAAATGTTAAAAGCATGTAACAAATTGTTAATACATCGTATAATAACATATTGTATTTTAAAATAATAATACACTGATAACAACTGACATTGATTGAGAATTTACCCTGTATCAGGCACAATTCTAAGTGATGTGCACATGTTTACTCATTTAATCTTCGTAGAAATCCTATGAAGAAGGTATTATTATCCCCATTTTGCTGATGAAGAAATTTAGGCACATAGAAGTTATGTGATTATATAAAGGTGCTTACAACAGAGCTTATATCTGCTGGGATGCTTTAGGCTACAAACAACAGAGATTCCAACTGAAATCCTATCACATAAAGAGACCGGAAGGGGAACTCCAGAGCTGAGTAATTCATAAACTCAGAGGCATTATTAAGGACCTAGTGATTTTATCTCATGTCATTTGAATTTCTCAAGCAGGCTGAACTGAAGTGTTGTCAAGTTCCTCTTTACTGCTATTAAGTTTCTCGTTTCTCCTTTTCCCCACAAAAATGAGGCTTTGACTCGCTTTTACTTCCTTTACAGAAAGTGTTTAGCTTCCCCAGTATCTAATACTTCAATGTATTTAGCCTCTTGCTGGACCCTTACAATTGAATCAATTAAGTCCTCACTCATTCATGTATCCATTAAAAGATATATATTAAGCAACAACCCCATGCCAGGCACTGGGGATCTAGAAGTAAACAAAACACACAAGGTCCCTGCCCTCAGGGGCCTTCTATTCTATTTGGGAAATGTAGCAGACACTGTCAGCACCCCACCCTCAATCCCTCAGATCCTAACACCCCTCAGACCCTACCGGTCCACTTCAGACCACTGCTGTGCCTCCAGCCCACCAAGCCAACAGTGTAGAGGAATTAACACCCACCCCACCACGCCACCAAAGCAGCATTCAACCAATCACTTCCAGAACTTGGTGTACAAATACCCAGCTCCCACACTTCTTAGTCGGGATAATTCTCAGGTGTGTGTTTTCGTCAATTCCCAGAGTGTCCCCTCAGGATTAAAGTCCAGTCACCCCCTGAGGTAGCTGGCTGCCTTCCCTTTCCTAATCCCCTGCCAGTGGTCCCTGGACCTCCCAAATAAGCTACTTGTACTCAAATCCTTGTCTCAGCATCTGCTTCTGGAAGAACCCAAACCTAGACAGAGAGACAGATAATAAGAGAGAGCAGGAAACTGCTTCCGGGTAGAGAGAGGTCAGCCCTGTGAGATGCTGATCAGAAGTTAAGATGAGAGCAGAAAAGCATCCACTGGGTTTGGCAACACAAAAATGACCCTGAAAATGGCACTTGCAGAGGTGTGGAGCATGTGACAACCAGACTGCTGCGGCTTGAAGAACAAGTAGGTGCAATCGCTGACCAGAAAGAGGGAGGGGCAGTGGCCTTGGAGGCTGGGGCCACGGAAGACAAAGAGACAAGGAGATGAAATGGGCAGATGCCCCACTGGATGGAACAGTGATGCGTCTGGACATACAGAGAAGAGATTTAGACAACCGATGGAGAGAGAATTAGAGATTTTGCTTCCAAAATTAGCAAGATTTTGCCACACTTTCTTCATCTATTATGTTTCTCTCTCTCTTTTTCTTTCCCTGGAATATATTTTTTAAGAGAACCTGAACCTGAGGTTCAAATGATCTTCCCGTCTCAGCCTCCTGAGTAGCTGGGACTACAGGTGCTTGTCACTGCACCCAGTTTTTCCTGGAATATTTTAAAATAAATCCCAGACATCTTATCATTTCACTTGTACATACTTCAGTACTAATCTTTAAAAGCCGTTGACCTTTTCTTACATAATTATAATACCATATCACACCTAACAATATCAACAATAATTCCTAAGCACCACCCAATACTGGAGATGTGCTAATTTGACTTAACATTATATTAGTAAGATTCATCCATGGTGTTCCATTTGGCTGTATAATATTCTGTTTATCCATTGTATCTGTCCAGTTTCTCATTGATGGGCATTGGGTTGTTTCCAGTTTTTAGCCATTACAGACAATGCAGATATGAATATTTTTGCATGTGTCTCCTACTGCATATGTGCTGAAGTGTATCTAGACAAATATCTAAAAGTGGAATTTCTGGGCAGGCTATACGATGTTCAAACCTGTGTTTCAAAAGTGATTCTCTTACTTTTCACACTAATCAGCAATGTATTAGCGATTCCATTGATCCACAACTTCTTTAATACTTGGATTTGTGTACTGGGTTCTAAAGTAAAATTCATTTTTTAAACTGTGGTAACATTCAGAAAAGTGTGAAGGACTTTGGTTTCAAGAACCAAATAGTTATACAAGGTTTGTTACAAAAGCCAGCGGTCCCTGTGTCCTCCCTTCATCCCCCAACACTCTCAACTTGGCAGTCACTCTCAACTTATTTAGCTATTAATTTTGTTATTTATCTCCATAACCCTGAGTAACACGCTTATAATGCTACTTCTTAGTCTTGTAGTTTTATGCATTATTTATTAGGCCTTCCTAATATGGAAGGTGGGGGCTTTACTCTTGTTTAACCACTCTCCCTCCCTTTTCTCTGTCCTTCCAATATAGTTAAATCTTTATTTTTAACTAAATCAACACTCTGGCTTTACATTATTATGACTATGTAAATGCTTTTCATGGTGGAACCATGTAATGTATTCTGATTTATTTTTCTCTCTTATATAACTTTTTGTGTTCTCTGTATTAATAATTGTCTTGGATTTTTGGTTGCTTAGTTATTGTAGTAGTCAAGAAAATACCTTAACTTGTTCTTAAACACCCTCAAGTCAGTTCCCACTTTGCCCTGTACCATCGCAGGCCACCTCAGCATGAACACCCACATTAAGTCCCAAGCTCTTCTCTGTCTTTCACGTACACAGTCCATGGGCCAGTTAGTTGACTCCCTCAGCCCAAAAACTTGTAGCCTAACTATCACCATCACCCCCTTCAGGTCACAATACCCCTTCTTTCACACCCAGATTTATCTACCCTCTACACTATACCTCTCGACCCTCCCTCTCTGCTCCAGGAACCCATTCTATGAAGTCTTTATTCTGTGAAGGATGATCTCCCAGACCTATTAACCTTCCCCTTTGGTTCTTATCTTCTGGGGACACCGTTAAGACCTGTCTCTCACTACATGTCCCCACTGACCCTACTCACTTCTATTTAGACACTCACAAATTTCACCTCTTTAGTGATCAGTCACACCAACCCCCTACCCTACAACCCCTTACTGGAACTACTCTAGCTGGCACATTTTCTCTCTAGGACACAAAACCCTCTCCAGAAAAATACAATGGAACACTGGCTTACCTCTTCTCCATAGATTATATGACATGCCTAGGATGAACGGGATATTTCTTTTTGTGCTGCTCCTCCACCTACTACTGTTTACCCACCAACTGGACCAGAACCTGCACCATAGTCATACTTTCCCCAGAAATCTTCATAGCCCCTAACAACCAACCTCCCCCTATCCCTGTTTACTCCTTTACAAAGATTAAAAGAGCCATAACTCTCATCCCCTTCCTCGTTACCCTCAGAATCACAACAGGAATAAGTACAGGAGCCACAAGATTAAAAACCTCTCTACACCACTTTCACGCTCTCTCACAAGGTCTTTCTCACTCTCTAGAAGAAGTCTCCAAAACCCTACACCATGTACAAGATCAATTAAATTCCCTAGCTTCAGTAGTTTTACAAAATCGCCGAAGACTGGACCTCCTAATGGCAGGACAGGGAGGTCTTTACGTCTTCCTAAGAAAAAAATACTGTTTCTACACCAATAAATCAGAATTAGTTAGAAAAACAGTTATAAGTTATAAGAACAAACTCAAAATCTTCCAGACCAAACAAATACCCCACGGACTAACTCTTTTAGGGGGATGGGTGCCCTGACTCTTACCCTTCTTAAGACCATTAATCATAATAACTCTTGTCAATGGAAAAGAAGCCAAACTCTTTACAATAATTTAAAGAGATTTATTCTGAGCCAAATTTGAGGACCATGACTTGGAGCCAAGACCAAGAAGCCTTGAGCAAGTGGACTTGCTGTGGCTGGGTTACAGTCTGGTTTTATACATCCTAGAGAGACAGGGATTACAGGTAAAGTCATAAATCAACGCATGGAAGGCATACATTGGTTTGGCCTGAAAAAGTGGACCATCTCAAAGTGGGGGCTTACAGATCATAGGTAGGTTTAGGGATTAAGGCAGGACAACTCAAAGCGGGCGCTTACAAGTTATAGGTGGATTTAGGGATTCTTTAGTTGACAATTGGTTGAAACATTTAGGCTTTGTCCAAAGACCAGGAATCAGCAGAAAGGAATGCTTCAGTTAAGATAAGGGTCTTCTTCCTTTCATGTGATGCTATACCAGAATCAGATCAGAAAGTAAACCTCACCATAAAAACCTGTTTACTGAGATTGTATCATGTGTAGGTGTGACTCACTGGGCCCCTTTAGAAAGGAATTTGGGCAAAAGAAAAAGATCAGAGCTTAGTCCTCACTCTCATACTAATCTTTGGTCCCTGTACCCTTCATTGTTTCTCCAAATTCCTTCAAAATCAAATTCAAACCTTCACCAATCAATCTTTGAGAGAAATGATGTTGTTACAGACCTCAACACCATACCAGGAGCTAATCCTGTCCACCAGAGATCAATATCACCAGCCTACCAATAACTACTCCTATCAACACCCCTCCTATCAATACCCTTACCCAACAGGGAGAGACTACAAAAGAAGAGACCTCCGCCCCTATTCCATAAAAACAAAAGACTGGAGTGTAACGCTGAACCCAGAGGCTAGTGGGAAGTCCCATGGGAACTTGCCTTTAAGACCCCCTCCCCCTTTGAGGGCCCGCCCAAAACAGCCCATAAAAGCCCCAGAAGCCCGCCATTTCCTAGCTGACGCGTATTTTTTAAACTCAGCCCATCTGTACATAGACGCCCTAATAAACTTTCCATCTACCATCGCCTCGTGCGTTCCTCCCTCAGCGTTTCTAACAAAGAGCACACAGTCCCTGCCTAACAGCACTTCTGAGAGTGCAGTCCCATCACACCTCTCTCTCTGAGTCCTTCTTCCTCCCCCTTGTGGACACTCAGATGGCATCCGCTCACTACCAAAACTGGGGAGGCTGCAGAGAAATATTAAATATAAAGAAAAGCAAAATCACTAGAAATCCTATTGGTGACATGTTTTGGCATTTCATTTGTCTTTTTTTCTTTTGGAAGAGAATGTTTTTCTCATAATTGCAACTATAGTGGATTTATAGTTTGTTATGATCATTTGTTTGCTGTCTCCTCATATCATGAGTGTTTCCTGTTTCATTAAAAACTCTCCTGCTGAATTTGACTGGCTTTAAAAAAAAAAAAAAACTCTCCTATTGGGCTTGCTCAAGGTGGGAACTCGAAAAATGTATGGAAAGGAAGAAGTCAGATAAGGGCCCCACTCCGGAGAGTGTAAAGGTAACTCCGAACCACAAAGGCTGGGATGGAGTCGGCAGAAACTGGCGCCAGTTCCAGAAAGAACTCCCCGCCCCTTTGTCAAGAATGCAACCCCCATCAAGCCCTCCTCCTTAATGAAAATCCCCTTTCTGCCCTGATCTTTGACCCTGCTGAGGAACCACCTCCCTACGCCCGTGGACGACCCGCCCCTCCTCCTCTTAAGCCACAGGATCCCACACGACGGAGCTAGGCTGCGGCCATGTTGAGCAGGAAACGGCCGTGTTATCGCCAACGCACGGAAATCGGCCCCTCCCAAAGCCCGCGAGAGCAGCCCGCGAGCATTCAGCCCCGCCCCCTTTGGAGTCCCGCCCTAGACCCTTAAAACCCCCGCCTGCACGAGAGGCGGAGCTTTCGGTCGCCTGCGCCGAAGGCCCTTCTCAGGCTTTATGCGCATTAAAGCCCGTCTTTTGTCGTTGAGTCGACTTCTGATTCTCTTCCTCTCTTTTCCTGTCACCTCTCCCGGTCATTTATCCTAACATCTCCGACGTTGTTGGCCGGGCACAGTGGCGCGGGCCCGTGGTCCCTGCTGCTCCGGAAGCTGAGGCGGGAGGGTCGCTTGAGAGCCCAAGGGTTTGAGGCTGCAGTATGATTGCGCCGCTGCACTCCAGCCTGGGCAACAGAGAGAAACCTCGTGTCTCAAAAGAAATAAATAAATAATTTAAAACGTTTTTTAAAAAGAAAAGTAAAGGTGTTTACACGGAGAGAGCCGTTTCTATCCATTCATCCAGGCCTTGGGCAACGGAAGGCGGGGGTGGGGCGTTTCCACACTTGCTGGCTCTTGAGGCCTTTCCTGCAACACCCGGTTCCGCCCCAGCTTTACTAAATTCTCCGTTTAGTTTCTACTCTGGGGCAAAAGACAGAAAAACAGCAACACTTACATTGGCTGTGATTACCTTCCATTTTTCTAACACAAGCCTCCCTTCTGAGGATCTCAGAGGACCTATCACATCCCTGGCAAATGCTTCAGAATTCTCTC
Source organism: Daubentonia madagascariensis (assembly GCA_023783475.1). Classification (NCBI taxonomy): domain Eukaryota; kingdom Metazoa; phylum Chordata; class Mammalia; order Primates; family Daubentoniidae; genus Daubentonia; species Daubentonia madagascariensis. Next base: position 8,108,530 of record JAKFHU010002004.1, on the reverse strand, counting down.
AGGATGGGAATTAAATAATGACTGTGTGAGGAAGAGAAGCCAAGGTTTGGAGAGGGACAGATTGGTCTCCAGGCCCGACACCATCAGTCAGTTGCCGTTGGAAACTTCTGAGGGCCTTCATTTTCTCCAATAAAATAGAGACATAATTCTGACCCTCCAAGCGGGTCAGTTGAGATCACCGATGTGAAAGCACTCTGTAAAATCCTAAAGCACTACCTATGCGATTGCATTGGAATTGGGATGTTATGAGTTAGGGCTCAAGTTTTAAGCTCCAGTTAGAAATCTTTTAGGGACAAGGAATTTTCCTACCAGGTAGAGCGGAGGGGCTGTTCATACAAACAGCATGTGCTCAGGACTCGGAGGTTCTGTCCTCAGGGCAGGAGCTCACAGTGCAGAGAGGAGCTGTGTCATCATTCAGGCACTTTGAGGGCACAAAAATGCCCCGTGCAGATGACACTGAAGCCAGAGCTTTTCAACTTTTCCCTCTATACAAGGAAAAGAACTCCATAAACAGAGGTAAAGGACAAGCTGTCAGATTAGGAGAAAATACTCGCAACACATGTATGTAATAGACAAAAAACAAGTATGCAGAATATAGAAAGAACCACAATAACTCATTTTTTAAAATGAGCAAGTAATATGAACAGGCAATTTTTAGGAAAAGAAATAGAACTGGTTGATACATATACACAATGAGAAATGTGTAAATTAAAATTTCAAAAAACAATGTGATGCCATTTATTTATTTATATTCCATCCCATGGGCAAAAAGAAAAAGAATTTGAGTTTGATAATATTAAGTGCTGGAGAAGATTTTGGGAAGCTATATTCTCATATAGTGCTGTTTGGAGTGCAGATTGATAGAATTTTTATTTAAAGTTGAGGACAAAACACGATCAACACAAAGTCCTACATTCTAAAGACAGCTGCAGACACACCCTTCGGGACTTCTCAGTGAGAGAGCAGGTCCGATCCTGCAAATTTCCATCCTCATCACCCACCTTGATGGAATAGAAAGCTGTGGTGGTTCCTTTTCTGCTCCCACAGGGGGCGCCCTGTACCTCAAAGCAAGTGAGGGTGGTTGCTTCAAAAGAACCCCTTGTGGAGACTGAAGGTAGCTCTCCTGGGCTGCAGGAACCGGGAGGCCCAGATGAAGTCTGGTGAAAAGTTCTTAAGAGAACCTGAAGCATGTCCCCAAGCGTTTGGAGACCAGAACTGGCTTCCAACCTGGAGGATTCTTCTGGAGGAGAGACAGGCATGGCCAGAAATAGCCCGAGATGGCCAGACAAGGAGAGCGATAAAAGCACATCCTTTTGGCTGGGTAAAATGAGACACCCTAGGCCAAATGAATGTCCACAAAAAGAGCAGGCTCAAGGTGTTGTGATGGCCCCTGCCCAAAACAGCTGCCTGCCTTGGCAAAGGGACCAGTCAGTGAGAGGCAGCAGGATATGCAATCCCCGGGGGAGGAGGTGGTGGGGCAGGGGCTGAGGAGTTGTCACAAGAGATTGGCCAAAGAGTGTCTGCCTACCTCATCTCTTCAACCCAGCACCACCTCCCATGAGAGCACAAGACAGGGCTCCCAGATCCTAGCCACACCAATCATGTGTTGCTCTGCCCCTTTTCCTCTGATTAACCTTGGCCTTGAAGGAGCCAGCAGAGAGGAATGGGGAGGGTTCTGGGGAAGAAGGTGGATCAAAAAGAGAGTGAAAGACAAGATCGCCCTCCCTTCTCCACTTCAGGTCACTTTAAATTGGATGTGATGTTAAATTTTGAATTATGCTGGACTTTTTTCATACCTGAAAGCAAGATTGTCTTTATGGCTAAAAATGACCAAAAAGCTATGCAATGCTCCAGAACATGGCTGAAATCAGTGACAAAAGGATAGTTTCCTTTTGTAATTCTTCATGTGCAACCACTCTAAAGAACTGGTATCACTATTAAAATTTTAAAGGTGCAAACCCTAGGACACAGAAACTCTACCACTCAGTATCCACCCTAGAGAAATCCTTGCACATGTACACACACGGGCATGTACAAGGATATTCATTGCAGCATTGTTTGTAATCATGAAAATTAGAAACAAACACCAATTAATTGGGAAATGATTAAGTAAGCAATGGCATATCTGTACAGTGGAGTACTACAGAGCAGTTAAAAAGGACAAGACAGACTCTATGTAGTAACACAGATCTCTTAACTGCATGGCTGAGTGAAAAAAGTATGTGGCAGAATGATACATAAAATAATATGACATACTCATGTAGAGTATGACATCATTTATGCAGGAAAAAATACAATATTATATATTTTCTGTGGGACATATATAATATATACACATATAATAATATATGTATATTATGTAATATATATTATAGTATATGTATATTATATATGTATATATTGTATTATATATTATATATAATATATAAAGTCCTGGAAAACTGTTCACTAAACTGACAACCAGGATTACCGATGAGGGAGGAAGAGAAATAATCAGGATTGGGGGTATGGTCAAAGAGAACTTTCCCCTTATCTGTGAGATATTATTAAGTGCAGACACACCTCATTTTATTGCACTTTGCTTTATTGCACTTCGCAGATATTGCATTTTCTACAAATTGAAGGTTTACGGCAACCCTGAGTTGAGCAAGTCTATAGGCACCATTTTTCCAACAGCGTGGGTCTGTGTCACATTTTGGAAATTCTCACATTTCACACTTTTGATTATTATACGCTATGGGTAATCTGTGATCAATGATCTTTGATGTTACTACTGTAATTGTTTTGGGGTGCCACAAACCATGCCCATATAAGATGGTAAACTTAACTGATAAATGCTGTGTGTGATCTGACTGCTCCACTGACCAGCTGTTCCCCCATCTCCCTTCTTCTCCTCAGGCCTCCCCATTCCCCGAGACACAACAATATTGAAATTAGGCCAATTACTAACCCTGCAATGGCCTCTAAGTGTTCAGGTGAAAAGAAGAGTCACACGTCTCTCATTTTAAATCAAAAGCTAGAAATAATTAAGCTTAGAGTGAGGAAGGCATGTCAAAAGCTGAGACAGGCTGAAAGCTAGGTCTCTTGTGCCAGTTAGCCAAGTTGTGAATGCAAAAAAAAAGTTCTTCAAGGAAATTAAAAGTGCTACTCCAGTGAACACAGGAATGATAAGAAAGCAAAACAGCCTTTTTGCTGACATGGGGAAAGTTTGAATGGTCTGGATAGATCAAAACAGCCACAACATTCCCTTAAGCCAAAGCCTAAACTAGACCAAGGCCCTAACTCCCTTCAACTCCATGAAGGCTGAGAGAGGTGAGGAAGCTGCAGAAGAAAAGTGTGAAGCTAACAGAGGCTGGTTCATGAGGTTCAAGGAAAGAAGTCATCTCCATAACATAAAAGTGCAAGGTGAGACCGGGTGCAGTGGCTCACGCCTGTAATCCTAGCACTCTGGGAGGCCAAGGCGGGAGGATCACTTGAGGCCAGGAGTTCGAGACCAGCCTGAGCAAGAGCAAGACTCGGTCTCTACAAAAAATAGAAAAATTAGCCGGGCGCAGTGGCGCATGCCTGTAGTCCCAGCTACTCCAGAGGCTGAGGCAGGAGGATCACCTGAGCCCAGGAGTTTGAGGTTACAGTAAGCTATGACCAAGCCACTGCACTCCAGCCTAAGTGACAGAGGGAGACCCTGTCTCTAAAAAAAGTAAAATAAAATAAAATTTAACAAGATAGATTACGGCTAGGCACAGTGGCTCACGCCTGTAATCCTAGCACTCTGGGAGGCCGAGACTGAGGATTGCTTGAGCCCAGGAGTTCAAGACCAGCCTGAGCAAGAGTGAGACCCCATCTCTATTTAAAAAAAAAAAAGATTACATAGGTCAAGACTGAAGGCTAAGAGGGCAATTAGGACGCCACTGCCTAGCAATTCTTCATTTGTCTCTTCATGCAGATTTAATGAGGAAGGAGTCAGAATACAATAGCTTTTATTAATGGTACTGGATTTAACAACCAAATAATCCTTTCATTTTATAGTTTTATTTCCTAGCATGAAAGAGCTTCTAAAATTAATCCTCTCTTTTATCTCCCAAAGCCAGGGCCCAACAGACCTTCCTCTGGAGACACAGCCAGGGATGCCCCCCTCCCCTGCCAGACCTTTAGTCCTTTCTTACCCCACCCACGGCCTTCCTTTCATCCTCTTAGTCCCATATCCGCCATCCCCCAAGGAAACCCCTACACTGGTACCAGCTGCCAGGGGTCCCCAGGCCCTTTCACCCATCAGCAGCAGCACACCCAGCCTTGGTGTGGCCCTAGGTCCCCATCTGCCCTTAGGAGAGAAGGGGAGTAGCCTCCAGCCGCCTGCCTACCCTCCAGGGAAGAGGGGCTCTCACTCTGGGCCTCAGTGGTTACTCCAGAGCCCAACAAATGGGCCTTTGAGCTAAAACCAAAGAAGGTATGAACCAGCACATAATCAGGCAGGGGCCCATTCTGGGAGACCTAGTGGGGAGCCTTCTGTTCCCCACAAGCAGCAGGGCCCAGAGTGAGCTTAGCATCAGGCTCTTTCTCTTGGCTGGCAACTTGGGGGATTTCCTCCGTGTTCAAGACACTCAGTAAACATATTCCAGAAGCAAAGGGAAATAAGTTGAGGGTTGGTTTATTCACCCAGCACAGGCTCTGGCAGTTTTTAAATGACTGTTGAACGGAAGAATATATATTGGATCTATGTATGCCTCGGTCTACCCTGAAAGCTGACAAACCAATGGGGTATGCTCTAGGTCAGCAGTTCTCCCAGCATGACCCCCTTGTGGCCAGCAGCATCCGCATCATCTGGGAACGTGTTAGAAATGCACATTTTTTACCTGCCCCATACATACTGAACTAGAAACTCAGTAATCTATGCTTTAAAAAGGTGATTTTCATGCATGCTCAAGTTGGAGAATCATGAAGGGGAAGGCCTTTGGGTAAGGTGAGACAGCAGCCCCTGCCCCAGGGCCTCCAGGATAGGGAGGCTGAAGGGGCCCTTACTCTACACAGTTCTCAAGTTCCTGCCCTCCCCAAACCTGGCCCCTTCCCTCCTGCCCTCAACCTCAGTTTCTCCCTGGAACCCTCAGGTCTCCTGGTTCCCAGACTCAGATTTCCTCACTGACCTGACTTCAGATCTCCCTTCCCCATCAAATCCTGTTCCCAACGTCACCCCAACCCCTCCCTGGAAGTCCCCTGTCCATGCCAAGGCCCCCACTTCTCAGAACTCCGGGAGATCCCAGTCCCCAGCCCACTAGGCCCCGTCCTCAGCCCTGACAACCCGCCCCCCACCCGTCTCCCTCCGGGCCTGACAAAGGAGACCTAAGCCCCCAACCGGCAGGACCCTGCGCCCCTCCCCAGCCCGTCATGGCGGCTCAGGCCTCCTCGCCATTAGGCCCCACGAGCAGCAGCGGCTGAGTGTTCTTGCCCTTATCGTGCCAGCACACGTCAAAGAAGGGATACACAGGCCCGGGCAGTCGCTCGTGGAAGGCAAAGAGCAACACCAGCGCATCGGCGTCGCTGGCGTCGTAGAAAGAGAGCACGCCGTCGCCGAAGCTCAGGTAGAGGCCGATGCGCGACGGCAGCTTCTCGGGGGTGCGCAGCGCGCGAGGCTCCTTGGCCTCGATGTGCGCCTCCAGGGTCTTGCCGTCGCGCAGCCCGAGCAGCCAGAGCCCCTGCGACGGCACCGCATGCAGCCGGCCGCGGCGGGGGGCCTCGGCCGCCATCACTCCGAGTGCCCAGCGCGGCTTGTCGCCCACCTCCACCTCCCAGTAGTGCTCGCCGTCAGAGAGCTGCTGGTGCGCCACCACCGCCACGGCCTTGTCAAACTGGCGCGGGTCTTCTCCCGCCGGTGGAGCTTTCTGCTCCGAGCACTCCACGCGGCGGCCCGAGGGAGACAGGACCAGACTCGGGTGCGCGGAGCTCGGGTCAAAGGTCAGCTCCTCTAGCGCTGCCAGAGAGACAAGGGTCAGGCCCCTGTGTCTCTGCCTCCCTGGAGCCTTCTCCCAACCAATTTACGGGCCAGCTTTGTCTCCTCTAATCCTCCCAACACATCTGGGAGGCGAGTCCCTCTGCTTACAGGCTTAAGACCCGGCCTGTCTGAGCTTCAGTTCGCTCAGCTGTAAAATGAGGCCATGACTGCCTGCCTCCAGGGCTGCTGGCAGGACTAAATTGATACAAAGCCTGTGAATCACCATCTGAGGCCCAGAAAAGGCCCAAGGCCCAAGGTCAGGAAGCTTGATCCTCTGTCAGTCTTGACCCAGTCTCTGGGCCTCAGTTTTCTCTTGAATAAAATGGGGATCTCTCCATCCCTACCTCCCCTGAGGCTGTAAGGGCAGCACCAGCCATGTGTGTATGTCCTGGAGCTCTGTAACTATAGCACCTGCATGTGCTCTAGCACTTGAGAGAGGAGGCTGAGCCCTTGGGCCTCCCCAGCCACAGGGCACCAGAGTCAGTGTCTGACCCAGGCCAGTCCCCAGGGTTTGAGGAACTCTGCAGATCCTTAGCCCCCAATTAGCAAGAATTATCATCTCCACTGTCCAGAGAGGGGCAGGGCCTGGCCAAGGATCACACAGGGAGGCAGTGGCTCAAACGCAGGCCCCAGCCTCCCATGCTGCCAGGAGCAGCAGCACTCTTGGAGTCAGTCACCCACTGTAAATCCCGTGCCCTCAAAGGTTCTTCTCCCAACACAGGTTAGGGAGCTGTGGGGGGCAGGGTGGAACCCCAGAGGTAAAGGTGCAACGGGATGACTTTCCCAGTTGGGATTGGGAGGCCTCCCTACGTGTGGCTGGGGCCTACCATCAACCACACAGTTACACACACAAACTCAGAGTCAGCCCTCCTAGTACCTGGCATCAGAGCCCGGAACATCTTCCTCCACACCTGGAATTTGAAGTCATCTGAGATGACAGGCAGCTGGATGTCCAGACGGGCGGGCGGTGGTGACTCTGCAAGGATCTTCTGCAGCCTGGGGGTGGGGAGATGAGGGGGGTGTGTTTGCGAGGAGGGAGGGCAGGAGGAAGTACCCCGAGGACAGGAGGACAGAGGTTGGGGGCAGGATTCCAGGGTCTCCCCACATCATACCCCTACTACTTAAAACTCTTCCTTTGGAGTTTCAGTTTGGGAAGATGAAAAAGTTCTAGAGATGGATGGTGGTGATGGTCACACGCGAATGTACTTAATGCCATTGAACTTCAAATGTACAATTGAAAATGCTTAAAATGGTCAACTTTGTGTTCTCTGTATTTTACCACAGGGTTTTTAAAAAGTCCTTCTGTTGGGATAAGGTCCAGGCCCTCCCAGTCTGCCCCCACCTCCCACACCAACTTCCTCTTCTCTCCCACTTACCAGCCTCTGCTGTTCTTTCTGCCGGCAACGCTATTCTCCCAACTCTTACCTAGCCAACTCCTATTCATTCCTCACGGCCCAGCTCAAATGTCCACTCCTCTGGGAAGCCTTCCCTGGCCACCCCTTTCCCTCCACAGCCGCACCGAGCACACAGTGATGCCTGTGTCCCTGCCCATGTCTGTCTCACAGCACCAGCCTAAGAGGTCCCCGGGGGTAAGGACCAGTGTACAACACCGTGTTCAAGCAGGGAAATGGCAGTGGACTGAAGTGGGGGTGTGCAGGCACATTTTGAGTAGACGGTAAGCCAGCTGGCGTCCCTAGAAGACCAGGGCAAGTTGAGCAAAGGGGCAGGGCCAGGTTGATCTCACCTGCTGGTCACCAGGCAGTATTTCTAGAGAAAGAAAAAAAGAGAATGGAGGTGAGGCAGGCAGGGGGGACACGGGGGCTGAGGATGGCGTAGACAACCAGAAATGCTGAGTGTAGGGCTAGGAAGAATCAGAAAAGTCAAAAGAAATCCAGAACTCAAGGCCACCCTAGCCCTTTACCTTTCTGTGGATTAGAAAAAAGTACCCTCTCCCCGAGAAACTCTAACTCTACCTGTTAAAAGATTGTCCTAATAAATATACACACCTACAATGTCTATGGTATGAATGGTGCCCACCTAAATACCGTGTCCTTGTGCAGTGCCCAACCTAAACAACTATATAGCAGTCCTGAGGCCCACCTCTCCTACATGTGTGACCCCAGTTCCTCCCAGCCCTCTCTGGGCCTCAGGTTCCCTGTCTGATGATGGGATGAGGTCTCTGGGGCCTGAGCTATGGCCGAGGGGTAGGAGGGTAGGTCATCCAGTGCTCACCATGAGGAACTCAGTCTGTGGCTTGTCGGCCACGTCCTCCAGCACCTTTTCCATCTGCCGCAGCTGCTCCAGATAAGAGTTCAGGGCCCCCAGCTCCTGCCGCAAGGCGACCCCTGCCTCGTTCCGCACACGTTCTGCCTCACGGTCCAAAGAGCCCTCCAGTGCAGCCAGGAACACCCGCATCTTGCCCAGCTGCTCCCCCACAGCTCCCCGGAACTGACGCACTGTCTCCTGCAGGGAGCAGAGGGAAGGTGACAAATGGGCAAAAGCACTTGGCTGGGGACCCCCTGCCTGCCCCACCCTGAGTCCCCAGGCTTCACCCTGCTGAGCCCTTCACCTCCACCTCCACAAGCTGATGCTCCAGGACAGCCACACTCTTCTCCTTGCGCATGCATGCCTCCTGCAGCTGCAGCTTCTGCTGTGGCAGCTGTGTCTGGGGGGCAGGACATGGAGAAGTCATGGGGATACCACCCCCCAAACCCACGCCTCCCACCCTAAACCTGCCCTCTGTAGCTCAGCCTCAATGCCAGCTCCTCCTCCAGCCATCTTCCCATCCCCAAACCCACCTGTGTGCCTCCAGGCCCTGGCCAGTACTGCTCCTGAGCCTGGGGGCCTTCCCCTGCCATTGTCCATTTTGTTAACTCCTCCTGGCCTTGCCTCCCCCGGAAACCATCCCTTCAGGAGTCAGGCCCCCAGCACAGGTCTTTGTGAGGATGACAAACATAAATGTGGTTTGGTCTCCCCTACCAGACAGGCAGGTACAGAGCTTGGTACACAGCAGGTTTCAGGGGGTGAGCGGAGGATGTGTGAAAGAAGAACGCAACCTCCTCCTAGTCCTGGGCTTCACCCCTTACTTAAAAGCAGAACACCAGCCTCAGTCAGCCTGTCCCCCAGTCAGCCTCCCTGCACACCCATGGGCTCCGGAGGGCAGGCAATTTAATAGAAGTGTCCCTTGCATCCACCAACCAAACACATCTGTGGCTGGATCCCACCCAAGGCCTGTCAGTTTGTGATTCCTGAAAGGCAAGTATAAGGGAGTTCCTAATAGCTCCTGCCAAAGCCACTTCTTTGCTGGGAGATACATGGCCCTAGAATCAGACAGCTGCATTCCTGCCTCCCTGGTTTCCAGCCTCAGTTTCCTCCTCTACAGAATGGGAACAGAGATCTCAACCTCAACAAATTGGCACCTCACACACACACACACACACACACACTCTCTCTCTCCTCCAGGGGAAACTAAGGGACGCTCTAGGTGGTATTTGCAGAGGAGTCCCAGCGCGGCAGGAGCCACAGGGTTGGACCACGGGCTCGCCTGGCCGGCTGCCAGATCAGTCTCCTCCCAGGTAGTCCTCCCGGGAGGCGGCCCCGCGTGTTGCGGGACAGGTCCGGACTGGTGGCTCACAGCGCGGAGCCCTCGGAGGTTCAGACGTGCCAGGGCTGAGCCATGGGAAGGAAGCGCGACACCATCCTGGAAGCACTGGAGAACCTGACAGCGGATGAGCTCAAGAAGTTCAAGCTGAAGCTGGGGTCGGTGCAGCTGCGCGAGGGCTTTCGAAACATCCCGCGGGGGGCGCTCGGGCCGCTCGACGCCGTGGACCTCACAGACAAGCTGGTCGCCTTCTACTGCGAGGACTACGGCGCCGAGCTCACGGCAGTCGTGCTGCTCGACATGGGCATGCAGGAGGCGGCGGCACGGCTTCAAGAGGCCGCGTGAGTCCCCAGCGCCAGCGGATCCCATTCAATCACTCTGAGTCTGGTACATGGGCGCCGGACCCAACCCGTCTCCCTCGCCAAGGACCTAGGTCCCTCCCCAGAGCCTTCCTGTCCCCCTCCTCCTTCAGGCTCCCTCCTGAGGTTCCCCCTTCAGACCTCTGGCCAGCCCCTCCCTGCGCCTTAGGGCTGGGCTGACGCGGACCCTGGCAGGCTGTATCTCGCCCCACCTGCCCGCCTTCAAGGCTCCTGGGACGCCTGCCGCCCTGTTCCATTTCACGGGTTCTGTTCTCTGTTTGCAGATAAGACGGGCGAGGTTGGGAGTTCTGACGTCATCAGCAGGTGAGCCTGGGCAGGAAGGGCTCCTGGGAGGAGGCGGTTCCTGCCCTGGGCCAGGAGACCACCAGCCGGGAGTGGGCTGGACAGAGCAAGGCAGGAGCGGTAGGGACTGTGAGGCTGGGTCCCTGGGGAAGTCTGAGCGCCTCGAATACCGACCAGAGGACGGTGGTCTCCCCCCTCTAGGAGACTGGGGGCCAAGGAGAGGAGCCGCGCAACGCCAATGAAGCCCGCCCCGCGCGCACCCGTCGCAGAAGACAACGGCAGCGTCTCCACCGCGGAACCGAGGACCCCTCCACGCCTCCAGACCCCGCCTCCTCCCGCCCCTACACCTGTCGTTTATTTTTCCACAGCCCAATAAATACTTCATGACAGACCTTCCTGGGGCTGTGTGGACACATATCCGCCTGTAGCCACATGCGTGTGATTTGCCACCCGTATGACATGTACTAGCCAGTGTGTGCGAGCGTCTCCATTCGCCTATGTCTGAGTGTCTTTGCTGGGCGCCCATAGCGATTGCAAGCCTCGAGGCGCGCACAATTGTGTGCGGGTTCTCGAGGCGTTCAGGACTTCCAGTTCTAACCAGAAAAACAGCCTGGACTGAGGTGTCGGTGCCACCCTGGGCCTGGGTCCCCGCGTGCCTAGCCCTTCCCGCCTCCCTTTCCATCAGGCCCCACCCGGCGAACGTCAGGCCCGCGGAAGTGCGACAGTTTCGAAGGCGGCGCGTGGACCTGAGCGGAGTAGCAGCTCACAACCCGACAGCCCCGCCCCGGCCCGTGGCCACGCCCCGGACGCCGCGCCTCTAGCAGCTTGACGGGACCACCCAGTCCGCGTGGGCCGCAGGCGCCGACTCAGTTCTGCTCCCACCAGGCTCCGCCCCCAGGCCATCAGACTCCGCCCTGTGGCGCCACCCCCCACACTTCCAGGTGCCGTCCAGGGGCCGAGGACCGGAAGTCCAGGTTTGCGTGGCGCAGCTCCCGCCAGTACCCAACCACGCGTGGCTCGTCCAGGCTTCCCTCTTTGCTAGGTTCTGCCTTCAGCTCCTCAGAACCCCCTCCCTGGCCGCCTTGTCCCTCCCTCGTCCTCCGCAACTCCAGGTGCCGGTGGGGCTCTGAAGCTCAGAATCCAAGTTAGTGCGGCGACCTCCCGATTGGCCAGGCCCCGCCCCGTCCAACAATTCCATCAGACCCCGACCCTCGCTGGGTCCCGAACCTTGAGGCGGGTATGGGCCTCGGCGGCGGGCAGCAGGCGGTGGCCACGGTGCGAACCGAGCGAGGCGCAAACGCCACACACGAGGGCACGGTCCTGCTCACAGTAGATGCTCAGCGGGTCTAGGTGCTCCTCGCAGTGGCCCTGCGGCACCTGCGCTAGCCCCTCCACCAAGCGCGCCAGCTGCAGGTTGGTGCTCAGTGCCTGCGGCCGCGTGGGTGCCTGACAGCAGGGACAGGGCACAGTGCCATCCGCTGCTGGCTCCCCTGCCACGCGGCCAAGGCAGGCACGGCAGAAACTGTGGCCACACTCGGCCGTCACAGGCGCGTCAAACAGCTGCAGGCATAGCGGGCAGGAGAGCTCCTGGTGCAGGAGGCCGGGCGCAGCCGACATGGCGGGCCTGGGTGGAGGAGGAATCGGTCAGGGAGGCCCAGCGGTGCCACCCCATCCCCAGCCTATAAAGACCTCACATCTCATAGCAGAAGGGACTCTGGTTCTGGCCAAGGGGGAAGGGAAACTCAATCTCAGGCCCAAGGGCAGCCTCAGCTGGGGTTCTTAGCCCCAGCCCCAAAAATATGCCCTATCAGGGCCGTTGTCAACTCCAGTCCCTAAACACACGCCTGGGTTCCAAACACTGTCTTACTCACTGTCCTTGCCCCTGTGTTAGCCCCAGGACTCAGCCTCTGACCCCGGCCTTGGCCTCAGCCCCAGCTCCAAATTCTCCAGAGCCCCCACTCCTGGCCCTCCTCTCACCCACCTCTCCAGGATCCCCAGCCCTCCCTCTCCCATATCTCCAGGCCCATAGGACTCACAGGTCTGATTGGAGATCTTAGGACAAAAGAGACTCCCAGGAGGACCAGTTGGGTCAGGCCTAACTGTAGTGGAGTCAGAGCCACTTGTCCAAAGACAAGCAACAGGCAAGCAGCAAGCTCAGAGGAATGACAGGGGACTCAGGAGCAGCTGGCAGCAGACACCACGCGTGATGGGCACACAGTGAGCAATGGACAGACCCTCCCAGACTAAGCCATGGCCCCAGAACTATATTTAGCTGCCCTGCCCATCCCCTCCCATCACTTCTGGAAACTGTTCTAAAAGTGAGGACTGAGTAGTCAACCGGCAGGCATCACATGTCAGGGCCACCTGTCCTGGCCCATCCACTGTCCTCTCCCCTGCCCAGCCTGGAGCAAGAGTTCAGAGCTAGCAGGGAGGCAGGGCCTCTCACAGCACAGAAAAGACAGAAAACTGGGGAGGAGGGCAGTCTCCCCTTTCTCTCCCATGCCCACCTCCACACTCTCAGGTTTCCTTCCTCCTTGCCTGTGGCCTTTCCCCAGCTTGTCACACACTCAGTCCCCAAGCTTATGGCTCATCAATGTCACATTGACAGTATTATCCCAACCTGCAAGAGAGCAGGCTCTCACCCCACCCTGAAGGGTTTTCTTCTTCCAGATCTGAGAGGAGGGTCTTTTCCACGTGGGTCTCTCCAGTGCCCAGCACAAGTTCTGGGGCAAAGTAGGCCTCCCTAAATGCTTGGAGAATAAATGATAGAGAGACAGTTGAATAAATGAATGAACTGAATCCAGAGGCTGCAGCTCAGAACTTGATTCTGCTCTGGGAGCCTCAGGCCTTCCTGTATGCTTAACCTTCATATCTCAGTTGGAATTTCATTTAGAATAAAAACCAAAGTCCTCACCATGGCCTACAAGGCACTACCCAATTTCAGCCCATTCATCACCCTGACCTGCTTCTCACCCCGTCCCCTTGCTCACTGCAGCCTCAAGGACTTTGCACTTGCCATCCCCTCTGCTTGGTATCACTCTTTCAAACCGTGATATCGCCTGGCTCTCCCTTCCCTTCCTCAGATCTTTACTCAATGGCACCTTTTCAGTGAGGCCTCTCCTAACTCTCTGATTTTAAATTTCATATCTCCCCAACATCTGCCTTCCTGGCTTTATTTTTCTCCATAACATTTATCACCATCTGACATGCAATACATTTTACTTGTTTGTTGATTTATTGTCTGTCTCCTATCAGAATATAAATTTTGTTCACTGCTTGTCTCCAGTTTTGAATAAAGTGTGTGGCACACAGTAGGTGCTCAGTAAATACTCGATGAATGAATTAACACATGGACTCAGCCCCTCTCATCTGGCCTCTCGGTCTTTCTCTTCCCTCAGCCGTTACCTGGTTTTACTCATTCCCCCTCAACAGCTCTCTGTCTCTCTCAGTCTTAGTTTCTGTTTCCGTTTCAGTCTCTTAACCTCCCCTTTGGAGACTCTCTCTTTGCCTCTCTCTTAGGTTTTTAATATTCATTTTTATTAATTTTATCCCAAATATGCACACGAGATGTTCTGGATCAGAATCAGATTTCTTATTAAATGACTCACAGTAAATATTAATAGTAAATGCTTTGGACCCCCTTTGCCCAAGGATGATGTGATGAAAGCCACATATAAGTAACAAGACACTCCATAGTTGAGCAACAAGGAAAAATTATTTTCCCTGCTTATAAAGAGGAAGGAGGCAGCTGTCCCCATCCCCCTCCTCAAAGATCTCCTCCTTACTCCAACACTTTGGTAGGCAAATAAAAATCTCTCCAGGAGCCAGATAGCCCCTTGCATATCTCAGCTTTTATGGTAAGTCCTAGGACTTGTCTCCAAGTTCTGGGACTCTTCCTTCTGGCATGTTGCATGCTGATGGCACAAGCTTACGCTGGCCTGCTTAGGAAGACAGCTACTCCAGGCTCCCTGGCACCTTGGGGGCTTAACCTGGGGCCCTTGTTCAGGCTGTAACCATTTTTGGTCCTCTCACAAACAGAAATATTTAATTATTCTTTTGGATCAGAACAATTACCTATACAAATGACTACAGATTTAATTCTCATGGTACATGAAAAGTGTCAGGAAGCTGGTGCTCTTTACTGGGACACTGAGAAATCCAGGGAAGTTTTATTTCCCCACTCTTTATCCTTAAGTCTCTGATTTCTTCTCTTCCATTTTTGATGGCTCAGACTCAGCCTTGGGCTATCATTAGGAAGAGGGTGGGGATGAGGGTATATCTGGAGCTAGTCTCTGAAACCACAAGCCACTCAGGCTCAACAACTCAACATCCAGAATTTAGATCTCACTGGAGTTTCCATCACTGCCAAGTTGGGGCTGAAGTTTCTGGCCACTTGCCCCTCTTATCCATGTGTGTGACCAGGACAGAAAGGTGATAGTCAACTCAATCCTTCTCTGCAGATGGGCCAGGTCTGGCCTCTGGCCCATGTAAGGAATATTGATTAGCTTAAGCAGGTTGAGGACAAGGGGCAAGAAGCCATGTCCAGGGAAGGAGTGAGTGAAGAATTAGCGTTGCTGACCCTACAAGGTCCATGGGGCCCATAGAGCTCACAGGGGACAGAGTTCAGCTTCTCCTAAGGAAAAGCTTCTCAACAACTGGAAGGAGAGTGCTTTGGAAGGTGAGAGCTCCTTGTTATTGGATATATGCAGAGAGAGGCCAGAAACCCCTGATTCAGGACTGCTATAGAAGCAGGTCCCAAATGCTGACATCACAAGTTCATGCTGGGGATCCCCAGGAAAATCACCTTCCTCTCTGGGCTTCAGCTTCTTCAGCTACAATATAAGGATAAGTAGGATAATAATGCCATCCCTGTAGGGTTGTCATGAGGATTAAACTAGAAAATATGCCAAATAAACAGGGACAGTGTGCCTGGCACCCAAGGGCTTAGGCAGCAGTGACTGTCATTACCAGGTTCAAATCCTGACTCAGAGCACTGACTTCCCTATGGACTGGTGAGGTGAGCACATCATTGACACAGGATCCAGACCCATTTCCTTGTTGTGTGACCTTAGGCAAGTCACTTAACCTGATTTTCACATCTTTAAAATGGGAATTATATAAGGATTATTATCATGACTATTGGGTTGTTATGAAGATTGAACAAGTTAATTCTTGTAAAGCTTTTAAAACAGTGCCAGGCCCACAGAAAATATTCAATAAATGTTGGCTATTGATATTATTACAATTATTATTACTAATTGTTCCTATGAATCCTCCCTAAAACCCTATAAGTCAATAACATCATCCCCACTTCACAGATTGGGAAACTGAGGCCCAGAGACTTTAACAATGACAAAAGCACTTACTATGTGCCAGGCCTATTCCAAGCACTCTTCACAATTCTTAACTACTTTCAGCCTCATGACAACCCTATTACTGTTCCTATCTTACAGGGAGGCCATGAGGCACAGAGAGGTTAAGTAACTTGCCCAATGTCCTAGCAGCCTGTGGTCCTTCTGGCCCCAGGAGAAGCAATCTGGCTCCAGCAATCAAAGAGTTACTTTGTTGGGTGTGGATTGCAGGGAGGAGGGTCAAGCCCTGGAGGCATCTTACCTCAACACCTGGTCTGGCTCTTGCCCAGGGTGGCAAGAGTGAGCCTGAGCTGAGTCCTGGAGTTTCTTTCCTGCCAGAGGTCAAAACTCAGTACTCTGAGCATACATTCAGAAAGAGGGGAGTCAAAGGAGAACGGAGTACCGAGGCTTCCCAGAGAGAGCCCAAGGCTCCCACTCCCCACCTCCCCCCGTGGAAACCACCCTGGCAGTCTCCAGGCTCTGCCTCTGCCCCACTCAGGAACCCTGGGCAAGTCATTGCCCTTCCCAGAGCGCTGACTTCCCTATGGACTGGTGAGGTGAACACATCATTGACACAGGATCCAGACCCAGAGAGGGGCTGTGACTTCCCTAAGTCACACAGCCAGGAGATAGAGGGCCTGGGAATCAAATCATATTGGGTCTGACACCCCTCAACTCCTGCTTTTCCACTATTCCCTATCTTCTGAATGTGTTTTGTAAGTTCTAGATTATTCTGCAAATAGGAGAAAGTTAATATCATCATTACCATTATTGCAACATCTGCCCTCCTAATGGTGTTTCCAGACAGTCTGAAAGAGGCATATATTTATTTCCTATATGCATAATGTCTCCAAGCAACTCGTCAATTTTTGAGGACAGAGAGTGGGACTTTTGAAATGTTGTTTGAAATTTGGGCCTAGGAGTCAGATGGGCACAGGTTCAATCTGTGTTTCATCATTTACTAGCACCATAGGGTTTCAGAGTAATTTCCAAAAACCTGTTTTCTCCTCTGTAAGGTGGAAATAAACACACATACCTCATGGGGTTGTTGGGAGAATTAAATGAAATTATGCATGTTAAGTGCTTAACACAGTCCCTGGAAAATAGTAAGATTCAAAAAATGGAAGCTTAATAATAAGACAGTAATTATCATGGGGTTGGGGATCTAATAGATCCTTACCACATCCTTTTAGAATAAAATAGAGTCTCCAAAAACTATCTTCCCTGCTGAGTTCAGAATTTGCAGTGTGCTCATAGAGTACATTCACCTGCCAAAAGGTGTCACTTGTTCTCACTGAGCTCCAACCTAAAACTGCTGCAGGAGTGAGGCTTCCAGTTCTTTGAGAGAAATGGCTGTCTTCTCCCAGCCCCTTGTCTCCCTGTGACATCTCACCAAAGTGCTAACATTTGCTCTGAGGTGGTATCAGGTGACAGTCACAGGCAGGAGCTTCCGTGTCTCAGTCTAATGTGTGTGTCAGTAGGATTTGAGTGGGGTCAGATACCAGGGGTAAGCTGGGCCCAAAAGGAAGGGCTCTGGGTGGTGATACCCAGGAACAAGGAGGGAAGGGGCACACTTCATACCAACATGACCCCCATGCTCACCTCCCTCACCACCAGGAAGTTGGGTGTGAGCAGGAGCCCACCTACTCCTCCTAGGCATCTTTTCCTCTCTCTCTCTCTCTCTCTCTCACACACACACACACACACACTTCCCTAGGTGCATTTTCCTGCAGCCCCAAAGGTTCACTTGAAAGGTATCACATGAATTTTACTTAAAGCAAAGGCCACCCAATCCAAACAAGGGTTGAGGAGATGCAGTCAGAAGGCCAGATGGCAAAGGGGACCCCTGCTCTGTTGTAGGGGTTGAATCAGGCAATTGTTTTTAAAATTCCATGCATCAAACACCCAAAGCTTCTAAGAGTCTACCAAAATGAAAAGAGCAGTTTTCTATGATTCTAGATTCCAGAATTCTTTTTCACTCTACAAATGCTTATTGAAGCTGGGTCTGTGCCAAGCTCTGTGCTGGGTACCATGGACCAGAAGGGGTCAAGATCTGGTTTCTGCCCTTAAGGAGTTCTCGGTCTAGTGGGAAAAGTCAAATAAACAGACACATTATATGACAACCGCTATGGTAGAGGCATCATAGGGACATCCTGGGCACATGGCCAAGGAATAATTCATTTTGCCCAGAAAGGAAAGACAACAGGGAAGAGTACACAGGACTGGCTCAGAAGCTAGACAGACAAGCTATATGACCTTCAGTGATGTGACCTTGGGCAAATCCTTCCCCTTTCTGAGCCTGTGTTCTCATTTGTAAAATGGGACTACTATTCCCTATCTCAAAGGGATTGTTCTAAGACTTAGAAATAATGCACGTTATTTCTAATAACCAAGCCGGGCGTGGTGGCTCACACCTGTAATCGTAGTACTCTGGGAGGCCAAGGCAGGAGGATCGCTTGAGCTCAGGAGTTTGAGACCAGGCTGAGCGATAGTGAGACCCCATCTCCACTAAAAATAGAAAAATTAGCCAGGCATTGTGGCCTGTGCCTACAGTCCCAGCAACTTGAGAGGCTGAGACAGGAGGATCGTTTAAGCCCAGGAGTTTGAGGTTGCAGAGAGCTATGATGACACCACTGAACTCTACCTGGGGTGACAGAGCAAGACTGTCTCCAAAAAAAAGAAAAAGGAAAGAAAAATAGTGCACATGAAGGATCACAGCCTAAAGAAGGGCCCACATTATTTCTATTATGTCTGAGAACAGGTGACTCCTGCTGAGTGTCAGAAGACAGGCAGAAACTCACCTAGTAGAACAGGAGGGAAAAGAGGCCAAGCAGAGAGCAGGTGCTGCACATGCGGAGGTTCAGAGACCAGCAAGGTGGAAGACACAGCTGAAGAGGTTGACAAGAACCATGAAGGACAAGCCAGGAAGCTTGGACTTAAGTCTGAGGGCACTGGGTAGTCATAGGTTTCTCACCAGGGAGCAGGCAGGATCTATATGTGTGGGTTAGGAAGATGTAACCTTCTGGCCACAGTACACAGAATGAGTTGGAGATTTTAGAAGAACAAAGACCAGTGAGAATGCATAATAATAAACTGCCATGAGCCAAGGAACACTGGCTGTTGCACCGTAAGTGCTGCCCATGGTGAGGATGTTGCCCAGCCTGTGTAGGCAACACGCTGCAAGGATAGGGAGCAGAGCCCTGCTAGCTGGAAGACAACATGCTGCAGGCATCACAGCCTCATTCATTCCTTTACTCAGCAAACCTTTACCGAGCACCTATTATGTACCAGGTACTTTCTTGATGCTGGAGATCCAACAATGAATAAGACAGACAAGGTCCCTTACCCTCATGGAACTCACATTCTAGTGGGGGGATGGATGCCCAGTAAATAAGTAAATGTATGTCAGGGTCATATCACTAGAAGGAATAGTGATTGTTACAACCTAGATGAGTGGGAAAAATGAAGGATTCCCAATACCCACCTAGGAAGTAGAGCCAGGATTCAAACTAAGGACTGTATGGCTTCAAGTCCATGGTCTTTTATCTTCTGGAAGCTGCCTCTCTTTGAAGAGCTTGTATGTAAGGCACACCTTCCAGTTACTAGTATCCTCCCTTGAGCCACAAGGCCCATTCATTAATCATTCCAGAAATATTTATTGGGCATCATTCTGGATGCTGAGGATATAACAATGATCTGGACAGACATGATTTACAGACTGGCAGGGAAAAGTGGTGCTAAACAAGCACACAGCATTAGTTACAACTAATAGCAGGTGTTATGAACTAGCCTGGGAAGGACTCTAAGCCTGGTCTCTCAGAGGAAGTGACATTTAACTTGAGACCTAAAGTCTCAAGCATTTGCCAGGCAAAGAAAGATTTCAAGGTGGAGGGAACAGCATGCACAAAGGTTTGGAGAGCAAAGGAGCCTGGCATATTTGAGGAACTGAGAGGCCATCGTGGCTGGAGCTTGGAGATGGAGAGAAACGAGGGTGTGGTGCAAGACAAGGGTAGAGAGGTCCCCAGGGGCCAGACCGGCTGACCTGCCCAGCCATGTTAAGAGCAAATTAAGGATTACGGGCACAGCACAGGCTCCAATGCTGCCCCACACCACTTTTCACCTGCTCTTCTGGGTCAAGCCCCCTGGGTCCAGAGTGGCAGGCTCTCCACCCATAACTTTCCCTCCAGTTGAGAATTTTCTCAACCAGTGGCTCTTATCACTTCACAAGAAATTCAGCTCCTGGGATCAAACTGTGGCTCCCCTGGGAAGCATCTGGCAAGGTTTCAGGAGCCATCAGATTGCCCATGTTATGTTGGAATATTACTAAGTGGCTGGCTGTTATTGTCCCCATTTTACAGATAATAAAACTGAGGCTCAGAGAGAGAAAGTACACACAATTACCCTCCACCCATTTTTAAACCTCATTTCTCCCCAGTATGTGGATTTGGGGAAACTTCATGGTTCTAGCTATTATGACTCAAGATTCTGTGACATGTGCCGGAGGATCCTAAGGTTCAGAGAAATGTGCAGATTCACAGTTCTAGAACTCCAAAATTCTAAGCGTTGGTGCTCCAATAAACCCAGTGAGAGCGAGCGAGCCCAGGTTCCTGGTCTGTGCTAGCTGGTGCAAGCCCAGAGACGCACGTGCCACCCATGAGCCCCTATCTGCCCCATCTCCAGCTCCCACTTCGCAGACCAGCTGGAGGACGTACTCCTGACATCCCAGGACCGCCTAAATCCAGAGGCCTCGGCGGGCGGGAACCAAGGGGTTAAGTCGGAAGCGACTTTTGCTGGAGGGCAACAGGCTGAGGCAGAGTGTCAGGAGACGGAGTGGGGGGGGGGGGGAAGGCGGGGAATCCCAGGACCCGCCCCATAACAGACTTCCTGGTCAGCGGCAGGCAGCCAGGGTAAGAGGCGGCAGCGGCGGTGGGGGACTCCGGAGCCATGGGGTGCGCGCGCGACGGCATCCTGGAGGCGCTGGAGAACCTGACCCCCGACGAGCTCAAGAAGTTCAAGCTGAAGCTGCTGTCAGTACCGCTGCGGGATGGCTACGGACGCATCCCGCGTGGCTTGCTGTTGCCCATGGACGCCGTGGACCTCACCGACAAGCTGGTCAGCTTCTACCTGGAGGGGTATGGAGCCGAGCTCACGGTGGCCGTGCTTCGCGACATGGGCATGCAGGAAATGGCCGAGCGACTGCAGGAGGTGACGCTCAAGGGTGAGCTCGCTCGTGTTCCCTCATCTACCCCAATTTTTCCCTCCGCCAAAAAGTCTGCCTCAGGTTCTTCCGCTTTCTGTTCCTCCTGCCCTCTAAAACGAAGCTTCCTGCACTTGGCATCCCGACTAGGGCCCTACCTCCAGCCCCCTTCAGAGAACTGGGAGGTAGGGAGGTATGGTAGAAAGGGAAGGGAACCACTTGACTCATTTTCTTACAGGCCCTGGAGCTGCACCAGCTGGGATCAAGGCCCCTCCTCAGATAGCAGCAAAGCCAGGTGAGGCCTCCATGCCCAACCTTGCCTGCCTGGGCCCTCTCCAGCCCTGTCACACCCCTGCACAGCCTATCTGTTGTCCCACAGCCAGAGCAAGGCTGGGCTGACCCTGCCCGCCCACCCACCCACTCACTCCTCCCTGGGCACAGAGCCTGGCTAAAGGGAAAAAGGGAGACACAAAGTTAGACACATCCCACTGCATCCCTTGAGCCTCACCCCTGAGGTTTGCAGAGGAATTTCTGAAGCAAGCTGTGTTCAGCAAGAACAGGCCCAGCCTGGATGCTGGCTCAGTTGTTCTCCCTCCCACCCCCAGCACTGCACTTTGTGGACCAGCACCGGGCAGCACTGATCACACGGGTTACAGACGTCGATGGGGTGCTGGACGCTCTGTACGGGAAGGTCCTGACCGAGGAGCAGTACCAGGCAGTGCGGGCAGAGACCACCAATCCAATGAAGATGAGGAAGCTCTTCAGCTTTGCTCCAGCCTGGAACCAGACCTGCAAGGACTTGCTCCTCCAGGCCCTAAGGGAGACCCAGCCCTACCTGGTGGCCGACCTGGAGTAGAGCTGAGGCATCTTCCCAGGGATGGCCCCACACTCAACCCCTGGCAATTCCAGCCAACTCATCCGGAGTCTGTTTTTATACACAATATATGAAAAACCTGCTTTTACTGTGTGTTTTTCCTACTTCCAGCCTGGAAGCATGTTCAGAGCTAAGCTAGGTTTCCAAAGGCTGCACAGGCTCAGGTGATTCTCGCCCTAGTTTCATCCTTTCTAGGGGCTCAGGCTTTCAACTATGAGGCTTCCTGCCTCATAGTCACCATGGAATATTCCCTCCTCTTTCAACACTTGGTGGCTCCTCCAGTGCTACTCCCAAGGGTCTGCCCTTGAGGAGATTATAGATAACAGCCTTGTGGCCAAGGTCTAAAGGTCTAAAGGTTAAAAGAGGCACGTACAAAGGGGCCTGAAACTGTGGGGAGCAAGATTTGTCAGAGGCATTAGAAACAGACTAGTCTACAGTTTCTCTACCTTTCACTTTTTCCATGGCGGGGGGAGGGGGGGTGTGGATGGGAAATTAGAGCAACTTTCAGAGGGAGACATTAGAATAGTAAGCATAGGACAGTAGAGAACAAGCCACCAAATATAATTCCAGGGTTCCTCCTGGCACTGGCAGTAGCAGGCTTAAATGCTCCCTCTGTTCCACCCCACCCCCTGAAGGAAAGGTTATAGATCACACACTGCCTAGAAAACATGCCAACCACAAAAGCAAATTTTCAGGAAATGAGTTCTGGTAGCTGTTTCTCTTCTTGATGTACTTTTTGCTTATAAAAAGAAATATGAGTATTTCTCTCCAGGAAATGGCACTTAAGGGGGCTCTCCAGGGAACCAGGATCCTAGGGCCACATCTTGAGAACACACTGCACCCAACCGTTCTGGCCTTGAAGGGTTTGCAAAGCAACAGGCAGATAGATCATCAAGGAGGCCCAGTATCCCATCTTTAGGAATCATCAGACAACCACTTTCCAAACTCACTGCCCCCACTGGGCTTACATCTAATAATGTCTTATCTGCAACAGGTCTCCTACTTGGTCTTCCCTGCCCCTAGTCTACCTCCAAGTGCCAGAGTAACCAAAACTGTGGCAACAGACTCACTTTTCACAGGACACCTGAACCCTCCTTCTAGCCTGGACCTTAACCCCATCCAACCTCTCCTCCCCTCCTCTCTTCACATATCCCACAATCCCAGCAACACTATCTGCTCACACCCAGAGCCCTAGCACATAGCTGATCCCTTAGCTCTAGACACTTTGAAATCTTCTACCTGATCAAAATGCCCACAGGTGTACCTTCCTCCAGGCTCTGGCAACACTTCCCACATAGTGTCCCTATGGCAAAGCAAACCACCGTCATGGTCTACTTTCACATAAGATTCCCTCATTAGACTGAGCCCCATTAAAAAGAAATATCTAGCCAGGTGTGGTAGCTCACACCTGTTACCCCAGAGACACAGCAGGCAAGAGTACTGCTTGAGGCCAAGATATCAAGATCAGCCTGGGCAACATAGCAAGGCCGTCTGTAAAAAAAAAAAAAAAAAAAAATTTTTTAATTAGGCAGGTGTGGTGGCACATGCCTGTAGCCCCAGTTACTCAGGAGGCTGAAGCAGAAGGATGAACTTGAGCCCAGAAGTTCAAGGCTACAGTGAGCTTTTATCCCACCACTGCACTCCAGCCTGGGTGACAGAGCAAGACCCCCATCTCTAAATAAATAAGACATCTTGGCCAGGCTCAGTGGCTCACGCCAGCACTTTGGAAGGCCAAGGCAGGAGGATCGCTTGAGGTTAGGAGTTCAAGACCAGACTGGGCAACAGAGTGAGACCTCATCTCTACAAAAATAAAAATAAAAAATAAGCCGGGCATGGTGACAGGTGCCTGTAGTCCCAGCTACTCAGGAGGCTGAGGTGGGGGGATCACTTGAGCCCAGGAGTTCAAGATTACAGTGAGCTATAATCAGGCCACTACACTCAGGCCTGGGCAACAGAGACCCTGTATCCCAAAAAAAAAAAAAAACCAGGCAATTATTTTCAACCTCTGTACAAGTGCCTTGCATATATAAAGTAATAAACATATGGTAGTTACTATGTATCTCTAGTGTCTAACAGAAGATTTTTTTTTTAAACTTCACAGGAACCTAATGGTTATGAGATGGGGCCACAGGTAACTCTTCCTTGCACAACAGATATCCTTAAATAGTAGCTACAAAAACCAGTGCAGGCCTGAGGCAAATTAGTGGTTCTAAGAAACAGCTTCCGTAAGATAAAAAGTTTCTGGGTTGGGGGGGGTTCCTTTTTTCTTTGGAGGTGGGGAGGGAAGAACTCAAGACTTCCACCAGAAGTCTGCTCAGACTTTAGGCATAGCACAGTGGTTAAGGGCGAAAGTTCTACAGTCAAAAGGTTCAAATCCCAGCTCTACCTCTCACAAGCTAATGTGCTTCAGCAACCCCTCTATAAAGTGGGGATAACAGGACTTGGCTCATCACCTAACAGAAGCAGATCCATAGCAAGTACACCTAAGTGTTAATGACTATCTCCACTAGAATGTTTTTGTTCCTAGCTCCCCCAATGACTTAGAATAGCATAAGCACCCATGCTGTCCCAAGACCAAGCCAGAGTGCCCCTCTGGCATCACCATCAGGTTTGTTCTGTCACTCCCATCCTGGTGGTGGTTCTCTCAATGGTTTTGGAAGGCCCAGCCCCAGTCCAGATGGCCCCAGACATCTCCAGCACCATGCAGTGCATCCCAGATAAGCTGAAGGAGTCTGGAAACATCACTGGAGGACAATGCCCAGGCGGCCACTGACCACATCAAACAGTGATGTTCCTGCCAAGACCCAGAATTAGTTCTCAGAGACATTCAACAAAGTGAAAGAGCAACTCAAAATTACCTTCTCCTAAACACCTGGAGAGTCATCCCATTCTTCTCTGCGGCCATGTAGAAATTTCCCACACCCCAGCTGCTGAGCTGAGGGCTCCCCTCCATGAAGCCCCAGATTTCCCTGCACCAATAAAAACCTCAGAGGAAAAAAAACCAAAATAGTGACACAATAAACATTTTTTGCTCAAATCTCCCATTCAAACTTCACAAGACTTTAAAAAAGAACAAGCAGAACAGCAGCCAGTGTTGGCTGGGCCTGTGCTAATTAGAAAAGAAACCCACATGCAGGAGCCACCCTTCCTTTTTCTTGGCTCCTAGCTAGCACTGTTTATACAGAAAGTTTTGTACAAAGTCTAGTTCCCCTTCAGGGGGAAGACAGAGATGAGAGCAAGATGCATCTTCAAAAAACTGAGGAACATTACTCTAAGTATTGAACCAGGAGCATCAATATCACCAGAGCTCGTTAGAAATGCACATGGACCCACTTGAACCTACTGAACTAGTCAGTAGTCAACTACTGAATTAGTTGACATTTTCACAGAATTGCCAAGTGATTCATACACCCATCCAAGTTAGACACACATACAGTACTCCTCCTAATATTCCGGGGATAAGTTCCAAGACTCCCAGTGGATGCCTGAAACCCCAGATAGTACTGAACTCTATATACACTATTTTTTCCTTACACATATATACCTATGACAAAGTTTAGTTTATAAATTAGAGAGAGATAAACAACAAAAGAACTATAATATACTGTAATAAAAGTTACATGGCCAGGCGCGGTGGCTCACGCCTGTAATCCTAACTCTCTGGGAGGCCATGGAGGGTGGATTGCTTGAGCTCAGGGGTTTGAGACCAGCCTGCACAAGAGCAAAACCCCGTCTTCTCAGGGGAAAAAAAAAATCAGCCAGGCATCCTGGCTCACACCTGTAGTCCCAGCTACTTGGGAGGATGAGGCAGGAGGATCCCTTCCACTCAGGAGTTGGAGGCTGCAGTGAGCTGCAATGATGCCACTGCACTCTGCCAGGGCGAAAGAGCAAGGACTCTCTCCACCAAAAAAAAAAAAAAAAAAAAAGGCTACATGGGTTGGGCGCAGTGGCTCGTGCCTATGATCCCAGCACTTTGGGAGGCCGAGGCAGGAGAATCGCTTGAGATCAGGAGTTCAAGACCAGCCTGGGCAACACAGTGAGACCCCATCTCCACAAAATAGTTTAAAATTAGCCAAGCATGGTGGCACATGCCTGTAGTCCCAATTACTTGGGAGGCTGAGGTGGGATGGCTTGAGCCCAGGAGTTCAAGATTGCAGCGAGCTATGATCATGCCACTGCACTACACCCTGGGCAACAGAGCCACACCCTGTCTCTTTAAAAAAAAAAAAAAAGACTACGATCTCTCTCTTAAAATACAGAAGTCTCTCTCAAATGAATACTTGGTTCCAGCCATCTCAAACCAACAAAGGTTTGCAGCAGAGGCCTTCCCACATGAGTAGGGATTTGCCTTTTTACTCAGGGACACAGTAAACAGGGTGGGTCGGCTTTCCCTCAAATGCTGGAAAATCAAAACAGAACAAACAAGAAAAAGCCCTGTAAAGCCAAAGATGTAACAGCCACATCCCTACTTTGAAGGGGCTGTATGAAGCTCTAAGGACACTGCACTCAACAGCTACAAGGAATCCATGCGACTATGCAACACTGCCACCCCTTGGTGAGGTCTGCACGGGCAGGCCACTTAAAAAAAACAGCTCATGCTCCTTTCAAACATTATCCTCATATAGAAGGTAACTCTTCCCTAAAGAAGCCTAGCTTGGCTCCCCACTACAGCAGTAACACTCTCAAATTGGAATAGCACACCCTAAATCTTCAACCCAATAATAGGTCAAGCTCCTTTCCTCAGTCTCTATCCCCTACACTGGTGGCCCTCAATTGTTCTTCAGTTAAGGGAGCCTTCCTCTCCTGTGGCTAAAGCCATCAGCAGAGAGCACTATGTCTCCCAGCTCCAAACTCCTGCTCATAAACTACATCCTTTCTACAAGTCTGTTCCTGCTTCAAGGATACTGGAAATTTTAGATTCAATGGTCTCCAAAAGTTCTTCTAACACCTCCAGACTGAGGGTCCAAAATGTCTACAACAAAATACCCTAAAGTCAAATGAGTCGACAAGGTCCACTTGACAATACTTTGTTTTTGTATGCCAACACCATGAAGATCAGACTTCAGATGAACATAATTATCGTGGAAACTTCTAAATCTAAAATTATTTCAAAATAAAGTTTTAAAAGATGAAAGGAAAGAGCCTTTTTAAGTACTGAGGGCCCAAAGATAGAAAAGGGAGTCTGAATTGTGGAAAGACAATTTGGGTAGGAATGACTGAAGATGAGACCCCATATCCCATACTGATTCCAGCCTCTCCTGCAGACTAGTATAGTTAGTGAGAGCTGATTACAGACCTCATGGCAGGTGGTTAAGAAGGTTAAGAAATGAGATATCACCTCACACCTGTTGGAATGACTATTATCAAAAAGATTAAAGTGTTGGCGAGGATGTGGAGAAAAGGGAACCCCTGTACACTGTTGGTGGGAATGTGGATTAATGCAGCCATTATGGAAAACAGTATGACGGTTCCTCAAAAAACTAAAAATACAAGTACTATACAATCCAGCAATACCACTTCTGGGTATATATCCAAAGGAACTGAAATCAGTATGTCAAAGAGATGTCTACACTCCCCATGTACATTGCACCATTACTCACAATAGCCAAGATACGGAAACCAAGTGCCCAACAGACTGGATTTTTTAAATGTGGTATATATACACAATGGAATGCTCAGCTTTTTAATTAAAAAGGAAATTTTGTCATTTGCAATTTGGATGAATCTAGAAGACATTATGCTAAAGTGAAATAAGCCAGGCACAGAAAGACCACGAGCTCACTTACATATGGAATATAAAAAAGTCAAACTCATAGAAGGGTAGAATGGGGATTACCAGAGGCTGGGGGAAAAGAGGAGCAGGGAGAAGAGAGACATTGGTCTGAGGGTACAAAGTTTCAATTAGGAAAAATTCTGGTGATCCGCTGCACAGCATGGTGACCACAGTTAATGTATTATAACACTGGCACACGGTGGCATGCCTGTAAGTCCCAATGACTTTTGAGGCTACGGATGAGAAGAGCCACTTGAGCCCAGCAGTTCGAGTCCAGCCTGGGTAACATAGCAAGACCCTCATTTCTAAAAAATAAAAATAAAATAATTATATATCTCAAAATTGCTAAGAGTAGATTTTAAATGTTCTCACCACAAAGAAATAAGTACATGAGGTGATGGATGTTAATTAGCCTGATTTGATCATTCCACAATATATACATGTATTGAAACATCACACTGTATTCCATAAATATATACAACTATCATCGCTCAAATAAAGAAAAAAATTTTTTAAAAGGGTAAGAGATTAAAAGTAGGAAGAAACATGACTAAAGGTAGAATGGTGTTAAGTCTCATGGGGATGGACCATAGACCTTACTTCCTGGTCAACCCAGCCATCACTGATTGAACCACAGCCCTACATCCAAGTTACCGAAACCCAGGCAGGCCAAGCATGTGATGAGGGCAAAAAAGCTGAAACGGCTCAACTGAGCACTAAATCAAGGGAGGAGGCAAACAGACCCACAAGGCACCTCTCCCCAACCTCCTCACTTCTTCCCACTTTGTCCCAATTTCAATTTCAACTCACAAAAGCAGAGCACCAAGTGCTTCAAGATTGCAGACTGTTTTCAACAGTTCAGTAATAACGACGTATCTTTGGAACACACAGAACTAGTCTAAAATCCTTACCAATTAGGGAAGTATGACTGGTGGTTTCTAGCCTGCCTATTACTAGGGAATGCAGCAAAGAGCAGAGGGCCCAAACTCCAAACTCCATGGATCTCACACTTTTCTCACCAAGGATGACCTGGCACCAGAACCAGCTTCTCAGACACCAACATTCCATTCTGTCCACTGTTGGTTCTGTCTTCATCTACTGTCCTGGAAAAGCCCCCCAAACTGGATCCACCCACTATCAATCACCTGAGACCTTATCTTTTTTTTTTTTTTAAGATGGAGTCTTGCTTTGTTGCCTAAGCTGGTCCCAAACCTCCAAGCCTCAAGCAATCTTGCCACCTTAGCCTGCCAAGTAGCTGGGAGTACGGCCTGGCCCTTTCTTTTATTTAAAGGTAAGGCCAATCACTAAAACCTTTTCAAGGACATAAGAACTTGACACTAGTCCCAGTACAAGCTTCAACCTCCTTTACCCCTAGCAATAGGGATCACAGGACCACAACCAAGACCTAAGATTAGAACCCTACTAGGCAAAGCAACAGTGAACTACTCAGAAACATCAGATCAGGCCACCCAAACCAAACATCATTTAAGAAAGAAAACAGCAGAGGCAGGGAGAGAACTACTGCCATATCCTTGACTCTAAATCTGAGAGCTTCTCTACACGTACTAAGTTCAATAAGCCAAATCAGGCCAGGAGCAGCGGCTCACCCCCGTGATCCCAGCACTTTGGAAGGCCGAGGCAGGAGGATCGACCCCTTGAGATCAGGAAGTTCAAGATCAGCCTGGACAACATAGTGAGACCTCGTCTCTGCAATAAATAAAAAAATTAGCTGGGTGTGGTGGTGCTACTTGGAAGGCTGAAGTGGGAGGATCCCCTGAGCCCAAGAGTTTGAGGTTACAGTGTGCTACGATCACATCACTGTATTTCAGCCTGGGCAACAGAGCAAGACCCTGTCTCCTTTTAAAAAAAAAAAAAACAAAAACAGCCAAGTCAAAGCAATGCTAAGATCCACTTGACAATACTTTCTCAGTTTTTATATGCCAGGCCACTCTCAACCTACTCTTGACTTAGAGCACCCCCACTCCAACAGGGAGGGTGGTAAAGCAGCTATACCTTTTCACAAAGCCATAGTTTCTCTGCCTCAAATCACAGAGATTTGAGGATGAAGGAGCAACTCTTCTCTAGAGAACATACTTTAACACACTTAAACAGAGAACATGCTGCAGCACACTTGAAAAATTTCAAGAGGAAAACCACTTCCCAACTAGGGGTCCCAGGCACATTCACAAGCTATGCTTCTGACAGCAGCCATCATACAAATTATGTTTTCAAGTGCCATGACAAAAATCTTTTTTGCTCTTGGCTGTAATTTTCAGTTCTGCGTAACTAAAATTCACGCTAAACAACTGGTTGGCAGGGATGGGGAAGTTTACAGGCGTATGGTAAGAAGCAGAGGGACACTGCTCTTAAGGCTTTAACTCACTGACCACACCCTTCCCCTCTATCACTCAACATACCCATTAAAAGCAAGAGGCCTTTCCACTCCCCAGTCATAAAAATTCAAGCCTAAAATCTCAAAATACCAATGACCTCTAGCCCTCTGAGTACAGGCAGGATGTGAAAATGCCACTGTTTCCTTACAGCAAGTATTTACCTAAGCCCCATTAACCAGGGAAACTAGGAGGGGGTCACTCACCTCCTGTAAGTACAAGAAACTATCTCTACCTTCCATTGCCAGCAAACCTTCCCCCTTCTCTCCACTCATTCCCAAGCCTGTTCTCCAAAATTTAACATCCTCCTAAGGCTTAAATAAACAAAAGTTTGGGATAGGAGTTTGTCCCTTTCAGGACCTCCCGGCCAGTGGTTTCAGAATAAAAATGATACAAAACAGAAATGGAGTCAGAAGAGTAGGACCCAATCCTGGCTTTCTGATTCTTGGCCACATAACTCATGCACTTCTCTTTCTGAGCATTAGATCATGACTCAACTCCACAGAACTCATGGCACTCAGTAGGCTCTCAGTTACTCTCCTTCCTATCATGTTCAGATTTGAATACTGCCCCCAAAACAAACCTAATTTGTTTGAGCCTCACCCTTAGGGAATGTGTCAAAATAGGCAAGCGTTCCTAAAAATGGTAAAACTGCTACCAATAATAAACTAAAACCAACATGCAAATAAATGTGGTAAAAGAAAAACTCCCACAGTTGGGCAAGTTTGGGGCAACATTCATGACATCACATGTTCTTCATTTATCTCTTCTATACATCCAATTTGCCATGACATTGAAGTTTCATCTCTACTCTTAAGGATACCACTTGACCTTTTCTCCGCTGGATCAAGTATCAAACACTTTATTCCAGTTCCTGCTGGGCAGGAGGATCTGAAAGAGGAAAACTCCCCACATTCCTAACCCGGACATCAATGCTACAGAAGAGTGAAGAGGGGGAAGAGGAACAAAATTTAACTAAAACGATGGTTTTTAATGGGAACCAGAGGTATGGTTACAATTACATAGTCCGAGACAAAAAACCCGTGGGTGATCATGAATTGAAGGTTACAAAATAACGAGGGTAACACTGGGTACAGGAAGAAAAGCTGTTCCAGAACCTCAGGAGCCAGGCTAATATGGCCTCTCCCTGCGATCCTGTCTGTGCTCACCCCTGCAAAAAAAGTATCTGTTAGAGGTTTGAGTTACCAGCCTCTCCACCCACCCAGCACACACCCCAAATATCCTACCTGCCTCTCCTACCCAACCAAGCAAATATCTCATCTCCATACATAGGGTGGGTCTACAGATTCCTTCCCCTGAGATAATTTTCCTTCCCTCCGTCCCTCCCTCCTTCCTATCATTTACAATCTCAGATCTTTCCAATGTAGCCCTCAAATGAAACCACTTTCTCAATAAAATCTTGTTATCCCATGGCCTCTGTTCAACTGCTCTACTTATTTCTATTTAAAGTCTTACTCACCTGGAGTCCATCTTGCCAGGGCCAAAGCCGCCTCTGTCCCCACCACCCCGGCCCCCTCGGAAGCCCCCACGGTCCCCACCACGGCCCCGATAGCCGCCTCGATCATAGCCTCCTCTGCCACCACGACGATCATCTCCATAGTTACCCCCTAGGACAAAAGAAATATGATCCATTATATCCCCATCCTCCTACCTTCCCCATAGCCTCCCTGCTTAAAAATTAAGGACTTTTGGGTCCCAATTCATCACCAGCTCTGCCTCTGTCTTACCCATGTGAGAGCCTCCTGGTCCCCCTCCTGGGCCATCTGGTTTAGGGGCCTTACACTGGTTGCATTCATTCCTCCAAGAGAAGTTCATGTTCTCACATGTACTGAGAAAAAAAGAAGACAATTAATTTGGAGAAATGGGGAGTAGACAAGACCTAGGACTAGGAACAGACTCCAGTGATCTTAGAGATACAGTGACAAAACCGAGGCCTAAAAAAGGCTTGCTTCTCACAAGCAGAACCAGGAACAAAAACTGTGATTACTGAACCCAGTCAATTACCTTTCCCACTATACTGACCTTACTTAGGTAAGCTGTCAGCTAAATCTGCCCCCAACAATGTGATCCTGATATTTGTTAGTTTAGAGAACACCCACACAACTCTACCATAATATCAAAGGGCACATGTAAGAGGACTAAGAAAAAAATTAACTTTCACTCACGGATTAGGACACTTCCAGTCCCCAGCTCGTTGCTGTCCTCCACCACCACCACCTCCACTGGGGAATCCCCCTCGGCCGCCGCCACCACTGCCACCACCTCCATAGCCTCCACGGCCCATGGGTCCTAATAGAGATACAAGTATGGGTCTGCTTCCCTTCCAAGTTTGGTTAACCTAACCTTTTCTTTCCATGTAAGCCCTTACCATCCTTTGCACTCTCCCCATCACCTCCTTTTTGTACCACCAGCAGATAGGAGCTCCTCACCTCCTCGCCCTCGGCCTCCACGACCATTGCCACCACCCCGATTGAAGTCAGCTCGGCGAGTAGCAAATGAGACCTTGATAGGATTCCCGGAGAATTCTTTACCTAAAGAAATAAAAGAGGTATTTTTTTAAAAAAAACTTTTGATTCAAGAGCTCTGGATCCAAATACACATGTCATACAATCTAAGACTCTACCTTCCCGCAAAAGTTTAAAATCTAATGAGACATAAGCAAAAGAGACTATACTGAATTTGCAGCTAAAGTAAGTGTTAGAAGACTCTAAAGAACCCTCAAAATGTGGCCTACTTCCTCCTAAGGCTAGATGCCCTATCCCCATCCCCACACCCCCAGCTTTTACATACATACCATCAAACCAGTCAATAGCTGCCTTAGCAGAAGGTGGGTCATCAAAAGAAACCGTTGCCTCTCCCTTCAGCTTGCCAGTTTCTCTATCTGTGTACAAATTAATCATGGGCTGTCCTGTTTTCTTGTTTGTCTGAGGAAAGGAAAATTAGTTAATTATAAAATTTAGAGGCTATAGTACTACCTCCCACCTTTCTCCTCTGAGTTTAAATCATTCCCAAACTTCAGCTCCCCTCTTCCCAGTTCTTTCTCCCTATCTCACATACAGCCTGAATTAAGTCATGGTCTACAACTGGTTCTCACTTCAATACTGAAAAGTAAAACTAAAGATTATATAGAGCACAAATGCAAGAGTTTGGGGCACTCCCTTATCAACTATATTTTTTGTGTAAAGATGTGATTTATTTGTTCAGAAAACAGCAACAGTAGCCAGGTGCAGTGGTTTATGCTTGTAAGCCCAGCACTTTGGGAGGCCAAGATGGGAGGATCACTTGAGCCCAGGAGTTAACCGAGACCAGCTTGAGCAATATAGTGAGACCTCATCTGTACAAAAAATAGAAAAATTAGCTGGATGTGGTGGCATGCTCCTGTATTCCCAGCTATTCAGGAAGCTGAGCCAGGAGGATCGGTGAGCCCAGAAGTTTAAAGCTATAGTGAGCTATGATGACGCCACCGATAGCCCTAGAAACAGCAAGATCCTGCCTCAAAAAAAAAAAAAACAAAAAAAACCCAGCTAATGGGCTTTCCTCAACAAATTAAGCTGACACAACAACCATTAAGACCCGTTTTTACTAATGTGTGAAATCCAAAAGCCTGCAACACTTACAGAAAGCACCCACTCTACTCCGTAAGTACCTTAATAATACCAATCTGTTTGAAATAGTCAGCCACAGACTCAATCGTAACATTCTCGCCCAGGCCTTGCACGAAGATGGTGTTGTTGTCTGAATTATCCTGTTCTGCTTGTTGAACACGGGAAGAGATGCAAATTTAAAGAACAAAGGTAAAACAAAAGTAAAGAAAAAAAACCAACAAACAGGAAAACAATAGTAAAGAAAAGATAAAACGAGTGACTCAATCTAAGAAACACTTGACATTAAGCTTCAAGGGGAAAAAATTTATCAAAAGGACTTAATTATTAGTCAAGCAACCAGTAACACTTCAGTTTAGGTTAATTTAACACATTGCCACACTAGAAAAAAAAAGTTTTCCTTGGGGCCACAGTGCTTCATTACAAAAAAAAAATGAAAACTTCAAAAACAAAATGATCCTTTATAATTTAATGAAAAATTTGTTATTTTTTATTGTTTTCTGTGCATAAGTTATATGCAACTTGAAAAACAGTTCACGTGGCTTCCAAGGTAAAGGGGTATGTGAGTTACATGTGCTTCACAAGGCCTCGGGCTCAAAACTAGCATGAGTTAAATACAACTCACACGGCAGCTAATGTGTTAAGACATCCACGCCCCTTCTACTTTAATGTTTGAGAGCTTATATGCTAGCCATGTTCGTAAATTTTAGATTTACTTTTACAACTACCCTTTGAAACATGTTAATACACCATATAGAAACCAGGGCTCGAGGATTAACTGCCCAAGATCACACAACAAAGTACACCATATCAACTTTCAATTGAAGAAACTTGTTTTACATTAAAATCTAGTACACAAACATGAATACCATTAAAACAAAAGATTCATTAAATGCTTCTCTTTATGTGTAATGCTATCGGGTGTTTTGTTCACCAATTTGACATGATTTACATTTTTAAAAATCACTGCTTTAAATCAACAGCTCTGGAGTGTGGTCCACAGATGCATGAGCATCACCTGGTACTTGTTAAAAATGCAGATTCACAGGCTCATCCCAGACCTTCTAAACTGCTGGAGGAGGAACCCACAAATCAGATATTTCTGATACATACTCATTTATGAACCACTGCCAACTAAAGGTACATCTAAACTCCCTCTTCTAGCCCTGTTCTTTTTCAGTTTCCATTTTTTAGTTTCACAGAATATCCAGGAAGAGTCCTGACACCACTTTAGCCACTCTTTCATGATACCTATGGACTCACCGGAGTCATGACGAGATCCTTGGTCCCGAGGGCCTTAAGTGACATGGAAAAAAAGAAAACAAAAACAAAAAAAACAAGGAAAAGAGGAGCCGTTAGTCAACAGGAAAAAAAAGACAGGAAAAAATTAACACCAAATCCAAACTCTTGCAAAATATCAGGTAAGTGCTCACAGCCTCACTCCAAACCCTGTCCTGGGTTGCCTGCCCAGAGGAGAAAATCCTAGGCAGGGCTGGGGAAGACACAGGCCCCTTTTCTTAAGATCTGTAACTTGAGTCCCCATAGGGACAACTCCACACTTCAGAAAATGCTGCCTCCCCCAGCTCAGGCTGGGAAATGTCCTCAGCACAGATGGGGGGAGGGGGGTAGACCCATTAAAGTTAACAAACCAACTCATAGCTTGGCCCTGTTCTCTCACCCCAGAGAGATATGGGCTCACCACCAGCAATGTGATGCATCCATCCAGTTTCTCCAAACTTTAATACCAAAGACACTTATCCCTTGTAGAACAATTTTTAATTTCATCTTTAGAAACCATTCTTAAAACCATGTTATGTTTCCCCAACCACATGAAAATAAAAAACATACATAATAACTATTGTATTTTTAAAGCATGTCCCAGGGAACAGACCAGAAATCTTATTTCCATAATGCAGCCTCTTTTCCCAAAGAGCATCTTTGACCAATGTTCATCTGAATTTGCCATATATAAATATTGTACCCACACGCAATATGACACCTAAGTCATGAACCCAAGCCTTTGGCTTTAAATGTTGAGACAAATCAAGAAACCTTTTGTTAGTTAACCAAACCAGAAAAGTTCCAGCTTACTGGGAGACTTCTCAAATTTGCCATTTTTTCCATGAATTCAGTTTGTGCTGTTTAAGACCTGGTTATTTCCCATGAGCCACACATGCTCCCAATCTTTCTTGAAGTAGTCCACACCTTCCTTCCCAGAGCTAGTTTCTATTTGCCCATCTGAGTTAAGTCCATATATGTAGAATTGCATTGACACCATTCAGTACTTAATATATAAATATATACCAACTTCACCATCCTCAGGGCAGGGCAATTACTTCACATCCCTCTCCCAAAATTAAGACATTTGGAGGTTGTCACACATACAGACACACATACTAGCCTTGGACACAATGATCAAAAGGATCCTAAAGCCAAGTTGGCACCATGTGTTCCAGCACACACTCTCCAGTTTCTCATGATGGGTGGTCACTAAGTGCCAGGTGTGGCAACACCCCTGTCAGAGGCCTACTAGACACCTCATATTAACCTGGGTCAAACCAATTTGGTACCAGATGACTGCTGAGTCTTACCCCTGCCTGCCTCCAGGTTAGCACACATCTGGCAGCAGGTGGCATTCTACCCCACCCCTTTCTGGAGGTGGTTCTGGACACTTCAAAACCTTTGACACTTAAATTAGCACGCTAAGACATCTGCAAATGAACAATCAGACAAAGCATTGCTGGGAGTTGGGAATTTTGGAAACTCTGTTCACTTACCACCAAATTTATTGAAGCCACCACGGTCACTTCCGCTGGAGAAGACAAGTTAGAAGAAAGGACATGAAGCTTCCAACGGCTACAAAAGGGTGTTTTTTGATTTTGTTTAACATTCCCCAAACACGGGTAGGTGTTTTTGGAAAAAGATACAAGTGGCTACTAAAATACATCCCTTCCTGACCACCCCTTGTCTGACCTTTGAGCATATCACACACACGTGTGCAATTTCTCAGACACAGTTATTAAAGATTTTGCTTTAAAAGATTGTATGTCTATTTCCTCTGGAAAAAAATGACCCATTTTCCTTGGTCCTTCTTCCGATGTAGCAGATGTTTTTTTCCTCTTGTCGTGAGTGGTTGACAACCCAGTAGGTGGTTTAAAAACCCTACCCCCAAATTTACCCAGAAGACATTTCACACCAGGCTAGGGTAGCCCTGAACACATTTTTGTGATTTTTGCTTTGAAAGCAGCAAGCAGACCCAACCCCATTCCATAAAAAGTCAAAACCAAAGGCAATTTCCCCTTAAAGCGAGACAAACTTAGCTAAGCCCTGTCCTAACTACTGAGCTGTTTTTGATTTCCCCCTCCCCCGGGGTCACCCCTTCTACACTGTGAGAAGAGCGGAGTATTTTGCAATGTCACCTTTCATACCTGTGGCACATAAAATGCAGAGCAAGTTAACAGTCACATAACAGTTGTTTTTCTTTTTAAAGTTTTGCATTAAACACACGCACACAACAGAGTTTTCCTTATTTTTGTACGTTTTTGAGATTGCCCCCACCCACCTCTGTATACTTACCATATACAAACTCATTTAAAAAAACCTACTTTTTCCAAAAAGGAGTAACACTCACAATCCTCCCCTTTTTCAAGGGAGACAGAGTAGGGTCCTTCAAATCATGTTTACCAACAGATTTGACGACTGTTTTAACATCAAATCTAAGGTTTTACTTCATGATCATTGTTATCTCCCCTACCCAGTAAGTATAAAGGTTTTACTTCAAATCAACTTCAGCGGGAAGGAAGGTAAGAAGGTCCAGTTGGACAAGATGATGTTTTTTAAGTAACCAGGGAAAGGCAGACAGTGGAACAAATACGTGGGATACCACTGGCAAGCATACTTTTGCCCAAAAGGTCTGCACACTTCAGTCAGATGACCCCAAAACCAAGTCACACACAAAATCAATGTCAGTCAAATTAGTGCAAATCAAGCTCGTGGATTCAAGTGACTACAGAATAGCCAATTCCTGGAAGCTGAAGTCAGGTTAACATTACCAACTCCCTTAGAGACACATGGGAATACACATACCAAGTTTCCCTATCATTTCCCAGGAGTGGGATCATCGGTTTCCCTTGCAGAGAAAGAAGTCTTTACTTCCATGTTTCTTGCCTAGGATATCAATGACTCCAATCCATACATATCTATGTATTTTTTCTTTTTCTTTGGAAATAAAAGTGTCAATACTCAAATCTCTATTCAGTGGTGTGGATGGGAGTTCAGGCTCCCAAATTCTCACAAAAATAAAATAGGGATGTACAAAGAAAGTCACTACCTCCAAATCAAAGCCCTCACAGATCCCTAGACAACAAGAATACTAAACAATGTCCTAGGGACTGGCTTCAGGGGAGATCATGCAACACCCCACATTCCCCACAAAACACACTCCCTGGCTCACAAGACACCTACCCCATGCCGCCTCTGCCTCCACGGCCACCTCCACGACCTCTGGGTTCATAGCCACCACTGCTGCGGTTGTAACCACCGCCACCGCCCCTGCCACGGCCCCCACGGTCCTGCTGGCCTCCCCCGTAGCCACCGCCGCCGCCACCACCACCACTCTGGTCCTGATTGCCATAACCACCACTGCCACCACCACTCATGGAGGACTGATCTTGGCCATAGCTACCTGTCAGAAAAAAAAGAATGCTTTAACAACAAGACCGTAAAGTAGCACCAACAAGGGTTCAACAGTGCCACAGGATAAAAGACAATAGAAATAAAAAGAGAGCTAGAAAACAAGAAACAACACTTTTAGGACAAGGGGCAAACAGTGGAATACAAATCCTTACAGAAAATAGGTATGAGACAAAGCTGAAGACACCGTCTCACCTCCACCACCCCCTCCACCACTTCCACTGCTACTGTTGTACTGGTTCTGCTGTCCATAGCCCTGAGGGGGATTATAGGAGCTTTGCTGCTGCCCATAGCTTTGCTGCTGTCCACCATAGCCAGACTGTTGGCCATAGCCCCCACTTGGGGGCTGCCCATAGCTGCTGCTCTGAGAACTGCCACCGTAACTAAGGGAAACAAAAAAGAAAACACAATCACAACCCCAGCATGTCCAAAACTTCCTCTCACTTTTAGTACATCCCATTTCTGTGTACCCAGTGCAGACTCCACCACCCCCAATTATGCCTCATAATTGTTCCTATTGCTGGTCACTTTATCATTCCGTATCTTTCAAGCCTGGCCCCCACAACACCTTACCTTCCCGAGGTGCTGCTGGGAGCCGGCTGCTGGCCATAGCCCGGGTAGGAGGACTGCTGCCCATAAGATGATTGGGAACTCTGGCTACTGCCATAACCACCAGTTGAGCCATATCCCTGGGGAGTTGACTGAGTGCTATAGCCTGCTACAAAGAAAAGAAAAAGGGAGTCACAAAAGCTATGAGGAAAGAAAAAAGGCAAGGAATGTGTTGAAGAAAACATATACTACCTAACATTCACCCATACTTGAAAAGTCAGCCTCTTACAGGCTATTAACCTGTAACTCATAGTCAAAGAAGTTACCCTTCTTTTAAACTCTAAGTTTAATGCTCTAACTCATACTGACTCTTTAGGACAGTTCCAATTTCATCCTACCTATCCCAAAGCCAGTCTCCAGGGCCACCCCCAATCACAACCCAAAATATCCCTATTTATTAACAGCATTTTAATGTGCTGATATGTGTACCGTATATACAAGACAACCCACATTAGTTATTTACACTTCAGAACCTTTGAGCATATTCCACCTTCTTATGTTATCATGTGATATATATTAGCCTGACTTCAACAACTTTATGCAAACCATTTTCTCCGTATAAGATAATCAGCTTAAAACTGGTTTTTCCTTTAGGGAATACCCCCTCTTTCACGCTGAGAAGGGAAATAGGAAAGGTACAGCATAAACATATAAGAAAGAAGTCAAGCCAGACATGGTGATGGACGCCTGTAATCCCAGCCACTCAGGAGGTTGAGGTGGAAGCATCGGACACTTGAGCCCAGGAGTTCAAGACTAGCCTGGGCAATATATCAAAACCCTGTCTCCTCCCCCCCCCAAAAAGAAAAGAGAAGTAAAACGTTGAAAATAAAAGGAAACAGAATTACAAACCAATAAGCATTTTTGTTTGAAAGGACTGACTCCAAGGACTTTTAAGGATCATACGCTAGTTGGGGGGAAAACACATAGGGCTGCTTCAACATTTCAGCACTGCTTGGGTTTAAGAAAAGCAACATTCAGAAAGCAGGAAGAGGCGGGGTGACCCACTGAGAGACTCACTGTTCTGGGTCTGTCCATAAGAAGAACCATAGCTGCTCTGGCCATAGCCTGAAGTGTCTGACTGGCCGTAACCACTGTAACTCTGCTGTCCGTAGGGCTGATTGCTCTGCTGGGAGTAGCCCTGCCCAGGCTGGGTGGGGTAGGCCCCGTAGCTGGAGAAAAAGAAAAACAGAACAATCAGAAAAAGATACCTTCACCACCCTTGCCCTCTACGAATTCTAGAAGCCCAAAAATGGCACTCACCTTTGGGTTGCTTGTTGGGTATAGTCTGCAAAAAGAAAAAAAAAAAATCACATTACTTTCAGCCACCACTCTGAGTGGAAAAGAGCATTGGGGCCTACAAATCAAAAAAATGAACAAGACTATGTTGAAAGAAAGGGCAAAAATTCCTCCATGAGACACTGGTTGAGCAGAGAAACAGATCATAGTTTCTCTGTTCAGACCATAGTCAAGTTTTCTTATAAAAAGAAAAGCAAAGAAAATGCAAATTTCTACAGAGACCAAGAAACCTCAACTATTGAAAAAACCAAGGGCCTCGGTGGACAGCTACAATTTCCTGCAAACTGAATTCATGTCAGGAACTGCTCTAAAATATTCTATGTACATTTCATTCCAGGAGTCAAGAGGCAGTTAATGTGCCCAAGAGGTACTAAGAAACACAGGTTTGAATTCAAGCCCAAGACAGCAATGTTCAGAATGTAGCCTCCACCCTCTCAACCAAGGCCCAAACAACAAGAATTTCTCAAAAAAGACCATTCTTCACCCTCTGACCAACCCTGGAGATAAAGTGAG
Source organism: Daubentonia madagascariensis (assembly GCA_023783475.1). Classification (NCBI taxonomy): domain Eukaryota; kingdom Metazoa; phylum Chordata; class Mammalia; order Primates; family Daubentoniidae; genus Daubentonia; species Daubentonia madagascariensis. Next base: position 8,067,966 of record JAKFHU010002004.1, on the reverse strand, counting down.
CTTTTAGTGCAAAGCCAGGCAACCAAGACGAGAGAGAGAGAGAGAAAGAGAGAGAGAGAGAGAGAGAGCGCGCGCGCGCGAGCGAGCGAGCCCTTTGACCCCAAACGGCAGTGATCTTCAAAGTGCTCGCCTCAGGAGACGAAAGTCAACTGGTACTCAAGTCCCCAGCCCTGTGGCTCCAAATGATTCCGTTTTCTCATCTACCCTGCCTTCCTCAGAGCTGTGGGGGGACCTGGCCAACCACAGGCAATGAAAGTGCTTTTAAAATGCCACACTAAACACTCACTAGCAAGATCAACTCATTCCCTCAGCTCAAGAAACGAGGCACTTCCCCCGCAAGAAAAAGGCAAAAGGGCCGAGAGAGGTGTGGTCTTGGGCTGCCATTCCTTTCGGTTCCCACCTCAGAAAAAAGAAATTTAGGCGGGAAAACCCTCGAGCCCGGTCCCCGAGTCCGTTGGTCGATCCCCACCCCCCAAACCGTTAAGCGGGCGCGTGGCCCAAATCCTGAGCCTCCGCCTACGGCCGCGTGGCAACCGAAGCGGGAACGGGGCGATCCCGCCTCTTCCCGAGAGACCCTGGGGGGGCGAGGCCCACACCGAACGCCGGCTCCGGAATCTTCCGCGAAGGGTCTCGCGACAAAAAGCCAGGCCAACACGAGGCGGGGAAGGGGGATACGCGCCGCGAGAAAGGGGGGAGGGGCCAGCAGAGCGCGTGCGCGCACCTAGTGCCCGGATGCAGCACTGCGACAAAGCGGGCCCGAGCGCGGGGCTGGGAGTGGGGGGTTAGGCTACGGAGATCGGGAATTTCCACCCTTACCTCACCCCTCAAATCACCAAGAAGCATCCCTCCCAACCCTCACCTCAAGTAAATAGACTGCGAAGGGAAGACTTCCCGCCCCGCGCGAGAGGCGCCAGAAGAGCGAAACAAAATGGCGACATAGGCCTCCCCCTTCTACCCCTCTCCGCTGCTTCCCGCCACAGTGGTACAAGGCGATCCTACACGCGATCGCCGCCCCGCTCCCACCGAAAATCAAAATCCCAGCTGGGAGGGAACGAGGCCTCCGACCGGCGCGCCACCGCCGCCTCGCGCCCTTACATACCGTTTGAGGCCATGTCCGCGCACGCGCGCACGGCCGACAAGCAACAAAATTCCAATACCACAGAGCACCGACGCCTCGAGGACTGAGCAGCCCCGCCTCCTGCGTCGAGGTTTATGTACGCCTCCCGCCTACGCACCGCGGGGGAATGTACCAAGTGTGGAAAATGAAAGGGGAAAGCAGGGCTGGAATCCTGGCACTTTTTAGGAAGCGTAGAGGGTCTGAGTAGATAGAAGGGAAAAAAATTAACTAAGAACCACGTTAATAATACATATGATCATATTTTTTCTGATAAAGAACTGCCTATTCCTTTGTAGGACTGCCCACGATCCATCTTCGCCCCTGTAAAGACACTATGGTACGGTCCGATTGCCCGCTGGGGGCGGGGCGAGGGGCCCCGGGCGTCTGCGGGCGGAACTGTAGTCAAAGCCAGGAGTCGCGGGGTGGGAATCGAGATTCCTGTGGCTGGCCCCTTTCTCTGGGCCCCACTTTCACTCAGGATGGCGAGCTCCTGCCTCCTATTGCCTTTCCACTGTATCAGGCGCATCGTCTTTCCAGCCACCAACCTCCTTCTCTGGCTCTAACGTCCCGCCCCTGGCAACAAGCAGATCCTGTCTCTCCTTGCGTCTGGGTTTTCGCTTCACCGTCTTTCGGGGTTGCCTTTCCTTCAGTCCTTAACCGGATTTGTGGATTGTGACGTTTGACCTGAAAGAAAGCGTGAATTTTAGCTTGGACTCCTGGGCGCTAGTCTCGTCCAGCCCTGAGCTCTCACTCAAACTCTCACGGCTTTGCCCCTGACTAGCCGTGGGGAGAGAAAGTCCAGGCCCTTCTTGGTCCTCAGAGAGCGTGGACATTAGATTTAAGGATGCCCAGACTTTTACCGATAAGGACCTACTTGTTATGTTTCTAACGCCCTTCCGAGGAACCAGTAGAGATCCCAAGAATAACGCATTTATACAAGGCTTAAATGGTTCAAATGCACGAATAATTTCTTTCCCATCACAATCTTGCGAAGAAAGACATCTCCATTTTATAGATGAGAAAAGTGAGACTCAGAGATCAAGGACAATCCCTAACTATAGGGCAGCTAAGAGTCAAGAGTTGTGACTCGAATCCAGGTTTGTGTGGCTGCAAAACACTCCTTTTGCTGGTTATAGGAACACTTTAGGGTGTTTGGACGCCTGCTCACTTCCTGTGAGAGCAAGGACAAAAAGTAAGATGCAAATTAACTTGCAACTTGCACTCTCGTCAGCCTTGCCTGGAGAAGGCAATTTGAAACAAGACAAATAAGACAAAAGAGGTTATGCCTGGCACACATGCCATGCAGATTTTCCTTCCCAACTTAACTTTTGACTTGAATTTCAGAAGTTCCTTTGAGGGTTGACACATTTTCTAAAGAAACAATAATGGCTATGCCCTAGGCCTGTCCACAAACTTCTCCTAAGCCCTTGATTTCAGCCCTCCTGGCCCTGAATACCCCAATACTCGCCCCACCCCCACTGGAAGGGCAGTGTGACTCTCCAGTGAGGGCAGAAGGAAGTCCATCACTCATTCGTAAAGTCAACAAATATTTATTAAGCGCCTACTATGTTCTAGACACTGAGGATGCTTTAGTGTACAAAACAGATGAAACTAACATTTAATAAAATAACTAACATTTAATAATTATATATAACGTCTATATATAATATATAACAGCTAATTGATAATGCTTACTAAGTGTCAGGCACTGTTCTGAGTGCTTTGAGAATAACTTGTTAATTTTATTCTTCACAACAAAAGGTTGACGTGATGATTACATTTTACAGATGAGGAAATAGGCATAGAAAGGTCAAAAGCTGTGCCCAGGGCTACATGGAAAGTGGGAAAGCTGGGTTCCCAACCCAGGCAGCCTGGCTCTGAGTTCCGGCTCTTACCCTCTACACTTCAGCAGACATCACTTGAACACTGCATAGTATGTGCCAAGCATGGGACAGACTGGAGAGAGAAGGATAAAGAAAGATCCAGTCCCTAAATCACAGGATCTTATAGCCAGGGGGTGAACAGGGGTAATACACACAGACCACAAACTCTACTTGAGTCGAATGTAGTTAAGTGCTGTAACATGGAGTCAAGGACTATGGGAACCCCAGCAGAGTAAGTCATCCATCAGGTGGACAACCATAGAACACTAAAGAGAGATGGTAACATTGAAGCGAAGCCTTACAGGATAAGTAGGAGTTCACCAAGCAGCAAGGGGGAAAGGGTGTAATAGGCAGAAGGAATTGCTAAGACAAAGGCATGAGTGAGGAAGGGCACTCTTGGGGCAGAGTGGCAGGCTCAACTTGTGACCTTTGAAAGGCTACATCAGGTGGCCACTTCTCCAGGCTTATCTCTCTCCATGGACCTCTCCTGAGTTCCATAACACAAGGGCCTCAGTCTCCTTCCCCAAGTCTCCTTAGTTGCCATCCCTGCTCCCAGCCCTCCTGCCGTTTCCACTGTCCATTCCTTGTCTCCTTCCCCTGCATTCTCTGCCTTTGCAGGCCCGATAGGCAGCAGTCTCTCCAAGGTTCTGTCTTCAGCCTTCTTTGCATTTCCCCGGAGGCCCAAAGCCCCAACTGCAGCCTGGTGTGAAATGCAGCCTGCAGACAGATTTTGCGTGGCCTGCATGTTGCTTTTAATTTTTTTAACTAGGTATCAACACTAAAAATAGGGAAATGTGCAAAAACTTAAACTTCTGGCTTTTCTTGAAAATTAGTGGGTCTGGCCATCCCCAGCCCACTTTCCCAAAGGGTAAGGGTCAGCGGGAACAAGAAGCTGCTGCCTTTAACTGGAGCATGAGCTTACAGTTCATGATAGCTTTTTTACTCCCTCATATTTCTGACCTGCAAGCCAATATCAACTAACATTTATATCAGATGTTTAATGCAATTTTTCTTAAAACAGAATTAAAAGGGCCAGGCGAGGTAGCTCACGCCTGTAATCTTAGCACTTTGGGAGGTCAAGGCAGGAGGATTGCTTGAGCCCAGGAGTTTGAGACCAGCCTGGGGAACATAGCAAGACCCCGTCTCTACAAAAAATTTAAAAAAAAAAAAATTAGCTGGGTGTGGTGGTGCACACCTGTAGTCCCAGCTACTCAGGAGGCTGAGGCAGGAGGATCACTTGAGCCCAGCAGTTTGAGGTTGCAGTGAGCTATGATGACACCACTGCACTCCAGCCTGGGTAATGGAGCAAGACCCTGTCTCATTTAAAAAAAAAAAAAAAAAAGAATAGACTTAAAAGGAAAGGAAAATATTTCTTCCCGTCAAAAGTAGGAAAACCAAAGAAGGCCCCAATTTTCAGGCCTCCAACTGGTCCTTAGAGGCAGTTAGGTTTGTAACCAGTTCCCAGATCAGAAATTCTTAACTTCTTTTTGTGCCAGAGTCTGGTGAAGTCTGTGGACCCCTTCTTAGAATAGTATTTTTAAACGCATAAAACAAATTTTGTAAGAATACAAAAGAAACTAATTAAATGGAAATACAGTTATCAAAATATTTCTAAAACATCTTTGTGATATACTAATTCATCAAATATACAGATCTGCTGACAAGTCTAATAACTATCATAACTTTGAAGTAGAGTGGAATGTAAAAATATTTTAAGACACCTGCAACAACTGTGATGTGTGATATGAAATCTCAGGAATTTCTGATGGTAACAAAGACCCAGGAACTGCTAATAATGCTGTGATTGAGGAAAAATGCTTAATGTCAATTAAAGGTTAGTGAAAATAAAAATACAATGTTTTCCTGTCCAAGTTTGTGACCCCCTGAATGCTATCCTCAGACCCCTTGCAGGGACTCTAGGTGAAGAACTCTGGCTCTAGACAATCTCATCCACTTCATGCTTTCAGCGCCCAGATGTGTATGTCCACTCGGACCCTCCTGAGTTCCTAGCCTGTCTCTTGATCATCACCAGCCCAATTTTGGCAAGCAGATGCATCCCACAAGATTGGAGGCAGCAACCATGAGCAGAAAGTCCAGATGTTCTGGCCAGCATAGTAGCCCAAGCCTTTGGTTCTTCAGGGGTAGGTAGCTCTGGTGGAGGTTATAACATTCCTAGAATCATTAATGTCAATGGCATGAAGAAACAACACTGGAATTTTCCTAGAAAAACTCTATGGTGGTGTTGGTCCCTTAACCTCATATGTATTCCTGCCTGGGAAGCATCCAACCTTGACTTCTTGACACTTTCAGAAATTTGGTAACCACCTATCATAATCCCTTTCTGCTTAAACTAACTAAAGTGGATTATGTCATCTGCAACTAAGAACTACAATTTATACCCTTGTCATTGTAGCATTGATTATACATCAAAATGTTAGAAGCCAGGTGTGTTGGTGAACGCCTGTAGTCCCAGCTACTCTGGAGGCTGAGGTGGGAGGATTGCTTGAGCCCAGGAGTTCAAGAGCAGCCTGGGCAACATAGCAAGTCCCCATCTAAGAAAAAAATATATATTAGAAACAACTTAAATGGCCATCACTAGAGGATTTGGTTGACTTAATTATTATACAGCAAGGCTTCTCAGTCTGAGCACGGTTGGCATTTTGGGTGAGTTAATTTTTTGTTCAGGGAGCGGGTAGCTGTCCTGTGTATTGTAGGATATTTAGCAGCATCCTGGGTCTCTACACACTAGATGTTAGTAACAACCCTTGTTGTGATGACCAAAATTGTCTCCAGGCATTGCCAAATGTCCCTGGGAGGAGTTGGGGGCAATATCACCCCAGGGCCTGTAGTCCCAGCTACTCAGGAGGCTGAGGCAAGAGGATTGGTTGAGCCCAGGAGTTCGAGGATACAGTGAGCTATGATGATATCACTGCACTCCAGCCTGGGCCACACAGCAAGACCCTGTCTCTTTAAAAAAAAAAAACCAAAAAAAGCAAAATCACCCCCAGTTAAGAATCACTGTAATACAGCTCTACTTTGAGACTTTTTAAAAAAAACAGGTGGATCTAAATGTACTGATGGAAATACTATCCAAGCCCCATTATTAATGGGGAGGGGTGGGGCAAGGAGCTGAACAATGTGTGTAATATGCTACTATTTGGGCTTTTAAAAGGGAAGGAGGAGAACTACTGATATATATTTGAAGAGGAAAAACTAGCCATTGTTTTTATTTCTAGGGAAAAAATCTGGGAAACTTGGGGTCAAGCCTGTGAAGGAAATTCACTTTTCCCTGGATCCTTTATATTTTAATTTTTTACCGTGTGCATATATTGACCAATTCAAAAAGGGAATTGACTCTTACAAAGCAGCGCAGGGAGGAGGTGATAAGAAGGTATTATGAGGTGGGACCACAGAGGTGGGATGATTAGTTTTTCAGTGAGCAGGGTGGGAGGGCAGTCTTCACCGAGGAGATGACATTTCAACTGGGAGTTTACCAGATGGTTAAGGCATTTCTCAGGGCAAGCATGGTGCAAACAGACTGGGCGTGATAGCTCACGCCTGTAATCCTAGCACTCTGGGAGGCCAAGGTGGGAGGATGGTTTGAGGTCAGGAGTTCGAGACCAGCCTGACCAAGAGCAAGACCCCGTCTCTACCAAAGATAGAAGAAATTAGCCTCTGCCAAAAACAGGAAAAATTGGCCAGGCGTGGTGGCACGCACCTGTAGTCCTGGCTACTCCAGAGGCTAAGACAGGAGGGTTACTTGAGCCCAGGAGTTTGAGGTTGCAGTGAGCTGTGATGATGCCACTGCACTCTACCCAGTGTGACAGAGTGAGACTCTGTCTCAAACAAACCAACAAAAAGAATGGTACAAACAGAGAGGAGCAAGCTTGAACGAGGGCTTGTCCTGCCCAGGCACTTTATCTGGGTCCCTGTAGAAGGGCAAGAGAACAGGCAATGTGCTGGCCTGAGGAAGAGTATGGAGGGATGGTGAGTGAGTGAGCTTTGGGCCAGACCCAGGCCACCTCTAGCCTGCAGCACATCTTTATGCAAATCAGAAAAAGGCATCGGTTCCTCCAAGCAGACACAGGTCTCGCAGGGCCCAAGGCATGGGGAATAGAGTGGGGTCTGGATTTCACTTAGCCCCAATTCACCCCTTGGCAGATGACTTCATGCAGGACAAAACCTACACAATCCTGAGGCATAAGACAACCCCACTATTTCACATCATTCAAAGCAAGAGTAAAAGAAAGCAACTTTATAGGTTTGCTGTGAATATTAAATGATATTTCCATTTACAAATCACCCTTAACTGGGCCTAGAACATAGTAGGCATGAATAAATGACCTTTTCTCTCTTACCATCCTTCAACATGTACTGCTTCAAGCAAGAAATAATTGCTTCATTATTTCCTTGGGCAGCATCCAGGACAGGAAGTGCCCCTGCCTTGCATGGGGCCCACTCAGGTTTTGTGTCTCTAAGACAAGTTGTCATGGTAAACGGACTGGGAAAGTAAATGCCAGGCAGATAATTGGCCCGTGCTAAGAAAAGACCTGCTTGGTCCAGCTAGGAAAGGACAACATAGTTTGCTGGGTCTGCGTGAGAACTGCAGAAGGTCTCCAAGGAGGCAGGGCCAGGAGACAGGAAAAGGACGAGGGGCAAGGAGTTTGGTGATCATGGTGACACAGTGGGAAATTGTCCCATCATTGTGCAAGGTCCACTTTCAAGCAGGTGAGAGGTCCCAGGGGAACAAATTGGGCATCCCCAAAACACTGGTACCTGGTTCATGAAAATGTAACCAAAAAATGGTTCCACATCATTTGCCTTTTTCAAGGGCTCACGGCTCCAGGGTCTCCAGCTCTAAAGAAAAATGAGAAACTAGAAGGGCTGAGAAGGGTAGCAGCACAGGAGCTCCCTGAGAAACACACAAAAGAATCGGAAGAAACTTGTTTATGCTTGACCCAGCAAGGAGATTTGAACACTAACATGCCAAATATATATGCATACTTTTTTTTTCAGATTCATTAGCAAATTTTGACAGGAAGATACATGCAAAACTACTGAGAAGAGTTCTCCCAACTTTCTCTGTGGGGCAACTAAAATGAAAATTATACATATTTTACAAAATGTTTTGGACAGGCTCATGCCTGTAATCCTAGCACTCTGGGAGGCCAAGGCAGGAGGATCACTTGAGTCCCAGAGTTGGAGGTTGCAGTGAGCTATGATCATGTCACTGCACTCCAGTCTGGGTGACAGAGCAAGACCCTATCTCTAAAAAAAATAAATAATAAAATAAATAAATAAATGAGGCTGTGAAAAACGTGGCATAATAAAACTGGGGGATTTGCTTTTCATTTCAGATGTTTTTTAACCTGGTGATGCTTATGAAATAGGAAAGCATTTTTTTTATCAGTACATTTGGCTTCAGTAATTTTTAGGTGAAGATGTATTTCTTCTCTGTGGTGGGAGACAAAGAAACACATCATCATGTTGCCTAAAAACCTAACCACCACAGAGTGGAAAATTGGAGATACAGGTGTAGTTTATTTTAGTCTTCAGGGAAAAATTACATGGCTCTTTGCATAACGTAATTGTTACCTGCTACTTTTTCTATAGTTGACAATAGGCAAAACCTTCTGAGCCAGTACCAAAATTATGTGGAAATTTGCTGATAATCATATTAAAATATATCTAAATATAGTGGATTTATGGGGTTGTAATTCACCAGGGTTTGTGTATTTCAGAGCTTCCTTTTACTGGTCTAAGACAACATTAGTGTTTAAACTGAAATGGTTCAAATAAACTCTCTGGGTGAGAGTTTTCCTGGATAATCTTCAATTCATTTCTATAATTTATTCAGTGGTGTTATTTAAGGAATGTAATAAACATCTGAATATACCCAGAGTAACTGGAATTTATCAAAAAACTCAGGATCTAGGATACCTTTGTTCTGGCTTTGGTTTAAGCTACAGAACCTGCTTAACCTAAGAATTCTCAATAATTCAGATTTTTACTTTAACCTCTAACATTTCTCAGGAATAAGTTTTTCAATTTTTAATCTCAGTCCCCACAAAACACTATATCTTACAAAAAGGGACCAGAGGACAAATGGCTACAAGCATAAAGACACATGTTCTGATGTTGAAAAATGGATGAAACCTGGAGAATCATTACATAGACATGGTAAAATAAAATACGATGCTGTAAGTTTTCCCCACCAGTGTAAGGAAAGGAAGTTTCCTGTGATTTCGTAAATGAGATGATATAAAAATAGGTTCCAACAGCAGGGATTCCGGTTCATGCTGAGAACCTTATGGCCAGAAATGTCTGATGTGCTGACCACTGGGGCGTGCACACACTGCTGAGGCTTTTTCAGCATGCAGGGGCTGCAGGGAGAGGTGAAGGGAAGGAGTAGGAAGGGAGCTGTGAAGCAGAACAGCCACACTGCCCAGCACACGCAGTGGCCATCTACTCAGTTTGTGAATTACATGAGTGCTCCCAAAGGCCAAAATGGGGTGGGCAAAGATGCTCCCCTATGGCCACGATATAAATCTCTGGATAGCACTGTAATTTAAACACAAAATTTTGTGTGATAATACTTGTCACAAAACAAATATTTGGGAGGAAATATTTCCACTCACAGGCCAGTGGCCAAAACGAGTCTCATAGCTCTCCCCAACCACAAGGGGGCCAGGAAGGACAATACTGTCATGTGCCCAGAAGTGGTGAAAACTGGAAATACTCGGTGTCAAGTACTGATGGATGCACAAATATATATGCTGTATATATGGTTTTATTATATTACATATAACACGTATAATTTTTTATGTAATGATTATAGATGTTATATATAATGATTATTATTAGAGACAATTAGAATAAGTTGAGACTACCAAAAGAAGCTTGTACAAATTACATACTCAATCCATAGTGAACTGTAAAATAAATTCCAATATTTTATCAAAATCAACCCAAAATAATATAGCTCTTTGTATAAATTAGGATACATTTAGCTACATGTGACAGAATTCTCAAGCAACACACATATGTTTAAGGCTTCAACAATAAAGACAGTTATTTGCCTCAATTTAGAAATCTGGAGGTTCCAGGGTTAATGCAGGAGCTCAACAATATGGGGGGTGCCTTTCATCCTTAAGCTTGTCACCTAACTAAACAAGATGTTTGCTGCAGCCCCAAAGATCACACCTCACACAACTGCATTCCAGACAGGAAGAAGCAGGCAGATGTTAACCTAAAATGAGTGACAGAGAGAGACAAAGCCTCCAAAGCAAAGAGTTTATTTGGGAATAGCAAGGGATTGCAATCAGAGATACATGTGCTATGGTGGACATAGGTGCATCCAAAGGGGTTGGGGCAAAGGGGAAGTTTTTGAAAACAAAAATAAGCTGTTTTGAAACAAAGACCACTGGTTGCAGGGGCTTGTTGCAGGAATTAGCCGTAGCTCATTGGTGGAGTCAGCTGTTGTTAGGCAAGTGTCCTTGTGCAAGCAGCTTATCTGGAACACTGCAGTTTTGAGGGATTCCTTGCATAGTTCCCGTCATAGGCATACTTGCATGAGGGCCCCTCCTTCATGGCCTCCTGATTCCATATTGTCAGGGTTTCACGTTAGTGACTCCATATTGATACTGATAACTTTCACAAAGATAAAAATGATCCCTTCTCTTGGAAGAGATTTTTCTTTTTAATAGGGAAGAAAGTCTTTCTCAGAACCACCAACCCCCGGCAGACTTTCCCTGGGTCAGAATTAGCCCAATCACTGGCAAAGAGGAGTAGCGGTACCACAACCGGCTCAGACCCACCTTCAGGTATCCCCTGGGCAGAGGGTAGGGGACCTACATCCCTGAACATACTGCTACCCACCCAATGGCTGGACAAAATTGGGCTCTGGTTAACAAGAAAGGCGTGTAATGGCTGTCACCACCTTGTCCTCCCATTTTTATTGTGGTCTTCTCTCACACTACCAATCACAAATAGTGTATTAAAACAGGCAGAAAACAAACCTAAGGTATACCACGTAAAAGGAAAGATTTCCATTTACAGCAAGACTTGCCTAAGATACATCAAAACTGAGTATTGTATTTCATTACAACTGATGCCAACCAGCTGAAGCTAATAAACAGATGTGGACTTTGAGTGACTCCTGGATGCCAGATCCTTATTGGACCTAACTGAAGACTCCTCCTGACCAATAAGCAATAGGACTTGTTTTAACCAATTGAGTCAGACCTGTTGATTCATTGCATTCTCTCCAAAGTATTCATTTTTAATTCTTAATTAGCATATTACCATGAAAACCCCTTCCTAATGCTCAAAAATCCCTTGACTTCTCCCTCTCAGCAACCTTCACAGTGAATTTCTTCTTCACTGGTAAGTTTCCTTGTCTGTCAAGTAAATTCAGCCTTTTTCTTTTTTAAACTTTGGTGATTTACAAAAACAACCTGTTGGCTAGACTTGGCCTGAGGGTCGGAAAACACAAAACCAATGCTAAACTAGAATTAAAGTCACTAAACTTTAGTCTATTATAAAAATCAGTCTGGAAGCTGGGTAGAAATCAAGTTGGAGATCCCTGGCCATACCCAAATCTCCTAGCAAAAAAAGGTCGGGAAGACACATGGTTTCTTCTATGAGCTGATTGGGGCTCTAAGTACAAGTTGGTCTGTCATACCCCAGACAGTTCACCTACTGATCTAACTAAAGTGGTTGTGCTTAGTGATCAGAAATTCAAACCATTTATAGGAAAGGTCAGCCATCCGAAACCAAGACACAATGTGGGTGCCCCTCTATAGAGAACTATGACAAATACCAATCCATCGGAGGGGAGGTACAGTCAGGATCACTGGCAGACAACCATCCTTCCTAACACCCTGAATGGCCCAACTTGAGTCAACTGCCCTGGACCAAGAAGCAGCCAGGGAGGTGAGATTGTGTCTTTCAAAGTGGCTTAGAGTATGAGATCAATCAGGAACTTGTTTCTGCAGGGCATTTTAGGCCATACTGAGGAGTTTGGGTTTTATTATAAGAGCCTTGAGCAGCTACAGAAGACTTTTAAGCAGGAGCAAAAAAATTTTTTAATTTGATTTAATAACAGCTGAGGCCCCATTCCTGTGGATCAAGGGAGCAGATAGGAGGAAGTGTTATTGTAAGCTGGGCAAATAATCTAGAGCAATGGCTGTCCAATAGGAGGATGGAAATGTTCTATATCTGTGCTATCCAGTACGGTGGCTACTAGCCACATGTGGCTATTGAGCATTTGAAATGTGAGTAGTGTGACTAAGGAATTGAATTTTAAATTGTATTTAATTTAAATTAATTTAAATAACCACATGTAGTTAGTGACCTCTGTAATGGACAGCACAGGTCTAGAAGTCCAGCACATGTAGCTCCAGTCCCTTGGGAGCTCTTGGGAGTCAATGAGAAATTCTCTATATGCTTATTATAATGTCCCTCTGTTTTTGATTAAGCTAATCTGAATGAGTGTTTTTTTTTTTTTTGAGACAGAGTCTCATTCAGTCATCCAAGCTAGAGTGGCATCATCATAGCTCACTGAAATCTCAAACTCCTGGGCTCAAGCAATCCTCCTGCATCAGCCTCCGAGTAGCTGGGACTTCAGGCGCGCACCACCATACCTGGCTAATTTTTCTATTTTTGGTAGAGACGGGGTCTCGCTCTTGCTCAGGCTGGTCTGGAACTCCTGAGCGCAAGTGATCCTCCCGCCTTGGCCTCCCAGAGTGCTAGGACTACAGGCGTGAGCCACTACACCCGGCCTCTGAATGAGTTTCTGTTACCTACAGAATCTCTCCTCAAACACACTCTTATTTTACACGTTTAGAATTCAATAAACACAAACAACCTACGGAAGAAACATATGCTAGGCATGAGTACCTAAGGTCCCACAGTGCCCCATGCCCCAGGTTTACCAGAGTGGTCCAGAGAATTTACAGTGCTCAGACCTCCAAATCAGGGCCATAGAGCCTTGTTGACTCCAGCCATGGTCAAAAACTTTGCCTTCACCCCCATCCCTTCCCAGTCTCCTCTCTTACCCCAGGAGCTACACAAGACCCTGTTCAGTTTATGCAAGAGCACCCCACAACTGCTCTCCTCAGAGGCAGAGGGTCTCTCTCCCAGAAGTGAGCTGACACCTCCCCAGACTCCAACCCAGATCATTCCCTCTGCCTCTCAGGAACCATCCTCCAAATGGCACATAGTGCATCTCATTTAAAGTGAGGTACGCTTGAAGTAGGGCAACTCATTTGAGATCAAAGCGTTCAGTCTTGGGGCAATTTCTGGCTCCAATAGGCTGCTGGTCAGGGGCTGTACTGGGGAAATGGATGGGAAGCGCAGGTGGCGACCTGGTGCCAGACTGGTCCCTGGAGACCAAGCAATGCGGGTCGGGTGTTTGGCAGTGAAATGGAGGCGCAGTTATTCTTCCTGCCACAAGGGGGAGCTCAAGGGAACTTCTTGACCCTACCATTCAGGAGTGGAGTCAGTATGTCCCCAATGTCTACGGAGTCTTTCGGAAATTCCCGCTCAGAGGGTCCCTCCGCTGAGTGACATGGAGTGTTCATTTCAACCCCCACCCCAAGTTATTTTGGAACACACCCCAGAAAGTCTCATTCTTCCAAGCAGAAAGGCAACAACGCAGTAACTTAGCAAGACGATGTTATGGACAAAGGAATAGATTTAGCAAATAAAAATACAGGGTGCCTGATTAAATCTAAATTTCAGATAAATTCAAATAATTTTGAATATAAGTACGTCCCAAATATTTAATGAGACCGAGTTATATTAAGAAACTATTCATTGTTTATCTGAAATCCTGATTTAACTGAGTATCCTCTATTTTAACTAACTGGCACCTTTGTAACGGGTTACACCTGCTTTAACAGTTTTCCACGCTAAAATGCAGCTTTCTCTGTGATGGCTCCCGTTCCGGTGTGCGCGAGAGCAGACACCCAGGCTTATTTTCTGAGGAGACATATGGCTCTGCCCACAAGATCTTCCACAGAACATCCTTGACCAGAAGAAGTGGAGTGACTCACGATTTCTGGGCATACTCTTTTCACAAGGAGATGCGCTGCCCAGCTCAGCTGGTGCGGAGCGTGTGTGGCTCTGCGCTTGGGCTGTGAAACACTCTCCTGCTCCCTCTGGACAGCACCTTTTTTTTTTTTCCCCTCAGACAGTCTTGCTCTGTAGCCCAGGCTAGAGTGCTGTGGAGTCGGCCTAGCTCACTGCAACCTCAAACTCCTGGGCCCAAGTGATCAGCCTCCCAGTAGCTGTGAATACAGGCACACGCCACCACACCCGGCTGATTTTTCTATTTTTGGTAGAGACAGGGTCTCGCTCTTTCTCAGGCTGGTCTTGAACTCCTGAGCTCAAGCGATCCTCCTGCCTTGGCCTCCCAGAGTGCTAGGGTTACAGGCGTGAGCCACTACACCCGGCCTGGTCAGCACCTTTCAAAAGCTTGGCTGAGAGAAACAGTATTTTCAAGGATTATCTGAAGAATGCCTTTTTTTCTAGGTCAGTGATAATTAGCCTTTTTAGTGAGAAGGTCAATTCAGAAGAAAGTAACCTGCTCCCAAAATTTTTTAAAAGACATGATCTCTTTTATCAGGAAATGTGATATCAACAACTTCGCTTAAGCATGTTTTTACTGTTTTTCCAAATGCTAAAACGTTTCCTTATTTTGGCTAAACTTTCAGAAACTACATAACATGCATGCCCTGCTGTATCTGATGGAATGCTGCACCTTTTACCAATGTTTTTGGTCAAGGAAGGAATTTTTGGAGCTGGTTCATTTGGTTTTTCCTTAACTGACCCTGGAATCCATCTATTTGCAAAGTGTGTTTTGTCCCTTTTTATTCAGGTGGAACGGTCATATAGAAAAGTGCATTGAGTGTGCTAATCTTAAGGGTACAGCTCAACGAATTTTGCATTGCTGTATACCTGTGTAACCACCACCTACATCAAGATCTAGAACTTTCTTGCACTCCAGCAAGTTCCTCTGTGCCCCTTCGCAGTCAATACTTCAACCAGCGGTAATACTTCAACAGAGGTAATACCTCTGTGCCCCTTCCCAGACCATACTTCAACCCACTATCCTGACTTCCATCACCATAGATTAGTTTTGCTTGTTCCTAAGTTGCATATAACTCATTGAAAATCATTTCTATGAGATTCATCCATGTTGTTGCACATGTCAGTAATTCATTCTTTTTTATTGCTGCATACAATTCCATTGTATGAATAGTCCCCAATTTATCAATTTTTCTGTTACTGGATATTTATGTTCTGGATTTGGGCTCTTGTGAATAAAGGTGCTATGAACGCTATGCTCTGCACAAGTCTTTTGGCACACTCATTTCTCTTGGGTCTATACCTAGGAGTTTGATTGTTGGGTTATAATATAGGCGTATGTTTAGCTTTAGTCTATACTGCTAAATAGTTTTTATGGCAATTGACAGTCCTTGTCCACCTCCCAGCAATGTATGAGCATTTCAGTTGCTCTGCATCCTCACCAACATTTGGTGTTGTCAGCCTTTTTAATTTAGCCATTCTGGTGGGTGTGTGGTGGTTTAAATTTGCATTTCTCTCAGGTGATGTTGCACAACTTTTCATACATACATTGGCAATTTCGGTATCTTCTTTTTGTGAAGTACCTGTTAAAGCTGGTGGTAGCTCAGCTGCTAAGATGGTCCCAAATGAACTGTGCCTCCTAGTATTCATGCCCTTTGTATAATAGTTCCCTCCTTCACTGAACCTGGGCTGGACTGTGACTTGCTTTACCCAATAGAATGCTGGCCAAGTGATACTGTGCCAGTTCCAGGCCTGAGCCGTAAGAAGCATAGCAGCTTCTGCTTCTGAGCTCTCAGGAGGTCTGAGCCACCATGAAGAAGTCCAGATACACTGCTGGAGAGACCATGTAGAGTGACCTCGTGGAGAGGAAAGAACTTGAGATGTCATGGAGAAGGAGAGAGGCCCTGCCATCCCAGCATCCCAGGCAAACCACCAGATGTTTCCAGCTTCAGCGTCAGCTGCATCTAATTGAAGCCAATTGAGAGACACCAAGGAAGACCAGCAGAAGAACCACTCGGTGGAGCCCAGTCACACCACACACCATGAGGGACAATAAAATGGATTTTAAATCATTAGGTTTTTTGTTGCTTCTTTTTTTAATAGGGACGCAGTCTTGCTATGTTGCCCAGGCTGGAGTGCAGTGGTTATTCACAGGTGTGATCATCACACACTGCAGCCTTGAACTCTGGCGCTCAAGAGATCCTCCTGCCTCAACCTCCTAAGTAGCTGGGATTACAGACATGCCCACCACACCCAGCTTAAGTTACTAGGTTTTGGGATGGTTTATTACACAGCAATAGATAATAGAAACAAGATCTTTTGCCCTTTTTAAAAATTGAGTTGTCTTAGTGCTTCTTAATTAAGGATTCTTTAAAAGAGGAGTTTTTTCATTGTAAATAAAACACAAAGTCATATCAATCCACTCACTTTCAAACACAGGATTTTTTCTTTCTTTTTTTTTTTTTTTTGAGACAGGGTCTTGCTGTGTTGCCCAGACTGGAGTACAGTGGTGCAATCATAACTCACTGCAACCTCCAACTCCTGGGCTCAAGCAATCCTACTGGCTCAGCCTCCCAAACTGCTGGGAATATAGGCGTGAGCCACCACACTCAGCCAAATACAGGATTTTCATCAGGTACTTTTCATTTTTTGGTGGCAGCCATAGCTCGTGTTAACTTTTATTCATAAACATCAGTACTCATTCTCACATATGCACATTAGCTCTTCTATAAACAATCCTTCTGCCCCCCACTACAATGCCCAGATTGAACCAATATACATTCCCAGCCAGCAGGCCAAGAAATACCAGAGCAGAACTCGGCCATTGTCGGCCCCAATTGAGCCTCAATTTCCCCAACTGAATTGAGGGATGCCCTAAAATTTTATCTCAAGACACACTGGGAAGATGGGAGACATAGTAGTCACCACTTCTCCAGCTGTGGTAGAGAGAATAATGGTTCCCCCCCACAAATGTCCATGTCATAATCCCCAGAACCTGTGAATATTTTACCTTACACGGCAAAAGGGACTTTGCAGATGTGATAAGGTTATGGACTTTGAGACAGATGGACTATCCAGTTGGACCCAATCTAATCACATGAATCCTTAAAATCAGAGAACCTTTCCTGGTTCAGACAGAAAGATGTAAAGACAGAAGAAGGGTCAGAGACAAGCAACATTGCTGGCTCTGAAAATGAAGGGAAGGGACCAGGAGCCAAGAAATAAGAACAGCCTCTGGAAGCTGGAAAAGGCAAAAATGGATTCTCCCCAGAGCCTCCAGGAAGGCCTGTCGACACCTTGATTTTAGCCCAGAGAGACCCACATCAGACTCTAATCTTCAAAATTATAGGATAATAAATTTGTATTGTTTTAAGCCACTAAGTGTAGGGTAATTCATTACATCAGCAATAGAAAACTAATACACTAGCGGATCTATAATTTCCCCTTCCACTAATTAGACCAGCAGAGAACTATGTATGTATTATCTCTCTGACCCAGAGGCACTCCTCCCATATAATTATTTTATCAACTGTGGTTTGATTATGGTGACACAGGCTAACATTAAGCAGCACTATAAAAATCAACTCTAGGAAACACTTTGCTTTTTTTTGCCATAATGATGTTATTAAGGAAGATTTCATTCTATCAAAGTGTCCTCTTCATGAGAACCCAAGGAAAAATTTATTTTCTGTCCTGTACTTGGAAAAGAGAGACTACTGCTTGAATTTCCCTCTTTGCATTGGCTGCTAGGAGGCTTAAAACAGTGATTCTCAAGCAAGGGCATCTTAGAGTGGCAGAACTATCAGAATCACCTGGCCAGCTTCCAAAATACTGGGAATACAGGCGTGAGCCAAATACAGGATTTTCATCAGCTACTTTTCATTTTTTGGTGCAACTGCACTTGCATGCCCCAGAAATTCCAATCTATCTCCCTAGAGGAAAGTGTTCCCCTTCCTCTCACAAAATCCATTGCTTTGGTGAGCCACGGTGCTCTTTAGAGGAGCAAGTTCTGTTCCTCAGGTCTGTTGGGTTGGGGAAAGTGTTAAGAATCATTGTCTTACAGCAGCAGTTCTCAAATATGGTACCAGAAGAGGTCTCCAAGACCCTTTCAAGGGATGCCCAAGGTCAATATTATTTTCATAATAATGTCAAGTGTACAGTGTAGGTTTCCAGAGACTACATGACACATTGTGTCACAACAGGCTGGATGAAGAAGCAGATAGGAGAATCTAGCTATATTTTATTAATCCAGACATCAAGGAGGTTGGTAAAAATGTAAAACAATGCCACTCTACTCACTATTTTTTCTGTGGAAAATATAGTTACTTTTCATAAAAAACGCTATTTACATTAACATATAATGGATTTGTTGTTTTTTAAATGAATTAATAAATATTTTAAGTATTTCTCAGTTTTAATTTCAAATAAATATTGATAGTAATAACCCACATAAGCAAAAGCTCTTTGGATTCCTCAATAATTTTTAAGAGGTTAAGGGAGTCCCGAGACCAAAATGTTCATTAGCCACTGAACTGGAGCAATCAAATTGTCAGTGAGGCTTCTCATGGCATGCATGCTTTGCATTAACCACACACACTTTCTCCTTTTTCCTACCTTGGTTTGCCCGTTGCCTTATTTTTCTGAGTTTTTGTGGAATGACTAGTTCTTCATCCTTTGAGAAGCAATTACCTACACAAGCAGCAAGTTAAATGAATCCTTGAAAGGCCAGGATTGTTAAAAAGTCTGAAGTTTTTACCCCTAAGTTGATCTTTGCCATTTGCTATGGACTGGCTAAGGCGAGCAAGATTATCAGCTGAATCGAGTCAATTACTGGGCCTCTGTATTTGGGTCTCTTCCTGCTCACTTCTCGTTCCCCTCTCTCTTGCCACCCTGGGATTGCGCCCATAAAGCACAAGCACATAGGCTCTGCCTCGGCCTGTGTTTTCTAGGGAAACTACACTAAAAACAGAGTAATTTTATTATTAGCTTATATCATTGGCAAGAAAACAGACACGCACGTGTGGATATTCTTCAAGTGACCCTCCATTTCTCTAGCTTTGGGTAGGCAGCAGACAACGAGAGGTGGTAGGTGCTCAGAGGATGGCAGGAGGGTGGGATGGGGATTTCTATTTCCCAGTTCTCTCTCTGCTGGGCCACAGGTGGATAAAGGTTACATTTCTCTATTGAAGGCCATGTCTCCTATTGGCTGGCTCTGTCCTGCAGCTCCTGGGTTCCAGTAAACTGTCCCCTCTTGAGGCGAACAGGTAGTAAGGGCTCTCCATTATTGCTAGTCCCAGGGTGCTTCATCATCCCTTGTTGGTTTCCTTAACCCTGCCTATACCTCTATAAATAGTTCCTTCATGAAACTCTCCTCAGTTCCTCTTTGAGGAGCCTTATGTTTCTAAAACGGGCTCTTATTGATACACACTGAGAGGTTGAGTGACTTTCCCAAGGTCACACAAAGAGAAGGGTAGAGTCTTTTTCTGGCCTTGCTAGCCTGCCCAGCCCCCTTCCACAATCCCTATGCCCTGCCCAACCTACCAGAATCTGTGATCCTTTTGTTGGGATGGGATTAAATTCCCCAGGGCTCCTGTGCCGGACCTGGCCAGCAGCTCCAGTAACCAGAGCTGTGTGAGAAGAAAAGGCCAGGCCACTGGGGCAGCCGCACCCCAAACAGAGGTGAGGTCTCAGATGAGTTATGCCAGTGTGGGGCTACCTCCCCTGTCCCAAGGGTCACTGCTCACCCTAGCCCTGCCTCACCAAGGACCCAGAACACCGGCCTCCCAGACCCTGGCTGTCCGCTTCTTTGGCCTTTGCACACAGAGTTCTCTACTCCTCCCTCCCCCACTCAACAGGTGAGCTAGGACACCTGCCACCCCCACCCTGGCCTCTAGAGATGTGAGATGAGCACAGGACTCTGGGTGGGGCCCTCAGGCTCCCTACCTCCCCCTTCCAGCCCCAGATCCTCTCAGATTCCCAGAGATGGGCTCCAGCCAGGGAGGGTGGGGCTGCTCCTGGGACCATCAAGAGTCACGGGGCCGCCTAGACAGTGACAGAGCTGTGGCAGGGAGCAGACCTTCACCCACCTCTGTGCCTCCAGCTGACTCTAACGTGCCATGTCCCAGCACCTGCTCCTCCCATTTGTGATCCTCGGTAACCTCAGGGGACAGGGGATGGCTGCCAGGGGCCTGGGTCCTAGCATCTGGGGAGCTGGACAGCAGGATTCCTGGATTCCGCATGGGGAGTAGGGTGTCAGAGGAGGGAGGGAAGTAGAGTATCAGAGGAGGAAGAAAAGGAGGATGTCAGAAGGAAGGAAGTGAGGTGGGAGAAGAGGAAGTAGTGTTTCAAAGGCGGGAGACAGGAGGCCTGGGTGCCATGGGAGATAGAGTAGCTGGAAAGCTGGGGGAGGTAGTCTGGGAGGGCACATAATAAGTGTAGGTCTCCAGCCTTTTCCTGCCTTCCTCTGTCTTCCCAGCCATCAGTCCCATCCCAGGAGCCTTCCAGGACTCAGGTAAGGCAGCTGGAATGGGGGAAAGTCATGTGCAGAAGCAGAAAAGATAAGAGAGGTAGCAATGGGTGCTGGCAGGGGGGCTGAATGGACAGGGAATTGGGAAGGTAGGAGGTGGGGGGTGGAGAGCAGGAAGGGGGTGCTGGGCTGGGCAGTGCAGGGTCTGGAAGTCACCAGTATCTTCCTCTCTTTACCCTCTGGCACCCAGCTCTCAGTCCTACCCAAGAAGAACCTGAAGATCTGGGTAAGGAAGAGGCCTGGGCATCCTCAGACCTTAAAGAAAGTTAAGGATGGCTGGGCCATGAGGGAGGTGGAAAAGACCAGAAACTTAGAAGTGCCTAGGTCTTTGATCTTTGTTCAGAGGGGCAAACTGAAGCTGGGTGCAGGACAGGGCCTTGCCCTGAGTTACCTGGGCCTCTGAAGTGGGGGACCTCTGGCGGGCTCTGACCTCCAGGGCTCCCCATTGCAGACTGCGGGCGCCCTGAGCCCTATGCGCGCATCGTGGGGGGGTCAGATGCGCAGCCGGGTACCTGGCCTTGGCAGGTGAGCCTGCATCAAGGGGGAGGCCACATCTGCGGGGGCTCCCTCATCGCCCCCTCCTGGGTCCTCTCTGCTGCTCACTGTTTTGTGAGGTGAGTATTTGCGCTCCTCCAGCCCCCCTCCGTCCAAGGCCAACCCCGCCCCTGCAGTTCGACCCCTCCCCTACCCCCCTTTCGGACCTCAAGGCTAATTTGGGGCCGAACTGCCCAGGCTACCCCTCTCTGCCCCCCAAACTAGGTGCTCTGCAAGGCGTCAAGGTCCTGGGTGGGGTGAGGCCACCGGCAGACTCGTCCCAACTCCACTAAACATCAAGTCTGAAGCCCATCTATCTGTCCGATGCCCCCAATCACCAACTCCAAATCGGATTCGCCAGTCCACTTTTAGGAGTCTCAACCCCAAATCTGGATCAGCATCCGCCCCTCTTGGGTTCCTGCTGACCCCACCTCCTCTTCCGGCTCTGAGCCCCCACCCCCACAAGGGTCTGCCCCTTCCATAGGGTCACCCTAACCTCCTCCCGCCTCTGCCTCGGCGCCGACGGGACTGGGCCCGCGCCGACTGGTCCTGTGGCGCACTCCGGACCGCCCCGGCGCGCAGTCGCGCATGGCACATCCGGCCGAACTCGAGTGGGGGCTCCAGTGGCCTGTGGAGCGGGCGCGCGCGGAGGCCCGGGAGGTGGGCGCCGTGCGGCGGGCCTACGGAGCCTCCCGGCGGCGGGCCGCGGGGCCGGCGGCCGAAACGCCCTCCAGGGGTGGCGGGGTCCGGGGGCGAGGCCGGGGGGAGCCTGGGGCGGGAGTTAGTACCGCGCTGTCTCCCGTAGCCTCGCCCCTCGGGGTCTCAAAACTGAACTACAGGGTGGCGTCACCCGGGCCCCAGCTCTTGCCTCCACCTTGCTTCAGGTTTTTTCTGACTGCTGGATCCGACTAGATTCCCTCGCAGTTCTGCAATGAGACAAAACACTCACCCTCATTTCCTCCTTCCTAACATTGCATACAGTGTGTCCTTTCCTAGGTTGTTGGTGATAATGAGCCAAAATCCGTTTCAAGTTTAAACGCACTTCGACCCGGCATTGGCTCAGTGGAAATATGTGCCATTATGTTTTACTGGGTGGATCTGGTTAAAGCAAAAGTCACGCTATCGCTATAGTGAGAGTTCGCAATCGTTGCATATTTCTCATCCTTAGTATCCTGTCAATGCTCTATCCCCACCTCTCTTATACCGTTCACCAAGTCAGTCACTTTTGTCATCATCCACACATTTCTTGGCCACCTCGTTGCTAGCACTGTTAGCACTTGATGTAAAGAGCCAAAATCCTACCTTCTCAGAGCTTACATCTAGTAGACAGACAAATAACAATTCAACAGAGAGGCACATGCTCTGTTCAAAGGTGTGGGGGGATGTAGACTCTTTTCCTGTCCCCAAAGTCTCGTCGTAGTGACCTTTCCAGCTCCTTGCCCCGTCAATGTTCCAACCTCTTGATGGACCTGTGTCAGTGTGTGCGGCTTTGGAGGTGTCAGGGGACATGCGCGAATCCTAGGGCAGGAGCTGACAAGGAGAGGTCCTGACCACTAGGAAGTCTCGTGGACAGGGCCGGCACATGGCAGGCTGAGGGAGCTGGGGACGTTTTGTGAAGAGAGGATGTATTGCAGGAATGTAGGGAGAGATGGAGGCCACCCTGGGGACACAGGTGAGGCATGTTAGATGGAGAAGGGCCAGGATGCCAGGCTGGAGTGAAAGGGGCAGAGGCAACAGAGGCTGCAAAAGCAGCTGAGGCTGGACCATGAAGGCCTTAAGGTCAGTCTGAGGGCCAAAGTACCCCGCCAGCTCCAGGGGTCCCTAGGACAATCCCCAAACCTCCGTGGTTGAGCACCACATATAGCCTCAGCCATCATCTGATCTCTTAGGACTCTGGGTGGGCAGGGAAGGAGTTCTGTCTGTGCTTTTCCCCACCCCTTTCTGGATCCTGACTCTTTCATTTCTGTCAAAAGCAGGCTGTCCTCAGGATAGGGCTGAGGCCCCAGGTTTAGACAGTGGGGTCCATTTATTGTTCTTGGTGAGAGGAGAGCTGAGTTTTAGAAACTTGCTCTAGCAGCAGCAAGTAAAGAGTGGATTGGGGAGCACACCAGTCAGGAGGCTGGGTCCGTCATCCAGGCCCCAGGTTATGCTGCCTGAACTAGGGTGGTTACAGTGAGAAGGCTAAGAAGTCACAAATGAGAGGATTTCACAACTTGGGAGCTGATTGGGGAAGGAGACTGAAGAGAGGGGTCAGGGATGACACCTAGATTCCATGCTTGGCAACTGGGGAGAGGACCACATCTAGTATATATGGCATCTTTGTGAAAAGAAGGCCTTCTGGGACCAACACAACTCCACATCAGGGCTCAGAGCTTAATGATTTTAGCCCCTATGTACACTCTTTGTTGTGGGGACCTTTTTGCAGTGCACAACCTGCACAACCATGCAGAGAAGCTCTCACTGGGTGCTTGATGGGGCCATTCCTGAGATGAGGACGTAGGAAGAAGAATAGACAGGAGCCAGGGGAGATGTGGTGAATGTGGTGGGCTGAGGTGCCATGGAGCATGTAGATGGAGACATCCAGGAGGCAGCTGGAGGGGACAAAGCTGAGCCCTGGGAACTAGGGGCTCCATACCTACCTCACAGTATCTGCTTTCTCGTTCTGTCCCCAGATCCTCTGCCTCTCCCCTGGGTGCTACAAGAAGTGGAGCTAAGGCTGCTAGGCGAAGCTGCCTGTCAGTGTCTCTACAGCCGGCCTGGCCCCTTCAACCTCACTCTCCAGCTATTGCCAGGGATGCTGTGTGCTGGCTACCCAGAGGGCCGCAGGGACACCTGCCAGGTGAGGGGAGGCCCCTGCACCTCTGACAGGGCCAGAGTGCTAACCAGGGAAGAATAGATAAATCCCATCTCTCTGAGCCTCATCTGCAAAAAGAGGGCACAAATGCCAATAGATGGGACACATATGAAGATGAGAATGGATAGAAGTTGCTGCTCAACAGGTGGGCACTGTTATTTCTGCCATAAAGTGCCATGTCAGAAGCCCGGACCACCACTTATTAGTTGTGTGACCTTGGCCAGGTTACTTAACCTTCCTGTGCCCAAACTTTCCCACCTGGAAGAAGGAGATGATAGTGTTACCTACCTCATGGTGCTGTCGTAATGATCAACAGCGTCTTGTCCTTAATAAGAGCTAAGTAAGTATAGGCTGTTACTATCCCAAATGCCAGCCCACAGCACAGCACCTGTTACCTAGTAGGTGCTCCATAAATAGGTATTGAAAAAAATGAATTCATCATTAATCCTTCACAGAAGGGGAATAACCTGGGGAAGGCCAAAACACTGTATATTTTAAGCACTTTGCCCAGAAATCTTCCTTAAATGGCATACATTTTTGAGGGCACCCAAGCATGCCGGCTGGTAGTGGGGATTCAAGCTAGATGGTCTTCAATGTCCCTCCCAATTCTGAGGTTCCAGGACCTTTGGGCATAACTCCCTGCCTTCTTGAACAGAATTGCAAACAATTCAAATTCCTATAGACCAGTGCTGTCCAACAGAACTTCCTGCAATGATGGAAATGTTCTATATCTGTGCAGTCCAGTATGGTAGCTGTTAGCCACGTGTGGCTACTGAACATTGGAAATGTGGCTAGTGTGACTGTGGAACTAAAATTTTAATTTTATTGAAATTAAATTAATTAAATTTAATAAATTTACACTTAAATAGCCACATGTGGCTAGTGGCTACCGTATTGGACAGCACAGCTCTAGATGATTCTGAGCCTTCTGAGCCTTCTTTGTGACCCTCCTCAGGGCACAGAGAACCTTTTCAAGGAAGCCAGTGCGGGCTGGTGGGTCCCTGGGATGACCCCCTAACACGAAGTCATCTAACATTAGGGTGACTCTGGGGGGCCCCTGGTCTGCGAGGAAGGCGGCCGCTGGTTCCAGGCAGGAATCACCAGCTTTGGCTTTGGCTGTGGAAGGAGGAACCGCCCTGGAGTATTCACTGCTGTGGCTCCCTATGAGGCATGGATACGGGAACAGGTGATGGGTTCAGAGCCTGGGCCTGCCTTTCCCACCCAGGCCCAGGAGCCCCAGTCAGGTCCCCAGGAGCCCAGGGAGGAAAACTGCACCATCGCCCTGCCAGGTGAGTGGGCAGGACCCCTAGATGTGAACTGGACATGGGAGATTTGAGCTGGGGTGGAGACTGCTGGAGTGAGGGGGGGTCCAGGAGGCCCCCTGACCCAGGCCTCTCACCCCTCAGAGTGTGGGAAGGCCCCGCAGCCAGGGGCCTGGCCCTGGGAGGCCCAGGTGATGGTGCCGGGATCCAGACCCTGCCATGGGGCGCTGGTGTCTGAAAGCTGGGTCTTGGTGCCTGCCAGCTGCTTTCTGGAGTGAGTGAGAATCCACATCTCAGGCAGATTCTTGCCCCTCTCCACATCGGCCTGAGACACCACCATCTTCCTGGCCCCAGCCCCTCCCCTGGGCAGGGTGGGGATGGGAGGCACCTCAGTCTGGAATGCGGGGTCCCATTCGGAGGTGTAGGATCCAGCACAAAAAGAGGGGTCCTAGTCTGGCAGGGGCGGGGAAATGAGTAGTGTAAGTTCCCTGCATCCAGGATGCAGAGGTCTAAGTGCACAGTTCGAACGGCGGTGGGGTGGGGATCCGGCCACGGATGCGGGATCTTAGCCTGGAGGTACAGAGGTTAAACCAGGGGTGGGAAGTTTCCAGCCGGGTGTGCGGGCTCTGGCCCATGTCCCCCGCCTCCCCATCCGGCAGCCGTATCAGCTCCGACGGCCAGCCCCACGACCTCGAGGCCTGGCGCGTGCTGCTGCCCTCGCGCCCGCGCGCGGAGCGGGTGGCGCGCCTCGTGCCGCACGAGAACGCCTCGTGGGACGACGCCTCGGACCTAGCGCTGCTACAGCTGCGCGCGCCTGTGAACCTGAGCGCGGCCCCGCGGCCCGTGTGCCTACCCCACCCGGAACACTACTTCCTGCCCGGGAGCCGCTGCCGCCTGGCTCGCTGGGGCCGCGGGGGTGAGCGGGGCGCCTGGCCCACGGGGGCGGGGGGCGGAGCGGGGGCCGCCTCCGCCGCCGCGCGGGACTCCCGCTGTTATCCCCCTCCCAGAACCCGCGCCCGGCCCCAGCGCGCAGCTCGAGGCGGAGCTGTTGGGCGGCTGGTGGTGTCACTGCCTGTATGGCCGCCAGGGGGCGCCGGTGCCGCTGGCGGGAGACCCGCCGCACGCGCTCTGCCCCGCCTACCAGGAGGAGGAGGAGGCGGGCCGTTGCTGGGTGAGCGGCAGGGGCGGAGCCTGCAGAAGGCGGGGCTGAGTAGGACCCCGGGAGGCCGGAGAGCTGGGGGCGGGGCCTGAGGAACTGGGCGAGGCGTAGCGCTGTGGACGCGGAGGGGTGGGGGCGGGGCCAGAACGAGCTGGGGGAGGAGCCTGGCCCTGGAGGACTTTGGCTGGGTATTGAGGCGGCCTGGGGTGGGAGGGGGGGCTTTTGGAGTTTCTATCCCTAGATTTAAGGAGAATCCTAAAGTGAGGGCTGAATTCTTACACAAGTTAGTATCTCACACACACACACACACTTCTTTGTCGCAGAATGACTCGCGTTGGAGCCTATTGTGCCGGGAAGAGGGAACCTGGTTCCTGGCTGGAATCAGAGACTTCTCCAGCGGCTGTCTACGTCCCCGAGCGTTCTTCCCCCTGCAGACCCATGGCCCATGGATCAGCCATGTGACTCGGGGGGCCTACCTGGAGGACCAGCTAGCCTGGGACTGGGGCCTTGAAGGGGAGGAGACTGAGGCACAGACTTGTCCCCCACACACAGAGCATGGAGGTGAGCAGGGGGCGTTTAGGCTTAGAGGCTCCTAGGGGTACACAGATCCATGGCAGGGGCTTCAGGGGTCAGCTGTGGGGCCCCAACTGAGGTGGCCCCCTCCTCTCTCTAGCCTGTGGCCTGCGGCCAGAGGCCGCTCCAGTGGGGGTCCTGTGGCCCTGGCTGGCAGAGGTGCATGTGGCTGGTGATCGAGTCTGCACTGGGATCCTCGTGGCCCCAGGCTGGGTCCTGGCAGCCACTCACTGTGTCCTCAGGTGGGTCTCGCTCATCTCCTAAGCAAGAGGCTGGAGGGAAAAATGGGAAGATGAACCAAAGAGCTCTTACAATACTGGATATTCTCCCTTTAGGGCTCTTATAGCACAGGGAACTGCTGTGAGATGTTTTGAGACAGAAGAGAGATTTGGAAGGAGAAATAATGAAGGAGTTAGTGGCATGACCCTAGAGTTATTCCACCTTTTCCCCTGGGCTGGGAAGGACCATGAGAGGAGCAGGAGGTGACATTGGGCCTTGTTCCAACAGGCTGGGCTCTACAACAGTGCCTTACATTGAAGTGTATCTGGGCCGGGCAGGGGCCAACCCCCTCCCACAGGGCCACCAGGTATCCCGGTTGGTCATCAGTATCCGCCTCCCCCGGCACCTGGGACTTAGGCCCCCCCTGGCTCTCCTGGAGCTGA
Organism: Daubentonia madagascariensis; assembly: GCA_023783475.1. Classification (NCBI taxonomy): domain Eukaryota; kingdom Metazoa; phylum Chordata; class Mammalia; order Primates; family Daubentoniidae; genus Daubentonia; species Daubentonia madagascariensis. Next base: position 8,040,305 of record JAKFHU010002004.1, on the reverse strand, counting down.
GCTCCCGGGTGGAGCCCTCCCCATCAGCCCTGCCCATCTGCCTTCACCCAGGCGGTATCCCCCCAGGGGCCAGCTGCTGGGTGCTGGGCTGGAAGGACCCCCAGGACCGAGGTGAGAGCCCTGGGTCACGGGAGTGAGGAGTGGCTGGAGGCCAGAACCCTGGAACAACGCTCTTTCCTCTCTCTAGTCCCTGTGGCTGCTGCTGTCTCCATCTTGACATCTCGACTCTGTCACTGCCTCTATCAGAGCGTTCTGCCCCCTGGTACCCTCTGTGTCCTGTATGCAGAGGGGCAGGAGGACAGGTGTGAGGTACAGGTGTCCCAGGCATCCGGATCCAGGGAGGGGGGAGGCCGTGCTGGGCAGCTGGACCCCAAGAGACAAGGGTTGGAATTCCTGAGTGTCAGGCTCCAAATGGGAAGCAGTGCTTGCTGGCTGGGCCTTGGAGAGCGACCAGGCGCCTGGATGCTTAAGAATGGAGATAAGCAGTGTTTTGTGGCTGGACCCTAGGGGAAGGTGCAGGGGACCAGGAGGACTAACAGACCCATTTGGCCTGGACTCTCACTTTGCAGGTGAACTCAGCTCCTCCCCTCCTATGCCACACTGAGGGAGGCTCCTGGGTCCTCATGGGCATGGCTGTTCGAGGGAGCCGCGAGCTGTTTGCTGCTGTTGGCCCTGAAGAGGCCTGGATCTCCCAAACAGTGGGGGAGGCCCACTTCCTGCCCCCCAGTGGCTCCCCCTACTGGCCCCCTGACGGCAGCAACCTCTGCCCCCCAGACCTGGCGAGGGCCTCAGGCTCCCCTCGGGCTGCTCTGTTCCTGCTGCTACTGACTCCCCTGATCCAAAACTGAGGGGCCTGGGTCCCAGCGCCACTTCCTTCTCTGCCCTCCACTTCCCGCCCAGTGGGGCTGGAATGCGGCCCAACCAGCTGGCTCCCTCGCCAGAACCTCCAGAGGGCCCCACCCACCAAGACTGCAGCGGCTTCTGATGATTGGGCTATTTTGGGCCCAGGAATCCTTGGGGGTGGTGGGAGGAGCAGGCAATAAAGGTGTAAACGCAGACACCTGTGTGGCCTTGTGGCTTTGCTGGGAGCAGGCTGAGAGTCTGAGTGCACAGAAGGCTAAGGGGGAACCCCAAGGGGTAGGGCCCCTCCCTCCTCTGTGAGTCAGGCCTTGGGCTTTTAGGAAATGTGTCCCTGATAACGTGGTGGCGATTCCCTCATTTCTGCCCCAGGGCAGGGAGGCTGTGTGGCCAGCTGGTTGTGTGTCACCTCCCCAGGGGAATTGGTGTCCCCAGCACCTGCTGGACACCTCGGCTCTAGCTCTGACCCTGCTGCCCACCCCTCCAGAGTGGGAAAGACTAAGGGTGAGAGGCAGAGCTGCCCTGCAGTGTACACACCCTGATGAATGATGCCCCAAAATGTCGCCAGCACACACGTGTGACACTTGGACCCTTCCAGGAGGGTCCACCACTTCCTCATCCTGCCCAGTGCCCTCAGGCCTTGGGCCCCTGGTGTGTACATCCCACTGGCTCACCCAGCTTACCCCTGCACCTCCCTGCATTCAACCCATATTCCCTTCTAACTACTGAGTCATGACACAGTTGGGTTCTGATATATAAGCCCACAAAGTGCTCCCAATCTAATGGGGAACACATGTGGACACACCTGTCTGGGGATCAGGAAAGGGTCATGGAGGAAGTGATGTCTGAGCAGAGAAAAAGGGAAAATAACCTGGGGAAGAGGGGTGTTGGGGTGAAAGCCAGCTGACGAGGGTGGCAGAGCCGTCTCCTCTGGGGAGGGGGACCTAGAGGGAAGCAGGAAGTTATCACTGGGAGATTGATCCCATCCCAAATAGACTATCCCCCAGAAACACCACATCCCCCCTTGCTCCCATACCCAGTCTGTCACCCATGTGCCATCCCCTATAAACACCGAATACACTCCAGCCTCTGCCTGAACCCACCCACAATGCCCAGTGTCCTGCCGCCCCCTCCTCCCCAGCTTAGACCCCTTCCCAAGTCAGCGCCTCCCGGGGTTAGTTCCCTGACCTCCCTCCTGGGTCCTGAAGGCCTGGCTCAGAGATGCAGTCACCTAGTCTTCTGGAAAGTGGGTGAGGTCTGTTTTTCCAGAAGCTTGGACTCCCTGGGTATTTGGAATTGCCACAGATTCCACCCTCCACAGAGGGTGCACCTCACCCCCACCCTAGTCACACCTCTGCCACCTGCACCCTCCACTTTAGAACACTCCCCCTGGACCCCTGTTCCCCCATCTTTGCCTTCACACCTTTTCATAACCCCCATGGGTCTCAGTTCCTCAGGCCCCTCCACGAGAACCCCTTCACGACGCCTGCCTTGGGCAAGCTGCTGTGCGCTCGCGCCAGAACCCCCATTCTTGTGCATCACACTTCCTGGTTGGAAATTATTCTGTAATGGTTTGTGATTATTTGATTCAAGTCCATCACCCCGTACCTCACCATGAGCTCAGGGAGAACAGGGCTAGTGTCTGTTTTGTCCCCTGTGCCAGGGACATCAGGTACTCAGTAAATATCTGTGGCATGATTGGCCTGACATGATTGCCACCCCCGCCCATGCAGGCTTCCCAGAAAGGGCCTGGAATTGGCTCTAGCCTGGGGCAGACCCCAGTGTCCCGGGCTCCAAAACCCAGCCTAAGGAGGGAGGGAGGGAGGGAGGGAGGAGTGGCTGTGGCCCCAAGATAACAAAGGCTGGGCCAGGCCTGGGGGGCATAACTGGTCTGAGAGACCTGAAAGACCTGGGGCCGAGGACAGTAGGGTCCACACTCCAGGGAGGCTGGCCATCTGAGTTTCCAGCCTGACCTCGGGCTGCTCTCTGGCTGGTCAGCCCCCCAATCGGCCTGGAGTCTGAAAGGACTCGGGACGTTGGTGGCAAGCTGAGCTGACGGAGCTGAGCAAGAGGGCGGGGCCAGGGGAGGGGCGGGCAGGTAGAAGCCTTTTCGCTCCAGGAGCCACCACTCCAAGAAGGTTGCTACGTGGCCAGGCCGTGCCGGAGACAGGCTCACGCTGCTAGCTTCGGAGACTTCAAGCGTCTCCCCTGCCTCGGCTCCCCGTGGCCGCTTCCTGCCTTAGGAGTCAACCTTGGACACCTGCTTCCCCTTCCCAGCCCGGATTCTGGGATCCCTTTCCTCTGAGCCGACACACCTGGATCCTTCTTTGAAACCAGCCCGAGGGTCCCTTCTCTTGTGTGCCTGGTGTCTCCCCCAGGGGCCCTCGTCCTGGGCCATGGCCCAGAGCGCGGGCCTGGGGCCTGGGCAGCTGGAGGCTGTGGCCATTCTGCTCTGTCTTGGATTATTCCGGTCGGGGACGGGTGAGTCTGTGCAGGGTGGGGAGACTGGGGGTAACACACTGGAGAGAGCAGGCATAATGCTTTTCCGGGACATCCTTATGCTGGGCTCAAGACTCCCTTCCGCCGTGGCCCTCCTGGGAGAAGCGGCCCTCCGGAGAAGCGGCCAGCCCTAAAGGGTCTGGGAACTCGGGTCTTCTGTGCTTACCCCTCCCTCTTTCTCTCTCTCCAGGAGCAGATGGGGCCGAAGGTGAGGCTTGCCCGGGGGGAATGGGGGAGGGGCAAGGGGAGGGGACACAGATTCGGATTCCCCTGTGTGTTCAACAAGTGCCTGGCCCTCTGCTGGGCTGTCCCTCCCGCCCACATTCTTTTAAGTCTCCCAGTAGCTCTGCGAGGGGGGGATTATACCCCTTGCTTTGTGAGTAAGGAAACTGGGGTGCAGAGAAGCAGTGACTTGCCGAAGGGCACACAGCCAGTGAGCGGTGTAGCTGGGATTTAAACCCACCTCCAACTTTCAAAGTGCGGCATTTGAGATGGTTTTGAGGGAAACAAACCAAGAGCCTCCTTTCTTCGAAGGCACACAACCCAGCTCTGAGTCAGACAGGTTTTCCACCCTGGCTTCGCCACTTACCGGCTGTGTGACATTGGCCAAGTCCCATCACTTCCCTAAGCCTCGGTTTCCTCACCTCTAAAATGAAGTTGATTTTGTCTATCTCCTGGGGCTGTAGTGAGGATTGTAGGAGACAAAGGACATGAAAGCCCCTTCAGGGCGCTGCTGGGACACTCACTGAATAGTAGCTATTGTCGTGATTATGAGGGAGAGGAGGAGTCTGGCTGGCAGTGTCTCTGCTCCTAGAAAGGTGACTTTGTGAAGGGCAGTTGGGCTCCACTCCAAAGTGGCCTTGGTGGGGGTGGGGCTGGGGCAGTCCGGGAAACTAGATGTTCACATCCTGGGAGCCCAGTTCTGCTGTTCATTTGTTCAACACACATCCACGACTCCATGGGGCTGGGGACATGGGAATCTGCCCCTAGAAAATGGCCAGGTTGGTGTGATTGAAACGGACACAGTTGTAGACACCAGAACAGTTGTGAGGTTGGGCAGTGTCAGGGAAGCGTGAGGGTCCTGGGAGCTCAGAGGCAATGCCCAGCTCAGCAGCAGGCTCCGACAGGCTACGGAGGGCCTGCCATGGGAACAGAGTCTCCCCTGGCAAGGAGAAGTTCGCCAAGCAGAGGAAGGATGGGGGAAGGTGTTCCCCGCAATCAGTGATACGCAAAGGTCCAGAGGTGAACAAGTGCGTGGCCTGATGTAGTATGTAACAGGAAGTGTCCAGAGGGATGGCTGGAGTAGAAGGCAGTGCCCTGGAAGGTCTGGAATATATCATAAGGGCAACATGGAGCCGTGGAAGGGTTTAAGCAGGGGTGTGACCTAGTCAGAGTTGTGGTTTATGAAGATCTTCAGACTTGTAAGGAGTGGACTGGATGGAAGACAGGAGGGCTTGAGAGGAAGGAGGCTGCCACAAGACTTGAATTAGGTAATGGGTAGTGGGCAGCAAGTAGCAGAACTGCCCATGCCTGGTGAGCTGTGGAATGCAGACAAAGGGGAGGCTGGCTTCAGTGAATCAACTTTCCAAGCTCTAAACCAGATCGCCTGGGATATGTGGAAGCGGCAGGGCTAAGGATCTGACCCCCTTTCCCTTCCTCCCCGGGTAGCCCTTTGTGGTGTGGCCCCCCAAGCACGCATCACAGGTGGCAGCAATGCAAACCCTGGTCAGTGGCCCTGGCAGGTCAGCATCACCTATGATGGCATCCACGTGTGTGGCGGTTCTCTCGTGTCTGAACAGTGGGTGCTGTCAGCTGCTCACTGCTTCCCCAGGTACCAGTTGGGTGGGGGACAGAGGGTGGAAGTAAAAAGTGGGCTGGAGGTCAAAGATCATGGGTCAGTCCAGGTCAGAGGTTGGGGTTCTTGGGTTTGGTCTAAGGGCATCAGCAAAGTCTGAAAGGACCAGTTAGGAGTGAAGGGGAGGAGTCAGAGGTTAAAGGATACAACTAGGGTGCAATTTGAGGCCTACAAGGGGCTGATCAGAATCAGGGGTCAGAAGCTACAAGGCAACAGGGATCAGGGAACAGAGGTCCCCTGGATCCCAGCCGGGCCTTCTGCCTGCAGCGACCACCACATAGACAACTATGAGGTAAAGCTGGGAGCCCACCAGCTGGACAGCTACTCCGAGGACGCCAAGGTCAGCACCGTGGCAAAAGTCATCTCCCACCCCAGCTACCGCGAGGAGGGCTCCGAGGGCGACATTGCACTTATCCTTCTCAGCAGCCCCGTCACCTTCTCCCGTCACATTTGGCCCATCTGCCTCCCTGCGGCCAACGTCTCCTTCCCTAATGGCCTCCATTGTACTGTCACTGGATGGGGCCACACGGCCCCCTCAGGTAAGATGGGGTACTGGATGCCAAGTGGCATGGAGGGGAAGCCCCACTCAGGGTCAGAAGCCCTGGGTAAGCATCTCCTGCCCCCACAGTGAGCCTCCTGACCCCCAGGCCACTGCAGCAGCTTGAGGTGCCACTGATCAGCCGTGAGACCTGTAATTGCCTGTACAACATCAATGCCAACCCTGAGGAGCCCCACTTTATCCAGCAGGACATGGTGTGTGCTGGCTATGTGGAAGGTGGCAAGGATGCCTGCCAGGTAAATGCAGGGGCCCAGGGGGACGGATGAGACAGTGCCTCTTGGGAGATGAGGCTGGCATGAATGACTGGAGGCCTGGGGCCAGCTCCTGACAGCTGTTGTACGGCTTTTCTCCTCAGGGTGACTCTGGGGGCCCACTCTCCTGCCCTGTGGAGGGCCTCTGGTACCTGGCAGGCATTGTGAGCTGGGGTGATGCCTGTGGGGCCCCCAATAGGCCTGGTGTGTACACTCTGACTTCCAGCTATGCCTCCTGGATCCAATACTACGCAAAAGAACTCCAGCCTCATGTGGTGCCTCAAATCCAGGAGTCCCAGCCCGATGGCAACCTCTGCAGCAACTCTCTGGCCTTCAGCTCTGCCCCAGCCTGGGGCTTGCTGGGGCCCATCCTTCTGCTGCCTCTGGGCTTGGCCCTGGGCCTCTTCTGCCCATAGCACAAGCACTGAGCTACTCACCCTGGAAGCTGCCCCTGCTTCCAGGACTTATGTGTCACACCCAAGGAAGTGTGCCTGTTCCCAGGAAGGCACCTGGCCCCTCCCCGATACCCTCTGGGCCTGGGCCATGGTGAGCCACTCCTTCCTTCCAGGATTCTGTGGGAGGCCAGGGCACCATCCTGATCTTTGAGGCCATTCTTCTGGGTTTACTGTTTGGGACTATAACCCACAGTATGAGTTTTACTGCCTATGGTACTAGCCACCTCCACCTGCTATCCACAAGCCTGCTGGCTGGGCTCCTATAGAGCTCCCAAGGACCTTTGGCTATAAAAATGAGCCCTGGCTCCACCTGTTTCCAGAACACTGGGCACCTGCCCAGCTGACTGCTGCTCCAGTGCCCCATCTGCCCTGCCGGATGAGGTCTGCACTTTGCCCTCTTCTTTGTTCTGGGCTCAGGCTGCCTTTGGACAGCTTGTTTTCAAGGACAGGAAAGGCCCCAATCTTGCCCCATTGGCTGCCAAGCCCCCCTTGAACCCTGACTCCCGGAATCCGGAGGACTGAGCCCCCACCGGAACTGGACTGGGGCTTAGATCTGGGGTAAGGGGTAAAAGGAGCAAAGAGTAAAATGTTTTGAGCACAACTGCCTCTGTGTGTGTGTGTGTGTGTGTGTGGTGAGTGTGTGTTGAGGTGAAATGAAGAACATCAGCTCTTGGCCTCTCCCTCCCACCTCCAAAATCCAGAGCCACGAGAATTTACTTTATTAAAAAAATGACGAAACAGGTCTGTACATATTTACAGGCTGGGGGCAAGGAGGCACGGGTCCAGCAGCAGGGGCATAAGCTGCTCATTTCTTGGAGAGTTTGACTTGCTTGTGCTTGGGGGGTGCCCACTTGAGGCAGACAGAGTCCACTGTGGGGAGAAGAGGCATGAGAGGCAGGGCTGGGCCTCTGGACCAGGCCTGCTCACACCTGGCTGCTCTGCTCTGGGCCCAGGCCAGGTTTCACCTCCTCCGGGCAGATGGAGTGGGGGGGAGGTGAGCAGGGAAGCCCAGGAATGAGTAGCCTGCCCCAGGCTCTATCCTGGGAGCTGGTCCAGCTGGTTTGGGATCATGTGACAGCAAAAAGGAGGCCTTGAAATGCCTTACATCCCCCTCCCCCACCACCCCACAGACATGTGTGTGCAGCAGCCCCCCTACCCACCTGTGATGGGTGGTTTCTTATACTGGGCACTTTTAAGGTGTTCCTCTACCAACTTGGGTGTGACACAGATCACATGCTGGCCTTTCCAGTACTTGACCATGTTGAGGGACTGTAAGGTACTGATGATGTCATTCTGGGTGATACTGGTCATCTGGCTGCAGAAAGGGATTAAAGTAGATGCTGGAGATAGTTCCCTTGTGGGGTCTGGTTGGGACAGCAAAAGGGGACAAGGAGACAAGATCATGGCCAATCTTAGGAGATCCCTTCCCTTCAGGGTTCCAGGATGCCTCCCTCACAAGGTCCTTGATGGACAGCTTGTCCTGGACAAGGCTGGGGACCAGGGCCCTCACCTAAGGTCCTTGATGGACAGTGTGCCCCGGAAGTCTCGCAGGATCTCCAGCAGGACCCATGACCAATAGCTGCGGTAGCTGAGTTTGCCCAGGTCAGACAGCGGCTTCTCTGGGGAGCCTACTGTGCTCTCTAGCTTGGAAAGTTCATAACCTGGCAGTGGTAGAAAGAGGATCTCAGGATCCAGCCCACCCTGGTACCCCTGCCACCACAGGTGTCCGCTTCCCAGACAGGCCAGGAGCCACTCACTGAAAGCAATGAGAAACTTTCCGTATCCACGGCGCTGGTAGGGGGGCAGGGTGAGGATGCAGGCCACGTTGTTTCCATCTGGAGACTCCTTCTCCTGTGGGGGGTGGCTGCTCAGGACCTCCGGGGAGGCTCAGCCCCTACTCCAATCCCCCCCCACCCTCCTTCAACCAGAGCTTCTGACCCAGCACCTTAGAAAAGTAGCCGACAATGTGGGCCCCTTGCCTGTCCACCTCTGTCAAGATGTAAAAGACGAAGGGCTCCACATCAAAGTACAACGTCTTGTGGTCCAGGAAGAGCTTGGCTAGCAGACACAGGTTCTGACAGTAAATCTGAGGGGCGAAGGGAGGTAGAAACATGCTCAGGGAGCAAGTACGACTCCTACAACTCCCTCACTCAGCCTGGGCATGAGCTGCCACCCTGCTCTGCAAGTGCCAGGCTCCAAAGAGCAGCCAGTGCCAGGCCAGTAGGAAGAACGCTCCTCACCATAACAATAATACTTAGGACAGGAAGAAGTTCCATTTCTGATGAACAGGGAAACTGAAAATCAGAGAGCCAGTAGCATTCTGGGAGGTAATGGCAGAGCAGGACTGGTCATGGCTACCACTGCTGAATGCTAAATACGGGCCATGTGCTTTATGTGCAGAATCTGTTCAATCTTCACAGCCACTGACTCTGAAATTTCCGCTCAGGAAACTGAGGCTCTGAGGAGATAAGTGGCTTGCCCAAGGTCCCAAGGCTGGTGAGTGCCAGGCAGGAATTCCAATTGGTATATGACTTCTGTCTTGTTCAAAGCTGTGTCCCCCAGCACCTAGCACAAGGCTAAGCACAAAGCTGGGTGCTTAGTAAATGTTTGCTGAATGGAGGAGCCTCAAACCTGACTCCAAAGTCTGAGCTGTCTGCCAGCTTGGCCACACTCCTCTGCTGGGCCTCACCAGTTTCCCAACTGCAGACCCGGAGACCCACCCAGACCAGCACGAGGAGGGACAATGGAACCCTGAGTTTGGCTTCATGACAGATTAAGGGGCCATCTAGTTCACGATACCCTCTCACATCCACTCTCTCATTTGACTGGCAGTTGTGTCAGCCCAGCCCTGGTAGTTCTATTTTACTCAGGAGGAAACTGAAGCTCTGGGAGAGGAAGCGCTTGCCTGAGGCCTCAAGCTGGCAGAGGGTAGAGGCTGGAAAGCACCCCCACATCTTCAACAGGAGCCATTTCTGCCATTGCATCTGTTCATGCTCAGGAAGGCAGAGCTGCAGGCAAGGACTGGGCTCGGAGTGAGTGTTCATCAAGTACAAGGCTAACCGAGGCCCGCCAGGTCACCAATAATAACAAAGGCCCGTGTTTACTAAGCACCTGCCAGGCTAAGTACTTGACAATTTGCTATTTCATTTATTCCACTAACAACCTGATTAGGTAAATATTATGACTCCTGTCATAAGGACAAGGAAACAGGAACGAACAACGTTAAGTAATTTGTCTGCGGTGAGCGAGGAAGTGACAGGGCAACTGAAAGCCAGGAGCCACTGCAAGGCCTGCCCTCTTTGTCTCACACTACCTTGCTCTTCCACAGCGCCACACTTGGTGAGACCTTCCCAGACTGACCAAGCAAAGGTCAAGTTCTCAACAATGGCAAAGCAGGCCCCAAAGGCCCCACCCTGCCCAACTGAAGTCATTCTGCCAGGAACAAGGAACTCAGCCCTCATAAGCCACAGAGCTCTCAGGCAGGAAATCTCACACAAAGCAGTCCCCTCCCAGGCAAAAACAAACACCTTTCCTTGAAACTGAAGGAGAAAGTTCTTTTAAGAGCAGCCTCAGGCAAGACAATCTCCACTCTGGGTTCCAGAACTACCCAAACTTGAACTAACCCCATCAGAAGAAAAGTTCTCGGGAAAAGAATGGAAACTAGCAAGCGATGAGTTTACCATGCACCAGCCACAGGCCAAGTGCCAGGCTAAGCAAGACCTCACAGGCCTTTTTCTCATAGAGGCTCACCCTGAGGCTGGCCTTACCCTTCCAGGAGGTGCCCGATGCTTCCCCACCCCCGCCCACAGCCCCTTGGCCACCAGCTCACCTTGTGGTCTTTGCCATCCACCTCATACACAGAGATGTTGCTCTTGCGATAAATCTCCTTCCCTGGGGGCTGCCGCCACTGACATTGGCCCTGGTGGGTGGCATGGGGGAACAGAGGCTTGAGATCCACAGGTTCTCTGCTTGGTGCCCCCCGACCCCACCATGGTGTGGCTTGGAGCAAGTCTGCCTCTGTTTCCCCTACTCGACATTTCACCTACATTGGGTAATCCTCCTAGCAATCTTAGGAGAGAGATCCTATTTTACCAAGGTATGGAGAGGCTAAGCAACTTGCTCAACTATTACACAACTAGATGGTTTCAAGTCTATGTCAGCCTGGCCCCAGAGGGCACTCATCCATGACACTGGCTTTCCTAAACCACATATATTTGCCTCGGATTTCATGCTTTGGGAAACAGCTCACTGTGCTAGTGAGAAGAGTGCCCCATTCTGGCAGCCCCTGTGTACCAATTCTTCCCATCTGTCCACACCTTAAGGTCTCACTGCTCAGGGGCTCTGTTTGCTTCCTCCTTTGCACCGAGGAGCCTGGCACTGGAGTGGCCTTGGTAAACATGTGATAAAGGGCAAGGGACCCGAGGAGGTGATAAGGGCAGAGATTACTGTCCCTATTCCAGAGAAGAGGAAACTGAGGTCTGGAGAGGAGCAGCAAGTTGGCCAAGATCACCCCACCAGCAACGGCAAAGCCAGGCCTGGAATCCAGGTCTCTTGACCCTTGAGCAGCTCTTCCTTATACTCAACTCCTCTGGACCTGTCTCTCTTCCCTGGTGCTGCTGGCTCAGCTGCCCTCAGCCTTGATGCCTGCCTCTCTCACCAGGCCAGGCCCAGACCAGCCCAGCCCAGCCCAGCCCAGCCCAGCCTCACCAAATGGAAGCGGTAGCTCTTCTCATATTTCATGTACTTCAGGCAGTACTCGCAGAGCCAGAGCTTGGGCTGTTTCCCATAGTCTTCGGGGAATGGCGAGAAGTACCAGGCATCAATTTCATAGTTCCCAATATGGATCTTGTCCACATACTTCACCTTGGTGATCTGCAGGCAGGGCGGTAGTGGGGACAGTGCATGGTTCAGCAGGGGCAAGGAAGGAAGGGGGAGGGAGCACCTACAGTCAGGCCCCTGACCCTGCTTACCGCCTCATGTTCCTTCTCCAAGGCCGCTGTTGTGGGGTCCATCTCCGCATACGTCTGGGAAAGAGACATGGACAGAGGTGAATAGAAGTGATCAGGCTGTCCCTCCCCTGTCCCAGAACCCACAACGCTTCCCTGCTGTCTTCCAGACCTCATTCCCCGAATGACAATAATAATAACCACACAAATAGCTAACTTCTTTTACTTGCTTCTCATGCTAGCTGGTCCAAGCTCCTCTTTCATCTGCCCACCCATCCATATATCCCAGACATCCCTGATGCCCAAGTTTGGACCTTTTGCCAGACGAATGGGGCTAGGATCAGGCCTGGTTCCAGCCCTTGGGTTGGTAAGAGTTTCAGCTCTATAATGGGGCAATCGAGCTCTGCCAAAGTTGTTGTGAGACTCAGATGAAACAATGAATCTCATCTCCCAGGCCCATTAACTCCCCAGTGTACCTGGACCCTTCCTGAGCACCAGACCCAGGTAGCTGCCTGCCCATGGGACTGCTCCCAGAGGTCCTCCCACAGGAACATCAGACTCTAGATGTCCAGAACATCTCAACATTCCTTCCTGCAAACCTCTGTTCCTCCTCCTGGGTTCCCCATCTCACTGGGAACATCACCCTTGGTCTAACTGCCCAAGACCAGTAGCTGGGCCTGCCCTTAAGACTCCTCCCTCTCTCTCAGCCTGGCATTCAATTAGTGGCCAAGTCCGAATAGAGTGGATGTCAACTCTAGCTCCTTGACATCTCTGGAATTGTTCCCTCTCTGGAATTCTCCTCTTACTCCAAATAGTCACTGCCCCATTTCAGGTCTGGACAATTAACTTGGCCTCCTTAGATTCCCTTCCTCCAGTCTCAGCCCCCTCAAATTCACACTGCTATCAACAATCCTCTTTTTCTGGCCTTTATGGTTTGGTACAAATAGTTCCTTCCACCTTGAGAATGCCCTTCCTTCTCTTACTGCCACCAGAAAATGCTTACTCAACCTGGCACAGAGCATGAGTCAGGTGAGTCCATGACACAGCACGGCTTTGTGAGCTATCATGTGTCATTGTTTTTGTTGTGTTCTTTCCTGTCCTTCAAGGCCCAACATTCTTCCCACCCCCTCCAGGAGGCCTATCTAGATTCTTCCTGTCCAGAAAACACTCCCTCCTTCCCAAGTCAGGAGACAAGTGATCAACAATGCAATACTCTCCAACTATTCCTACCTGGTTTCCCCTATTTTCCAAGTCCTTAGAAACCTGAGTCTAAAAGTCATGTCACACTCACAGAACATCCTGTTCCTAGGCCAGACTCGGTAGGAAGAACCAAGTACAGCCTGACAATGGAGGAGGGATCAGCCTATGACCTGCATCAGAGTAGACTGTGGCCTTGCCCTATAGCTGAGAAGGGAGAAAGCAGCCAGGATTTAATCCAGAACCCTTCTCCACAAAGCACTTTGCCTATATGGCCTCATTTAACCCTTTCAGTAACCCTTAGATAGAGCATTCTTATTTCAATTTTATAGACTAGCAAACAGGGAAAGGTGAGGTCACCTGCCCTTGGGGAGTAGCGAGCTGCCATTTATTTCAAGTGCCATGTACTCCACAGACATTATTTCATTTAGTCCTCACAATTAGCCTGTGAAACAAGAGTGCTCATCATCCCCATTGTACAAAAGAGGAAACCGAGGCACAAAGAGATGAAGTCACTTGCCCGAGGTCACATAACTGGTACTCAGCAGGGTTGGGCATGGGCCCCTGGTCTGTCCAATTCCGAGCCTAACTACTGCAAAGACAAGGGAAGAAAGATTTTTCTCCTAACATAGCTCATTCAAACATACTTCCCGGCTCTCAGAAAATACAATCTTCTTCTGCAAATGCATTAAAGAACTATAAAAACACTGCTTTTCTTCAATATTACAATTTATTTAGAATTAAACATTAGACTCTGAAGAAATTTGCTGATTGTTAACTAGCTGATTGTTTTATTATCTATTCTTTGATTTTATCACCATTGGCCCATTACCATCCACCCTGCTGACTGCCAGCTTAGAGGTCCATCTTTGCTCAGTGCAAACTAGTCAGGGAAGTAATAGAATCTTAGACCTGTGTTGTCTAATAAAGTAGCTACTTGTCACATGTAGCTATTTATATTTAAATTAATTACAATTAAAAAATTTTTAATTCTTAGTCACACTGGACACATTTCAAGTGCTCAACAGCCACATGTGGTTACTGGCTACTGTACTGGACAGTACAGCTATAGAACATTTCCATTATGACAAGAAGTTCAATTGGACAGTGCTGCCTTAGATCTTGAGGGGTTTTTCTAGTTTAGGGTATTTCAAATTTTTTTTAATCACACACATAGTAGGAACTGTAGTTGGCACTGTAAACCAGTTGACATGTTTGTGTATATACACACATGTATTTGTATGTGAAATAAAAGCTTCTCAAAACAATACTTACCATTAGTAAATTGCAATGCACTCTGACATTTTCTATCTTATCCTATGTCTTCCATTTTTAAAATTTAAATGCTGGTCACACCCACTGAATCAACGGGCTCAGAAAAATGAAATGCAATGGTTGGAACAAAAGAATGCCTGGATGCCTTGAGACCTTGATAAAGCCTGTTCTGGTTTGTACTCCCTATTTTATAAACCGAGAAGCTGAGGCTCAGAGTGGGAGGAAAGTAACCCCTCAGGGGCAGCCTAGCTTGGCCAAAAGCACCCAGGTTTTGGAGATAAATGGTCTGAGTTTCTAGGATGTATAAAAATTATGGTTAAAAATATGTACAACTATTATATATCAATTTTTTTAAAAACTGGAAAACAAAAACAAAGCCAAAATCATAGTTAAGGGCTCAGGCCCTGAAGTAGGACAATCTAGTTGATAGATCTAATTCCCAACTTGGTTTCTAAACTACCTGTACCTCCCCTGAACACTGAGGACAGTAATGCTTGCCTCACAGGGTTGCTATGAAACATCAGTGACATCATGTATTAAAACACTTAACTCAATACTTTGGCTCACAGGCCAATAAATGTTTGGCATCATTATTCTAATTCCAGCCCACCCTTTTACTAGCCGTGTGACCTTGGGTGTGTTACTTAACCTCCCTGAGCCTGCTTCCTCATCTACAAAAAGAAATAATTATTCCTGTGCTCTGAATTGTTAGGGAGGATTTAAGGAGCTTATATATACGTACAGTACTTAGTACAGTGCTTGGCAATAGCAAGTGCCCAATATCCTTCAATCTCTTCCTTAACTTTTCATACATCAAGTAATTTTGTCTAATTGACACAGCCAAAAGGAGACAAAAGAGGCTATCAGTGCAGGAAGCCTGAGTTCCAGTCACAGCTGTGTCACCTGCTCACTGTGAGACTATATCCAAGGCTTTGACCTTTCTGAGCCTTAGTTTTCTTACCTATGAAAAGTAAACGAGAAGAGGTGGGTAAAGCCCCTGACGTACTATGGGAACTTAAGAAATGGGATTTGCTGTGGTTTTGGCAGTGGGGCCCAAGAGGCCCAAGGGAGATGGTGGAGGCAGCTGGGCCTCCTGGGCCATGGGGAAGGGAAGGGATGCGGACCTTCTGCACGTGGTTGATCTCATCATGCTTGCGTTTTTGGTTGCGAGTGATCTTGCGCTCAGGCTGCTCAGCCAGCTCGCTCAGGTACTTCTCTGAATTCTTCTGCACAGCATCCTTCACTGTCTTGGTCAGCGCCAGTCGGTTCTTGTCTACCCATTCGTCCAGTCGCCGATTAACTGTGAGGAAGGGCCATGAGGGCACTGCCCTGCCACCCCTCTCCCCACAACCCAGGCCCAAATGCACCAAGCCACTCACAGCCCACATAGTGTACATAGAATTCCTCTCGGCCCTCCTGGTCATTCACTCGAGACTGGATCACTTCAGCAGAATCTGTGAAGGAAAAAGGACAGGATCATCAGAAAGGAAGGTAAGGCTGGAATAACAGGATCCCTGCAAACTGAGGAGCAGTTTCCAGATTCCAGGGCCAACACCTAAGCTAACCTCATCTGTTCACATCTGCCATTCTACTCAATGACTGCCACAACCCTGTGAGGTGGACCAGGTTGGGGCTGTTATTCCTATTTTACAGCTGAGAAAAAACTGAGGCTTACCCAGTGTCACATATTTAAAAAGTAATAAGAGCTAACTAATATTTAACTGAGTTTAAGTTTGACTCCAAATTCAATGCTCCTTTTACTACATACTCAGTCATTCCTATGTTCAGAGGTCATGAGGGCTAGCTCTGAATTAAGACAGCTTGCATTTATATATAATTCTAGCTCCCCACTTGAGCAAGTTATTTTGACTTTCTGAGCCTCAGTCCCTTCCTCTGTAAAATAAGGATAATAGTGCCTACCTCAGAGGGTGAGTTAATGCCTCCAAAATTTTTAGCACAGTGCCTGACAATTAGTAGATCATTCAATAAATGAGTAAGGCAACCACTGCATGTCTGGCCCTATGCTATGTTGTTGCTAGGCACAGAGGACACAGCAATGAATCACAAGAAGTCTTGCCCTCCAGAAGTTCCCAGTATGATAGGGAAGACACAGACAGAAAATTGCAACATAATGTTACAAAAACTACGGCTGAGGTATGAAAAAAATGTTGCAGGAACACGCAGAAGGCAACAAATCACTTTGCCTGAAGAGGGTCAAGAATGGCATCACAGAGGATATGAAGTTAAAAGGAGGAGTAGGAGCTAGCCAGGTGAACAAGGAGAAGGGGAAGAAAATACATTTCGAGCAAACGGTATAGGTACTAAAAAGGCACATGGCCTTTAGAGTGCTCAATGTGCTCCGGTCTGGCAATGGCCTTTGCTAGGGGTGGCTAGAAACTGGAGCGCTCACAAAAATGAATACCATTCTAAGGAGTTTGGGATTTATCTTGAAGATGAGGGAAGGCAACGGAACGTAAAGGAAGGGGAAGCTTGTGTTCTGGAAGGTCCTCTGGTGCTGTAGGGGACGAATGGAAGAGAAAGACGCAAGACAAAAGAGACCAGTGAGAAGGCAGGGTTACCAAGAAAATGGAATGAAGCCTAAGACTGGACAAGGAAGTGGAATGGGAGCTCTGTAAACGTTAAGTACGCGAGGATCGCCCGACTAGTGAGTTTGTAGGCGGGGTCCGGCGTAACCCGAGGGCGATAGCCTCCCTTAACTCACAGGTCTACAGCGCCCACACCTCCGCGTTCTTTCCTCAAGCCCCGCCCCCCCAAGGCTCCCAGCCCCCAGCTCTCCGCCTCGTGAAGAACCTGTCCTCAGGCCCCGCCTACCAGGCCCCGCCCCCTGACCCTGGGCCCCGCCCTCACGCCAGGTGCTATCAGGCCGCCTGCACAGGTACGTTTCTCCGATCTCCACCGTGACTTCCGGCTCGCCGCGCGCCGGCGTCGGCGGAGAGACGCGGCCCGGGGACGGGGCGGTCCCCTCGACCGCCGCATTCTCCCCGGGCTCGCCTTCCCCCGCGACCCCTGTAGTCGCCGCCGCAACCGCCGCCGCAGCTCCCTGTGCTGCCATCGCGGTGGTGGAAGTGACGCCGCAGTCTGGCGCCACGCAGCTCTTTCAGCTCCGGGTCAGCAGTGCGGGGGGGGCGGGAGCCTCGGGCCTAGGGGTGGGGTCTGTGACGTGGCGGGAGCTTATTGGTTTGTGCGGCCGTCTCCGCGGCGCCGCCTCGAGCTGGAGGTTTACAGTGGCGAAGGCCTGGAGTCTCTGGTTTTCCGTGTGGAAACGTGGCTGCACCCTGGAGTTGAGGAGCGGAGACAGACTTTCCTGATGTGATGACTCAGCTCAATCTTTTTAAAGACCCTGGTGCCTGAGGAAGCCTAGATGTGCCGGTTCTCAGGGGCACAGCCCCCACTTTAACGGGGCGGAGCCGGAGCGGGCTCCCTGGTTACCTGACGTCGGGGTTGTGAGCCTGGAATTAACACCCACCCCTGCGCTGCCCGCTTGCGCCAGTCTAACACCGGTCATCCCACTTTTGAAGGCTGAAGAAACTGCTTCCCTTGTTCAGGGTTGGAAAAAGATACAGCTGAGGTGGGGAAAGCAGAACGAGCGTGTCCAGGGACAGCCACTCAGTCATCCTCACAGAATAAAGCCTTTCTAAAGGAAGGAGCAGGCCCCCAAAACCACACGTCTCCTGACCAGAAAACTAGCCAAAGGCAGTGGATACAATGAAGAGCGTCTTGGCAGTGAATGAGGCATCTTGAGTTCTGACCCTACTCTGGGTAAGATGTACAATTTTGTGGATTCTCTGAGAGCAAAGTTTTAAGCCATAAATATCTCTATATATGGTTAAGCCATATACAGTTGGCCCTCCGTATCCGCGGTTTCCACATTTGCAGATTCATCAACCGCAGATCGAAAATACAGTATTCTCAGGATGCAGAACACGGATACAAAGGGCTGGCTTTTCATATCCGCTGTTCTGCAGGGCCGACTGCAGGACCTGAGTATCTGTGGATTTTGGTTATCTGTGGAAGGCCCTGCAACCCATACCCCCTCAGTTATCAAGGGACGACTGTATATCTGTATAAAAGGCTAAGCCATGTATAACTATATCAACCATATAACTATATTAAAAGTTAAACTATCTATCTTATCTATATACAAGTGTATTGCAAAGTGTGAGGGTAGGCACTCAATAAACGTTCCATCTGGCTATTCTCTGAATCTTGTTTGACTTATAATTTGGTTGCTGGGCTTAGAAACAATTCTAAGAGGTGGGGATGCTCAGTGCCTGAGGATGGAACTGAGAGGTTACAGATCAAGAAACATCTGAGTTAGGAATCCATGGGAGATGGCAGTGGGAAGTGCGGTAAACTTGGCTTTGAGGAATTGAAGGAGGGTGGAGGGGACAGTGAATGCCAGGTGTCTGGCAACATAAGGAACAGAAGAAATAAAAGTCAAGCAAGAAAAAAATTGAAATGCTAATGCCCTCTCCCACTCCAACCACCCTATCTTCAACATTGTTATTGCAGGGTTCTGGTGCCTCACTTTAGACTTCACCTGACATCTTCAGTTACAGATGATGTCCTTTCTAGTTAAGGATTAACCTAGGGTTTATATATCCCTGATCAGGGTCTCCGCATCAGCCTCCTCACTATTCTCCCTTTAATCCACTGGCCACCAGTGGTGCTTCCAACATGCAAATCTGACTGTTCCTCCTAGAACAATGTAGGCGCTCCACCCAGATCTCCAGGACTTCTTTTTGTTGTTTCAATGTGCCCAGATTACCTTTGATGTGCTTTCCAAAGGCCAGCACCAGAGGCTCTTCTTTGAAAAACTGCCCGCAGGCTAATAGAGCTGTTTTGCCTTCCCAACACTGACTTTAACCAATGATTGTCAAATGGAGGAATTAATCCCTGACTGTGGAGTCTACCTCTCTAGCCTCTGACCCTGAGGCATAATTAACTGGTTCTGGACTTTTGCCTGAGATCACATCCTTGCTAGGCTTCCTCCCCTGCCTTTTCCTGCTTTTCCTACTCCCTTCTGGGAGCGTGTTCTTAACAAATCACATGGACACAAATCCTTCTCTCTGGGTCTGCTTCTAGAGAACCCAACCTGAAATATCCCATCTTAGCTGAAAACCCATCCATGGATCCCTACTGCCTCAGGATAAAGCCCATGCGACAAGGTCCTTACCCTCTGAATGCTGCCTACCTCTCCAGCCTCACTTCCCTGCCCTGCAGCCAGCAGGATTTTCAGCCTAGCAAGTCATTGAAGTTTCCCACCACCTGCCATTTGACCTCCAGAAGGGGTGGGGAACCTGTGGCCTCAAGGCTACATGTGGCCCTCCAGATCCCCAAGTGCAGCCCCTCCACTGAATCCAAATTTTACAAAACAAATCCTTTTAATAAAGAGATTTGTTCTGTGAAGTTTCGATTCAGTCAAAAGGTCACACTCAAGAATCCAGAAGGTCACATGTGGCCCCAAGGCTGCAGGTTCCCCACCCCTGATAGGCCTTTCTTCTTCCCTGGCAAGGTGGGTAGGGTGTTCCCACCTAAGACTTTATCTGGAGTTCTGCTTCTCACAGGAAGTTCTGCTTCAAGTCTAACCTTGAGCCTACCTGCTATCTGGAACCCTTTCCTTTCACCCAAGTCCCTGGCCCTCCCTACCTGGGCCCCACCTTTGTCTGTGGTGCGGCACCCAGTCCCTGCTGGGGCCTGCCAGGGCACAACTTTGTATGTTCTTTTCCTTGGCAGCAGCAGCACATACAGTATTTTTAACCTTACTAAGGTGGCTCAGGAAGTTGCCCAGTCTGGTGACTTCTCCCTCTAGAAACTGTGACTGCCAGAAGGAAGAGTCAGAACTGAGGCCTGGAGCTGGGTCAGCCTGACCTTTCAATATTGTCTGGGAGCCAGAAACATTTGTTAGATGAATGAAAGGTCTTTGCATAAGCTGCCAAAGTCACTCCTACTCCCACCAAATCAAACATGCAAAAGACTTACGACTAATTCTACTCCTGGTCTGCCAGGCTGTCAGGACAGTTAAGAGGCTGGGACATGAACTATTTAAACCCAGGGACCAGGTAACCTGAATGGGAGCAGAAACAAAAGCTTACCTGCCCTCCCCATACACAGGGCCCAAGAGGGCATTCAAAATGTGAACTTTAATAACAAACAACAGGTCAAAGTGGGGGTTCCCCAGGAACGAGAATGACGGAGCTGGTGCTGGAGGCCTCAGGGGTCCCCACTCTCTCCCCTCCAAGGACTGGAGGCAAGGAAGCAGTGGACCCTATTGAGGAGGAGCAGTGTCCAGCTCCATATAAGTCCATCTGGGGCCCTGAGACCCAAGGTGCAGCAGTATGTGGAGCAGATTGCTAGCCTGCCTGACCCAGAAGGCTCTGGCAGGGAGTGTGGCCCAGACTGGGCAGGCGAGCAGGCTAAAGGCTGTGGGGTCAGATTCGGAAGCTTTCCTCCCGGCCATCAATGTGGCGGAGCCGCAGGTAGACGTCTGTGCCAATGCCCTGCAGGGACTGCAGCTGCAGGGAACCACCGAGGTACTCCGCGTAGGCCCGTGATGTGGGCAACCCGAAGCCAAAGCTGGGGGTGGGCAGGGCAATAGGACAAGGGGCTTCAGAGGCTTGAGTCTCCTGGGGCCCCCCACCCCTCCATCCTGGCCAGGTGGGGCCTCACCCGTGCATGGGTCCTGACTGGCCGCCACTGTGCATGTCCAGGTGGCCGAAGAGGGGGCTGATCCGAGGGTCCTGGGTGCTGGCCTCAGCTGTAGTGAAGTGGTAGTCCATGACCCGATCCAGGTCTTTATGAGCGATTCCTCCACCTCGATCTGAAATCCTGGCAGGATGTCAACAACACGGCCTTGGCTCAGCTTTGATGGGGGGCTCACTACCTCCCAAGCAGATAGTTCTAAGTCTGCCTTCCTGTCCCTTCCATCCAAAGGTGGAATGTGGTCCACCTAGACCCCTGGGCTTTGTTTGTATAAGCCACATTTCTCCATCTCCACCTCTGCCTGGGGGGGCCACTGACTGCTTATACCTTCTCAAAGGCTTTGACATTTATTCTCAGCCCAGCATCATAGACTGTTTACTTCTGTTTCCCAACTCCAGGCCCCTCAGGTGCTGGCAGAGGCAGAACCCTGGGGCCTGCAGCTGGCCCCGGATCCATTAATATCCAGCTTATGGCAATCTCAGAAAATCTTGTTTGACCAGGGACCTAGCCCCAGAGCGGGGCAGGTACTGGCTAGAGGTCCTACAGCAAGTCAGAAACAGTGCCCAGGACCCCCATCCACCCCAGCCCAACTACCACTCGGCAAACCTGATGACAAGATCAATATCATTGTTGGCGATAGTGATGACCACATCTGGGACGTTGTAGGGAGTGTCTAGGTGACTCTCCATTGTGGCTCTATGTGGAGGGAAAGACCAGTAGGTGGTGGCACACCAGTTCCTGTCTTCCCCCCACCCAACATGTCCGTCCAGCCGACCTCATGGCATTCTTGAGCAGCTCAGGCAGGATGTAGTCCAGCGGCATAGGGATGAAAGGGAAACGGGCAGCAACATGTCCGTTGATGCGGACACGGGGGGCATTGCCGTACTTGTGCTCACACAGGCGTCTGTGGATAGGAGCAAGAGTTCAGACAGGTGCCCCTAGACCAGTGGTTCTCAATTGGAGGTGATTATGCCCCTATAAAGTACATTTGAATATGTACAGAGACATTTTTGTTGGTCACAACTGGGAGATATGGCAGTCATCAAATGAGTAGAAGCTAGAGACCCTGCTAAACATCCTAACATGCATGGGACAGCCCCCTGCTACAAAGAATTATCTGGCTCAAAATGTCAACAGTGTCAAGGTTGAGAAACACTGCCCTAGACCATGCCCCAGGCAAGGGCTCAGACCCAAGCTGTCCCTGCCCCTAGACATCTGCCCCCTTAGCCATTCTAGCCTCACCTGGCAAAGTCCACCCACTTTTCAATAATCTTCTTTGGTGAGAGACGAGTGCAGATGATGCCAACGAAGTCAGGCTGGCAGAAGAAAGAAGGTCAGGCCTAGTAACACCTTCACCCCAACCTCAGCCACCAAATGCCTGCAATTTCTGAACTGTCCCAAAGCAGCAGCCCCAAAGCCTCTCCCCCAGGCCCTTGGCCCAGATCCCCAGCTCAATCTCTCTGTCCCACTTAACACTCCCAAGTGGGTCCCAAAGCCCACCTTGTCCTCGTGCAATGCCAGGTGATGGGTGGCCAACATGCGGATCCCAAGCCTTGAAGTCAGCGTCTTGTCCAAGAAGTATCGGACGAGCTTTTCATCCTGTAAAGAGTGAGGCTTCAGAACCCTGTCCCCCTTCCCAGCCCCTTCAACAGGCCTGGTCCCCTCCTTCACTGCCCCAGACCTCTATGTGCTTCCGGCTCTCACGCAGGCCCTCAGCTAAGAGGGTCACCACATCCTTGTGGTCGTCCAGCAGCTGTCGCACCAGCTGGCAGTATTGGGCCTCTTCTGCCTGGTCCTTGATCTGCAGGTCACAGAGTCATGAGTATGGGTGGCCCAACACTAACCTCTTAGCCCCTCACCCTGCTCTGGCCCAGCCCTCACCGGAGGGAAGTCTGTCAGCTTCTGGAATGCACGGATGTACAGCTCGTGCTGCAAGGAAGAGGAGTGGGAATTCACGGGGCTGCCACCAGCACTGGGTAAAAAACAGCCACCATTGCCTACCCATGGGGATCACCACCCAACCCAACTCATGTGGTTCAAACCCCCACTGTGCCGTTTCCAGCCTCCATGAATATGCAGCCCTAGCCTCTGAAGGCTTGGGGCTGAATCGTGTATGGCCCTGATACCTTTAGGCAAGCCAGACTCTACCACTCTGGGCCCCAGACTCCCCATTTGCCCCTTGGTGTGACCCTTGCCACACTGATCTACGGTCCTTTCTACCTTACCACGTGCAGTATGGTGGGGTTGCAGCCAATGATGAAAGGAAGGCAGCGGAAGCCCTTGATTCGGTGAGCGATCCTTACTGGTAGCTCTTGCTGCAGGTACCGGGCACTTTTCTAGAAGAAAAAGAGGAAATGCAGGTCTGGGACCTGAATGGCTGGCCCAGAGCTCCAGGAGCCAAGAGGAAAACAGGGGGCAGGAACCTTACCAGAAGGTGGCTGCCGTCCTGAGAGCGGCCGGAATAGAGCATCATGGTCGGAGTGAGGCGGACTGAGGGCTAGAGAGGCAGATGGGCCTTGAGCATGGGACCTCCAACACCCCACATCAGCTCCACCCTTTCCCTGGACACCCACTCCAGCTCCTGACCCTGGGCTCACTGCCCCAGCTGTGTACCTTCTCCGCTGCCACATCGATGGCCGACTGGTTGTAAAAGGAGGTGACGGTCTTGGAGCGCTCCCGTGCCATCTCCACATGGTGGGTATCAGTGGCTGATGTTGAGCGGGCCCGGAGCGAGAGTGCAGGCCCCAGGAGGGGCCGGAGCGGAGGCCCGCCCCGGGGGCCACTCCCCAGCACCGATGCCAGTATCATTGTCCTGCTCCTTTGTTGGACTGCGTGGCCGCTAGGGCTGAGGACCCAAGGGACGGAGGCGACCCCAAAATGGGGAAAGGGAGTATGGGTGGGCAGGGGCTCTTCTCTGACTTCAGGGGTGAGGGCCTGTCGAGGATGCTGACAAGCTCAGCCCCCGGAGAGCAGCTCCCATCTACCGGGGCGGGGAAGGGGGAGTTGTAAGGATCCAAATCCAGATGACCCGCACCACCTCTCCACGTGGGCACCAGTATCCACAGGACTGGGAAATCTCTGCCCACCCCTCCTACCACCTCCCCAAACACACACAGGCCAAGCCTGGACTAACCGTGCTTTTTGGAGCCTCTATTCTTCAACCTGAGCTCTCTCTGGTGGCGTTGGGGAGGAGGAGATCCTCAGACCCATCCAGCCCGAAAACCCCGTCCTGGCTCTCTCTGGTCCTGGGCACCCTCGTTCAGGGGGCGGGGCTGACCCCTACCCAGCGCCTTCAGACCCGGGCCCCGGGAACCTGGCCAGCATACGTACGACACACAGCACTGTGCCCCCAGGGCTGGCTACATCGAGGGTGCGGCCAGGAGTCCCCATCTGAGTTCCCTCTCTTCACTCGGTTCGGTCCGTATCCCCCCCATACGGTATGCCAGCCCCCGCCTGTGCGCGCTCCCGCGCAATGGTGTAGGCTGCGGACGTGCGCTGCGGCGCCTCCGCGGGCAGGGTTTGAGCGGGTTGCTCCACTTACCTCGGGGCCAGAGCCAGGGCCCGGGTCCGAGCGGAACGGCCCAGACAGTCGAGCGGCGGGGCTAACTGAGCCGCCTGCGCCCTCCGCCGCTGTGACGCCGCGCGGGCTGTGGGCGCCCGATGCCTCCTGGGAGTTGTAGTTTGGCACTGAGGGCTCGCAACCCGGGCGCCGGCCCCTCCCAGCTATGCTCCTGCTCCCGGACCCCCAGGTAAATAGCACCGCTTCCTCCACAGGGCTCCCGAAGTCATCTGTGGTATCTCTGGCCTCTATCTCCTGCACTATATAATATGGGCTCCCTGGAAGCAAAACGTAGAAGGTGGGAAGACCCTTAGATGTAAAGCACACAGATCATAACCCTGCCTGAGTCTTTGAGGTCCTGACCTTCTCCTTCCAGCTCTTGGTTTATTTATGGGAAACCAAACTGCTTGGTTTAAACCCCAGCTCATCCCCTTAATACCTGGGGCAAGTTACTTAACTGCTCAGTACTTTAATTTCCGTATTGGTAAAACGAGGATGTTATCAATCGTGGGGTTGTGTGGATTATGTGAATTTATATATAAAAAGTGCCTAGAACTGTGCTAGGCGTAGAATTAGCACTATATAATTGTTAGGCATTATCGTTATAATTATTCATTCATGCCTGCGAAGAATGCAAGTCACACTGACTAGGTGACTTTTCTGCACCAGGAGAGTTTGGGTGGTCAGTCAAATAAATAGATTTTTCCTTGCCCTGAACAGGAGGACAGTTTCAGTGTGATCAGCTGTGATGAGGGCCTCACAGGGAGCATCAGATAGGGACTGGGACATTGGTACAGGTGCAGCATGAGTAGGACTTGGCCAGGCAAGGGAGTCAGGGTGGGAAGGCTGTGACAGGATATGGGATAGCCTGGATGACCTGAGGATGTGGCTGGAACCATGTGGACTCTAGGAAGGAGAGGGGCTAAAAGGGATGGCTAGCAGCTCATGGAGGGTAAGAAATCTGCATTTGTCCTGAGGTAGTTAGGAACTACTGAAGGGTTTTAACTCATGGGTTCTGCTACTTAGAACCCTCTGGCTGTAGTGATTGGGAGGGTGGGGGTTGGTGAGACCAAAGGCAGAGAGACCAGTGAGAAGATAATTACTTTATCCAGGCAAGAGGTGATGGGAGAGACATTTTTAAGTGTGTGTGTGTATGTATGTACCGATTGGATTTTTCTTTACTGTGGTTATATATTTCCTAAATATTTTTTTAAAAATTTAATTTTAAAAAGTGTTAAGTGAAGCAGGCGACATCTTTGGAGGCTGTCTTTAAACTTGGAGGTGGGACCGCTCACCATGGCTGGACTGCCCTGAGGACCTGGGGGAATAGACCACGGGAAAGGGGCTCCCTGCGTCTCTGGGCCTCCTCTTTGCTCCTCACCCCCACACCGTTTCCACCCCTTCTTTGGCAGCATCCTGGCAATATCCAGGAGTCCAGCCAGGAGGCCACTCGCCCCGGAGGCAGGCACGGCTGGAGCCCGTGGAAGAAGGGAGGGGGAAGGGTGCTCCTGGTGGGGAGGACAGCCTGCGCCAAGCACCAAAGGACTCCGAGTGCTCGTGTGCGCCAGAGCTGGGCGCTCACGTGGCCGCGGCGTGGGCAGAAGCCTCAGGAGGAGGCAGCTGTGGCCACCACACAGGCGGGAGGCGTCGGGCGAACCTCACCCCGTTTGACCTTGCGCACTTGGCTAGCGCTCGGCCCCAACTCGCTGCTGCCCCCGGCGGCGGAGGCTGGACACGCACCTCACAAGCCCTCTTTCAGAATACTGTATGTACAGGTCGGGCACTCTTCTAAGAGTTTTATGTGTGTTAATTTCATCTTTGTAACAACCCTCTGAGGTAGGTACTATCATTTTCTTATTTTATGGATGCAAGAACTGAGACCTAGAAAGATTAAAAGACGTGTCGCCCCTCTTCCCTCCCCACCCCCCCCCAGTTCACCCTGCTCCAGCCACACTGGTCTGCCTGCTGGTCACTGAATACACCCGCACACTCCACCTCAGCGCCTCCACTGGCTGTTCCCTCTGCCTGGAACACCTTTCCCCTAGACATCCACATGCCCTCATCTCCTTCAAGCTTCTGCTCAAATGTCAACTGAATGAAGCCCACCCCGTGCGTCCTATTTCAAATTGCAATCACCTCGGTTCTCCCCACTCTGCTCTTCTTATTTTATCCACTGCATTATCACCAATGACATGCTGTCTACATATTTTACATCTTTATTATATTAATTGCTCATTTCCCCCCTCCTTTTCTACAATGTAAGACAAAAGCGTGAATATTTGTCTGCTTTATCGAGTTAACACAACCCCTGGCAGATAACAGGTGCCCCATAAACATTTGTTAAATAAGTGAAGGAAATATGGGGATTTATTCCAGGAGCTATTGAAATGGGATGCTATTCAAAGGCAGAGAGTGACAAAACTACATCTTTATTTTTTAAAGGATAACTCTGGTTGCTGTGTGGAGAATGGATCTTGGGGTGGAGGACAACGATATTTGGGAGACCAGTGAGGAGGACACTGCAATTATCTAGGTGAGACGTGATGATAGTTTGGACCAGGGCAGTGGTCTGCGTAGATTATGGGGAGTGACAGTGAGAGAATAGTGCAGGAGGGTGGCTTGGGTGGATGGAGAGGCTGTCCCTAAAACGAGAGACCCCTGAGGAAGAACAAGTCTGGGGAAGGTAAGTGGTTCTGTTTGGGGTGTGTTGCATCTGCTAGGTCTGTAAGATATCCAGATGATAACATCCAGGAGGTGGTTCTACTATGGGCTTTGGCGCCCAGGAGAGAGATCTGGGCTTAGATCAGAGCTTGGAAGTTGTGACCTGTGGGTAGTAAGGGAAGACATGGGAGCAGATAATGTTGCCCCATGTGGCACATTGTGTTTTCCAAAGCCCATCCCACATGAACTTCTCACAATATGACTTTGACATTTCTTGCATCAGGAGGCGAGGGGAGTCTATGTTCCTTCCCCTTGGAGCTGTGATTACAGTGGAAGGCATGCTATTTGACTTCTGAGGCTAGATCATAAAAGATGATGTAGCTTCCATCTGGCTTCCTGGAGCACATGTGCTGAAGCCCTGAGCTGCCATGTGTGCAGTCTGACTGCCCTGTATCAATTATCTATTGCTGTGTAACAAATTACCCCCAAAACATAGCATCTTAAAAAATGAACATTTATTATCTCACATGGTTTCTTTGGGTCAGGAATCTGGGAGCAGCTTAGCTGGGTGGTTCTGGCTCAGGGTCTCTCATGAGGTGCAGTCAAGATGTTGGCTAACACTATAAAGTCACCTGAAGGCTTGAGTGGTGCTGGAGAATCCACCTCCAAGGTAGACCTCTCATGTGCCCAGTAAGCTAATGCTGGTTTTTGGCAAGAAGCATTAGTTCTCCACTAAATAGACCTCTCCTTAGGGCTGCTTGAGTGCCTTTCTAACATGGCAGCTGGCTTCCTCTAGAATGAGTAATCTAAGGGGGAGCAAGATGGAAGCCACAGTATCTTTATGATTTAGTCTCAAAAGTCATACACTGTCATTTCTGCATTATCTTATTCGGTCAGTTCAGGCCCATTCAGTGTGGGAAGAGACTACACAATGGTATGAATACCAGGAAGTGGAAATCATTGAGGACCATTTTGGAAGCTGGCTATCATAGCCCCAAGGCTGCCATGCTGTGAGGAAGCCCAAACTAGTCCATGCAGAGAGACTACATGGGTAGGTCCTGAGACTACATGAAGAGAAAGAGAGATGCGTGGTTATCCTTCAGTTGCTTCAGCCTCTCATTGTTACAGCTTTAGCCACCATCTGACTGCAATTGCATGAGCCAGAACTGCCCAGCCAAAATTCTCTTCCCAAATTCCTAACCCATAAAAACTACGAGAAAAAATAAAATGACTGTTACTGTTTTAAGCCATTATATATATATATATTTTTTTTTTTTGAGATAGGGTCTTGCTCTGTCACCCACACTGGAGTGCAATGGTATGATCGTAGTTAAGCCATAATTTTGTGGTAATTTGTTGAAGAACAATAAATCCTCAATGATTCCCACATCCTGGTATCCATACCATTGTGAAGTCTCTTCCCATACTGAATAGGGCAGAATTGACACAACAGGATAATGCAGAAATGACACTGTGACTTCTGAGGCTAAGTCATCAAGATATTGTGACGTCCATCTTTTTTTTTTTTTTGAGACAGGGTCTCACTTTGTTGGCCAGGCTCGAGTGCAGTGGTGTCATCATAGCTCACTGCAACCTCAAACTCCTGGGCTCAAGTGATCCTCCTGCCTCAGCCTCCTGGGTAGCTGGGACTACAGGTGCCCGCCACCATGCCTGGCTAATTTTTGTGTTTTTTGTAGAGACAGGGTCTCTTGCTCAGGCTGTGACTTCCATCTTGCTCCCTCTTAGATCACTTATTCTAGAAGAAGCCAGCAATAGTAATAGGAACACCCCAGGAGACTATGGAGAGAGACAAGAAACAGGCCTAAATCCTAGTCTCCTGTGTTAATTTCCAATTGCTGCTGTAACATATTACCACAAATTTAGTGGCTTAAAACACCACAAATTTATCTTACGGTTCTGTAGCTTAGAACTCTGACAGGGTCTCACTGGGCTAAAATCAAGATGTAAACGGTTCCTTTCTTGTGACTGTAGGGGAAAATCTATTTCTTTGCCCTTTCCTGCTTCTAGAGGCCACCTGTATTTATTAGCTCATGACTCCCTTCCTCCATCTTCAAAGCCAGCAACATTGCAGCTCTCTGTGTCTTTCTTCTGTACTCACATCTCCCTCTGACTCTCTTCTGCCACCCTCTTTCACTTTTAAGGCCCCTTGTGATTACACTGGACCTAATCCAGCATAATCTCCCTGTTTTAAAATCAGCAGAACAAACTTAATTCCCTTTACAACCTTAATTCCTTTTGCTATGTAACCTAACATATTCACAGGTTCCAGGGATTTGGACATGGACACCTTTGGAGACCATTATTCTGTCTACCATACTCTCTGGAAGAAGAGAGTAGATCTGAGAAAGAGCAGCCAGAGAGGAAGGAGGGCCAACAGGAGAGTGAACTATCACAGAAGCCAGAGGAAGAGAGAGTTCCCAGGAAGGAGTGCGCAATAGTGACTGATACTGTTGGATGGTTAAGCAAGATAAGACCTGAAAAATAACCATTGGATTTAGCATTCTGGTGATACCAGCCACTAGGTGTCATGGGAGTGCTGGGGGCAGGAGCTAGTTTATGGCGTGGGCAGCAAGGAAGAAGTGAGGAAGTAGAGGCTGGGAGTGTAAAATCTTTCCAAAAATTTGACCGTTAAGGGGAAGATGGGATAATAGAGGAATGGCGGAAGGAGCTGATGAAGGAACTTTTTTTTTGAGCCAAGGTCTCCTTCTGTCACCCGGGCTGGAGTGTAGTGGCGCGATTATAGCTCACTGCAGCCTCGAACTCTGATGCAAGAACTCTTGGTGAAGGGAGATTTGTTGCTGTTTCTGAGATGGGAAAGAGAAATAAATTTCAATGCAGATGGCAAGGATGGAGAGGTTGAAGGTATAGAAGAGATAGGTCATCAACAGATGAGATGTCTGTGAAGGAAAGCGCTTAGCTGGCCCACAGAAGGCTTGGATAGGAGCGATGACTATTGAGTCGATCCAGGCTCGAGTTTTGCCAAACGGGCACCTCATAGTAGAGAGGTTAGGATACTGTCAAGGGTGTTGCCAAGGCAGTAGCGCCGGGATTTTAAGGGAGAGAAGGAGAGGAAGACCAGCCGGGAGGAGGCACTTGGTGAGGCAGGAGGGAATGGCTGAGCAACCTGGGAGGACAGGTTTTAGCCCCAATGGTGTCTGAAATAATAATTTCAGGGGAGATGCTTGGTTCCTGAATCGGATCGCAGTATTAGCTGGATCCCCCGATCCGCTGGTCTCTAAGTCTTGGATGTTCCAATGCTTAGAACAGAGCTTAGCCTATACAGAGTAAGAGTGAATACTGACACCCACATTAATATCATTTTAAAAACTCCGGAGATTCCATTTCCCTTGCTGCCTTGCAGCCGCCGCGACTACAACTCCCATCATGTCTGGCGGCCGCCTTGTCGGTGATCACCCACCTCCCTTGGCGCTTTACCATCCCAGCGTTCCTCGTTGTTTTCCTGCCTCGCCATCACGCCTGTTGAGTCCTAGGAACAACCAATTGGGTCATGGGGTAGGAGACCTGGCAGGCCAATCGCCCCAGCCATAGGGGTGGTGTGGGCGTGGCCATATCCTGTCCCGCCCCTGCTCCGTGGCTGGCTGGCTCTGTGGCTGGGGCTTTCCTCGCTGGCGCCTCGGGTGGGACCCGTAGATATGGGCACCACTTGGGGGAACCCCGGATGGGTGCGGCTCGCGCTCTGCCTGGCAGGCTTAGTGCTCTCTCTGTACGCGCTGCACGTGAAGGCGGCGCGCGCCCGGGACCGAGATTACCGCGCGCTCTGCGACGTGGGCACAGCCATCAGCTGTTCGCGCGTCTTCTCTTCCAGGTGCGCGCGGGAATGAAGGGCTCAGGGCCCCAGGGACCAGACGTGCTTGGATGCCAGGTTGCTAGATGATTCGGTAGTCTGGAATCGGGGTGCCCGGGGGACGGACACTTAGGGGCCGGACTGCTTGAGGGGGTGTTGCATAGGGGCTGGGCAACTCAGAGATACTGGTGTTGCAGATTGGAGTGCCGGGTGTTGGGGGGCAGACAGTGCTGGGGACTGGGGTTATTCTAGGAGATCGCACGTGGATCCGATGTCAAGGAATAACGGTGATTGGAAAAAAGGGGAAGATAGCGTAGTGCGTAGGGACCGATGGTGGTCCTGAGGATGGCACCCGGGGCCTGGTGATGGCCGTTCCTGGCGACAAGGTGGCCTGGCTGTGCTTGAGGGCCAGGGGTTAGCGAGGACGGAATACAAAGAAGTAGAGTGGTGGCCCGGGAGCTGGAGATGTGTGGGTTTCTAGGGTGAAGAGAATCTCCCCAGGGTTTCCAGACTCTGGTAACCCTGTAAAATGGGGTCAATCCAGCCTTGCCATTTTAAGAATTATTGAAGGCCTAGGATGAAAAGAGGGGCCTATGGAGGAGCCATGGTTAGGCTTAGACTGGGACTGGGGACGATAGAGGTAGTGACATGGAAAGCTGACGTGGCCAAAGGTGCTAGGCGCCAGGTCATGGACCCTTGGACTGTGGGGAGGGGAGAATGGAATAGGGGACAGCCCAGGTGGCCTCCTGGAAGTCACCTTTGTAGGATTGGGTCCAGGGCACTAGGTCGACACTCCTAACCTGGGTCCCCTACCACAACCACCACCACCAGGTGGGGCCAGGGCTTTGGGCTGGTGGAGCACGTGCTGGGACAGGACAGCGTCCTCAATCAATCCAACAGCATATATGGTTGCATCTTCTACACACTACAGCTGTTGTTAGGTGAGTGGCCCTGCCCCTTCATGACAGACCTCTTTCCCCTTGGCCAGCCTAGCCCCACCCCATGCAGTCTTGGTGGCCCAGACAGCTGTCAGCCAGCTAGTTGCTTATCACTGAGCATCCTAGGGGCGAGGAGGCAGGGAGGGAACTAACAGTCTTTCAGTTGGTTTAGATATTGTCAGAGGCTGAAGGGCCCTTGAAGACACCCTAGGACCCCAGTTTTGTGGAAGAGACTCAGAAATTCCTTTTTGAAGGGAATCCAAGGATGACCTGTCTTTCATCTCATGCAGAGCTCAACAGGAAAATTCACTATTTGGTCCTGGGGATCACTGAACAAACGGGGGAACCAAGGTCTTCGAGGGGGCCTGGAAGAGCCTCTTGTTTTAGAGACCCTTCCTCAGCAGCTCCTGCTGTGTGGGTGGCACTGTGAAGTCATAGCAGTATTTTAGAGGGGGCCAGTCCCTGAAGCCCATGCCTCATCCTTTTCTGCCTTGCAGGTTGCCTACGGGGACGCTGGGCCTCTGTCCTGCTGGTGTTGAGTTCCTTGGTGTCTCTGGCTGGTTCTGTCTACCTGGCCTGGATCCTGTTCTTCGTGCTCTATGACTTCTGTATTGTTTGCATCACCACCTATGCCATCAATGTGGGTCTGATGTTGCTAAGTTTCCAGGAGGTCCAAGAACCCCAGGACAAGGTTAAGGGGCACTGAGCCCTAACCCCAAGCCAGGCTGACCTTGTCTGCTTTGCTTTGGCATGTGAGCCTTGCCCAAGGGGGACATATCTGGGTCCCTAGAAGGCCTTCTAGATACACCCCTCCAGCTGCCATACCCAAACACAAGACAATGGACCGAGTGTGCCATGCCCTTACTCTTTTTTCCATCCAGTGCCTCTGGTTCTATCCCCAAGGACTGGTTTCCAAAGCTCCTGCCATTGCTCAGGGAGGGAAGGTTCTGAGCAATAAAATTTATTAAATAAATTGGCCAAGTCTGAACCATCTGTCTGCCAGGGATCCTGGTGTCGGGCCTCCCCCAGTGTTTGCCTTCTCTGGAACTGGGAAGGATATGAGTCAGAGGGAGAGTTCCAGGGCCTGCTGGGAAGGGTGGTTTATGGTTAGTCCCATTTCCAGCATGGAGCCAGAAAGGCCTACCATCAGCCCCTACCCCCAGGAAATAGGCTGGCAGCTTGTCCCTGCTGCCCATAGAAGCCAGGCCTCCGTCCTCTCCTGGGAGGGCTGAGCACATACCTATGAGGTCAAGCTGCCCTTCTGATTCTGTACATGCTTGCTGAGAAGTTCTTCCTATACTTTGACCATAACCCCTCCAGTGGCTTTATCTACCATTCCAAGCCAGCCTTGGCAGCCCTAGAGGACCAGGGCCAGGTTGTGTGTTTTTTTTCTTCCTTTTCCTAACATGTACTGAGCATTTGCCCACTGTTTAAGAACCTGTGTTAGGCCAGGCATGGTGGCTCATGCCTGTAATCGTTGCACTCTGAGAGGCTGAAGCAGGAGGATCGCTTGAGCTCAGGAGTTTGAAGTTGCAGTGAGCTATGATGATGCCACTGCACTCTAGCCTGGGCAACAGAGCGAGACCCTGTCTCCAAAAAAAAAAGAACCTGTGTTAACTCATTTAGTCCTTATAGCCCTTTATAAGGTAGGTAGTGTTATTATCCCTATTTTGATGAGGAAACTGAGATACTGAGAGGCTAAGTAAACTGCCTGAGATCACACAGCTAGTGCCAGGGGTCAGGAAGTTCTCAAAATGTGAATCCACCTGGGCCATCTGGCTCCAGTGACTATGCTCTAACCCTACCCACAGCTGCCTGGTGCTAGGGTCAGGGTTCATGAACAGTCTGGGCTGGCCTGAATTAGGAGTCAGGAAGAGAAGAAGGATGCACCCTGAGTTTTCTTCCCACTTGACTGAGAGCCTTCCAACACCTGCAAGAAAGGTGGGCACCACTGTAACCCTGTTTCTGGAGAAGGCAGCAGGCCCAGAGAAGTATTGGGGTTTGCCAAAGGCCCATGGTCAGCAAGCAGCAGAGGGCCCTAGCCCCTCAACACCCAACCTTGCACACACTGCCTGTGAGGTGGACGTGGGGAGAAGGTATGTGAAACCCACTTGGCCCTGGCCTGGGAGACAGACAGGGAAGCTGAAATGAAAGGTGGGAACAGTGCCAGGGTGATGGTTCCACGTTGGGAGTGAGTTTGCTGTATGCCAGGCTGTGGTCTAAGCATTTTTACATTTGCAACAACCCTGAATTTTTCAGGCAAGGCATAGATAGGTTAAGTCTCCAAGCTCACTCAAGTAGTAAGTAGGGGAACTCTGGCTCCATGGCTGAAGCCCAGAGAGGGGTGGACACCAGCTTAGGGTCGTACAGCTACAGCCCCAGAGCTAGGAGCTGCTGGGTCCCTGCCAGCCCAAGAAAGCAATGACACCTGACTCCTGGCCAACTGGGGGCGGAGCAGAGGTGGAGCCAGGAGACCCAGGTGGCCTCTCAGAACCAGAGCACAGGCGGCTGAGTGCAGCAGCATGAAACAGAGCTGGGGACTAGGACTGCTTATCCTGGGAGCAGTGGTCCTCATAGAGGGTAAGCCCCCTGTGTGTGAGGGAGGCAAGAGTGGTATGATGAGGGTTCAGGGGCCACCCTGTGCCCCAGCAGCCCCCGCAACTTGGTACGTAGCAGGGAGCCTGCCTATGAGGCAACAGCCTGCTTGTAGCGATGTAACTGTGTTTGGCTCTGCCTGTGGAGAGGTATATGTGGCCACCTGTGTCAAAACGGGTGCGATTTTCTCAGGCCAGGTTACAGTTTGTGTCTGCAGGGACTATCCACAGCTGCCTGTGTATATATCCTATGCCCTGTCTGACTCTCTACTTCCAGAATGACCTCAGGCAAATTCTGGGCCCCTCTGGCCTCAGTCTCCCTTTCTTTACCTCCATCCTGTCTCTCGTCTCTCCTGGCTCAGATGTTTAATGGGTGTATTTGTGTGTGCCTGTGAAGGGGAAGAGGCAGGGCAGGGACCCTTTGGGAGGATCTCTGGCGGTTTCTGGGAAGGTGCGGGAATCTGAGTCGTTAGAACAGGGGTGAGGTCTCAATTTCTTTGGGCCCTCCCCGACTTAGACATGACGCAGGCTTCTAATCCTTCCTTTTAGGCCTCACCGGCTTAAGGGACAATTAAGCTAATGCTCTGCACACACACAGGCTGCCTCCCTGACTCAGCGGCGGGGGCAGGAGTTGGGGATTCTGAAGCCTGGAGGAGGACTGGCCTGGTCCCAAGCTGAACCCCAGGCCCTGCTCCTCAGGCTCAGGAGTGCTGAGCACAGCTGAGGGAGGAGAACTAATTACTGAGTGTATGCTGAATAGGTTCCAATAAAAGCTGTTTCTTAACCTCACATAAATATTTTCATTCTGGGAGGGGCTGGTGAGGTAGCCACAGAGTCATGGTCAAAGACCCAGGGCCCACCGCACTACCCATACCCTCCACCAAGCCTGGGCCAGGCAGGTAAGGCTCCCCCAGGTCTCACCTGTATCTCTCTCTTCCCAGGTCTTCAAGCAGCTCAGCGTGGTAAGCTCTGGGGACGTGGGCCCTGGGCCTTACTTGGGTCTGGGTTGGGCCTGGGGTGAGGTCAGGACAGGGGTCTGTTGTCCGCATGACCCACTCCTCTCCACAGCCTGTGGGCAGCGTGGCCCTGGCCCCCCCGACCCTCAGGAGGGCAACACGGTAGCTGGCGAGTGGCCCTGGCAGGCCAGTGTGAGGAGGCAGGGAGTCCACATCTGCAGTGGCTCCCTGGTGGCAGACACCTGGGTCCTCACTGCTGCCCACTGCTTTGAAAAGTGAGTCACGGTTGGGGGTGGCAGGCAGGGTCTCTGGCCTTGCGGGTGGACGATTTGTCTCCAAGCCCCACAAGACCGGCCCCTGCCCCCAGGATAACAAGCGGGTACCATTGATTGAAAATCTATTATCAGGTTAATCTTAACTAAAACCTTGCACAGTAGAAGCTTTACAAATGAGAGAACTGAGACTGAGGGGAGGGTAGGACCCATCTTCCACCTACCCGTGCCGTCTCCCAGGGTGTCACCGTCTCCCCTTGCACGCAACAGCCTGGGCCTTGTCCTTCCCCTTCCAGGGCGGCAGCCACGGAACTGAACTCCTGGTCAGTTGTCCTGGGTTCTCTGCAGCGTGAGGGGCTGGGCCCAGGGGCTGAGGAGGTAGGAGTGACTGCCCTGCAGCTGCCCAGGGCCTACAACCACTACAGCCAGGGCTCAGACGTGGCCCTGCTGCGGCTAGCCCACCCCACAGCCCACACGCCCCTCTGCCTGCCCCAACCTGTCCATCGCTTCCCCTTTGGAACCTCTTGCTGGGCCACTGGCTGGGATCAGGATACGAGTGACGGTAAGTGCTGTTCCCAGACTGAAGCCCAGAGAGGCATTCTGCTTGCCCAAGGTCACACAGTAGCAGCTCCCAACTGTCCCAGCTCCCAGCTCCCTTGCCTCCCGGAGCCCAGACTCCGGCCCCAGCCCCTTCTCTTTTACCAGCTCCTGGGACCCTTCGGAATCTGCGCCTGCGCCTAATCAGCCGCCCCACATGTAACTGTCTCTACAACCGCCTGCACCAACGGCTGCTGGCCAGCCCGGCCCGGGCTGGGATGCTGTGTGGGGGTGCCCAGCCTGGGGTGCAGGGGCCCTGTCAGGTCTGATGGGGAGGAGAGGGAAGGGAGTAGAAGGGGAGGGGACCCAGCCTTGGGCTGGGGGCTCGACCCACAGCGATGGGTGGAAGGGCTGCAATCAGAGCGTAGTCTGCCCAAGGCTGAGGTTCAGGTGTCTGTCCTTGGCTCTGTTGCCTGGCTCCAGGGAGATTCCGGGGGCCCTGTGTTGTGCCGAGAGCCTGATGGACGCTGGGTTCAGGCTGGGATCATCAGCTTCGCATCAAGCTGTGCCCAGGAGGACACTCCTGTGCTGCTGACTGACATGGCTGCTCACAGCTCCTGGCTGCAGGCTCGAGCTCAGGGGGCAGCCTTCCTGGCCCAGAACCCAGAGATCCCGGAGACAAGTGATGAGGACAGCTGTGTAGGTATGAGCAGGGGGTGCTGGGAGTGGAACATGCAGGTGGAAGCCACAGTGAAATAAACATCAGTTCAGAAGAGAGAAGTGACACACACACTGCCAAGGGTTAACTAGGGCGCTTTTAAGGCCCCTGTCAGCCCCTGGGATGGGAACAGCCCCATTAGGGCTAAGAGACATAGACGCTTTGGAACTTTACAGGTTTGGAGTTTAGGTAAGAAGAGGAACCTCTGAAACCTGACTGAAGGATTTGGGGGAAGCTACAAGCTTCCAGGCAGGACCGAGCAAGACTAGACAGGGCAGGGCTCCCAGTCAGAATTCTGGCATTAAGTGACAGACATGCAAATCCAATGCAAAGCAATTCTGGGACAGAAGTTATGTCTGGATGGTAAGAGAAGCACTAATGAGCCAGGAATACTGGAGCCAGTCCCAGCCTGGAGGGTACAGACAGGTGAGGCTGGGATGGGGTCCTGTCAGACCATCAGGGTTAAAAGCTCAGGTCCTGGCTTTTGAATCCCAAGTCTGCTCCTTGCCTGTGGTTACAGAGCTAGAAAGTCACTTAATCTCTCTGGAACTTTGGTTACCTTCAGTAATGAGGGTAAAAAATTTCTGGATATTGGGAGGATTGAATAGAAAGGAGGAAGTGCTTACTTAACACAGGGCCTGGCATGCAGTGAGCACTTAACAAGAAGTCAGATGATGTAATGCATCTGTTTCAGCCTGTGGATCCTTGAGGAGAGAAGGTCCTCAAGCAGGAGCCCTTTCCCCATGGCCCTGGGATGCCAGGCTGAAGCACCAGGGGAAGCTGGCCTGTGGTGGAGCCCTGGTGTCAGAAGAGGTGGTGCTGACTGCTGCCCACTGCTTCATCGGGTGAGCCCTGTATCCCTCTCCTTTGTGCCCCCTCCCCCTGCTGGCAGTTTTGTCACCCAGTGCTGTCAATGCTGCCTCTGCACAGGCGCCAGACCCCAGAGGAATGGAGCGTAGGGCTGGGGACCAGACCAGAGGAGTGGGGCCTGAAGCAACTCATCCTACATGGTGCCTATACCCACCCAGAGGGGGGCTATGATGTGGCCCTCCTGCTACTGGCCCAGCCTATGACACTGGGCCCCGATCTGCGGCCCCTCTGCCTGCCCTATGCTGACCACCACCTGCCTGTTGGGGAACGTGGCTGGGTCCTAGGGCTGGCCCACCAAGGCACAGGTATGTAGGACCAGGGCCACTGGCAGCTGTCCATCCAGCCTAAAGGCCACTGGGGCAGCTGGGTCTTTTCTCTTGCCCTACAGGATTCAGCTCCCCCCAGACAGTGCCCGTGACCCTCCTGGGGCCTAGGGCCTGTAGCCGGCTACACGCAGCTCCTGGGGGTGATGGCAGCCCCATTCTGCCAGGGATGGTGTGTACCAGTGCAGTGGGTGAGCTGTCCCAATGTGAGGTGAGCCCCAGTCCCCCAAACCTCACCCAACACATCTCTGGCATCCCCTCACCCTGTAGTTCAAGAAGAGATCTTCTAGGCCAGGTGCGATGGCTCATGCCTGTAATCCCAGTGACTCGGGGGTGGGGCTGAGGCGGGAAGATCACTTCAATCCAGGAGTATGAGACTAGGCTGGGCAACATAGCAAGACCCCATCTCTAGAAAAATTTTCTTTTAATTAGCTGGGCATGGTGGTGCACACCTGTAGTCCTAGCTACACGGGAGGCTGAGGCAGGAGGATCACTTAAGCCCACAAGTTCAAAGTTGCAGTGAGCTCTGATTGTGCCACTGTATTCCAGCCTGGGCAACAGAGCAAGACCTTGTCTCTAAATAAACAAAAACAGAGACAGAGACCTTCTGCCAGGGTGGGCCTCCAGCCCTGCCTCTCACCTGAAACTAGGCCTTTTTGCCAACTAGCCCCCAAACAACCAGAGCTTCAGCCCCTAGCCCCCTCTGCTGCACCCCACAGCTGCCTAGGAGGAAGTAGAAGTCACCAGTGTCACCTGACCCTGACAGGGCCTGTCCGGGGCACCCCTGGTGCATGAGGTGAGGGGCACGTGGTTCCTGGCTGGGCTACACAGCTTTGGAGATGCCTGCCAAGGCCCTGCCAGGCCTGCGGTCTTTGTGGCACTCCCGGCCTATGAGGACTGGATCAACAGTTTGGACTGGCAGGTCTATTTCGCAGAGGAGCCAGAGCCCGAGGCTGAGACTGGAAGCTGCCTGGCCAACATGAGTATGTGGCCCTCGGGCCTCCCTGCCAAACTCTTCCTCTCCAGACCCCTTCTCTCTGTTTAGGGAGAGCACTGTTCTGGCCCACCTGTAGCTGCCCTGGGGGGGTTTCAAATCCTGGTTCTTCTCATTGTGTGATTTGGAGCAGGCTTCTCACCTCTTTGAGCCTCAGTACTCTCTCTTATGTGTCAGGGGGCCAACACAGATCCTATTCCTTCAAGGGAGAGAGCAAAGCTGAGGATGAGGCCAACCCCACCCTCCTTCCTCTCTCTCTCTGACAGGCCAACCAGCCACCTGCTGACAGGCAACTCTGAGCTGTTTGCAGGACACAAGAACACAGCCAAGCAATTCCTGCCTCCCTGCCCCCGTCCCTCCCCATCCCCCACCCGTGTGTGGCTCCAGGCACCGGGACAGGCCCCAAAGCCCAGGTGGTTGTGGGAAGAAACCTGCCCAGGACCAGCAGATGCCCCCATTCCCCACCCTGCAGGACAGGGATGTCACCTGTGACGCTCCCACACCAGCCCTGCTCTTTGATGCAGGCATCCCCAGCTTTCCCTACCCTTTCTCCTCTCAGATACAATCACACCAGGCACATGGTTTGAAAATTTCTTTTTTTGGGGGGAGCAATTTTCCTTTTTTTAAACTTAAATAAATTGTTACAAAATAGACTTTAAAAAATAAGTTACAAATTGTAGCAAAAGTCTCCCCTTCCACAGGCAACATTCCCACCCATGGCGCTCTGAATCTGCCTCTCCCTGGTGTTGGAATCTGGCTGGTGAGGCTGGCACCAGGAAGAGCCCGGTGACAGAGACTGGGGGAAGAAGGTCCTTCAAGGACAGGGACATGAAGAATGCCCCACCCCCTTTGTGGGAAAGAAGCCAGAGTTGGGTCCTCTTCGCAGGAGGAGAGGAGAAAGGAGATGGGGATATCCAAACTACTCCTGAGCAAAACATGGAGATCAAGCCCCTCCCTGCCTGTATCCTCCCCCCCAGTATTCTGATCTTTGGAGACTTGAAGTTCAGAGGGAGAAGCTGAGGTCTGCAGGCCACTGGGGTGAAGGGTCCAGGAGAGGGGTCATGGGGGTGGGTGGAGGGGGCAATGACAAGTCCCCTTTGCCCGCCGCTGGTGCCATTGGGGCTCCTGGGAAGAGAGAGAGGAGGTCACTGACTGAGGGGGCAGACCCCGCACAGCTTGTAACCCCCCCACCAGCCCTGCGGGCCATTCCTCCTGCCCATGGCCCCAGAGGCCTACATGAGAACCCAGGAATCCTAGGACTCCCAATTATTTTCCTGGCCATAGCTACCTGGCTCCTCACTCATTTCCCTTGAGATCACAGGAAATCTATTATCCTGAAAGCCATCCCTTCAGCTCTCAGGGGACTCTCACCCACCATCCCCTCCTTCCCTGACAAGTGCTGGTCAAGGGCTCACCATCTCAGGGACACCCACCCTTGGTGGCTGCTAGATGGAATGGGTCCTCCTTTCTAGAGGAGGTGGAGACAGAGCAAGCCCAGGGCTTGC
Organism: Daubentonia madagascariensis; assembly: GCA_023783475.1. Classification (NCBI taxonomy): domain Eukaryota; kingdom Metazoa; phylum Chordata; class Mammalia; order Primates; family Daubentoniidae; genus Daubentonia; species Daubentonia madagascariensis. The sequence goes on along the minus strand of JAKFHU010002004.1, from coordinate 7,999,934 downwards.
TGAAGGAACAGGCTGCCCCGCTCCTCCACGGCCTCATCCTCCAGCAGGACTGGGTGGAGGCGATTCTACACCGAGATCCCTCTGATAGGGGATGTGAGATAGAGGCTAATGACTGTTGTTGCTACAGCTGGGTCTGGGCTTCAAAGAAACAATTATCTGTGACTCAGTCCTCCAGTTAAAGGTGCACAGCAGGGGTGAAGGTGGAAAGGGTGGTTTAGTTGGATCCTATAAAAAAAAAAAATGCAGCAGAGGGAGAAGAAAGGGGTTGAATAAAGAGAAGGAGAAGAGACATGGGCAATACTGATAGGAAAGGACCAGAGGTCCAGTTTTCAAGAAAAGAGGAGGAGGGGCGGAGACAAGATGTAGGAAGAGGGACAGGGAGTTACGTTGCCAGCCAGTGACCCAGTTTCTATGGCCAAGTCAGCAGTGAAGCCACAAAGCCCATGCCCCATTCCTCATTCCCTGGCTCCCTGTCTGCTCTAGGAAAGAACAGAACCTAGACCAAATCAAAGGCTTCATCTTTTTCTGGAAATCATTACTGGCTAAATCAGGAGGGTTTCCAGATGTGGTAGCCACATGGTACCCAGCTACCTCCCCCCACCAAAACAGAAAGACCATTCCTCTTTGGCTACAGCAAAGCTGAGGAGCCCAAACAGCTGCCCCTCCCACTGACCACCCCCCACCCCCGGCACTGCCCCAACCCACCATGCCATCTGACCTGACCTGGGGTGTAGATCTTAGCTGCTCTAAAGGCAGCATCCTCACACTAGTTTGCTCACTCCATGTCCAAGCCCTAGCCGCCTCAAGATCCATGTAACACTTTCCTCTCACTCCTTCCTCCCCCACGCACCTTGGGGCCAGATTTCACCCTCCACTGTGTGCCCACCTCCTTCCAGGACCCTTCAATCCTCTGCCAGAGCCCGCTCATGCCCCCGTACCAGAGCTGGCCACTGTCCATTCCTCCTGGTGCTGTTGCTGGTGCTGCAGGAAGCTGATTCGGCGGCGGAAGTGGCGGGGACAGTGGGGGCAGGTGAAAGGCCCCTCCCGGGGTGCATGGACCCGCCCATGGCCCTCCAGTCGGGCAGCTGTCCGAAAGGCCTTGCCGCAGATACTGCAGCGGTGGCGCTTGGGGTCCGTGTGGGTCCTGCCATGGTTCTTAAGAGACAGCAGGTTGGGTAGAAGTTTGGGGCACAGGGAACAGGGATACAGTCCAGTGGTGTGGGCCTTCTGGTGGTTCAGCAGGCTGCCAGCATGGCGGTAGGAACGCCCACACTGGGCACAGCGGAAGGGCCGCTCCTTGTCTTCAGCCACTATGGACTTTACTCTTTGCCCTCCACTAGCTCCCTCAGAATTCTCTCCTGGGGGTTTGGGAGCTTCTGATGGTGCCTCCTGGGCCTTCCCTTGACCACTGAGACTCACCTTGTCCTCCACAGTCCCAGCTTTGGGACCTCTGGCCTCCTCTGTCTGGGCTGGCACCTGACTGTGGCCCCTGGCGTGAGTCTGCAGGTGGCTGGACAGTTCATGGTGGGACTGAAAGGCCTTGCCACAGTCAGGGCAGGCAAAGGTCTGGGCATCTATGTGGTTGTGGCTGTGGCTCTTAGTAGCCACAGGATTCAAGAACTCCTTGGAGCAGAGCAGGCAATAGTGTCGGTCTGTCCTGTGGGTATTTTGGTGGTTCAAGAGGCTACCCAGTTGGCAGTAGGTCTTGCCACATTGGCTGCAGGAAGAGGAGTGGCTCTCTGGCTGAAACTGAGAGCTGTTGTCTCCATTGTCACAGCTATCCATGTGACTCAGACTAGGTCCATTGGACTGGCTGTCACCAAGGTGGCAAGGACTTCTGGGGACACTGTCCTCTGACTCATCTGGCTTGGTCACTACCTGACCCTGAGAAACCCAACCTCCTTCGTGATTCACCAGTCCCCTGTCTCTTTGCCATCCATCTGCCTTCCCCATGGCCCAGGACAGTGGCTCTGTGGCTTCTGAATCTGCTGCCCTGACGGGGCTCTGACTGTGCTCCCCTGGCCTCATGGCTCTGTCCTCCAGCTGGGGTACTGACTCAACTCCACCTGATCGGCTCCCTAGAACCTGGTCATTGGCCAGGTTCCCCTCACTGCCCTCTGTGCCATTTGGGCCTCCCGGACCACTGGCCAGCTCCCTTTCTGTCTTCTCCTCATGCTCTCGCAGGTGCCGCTCCAAAGATCCCCGGCCAGGGAAGCCGTGGCCACAGAGAGCACAGCGCACAGCTGACCGCCGGGAACGTCCAGCCCGCCTCCTGCGACTCTCTGAGTGTAGCCTTTGATGGTCCTTCAGGGCCATGTGGTTGGAGTAGGTCTTGGGGCAGGCGGGGCAGCTGTACTGGCCTGTCTCATGGCTGCGCCGGTGGTTCAGGAGGCTGCCTGCATGGCGGTAGGTCCGCCCGCACTGCCCACACCGGAAGGGCCGATCTTCCCGAGTCAGCTTTCGGGTACCCCCGCCCCCACGCCGCTCAACATGGACCCGCTGGTGGCTGGCCAGCTGTTTCCGAAGGCGGAAGGCCTTCCCACACTCGCTGCAGCGGAAACGGCGGGGATCTGCGTGAATGCGCCGGTGGTTCTTGAGGGACATGAGGTTTGAGAAGCCCTTGGAGCAGGCCTGGCAGCCGAAGTGGCCAGTCTGGTGGCTCTGCCGGTGGTTGATGAGGCTGCCGGCGTGCTTGTAGGACCGGCCACACACCTCACAGCTGAAGGGCCGCTCAGAGCTGGCCTCAGTCTGGCAGCCCTTCTCTGCAGTTTCTAGCCTTGGCTCTATCTCCTCCCCCTTCACAGTGGTCTCCTCCCATGCTTCTTCTTTCACTCTTGCCACCTCCTCCAGGGGCTCCACTTTAAGTTCTTCCTGGAGCTTCTCTACTTCTGCTGGCCCTGGCCCCTCCTCTGCCATGTTCTGGGGCTCGCTGCTGCCTCCTTCCTCTGCAATGGGCCCCACTTGGGGCTCAGAGCCTTTGCAGCGAGGGTGGTTCCGTAGATGATTACGGTAGGCAGCCAGGTTGGGGTAGCAGCGGGAGCAGACAGGGCAGGTGAATTCTCCAGTCTGGTGGATCTTACGGTGGTTCACCAGGCTGCCCCCATGCCGGTAGGTCTTGCCACACTGATTGCAGCGGAAGGGGCGGGGCTGAGCCTCTAGCAAACTTTCACCACCCTGCATGCAGAGGCTGTCTACCACCTGGGCACCTACTCCCTCTTCAAACTTTGTGTCTCCATCCTCTCCAGAGACAGAGGTCACTGTGCCCTCCAAGACACCATCTGTGACCATCTCTGTGGCATCACCTGATGCTTCCAAGGGGCTGGGAGCTTTGTCTGTGGCAGTCCCAGAACTTTGACTCTGGTGGTGACGCTCCAGGCTCCCTAGGTCATCATAGGTCTGACCGCAGCAGCCACAGATGTGTCCATAACCTGCTCCATCCAGTGCCTCCACCTCCCGTTGCAGTTGATTCAGCAGCTCTGCTTCCGAGAGCTGCAGTGGCGGGCTTTCAGTGGAGGCTGCCTCTGCTGCTCCTTCCTCTTCCCCCTCCTCCTCTGAGCCCTCAGTCATGCCAGAGGAGTTGTGAGCCTGGCGCCGGTGAAGCCTATAGCCAGCCCGCCCAGGGAAGATCATGCCACAGAGGCAGCAGAGGAAAGGCTGTGCTGAGGCTGCCTCCCCGGGTCCATGGCTCTGGAAGTGGCTGCGTAGGGCAGGCAGAGAGTCAAATTCCTTTGGGCAGAGGGAGCACTGATAGATGCCTGGTGGGTGACAGGGCCTGTGGCTCAGCAGGCCAGTGGCATGGGGGAAAGAATGTCCACAGTCGGAACATGTGTGAGCAACCTCAGCCTGCCAGCCACTGACAGCTTCAACAGAGTGGGAAGAGGGGTGGGGCTGGCCAGTGAGTGGTTTCTGGTCTTTGTCCACCCCAGTGAGGCCATCGCAGAAGCGAGTCCTATTGCTTTCTTCATCGCCTGGGATATCCAAGTTGTCAAGGAAACAGGCCTCCTTCCTTTCCAGTCCTTCCTCAGTGCCTCTCTTCTTTTTATCACCCTGGAAAGAGGATTCATGCCTCTCAAGCCCACATTTGTCCCCTTGAGATTCAGCCTGCAAATAGTCCCCATCACTTTCCCCTTCGGCCCCACAAGGACTTTCCGCCGAAGGGTCTTGGGGAGAGTCCAGACTCTCATTGTCTTCCAACTCCTGGGCCCAACTCTTCCCTGACAGGAGTTTGCCTTCTCCCCCACCACCAGCACTGCCAGCCCGCTTCCAATGCCGCCTGCTCCGCCGCCGACTGTGGCGTCGCAAATGGTTCTTCATGGCAGCCATAGTGTGGAAGTGCTTGGCACAGGCCCCACAACTGAAGTCTCCTGTCTGGTGGGTCTGCCTGTGGTTGATAAGGCTGCCAGAGTGGCGATAGCTCTTTCCACAGTCCCGGCAGGCAAATGCCCGAGGAGGCGACACCTTGGTATCTGTCCTGCTATTTTCCCCTTCCCCATGGGTCAGGCCATGATGTTCAAGGCTCTCAGGGTCTTCAAATAGCATCCCACAGATGCTACATATCTGTGGTGCTGTCCTATCTGCTGTCGGGGGGATATCAGTGGACTCTTCTTCATGTTTGCACACATGCTCCTGATCTGTGTGTGGGGCTGCCTCTGCTCCCACTGGGTCAGGCGGGAGCTCCACCTTGAGGTGGCTGGGAGGACCCTCAGTTCCTGGGTCTGCACTTCGGCGAGCAGCCTTGCAATGTACCCGCACATGGTTGCGCAGGGCCATGAGGTTGGGGTACTTGCGGGGACAGAGTGAGCACTGGTACTCTCCTGTCCGATGGCTGTGGCGATGGTTCACCAGGCTCCCTCGGTGGCGGTAAGCCCGACCACACTCATTGCACTTATAGGGCCGATGGTCCAGCATGGTGGTGGCGACCTCTTTCTCTTTGTGGGTAGTGTCAGCCAACAGCAGGGAAGCCGGAGGCACTGAGGGCTGCCCATCTTCCCCAACTCCTTGCCGGGGTCTATGATGAGCCCGCACGTGGTTTTTGAGGGCAGCCGCGTTAAACAGCTGCTTAGAACAGATTGAACAGGGATAGACACCTGTCTGGTGGCTCTTTCGATGGTTGATGAGGCTCCCAGCGTGGCGGTAAGTACGTCCACAGTCCCCACAGCGGAAAGGCCGATATTCTTCCAGGCCACTGTCCTCCAGCTCCCCAGAAATGCTGAGTTCCCCAGAGCCATTCAGCATCTGTGTACTAGGGAGCTGGTCCTGGCTGCTCTCATCTATGTGCCCATTGGTAGTGGGAATCCCTTTCTCTTCCCATGGTCGCTCTTGCTTTTCACCCTCATGGGACTGCTGGTGTTCCAGCAACTCCCGGGGGAGCCGGAAAGCACGAGGGCAGTGCGGACAGTGGTAAGGCCGATATTGGGCATGGAGTCGAGAATGGTTCTTCAGGGCCATGAGGTTAGAGAACTCCTTGAAGCAGATGGGACAAGGGTAGACACCCAGGGTGTGGCTCTGGCGATGGTTGGTGAGGCTCCCAGCATGTTTGTAGGCCTTGCCACATTGACTGCACTTGTACCGCCGCTCCTCCTCGGCAGGAGGAGACTGAGTGGGCTCTTGGCCCCCTGTGAAGTTCACTACTGATTCAGCCAAATACTGTTCCAAATTGCTAAGGAGGCTGCTGGCTGGGGTGGGGAGGGGTGGGGCTCTGGCAGAGTTGGTGGCAGGCCCCCAGCCCTCTGCACCCTCCCCAGGATCTGGCTGGCTTTCCCAGCCCTCTCTTTGTCCAGTGGGTGGATCTTCCCAAGTACCCGAAGCTGCCCTGGGGTCAGGTCCAGACTCATAGTCAGGTGTCTCTTCAGTATGTTTTGTCTGGTTTTCCCAGCCTTTCCCAGGGCCAACCCTCTGGCCCCAGGAGTCAGTAGGCACCGTCTCGTCCTGGAGGCATGGAGTGGCTTCTTTGTGGCGTGGGGGTCTGCGCCTGCGGCGGCCCTCAGGAGCATGAGTCCTCATGTGGCTCTTGAGAGCCATGGGATTGGTGAAGTCCTTGCCACAAGTGATACAGGGGAAAAGGCCAGTCTCGTGGGTCCGGCGGTGGTTGACTAGGCTCCCTGGGTGACGGTAGCCCCGCCCACACTGTTGACAGCGATAGGGCCGAGGGATGCTGTCAGCCTCCTCACCGCCCTGGTTGGGAGATGGATGGAGCAGTTCTCGGTGCCTTGACAGTTCCGGGAGGCTAGGAAAGTGGCGCTGACAATCGGAGCAGCTGAGTGAGAGGGGCGTGTCCTCCATGGGGCAATGTGGCAGAAACCTGAAAGTTCAGGAGGAACAGACAGGTGGCAGCAGCATCTTCTTCCGGTGGAGGGGCCAAGGCCTAGGAAGAGGGGGCAGTGGTCAAAAGGAAGACCCAAATTAACCTTACCTCTTGGCTCTATGAGCAACAAGTTCACCTAAGGCCACTGAGAGGTTCCCCAAGCATCAATGCCCAGAGACCTGCTTTCTACTAGATCTGATCTGGAGGTACCATCATCTAGGGCCTCCATGTGCATAAGCTCCCCAAAATGAGAGCTACCTAGGCTTAAGCCATCCCTAGAAGTATAGATAAGGAAACTAAGGAATGAAACCTATTTCTTTTTATTTTTTTTTATTTTTAACGTCCATCTTAGTTTGTCCTAAGAAATCTTCTAATCACAGACCTATCATGTTCTTCAGACCAGATCCAAAATGTATTACTGTACCTAACCCTCTGTTCTCTACAATTCTGAAACAAACAAAATTTCCTGTGACATCTTAAAAGGAAACCAGAACCTTTTCTAGACCTTTCAATAAGAGAAGCCCAATCCTTCCTTCTTCACCTTTCAGCTAAATAGAGTAGCCTAGAAGTACTGAAAAAGCAGATACTTTCTCCAGTTGACAACTGAGGACCTGGGAGGTTAGAGGTCCCCTGCTTCCCCTGGTTTTTTCAGTGTCACAAGGTCTCCTTTCCAAAAGACTCTCTTGGCCACTTTCTTTACCTACTTTCCCTGAACTCAAACTATCTTTCATCTTGGCAATCCCATCTCATTTCAAGTTGGAATTTCACTTCATTGCCTACCTTTTAATCTCCCATGCCTTCTTACCTTACCCCGTCATCCTTTCTCAGTTTTTCTTCTACCCTCTCTCCTAATACTGATGATGATGACAGCAACTCATGCTGAGCATTACCATGTGCCGGGCACTGTGCTAAGTAAAATATACTCATTGTGTCACTTAATCCTCACAACACACTGCAATGCCTGTTATTGCAGTTTACACATGAGCAAACCCACTGAGGCTGTCTTCACTCCAAAAGCCCTTGCTCTCTCAACAGCAGCCCCTCATGCCTCCTACATCACCTTGTCCTTCTCCAACTCTTGACTCTTCATTCCCGTGGGACCGCAACACAATTCCTATCTCCGACTCTAAACTCCCTCATTGAACCTGCCCTCCGAACTCTCACCTCACAAAGGCCTTTTGCTCAAGAGTCCCCTCCCATAATCAACACCAATGAAGTCCTCTGACCTCACTTATCTCCTCTGCCAATTTCCTCTGAGGACCCCTACCTCTCACCGGCGGCCCCTTCTGTTCCCGCCGCGGGCGCGTCCGTTGGGCACCGCGAACGGGAGCGCGCCTGCGCACTGGGACCCTTACCCTAACTGCAGCCGCGCGCCCCAAAGAGTGGCTGTGGGGGGGCTCTCGCGCTCCCACACAGGCACACTCAGCCAGGGTTTCCGGGAGGTGGGAGGGGAGGGAAAGAGGGAAAGGAGAAGGGGGAGGAGGAAGGAGGCAGAGGGAAGAGGGCGCAGCTGGCACGAGCCGGGAGTCTACCCCTAGCTCCGCGGACACTACACTTCCTATTGTTACTAGGAAACAGGAAGTGTCCTAGGTGCAAAAGCTTCCCCGCGAAACTTCCTCCTTGGGAACACTTCCTGTCCCACCTCCAAGCAGCCTTTCGACACAGACACGCTTCCGGCGCTAGGTTCCAGCTGGGCGCGACTCTGGCTCCGCCCACGTAGGTCACAGAGCTGAGTATTTACGCACTACTTAGCCACACTTCCGGCAAGAGCTGCTAAAAATCGTTTCCGTGCATATTGAATAAGCGCAGAAGAAGGAAAAAATTATTCTGCAACCCTGGCCACAGTACTTTGGTGACACTTTTCACTGGACTCCCTGACTCTTCCCAAGACAGATGGGGGAAGCGTCATTAAATCCACTCCTCGTTATTAAAGGAAATGGTGTGGAATATACGAGGATTTAGGTACTACAAAGCTTGAGCATGGCCTTTCTGTCCTCCCACCTTCCAGTTCTTGGAGACACTTCCGGTGGCCTGGCCCCAGGCTAGCAATAGCCCGGTGTATAGCATCAACCTGCCCGGCGTCTCCTCGCCTTAGCGCCCAGAGACCTCTCGCAAGATGTTTCTCCGCCACCATAGGCTGGAGGTTGCTCAGTAAATTTTTCCTTCCTTCCTAGCCGGGAAAGCTCCTTTCACTTCCGCTCGCCGGCCCGCCGGCCCCGCCTCCTCTCCCTCCCGCTGGGTCCTAGCGCCGGCTCCTCTCTAGCAGTGTCCCGGGCTCCGTCAGAGCTAGGAGCCGCCGCCGCCACCACGGAGCCAGCCCAAGTCCGATCAGGTAGGAAACGCCGGCAAGAAGCCGCGGGGGCCGTAGATGGCCCCAGCGCGGACGCGATCCAAGCTAGCCTCAGTTTCCCTGTGGGTGCCTAGGGCGGACTGGGTTGGCCTCGCGCGAGCAGCGCGGGCGGGGCGGGCGGTGAGCGGCCTCAGGCGGGCTCCGGGCCCAGCAGGTCCTAGAACCCGCCGGTTGTCTCTGCTGGCCGGCTGCTGCGGACGCCTAGGCTCGGCCCGCGCGGCTGCCGGCCTTGCGCGGTGCGGGCCCGGGGGTCCTAGAGCCCGCCATGTTGCGAGCTTTTGTCCCACCTACGCGGCCTGCCTAGCAAGGTCCCCGGCGCCTGTGGCCCCCCTCCCGGGCCGAGGCCCTGGCCACCCCTCCCGCGGTCCTAAAGAACGCCATCTTGCAAGCCTTTGTCCCACTTTCGGCTCTCCGTCCATTCATTTGTTCATTCTCTCATTCTTCCTTCACTCCTTCTTGCCACGTTCTCCGAGGCTACGTTTTCCGAGGGCTGTAACCAGACTAGTTAACCCAGCGTCCTGCCCTGCAGGGGCTGCCTGTCTAGCGGGCGTGCCGACGTATAGACGGTTGCAGGGAGCGAGGAGCGCAGGATTTCTGCAGCTCTCGGCTCCTCCTCAGCGCCTCCCGTAGGCCCTAACGCCCTTCAAACTCCCACATGCTTCAGAGGCCCCATGTTACTGATGAGGAAACTGAGGCCCAGAGCGCCGTGGGGCCCTTACCTCTACTGCCCATTAAGTATTCCTGAGGGCACTAGGGAAGAGGGTGTTTGAAGGATGTAAAAGATTTTCCCATGGGATAAGGCAAGCAAGGGCTCCTGAGGCAGAGGGAATTGCATATAATGGTGGGAAGTGGCTGGAGCTTAGATCGCTGTGAGGAGGGAGACCCTGCTGCTCTAGCTGAGTCTGGAAAGTAAGTTGGGATCAGGTTGTGAACTGACCAGGTTGGAAGCCTAGGAGATGATTCACGCTCACCTCTGCATGGTTCTGTCAACTGCTAGATCTCATGGCCTATGAGGCTTGTGTGGTGACTACTTATTTAGAGACAGGGAGACTGAGATGACTCTTTTTCACCTCATCCCTGCCCCAGGGTCCTAGCCTAAGCTTTTTGGGAATTGAATCTCTGCATCCGTCTTGAGACAGCAGAACTTCATCCCCCTCTTAAGCCAGTAGTGAAGCAAAGACAGGGTTCCATCACAAGAGTGAGCCCACTGTGGGATACTGGAACAATAGCTGGACCTTGTGAACTTGGAAAGGCAGAAAATTTCAGTTAATCAATAGTTATTGGCCAGGCATAGTGGCTCACATCTATAATCCCAGCACTTTGGGAGGCTGAGTAGGGAGGATCGCTTGAGCCCAGAAGTTCAAGGCCAACCTAAGCAATATGGTGAGACCCCCATCTCTGCAAAAAATAAGAAAAATTATCTAGGAGTTGTGGTGCACACCTGTAGTCCCAGCTACTGGGGGGCTGAAGGAGGAGGATCGCTTGAGCCAGGAGTTTGAGGTTACAGTGAACTATGATCAGGCCACTGCACTCCAGCTTGGGCAACAGAGAGAGACCCCATCTCTGAAAAAAGAAAAAAGTTATTGATGGACATTCTCACTAACTCCTACTATGGGGGAGGCAGAGGCTATAGAGCTGGGTTCAAATTGCATCTGAGGTTGATTCCTTCTGTTTGTTTTGGGTCACCAAACAGGGTTGTGGGTGTAGAGGATGCAGAAGTCAAAGTTTCCTGGCTCTTTGCCAGCTGGGACTCTGGTGCTGGAGACAAAGAATTAACTACCAAACCATAAGACATGTAAGTGCTAGCATAGCAATAGTCAGGGAACAGAGAGCAGAAATTTGGGAGTCTGACCACCTGGCTTTGAATACTGGCTGTGACCATGACTAGTTAGTTTGCTTCTTTGTGGTGTCACTTCTTGTAAGAACACAAATCCTATCAGACCAGGGCCATACCCTTATTACCTCATTAAACCTTAATTACTTGCATAAAGGTCTTATCTCCCAATACAGTCACAATGGGGGTTAGGGTTTCAGTGAATTTGGGGGAGGGGGGAGACACAGACATTCAGTCCCTAACAAAGTTCTAGGCAGCTATGAAATTAGCTTGAGTAGCTTGAGTAGTATGCATAAAATGCTTAGAATGATACCTGGCCCATAGTAAGCTTGCAAGTTTTATCCAGATGATACTATAAAGGAAATTAAGGAGGAGAGGATAGAGAGTGATTGGCAGGGGTAAAGATAGTATTAAGAGATGGTCAAGAAAGCCCTCTTTGAGGAGGTGACAGGGAGCTGAGACCCAAATGAAATCCAAGAGACAGCTACACAAAGATCCTAGGAGAACATAGTTCTGCCAGAAGGAACTGCTAGTGCAAAGGCCCTGAGGTGGGAATGAATTTGGCTGTTTGAGGAGAAGAAAGAGAGCCAGTGTGGGTGGGGCCTAGTGAGCTCCACCCTAGGATAGGACTGGGAGGTGAGGTAGGCAGGAGTTCGATATTTCAGGGCCTTGCTGGTCATGGAGAAGATACTGATCTTTCACCTGGGAGCAGTGGGAAGGCTCATGATTTGGCTAATAAACCTTGAGTGAATGAAGGCTGGTAGAGAAACGGTCAGGCCTAGGAGCCTGAAGACTTGGGTTTGAGTCCTGTGTGTCCTTGTGCAAGTTTTTTCCCTTGTGGGCCTTAATCTCAGCAACTGAAAAAGAGGTATAGATTAAGATTAAAAATGCCTCTTTCCTTGGAGCTTGTGAAGACCTGAGGATGTGTGTTTGGTTCCTAAGTGTTGGTTGGAATGATCCAGAGAGTGTGTTTAAAGTCCAGATTCCTGAGTCCTACCTCAAGCTCCCTGGATGATTATTCTGATGTGGGGGGTTCACAGACCTGACTTGGAGAAACATCACCCTAGGAGTGATGCGTGGAAGAGTCCTTAGTAAACGGTGAAGTGAGGAGTTCGTGGTGGGATTGTCGACAGAGGTCTAGCCTACCTGGTCCTCTGTTGTTCATACAGTTGGGCATCTGCTGGGACCAACCTGGCACTCCCTTACCTTTTCCCCTGGGAACACCTTAGGAGGAGTGATTTCACCCTCCAGCTACCTGGTGTCTGGTTCACAGGTAGGAAGACTGAGGCCCAGAGCTTCCTCAGTCTTCCCTTCCAGGGAAAGGGCATTATAGAGGCCAGAGCTCAGAACTGATGGGCCAAGCACTTTGGGAGGGAAAGAGAGACACAAAGGGTGCTGGCTGTGGTCTCAAGGCAGTTTGCAGGGATGAGAGAGGACACAGGTACAACCTGAACTCAGGGTTCTTGTCACTGTGGAACAGCAGACAAGTCTGAGAGGCCCCAGACCACTGAGCAAGGGCCCAACAGCTTAAGGCAAGTTAAACACCTGGATTTAAGTCCCAGCTGCGTGAGTTACTAACTGTGTGACCATGGGCAAGTCACTTAACTCCTGGCACCTCAATTTATTCATCTATAAAATGGGGACAATAATCCCTAACTCAGGAAGCTATAAGAGAATTAAATAAGGTAGCACACTCAGCGAAGTATCTGGCTCTGGAAAGACTCTTAATAATTAATGGCAGTGATTATTCTTCTCTTATTCAACCCTCACCCAGCCCTGTAAGTACTATTATTACCTCCATTTTTTGGATGAGAAAACTGAGGTTCTAAAACATGTAGTAAATGGCACCAGGTCATGTCAGCCGGGAAGTGATGGAGGCAAGATTCAAAGCCAGGCACTGTGACTTCAGGGGCTATGTGCTTAACCACAATACTGTACCATTGTTTTGGACCCCAGTTCCCTTATCTGCGAAAAGGGAATAACAGAGCTTTTCTCATGGTGTTGCCAGGAAGGGTAAGTGAGTTGATCCATATAAAGAGTTTTGGAGACTGCCAGGGATTTGGCAAATGCTCATTAAATGTGAGCTATCGTTTTTATTAAGGTGAAACTTTATCAGGCAGACTCTCCAGAGATCGTCTGAAAGAGAGCTAGTGAGTGCGTCATCCAGCCCCTGGAAACTATAGGAGGAATTCAATTCATCAGGAAGGTTAGGACTCAAGCCCTTTAACTCACCTTCAAGCCCCAGGATTTGGTGGGGAAAGTGAAATAACCAAGCTGAGGGTAGAATGGAGTTGTGTGGGATTGGGGCCAAAACCCAAAGGGGAGATGCAGAAAGAGCTTCCTGGGGGAAGTGGGGCTTAAATGAAGGATTGGTAGGATTTGGAACAACCAGGAAGGACCTGGGAACTTGCACAGTGTGATGGAAGCCATGGAAATTTCTTAAGCAGGGGATAGAAAGCATCACATAATACTTTAGAGCAGTGGTCCCCAGCCTTTTTGGCACCAGGGACTGGTTTCATGGAAGACAGTTTTTCCATGGACCGGGTGGGGTGGAGGGATGGTTTCAGAATGACTCAAGCGCATTACATTTATTGTGCAGTCAAACCTCTCTGCTAATGATAAGCTGTATTTGCAGCCGCTCCCCAGCACTAGCATCACTGCCTCAGCTCCACCTCAGATCATCAGGCATTAGATTCTCATAAGGAGCGTGCAACCTACATCCCTCCCATGCGCAGTTTACAGTAGGGTTTGCGCTCCTATGAGAATCTAATGCTACCCTGATCTGACAGGAGGCGGAGCTTAGGAGCTTATGCGGTGATGCAAGCGATGGGGAGTGGCTGTAAATACAGATGAAGCTTTCCTCACTCACTCACTTTCACTGCGCTCACCTCCTGCTGTGTGGCCTGGTTCCTAACAGTCCACGGCCCGGGGGTTGGGGACCGAAGCTTTAGAGAGAAGACTCTGGCTGTACTGGGGAGTGGGAGAGGGCAGTGTGTAGGATTGAGGCAGGGCCTCAGGCAGAAGGGTGCTGACTCTAAGTATACAGCCCTTTCCATACATCCCAGAGGCTCCTGTGTCATCCTGGGTCAACCAGGTAAGCTGCTTCTACAGCTTTCCCGGGGTAAGGGGCCTTGATCTTCTATCTGTATTTTCCCCAGCACCCTCCTGGCTCAGCTCTGCTCCATCTTCCTCCTTAACCCCAATGTCATAACTTAGAAGCCACCAACTCCTGAGGTGTACAGATGAGGAAACAGGCCTATAAACAAGCACTGATTTCACTGAGGTCTCCTAGTAAGTTATCCACAGGGCTGGAAGTAGAACTTAGGCCTCCTAGCCTCTGGGCACACCTGGCTCCCCCTACCTCCCCCTTCAGTCCCCTTCCCCCAGCAACAGCTGCCCAACACTCCTTAAGTGGATCTGCCATAATCCTCTTCCCTTCATCCCCCAGGGAGGATGAGCTGGTGTTAAGACTAATGCAGCCTTTAATCCTATTTCCTCCCAACCATGATCCCCAGGAGCAAATGGGTGGAGGATGTCTGGGTTCTGGATCAGAAAGTAGGGACCTCAGCTAGAGCTGGTATTCCAGGCCACATTAGATCAGATACATCGATTATGACTCAGAAAGAGGCTTCTAACTGCTAGCAGTGGCTCAGGCTGCCTTGAGAGAGAGTGAGCTCCCCATTACTAGAATTATGGGAATAGGAGTCCAACAGGGATTCCAGAATAGAGGGTGGACCAGGATTCCTGTCTGGGGTGGAGTGCCTTACAGCTGTGCAAGGCCAGGATTCTATGTGAACAGTTGCTGTCTCTGAGAGCTAACCAACCAGAGAAGAAAAACAAAACATACATGCTGGGGGCCTATCACTTCCAGACAGTGCCAACTAGCACATCTAGCCCATTGGCTCTACCCTCTTCTGGTCCCAAGTCTGCCTTCCCTGGGCGCTTGGAGACTTTTTCAGGCTAGGCCCGCATCTGGGTACCCTCTGCATCTGCAGCCTTGCACAGGACCTTTTGCCCTGGCACAGTCCTTGGACACTGAGCTGAAGAAGGCAGATGGTGAGACAGATGGAACCTGGGCCTTCTGGGAATGCCACAGGGTTTGGAAAAGTTTAGAGGTTGAGGGGGGAAGTGTAGGTGGGCCTTTTGTGACCCTAGCCTCCTCTCTTAGTGCCTCTGAGGTCACCTGGTCCAACTCTTTTTGTCAATGAGCAGATCAGAGAGGCAACTTGAATGCAGGGTGTCAGAGCCAGGAATGCTTGGCAGGAAGGATATGGGGGTCCCGTGGTTCAGGCTGAGCAGCCCTAGGTGGGAAATGCAGATAAGATATCATACCTTCTGAGGCCTTAATACATTGACTGTCACACTAGAAAAAAATTTTTTTTCCCTGGGGCCACAGTGTTTTATTATGAAAATAGAAATAAAAACTTCAAAAACAAAGCGACCCTTTCTAATTTAATGAAAAATTTGTTATTTTTTATTGTTTTCTGTGCAGGAGTTATGTGCAACACAATCCACGTTTTTAGAATTAAATTGTCGATATTAACTGTAACAATAAGAACATCAACAAGTAAGATTTTCACGAACCAACCTCAGGGTTTTGCTTCACGAAGCCTCGGGCTCAAAACTAGTGTGAGTTAAATACAACTCACATGGCAGTTAATGTGTTAAGAGAGTTTTCGTGAGGAGAGAGAGAGGCCATGAAGAATTGGGAAGGGATATGGCTTTGGTCTAACTTTGCTTCTCTTGCAGAGAAGCCCCGCCCACCAAGGCCATGGAGGTGGAGGCTGCAGAGGCCCGGTCCCCAGCCCCCGGCTACAAGCGCTCTGGCCGCCGCTACAAGTGCCTGTCCTGTACCAAGACATTTCCAAATGCGCCCAGGGCAGCGCGCCATGCTGCCACACACGGGCCTGCAGACTGCGCAGAGGAGGTGGCCGAGGTGAAGCCAAAGCTGGAGACAGAACCCAAGGCCGAGGAAGCCACTGGGGACAAGGTGTCAGGTTCAGCGGCTAAGCCTCGGCCCTATGCCTGCCCGCTGTGCCCCAAGGCCTACAAGACAGCGCCCGAGCTGCGCAGCCATGGGCGCAGCCACACGGGTGAGAAGCCCTTCCCGTGTCCCGAGTGCGGCCGCCGCTTCATGCAGCCGGTGTGCCTGCGTGTGCACTTGGCCTCGCACGCTGGTGAGCTGCCCTTCCGCTGCTCGCACTGCCCCAAGGCCTATGGCGCGCTCTCCAAGCTCAAGATCCACCAGCGCGGTCACACAGGCGAGCGGCCCTACGCCTGCGCTGACTGCGGCAAGAGCTTCGCCGACCCCTCGGTGTTCCGCAAGCACCGGCGCACACACGCAGGCCTGCGGCCCTACGGCTGCGAGCGCTGCGGCAAGGCCTACGCTGAGCTCAAGGACCTGCGCAACCATGAGCGGTGAGGGCGTCCTCCTGGGGCGGGGGCAACAGTGGCTGGTGTAGCCAGTGGGGCATGGGGTTGAGTCTCAAAGAGCAGAATGAGCCAGTGGGAAGGTGGGTGGAGCCGATCTACTGGGGGTGGGGGAGAGGGCTGGGCATGGGGTTGAAGTTGGTAGCCCTGGTTGGACAGGGGTGGGGCACGGGGGCAGAGCAGACCGGCTAGGGATGGAGCCCTGAGGACTGGGTGGGGTCAGATTGGCCAAGGTTCCTGGCTTTGAGGTTGGATAGTTCAGGGGGTCCTTGGTGGAGCCCTGGAGGTGTTGCCAGCCTGCAGGTTTCTTACTCTGGGGTGCAGCCCCGTGGCTCTTAGAAGATTGGGCCCGGGCCCCAGGGATGTTCAGGGGACCCCTAAATCACATCCCATGCAGGCAACGGGGACAGGTTATGGGTCTGTCACCTTCATGCCCAGTCCAACACACTCCCACAGGTCCCACACCGGTGAGCGGCCCTTCCTCTGCTCAGAGTGTGGGAAGAGCTTCTCCCGCTCGTCCTCACTCACGTGCCACCAGCGCATCCACGCGGCACAGAAGCCCTACCGCTGCCCGGCCTGTGGCAAGGGCTTCACGCAGCTCAGCTCCTACCAGAGCCACGAGCGCACTCACTCCGGCGAGAAGCCCTTCCTGTGCCCACGCTGCGGCCGCATGTTCTCCGACCCGTCAAGCTTCCGGCGCCACCAGCGAGCACACGAGGGCGTGAAGCCCTACCGATGCGAGAAGTGCGGCAAGGACTTTCGGCAGCCGGCAGACCTGGCCATGCACCGGCGGGTGCACACAGGCGATCGGCCATTCAAGTGCCTGCAGTGTGACAAGACATTCGTGGCGTCTTGGGACCTCAAGCGGCACGCGCTGGTGCACTCAGGCCAGCGGCCTTTCCGCTGTGAGGAGTGTGGGCGAGCCTTCGCTGAGCGTGCCAGTCTCACTAAGCACAGCCGGGTGCACTCGGGCGAGCGCCCCTTCCACTGCAGCGCCTGCGGAAAATCCTTTGTGGTATCATCAAGCCTGAGAAAGCATGAGCGGACCCATCGAAGCAGCGAGGCCGCAGGGGCTCCCCCACAACAGGAGCTGGTAGTGGGGTTGGCGCTGCCTGTGGGCGTGGCGGGTGAGGGCTCAGCCGCTCCAGCAACGGGGGCTGGACTAGGGGAACCTCCCGCAGGGCTGCTAGGGCTGCCCCCGGAGTCTGGTGGTGTGATGGCTACACAGTGGCAAGTGGTGGGCATGACAGTGGAGCACGTGGCGTGCCAGGATGCTGGTGTTGGGGAGGCTTCTGGTGCCTTGGGAGGGACAGGCGAGGTGGGGGGTGAGGAAGTGGACGAGAAGCCCCCCCAGTTTGTGTGCCGCGAGTGCAAGGAGACCTTCTCCACACTGACATTGTTGCGGCGGCATGAGCGCTCACACCCAGAGCTCCGGCCCTTTCCCTGCACCCAGTGTGGAAAGAGCTTCTCAGACCGGGCTGGGCTGCGCAAGCACAGCCGTACCCACAGCTCTGTGCGCCCCTACACCTGCCCCCACTGCCCCAAGGCTTTCTTGAGTGCCAGTGACCTGCGCAAGCACGAACGCACCCACCCTGTGCCCATTGGGACCCCCACGCCCCTGGAGCCCCTTGTGGCTTTGCTAGGAATGCCTGAAGAGGGGCCGGCCTGAAGCCCATGCCCCCCAGTCCACCACACTCCCAGGAGCCCAGCCCCCACAGGGTACCTCCTGAGCCTCCTTTTGCCCCAGCTCACTCTTAAGACTCCAGATCCTTGCCCCTGGGCAACTAGCTCACCTTTTGCCCAGCTAAGAGAGCTGGGGATGGTGGAGTCTGGTAGCAGCTGTGAGAGACATGATTCTCTCTGAGCAACACTCATTAAAGCTTTCACTTTGGCACTAGGTTGTCTCTGTGTTCTGGCTGGGGGTGAGTGGGTGGGGGGTTGGGCATCAGATAAGGGTCAGTAGAGACCCCTGGATTGGCATATTAGAAACTGTAAGAGCCTTTGGATACATTGTTTCCCAAAGTATGTTAGGGGATGGCTTGTGACAGAGGGTTCCATGGCCAAATAAGTACAGGAAATTCCCTGTGCCCTTCTTGGGGATTCTTGATCAAAAGTGTATTGCAGGTATTGGTAAGTCCTGCAATGCACAAATCTATTTCGCTTTGTTTAGCTCATACTTATTTGACCATGGAAACTTTTTACTGAGTAGTTCTACTTCTATCTTTTTTTTTTTTTTTTTTGAGACAGGGTCTTGCTGTGTCGCTCCAGCTAGAGTGCAGTGGCCTCATTATAGCTCACTGCAATCTCAAACTCCTGGGCTCAAGCAATCCTCCTGCCTCAGCCTCCTGAGCAGCTGGGACTACAGGCATGCATCACCATGCCCAGCTAATTTTTCTATTTTTTGTAGAGATGGGGTCTCACTCTTGCCCAAGCTGGTCTTGAACTCCTAACCTCAAGCAATCCTCCTGCCTTGGCCTCCCAAAGTGCTAGGATTACAGGCATGAGCCACCGTGCCTACTTCTATCTTTTTATAGATAATAAACTGAAGCTAAAATTCTTAGCCAGGCACGGTGGTACACACCAGGAGCAATGCTTGAGCTTAGGATTTCAAGGTTGCAGTGAGTTATGATCAGGCCACTGCACTCCAGCCTGGGCAGCAGAGTGACACTGTCTTTAAAAAAAAATAGTATCTTTCCTGTATGCTGCAATAATAAATTTGAAAATATACTTGGAAGAAAAAGGATTCCCATTCACAACAACAAAACCCATAGACTACAAAGCAATAAACCTCACAAGAAATGTGCAAAACCTACCTGAGGAAAATGATATCTCTGGCCTGAAGGATATAAGACCTAAGTAAATGGAGACATATACCCTGTACCTGAATGGAAAGACTCACTTGTAAAAGATGTGGATTCTCCCCAGTTTAATCCTTAAATTCATTGCCTTCCCAAAGGATTATTTAATGAAATTGAAAATTCAAAGTTTGTATGCAATACAATTTTTTTAAAACAGTACAGGTGATGTGTTTGACATCAAACACTGAAGCACCGGGAAAAAAAATTTACTTATTGGCACTAGTAAATTAATCAGTGGAGTGAGAGAGAGGGATCAAAAACATCCCTGAATATTTTTATGAATTTAGCTTATGATAAAGGCAATTGTTCAAATCAGTGGGAAAAGGGTAGACTGTTAAAGAACTTTCCAGTTGTATCCATACTCTGGAAGGCTGTACAACTTTTTAAGTTATTTTTCAAAGACCAGAAATGAGGCCCCACATTTAATGTAAATTGGTACACCCTCTTGGGAAGATGATTTGATTATACTTACCAAAAAGTTAAATGCACATACCCTTTGACCCAGCAGTACATCTCAGAATCTATACCATAGATTTTTTTCTATTCTGAAGTGGAAAATTGAAACAAAATTGAAGCCAGAAGAATGTTCAGTGCAGCAAACTTTGCGATAATGTTTGGGGGAATGGCTGAGCATGGTAGCTTACACGTGTAATCCTAGTATTTTGGGAGGCCAAGGTGGAAGGATTGCTTGAGCCCAAGAGTTCAAGACCAGCTTGAGCAACATAGCAAGACTCTGTCTCTACAAAAAATAAAAAGATTAGTAGGGTATGGTGGTGTGAGCCTGTAGTCCAGCTACTTGGGAGGCTGAGGCAGGAGGATCACTTGAGCCCAGGAGTTTGAGGTTGCAGTGATCTATGGTGACACCACTTCACTGTTAATCCAGGCAACAGAGTGAGACCCACTCTCATTAAAAAAAAAAAAAAAAAGCAACATTTAGGGGAATGCCCTAAATGTCCATTAGCAGAGGACTAATTAAATAAGGCTAGCACTGTGAGATATCCTATGCAGCCATTTTTAAAAAGTGAGGCCTATCAATCTATATTGTTGAAAAATACCCAAAAAATACATCAAGTGAAAACAAAGTGCAAAGCTGTGTGGTTAGTATACTCCCCTTTGGGCCAAATTACACATAAGTGCTCAAATTCTCATAGAATATTTCTAGGATACTCAAGAACTGATTGTAGGTTATAAATTCCAGCCACTAGGGCCTTTCCCACTTACAAGCTGAAAAAAAGCCAAAGGCCAGAGTGAACCAGAACCTCCTTTTTGTGCTCTTATCTCAAGACTTGGGGGCCACCAAGTAGGCAGCATCAGGGAGTGACCAGTGTGCAGCCCATCTCCAGGCCCATGTGCCACTCATGGGGGTCATTGCAGCAGTTGTCCATAGCCCAGGACTGGTACACCAGGTGGTCAGCACCAGGAGCAGAAGTAGCAGGCTTCCCCTTGATGGCAGGGGCCTCAGCATTGTCATGACCAGGCCCTCAGACAGCTTTAGAAGGGGCCTTCACTCATGGACTCCATAGCAGAACAAGGGCCACATGACAACAGCAGGGGCTAGGGTATTATGGCTCCAGGAAGAGGGCATCAATTTGGCCAAGGACACTTACTGCTAATCCTTCTGCCCCGAGCAGGACAAGCACTGACCCTAGGCCTCCCCCAGGTTGGGACCAAAGTCTGATGTGGTCCAAGAAAGAAACAGACCAGACTGGAGGATTGGAAGTAGGGGGACTTTGATTACTACTGACATGTACTGTCACCTTGAACAAGATAGTTTATCTTGGGAATGGGGGAGGCACTTTTAAAAATTGGTACAAAAATACTATATATGCTAAGCAACAGATACCGCTGGGTCTCTACCTACAATTAAGGAAAAAGTGGGTCCCATGGATGTTCAGAAGGGATCCACAACCCTTTCTGGGACCAGAGAACTCATCCTTTGGTCTCCCTTCTCTGATACCTCAGGCATCACATACCCAACCCAGTTTGTGCTCCCTGAGGACTCATACAGTCTGACTTTTTAAAAAATTATTTTAACAGTTTTATTGAGATATAACTCACATACCACACAATTAACCCATTTAAAGTGTATAATTCAGTGGTTTTTTAGTATATTCACAGGGTATGCAACTATCACAATCTAATTCTAGAATATTTTCATCCTCCTAAAAGAAACTCCATATCCATTAGCTGCCACTCCCTATTTCCCCTCTGCCAAAACCCCTCAGCCCTAATCAGTCACTGATCTACTTTCTGTCTCCATAGATTTGCCTATTCTGGGCATTTCATGTAAATGGAATCATACAATATTTGGTCTTTTGTGACTGGCTTCTTTCACTTAGCATTATGTTTTCAAGGTTCATTCACTGTATAGCTTGTATTAGTACTTCATTTCTTTTATTGTCAAATAATATTCCATTGTGTGGATACACCACATATTGTTTATCCATCCGTCATCCATTCATTGATGGACATCTGGGTTGTTTCCATTTTTTGGCTATTGTAAATAATGCTGCTGTGAACATTCATGTACATATTTTTGTGTGGACATGTTTTCAGTTCTTTTGAGTATATAGGTAGGAGTAGAATTGCTGGTCATATGGTAACTCTATGTTTAACCATTCAAGGAACTGTCAGGCCGTTTTCCAAACTGCCTGCACCATTTTACATTGTCACCAACAGGGTATGAGTGTTTCAATTTCTCCACATCTTCACCAACACTTATTATCTGTCTTTCTTATTATAGTCATCTTAGTGGGTGTGAAGTTTATAGTTTTGATTTGCATTTCCCTGATGGCAAATGATATTAAGCATCTTTTCATGTGTTTATTGGCCATATTGTCTTTGGAGAAATCTCTATTCAAGTTCATTACCCATTTTTAAATTGGGTTGTCTTTTTGCTGTTGAGTGGTAAGAGTTCTTTATATATTCTACATACAAGTTCCTTATGATTTGCAAAAATTCTCTCCCATTGTGTGGGCTGTCTTTTCACTTTTTTAAGGGCACTGTTTGAAGCACAAAAGTGTTTAATTTTGATGAGTCCAATTTATCTATTTTTTTTGTTGCTTGTGCTTTGGGTGCCATATCTAAGAAACCATTTCCTAATCTAAGGTCATGAAGATTTATGCCTATGTTTTCATCTAAGAGTTTTATAGCTAAAAGTTTGATACATATTTATAAAGTGTATAACTTAGTTATAAATTTATAAAAGCTTTATAAACTATAAAGCTTTTATAGCTGAGAGCTCTCACATTTAGGCTTTTGATCCATTTTGAGTTAATTTTTGTATATGGTTTGAGGTGGGGATCCAACTTCATTCTTTAGCATGTGGATACCCAATTATCCCAGCAGCACTTGTTGAAAAGACTATTCTTTCTCCATTGAATTGTCTTGATACCATTGTTTAAAATAAACTGACTGTAAATATGAGGGTTTATTTCTGGACTCTCAATTTTATTCCACGGATATATTTCTATTCTTATGCCAGTACCACACTGTTTTCTGTTTTTTGTTTTTGTTTTGTTTTGGTTTTTTGAGACAGAGGCTCACTCTGTCACCCAGGTAGAGTGTAATGGCATCATGAGCTCACTGCAACCTCAAACCCCTGGGCTCAAGTGATCCTCCTGCCTCAGCCTCCTGAGTAGTTGGGACAACAGGCGAGCACCACGACGCCAGGCTAATTTTTCT
Organism: Daubentonia madagascariensis; assembly: GCA_023783475.1. NCBI lineage: Eukaryota > Metazoa > Chordata > Mammalia > Primates > Daubentoniidae > Daubentonia > Daubentonia madagascariensis. The sequence continues at coordinate 7,977,474 of JAKFHU010002004.1, read as the reverse complement.
ATTTTTAGTAGAGGCAGGGGTCTCACTCTTGCTCAGGCTGGTCTGGAACTCCTGAGCTCAAGCGATCCTCCTGCTTCAGCCTCCCAGAGTGCTAGGATCACAGGCATGAGCCACCTCGCCCAGCCTGCACCACACTGTTTTCATTATTACTGTAGCTTTGTAGTAAGTTTTAAAATGAGGACCCGTGAGTCCTTCAATTTGTTCTTCTATTTCAGGATTGTTTTTGTTTTTCTGGATCCCTTGAGTTTCCATGTGGATTTTAGGATCAGCTTAATTTTTGCCTCCCTCCCAAAAAAAAAGCTAGCTGGGATTTTGATGGGGTCTGCATTGAATCAATTGATCAATTTGAATATTGCCATCTTAACAATATTAAATTTTTTGGCCTATGAACATGGGATATTTTTTCATTTATTTAGATCTTTAATTTCTTTCAAAAAAAGTTTTATAGTTTTCAGTGTATAAACCTTACACTTCTTTTGTTAAATTTATATCTAAGTATTTTATTCCTTTTGTTGCTATTATAAATGGATTGTGTTCTTTATTTCATTTTGGATTTTTCATTGCTAGTGATGAGAAATACAATATATTTTTGTACATTATTCTTGTATTCTACAACCTTGCCGAACTTGTTTATTAGCTCTAATGGTTTTATATGTGTGAATTACTGGGATTTTCTATATACAGGATCATATTATCTGTAAATAGAGAGTTTAATTCTTCCTTTCCAATCTGGATGCCTTTTATTTCTTTTTCTTGCCTAATTTCCCAGGCTAGAATTTTCAGCACAATGTTAAATAGAGGTGGTGGAAGCAGACATCCTTGTTTTGTTCCTGCTCTCAGGGGAAAAACAGTCAGTCTTTCACCATTAAGTATGACTCCAGCTGAGGGTTTTCCAAGTTGTTTTTTTTTTGAGACAGAGTCTCACTCTGTCACTCTGTCACCCCAGGTAGAGTGCAGTGGTATCATCTCAGCTTACTGAAACCTCAAACTCCTGGGCTCAAGTGATCCTCCTGCCTCAGCCTCCCAAGTAGCTGGGACTACAGGTGAGCCCCACCACACCTGGCTAATTTTTCTATTTTTAGTAGAGACGGGGTCTCACTCTTGCTCAGGCTGGTCTTGAACTCCTGAGCTCAAGCAGTCCCCCCACCTCAGCCTCCCAGAGTGCTAGGATGACAGGTGTGAGCTACCATGCCTGGCCTGAAGTATTTTTTTTTTCATTATTATCATACAAAGGTGTTGGATTTTGTCAAATGTATTTTCTGTGTCTATTGAGATGATCACACAGCTTTTGTTCTTTATTCTATTAATATTCTGTATTATATTAATTGATTTTTGGATGTTAAACCAACCTTGCATTTCTGGGATAAATTTCACTTAGGCATACTGTATTCTCCTTTTCATATTTTGCTGGATTTCATTTGCTAGTATTATGTTGAGGATTTTTGCATCTATATTCATAAGAATATTGATCTGTAATTTTCTTTTCTTGTGATGTCTTTGTCTGGTTTTGTTATCTGGGTAATGTCCAGACAGTCTGACTTCTGGCCTCACTTTTCTTCTGCCCCAACTTCCCTTCTCTTTCCAGTTTCCTACCAGACTGTCCCAGGTAGTAAATGGATCTAGGAAATGCAAAACCATAGGCTCTGCTACCAGGGCAACAGCTGGTGGCATCAACCCTAAGTCTGTACAGTGGACTGTGGTCATCATCCCCTCCCCAGGCAAATGAAATCCCTCCCCTGGAGCCTGCCTTCCTTTCAGTCCCGACCCCAGCTCTGACCTCATCTCCTGCCTACTCCTTCCATGCAGCAGGCTCCAGCCATGATGGCCTCCTGTTTATTTGTTTCTTCCCAGCCTCAGGGCCTTGGCACCTGCTGTTCCCTGGGGAGCGGATGAAACCCATTGTCCTAGATTTGCCCATGATGCTCTTTCTCTTCATTCAAGTCTCAGTTCAAATGTCACTATATGAGGTTTCTATTGCTGCATAGTAAATTACCACAAATTTAGCAGCTTAAAACAACACCCATTTATTCTCTCATACATAGTTCTGTAGGTCGGAAGTTCAGGCAGACTCAGCTGAGTACTGTTCTTAGGGTCTCACAAAGCTAAGTCAAGGTGCTGGGCAGCCTGTGCTCTTATCTGGAGAATCTGGTATAGAATTCACTTCCAGGCTCATCCAGGTTATTAACAGAATTCAGCTCCATTTGGCTATAGGACTGAGGTCCCTGTTTCTTTGCTGGCTGTCAGCCAGAGGTTGTTCTGAGCTTCTAGAGGCCATCTGCCTTCCTTGGCTGGGGCACCCTCTATCAAGCCCTTATCCTGCTTCAAATTTCTCTGACTTCTCATTCTGTCTTCTTCTGTTGCTAGCTGGAGAAACTTCTCTGCTTTTAAGAGCTCATGTGATTACACTGGGCTCACCTAAATAATCCAAGATAATCTTCCTATTTTAACCTTAATAGTAACCTTAATTAGATCTGCAAAGTCCCTTTTGCCATGTAAGGTAACATATTCATAGGGATTAGAGCATGGAATATTCAGGGGCCATTATTTTGCCTACCATAGTTCACCCTCCAGCCCTCAAAGATTCACATCTGGCCAGGTGCAGTGGCTCATGCCTGTAATCCCAGCACTTTGAGAGGCTGAGGCGGGAGAATCGCTTGAGCCCAGAAGTTTGAGGCTGCAGTGAGCTATGATGATGCCACTGCACTCTACCCCGGGCAACAGAGTGAGACCCTGTCTCAAAACAAAAACAAAAACAAAAAAAAAACCCCACAAGATTTACATCTGTCCCGCATGCAAAATACATTCACCTCCCAAGGTCCCTAAAAATCTCATCTCATTACAGCATCAAGTCAAAGCCCCCAAAATCTCATCATATCAAAAGTCTCAAGTCTCATCATCTAAATCAGATGCAAATGAGGCTGTGGGAATAATCCATCCTGAAGCACAATACTTCTCTATCTGTGGACCTGTGCAACTAAAGAAACAAGTCACATGCTCCTAATATGCAGGGGTGGGATAGGCATAGCATAACAGTTATAGACATTCTGGTTCAAAAGGCAGGAGGGGGGTGGGGAATGGAAGCAAAAAAGGAGTCACCAATCCAAAGCAATTTCAAAATCCAGCTAGGAAAATTCCTTTAGTTTTCCAGGCTTGGAAATAATCCCCTATGGCTGTGGTCCCCAACCCCCATGCTGCTGCCTGGTACTGGCCCATGGCCTGTTAGGAAATGGGCTGCATATCACCACCTGAGCTCTGCACCATGCCCCCCAGCCATGACACCCCACCGCCCCCACCCCCAGTCCACGGAAAAATTGTCTTCCATGAAACCAGTCCCTGGTGCCAAAAAAGTTGGGGACCGCTGCTCTATGGCTCTTTTCTGCCCTCTTGACTCTCAGTTTTGCCCTTTGGATTAGTCATCTTTCCTAAGAAGCCATTCCCTGACTACCTACTAAAAACAGCCATCTCTAATTTCCCATCGTTTTTTGTTAAATCACATTGCTTAATGTTTTGATAATACATGTTACAGTTTTAGAATAGCTTAGCTATTTACTTGTCCTCTCCACTAGAATATAAACTCCATGAAAGGAGAGGCCTTGTCTGTATTTTCACCTCTGTTTCTCTGGCACCTACCATAATGCCTGGCACATAGGTCTTGCTCAATATTTTATGAATAAATGAGTGAATGAGTTAAATGTAGAATGGGGTGGTGTGGTAGGCTGAATAATGGCCCCCCAAATATGTCCACATCCTAATCCCTGGAATCTGTGAAGGTTACCATATATGGGAAAAGATATTACCTTATATGGAAAAAGGGATTTTGAAAATGTGATTAAATTAAAGATCTTGGCCAGGTGTGGTGGCTCACACCTATAATCCCAGCACTTTGGGAGGCTGAGGAGGGAGGATTGCTTGAGGCCAGGAGTTTGAGACCAGCCTGGGCCACATAGTAAGACTCATCTCTAAAAAAATTAAAATAGCCAGGTATGGTGGTGTGCACCTGTAGTCCCAGCTACTGGGGAGGCTGAGGCAGGAAGATTGCTTGAGCCTAGGAGTTCAAGGCTACAGTGAGCTATAGTCATGCCACTGCACCCCAGCCTGGGAAACAGAGTGAGACCCTGTCATTGATTAAATAAATAAATATATAATCTTGAGATGGGGAGGTTATCCTGTGTTATCTGGGTGGGCCCTGTATAATCACAAGGGTCCTCAAATGAAGGACACAGGAGGAGTAAGTGTCAGAGGAGAAGGTGGTATGATGACAGAAGCAGAGATTGGGTTGATGTGCTTTTTGCAATGGAGGATGGGGCCACAAGCCAAGAAATACAGGCTGCCATTAGATGCTGACAAAGGTAAGAAAATGGATTTTCCATCACAGCCACCAACAGGAACCAGCCCAACCAGCCCTGCTGACACCATGACTTTAGCTCAATAAAACTGATTTTGGATTTCTGACCTCCAGAACTGTAAGAGAATAAATGTGTGTAGTTTTACATCACTAAGTTCGTCATAACTTGTTATATTAGGAATAGGAAACTAATGTAGTTGGGATGAATTAATGCTCCTAGTGGCGCTGTCCAGCAGGACCAATAAGAAGGCACACATTGCACACGGACATCCAGCTGCATAGATATGGCATAGTAGATTCTGAAAGTCTCTGTCAGATCCCAGTAGGTGCCACGGATATGGCGATTTTACTCTCAAGGCAGAGAGGTGAGAGGATGGATAACGGCAGCCAACAGGACAGGATCCTGGTGCAGAAGCCGGCTACAGGGGTACGAGACAAAGAATCAGGGAAACCCAGAGACTCTGAGCCCAAATCAGTCTTGTTTGGGGGGCAGGATCCGCCTGGCCCTGCAGCTTCTCCATCGGGGACAACTAGATTGTGAGAACGTGGAGCTCTTTCCTGTGAGGTCCCCGACGCAATACCCCTGCCAGCCCCTCCACATGCGCACAGCGTCTTTGGGAGGTTTGATCATGGCCCTCAAGTCCTGTAGTCCAACCACTTTTGGGTGCGTCTGTGACTCACTCTGAGGCCCCGCCCATATCAGTTTTCTAGACCTAAGTGCTGTTTGATGCAGGACGCCCTACAGACCAATCCCGCTGCTCTTCAGAGACAACATTTAGGTCCCTGGCCAATCGTTTTCCAGGTGCGACCAAGCCACGCCCCATGCACTGCTCGCCGAGCTGGGGGCAATCGCCTAGCTGCTGGCAATCTCCGGCTGCTGCCAGCGCTCCAGGGCCACTCCAGGGCTGTGATGGGGTGCTGCAGGCCAGCCTCGGGTGGGGGCAGAGCAGGAGGAGTCGACTGGGCCCCGCCCTTGGGCCCAACCCCGCCCTCCTGCCCCTCCTCCAGCCCTGGTCTAGGGGCCCATCCAGCATGCACAACGGATGTCCAGTCTAGCCCTTCCTCGACTTATGTCACCCCAGCACCCATGCGTGTGCGGCACAGGGCAGCACGATGGGCTGGGCAGCCAGCAGCAGCCGCGGCAGCAGCAGAAGCAGGATCAGCAGGGGCCTGTGGGATCGAAAGTGGGACGGGGCTGGAACATGGCCCCAGACCTTGAGGTCGGAGCCAGGCATCACCCCACTCCAAGCAGGCTTCCGATCCAGGAGCTGGCTTACCCTCTGAAATCAGGTGTCAGAGGACAGGAGCCACATCCTGCTCCAGAAATTCAGCATCAGGACTAGGAACACTTAGCAATTTAGTCAGGGCTTGGAGCTCAGGTCCCTTACAGAAGAAACCAGGGGTCGGTTCCTCTACCACCTCCTTCAGCCAGATAACCCCTTAGAAACCAGGCGTGCTGATCTGGGTCCCTGGGTCACTATCCTGAACTCTTATATGTAAAAGGCAATGGCTTTTTCTGGTCTCAGGCCTGGCCTGCTGGTCCTTCTGCCTGGCAACCTCTTCCCCTGCTTCTTCCCACAACCAGCTTCACCTCGCTTAGTATTCCACTTAAATAAATGTCACCCTTTCTGAGACCAGACCTTCCCTGTCTATTGTATCGAAAGCGACAGCCTCAATTAATGACTTTTCCATGATGCCTCTTCCTCTTGGTCTCAGGAACGCCCACTGATGCCCCACTCACACAGCATCTAACCTGTGTCCCAGCCTGGCCTGGTCAGCCTCATTTCTTCAGGGATAGGTACTCACAGTGGACTTTCCCCAACGGCAGTACTGAGCCGAGCACCAGATGTGGGTGTGGCCCCTCCCCACCCCCCCCATCCTGTGGGAGAGTAGAAGGGCAGAGCCAGCCTGCTGTGGGCACACACCTATGGCAGTCTGATCCGAGCCTGCCTGGGCTAGGTCTGGCCCCAGGGATGGCCAGGAGGTGGGAGGCTGGATACCTGGAGACCCTGGGCCAGCCCCTCCAGGAACACACATGTACAGGGGTGTCCAGCTCTTTTTTTTTTTTTTTAATTTTTTACAAAACCATGTGTCCCAGCCAAACAGGACGCTGCAGGTCCTCCCCTAGACATTATGGTCTGAAGGGGGAGGCCCCCGTGAATGAGCAGCTGCCAACCCCAGAAGAACCGTCTGCCCCTCTGCACAGGGGCCAGTGTGAGGAAGGGGCTCCGGTTGGAGGCTCTGCCCTGCCCCCCCAGCTGCTGGGAGAGAAGGCCAGGCCCTGGGTCCCTGGTGCTCCCAGTGCCTACAAGGGAAGGAGGGAGAAGAGGGTCTGAGGGGAGGAGGAAAGGCTGGGGCCAGGGATGGGGCACCCACGGTGGACCCACAGTATCTCACCAAGAACATGCGACATTATCCAACGAGTGTGCTGATGGCAATGATGATCACCAGGATGAGGACAGTGATGGACACGCAGATGGCAATCATGACTTTCTTCTGTGGGAGACGAGGGGTCAGGGAAAATCACTCAGGGCCACCTGGGGCTGGGGCCAGGACTGGGAGGCTCACCTTCCTTGCCTTCTTCTGGTTCTCCAGAGCTATCTTGACATGTTCCTGCCCACGTTCCACATAGTCCACTGAGCTCAGGATGTTCTTCTCAATCCGGTTGATCATCTCCCCCTACTCAGAGGATGGGGTGGTTCATGGAGGTAGGGACAACCAGGGGTCGGGGGTGGCCAGCAGCAACTTTGCCCATCCCAGCCCCAAATGACTGAAGGACATTACTGGCAGGGGAAAAAAAAAAACACTGCACTAACAAAGACAGAGGTAGGACCAGATCTGACAAAAGTTCAGACTCCCAAGGATGGCTTCCAGCCCCCTTCTATAATATGGTCCCTTCTTCCCTGTTCCCCTGCCCCATACAACTCTATTTGCCGTGGTGGCTTGGAGCTATGTGCCTCAAATGTCTCATACCTTTCACAGATGATCAACTTCTGTCCCCTCACAAATCTGTCTGAATGTACCCATTCTTCTAGGCCTGTCTCCCAGCTGCTGTGAAGCCCTCCCGCTCCCTCCCTGACTCCTCCTGCCACCACCAGCCTTCAGGTCCTGGTATTCCTACTGAATGAGAACCTTTCCCCATAACTCCCAGCTGCAAAAGGGCACTGACTTTAGCACAATTGAGGACAGCTCCTCCAGGCAGGGCTAGAAACTCATCTTAACCCAAACAACCAGGGCCAGGGGAATGTCACCTCCATCCCAAAGTTGTACAGCTTTTAGGAGGCAGACTCTCCAGGGGTCAACTTTGACTGGAGTTTTTAGAGGTTTAAGGGTGGATTCTGTGGGTGGAGGAGGAGCCAGGGTCAGAGCATACCTGGGGGCAGGCTCAAGGTGGGGGATGGGGGCATGCTGTGTATAAAGGAGTGGCCATCTGGGTAGCTGTGGAGTGGGGCACAATTCTGGGGTTACAGCTAAGGATGGAAGTAAGGGCCATCCTAGGGGCATAGCCAAGCCTGGAAGAGCACTCTCTCTTAGGGAGAGGGTGTAAGGGCAGAGGGAGGCTGATAGTCACGGCTGGCGGTTCTGACTGAGCAGAGTCTCAAGTCTGGTGGCTGCCCGGGGTGCCCACCTGCATCTCCACCTCAGTAGCCAGAAAAGTGAAGATCTCATGAAGCTCCCGGATACTGCGTTCAAGCTGCTGGATCTCACTGTGCCTGGCCGAGATCTCATTTAGGGCCTGTCGAGTCACCTGTGTGTCCTTCAGTATCTGGGGAGTGGACAGGAGTCGGGGGACAGTTCACAGGGAGACCAGGAGCAGGTCAGAAGTTCCCAATGAGCTTCTGGGGCAGCCCTCTGGCCTAGAACCTGAAGAATGACTCAGGAATGCTAATTCATTCCCTTGTGGGCCTCAGGATGCCCTTAATCAGAAAGGGTTGGGGCTCAGAGAGGATGGGAGGCACAGCAGAGGGAGGCTGGCCGTGGCCACTCACATTGGACACAAACACTTCGCTCTGCCCACTGTCCAGCATCTGCTCCAGCTCCTCATCGGACACCATTCCAGCATTGGCTGTGAAGGGAAGGGCCAGGCTCAGAGCAGGGTCAGGGTTACCTGATGCCGTGGGCCGGGCGCCACAACTCACTGATCTTCAGCTGCCTCCGGATCCGCTCCACATTCTTCTCCCGGTACTCAGACTGCATGGAATTGCACTTGTTGATGAGCTCCACGAATTGCTGGGACAGGACCCCATGCTGAAGATGGAGAATGCAGGCTGAGCACCCCGGGGAGGAGCCCTGCCCTGTCTGGGCCTTGGCATCCCCACCATATGGTGAGCAAATAGCATGAGCTGTTATGAGGTGCCTGCTGGCTTCACCACCTTTTGATGGTCTTCACAGGCTGCCCCCATTTCTCTCAGAGTAAAAGCCAAGGCCCTTACCAGGGTCTACCTGGCCTCGTGATCTGCTCCTTCCCCCATTACCTCGTTGCCCTCACCTCCTCCTCCTTACCACACTTCCTGCCCACCCTCCCTCCATCCACCCACAGTGGTCTCCTCACACCTCCCTAGACAGAGCACGCTCCCCACTCTGGCCCCTGCATCCACTGCTCCTGCCTAGAATCCTCACTCCCCACAAACACCTGTAAGGCTTTTGTTCAAAGGTCACCTTCTGAATAAAGCTTTCTCCACCTAATTTAAATTGCAACCCTACCCTCTCCCAGCACTCTTAATCCCTCTTCCCCTGCTGTTTTTCCCTTAATACGCGTTGTGTTCTAAAATAATTTACTTATTTATTAGGGTGATTGTTTCTCCCCACCAGAATGTAAGTTCCATGAGGATATGGATCTCTGGTTAACTGCTGTATCCTGAACAGCTCCCAAAGGCGCACAGAAGGAATCCAGTACGCATTGGTTGAATTCTGGCTGATGCCAACCTTGCTGCTTAGACTAGAGTGTGCTCGTATGCTAGAGACCAGCATGTTGCCCGGGTGTAACAGGTCCACCTGGGCCCTTGACCTGAAACACCTGCTCTGGGGTGTTTTGCCCTGCCTTGTGCCTTCTCCTGATGCCTTAAATATGCTCATTCCATGCAGTTCCTTCTTCAGAGATATACCTGCTCTCCTGGATTCAGCTGAATGCTTTCAAGATGCCCAAACTGCTCCATCTCCAATTTGGAGTCTTTGTTGAGCTCTGGGCCTACCTACTCCAGCCCTGACCTCAAAGAACCCCAAACCACTCCTCACTGGGCTCCCAGAAGGGGCCAGTCAGATCACCTCAAATCTCCTTACTAAGATGTCACCCCCAGAAAGTTCTTCATCAATGTCGCCCTCTTCCTGACTTCTTGAATTCTGCCTATGGGGCTGAGAATGTCCCTGTCACATAGGCAGGAAACCTGCCAGTCATTTCTGACTTCTTCCTTTCCCTCCCTGGGCAGAGCCATTAACCCACCAAGTCCTACATGAGTAATGTCTTTGTCCCCTATTCAACCCTAACTCCCCATCTCAGCTCCTGGAAAGCCTGTCTCCCACAGCCAAGCCTAGGTCATGTCTGGGGACACAGCAACTTCTCATTGAACAGAGGAAAACAAAGCAGGATGTTATAATGGATTGAGCATCAGGAGACCTGGGTTCTCAACCTTAAGTGAGTTCTTTTCCTCTCCGAGCCTCAGTTTCCCCATTTGGAAAATCATCAGGTTGGACTTGATTTCTAAGGGCTCTTCCTTCATTCATCTGCCATCTAATGATTTACGAAACACTTGCCACAATGTCCTACTCTGGAAAAAACAAACCCACCTGGGTTTTTCTCATTCTCGTGTTGACAGAGTTATAATTCTCATCAGCTTCCTCCTTCTGGGGCTCTATGGCTGTGGGAAGACACAAGAGTATGAGGAGAGGGTGTCGATCTATGACTTCTGAAACTTATTTGGGGACCAAGACACTGGGCTAGGGCTATACCCCAGCCACACAATAGGGAGGTGCTTGTCTCCAATAGGATTTTTAAGGGAAATATAATTTATCATAAAATGACTAATTCTGAGCCTCTGACAGGAGAAGATTTATTTTTCTTTGCATTACATTAGTGAGTTCCCACAGGTATGCAGAGGGCTCCTAAGAAAACCCCCATCTGCCTGCCCAAAGAATGCACAGCAGGCAGCAAGAATTGTAGAAGTGGTTTCATTGTAAATAAAGGAACCTGAGAGGAAGTCATGTGCTGTGGAAAGTATAATGGACTGGAAGCCAGGAGACAAAGATTCTAGATCCAGGCCTGCTGTGTGACCTGGGTATATCACTGGCCTCTCTGGGCCACATATTCCCCACATATACCAGGAACAGGGCAGGATCAGTGGGAAGGATCTGTCTGAGGTCCTAGGAGCTCACCCTTCAGCTGCATGCGAATCTCCCTTCCCAGCTTTTTGATCTCGTCGCGCAGGTTCTGCAGGTCCTGCTTCATGCCTGAACGAGAGAACGCCGTGACTCCCAAAAAGAAGCCCCTACCTCAACAAACCACCAAGGCCACCACCTGCACGGAACTACAACCCCCACAATCCCTCGGGCTGAGCATGCGTTTTGCACCCGGGGTTTCACTCACTCTCCTCGGGAAGGGGTGTGGCCAGGATGGTGACCTGCTGCTTCTCCAACTCCTGGACTTTATTCTCCAGCTTGACAATTGTCTGCCGAATTGTCCGGACCTGGGGAGGGTGACCGAGAGGACTGAAAGAGATATTGAATACTCCAGACCGCGCTGCTCCTTGGGTCCTCCTGCGCGCTCGCGAATCCAGTTCAAGACCCCAGCCCCTTACCTTCTGAAAGAACTCATCGTCCGGGCTCCCCAGCCGTGCCGTGCCTGGGTGCACCACCAGCGCGACCCGCTCCTTGTCCTCTTCGTCCGAGCTGTCATCCCCCTGCCAGGGCCAGAGTCATTGGCACCACTACCTTGCTGCGGCTTTCGCCCCGCAGGACCCATAGGCTTCCGGGACTTTCCTTCCTGGCCATCAGCCACCCCTCCCTGCCCCGAAGACCAAGAGTCCTGCTTTCCAGTCCGTCTGCCGGTCCCCAACCCTGCTGCCTCGACTTCTCACCTTCCTGAGCTCGTGGGTCCTGTCCCGCATGGCGGCCTGAGCTCCCTCTCGCCGGCGCCTGAGCCCCGAGGGCCTCAAGGTTCTAAGTTTGGAATTCCCGTACCCCACTCACACTCTGACACTCCCCTCCCTCACCCTGCGGACCCCAACACCCCCACGAGCCGCCAGTGGCTCGGTCCCTTGCACCGTCCACAGTCAATGAGAAGGAGCAGACCGCAGGGACCCCCGCAAGATTCCACAGGTTGGAATTCCCTTTTCTTCCCCCCCCCCTCGCTCCCGTAGCCTCAGCCCCGCCCCTCTAGGATGACTAGGAGCATGCGCACGGGGTCGCGTCTCTTCCTCGCCCGAGGGAGAGGCGGAGGTCGGAAGTCGGAAGCAGTTGCGCCCCGAACGGAAGCGAAGCTGCCTGGACGTGAGAACCCGCCCCCTTTGCCGGAACAGTCCAGTCTTCCAACGGAAACCTGGTTGCCAAAAGGGGTGGGAATGCGTCATTTGTACGTAATCTGAGAGACCCGCATTTCACATCACCCCATGGTGTCCCCCCCGCGTCACGTGACCTGCCCGGTTCCAGCCTCGCGCACCGCAAAACGTGATGCCTTGACTGTCACGTGTTCTGGCTCTGTCAACGCCGTCTCTGGGACACCCTTCTCCTCACGACGTCCCCAGCACCCTGGCGTCCCCAGCTACGCCCCCACAGCCCCCAGGAGGTGGGGAGGGGAGCGCCGACCATCCCGAGACCTCTTGAGGCAGGACCCTTACTGAATTCGCCTTTATTTCTTTTGAGTCCAGGGGTGTGGGCAGACTAACGGCTTAGAATTTGGGGCTGTCAGCATCATGGGACCTTGAAAGTCAGGAAATAATAAAATCGGAGTCTTCAGCGTCGGAGAATTGCAGAGTTTTGTAGTCAGGGAATCTGGGGGTGGGAAGTGACCTCACCCAAGCCAGGAATCTCTTCTCCCGCATACTCCTGGCGCAGCCTCTGACAGGTGGGCGGCCGGCGCCCTCCTTGAACACTGCAGTCCCGCTGCATTCATCACTTTCTGAGCAGCGAGACCATTTCAGGGCAGCCGAGGCTGAGAAAAGCGTCCGTATTATGTTGAGCAGGCTGCTTCCCTGTCACTCACGGCCCCCAACCCCTACCTTTCATCTGAGGTCAGGGCGTGACTTTGTTCTTAACTGAATCCCCACTACCTAATTCAGTACCTAACATATATTGGGGCTTCTATAAATATTTGTGGACAGGGACAGCCTTTCATGTTCTGAAGATAAAGCTCATGGTTCCCTGGACTTCTGTAGGCTTCAGGCTCTCTCGCTGTGACACTTCCCTAACCCTAGCCCTGTAGACAGTCATTCACTTAACGGATATTTATTGGGCACATATTATGGGTCAGACACTGTTCTAGGGGCTGGAGATACATCAGAAATCTCTGCAGTTGCAGAACTTACATTCTATAGAAGTCCCCATGGTCCCTCAGTGAGTCTCAGCATACCCATTAATGAATATTAGGTCTCCTGTATCCCAGAGCTCTTTCCAGGAAGTTTATGAGAAGATTCAAGCAAGGGAAGGAATGGTCCCTCTCTGGTATGCCCTGTAAACCTAAATTCCTGTAACTGAGTTGCTATGGACTCCTGGGAAGTCACTTCTTGTCTCTGAGCCTTGATCTCCCATCAGTGCAATGGGTAACAGTAGGAGGATGGGGAGATCATCTTTATGGCTATTCCCTGCTCTAAAATTCAATGATTATGAGGTTGGAAACTGTCAAGTGCTATCTGATTCTGTGTGAGGGGTATTGGTTCTTCTCCTCTTCCCTTAAAACCCAGCTTGCCTGGGATTGGAAGTAGGATGGTGTTGCCCTGATCAACCCACAGAGGGAATGCAGGGTCGGAGGGCTTTTCAGAAGGCCAAGCCCTGCCCGATGAGGTTCCCTGGAGATCATGAGGAAGAATTTCTCTGCTTTTCCATATCAGCCTCTGCCTCTCCAATTAACTGCCACTTGCCTCCTGACTCCCTGCTCCACTTTCTCTCCACCAGCACCTGGCCCCGCCTTTCTCTCCTCACCCTCTCTCTGAGTGGTACAGTGGAAGGGCTGTTGGATGTCTGACTCCTAGTCCTGAGTGTGATCTTAAATAATTCATTGTTCCTCTCTGGGACTGAATTTCCCCATTTGACAACTTGGGCAGGTAATTTCTGCCTTGCCTAAGGTAGGAATTGAACAATATCAGGTAAGGTTAGGAAGGATGTGGAAGGGTCTTGTAAACTGTTGAAGGTTCCCCCCTCTCTGGAATTTTACTGTGGGCTCCAGCTGTCTCTGGGCCCACCAGTTCCATCTGCATCTCTCTGGTTCTTAGCCTCTTGATGATTTATTTGACTTTTTGGTCCCAAGCTGCAATCTGGAATTGTTGATGGCTGTTAAACTTCTCAGGATTATGATATTCAGTGTTTCATTTGTGGTTTCTAGGTGGGATCACAGGGCTTTGGAATAGTGACTTAAGGTTGCAGGAGGCTGGACTAAAAGCTTTGTGGTGGTGTGTGGCGGGGACAGAGGCCATTTGGAGAGACTGGGTCTAGGGATGGAGCTCTCTAGAGCTGAACCCATTGTTCCTCCCAGGCCCTCTGAGCAGCCTTGAAGTGTGTATTATGTATATTGGGTCTTGGGTGTATAGGTGTTGCAGGGACGTATATTCCCTTCAGTCTATGTAGGTGTTGGGGGGTGTATATTCCCTAACACTATACTGTGATCCAAGGAAAATACCAGCTAGGGATGGCTCTGCATGTTCCACCCACCCTTGGGGACTTGCAGCCACCTGATGACTCCCTGCTTTGGATTATCTTGGGGGAGGAGGAAGTAGACTGCCTGCCCCACTGAACCTTCTCCCATCACAGGGTCTCTCCCACCCCTGCTGGGTTGGGGCTGACTGCTGGAGACATTGTTGGTCCTTCCCTGCTCTACCTGTTGGTCCTACTTGGTCCTGAGGTTTAGCAACCTGTCCTGTTCCCTCTACCTAAAAGTCCAGTCCTACCACCATTGGAACCAGATGACCTGGGCTAGAATCCCTTATTAACTTACCAACTCTATTCTTTTTCTTTTTTTTAAATTTTACTTCCAGTGCTCTACACATTCAGAGAAACTTTGCTAGTAACAAACTACAGAAATGATCCCTGAAAGTATAGTCCTTAACTTACTAACTCTATGAAGCAAGTTACTTAACCTCTCTATGCCTCAGTTTCCATTTGAAAAATGGTAATAATAATGGTACCAAACTCATAGGTTACTATAAGAATTAAATGAGATGATATATGTAAAGTGAATAGAATAGTGCCAGGTGTGGAAGAGCTTCCATATATGTGTTTGCTGCCATTATATAGGGGTGATGATGATTGTTACTCTAAGTATTTCAGCAGTGCATGTCTCTACCAGGGATTCCACTCCGCTGCTTGTCCTGGGTCTTCCTTCCCCTGTCCATCTCCTGAGCCCCACTGTGCACCAGGTCCTAGGCTAGTGGCCTTGCCAACTCATGCACATCTCTCATGCCTCCACTTGGACCTAACATGCCATATATTTTGCTTATTTATTTATATATTGTCCGTCATCACCACTGTCCGCCACCACTAGAATGTAAGTTCCACGAGGACTATGATTTTCACCTGCCTTATTCACTGTTGTGTCCCGAGCACTAACAACAGTGCCTGGCACATAGAAGCTGGCCGATAAATATTCATGAATGAATGAATTTATTTCTTTTTCATTTAATACTTATATAGCACTTATATGTGCCAGACACTAACATAGGCACTTTAAAAATATTAACTCATTTAATCCTCATAACAATTCTATGAGATAGGTACTGTTACTCTCCTCATTTTACAGAGGAGGGAACTGAAGCACAGAGGTATTAAGTAACTTGCCCAAGGTTACACACCTAGTAAATGACATAGGCAGAATTTGAACCCAGATAATAGAGCTCTAGAGTCTGTACTCTTAGCCCCTACACTATGATCCAAGGAAAATACCATTGAGGGATGGTGCCCCGTGTTCCACCCACCACTGGGGACTTGCTGCCACCTATTGATGCTCTGCTTTGGGTTATCTGGGGGGAGGAGGCAGCATACTGCCTCTCTGACTGACCCTTCTCCCATCCCCTGTAACCCCACACCTGCTGGGCTGGTGCTGACTGTTGGAGAGGCTGTTGGTCCTCCTCCTTCTTCCTATTTGCTTTCTCCCCAGGAGCCAAGATATCCACACATATCTCACCCAAGGGCCTCAGTTCACCCTACAGACATCTCTGAGGCTGCTTCTGCGCCAAGCCCCAAGAGCCATGGAGATATAGCCCCCACAGTTCTCTTCTCGTGAGCATGTTTTAGGCCTGAACTTGACCACTCCCTAGAGTTCCATCGGAGACCTTCTTATCTTCAAACTCTTGTACATAGTCTTTTTTTTTTTAATTTTTTTAAAGACTAGTCAAGTGCAGTAGTGAGAAGGGGGGAAAGAGTAGAACAAGGAGTTCAATCTGTAACTGATTGTGCACAATCAATTGAGATAACTCACTACCTTCGGACCAGCCTCTGTACATTGTCTTGTGGCTTTAACTGACATCCAAATACTAGCCTCCAAATCCATATCTCCAGCCCAAAATTTTCTCCTGAACTCCAAATCCCTGAATCCACTTGCCTCCTAGATATCCCCTCCTGGAGGTCCATAGGCATTTAAGCTCAGCATGTCCCAAACAGGATGTGTCACCTCCTCCTGAGAACCTCCTAAATCAGCTTCTTTTCCTCCTATGTTTCCTCCCATGTGGGTGACACTGACTCACCCATGCCATAATTTTGGCCTTGAACTTTATTCTGAAAGTGATGGATCACACAGTTTGTCTGAATAAACTTCATAAAAATACTAGAAAAAAAATATGGGCAAAATCCTTTATAACTCTTGGAGTGAAGAGGACTTTTCCAACTCCAACTCAGAATTCAGAAGCTATAAGGAAAAGATTAATAATTTGTCTATACACAAAAATTGTGCATGGCAAAAAACATAAGCAAAATCATAAATAAAATCAAGAGACAACAACAAACTTGGAAAAAAATATTTGCAATTCTTATCTTATACAAAGGGCTAATCTCCTTACTGTTTAAAGAGCTGCCACATACTAATTAGAAAGATGAACAGTTCAGTAAAAAATAGGCGAAGAACATGACCGTTCACAAAAAAATACATAGGGTGAGTAAATAGAATCATAAATAGAATTTTAGCTCACCACATTTGCGTATGTATGAAATGATACATACATCCAATGTTATTTATTCAGTATTGTTTGCAATAATCATAAACTTGTCCATCACCAGGTACAAAGCTGTCAAAAAGAGTTAGAAACCTCACTACAAATAAATATGAAAGGTTCATCAGTTAAATATCAAGGTGCAGGCCAGGTGCAGTAGCTCACACCTGTAATCCCAGCACTTTGGGAGGCCGAGGCCGGAGGATCGCTTGAGGCCAGGAGTTTGAGACTAACCTGGCAACAGAGTGAGACCCCGTCTCTACAAAATATAAAAAAAATTAGCTGGGCATGATGGCTCAAGCCTATAGTCCCAGCTACTTGGGAGGCTGAGGCAGGAGGATTGCTTGAGCCCTGGTGTTAGAGGTTGCAGTGAACTATGATCATGCCACTGCACTCTAGCCTGGGTGACAGAGTGAGACCCCTGTCTCTAAAAAATACATATGTATATATATCAAGGTGCAGAATAAGTGTATCATGTTTATTGTTGTATATGAAAAAATGTGTGTGAGTGTGCCTGTGTGTGTGTGTGTGTGTGTATTTGCTATGTATCCTCATAAAGAAATTCTTGAAAGTTATATAAGAAACTAATAACAGTGTTTCCCTAAGGGTGGTTCGTGGGAACAAGGTAGTTAGTACAGTTGTTAGAGTAAGAATTTCACTGTACATCTTTTGTATTATTTAGATTTTTATACAATGTGAAAGTACTACTTATTAAAAATTGTAGCAAAGAAAGAATGGTAAAAGGGAATCTTTGAATAATTTTAAGCAAAGGAATATGTCACCTTGGGCTACTATAACAAAATATCATACACTGGGGGGATTAAACAACAGACATTTCTCATAATTCTGAAGGCTGAGACCTTCAGAATTATGATCTATGATCAAGGTGCCAGCAGATTCAGTTCATGGTGAGGGCTCACTTCCTTGTTTGCAGACAGCTGCCTTCTTGCCTTCTCCTTGTGTCATTACATGGCAAAAGAGGATGCTCTGGTGTCTCTTCCTCTTTTTATAATGGCACTAATCCCGTCATTCCTATGACCCTCCACCCTCACGATCTTATCTAAGCCCAGTTACCTCCCAAAGGCCCCATCTCCTAATACCATCACTTTGGGGTTAGAGTTTCAGCATATGAATTCTGGGGGACATATTCAGTCCATAACAGAATACCTTGATCAAACTTTCATTTTACAAAGATCCCATCGGTGGCCATGTGGACCACCACAGATGGCTGTGCCAATGTGTACTACATGAAGCACCACACCAGAGGGGCACACATTGTGTATTCAAATATTTATTACAACAATTAGCTGACAGATGGAGGTAGAGTGTCATGGGGTAGGAACACCCTTTTCTAATTTGCACAAAGGTGCAGTAAGGGTTGGCAGTAGCCCTGGCTCTGTGAAGGTTGATTGGGCGATCAGTTAGGAATCACTCAGGCCAAAAATAAAGAGACCTACGCTGAGGTGGGGATGGAACATGCACAAAGAGATGGCATCTGTCAGACACAGTTGCAGATTGGAAGGGCTGATGAGGGAGTAGGAGGGTCCTGTTCTCTGGGTCTGGCTATATATGGAGTAAGTTTGCTGGAGTAGGAGAAAGCTCTTAAAATAAGTTACCGTTATAAATCATAGCAACAAACAATTAGGAAATGTAAAAACACCATTTATGGAAATCTATAGTACCTAAGAATAAATCTTTTAAAAATATGTTAATATCCTTTATGAGAGAAAAATTTTTAACTTTATTGAAAGACTTTAAAGAAATCCTAAATTAATGGATAGATGTACCATATAAATGGACAGGAAAACTCAATATTGTAAGAACATTGGTTTTCCTAAATTATACCTGCAAAGGCAGTGCCATGATCCAGTTTGTGCTGCATGATGTTGACTCTGGTTTTGGTAGAGAGAAGGGCTGGAAGGAGCCCCTGGGAGGCAGAGACCAGTTGACCAGGAGAAGGTTTTGAAGTCTGGGATTTCTGTCTGGATTAGATCCCTGCTTCTGCCTTAAGCAAGTTACTTAAACTCTTTGTACTTCAGTTCCTTATCTATAAATGGAGATAATAGCAGCAATAACCTCAGATGGTGAATATTAAATGACTTAATACATATAAAACACTTAACACAGAGCTTGGTACATGATAAGCACTGTATAAGAATTAGCTATTACCATAATCGTCTAATTAAAGTTATTAACTTTATATTCACCTTTCAGGTTCATGATGGGCAGTAGAAATAGTGAGGAGAGGGCTGTATGAGCAAATTCCAGGGGACTAATGAACAAAACAGGAAAACTGGATGTGAGGAGTGGAGGAGCAGGAAGGGGCACACAAACCAGAATAACAGTGCTCTTTCACATCTGCTTGAATTAAGATTTTCAGGTTACAAATGGCCTCCATGCTCATTTTCTCATTAAATCCTCAACCATGCCTGAGGGGTGGATATTAGAGCCATTTTACAGATTTGGAAACTAGGTCTTAGAAAAGTCAGGTAACTGGCTCCATGAGGATGACTGATGTTTGCTTTGCTCGCCACTGTATCTCTATCTAGCACCAGAGCTTAGTTCTGGCGCAAAGAGTAGGGCCTCGACACGTACTTACTGATTCATGGATGGATAGGTCAAATGAGTGTTCCTTCTTTTGCTCTTGAGCCCAGCAGGTGTGATAGGTCCTGTGCCAGGTGCCATAGGGAGGCAGAGATTAATCACACAGGGTCCTTGAACATGAGGAACTCAGAGCCCAGCAAGTTGATAAGCTATGTATAAATTTCTCCCCCTGAAGCATGGAGTCTTCCTTAAGGGCAGATGCTCTGGGAAATAACCCAAACCCACTGCAAATATAAACCTTAATTGTACCACTGAGATTTGGGGGGATGTTTGTTACATAGCATAACCTAGCCTAGTCTACCTAATACATTGTAGTTCCCAAACCTGACTGACAATAAGAATTGCCAGGTTATTGCTAAAAACCCAGGTTCCTGGACCCCAGGCCAGATCTACTGAATCCAAATTTCCAGGAGAGAAGCCTGGTACTCTGTATATTTAATAGGCTTTCTCTCCAGCTCCAGGAGAGTCAAGAAAGACTCCAGAAGCTACACTTTGAAGGAAGAGTAGGAGTTGGTCTTGGGGATATGAGAGGGAATGGTGTTCCAGGGAGCACAAACAACAGGAGGAAAGGCATGGAGGTAGGAAAATACAGAAAATAACTTGGGACTGGAATAAGAGGGTACATGAGGGATAGTAACATGTGCTAAAGTGGAAAGCCAGGTTAGGAAGCCGGGGCTTTAGCTCATGAGCAGTGGAGAGCCAGGGAAGTTTTCTGAGCCAGGGCTGGCCGGGTTATATTGATGCTTTAGAAAGGCCACTAGGACCAGGCATGGTGGTGTATGCCTGTAGTTCCACCTACTCAGAAGCCTGAGGCAGGAGGGCCCTTGAGCCCAGGAATTTGACGCTGCAGTGAACTGTGATAGAGCCACTGCTCTCCAGCCTGGGTGACAGAGCAAGAGCCCATCGCTTAAAAAAAATTAAAAAAAGAGACTGCTGCATAGGAAGCTGGTGCATGCAGGGGACTCACCTCGCAGGGTTATTGGGTAGATTTTAAGTGATCATGAACGTGATGAGCTCAAAATCACGGAGCAATGACAGGAATTAGCATTGTCATCACATCATGTGGGCCTGTGTCTGTCTTAAGAGCTACAGCCAGATTTGAGTTGTGCACCTTCCCCTCATTCATTCATATAACAAATACTTATTGCACACTTACTATAGGTCAGGTGCCATAGTGCCACTAGAGAACCAGCAATGAACAAAACAGACAAAAACCCCTGCCTTCATGGAGCTTATTTTCTTTGTCTTAATGCCTGGGTAAAGATGTGAGGGAATATCCCGTTTGTTCATTCATTCAGATTTTTAGTGAGCATCTACTTTGTGCCTGATCTGTGTTGGTTACTGGGGAGAAGCAGAAATGAGTCAGGCCCAGTCTGGGCTAGTGGAGAAGCAGGCTCAGCCCACACCTAGTGTGGGTGTCTGCCTGGACTCCTGGGAGGGGCTTGAACTGGCCCTTGAAGGATAAGAAGTCTGACTATGAGAGAAGGGGCTAAACAATATTCTGGATAGAGGAAACATGCAGTGAAAGACTCAGAGGGGTTTGGAGCCCGTGATCCTTGGTGTGGTGAAGGCCTGGGGTCCATGGCACAGGAGGGAAGGGCAGGAGAGAAGAGGAGATGATGGTGGATTCAAAGGCCAGAGCAGGCTTTTGATTGTAATCCAGGAGGCCATGGGGGATGTTGGAAGTGTTGGTGCAGGGGGTTGACATTATCACATTTGTTTTGGGGACAATCACACTAGTGGCTGGGGAGGAAATGGACATGACTGAAAGGGGCTTCCAGTGGGAAGACTGGGGAGGGAGTTGTTCTCATGGTCCAGGTGAAAGACACATTGTGGTTTTACAAGGATGGGCTTTGCAGTCAAAAGATGCAAAGGAGAGCCCCAGCCCTGCCCTTTGTTAACCTTGTGAACTTAGATATGTTATTTAACCATTTGAAGCCTCAGTTTCCTGATTTGTATGCTTGGGATAATGAGGTTGGGAGGTTTATGGGAGCTACCAGCATCATGAGTTGGACACAGTGGATGAGGCTCAGAACATGATGGCATTATTGTGATGGGGCAGGAAGTCAAGGATAGCTTTCCATCTGCTTTGAGTGGCTGGGTGAATGGAGATGCCATCTCTGGTGGAAAACACAGGAAGGAGCACTTTGGGGAGGGTGAGGCCACTGTCTCTGAGGCTCCCATATCAAAACCCCAGCCTTGCTCACTACAGTTATGGATCTACTCATGCCTCTGATAGCATCTTTTTTCTCTGTATTCTCGGTGCCCAGCTCAGTGCTAAGGCGCATAGTAGGTGTTGCCTGTGAGGACAGGATCTGGCTTGCAGGGGTGCATGTGGGTACCAAGGCAGGTAGGTGTAGAAAGGTGCAGGTAAAGAGAGAAGAGAACCTGGGATGGCACCCAGGGGACCCTGAGTTGTGGGAGAAAGGGAGCGCCGGAAGAAGGCTGGGAGACAACATCCAGAGGTTGGGGGCAGCAGGGGACAGAGAGCAGGAGGTAGACAGAGAGCCAAGGAGGGGAGAATTTCAAGAAGAGAGAGGTCATCAGGGTCAAATGCTGCTAAAAGGTCACAGATGATAAGGCCTGATGAGTGCTCCATGAATCTGCTAAAGCTATCGAGGAGGTCACTGGGTACTTGGCAAAAGCAGGGTCAAAGCCCCATTGCAGGGGGAGATGAATTGATGTGATGTTAAGATGTGGAGGTGGGGAGAGGGGAGATGGGCATTAAGGGGGGATGCAGGGTCACTTGGACCCTCAGGGGTACCGGATTTGCCCTCCCAATAAGGATGAATTTCATTTTTAACAGAGCCATCTAAAGATGGGCCAGGAGGTCTTTGGAGGTAGTGAGCACCCTGTCCCTAGAGGTAGACAAGCAGAGCTCTGAGACCCAGCACTGCAGGGGGTAAGGGGAAGCTCACACGTAGAGTGGGGAAGGCTGTGTGAAACAAGCCCCATGTCCTCAGCAAACGCTTGGCAGATTCCTTGCATCAAAAAAGCCACACAGAGGGTCAGTCTGGCTATTTCCAGTGTCCAAAGAGCCTCCTACAGGGGCACACACACACACAGAGGTGGTCCTGTGCAGGCTCACACAGAGACACACAGACAGAAAACATAAAATCCATCTATGTCTCCTAGGTAAAGGGATCCACATCACCTCTCCCCAGGTTATTCTCTTAATTCATTCCCTTACCCCTCTTTCTGCCGTTCCACCCCACCCTGCAGGCCACCCCAGCATCTCGGTGCCTCGCCCCGCACCTCCTCGCTCTCTCTCTCCGCATCTCTCTCTGCTTCTCCAGCTCTGCCCTCCCCCACCCGCCTCTGGGCCTCTCCAGTCCCCCTCCCCGTGTGTCCCCCTCCCCGGACTACAACCCCCAGGCGCCCCCAGCCCCGGGCGCTGCGCATGCCCCCTGCTCCCTGCCCCCTCGCGGCTCCCCCCTCCCTCCCTCGCTCCTCACCTCCCTCCGCCCCCCTCCCCCGCGCTTCGGCTCCCGCATCCCTCCATCCAACCCTGTGCCGCAGCCGCATCGCCACCGCAGCCCCGGCAGAGCCGAGCCCGGCCCAGGCCCCTGCCCCTGCCGGCCCTCGGCCCACCGTCCCCGGCCCCGCCCCCGCCCGCAGGTCCCCTGCAGCGGCTCGGGCGCCCCTCCGGCGCCCCCAGACCCCGGCCTTCAGCACCGAGGCGGGAGACCGGGAGCAGCAGCAGAGGCAGGAGGACGAGGAGGAGGAGGAGCCGTCGCAGGATGAAGGATCGGACTCAGGAGCTGCGGAGTGTGAGCTTGGGGGTGGGGAAAATGGGGGGGCGGGACCCCAATATTTGGGGAGCGCGTGGGGATGGAGTGGGGGAGGTGCTGGGACGTGGGGGCGAATGATGAGATTGGAGGTTGGTAGCTGGGGCACCCCAGTATTTCCAGGCACCTGATGTCTCCAGTGAACCTGCATTTTGGGGATGGTGGCTGGAAGGGGTTGGAGGCCATTAAGACACAAGGGGGCAGGAGAGGTCTCAGGGGCCTCGGACACCCCACATTCCCAGGAGGAGAGCCCTGGGGTCTAATCTGGGGATGGGGGAGTGAATGTCAGGAGAGGATGGAAGGGTACTATCATCCCCGGGGCAGGTTTGCCAAATAAGAAGGATGGGGGTGGTTACTGGGCCAAGCTGAGAGTCTAGCAAGACCCAGATTTGGGGGATGCTGTGGGGAAGGACACAGGTTGGGACTGAGATGCCAACACCTGGCAGTGAATGAAGTGTGTGTGTGTGTGTGTGTGTGTGTGTGCACACGCGCGTATTGCTCCCCGTGGGGAGGGGGCACCTCTCAGAGACAGGGAGGGAAGGGGTGGCCTCAGGAGACCGCCAGAAGGCCAGGGCCTGGGACGGGGTGACCCCAGAGGTGGGAGATGGGGATGCAGAGGAGAGGGGAGGAGGTTCCATGCACAAGGCCACAGAATTGGGTTGTGTGACATGGGCTGAGCTCTGCTGGGGGGAACTGGGGCATCCTGAGCAGTCAGGGGCTGATGTGGGCCCAGGTCTGCAGGCCTGAAGAGGCCCCGCTCCGGAGTCCTGCCAGGCAGTTAGTTTTTGGGAGACTGAGGAGGGCAGCACCGGGGGCTACAGTGGAGGGTGCTATTTGGAGGCGCTGGGGAGTGGGGCTTGATAAGAATGGTTTCGGGGCAGGGAGGTTGCTGAGGCATTTGGAGAAATGACCTGGGGCCAGAGGAGGCAGAGCTGACAGTCGCAGTGTGCTTGTGGCCTGTGGTGTTATGTTAATAAAAGTACTGGCCCCAGTTCATGTATCCTGATGCACTGGGTCTTTACCAGAAGCCGGTTGGTTGTTACCCCAGGGGTTATTACCCCATTTGACAGATGGGGAAACTGAGGTTCAGATATGGGAAGGGACTTGTCCAAGGTCACCAAGCAAGTGGGTGGAGGGTCATATCGGAATCTAGGTTTCCCATCTGCCAAGCCGACATGGGTCTCTGCTTTTCTGGCCTTTGAAACAGAAGTCTCCACACTGGGGATAAAGAGCTCTGTCTTTGGACAGCCTCCTGGATTTGGGAGTGGGGACCCAGGCAGAGAGACAGGGGAAGTGACTGCTGTCTCTGGGGATAGACAAGTTGGCAAGTGGTAAGAAAGGAGGAGCTGGTGGTTGAGGGAGAGAATTTTGAAGGTTTATTTCTTTATTAAACTTTTACTGAATATATGCTCAGGCATGAGGAAAATGACAGTAATAACAATAATGACCAACATTGTTCTAAGCGTTTATACATATTGACTCATTTTGATCCTCACAGCAACCCTATGAGGCTGGTACTGGCATCATCTCATTTTACAGATAAGGAAACTGAGGCTCAGAGAGGTTAAGTAATTGGACCAAAGTCACATAGCTAGTAAAAGGCAGGAATCAAACCCAGGCAGGCTGGCTTCAGCATGGTGCTGTCGGTCCCCCTTCTCTCCAGGTGGTTTGCAAAACAGGCTTCCATCCATAATCTCAGTAGATCCTCACCGACTTCCTGGTAAGGTAGGGGGACTGAGAGGCTACCTCATTTTGTAGTTGGGGAAACTGAAGCCCAGAGTAGTTGAATAATTTGCCAAAGGTCACACAGCTAGCAAGTGAGGAATCCAGATTTGAACCCAGATCCCCTGCTGCCAGGGCTATTCGATGACTTTGAAATCCGGGGAAATGGAACGTGGGTTGGGATGAGGTGGTGGTGGAACTGTGGTATAATCGAAGGGAGGAGGGAGAAGGCTATAAGACAGGGATGGAGGGGGAGGCAGGGGATGGGGAGTCCTCATCTGAGTGAGTCAGGGGGCCCCTGCCCAGAGGTGAGGAATCCTGTCGACTGGGACTGCCAGGCTGCCAGGTGGGGAAGGCTGGAGGTGGTGTGGAGGGGTGAAGGGGGCCGGGTGGATGCTGATGGCTTTGATGTTAGTCACAACTTAGGGAAACTGGAGATTTGGCAGGGGGCGGGTAGGGCAGAAAGAAGCTGCTAGATGCAGGGAGCGTAAGGGTCTCCCTGCCAGAATTGAGAGCAAGGAAGTTGGGACATAGGAGAGATGGGGCAGGCTGTGTGGAGCCTGGGCACGGGTCTCTGAGATGCTGGGGGGATGAGGCGGGGGCAGTGGTGGGAGGGGATGTTAGCCTGGGGCCCTGATTGTCTTTCCAATAGTACCTTAGAGTTCCCAAGGGGTTCTCAAGTCTGTTTATCACATAGGGGTTGAGGGCACAGATGGGAGCCAGACTGTCTGGGTTCAAATCCTAATTTTGCTACTTCCTGTGTGACCTTGGGCAAGGTTGCTTAACCTCTCTAGTCCTCAGTTTCTTCGTGTATGAACTGGGAATAATAATAGTACCTGTTTGCCAGGGTTGTCCTGAGGATTAAAAGTAGCAGGGGGCCAGGCATGGTGGCTTGTGCCTATAATCCCAGCAACTTGAGAGGCCGAGGGGGGAGGATCACTTGAGGCCAGGAGTTCGAGACCAGCCTGGACAACATAACAAGACTCCATCTCTACAGAAAAATTTTAAAAAACTAGCTGGGTGTGGTGGCACGCACCTGTAGTCCCAGCTACTCAGGAGGCTGAAGTGAGAGGATCATTTGAGCCAAGGAGTTTGAGGCTACAGTGAGCTATGATGATGTCACTGCATCCCAGCCCCTGGGCAACAGAGCAAGATTCTGTCCCTAAAAAAAAAAAGTAGTTAATACGGGTATAGCACCTAGGAGGGGGCCTAGTGCACAGCAGTGTTCTGTGTTTGTTATTCCACAGGTAACTTGTTTATTTATTGTGAACATCATTACATAAGCCCCCTGAGATGGGCAGGACGTGACCCCCCTGGTTTGTTTTGGAGTAAATTGAGGGCCAGAGGGAAAAAAAACTGATTTGTCCAAGGTCACATAGCTCTTAGTGGCAGAGCTGGGGTTGAACTAGGGTTTTCTGTATCCAGTTCAGCCAAGCACCTTTGGTTGGGAACTGGGAGGTGCTGGGCTGGATGTGTAGGCTGTGATGGGGAGTTAATCAGCTAAACAAGTGTCCCCGGGTCCAAGGAGGGGGGCTATGTGGAGTTCAAGGCAGGAGAAATGGGGAAACGGGAGACTGGGAAGAGAGGGGACAAGGTAGATGGAGGAAGGGGAGGCCTGCAGTGGGGGAGGCCTGGATTTGAGGCTGGACAGGACTGAGGCTGCCAAAGGACAAGTCACGTGCCCTGAAGGCAGCAGCTGAGTCCTGTGTGTAGCCCTCAGGTGTGGGGCAGGCACAGTAGGTGCATTGCTAATGCACACCTGAAATAACAGGGTAAAAGATTGGCCCAGTGTTCGAGAGAGTAGGCAGAGACCAAGAGAACCCCGGGTGATGGGTTGACATCCTCCAGCTGCGCTGGGCTTCTTTCTGCCCTTCAAACACATCAAGTTTATCCCTGCTTGAGGGCCTTTGAGCTCATTCCCTCTGCCCAGAATGCTGTTCCCTGTGCCCAGGATGCTGTTCCCTCTGCCCAGAACACTGTTCCCTGCGCCCAGAACGTTTCCTCTGCCTACACTGCTATTCCCTCTGCCTTGAATTCTGTCTCCCCCACACGGCAGCACAGTTGGCTCCTTCAGGACTCAGCTCAAATGTCACCTCCCCAGAAAGGCCCTCCCTGACCGTCCTGTATGTATAAAGCCTCCCCCCCATACCCGTTTCTATCGCGTCTTCCTATTTATCTCCTTCCTGCTATTTAGCACAATCTGAAATTATCTTGTTCGTTTTCTATTGTCTGTCCCCCCCCCCCCCGCCCCCTGCTGGAATGTCAGCTCCTTGGAGGCAGGACCTTCTTGCCTGTTTTGTTCACCACTGTAGCCCCAGCAGCGCCCAGGAGAGAGTTGGCACAAATCATACATGTTTGTGAGAGGGATGAATGACTCGGTGAGGTAGAGCGGGGACGAGGAGGGGAGCAGGTGGGTAAGGAGGGGAAGATGGAGGAGCGAGGTCTAGGTGAGAGGGCTAGGCGGGGCAGTGGGAGGAGGGAGGAGAGGCCCAGGCCAGGGAGACAGATGGACAGAGCCGGGGGTGGGGGAGGGGCACGGGGCGAGGCTGCTGCCTCTAGATCAAATGATGCTTGCGCCCCCGAGGAGCATGGGTGAGCACGTGTGGCAGTGTGGATGGGCACACATGGGTATTTACACACACGCGTGCACACACGCTCTCTATGACTTTTCTATCACCCAGTTCCAGTCTCTTCCTGCCTTCTGTGCTTTGTCACTATTTCACCATCTGTCTCTTTGGTCACTGACTTGCTGGCTCACGTTGTCCCTCTTCTCCTTCCATTTGTGTGTCCTTGTTGCCGCCCCTCATCCACATACACATGGGCACCGTTAGTGTCTCTGATGTGGAGACCTGGACTTTGGGGGGGTCCTGAGGAGGCAGACTGAAGCTGGAGGCTTGGATCTGATGCCCCCACTCCCAGGGCAGTTCTGGAGGGTGCTCAAGAGCTCTGCACTATCTCATGTAATCTTCTCAAGCATTCAAGGAGTTGGTGAGCAGTAAAGAACTGAGTGCCTGGGTTCAAATCCAGGCACCATTGCCCCATCAGCACCCTCTCTGCTGTATAGTTTTGGGCAAGTTCCCTAATCTCTCTGTGCCTCAGTTTCCTCCTCTGTCAAATAGGAATACGAATAGCATCTACCTCATGGAGTGGTTGTGAGGATTAAATAAGAAACGCATTGGTTGAATGACCGGGACTGAAAAAAACAAAAAAGAATAATGAAAATAGAAATGCAAAGCACTTGTAACAGGGCCCAACTCAGGGTAATTAGTACGTACGTGTTAGATGTATATGAACTGTTATCTCCTCGCTTTGCACATGAGGAAACTGAGGCTTGAACTGTCCATCTGTAACTCGAGGCCACCATAAAGTGGATTGTGGCACACTTGCTTATCTTTCGCTGGGCAGTCTCGTGTGCCTACAGCCTGCTTCCCTTTAGACTGGCCTAACTTCTTCCCGAACGGAGGCTGTGCTCGTTGTTAAACACGCACGCCTCACGCCTCGGAGCAGGGGGGGCCCCTGGTGAGCACTCGCACCAGCCTGCCCATTTCAGCGAGGAGGGATCTGGGGCCCAGAGAGGAGCTGAGATTTGCCTACTGTCACACAGCAAGTCAAACAGAGGCTGGGAGGCCTGGCTTCCTGTCTGGGCTCTTCCTGATCTTCCATCCTGGCCCCAGGAGTTCAGCAGTACTGAGGACACTGCAGAGCTCTTTGGGGCCTTGTAGGAGTAGAGGGACTGTCATCTGCCTGCAGAACAGCTGGGAAAGAGCCTGGAATTTAGTGCCAGACAGTCCCAGGCTCAGGTCCCACCTCTGGCCTTATTTGCTGTGAAGCCTTAGGCAGGTCAGGCAACCTCTCTGATCCTCTTTCCTCACCTGTGACATGGGAGCGGCAGGGTACGGCAGGCAGCCAGTCTTCCCCGGGCACTTACTGTCTCCCTAGCAGCACTGGGCATTCTTCCTGCCTCGTGTCGTCACCCCCACCGCTTGGGGTAGACACTGTTGCCATTCAGCAAATGCAGAAACTGAGGCTCCGAGGGGAGAAGCCACGTGGCCTTCTAGCTGCTGACCCGCAGCAAGTTCTTTAGCCTCCCTATGCCTCAGTTTCCCCATCTATAAAAGGGGGCTATAATAATAGCTACCTCAGGGGACTGTTGTAAGAGTTAATTGGACAGATATGTGCGGCGTGCATAGAACAGTGCCCAGCATGTTGTAAATGCTACCTAAATGTTTACCATAATTAAAATTATGTTGGCCAGTGGTCCTTACAGCATTTTAATGAAGATTAAATAAGATAACAAGAATCTAAGACTTATCCAATGATAATATTTTGCTAGGTTTTCAGGGCACAGAGCCTTACCCAGATTGGGCCTTGGCAGGAGCCCACCTGACAGGGAAGATAACCAGTGACCGAGTGTCACTGGAGGAGGCAGCCCAGTGTGGAGCCTCGGAGAGGGTTGTAGGGGAGGCTTGTCCTGGATGCCCGTGGTTTCCTAGCGCTGTTCAGCCTGAGTGCTCTTGGCCAAGTCACTTTCCTATTTCCCTCTGGCCTCCTGTTCCCTCATCTGTGAAATGGGGACAGTGATATTTACTCAGCTTTTCTCGCAGAGCTATAATGGTGAGGATCAAAAGGGATTATGGACGTAAAAGTGTTTGTAAACTGTGGAGGATTATTAGCTCTCAGCTCTTTGGAATTATTATACCAAATAAAGCGCACATGGGCTTTCTACCTTTCTTCCTCTCTCGAGGGCAAGTAAACAGGTCTCCCAGGATGCCGCAGGGAAGAATCTAAGGGAACTGGCTATAGGAACAACAGGAGAGAGAGAAATTAGACTTTAGGAAGGACTTCCTAAAGTTAGCATGAGAAAAGGAAAGAGACGGAGAACAGGAAAGTTCGCAAGCACCCGGGCCAGTGAGAGGCCTCGTGACCTGTGTGAGGCTGGGCTGGGGGCTGAGTGAGGGGTTGAAGGCAGACAAGGGGCAGAGGAGGGCTTTTGGCCATAGGGGAAGGAGGCCTCATAGGGCAGCTGGATTTTGAAGACAGAGAAAGTGGAGAGGGATGGCTGATGGGTCCTCAGAAGTGAGCCCAGCATCCCAGAGCCTCTAGGGCCCAAGGTCTATCTGGGGTGGTCCTGAGCCAGGTAGAGGCTTAAGAAGCCAGAAGTCACCTCAGGGTCCCCAACACCCCCCTGTGCCACCCCACCTTCTGGGGACAGCTGTGAGCCAAGACAGAGGAATCTCCCTTTCTAGGCAGATATTTGGGATTGTCTGGAAGTGAAACACAAGTGCTGAACATTTTCTGACATGATGTGGGGCCCATTGTCTGAGTGGAGAATC
This sequence comes from Daubentonia madagascariensis, assembly GCA_023783475.1. Classification (NCBI taxonomy): domain Eukaryota; kingdom Metazoa; phylum Chordata; class Mammalia; order Primates; family Daubentoniidae; genus Daubentonia; species Daubentonia madagascariensis. The sequence continues at coordinate 7,947,338 of JAKFHU010002004.1, read as the reverse complement.
CCTGGAATTGGATTTGGGCAGGGCTCAGGCAAGAGGCCGGGGTGGCTTCCAGAGTGTGTAGCCAGAGGTCTCCTCTGGGCTGTGTGGGCTCTTCCCAGTGCTATCAGGGTTCTGCCGACTCCGAGTTCTCCTGGCTGTCTAGATTGCATCTAGGTCCCATCTGGCTCTGTCTAGGCTCGATCTGAGCTGTCTGGGATCTGTCTGAACCTCGTCGAGTTCAGGCTCAGCCTGTCTGGTTTCCGCCAGGCTCTGTCTGCGTTCTGCTTAGACCCTGCATGCCCCTGTCTTTAGATCCCAACTGGATACACCCTAAGTCGATGCTCTTTAGATCTGGTCTTGATTTCATTCAAGTTCTGGAAGTTAGATTCTGTCTGAGCCCTGGCTAGATTCTTTCTGGAAATCAGGGCGAACTCTATTTAAGTTTCCATCAGGGCTGATTAGTGTTCCAGATGTCATTAAGCTTGATGGGCTCTGATTTTGCCCTCAGACCTCTGTCCCAAGCAGAGAAGAGTGTGGAGTCAGGAGTGTGTAGCACTGGGGAGCCCTCCCTGCCACCTCTCTTCCTGCCCAGATGTGAGGCTTAGAGGCTGGGAGAACCAGCCCAGCAGGCCCTCCTGAATGTCCCTGGGGTGCCGCCGAATGCTGTGTGTCCACACGTGTTAGCGTGCAGCCCTGCTGTGGGTCTGTGTGCGGGTGAACACCAGCCTGTCAGTGTGTCTCCATGTGGGTGTCGGTGCCTATTCCTGTGTACCTTGCATGTCAGCTCTTCTGTCTGTGCTGCTGGTCTGTCTGTTGGTGGCGGTGAGGGTGTGGGTGGGTAAATCCCTTTGTGTCTCTGAGCCCTGCGGGTGGAGGGCTGAGCAGCTGCAGGTTGCAACTGGGAAATCCAAGCAAGTGAGAGTAGGTGGGTGTGAAGTTGGAAGGGGCTGGATGAAAGCAAGTGAATATTCGGGAGAAGAGGAGCTGATCGGGAGCCGAGTGGGCGGGAGGAGAAGGGCAGGGAGTGCGGGAGGTCAGGGTGCTGCTGTGTCTCTCATCCAGCCCTTGCTGAGCCTGACTGTGCTTGCTCAACTTGGCGCCTGCCGCTGGCAGTGAAGTGACCTTGCATAGGGGACATGTCTGGTTGGGTGGGGCAGGAGGGGAAGAGAAAGGGAGTAAAGTGAGATCTGGGCAGGAGCTGCGGGGGGGATGGCAGCGAGGTTCAGGCTCCTGGGACTCCATTCCAGAACCCTTCTCAGAGCCCAGAGCCAGTTCTTACACGGCTGACATTTAGCTGGTTGTTAAAATATTGAAATACGTCCATACTGGTTGGTCAATAGCAGCTGCCTTGAATACCACCCCCCTACCCCCACCAGGTCGCCTCTGCACCCACATGGCCACATTCACCCTGAAAGAGTGCCTTTTGCTAATTCCCTCCAAGGGATCCTTTGGGCCATCGGATACTTTTGGTGCCCTTGCCATCTCCCCTGCATAGGACCCCTTGCGAGACCACTTCTCTGAGCCTAGAGATGGGAACATCCATGTGTTCATGGTAGGGAGAGGGCCAGAGAGCTAGAGAGCCAGTCTTGGGGCCCTGTGGAGGGACTGCTCATGGATTCAGCCTTCCTTTGCCTCCCAGGCGAAAGACAGTGATGATGAGGAGGAGGTGGTCCATGTGGATCGGGACCACTTCATGGATGAGTTCTTTGAACAGGTAATGAGCCTCCAGTGCCCCCAGCCCCAGGCCGGCAAATTCCTTTTCCTTATCCCCCCTTCTCAACTCCTGCACCCTCCTTGGCCTTTTATCAACCCTCTGGGCCTGGCCCATCTCTCTGAACCCTGGGTGTTTCCCCTGGATCCTCTTATCTGGCCCAACAACTTGGCCGGGTATGGCCGACTTTCTGCCTCAGGTGGAAGAGATTCGGGGCTGCATCGAGAAGCTGTCGGAAGATGTGGAGCAGGTGAAAAAACAGCATAGTGCCATCCTGGCTGCCCCCAACCCAGATGAGAGTGAGTGCAGCTGCCACATGGCTGGGCGGTGGGGGCAGAAGAGGTCCGGGGTCCCACCCAGACTTCTCACCCACCCTCGTCCTCCCCTCAGAGACCAAACAGGAGCTGGAGGACCTCACTGCAGACATCAAGAAGACGGCCAACAAGGTTCGGTCCAAGTTGAAAGGTGAGGAGTGCAGTCCCTTCAACTAGGGAGAAAAAGAACTCCGCCCTCCACTGGACAAAACAGGCTTTTTTATAAGGAATGTCTTCAAACTTCCAGGAGCCAGATTCCTAAACAGTGAGGAAGCACAAAACCCCAGATTTCCCCCCTTGATACGGATTCTTTGCAGAAAGATACGTGACAGGGAAATGAGAAAGAGGATGGTTTCTGTCCAAATTGCAACTGAGCTCTGCTGGTTCTATCAGCATGAAGATCCACCAGGAAAATAGTCTTCCAAGTGGCTTTGGTTTCCTTAAGTCTTCATTTCTCCTGAACAGGCACCCGGCATAGCACTGAGCACCCAGTAGGTGGGCTCAGCAAATGCTCTGAATTGGTATCCTTGGCTCAGGACAGATTGGACTGTATGGCTGACATCAGGGGCTGGCAAGCTTTCAAGAGGGACTTGCCAAATGCTCATGTATTCACTCTAATTTAAGGACTTGGGTGCTGGTAATAACCACCTTCCCCCAAAGCATTGTGGGTTAGGAACCTCCTTGTCTGCTGGTGCCAGGGGAATAACAGTGTTACTGTGATGCTACTTTGTATGCTCACAGTAATTCAGCATCAGAAAACATTTTCCAAGCACCTCCAGTGTCCCAGGCACATTGCTAGGCTCTGGGGAAGAAGACATACATCAGATACCTAGTCCCAAGAGCACTGACCTTGGTCCAGGGACATGAGGACAGGAACTCCATGCCCTCCTGGACTCAAGGGGAGGCCACATGTGAGCCTCTGATGCTGATTTGTAAAAACAAGCCCTTTGTACTCAGGAGGGTATGCTGGAATGGAAAATGCCCGAAACTGGGAGCACATTAAGTGAAATTTAGGCAGAAGGAGTCTAGCCTCCACCATCAGCTCATTCTGGACAAGTCCCTTATCCTCAGCTTTCTCATCAGTACAGTAAGAAAAATGGAAATAATTTCAAAACTGGCTTTTTAAGGGGGAAGGAGCAGTAAAATCTTTTTTTCCAAATAAAATCTTACAAGGAACCCCAACATATAAAACATATAAAAGTCAGGTTGCTCTGGCTGAACTGGAGTTGAGAGGCCCTACCTGCCTGACCTCTCCTTCATTCCCTGCAACAGCCCCTGAGGTTCCTTCTCAGAAACAAGGTTCCTGCTGGCACATAGTTTAAAAACCTCTGGACTCAATAGTTTCTTTGGGCCCACTGAGCACTGACCTCAAACACTCTCTATCAGACCCTGAGGAGGGTTCTGTGGATTAGGGGTTCAGGAATAGACTAAGAAAGAAGCTAGGAAAAGGGGCAGTGGTTTGGAGAAGCTGACCTTGCAGACCTCCAGAAAAGGAGAGAAGATTCTCTTCTCCATCCTCTTCCAGCTGGTGGCATGAGCTGGTGGCATGCGTTCGGGCTTTGGGTGTGACCTTGAGTGAGTGATTTACCCATTTGAACCTCAGTTTCTAGTCTGAAACATGGGTTGATGTCACCAGACTCCCAAGATTGTTGTAAAAAGTCAATGAGATCCTGCAAAAGACCCCTCCCTCCTGACTTGGCCCCAACCCCAAGTCTGACAGTAGGGCCCCAGTCTGGGCCAGCAGATTCCGGGATCCCTGGGTGTGTGTTCCTGTGCTTTTCCCACTGCAGCTGGGCCACAGCTGTTGCTCAGTCACTGGGTTGGCAGGGGAGCCCTGGGGTGCCATCCAGGCCCATACCTCCCCTGCTGCCAGCAGAACAGAAAAGTGATGTTCTCAGGAATGGCCAGGAGGCCCTACAAGGTCTGAGAGGGCCTGGTGATTCATCCCTGCTGCATTTTCTGATCTTACTGAAAGAGATCTTACCATGGCTCTTTTATAGAAAATCTGAATGATAGTGTCAGGAGTGCATGATCCAGAAGCAGGAATCCCAATTAATCTGTGCACTTTTCCAGAACATCCTTTAGGAGTGGGAATTCCCGGAATAAGGGATCACCTTGCAGGGCGGGAGGGGGGGGCTGTTTTCTCTGTTGGAACATCCATCTGTTGGCCCTAGAATGCTCCAAGGAAAGGGTGGTCACTAGAACCTGACCCACCTGGAAGTGCCTGCCTTCCACCAGAAAAACCGCAGGGTGGGTTCCTGCCCCTCATCCAGAGGCTGTAGGAAGTGGAGAGTTCCCCACATACAGGGGCTCCTCCAGGGGACTGGGCTCACACACACCCCCACCATGGGGTTGGGCAGGAGTTACAGCTGGTGGGACTTTCCAAGACCCAATTCTTCCACCAGAACAAGTAGCTCGCTTCTGTCTGGTGACCGTCTGACCCTCAGTCTCCCCTCCTAACTGCCTTCGGTACCCCCTGAAATGTCCCTCTGTCAGTTGATTGCTGGCCTCCTGCCCCCTCACCCTGGGGCTCTACTGCCCGCACTCGCCATGGGCATGATGCCTCTTCCCAGGCCTGGGGTCAGCCGCGGGGTGTTGACCCTTCAAACGCCCTGGACCCCCGCCGCACCTGCCTCGGTCTCCCGCCCGTCACTGCCCTCTCTCCCGCAGCGATCGAGCAAAGCATTGAACAGGAGGAGGGTCTGAACCGTTCCTCCGCGGACCTGCGCATCCGCAAGACTCAGGTAGGAGGCGGTGGCCCAGTGGTGGTGGCGGCCCAGTGGGGGTGGGACCAAAACCCGGCTCGGGAGGAGCCCGGGCTGGAGCAGGGCGGGTTGGGGGCGAGCTGGGGGCGGGTAGGGGACTGATGGGCCGGAACCCAGCACCGACGCGGGGCGTGGCGGAGGGGGTCCGGGCGGGGCGGGGGCGGGGCTACGGGGGAGGGCGGAGCCGGGCCGCATCTTACTGCCCTGGCTGGGTCGCCCGCTGGTTCCCGCGTGGGATGGGGGTACGGGCGGGTAGGGGACACTGAACGTGTGGGGGTTGGGATCGCGGCCCGGGCTCAAGAAGGGGCCGTAAATGTATCGAGCCCGTCCTCCCCACTGCACCCATGCACTGCCCCTCGCCTGCTCAGTCTCCGCTCTGGAGTCCCTGACGTGTGTCTGTCCTCCCATTCCCACCCCAGCACTCCACACTGTCCCGGAAATTCGTGGAGGTAATGACCGAATATAACGCGACCCAGTCCAAGTACCGGGACCGCTGCAAGGACCGGATCCAGCGGCAGCTGGAGATCAGTGCGTGTGCCCCCCCGCAACTCCCCGAGGCCGCCCAAGCCCCCTGCCAGGCCCTTCCTCTCTGTGGAGGGGGCACCTGGCCCAAGGCCGGGTGGGAGGATGGGCTCTCGGGTCCCTGCCCCATCCCACCACCTCAGGCCCCCAGGCTGGCCCAGCCCCTGAGCAGGGAGTCCTTTCTCCCCACAGCTGGAAGGACCACAACCAATGAAGAGCTGGAAGACATGCTGGAGAGCGGGAAGCTGGCCATCTTCACAGATGATGTGAGCCCGGTGGGGCGGGCTCTGTTTTTGGAAAGCATTTGCCTCTCCTCCCTGAGCTCAGGTTGAACCAAGGTCCTAAGTCCACCCTGGAATAACAAGCAGCAGGAAGCCTGAACTGGGAACTGGGGAATTCCATGGGAGCAGAGCAGAAAGGCACCCCCATAAAAATGGTGGAGAATACTATGCCAGGCACTGTTCTAAGCACTTTACATGTTTACATTTACCCACTGACTCGTTTCATCTGCACCACACCCCCACAAGGAAACCCCATTTCACAGATGTGGAAAACTGGCCTGGAAAGATGAATCACTCGCCCAAGGTCTCAGAGCTAGGAGCAGAGCCAGGATTTGAATCCTCAGTCTGGTTTCATTTCAGAGTCTGAAGTCCTCAGTACTGAGATAGGCCACATGCTCCCCTGCTGAAGCAGGTCATTTTGCCATAGGATTCATTTGCCTACATTTTGCAGATTTTTTTTAAACAAATTTTACTTTTGCTTAAATTTTGCACACTGCCCTGCCCTTGTCATGTTATATGTGAGTGGATGGGCTTTCCCTGAGCTGCGGTTCTTCTTTCTTTCGGTGGAATTTTGCCCTGGCCTGTCCAGTCCTGTCTCTGTTTTTGCTTCTAGTGGCAGATGGCTCTGGTTAAGGGTCTACACCAGGTTTAAAGTATGTTCTGTGATTGTCTAATAGCTTTCAGCAAGTTGTTATTTGGATAATTGGTCTTTGTTGAATTAGCTTTGTGCAAATTGATTGCACACAGGTGCCTTGTGGGCACACTGCCTTCTCACCTGGTCCTTCTCTGCTTGCTACTCTCTCATCTGCTGGGTCCTCTTCCATCACGCTGTCTGCCTTTGGCTATCTCTTCCCTGGGCTTCACTGGTGCGTGTGATAGAGGAAGCCCTGGGGCAAGGCGGTGGGCTCCGGACAAGTTTTATTTCTTGTAATTTAACAAACTTCTCTCTAGTGCTTACCGTGTGCCAGGTACTGTTCTGATCAATGTACACATAGTAACTCACTCACTTTTCACAACAACCCTATGAGGTGGGCATCGTTATCATCCATGTTTTCTAGGTGGGGGAACCGAGGCCAGGAGAGGTTGAATAATTTGCCCAAGGTTACAGATGACACTGGGATTTGAACACAGACGCTCAGGCTGCAGAGCTGAAGCTCTTATGGGGATGAAGGGTGATCGCTGTTCTCCCCCCATCACCCTAGATCAAAATGGACTCACAGATGACGAAGCAGGCACTGAACGAGATCGAGACGCGGCACAATGAGATCATCAAACTGGAAACCAGCATCCGCGAGCTGCACGACATGTTTGTGGACATGGCCATGCTTGTGGAAAGCCAGGTACTGGCTCTGCCACGCCACCCTGGGCACTTCCCTGGGCCGGCCGTTTCCTTTTCTGGCCCAACCCCCATCCCCCACTACGTGCGTCTCCTTTGTGTGCAGGGAGAGATGATTGACCGCATTGAGTACAACGTGGAACATTCCGTGGACTACGTGGAGCGAGCCGTGTCCGACACCAAGAAAGCTGTGAAATATCAGAGCAAGGCCCGGAGGGTGAGCCAGGGCGGGTGGCAGGGGGCCTGGGCTGAGGCCAGGGCTGAGGGGCGGGAGTTGGGTGAGGCTTCTTGTCTCTGGCTCTGACCTCTTCTTTTTTCTGTTTTCTCTCCCCTCCTTTTCCCCACACCCTCCCCCCATCTTTTCCCCCATGTTTTCTTTGTCGATTTCTCTCTCTCTTTCTGTTTCTGTCACTCTGTTTCTGTGTCTCTCTCCTCTTTCTGTCTGCAGAAGAAAATCATGATCATCATTTGCTGTGTGGTGCTGGGGGTGGTCTTGGCGTCATCCATTGGGGGGACGCTGGGCTTGTAGGCCCCCCCTTCTCTCTCCCAGAGCCCTCCCCCACCACATCGGGAGCAATACCCCCACCACCCCTTTCACTCCATCCCCTGCTCCAGGCTCACCCCCAAAACAGACCCAGGCAGCCCCACCCCTTCCTTCATCCCCACGGCAGACCCTGGAGTCCCTGGACCTCACCCTGCCATGGACCACCCCCCTGCCCCCGCACGTAGATAGCAGCAGGCGTGATTACACATGCACACCAACATGCATGCCGCCGGCACATGCTCGAGACGTGTGGACACCCCAGCGTGTGTGTAGATGTGCGTAGATGCACCAAATCACACCCCTTGCCCCCTACCTCGAGTCTGTGTGTGCTCTGAGCTTCCCCCCTTCACCTGGGTTGTTGTGTAGACTGTGGCTGAGTATAACACAGCAGCCCACCATGCCCCACCCTGTCTTCTGTGAAGAGGTATGTGTGTGTATGTGTGAGACCACCGATCTGTGGACACCCAATTTGTGTACATAGAATTTTGTGTTTGAATGTTTGAACCTAATGCAAAAGCATTTTCTCCACTGATAGCCCCTCCCCTGTGTTTGCTACAAATGGGGCAGGTTGTGTGTGTACAGATGCTCACACCCACATTCTCAGAGGATCCAAGTAGGCCCAGTACACATAGGCCACGGCAGACACCCCTGTGATGTAGAACAAACTCTCCGGGCTCACTTACCCCAGGGGCTGCTGTGTGTTCCGGGAAGGGGGTGAGTGTGTGTGTATGTGTGTGTGTGAGTGTGTTGTGAGCCTGTGGAGTTCAGCCAGGGTGGGTGGAAGCACGTACGTGTAAATGACCTAGATTGGCCTGTATATACATGTGCATCTCCCTTAATAGGTAACGTGAGTGATGTGTGTGTGTGTGTGTGTGTGTGTGTGAGATCTCCAGGAGGTGCCTGAAATGTTGATAAGACTTCTCAGATGGAGCCCTCCACACTGTGGACTGGACACCTGTTTTGAGTGGGCACAGAAATTTGTATTTCTATGCTGCCTAGAATATGGCTGTGTGAGTGTATGTGTGTGTGCGTGCACGTGTGTATTTAGGGGCTTTCTACATAGTGTGTTTCTGTCCCCTGTGTATTATACACACACGTGTTTATTTAAGGACATGTACCCCATCCGGGTTTGTTTGTCCAGATTTATTTGCCCCACCCCTCTCTCCCCAGAGCTGCTGACCAATATATGGTATGGCCACACACACTGCTACATCAACATTGTGCAACTGGAGCTTGCTGCCCTGCAAGGCCTTAGGGCCCCTGTGCGCACATGCCCAGATCCTTGTCTTTCTCCGTCTCTACCCAAGGATAGGCCTGAGCCCGTGAAAGCTGGTTCACCACAGGGTGCTCACACACGCCAAGGCTGAGGAGGTTCTGTGAAGGTGGCCACACCCAGGCACACACACACACACCGTGCATGATAACATTGGCATGGTGCCTGTACAGGCCCGCACCCTTAGCACAGGAGTGCCTCCTGGAAGGGCTGTTTGCAGGGATGTTACTGATGAGGCGAGATGTCAAGGGCTGCCCCAGACAGATTGAAAAGCAGGGCATTGCGCCTTCCTCACACACTCACCCCAGACCTGGGGATGGTTGATGTTTGTCCCCACTGCCCCATTGGATGCTCTGAGCTCTGCCTCAGGGAACTTGGGTTTGGGGAACTGTTCATTTTGGACGTACTGGAGCAGCCAGTGTGGCAGCAGCCCCTCGGGGTGGGTGAGGTCCTGGGGCCCATCCCTGGACACCTCTTCTGCTGAAATGTCAGCAATGACTGCTCCCCACTCCAGGGGGGATTGAAGGTGGGGTATGGGCCCAGGTTCCTGATGGTGAGGAAAGGGCTAGCTCCTCCCCTGTTGTGTAGACAACATAGGCAAGGCTTGTGGTTTTGTGTGTTTGGTAGCAGGTAGGAGGTGTGTGGGAGAAAGGACAATATTAGAAAGCCCCTCTCCATGGCCCAGGAACATGTAGGTTGAACACACAAATACTTGAATGTGCCCTGCCCTGGGGTGGGGCATGCATGTGCTCAGGGTGAAGGGTCCTGCATCATGTGAAGTGTGTGTGCATGTGTGTGTGTGTGTGTGTGTGAGGCCATGCAGATGTGACCTCCCGGAACACAATACCCCTCCCACCCCCACCCCAGCCCAGACAGCCAACCTCTCCCCTGCCTGGCTGTGTGGGCCCTATCCACCCTGGCCTGTGTGCATGTCAGTGTGGCCACATGTATGTAACCCCCAGGTCGGCTGTCCTGAGGAGGGGAGCCTGCCTGTCCATTCCCAGAATGCCCTGCTGCAGGACAGGAAGTCTGCCCCGGCATCTGGCCGCAGCCCTCCTGCTCCAATCTCAGGCTTCTTTGGAGAAGTCAGAGTAGGCCCCAGCACCCAGCCCCCTTCTTCCTTCCTGCCGCCCAGACAGGACCCCCTATCAGCCCAGGTGTTTCCGGAAGTTTCACAGCCTTGGGGCCACAAGAGAAGGGCAGAGCCATGGCTGGAGTGCTGTTTCTGCCTCCTCGAGTGGCATCAGGCCCACAGCTGCCTATCTCTGGGCCTCAGGTGGACCAGGGGATCCCCAAGGGTCTGCTGTGCCCCAACTTTCTATAAGTCCCACATGTCATACAATGTGTTTGCTTGTTAGCTGCTGTTTCTGTGTGTGTCCTAGAGTGTTGTCTGGAGGCTGGTGTCTTTTGCATGCTCTCGGACAAACGTGTGCTGCCCACCCTCCCACACCTCCAAGCCCAAGTGTGCCCCATGGGTGGTCCCGGGCCTGGCCAGGGCTCAACGCTTCCCCTCCCTCTTTCTCCCTGTCCCTGCCTCTCAGCCAGCACACTGCGTGTCCATCCCATGTGCCTGTGGGTCGATGCACGCTCTTGCCACGCCTTGAGCGTGTACACATGATGTGTTCTATGCATTCACCCTGCCCCCCCCCAGCCTGCCCCGCAGAGGACAAGATGGGTGGCCCCTGGCTCCCTTCTCCCCGACCCACCCCCTGCCCGCTGTGCAGCCGTGTGCGTTGGCGTGTGTTTCTGTGTCGCTGGCGTGTCACGTGATGTAGCCGTGTTTGCTGACATGAGCCCCTGCCCCATTCTTTGTTTCTCTGTTGGTTTCTAGAGCTCTCTCCCCCTACTCCCCAGAGAGGACAGGACTTCTGGGGCCTGGCTGGGGGTCCAGAGCCAGGCCCCCCCTCCTGTTAGCCCTCAGAGCCCCATTTCTCTCTATTGGTGACCAAGTTGCAAATGGATAAAACACAGGAAAATTCTGCCCCCCCCCAGCCCTGCATGTCCTGTCCCCAGAGCCCCCCACCCCCACCCCGGGCCGGGTCGGGCCCCGTGGGACGGGAGAAATAGCAACCAATCCAACAGCGGGCGTGCCGTGTGCTCACTTCCTTCTGTCCCCACACGGGACGGGCGCCGTGGGGAAGGGGAGACATGTAGTGGTGGCGGGTGGGAGAGCTGGACAGACAGATGGACACAGGCTTCGATAAGGATTTTAATCCTGGGCTTGGCAGGGACAGCATTACTAGGGCATCCTCAGCAGAGAGCTAACAACACTACAGGAACTGGATTTGGGTGGAGAAGTGGGAAGTGGTGACAACGCACTGATGTCCTCAGTGTTCACTGAGGGGAATTCAGAGATAAACGTCTAAAGGTGAAACATTTTTAAAAATAATGGGACTATAACCCCCTAAGGAGGGACGAAGGTGTTGGGAGGAGTCAGAGAGGCCTCTTCACTCTGAACCTAGGCTTGTTGTCAGAAGCCCAGCGGGAGGCCTAGGGATCCTCTGCCCGCTTCCTGCTCAGAAAGCCAGAAGTGGGGCGGGCAGGGGGGCGCCAAGGGATCAGACCCTCGCCAACCAGTATCGGACCTGGGCTCCTGTCCCCAAACCCTGCCCTAGAACTTGGAGGCATCAGGACACAACACAGTGTCCTGACTAAGGCCTATGGACTTTAAATGTGAGGGCCCCAGCATGGCCAGTCTGGCACCAGAGCCCTGCCTCCAGCTCTCGGACGCAGCTGTCCCTCTCCGTCCAGGGTGTAAGCGTTCCGGGCCTAAATGGATGTGCCATGGCGGGCCTCCGGGCCCCACCTCCACCGTCACTGGGCTGACCCCTCCAGGGCCTGCACCCAGCGAATGGTGCGGGTCCGGCTGTCCTCCCATGAGAACAGGGGCTCATAGCCAAAATGGCGCTGAGCCTTGTTGGTGCTGACGGTGAAGGTGGTGTTGGCCACCGCCAGCGTGTAGGGGTTCAGCAGGGGCGCGTAGACCAGCAGTGGCCGCAGCAGCCACTGCAGCAGGGCATTGAGGGTGGCCAGGAGCACCAGCAGCCAGTAAGGCAACAGTGGGCGGGCGCCTACCAGCCGCAGTCCACAGGGGCCCAGGAACTCCATGTTGAAGTCCTCGTAGCTCTTGTAGGGTGATTTGTCATAGCAGAAGTACACCTGGCCACCCATTAATGCTGCCCGCTGCTCCAGCTCCCGGGCCACCAGCACATGCATCCAGGCTACGTTGCCTGCGGTGGGGGAAGTAAGGTGGTCATGCCCCTGAGTGCTCGTGCAACTGTGTAGGTGCTCTCTCCTGGGCCCGCCCAGGCACAAGCCACCCTCATGTGGATGCTGCCCACATCTTCATGACAGCCTGGTAAAGGCTGCTTTTTCCCTAACCCCTGTAGCCACTTGCTCTCCTGGGCCAGCTTGTATAGACGCCACTCCTTCTTGTAGTGCTGTAAAGACACTGTCCCTCTCCTCTTCTGGGGAGCTGCTGCTCCCATAGCTGCAATCCTCTCCTTAGCCTGTGACACGTTTTACATCGGACTTCCCAACTTGTATGGATACTGTTTCTTCTGCGGCCCGTGCAGACAATGTCCACATAATCATAGTCTACCTTGGCCCATGTATAGACCATTTTTTTCTGCTCCTCCCAGAGCCATATGGGTCCCACCCACTCCCAGAGCAGGTCCTCCTGCCCTGTCTTAGTCTCCCACTACCTAGCCCAGTCCTCACCCACATAGACCCGGCCGTGCTCCACAGAAGTCGGGATGGCCCGGAAAAGCCGACCCCCCAGGCGCAGGCCCTGGTGGTAGAAGTCCCTCATGATCTGGTGGCCTTCACCGTAGATACCCGTGGGACGCAGGGCACACGTCACCAGGGGCAGCCCCCCACGGACCTGGCGGCAAAAGGCAGGCACTGCTAAGACCTAGGGCTTAGTGGCTTGACCTCTGTCCCGGCCCTCTCAGGCTGGAGATAGAGGGGAGGCGCCCAGGGCAGAGCCCTGTCTCTGCCCCATTTCTCTGGGCTCACCTTCCTTCCATTGGCCTCCAGGACCAGCCGCTCAGCCAGGGCCTTGCTGCAAGGATAGGGGTGCTTGTGTACTGCTTCATATGGGGTGTCCTCATTGCCCCTAGTGGGGGGGAGAGGGAATACTCAATGCTGAGGGGAAATGGGTCCTTAAGGGACTGAGAGGATCTCAGCTCACCTGTAGAAGGGGTGGCCTTTGATGTTAGGCCCCACAACTTCCATGCTGCTCGTGTACACCAGGAACCGTGTCCCAGTCTGCACACAAGCCTCGATCATATTCTGTGTGCCTGGTGGGGAAGGGGGACACAGCCAAGCTGAGACTTCCTCCCTCTCTGCATCTTTCCCCTTCCATCCCCGGTCCAGGGAAAACCACAATTACTCAGGTGAGGGTGGGGCCAGGGCCATCGGCAGGATGGGTTGTCACAGGAGAATCACAGGAGGTCAAGGACAAAGGGGTGAGGGGACTCGTGGATGGTCTTGGGACTGGACCTCCCAAACACGTCCACCAGCCCAGCTATGTGGATGACCACATGGGCTCCAGCCATAGCTGCTGCCACCTCGTGGGCCTGGGTCACATCCCCCTGGATGGTAGTCAGCTGCACAGGCCCTGGTGGGGGATGCAGGAAGCCACGGCAATGTCAGCTCCGGCCATCAGCCAGCGGCTGTGCTTAGCCTGTTCCTTTGGGAGCCTCATGTTCCCAATGTGACTCACCCATCCCACCCACGAGAACTGGGGAACAGAAACAGGCATCATCTTTTCCACCACAGGGGTGGGGATCCGCCTTGGGAGGGGATGGGGAAGAGAGTCCCTACCCTCCTTCCCCCACAATCACCTGTCTGCTCGTCTCCTGGCCTGGTCGGCCAACACACCGTCCTCTTCCGCTTGCTCCTCCTCCTCCCTCCTGGCCCATTCCAGGAAAAGCCCAGCCTCCACCCCCCAACCCCCCCATGCTTGCCACAGGGCACCCCCTGGTGGCCACTCTGCGCTCCACAGGCATCTGGTTCCAGCCAAGAATTTGGGAGAAGCCAGAACCTGCTGGGTGGGCCCTGAGGGGTTTGGGGGCTGCAGGATGGAGCGGGCAGGGTGACCTCATTCCCACTGCATGACCTCAGTCCCTCCCTCCTGCTGGATTTCCCAGGAGGGCAGAGGCCCAGCAGCAGCTGTGGTTCTGGGAAGGGAAGGGAGGCCTGACCTTGGCACAGCTCTGGCTGGCACTGGTGGGGGATTTCTGGCATTGCTGTCACCGTAGCCTGTCAGGTGGTCCAAAGCAATGGCAGCTGGGTCTGCAGGTCCAGGCTCTTGCCTGAAGGCCCCTCTATCCACCCCAAACTTCAGGCCACCCACTTTTCTCTCTCTTCATCTTGCCCCACCCTCTGTCCTCAACCCCCATCCCACCCTGCCCTTCCCCAAAGATACTGACCAAGCACTTTTGTACAATAAAGTTTAATCACAATTATAAAAATGTGGCGTTGGGTTTGCGCTATTAACATATGTACAATCCAGCCCAACAGGGAGGGCCCACCCTCCACCATCCTGGCCTGGCCCAGCTGGAGCCTCCAGACACCAGGATGGGAGGATGGCCCATAGGATCTGGCAGAAACAGAAGATGAGGCAGGGTTCCAGGCACGGAGTCCCCAGGACTGGGGGCGCAGGGCCCCCCCCAGGGGGAGAACATGGCCACTGCCCCTAAAGACCCCTAAACTGGGGAGGGGTGCACGCAGGGCACAAGGGGAATTCCCCATTAACACAAAGCAAGAGGGCTGCGTAGCCCCCCAAGAACAGGATCTGTACAGGCCGGCACCCCAGGTTTCCACAGGAAACAGCTGCTGGCAGCTACAAAACATTTACAGCTTCTTCTCCGCAAAGAAAAAAAATTAGGGGGTGGTGGGCAGGGGTGACAGGGGAGGCAGAAGCTGCCTCAAGGGGGTGAGGCTCCCTTGCTGGGCTCAGGGTCCCCCAACCCCATACCTGGACATGGGGGTGTGTGGGCCCTGCTGAACCCACTAAGGCTGGGGGGGTGCTGGGAGCTCAGGGCACCAAGGGGGAATAAATAGGAGTGTGGGCATCGGTCCTGCCCCACCTCAGTTAAGGGAGCCACGGCAGCTCTCAGTGCCGCACAGACATGGGATTTTGTTGTCCTCCAGCGGGAACTTGTAGTCATAGGTGATCTCCTCATCCACGCCGATGGGCTGCTTGGAGTAGATCACGATCTTCTTCTGTGACTCGATGGTGATCACCTTGGCATAGCAGTTGGGCTGTGGGAGGGAGGGCAGTGTGAGCCATGGCCCAGCACTTGGCCCCCCACCCGACACTCTGGCCTGGATCCCAGCGCACCGTGCAGCAGTGGTTGATGAACCTCGCCAGGTTGCCACACTTGGTAGCATCGATGATGGTGTCGTGGTCCACCCGGAACAGGTAGCTGCTGCCAATGCCTTCCTGTACATAGCGCTTCTCCCGCATGTCGGCCACCATCTGGCAGATGGGATGCCAATGGTCACAGACCTGCCCCGCCCCCACTTCCTGCCAGACCAGGCCTGCTCCCCCAGCCCCTCTGGACAGCCTGCCCTACCACCGCAGAGTCCAGGTCTAGCAGGCCTGGACCTGTAGTTCTGCCTCAGGCTCCCACCAACCCAAGGCACTGACTCCGCTGACTTTGCTTCCTGGGACTCTCCCCCTTCTAGTCACCCATTCTAAGTCACCCACAAGAGGACTCCAGTGAAACTGGCACTGGTGCACCAGGCAGGAGAAGAGCCACTGGCTCTTCCGAGAGCATCTACCTGGTCTCAGTGGCCCCAGACTGCTGTGGGGCTGGGGCAATTCCTGAAATGACAGTGGTCATTTCATGCACTGAACCTACCCATCTCTTCTCCTAGGACCCTCTCTCCAAATCAGGCACCCATTGGCTGCCACTGGCCAATGCAAATGACAGGTTGTCCGTGTTAGGGCCCATACCCTTGTGTGAGAAGGAGCAACTCTTATTTCCTAGAAAATGGGACAATGAGCCCTCTACACTCTCTCCTGGGTGATATCACTCCCTTCCAGAGCTTCAACCACTGGCTAAGTGGTGGGGACTCCTCCCAAACTTCCACTTCCAGCCAAAATCCACCTCAGTGGAGCTGCTGGGCGTCACCCCCTAGATGTCCCCGAGGACATCTAGATGCAACCTCACATGTCTAGACTGGAACTCATCTCGACCACATGTGTTCTTCCTTGCTCCCATCTCACTGTGGGCCCCACCATACTCCTAGCAGCTAACGGTGGCACCCCAAGAAAGGGCCTCACCTCCTCCCTTAACCTGCGTCTCCACAGCCAACTCACTGCCAGGCCCTGCCAACAACTTACCCTCACAGACTCCTCTGTCACCGCTGTGGGCACTGCCTAGTCCAGGCCACACTCACCTTGGCCTGGATCTCTGCAATAGCCCCTACGCTGGCCTCAGCCTAGACTAGTTCTCTCTTCACACTGTAGCCAGAGGGTGCTTACTAACTCTAAAGCCCTCTCCTGCTGAAGCTTCCCAGTCACTTTCCTCTTCTCCCACCACAGGCCCAAACTGATTCATACGCTCCCAAGCTCTGTGCAGTACCCCTGCCCCTCCAGCTGCACACTGCTGCCACTGGCCCTAGTTTTTCCAACTAGCCACCTGACCTCCTTGCCCTCAAATGACTATACTAGCTCCAGGCCTCTGCACATGCTGTCCCACAACCAGGAGCACACTTCCCCTCACCTGGGCCTGCAAGTTCATCATTTTTCATCTCTTGCTTAACCATCACCATCCCAGGAGGCCTCAGGTCCCCTCACCAGCCCTGCCTCCACAACCTCCCCTTTAATACCAAACACCATCCTTTATTTGTTGCTACCTGCCCAGTGCCTGTTTTCCCCACTCCCCAGATCTTTAAAGGGAGAGACAACATCAGTCTTGTTTCCTGCTGGGTCACTAACATTTGTTTACTAGTACTGGGAGTAGGCTGGTTTCACTGGCTAAGTCTTGGAGCTGGGAGGGCATGTGAGGCTTTATCCAGATGGCCAAATGGCACTCATGTGAGCATCCCACACTGCTGTTGTCAGATCAGAAGCTAGACTGGGGCTGGTGTGGAGCCTCACCTGGCGGATGTTCTGACCCACGTATTCGATGACCATCTCGTCAGCTGCAATGGGTTCCATGGCAAACAGACCCCACTCATGGATCCGGCTCCGGCCAAATCGGAGCTTCTTCTTCCGGAACTGGGAGACAGAAGGGACTGTACTGCTAGATGCCTCCCACGACCCAGCTCCTCACCATTCTTGCAGGCCTCCCAGGACAGAGGGTGTTCTGGCCACTTGCCCCCCACCTCCACTCCCAAGGGACCACACGATCCTACATGGCAGCCCCTCTTGCTTCAGCCTTTTGCCTGAGCCTCCTACCCTTCCCAAGTCCCCCCCCTCACCTTGAGCTGGTTTAGCTTTAGCAGATCACTATCCATGATGGCAGAGGTGCCGATGGCACTCAGTAGCCGCCGCTGCTCAGACCGGCGCTCAGAAAGCACACGGTTAGTCCCCTGTGAGAAGCAGGAGAAAGAGGAGGTGAGTGACAGGAGGATGGGAAGAGGATGCAGTGGGCCAGGCATCAGGGCAGGGCCCCACCTGAGTGTCCACTCCTTCCAGCTGCCGGGCTGAGACAGGGCACACATCCAGGTACTTGTCCTTCTCCTTCTTGCTGATGGGGTAGTAGCCTTCGCTGCGGGCTGAGCCTGTCTGATGCTCCCGGGGCCCGTCCTGGGGCCGCCGCTTGCGTTTTGGAGTGCTCAGGTTGGTGAGTACAGGGTGTTAAGGAAGAGAATAGGGTCTTCACCAGCCAGATCCGTGGGCCCTGCTCCTATCCGTCCACCCCAGTTCCAGCCCGAGGAAGGGTGGCTGGCCTTTGCTGGTGAGCATGCTCAGAGTGCAAAAAACAGGAGAGAAGTCCCAGAAAAGCTTTGGGAGGCAGAAAAGAGGCATGAGGCAGAGAGAAAAGATGGCTCAGAGCCAGAGGGGAAAATGCCCAGGGTGACTGTGGCACAGCAAGTTGAACAGACAGGGAGGGAGACAGACACCAAGAGGGATCTGAGGAGGACACTGCCTGGCTGTATGACCCCAGGAAAGGCCGCCCCCGCCCCGGGGGCAGGCTGGCCTCTACAGCTCAGGATATTCGTGTGATGGACCCAGTGGGTGTCGTTAAGCCAGTCGGCCCCGCTTGTCTGCTGTAGCAGCCGCTCATACGTGAGCCGCAGGTAGCTCATGTCTTCCAAGTCCAGGCCCGAGTTCCAAATGTCATAAAGGATGGTCATCTGCTCAAACTCGCTGCGGGGCTCGAAGGTGGGGGGTGGCGGGGGTGGGGGTGGGGGCGGTGGTCGTCGACGCCGGGTGTGGGAGCGGAGGGTGCGCCGCCGGCCGGCCCCCTCCCCATCGCTGCTGCTGCTGCTGCTGCTCTCAGAGGACTCGGACTCCTCCTCTTCCTCTTCCTCCTCATCCTCACCCTCCTTTTGCTGCTGCAGTTGTTGCTGTTGCTTTGGCTCCTCTGCCTCAGCTACCACCACTTCAGGGGCCTCCAGGACCTCGTCCGCTGGGGAGCTGAAGAGAGCCGCAGGGGCAGGGACCGGCTCCGGGGGCCGAGGGGCTGGTGTGGAGGGTGTGGGCTTGATGGCCAGGGCATAGTTGTGCTCCAGGAGGATGTGGCTGAGCAGGGGACTGGGGCGGTCCACCTCGTCTGAGGTCTCTGTGGCCTCTGAGTCGTCAACAGTAGGCAGGGCAGCCAGCCCACGCCGGGCTGGAGTCAGGGCCAGGTCGGCCAGTACCGACAGGTCCACTTCTGTCCCAGGCTCAGCCTCTTCTTCCTCGGTGGAGCGGCCTCGGCCTCCAGCCCGGCTCCGACCTCCTCGGGGCACCTCCTCGGGCCAGCTCTTAACCAGAGACGCGTGGTCCAGAGGCAGGTTGCGAATGGTCCGCTCCACACCCCGGGGGACTTTGCGACAGACTGGGCCAGGAGACTTGGCCTGCGGCAGGGCAGCTGGGGGAGGCTCTGGGGCTGGCACCTCTTCCACAGCAGAAAAGGAGACGGTTTTCCGGCGCTTCTTGGGTGGGGGAAGGGGGGGAAGGAGAAGAGGGGCGCTCATCGGGGCGGGGGGTAGGGGCTGGGGGCCCAGCTGGTGGCTCTGGGGGAGGCTGGGGTACACTGGGAGGTGGCTCCTCAGCAGGACCTGGGGAAGGAAGCACACAGGGAAGGGGACGGTCAGCATCTAGGTCTGACATCATCAGATAGATTTGTTATGAGCAGGAGACCCGAGGCTCAGCCGGGCTCTGGCCACCTCATTTCCACAGGCTATGTTCACTCTCTTCTCAGTTTCCACCCAGGAAACTCGGACAGACACACAGACACTCCTGCCTCTCAGCCCCACAATGTCCACACCCCTATGGGCTCCCTTGACAAGATGGGATTTCACACCTGCTCGTTCATCTATCTGACAAACATACATCAAGCACCGACTGTGTCAGGTATGGGGAGAACACA
The DNA here is from genome assembly GCA_023783475.1 of Daubentonia madagascariensis. Classification (NCBI taxonomy): domain Eukaryota; kingdom Metazoa; phylum Chordata; class Mammalia; order Primates; family Daubentoniidae; genus Daubentonia; species Daubentonia madagascariensis. The sequence continues at coordinate 7,928,075 of JAKFHU010002004.1, read as the reverse complement.
ATAAGCAAATGGACACCTTCAGTGTCCTCACAGAGGTCACAGTCCAATGGGAGACAATGACACAAAACAAATGCATGGCCCACATTGCAAAGAGTGAGGCCAGGGAGGGCTCCACACATGCTTGGATTCCAGCCTTTCTACCAAGGCTGGCAAGGACAGACCTACATCCAACAACTAGGCATGAGGACCACGGCAATTTTTGCCAATGAGGGCCCAATTAGGCAATTTCACCTAAAATATCCATTATTTCAACTACAAACAATATTCTCGGTTTAGTGAGGTGAAAAAGATACAATGTAAGAGTTGAGTCTTTGCATTAAAATATTTTTATAAAACTTTGCCTTCCTCCTCACCCCTCTAAACAGAACTGGGGACTAGCCCCAGTGGAGAGGCCATCAGGAGGAAGTCTCCCCTAAGAAGCAGAGCTTGAAGCTGAGATCCAAAGGGTGAGGGGTGAGCTGGGGAAGGGATATACTATCTTTGAACAGGTAGTGCTGTGTCTCCCCAGCTCAACCCCTGGGAAGGGAGCACGTCCTCCCCCGTCGTCCATGGGGAAAGCCTGCATGAGGCTTTTAGACCCAGCTCAGTGCCACCTGTGAAGCTCTACCCAACTTCTTTAGACATAGGTACCATCTTCCTTTCAGAACCAGAGGCTGGAGGCTCTCTGCCAGTCTTCATGTTGGCTGCAGCAGATTAATAGCTAGCATTTTGTGCCTATCACCAACCCAAGCCTTTTACATATATTAACTCATTTAATTCTCATAACAACCCTAAGAGGTGGGTACTACATTAACCCTATCTTACAGATAAGAAAACTGAGGCACAGAGAGATTAATAACCTGCCCAAGGTAACACAGCAAATGACACAACAAAGTCTGTACCCAGTCAATCTGGGTTGAGTTTGTGCTCTTAACTGCTGCCCTAGGCTGCTCTGGAGGTCCTGTGGACTCAGTGATTTCACATGTGGCTCCCCACTCACAGAGCTAAAGGGCCACCAGCACTAGGCCAGGCCCAAGCAGGCAGTCATCAGCCTGTGTTCACTGCCTCAAGAGACATCCCCCAGCCTGCTGTCTCCTAGGCTCTGGGCACCATCTGGGGTCTCAGCCAGCAGCATCCACACTCGGAAGCTAGTGAGGCCCCCAGATGCCTTCCCCTGGTCCTCTAGTTTCACCCCTTCCCTTCTCCACCATGTGGGACAGCCTCTCCCCATTGACCCATCCCCCCAGCCCATTGTGTCCTCTGGATGCCTGGGTGCTAAGGAGAACAAATTCACCTCCCAGCTCAGCAACTTCCCACAGATTCCCCTTTGCTCCTGTTCTGAAGGAAACCTACCCATCTCTCTCATTTAGGAGCCAACCCTTGGGGTACCTATCCAGTCAGTACAACTCCCACCTTTCTCCAAGAACTGCTCTCTTGATACCCTCAGACCCACGAGAGCAAGGCCCTGGAAGCCAGTTTCTACTGCATGGCCCACCGCTCTCCCCCGGGGCCCTCATGACTGACATCACTAAGAAGATCACTTGAGCCAAGCCAGCCCAACCAGAAACTTCCCTGAGAATAATGACCTAATATAAGAGTGGGTCTGTCTGTGGCCAGTCTTGGGGGTGGGTGGGGGTAGACACCCTCTGCTGGAATAGAGAAGCAGAGAAAGCCCATTTAAAGGAGGAGAGAAGAATGAACCAGACTGGAACACAGAAGGAAAGCGAGTCCAAGAGGTGTTCTGGTCCCTGTCTTTGGGTTTTATCAGACAAACCATATCCTGTAAACAAATCCCCTTTTCTACTTAAACTGACTGAAATGGGTTCCTGTTACTAGAGACTCAATGAGCCTTCAGCAAGGCCCTCAATGAGCTACAACCCCTCCTCTGGGCTGCCCTCTGCCAGGCTCCTGCCGCTGGGCTGCAAAGCCCTCTGTCCTTGGTAACTCGGGCTTCCGGGTCATGCCCTCTCACTCTCTAAAAACCAAGGGACTTGCCCTAATCTCCCTCTCCTCTCCCACCTCTGCCTGTTTCACCACCCTGCCTGTTCACCTGGACTCTCACATCGCCAGTGAGCCCCTTCGCTCACCCTCAGCTACCCTCCAGCAGCCACACACAAAGACCTCAGGCCAGTACTTTGTCCCTTCCTATCACAGAGCCTTCCACATCCCCAAGTCCTCCCCAGCGGCCTTCTCTCCTTCTCACCCCCAGGCCTCAGCTTCAGCAGGGCCTCCTCGTCGCTGGCAGCTTTCATTCTCACTCCCCACTCCCCTCATTTCCCAAGGCTCCTGCCCACCTTCCCCCTCACGCTCCTACTACACAGAGTGAAAAAAGAGGCTTCAAGGCACAAAATCTCACATCACTTATGGATATATCTGCATCAGATCCAGAGCTCATCCACTTCATCTCCCCAGGAATGCCACTCCAGCAAGGTTTCTTCCCTCCCAGTCCATCTACCTGCTCCCTCTTCCCTTCAGTGCAGGAACATGCCCAAGCTCACCTACTTAGAAAAGCTAACCCTCCATCAACCCTGCATTCTCTTCTTGCTGTCTCTCCAATCCCATCTGGGTAACCTTGAGCTTGTTCCTGCATCTTACTAAGCCTCCAATTCCTCATCTGCAAGATGGGACTAACAGGGATATGGTGAGGATTGAATGAGAAGATGAATTTTCAGTGCACTCTGCCTAGAGCCTGGCACATAGTAAGTGGTCAACATGTGTTAGCTAATACTATTAATTATGACCCTGCAACTCTCTCTCTCTCAGCAAGAGTGGCCTACCCTTTCAGAAGACGATCTCTGTCATCTCCCCTCACTCTGTACCACACCACAACTTGGCTTCAGTCTGAACCACTCAACAGCAATTGATAAGGTCACCAGTGACCTTCTAACTGTCAAATCTAACAGACACTCCTATCTCACAACCTCTCCTGTGGCCTGATAACACAAGACCACTCCCTCCTTTTCAAAACCTGAGCTTCCCTTGGCATTCAAAACTTACCACTCCTTGCTTTCCTTCCCGCCTCTCTGATCACCCCTTTCCGGCCTCTCCCAGCTCCCCCTTGCCCTCCCATCTCCCATAGGACTTGACAGCTCTGCCCCCTTCTCTCTCATTCCACACATCTGCCTGGGGTCTAGTGAGTTCACACCTACACTTTCACTACTCTCACTTCCAGCCTACTGCTTGTTCCAGACTTCAGCTCTATCAACCCACCTGCCAATGTTTCTACCTGGAGGTCCCAGAGGCATCTCAAACTCAACCCCAACTAAATTGAACAGTTTTCTTCCTAATCCTGGTTCTCTGTCCTGGGTTTCCTTTCCTGGTAGGCAGTTTAACCAAGTCATTCCATCTCTTAAATTTCTCTCAACTCTTCATCCCCACTCCCACCCCTCTCCCCTGCACCTCATTACAACCACCCTGCTTGCTTCATGCCCTTCTATCCCTTCTATGCCCTTCTATGCAGAAGGGATGCCCTTCTGCATCCCTTCAAAGCTCCTAATGTCACCCCATCTCCCTCCTCACCTCTTCCAAATCTCTCCTCCTCCTGCCACAATGGAATTTCTGAAATGCAAATATGGCTATGTCCCCCTCCTCCTTCCTGCCCCGCTGAGAATGAAAGAGTACTAGGACTGGTGCCCTCTGACCTGCCTGTGACTGCACAGGCTCTTCTGCTACCCAATGGACCCAGGAGAGGCTGGAGAGTCACCTGAGGTGAGCCTTGACTCCTCTTCTCACAGGGCCTAGACCTAAGCAGAATGCACCAGCACTAGGAGGTCTTCCTGCAGTCACCGCCTATCTCAGACCACGGATTCTCAACAATGTTCAAGTGGGAGACCCCGGGAGGCCACGTACATCTCTGAAGCGTATCTTAAAAACTCACTTTTTAAATTCCATTGTAGGACACCCTAGTCCAAGCTACCACCAGTTTGCCTTACTTACTGTAAAAGCCTTTTAACAGTCACCTGCATCCACACTGGCCCCTTTTCAAGTTTTCCCTACACTGCATCTTTTCAAGACACAAATCTAATCATGTTGTTCCCCTGATGGCTTCCTACTGCTCTGAAGATAAGGACCAAATTTCTAACATGACCTACTCATTTTGCATGGCCTAGCCCTCACCTACCTCTCCAGTTCTAGCCACCCCAGCTCCCCTTCATTCTCAACCCTCTGCCCTCCGGAGGATTAGCTTTCTTCCAGGTCTTCCAACTTGCTGTTTCCGCTGCCTTAGGGCCTTTGCACATGCTAATCCCTCCCTTCTGCCTTCTTCGCCCAGATTTCAGCCCTTCCCTCAGCAGTGAGGACTTTCCCGTCTGCAGATGTGCTCAGGTTCTGAGTGCCCTGTACTTTTCCTTCCTGTGCTTATCACAGATTTTCTTATTTATTATGACCCAACTAAACTGTCTCTCCCTGTAGACAGTAAGCTTCATGAAGTTGAGAACAGTGTGTGCTAGGCACACCATCATATCCCTTGCACCTAACTGTTTGGCTGTGGCGAGTACTCAATAAACATCTATTGCCTGAATGAGCAGTTTACTCAGCAGGATAAATGATGTGGATGTGCTATAAAATAACTGAACATACAAATCCACAAAGGAAAGGAAACACAGAACTAAGTTCTGAGTTAATACTGTTCTTATTTGTTTTCTACCTACCTGCCCACTTAATCGCCTACGTGTATACCTACACATTAAGGAAAGAGCTTAAGAAAAATTAACAGGAGGAATTTATTAAATTGGGAATTTGCTCCTTAACTTACTTGGGAGAAGACCACCCAGTTTTCCTTTAGTAGCCAAACACCCTGATCTGGCTCTGTAAACCACTACAGCAGTACAGTTTGAGTGTGTTAGCCATAAACATCTCCGAGGGGAGAGTGACAGGAGATAGTGACTTTTTCTTTGTATGTACCACCAACCTGCAGGTCTTGCTGGAGACTTCTCCTGTTCCGGCAGGGGTGTGACTGGGGAGCCCACAACTCTCTCTGGCTCGGGCTCTTCCACAGGTGCTAGCAGGGGTGCTGGGACTTCTCTGGGGGGTGGTGAGGCTGAGGGAATGACTGCTGGCTGCTCCTCTTCCTCTTCATCTTCAGAGGATGACTCGGATGAAGAAGAGGATGAGGAGGACGAGGAGGACGAGGAGGAGGAAGATGAGGAGCTGGAGGAGCTGCTGCTCTCAGAGTCCGATGTGCTATCGTTTTCACCATCTGAGTCAGCATACAGAGAACATTTGGAGGACGAATCGCTTTCCTCGTCCTCGCCTGGAAATCCAGAAGGGGCAATCAGGCGAGGTGGGCAGACCCTCACTTGGTCAAGCGGTGGGTTCATTCACTGACTCATTACTGTGGATGTTAGGCTCTGTGCTAGGTGCTAGCAAGTCCCAAATATCAAGGGGTTGGATGAGCAAACCACCTATTTAGTGTGATGAATATCAGCATGAGGGGCTGGAGGCAAGGCAGAGAGAGCCCTGGACTCTGCCTGGAGGGGCACGTCAGGGAAGGCTCCCTGAGGAGATGCTGAAATCAGGAAGGACAAGGAGGAGTCCACCATGCAGACATGGGGACTAAGCAGGGACGTCAAAGGCAAGAGAAGATGGAGACCTGGACACTGGCAAGCAGTCTGCTGTGACTACCAAAGTTTTTCCCAAAGTGGGTCTCTTGACAGTCTGGACAAAGGACTGAGAAAAAGGATCCTGAGATGAAATAAGCTGAAAAGCATTACATGCTCTATGCCTCTGAGAGGTTGGTAATATATGGGAAAGGTCTTGGAAACCTAATAATTTCACAGTCTTTGAGAAACATAATTGGGTAGACTAGAAGGCGAGGCGGTGGTGGCTGGGAAGGGGACTGGAGGATGGTGAGATGGAGCTGAACAGAGAAGCAGGGACTAGATTATAAATGGCCTACGGTGTCAGGCTGACGAGTCACCATGTGGAAAACAGGGAGCGAACAAAGACTTTATGGAAGGAGGTAACAGGGTTAGGTGTGCACTTTAGGAAAGATAATTCTATCAGCAGTTTGGAAAATGGATCGGAATATAGGGAGAAGTATGGAAAAAGAGACAGGAAGATCAGTCAAGACTGTTGTAAGAATCTAAGTGAGAAAGGCAGCAGAGCAGGAACAAAGGGGGTGATAAATTCAAGCAGCATCCGGGAGGTAAAACTCATGGGAATTGGTGATCAAGTGGATGTATAGGGGTGGGCAGCCCTCATTCTTAGCAGACAACCCTGCCCCTGCTTTACTGAAGAGAAGCCCTCAGATCACCACTCTTACCAGCGTGGCCTCTGCTGCAACAGCACCTTTCAGAGGCATTCCTTGATCACCATGCAGGAAACAGTAAATCTCCAGGCCCCCCACCCTATTATTCCCTACCCATTAACCTATTTTATCTTCTTCAAAGCGCAACTCTTCCTCTGAAGCAATACTGCTTGTTCGCTTGTTTGTTAAGTTTCCTTCTCCCCCACAACCAGCTCTGCAAGAGCAGGAACCATGTCTATCTTGGTCACTGCTGCATCCCAAATACCTAGAACAGCACCTGGCACAAAGGAGGGGCTCAATACATACTCTGGCCAAATGAATGAAAAGACTAACCACGTACCCAAGACCTTAACGAATGTGGGGGAACAAACAGGTGTCCAACTGAAGGACAGAGGAGTAGCTGGTGATAGAAGCTGTGATGAGGGAATAGGGAGGCACAGCTTGGTGGCTGGGCCTTAAAGAAGAGTAGTGCACAAAGGTGGAAGGAAAGGGACAGCCTGGCAGCACCAAAGGAGCAGTAGGAGAATGCACACCCCTTATCTCGAGGGCTTTGGAAAACAAATAGGCTCTGCTGGGCTGTCCTTGGGGAAAGCTGTGTTTCAGTAAAAGGGGAGCTGGAGGGAGCATTTTGAGTACTGGGGTTATTGTTTCCAAGGAGCCAAGGGTTCCAAAGGATGTGGCTAAAACAGTTGCTCTTGCAAAAGTACCCCCAGCAGGAAAGTTATGTGGGCTCAGGAAAGGGCTAGCCAGGTAGCCAAATCCCTTCATCCCCAAGCCAGAACTCTCTGTGCTCACCATCTGATGCCTCTGTCTCCTTCTTAGTGGTATCCACAGCTTCCTCTCCTTCTTCATCTTCCTCATCTTCCTCATCATCCTCCTCATCCTTAAGAAAAGGGACAATGGGGACTAACAGGAAAAGGACAACTGGTCCTCCACGAGGCATAGCTGCCTGGGCTCCAGGCCAGAGAAGGTGGCTGTGAGGATAGGGAGGATAGGGACCCAGTACCCTGGCCACTCACCTTCTCTGAGGAGGACTCCTGGGATGCCTCCTCCCCTTCGCTGTCCAGAGCAAAGGACTTGCGGTGCTTGCCCTGGGTCTTGCCTCGCTCTTCATCTCGCTTTGGAGGCTTGGTCCCCGGGCGTCCTGGCTCCCCAGCCTCCTTCTCTCGTTCAGGGTCTAGGCCAGGTGAGTGGTGGTCAGGGCAATTTACTATCAACAGTAAGTTACTACTCCTTGACCCCACGCAAGGAGCTTTACATACACCACTGCTGCTCCTCACAGGCCTCACTTCATAGGTAAGAAGCTGAAGCTCAGCAGAGAAACACAAACACCTCACGGTTACCTAACATTTTATATGATTTTAAACACATCTCATCTCTTTCATCTTTCATTATTTTCTGGTTGGGGGGGAAGAGGGACTGACTTGTTAGGCCTGGCCCAAGAAAAGAGTGCTAAGGCCAACGGGTCTCCAGGGAAGCACATCTGACTCAATAAGGAAGTTTCCCAGCCATGTAAGCTGTCAACCAACAGCTCAGACTTAAGACAAACTGGGAGGAAGACTGTAGGACAGCATAAGCTTTGGATGGTAAATTTGGGGAGATGACTTGTTTAACGTTGAAATCCTATGATTCTAGATACTGAAATTATGATTTCCACTTCACAGGTGGAAGAACCAAGACATAGAAAACTTCAAACAGCATGCTAGAGTAAAAGCCACAATTAAAATGCAAGGATGACCCTATCTGATACTTCTCACGCCTCTCAGATTGCTTTATATAACCCTGTACCAAAATCTCCACTTGGCTTCTTTTCCGCAAGACACCCTGACCCCTTCACTCTGCCTCTTGCTTTCCTATCAGAATCTATGCAGCCCACCCCCTTTCTCCTTCTGCCTGACCTCCCACTCACCATCTTCATCTTCCTCAGCTGGAGTAGAGGGCCGGGGCCTCTTTTCCTCACTGGCCTCTGAAATCTCCGATGGTTCTTTCCGCTTTACCTAGGAGAAAGCGAAAAAATAGAGCCAATTTAGAACTAAACACTCATAGTTCTTGACCACCCGTTCCCCAAGGAAGAGGACCCCTTCCCCCCTTCCCCACCCTACTCAGCAAGACCACAGTTCTTGGTACCTTGAATGAAGGCAGCCGCAGGGCCCCTCGCAGCCCTGACCCAAAGGCGAAGGCCTCGATGCCTGTGGTACCCCCGCTCTTGGCCCAGTCTACGAGGGACAGCAGGCCAGGTTCTTTGAGCTTTGTCTTCTCTTTATCCTCCTCCTTGGCTTGCTGCTTGGCTGCATTCTGGAATGGCTGCAGGCAGTAGGGGGACTGAGCCCCAGAGCCCAGAACCCAGGCATTCCCTCCTGCCTGAGTACTACTCCTAAACCCCAGAAATACAGAAATGCGTCTACTTGCTCCTCCATGTGACGTATCTCTGTCACTCCTATACCAGCACCTGAACAGGCATTTTCTCAAAAGTCTGCTCATTTAGCCCACCAACCTTAGGAAACAGCTGCTATTATTCCCACTTCACAAATGGCAAAATGAAAAGACTGAGCCCAAAGAGATTTAAGGCTCCATCACAAGTAAGCAACGGAACCAGGCCAAAGCTCTTCCATCTCTCAGGCCTATGTGCACCTGCTGCTCGGTGTCCAAACTCCCCTGCCCAGCCAGGGCGTTCCTTTGAGGACCCACACTCTCATTCCCCACTGGCCTCCATCAGCTCTCTCCTCTGACCTGTGGGGCCTAGAGGAGCCCCAGGCCTCCCCAACCCCAGGCACTGGCCTCACCTTGGCCTTCTCTTCCTTGCTCTCCCACCACTGGTCAAAGGCTCCAAAGGCCACATTCTCCACCATCTTGCGGTTGAGGTCTCGCTGCATGATGCTCTTCATCTCTTGGACGAGGGTGGCCAGCACACGGCCCACAGTGCCTGCTGACGGTAGGGACTTGCCCTCCGCCAGCTCTGCTTCCTCCCTGGGAGGCAGCCGGGCCTCTTCTCCCGAGACTGAGGAGGAGGGCAGGGGCTCGGCTGCCATGGGCAAAGGCAGGTGGTAGGCCTCCCGGGAGTATGCTCCTCGGCCTTCTTGCCCTTGTGTATAGAGAGCATAGGGCAAGCCATAGGCTGCTTCTTGGGGGGGTGGGAAAGGGAGGAAGGCCTCCCCAAAGGCCCCACCAGGGGGACCAGCCGAGGCAGCAGTCAATCCCTTGCCCTGCCGCAGCTGGTGGAGCCGAGTTAACATCTGGGTTTGCATCTGGAAGGACATGGGCATCCCTCCCCACTGAGCCCCAAGTCGATCCATGAGCTCTAGGGAGTTTACAAAGTCATAGATGTGGGGCGGGGGTGGAGGTGGTGGGGGGTACTCGGGGGGTGGTGGCCCATCAGGTCGGGGTGGGAGGAGGTAGGCAGGTTGGTGGGGAGGATAAGCAAGGGGAAGGGAAGCAAGGTAGGGAGGGGGTGGAGGAGGGGGAGGGGGAGGGGGTGGAGGCTGCTGGGGGGGCGTTGGGGCCGGAGGGGGTGAGCCACCCCTGTCATCGTCGGAGATCTCCATGTCCTCTCCAGAAGAGCATGGAGAAGCCTGTGGGGGTGCAGAGGAGGGTCACAGAGAGCTTCTGCCTGCTCCCTGGGCTTTTCCTCAAAGCCCAGTTTTCTTGTCTGGTTCCCTTCCCTCTCCCGCAGGGCCCAACCCTGCCTCCCAGAGCCCAGGCACCTCCTCTGGCTGACCCCAACCTCACCTGGTTCTGTCCGTTGGCCTTGGGAGACTCCCGGGTAGCCCCTGGTTCCCCACTCCCTGCAGGTGCCACATCCTCAAAATTAGCTGGGGCCGGAGGGGGTGTGCAGGGCCCATGACCTGACCCAGAAGGCACCTCAATCCCTGTGTCTCTAGCCCCAGGGCCTGTACTGTTGTTCTCTTCCTCCTCCTCTGTGTCAGAGGCCAAGAAAGAAAACTTGGAGCGCTGCTCCTTCAGCAGCATTTCGATGCGGGAATCCAAGCTGCTGTGTTGAGCGAAGGGCACACTCTCATTGGTGGTCTCTGGGGCTGGGGAGCCGGAACGGGCAGGTGAGGCTGGGCGGGGAGAGGTCCGAGCTTCTTCTCTCTCAGGGCTGGGCCCTCCCCCGCCCCCACCTCCACCAGGTTCTGGAGGTTCCGGGGGTGGAGCCTCTGAGGCAGGAGGCCGGTAGTCCTGGTCAGCGGGCCGGCTGGGCTCAGGGGGCAAGTAGGAAGTGTAGGAAGGTGGGAAACGCTCAGCCGTGTTTTCAGTAAAAGGGGCCCCAGGGGGCTCCTCTCGAGTTGCCCGGCGGGGTGGGTAGGAAGTATGGCGCTGGTAGCGGTTCCAGCTTTCATAATACGCTGGGTAGTTTGAGTCAGAACCACGAAATTGAGAGGACGACGAGGAAGAGGATGATGAGGAGGACGAGGACAATGAGGAGGAAGAGGAGGAGGATGAGGAGGTGGCTGCAGTGGTGGCTGAGATGGCGGTAGAGGCGGTTGTGGAGGCTGAAGATGCAGAGAAATGGCGGCGGGAAAAAGAATCTTGGTAGCTGTTCTCTGACCGCCGGGGCTTGAAGGAGGTTGAAGTGGTGCTGGAGAAGAAGTGGGGCAGTTAGCTGGGCTCATTCTATGTGACCAAACCCGAACATCCTGGTGCATAGCACCCAAAGCCCCTCTACACTGCCCCCAAGAGAAGAAATAAATGTTGGGTTTCTAGCTAGTGAGTTCCCTGCGGACAGCAATTTGTTGGGTGAATCCACAGAGAAACTAGGAAAAATTATTTCCAACTCCCTCTTGGAGAGACTTTGGGCTTCTTCATCCCAGTGGCAGCTCCCAAACTCTGATGGCTGGGGCACCAGCTGGTGTGTGCTCCATACCTGCTGGAGTAGGCAGAGTCCTGAGAGTAGGGGGTGCTGCCCCGAGATGTGTAGGGGGTTCCTTGGGAGGACTGAGGGGTGAACTGGCCAAAGGAAGATGGGGTGTCTTGTCGGCTGCTGGAGAAGCTTGTGTCCTGGGAGCAGGGGGTGCCATTGCCAGGGGTGCCCACCACAGCAGTGCCTGCTGGGTAGGCAGCCGTGTCAGAGGAAGAGCGGCGGCGGGATTCAGTCTGGAAGGAGAGAGTGGGGCAAGGAGAAAGGAGAAGAGATCAAGAACCATTCAAAAACCTGCCCTTCCCCAAACCAAAAATCCTACTTCCCTGTCTTTTGAAAGCATCTAGGCATCTTTTCTTGACTCTTCCTATACTTAACAGTGAAGTCTGAAACCACCCAAAGACTGCTCCTGCTCCTCACACCCAGGCACCATGACCACATGGCTAGGGCTGTGGCAGCCACAAGCTTCTCACCGTCTCAGTGGCTGCACCAGAGCCCTGGAACTTCTCACTCAGGGCCTTGCCCCCGGTGGGCACAGTCTGAGGGGTGTAGGAGCCATTGACAATTAGTTCATAGTACTTCATTCGTTGTTGTCCTGGAGGAAGGGAACCAACAGTCAGATAGAGAAAATAACTCCTTCTTCATTTCTTTCTCAGACCTCAAGTTTCCTACAATTCCTTGGAGTCTTGGGATTTCAGTTCTCCTACCGTATCTCTATCTTTGGGAATGTCTATCTCATCTCTACCTCTTAACTACTATAAACAACACTTATGACACTTCACAATTTACAAAAACACTTCTGTATATCTTACTATGTTAGATGACCACCAGGAGAAAGAAGCATCGGTACTCCTGTTCCACGGGCTTAAAGAAAAGGGGCCTACACAAAGTCACAAAATTGGTCTGTGAAAGGACTGGAACTCAAACCCAGATGGTCTGACGCTAAATGCACCCACCTTCTTTATCCTATAAACTGAAGGTTGCAGAATGGCAGCCTGAGGACTAAATCCAGCCCACAGTTGTGTTTTATTCACCCCACACAATAACTTAAAAAGTCTTGGGGAGTGGAGTGTGTAATACTTAAAAACCATGAGATTTCACACAAATACCAAAATTTCTAGCTTTCCTTTTAAAAATCAAATTCCAGAATGTTAGTCTTCATTCCCACTTGCAAACTGGCTAATGTCGATTAACAGCTGCCTCCTTTAGATGGCACTGTAATCTACAGTTCACCACAGACCCCACTCTTCCCTGCTGCTCCTTAACAAAGAAGCCCAGACTGCTTCACTCGTCTTTACAGGTCCCTAATTTTCTATCTAAAATTTCAAAACCAAAAAGACTGAAAACCTGGTACTTCTGAGAATTTGGTGTCAAAACCTGACCTGAACTGATTTACTGTAGTCTATTCATTTTACCTAGTATAACCCTTCATACAATTTTTTATAGATACAGTTATATGCTAGGTTATGGGGTGTTGCCTGACCCTGCTAGAGATAATATACACACATAAAAAGTCTATGCACCATAATTCCTCTATAAAATTTGAAAAATTCTGATTTCAGAAATACACCTGAATTTTTAGATTTTAGACCCCAACAGTTTTAGATTAAGGAATTATGAACCTGGTCACCTGCCTGACCCCAACGGGCATTTGCGTGTTCTCTGCTGGAGAACAACCTTGAGCAGCAGGCAGGGGAGCACTTACCTTTGATGTCAAGCTGGGCGTGGATGATATTACCCATGACGGAGGTAAGGTGGAGGTTTTTGACCGTTTCCTTGGCACCCCGAGTGCTGGTGAAGAGCACACGGGCCAGGCCCAAGTGCTTGCGAGTACGGGGGTGAAGAAGGATCTCTACCTCTTCTACCTCGCCATACTTTCGGCACATATCCTTCAGGAAGGTCTCCCGAACATTGTCATTCAGCCTTGCAAAGGTCACTTCCTTCAGTGGGATTTGCCCAATATAGAACTCATCCAGCTGTGGAAAAGGACAGGAGTTGGTCTGCAGTCTCAATACGGACCACTGTTCCTTTGCCCTCTGGGAAACATTAGCAAGTTCCATGAGGTCAAGAGAGAGATGTCTAGCAAATTGAGGGGCAAGAGACAGCGGCCACAATAAGGCATCCATCAGTCTTGAACCCTCTCTTCCCTGAATTCTTTTCACCATAGAATAACGGCAATAACCAGGAAGAGAAATACACAAACGGAAGAATAAACACACATGGAAGGGCTGGGCGCGGTGGCTCACACCTGTAATCCTAGCACTCTGGGAGGCCGAGGCAGGCGGAGCTTGAGGTCAGGAGTTAGAGACCAGCCTGAGCAAGAGCGAGACCCTGTCTCTACTAAAAATAGAAAAATTAGCCGGGCACGGTGGCATGAGCCTGTAGTTCCAGCTACTCGGGGGGCTGAGACGGGAGGATCACTTGAGCCCAGGAGTTTGAGGTTGCAGTGAGTACGATGATGCCACCGCACTCTAACCCAGGCAACAACAGCGAGACTCTGTCTCCAAAAAAAACCAAAACCAAAACCAAAACAAAACAACCCCCCCCCCCCCGAAGGAACTAGTTATAGGGAAATAATTCACTAGCTCAGCTTTTACTCAGTGACTACCATGGACTGGGTGCTGGAAATACAAAGATGGAAAAGAAGAGATTCCCATTCAGAAAAGTAAACAAGACACACACACACAACTGCATCATGACACAGTGTAACAGTGTAAGCAGAGGTATAGACACGGTGTTTGGGAGCCCAGAGAATGAAACCTTTGCACAGAGTAGAATCAGGCAAGGATTCGTAAAGATAGTGTTATTCTAACTGGGCTTTCAAGATTAATAGGAGTTCACCAAAATGACAAGGAATTCTAGGACACAGAACTATAAAACAACTTGGCATTTTCTAAAAACTGCGAAGTGTATGGTATGGATGTAATACAAGGGTGTGGTGTCAAGGCAGAGGAAAAGGCTTGGCCAGATCAATAACCATATGTGCCAATGCCCCAGAACATGGACTCGGCAACAAAAGTAAAATAAAAGATCAGTAAAGTTGAAGAGACAAATGACAGCACGGTGGAGCATGAAACAGAGGGGAGAATGACAAAAAAGAAGCCAGGTGAAATGGATACCAGGGTCTGCATTAAGGAAATGGCGATGGGAATAGGAAGATTAGGACAAAAAGGAAATGAAGAATTGGCAGAACTAGGTGACGGACTACAGGAGAAAAAAGGGAGAGGGGAGTCGCAGGGTGACTTCCAGGTTTCTAGCCTGCGTGGCTAGGTAGATGGCGTTGCTACTTATCAACAGGGGGAAAATGAAAGGAAGAGCATGATTAAGGAGGCAAAGACAATTTATTCTAAATCTCTTGAGTATGAGATGTCTGTGGGACCTCCAAATGGAGCTGTCTCTCTACCAGGCATAGAAGTCTGGAGGTCAAGAGACTAATGCTGGCTGGAAACAGATATTTGGAAGTCATCAACATTTAGGTCATAGATGAAGCAATGTATGAAAGAGATTATCCAGGAAAAGTGTACAAAATAATAAAAAGAAGGGCGAGGGGACCCCTAAATAATTTATTTAGAAAAGAAGAATAAGGAATTAGTGAAGGAAACTAAGAACCATCTGTTTTCTAGGCCCAGTTCAAGGCCTGATGAGTATCCTGCTTATGCTACGAAATGGGAATCCTCTGAGGAAACAAGATGGAGATAACATTGCCAAAAGAGAGGTGAGGAACAGCGGTCTGTAGGGAGGCAGCCACCTTGTCACTCCCCTTAAATGTTGAGGAACTGTCATGCTAGGCACTGCCTAGGAATACACAGTGAAAAGTACATGCAGCTAAATGTGTCTTTACCTCATCCTTCAAGAAGTCAATACCCCTGCCACGAAGGATACTCCTGGGACACCTCACTTATACCAATCTAGAAGGTAAAGTGTATCTCCTGTCCAGAACAACTCAGTCTCACAGCCTCAGAGACTGTTAGAGCTGGCTGTGACCCTTTCAATGGAAAACCCCTTTTATCAGGCTATAGTGCCAGGATAGATACTTTACACCCTCCAAGAGCCACCACACCAGGAGACAAGCAGACACCTACCTTAAACTTAGGGACTGGGAGGGAAAAGTCTCTGTTTTTGGACCTGACATGGCAACGGGGGTCTTGGAGGTCTTCGACTGGTATATACTTTGAGTCCTAGGAAGGAAAGCAGAGACAGAAAGATAGTTCAGGGTGAAACCAGGTTGCTGAGTTCTAAGAAGCCCATTTGGAGACCCACATGCACAAGGGCTGGGGTCAATTGCCCATTCTTGAGAAGGCAGGCTATGGCTGTGGGAGTCCTAGGTGCTGAACAGAGTAACAGACAACAGATGAGCCTGGAGTTCCCTAGATGTCAAGGAAAGGTCTGGGGCACTCACGTTGACACTGAAGTGGACTCCATCGTAGCGGTACACCTTTTGAGAAGGCCTGCGCAAGGCAGGGTCCAAGGCAGGATCCACGATGAGCTTGTAGTTCCGCCACTGGAAGCTCGGGGCCTTCTGCCCATCTCCCCCACCTTCCTGATCCATCTTTGCTCATTTACGCTGTTAGGAAAAGAGGAATAGGCAAGGGGGCTCAGGACCTAGGCCTGACTCTCCTGCTGTCCCTCATTGGCTAGCCCAGATTCCAGGTTCTCTCATCACTCCAGTTTCCACACCTCACCATGACCCGTGGCTCCCCAAAATTTTGCCCCAAGTACCCTCTGTTTCACCACAACAACCCATTCTCTCTCCACCTCCCAACTCTCCCCTCAGGCCCCCAGGCCCATCTCGCGCCCCCTTACCTTCCCGCTCTCCCTAGCGCGCGCCCCACTTGGCCTCGGCGCAAGACCCCTCCCCCGCCCCCTGGCAGGCCCCGCCCCCTCCCGCCTCCTCACCGGCCAGCGGCCCGGGCCAAGCCCGGCTCTCGCTCCCACACACCGCGCCCGTCCCCGCGCCCTGATCCTCTGGCCGAAAGGTGGCACCTCTTCGGGGCGTTGGAAACACCGCGAGACCGAGCCCGAGACCCGGCTTCGGCCCCGAATCCAGGCGGGGGGGGGGGTGGGTGAACGCGCGCCGCTGCCCTCTCCTCCCGCCCGGGCGCGTTCTGCCCCCCCCATCTCCGCGCACGCGCGCCGCAGCCCCACTCACCCGCTAGTGGCGAGCGGCTCCCCCTCCCCCCACCCCGCGCGGCACCTCAGCGGCGCGAGGCGGCGGCGGCGGCGGCGGCAGCGCGAGACCCGGCCCCGCAGCGGTGGCGGCGGCGGCGCCCCCCCCACCACCACCTCCCCGGCGCGCGCACCAAACACCACCGCCACCTGCGCGAGGCCCAGCGGGCACAGCGTCTGCATTCGCACTTTCGCCACGGGCGCCGCCGGGAGAACCACGGGGCCGAGGGTAGCGGCCTCGCCTCGGCCGGCGCCCTGTAAGGCTCCGGAGTTGCGGCCCAGGGAACCTGGAGATTGGCCGCATCCCCCGGAGAGTGGGCTTCACCACCACGATCCAGCTGCTCTGGACTAGAGTTCGTGACGAATCGGCGGCGACGAAAGCTGCGCCTAGTCCCTGAGGAAAGGGGGCGGGGCGGAGGGGGAGGAGGCCAGCCAGAGCTGGGGAGGTTTGAGTCGCGCGTTGAACAGTCGCAGATTCGTCAGGCGGGCGGGGCGAATCGGTGGACAGGATGCGCACTCCTTTGCTCCTCTTCCTTGCCCCTTCCTTGCGCGGCCAAAGGTCTAAGAGGCTGCAGATTCGCCACTGTTCCTGGCCTCAGCCGTTGCCTATCTTCATCCGCCTTGGTGGAGTCAAGAAAATAACGCCCGGTTAGCCAAGCCCTGTTGGCAGAGTCGGCCACTTTTTCTGGATTTTTTCTTAGTAGCACAACCCAGGGGACAGCCCACTTCTGACCGGGGGGAAATAGCTACAGCCTATAACTCTTGGAGTCCGATGAGAATTTTCAGCCGAGTATGGAGGGGCCCGAGCACTTCTGAGGAAGAGCTGGGCTGGCGAATCTGCGGATCCTTCTGTGGGCGGGGCCAAGGCGCTGTGCGCAGAGGGGCGTGGTCAGAGCGTGCGGAGCCCGGCGGCGCGGGGGCTCCTCCTGCAGGACCTACCGAAACCCGGGCGGGATGGGAGGGGCTACCGGGAGATGGAAAAATACTACCAGGAGCGGTGACTCAGGCAGTTTGCCCGGCCTAGCACATAGTGCAAGGAGCATTTTCTTCCCGTTATCCCCCCTGGGCCTCTAGCTGTTTAAGATGCCCATTTGACAGATGGGGAGACTGAGGCCTTTAGAAAGTGCCCCATTTTGCCGTACTCAGCCCACCATTAGAGGTTAAATCGGGGCCTGTCTCAAGGTTCTCTGATAAGCCTAGTGGGGCCTACAGGCCCTTTAAAGCGGTCCTGTAAAAAATAAACTGGGTCCTACAGGAACTGGAGTGGGCTGATCTATTCTCCAGGCATCATGGTCCCAGTGCCTGCTCTCTTCAGCTGGGGCTTCCTGTGCTCATGGGATCCGGCCGCACAGGGGCAGCACCAGTCCAGGTCCAGGCCTACACCTGGAACCTTGGGGCTGAGGTCACCCGAAGGCTGGGCACCCTTTTTAATCCGTGTGGACGCAGGCACCCTCGTCTCTGGGGGAAACGGCACTCCCACAAGGCCCCTCAGCCCGAGCTGAGGATGGCCTGGGCTCCAGACATCTGTACATCAGTCCCTTGCTATATGACCTTGGACCAGTCATTGACCTAAGTTTCAGGTTCTTCCTCTAGAAATGGATGTTAATTTGTAGACATCAGAACAGTGCAGGAAAGGCCCTTGGAGCCTGGTTTATGCAAATTCACCATTTTAAGTAATAGGAAAAGGGGGAAGGGAGACTTGTCCAAGGTCTCACACCACAAGAATAGAAGACAGAGGATTAAGACCCTCTAAAATTTTGAAGGAAACGAGGCTGAAAAAGTTAATTTACATGGAGGCATAGGTAATGTGATCAGATTCCTTTCTTTTGTCCTAGTTGAAAGGTACTGGTTACTTTTCTCTTTTTTTCTTTTTCTTTTTTTTCTCTTTTTTCATCCATAGGACTCTGCTTGATAAGTACTGGTTACTTTTCTCAAATCAAACAGAAAGAGATTCCCATATGATGGTAAAGATAATCCAAGTTCAGTTTCACTGACTAGCTGTGTGGCATTGGGCAAGATCCTCAGCCTTCTTGGGCCTCAGCTTCCTTATTTCTGAAATAGAAACGATAAAGGCTTGTCTTTTGAGGTAGTTGTGAGAGTTAAATGACATAAGCTTTGAAAAGCCTCTAGTATGTAGCAGTCACACAAGAAAAACTTATACTAAATAGTGGAAGAGATAGACCCCGAGCTCAAAGCTGTTAGCCTTAGAATAACTCTCTACATTCAGAAGCTATTGGCCCTTGTTAGCACCTGATGGGGTCATAGCTGGCACCCACTCCCCTTGCCCCCCAGGTCCACTTGCCCCCACCTGGCTCTTAGGAACAAGTAACCTTATTCAACAAGGCCTCCCCTTCATCCCATTCACAGCCACAAGGACATCTGTGAAACACAATTTATTATACAAAACAAGGTGCATCAAAAATTCAGTGTCAGAAGAGCTCTGTATTCCAAGGGCTGGGGACTGGACCTTCTCCCTTAAAACCTCCTCACCCAACGCTTACTAAGGATTCAGGCCAGGCACACAGGCTTTCAGTCTCCAAAGACCTCCAGCCCTGGCCCAGGAGGGTGAGAACCAGATATAGGTGCCTAAGTGTAGGGCTAGGGCAGTGGATCAGGCACCACCCCTCCTGTGTGTGGCCACTGGTCACCAACAGTGGGGTGTGGGCTTGAACCTCTAAAACTAGGGAGGCTCCTCCTAGGAAATGGTGGACCTATGCCTAGGGGTAGAAATACCCAAATTACTC
Organism: Daubentonia madagascariensis; assembly: GCA_023783475.1. Lineage (NCBI taxonomy): Eukaryota > Metazoa > Chordata > Mammalia > Primates > Daubentoniidae > Daubentonia > Daubentonia madagascariensis. The sequence continues at coordinate 7,909,084 of JAKFHU010002004.1, read as the reverse complement.
TACAGCAACTAAAGCAAGAATGTGGAATCCACCAAAATCTGGGAAAAGGGAAAAGCTTCCCCAAAAATGGCAATCATAAAATAGATTCTACAAAAATAAAGCAAGGGTTGACTGCCTTTTGGGGCAGCTGTGTGGGCATGTAACCTTCTGACCATCCCATGTAGGAATGGAAAAGGTGGCTGAGGGTCAGCACCAAAGGTCCCACCAGGGTCTCCCTGTCTCCCCTCCATCTACCACATGATCCTTGGATTGAGGACCTTCCACCTCCTCCCTTGTTTCTCCCAGCCCAGGCGTAAAGTTTATAAAACCCATGAAACTGGCTGACAGGGAAAATTCCTGGGAATGTGGGAACTGCCCCAAGAAGGACCCTGCAGGCAGGAAACTGGTCTCTACCTGAGTGGCCATAGGAAGTGGCTCTAGCCAGGGGCAAGAAATGAGGTCTATAGGCCCCGGGGCCTCTTGCAGACCTGGGAGGGAGGCAGTGCTTGCAGCAGTTTAACACCAGCCTCACACAGCCTGCAGCTCCCCCTGCAGGCGACTCAGCTCCTCAAGCTCCTGCTTGTGGCGGTCTGTCTTGTGTGCCACCAAGGAGCGGTAGAAATGCAGGGCAAAGGCCACAAACACGAGCCCTACAGGTACCATGATTGCTGTGGAGGCCATCGCTGCTTGCCAGCCTGGCCCATGGGCCCCACCACCACCACATGCTTGCCGGGGTGGGCAGGCCTCAGATGGCTCAGCCTGTGATGGGGCTGCAGAAGCAGAGGATGGTGGGAGGTTGGAAGCTGGACTAAGGGAGGTGGCCACTGGTGGCAGAGTCCCAGGCACCTGGGATGCAGGTAACCCGGGGACTGGTGTGTCCAAGGGGGCCCCAATGGGCACAAACTTGACCCAGCCAACCAGGACAACTTCAGCGAGGAAGAGAAAGGTGCCCAAGGCAGTGGAGAAGCCCCAGGCCAGCTCCACATAGCGGTGGAGTCTCTGGTGTGGCGACTGGTGGACAGAGTTGAGGTTGTGAATGTTGCTCACGGCTTCGATGTGGGGCAGCAGACACGTGGAGACCATGAGTGCAAAGAGGTGCACAGCCACTAGCACAGTGGTGCAGGCACTGAAGGCCACCAGCAGGCCTGGCGGGTATTCGTGGTTGCTCTCCAGCTGTACCTCCACCATGGCCACCTGTGGGGACAAGAGGGGATGGATTGAGTGCCCATAACCTCCTCAGCAGTAGAGGTTTTTTGCCTGTTGATATATGTCACTGATATATCCCTAGGACCTAGAGCAGTGCCTGGCAGAAAGAAGGCATTCGACCTTTGCTGAATAAATGAATGGGCAGCCTTGGCTCTGTCATATTCTGGCCTTGGTTTCCCCACCTGGCTAACAAGAGGGCTGGATGACATGTTTCTGACAGTTTTACCTTATGGCATAGGGGCTAGTAAGCACAGATTCTGGAGCTAGGCTGTCTGGGTTCATTCTCAGCTCTACAAGCTGTGTAATCTTGAGCAAGTTACTTCCTTCTCTCTCTGTGCCTAATTTCCTATCTGGAAATGGAGATTGATAATAGCACCTACCTGCCTTATGGGGTTGTGGAAATTAAATGAAATAGTACACATGAAGTGTTAAGAACAGTAAGAACTAGGTAGGTGTTTGCTGTTTATTATTATAGTTAATGCTAAAGCCTGAGGCCAGAGTTTGCAAATTGGCACACCATGAACCACAGCCAGCTTGCAGACATGTTTTGCTTGGCTCACAGTGTGTTTTTTAAAAAACTGAACAAGTTACCATCTTTTAAAACTCAAGAGAATTCTTATATCCCTATTTCCACATCCCCTTGAAAACTTGGAAGATCTGGTCACACGAGGCCAACATTCCTGCATGGCAATGGTCAGCTAGAGTTGAATCATGGTTGCTCCCTTTGGACAGGTCATGGGGTCTCTTGATTGCCAGTCCCACCCAGCCAACTTGGCATCCATATGACCTGCCTGGCCCTTGCAGACATTTGAGCTGCTGACCCTGTTCTAGGACTGTATAAATTTGGACTCTAGAACCAGACTGCTTAAGTTAAAATCCTGCCACTTAATTGCTTTGGGACCTTGGGCAGGTGTCTTAACGTCTCTGATCCTCAGTTTTCTCATCTGTAAAATGACATAGCAGTGGTACTTACTTCATAGAACGATAGAAAGATGGTGCACATAAAGGCCCTGAGCACAGGGCCTGGTACTTAGGATAGCTGAACACAATTTGTATAATATTATTATAACTCTGGCCATCTGGGTTTCAGAATCTGCATCTTTCCCCATCTCTGGTTCTTATGGGATCCATTAGATTGCTCTGGGGCTGGGGGAAGGAGAAGGAAGTTGCAGAGCCTGGCCAGTGGAGGTAGAAAAACAAGGCTGAGTATTTTGGGAAATTGGGCCATGGCAGGTGTCAGCAGGTGTTTTCCACAGACAGGGATCTGGGCCAGGCTTAGTCCTGGTTTCTCCCAGAGCCTGCCCCAGCCTTGCTCTCCCCTGCTAGGGCTGGGGTCAGTCCTGCCCCCAGAACTTACTCTTCCAGCCTCTTGATCCTGCAGAGAAGGCTCTGGCCCTTAAGCTGTCACCCCAGCAACCTGCAAGTCCGGCAGCAGGCTGGATTGTCTCCTTGGGAACAGGCTGGACCATGGGGTTGACCTCCCTCAGCTAGGTCCATTGGTAGCTGCCCCCTTCCCTCCGTAGTCTGTACAGATGAAGGGGGGCCAACTCCCTGCCTCCAGATGACACCCCCCTCAGGAAGGGTAAGCTGGTCTGTGGACTCTGGGACCCCACATAGAAAACCATAGGCCTAGGATGACCTGTAGGGTTAAAGACTTTCCCTGTCATCTTTCAAATACAGACAGAGGCTGTGGCACAGAAAGGTGCAGGGACTAACCCAAATCACCTTGTGCTATGACTCCCACTTCAACTGCCTCTGATATCTGCCCCTACAGGAGCATGTTCCCAAAAGTGCCCCCCTCCAGCCTTTCTCCTTCTTCCTGTGATGATGGTGGGGAAACCCTGGACTAACAGTCCAGTGACCCTGGGTCCTAGTTCATTCTCTATCCTTCCTCTGCTGAGTACTCTTGGCAGAGCTACTGCCCTAGAGGCGTGGCCTTGGTTTCCACATCTGTCCAATTAGCAGGCTAGTTGGAGCCACCGCTCATGTGTGTCTTGCTCTGATATGCTTGGATCTGGGGTTCCTGATGACAAGAATCACAGCTCATCCTGGGGCGGGTACTTGGCAGGCTACAGGGGGCACACCCTCCATGATCTCACAATTTCCTACTGGCCTGCCTGCGAGGGGGTAGAGGCCTGTCCAGGGTCACACAGCTGGCCATAAGCAGGGAGGAACCAGGACTGTGCCTGTTGATTCCTCACCCTGGGACTTCCCTCAGTCCCACTTCCTATGATGCCGCTGCTGGGACCGTTAGCTGGTATCATCCTCCCACACCTGCAGCTTATGGGCTTGAGAATCACTTATCAGCTTCCTAATCAGCTTCCTTCCCCAGCGGCTCCCTCACAGGCACATCTCTTCTTTAAGTTCTCCCGGGTGACACTAGCACCCTTTGTGCCTGCTGGGGAGTAGCCACCTTCCTTGGGATGGGCCCACCTTCCATCCAGTTTATTCTCCCTGACTGCCCGCCGCCTTCATACAGCCCCCACCCAGCTGATTTGCCTTTGAACCTCTTGGGGACTTAGTAACCACTCCTGCCAGGAGTATGCTCTTTTTGGACCACTTTGCCCCACGGTTTCATACTCATCCCCATTGGTGATTTGTTTATCCCTTCCCTCATAACACCTTTGGGACTTGTTTATCCTCCCCTTGGCTCCGTGTATATTTCTAGGGCCATGTTTATACGCCGCCCCCCCAAAAGGGACTTACTTCTTTAGTCCCTTGGGACCTTGTTTGTTCCCCCACCCCTTTGACTCTTTAAAAACCCATCTTTCTCTTTCCTCTGCCCTGTCTCTTCGGGACCCGTTCACTTCACGCACGACCCCGTACCCCCCACGTGCTTCACCCCCACCCTGTGTACCCCCTTCCCGCCCCTCACCATGGCGAAGCCCGAGAGCAGCGCAGACGTGCGGCTGGAGGCTTTGAGCTTGGCCCGGCTGAGGTAGAGGCGGCGCCAGCTGAGCGCCCGCAGCGAGTGCTGACTGGCCCCCATGAGGTCCAGATAGCCGCGGTGCACGAACTCGCGGTACGTGGCCGAGCCCGCGGGGCTCTCAGCCTCCGGGTTCAGCGGGGCCTGTTCGGCCCGCATCCCCCTCGCCGCCCTTCATCCTGGGGGCGGCGGCACCAGGGGGGCCGGCTGGTCACGGCGGGGCCGAAGCGCCTCGGAGGCCCCAGAAGGGCCAGCCCAAGCCGGGCGGAGGCCCCATGCCCCGGCGGGGTGAGCGGGGATACGGGTGGGAGGCGCCCAGGAAGACGCAGCCCCAGCGGAGCAGGAAGAGCAGGCGTCTGCGGGGAGCCCAGGGGCCGAAGAGGGACTGCGGAGGCCGAAGCAGGAACTGGGGCAGAGGCGGAGCCGGGGCGGCCACATGATGGGGTGGAGCCGGGGGACCAAGCCCCCGCAGTCCCCGGCCCGTAGGCTGAGATCCCGAGGGACCTCGCGACCCCAGTCTACCAAGAACATCATCTAGGAGTCCAGCCCGTGACTGGGAGTTCCTAGGCCCCAGACCACTCCCAAGTGTGCAGACTTCCAAATCCCTCCCGAAATAGTGAACTCGGGAACGGTGAGCCCATTCATCTGCAGGAACCGCAGGGGTCCCCTGGGAGCTATCCAAAGATCCTCCTCCTCTGAGGGCCCCAAGGTCATCCCTGCCTTAACCCGCGTCCCCGGCCCCCAGACGCCGCAGACAGACACACGCACTCCGCGGCCACGGCTGGAAGATTTTGAGTTTTATAGCAAACCGTATTGTACAGACCCCGGGCCCAGGGGCCCAGCCCGGCTGGGTCCCCAACCTGTCCCTCGCCGGGCTGCCTCCTCCCCTCCCCCAAGAGGCCCCAACCTCAAGCCTTTCGCGATCCCCAGGCCCCCCTCCTCTCCGGCCTTTGGTCCGCCCAGTCCCTCCCCCCACCCGTGCACCTCCCTGTTACCTGAGGTATGTGGATAGATTCCCCCCTTCCCTACATGGTACAACCCGGCTCCCCCGGGAGGCCCGGGCTGAGGGGCGGGACCTGGCCCCGACTCCGCCCTCTGGCTCCCGAAGCCCCGCCTCCGCACCGGAGGAAGGAGAGGAGGGCCGAGAGTCTGTTACTCAGTTCCCATAGCAACTAAGAGGGGCGATTTCCAGCCTTAGCACTGGCATCAGGAGGTGTCCATTGGCTGCTATTTCCATGGCAACCAGGAGTGGCAGTTCCCTGGGCAAATGGGACACAAGTTTCCATGACGATGAAAGAGCGGGAAGAGCCAAGCTGGAGGAGTCCCATCTTCCCCATCATTGGACTGGCGCCCCCCACCCCCAACTCAGGTCAGGAGGGGCGGAGCTGCTCGATACAGTAAAGCAAGAGAGCCTGGGGGTGGCGCAGTCCAAACTGGGCGCCTACCGGTTCAGTCTCAGTCCAAGCTGGTCCTGTCCCCTCACTCTCCGGCTCCCCCAGGTCCGGGGTTACCCCGGTTCAAGTAACACTTCAGTACAGATGAATGTTCAAGTATTGTGCGGAGAGGCAGGCAGGGGCCTGGGGTACCCCTCACCGCTCCCCTGGGCCACGAGCTGAACAGCGGTAGGCCCGTGGCCCCCACTCCTTGCAATAGCTGCCATTTTCAGTGACGTTCAAGGAGTCAGGGTCAGGGGGAAGGAACTGAAATCTGGGGAGGGGGAAAGGAGAGGGGTAACCCCTCCGAGGGGGTACTACTGCCCCACACCTGCTCTTGTCCCCCCACCCCCCACTCAGCCCTGGCTTTCCCCTGGCTCCTGGATCCCCAATTGCTCCTCTGCTTTCCCTTTTTGGCCCTCCCACCCCACCCCCCACTCCAAGTATCTGGTCTTTGTTCCCTGAACCCTTGGTGGTCTGCTTTCTGCCCCCTCCCCCCACCCATCTTCCACCTCCCCCAGTCCCAGCTCCCAGTATCCTGTGTGCAGATACTCTTTCCCCATTCTCCCTCCCTCAAACTTGCACCTTAACCCCCCTCCCACCATCCCATTGGCTCAGCACCCCCCAGTACCTGACCCACTCCCCCCAGGGGATGGACAATGAAGCAGGTGGAAGGGGAAGGAGATGGGAAGGAGAAACCCCCAGAGATATCAGTGCAGGGGGAAGAGAAGGGGGCAGCTGGCTTGAGTCCCTGGGCAGGAATCCCAAGTCCTTAAACTCAGGAATCCCAAGTCATGAGGTGGGTAACCTGGCCTCCCAGCAGGGGTGAAATGAAGGCCGGAGGTCCAGGCTCCTGATGAGTCCTGGGGGAGGGTGGGGGGCGCCCCACTAGCTGTCCTTGAGAAGTAGCTTCTCCTCTGGGCAGCGGAAGGGGCCAGGGGGCCCGGCGGCTGCCAGCCGGGCACAAGCTTCGGGTGAGAGCTGGCGGCAGGAGCGCAGGTCTAGGCGGCGAAGCCGTGGGCAGCGGCGGAACAGCGGGAGGCAGTGGTCCGTGAGGCGGTGGCAACCTGGGGATGGGGCAGTGGCAGCTGAGACCAGGCACGTGAGTAGAGGATAGGCACTGGCCATGGGGACCAACGGGCTAGCAGGACAGACAAGGGACCATGCTTACCAGCAAGATTGAGGTGTACCAGGGTCTCCCGGAGGGGGGATGTGGGGGCCGTGAGGAGATGGACACTGGGGTCCCCGACATGGGCGCAGTGGCTCAGGTCCAGGGCGCTCAGCTGCGGTGCGTGGCGCAGTAGGAGCCGCAGGGAGGCATCTGTCAGCTCCAGGCCTGCCAGGCGCAGTTCTGCCACCCCCTGCAGCCGCCCACGGTTCTCTGTTTGCCCTGGGCAGGCAGATAAGAGGTCAGCATTCCTGGCTACCCTCATCCCTGCACCCAGGCACCCAGACCAGCTATGTCTCCACACCCATATTCCTCACCATCTGCCACAACCTGCTCCCACCACAAGGGAGGCTCAACTTGCTGCACTTTCACTGCGTGGCTTGCTCTTCTCCCAAATACCTGTGCGACCTGACCTCACCTCATCTGTCTATTGCTCACATCATCTCCTCAGTGAGGCCTTCCGTGATTACTCTATGTGAAACTATGTAACAGTCCACACACTCCTACCTCTTCCCTGCAGTATTTTTTCGCTTTTCTCACCATGTTACTTATTATATACTACTTCCCTCTCCTCCACAATTAGTCCAGTCCCCAGCTGGGGCCTCTCCATTCTCCCTGGTCGCCACTCTGGGTCAACACCACTCTCGCACAAAGTCCTGGCTCAACCGCCTCACTCACTCCATTTTCTCCCTTTCCTCCTGGCACCCACAGAGAGCCGTGCTTAAATACAAAGGAGACAACATCCCTCCTCTGCTAAAAACTCTCCGAAGGCACCTCAAAGAAGTCTAGTCTCCTTGATAGAACATTCTAATTCCTAAAAGGTCTCAGTTTCTAACTCCTGTCCTTTACCTCCAGTCACTACCTAGGCCAAATTCTGCAAGTGGCCCTGCCCAAGAGACTCTGCCTGGCCAGTGTCTCTGGCTTTCAGATCTGAGCTCAGAGGACTCCTCTTCCACCTCCAGGGTCAAAGAGCTCACACGCCTCACCGAAAGCACATGGTCTGCCTTTCTTTTATGCCACTGGCTTCAAACTAGACAAGTTTCAGAATCCCCTGGAAAGCTGGTTAAAAGGGATTGCTAGCCCCACCCCCAGCGTTTAGCTAGGTCTACAGTGGGGCCTCAGAGTTTACTTTTCTAACAAGTTCTCCAGTGATGTTGACGCTGCTGGTCTGGAGACCACACTTTAAGAACCATAGCCTTCTCTGATCATCATTCCTGTTTACTGATGAGAAAATTCAGGCCCAAAGCAATCTGTCCAAGATCACATAATTGTGAAGTAACAGGGCCAGGAAACCCAGGTCTGGTGACTCTGAGTCCAAACTCTTACCACAATGCTATGTACCTCCCAGGCACCAGCCGAACCCTGAGATAAACTAGATCAAATGTCACAAACTCATGAAACCAGCCTCCAAAAGTGTCTTATGGAGTCTGCATTACTAAAAATTTTCTTTAATTGGTGACTAACACTATAAAAAGGAAATTTTTAAAGAAATTTAGATACCAAGCTTTTCCTTAAAAAATTATAAGATCTGGCAGCACTGGGCTGCGCCTTCCCCCCCAGGAGCTGGGCTGCTAGGCGCCATTCCCTAATGTCCTGCACCAGTGCGTCACTTCTGTTACCTGCCAGCCCACCTCTGTGGGCACTCCATTTGGCCTGCCCTGAATTCTACTCCCTCCTCCTGTCTTTGAGGAGCTGAGACCCTGGAGAGGGGTTTACAGATACCCTCAACCTTGGGCCACAGCTAAAGGCCGTTAGAGGAAAGCAGAGGTAAGAGAGGTCACTTCTGGCCTGGGTAGGGGAAGTACATCCACGAGCATGTCACTGAGGTAGTGGCATTTAAGCTGGGCCTTCAAGGGCTTGAATATGTAGTGAGGTGGGAGAAGGACACACCAGACAGAGCACAAAAGCAAAGAAGTAGAGGAACTTAAATTTTGCTCCGGGAATGCTGCATGAAGCCAGGGAACAAAGACAGGAAAGGTGGGTATAGAGTCCTAACACGTACAGCAGGCCTTGAGGGCCAGGAAGGCTCATCTTTGCAAGCTCCTGAGAAAGGGCCTGAACTGGAATGAATGAAGGCAGGAGGAAATGGGGTCAGTCTGCCAGCCGGCAGCACTCTCTCACCTCATGGGATGCACCATTCCCAGTGCCCATAGCACCCCACCCAAAGCTTTCCTGCTCAGTCTAAGTCCAGTAAGAGTGCACAATGGGTGAGTACTCTGGCCTGGCTGTGACTGTGTGACTTGCAGCAGTCACTCAACCCCCTCTGGGCCCTGGTGCCTCATCCAGAAAATGGGCAGAATCGTTGTTGTTTCTCTACTCCCCTTTCAGGGCTGCTGTGAAAGAACTCTGAAAAGGAAGACTCTTTTACTCTTATTTGAGGGCCCAGCAAATCTCCTTTTGGAAATCTTTCCTCAAACTAGATCTGTCCCTTCCATCCTGATTGTTTGCTCATTGAGTTTATTCATTCAACAGATATTTACTGAGCACACCACCAAGCAGGTGCTGGTGTGAGCAGACAGTCCTCGCCCTCATGGAGCTTAAGATCCCTAGTGGGAGGGAATAGATATTAATCAAATCCCTTCACAGTTATACAGTATCATGCTGGGAGGGGACTGCTCTCAAAGTGGAGAGGGACTCAGCTCAATGGAGGGTAGAATCAGGGAGGGCTTCTAGGAGGAAGTAGCATTTACACTGAGGCCTAAAGTATGATTAGGTGTTAATTGGATAAAGGAAGATAGAGCATAAGAGGCAAAGAGTAGTGGGCAAAGGCCTTAGGTCTGGAAGGAACTTGGCAAGGAGGCTGAGGTGGCTGAAATGCAGGGATGGCATAGGTCAGTGGCAGCCAGACCATGCTGGGCCTCAGCAAGTATGGTAAAATATTGGTCTTCATCCAAAGCACACTGGGGAGCAACATGAATTTAGAGCACAGGGTACCCCACTCCCAGCTCCATATGACCTCCAAGGTGACCAGGCCTCTGCTCCCAGTATCCCCCTCTGCCAGTATGCCCCACCAAACTACTGTGTCTCACAATCCCTATGAAAAACCTGTCCCTTTCAAGACTCATTCCAAAACACACAGCAGGTAGGTGAACAAATGAATAATGGCCAACCAGGGCCTCCCTATTCAAACTATGTATTTTTTCCTTTCTTCAAATACCTTAACACCCATCATGAGCCAGAAGAGACCTCAGAGGTCTCATACCCCCACCTTGCCCAACCCATTCTACAGACGAGCAAACAGAGGCCATACCTGGTTTGGTGTCTGGTGGAGGCAGTAGCAGCTCTCGGAGCTGGGAGTCTTTAACATCCTCGATCCAGCGGAGGTCCAGGAGCCGCAGGGCTGGCAGTGGGGCTGAGCCCAGGGCAGAGACCGAGAGCCAGGAGCAGCCGGAGAGCACCAGTTCCTGCAGGCCTGGGGTTGGGGTGGGGGCGGTCCAGGAAGCAGGTGCTGGGACGACTTCATCCCATGCCTGTTCCTGTCTCTACCCTGTCCCGCCTCACTACCTCGCCCTACCTTGTAGTCGGTTCAGAAGCCACATAAGTTGCTTCTTGGAAACACCTGTCCAGCTGAGGTCTAAAGCACGTGGCTGGCGTCGAACCACACCGCTGAGCATGGGCGGGGTCAGTGACTTCCGCCGGCTTAGGTCCATTCGAGGCCACAGACGCTTGTCATAGCACCTGCCAGCCACAAGGTGGAGACAGAGACCTCAGGCCTCAGCTCTCAGGGAGCCCACACTGTCCACGCTCCCACAGTTCACCCCAGCTCTCTCCCCGCCCACACAACGCGGGATGGCAAGAAACTCCTGGCCCTGGCCAAGAGCCTGGGTTTAGGACACAACTCCATCACTAACTGGATGTGAGACCTTGGGCAAGTCCATTCCTCTCTCTGAGCCTCACAGGCCTCATATATAAAATCAAGATAATGATCCAGACTCTGCCTGGCCCACAGGGCAGCCTTAAGATCAAATGAGGTAATTACAGTTTGTGGGCATTACAGCTTATAAAGCATATTGCCAAAGACATACACAAACAACCCATACACTATTTGATGTGATGCCAAGGGACTGGCATTATCAGTAGCTCCCCCCCGCCCCCCAGCACCACTTTGGGCCTCTCAACTTCTCCTCACTAAATTATGGTGGCTCATAGGCACCTCTCTCCTAACCTCTGCCTTTGATCCACATCCTGATAGCCAGCTGCCCAAAGCTGGACTAACAGCCCTGATATTTTCTCTTTACTTGCCTGTTGTGTTCCTCCAACTAGAATGTAAGTTCCACAGGGCAGATTCGTCTTTTTCACTTTTGTATCCCCAGGATCTAATACACTGCCAGGTGCAAAGGGGGTTATTTTTTGCACATTTGTTAAATGAATGAAACAAGCCAGTAACTATTGAAAGCTTCCGCTGAGCGTCCCCCCAACACCTAATTTATCGCTTTTCATTTATTCACTCAATGTTTATGGAAGGCCTGGTAGGTCCTAGGTATTGAAGCCACAAAAATGCATGAGGCCTGAATAAAGTTAAATAGGTTTCCTGACTGCAGCACTCCAGGGGCCTGGACTAGCCTAACATGGCAGTGAACTGGAGAAGGGCTTCCCACACTTGTTTCACCAGGGAACCCTTCCACACCTCTCCCAAGGTACTCTATTAACATAAGTTCCTTGGGACTCAGTTTGAGAACTCTATTCTAGTCCAGTAGTTCTCAAAGGCATGTCAGGAAATGCCTCTGAGACAAGATGAGCTGTGTCAGAAGCAACTGGGTGGAGCAGGCCCTGGAAGCTGTATCCTACCTCCCTCTCACCCCTCAGGCCTCCAAAGGGCTTTCCCTCAAGAAGCCCCAGGCTGGAGCAGTGATTCCCAAGCTCCAGGCATTTGCTGTGCAGTTATCTCCTGAACATGAATTTATCTTTGAATCATCCCCTTTGCACTTAGAACCAGTATTGTTTCGCATAAATGTGTTAACCTTAAAAACAAACACAATAAAAACAGAACAGGGTTATTAAATTCTAGCCAGGTGTTGCTGTGGCTTTAGGCTACCACCTAAAGACTACTTTTGTTAAACAGGGATAAGAATTAGAGAAGTGTTAAAGATAAAAAGCACCAATGGAGAGACTTCCTTTTCAAAACTAACAGAAGGATTAAGCTATGTGTTTGTGTCACTGAAAATTGCAAGGCATACTCCAGAGGCCTGGTGTGACATTTTAGGGAATGCTGGGGGCACAGACACCAAGGCTTCAATCAGAACAACTCTACCCTCTGCTACCCACCCTCCTGCTCCCTTCACCTCCCACCCACACCCCGCCTTTCTGGCATTGAGCCTCTCCCTCTTCTGATTCCTTCCACTAAACCAATAAATATCTGCAAATCTCTCTAATTCAAAAAATTAAAAGGAAAAAAAACCAACTCACCCTCTACCCAGCTTCTGCCCCTTCTCTTTCCAATCAGTGAAATCCTGCTCCATCCAAATCCTCTCAGTGCCTACTCTGACTCAGCCTTGAGTCCCAGCTCAACTGCCACCACTTCCTTGAAGCCTTCCATTGTCCACAGCTGGAGGGGAGACCCTTTCCTTGGGAGCACCCACAGGCCCCCAATTGTGTTTCTGTACTCCACAAGAGCCAGGCCAAACACCTACCACCCACCTGGAGACACCCAATGCTAGCTGGTGCCAACATGTTTTGGCACATACTGTGCCTCTGCCAGAAATGCCAACCAACCCAGATCCTTCAAGGCTCAGCTCCAGTGCCTCCTCTGCCAGGAAGCCTCTCCTGCCCCTTTCTTAGCTAGAGCTAATCAGTCCTTTTGCTCTTATATGACCAAGACACAGGGATTAAACGTCAGAGGGGCAGCCAATAGTCATTGAGAGCCCTACTGACACCAAGTGTCCAGCTTCCACCGGGCACGGAGCAGGTTACACAATTGGGGGAGACACAAACAATCCACAGCAGAGGCCATAGGGGACATGGTAAGAGCCAACTCGAGGACTGGGATAGGGCAGCCTCCTGGGAGATGATGCCAGAACTCAGACCTTGAGGAAAGCAACAGTTATTCCAGCAAGGGGAGGGGAGGAAGAGGGCGTGCATTCCAGATGGTGAAGAACACTGTGTCTAGGCCCTGGAGAGCTCTGGGAACTTCACGCAGCAGGAACAAAGGGCAATTCATCATCTCATTGTAATAATGAGGATGATGACGATGGTGATGATGACTATAGCACTAACACCTAGTGTTTATCCAGAGTTTACTATGTGCCAGCTACTGTTCTATACATTAAGGATTTAACCTCACAACAGCCCTAGGAGGTAAATATTATCATCCTCTCCTTTTTATAGTTAAGGAAAATGAGGCACAGAGAGGTTAAGAAACTTGTTCAACATCCCACAACTGCCAAGTGGCGGCAGAGCCAGGGTTTAGACCAAACTGGTCTGGATGGACAGCCTGAACTCTGCATAGGGAAGAGCAGGGGCAAGGCTGCAGGGAAGGCCCGGGGTAGGGGTGTCATGTCAAGGAGGGCTGGAATGCCAGGCCACGGGCTGTCATGGTCACAGAGCCCAGAGGCGAGGAATGTGAGCGGTGGGGATCTAAATCCCAGCTATGCCATCTCCATGCTTTGGGTGACCTTAGGCAAGTCACTTGCCCTTTCTGGGCCTTCATTTCCCAAACCATAAAACGGGGTGAAAGACAGCACTCATTTCAAAGGTTGCCATGACAATGAAGGGAGATTAGTACAGGGGAAGTGGTTCCAGTTCATGCCCAATATCCAAAGGCAATGTGGGAGTTCGTTGTGAGGGTGACAGGGAGGAACAGATGGGTTCATTCTTTCTTTTTAGTTGTTTTTTTTTGAGACAGAGTCTGGCTATGTTGCCCAGGCTGGTCTCGAACTCCTGGGCTCAAGCAATCCTCCTGCCTCAGCCTTCCGAGTTGCTGGGAGTACAGGCACAAGCCACTGTGCTGGCACAGACAGGTTCTTTCTAAACTGGGGAGTGACACTGAGGCAGAAGGGAGGAGGAGCCAAGGCATGCCATTGTCCTAGAAAGGCATGGCTTGATGTCCAAGTTTCCTAACCCATTTACTTTCTCCTTGACTCCAGTCACCCCCAAATGAGTCATCACCTGCAAAACTCTATCCTTCTTGCAGAAACCCTCGGGGATACAGCTGGACTAGCCCTAACTGCTCCCTGACTCCTGGGCTCCAAACACAGCCAGTTCTTCCCTCTCAGCTCTCTGATGCCACCATTGTCCTCCAATATGTCCATCTCCATCCAGGCTTTTACTCCCAACCCCACCTGGCCTTGACCCTGTGTTCCAGACCCTTCCTTGCTGCCCTCTCTGCCCATGTCCTTGAAAGCCCCAACTCTCTTCCTTGAAACTCAGCAACTCCCCACACTTCCCCTGTCCGCCCTCTCTCCCCTGGCTCTTGAGGGATCACTTTACTTCCCAGTTCCAAGAGCAGATGGAAGCCACCAGACAGGAAAGCCTGCAACTAACTTCCTGCTCTCCCACCCACAGACTTCTCTCCAGCTCCACCCTCTACCACCTCTTTCCACACTCCATCCTGATTTCCTTACTTTCATTCATTCATGCAAAAATATCTCCTCAGTACCTACTCTGTGCCAGGTGCCATCCTAGGAACCAGGGACACAGCAAGAACAAACAGACTAAGTCCCTGCCTTGGAGTTGATGTCCTCAGCTCCATGCAGTCTGGCTTTGCCCCCCACCCCACTGCCCTCAAAGCATAGCCAAGGATATTAAGGCCTCTTTGTAGCAAAATCCAACCACCCCTTTCTGGTTCTTGATCTCCCACGACCATTCACCAACATCCACCTCAGCTCACCATTCATTCTCCCTCAACGTCTCCCTTCTAGGGCACACCTCTATCCTTGATCTTCCCCAATTCTCTGGCTGCTATTTCTCTAACTCACAAACACTGACATTTTGTCTTCTGCCCTCTTCATCAAAGCTGCTACCTAAAGCTTGAAAACTTCCAAACTTGTATCTTTCCCTTTAGCTCAGAGCAGCAGTCGCAGCTGCTGTCCTGCCAGCTCCATGTGACTGGCCCACAGGCTTTTCAGACCACACATGTCAAATGTGAGCTCTTTCCTTTCCCCTGGCACCTGCTCCTCCTCCGTCATTCCCGAGTCTGGGGAATGGTCCTGTTGCCCATCCAGGCTCCTGGGCCAGAAACTCAGCTGAGTGTTACCCCGCTGCCCCCACAGCCAATTAGTTACCAAGTCCAAGCCATTCCAGTTCCTAAAAAGTTCTCAGCCCGAATCCCTCCCCACTGCCCCTGCTTGTGGGCAGACCTGGCAGAGCCTCCTGACTGGTCCCACTGTGCCCCCCACCCCCACAGGCCCCTGCTCTGCCCCACCCTTGTCCTTTTCATTGAAAATCACCATTTTATTGAGTGTTTAGTACCCTTCAGGCACTGTGCTAAGTGCTTTGCAGGAACCACCTCATTTAATTCCTGTAAGGTGATTATTAAAACGAGTCCCTGACTACAGGTGAGAAAACTAAGCCCTCGAGAGATACAGCTATCCACCCATGGCCACACAGCCAGGAAGTGCAGGAGCCACAGTTGATGAACCCAGGGATGCCAGATTCCAGGGCCCAAGCTGGAAATTCTTGATGTTGTCCACTCCAGTCACAAGTTTCTTCTTGAGGCAGAAATCCAGTCCTTTTCAGTTCTGGATTCCACATGTCAAGCACAGAGCTGGCCTTGAAGGGGCCTCAGCAAACATTTCCTCAGCTAACACATTTGGCAGGAGTGGTAACCCCCAGCAACTTCTGCAACTATTTGCTTGTATGTTGCAGGTTGACTGGGCACTTGGGCACTCTTCAAGGGCACAGATCTATGCTCTGAGGACTAAAAGTCTGTGCTTTCAGTAAATATTTGTAACTGAGTAAATAATGACAATTACAGTTAAGGCATTGAGTAGTTCCTATTTCCCAGGTACTGTGCTCAGTTCTTTATGAGTGTTAGCTTACAAAAACACTATGAAGTAAGAGCTTTGATTGTCCTGGTTTTACAGATGAAGAAACTGAGGCACAGGAAGTCAAGTAACTGGCCCAATGGCACACAGCTCATCCGAAGAAGAGGAGTCAATTGCAGGCAATTTGCCTGCAGAGGCTGCATTCCAGCACTATTCGCTCCCTAGTGTCTGCAGAAAGCATACACTAGCACCCTAGATCTCATCCACAAAGGAAGTGGACTGGAGTTTGAATTCATCCACTAACTTGCACTGACTTCAGGTGTCCCTCATTCCTGACAGGGCTGCTATCATGAAAAACAAACCAACTAACATTTGTGAAGTGCTCAACAGCATGCCTGGTCCACCGTGAGTACCTGGGAAAGAGCCTGAATTTACTAATTTAATAACACATTTTTTGAGCACCTACACTGCCCTTTGTCCCATGCTAGGGACAGAAAGCTAAAACAGACACAGTATCTGTCCCCACCCTAGCAAGTGATGGGAACACAAAAATGAGTAAATGAATGAAGCCTTGTCAACAGCAGAAAGTCTTTGTGTGCTCCAGCAGGGGAACAGGGTGCTGTAGGAGTTTGATGGAGAGGAGGAGGAATTGTGCAGGGGGCGGGAGCGAGGAAGACGAGAGGCTTGGGAAGATGACCGACATTTCTGAACAAGGTTCAGGAGGTGGGAGGGGAGGAGGATGGGCAGAGGGTGCTCATGGTGGTTCAGGTAAAGAAGGAAGCTACGAGCAGAGTCAGGAGGTCCAAGCATGGCTGCCTTTGAGAGGACAGGGGCTACCCAGCAAACAGCTTTCTCCTGCGTCAGTGGGACCAATAATCAGACTCTACAGAAGTAGCACTATGAAAAGTGAGCTGATGCATCACAGCACTTAGCACCATGCTTGGCACATACTAAACACTTGATGAATAACAGCTATTATGAAGAGGAAAGATTCTGGAACCAGAGGGTTCACATTCCTGGTTCTACCGATTCCTCTCCATATGAGGTTGTGCCTCAGCTTCACATAGTTGTTGGGAGGGTTAAATGAACTCATAAATGAGAAGCAGCTTGTGCATGGTAAACATGGAAGTACCATGCTATGATATGTCCATACTACATAAGTATCACCAATACAAAACAAGGCCCAGGGAGGATCAGAGACCTGTTGCAGGTCACATAGCAAGTGAGAAACACGTTGGCAATGGAACTCAGGCCTATCCAGGCCACTCACCAGCGGCTCCAAGTCCGGCAGACTCTCATGCAGATGCACAGCTCTCGTGGCCCGAGGTGCTGGAAGACACGAAGCCAGGCAGCCCGGGGCAAGGGGTGATCGGATCCAGCAGCCAAAGGCAGCGTGTCAGGCTCAGGGCTTCGAGGTGGGGGCCGTACCACATGCCGCTCCAGCTGTAGAGGCCGGGGTGGTGGGGCAGGGCCCAGGGGCCAGCTGAGCAGGGGTCCCCCACTGCCAGGGCGCACAGCCCGCCGCCCCCCACGGTTCTCCTTCTCGCCAGAGCTGCCCCGGGCTGGCCGTCGCCCATTCCGGGCCTCGCCAGGGGCCTCATCCTCACTCAACGATGTGCCTGATGAGTCGGAGTCGGAGTCAGAGTCCGAGGAGGAAGAGGAGGTGTCAGGCACTCGCTCCAGCAGCTGGCACATCCGCTTAAAACGCTCTAGCTTCTCCCTCTGTGGTGATGGGGATGGCACCGCCGGGCCCTCTGCAGAGGCCAAAGGCGGCTTTGGTTTCTGTAGGGAGACAGGGTGAGGCTGTTCTAGGGCCTGGGACACACTTTTCCACCCCCCTACCCCTGAGGAGTCACAAAGGGATGAACAGCCCAAGGGATAGTCCTGAGTTACAGCCCTGGTTCTGCTCCTAAACAGTGTGAGACTTCAGCCAAGTCATTGCCTGTCTCTGGATTTCAACTTCCTTATCTGTAACATAAAGGTACTAATTCAAAGAATTTAAAGCTTATGGGTTTCAATGGCTTATGAAGTTCCAGAAACAGTAAGGTATGAAGAACAGTTAGAGACCTAGTTTTGAGTACTGGCTAGCCTGTCAACTCTCTGTATGAGCTGAGAAGCCCCTGCTTCATCATCTATGACTTGGAACAGCTGGACTAGACAATTCCGAGTGTCTGTTCAACAACGTGAGAGTAACGACGATTGTCTGGCCCCATGTGGAGTACCCCACACTCACTGACTCATTCTGTCCTCATAGTATTCTAACGTAGTGGCAACTTGGGCCACCCCACTCTTTTTAGACATGAGGAAGTTCAAAGAGACTAAATGATTTGCCCTAGGCTACAAACTGACAGATGGCAGAGGCAGAATTTGAACACAATCAGGTAGACTTTTGTGTTTAGTGTGTCAGTGCAAAGTAATATCTGAATTCTGGCTTTGCTGTGTGACCTTGGGCAAGTCTTTAAACCTCTCTGGGCCTTATTTCCCTTGATTCCAGGTAAATTTTATAGCTTACAAAGCTCATTTACTTTCATTACCTCATTAGATTTATACAGTACTATGGGATAGGTAGGTAAGGTAGTTAGCATCATTTCCATTTTATGGATGAGGAAACTGAGGCTCAGAGCAGCTGACAAGTTGCCAACAACATACAAGTTCAGTGTCAGTGGTTAGGCAGAAACATGAACTCAGTTCTTTCCTCTTTAATGCTTGGAAAGATGAGGCAAATGGGCCAGATGACAACCTGAGGTTTCTCGGGAGTTCAGGGGCTCCTGTGGCCTGGGCCTAACCCACTCTTCCCCCCAGCTCTCCCCAGGGGTCCAGACGCCCATCATGGCCAAGTGGGCAGGATGAGGTGAGCAGGAAGGGACAGATCTCTGTCTACAGGGTGGTGGGTGGAGCAAGGAAAGGTGGGAGGGGGAGGGAGGAGGTCCCCGGCACACCTCCCAGTTCTCGGGAGGGAGCCCAGGGTGGCAGGACGAGAAAGCCTGGCTTGGATTCAGAACCCTGGGGGGCAGAAGGCCTGGGCCGCCTGGGTCCGATCCTCGGAGGAGGCAGGCGTCTCCACCCACCTTCTTCAGGTGCCTCTCTCGGCCTCCTTTCACCTACCAGGGCAAGAGAGAGATATGGGGGAACGCAGAGACCCCATTAGGCCCTCATTGACCACAAAACTAAATTCCATGCCTTCTTAGACTACAAATCCCAGAAGCCCCCATCCCAGGGAGAACTCTGAGCATGCTCACCTTGCAACCAGTGTATGGGCTCATCGAGCATGCTCTCATCTTCTTTCTTCTCCCTCAGGCCCTTTCCAGCCCCTCCCCTCCTCCTCTGTAGTAGTTAATTTGAGCATGCTCTCTTCTTCCTCCCTAACCCACTCAGGGTTCCCAAAGCTTCCTGCCTGGGCCAGTTCCTTCTCACCTGTACCTCTCCTCCATACTGAGCATGCTCCATCCTCTCCCCAACCCAACACCTCCTGAACTACATCTCCCAACAACCCCTGGAAGAACCCACGCAGCACTGCCTCCCAGGCCGACCCTACCCCCCCACCCCCACCCCCGCAATATTGGCCAGGACTACAGCTCCCAGAGCACCTTGGGCTGGACCTAGTGAGCATGCTCCATGGCTCACCTTTTTCCTTGGCGTGGGGGGCTCGTTCCCTGCCTCCCTCTCCTTTCGTTTGGGGGGTCCAGGTACGTCCTCTGGTGGGGGGCCGGCAGGTAGGGGCCCCTTGCGCCTGGGTGGGGGCGGTGGAAGCGGCGGTTCCTCCGTTAGCTTCCATCCACTCCCCAGGCTCGCGCCCTCCTCGCCGTTGTCGGCCCTGCGGCGGCCTGGCCCCTCACCTGAATCCTGGGGAGACGGAAGCTGGGGGTGAAATGCTGCACGGTTCCTCTACCCACCACCGGCACAGAGCCCAGCTCCTGCCCCTACCTTGCTAGTGCGGCCTTCCTGGGTGCAGCGAGGACACTCCCAGCAGTTGGGGATCTCTGCATTGATGACACCCTCAGCCTTCCCCATCTGTAGGCAAGAGGGCAGGGAGTGGATGTAGGGTGCCAGTAAGCCTCTGGGCCGTGTGCCCCATTTCCTTGCTCCCTCACAATCTGCCCCACCCAGACTCCAGGGTCCCCAGGGCTTTCACCTTCAGGCAACCAGGGTGGACGATCTCGTTGCAGATTGTACACTCCATGAGGCTCAAACCAAATTTCTCTTCCTCTCCCTCCACTGTGTCCTCCTTCCCAGCCTCCCCACACAAGAGACACACAGCTGTGTGTGGGAGCACGGGCTGTTGGGGGAGAGGGGGACATCAGGGACCCCAAAAGCAAGCAACAGGGGAAAGACCGTTCCTTCTAGGGACTCTGGCCAGCTACTGGATGAGGTGTTCAAAACTCATGGGCCAAACTGAATCAAATCCTGAATTTGCTCCTTTTTGGCAGTATGACGTCGAGCAACTGCTTTAACCTCCTCAAATCTCTGTTTCTGCATGTGTAAAATGGGGCTACCAATCCTTCCCTTGCAAGACTCTTGTGAGGATGAAATAATACATGAGGGGCATTTGATACATAGTTATCACTACTGCAATTGTTATAGCCAGATCCAGGACCAGTGTGACCCTGAAATTATAGTTGGCTTTGAGGAGGAAGAGAGACCACAGGCAAATATGACAATAATAATCAGAGAGAGGGTTGGGGAAGATGTGGCAGCAGCTTGGGTTGATTCTGAGGTTGCTCAATGGGCAGCCCAAGGGTTGCTCTGAATCCCACGATGAACCCGGTTTTGGCAAGACCCCTGGGAACATTACAAGAACTGGCTAGTCCTGGGGAAAACAGGAGCAGCCTTCAGACAATGTGACTTTGGGAGGACAATGGTAATACTGAGTCACATCAGGGATGCTGCAGGATCAAAGAAGATGAAGCAAGGGGTTGGGATCAAAGGAAGAGGACAGGGGCCGAGGGGTGAAGGGACTGACCAGGAAAGAGTGGCTGGAGGAAGAGAAGGAGGTGGTGCTGTGGGGAAGGGGATGCAGGATGCAGCTGGCTCCTCATGGCTGCTGGGGAGAGCCGCTCTCTGGGGCTCAGGGACGCTCAAAGGATGAGGAAGGCAAGGCAGAAACCCATGTTTCCCTGACACCTACTGTGTGCTGGGCCTTGTGGTAGGCACATTCACATCCCGGCTATTGTTTAATCTCTACAACTCAGCAAAGGAAACATTTAACAGAGAAGGTACCTGAAGTTCAAAGTGATTTGCTCAAGGTCACACAAAGGGTGAGCCTGGCCTCAAATCCAAGACCACCCTGGGTGAGGAAGAGACCAGAGAAGGGCAAGACCTGTTCAAAGAGGGCTGGCTCTGGGGATGGGCCGCCTTGTGCACAGATGCCTCTGGGGAGTGGTACAGCAGGGACTAAGCATTCTATGGGTTTGTGCCCGACAGCTGGGAAAAGCGTGAAGGCAGGGACTGGGTCAGATTCTTCTGGGCACTCGAGCATTGTCCCCAGCATGGAGCTGAGAACAAAAACGGACATTTAAACAAACCAGTGAATGAAGGAAGGAAATTAATGAGTGAACAAACAGCAACTCTACAGTACACTCTGGGAAGCAGGCACCAGCCATTCCAGAAAGGTATTAGGCCAGCTGGGGAAGGGTGGGCAGGGCCCAAAGGGGCCCAAGTCAGTGGGGGCAGAACTCACGGCAGTGCACTGCCGGAGCAGGCACGACTGCTTCATGCGCCCGGGCCCCCCAAACTTCTTCATGTCTCGGCAGAAGTGGCAGTCCCCGCACTCAGTTCGCACACAGGCCCGGCAGCGGCGGCAGCGGGTTCGGCGTCGGCGCGCTCCGGCCCCCGGCCCCCGGCTGCTCGACGACATTGGGGGCGTCAGCAACGCCGAGGGCTGTGGGTGGATGGTGGCAGGGTCAGATGGGCCTGCTGGGGCCCTGGCCTGGAGACTGCTGGCAGCTCCCCACACCCTTAGGCGACCAGAGTTTGCCCTCCCCCTTGTTGTCAGGGGGACAACAAGGCCACCCCCTCCTGTGTGCCCACTCCCTCTATGCAAGGCCACTCTCTCCCTGCAGCAGCTCAACTGGCTCCTCTAGAAGCCCCAAGAACTGGTTTCCTGACCTCACTCCTCCTCTAGCACTTCGTCAGTGTCCCTTCCCTAGACCAGGGAGGAGGCAGGGACACTCAGGCCCTCTCCACTGACATTCCCACACCAAAGATCCTTGGAAAGGCCAGGCACTCCTTATCTGTGGTGTTACCTCAGAGAGGTCCCAACTCTTCCCCTGTTGTCCAACTGTACAATACCCCAGGCTCTCCCTAACCTAAAACTCCCCTGATTTACCTCCAAGATGACCACAGATTCCTGGATGGAAGCTCCAGACATTTTTTCCCTTTCTCTCTCTCTTATACACAATGGCCGTACAATCTCTCTTCTCCCCAAACCTAGATATCCTTACCATATCCAATGGGATCTTTGTCCCCCAGTCCCTAATGATCCACTCTGCCCCCCAACTTACTGGGGCTCTGACACACCCCTGAGATGCTTCTTCAGAGTCCCTTCTCAGCCCAAGATCTCAACTCCTCTGTTCCCCACAGAGCTCCCTCTGCTCCAAGACATCTGCCTCTTGGATCCGTCAGGTCAACCCGGGCAATCTCCCAGATTCCCTGGGATTCTAGAATCCAACCTGACATCTCCACAGAACTCAGGATGGGCTCAGTCTTAGATTCCCTCAGCTTCCCAGGCTGCTTTCCATCCCGAATTGTCTAGAATCCCTTGGGCTCCCCTTCCCATGGAAACCAGATCCTCCCAGGTCCCATATGGACTCAGAAGGCCCGGAGGGTCTCTTCCTGGTCAGAGTCTTACCCCAGCTTCCCCCTTTCCAGGGACTTCCAGACCCATCATGGGGGTAAGGGGCCCTCCAGCGCTCCAGGGGAGGGGCCTGAAGGGCGGCGACTGCAGGCGGGGATGGGGGGTCTGCAAGGGGAAGCAGGCTCTAGGAAGGAAGGCCAGTTCCCCAGGGTTGAGAGGTAATGGGAAGGGAGGCTGGAGATGAGGAGTTTGGAGCAAAGAGAGGGTGAGGCTGGGCGCGGGGAAGGTGGAGAGAGGCCGGGCTGAGGATGAATGGGAGTGGGAGCTGCCCAGGTCTGGGGGTGAGGAGGAGCCGCATGAACCCACCTCACACGTGTCCCGGGAGCCATCTCTCCCTTCTCGGCAGCTCCCGGCGGGTCGGCGGCCATCGGCGGCGGGGGGGCCGGGCGGCGCGGGGCGCGGAACGCTCAGAACGCCGGGGTCCACGGCCCCCCGAGGGCGCTCGGCCCCTCCCTCCGGCGGAGGCCGGGACGGCGGCGAGTGGAGATGGGGGGCGCCGGGGGCGAGGCCCTCCCACGGGCTGCGGCGCGGCCCTTCCAGGGGGAGGTCCTGCTCTGGGGGGCTCAGTCCCTCAGCCCCCCCAGGCCAACGGGGGCTCCTCGGGCGCAGGGTGCTCAGCTTCTGCCCGGGCCCCACTCAGTCCCGGGTCCGAGTCCCAGCTCCCCTCCCCCGACCCCGCCCCGCCTCTCCCCAGCGCCCCCGGCCCTTTAACTGGCCCCTTCCCGGCCCCCACTGCCCAGGGGTCCAGGACCAGGCCTGGGCCCCCCACCGTTTCCGGGGTTCAAGCCCCGCCCACCGCCGGTTCCCGGGGAGGGGGGGGTCGCTGTAACCTGCCCCCCTCCCCTGGGCCCGCCCCTGGACTGCGGCCCCCTGCCCTACGGCTACGGAGCAAGCAGAGGGGGGTGAAGGAAGCAGCTCCGGCCCCGCCCCCCCAGCCCGCGCGCACCCCCGCCCTCTCCCCCCTCCCCCCAGCGCGCGACCCTCGGGAGGTAGGGATTTAAATAAAATTTGAATAAATCCCCCTCCTCAAGCGGGACGGTGGGAGGAAAGGATGGAGGGGGGCAGGGAAGGGGGGAGGGGGCAGTTGGGGTGTCTCAGCCCCCCTGGTCCCCCGGCCCCGCGCTGCTTCGGCCCGGGGCCCTGGCTGCCTCTCTCATCCCTCCTCAGCTCCTTCCTCCTTCCTCCTCTCTTCCCCCTCCCCTCCCTCCTCCTTCTCTCCTCCTCCTCCTTACTCCCTCCTGCTCCTGGAAGAACCCCGCCCCCATCCCCCTCCTTCCTCCACCACCTCCTCGTTCCAGGACGAACGCGCGCAGGGCACGACGGGAGTTGTAGTCCTGCGGACACTGAAGCCACGGCAAGAACAATAGGACGCTGGGGTCAGTGGGGACTACGAACAAGATGGCGGAGGGCGTGCCAAGCCGGGAGCCGAGGATGCCGGGAGTTATAGTCCGGTTGCCCCGAGGCTCCCAGTTGCAGAACATAGAGAAGGAGCGGGAATGATGACTACAAACAAGATGGCCTTCTTCCCCGACCCGACCTCCTTCCCAGGCGCTCACACGCCCTCCTGTCCACAACCCTCCGCGTGTGTGGTACCTGACGGGAGTCGCAGTCCATCTGCTGCCTTCCCGCTGCCATTTCTACTCGTCAGGAACAATGGAAAGGTGAAAAGGAACGAGGACTACAAGCAAGATGGCGGAAGAGAGCCATACACCTGACTAGCAGGCGATCTTACGAGGTGCGATGGGAATAGTAGTTTTCTAGCCTTCTAGTGTTCCTTAAGAACGGCCGAATCAGGAGGATAAGGAGACTACCATAAACATGGCAGGCTACCTAGCTTATCCCGGTCTCCTCATTTTACCACCTTGGGTACCTCGCCCGCCTGTTATATCGAAATCCGCTCACCACCCCGTGGCGCAAAGCCTGACGGGAGTTGCAGTCCTCCGGCTCCCCTCTATTATCTTCAGTCGAGACAATGGAAGGGAGCGGGGCGGGGACTACCGGCAAAGATGGCGGCCGAAGGGCAGGGGGACGGCGATGTGGGGCTTGTAGTCCAGGTGCTAAGGCTATTCCCTAAGGAAATGGGGAGAAGGACTACAGTAACGATGGCTGCCTAGCCACTCGACCTCTGCGCCAGTGCCTGCTGGGGAACGTAGTCCCTTCCTGATTTCTACAGAGAGAAAGGACGTTGGCTGTAGAACTGTGCATCACCAGCGACTCGCCAAATTGCGAGCCAAGGGAAACGGAAAGTATTTCCTCCGCTCCCCACCACCTCCTTCTGAACAGCCTGCCGGGAAATGTAGTCCCAAGTTTTTTCTCGCTAGTGGAGGGGGAGACTTTATGTCACCAGTGGAGATCAGTGCAGGTGAAGGAGAAAGATGTCCGGGCGATCCAGGAATATAGACTGTTCACCTTCTCGTACGGCGAGGACTTTCCATTTCAAGGGAAGGCCCTTAAAGGAAAGCAACAATAATCACTATTGTCGCGACAAGGGAGCCGAAAGTACACTCACGCTGTTGTCCCTTGGAAAGCATGGGCGCCTCACACTCAATGCTCGTTCCGCCAAAACTCCAGGAATCAGTATCTTACAAGTCGTGAGGGCTCCAGGGAAAAGGCTCTGGAGTAATACAAAATCCCCGCCCCGCCCCACGAAGTCACCAAACCTCGGTTTTCTCATCTGAAAAATGGCGATAATGATACCCACCTCGAAGCAGTTAGGAGTGTTAAGACAATGTACTTGTCACGAAAGCGCCCAGCTCTCGCATGGGGCACGTGTTGGTAGTTCCTTTTTCAAGGTCCCTCCCAGCCCAGCCGTTCTGGGAGCCCAGAATCCATCATGCCGGACGGAGTTAGCTCCCGGGAGAAGAAAACTGTGACGGGCAGGCTACCCACATCTCGAGCTGCCCTCGGTCCCTCCTCATCTGGGTCCTCCAGCGTCCATTACCGAGCACTGCTCCCAGGGGGCGCTCATTCTCCATTTGACTGAGGTCCTACAAACTGGCCAAATTCCTCAACCTGGAGTTGCAGGAGCTGCGTGCTACCCACCCCATCCCCTGCTTGATTTCCAGTCAGCCTTGGAGGCCTCCGCCTGGACACTGCAGCTGCCTACGCAGATGGAACTGTTCCCCACCTCTGTGCCTTCTTACCTGCCTTCTTGATCCTCCTCCTCTGCCTGGAAAACTGCTCACTTCTGACCCTGAGGCAGCCCCCTCTGCTTCCCTCCCTCTTCTGTGTTTGGAGACCCTGCGGGAAGAATTGGTGGGTGTGGTTTTTCTGTCAGGGAACTTAACACTTGCCAGCGTGGTGTGAAGTCCCAGGGTTGCAGGGACTGGCCTCAGGCTGAGCTGAGGCTCCTTGCAGCTCACCCTTAGTCAGGAAACCTTGGCTCTTAGAGGATTGTATGTCTCCTCTTTGTCCTTGCTGCTTGCACTTGGGCTTGCGTGCATGACTGCTTCAGGGCATTCTCAAACGGTTCCCTCTGTTCCCTCCGCCTAATATGCTCTTCCCCACCTTCCATTTCACTCCTCCACCCAGTTAACTATTCATCCTTCAGGTCTCTATTTAAATGGCAATGTCCCAATAAAGCCTTCCTGTAATGCTCTGATGAGATTCATTTCTTGTCTCTTGCACTAGACTGTAAGCTTTATAGGGAATCTACTTCACATGTTACTAAGGGCTTACAGCATCTCATTCGATCCTCGTTAAAAATCCTATGAGGTAGAATCCCATTTTATAGATAAGGAAACTGGGACCTCAACTATACAAAAAGGATGAGTGGTAGAGTCAGAATTCAAACCCAAGACTCCAGAGCCCATGCTCGGAACTACTACAACATCCACAACTGATCAAATCCAGCCACGTGTGTGTTTAGTTTGGCATAGCAGCCACAACAAATTTCTCATGCAAAAATGGATTTCAAGTTTCTACCAACACTGGGCCTGCATTCCTTGAATAAGAAACAGCTGGAGCTGAGCAGTGGCTGCCCCTTTTGGACAAGACAATATACTCACTAGTTCCCCACAGTCTCACGTACCTTGCTTCAGTCCTAATGTAAACATTAAAATTGGCCCCATTCCATCAACTGAGACCACCAGAATAAGCCTATTGAAGGCCAAGACCATTTCTTATACTGTGTATAGCCCCTCAGTGCTGGGCACCGTTCCTGCACCAACAGCTGGGTGGGTAGGTGGATGGCAGGGTGAGATTGCACATAATAAAGATATAGGAAAACTTTTACTTTTTGCTTTGTAAGTGAAATTGTTACCATAAACAGGTATTATTTGCACACTTAAAACATGAGTTGGGAGGCTGAGGCTGAAGGATCGCTTGAGCCCAGGAGTTTGAGACCAGCCTGGGCAACATGGCAAGGCACTGTCTCTAAATAAGAAAAATTAGCTGGGCGTGGTGGTGCACGCCTATAGTCCCAGCTACTCAGGAGGCTGAGGCAGGAGGATCACTTGAGCCCAGGAGTTCAAGGCCACAGTGGACTATGATTGTGCCACTGCACTCCAGCCTGGGTGACAGAGTGAGACCCTGTCTCAAAAAACAAAAACAAAAAAACATAAGTTGAAAATACTATAATCCAGCCATGTTGACATTAAAATATAAAGACAACAGTCAGACCTCTTCAAACATCGGTGAACTCAGGGCATATAGCACCTATAAGCACTTTATCATTTGTAAAAAGATGGTGTTTGTTTTCTGTCTTATTTCTGCACTTTGTTTAAGAACTTTTGGAAGGATCGCTTAAGACCACTCAGTGGTAGTTATTTTCCATATGAGGGCCTGGGCCAAGGGGCTGCAGACCAGTTTCAGAAACAGGTCCTGCCAGTCTTCAGAGGGGAGCTGCCAAAAAGGAAAGGAGGACACCTGCTTGCTACCTGGGAATGAGCACATTGAATTCTGGGGTGGGGGTGGGGGAGAGGTGTGTGGCCCATTCATTCTGAGGTTCCTTTTTAGCAATAGCTGCCCTTCCTTTTCAATCTCTTCTGGATCTCTATAGAAGTCAGCCAGGGTAGGCTGGGGTATGCTGCAGTAACAACACTCAAATTTTGGCAGCTTATAAAAACAAAGGTCTGTTTCTTGTTCATGTCGCGTGTCCACTATGGGTCAGTGGGGATCTGCTCCTGGTAGCTGCTCAAGGAATCAGGCTGAGAGAAGAGGATCCATCTTTATATGAGCTTCCAGGATCACCATCATAGGGGGAGAAGGACTTGGTGAAACACGCACTGGCTTTTATAGCTTCTGCCCAGATGTGACACATGACAGTTCTGCTCACATTTTATTGACCAGCCAGATAGCCATACCTAATTCAAAGGAGTTAGAGAAGGGAACTCTTTCCACATGCCTGAAGGAGTTGAACTGGAAAACTTGTGCACAGCCCTAAAGGCAAGCACAGCTTCCTATGGGTTCTAGGGTAAGTTAGTGCCACCATATAGAGGATTTCTCTGGGTTAACACCCATTACAAGACACCCACTAAATGAGCTCTTATTGTCGTCACATGGGATGGTAACATCCACATAGAGCAAAAAAGAGTCTTTCTTTTTTTTTTTTAGGAGAAAGACTCTTGCTAAGTTGCGCAGACTGAACTCAAACTCCTGGGCTCAAGCTATCCACCCACCTCGGCGAGTAGCTGGAACTACAGGCATGTGCCACTGCACCCAGCTATGGAGTCTGATTTACACTAAACTATGGTAGGCAAATGAACAGAAAATGCCTCTGCAAGAAATTGATGGTCAGCCCTGGGATCAGTAATCACCAAAAAGCAAAGCTTCCAAAAAACTGCATGGATCTGGTTAGTGAAAATCCCAGAAATAAAATGCCCAGCAATGCCTGTGGCTTCAGGTGGCCAAGGAACACTTCGAAATAGCTCATTGGCCAGTGTTCCTGGAGGGTTGAATGTCATCAGTAGCAGTCTGAAGTGCCAGTAGAAACTTCTCTCTGAATCTCTTCAGATTTATGATGTACATAATGTCACATTTCTTTTTACCGACGTACTCTTCTGTTTGAGAGCCAGGATCAATGCTGTAAGTGGGTTCCTGCAGCAAAGGCTGTGGGCATTGTAAAAGTTTCCCTTTTAAGATGGTAAATTTTATGTTCTATTTGTTTATCACAATTAAAAATAAGAAAATATATTTTTTAAAAGTTTCCCCTTAACTTACTATAGGAACTGGAAACAACACAGAATGGACTCCTCTCTAGGTAGTGTGGAAAGGGTATGATCCTTTCTCGAAAAAGCTATTGAAGATAAAATCCAGCCAACCAAGGGATGAGTCAAATTTTTTAAAAATTGTTGGTTACCATTGAAAATATTAAATATCAATGTAAGACTAAATAATTAAGGAACTCAGAGTTGCAGAGTGGAATATACCATATATGTTATGAATATTAGTAAACTAAAATTAGTAATATAATGAATAAAAATCTGGATGTAAGGGAAAGGAGTGAGAGAAATATTAAGAATTGTGGCTGGGCATGTTGGCTCACGCCTGTAATCCTAGCACTCTGGGAGGCCGAGGAGGGAGGATTGCTTGAGGCCAGGAGTTCAAGACCAGCCTGAGCAAGAGTGAGACCCTGTCTCTACAAAAAATACAAAAATTAGCTGGGTGTGGTGGTGCATGCCTGTAGTCCCAGCTACCGGGGAGGCTGAGGCAGGAAAATTGCTTGAGCCCAGAAGTTGCAGGTTGCAGTGAGCTATGATGACACCAAAAAAAAAAAAAAAAGAATTAATTGGGAGTGACTAATGTGGAGAGGAGTCAATTAGCAGTGTCTACCTCTGAATAATGTGATTAATAATAATAAGTCCATCCTCCCTAGTTTTCAAAATTCTTTTTTTTTTTTTTTTTTTTGAGACAAGGTCTTGCTCTGTCGCCCAGGCTAGAGTGAAGCAGCAAGATCATAGCTCACTGCAATCTCAAACTTCTGGACTCAAGCAGTCCTCCTGCCCCAGCCTCCCGAGTAGCTGGGACTACAGGCACATGCCACCGTGCCCAGCTAATTTTTCCATTTTTTTGTAGAGATGGGGTCTCACTATGTTGCTCAGGCTGGTCTCAAACTCCTGGCCTCAAGTGATCCTCATGCCCCCAGCTCCCAAAGTGCTAGGATTACAGGTATGAGCCACTGCACCTGGTCCTCAAAATCTTTTTTCTTAACCTGGGAAGAATCTTACAGGAAATAATGTCACTTGTAGTGAAGAGACATTTATCTGAAGTTCCGCAGTTCTTTCAGTTAAACTTCCATTTCTTTTCCTTTTGTCAAATTCAAATAAAGTTAACTGTGATTTTTTAAAAATAGGATATATAGTATGAATTGGTTGTTATAAATTTTTTTCTATTTATCTAATGAAATGTCTAGATTGATGTTCACCAAATGTTAATACAGTAATAGTTATTTCTGGGTGGTGAAATAGGGTGGTTTGTTGGTTTCTTCTTTGTTCTTTTATGATTTGCTTGAATTTTTATAAGTGATATTTTAACAAAAATGATAAAGTTTTTAGTCTTTTAAGTGTATATCTTTAAGAATGTAATTGCAGACTTGAATAGACATTTCTCCAAAGAGTTGCAAATGGCTGATCAACACAGGAACAGATACTCATCATTAATCATTAGGAAAATCCAAATCAAAACCACAATGACATACCACTTCACACCCTTTAGGATGGCTATTATTAAAAAACAAAAACAGCAGAAAATAACAGGTGTTGGGAAAGATGTGGAGAAATTTGAACCCTGGTGCCTTGCTGATGGGAATGTAAAATAATGTAGCCGCTGTGGAAGACAGTGTGTCATGTTCTCAAAAATTAAACGTAGAATTACCATATAGTATATACCCAAAACAATTGAAAGTAGGGACTCAAACAGATAATTATACACCCATGTTTATATCAGCATTATTCACAATAGCCAAATGGGAGAAGCAAAGCCAGTGTCCATCAATGGATGAATAGGTAAACAAACTGTGCTACATGCCTACGGTGGACTCCGTTCAGCCTCAGAAAGGACGAGAATTCTGATACATGCTACAACACGGATGAACCCTGAAGATAGTGTGCTAAGTGAAAGAAGCCAGGCGCAAAGGGACAAATACTGTCTGATTTCCCCTGTATGAGGTACATAGTCAAATTCATAGACAGAAAGTAGAATATTGGTTACCAGGGGCTACAGAGAGGGGGAATTGGGAGTTAATATTTATTGGATAGAGTTTCAGTTTGGGAGGATGAAAAAGTTCTGGAGATAGATAGTAGGGATGGTTGTACAATAATGTGAATGTCCTCAATGCCACTGAATCATACACTTAAAAATGGTTAAAATAGTAAATTTTATTTTATGTGTATTATCACAATATACAACAATAAAAACACTATACTGTACTAAGGGGTGAAAAAAGAATGTGCTTGCTACAGATGGTCTAGTTTAGTACAGATATAGAAGATACAGGCTTAAAGGACTAATTTATGCAATGAATTCAGAATATTACCTGGAAGTTTTTTAAAACTTATATGCCAGTCACTTTTCATTTTCTTGTAAAAATAGAATACATAGATATAATCATGGTTAAAAAACAAATAACTAGTATGGCATGATTTTGAGCAAACTTGTTAAGTGAAAAAAGCAAGGTATAGACCATGTGTGTGGTTTGCTACCATTTGTTTTAAAAAGGCAAAAACCAAACATACATATTTAGTCACATACATATAAAATGTCCCTGAAAGTATCGGAAGAAACAAGCAGCCATGGTTGTCTCCAGGAAGAGGAACTGGTTGGCTGGGGAACAAAGGTGGGAGGAAACTTTCATTGAATAGATGCCTTTTGGCCCTTTTGAATCTGGAACTATACAAATGAATTACCGGTCCTAAAATGACTGCATTACCTTTATAAAAAATCACACACATGCGCAATTATAAAGAATCAGATGTTAAAATCTCTCTGGGAAATTCTGATATGTACATCTGGCTGGTGAAGGACCCCTACCACTGGACTGAACAAACAGGTATTAAGCACCTCTTTGTATGGTAAGCCCCATGCGAGGCAGTTATGATGCAAAATTCCTGGCCTATTCCAGAATGGGGAGAGAGCCTCAGGCCTGTGTCTATCTAGAAAGGAGAGTTTCGGATTAATTCTCCCTACAATCTGGGATCTGTAAGACTGTGTCCTTCTGCATAATACTGTGTCCTTCCAAAACTCTGTGGAGAGCCCTGATACCTCCACCAGCTCCTACGAGGGCTCCTGCCTCTGAAATGGACCCAGCTTCCCCACACCACTAAGGTCAGGGCAGTCTCTAAACCCCAGCCAGTCCCTCACAGGTACTAGGAAGCCCTGAAGGCTTGGATTTGCTGCTGCCCAAAGCTCTCTCCTCTACTAAAATGACCTGAAGCCCACTTGCTTTGGCTAAGCAAGGGGCAGCTGCTTCCTGTGGCTGGTTCCCAAACCTGCTTCTTTCCTCCCCCCTTCCTCCTCCCTCCCTTCCTACCTTCTTCTCTCTCCCTTTTTCTTTCTTTTTTCTTTTTTCTTTTTCATAACTATAGTTACCTTTCCCCATTTAGAATGTTTATTTCTCTATATTTTCTAACAATTAAAATACAGTCGATATGCAATAACTTTAGAATTGGTATATTCTTGGCCGGGCGCGGTGGCTCACACCTGTAATCCTAGCACTCTGGGAGGCCGAGGTGAGAGGATCGCTTGAGGTCAGGAGTTCGAGACCAGCCTGGGCAAGAGCGAGACCCTTTTATTTTTTAAAATAAAAATAAAGGGAAAAAAAAGAATTTGTATATTCTTTCAACCACTTTGATTTTTAACCCTATTATGGAAAATTTCAAGCACACATAAAAGTTGAACAGCATAGTGAATCCCCATATCCGTGTAACCCTTACCCACTTCAATGTTTACCAACATATGACCAACCCAATTTTGTCTATACACCCCCATTGTATTATTTTAAAGCAAATCCCAGACATCATGACATATCACTTGTAGTATTATGATGTATTTCTAAGAGATAAGGAGTCTTTTTTAAAAACGTAACTACAGACATTTGCACATCTAAATAATGATAATTCCTTAATATCATCTAATAAACAGTCCATGTTCAAATTTCCTGGATTATTTCATAAATGTCTTTTTGCACTTGGTTGATTAAAATCAGAATCTGCCAGGCACGGGTAGCTCATGTCTGTAATTCCAGCACTTTGGGAGGCTGAGGTGAGAGGATCACTTGAGGCCAGGAGTTTGAGACCAGCCTGGGCACAACAGCAAGACCCCATATCTACAAAAAATTTATAAAAATTAGCCAGGTATGGTGGCAAACACCTGAAGTCCCAGCTACTTGGGAGGCTAAGACAGGAGGATCACTTGAGCGTGGGAGTTGGAGGTCGCAGTGAGCTATGATTGTGCCACTGAACTCCAGCCTGAGCAACAGAGTGAGACTCTGTCTCAAAATAAATAAATAAATAACTAATCCAAACCAAGTCCACACATTGCATTTGGTTGCTGTAGTAGGCAGCTTCTGACACGGCTCCAAATGATCCCTGCCTCCTGGTATTCCCCTCCCTTGAATGTAGGCTGGACCTAGCTGACTTGCTTCTATAATGAAAAGAATGGGCAAAGGTGATAGGATGTCACTTCCAAGATAAGGCTATAAAAGACTGTGACTTTCATCTTGTTAGCACTATCTCTGACTCTTCTTGGCTTCACTGATGAAGCAAGATGTTATGTTGTGAACTGCCCTATGGAGAGGTCAATGTGGCAAGGAACTGAGGGCAGCCTTCAGCTAACAGCCAGGAAGGGCCCAATGCCTTCAGACAACAACCCCAGAGGAACCAAATCCTATCAATACCACATGAGTGAACTTGGGAAGCAGACACTCCTGCCCCTGGAGATAACTACAGCCCTGACCATGATTGCAGCCTTGGTTCCCAGCCCCCTGTCCCCATGTCCTGGGGCACTGCACCATAAAATAGCCCTGAGTGTAGGGTGTTCTCCTCATCCTCAAGGAGGGTGCTGCAACCTCTCCATGTTGGCATCGAAGAACAGCATTCCAGAGGCTGTTCCATCACCCTAAGAAGCTAGTAGCTTCCAGATGGTGCAACAAATGCCACTGTGTCCACCACTGCACTTGCTTTGCTGTAAAGTGGGTCTCTTGAGACCAGCTGGGGGTAGTGCCCTGCCAATAAAGCAGTCTGGGTGGGACCCCAGCTGCACTCACTATAGGATCTAACTGAATTTTTCCATACAATCTTCCAGCTGTCCCAGTGCTTTTTTTTTTTTTTTTTTGAGACAGGGTCTTGCTCTGTCACCCAGGCTGGAGTGCAGTGGCAGGAACATAGCTCACTGCAGCCTCAAACTCCTGTGCTCCAGCAACCCTCCCGCCTCAGCCTCCTGAGTAGTTGGGATTACAGGCACGTGCCACCATATCCAGCTAATTTTTATCATTTTTTGTAAAGATGAGGTCTTGTTATGTTGCCCAGGCTGGTCTTGAACTCCTGATCTCAAGAGATCCTCCCACCTCGGCCTCCCACAGTGTTGGGATTATAGGTGTGAGCCACCGTACCTGGCCCCAACACCTTTTTTAAAAAAAACAGTGTATTCATATCCTTCCTCATTTGAAAAGTTACTTTTATCACATCCTAAATTCCTATGTATACATGGCTCTGTTCCTGGTCTTTCTATTCTGTTCCATTGACCTACTTGTCTAGTTCTGCACCTTTATCACACAGTGTTTTATTTAGTAGTTTGAGGGTAGCTTTTGTTATCTGGTGGGGTCTGCTCATCTCGTTCGACTGTGCATGTGGCACTTCTTTGGGAAGTTCAGGTCACAGGGTGGCTGTTCAGTATGTAACTGCTGGGTCTAACTCTACTGTCTCCTGGTTTTAAAACCAACACCCAAACCTCCCATCAGGCTCTGTGCTCCTGGTGTAGGACTTGCTACTCCTCTTTCTCACCAAGCCCAGGCTGCTCAGAGAGCAGAGGCAAAGCGTGGCTGGATCCCAAAGGTTACCAAGGGCCGGGTGGGCCTGGAGTGGGACGTGTGCTAACCACTGCCAGGTCTGTCCCCCACTTGGTTATCATGGTGTCCAACTGTATGTCCCCAACATGGGGACAGATGGTAGTGAAGATATTGGGACAGCAAAGGATCTACATCTTGGGCTGGCAGGGAACAGCTTGGACACTGGAGCCAGTCCTGAGTTCAAGAGCTCTACGACTCATTCTCTGTATGATCTTGGCAAGTCACCAAATCTCTCTCAACCTCATCTGTAAAAGTGGGGATAATTAACCACAAAAGCTGCTTCCCAGGGTTGTTACAAGGACTAAAAGAGGTCGTGTCTATGTATAAAGTGACTGGTAATGTAACAGCGGCAAAAAGTGTGATTCTTTTCCTTCCCCTACGTCTCATTTGAGAATTGGGGATGACAGCTCCTTGCCAGATAACCCTGAAGGGAACCCAGGAAGACAGAAGCTGTGGAAAGGGCTCAAAGATTAGAAAGTGTAAGCCTCCAGAGCTCTGGAGCCTGCTTCCTAGCACTGCTCCCTACAAGATGTGTGACCCTGAACTAACCACTTAACTTTGCTGTGCCTCAATTTCCTCATCTGTATAGTGGGGAAACAGAACAATTCCAGGCCCCTAGTAAGCATGCAAGAAATGTTAGTGATTATGATGGTGATGAAGAAGAAGAGAAAGATCGAGCTGCAAGGCTATGTACTCCAGGAGGACAGGGACCTTGATGGCTAGGTAGAGGGGTTGGGTCTTTATCCTGAGGGGACTGGGGAGTCAAGGAAAGGGATGGGGGGGTGGGAGAGGACAAGGCCACCCTGGCTCTTCTCCATCCTGTCGTATGTCACCAAACGCCAATCTCTTTGCTCCCTTTACTGGCCTTGCTTGTTTCTGAAACCTGCCAAGCATGCTCCCAACTCGGGAAGGTCTGAAAATTTGTAGTCAGGGTTGGGAATAATGAGGCTGGGGTTAACGCTGGCGTCAGGGTGAGGACCTGGCTTGGAGTTCATTTGTATTTGTTCTGAATGGGCCTCATCATGTGGTTTTCTGGATAACGTTGGGTCATGCTTGAGTGTCCTGGGGGCTGGACAGGCAGCAGATCTCTTGGGGACACACGTACGGCTGGGGCAGGGACTGGGCTCCAAGCACTGTGTCATGGGACATCAAGCCTTTTGCCATTGGTTGGCGGCATTATGTACCCCTGGGTCAACTTTTGCCAGGCCTGAGAGGGGCCTTCTAGCAGGAATCAAGACACACTTGAGGGTGGAGGCAGTGAGAGCCTGTCAGGTGGGAATTACTATCCCAGTTTTCAGATAGGGAAACACACTGGGCTCAGAGAGGTTAAGGAACTTGCCCAAGCTCATGATGAACAAAGGCAAGACTTGAACCCCATCCTGCTGACTCCTAAATTGCTGGATTTGCAAGAGGTCCATTTCTGGTGAGACCAAAAGAGAGATGGAGACAGGTGGGCCTGCAGGGTGGGCAGGCTGGGGAGGGGGTGCCGAGCTGACGACCCCCACCAAGACAGAGCCTTAGACCAATGGAGCTGGGCCTGGGATGGAGGCTAATTCTTCCAACTGTAAAGGGCACCTGGGGGTCGAGAGAGAGAGAAAGTAAAGCCCACGAAAGAGACCGGTGGTGGTGGGTTCAGGCGGGGTTAGCCTGCCCTCTCAGGTGAGATTTGGCTCCGTGTACACCGTCCACCTGTGAATAGCACCAGATCGAGTATCTGCCTGCCTTGGCCCCTCCTGTCCCTCCTCTTCTCCCTGCCCCGCTGCCATGGCCCAGCCCACGCCTCAGCGCACCCACTCAATGGGCCTACTCTAATCCTCTGACATCACCGCCTGCCCAGCCCAGGCCCTGCCCACCAGCCCTGGCAGCCCCCAGCCTTGGAGATCCTATTTAGGACCCCCTACCTCAGAAGCCATCTTTTTTCTCAGCCTCCTCCGTCCTTCAGCTGACAGTTCAGATCTGGGACACCCCACATCCAGCCCCAAGCTGGGGTCAGGATCTGCCCTGGCTCTGCTGTGTGACTCCAGGTAAGTAGCTGCCCCTTTCTGGGCCTTATCTAAGCTCCTTATCTAAGTCCTCCCAACCCCTGTGAATGCTGTCAACTTGCCTTGGCTTCTTCTCAGCACCTTGTCACTCTAGGAAATCTGGGTTTTTATTGGTTCACACGTTTATTGTTGGTCTGTGTGCCCATGAGGCAGGGACCTGCCTTATTATATACCCTGGTGCTGGCACACAGTGGGTGCTCCATTAATACCTACTTAGTGATGTGTGGGCCCGTCTGCCTCTGTATCACCTCCTAGCCAGTGCAGGTGGGGTGGAGCAGTATTCCAGCCCCCCTAGATGAAATTAGGGTGGGGGTCTGAGTGACCACTCTGACTCAGAGGGCGGGTAGGGGTGGGAACTGAACACGTGTTCCGTTGCGGAGAGGTTGGGAAGGCCTGGAGAGGGACCGGGTGGGGTGGAGGCGCCTCAAGTGTGTGTGTCCATGTGTGTCCGTGTGTGCTGTGCCTGGGCAGAGGGACAAGCTCTCTCACTATATCAGAGGCTGGCATGTGGCTAGATCCCAGGACTCCTGATCTCCAGCTGCACATGTGTGCGTGTGCACGAGTGTGGGCACAAGGAGGTGCACCCCTCTGTGTCTGCTCCTTGCAGGTGCCTCTGGCTGGGCCTCCAGGTGTGCAATGTGTGTTCACATGTGTGCATCTGTGTACATGTTGCTCATCTGTCTGGGACTCTGGGTGTGTAGCGTGTGTAGGCCTGGAATGATCCAACACATAGGTAGGCATGTCTGCTAAAGTGTCAGCTCCATGAGGACAGAGATTTTTGTCTGTCTTGTCCCATGCTCTGTCCCTAGCACCTAGAACAGGGACTGGCACACAGTAAGGGTCCACACATACTTGAGTGAGTGAACGTATGAAAGTGTAAGTGTATGCTCATACCTGGCATGTGCCCACGTGCCAATACGTGAGTAGACGTGTGCATGCTCCTGTGTCTAAGGGTGCAACTGGGTGTAGATGACGTTGCTCACACACCACCACTCCTGTCCCTTTTCCAAACTCCTTGGGAGCTAGGGCCGAATGCCTAGGTCCCTGTGGGGCGGAGCAGGGGGCCGCCTCCTCAGGGGAAACTGGATCCCAGGACGTGCAGAGCAGCAGGGAGCAGGGCGGCCCCTTTGTCCCCCATAATCCCCTCCCCGCCCTTGCCCCCTCCTTCCCAGCCGCCAGGGTTTAAGGTCGAGTTTGGGAGCTATAGGGGTCTAGGATGTCACCTCAGAGTCCCCTTCCCTGCCTATTCCCTGCCTCTGGGGTTTCTGCACCCCGAGTCCCAGGTCTCTCTGTCTGGAATACATGCCCTCTTCTGGGTCCCTCCCAAACCTCGCCCTGTCCTGTCTGGTGGCTGGGTCTGTCTCTCATTCTTTGCCAGGACCCTGCCCACTGCCTGCCCCTCCACCCCAGGGCGTGACTCCCTCCCTCCCACTTGGGCGGCCCCAGGGCTCAGCCCCAGGTATAAAGCCACCTGAAAGAAGGGAGGACAGGTGCCCTGGAAATACCCAGAGACTGCAGAGAGGAAGGAGCCAAGGAGAGAGCATGAGCTGTCCGCTGGGTGAGTGAGGGGCAGGGGCCCAGGGCCCAGACACCAGGATGGGAGGGGACATGGCCCAGCCCCTCTGGCCCCTCTGACTCAGGTGCCCTGTCTTTGCATCTGCTGGGAACCTCCAAATCCTTCCACATAGAAGGCTTCATTCATCATTCATTTGCCAAATATTTATTGAGCATCTATTATGTGCTAGGCACTGTTCGAAGCATTTGGGCATATGGCAGTGAACACACATGAAAATCCATGGCTTCATGGAGGTTTCATCCTGCAGACACACAATATATGTACCAAATATGTAGACTGTAAAGCTAGTATGATAGAAGGTGGTGCGGTGATTCAAGTTTATTGAATGAATGAATGAAAGGGCCTTCCCTTTGAGCCTTCTTTTAGTTGGTTCTGAACTTTTGGGAACTCAGGAATGTAGAAGAGGGGACGGAGGAGGCCATCTGAGTTTGCCGCTCACCTCCTTCGCTTTCGAGCTGGGGGCCTTAGGTGATTCCCCACTTCTCTGAGCCTCACACTGTTGGTGGGAACATGAACTGGGCCAGGCCTTTGAGAGGACAATTTGGCAGCATGTATTCAGATTTAAAGTAAGCCTGCCCTCCAATCCCGATCTCCCGCTTTCAAAAGTGCCTGAAGAGGCTGGGATAAGGCTGTTCATGGCAGCATTCGCTCACTCATTCATTCAACAGACAATGATTATGGGGAACCAGCAGTGAAGGAGCCAGATGAGGTGTCCTCTTTCCCGGAGCTGACATTCTAATGGGAGAGACAGCAACAAGCAAGTGAATGAGTGTATGAGGTACCTTCAGATAGTGAAAATTTCAGCAGTACCCAGGGAACAGGCCTTTGCAGGTCACACCGAGGACTTTGGATTTTATTCTGAGTGGGATGGGAACCATTGAAGTGCTTGAGCAGAGGAGGGACGTGGTTGGACTGGGGGCCTTGGTAGGGGAGGTGAGGGTGGAAGCAGAGGAACCAGGGAGGGGGCTGCTGTCCAGGGAGAGGTTATGGCAGCTTGGGGTAAGGTGGTAGCTGTGGAAGGAGGGGCAGAAGTGGTTAGATCCTGGGTACATCTTTTCATCTTTTAAAACTTTTTATTAAAAGTAACAAATACACAGAAAAGTGCCCAAGTCATAAGTGTACAGCTCAATGGATTTTTACAAAGTCAATGTACGCTTGTGAAGAGCACTCAGATCGATCAGGAAACACTCAGATCAAGAAACACATGTGCTGGCTACCTTTTAAGGATAGAGCCAACAATTTACTGTGGGGAAGAGTGAGGCATCCGAGAGGACCCCACGGCTTTGGCCCGAGCAACTGGAATAATGGAAGTGCTCTTACCTGAGATGGGATACAATATATGTCCCAAAGACTTGGCGGGGCGGGGGACCCAAAGTTGAGAGTTGGATATTTTGAGTTTGAGATGCTTACTAATATCCAAGTGAAAATGGCAAGTAGGAAGTTGAATAAGTGGGTCTGGAGTTCAGGGGAGTGTTCTGGGTGGGAAATAATCCACTTACCGGATGACCCTGCCCTGACTTGGATACACAAGGTAACTGTAGGCTGCAAGGGCTGTACCCTTCTCAGGAGTTGTTAAGATGAATGAATGAATGAATGGGCAGGTAGGGTCAGGGACTTGGTGCTGACCTCTCATTTCCTCTGCCAGGCCCCCTGTGCCTGCTGGCGCTGCTGTTGCCACCCCTCAGTCTGGCAGCCCCCATCTCCCCAGCTGAGCCCATCAGTCAAGCCTATAGCCTGGCCCTCTACATGCAGAAGAATACATCAACACTGCTGCAGACTTACGTGAGTGACACTGGGCACAAGCAGGGGACAAGGGGAGGGGCACTGCCCTCCTGGCCCAGACCTGGGTAGGGGAAATAGAGCAAGGCCAGAAGACTCCTTGTAGGTGTGAGGGCACAGGGGCTCTGTTCGCTCAAATGCTGTCACTAATGGCTGGATGACCTTGGGCAAGTCATTCCTCTTCCTTTGGTCTCAGCTTCCTCATCTGCAAAATGAGATGGTGATCCTGCCTTTCCTGACTTCTCAGGACTGTTACAAGGTTCAAAGGAAGCACAGAGGGAAGGGCTTTCCATAGTCATGGTTGTTGCCACAGCCACCTCACACTGTGTGGTTACTTGGGCCCTACGCCACGCTAGGCGCTCTATTTCCGCTAACTTATTGACTCGTCAAACAGTTCTGAGAGGTGGAATTATAATCCATTTTGCAGATGAGGAAACTGAGTCTTAGAGGGGGTGAATAATTTGCCAGAGGACGCAGAGCTAATAACTGGCAGTGGAAGGACCTGAAACCAGGTCTGTGGAATTCCAAGCTGCCAACCCCCTCCACCCCCTGCCCCACTGTCTGGAAGTTAAACAGGCAGCCTGCTGGCTGGGTCTGCCCCACAGATGGTTTTTGTTTGGTCCATGCAATGCTTGTTAAAATTTTGGATATGGGCCGGGCGTGGTGGCTCACGCCTGTAATCCTAGCACTCTGGGAGACCGAGGCAGTAGGATCACTTGAGCTCAGGAGTTCAAGACCAGCCTGAACAAGCATGAGACCCTGCCTCTATAAAAAATAAAATAAAAATAAAAATAAAAATATAATTTTGAATATGAATGCCTGTCTATAACAGGCACAAGGATCCTGTTGGCCAAAACTCACCTCTCACCCCTCCTCTAGTCCTGCCTTCTTCCCAAGTTCATGATCTGCCTGGCCCTGGAAGTCTTGGAGTTTTCAACTCTTTCACTGTACTATATTCCAGGCCCATGTGAGTTACTCAATCTGATTTCTAGTCCCGTATCTGCCACTATTCCCTGATGGCCTTAGGCACCCTGAGCCTCAGTTTCTCCACCTGTAAAATGGGGAAGTAGGACTAGGTGATTGATCAATTAGGAGATCTATCAGTGTGCATATAAGATTCTGTGGGTCTTGGTTAGTGGAGGTAAGAATTTTGATGGGGAAGGCTCTCAATTAAATTAAATAATATTAACAGTTATTTATTAATGATTATTAAAAAATTAACAAACATAACTAAATGCTGTAAATAAAAAAGATATCAGGCTGTAACTACATTGTCAATAATATACATGGATTTAAAATGTTACAACTAATATAATTGCAGTGTTCATTGGTACTAATGTAAATATATTATTAGTTAATATTGGCTTGTCACACTCATTGCATGTCAGATGCTGTGCTAAGTGCTTTATATGTATGATTTCTTATCATCTTCACAATAATATTGCCACGTGGGAATTATTGAAGCTTGTGATCCAATGTTGCACAGTTGGTACACGGAGGATGACAAACTGGGGCCTAATAGGGTCCTTGCTCTGTGTTAGGACAGCCCACCAACTCCCTGAGGGTGGTGAGTGGTAATTCCTCCTGGGAAGATGCCAGTCTCAGAGGGCAGATGTGCAGTCAGAGCCCCAGGCACCCCTTTGGTCCCCTCACTCCTGTCTGTCTCTGTCCCTCCTGCAGCTCCAGTACCAGGGCAGCCCTTTTAGCGACCCTGGCTTCTCAGCCCCTGAGCTCCAGCTCAGCAGCCTGCCTCCTGCCGCTGTTTCCTTCAAGATCTGGCATGCCCTGGATGATGGGGAGCGGCTGAGCCGTGCACAGGGGGCCTTCCTGGCCTTGACCCAGCACCTCCAGCTTGTGGGAGACGACCAGAGTGACCTGAATCCTGGCAGTCCCATCCTGCTGGCCCAGCTCGGGGCTGCGAGACTCAGGGCCCAAGGCCTGCTAGGCAACATGGCTGCCATCATGACTGCCCTGGGGCTGCCTATCCCCCCAGAAGAGGACACTCTTGGGCTTGTCCCCTTTGGGGCATCAGCCTTCGAGAGGAAATGTCGAGGCTACGTAGTGACCCGGGAATATGGCCACTGGACAGACCGAGCTGTGAGGGACTTGGCTCTGCTCAAGGCCAAATATCCAGCATAGAAGGGTAGGACTTCCTGTCAGAGGCTACAACACTTCCTCTTTCACAATGGGCTCTTTTTCTGCCTTGCTTTTGGGCTAGAGAAGGAGATACATCTTGTCTAGCAGACAGGGTTTGTGTGCCATGTCTTGGGGAATATTTCCTGGAAGCCAAGCCTCAATTCCTTATTGCCTGGGCCTTCCTGCCCAGGTCCTATGGCCTCCTTTCCAGATTTGGGTGGGTCTCCATGGATACCATTTCATGGGTTACCAATCCAATGGTCCTGCTTCCTGTTTGGAAAGAAGTGCCTCTCTGAAGAGGCTTCACTTCCCACTATAGGACAGTTGGCCTCTTTCCTGGACTCTCCCTGAGACCTTCCCCTTCCTGTGATTTTGGGGAGGTCCAGGGCTTCCTTTCTGTCTCCATCTACCTCACTTCCTGTATGAAGATGTGGTCTTTCTGAGCAGACAGGCCTCCCTTCTTGCTGGAGTTTATTTCCTCCCCTAGTCTACCTCTCTGTCTGTGACCACTGTTCTACTTCCCGTCTTAAGGGGCTTCACTTCCCGATCAATGAAGTCCAATTCTTGAAGAACTAAGGACTCAGTCACGTCTGTTTTCTGCTTGGACACATCCACTTCCTGTTCTGGCAGGGTGGCAGATGGCGTCCCTGGCCTGGGGCTCTCATGAATCTCTTATTTATAATGTGCCTTTGGGTATGTCTGGGGAACTAGCTGTACCCCAAGGATCCTGTTCTCCTCAAAGCTGTCTCCCCATTTTCAACAACTGTATATACAGGTAACTTTAGTTTTCTTTTTATTTTTAAACATTTTATTTACTAAAAATTAATTTATTTTCAGAAATAAAACTCTTTTAAGGTGTCGCTTTCTTTTTTCCTCCACAAACCTGGCTTGTACGGGGTGGAGGTGTGCAGGTGCCAGGCAGAGGGGGGTGAAGGAAGGACATCAAGGCCAGAGGCCACAGGGCCCAAAGGGACGTATGAGGGAGAGTGAGGACAGCGGTGGAATGACCTGGCCGGAGGTGGCTGACATTTGGAGTGCCTTCCCACCACAGGACCGGCAGGCACGTCCCTGGCCAGGAAAGGACGGAGAGGGACAGAGGGAGACAGAGAGACGAGGTGTCACCTCCTTGAGATGAGGCTGAGATGTACATGTGCTCACGTGGGGCCAACGGGAGACAAGAGATGGGGAAGGAGACAGCCAGAGAGCCTTCCAGAGCTGGGTAAAGGGGGAGAACGAAAGACACAGAGGCAGGCCCAAGGATGGAGAAAAAGAGAAGGAAAGCAAGAAAATGGCAGACCTGGGGAGGTTACCTACGGTGCCAAGGAGGTCTAGAGAGAGAAAGAGGGATGCAAAGCAAAGAGATGGGGGCAGAGCGACGGAGACAGCCGGAGAGCAGACAACGCCGAGGGAGATGGGAGAGACAGAGAAGTGCAGACAGACAGGGAGATGGAGACGGACAGGCGGAGAGGAGGGGACAGCGCGAGCTGCGCCCCGCGCCCCGCGCTCAGGCCGGGCCCCCGGACACCAGCTGGCCCAGGTCGCCCTCGGTGCGGCTCACCCACTCGCGGTAGAGGCCGCACACGCGGAGCCCCAGCACCTTGGCCGGGAAGACCCCCGCGGCGGTGGCGGCGACGGCTGCGGCGGCGGGGGGCTCGGGCCGGGGCCCGCGGGCTGCGGCGCCCAGCGCGGCCAGCACGGTCTCCACTGCGGCCCCGAGGGCCCGGGCCTGGCGCGCCGCGTCCTCCAGGTGCCGCAGCAGGCGCGGCGCGCGCG
The DNA here is from genome assembly GCA_023783475.1 of Daubentonia madagascariensis. Taxonomy (NCBI): domain Eukaryota; kingdom Metazoa; phylum Chordata; class Mammalia; order Primates; family Daubentoniidae; genus Daubentonia; species Daubentonia madagascariensis. The sequence goes on along the minus strand of JAKFHU010002004.1, from coordinate 7,865,291 downwards.
GGTTCAGCTCCGCCTGGCGGCGGCGCACGGCGTCGAGCAGCGGTGGCAGCGCGGCCAGCGCCGCCGCGTCCAGCCGCAGCCGCTCCGGCAGCGGCAGCCCCGCGTGGCTCGGTGCCGGGGCGCTCAGGCCGGCCACCGGCAGCCGCGGTGGCGAGAAGCCGGGTAGCCCGAAGGGGTCTCCCTGGTGCTGCACCTGCGGAGACACAGCCGGCGGTCAGTGGGGCTCCCAGAGGAGGGGGCGCGGTGGGGGGTGGTACCGTGGCGGGGGCGGGGGACCTTCCACTCTCAATTGAGCCCTCTACCCCTCTCCGGGGCCTCCGTTTCCTCATCTTGCAAACGATAATTCCTCCCGACAGCGCTGCTCTGAGATAAAACAAAACAACGTGGCTTCACACCAGTGCCTTTATTTCCTCCTCTCCAAATTGGAGCTGATCACACGATCAACTTCAGAAAGCAGTTATGAGCATCTCAAGTGCTCAAAGCAGGGCCTGGCCCCTAGGAAGGGCTCCATAAATGTTAGCTCTTTTATTAATGTTATTTTACAGACCTGGGTTCAACTCCTGTCTCCACCACTTACTAGCTGTGCAGTTTTGGGCAAAACCATTTTCCCTCTCTGAGCCTCAGTTTCTCAACTGGAAAATGGGGGGAGGCAGCTTCCTGTCCTGTCTTCCTATCAGAGGTCTCCTGACACTCATGTAAGATAGTGCAGGGACCTAGAGAGAGATTTCACTCTCTCCTGTCTTCTCCCCAACCTCTGTACCTGCATTGAGTAGGGGCTCAATGAATCACTGTCGCATGAATGAACAAATGAAAGGTAAAGTCGATTGGTAATTTGTAAAATGCTATAATAGCATTTATCCTGTGCTAACATCTTGCCTCTGGTTCAGGCGTTGTTTGCTGCTTTGAACACACTATTTCTAATCTTCCCAGTAATGAGTATAATGCTAATGCTGATGATGGCTTTGTAAATAAGAAAAGTGGGGCTGAAGAGATACAGTGACTCGTCCTAGGTCATCCATCTAGGAAGTGGCTGAGCTGGAATTTGAATCAAAGTTGGCAGGACTACAAAGCTAGTTCTATTACCCCACTATCCACTTCATAATTGTTACATTGTTATTTTTAATGTTATCATTACTGCCCAAGGTTACAGTTCACAAGTTGGCAGGCCTACAATATGTCTGATTCAAAGCTATACCCTCCCTCCACTACACCAGGGTAATTTAGGAAAATATCTTCTTTCCTTGGGCAGGGCCCTCTGCCCAACCAAAGATGTCAGCAGATCTTCCTCTTCTGTAAAAGTCCCCTCTTGGTATAGAATTTTTGTACCAGACTGAAACCTCTTCTTGGCCTCTCTGAATATCCCAGGTAGAGGAGGTCATAGTTCATCTTGTTCAGCTGCCTCCTTTTACAGCTGGGGAGAACAAGGCCCAAGGAGGTGAGGTGACAAGATCACACAGAGCCTAGAAACTAGGTTCCCTGACTCCCAGACCAGTTCTCTTCACTCCCCCAGGCTGCCTCTGACATAAAGCACCAAGGAAGGTGCCTCCAAGCTGAGGAGGACAGAGTGGCATTTGGGTCACAAATAGGGTCCTCATCCAATTCGCTGGTGTGTGGCCACAGGCAAGTGTCCTGTCCTGCCCCTGTCATCATCAGGAGCCCTGATTTCCACCGCTGGGAAATGAGGTTGAGAAAATGGGTGGCTGAGGACCTCTGTGAGATCCTTGCTTCCCACCCCCATCCCTACTCACATATTCCTGGAGCAGCTGCTCAGCGTATTTGGTGAGGAGGTGGGCAAGGCTGTGTGTCTGACGGATCTTGGCCTCCAAGTGGGGAAGGAGAGAGACTGAGGAGTCAGCCTGGGGGTCTTCTGGTGGGAGAGGGGGGAGGAATGAGAGCAGCCCACAGCCCTGCTCCTTGACCACCTCCCCCGGGCTGCCTCTTCCTTCCTGAACCCAGAAGCTCTGCTCTGGATTCTCCAACTTTCAAGCCAGGCAGGGTCTGTCCCATTCCAACTGAGGGAAAATGAGGCCCCAGACCTTTGTCAAGCAGTTGCTTTACCTGAAATGTGTTCCCTGTCCCCAAACCACCACTGAAATCCTATTAAAGCCAAATTCAAATACAGTCACGCCTTGCTTAACAACTGGGATACGTTCTGAGGAATGCATCATTAGGCAATTTCATTGTTGTGCAAACATCACAGAGTGTACTTACAGAAACCTAGATGGTATAGCCTACTACACTTCCGGGCTATATGGTATAGCCTATTGCTCCTAGGCTAAAAACCTGTAAAGCATGTTACTGTATTGAATACTGTAGGCAATTGGAACACAATGATGAGTATTTGTGTACCTGAACATAAAATAGGTACAGTATAAATACATATTATAATCTTATATGCTGGGCATGGTGGCTTGCACCTGTAATCCCAGCTACTTGGGCGGCTGAGGCGGGAGAATGGCTTGAGGCCAGGAGTTCAAGATGAGCCTGGACAATATAGCAAGACCCCTGTCTCTAATAATAATCATAATGGTAATCTATGGCACCACTGTTGTATATGTAGTCTGTCAGTTGACCAAAATATTGTTATGCAGTGCATGACTGTACTGTCTTCTCAGTGCAGCCTCTAGAATCACCCATCCCTTAAATGAACTTTGACTTGAGGCCATTTGTTTGTACTTCCAAGGTAGCTCTTTCAATGGCTCTTTTCTATGTGTATCTGCCCTAGCGTGGGAGCCCTTTGAGGATAGGGCTCACATATCTCTGTGCCTCAGTGACTGTTGGTTAAATTCAACATCACTGAAGCACAGAACTTCAAATCAGAATGTGCCTTTAAGGCCCGTTTTACAGATAGGGAGACTGAAGTCCCATTCCCTCCCTGATACCCCTTCTACGCAAGGCGCTGGGGTGGGCAGCATCAATGAAATAACGTCTGGCCTCCCCTGGCACAAACCAGAGTGTGGCACCCCAGGAGGAACTACACTTCCCGAAATGCACAGCGCGTGCCCAGTGCATGCTAGGGAATGTAGTCCTGGCCCGGCAACTCCCGCCCCGCCCCTCGCCGGAGTTTCCCACCACCAGTCCCGGTCTTCAGCAGCCCTGACTTTCGTCTCCTGTTGTCATTCGCTAGCTCCTGTGGCTCCAAGGCTTCCTTCCCTAACTCTACCTCTCCCCCCGGCCCGCCAGCTCTGATTCTTTCCCAATACTCAGAGTGAACCCGGGCGTCCTGTCCCAGCCCCGACCCCAGTCCTCCCTCAGGGTGTACTCTAACAGGTTTTCTAACCCCTGAGCCCAAGTCCCTGAAGCTTCTGCCCCAGGCCTCTAAACCCTTGCTCCTGCCCCTTCTCACAACTCTGTAGTTACCTGACACCGGAGTCCTGCACTTCCCCGCCCAGGCCGCTCCCTTCCCAGACCCGGGGGTGACGGAACCCAGACCCCAGTTTCCAACCCTTCTGATTCCTGCTCCCCTCAGGGACCCAGCAGCGTACGGTGCTTCAGCCCCTTACCCAGACTTCCCTCCCTCCGGCTCATGCTGGCCCCTGGCTGATCCCGGTTCCCTCCACGCCCCCCTTTCGAGGGGGGAGAAGAGGGAAAGGGCTAGGGGCGGGGCCCGGGCCCAGCCAATCAGAGCCCAGACCCCAAACATTTCACACACCCCCCTTCCAGGCGAGATTCCTTGGCCCTGAGCTCAGGTCCCAGCCTGTGGGGCCTAGTAGGGGAAGGGGCCCGAGGGGGAGGCAGGTTGTCCGCACAGTGGACAGGACCTCAGGACTGAGGGTGTCGGGGCCTGAGAGGCAGCCCAGTGTCCTGCTGCCAGGAGGAGGCTCAGGCTCTGACCTGAGGCAGGGACCGTCGCTGGGGAGACAGGAAAGGGAAACTGCAAGACTGGCAGGACAGGAATGTACAGGCCCTCCCTCCCTCTTGACTGGGGGGCAGGGTGCGAGAGAGGCTGCGGTGGGGGCCCTCAGGCTTGGGACACACTTATTCCTACACACACCTCCTGGCATATCTTAGATGCCTGCCACTGTCATTGTTACACCTACCAGGAGGGAGTCAGACAAACCACCTCACCTCACCAGGCCCAGGCCCAGTAAGAGAACTCCACTGATACACACACACACACACACACACACACACACACACACACGCAGGTGCTCATACACATCTACTGAAGGGTTAATGTTTACAGACACTCATTCTCACACGGAAGCAAACTTCAGAGACCTGCATAGGAGGTCACACCCATGCATCAACCCCATTAACCTGGTGTAGACTCTGAAAGGATTGTACACACTTATGCCCATAAGTGGTTCCCAAGCACCTACTCTGTCCTGGGCGCTGGGACAAAGATGATCCATACTTGGTTTCTGACCCCCTGGGGGGCTCACAGTCTGACTGGAGAGCCATAGACAACAGCAGGTAATGGGGCTTGTGAGTGAAGGACTGGGAAGGCGGCCCATGTGTCTGTGAGGATGTTGCCATGAGCAGACAACTACTAGAATAAAGAGATTAACCGGCAGAGGGCACAGCAAGTGCAATTGAGCCAGGCTGTTGGTAGTGGCCACAACACACACTTATTAACAGAGAATATTTACTGGGCATTTACTATGTGCTGGGCATTGTTCTAACAGCTTTGCACATATTAACTTACTCCCAGGTTATAGGTGAGGGAATAGAGATAAATGACTTGTTCAAGGTCACACAGCTGGGTGTGGCAGAGCTGGAATAGTACCTCAGCAGTTTGGCTCCAGAAGTACTGTCATAACCATGCTCCTAACCCCTTAGCCCCTCAAGCTTTGGACATGGTCACACCAAAACTCACAGACACAACAGCCACACCTTGAAACACACACACAGAAGCACAAATTTAGACATGGTCATGTCTGCTGACAAGCCAGCCTCAAATAAAATCAACCAAGACATACTCATTTTCTTTAAACTTTTAATTGAAGTGTAAAACACATACAGAAAAGTTCACACATCATAAGCGCACTGCTTGATGAATTTTCACAGAGTAAATATGCCCAGGGAGCCAGCACCAGATTACAAAACAGGACGTGGCCAGCTCCCAGAAGCCCCCTCCTACCCCTTCCCAGTCCTAAGGGTGGCCGCTATCCTGACTTCTAACGCTATAAATGAGCTTTGTCTGGTTTTGAACTTCATATGAATGGAATCATATAGTGTGTACTATTTTATCTGGCTTCTTTCAATCAAGATTTATTCATAAGACTTGTCCATGTTGTTGGGTGTAGCAGGACATCAGTCATTCTCCTTGCTGTGTCTATGTCCATGGTAATGAATAGGCTATAATTTATTTTCCGTTCTGTTGATGGATTATTTCCAGCTTGGGGCTATTATGAAAAGTGCTGTGAACATTCCAGTACATGTCTCTTGGTGCTCACACCTACGCATTTCTGTTGGGTGTTGACAACCTAGGAGTGGAATTGCTGGATCATAGTGTTGGCGTATGTTTGGCTTCACTAGAAAACTGCCAGTTTTCCAAAATGTCTCCACCAATTTACACTCCCCCAGAAATATAAGAGAGGTCCAGTCGCTCTACTTCCTCGTCTACACTTGGTATGGTCTGTCTGTTTCACTTTAGCCATTCTGGTGGGTGGAGATCCACACATATTTTCAGTATCTGGCACTCAGTCAACAGATTGTTGAATGAATGAACGAATAAATTGGCCAGCATAGAATCAGACAGCCTGGCGAGGGTAGACACACACACACACGCACACACTCCACACACTGCGTCTCAGGGACGCCCACCCGCAGCGGACGCACACCGGGACACAGACCCCCCGCGTGCACCCCGGAGACCACGTGGTTTGAACGCACGGCCTCAGCCCGCCGCGCGCGTCCAGTCGCCCAGCCGCCCCCAACCGTCCTCTCGGCTGCGGGCAGGGGGCGCTGCGCGTCCCGGCGCCCCGAGGGGGCGGGCCCGGGGCGGGGCGGGGCCGACCGGGCTTCCAGGCCTGGGCTCTGGCCGCCGGCGGCGCCAGGCCGCTCCGGGGACTGGCCCGGGCGGGGCGCGGCGGCAGGAAACGGGGCGGGGACTCGCGGAGGCGTTGGGGAGCGAGGGAGGGCGCGGCCAACTCCCGGAGGGACGGCAGGCCGAGAGAGCGGCGCCCCGGCCTGGCGCCGAGCCTGAGCCCGCCGGACGGGAGGCGGCCCCGCCGCGGGCTCGGCCCCGGCCCCAGCCCCGCCAGCATGGCCGGCCGGACCGTACGGGCCGAGACCCGGAGCCGGGCCAAGGATGACATCAAGAAGGTGATGGCGACCATCGAGAAGGTCCGGAGATGGTGAGCGCTGCCCCGGGGCCAGGGACGGGACATGGTGGGACCACCACCACCAAATGCGTCTACCCTCTCCTCGCCGGCAGTGGCCCCCAGGTCTTAGGTGTACCCTCGCCCACCAGCTGTGCCCTGGGTCCGCAGGGCTCTATCCTCCTTCGCCTGGCTACTCCCCGGGGTCTACAAAGCGTGGTCCCCAGCCGTGCCTTCCCAGAGCCAAGCCTCCATTTATGCCCCGCCCCCTAAAGCTTTGACACTCCTGCAAGTAGCCCCAGCTCTTCATTGCTATGATCCGCAACCAGGTCCACGGCGGTGCCCCTTGTGTATGCCCCAGGGGTCTGCAGAGCCACGGCCGCAAGTCATGCCCTCTCTCCAGAAGCACCCATCCATGCCCTGGGGTTTGCAGGGCTCTCTTTCTCCATCTAACTATGCCCCATTAGCAAAACTCTCCCTACCCTTGTGCACCACCCCCCACACCTTTGCAGGTACCCCCAGATGTGCCCAGCTCCTGGGGGACTCTTCCCTCAGGCCTGTCTGACCCAGCCCCCCACCGTCCCACAGGGAGAAGCGATGGGTGACTGTGGGTGACACTTCCCTTCGTATCTTCAAGTGGGTGCCTGTGGTGGACCCCCAGGAGGAGGTGAGCAATACCCCCCAACCCCCGCAAGGGCCTTCATCTGTGCAAGCTCAGGCAAGCCCCTCCCCACCCTGGCCTCTACCTCCAGCCCCCACTCTGAATCCTCAAATACAGCAGCCCAGACAGATGTTAACGATTATTAGCAGCTCCTCCCCCTTTTCCCTTTTTCCTCCTCCAGATGCCCTGAGTTGAAGACCTAAGCCAGTGTGCACAACCTCTGTCACCTCAGGCAGAGCTTTTTGCTACTCTGTGCCTCAGTTTCCTTATTTGTACAGTGGGGGCTTTGCAAGAGCTAAATAGAAAGCTGGCTCTGACCCTTATCCCTCTAACCCCCAGGAGCGACGTAGGGCAGGTGGCGGGGCAGAGAGGTCCCGTGGCCGGGAGCGTCGCGGCAGGGGTGCCAGTCCCCGAGGGAGTGGCCCTCTCATCCTGCTGGATCTCAATGGTATGTAGGGATCCTGGAATTTGGGGGGCTGTGGGAATTGAAGGAAGGTACTGGGACCTCAGGCCAACCCTCTCGGCTTTTGCTCCTACAGATGAGAACAGCAACCAGAGTTTCCATTCAGAAGGCTCCCTGCAAAAGGGCACTGAACCCAGCCCTGGGGGTACCCCCCAGCCCAGCCGCCCTGTGTCACCTGCTGGACCCCCAGAAGGGGTCCCTGAGGAAGCTCAACCCCCACGGCTGGGCCAAGAGAGAGGTAGGACCAGGTGCCTCCCAGGAGTCCTCTCCTCTGAGTCCTGTTCTGTCCAAAGTTGAACCACCAGCTTACCCTATGCCTGCTCCCCTCTTGTGCTGCGTCCTGGGGGCCTTCCCTGACTCTGCAGAAACTACCTGTCACTGCTGTCTGTTTCATTCCTCTGATTTCTTAGGATCCATAGATAACATATCACCACCAGAGATTTCTATGTAAACTTAATTTTTAACCAGTTTATTGTCTTTCTCCCCACTCCCATCTCATATCACTTTCCTGAATGTTAGTTAGACCCATATTGTTCATATCTTGTTCACTACAGTATCCTCAGAATATCATGGAACACATAATACGTGCTCAATAAATATTTGTTGAATGAATAACTAATAGTAATAACCATAAGAGTGATGAATAGTAGTAGGGATAACAACAACTAATATTCATTGAGCACCTACTATGTGCCAGGCACTGTTCTAAGCACTTTATATGTTTTTTTCTCATTTAATTCTGACTATGACCTTATAAGGGTGATGATCCTGTTATGATCTCTCTTTATAGATGAGGAAACTGAAACCCAGAGAAGTTAAGTAAGTTGCCCAAGCTCACACAGCCACTGAGCCAGCTTCTTGGGCCTAAGTCCGCTTCAGCTCCTCTTTCTTCCATACAGAAGCCCCTGTCTGGTCGGCACCACCTCCCACATGTGTCTCCCTTCCTCTGCCTCCCCAGGCCCTGCCCTGGCCTTCCCACCTCTTACCTGCACCTGGCTTCAGCCTCCTCGCTGGTTTCCTCTAGTCGCCTCCACACAGCTGCCAGAACAACTTTCTCTAAAGCGCAAGTTTGACAGTGTCATTTTTCAGCTTCAGATCCTTCAATGGCTCCCCATGGCATTGGACTCCTCAGCTTGACACTTGGGGCCTTTGTGGACTGTTCTCTGATGACCTCATTTGTTCCCTGCCAAGAACACCATGACTTGAGCCTATGGGCTGCATCTAGATCATGCTAAACAGTTGTACATCTTTGCTAATAGAAAAACAATAACCAGCATTTACTGAGCACTTACTATGTGCCAAACACTGTGCTAAGGGCTTTACCTGTATTACGTTAGTTAATCCTCACAATGGTCTCACATGGTAACTACTATCATTATCCCCATTTTACAGACGAGTAAACTGAGGCCCAGGGAGATTAAGTAACTTGCCCAAGGTCAGAATTTGAACCAGAATCTGTGCTCACTAAGCATGCATTACCTCTGCCTAAAATGTGTTCTTCCTCTCTGTTTGTCTACCCCATGAAACCCTACTTACCCTTGGGGATCCCACATAAATGTTCCTTCCTATGTCTGCTTCTTGGGTTGAAGCCAGGTTCTGGCCCCTTCCTCACTGCTCCCACAGCACTCTGGCTTACATGACTGGTGCTCATTTGTGTTTATGTCCCCCTGCCTGTGCTGCTGGCACAGAGTGGCTGTTCAGGGAGTGTTTGTTAACTTGATGTTCCAGATCCTGGGAGCATAACTGCAGGCAGCACTGATGAACCCCCAATGCTGACCAAGGAGGAGCCTGTTCCAGAATTGCTGGAGGCTGAGGTGAGAGAGGCCAAAAGGCTGGACTCCCAGGTTTTGGAGGGAATGGGGGCTCTGGGGCAGCCGAAGGCTTGGAGGCTGCATCCCGAAGTCCAGGAGGGAGATGCAGACCTAGGACCCAGCTAAAGGTTTAGAGGCTGGGTTCTCGGGACTGAAAAAGAAAGGGTGTTTTAGAGACAAAGTCCTGAGGGCTGGATCAGGGCTGATTTAAGACCCTTAAAAGCCTGAAAAGATAATGATGCTCCTCCATGCAATTTTTAAAAATATCCTAAACTGTAAAATTAGTTTAAGAAAGTCCCTCATACACTGACTTTTCTCACAAGGGCCACCTTGATGCATTTTCCAGAAATATCAAATACCAGATTCTTTCCCCGAAACAGTGTTGCAGTTATTGTTGCTGCTGTTCTCGGTGCCTTGCTGAGTCTGCATCTTGGGCACCTGGCCCTGGGCTGAACTCCTGGGTTCGGGAGGGGAGTGGAGTGAGGCTTTGGAGGAGGCAGAGGCTGGGAGGCTGGACTCCCGGGTCCGGGTGGAGCTCACGCCTGTCCGCCCTTCCTCTCCAGGCCCCCGAAGCTTACCCCGTCTTTGAGCCAGTGCCACCTGTCCCTGAGGCAGCCCAGGGTGACACAGAGGACTCGGAGGGCGCCCCCCCACTCAAGCGCATCTGCCCAAATGCCCCAGACCCCTGAGAAGCCGGCCTGCCTGCCCTGTCACCCCAGGGGCCCCTTTGGCTTTTTACAAATAAAGACCCTTTTGTAATTTTGTGTCATGTCATTTCCCCGTCAGGGCTGGGGAGGGTCTTTGGAGACAGTTTTGTCTCATGCTCCATTTCTCAGATGGGGTCACTGAGGCTCTGAGAGGACCTTCCTATAGTCACACCAAGAGTCAGTGATGGGGTGGGGGCTTGAGCCAGGACCCTGCCTCCTCAACACTCCCCCTACCTGCCCTATCCCCCTAACCTTTGACCTCCCCTGACCTTCACCCTCCTCCTCTGGGAATCCCAGAACCCTTCTTCGTCCTGCTCAGCCCTCCCCTGGGCCCAGCAGTTATCAAAGCTCTGGGCAGTTAGGCCCGTGCTTCCCATTTCATTCACAGGAACACAGAGGCCCAGAGGGACTGAGGGGCCTGGGATGACCCCACCCGTTCCCTGCCCTCAGGAAGCCACAGCATCATGCCTCCCCGCCTTTGCTTAGCATTCCTCTACCTGGAAGCCCTGGCCCACGCTTCTGGTTGAGTCCTACTTGTCCCCAGCTTGATCACCACCCCAGGCTCAGGCAGTTTCTTCTTTTGTTCAGCTCCCGCAACCCCTTGGGCTCCTTCTCTTTGTTTCAGCATTTACTGGGCCATTTTGGGATCACTGGTTTGTGCATCTGTCTTGTCTACTAGGCTGTGGGCTCCTGAGGACAGAACTGGGTCCCCAGCCTTACCAAGCACAACAGTGGGAACAGAGCAGTCATAGCATGAATGGATGAAATGAATGGGCTGGGGTTATCTAGGAGGGCTTCCCTGAGGAGGTGGTATGTGCGCTGGGCTCTGAGACATGAACCTCAGTATGGTAGAACTAAAGTCAGAAGCCCTGATTCAAGTCCTGGTTCTGTTATTCACTATCTGTGTGGCTCTAGACAGGCTGTTTCTACTCTCTGAGCCTTAGTGTGTTCATCTGAGCAATGAGGACAAATACCAGGCCTCACCTGCCCCAGTGGTTTGTGGGAACCTTCAAATAATGTAAAGTCCCTTCACTGTGTGCCTGCAAGAGAGGCACAGTCAGGTGTATTAGCCCTATTTTCATTTTCAACAAATGAAGAGACTGAGGTTCAGAGAGGACCAAATTGGAACTTTAAAGAATCATTAAAAAATGTGAGGGTGTTTCCTGATAGCAGCTGCAGCAGTAATAGTGGAGCTAGAGCTGGCCAGTGAAGCCAGGTATGCGGTGATGGGGTATATTCGTTTCCTGTTGCTGCTGTAACAAATTACCACAAATTTAGTGGCTTAAAGCCACAAAAATGTAGTTCTGGAGGTCAGAAGGCCAAAATTAGTCTCACTGAGCTAAAGCAAGGTGTCAGCAAGGATGGTTTCTTCCAGAGACTGTAGGGGAGAATCTGTTTCCTTACCTTTTCCAGCTTCTAGAGGCCACCTGCATTCCTTGGCTTGTGGCCCCTCCCTCATCTTCAAGTCCAGATGCAGCATAGCATCTTCCAATCTGTGTCTCTGTGTTTCCATCATCACATCTCTGTCTCTGATTCTCCTGCCTCCGTCTTACAAGGACCCTTGTGATTACGTTGGGCCCGCTTGAATCATCCAGGATACTCTTCCCATCTCAAGAGCTTTAATTTAATCCCATTTGCAAAATCCCATTTGTTATATAAAGTAACATATTCACAGGTTCTGGGGATTAGGATGTGGACATCTTTGGAGGGCCATTATTCAGCCTACCAGCCATTTTCTGGGTTTGTAGGTCATCTCATTACTCTCCTCAACTATCCCACGAGGTGATGAGAGTGCTCTGTAAACTGGAAAGTGCCTTGTATGGGTTAGGGTATGGTGTTAAAGCCCAGAATTCAGGTTCTGGGTTTGAATCTCAGCATCTGCATTCGTTTGCTGTGCGACCTTGAGCAAGTGACTTAACCTCTCTGTGCTGCAGTTTTCTCATCTATAAAATGGCTATAATAGTCACATCAGCCTGGTGAGACTACTGTGAGGATTAAATGAGGCAATACCTGGAGAGAGAGTCTTTGGCTTGGTACATAGTGAATGCTCAATAAATGGCAATTGTTTTTCCTATTACCCCATCATACAGATGAGGATACCAGGGTGTGGGGATAGAGGCCAGAGACTTGCCTGTCAGTAAGGCTGGGGAGGATGATCCTGGCACTGGATGGGGTGTCCCTGTCTGAGCAGCCTCAAGAGGCTAAAGTTTGAGTCTCCCCGATTCTCGTTCCTCTCCTGGTCACAGGCCCCAGGCAACCGTCACTGAGCCCAGGCCTGCCCACACTCTCTGACCTGGTATAAAAGCTGGCTTCTCCATAGTCACACCCCTGATTCATCACCTTGCCCTGCCCTCCCTGCCCCCTCCTGAAATCCACACTCTCTTTTTGGAAATCCTTCCACCCCTGGCTCTCGGCCCTGGCCTCCACCCGCCCCCTCTGTGCCCCGTCCATCCTTGGTCTCTCTCTCCTCTTCCTGATCTCTTAAATGTCTCTTGCCATTATGTCATACATAGGACGTTATAAGCACTTTGCCCTGGCTTCCCTCCTCCCCTCGTGAGCACTCTCCGTGCTGGGTCCACCCACCCTTTGAATTAATGGTTCCTAATCCTCTGCCTCTGAGTTCTGCCCCTACCCCCAGACTCAAAGAGCATCTCCACTGGGGTGTCCCACAGACCCTCAGCCTGATTTTCCCCCAACCCATTCCCACTGTCCCCTGCACCCATGGAGGGCCCCACAATCCCAGGAGCCAGCCAAGGTGGGAACACTAGGAGTCCGGAGTCAACTTCCATGAGCCACCACATCCTGTCAAGTGTCTGTCCTAAATAATCCTCCAGTCTGCCCCTTTCTTCAGGGCCACACTGCTTTACTAGATGCCAAGAAGACTATTTTAACAGCCTCCTAGTTGGGTTCCCTGCTTCACTCTTGCCCACCCCCAATCCATGCTCCACCCAGAAACCCAAATCTGTGCATGCTGCTGCACCTGGTGAAAACCCTCCTGGTCCTTCCCTCATGCTACTCTCTGCTACTTCCAGCCCATGCGCAGCCCCTCGGAACTGCTGTAGCCCCCCACCCCCCCACCCCATGTACTCCACCACTTCTCACCTCTCGGGCTTTGCTCATGCTGTTTGCTTTGCCAGGGGTGCCCTTCTCATCTTCTCTTCACCTGGCAGACGTCTCCTTGTTTTTCAAGCCTCAGCTTCTGGTGGCATCTCCTCCCCTCTTCTTCATCCCCCACCCCCTCCTCTGCTGCTTTGTAATAGTCTGTGTCCACTCAGGGCTTCAGCACTAGCCTGGGAGCTGCATGAGGGCAGAGGATTTCCTTTTTCATAGCAACTTCTATTTATTGTGTGCTTGCTGTTTGCTGGGCACTGTTCTAGTCCTTGGGGAGACAGCATAACCAGCAGAGAAAAAAATCCCTGCCCTGACAGAGTTTGCCTTCTGTAAATTATGTCATACATAGGAAGTTATAAGCACTCTGGAAGAAATAAAGCAGAGTAAGGGAGATGGGGAAAGAGCAGGTTGCAATTCTAAATAGAGAGGTCAGGGGAGGCCTCCCTGAGGCGACATTTGAAGGAAAGCTTGAAGGAGGTGAGTGAGAGCCTTGTGAATTCGTGGGGAAGAGCATTCCAGGCAGAGGGAACAGCCAGTGTCAAGGAGAACCAGTGTGGCCAAGGCAGAGGGAGGGAGGGAGCAGGGAAGTGAGCTCAGGTCAGGTGGGGCCTCACAGGCAGCACAAGCACTTAATCTGCCATTCAAACCGGGAGACTTTAGAGAATAAAAGCAGCATTAATAATCATGCCCAGATTGCAGGTAAGAGCTGGGACAACCAACCAGAATGTATGGTCATCCTGCTTGGAGGCCATTGTCAGGACTTTGGCTTTTAGTCTGGACACAACGAAGAGCTTGTTAAAGGAGTCTGAGCAGAGAGCGACATGATCAGAGTTAGGTTTTCTTATAAAAAGTTTTAAGTATACAGGCTGGTCCGAAGGTAGTGCATTATCTCACTTGATTGTTCACAGTCAGTTGCAGACTGAACTCCTTGTTCTACTACTTTCCCCCCTTCTCACTACTGCACTTGACTAGTCTTAAGGAAAAAAAAAAGTTTTAAACATACAGAAAAATTTAAAAATGAATTGAAAGAATTCAGTAGTTGAAAGAATTGTACAGGTAACACACACACCACACACACACACACACACACACACGCTGCCTAGATCCTGTAACATGTTATATATCCACATCCATTCGTTTTATTTTCTTGATACATTTCAAAACAAGTTGCAGACAATAGTACACTTCCCTCAAAACACTTCAGCATGCACATTGCTAACTACAGTCCAGTATTTATTTGCAGGGGTCCCCCCACTTTTGAGGTAAAATATCCATATAGTAAAATGCACGGGTGTTAACTGTATGATTTGGTGAGTTTTAACAAATGCATACATCTGCATAAGGAAACCCTTCTTGAATCCAGAACATCACTGTGACCCCAAAAAGTTCCCTATTGCCCCTTTCCCATCCCTAACTCCCCAGAGGCAACCACTGTTCTGATATTGTTTTTAAACCACAGCTTAAGTTACCCTCTTCCAGAACTTCATATAAATGGAATTATATAGTGTGTGCTCCTTTCTGTCTCTTTTCTTCTACTCAGGGTAACATTCCTGAGAGTCATCTGTAGTGCTGTGTGGGTTAGTAGTTTGTTCCTTTTTATCGCTGACTTGTGTTCCATAGACCAGTTTCACTCTGCGGGGTGGAGAACAGATGGGTCCATGTCTTCTCCCTGCCTCTAGCTCCCAGCACAAGCCTGTCAGGCTTGGAGCTTAGAGACGTGGATGAGCACACCCCAGGGGCATAGACAGCCTTTTCCCAGGAATTGCTAGCATGAGGAGTCTGTGGCATCAATCTCCCCAGAAGATAGAACTATATGAGGGGCAGGATCAAGGACTATCCTGGTTTTAGCACTGCAAGTTCCATGTCCCAGGAAACCCCTCAGTCTTTGGGCAATCTGGGATGGCTGTTCACCCTAGCAGGATTCTGCCACTGCCCTTGGGGCTCCAGGCCCCTTGTCACCCAAGACTATACTCCTTTCCTCCTAAGAATTGATTTTCCTTAAACTCCAAACTGCTCTAAAACCTCCCGTGGCTCCCCATGGCTTTGCCTGGCAACCCACAGCATACACTCAGCCTACGGCAGTGGTTCTCAAACTGCTGCACATCAGAACCACCTGGGCAATCTTTTTAAAATTCTGATGCCTAGCTTCTACCCAGACATTTTAAATTGGTATAGTGTGTGACTTGGGCATTGGGATCTTTAAAAGTTCCTCAGGTGATGTTTGCTGCAAAATTTGGAAACTGTGAGCCTGTGGATGTGATTGGCTTGGCTTATATAGTGTTTAATATGATGCCAACATTTAAAATCAAGTGATTTCATGTAAAAATCTGGACTCGGGCTACCCTTGAAAGCAGATGTTCTGAGACATTGAGTTTGCCCCCTGAAGTGGTCATGGGACTGGGGTGCAGAATGCTGGCTACCCCTGGAGGCGGAGCATGCGCTCTTGGTCACTACAAGCCCCACCACTCCCTGGTGTCTTACTCTTCTCATTGATGTTCCTGACCCTGGCCTACAGACTAATGGCTAAGCTTTGGGGATTCAGGGACTTCCAGGCATGGCTTCTGCTCTCCTTCTCTGCCTCCTTACTTACTCTTCTAGGAATCCTTATCTTACTTCCTGTCCTCCAGCCACATGGGCCACTTGCCACACCTGCCTTTGCCCATGGAGTTCTTCTGCCAAGCTCCTTATCATGGCAGCCAAGGCTGTGCTCAATTTGGGGCCTGCCCACCTTTCTTGCCCCCTGCCCGAGCCCTCTACCATCTAGCATGCATAACTCCTAACACAAGGAAGCTGCCCAGGCTGTTTCCTACCTTAGCACTTGCTGCTCCCTCTGCCTGGGAAGCTCTTCCCTTCCTCCCTCCTTCATTCCTCTCTCCTCCTGGCCAATGCTTTCTTATCTCTCAGGCCTTGGGTTCCATCTCACCTCCTCTAGGAAGATTCTCTGACCTTCAAACTAGGTCAGGTCCCTGCTTGGCCACTGTACTTCCTCTTTCATTCCACATCTCACTTCCCCTGCTAGAATGAGGCCACATCTGTCTTGTTCATCTCTGTCCTCCTAGGGCCTAAGTAATGCCTGGTAAACAATAGGTGCTCATTAATGATAAATGAATGATAAATCTCCCTTCTTCTACTAGCAAAATCCTACTCCTTTTCTGATTACATTCGTACTGTAGCATCTGATTCTGTTCTCCTGGAGACACAAACATCACTGAGGTCAGGTGATCAATGGAGTTTTAGCTCCAGCTCATCTCACAGTGGGCCCAGTAGGTCCCCAAACTCATCCTGTGGTTATTTCCCAGTTCTAGAATGCACACTTGGAATAGGCATACTCAGCAGCTGGCAGAATCGCCACATCAGCTAACTGGGTCTCTGTATGCATGTCTGTGAAGGCAGGGATATACCTGGTTGGTGACCCCAGGACCCCACCAGGGCCGGCACAAGGGCAGAGCACAATAACTTACTTGCCATTCCCTTACATCCAGCTATGGAGTTTCAGTTCGGAATGGCCTCCTTGCCTGGCCCCTCCTTTGTTCCAGGCAGGCAGCTGTGGTGTAGCGAAGGGTCAGAACACGGGATGGGAATGGGGGTATTCCAGATTCAGACTGATTTGTACTAACTGTGATTTTGGGCAAATCACTTCCCCTGTCTAGACCTTAGTTGCCTCATCTGAAAAATGGAGCCAGTAATCTTTTCCTCATCTTTGGGGTCGTATGTCTTTGAGCCACGTCAGGAACAGCGTGAACCAGGTGCAGAGCACGGCCTGAGAAGCTGAATGTAAACCAAATTTGTGTAGAGTGAACTTTTTCAACCTTTACTTTTTGGAATCACCAGTAGTATTACATGCACTCTAGGAAATGTAGGAAACGCAGTGCCAAAAAATGCAAAAATGAAAGTAAAACTCCGTTGTAATCTGAAATGACCCGGTTGACGATTTAATGGATCTATTTTAAGCTCTTGCGAGGGAGCCAGCGCGACGCGGTTGCACTAAATGAACCGGCCGTGACGGGCGCGCGGGCTCGGGGGCAGCTGCTGTGTGCCCGCGGTCGCCCGGTCCGCAGAGCGGGACCCGCAGGCCTGCCGCCCTCGCAGCCTTTTGTGCAGCTCCGAGGGAACAAAGGAGGCCAGCGCGCCTCGGCTGCGGTCGGCGCAAGAGCGCGGCGCGGCCGTGGGAAGGGTTAAGGCCACCGAGCACCCTCGCGCGTGCTAGAGGGGCTGGGGGCGGACTTCCGGCGGGGGGCTGGCGCCCGCGGGGGGAGTCGCGCGCGCCGCCGTTGGGGACCAGCAGTTGCCCAGTTTCCGAGCCACCGCCGCCGCCTGCGCGCCTCCCGGGCCCTCGGGCAGCCCGCAGCGCACTGGGCCTCTTTGCCTCCCGCTGCAGCCAGCAGTGCGGCCGGGGGACACGTCGCTCAGCCGCTGCCCGCGCCGCGGCGGGATCCCGGCGCTGGGCCAGGCCCTCCCGCAAGGGCCGCACTAGCCATTGTGACCGTGGGCAGCGTCTCGGCCCTCTGTGGGCCTTGCTTTCCCCGGTTGTAAGAGGGGCGTGAGGAGCCCGGGGCTAGCTCCGGACCGTCGGTTTCTTCAACTCGCTTGCGCCTTGGAATCCGCCGTACCCGCATTGTACAGTCAGGGAGACCCAAAGGAGGAAGTTTCTCTGGACTAGCAGAGGCAGGCTGCCCCCTCCTCGCAGTGGGCAGAAGCATAGTTCAAAGCCACATTCCTTGATTTCTAGCGCTGCTGCTCCAAGGAGTCGTCCAGGGACATTTGTGATGAGAGCCAGTGTTGAGCGAGCTTACTGTGTGTCAGGCGCGTTACCCGCGTTCTCATGCTTACTACAACCCCGTGAGGCAGGAGCGATCTTTTACACTTTGCAGATAAGAAGATTGGGGTGATTTCTCCAGAGTCATGATGCAGGTCAGTGGCTAAGTCGGGAAGGGTATAAACCCAGGTTAGTCTGACTTGATTGGCAAATCTGTTTTTTTGAATATCAGCTAACATCAAATGCTTACTAATGAATCCATTCACAAAGGGGCAAGATTCATACCACTAGTTCACAGACGGGCTAAGTTAAATAATAGTAGTCCTGGTTCAGTGTCTTTGAATCCCTTTAATTACCACAAAGAGAAAGCACTGGACTTAACACCTACACCTTTCTCCATATATTTTTAAAAAATAACAGCTTTATTGAGATACAGTTCACATGCCATACAATTCACCCATTTGAAGTGTACAATTCCGTGGTTCTTAGTACATCCACAATGTACTAATCAATTTTAGAACATTTTCCTCACCCCTAAAAGAAACCATACCCATTAGCAGTAAATCCCATCCCTTCCTCCACTCCAGCCCTAGACTAGGACTAATCTACTTTGTGTTTCTAGGCTTGCTTATTTTGGGCATTTCATATAAGGCTATATATATGCAGCCTTTTGTGACTGAGATAATCTTTTTTTAACAAAATCAAGGCCTTGAGCTTAGAGTTTGGCTTGTAACCATAGCTAGCTGGAATTGAGTAGCATTGTTTTGATTTTGTTGTGTGTCTTTTTACCACTCTAGGGTAAGTGATAGGTATTCTGTTTTCTATTTATGATAGTGATTAAAGTTTCCTTTTTGAATACATTTTTTTTTCCATAAAAAAGTGACTTGATATTTTTAAAGGACAAGATGAAGTAAATAGCAGTATAGGTGATACACAAATTTATTAAAGGTTGGGAAGATGGGATATAAATGAAGTTTGGAAAACACTAGATTGTCTGATTTTAGTTTCTCCAGGATATAATTTGAAAACCACCCTATTAATTTCATATTCCTAACAACTCCTGTGAAGAAGTGCATCATTTTACTGATGCATAAGCAGGTTCAGAGAAGTTAAGTACAGTAACTTGTCCAAGGTCACACAGCTAGTGACAGAACTTAACCTAAGGTCTGTGTGATTCCAAAAACCATCTACTTACCAAGTGTAGAAGTAAGACGGGGTGAGGGGGTGGGGAATGGACTAGCAAGCTTGAGGGGGGACTCGAGCCACTAGACCAAAACACATGGGTGCCAGGCTGGCTTAGTTGTTTTGGGTACCCCTTGAAGCAAATATACAAATATTTTTAAAAACAACTTAATTTATGACTCTAAACAGAAATCCCATCTTAGTCACCATTGGGGCTTTCTTCCGCTCTCAAGGGCACACCACAATTCGGGAGGTGTTGCCTGGATAATCAGGGTTTGTGTATGTGTGTGTGTGTGTTGGTGGTAGTACGGTCTCATCTGTAGTTCATCATCATTGCTGTTGGCAACACTGTCCAAGCCCACAGTGGTCCTTTAAAGTCCATGGGTTCTGCCCTGTACCACAGTGAGCACCAGAATCTCTGGGCTGGAACTCCTTGGACATAGGATCCCATGTTTGCTGGAATATTAGGCAGCCACCTGCTCTTGGGACTGGCCACTTTCCTGGAGCATGGCCATGGGGCCAGCACCAGAACTCCCTGTCCCCCCCTTACTGGCCAAGGACTTTCCCATCCCTGCCATCACGTTCACAAAGATCCTCTGCCTTCTCCCTCCATCCCTATCCCACATCTTATTCTTTCACTGTGGACTTTAACAGACCATTAAACTCAGAGCCTGTTTCCAATAAAACTATTAATGGTTTCCTTTTCCAGAGAGAGCTTAATTTTTAGACCTTAATTTTAAACAATGTAGCATATAGAAGACAAACAAAACAACCAGATACTGCCATACTGCTGTTCAACTCTTATTTAACGCAGCCCTCTTCTCTCATAGCTGGGCAATTCAACTTGGACCCGAACTTGAAGTTAACCACACTTGTCCTCCTTAGAAGGCAATTAGGGCCCATCTGTCCATCATTCTAGGTTGAGACTCTCAACCCTAACAGTTTCAGACCATATAAAACAAAATAGCTAACATTGAGCTAATATTAATATTCGGAGAGCACTACATCCATAATCTCACAAAATCATTTCAACAACTTCATGAGATAAGTACTATTATTATTTCCATTTTAGAGATGGGAAAACTGAGGCACAGATAAGTCACTTGTCCCATAGCAAATAGGAGAGGCAAATTTGAATCCACATAGTCTGACTTTAGAGTGTGCACTCTCAAACACAGAGTTCAGATGAGGACAATTTCCTCCATCATTTACGGCACTATTTTAGTATTCCCTGTACACGGGTACCCCCCTGTCAGTCCACAGCTGCTTGGAAAGCAGAGTAGAGGATTCCCCTTCCCAGAGAGGAGTCTGAGAACTCGGAGACCTGGATCTCCCACTCAGGATACCTTTCCCCCTCCCTAGTCCCTGCCTCTCTGGAGGTGAGTTAACTAACAACCGTTCCCCTGACCTGGAACTGCCACCCTGAGTTACTGCTATGTGTCAGCATTGGGCTAGGTACTTTTACAATTTCTCTGTCCCTTGCTACAGCCCAGCAAGGAGCTGTTATCCCCAGTTTACAGACAAGTAAACTGAGGGCTAGGACAGTGAAGTGACTTGTCTAGGAGCACACAGCTGGTGAAGGGAGGCAACAAGGATTGGAACCCAGATGCTCAGCCCTGAGTCCAGTGCTCTATGAAGTCCTTAGTGACCTTCCAGAGTTGAAAGCCAAATAAGTGAGGGGGTATGATTGGCTGTGGTACCCAAGCAAGTTTCTTACCCTCTGGCTCCATTTCCTTATCTGTAAAATCTTTCTTTCCCCAACTTTCTAATGAAAGCAGGATTTTTTTTTCTTTTTAGCAGTTTTGAGAGTAACAATGGTCCTGTTTACTCAGGCCCTGGGCTGAGTGACATATGTATACACACACACACACACATGATATGTATGTATATATGTATACACACACATACGTACTCTACAGATGTCATGCTTTCATCCATTGCCCTACTCTATTTCTCTAGATTTTTATAGGGGAGTTTTCTTAGAGATCACCTCATTATATCTTCTAATTTAGAGGCAAGGAATCATTTCTGTTCATTCCTTCAACAATCATGGACGTTCTGTTCTATGCTAGGCCCATGCTGAGCTCTTAGAAAAGATAGAAAAGACCAATTCAGGGTGTTAGCAGTAGGAATCTCTAGGTGGTAGGAATAGAGTGTTATTTTTCTTTTTCCTTATCTGTATTTCCTTGGTTTCTACCATGCGCATATATGGCTTTTATAATAAAATAAAAATCAGTTCCCTGCCCTCAAAGTATGCTTCTACTTGTACAGTACTCTTTCCCCAATTTAAATGATTACATACCTCAAAACCCCCAGGGTGGGAGAAATCCCACTTAAGGAAGTCAAGACCTCGTACTAGAGAGTTGACCTCCTAATTCAAGTGGCAGCCACATCTGCAGTCCCTTCTGAGTGAAGGGACCAAATATCACAATGCCCTACTTCCTCCCCTCAAATCCCTGACTGGCCTGTGGATTGGCATCTGAACCTCACTGTTCCTAGTAGTGGTTCTCACCTGGGCCTGAGCATTTAAGAAAGGTATAAAGGCAGATTTGATTGTCACAATTTCTGAGGATGCAAGTCTACGGGATGCTGATCAGCGTGTGATTCACCAGGCAGCCACACCACAAATGTCCTGCCTGGAATGTCAGTGGACTCCTGTAGGCTGGTCTGGGGCCTTTGGGCCTCGAAATGTTACCTAACTGGATCATGCCTACCTGCCTAAGCAGATCCAGTCTCTTGGGAAGTTTGAAAGCTAGACCCAGAAAAAGTGAACTGAAACAATGGCGGGGGGGCCAAGAGAGACCATATCAGGAGTCTGGCAGAGTCACTGTGCAACAGAGCACATGTGATGCTTCTAAGGAACTATGACATGCCAGGGTTCCGGTGACTACCATGGGTCTTAAAGGGCATGACCAATGTCCCAGGTGTCTGTGACATTCCAGCATGAACACTCATCAGCTAGATAGCAGAGAGGGATATATAAACTTATGAAAAATCCCTGTAAATATTTTTCTTTGACTATAAGTCATTGAATAGACATTTTAAATAATTTAAGACTACTTACTCCATTAATGGGTATTCAATGTATCCTCCCTTATTTTTTTGAAATGTCTTAGCATTCATTCTTCCAATGGGTTATTTTGGGACAGGCAACTTGCTCTGTAAAAGGGATATTCCTCTGTGGGACCTTTGCTGCCTTTTTAATTTTACAGCTCTTAGTCCCTGAGTCATGACAAGGAATGATTGAGATTTATATGTATTGGATCTGAAATTCTTACAGTTGACTAAAAGTAGAACAGAAAAAAGTAAATCCATATAGTGTATTTAAGAATTTTATGTAGGTAGAATTTGTGATTGGGAGTGGCCGGGCGCGGTGGCTCACACCTGTAATCCTAGCACTCTGGGAGGCCGAGGCAGGAGGATCACTTGAGCTCAGGAGTTCGAGACCAGCCTGAGCAAGAGTGACACCCTGTCTCTATAAAAAAAAAAAAAAAAAGAATTTGTGATTGGGGAAGGATTATACCCCCGTATAGTACCCAGCTAAATGTTTTGTTCAGTTTATAATTGTCAATTAAAATAATTAAGGTTATAGGCTCAGAGGGAGAACAGTAGGCTGAGAGTCACACAGCACATTGGTGCAAAACTGGGACTACAACTCTGGTCCCTCATCTTCAAGCTCAGTGATCTTTCTACTTAGACTTCCCCCATAACTGTCTACTCACAAAGCTGTGGCCAGTGAAAAAACTGCAGATTAGTTTAAAAAGTATAATGTGGAGGCTGAGAAGAGAAGGGAGGTGAAACAGAGGTCATAACAGGAAGACAAATTTTTGAAACCTTTTCGGTTTTTTTGCCCTTGTATTATTTTTCTATTGCTGTAACAAATTACCACAAACTAGTGGATAAAACAATACAGATTTATGATATTACAATTCAGTAGGTCCGAAGCCTGACATGAGCCTCACTGGGCTAGAATTGAGATACAATCAAGCCTGTGTTCCTGTCTGGATGCTCCAGGGGAGAATCTGTTTCACTGCCTTTTCCAGCTCCAGAGGCCGTCCGCAGTCCTGGACCCATGGCCCGACCCTCCTCCTTCAGTCAGTAACACTGCATCTCTCTGACCACCTTCCGCACTCACATCTCCTGATCACAACCAGAAAAGATTCTCTGATTTTAAAGATGCATGTGATTACATTGTATCACCCATGCATTGGGCCCACCTGCTAAACCAGGATAATTTCCCCATCTCAGGATCCTTAATTTAATCACATTTGTAAAAACACATTCACAGGTTCTAGGGATTAGGGTGTGGGCATATTAGGACATTAAAACAAGGACCGTTATTCTGCCTACCACACCTATGAAATATCCACATGCATAAACATTCACAGAAAAATAGTGCAGTGTAACATAATATTATAAAACAAAATATCCTTGTAACCACCACCCAAACCAGGAAATAAACATTGGCAGAATTTCTGTGATACCCCTCCCCTCAATCATATTTTTTTGTTTGCATGTGCCTGGAATTTTTTTTTTGATCTATTTATTTTAAACATTTTTTGTCACTTTGTTTTATGTGTGTTTCCTAAAAATTGCATATAGCTAGATTTTAAAAGTAATTTAGTTTGACATGCTCTGATTTATAATTGGTGAATTCAGCCTACTCACACTTATTGCAATAACTAATATACTTTTTTATTTCCACCTTATTTTATATTTACTATCTATTTATTTTTTAAAAGAAGGGGTCTCACTCTATTGCCCAGGCTGGAGTGCAGTGGCATGATCATAGCTCATGGCAGCCTTGAACTCCTGGGCTCAAGTGATCCTCCTGCCTCAGCCTTCTGAGTAGCTGAGATTACAGGTGCAAGCCACTGCGCCTGGCTCTGATTTTTTTTTTTTTAATTTAAATAAAGAGACGGGGTCTCACTCTTGCTCAGGCTGGTCTCAAACCCCTGAGCTCAAACAATCCACCCGCCTCGGCCTCCCGGGGAGCTAGCTTGACAGGTGGGAGCCACTGTGCCCAGCCCTGATTTATTTTTCATTAATGTTTTCCTCTGTGCTTTTTTTTTTTTTTTAACTTTTGTGGGCTTGGCCAAATTTCTATTTATTCCCTTTTTTCCCCTTTGTTAATCTGGTAGTGTTTATCTTCTTTCCTAACAATGATAATTATTCTTAAATGTTGTATCAACACATGGTTATAGTTTTACTCCTTCACCAAAATGTTTTAGTTGCCCACTCCCTCACAGCATCCTGAAAGATGATACCTTTAGAATGCTTTTAACTTTCCCACTCTCCCCACTCCTGGAGTTTTACGGAAATAGCTTACAATTTTTTGCTCTAGTCTGTTATTAGGATTTTCATTAATCACTTCTGCAAAATAATCTCTCAACACTTGACACACAAATTCCCAGTCTATCCTCCACCACTTAAACTGAGTTTATATATATATCTCAAGATTCGTTGCTCACCTCTGCTACCTCACTTCTTCATCTGTCATAATCATGAGCTCTCAATCACTATTGAGAGAATTTTCTTAAGGAAATCCTTCAGATGGGGCGTGGAGATGATATATGCACTGAATCTGGTCAGCCAGAAAATTCCTTTCTTTTGCCCTGGCTAGGAAATGACACAATGGCTGGTTTTGATTCTTGGGTTACATTCCTTTTCTCTTAGCAGTCTGTATTCCTGCTATCTCCTGGCTTATAGTATTGCAGATGTGTGCTCTTAAAGGATTCTCTTTCCTTTGTAAGTAACCTAGCCTTTCAGTCTGGAAGTTTGTAACTTGTTTTTCCTATTTCTGGAACTCAGGAATTTCATCAGGGTGTGTTCTATCTAGATGCTTATCTTTATTCATGTATCCTTTTACTCTTCAGATTCAAATTTCCCTCTCCATCTGGTACTTTTTTCTTCTTTTGAGACTCCTATTATATGTCTATTATGTCTTCTGGATCAGTCCTTTAATTTTACATTTAATTGCATGGTTTCCTTCCCCTTGTGTTTCTGACATGTTATATGGTTTCTTCCAGTATCTTTGAGTCTCTCATTAGTGACTTTGCCAATTACCAAATATGTCTATTCTAGTTGTTTTTTGGCATTGAGGAAATAACCATAGGATGGGTCTGTGGGCCAACTGAGTTGGCCTGGAGTTAAGAGCATCTATCACCTGACGACCATAAGCCCCTACTTTGATTGGTGGTCCACAATGGCATTTTGGGTCCCCAGGAATAAGTATCAATTTAGAGCCAATGTCTAGTAATCCCTGGAAGACCTGGATGTTTCCCTCTTCCCAGTGCACAGACACCCTAGTAAATGGCTGTAGGTCCTTTGGGGAAGGCTTAGAGGAAGATTTATGATGAGTACTTGCAGTACAAGGTCCTTCCTCAGGGGGGCTGGCCATCCCTTTCAATCAAGACTCTGGGCGAGTAAACGACTTTGGTCTGTAAACTAGTGAGAGGTGGTGACTCTCTGCTGTGGCAACTCAAGTCAGGATTCCGGCTACCAGACCTAGGGTTTCTTCTAATATACAGACCAAGCAGGAGAGAAACACTATTAGAATGGTGGAGTAAGGACCTCCAAAAATCCACTCCTCCATAAAAGCAATTCAAAATCAGCTTTTTCTCTGGAAATTAACCAAAGGCTAACTATAATCTGAGTCATGTTTATTCAAGAAAAATAGCTACTTGGAAGGCTGAGGTGAGAGGATCCCTTGAGCCCAGGAGTCTGAGGCTGCTGTGTGCTATGACCATACCACTGCACTCCAGCCTGGGTAACAGAATGAGACCTCCTCTCTAAAAAAAAAAAAAAGAAAAGAAAAGAAAAACAGCTGAATTCTAATAAGAAGAGTGAGCATTGTGGTGTTTTAACTTGCCCTATCCCATCCTCCTCTCCCTAGGTCCATAGTAATCTTGGAAACTAAGAGTCTCCCAACTAAGGGACCTGTGAGAACCAGTAGCCTAGCAGCCACTGGAGGAGGCAAAACAGGTCTGAAGCTCTATGAAAGCTCCGTTCCCAAAGAAGTGTTACTATTTGACCTATCTGGTGACTCCCCAAAAAGCTCTGTTCTCAGAGTTTGTCTTTATTTCACCTGACTTGGAACTTTCCCAGTGCTAACGGCCATATCCCTAGGGCATTTGTTGAAAACAATCAGTGACAGTTGTTTAACATCACAAGTACCTGAAATGGTAATACCAGTTGGGGGTAACAAGAGGCTGATAGAAAAAATCAAACCAAACTAAACCAAACAAAAAATTAAAAGGAAAAAAAAAAAACCAACCAAACTGAGGAATGACATATCCATAGAAAGCAAAGCTCTGACATAATCCTGGGGATTCCTAGAAGGTTACTAGCATGTATAGGGCTGTGAACGTGCCTAGGAAAGACCTAAGAAGACCCTAAGCTCTCACCTGTAGCTGACCTTGTGGCTCTGTGCAAGCAGGAAGTAAAGATTAAAGTGGTGTTGTAAACTGCCTGCTGGAATGTTGAAAACATGACCTAATGTGCATACACACATAGAGCCCCTCAGAAAAGGCCAGGAGGCTTATTCATTGAAAGCATTTAAGAAAATCTCTGTCCAATAATTAGCTGACCACTAAGCTAATTGAGCAGACTTCAGTGGCCACACAACAAAGAATACAAACTTTACTGAATTAGTCTAGGGCTGGGCGTGGTGACTCACGCCTGTAATCCTAGCACTCTGGGAGGCTGAGGGAGGAGGATTGCTTGAGCTCAGGAGTTCAAGACCAGCCTGAGCAAAAGTGAGACCCCGTCTCTACTAAAAATAGAAAAATTAGCCAGGTGTCCTGGGGTGCGCCTGTGGTCCCAGCTACTCAGGAGGCTGAGGCAGGAGGATCACTTGAGCCCAGCAGTTTCAGGTTGCAGTGAGCTATGATGACACCACTGCACTCTACCCAGGGTGACAGAGCAAGACTCCGTCTCAAAAAAAACAAAAAAAACCCCTGAATTAGTCTAGGAAAGTCACTTAACAAGCAAACAGCAACAACCACCAACAGCAACAATAACAAAGCCTGGGGAGGGATGGAATCTGATTTTCAGAGTTGCCACATTGTTATATTTAAACTGTCACTTTCAACCAAAAATATGAAATATGCAAAGAAACAGGGTTTTGTTTATAACTTTTTTTATACGTTTTAAAAGACAGCTGCGAAAAGCAATAATTATAAAACTATGTTGATGAACTTACAATATGTAAAGATGTAAATTGTATGACAATAATAGCACAAAGGAGTAGTGAGGTAACAGAACTATATAGGAGCAAAGCTTTTGTATTCTACTGAAATGAAGTTGACCTTAACATGAACTACATAGGTTTAAGTTAAGGTGTTAATTGTAATCCCCCGGGGAATCATTAAGAAAATAATTCAAAACAATAGAGTAAAAGAAACAACAGGGAATTAAAATGAAATACTAGAAAATATTTAACAGAAAAGAAGCCAGTAATGGAATCATAAAGGAACAAAAAACAGAAGAAATATAGACAATAGATAGCTAAATGATAGATATAAATCCTGTCTTATTAGTAATTACATTAAATGTAAATAGACCAAACACTCCAGTCAAAAGACAGAGATTGGCAGAATGGATTTTTAATAAAATTGACCCAACTACTGTCATGTGCCACATAAGGATGTTTTGGTCAATGACGGACCACATATACTACAGTGGTCCCATAAGATTATAATAGAGCTGAAAGTAGTGATTCATCGCCATTGTAATGTCATAGCGCAGTGCATTACTCACGTGTTTGTGGTGATGCTGATATAAACAAACCTACTGTGCTGTTAGTCATATAAAAGTATAGTACATACAATTATGAACAATACATAATACTTGATGATAATAATAAATGACTATGTCACTGGTTTATGTATTTACTATACTATACTTTTTATCATTATTTTAGAGTGTACTCCTACTTATAAAAAAAAGTTTACTGTAAAATAGTATGCCATGTTGCACCAGCAGCAGCCTCATATATCTCGTGTTTACCAAGTCTCTTGATAGAATCATTTTCTCTTGTACTTGATTTAATCTCATGTTGTTTTGTTCATCATGGCTCCTAAGCATACAAAATCCATGGCTAATGTTGCCAGCTAGAGGCCGCATTGAGTGATTGACCTGGAAACAAAATTAAAAGTGATTAAGAGGCCAGCGAGGTGGCTCATGCCTGTAACCCTAGCACTTTGGGAGACCAAGGTGGGAGGATTGCTTGAGGCCAGGAGTTTGAGACCAGCCTGAGCAGGAGTGAAACCCCGTCTCTACAAAAAATAGAAAAATCAGCTGGGCATGGTGGTGCGCACCTGTAGCCCTAGCTACTTGGGAGGCTGGGGCAGGAGGATCACTTGAGCCCAGGAGTTTGAGGTTGCAGTGAGCTATGATGACCACACTGCACTCTAGCCCAGCCCAGGCAACAGAGCAAGACTTTGTCTCAAGAAAAAAAAAAAAAAAAAAAGATTAAGGACTGCGAAGGTGGAAAATCAGTGATGGTTATTGTGTTATTGCTCACCAGTCAGACATGTCCCATTCCCCATAGCTACGATCTTGAGCAACAAAAACAAAGTGACAGAAGCTGTTAAAGCATCTGCTTCATTGAAGGGAATGAGACTAACAAAAATTCAAGGAAAAATTTCTAATGACTCGGATTGAAGACCAGATGCAAAAGCTATCTCTCTCAGCACCATGACGATATTGGCCAAGGCAAAAAGTTTGTTTTTGATGTTGAAATAAAAGTTTTTTTTTCAACTTTTTGACTCTTTTGTAATAACTATGACTATGATGTTGAATTTACTGCTAGCTCTGGGTGGTTTAAAGGATTCATTGTTATTCATTCCATAATGTAAAAGTGAGTCTGCCAGTGCTGATGTGAAGGCAACTGAAGAATTTTTGGAAACTCTAGATAAGCTGGTTGTGAAGGAAAATTACTTGCCAGAGCAAATCTTCAATATGGATGAAAACTCCCTATTCTGGAAGTGGATGCCTGAAAGGACTTTCATTCAAAAAGAGGCCAAGTCAATGCCAGCTTTCAAGGCATTTAAGAACAGTATAACAGTCTTGCTTGGGGGGCAATGTTGCAGGTTACAAATTGAACCCCTTTGTGACCTGGCACAGTGAGAATCACAGGGCCTACAAGCATATCAGCAAGCACATGCTGCCAGTGTACTAAGGAGCAATAAGAAGTCATAGATGACCCAGCTCCTCTTCCAAGATGGATTTCTGAATTGCTATGCCAGAGAAATGGAGAAGTATTATTTGGAGAATAACTTACATTTCAAGATTTTGCTTATTGTTGACAAAGCTCTCACACATCCTCCTCTTATTGGTGATCTTCATCCCAATATCAAAGTGGTGCTTTTCCTTTCAAATACCACTGCTTTGACCCAACCAATGGATCAAGAAATGATGGCAGCTTTTAAGGCCTATTTTCTGAGGAGGACCTTTGCCCAGGCTATTGCTGCAACAAAGGAAGACACTGAGAAGACATGGATGCAATCTGGAAGGATTACAACATCTATGACTGAATCAAGAACCTTGCTATGACTGAATCAAGAACCATGTATGGATGGCATCTGGAAGAAGACACTGAAGAGGTTGCTTCATGACTTCAAAGGATTTGCCAAGGATGAGGAGGTGCAAAAATCAACAAAGCTGTGGTTCAGATGGCAAGCAACTTTAACCTGGGTGTGGATGAGGATGACATTGAGGAGCTCATAGAGGTGGTTCCTGAGGAATTGACTAATGGGAGTTGTTGGAACTGGAACAGGAATGCATAGCTGAAGAGGCAAGAGAAAAGGAAACTGCAGGAGAAGAAAAAGAATAAGAACCCCAAGAAAATTCACAGGAAAGGGTCTAGCAGAAGCTTTTGCAGACTTCAACAAGCTCCTTAAAAAGTTTGAAAATATGGATGGCAACCCTGAAAGGTTTTCATTAATAGAGAGGAATGTTCATGATGCATTATCTGCTTACAAGCAAATCTATGATGAAAAAAAGAAACATACCAAACAAACCACCATGGATGTTTTTTGAAAAGAGCGACACCTCTTCAAGAAGAGCCTCAGACAGGTCCTTCAGGAGGTATTCCAGAAGAAGGCACTGTTACAGGAGACAACAGCTCCATGCCTGTTACTGCTGCTGAAGACCTTCCAGTGGGACAAGATGTGGAGGGGGAAGACAGTGATATTGATGATCTAGACCCTGTGTACGTCTAGGCTAATATGTGTGTTTGTGTCTTAGTTTAGTTTTTAACAAAAAATTTTAAAAAGTAGAAAAAATGTTTAAATAGAAAAAAAGCTGATATAATAAGGATATAAAGAAAGGAAATATTTTTTACAGCTATACAATATGTTTGTGTTTTAAGCTAAGTGTTACTACAAAGGAGTCAAAAAGTTGAAAAAAACTAAAAAGTTTTTATGAAGTAAAGAAGTTACAGTAAACTTAAGTTAATTTATTATTGAAGAAAGAAAAATATTTTCAATAAATTCAGTGTAGTCTATGTATACAGTGTTTATTAAATCTATAGTGGTGTACAGTAATGTCCTGGGCCATCATATTCACTCACCACTCACTTAACTAACTCACTCAGAGCAACTTTCAGTCCTGCAAACTCCATTCATGGTAAGTGCCCTGATACAGATGTACCATATTTTATCTTTTATACAATATTTTTATTGTACCTTTTCTATGTTTAGATATGTTTAGATGCACAAATACTTACCATTGTGTTACAGTATTACATGTATTACTGTATTCAGTACAGTAACATGCTGTACACACTTATAGCCAGGAGCAATAGGCTGTACCATATAGTCTAGACATGCAGTAGGTTATACTATCTAGGTTTGTGTAAGTACACTCTATGATGTTTACACAATGACTAAATTGCCTAACGACACATTTCTCAGAACATAAACCTGCTATTAATTGACACATGACTGTATATGCTGTCTTTATGTTCAAAGATACAAATAAAAAACAGAACAAGATATGCCATGTAAAAGTAACCATAGGAGATGTGGAGTGGCTATACTAATACCAGACGAAACAGAATTTAAGTCAAAAATTGTTACTAGAGACAAAGGACATTTTATAATGATAAAATGTCTTCCATTAGGAAGACCAAATAATTAAACATATATGCACCTAACAACAGAGCCCCAAAATACATGGAGCAAAAACTGACAGAACTGAAGGAAGAAATAGGCAATTCAACAATAATAGCTGGAGATTTTAATGCTCTACTTTCAATAATGGATTGAACAATTAGAAGATCAACAAGGAAATAGATCAAGCAAAATTGGAGTACACTGCCCATCTATTTCATTCCTAGGGACACTGTAATCAATTAGCTAATGCCAAGACCTCTGCAAGCCAAGAAATCAGATTGCCTGGTGGTCCCTGCTGCCCGTTACGGTTGATGTGAGCACCTTGTCGGGATTCCCTCATACCCACTGAGATCAGGGAGCTCATCTCAATGGTGTATTTCCTACAGCCTTACCTGGCCTACAAAGGATGGTAACCAGAGAGCTTTTCAAAGATGAAGGTGTTCCCTTCAATGCCTTAGCAAAGGGGAGTGTCTTATGGGTCTTCTCACAGAATATAGTCGATAGATTGCACGTGATAAATGCAATCTATCATGCTAAGCTTTTCGATTCCCTCTTCCTTGTGATGTCAGGAAAGCTCTAGCACCTCAATTCAGTAACTGTAGGCCATTATTAAGTCCAAATTTCAGTCAACCAACCAATTAACCTCTTAGAGCCAAATTCAGGTACATAAGCTAGCATATTATATCTGGAATCTCTAGTAAATGCACCCATATCAATGAGTTTGGCCCTATTAATGTTATATTCTACCCTCGTTGGTCTAACACCCTTAGAATCCATTCTTCTGTACTCCCTAGGTTTCTGCCAACATATTAATAATGTCTTACAATTCTTTTGGTGTGCAAGCTATTTCCTCCTGGATCATAGTGTGTATCTGTCCCCTTGGAACATGATGAGATTTGACTCTAGTAAATGCCTACTGGCAACAGGATGGTTGTGGTGGATTTTGAGGGGAATGCGCATCCACTTTCAAGGCAATTGCCCAGGTGAGGTTATCATAGGGTTTTCAGACAGAGGAAAGTTAGTCTCCTCAGACCCTGAACGTCAAGCTACTTCCACTCACAGAAGAGACTCTGAATGACTTAGGAGTTCGATATTGTCTGTTTCATCTGGGTCCAACGAGATTCACCATTTCAAATTTCTGGATCCTATTCTTTCCCAATCAGTGCCTTAATTTTTCCATGAAAATTTTGATGAGACTGTGAATTCAGCTGTCATTAAAATTCAGCAAACCACATAATTAAATTGTGTATTTGACTTTCAGCAATATTAGCCCTGGGTATACATAAGCAAGAGACTGTTTTCAGCCTCGAACTGAGAGTTAATAGACCAGAGCTTGTCATTTTCTCTCTGTAATAACAAGTGTACTGAAAAGAATCTATCCTACACCACAGTCCTTACTCCTTGGTCATTATTACTGTCATAGCAATCAAGAATGGTGGCCATTTGGGTTCCCAAGGCATATGCTTCAGTTGGTACCTCACCACAATCGACCACATGTGACAGCTTCATTAACTGTGATGCCACTGCAGGCCATGGAGTACCAGCATCTCATTTCCAATTGGCAAGGAGCCAAGCCCTGTGCTCAAGCCCACGGGTGTGACCAAATCAATCCCAAAATTCCATCTTTGCAGCTCTGTCTCCTGGGATCACTCTCAGTACCACTTGTTGTATCAGTCAAGGTCCAATCAGGAGATGGAAGCCACAATGGGAAAGTTTAACATAAGAAATGATTAATAGAGGATTGAAATTATAGGGAATTGGCTAATGAGAGGTAAAGACAATTTTAAAGAATACAGAAGTAGCAGATATAAAGATCAGCTACTATCTCTAGAACTGAGATGGAGCATCCAAGGAAGAGTCCACTCCCACCAGGTCTGAGGTCCAGACTTCATTTGAAAGGCATGGTAGAGAAGTCAATGGCATGCCTCACCAGTGGGACCTCGTAGAAATCTGCCCTCTGAGGAGTCAGGGGAAGCTGCTAACACGGAACACTGTTGGAACTGAGAACTGTAGAAGCCCAGTGCTGGAAAGAGCTTTGCCAGAGCAGGAATGAGAACTGTAGAAGGTCATGCCATGACAGGAGTCATGAGTCATAGCATTCATACTCAGCAAAAGCCTAGTGCTGGAAAGAGCTGTGCCAATACAAGAAAAAAGTGCTTTCTACATGTTAGAGAAAGTGTACTCGGTGAGAACACAGTGGTGGAGAAAACGAGACTACTACAAAAGTACTGAAGAAAGCCTGCTCTGCCAGAGCTCAGCACTAGAGAAAGCCACGTGAGGGTCAAGACTGGTGATGGTTGTGCGGGTGTGCAAAAACAGTCCAAGTGTCAGGAGTCCACTCACTGCAAAAGCAGCATGTGGTCTGGGGTTTTTGGTGTCCTCGTTGGAGGAGGCAGGGGATGTGGCAAGGTGGTTGCAAGCTGGGGGCTCTGAGGTTCCCAAGGACTCCTCACTCTGGACATGCATCTAGCCCAGAGAAACACTGGGATTTCCCCACATACATGTGCCCCTGCAAAACTGTGCAGCAAGAACAAGAAAAACGAAACTTCAACCAGAACAGCACCAGGAAGGGCATCCCCCTTCCTCCTGCAGTGTCCCTCTAGCGCCCTCTACTGACAAAGCATAACATCATGCTCTGTGCAAGGAGAGATGTGTAAATAGTCCAGCCCACTATCTCAGAGCAGGTACTGGAGGGTGAATTTGGAGCTTAGTCAATAAATTCAAAACTGACATAGTGGCAGAATCCCCTCATAGGCTGTCTGATCCATAAACTGAGGGCCAATACGACAGGAAAGGCTAAATGAAATCCCCTGGAACTTCCCCTCCATGCAAAGACAACAAGCCAGTAGAAATATCACATTCCTTCCAAGGAAATGAGAGGAGTGAAGAAAAAAGAAAAAAAAAAGAAATATCACATTCCTTGGGTAAGCAAAGAGATTAATGCCACCATCAAAGAATTGAAAAAATCAGGGATAGTGACACCTATCACTTGCCCATTTAACCCACTAGTTTGGCTTGTGCAGAAGTCAGATGACTGTGGGAGAATGACTGTGGATCATCATAAACTTTATCAGGTGGTGACTCCAATTGCAGCTGCTGTCCCAGATATAGTATCTTTCTTGGAGCAAAGCAGTATGGCCCCTGGCATTTGGTATGAAGCCAACCACCTGGCTTTTTCTCCATACCAAATGCAACGTCCACCAGAAGCCGTTTGCTTTCAGGAGGTAAAGCTACCATGCATCTCCAGGTTGCCTCAAGACCATGTCAGTTCTGCTCTGTCATAATATAGTCCACAGAGATCTTGATCATCTTGACATTCCATGGAACATCGCACTGGTCCACTATATTGATGTTATGGGTCTAATGAACAGGAAGTAACAAGTACTTTCATTGCAAGACATATGCAAACTAGAAAGTGGAAGATAAACCCTACAAAACTTTCCAGGGCCCGCCACCTCAGTGAAGTTTCTGGGGATTCAGTATCTAGAATATGTAAAGATATCTCCTCTTTACAAGTGAAAGACAAGTTGTACCTCAAACAACCTACTTCCCCCTAAAAGAGGCACAATGCTTGGTAGGCCTGTTTGGATTTTGGAGGCAACATATCTCATCAATGGAGTCACCTATAAGGCTGCCAGTTTTGAGTAGGTACCAGAGCAAGAGAAAGCTCTGCAGCAAGTCCAGGCTGCATCACACACTGCTCTGCCAATTGGCACTTAAGATCCAGCAGCTCCAGTGATACTCAAAGTGTCCATGGCAAACAGAGATGCTATATGGAGCCTCTAGTAAGCACCAATAGGAGAATCAAAACACAGATTCACAGGATTAAAAAGAAACCTAGGCCCTTTTTTGCAGACAGCTATTCTACTTTTGAGAAACAGCTCTGGCTGTTACTGGACCTTGGCAGGGACTGAACACCTAACCAGTGGACATCAGGTAACCATGTGACCTGAGATTCTCCTCATGAATGGATTGCTGTCTGCTCAATCCAGTCATAATGTTGGGTGTGCACAGCAGCAATTTATCACCAAATGGAAATGGTATATAGGAGACCAGGCTTGGAAAGCTCCAGAAGGTATGAGCCATTTACATGAGCAGGTGGCTTAGACTCCTTCAACACCTACTCTTGTTGCAGTGTCTTCTCTCCCTCAATTAATGCCTGTGGCCTCCTGGGATGCCCCTTATGACCAGTTACCAAGGTAGAAAAAAGTCAAGCCTGTTTACAGGTGAGTCTGTATGACTTGTTCTTATGACCTGACAGTGGACAGCAGCTGCACCACGACCCCACTTGGATGAACCTGAGGCACAGTGGTGAAGAAAAATCCTTGCCGTGGACAGAATGTTGAGCAGTACACCTGGTTGTTCACTGTACCTGGCATGAGAAATGGCCAGAAATACAGACCTAAACAGAGGCCAGTGGTGTAAGACAACAGTTTCCTCTTGAGCAGGCCAGTATATTAGTTTGCTAGGGATGCCATAACAAAGTACCACAGATTGGGTGACTTAAACAACAGAAATTTATTTTCTCGTAGTTCTGGGGCTAAAAGTCCAAGATCAAGGTGTTGGCAGGGTTGGTTTCTTCTGAGGCCTCTCTCCTTGTCTGTTAGATGGCTGTCTTCTCCCTGCGTCTTTACAGGGTCTTCACTTTGTACATGTCTGCATCCAAATTTCCTCTTCTTATAAGGACACC
Organism: Daubentonia madagascariensis; assembly: GCA_023783475.1. Classification (NCBI taxonomy): domain Eukaryota; kingdom Metazoa; phylum Chordata; class Mammalia; order Primates; family Daubentoniidae; genus Daubentonia; species Daubentonia madagascariensis. The sequence goes on along the minus strand of JAKFHU010002004.1, from coordinate 7,829,525 downwards.
AGTCGTATTGGATCAGAGCCCACCCTAGTGGCCTCGTTTAACTTTATCTCTTTAAAGACCTCTAAATACAGTCACATTCTGAAGTAGGGGTTAGGACTTCAACATATGAATTGGGGGTGTGGGGGATACAATTCAGTCCCTAACAGCCAGTATTGAAAAAATTTGAAGACCATTATGGTTTGGCTAAGGCACTAAGAGGAAGCCTCACCTACAGGGTTTTTCAAGTGCGGGCAGCAGTCTCTCCTCAAGTCAGTCTACCTGTGCAGTCCCCTCCACCTCCTCAAAGGTGAGCAGATTAGGTCAGCTCTTCTAGGGCTGCATGTGTATGTGTGGGTTTGGGAGGGGTGGGGAAGATGAGAGAGTCCACTAATTATATTCCTCTTCTTCCTGAGTTCTGGACCATGTTGCTGAATCCAGAATTAATGATCTGCCCATCCATGGTCATAGGCAGCACTAGACCATGACAGGCCTCCCCTCATAAAACTTGGAACTTGGAGGAGTAGAGCAGAACCTAGGTTCTTAGCCAACAGGCTCATTCTCTAGGGGAAAAAATAGAGGAAGGAACAGGTATATAGATACACCATTTCTCCCCTAAGTAGCTCTGTTCCTTCTTAAGTCAGTTAGGAGGTGGAGAAAGGTCAGTAGCTTTATATTAGTAGACCTCCATCTGCATAAAAGGAAATATTAGCAGTGGGGAAAATTTGTTTTCCACCCCAACATTATGCAGAAGAGCTGATACGACCTTTTCCTGAAGGGATTCCCAAGTTCTCTCCAGCTGAGCTCTTCGGTGAAACACTGTGTTTTCGTTTTCTATTGCTACATAACAAATCACCTCAAATTTAGAAGCTCTAAGCAACACCCATTTATTATCTCACAGTTGTATAGGTCAGGCCATAATGGGCTTGCCTGGGTCCTCAGCTCAGAGTCTCACGAGGCCAGAGTCAAGGTGTTGGCTGAGCGGGGCTCTTATCCGAGGCTTTGGGGAAGAATCCACTTCTGAGTTCATTTAGGTTGTTGGCCTAATTCAGTTCTTTGCAGAGTAAGGCCGTGTTCACGGCTTCCTTGCTGGCTGTAGCTGAGGCAGCTCTCTAGAGGCCACCACATTCCTCTTGTGTGACTTCCTCCATCTTCATGTCAGCGATGGCTCCAATGCCCCTCATGCTTCAAATCTCTGATTTCCTGTCCTGCTACCAGCTGGAGAAAACTCTGCTTTGAAATGGCTATCTGATTGGGTGATAACCTCCGTATCGTAATATCAACAACTGACTTGGGACTTTAATTACATCTGCAAAATCTTTTCACAGCTTACCTAGTATTTGACTGAATAACCAGCGGGCAGCAATCTTGGGGGGCCATCTTTAGAATTCTGCCTACCACACCAAGGAATCCCAGTCTGTGCCCTAGACCTTGAGAGAAGGCAGTCCCTCTCTGCCACAGGTTTCCTAGATCCTACAGTACAAAAGACAAGAAAGTGCGGTACATGCTCTGTCCTCTGGAGAGACCACAGTCAGCCCCTCAGCTGGTTTATAAATTCTTAGCAACTTTGTGTGAATTGGAAAAAGGGTCCCTTTCCTTAACACAATTTACTGCTATCTTGGAAATTTATTGTAATAATTATACAAATCTATATTAATTTGGTAGTGAGTGGTACCTCCAGGAGTTATGCAGTGAACAACTTGCACAACTATGAGCAGTGGCCCTGTTCCCAGTAGACCCTGTGGTCTCAAACACACCCTCTATGTTCCAACCTCTCGCCCAGCCTGGCTGTTGTTTATAGAGACATTTTTTCCCAGAGTCTTTCTGACATTCTTCGTTGATTTATTTTTATCTGTTGATGATTTGGGGGAAATGTGAAGTGAAATGGCTATCAATTGGCTTGAATAGAGTGATGAATTAATACTCAGGAAAAAACATTTTTGCTACTGGTCTGATCTAATCTGTTTGGTAATATTCAAAAAACAAATATCTAAGATCCTCCAAGGAGCAAACCCCAAAGTAACAGGAATATTAAGGCAATAATAGTAGCCACTAATGCTACTCAGTGCCTGTATCTATATATGTGTATATAGATCAGATATATATCTGTATACTACACATATACATACACTTACATATATACATAAACTCGTTTAATCCTTACAGGAACCATCCTTTGGGTAGGGATTATTATCCCTACTGTATAGATAAGAAAACTGAGGCCCAGTGATATTATTTGCCAAAGGTCACAGATAAGAAGCTGAGTCAGGATTCAAACCTCTGCCATCCAACCCAAAGCCCACACTCCTAACCACTTTGGTGGAGATTAATTCAGAGCTTGTGCCCTGAATTAAGACCTTTGCTCTATGCCTCTTGAATAGAAGTCAGGGCTGTTCTGTGGTGAAGCCAGTGGCCCAACCTGGGACAGGGTAGAGGCCAGTCCTAGTTCTATTCGGGGGAATGGCCTGAAGGGAAAAGTGTGGTAGGGAGTTGTTTGTGGCTAAAAGAAGACAGCCAGTGGGACTTGGGAAGAAAACCATGGAAGGAGGAAAAATGGTAGGGCCCCGTCTTGTTCACCATTGTATCTCCAGTATGCCTGGCACTTTGTCAGTGCTCAGTTAGCACGTGCCAAGTGACAGGGTAACTACCTGATCAGCCTGATAGCATGCCTTGTGAGAACTCCTCTCTGTGCTCTGCCTCTCTGATGTCTGCTCCGGCTACCAACTCCTTCCCTTTTCAATAAACTCATGTGAACTGGATTGTGAGCATCCTGTGCTGCAGGCCCTGTGCCCACTACTTTATCTGTCCCTTCTTATTTAAAGTACTCACAGGAACCTGCTGCTAGATTATTTCATACTGAGATACTTTTGAGCTGGAAAGAAATATGCACTACCTTCTGTATTCTGCTTAATTATTTAATTTACTAGCCTATTTAACAAAAAAATTAAAATCTATTTTTTTAATAGGGGATTTAGACTTGGATCACAAATTTGACCAATTAAAGGATCTTAAATAATTTAAACTACAAGTACAAATTCAATATGGCTAGTTCTTTTAACTACTTCATATCCTTTAAGCATACACAAATATTATGCTTAATATTTGCAAATTATAGAATTTATTAAAGCCCTGCCATCAAAACTGGTTACAAAAGTTCTAAAACCATGGACTTAATTTTTTCTCATTTTTTAAATTATTTTGCCCCATTGAAGTCATCTTATTCTTATTTTGACACCTCCCTGAGGTTCCAATTTTTATACCTTTCTAGGGTTTCAGTAATTCTACCAGTTATTATTTTTATACCTTCCTGGAGCTTTTATAATCCTACTAGACCCAAAAGAAAAAAGAAACTGTTTCAGAATAAGCTGAGGTTACAGGTTCTGGCCAGAGACATGGGATCAGGTTGCGCGGTTCTAAGGATTCAAAGCTGAGCCTCCCGTCATTATGGGCATTTTATGGAAAAGTTTTTCTTGTTACCATGTGATGCTTTTAGCTTTCCTTTTTTTCTATCTTTCTTTTTTATGCTTTCTTTTTTTTTTTTGGAGACAGGGTTTCACTCTGTTGCCCAGGCTAGGGTGCAGTGGTTGTCATGATAGCTCACTGCAATCTCAAACTCCTGGACTCAAGTGATCCTCCCTCCTCAGCCTCCCGAGCAGCTAGGACTACAGCCACACACCAGGCTAATTGTTCTTATTTTTTGTAGAGACATGGTCTTGCTATGTTGCTCAGGCTTGCCTTGAACTCCTGGTCTCAAGAGATTAAAGTGCTGGGATTACAGGCCTGAGCCACCGCACCCAGCCCTGTTGGCATTATTAAAATCTACCTATTCCATTATTAACTTATACTCAGTAAGGTAACCGAGGTTGCACACATACCCTTTCCTGCTCCTCCCCCTTACAGAGGGTCTCAACCCTGGCTGCACATTAGAATCTGGGGATCTTTTTTTAAAATTGTGGTAAAATACACATAAAATTTACCATCTTAATCATTCCTAAGTGTACAGTTCAGTGTCATTAAGTACATTCACATTGTTATGAACCGTCAGCACCATCCATCTCCAGAACTCTTTTTTCATCTTACAGAACTGAAACTCTACACATTAAACAATAACCCCATTCTCAGTTCCCCACAGGCCCTAGCAACCACCATTCCACTTTCTGTCTCTATGAATTTGACCACGCCAGGTACCTCACATAAGTGGAATCATACAGTATTTGTCCTTTTGTAACTAGCTTATTTCCACTTAACATAATGTAATCAAAGGTTCATCCATGTTGTAACATGGGTCATAATTTCTTTCTTTTTCAAGGCTGAATAATATTCCACTGTATGCAAATACCACCTGGTGTTTATCCATTCATCTGTCAGTGGACACTTGGTTAACTTCCATCCCTTGAGTATTGTGAATAACGCTACTGTGAATATGGGTATCTAAATATCTCTTTGAAACCTTGCTTTCAATTATTTGGGGTATATACCCAGCAGCTGGAATTGCTGGATCTTTCTGAGAACCTGCCATACTGTTTTCCATGGTGGCTGCACCATTTTACATTTCCACCAACAGCGCACAAGGGTTTTAATTTCTCCACATCCTTGCCAACACTTGTTATTTTGTGTTTTGTTGGCAACAGCCATCCTGACAGGTGTAAAGTGGTATCACTGTGGCTTTGATTTGCATTTTCCTAATGATTAGTGATGGTGAGTGTCTTTTCATGTGCTTGTTGGCCACTGTATTTCTTCTTTGGATAAATGTCTATTCAAGTCCTCTGCCGTTTTTTAATTGGGTTATTTTTGTTGTTGAGCTGTAGGAGTTCTTTATAATATATTCTGGATATTAATCCCTTATCATAGAATCTGGAGATCAGTATATTTTTTAAAGCTTCCCAAGTTGAGAACTATTTTCTTAGGAGATGAGGTTGTAAATATGTTTAAATTAGTTCTCATTAGTACACATGGCTAATTCATCATCTCAGAACAAAATATTGAAATCTCCCTCCATCTGGTTACTTTACGTGTTCAATACTGTCCAGTTATGGGCCTTGCTTTTCCCAGAGTTACTGGACTCAGTTCTCTTTGTTCTATTCTTTCCTCCTTAGACAGATAGAAACGAGTTCCCATTTATTCCTTATAGAGGAAAAACAGAAGAAACAATACCCACACGTGTTAATACACTCCTACTTACAATTATAAAAGTTATACATATCTTGTTATCCCCTTTCTTAGACAGTACAACTACCTTTTTGAAAACCCTATCTTAATTTTCTACTTTTAAGTATAATGATTATTATATATTTTAGAGTGCTCAAATTGTTACAGTTTGGACAGTGGTGGGCCATTTAATTACATCTTTGTCTTTATACTACTGCCCCAATATCCTTGAAAATATCCTTGCTTTCTGGTATCAACAGGATGCTGTAGAGCCATCCTGATTTTTTGTCTCAAGAAATGGAATCAGCTACCCTCCAAGAACTCCTAATGGTAACCACTAATATGCACCATCATCTGGGCATTAGGGACGTACATGAGTGTTCACAGGGGGGTAAAGTACTGGATCTCACTCAGTGACAGAGTTGGAAAAATTTTCTGAAAGGTAAAAATTTATACTGATCTTTCCAATGAAACATATCACTGATGTGCCCTGCCTTCCTGATGGTCTGTGCATCTACCCGCCACACTGATAGAACCCTTTGAGGCTGCTGTTATCCTTATCTTCATCTTATAGTTGAACAAACTGAGACTGCAAGAAGTTGTATAACGTGCAAGTTAAGTGTGGGATCTGGGATTCAAACCCAGCACTAATTTCAGAAACTGAGCTCCTACAGGTTTCCCACAAGGCCCTGCCTCAACTTCTGCCTGCTGTCAAAAATACAGAACTTAGTCGTTTGCAAAAGACTTTCCACCAAGTTGTCCCACTTAGGACTTCCAAGGTGGGGTCTTCCTAGCTGTCGGTGGGACGAGAAGATGAACCATTACCCAGATTCTTCTTTTGTCCCTACAGGACTCGGGAGTGAGAGTGACCAGGCGAGCGCTCCACGAGAAAAGCCTGAAGACGGAGCCCCTCAGGAGGCTCCTTCCCAGGAGAGGCCTCCGGACAAATGCCCGGCCCAGTTCCACGGTGCCGGACACTAGAGCTCCCGGGGGAGGAAGCAAGGCCCCAAGGGCACCCAGGACGATCCCCCAGGGTAAAGGGAGGTGAGCAGGCTCCCCGGGCAAGACGAGGCCTTTAGGCCTCCCTTGGCCGCCCCAAGATCCAGCCACCTACCCGTGCCCCGAGGGCGGAAAGAGCTTCCCAGCTCGACACCCACCGCGGTAACGGTAACGACAGGGCGAGCGGCCCTACACCTGCCCCGAACCTAAGGTCACGGCACCTATCCTGCTCGCCACCGGCGCCGGGACAGTGAGCGGGCCCAACGGCGCCCCAGAGTGTGGGAAGGGCTCGGGCCGCACGCGGACCGCACCCAGCGCCCGAGGCCGCCTCGCTACGAGGCCTCGCCGCGCCTCGAGTGCCGGGCAGCGGGTACGCTCGGGCTGCCTCGGCCGTCTCCCCACGCACCCGCGCGGCCACCCGCCGGGCGGCGAGACTGTGCGCGCCGTGAGTGCGTGCGGCAGCGCCTCCCTCCCGGGAGCGGGCCGAGTCCAGCCGGCGCAGAGCCGAGGGGCAGCGCCCGCGCCAAGCGGGAGCCCCAGGCGCAGAGGCGCGAGCCGCACCACGTGACGCCCACGCATGCGCCGAGACTCCGCGCGGAGACCCTGGTGTGGCAGCCGCCCCTGCCGTCCAGGCATGGGGGCGCCTGTCCTGCCGTCTGGGTGGCCTCCGGCGCCAGAGCTTACACTCGGGGTGCCAGCCTGGCCAGTCAACCTGAGAACCCACGTGGACGAGTGGCCTTTCAGCCAGGCGCCCGCCTCGCGCCGCGGACCGTGTGGAGGGGCGGGGACTGCTGGAGCAGCCCTGAGCCGGCCTCACCTGCCTGGAGAAGCCCCGCCTGGAGGAGCCCAGGGCGAATGGGCCATTCGAGTGGTGCCAAGGGCTTCACCAGGCTCTTGCTTCCTGACTTCACTGTTGGGCTTGTGGTAGGAAATAATAACGCCTCCCATTTACTGAGGGTTTATTCTGTGCCAGGCATTGTGATTGATGTCATTTAATCCTCACAACATCCTTGTGACATAGATGTTCTCATTATCGGCATTTTGGAGATGGAGAGACTAAGAGTCCGAGAGGTTAAGGAACCTGCCTAAAGTCACATGGCCATATGTGGCGAAGCAGCATGCAGACCCAGGTCTGCCTACCTGACTCCACAACCCGCCCTGCTGTGCCACTTCTCTTGCTGGGACACGGTGGGGTTAAGGCTGTGGGTTTGACAGGGCCTCCATTTCTGGAGCGTTCATTTTTCTCAGTAGTAATTTTATAAAACACTTTTTACACTATAGTGAGCAGATACTCCCTGGGATGAAAGTTAACATTTGTACCAATTATTGAGATGAAATTTGAGATGACACAGAAATTTTCTGCTTAAAGCCAATCAGTGCTTCAGGCTCAGCCCATGGATCCCTGGAGTGACCTCTTCTCAGACCTCTCTAGGGTGATGTTGGAGAAGGACACTCTGCTCCAGGACCAGCTCCTGTGCAGAACCTGGAGGCAAAGGAAGATGACCTCTCTCCATTTGCACCCCACTGGGTTGCTTGGGAAGTTCACCCAGTGCCTCTGGGCTAAGGTTTCCAAATTCCCAACAGATAACTAATCTTCAGGAATTGGGAATGAAAAATTGGAATTCTTGGGAATTCCTGAAATCATGTTACTCTGTATTTTTTATAACTTTCTTTATTTTTTTAAACAAATAAGAAATACACATTTAGTAGTAGTTACAAAGAACTACAGGCTGCAGGCCATAGCAAATATTCAATAACTGGAAAATGCCAGAGAACATTATTGGGGAGCATTTGAATGAGATGTTTAAATCTTCAGCAAGATTAACAGCCCTACACAGAGTCACAAGTTGACATTGCCAATTTAAGGACTTAACTTGTTTCCAAAACTTGTTGTTTCTTGGAACATCGTTCATAGGATTTGCATAAAATATACTATGCATGTAAACATATTAATATTGTGAGAATGACTCACTGTTAACGGCAGAGAGGGCCACAAATACTCTTTTAAAATGTCAATAGGTACAAAAAATAATTGATTAGGTTGTGCCCACTTCTCTCTTCTGTGCTTCTGTCCCAAGTTCTGGCAACGCCGACCTTAACTTTAGACTCTGTGTCAGCATTTCCTTCTCTTGCTTCCAACTTAACATCAGTGGATTCCTTCAAACCAGGATACCTCTATGTTGATTGTTAAGCATTGATTCCCACACAGAATTCTAATACTTTTTTCCATTTTCCCAATTTCTTGACTGATTGTTTTGGGGCTTCAGAAAAACATATAAATTTTGATAAATGCCAGGAAGGATTTCCTGCATGGAAACACTACTCTGGGCTGAGCAGAATTGTCAAGGCAAGTCTGCTACAGAATATTACCTACTATATTGTCAAGCTCAGTCATTGAAGTTTCAGGGCTTCAGGGGCCTCAGAGCCAAAGGATGCAAGGATGGATCCTAGCTCTGCCAGTTCCTGGTTATGAGATCTTGGGCAAGTCGCTTTACCTCTTTGAGCTTCAATTTAATGGGTAGAATAATGTCTGGGGAATAACATGCTTGCTTTGTGAGGCAATATTGTAGAAGGGGTAAGATTGTGGCTTTGGAGTCAGTCTGAGGTTCAAATCCTGGCTCCATTACTTACTACCTCTTTGATTTGGGGCAAGTTCTAGCCACTCCATTTTTCTCTTCTGTAAAATGGGGACACTGATTGAGTCTATTTCATAGGGTTTTGTTGAGTTTAAATGAGATCACGTATGAAAATGCTGAACACAGAGCATGGTACGTTGTAAATGCTTGGTAAACGTGGACCAGTATAGTTATTATGTGCTGTATCTACCTCACAGGGCAGTTGTGAGGATGAAAGGGAGGTTATGCTGGGGAAGTGCTGTCTAAGCTGTGAAACGGTAGCCACACACTTCTCTTTCCTTCAGAGATGGGATAGTCAGAAGCCATGGGTAGACATCAGTGGTATCCCCAAGTAAGGGGCCCAAGAAGAGTTACTCATATCTGTAGGAGGTAGCTGTGTTAGGAGGCGGTGTTATCATGGTTAGGTGGAAAACAGGGTGAAAAATGCTGATAGGTGAGGGTTAATTGCAATCAAGTGGGCAAACTCTAGCGTGGTGTGACTTGGGCACACTTGGGGACAAGGAGAAAGCTGATTTTCAGAAAGAGGCTTTGGAGGAAGGATGATGTTAAATGGCACCTGCCCACTATATGTTTTTAAAATAGGGACCAAATCAGAGGAAGGGGACATGTAACAGCAGGTGGTGGAAGGGAGCGCTCTTTGCTCTTTGTCTCTTGTCTGAAACTGTTATTGGTGAAAGGCTGAACTTGGGAAACATTCCCATTAGCTGAAACCAGTGCACCCTCTCCTGCTGTGCATCACATTTGATGTCTTTCATTGCCTGGATTGTAGACCAAACATGGTTCCAAAGGCCTTGCAAAGATGATCTCGTGTGAGCCTGATAGCAGTCCCATCGAGTACATGCTAGCACCACTCCCACTTTGCAGATGAGGGCTTGGAGTCTGGGAGAGTTGAATCCATGGCCTAAGGTCACACAGCTTATATATTGCGGAGTTAGGATTCAGACAGAGTCCAAGCCCTTAACCCCTCCCAGGCTGCCTCATTGCTGATCTTGAACAAGGAAGAACAAAATCCAAATGTATGAGGTTTTAGTGCCTAAGTGTCCTCCTCTCTTGCCTTTGGTAACAATTTTTTCTCTCTCCTAATAGTACTCCTACTTCTCTGGACATTGCTTCTTTGCTTCCAGGACTGTTTTTCTGTGCTCAGCTCTAAGTCAGGGTCTTCCAGGCCCCATCCTTTTCTCTTTATTTTGCTGTGAAGGGCTGTAGAGCATCTCCTTTATGCCAACAGCTTCAGCTACTGGTCATCTCATTCTAATCCAGACTGCCCCTCTGAGCACCCACCTGAGCGGCCACCTGCCACCTTGACATCCCCTCTCTGAGGGTCCAGGTTCCTGACTGCCTTCATCATCTCTCCTTAACATGCCTCTCCTGACTTCTGCCTCCTCCTCCTCCTCACCATGGTGGGGGAATCCAGAAAGCCTTTGAGGACGAAGCCTCTTGAATAAGTTCTTGGGGCTAGAGATGGAATACAGAGTGTGTTCTCTGAGAGCTGCCAACAATTTGGGAGTGAACTTGGAGAGTGGAATTCATCATTTAATCAGTCAGCTGTCCACTGAGTGCCCAACAGCGTGCCAGGTCCAGTGGCTGGGGCGAAGGATGCATCCAGGATCCCTGCTTCAGGGAGCTTCCAGGCTGCTGGGGAAGACAGACATTGTGCAATCCCCCCAAATACAAACTCATAAACTGTGATAAGTGTCATGAAGGAAAACTTCTTGGTGCTATGAAAGAATATAACAGATCTAAATTAGGTTGGGGGCGGGGAGTCAAAGAAGGCCATTTTGAGAAAGTGAAAATTACTGTATCCCAGAGACCTGAGTTGGGGGAAGAGAATTCCATCTAAAGGCAACAGTAGGCACAAAAGACCCAGGGATGGGAAAGAGCTTTGTATGCTGGGAAAACTGAAAGGCAGTCGTGTAGGTGGAGCTGATTATGCTGGAGATGTGGCCCAGATAAGGCTGGGTGACCTGGGCAGGGATGGTGGCAGGGCCTTGTGGGCTGTGGTAAGGAGCCTGGTTTGGTTTAAGTTTGTATTTGAAATAATTTCAAAGTTACAGAAAAGTTGCAAGAATGGTACAAAGGACATCTGTATATCCTTTACCCCAGATTCACCTATTGTTGACGTGTTACCCCATTTGAGTTACCACTTTCTCTATGTATATTTAAGGTATAATATACATGTGACTTTTATTCTGAACTATTTGAAAATATGTTGCAAATGTCATATTCCTTTGCCCCTAAATATGGTGTGTATTTCCTACCACAGTACAGTTATCTACTTCATTAAATTTCACATGATGCAATATGGTATCTAATTTACCTCCCATCTTGTCAATTGTCTCAAAAATGTCTTTTATGTAGCATTTCCCCCTCTAGTACAGGATCCAGTCTAGGAATGATGTATTGCATTAAGTTGTTATTTCTCTTTAGTATCCTTTAATCTGGAATAGTTAGCCTTTCCTTGTCTTTTATGATGTTAACATTATTGAAGAATGCAGTTTTACCCTTTATTTTAAAAGAATGTTCCTCATTTAAGGTTTGTCTGCTGTTTCTTCCTTGTTATATATGGGTTGTACATTCCTGACTACAAGAATGCATAAGCTATATTGTGTCCTTCTCAGTGTAACGACAGGCACACAATGTCTGTCTGGTCTTCCTTGGTGATTTTAATTTTGATCACCCAGTCAAGGTGTGATCAGATTTCTTGAATCTATAGTTACTGTTTTTATTTTACTGTTTTTCACTGCTCATTTATTTATATGGTCACTATTCATAGGGACTCTTGGATTTCTATTACCTTCCAATAATTTTGTAATTAGTTATTAATCTTAATTATTTTGGTGCTCAGATTGTCCCAGATTTGGCCATTGGGACAAACTTAAAACTAGAAGCCCAGATTTCATCCCACCTTCAATGGAGTGGCGTGATTCAATCTGCATACAAGAACACGCTGACTGCTGCATGAGATGTGTCTTAGGGGCTCAGGGGAGGAAGCAGGGAGAGCCATTAGGAGGCTCTTGTGTAGTCTAGGTGGGAGATGTGGCTTAGACTAGGATTGTGACACACAGGGTGGAGGGAATGGATAGGTGTAAGAGCAACATTGGAGGTGGAACCAGCAGGACTTAGTGGTGGATTGAGTGTATAAGCAGTCAGAGAGGGAGGAGTTGAGAACCACTGGAGCAGCTGAGTGGTTGTTGATGTGGACGATGCAGGGAAGACGAGCAGAGTAAGGGGTCCTGTGGGGTGGGTGTGTTAGACATGCTGACTTAATGATGCCAGTGTTCTCTGGCACCCAAGTGAAGCGGTCAAGTAGACAACAAGTGGCTAACACTGTGCTTCTTTGTAAAGTAAATCAGCTTGTTTCTCGCCACTGGGGATTGCTCTGATGGGTTGCCATGCCTGGAATGCCCTCTCCTTTTTCATCTGGGCACCAAAAAGGTGATGAAAACACCTGTCTGAACTGCACTTGTCAGCCCTAGATAATATGACAGTAAACCCTCATATATGTATTACTATATATTTCATTTCCTTGCTGCGTTTTGGCTAGAGTCTCACAATTTGCTTCTGGGACCTTTTCCCAGCCAGGTGCAATGTAGTAGGTACGAGTGTGCATGGGCTGGTCCCTGAGGTTTGCTGGAGTCTGTTTGGGGACCATGATCCTGTGCCCTGGCATGCTTTGAGTTCAGTGTGGTCTCTGTTATCCAGGCAACCACCCATTCAAACCTATATGTTGTCCCCTCCCTGCTTCATGTGCCATGGGAGATGGGTTCAAGTCTAGATGAACATCCTAGTGCATTTTCTTACCAGGGCTGGTGTTGTCCAGGAAACCTGCACTCCTGCCTATGGGGTGCTGACAGCCCCTTGGCAGACACAAATAATGAAAGGCAGAAATTTTAAGAGACCAGAGGGAGGGGAAGATGCTCTGGAAGCCCAGGAGAGACAAGATTATTTCTGGTTGGGGAAATCAGGGTAGGTCCCAGGAGAAGATGACATTTGAACTGGGCCTTGTGCGTAGAGTAGATGATTTTCCATCTCACAAAAGTAATATTTGATTATTCAGTACAAAAGAGGAAATAAGAAAAAAATCAAAGCCCCGCTTCCTCGTATTTTATTGACATTGTCAACACAGTCATTATTGGTTGCATAATATTCCATTAGGCAGATTCTCCAGAGTTAGTCCTCTTATTGCTAGACTGATTCATTCCAGGACTCACAACATGTTCTTAGGACCTGTGTCTGGGCAGTAGGGACAGAAGCAACATTGGGGACCAGATGCAACTCAGGAATCAGTGCTTGAGCCCATCCCTTTGTTCTTCCATTCTGCAAACGTTTATTAAGGACTCAATGCCTAGCAGGCCCTGAGGATCCAATGAGTATTGGGACATGGTTCCTGTCCTGTCAAATCCCATAGTAAGGGAGTTGTAAGTGGAAAGAATTAGTTGTAGAGCAACTTCTAGAGTACCACAACAGAGGCACAGTACATACAACATGTGGTGACATAGAGAAAGGAGCTGAAGGGAGCTGATGCCTTGGGAGCAGATGAGGACACCAGGCAGAGCCTGACGGGGGAGGACTGAGGATCCTGGAGGACCAGGTGCATGTGGACACTGCCAAGCCCTTCTCTGTCCACAGGCAGAAAGCTCATCCCACCTACTCTTAGCTTCTGGGTGTTGGTTTTTTCTGTTTTTTATTTCAAATTGTTCCTTTCTCCCATTGCGGGGGTGGGGGCATGTTTTTATACTATTTCCCAAAATCTCAACTTGCATGCTTAATTAATTTGTTTTATGTTTCTCTCTTTTTAACACTAAAAACATTTAATTTACCTCTGCACATAGCTTTGGCTGTTAATCCTATGTTTAAAAATTATTTTCTAAATAGTCAGTTTTTTATTCTTGGTTTTCTTCTTGTCCTAAGGATAATTTGAGATACTATTTATGTTTTTAAATTTCTAAGTGGTGTGTGTTACATTATTGTTAGTTGTACTGTATTTTGATCAGAGAATGGCTTCTAGAGTTTCTGCGTTTCAAAATTTACCAAAATATTCTCCGTAGTTTAATATTTATTGAATTTTGTCACTGTCCATGAAACTTGAAAAGAAGTTGTACTGTTTGTTTTCAGGGTAAAAAAATTTATATGTTCATATCTTCTATGTCCTTATTTATTTTTTGATTACTTGTTCAGAAAATGTGTTAGAATATTTCCAATAAAACTGTTTCTCATGTTTTTCCTTGTATTACTATATATTTCATTTCACAGGTCTTTGTTGTTTCTTTGCCACATAAGAAATTATACCCATTCACTGTTAATTACACCTTTTAGAGTTTGAGGTTAAGAGCTCAGGCTCTGGAGTCAGACAGTCTGGATTCAAATCCCAGCTCACCATTTATTCCATTATCTGTAAAATAGAAATAATAAACTAATGGTATCTCCCTGTATAGCTACTGGATTAAATGAGGGGATGAATGTAAGACATTCAGAGTACTGCCTGGCACATGCTTAGTGCTTGATAAAACTACAGTTAGCTATTATGGTCACTATAGTGTCTGGCTGACCACTCTTAGCATTGAGGCCCCTGGTACAGAGGGAGAAAAGGTGTTTAGGAACCTCTTTCCTTTTTCTGTATCCAGTACACATTTAGTAACCAGAATGCATCATATATTAGAAGTCACAGTGAAAAACAGGAAGGAAAAAAATATTGACAGCTTCCCAGCACAAGAAAACGCTGTGATGTACTTTAGTTTCGATGTAGGAGCACGTGAATGACATAGTGGTGCGCTCCAGCTCTGCATGCAGGCAAGGGCAAGGTGTGAGGGGAAGAAGCGAGGGAAGCCAAGCTTTCCCTAGATGTTGTTCTGAACACTGCCCCACCCAGCTCCTCAGATCCCTTTAACAGCACTGTGAGCAGGATTCTGTAGGCAACCCTGTGTGGCTTACACCTACGACCTTGGAGGCTCGCTCCTGGACACTTATGTCCCACACCCCGCCTCTCCGAGCGGGGATTATACCCAGGGATAGGTGTGGACGTCCAAAAGCCCAGCTCCTTTGCCCTGAAGTAGGACGAACTCCAAGGTGGTGTTTCTATTCCAGAGCTCCTGCCAGGATGAGGCTGAGGCTGGGACTTTACCTGAGGCTGCACACTTGCTAGGCTTCTCACGCTTGCCGTCCTGCCTACTTCACTCCCTTACTGGTGTTTTCTGGGAAGACTTCTCTAATAAATCACTTGTGCATTAATCCTTGGCGCAGGGTCAGTTTCTGGGAGAATCCAAGCTAAAAGACTGGCTGTCTCCAGAACAGGAAGAGTTCTGATGTGGAGAGAGTATAGTAGTCAGGACTGTTTGGGTTTCAAGGGACATAAACCCAAAAAGGACTTGTTTAGACAAGAACTTGGGGGGTGGAGATGGGGGACAGAGGGATACTGGAGTCTCTCAAGTAATCACAGGAAGGAAAGGAGTACACCTGGGCCACACAGAGGCATCTAGAATGAGGCCCTTAAGCAGAACCTGGGCTTTATGCTTTACTCGGTGTTTGCTTTATTCCCTGAGAATGTACTTCATGTCCCTGGAAACAGGGCTCCAAACAGCATATCTACTTCACTTTCCTCAGCTCTGCCTCCTGTTTTGTCCAGTTTGGGACAAAATGGCCATGACTGGGGCAAGGGAGTCATATAGCACAATTGGGGACCCCATGAGCCTCTTAATTTTTAGTGAAGGAGGGGCTGTGGCAAGCAGAAAGGAGAGGTGCTGGACAGAGAAAAACTAGATGCCCACCACATTGTTCTTTTGGTAAAAAGGCCAGTGAACTTAAAAGGGCCTGGCTTACTTGTGCACCCATGTTCACAGTGGCCAAAAGGTAGAAACATGTAAATGTCTATCAAGAGATGAATGGATGAACGGAATGTGGTAATTACATAGAACAGAATATTATTCAGCCTTGAAAAAGAATGAATTTCTGATACAAAATGGGTGATCCTTGAAAACGTTATGCACAGTATAATAAGCCACACACAAAAGGACAAATATTTTATGATTTCACTTATATGAAGTACCTACAATAAGCAAATTCACAGAGACAGAAACTAGACTAGAGGCTGCCTGCGGATGGCAGGAAGGGTTAATGGGGAGTTATTTCTTGATGGGTACAGAGTTTCTACTTGAGATGATGAAAAAGTTCTGGAAATGGTTAGTGGTAATAGTTGCACAACATTGTGAATATATTTAATACCACTGAACTGTGCCCTTAAAAGTGTTAAGGTGGTAAATTTTATGTTATATATATTTTACCACAATTAAAAAATAAAAAAGCATTGGCTTATCCTTCACTTCTGGCCAAATGGAGTAACTAGGACCAGATTTACCCTCCCACCTGAGACAACTTTAAAAAAAAAAATGACAAAAGTTATGAAACAATGGCTTTTAAGACCCTGGACATCAGACAATGAAGGGCAGTGATCCCTGAGAGCTGGGAGTAAGATGAGTCCTAAAACAGCCCCAGGCTGTTGCCTTGAGAGTTTCTGGGGTGCAGCGCAGAGAAGAGAACGTGAGGCAGAACCCTCACTCAGCCTCCCTGAGTTGAGAAGATGGAGTTTAGAATCCAGAGACACCAAAGGAGGTTGAATTCCTAGGAAAGACTATCAGAGAAGAGATAGCCATACAGAGAGTGAACCCTGCAGAGCTGCAGACAACGCTCTTGAGTATTTAGTGCACAGGTGTGAGGAAAGAACTTGATGCCAGGGAAATATCTATCTGAAAAGATTAGGCAGAATAGTGCCTGGCATTCATACAGGGCAGGTAAGAGTACCTGTTTCCCCCATCCAGGCTGGAAAAACTTATACTTCATGAGGTAGTGGGTAGAGTACTCAGGAAAGCATTGAGTCAGCTGTGGCAAACAATTAGCCCTAGATTGAACACTGCTCTGGACTTGCCAAACAAATCATGAAAGCAATCAGTGCCCACAAGAATCAGACTGTTTCCAAGTAATGTAACTACACCCTAGATTAAAGCACAAGAAGATTTATATGAATAAAAAGGTATCGAACAACCAGCAATGTAAAATTCCTATCTGGCATCCAATAAAAGATTACCATTCACGCAAAGGCTCAGGAAAACATAACCCATAGTGAGAAGAATAATCAATCAAAAGTGACCCAGAACTGAGAGATTTTAGAATTTGCAGAGACAGGCATTAAAACAGTACAAGTATACCTCAGAGATATTGTGGGTTCAGTTTCAGACAACTGCAATAAAGCAAATATCTCAATAAAGCAAGGCACACAATTTTTTTTGGTTTACCAGTGCGTATAAATGTTACGTTTACACTACGCTGTAGTCTATTAAGTGTGAAGTAGCAGTATGTCTAAAAAGACAATGTATATACCTTAATTTAAATATGCCTTATTGCATAAAAATGCTAACAATTATCTGAGCCTTCAGTGAGTCATAATCTTTTTGTTACTGGAGGGTTTTGCCTCAACAGTGATGGCTTCTGAATGATCAGGGTGGTGGTTGCCAAAGGTTGGGGTGGCTGTGGCAATTTCTTAACATAGGACAACAGGCCAGGTGCAGTGGCTCACACCTGTAAACTGCAGCACTTTGGGAGGCTGAGGTGGGAGAATTGCTTGGGGCTAGGGGTTCAAGACCAGCCTGGGTAACATAGTGAGACTCTGTCTTTACAAAAAATTTAAAAATAAGCCGGGCATGGTGGCATGAACCTGTAGTCCCAATTACTCAGGAGGCTGAGGCAGGAGGATCACTTGAGCCCAGGAGTGTGAGGTTGCAGTGAGCTATGATGACACACTGTACTCTAGCTCGGACAACAGAATGAGACCCTGTCTCAAAAAAAAAAAAAAAAGAAATTTGCTGTATCGATTGACTCTTCCTTTCATGAAAGGTTTCTCTACAGCGTGGGATGCTCTTTGATAGCATTGTACCCACAGCAGAACTTACTTCAGAATTGAAGTCAATCTTCTCAAATCCTGCTACTCTTTTCTCAACTAAGTTTATATAATATTCTAAGTGTTTTGTTGTCATTTCAACAATGTTCACAGCATCTTCAGTCGGAGTAGATTCCATCTCAAGAAACCACTATCTTGGCTGGGCACGGTGGCTCATGCCTGTAATTCCAGAGCTTTGGGAGACTGAGGTGGGAGGATCGCTTGGGGCCAGCAGTTCGAGATCAGCCTGGGCAACATAGGGAGACCCTGTCTCTACAAAAAAATTTTTTAAAAACTTAGCCAGGTGTGGTGGCACATGCCTGTAGTTCCAGCTGCTCAAGAGGCTGAGGCAGGAGGATCGCTTAAGCCCAGAAGTTTGAGGTTGCGATGAGCTATGATGATGCCTGTGCACTCTAGCTCAGGCAACAGAGGAAGAGTTTGTCTCAAAAAAAAAAAAAAAAACCACTATCTTTACTCATCCATAAGAAACAACTCCTCATTCATTCAAGTTTTATCACGAGATTGCAGCAATTCAGTCACATCTTCAGGCTCCACCTGTAGTTCTCTTTCTATTTCCACCACATCTGCAGTTACTTCCTCCACTGAAGTCTTGAACCCCTCAAAGTCATCCATGAGGGCTGGAATCAACTTCTTCCAACGTCAACTCCTGTTAACATTGATATGTTGTTGACCTGTTGACCTCCTCCAGTGAATCATGAATGTTCTTAATGGCATCTAGAATGGTGAATCCTTTCCAGAAGGTTGCTTTGTCTAGATCCATCAGTGGAATCACTATCTTTGCCAGCTATAGTCCTACAAAATGTATTTCTTAAATAATAAGACTTCAGAGTTGAAATTACTCCTTGATCTTTGAGCTGCAGAACGGATACTGTGTTAGCAGGCATGAAAACGCATTAATTTCCTTGTACATCTCCATCAGGGCTCTTGGGTGATGAGGTATATTGTCAATGAGTAGTAACATTTTGAAAGGAATCTTTTTTTTCTGAGCAGTAAGTCTCAAGAGTGGGCTTAAGATATTCAGTAAACCATGGTGCAAACAGATGCACTGTCATTCAGGCTTTGTTTTTCTATTTATAGAGCACAAACAGAGTAGATTTAGCATAATTCTTAAGGGCTCTAGGATTTTCAGAATGGTAAATGAACATTGGCTTTTTTCTAATTTTCTAATTTTTTTCTAATTTTCATTATATTAATAATTTCTTCTTTGACCTATTGGTCATTTAAGAGTGTGTTGCTTAATTTCCACATATGTTTGAATTTCTCAAGTTTTTCAAATTTCCTTGTTATTGATATTTAATTTCATTTTTTTGTAAAGTTATACAAATTTAATCCTTTTAAATTTACTAAGACATGTTTTATGGTCTAATATATAGTCTGGTTAATTTATAGTGTTAAGTTTTTAATTTCCCTATTGATCTTCTTTCTAGTAGGTCTACCTATTACTGATAGTGGGGTATTGAAATATACAATTATTATTATTGTTGAATTGTCTATTTTTCCCTTCCTTTTGTCGGAAAAACTATCAACGAAGAATTCTATATCTGACAAAAGTATCCTTCAAGAATTAAAAAATTAAGACATTTCCAGATAAACAAAAGCTACCAATAGACCTGCTCTTCAAGAAATGCTAAAGGGAATCCTTCAGATTGCAATGAAAAGACATTAGGCAGTAACTTGAAACCATAAGAAAAAAATAAAGAACACTAGTAAAGGTAATTGCATACGTAAATATAAAAGCCAGTATCATTGTGCTTTTGGTTTGGTTTGTAACTTCTCTTTTTCTTACATGATCTCAAAGGAAAATGCATTAAAAAATAATAAATCTGTGTCATGGGAATACAATGCATAAACATGTAAACTGTGACAATAACAGTATAAAGGCAGAGGAACAAAGAGCTATGGGAGTAGAGTATTTGCATAGTATTAAAACTAAACTGGGAGCCAGCGTGGTGGCTCACGCCTGTAATCCTAGCACACTGGGAGGCCGAGGTCAGGAGTTTGAGACCAGCCTGAGCAAGAGCCCCCCAAAAATAGAAAAAATTAGCCAGGCATGGTGGCACATGCCTGTAGTTCCAGCTACTTGGGAGGCCGAGGCAGGAGGATCACTTGAGCCGAGAGGAGTTCGAGGCTGCAGTGAGTTATGCACACACCACTGCACTCCAGCCTGGGTGACAGAGCAAGACCCTGTCTCAAAAAACAAAAACAAAACAAAACAAAACAAAAGGTTGAAAGTAAAAGGGTAGAAAAAGATATTCCATGAAAATAGTAAAACAGAACTGGAGTGGCTGTCTTCCTTCCTTCTTTCTCTCCTTCCTTCCTTCCTTTCCTTTCTTTCTTTTAGAGATGGGGTCTTGCTATGTTACCCAGGCTGGTCTCAAACTCCTGGGCTCAAGTGATCCTCCTACCTCAGCCTCCCAAGTAGCTGGGACTACAGGTGCACACCATCACACCTGCCCTGAAATGGCCATATTATTATCAGACACCATAGACTTTAAATTTTAAAATGTAACATGGCCAGGTGCAGTGGCCCATGTGTGTAATCCCAGCACTTTGGGAGGCCGCGGTGGGAGGATAGCATGAGACCAGGAGTTCGAGACCAGCTTGAGCAAAAGTGAGACCATGTCTCTACCAAAAAAAAAAAAAAAAACAAAACAATTAGCCACGCATGGTGGCATGTGCCTGTAGTCTCAGCTACTCAGAAGGCTGAGGCAGGAAGATCACTTGAGCCCAGGAGCTTGAGGTTGCAGTGAGCTATAATGCTACGCTCCAGCCTGGGTGACAGAGTGAGACCCTGTCTCAAAAAAAAAAAAAATTATAAAGGTAACAAGTGACAAAGAAGTACATTACATATTGGTAAAAGGTTCAATGCAAGAAGATAAAGCAATTATAAACATATATATACCTAACAAAAGAGCCCCAAAATATATGAAACAAATATTGACAGAATTAAAGGGTGAAACACAGTTGCACAATACTAGTTGGAGACATTAATATCCCGCTTTCAATAATGAATACAAGATAGAAGATAAACAAATAAATAGAGGACTTAACATTATAAACCAATTAGACCTAAGAGACATATAAAGAACACTCCAACAACAGCAGAATATATATTTTTCTCAAGTGCACATGGACATTCTGCAGGTTAGACTATATGGCAGGCCACAAGACAGTCTTCACAAATTTTAAAAGATTTAAATCAGGCCACACGCAGTGGCTCCTGCCTGTGATCCTAGCTCCCTGGGAGGCTGAGGCGGGTGGACTGCTTGAGCTCAGGGGTTCGAGACCAGCCTGAGCAAGATCAAGACCCTGTCTCAAAAAAAAAAAAAAAAAAAGATTTAAATCGTACAAAGTAACTTTTCTGAAAACTAGATATGAATAACAGAAATAACACTGGAAAATTCATAAATTAAAGAACACACTCTTAAACACCAATGTGTCAAAGAAAAATATTACAGGGGAAATTAGAAAAGAACTTGAGATTAATGAAAATAAAAACACAAATACCAAAACTATGGGATGCAGTGAAAGCAGTGATTGGGGGGAATTTATAGCTATAAATGCATATATTACAAAAGAAGAAAGATCTCAAATCAATAACCCCACTATACATGTAAAGGAAATAGAGAATGGGCCAGGTGCAGTGGCTTACTCTCAGCACTTTGGAAGGCCAAGGCGGGAGGATCACTCAAGGCCAGGAGTTCGACACCAGCCTGGGCAACATAGTGAGACCCCATCTCCACAAAAAATAAATTTAAAAATTAGTTGAGTGTGGTGACATGCACCTGTAGTCCTAACAAGTGGGGAGGCTGAGGCAGGAGGATCGCTTGAGTCCAGGAGTTTGAGGCTGCAGTGAGCTATGATTGCACCACTGCACTCCAAAAAAAGAGAAAAAAAAAAGGAACTAGAAAAAGAAAAGCAAACTAGACCCAAATGCAACAAATGGAAGGAAATAACACAGGTTAGAGTGAAGATAAATAAAGTAGAGAATAGAAAAACTATACAGAAAACCAGCAAAACCAAAAGTTGATTCTTTGAAAAGATCAACAGAATTGACAAAACTTTAGCTAGGATAACTAAGAATAAAAGAAAAGGCTCAAATTAATAAAATCAGAAATGAAAGTGGAGACATCACTACTGATTTCACAGATATAAAAGAGGATTATGACTATGAACAGTTGTACTCCAACAAATTGTATAACCTAAATGAAATGGAAAAACACCCAATTTACCAAAACTGACTTAGGAAGAAATAGCAAAATCTGAAATAGACCTACAACTAGTAAGAAGATTGTATCAGTAAACAAAAACATCTCAAAAAAGAAAAACCCAGAGTCAAATAGCTTCACTGGTGAATTCTACCAAACATTTAAAGAAATTAATACCATCACTTCTCAGCCTTTTGGCTAAGATCAAGTGTAAAGAAATTAATACCAATTCTTCTCAAAGTCTTCCAAAAGATTTGAAGATGAGGGAACGCTTTCTATTTCATTCTATGAAGCCAGCATTACCCTGATAACAATGTCAAACAAAGACACTGCAAGAAAAGAAAACTATAGGCCAATATCCCTTATGAATATAGATGCAAAAATTCTCAACAGAACACTAGCAAACCAAATTCAGCAGCATATTAAAAGTATTATAAATCATGACCAAGTAGCATTCATTCTTGGAATGCAAGAATTATTCAATTTGTGAAATCAATGAATGTAATTAATTAATAGCATGAATTAATATTACTTATATATTTATAAAATTACAATAAAGTAGCATTAATAGAGTGAATAAAAATAACATGAGCATCTCACTGATGTTGAAAAAGCATCTAACAGAATTCAGCACACTTTTATGGTAAAATCACTCAGCACACTAGGAATATAATGGACTTTTTTCTACATGATAAAGTGCATTTATGAAAAACTCACAGCTAACATCATACTAAATGGTGAAAGACTGAGAGCTTTTCCTCTAAGATCATGAGCAAGACAAGGGTACCTGCTTTCACCACTTCTATTCAACATAATACTGGAAGTTTTAGCCAGAGCAATTAGGCAACAACAACAACAAAAATAAATGACATCCAAATTGGAAAGAAAAAAGTAAAATTATCTGTTCACAGATGACATCTTTTATGTAGAAAACCCTAAAGAATCCACACGAAAAATTGTCGAGTATTAAAAAGTGAATTCGGCATAGTTTCAGGATACAAAATCAATACACTAAATTGGTTGTATTTCTATACATCTTCAGTGAACAATCCAAAAAGAGGAAACTTAAAAACACTTCCAACTATGGTAGCATGAAAGGGAATAAAATACTGAGAAATACATTTAAATAAGAAGGCAAAAGACTTGTACTTTGAAATAAAAAAAATTACTAAAAGAAAATAAAGAAGGACTATACAAATGAAAAGACATTTCATGTTCATGAATTGGAAGACTTAATATTGTTAAGGTGACAATACTACCTGAAGCAATCTACAGATTCAATACAGATGCTGTCAAAATCCCAATGATGTTTTTTATAGAAACAGAAAAACCCGCCCTAAAATTTGTATGGAATTTTAAGAATCTCAAATAGCCAAAAGTATCTTAGAAAAGAAGAACAAAGTTGGAGGACTCACACTTTCTGATTTCAAAGCTTACTACACAAAGCTACAGTAATCAAAACTGTGATACTGTTAAAAGGATAGACATATAGACCAATTAAACAGAAAGGATAACCTAGATATAAATCTTCATTTATATGTTCAATTGACTTTTGACAAGGTTGCTATAATCATTCAATGGAGGAAGGACAGTCTTTTCAACAAATGGTGCTAGGCAAATGAGACATTCACATGTAAAAGAATGAAGTTGGACCCTTATCTTAAACTATACACAATAATTAACCCAAAATGGATCAAAGACCTAAACTTAAGAGTTAAAACTATAAAACTCTTAGAAGAAAATGAGAGGAAATCTTTATGACATTGGATTTGGCAATGATTTTTTTGATATGACACTGAAAGCACAGCCAAAAGCAATAAAAGACAAAACAGATAAACTGGACTTCATCAAAATTAAAAACTTTGTGCATCAAAGGACACTTTCAAGAGATTGAAAACAAAACTCACTGAATGGGAGAAAATATTTTTCAAATCATATATCTGGTAAGGGATTACTGTCCAGAATGTATATATTTTAAAAAACTACAAGTCAACAATGATGAAACAAACAACCCAATTCAAAAATGGGCAAAGAATTTGAACAGACATGTCTCCCAAGAGGTTATACAAATGTCCAATAAGCACATAAAAAGATACTCAACATCATTAGTCGTTGGGGGAATGCAAATCAAAACCACAGTGAGATACCACTTCACACACTATTATTAAAAAAAAAACCCAAAACCAAAAATATGAAAAATAAGTGTTAGCAAGGATAGGGATAAATTGAAACCTTCATACATTCCTGGTGGGAATGTAAAATGGTGCAGCCACTATGGAAAGCTGTTTGGTGGTTCCCCAAAAAAATAAATATCCATATGATCCAACAATTCCACTCCAAGAGGATTGAAAACAAGGACTTGAACAGATAAATGTATGCCAATGTACATATAGCATTATTTACAATAGCCAAAAGTGGAAACAACCCAATTGTTCATCAACAGATGAATAGATAAACAAAATATGGTATATACAGTACCCACAATGGAATATTTTTCATAAAAGGAATGAAGTTCTGGTACATGCTTGTGATATTTTGAGAGACATATATATATAGGTTTTCATCCATGGTTCCTGGCTCATAACACCCATAACCCTTGTTATAACGTTGAGGCATAGGCCTCAAAAAAGGAATCTCTCTGACCTTCTCCCGCCCTCCTTTCACCTACTCATTTTTCTCCCCAAGGAAGGAATCTTCCCCTGCCTGCCTGTCTTGAAGCTGACCATAAAGCATTTCTTTGACCTACCCTGTCTGATTGTAAGTTGTAAGACCCCCATTTCAAATGGGGTCCTGCCCCATACCCAGGAGGAAGAAATGCTGCACAGGAAGGCCAAGAAGATCTGGACAGGTCTTGCTGGGTTTCCCCACTCAGCCTATTAGTATTAGATCATACCCTTTTTGTCTAATCACATTTCTACATGGTTGCCCATGCTTCAATCAGGCCTAACTAATGAAGTCTCCAAGGCCCAAGAGGACACAGTACAGAGAGTTTCCAGATAGCTGAACACCTGGAGGTTCCTGGAGGGTGGTGTGCCTGGAGAGGGCATGGAAGCTCCACACCCCTTCTCACATGCCTTGCCCTACACATCTCTTCATCTGTATCTTTTGTAATATTCTTTATGATAAACTGGTAAGTGTAAGTGTTTCCAAGTTCTGTGAGCCATTCTAGCAAATTAATCAAACCCAAGGAGGGGGTTGTGGGAACCCCAACTGATAGCCAGTCAGTTAGAAGCACAGGCAAAACAACCTGGGGCTTGCCATTGGCTTCAGAAGTGGGGGGTAGTCTTGTGGAACTGAGCCCTCAATCTGTGGACTCTGACATTATCTGCAGGTAGATGGTGTCAGGATTGAGTTGGAAGACATGTCCCCTGAAGAATTTATTGCTTGCTTGATGCGTGAGAGAAACCCCCCACATATTGTGGTGTGAGAGCAGAGGAAAAACAGTTTGATTTTTCTACACAATGCTATAACATGGCTGAACCTTGAAAACATGATGCTAAGTGAAATAAATCAGACACAAAAGCTGTCTGTATGCTTCCACTTATATGAGGTACTTAGAATAAGTAAATTCATAGAGATGGAAAATGTTAATAGTTTAGAGGTCACCAGTGGGTAACCTATTCCTAGGGGCAGGGGAAAATGGGAGTTTTTACTTAATGGTTACAGATTGTCTTAATCCGTTTGTGCTGCTATAACAGAATATTTAAGACTGTGCAGTTTATAAAGAACAGAAATTTATTTATCACAGTTCTGGAGGCTGGGAAGTCCAAGATTAAGGCAGCAGCATCTGGTGAGGGCTGCTTCCAAGATAGCGCCTCGAGTGTGCATCCTTCAGAAGGGAGGAACACTTTGTCCTCACATGGTAGAAGGTGGAAGCGCAAAAAGGGAGGAACTCCTCCCATCAAGTGCTGTCATAAGGGCACCCAGTACCATTCACAAGGCCAGGAGCCCTCACGACCTAATCACCTCTTAAAGGTTCCACCTCTTAATACCATCTTATTGTCCATTCAGTTTCAACACCTGAAATTTGGAGGGGACACATTCAAACCATCTCACAGAGTTTCCGTTTGGGGTGATGAAAAAGGTTTGGAAACAGATAGTGGTGATGGTTGCACAACATTGTGAATGTAATTAATGACATTGAATTGTACACTAAAAAATAGTTAAAATGGCAAAGTTTGTTGTATTTTATGACAACTTTTAATAATTAATAATAATATTATAATATAACCATTGTACACTTTAAATGGTTAAATTATATGGTATGTCAATTAGATCTCAATGAAGCTGTTTTTAAAAGTTTCTAATTTTTAGCCTGAGCAAAAGTGAGACCCCGTCTCTACAAAAAATAAAAAAATTAGGCAGGCATGGTGGTGGTCACTGATAGTCCTAGCTACTTGGGAGGCTGAGGCAGGTGGATGGCTTGAGCCCAGGAGTTGGAGGTTGCACTGAGTGATGATGATGCCACTGCACTCTAACCTGGGTGACATAGCGAGACCCTGTCTCAAAAAAAAAAAGTTTCTAATTTTGATTAAGTTCAATG
Organism: Daubentonia madagascariensis; assembly: GCA_023783475.1. Taxonomy (NCBI): domain Eukaryota; kingdom Metazoa; phylum Chordata; class Mammalia; order Primates; family Daubentoniidae; genus Daubentonia; species Daubentonia madagascariensis. The sequence continues at coordinate 7,803,068 of JAKFHU010002004.1, read as the reverse complement.
TACCGCTTTTTTCTTTTATGAATTGTGTTTTAGGTGTCAAGTCTAAGAACTCTTTGTCTACCCTTAGATCCTGAAGATTTTCCTCTATGTTTTTTTCTAAAAGTTTTATAGTTTTTACATTTTAAATTTGTAATTCATTTTGAGTTAATTTTTGTATAAAGTTGAAGGTTTTTTTGTTTTTGCTTTTGTTTTTGCCTATGGTTGTCCAATTACTCCATTACTATCTGTTGAAAAGCACCACTGAATTGCTTTTGCAACTTTGTAAAAAATCAGTTGGGAGTATTTGTATGGATCTACTTCTAGGTTCTCTATTCTGTTCCATTGATCTATTCTTCTGCCAATACAGTCTTGCTTACTCTAGCTATGTAACAAATCTTGAAATCTAGTGAGTGATTCCTTCCATTTTATTATTCTTTTTCAAAATTGTTTTAGCTATTCTAGTTCCTTTGTCTTTTCATACAAATTTTAGAATGATCTTGTCTGTATCTACAAAAAATCTTGCTGGGATTTTGACAGGAATTCTATTAAACCTATATGTCAATTTAGGGAGAATTGATATCTTTATTATGTTGAGTTTTCTGATCCATGAACACAGTTATGTCTCTCCATTTATATAGATTCTCTTTGATTTCTTTCATCAGTATTGTGTAGTTTTTAGCATAGAAGTCTTGTACATGTTTTGTTAGATTTACACTTACGTATTTCTTGTTTTGAGAGATTGTAAATGATATTATATTTTAAATTTTAGTGTCCACATGTTCATTGTTAGTATGTAGAAGTACAATTGATTTTTTTGAATATTTACCTTTTATCCTGAGATCTTGCTGAACTCATTTATTAGCTCCAGGAGTTCTTTGGTAGGTTCTTTCATATTTTCTCTGTAGACAATCATGCCATCTACAAGTAGTGACAGTTTTATTTCTTCCATTCCATTCTGCATACCTTTTATTTTCTTTTCTTGCCCTATTGCACTGGCTAATACTTGCAGCACTTTGTTGAATAAGAGTAGTAAGAATAGACATCCTTTATATTTTATTTTCCAATTGTTGCTAATGGTACATGAAATTTACAGCTGAAAAAATATAATTTTTGTATATTGACCTTGAATCCTAGACAGAGCTAAATTCATTTATTAGTTGTAGTAGTTGTTTTATACATTCCTTAGTATTTTCCTATGTAAATAATCTTGTCACATGCAAATGGAGAAAATTTTGCTTCTTCCTTTCTGATCTTTATTCCTTCCTTTTTCTTGCCTTATTGCTCTGGCTAAGAACTCCAGTACAATGTTGAATAGAAGTAATGAGAGTGGACATCCTTGACTTGCTTACAATCTTAGAATGAAAGTATTCAATGTCTCACAATTAAATATGATCTTTCTTGGCTGTAGTTTTTTGGTATATACCTTTTATCAGATAAAGAAGTTCCATTCTATTGAGTTTTTAATTTCAGTTATTGTATTTTTAATTTCTAAAAGTTTTATTTGGTTCTTTTTGGATCTGATAGGTTATTTGTTGCTTCTTGCTCCTTGCAAATATTTTTCAAGCCTATGTTTTATTTCTTTAAACATATAATCAGAGATATTTTATAATTTGGGTGTGATAATTCCAATATATGAAGTGTTTACAGGTAGGTTTCTGCTTTCTTTTATTTCTCTGTGTGCTTGGATATTTTTGATTATATATTCTCCTTGAAAATTTATTTGAAAAGATTTGTATTTGCTTTGTCCAGTTTCTGCAGAATAAAAAGGCACTTTTTAAGGCACTTTAAATTTACAGCTTAAAGATATTTTTCAACCACACATGTGATATGATTTAGAGCTACGTATCCACCCCAGGGCTGGTTTGTCATCACATCTCAGAAATAGTTTCTTCCCTGTGCTCTGCTTAGCACCAAGGAACTTTCTTTGCAATCCCCTAGGGTGGCAAGAAGCCTGGGCCAGGTTACTTCCGGTTTACTCCCTTTGGGTCCCAGCCTTTGTCAGGGGACAACTCCTCTTAAATCACTGGGCAGACCCAGGGCTTAGATTTCTGTTCTGGGAAGGCTGTTCACATTTACCTGGTTTAGCAAATGCCTTGAGGTTAAAGACAGCTTCAGTGATCATGTCCCTCTCTGGTTTTACATTTTCCCCTAGATTTGGCCTGATAATTCTTTACTCCTTCCTTGCTCTTCAGTATTTTAAAGATGTTTTAAATATATATATGTGTATATATGTATATACATGTATATTTTGTATCCTGCAGTTTTATTGTTTTCAGTGAGTGGATACCACCAGAAAGTGTTCTCTGCTTTCAAGCTTCAATAATATTATTTATCTCTTCTGTGTTCCCATTTCCTCTCTACTTCTCTTTGTGTAATTAAGCCTGTTAAAAAATTCCTTTACTCTTATTTTAAAGGAGTTTCCAAAGAGTTAGAGATAAGTAACTGACTGCAAACCACCATATTTAACCAGAAGTCTCCTGTTAGTATCATTTTTACAAATAAAAATGTGATTAAAAGAACAAGCCTAGAGGCTGAACAAGATACTTCCCTAGGCCAGGCATGGTGGCTAATGCCTGTAATCCTAGCACTTTGGGAGGGCAAGGCGGGAGGATCAGTTGAGCCCAGGAATTCAAGACCAGCCTGGGTAACATAGGGAGACTCCCTCTCTTCAGAAAATTAAAAAAATTAGCTGGGTGTGGTGGTGCAGGCCCGTAGTCCCAGCTACTCAGGAGGCTGAGGCAGGAGGATCTCTTGAGCCCAGAGTTCGAGGCTGCAGTGAGTTGTGATGGGGCCACTGCACAATAGAGCGAAACCCTGTTTCTAAAAAAAAGAAAAAAAGACACTTCCCTCTGGTCCTGTCACTTGATGGCTGATTTCCAACTTGGAGAAAATGGTTGTTCCACAAGAAAGATAAGCCCTTTATTAGAGAGCACATACCCTTCCTTCCCTCCTTATCTTTCCTCCCTCCTTAGTCTTCCTTGCTGCCCTGACTGCAGCACACGGTGGCAGCCATAGCTCCCACCACCTCTTTCCCCTACCCCCACTGCCCACCACAATCAAGATTTGGGAGAATAGAGATTGCCTCAGTGGTTCAGATCGAAGAAATTTCCCAAGTGATTCTGCTATGCCCACCGCTCATCAGAGAATCACTTAAGTAGCTCTTCACCCTTTGGTGTGGGGGGGTGGGGATGTTGAGAAAGCCTTCTTGACCCTGAAGTTAACAAATCCTGTTATGTGCTCTGGTCCCATCTGTGCTTCTCTGACTGAAACACTCTACTTGTAAAGATTGTAAATACTGATTTTCCTAAGACCCCAAACTAGCTCTGCCTCTAGCCTTTTCCACCTCAGTTGATGGCAACTCCCCATTCAGCTGCTCAGGCCAAAAATCTTACAGGGATTCTTAATTCCTCTCTTTATCTCATACTGCATTCCCAATATCTTTTGGGAAATCCTGTGGGCTCTACCTTCAAAATACATCCAGAATCTACCCACTTTCCACCACTTCCACCGCCACTACCCTGGTCCAAACTACCATCACCTCCTGCACACTATGGCATGTATTATTGCAATAACCTTCCAGCCCGCCTCCCTGCTTTCATCTTGCCCCCTGCCATTGGTTCTCAACACAGCAGCCAGAGTGATTACTTTAAAATAGAAGTCAAATGATGTCACTTTCTGCTCAAAACCCTGCGATGGCTCCTCATTTCTGAGTAAAAGCCAAGCATTCAAGACCCTATAAGATCTGCATTCTCCCCTGCATCCGAACACTCTCTCCTCACTCCTGATGATCCAGCCACACTCTCCTAGCGTTCTTCATTCCCACTAGTTCCCTCTGCCTGGAATGCTCTTCTCCTAGACACCCCCTTGACTCATTGTCTTGCCTCCTTCCATTCTTTATTCCACTCTCACTTTCTCTCCGTGTCTAACCTATTAAATGGTGTAACATCCTCTACATTTTTGTTTTTTCTTTTTTCAAGAGACGGTGTCTCGCTCTGTTGTCCAGACTGGAGTGCAGTGGCATCATCATAGCTCACTGCAGCCTCCAACTCCTGGGTTCAAACATTCTCCTGTGTCAGCCTCCAGAGTAGCTGGGACTACAGGCACTCACCACCCGGCCCGGCTACCTACTCCCTCTCCTCCCGCCCCCCCAGCCTTGTAACAACCTGCCAACACACTACACAATGTAGTGTCTCCCCTTGTTAGAAATAAGCTCCAAGCAGGCAGGAATCTTTGTTTTGTTCATTGAGCCCAAGCACTTAGAACAGTGCCTGGCACACGGCAGGCGCTCAATAAATGTTAAACGCCTGTATAACTAACAATATCGGGTGGTGGAACCCGGGCGTTTTGGGACTCTCATATCTTCACCCACACGTCCGAGAGCAGCTACTATGAAGTGGAAACACCGACTTTTCCGTCCACCTAAGCCTTCTCTGCCGAGCTTCTTGGACGTAGGCGTTCCATGCTCACCGCATCCAAACCGGGCAAGGCCCCATCCAACCAAATCAATCAAAATCCACGTCCTTTTTGCCCCTTAAGGGACCTTCGCTTTAGGAACGGTTGTGCCAAGAGAAGCGGGTCGCAGCCGATTTACCGGCTGAGCGGTTGCGCTGGGACAGTTGCCTAGGTCACCGCACAGCTTCCGCCGCGGCGTGCAAAAGGGGAGGGGCGGGAAAGCGGACGTCCCGCCCCTATCCACGGTGCGGCGTGGGATTGGTTCGCCGTTGTGAGGCCACGCCCCAACCCGGGCTCGCGCCACTGCCCTAGCGGTTGGCTGCGCCCGCCAGGTTCCGACGAGGACCAGGAGGGGGCGGCTTGCTCTCTAGACCGCGGCTCCTGCGTGGGAGGGGACCTCAATAGCCCGGACACTTGAGTTCTGCCCCGAGTAATCATCCAGGCCGGCGCAGGGAGAGGTGCCTCTGCCCCTGGCGACCCTTGCGACCACAGGTTCCCCGGTGGTTCATTCGGGCTGCAGTGCGAGGCCTGTGATCTGGATCCAGGACCAGCAAATTCCAAGAAAACTCAGCTCAGGGCCGGCCCCTCGTCTAAGCCGCAGAGGGATTAAGAGGGATTGGACTCACTAGATGATCTCCAAGGAGCCTGTCCCGTCTGATTCCCCCCTTATTTCTCATGGGAATCCCTGGGCTTCCCCAGGCTTTGGCTTTCTCAAGGATAAGTGAATAGGCATGAAGCCCAGAACTGATCCTGTCTCTGGCACGCACGCGCCGGGTGGCCTTGGGCAAGTCACATCCTATTTCTGGGCTTGTTTCCTCATCTTATTGTGAAGGGATTGTACTAGATGTCCTCAGAGGTCCCTTCTAGTTCTTCTTAGCTATAAAACAGCCTTGATAATGTGTGCAGAGGTTCTTTGTAAATCGTTGACATGATATACAAATTGTAAGCAATTCACATTGCTATCTTCGCAGCCACCTTCACTCTCTGTACCCCAAAGTGCTAGGAAAGGAGGGAAAAGTCTGTGTTGGCACTAAAAATAAAATAGGGACTGTCAACAGATACCTTAATGACTGAGTGCCTCAGGGGATGATGCTGGAGAGGTCAGTGGAGTGTCCACTATACTTTACCCCCTCATTTTACAGAAAAGGAAACTTTGAGAGCAGCTAAGTCACACTACAAGGGAGAACCCGGGTTTTCAGACTTCACGATCAGTTCCTTTACACAATGTCCACAAATAGAAGGCATAAATATGTAAAAACAGGAAAAGAAAATTATCTATAGAAATAAAAGGAAATAATTTAATTTGTAGAACTTCCTACTTTCATTTACTTAGGATTTCTATCCTGCCTACGTTTGCAGTGACTTACAAAGCAAAAATAGAGCAAAAAAAAAAAATAAAACAGAAGCAAGTTATCTCTCTCTTCTGCTTTTCCATTCTGTCACCCTTGTCCCTTCCAGAAGAGCTTCTCAAGATCTAATGTTCCAAACCCACCTTTGCCATCTTCTTTAGTGGTCACCTATCCACCTTCCAAAAAAGAAGAAAGGAAAAAGCTAACTAATGCCAAAAACAACATGTGTCATTTATGTGAAATGTTGAGACTAGGCAAATCCACAGAGACAGAAAGTACATTAGTGGTTGCCTAGGGCTGTGGGATGGGAGGTTTAGGGGAAACAAGAGGTGACTGCTAATAGATATGAAGTTTATTTTGGGATGATGAAAATGATTATGGTGATAGCTGTATAATTCTGTGAATATACTAAAAATCACTGAATTGTACACTTTAAGTAGATGAAGTGCATGGTATGTGAATCATATCTCAACAAAGCTGTTATATCAAAAGAGACATACCAGAAAGCAAAGACAAAATAATATGTGCCTTTGTTTCTCCCGTAGGTTCTCTGTATTTACATCTTCTTACTCTTGGGAGAGCTGTTCTGGGCCATCTGCTGCTGTAGGCGTTTTGTGACTCTCCAAGCGTGTCACCCCAGGGTCCCCATCTCCTCCTCAGCCACCACTTTACACTCTGCCTGGCTCCATGTAATTGAAGGAAGCATGCTAGTTCCCCTGATCACCTGGTTGCCTGCCTCAGCTGTCACCACATTTCTTGGCTACTCTGGATGGAACTGGGATAGAGAAGGGAAGAATAGAAATGGCAGAAGAGAGGTGAGTCTTTTGGGAGTTTGTAGAGATGAGAAACTTCCTAGGGCAAAATTGGAAAGAACAAAAAGGAATGTTGAAAAGGAAAGAACCTTAATCTTTTGTGATTTTGTTCCCCTTCTGGACTACTTCAAGGATGGCATATAGTGTTTGAGTAGCTTTCTTTGTGGTTGTCTTCTTTCTGGAGGTGTTCTTGGAGGGAGTATCATTTTAATAGTTTATTCATGCAGTTGGGTATTAAACATCTACTTCCTTTATGTCTTTACTAAAAGTCCACCTTCTCAGAAAATTCTTCCCCAGGCAACCTATCCAAAATTTCAACACCTTCCCTGATCCCAACATTTCCGATTCCCCTTCCATGCTTTATTTTTCTCATTATTTTCTTCAATATCTGTCATCCTTAGTAGAATTTAACCTCTGTAAGGGCAGGAATTTTTGCTTTTTAATTTTTATCTTTTTTTTTCTTTTTTTTTTGCAATGGCACAGTTAGCATAATTTTTATCTGTTTTGTTCACAACTGACCTACAGTGCCTAGGACAGCCGAGAATAAGCACTAAGTATTTATTGAATGAATGAACAAACCTACTATGTGCTGGGCACTTTTGTGATAAAGAAGGAAAGTCTCAAAAGAGTATTTTGTAAACCTGACAGATCTGTGGCTAGGAGGCAGGGGAGATAAAGAAGCCCTTTTTCCCCTTCATGCAGACCCATCTAAAAGAACTCTGGAATCCAAGGAGAGAAAGTCTAGAATGACATTTGGGCAGTGAGGAACTAGGGTGATGGACCCACAACTCATAGGTTAACAGTTTCTTTGACTGGATCATTTCAGTCCAGAGAGAGGATGAACGCTCGACACCTTCCTATCAGAACTGGTTCCTGATCCAAGCTCTAGCCCTCAGTGTCAGATTAACTTCTGCAAAATCACACAACATTTTAAAGCTTCACTTCCCTCTTCTGTAAAAGAGGATGACAATACCTTCCTATTTGTAAGGATTCAGAGAGAGAAAATTTGAAAGCATGTGTCAGTCCCGGGAACAGAGTTGGTGTTCAATAATTATTGGTTTCCCTCTCTGTCCTTTCTTTAGGAAGCTACTTCTCCCTCTTGTGATTTCCTCCTATGAATACAGGCTTGTTGTCAACAGTTCGAAGCTACATTGTCTGTCAGTTTGATAAGAAAAAAAATATATGACGTTTTCTCTTTGGATTTTTAAGGTTTTATTGGTCTGATGATATGTATTCTAATCCCTTAGATAGAGCGTTAAAGAAGGATGTTAGAGTAAATTGGTGAAAGGGAGTTGGGGGTTGGCGTTTACTTGGTTTTACTATTTGGCACATAGCCCAGGACCTGAACAAGCTAACAGCTGAATCTCTGGGTCCTGCCCAGTGTCCCTCTTTAGCCCCAGATGTGTGCTTAGCACACTGCTAAGCACAGGGCCCTGGAATCGGCCTGTGTAGATTTGAAATCCTGGCTCTACTCTGTGGCCTTAGGCAAGTTACTCAGGTACTGGAACTTTCTCTTCTGCAAAGTGGAGATATTCACAGTATTGACCTAATCATGGCAGTGGTGAGGCGAGAGGGTGCCCTTGGGTATAAAGTACTTGGCAAATGATTGGCTCAGAGAGCACTTCAGTACATGTTAACCATTGCTGTTATTCTAGAGTTTGGAATTCAGAACCAGAATCAGGTTGGGTTTTTTCCTCACAAGGTCACATGGATACGGCTGGGTCCTAGATGTATTAATAGCTTTGGCCGAATCCTGAGCAGAGCCTCCAGGTCGAGGGGTTTGTGAAGTGCTCTCAGCTTTCTGGACTGAGTAAGGCCTCTGCTCTCTGTTCTCTGGGACTGCCTCTCCATTCCTCTGTACCACTAAGGCGTGGGTGGAGGGTTGCTGCTTCCAGCCATAGGACCGGACTGAAAGTCAGTATCTACTGCTTGTATGGGGCACCTCCTTGCAGCACGTTTCCTCAAACACTACTGAATGTCTGCTATGTGCCAGGCACTGTGCTAGTTGCTAGGGCAGGGCAAAGATAGATACAAAGACCTTACAATCTAACTGGGGGGATAAGACATGTGACATGTGACTATGCCATTTACCCAGTTGATAATTATCTACTGATCACCTACTATCTGCAAGACATTATTTAAGACATTGATTTAGACACAGACAGAAATCCAGAGGAGACACAGGTGGTGGTTTGGGCATACCCACCTAACCCAGTGCCTGGCCTCCAAAAATGCTGATGAGCTGGATGGATGGATGGTTGGTTGGTTGGATGGTTGGTTGTCAGGGAAGGCTTCACAGAGTAGGGTAACTAGCCCTGGACCTTGCTGAATAGAATTTACTCGCTGGAGATGGTGCAAAGATATGGTCCTCAGGTCCACTTGAGAAGCTGAATGCCAGTGTTCCTGTAGGGCCTGCGTGGAAGACTCAAATGGCTACGAGGTCCAAAAAAGAAAAGGAAATGAGTTGAAGAGGCTGGCTGTGTACTCTCTTAATTCCCTTTTCCACACACATTTCTCTTGGTCAGTCTTCCACTTGTGCATTTTTGATAGAGACACAGGTCCCAAAAACCTATTTCTCTATTATATGCAAAACATCAGTGCAAGCACAACAGCTGATCCTCAGGCTGAGTCAGGGAGGTACTGGGAGTGGCGATTCTGGCAAACTGGGGGACACAGCCTCATCTAAAAGAGGCAGCTGCTCCTCGGCTCAAGCCAGTAGCTGAATGCAAGAACATGGGCCAAGTATTTCCAGCTCTAACTGATATTTTAAAAGAAGCTAGAAATCTGGTTCTTTTTAAAATGAAATCTCCCAATTTTAAAATAAATATTGGCTCAAATTTTAAAAAGAAACTCTGTCAGCCAGTTGAAATGCATTTTCCAGTTGCATCTGCCAGTCTGTGACCTCTACTTAGGGAACCAAGAGAGATCAGGTTAGAAAGGTTGTCCGGAACCAGGTTTCAAATTGCTTTGAATGCCATGCTAAGGACTTTTGACTTAACTTATAAACAGTGAGTAATCACTAAAAGGTTTTTCTTTGAACAGGGGAGTGGCTTGATGCAAGGGTTTGGGAAGTAGTGGAGTGGTATGTGAAATAAAGGGAGAGGCAGTTAGGCTTGCAGGTTATGCAGTGACACAGGTTTGTGACAGTGAGGTCCAAAGATGGTGGCAGTAGGACTGGAAAGACAGGTTGGATGAAAAAGATGAAGACTAAAGTATGGTAAGAAGAGGATGAGGGAAGTGGCGGGGAAGGTAGGAGGAAAAGACAATTGAGTCTGCAGAAGGAGGGGGCCCGCTGAGGTTAGAGAAGCCGGCCCAGTGATCTGGTCCCGACCGCGCCCAGGGACCTAAACACCTCCTGTCCTGGCTTGGCTACTCGCTGGCTCAGTGACCTTGGACAAGCCCGTTTCTAAAACAGACTTTATAAACAAGTCGCCTATAACATGCGGATGGGACCACCTCCTTCACTGGGTGGCAGTGAGGGTTTAGAGGAGGCGGCCAGTGAGCGTCCTTACCCGGGGGCTCTGAAGGCTCGAGGTCTTCCCTACAGGAGGGGCGGGGAGGGGGCCGCGGCTGGGGACTAGGCCCTTCCAGGAGAGGACCCGCCGCTGGCAGCCTGGGCTACAGGAGGACGAGCGGCGCTGGGGCGGCGAGGGTCCGCAGAGGGACACGCCCTGCTCCCGCAGCCCCCGGGGCGGCCCTCCCCTCCCCAGCTCCCAGCTCTCCCTGTCTGCAGCTCAGGTGGGCAGGGAGGCCTGCAGGGAACCCGTTCTCCCGTCCCCTGCACAGCCCTCTGGGCGGGGAGACCCCCAGTCTGCAGCCTGGGCCCCGCGCTCGGGGCCAGGGAGACAGCATGTCGTCGGAATCCCGGAGCAGGGACACAGGCAGGAAGCGCAGGCTCCTCCCGCCGCCAGCAGGGCCTCTCTAGCGCCGGGCCCCCGCGTCTCAGTGGGAATAACCCCTTCTGCTCCAGTAGGCGAAATCGATACCTGGAGAAATTCGCTCACTTTCTTCCTGAGAAGGGCTGAGTTGTCTTCTGGGTTCATTCTGGGAAACGTCTTGATGATTTTAGTGCCTGTATCTACAGGGCAGGGCCCAACTGCTTGGGTTTCTAGCCACCATTGGCCACGTTGCTGAGCTCCTTGGACATGTTGTTCAACCTCTCTGAGCCTCTGCTGTCTTATCTGTAAAATAATCGTATCCACTGCAAAGGACTGCTGTAAGGATTCAATGAATTAATATACGTAAGGCACTTAGAAGAGTGTCTGGCACATAATAAATGCTCGATAAATGCTAGATATCATTCTTTTCATCATTTTTACTGTTACAAAAAGATCGTTGGTGGAGGGTCAGTTTTGTGATATGAGAATAAGAAACATGGCAGAAATGACAGTAAGAGCTGCTGTTTATTGAGGGTCTTCTGTGTGCTAGGTCCCTTATGTACCTTATCTCTATGACCTCAGGGCGATTCTGTGAAGGGAGTGTTATAATTATTCCCATCTTATGGATGAAGAAACTGGGGTTAATACTAAGTGCGTGTCAGAGTCTGAATTGCACTCAAGGCCACCAGATTCCAGGGCACATGCCTTCCCCTCTCCTCTGCACTGCATCTCCATTTGAGAAACTTTATCTGGGAATTCCAAACTAAAGCAACAAGTCCATGGTGCTGTCACAGACATATATGTCTAGTTAATCCAGAGCTGAGGAGGCTGTGCAGAATCACCTAATTGCTACAACAGGATAAAAATCAGTTGTGAATGGTGCTGCCGCAGAACAGACACCAACCTTGCTTAAAGTGGAGGATTCTTGTGACTTTGAAAAGAAATAGTTGTAGACAATCAAAGACAGAAAGGCATTGAGTGTACGTTTTAAGGATAAAATAAAACCATGTTTTTATGTGCAAGAAAAATTACCATCCAGCCCAGCCTTTCATACAACCCGTGGAGACCTTGGACAAGCAGATGTTCTCATTGGCCATTCTTCCTGCTTCCACTGCTCAGGGGCCCTCTGGGTGGTTTCCACTCCAGCCTTTAGTACTGGAGGTCCTTGATTAGAGTTTGTGGAGGCCTGGAGAACACAGTCAGGCTGTCCTTTCCTCCTTTCATTCCCTGTGATGCTTGGACCCTAGGGACTTAGCAACTAGGCAATCACTGAAGAGGCCAGGCCCAGTGGAGTGTGGGGGTTGTGGGGTGAGGAGTTTCTCACCTCCATGCCCTTGGTCATGCTGCTTCCTCTGCCTGGTTGAAGTTTTGAGAGGACAGGATACTGTCCGTCCCTTCATCTCTGCATCCTAACCTAATCCTGAAAAGACCGTGGGACTTTGCCAGGATGACTCCAAAAGTTAGTGGTTTAGTAAGGACTGGAACCCAGGTCCCTAACCTGCTGGCTGAGAGCTTCACGTTGCATCAGGGTCTTTCTGGTATACACAGCTGGGGCAGTGAATGTCCCACAGAATGTACACAAGGGCACCAAGAGGAGTGTGGCTTGTCCCTGGGTTCAAAGACCATGCACACTTTCTCCAGCAAGGAAAGTCATGTACGTTCAATAAGGGATATATATTTTCTAATAAGAGTTCTTTCATATTTTTTTTGCTTTTTATATTTTGAAAAAAAATTCACATGGTTAAAAGAAATTCAAACGATATATTAATAAAAGGTAAATGTGAAAAGCAAGTCCCCCTCCTGCCTCTGCCTGCCCCATCCTATTCCCTCTCCTGACTTGAGCAATGTTACTAGTTTCTTGTGCATCTTTCTAGAGACAGTCTATGCATATGCAAACATCTCCTTTTAGAAAACACAAAAACAGTAACACATTGTGGATACTTGCTTTTCCTCTTGCTTTTTTCATATAACCACCTATTTTGGAGAATGTTTTATGTCACTTCATACAAAGCTGCTGCTTTTATTTTCATAGATGCTGAGTATTCCACTAAATGGATATGCCGTGATTTATTATTATTTTTTTAGAGATAGGGTCTCACTCTGTCACCCAGGCTAGAGTGCAGTGGCCCAATCATAGCTCACTACAACCTCAAACTCCTGGGCTCAAGCGATCCTCCTGCCTCAGCCTCCCAAGTAGCTGGGCCTACAGGCACACACCACCACACCCAGCTAATTTAAAAAAATTTTTTGTAGAGATGGGGTCTCGCTATGTTGCCTAGGCTAGTCTCAAACTCCTGGCCTCAAGTGATTCTCTCACCTCGGCCTCCCAAAGTGCTGGTATTTGGGAGTGGTCACACTCCCAAAGTGCCACCATGCCTGGACTGCCATGATTTCAACTCCTCTATGGTGGACATTTAGGTTATTTTCAGTCTTTTGGCATAAAAACATTTCAGGGAATATCATGGTACATACATCTTTGTGTGCATGTTCAACCAGGCCTGTAGACTCTAGATGTGGAATCGTAGTGTAAAAGGGTATGGGCATTTTGAATTTTGATCAGTGCAGCCAAATTTTCCTCCAAAAAGGCAGGGCAGATGTGTACTCTTACTAATAATGTTTGACAGTCCCTCTTTCTCCACATAGTATATAATCAAACTATTTATATTTGATAATATCTTGGGTCAAAATGACATTTCATGGTTTTTATTTGCATTATGAGGTTTATTTTACAACAAACACTGGTAAGCAGAAATTGAAACCTAACACGGGAAGTGTGAAATTTTAAGAAAGAATTCATGTCTCTTCCTCTGACTTGGATGAGCAAAATGAGAAAATGTTTGCCAATGAGCACTCCAAACCACCTGATTCTAAGAGATGCAAAAGACTGGAGATGGGCAAATGAAGTCCCATTTTTCAAAATCAGGGAAAGATATTAATGCTATAAACCAAAGACCAAGAAGCTTGATGTTTAACTCAATTGGAATTCTAAGTTAGACAATTAAACAGATGATTTGTGAGTAATATGGTATGGGGTAGGGAAGAGTAAGGCTAGCGCTGGGGAGCGGCTGCAAATACAGATTATCATTAGCAGAGAGGTTTGACTGCACACTAAATGTAATGCGCTCGAATCATCCCGAAACCACCCTCACCACCACATCTGTGGAGAAACTGTCTTCCATGAAACTGGTCCCTGGTGCCAAAAAGGTTGGGGACCACTACTATAGAATGTCAAACTTTAAGCACTGGTGAAATCTAAGAAAAACTAGCCCTGTGGGATTGCATTAAATCTCAGCTCTTACTAGCAGGTGTCCTTGGGCAAGGCACTTTACTATATCTTTGAGCTTTAGTTTCTTCAGTGTAAACTAGGGGCGGCAGCAGCCACCTGCCAGAGTGATGGCAAAAACTAAAATAACTCATGTGAAATGCTTGACACAAAAGATGTTAGTTAAAATGGAAAGAAGAAAGTCAAATCCAAGCCCTCTGGGGTTATAGGCCCTGGACCTCTGGGAAAAAGGGAAGGAGGCCTGACAGATAACCTGTAACCAGCACAGCTTGATTGCCCCTAGAAAAGGCAGGCTTGCTCCAAACTTATTGGGCAGATCTCAAGAGCACAAAAGCAGGCTGGGTGTGTTGGCTCACGCCTGTAATCCTAGCACTCTTGGAGGCCAAGGTGGGAGAATTGCTTGAGACCAGCCTGAGCAAGAGTGAGACCCCGTCTCTACTAAAAATAGAAAAAATTAGCCGGGCGTGGTGGCACACACCTCTAGTCCCAGCTACTGGGGAGGCTGAGGCAGGAGGATCGCCTGAGCCCAAGAGTTTGAGGTTGCAGTGAGCTATCTTGATGCCACTTGCACTGTAGCCAGGGGGACAGAGTGAGACTCCATCTCAAAAAAAAAAAAAAAAAAGCAAAATAGCAAACAAACAAAACGTCCAAGTACTGCCCCCCTTATAGTATGAAACAAAAACTATCTTCTTACCAGTTGGATATTTCTAGGGCCCTCATTCTTGCTGAGCAAGGACATACTGTGTATCTATCTAGTGCCCCCATAGAGCCAAACGATGCATGTGGTAGCTAGTTTTTCCTAGATTTCACCAGTGCTTAAAGTTTGACATTCTATAGTAGTGGTCCCCAACCTTTTTGGCACCAGGGACCAGTTTCATGGAAGACAATTTCTCCACAGACATGGTGTTGGGGGTGGTTTCGGGATGATTCAAGCACATTATATTTATTGTGCAGTCAGACCTCTCCACTAATGATCATCTGTATTTGCAGCCGCTCCCCAGCACTAGCATCACTGCCTCAGCTCCACCTCAGATCATCAGGCATTAGATTCTCATAAGGAGCGTGCAACCTACATCCCTCGCACGCGCGGTTTACCGTAGGGTTCAAGCTCCTATGAGAATCGAATGCCACCACTGATCTGACAGGAGGCAGAGCTTATGCTGTGATGCAAGCAATGGGGAGCGGCTGTAAATACAGATGAAGCTTTGCTGGCTGGCCTGCTGCTCACCCTGCTGCTCACTTCCAGTTCCTAATAGGCCACAGGATGGTGCCGATCCAGGCTGGGGGTTGGGGACTGCAGTTCTAGGGATCCCCTACTGGGATTGTTTAAGGCTGTGATGTGTGATTTGTAATAGTGGCTTTAAAAGCATGACTACCAAACTTATTGCAGCCATGCTCTGTATCATACACCATTGGGGCTTTGTTTGCCCCTCTGTCTCCGTGTTGGGCTGGGTCCAGAACTAGAGGATAGGGTTGAAGATGTGGCCCTCTGCATCACAAAGTATCATCTTGATGAAGATTCACAGGAGAACTTTCCCTCATACCTCACATGAATTATGGAACTAATATTTGCTTAGGCCTCTAGAAAGCTCAGCAAATGTGTAAGCCACCTTTAGCAATTGTATAAGCAGAACTTTGTACCATATGTTTTGTGTACCAACACTAGCTTCATATTATCATTTCCCCCCTTAATTTCCCTTTGCCATTTTGTTTTTTATCTGTTCATGCTCCTACTTACTCTACTACTGCTGCTACCATCAGTAACAATGGCCAGCATTTAGTGGCTGTGAGTCTCACTAGATGCCAGGGACCTGTTGTATAATATGTGGTTCTATAAACGCCTCATGTCCTTTTTGAAACCAAGGAAGATATAAACAAAGAAACAAACAAACTCAACTGCAAAATTCTCTCCTCTCGCTTTTGGCACCCACTCATATTTTTTAAATATCTGAAGCCTTATATATTACAGAAAGGCTGCAGATCTTTGACGTCATAGTTCTCATGAAACTGTGTTTGAAATAAACCTACAAAGCAAAAACAAACAAACAAAACAACAATAAAAAAAACACACCTCTCTTAGCAGTCAGAAGCCATTAGTCTAATGATAATAACTTTATAAAACTCAACCCCTGAGACCCTAATAAGTGAAGTGGTGATCACTGGAGTCCACAAAGAATCCCAGCACTAGACCGATCTCATGTCCTTTGTAGAATGATAACAAGCACAGTCACTGGTGAGAACTGAGCACTTGCTCCATGCCAGGAACTGTTCTAAGAGCTTTCATGCATTAACACATTTAATCCTCATGGCCACTCTATGAAGTAGGAACTATTTTCTACAGTTAAAAGGTTCATAGGCCAAGGAAATTGTATAGATCTAGTTTATATGGACTTCAGCAAGGCATGTAATAAAATCTTTCCTCACATCCCTTAGACAAGATGGAGAGATTTAGACTGAATGTCCTGCATTTAGAGTCACAACTAGTTACAAGATTATGCACCACCAAAGCCACAGAAATGCTCATAGATTTAACCCAATATTTCTATTTCTGGACTATATTTTAAGAAGACATTCAAAATTTGGGAGACATATATTCTCAGAGTTGTTCATTAAAGTTTTTTTCATAAGAGCAAAACAATGGAGGCAGTTGTAAATGTTCAACAACAGGGAAATGGCTTGGCAAAATATGGTATCTGTGGTATATGTGGAAGGAATTGTATACAGCCATTATGATTATGGCTTTGAAGACAATGAAGCAAAAAAAACTGACATCTATTTAATTTTTTTAAAAAGCTTTAAAAATATGGGATATACCACAATTTGTTTATCCATTTATCTACTGATGGACATTTGAGTTGTTTCTACCTTTTGGCTATTGGGATAGTGCTGGTAGCAATCTTCACGAACAAGTTTTTGTGTGGACATATGTCTCCATTTGTCTTGGGTATACCTAGGAGTGGAATTGCTGGGTCAATGGTAATTCTGTGTTTAACTTTTTGAGGAACTGCTAAACTGTTTTCCATAGCTACTATACCATTTTACATTCCTACCAGCAATATGCAGGGGTTCCAATTTCTCCACATCCTCACAAAAACTGGTTCTTTTCAGTTCTTTAAAAAAATTTATTTTGTTATAACCATCCACATGGGTGTGAAGAGGTATCTCATTGTGGTTTTGATTTGCATTTCCCTAATCACTCATAACATTGAGCATTTTTTCATGTGCTTAATAACCTTTTGTATATCGTCTTTGGAGAAATTCCATTCAAGTCCTTTGCCCATTTTTAATTTAATTTAAATTTGGGTTGTTTAATTGGGTTGTCTTTTTGTTGTTCTAAGACTTCTCTATACAGTCAGGATACTAGACCCTTGTCAGATATGTAGTTTGCTAATATTTCTCCCATTCTTTGGGTTGACTTTTCACTTTCTTGATAATTTCCTTTAATGTGAAAATTTTTTTCATTTTGATGAAGTCTAGTTTATCTAATTTTTTCTTCAGTTGCTTGTGCTCTTGTGTCACATCTAAGGAACCATTTCCAAATCCAAGGTCGTGAAGATTTAGCCCTGTTTTATTCTAAAATTGTATGGTTTTAGGTCTTAAATTTAGGTCTGAGACCAATTTTAAGTTAATTTTGCATTGTACTTATTTTTATAATCATCATTTATAACAAGGAATTTTCTATTTATCATACTGATACTGAGTTTCCTTCTCACATATGTTTCTCTCAGTTAAGAAAAATGAGTCAAAATGAAGAAAAATATCAAATAAATAACAGTACAGAAGGTACCCAGATGTGGCAAAGATGGTGAGTAAAACATGGGAATCCCTGCAGTCAGACCATGGCAAAGATGAGAACAGTTACCTAAGAGACTTTGTAGTCGGGGAAGGTTTCGTGGAAGAAGTAGGATTCAGCTGGATTTTGAAGGTGGGGAAAGCTCCAGACCTAGAATTAGAAAATCCAAGACCCCCAGATCCCAAGGTCTCACAGTTGCTCTGTGACCTCAAACATGTTATCTGACCTATCTGAAGTCCTTTTTCCTCATGAGTCGAAAGAGGATGCTAATACTGGCCTCTCAGAGGTACCAAGAGAAACAAATGCTTTCATGTGTATGAAAGTACATTACAAATTGTAAAATGTTTAAACAATGTGAGTTAATGCCAGGGCCTAGACTTAAATTGGCTGGCATTTGAGCAGGACCTTGAAAGACAGACAAGACTTGCCTAAGTAGAGCAGAGAAGAGGAAGTGTTCTGGAGGAGGCAGAGGGAGGCATGGCTCAGTTAACGGCTCAGTAGCAGGATGGGCCGTGCTGTGACAGCGGCAGGGTGGTGTGGAGTGTTTGGCACCATGTGAGAATGGAGGAACGTTGCACGGGAGGGCAGAAAGGCTGGTTTCTCATAGGGCCAGGCCCTCTGGGAGTTTGGACCTCACTGTTTTACAGGCATTATTCTATGTTCTTTGAGGTATGCCAGTGATGGAATCAGGCTTCAAGTATTTTGAAAGGTTACTGGGGTTTGCTTTTTTAAAATGTATTTTAACTATGTGTGACGGTATGATACTTTCCTCCATCTGTCTTCACCTCCTTTCCCAGCCTTAGGCGACAGGATAGCATTTGTTCCCAGGGATAATCTGGTACCTCTCCAGGTGGGTCCATGTGTCACGTCTGGGCAGGAAATTAGTTGCATTCATTGTAATGTGACTTGGACCAGCTCAAACCTGAAAAGGAAATCAACAGGTTGTTTTAATCCCACAATCTCCATTCCCAACCTTATGCTCCAAATGTTTACCATTTAAAAAGTATTTTTCAAAATTAGAAACCATCAAACAGAACAAAAGGTTCCAAAGTAAAGTCTCCCTCTCACCTGGGACCCTCAGTCCCCAGAAGCAACTACTGTTCCCAGGCACTTGAGTCTCCTTCCCAAATTAGTCAGAATATACACAAAATTATCCATAGAGTCACAGACTCTTAGAGTTGAAGAACATCTCATCTGACCCTGTCATTTTGCAGATGAGGAAACTGAGGCCCAGAAAGGTGACTTGAGTTATTTCAGATCACACCTTGATGCAAATATTTGGTTACCAAATTATATACATATTTTTATGTTTATATTTTAGTTAACATATACAAATCTACTTAATGTATACATTTATTTACCCAATTATATTAATATACTGTTTTCTATAGCTTAAAGTTATTTTGACTTTTTAAAAATATAGAAATTTCATAATTTCCAAAAATTTTTTTAAAAGCCCTCTATGGATAATAAGGCCCATGGAAGTGTTCTGAAGGCGAACACAGCAGTGCTTTTAGGAAGATTCCAGATGGTCAGGGAGATGTGAAGGGGGCTGGAGACTGCAGTGATTCAGGAATGAGGACCTGGGGGCTACAGTGGCCTGGGGTTGGGGGGTGAGGGACAGAAGCAGTAGGCAGAGTCAGTGGAGGAGCCACAGGCCTGAGGACCTACTGGTTAAGGCGGTGCAGATGAGGGCACCCCCTCAAGGCCCTGGGGAGCAGGATGAACAGGTATGGTGTAGGGAAATGGAGCTGGTGAATCGGGGATGACTGCTGAGTGGAAGGATCTGTTAGGAAAATGGAGAGAAAGAACAAGGTGAGGAGAAGGGCAGGGCTGGCCAACTGACACCTAAGGATTCTGGAATTGACCACACTGAGTAGGAAATTTTGAGGAAGAGAACATAAGGAGACTTAGGTCCAAGCCTTAGGAAACACAGCAGCTAGGAAACCTCAGGGGGCTAGAACTTGATGTGAGCAGCCTCGGGGAACCCTGTAGGTTCTTGAGCAGAAGAGTGACCGATCCTGGAATCCCTGTCTCAGAGGTGGAAGCGACCTCCCAGGTCCTGGGACCCTGCTCTCGTCCCACATTCAAGGACCACATTCCTGGAAAGCAGCCCCCTACACACCCTGTGGCCATGCATATCTCCCTCCTTCCCTGCTGGCAGCCTCTGGCAGCCTCCCCTGCCCACAGCTAGACAGCTCTCCTGGGGAGAAGACATGTCAGGTGGTGGACACCATCGGCCCCTCCAGCCTCACTTGGTCTTTGCATCCCACCCCCTAGAGTATTCCCATCCATAAAGCAGAGGGTTGGACTGAATGATCGTGGGCCCCTAAGTCCTCCCAGGTTAAACCTTTCCTGTGTTGTCTCAGGACATGGTTTTGAGACTCCTTGCTCTCTTGCCTACCAGGCTGAGAGCTGTGAACTTTGACAAGGAAGACTGAGGCAGACCTGGCTAGAGTTGGTCACCTCCTTTGGGAAAGGGAACAAATAAATTCTTGCCAAGGGCACAGACATGCATTATCTCATTTAACCCTCCCGTCCCTTGGGAACCAAGGCTCATCCTCTTTCCAAAGAAGAGGAAACTGAATCTCCAGCCAGTGAGGATGGTGCAGGGTTTGGACCAGGGTCTACCTCTGGGACCTCACTGTTACCACAGCAACCCAGGCCTCGGGGCACAAGGGCTTATATTGAGGGGCCATGTGGGAGGCTGGCGAGCCGTGACCAAGAAGAGCATGGTAGTGGGTTGGTCAATCAAAGGCATGGGGGGGATCGTCTTCATCCTTCCAAGAGCTCCCCTGCCAGGTGGTCACCTTCATGGCTGCTATGCCACTGACTACAGGCAAGAGAACATCACACTGTTGCATACAGTCAGAGCACCCTTTGCCTCCATAGGAGCAGGACACCCAAACTGCTCCTGGAGAATGGTTCAGCCCAAACAGAGGTTCCCTGCCTTTCCCAACTCCTCTCTAACTGCTGGAGCAAGATGAGGGAGAGGATGGAGGGGTTGAGAGCCTCACTCTTTGGTCCCAGACACACTTGAGCCAATCTGGGCAGCAGAATAGTGGTTAGGAGCCACAGTAACTCTAAAGCCAGGATGCCTGGGTTTAAATCCAGCTCTGCCACTAGTAAGATGTGTGCAAGTGACTTACCTTCTCTCTCCTTGGGATATAACCACACTGGTGTCGTAAGCTGTGAAGGTTCAAGGAGATACCACGTGCAAACACTTGGAACAGTGCCTAGCACATAATAAGTACTCAATAAGTATAACTATGTCAGAAGATAACCACCTTCATATTAGTACTGTGAACCTGGGGGGCAGAGACTAAGGGGTGCAGAATCAATATCTACAGCTAAACAGGTGTTGGGCCATCAATAGTGAAGGACCACTGACATAATGAAACCACCTCTCAGCCTCTGGGTGGAGCACACAGTAGGAGTGATATGGACTCTGACAGAATGGAAAGTCAAAGTGCCCTGTGAAGAAGGAAGCTACTGCCCAGCTATACCCAGTTATTGACATGTGAAAATGTGGGTCACATTACCACATCTCTGGATTTTCCAATGAAGCAGGAAACTCAAAATTTTATGTGAAATGTACTTATTTTTAAGTATGGAAATTCATTCAGTTAAAAAAAAAAAACAAGCAAACAAAAACTGTGTAGGCCAAACTAAACTCTTCTGCAAGCCTCCAGGGTGCAACTTGCCTGTAGACTTGCTGCCCCAGGGCCAGGCCAGGCTTTGGCAGCCCATCCAGCAAGCAGCACCTACTGCATGCTCATCATTATTGTAAGCACTAGGGATACAGCGGCAAATACAAGAGACGAAGCCCCTGCCAGGCGGAGCTGACATTAGCACATGTGTGTTCAGGCAGGTGCTGGTTGTGGACGGATGGACAGTAAACATGTAAATATCCTGCCAGAGGCTGTGAGAAACAGGGCAGGGCAGTGGGGGTCTAGGAGGGATAAAGGCCCAGAGGTGAGAGTGAGGGGTCCACTCGCATCAGAGCCAGGGACAGGATGGAGACGTGCCTGGATGAGAGGGCAGGTGAAGGGAGTTGGCATGGGGAAGTAAGCAGAGGCAGGGCCTGGCTGCGCCTCTTCTCCTGGCGGCCACACTCTCTGAACCCCAGATGTGGGCCCAAAGAAGCTGCCTCCTCTTTAGCAATTTCTGATGTTTGGTGCCCCTTCTGCAGCTCCCTCACATCTCTGGACAGACTGCCCTTTGCACACTCCCCAGGACTCCTCTGTGTCTGTAACACACACACACAATATCAAACCTCTTGAGGGTAGAAAGTGCATCTCATGCAACTCTTGAGTTATCCCCACCTCTAGGTTCACCATAGTGGTCAGGAAGAAAACAGAAATATTATGTTGAACTGAAAGAACAATGTGGCCTTAAGCACGTTACTTGCTTCTCATGCCTTGCCTTGGTTTCCTTGCCTATAAAATGGGGATAATAAACAATCCTGCCTCACTGGATTGTGGTGAAGAGAAAATGAGATAAAGGCTGTAAAAACTGGTAGCCCAGGTAACCTGGACCTTGGAGGCCACCAGTGTTCCGGGTTTTTAGAGGCTTCTCCTGGTGGGAGCTGGGTGCCCCCTGAGCTACCGGGAAAGATGCTCTCCTTCCTTGGCCAGGGGAACCCCCCTGGGCTCCACCATGAGCCTCAGTTTCCTCCTCTGAGGAGAGTTGATAGGGGAAGAGGGGCCAGGAGCACAGGCTTTTCACAAATCCTTCCTGACAGTGCTTGTCCCTTCAGCCCCAAGCCCTTGTTGCCATGATTTGTTTCATTTAAGCCATTTTTAGTCTGTAGTATGGTCCCTCCCCAGGTTCCCTGTCAGCCCCTGCTCCCACCCCAGAACCCAGAGCCCCATCCCAGGGTGAGTCCAAACAAAGGCCAGCCCCAGGGGATCCGCAGCCGCCAGATCTGAGATAGGGCTTTCTGGGCACAGCTAGCTAAGCCCCTGCGAGATGGAAAGCAGCCAGAAATCCAGAGCCCCTCACTGGCATCTGGGTTCCCCCAGATGGCCCAGATGGCCATCTCACCCGCCCGCTCCCACTTGAGACAAGGAGAGGGACATCGTCTCAGCCTCCACTCTGCTCCCACTGCTGTCCCCTTTTTTCCCAGGCTGTGGGAGGCAAAGGGTTAAATCCCATAGAGCTGATGCTCTGACTCCAGGCTAGAGGGGCCCGGGAAGCTGGGGTCACTTCCTGCTCCGTCCCAGTCACCCTGAACTGGTCCCCGGGTCCTCAGCCTGGAATCACCCCTTGAGAAGGACCCCAGAGTCCTCGGCATCTAGCCCGCCCCCCGAGGCAGGGCACTTAAGGGGTTAAGTCCCCTGGGGCTGGATTCTGCCTTCCGGCTTTCCCCAGAGCCCAGAGCCGTGAGTTGGGGACGCCTGGGTTCCCGGGGGGGGTGGCCTGGAGGGCTCGGGACGGCCGCGGGGGAACAATGGGGCCCGGGAGGCGGCGGCCGGCGCCTGGGCCTGAGCCCCCCGCCCCGCCCCGTCTGCCGGGCAGGGTGGGGGCCGGGGCAGGGGGCCGCGCGGCCGGAGGATTCTGGGAAGCGCGCGAGGGTCTGGCTGTGGGGGAGGGGGAGGGCGTGAGCATTCTGGGAAGAGGGAATTCGCCCGGCGGGGCCGGGGGCCGGGCGCTGCGAGCCGCAGTTCTAGAAAGAGCCCGGCAGTTCTGGAAGGAGCCGGGCGCCGGGGGAGAGCCGGGAATCCCGGGTGCCAGGGGGCCGGGGGAGGGAGGATGCCAGGCTCTGGATTGGGAGCCGGAAAGAGGGTCGCTGCTCAGGTGGAGCAGAAGTCCAAGGTCTGGCCTGGAGCGGGCGCGGCGTGGAGAGCCAGGGGCCAGGGTGGCTGCATTCCCGCTGCCTCCATGTCAGGGTCACCCTGGGCCGCTCCCCACACCTCTCCCGGAGGCAGGCTCCTCCTTCCCTCCCTCCACAGTGGGGCCATCGGGAGGGCTCTGCAAGCACTTCTTGCCTCCTTCGGTCTTCCCACCTTCATACTCCATGTCGGCCTTGTCATTAACCCTTTCCCTGCTACTCTGGACCACCGAGTTTGACTTTTCAGACAACCAAGGTACATAAGCTCCTACCTGTCCTCAGCAAACAGGGCAGGGCACCCTTCCCAGCCTCCTCAGAACAGTCAGGCAGCCCCCACGGTGACAGAGGTCCCTGCATCCACCTTCCCAAAGACACTTACCATTGGGGGGGAGGGGGATTCGCAGAGCCTAAGTAGCTGCAGAGATGAAGAAATTAATTTACTTCCTAAAATCTAACTTCTGTCCCTCCTACTGCTCTTCAGCAGGATGCAGTTGGCTCTTGCTTCACCTTGGTCACCTCCAAGCTGCCTCTTCACGAGTCCTTGCATGTCTCCCTTGCACTGTCACCCCTGTGCACACAGTGCCCATCCCACACAGCCACCCAAAGCCCAGGCCCTAACCAGGGATTGTCTGGAGGGTCTATATGTTATAGGAAGTCCTCCTCCTCTTTTGGCCTTGTTCCCTTGTCCTGGAATCATTTCTGGAGTGACAGCTGGCTGTGTTTTATGGGGGGCCACTTGGAACTCCTGTTCCTTTGCTGCCACCCTCTTGCAAATTGATCTTTAAAGGCACTGGACCAAAGAGGTTTTCCAGGAGCAAGGGGCATCTCACTCAGTCATTCATCTTTCATCATTCAGCAAAATGTCTGGAGCACCTGTTATGTGCCAGGCACTGCCTAGGCTTGGAATACGGCCTCAACAAAATACAGCAAAAGGAATAGAAGGAGGAGTCCCAGGCTGGGACCGACTGATAATGGAGGGCTTCAGTGGGGACTACTGCTTCGAGCTCATAGATGCAGATGGTCAGGCCTAGTCACAGGTCCAACCCCTCCCTTTTACAGCTAAGGAAACTTCTCGTCCCAGGAAATTCTCCAACCCATTCTCACAGCCAGCAGGCCCTGAGCTTTCCTCATCACCTGTCTCCTGCCAGCCTCCCATGAGTATGAGTCTCACATGACTCCCAAGGTCACCGTGTGCTCCCAGAGACAGGGTCAAGCCAGACAAAGAACCCTACATTTCTGGTCTTAGCTCTGCCACTTCCCTGCCTGTGACCTTGGAGGGGTCTCCCCAGGCACTGATTTACTAATCTGCAAAATGGACAGCCTGATCCCTGGGTGTCCTCACGGGGCTGTGGGAGGACTGGGTGAGATTGCCTAACCACGGTGGCACTGTGTCAGCTGCAGGTGTTCTCCACACTCTCCGTTCTCTCTTTTTCCTTCCTGTTTCCCTTTCTCTCCGCTTCCTGCAGCAGCTCCTGAGGCTTGAAACCACTCCTCCCCCCACCTCTGGCCTGACCCTCTTTCTATGCTTGGATAAAGGGAAAGTACCCTAGTCCTTTTGGAGGGCCTCTATCCTGTCTAGGAAATTGGGATGGTGTCTTTTTTTTAACCCTTTAAGTGTCCCAGGCAGCCTCAGTTCTCTCTGGGGCACATAAGGGAAAAGTTTATTGGTCTCAATTAGCAGCCCCATTAAGGAGGAAAATTAGAGTCTTAATGAGCTTCCTCTGATTAGCAAAATAACAGGTTTCCCAGCCTCTGGGCATCAGAGGTGTGTGGTGAAAACCTCCCTCCCCTGTGGGTGTCAGATACCTCTCCAGCCCCAGTCTGGGTTCAAAGGGTTAAGGGTGATGAGTTTTTAATTACTCTCTTAAATTCACCTACTTGCTCAGTTGTGATCCTGAGGTCTGGAGCGGGAATCAGGCCTGCAGGGGAAGGGGGCTGCGGTAAGAACCAGTGCCCAGGAAATGGCGTGAGAGGACACAGAAGCACACCTAAGGAGGAATTGGGGGGGGGGTGAGGTTCAGGGGATAAAGAACAGTGAACAGTCAGCTCCCATGGTGAGCTCGTCTCTCTCTTCCCTCGCAGGGTCCCGGGAAGCCTCTGCAAGCCTGAGCTCTGGGATGGAGCCTGAGGCTGCGCTGTGGGGCCCGGATCCACAGGGCCCTGAACAGAGCCCGAACGATGCTCACAGAGGTGAGGGGCACAAGAGGGACAGTGGTCCTGCCAAGACAGTGGCCCTGGTTCAGGGAGGGGCCCAGACTCTGGGGGAAACCCAGGGGAGGGAAGAGAGACCAGACCCCGTGTTCTGGAAGGAGATGGGGGCTGGAGACTCCCTTTCTCTCTGTAGGTGCCGAGAGTGGGAACGAAGAGGAGAGCCCTCAGCAGGAAAGTTCTGGGGAGGAGATCATCTTGGGAGATCCAGCTCAGAGTCCAGAATTCAAGGACCCTCCAGAGATGCCGCTGGAGAGACCTTCCCAGGATCCCTCAGTTCCCCAGGATGCCCCAACCCCACTGGGTCGCTCCAGCCCCTTGGACCACCAGGCCCCTCTGGATCCCCCAGCCTCCGAGGTAGTCCCTACTGCATCTGACTGGAGCAAGGCCTGTGAGGCCAGCTGGCAGTGGGGGACCCTCACCACATGGAACAGTCCCCCCGTGGTCCCCGCTAATGAGCCCAGCCTGCGGGAGCTGGTGCAGGGCCGCCCATCTGGGGCGGAGAAGCCCTACATCTGCAACGAGTGCGGCAAGAGCTTCAGCCAGTGGTCCAAGCTGCTGCGGCACCAGCGCATCCACACGGGCGAGCGGCCCAACACCTGCTCCGAGTGCGGCAAGAGCTTCACGCAGAGCTCGCACCTGGTGCAGCACCAGCGCACGCACACCGGCGAGAAGCCCTACAAGTGCCCCGACTGCGGCAAGTGCTTCAGCTGGAGCTCCAACCTGGTGCAGCACCAGCGGTCGCACACGGGCGAGAAGCCCTACAAGTGCGGTGAGTGCCGGCGGGCTTTCTACCGCAGCTCGGACCTCATTCAGCACCAGGCCACCCACACGGGCGAGAAGCCCTACAAGTGCCCCGAGTGCGGCAAGCGCTTCGGCCAGAACCACAACCTCCTCAAGCACCAGAAGATCCACGCTGGCGAGAAGCCGTACCGCTGCACCGAGTGCGGCAAGAGCTTCATCCAGAGCTCGGAGCTGACCCAGCACCAGCGCACGCACACCGGCGAGAAGCCCTACGAGTGCCTCGAGTGCGGCAAGAGCTTTGGCCACAGCTCCACTCTCATCAAGCACCAGCGGACTCACCTGCGCGAGGACCCCTTCAAGTGCCCCGTGTGCGGCAAGACCTTCACCCTGAGTGCCACGCTGCTGCGGCACCAGCGCACGCACACGGGCGAGCGGCCCTACAAGTGCCCTGAGTGTGGCAAGAGCTTCAGTGTCAGCTCCAACCTCATCAACCACCAGCGCATCCACCGCGGGGAGAAGCCCTACAAGTGCTCCGACTGCGGAAAGAGCTTCATCCGCAGCTCCCACCTCATCCAGCACCGACGCACCCACACGGGCGAGAAGCCCTACAAGTGCCCCGAGTGCGGCAAGAGCTTCAGCCAGAGCTCAAACCTCATCACCCACGTCCGCACCCACATGGATGAGAACCTCTTCGTGTGCTCCGACTGTGGGAAGGCCTTTCTGGAGGCGCACGAGCTGGAGCAGCACCGGGTGATCCACGAGAGGGGGAAGACCCCCGCCCGAAGAGTTCAGGGCGACACCCTGCTGGGTCTTGGGGATTCCGCCCTGCTGACCCCGCCGCCTGGAGCCAAACCGCACAAGTGTCTCGTCTGTGGAAAGGGCTTCAATGACGAGGGCATCTTCATGCAGCATCAGAGGATCCATATTGGAGAAAACCCCTACAAAAATGCAGACGGTCTCATCGCACACCCAGCCCCTAAACCTCCTCAGTTTCGACCCCCGAGGCTCCCTTTTGGAGGGAATTCCTACCCAGGTGCTGCGGAGGGCAGAGCTGATCCCCCAGGACAGCCCTTTAAAATGCCCGAGGGTCAGGAGAGCTTCAGCCAAAGGCTGGGGCTGCTCTCCTCCAAATCCTACATTTGTTCCCACTGTGGAGAAAGCTTCCTGGATCGCTCTGTGCTCCTCCAACATCAGCTCACCCATGGCAACGAAAAGCCCTTTCTCTTTCCCGATTATAGGATTGGCCTAGGGGAAGGGGCAGGGCCCAGTCCCTTCCTAAGTGGGAAGCCCTTTAAATGCCCCGAATGCAAAAAAAGCTTTGGCCTCAGCTCTGAGCTGCTGCTGCACCAGAAAGTCCACGCAGGTGGGAAGAGCTCCCAGAAGAGCCCGGAGCTGGGGAAGAGCTCTTCCGTCCTCCTGGAGCACCTCAGGAGCCCCCTGGGGGCCAGACCCTACAGCTGCTCCGATTGCGGAGCCTCCTTCCTCGATCGCCTGGCCCTTATCCGGCACCAAGAAACCCACACCCAAGAAAAGTCCCCCAGACCTGAGGACCCCCTTCCAGAGCCAGCCACCTTGTCCACAAGCCAGGAAGGTGAGGGAGAGGACCCCACCCCCACAGGGAGCGGCAGCCAAAGGCAAGGGGAAAGCCCCAAAGCCCTCTTGGAAGAAAAGCCCTATTTGTGCCCTGAGTGTGGAGATGGCTTCACAGAAGTCGCAGCCCTCCTGCTCCATAGGAGCTGCCACCCAGGTGTCTCCCTGTGAAATGGGTCTGGAGGCCAGGGGCCTCTCTCCCAAGAGGAACACTGGATCCCCAACAATATTACGTGGGGAAAGGAGGACAGCCCTATCAGATTGTAGAGAAGTGGAAAAGATGACGAACCCTGGGCAAAACAGTGCTTGTACATCAGTGATGAGAAACCCTAAAACATTGCTGGTGGGAACCATTTCTAAGGCAGTAGAGAAAAACTGTTGGGTTAGAAACCCTATAAATATGTAGGAAAAAAAAAGCCCTTTAAGTCTGTAGCAGAAAAACCCTATAAACCATAGTGGATAAAAGCCCTATTAATTGTAGGAAGAGGTCCCAATATGTCTCTAGACAACCCTATAAAACAGTATCAAAATCCTATAGGGTCGGGGAAGTGCAGGAAATACAGCAATGGCATTGACTTGGGAGGAGTGACCCTCAGGTGCGGTAGAAAATACCTCCCATAGGCTTGTTCCACAGTGTCCTCTCCCATGGGAGCATGAGAGGGAGCCTCCCTCCCGGCAGCCTTGGACAGTTACACTGAGGACAGTGCCCAGCTGGGGAGTAGCATGGGAACTGGGTGGAACTGGAAAAGGAAAAAAACAAACAGGAGGAAAATAAGCGGTGAGGAGCTCTCCAACCCACACAGGAGCTGAGGCCCAGAGGCCAGGAAGAGAAAGTCCAGCTCATTGCGCTGGGGTTCCTTGGGGTGTGAGGGCAATCTTAGATGAATTGTGTGTGTTAGGGGAAAGGGCCTGTGGAATCCCTTATCAAAAAGAACCCAAAAACAGGGAAGAAAAAAAAATTGTCAAGCCTTTCTAAAGGCTGAAGTTTGGGGTGCATAAAAACTTTGAGTGTCAGAATACTGAGAAACCAACACAAAAATTAGGGGAAAGAGTGGGGGGATTTCTGTTAGAGGGCTTTGAGGGAAGCAAACCAAGGTGGAGAAACTGTTCAAATGGAACCCAGCAAACTCCAGGCCAGTTTCTCCTGTTCCCGGGAGCTTGTTAAACTGCAAGTGCAAGCAGATCCCAGTTCAGGGTTCTCCCCGAGCCAGGCAGGACTGCCCTCTCCCCAGCCCAGCTGGAGACTTCTACTCTGCGAGGCCTCCAGGGATGGGGGGTGCCTCCTGCCACATTCTCAGGTCTCACTGTCAGGAGGTTTTTCCTGAAATCTAACTGCCACCAGTCTTGCTGCAGTGGCAGCCCATTTCCTCGAATTCTGTCCTCGGTGGAGAGGGGAACTGCTGCTAGTCGACCTCCAAAGAATAAAACCCTTCAGGGACTCAAGGCCTGTGTGCAGTTGTCCTCCCTAGACTTCTCTTCTACAAGTCAGTATGAGCCACGTGTGGGCTCTCTGTGGCAACAAGGGACAGCAAATCAACAGAATAGAAAGCCTTGATTAGCCAGCACCCTGATTGTAAACCTCAGCCCTTCATCTGAGCTGGTGGCAAGGCTGCCTGCAGGATAAGCTGGCCCCCACACTGTGGTGGGTGTCTGCACACCCCACAGACTGGACCATAGGTCCCTGGAATGTCCGTGGAGGCCTGACCACCTTCCTCACCTCGGCACCCGGAGCCCTCTGAGGTCGCGATGACACTGCCCAATCTTGGCCTTGGGAAGGGGTGGATTCCACCTACTTGGCTCCTCTCCTCCTTAGCCAGAAACCTTCAGAGGGAAACAAGAATAAGAAACACTCCCCTGCCAGGCCCATCTCCTCTCCTCACATACCACACAGTCACACACTTCCATCAACCCAGCCAAACCTGCTCGCATGACTGGGTGTGTGTGGCAGGGGAGAGACTGCTGCCCTATAAAATGGTGGAAGAGAGAAAACTCTTGAGAGAAACATCTGTAACAAGAATCCCACTCGCTAACCCTGGAGACCCTCACAGACGGAGAGGAAGTGCTCGCTAATCCCACGCTGGCGCCAGTAATGCACTGTCCTGGAGTAAGACGACTGAGATGCCAGGTGAGGTGGCCCTTCAGGAGTTGAGTCCCCGGAGAGAGGTGACCTGGATTCCTACAAAGCTGTGGAAGAGACCTCTAATTCCATTACCTAAAAGTTTAAAAGGTGAAAATCCTTCACCCTTCATCTATCCTGCCCCCAAAGGGATGACCCTCAAATTTAAAAGGATAGAAATCTAGAACATTGTGGGAGAAAAAACACAGGCTTGCTGGGGGTAGGGAAAAGGCCGGCCTCATATGATTGTGGAGAGAACCTTGCTAACATCCGCGTCGAGCCCCACCCCACCCAAGTGCCAGGGAGGAAAGCACTACTGCAAGGGAGGAGCCTGCCTGCAGATCTCTTACTGACGGAAATGTCGGCGAAGGGGGTGTCCCTGTAAGACTGAGATAAATCTTCCAATCCTGAGCAGATTCCCACCCCATCTAAGATGGTAGCAGAAAGAAATTTAAGTTGTAGAGACAAACCCCTTGTAAAGCTAGAAGCAGATTCTGTCAGACCTGTGTCTGAGGGAATCTGCCTCCAGAAGAGTCCTGGGAGCAGTTTTTGGGGCTCAGAAGCCAGTCTTGGG
This sequence comes from Daubentonia madagascariensis, assembly GCA_023783475.1. Lineage (NCBI taxonomy): Eukaryota > Metazoa > Chordata > Mammalia > Primates > Daubentoniidae > Daubentonia > Daubentonia madagascariensis. The sequence continues at coordinate 7,772,457 of JAKFHU010002004.1, read as the reverse complement.
GGAGGCAGTCAGTGTAGTCGAAGGCCAACCGTAGGCCTATTGAGGACTAGGGTGTAGCATACGTAGTAGGATGCTCGCATGTCGTAGGGACGGTGAGGGCTAAGGGCCTTGGCTCTGGTACTGAATGGATGATGTGGACGTGACTTGTGGGGTCTGGTGTTTCACAGGGGAAGGGGCAGAGTCAGAGATCTCTGGGGTGTGGCCTGTTCTCTTGCCCACCTTCCCAAACTCCTTTGACCAGGTGCTTCCCTCCCAGAGTGAGCTACATCTTGGGAGGAACTCAGCAGGGAGGTGACAGCATCCAGAGTCCCTCTGACTGGCTCAGGCCCAGGCCCAGGGGTCAAGGCATTTGCTCGCCAGAATGCAGTCTGGGAGGCACAGTGTAGCCAAACCCTCTTATCCAACTCCAGGCCCAGACCCCTCAGAAGTGCCCCGGTGGAGGAACCCGACAGACAGGTCGGGGCGCCATTGGTGAAAACAGAGGGGAGAGTAGAAACTGATCTGAGCTGAGGGTGAAACTTGAAGCTGCTGTGGATGTGGAGGTCAGATGGGAACTGGGAAGAACTGGGCATGAATCCTGAATGGTGGGGAAACTCGAGACCATCACAGCGAAGAGGTGGGGTTCCGTGACACCGCCCTGAGGTGAGCAGCTTCCAGACTCCTTTGCCCCCGTTAGGGAAGCCCCACTCACCTCACTGGTCCCCGTGGAGTGAAGAGAGGCCCCACTTTTGAGTGTTTGTGTTAATAACAGTGTTGTGTCACCGGTGGTCATGTTGCTTAGTTGAAGAGAATAAAGGGAATAAGATTTCCCAGGTGTTTTTTGTCTCCTCTTTCAGCTGACAGCAAGCTGAAGCAGCCTGTCCTCTCCCAGAGCCAGGGCCCATGAGTGACCACAAAAGCTCAGCCCAGCCCCAGGTCCACCCTCTACCCAGGGGCTCTAAAATCCCTGTCCAGTGCTTGCTGGTGGGATTTATGAAGTTTTAAAATCCACACCCTTGGGGGTGGGGAGAAATCTGACGAGATGGTGGCAGAGCCAAGTAGCTCGTCGGTGTCTGGCTTCCACACCAGCACTATGTGCTGACTGCTAAGTGGCTGCCTGGTGACTCTGGCACCGGCCAGCTCAGGCACAGCTGTGCAGCCCCAGGGAGGCCTCTCTGGCCACAACACCCGCACCCTCCCCAGGGTGCCACAGAGGAAAGTGCCTAGGGTCTAGTTTCAGAAGCTGGCAGCCACCTCTCCTGGTTCACTTGGGTCCTGGGCCTGGCTCAGCCCCTCCTCTGGACCAGGGCCTCCCACACCCTGAGGAGAGGTGGGTGGAGACCTGGCTTGTCACCTCTCTCTCAGGATGTTAGCCCAGAGGCCCACATCGTGTGGAGAGGCTGACGCTCAGAGAAGGGCAGCCACTTGCCCAAGAGCCACAGTAAGTTGGCAAGGGAACCAGGAGCTCAAGCAGGCTCTGCACCCGACCAAGCCTTTCCTCCCCATGGCTGGGCCTGCCTGGGCCTGGCCTGGGCTCCACACTGTCTGTGCCAGTCGCGGCTGCTCCAAAGAATCTTGACTGCCAGGCTTGCTTCAGTGCTGAATCTTCTGGGCCTAGGCCTGGCCATGGCCCCTGAGCAGCTGCCTGAGGTCAGCGCTTACTCTAGCCTGTTATCTGTCTCTGCCCCTGTCTGCTGGGGGCATCCTGTCCCAGTCTCCCCACCTTTCTGTGCCTCTCTGACCCAGACCCCAGGGCAGGCTCACTGTCTCCTTCCCTTTCCTCACTTGGAAGGGAGCGCAAATGCGAGGAGGGACTTGCCTTTCATGGAGAGGAGAGTAATGAAGGCTACTCCACGCTCCCTATGTTCCCAGTCCTGGGGACACTGAGGTACATCAGAACTAGTTCTAGTGTGGACAAGTCCTCAGTAAAGTGAGGGGACTACAGGGACAAAGCAAGCACTGGAGAATAGCGACTGGTCCAGAGAGTTAACAGAAGGGCTGTGGACCTAGAGATGGTGCCTGTCACAGAGAAGGCTGGGAAGCTTGCTGGAGGAAGTGACCTGAGGGATGAGGGTTGCGGGAGCAGGGAAGAGTGTGTAGGGGCCAGGAGTGGGATGGGGGACAGAGGGTGTTTAACACTTGGGTATGGATTTAGAGCATAGAGGGGATTGGGGGAAGGTAAAGGCAGAGAGACCAGTGTGTGGAGCATGTTGAGCTGGGGAAAGGGTGCCACTGGGGGATTTTTAAGAGTGAAATGATCTGATCCCCACCCCACAATGAATAATGGTGATTTCTAGGTCTGGAGCTCAGGAAAGAGAACTGGATTGGAGAAGTTGGGTCTTAGCAGCTTAGCTGTAGCCATGGCCATGAATAAACACTCCCAGGGAGAGTGGCAAAGTAGAAAGGGGTCTAGCTTAGGGGTGGAGGAAGGGGACCAGCAAAAGACAGCATGAGAAAAACCAGGAGAGTGTAGCACCACAGGACTAAAGGGAAGGTTTGAGAAGATAATGGTCAATGTTAAGTGCTCCACTGGTCAATAAGCAGTAGCCCTAGTTCTGGCTGAAACAGGCATGTCCACCATTGATACCAACATCTGTTCACCCCAAAGAGGCTGGCCAAGGTCAAGGCTGGCTCAGGAGGAGCTGGTTGGGCCCATCCCTGGGCAGTGGCCCAGGGTACCACTGCCACTGAGACCACTGGGACTACTGGGGCTAATAAGGGATCAAATTTCCCCTTATCTCCAAATGGTGGAGACTGACCAGCAATTAAGGCAGATCCTCCTAGCACCAACAGGCTTATGGGAAACCAACCCTTGTGTCTACTCTGTTCCTGCCACCTCATCAGTGATTGCTCTCCTCACTGAGAGGGAGCTTTATCCCATTCCCTTGGGACTGAGCTTGAGAAAGTGGTTTGACGCCTACTTTTCTATTAGGTATGAGGACTCACAAGGTTTTAGCCCCCTGACACGGTGACCGGCCTTTAGAGAAGATATCTAGGGAGGCGATGTACAGTTACTCGCATTTACTTAAGGAGCCTGTGCGAAGGTGACTCCTGGGAAAGAGGATCGTGCTCACAGGGGATTGGCTGAGCTCCACCCGCGCCCCCGGCACAGCGCTCCTCTGAGACTCATCCGCTCCACAGGCGCAGGTGGCCGCATCTCTATGATGCAATATCCTGCGTTTTTCCCACCCTTGCCACCACTGCCCCCCAGCTGTGGCCACTTCCTTGGCGGCCCGATGTCATCTCCCGCCGCAGCCCGAGCTTCAGTGAGCGTGCCCACCACCGCCAGCCCTGCGCCCGAAGTCACCGCAGCCCGCGTCTCCGTCTCCAGTCCGATCAGGTCCAGCTGCTGCGGCCCCGCCGAAACCCCGGGCGCCAGATGGGGCCCGAAGGCGGACAAGGCCGCTAGTCCCCGCGAAGGCGCGAGCGCTGACAAGGTTGCGGGGCCCGGCAAAAGCATGACTGCTGACAAGCCCGCGGCCTCTACCATGGCCATACTCCTGACCATGGCCCCGACACCTGCTCCGGCACCAACCTCGGTCAGCACCGGCTGTGGCGCCAGCCCCAGTACGGCCTCGGTGACAGCTCCACCCGAGGTGCCGACAGCTTACTGAACCGAGACGCCGCCCGGCACGCGGCATACGGTTCCCGAGGAGCCGGCCCGCGGTCGGAGCAGGTTGCAATGAAGGAAGTCACCCGGCTGAGGTGTCTAGAGATCTATGCGTCCAAGGGGTAGGGGCGGGTGAAGCCGCTGGGGAACGGCCCGCAGGATTGGGTTCAGGCCCGCCTTTGCCCAGCACAACCGGGTAACCAGTTCTCCCCGCTGAGAACCTTCTCGCCATGTGCTAAGGGACTACATTTCCCAGGATGCAGGTCGAGACTTCCCAGCATCCCAAGGGCCAATGACTGACGAGGGCGTGGCCAGCCCAAACTCAGGGGGCTGGCAGCCTCTCCCCGTGGGAGCAGGATAGGTAGGTTCCAGAGTTGACCACGACGCTTTCTCCCTGCAAAAGCGCTCCCCCGACAGGCCCAGTCCGGGATCCCTGATGGCCGTTAGGTCTAAGCATAACTTAGCCTTTGGGGTGGGAAGGAGTGGGGTCTCATATTGGCACAGGCCCCCTCCCAGGCTCACACCAAGCCAGGGAAGTGCCGGACAGGCCTAGCAGCTGAAAACCTGGAACTACGACTGGGGCGTGAAGCCTGGCTACTCTGGCCATAGGCCAAGGGTTGGATGTTTATTCATAACAATTAACAGCCTATACAAGACATCTCTAGAGCAGAGGCTGTGGGTCCAAACAGGCCCCTGCATCTGTCAGCAGCTCCACCTCCCAGGCCTCTCTGGGTGCTGCCTTCACAGCCCATGGAGCATTTGTGGGCAGGCAGCACAGGAAGCATCAGGGGTACAGGCTCAGTCACAGGGTGTTGGGAGAAGCTCTTCTACCTGGAATGACTGGAAGTTGGCCCAGCAGCTGGGGCTGGTCTGTCCCTTCCCCTCCTGGGAAGTTCCACCTCCACAGTAGTTAAGGCCACCAGGATGAAAGCAGGGTTAGGGCCAAGGACCCAGTGGAGCCTTGGGATGCATGAGGTGGGGGAAAGTGGGCTTGGGAGAGAAGAGATTCAGGGGAGGGGCCTGATTAGAATAGAAACGGATGATCTTGGTTCAGCACTCCCAAATGAGGGCAGTGACTGCAACCTTAAAAGCTTCCCAGAGGAAGCAGGTGGTGCCCCCCAAGGGGGTACCTCCTTCAGCCCTTGGCACAAAAGCCAGACCAAAGTGTCCAGGGAACTCCACAGGACAGAAGCCCTGCCCATGTCAGCAGGGTGGTGGCTGAAGAAAATCTCCCCAGGGCCCAGTCTCAAGCAAGGTGCTGAGGTCCTGGCCCACCCCTGTCCTCACTTGTGAGTGTGTAGGCAGGTAGTGAGCCGCCTCTAGGGTAGGAGGTCACAGCCTGGGGAATTTTCCCCTTAGGGCTAGGATGGGTCTGTGGAAACAGATAGAGAAAGGTTAGGGCCAGCTTCTGGGAAGCTCAGTTGAGTGCTCTGGGCCCCTCAGGCCTCTCATGGCAGACCTTTCCTGTAGGGCGGTGCCCCCTAGGCTGCAGTTCAGACCTTCAGGAAAAGATGGAACTGAACTTGGTTAATCCCACTCCCACTAGCATGCACCAGGGCCCCTAAACCAACTAGGTGGGCAGGGGCTGGGCCCCTGGGGTCTGGAATGGAGGGTGGGGCCACTGGACCTGGGGTGGGGAGTAGCTGGGGAAACAGCCCCCAGGGTCCATGGGTGTTCCAAAGTCCCCTGAGTTTCAGGTTCAGCTGATGTAGATACGGTGGAAGTCGTGGGCACCAAAGGCCGCGTTGCACTTGGGACACTTCCTCTGGCGGGCCTCGTATCGGCCCCGCACGCACTCGAAGCAGAAAACGTGGAAGCACTTGGTAAGGACTGCATCCTTCTTGCGGGTGTTACAGCAAGGGCAGGTCAACCGCGCCTGGGCCAGGCAAAGGCATCAGCTTGGGAACAATTCTGATGGTGCCCAGACCCCAAGATGACAGCAGGAGGTGGTCCATGCTAAGCCCACCACACAGCAGACTGCATCTAATCCTCACCATAACCATGGGAGGTAGGGATGAGCACTCTATGAATGAAGAAACTGAGGCTCAGGGGCCAAGTCTCAAAACTAGAAGTAGCAGAGTCTGGATTCCATCCTGGGCAGTGTTGGCCATCCCATGTCTCCCTCCTCTCAAGGACAAGGACCCACCAGCCCAGCCTGGACTCTTCTGCCCTGAGGCTTCATCTCTTGCCCCACTGGTCTTCTCTGGCCAAACCCTAATCCTGTCTACCTTCTCTTCATCTGTACCTGCTAAGTCATGGCTGGGCATGGCAGTGCCACTAGAAATCTGCTATCTCTACCCTCAACTGGGCCCAGCCCTGGTGCTGCCCAGAGATCCTACTGGGGGTCCTCTCTTAGCCTGAGACCTCCCATCTGCCACCAGGAGTGTCTCACCTCCAACTCCAGGCAGAAATTGCCTCAACTCAGCATTCCCAACATTCCTCTTCTGGCCTGCCTGAAATCCTAGCCCAGCTCGCCCCTCAGCAACCTCCCAGCACCCTTCCTGCCTCTCTCTCTCAGGACCCTAGCCATCAGCGAGAACAGGCTCCCAAGTCTGCCTCTTCTTTACCCCATGGCTGCCTGCAGCTACCTCTGCCTTTCAAGGCCCAACTGCTTCAAAGGGTTGTCTAACTACTGACTCACCTGCACCCCCTCCTCACTCCAGGGGGTAAAAGTGCAGGTGACCTGACCTCCACCCTCACCCTTGCTCAAGAACCATTCCCACGAGTCTGCCAAGTCCAAGGGGCACCTCTCATGGCTCCCTTCATTTGCCTTCTTCCCCATCAACTCCTTTAACATCACTCTCCTTCCTCCCAACCCACAGGCTCATCTTCCTCTGCCTGTCACTTAAACTTTGAGGTCCACAAGGAAGAAGAATGAACCCTGTCCCTTCTTATGCCACAGACCCTCCCTGGGTGACCACAGTCAAATGTGGCTTCCATCTCAGCCTCTACTAACACTCCCCAAGCCTTCTGCCTCAAGTGCCTTCCCAGACAGCCTCGAAAGACATCCCACAGGCACCTCCCTCTCAGCATCCTTGAACACTGTTCACCAAAACCTGCTCCTGGCAGTCTTCCTACCCCACTAAATGGTAGTTGTCACCCACCTAGTTTCTCAAACCAGGATCCAGGAGTACTCCTAGTTCCTGTTCCCTCCCTCCCTGCATTCGATCCATCCCTGAGTCCAAGCAATTCTGCCTCCAAAATACCTCCTGAACCCATCCACTTGTCTCCAGTACCTTAAGCCAGCGAAATACCAGGTTGTGCCTCAATGACTGCAATAGCTTAACAATTTCCCTGCGCCTAGCCTTTACCTCTTCCAGCCCAAATCCAACAGTAAATCTGACCACATCACTCTCCTACTTAAAACACTTTGAAGTTTCCACACTGCCCATGGGATGAGTGGAGCTTCTCAACCTGGTTTACCACCCGCTTCAGGATGTAACACTCCAACTACAATGTCCGGCTCCCTGTCCTTCCAGCACACCTATCAATTCAGGGCCTCCACATCTGCCTTTCCCTTTGCCTGAACCCTCTCATCCCCATTCTTCATGGCCAAGCCTCATCTTCAGTCTACCTTGGGTGACATTCCTTCCAGGAAGCCTGCTGACCTCCTCCCCACCCCCAGGACTGCTTTCAGGATCTCTCCTAGTTCCCACAATCCCTCTGGCCTCTGCCATCACACTACTCATCTGGCATGAGAGAATTAATTGGCTGCCTCCCCAACTGATGGTCAGTTTGAAGAGGTTGGAGACCAGGTCTAGCTCTTAGCCCTCCTGCCCCACATTTGGCCAGGCACTGTGCCTGGCACATGGTATGTGTACAATAAATAACTTGATCAGTTGTCTGACTCTACAACCAGTATTCTGCCCACTTTTTGCTCTCCTAGCTTATTTCCAGGGTCCCCAGACTACCCACTATGGCTCTCACCAACCCCTCATCTAATATTCCTGGGTTGATGGGGCACAACTCAGCACCCTGGCCCCACCTTGTACTCCTTGATCTCCTCCTGGAGGATTTCATCAGCATCTGCATAAACCTCCACCTTCCTCTGCTTCTCCAGCTTGCGCCGAAGCCGTGAGATGTCCTCCTGGAGCAGGAGAGGTTAGGCTAAGTGCAAGGGTCCTCACCCTTGAGCTGCTTGCCCTCAGGCCATGTCAGTGACCCTGGACCACCCTGGCCCACTCCCACGCCCCACACACACCTGAGCCCTCTTGAGGTTGAAGCTCTCTTTCTCACGAGCAGCCCGACTCTCTGCTAGGCAGGGCTGAATCTCTCGAAGCCGAGTCTGCACATGCTCCAGCTGCACCTTCAGGTCCTCGGCCAGCTGTGCCGCTTCAACAGCCTGAGGTGGGTGGGACAAGAAGGAGGGGCATCACTGGTCTGAGCATGGGGACTCAGGCACGTGGAGCTTTGGTCCAGTGATGCTTGTGTCAAAGGTTCCAGCACTATCTGCACTGAGCTGGTCTTGCCTCCTGCCTTTTATCACTCACCTCCTACACTCCCCTCCCAAGTCCCTCACTTGCATAGTGCTCTCTCTGGTTTTTGAGTCCTCACTGGGCTCTTCTCTCTGCTCCCCAAAACTCCCTTAACACATACACAACACCCCCAGGTCTCGGCAAAAATGTCACCTACTGAGAGGCTCCCCTGTTTTTCATTCACAGCACCTTAGCTTCCTTCATAAGACTCACTAAGATCTGTTATTGCATTATTTTATTTGTGGGATTACTGGCTGGTTTTGCCTCTCAAGACTCTGCCTCTTCTAGCCTTGACTGGAAAGCAGGTACCCTCTTATTTCCACAGCGATCAGCACAAGGCCTAGTACACAGCAGGGGCAGGAAAAATATTACTTAAATGAATGAATTAACTGGAGAAGCAAATAACCCAATAGAGAAAATAAGATGAAAATCAATGTTAATCTTAAGGCTTTGCCATAACCTAGATAATATTTACATTTAATAAACTATGTGACAAGGACCATCATCCCCATTTTACAGCCAATGAGGAGTTAGGATGGAGGTCCTGGAGCCAAGGAGACTTGGATCTAAATCCCAGCACCAATCTTTCTCGAGCAAGTCAACTGACCTCCCTGAGCCTCAGTTGCCTTACTTATAAAGAAAAAAACCAGGCTGGGTGCAGTAGCTCACACCTGTAATCCTAGCACTCTGGGAGGCCGAGGTGGGAGGACTGCTTGAGCTCAGGAGTTTGAGACCAGCCTAAGCAAGATCGAGACCCCGTTTCTACAAAAAAAATAGAAAAATTAGCCGGGCATGGTGGAGCGTGCCTGTAATCCCAGCTACTCTGGAGGCTGAGGCAAGAGGATCGCTGTAGCCCAGGAATTTGAGGGCTATGACGACACCACTACACTCTAGCTAGGGTGACAGAGCAAGACTCTGTCTCAAAAAAAAAAAAAAAAAAAGACAAAAACCATTTCGGTAGGATTATTGTGAGACTAAAATGTGACCACGCAAAGGGTCTGGCACATAGTAAACGTTCGACACATGCGAACTGTTCCAGGAGAAGCAGAGCCGAGCAGAGCCCCAGGCCATCCACACCAGCCTTGAGAGCATTCCCCTCCATCCCAGCCTCACCTTCCTCTTGTTGAGCTCCAGGGCTTGGCTGCGCAGTGTCAGCTCCTTCTCCACACCCCCAAGGCTGCCCTGCAAGGCCCGCTCCTTTTCCTCGAGCTTCTGCACAGTCAGCAGCTGGGCATCCACCTGAGGATGGGGGAGGACTCAGTGCTGGGAAGCCCCACCTCTCCACCTCCACTCTGCATGCCAGGGACAGCCATACCTGGGACTTGAGGCCAAGAACCTGCTCGCCCAGCTCATCCTTCTCCTCTCGCAGTAGCTTGTGAATCTGGTTGGCCTTGATCCGCTCTGACATCAGCTTAAAGTTGGCATCGTCCTTTTCCCGCAACTGCTGTAGCAGCCGCCCGTTTTGCTCCTGCATGTCCTCAAAAGCCTGACCGGTCACATCCATCTCTGACAGCAAAGCCTCCTCCTCCTGCAGCAAGCGGGCAGGGATAAGATGGAATGTAGTAGGTGGACAGGATGGCCGTGGAGAACCACAGGAAAACGTGGCACGTCAAAGAACCACAGAGTGGACACGGCCATCTAGATGCCACATCTGCCAGAGGCACCCAACAAGGTGTTAAGGGAATCCCAACGCTCAGAAACAAGGGGACCCAAAAGGGGGTCGCACCTGCTTGGTGGCACCCAACTTGCGCTGTAGGTGTTCTATCTGCTCCTCCGCCTGACGAATGCGCCGCAGGGCATCCTCATCTGCAATCTTCTTGCTCTCCCTCCGCTCCCTCTCCTCCAATTCCCGGATTCGGCTCCGCAGCTCATCAACCTACAGCCACCAGGAGGGAGCTCTCTTGTCACTGCTTCCTGCTGACCTAGGGCTCTGCTCTGGTCAGACTCCCCCATGGCAGCCTCTCTGCATGCCCCACAAGCCCTACCTGCCCTCACCTCAGCCTTGGCCTTGCGTTCTGCTGCCATGAGCTGCACCTTATCCCGCTGCTCCTTGGGCGCTGACTTGTACATATCCAGCAGCAGCTTCATCTCCTTCTGACTTTCCTGGGCCTTCCTGGGAGAGGGTACAGGAAGAAGTCTTGGTGAGTGGCGCTGGAGGCCACTTGGCAAGTGTAGGGAGGAGACAGGAATAGGGCCTCACTTGAGCTCTGCTCGGAGACCCTTGAGGAGTTCTGACTCCTTCCTCTTGGCCTCTTCCACCTTGGCCTTCTCCCGATCAGTCCTCGAGAGAGTTGAGGCTACAGGTGGGGGTCCCAGGCCAGGTCCTTCTCGTTCCCGAAGCTCCCGCTTGGGCCTGACTTCAGGTTCTCGGCCCCGGGAGGAAGGGCCCTGGGTCCCAGGAGTTAATGCCTGGGCATCCTCTTCAGAGGGGACCAGCTCCTCCTTCTTCATTGAGGAAGGAGTAGTGGTGGCGCCAGGCATTGAAGCCACCTCTTTTCTGCCGTCGGGGGTACCAACAGGGCATGGCCCACCCTCCTCTTTCCCTGGGGCTGAGGCACTGAGGCCAGAGTCTTCTGGGTGTCCCAGGTTGGGGATGGAGTGGGTAGAGCCACTAGCCTGGGCTCGGAGCTGCAAAGACAGAAAGGAATAGGGATGAGGTGAGACAGTGCTCACTGGAGTATAGCCAAGGCTTTTCCCAGGCAGCCTTTTCTTCACCTTGCCAATCTCAGCCTGCACTTCTCGAAGCTTCCGCTTATATCGCTGGGCATCCCCTTTCAGCTGGTGGTTGTGGTTTTGGAGACTGCTGATCAAGTGGCGCATCTCACGGTTGATGGGCCCTAAGAGAGTGTCAGGAAATAAGGGTGTCAGAACTGGTCCCTGGGTTAGGGCCCCAGTGCCTGAGTGGGGGAAGAGGCTGAGCCAGAGCCATCATGCCCATTATGTGGGAAGGGAAAACTGAGACCTTCTACTGAGAGTGACCTCATCAAAGTCAATCATGTAGACTCAAAAGAAACTCACCCAAAACTAACTTGACACTGCCTATTTGTATTGTTTTTGCTAATGTAGATTTTTTTTTTCAATACCTCCAAATTTCCTTTAAAGGAATGGATAACTGTAACATTCACAAAAGTCAATCAACTTCTTTTAGATTCTTAAATATCACCTTCTCAGTTACATTTCCCTAGTCTCCCAACCAAAACTGCAACACCTTTTCTCTTGTTACCTCCTATCTTCCTTTCTTGCTTTACTTTTCTTGGTACATTTATCACTATCTAACGTATGTGTTCTATTTTTTTCTTCATTGTTTGTCTTTCCCTACCAGAATGTTACTCCACATGGCAGGAATTCTTGGTTTTGTTTACCGGCATAACCCCAAAGATCAGAACAGAGCCTGGCTCATAGGTGGTGGTCAATAAATCTTTGTAAAACGAATACCTCAAAAAGAGAGACACCACAAGGCCAGAGGACCACAGATGGGGCTGACAGCTCACATTCTGATTGTGCCTGTGAGCCAGGTAGTGCAGTTTGCTTTCCACAGGTAGCTGAGGCTCTGTGAAAGAGGCTTCACCTCTTGCATCTGGACAAGCAGCAGCCCCACACCAGGGCCCAGCACTCCCAAACAAGGACCCACCTCCACCCTGTCCTCACCACATACCCGCCTGCTCATTGGCTGCCAGGTTCTGCTCAAACTCGATGCGCAGCATCTCGTACTCCTTGCGTACCTGGGCCAGTGTGTCCTCCAGCTGGATAACCTCCGTGCGCAGCTTCTTCTGCAGCCCTAGCTCATCGCTCTGTGGGGTTGAAGCATTAAGGATCCACACAACCCCTCATCACCACCTCAGGACTCGATGTCTTAGGAAGAATCTATTGCCAAGAGACACTTGGCAGGCACACAGGGCTTCTGAAGCCCAGGAACACTTTAACGCTAAGGGTTTGAATCTTACCCCCAGCCCCCACCCCGTCCCAGGGCCACACCTCCATGTGCTCAATGTGTCTCAGGTGGGAGTTCTTGGTGGCCAGCAGCAGCCCCCGAGCCTCATCCAGCTGGGTCTTTACTTGCAGGGACTCATTGTAGAGCAGTGAGAATTGGGCCTGCAGCATGCGGTACTCCCCTGTCTCCCGCACCACCTCCTCAGGAAGGCTCCGCAGGGCCACCTAGGGGTGGGGATGCCAAAAAGGGATCAGCAAGAGAATTCAGGGCTCAGCCCCTACCTGCAGGTGCAGACCTTCTTAGCCCCAACCACAGCCCACCTTGAGGCGCTCATTGGTCCGCACAGCACCCTGAAGTTCGGCCTGCAGCTTCTCCAGTTCTGCCATGCGGCTGTTGGCCAATTCCTGGTTTTCCTCCAACTCTGCATTCAGCATCTCAAACTAAGAAGTGGGAGGTGCCGTGGTAGGCAGGGCCAGGTCCAGTGGCATACTTCCCTCACATCCCCACCATATATTCCACCCAAGCTCCCCCTGTGTAGGGCAGTGATCGATTCCGAAGCCCCAAACCAAGGGCTTTCCTAAGGGTTCCCAGGCAAGTGAGAGAAAATTCAATATTACATAGTCAGTGCTGGGATCTAAGGCTCTTAACTAATAGGGAGTCAGGGAAGCATTCCTGGAAGGCCTAAAGAGCCAGAAAAGGAAAAACAGGGCATAGTGACCCCCAGAATGCCAATCAACTCTAACATACTCCCATTTATCTCTCTTCTGTGCCTCTTTGTGGTACTCATAACCAACTGATGTACTATTTTATTTGTCTGTACCCCTAGCCAGAACCTAAGCTCCATGAAATCTCTGGTTTTTGTCTATCTTGTTCTTTCCAATATGCCTAGTGCTTATTATTTCTAGCACTTAGTGTTCAGAAATTATTTACTGAACAAGTACATAAATATATAAAAGAAAGAACAGCAGGAGTGACAGGGAAGGGCCTTGGAGGTGGATGTTTGTCCTTCATCTTGAGGGGAATTTCAAGGATGCAAGATAGAAAAGGCTATGGGAGGTACGGGGAGGAATGATGCTGCTCACCTTCTGCATGCTGAGTGTGATCTGGCCCCCCTGGAAGCCTGAGGAGCTCCCAGAGACATAGTAGCCAGAGTTAAGCTGTGGAGAGAAGACAGTTGATGGACATGAAAGGGAGAAGCTAGGGCCCCGAGTACCCAGCCCTTGCTCCATCTGCCCCAGGACCCCAACCCTACCTGCTCCAAGGCTTCTGCCAGGTGCTTATTGAGCTTTTGCTCCCGCTTGCGCAGCTTCTCAATGTCCCACTGCAGGTCCTCCACCGTCGTCTCCATCTCCAGCACCTTGGTCTCTGCTGATGTCACTTTATCCTGGAGCTCAGAGTACTGGGGGGAATGGAGGGAACGGAAGCTTGGATGGAGGACTTGGTTCCCTGAGATCCTTTGGTGCCCATCTAACCCAAACCTTGCCCTGATTCTAATCCCAGCCCAAAAGCCCCTGACTCCCACCTCCAGTGAGATGCGGTGATGCTTCTCCTGCAGCTGGGTGGCCAAGTCCTGTAGCCGCCGGTTCTCACGGCCCAACTCCCGGGTATGTGCCCGAGCCGCCTCACCGAGGGGCTCACTGTCCCCTGGGAAGGCAGGTCTCAGGTAAGAGGCAAGCTCAGGGCAATGGGGCCAAGTACTAACTCATTCTGGAGTCTGCTATGTGTCCAGTGTGATCCACCAGCTGTTTTGCCAATTTCTCATGACAAAGCCAGGAGTCTTTATCCCCACTGTACAGAGGATGAAACCAGCTCAGAGAGGGGAGCAACTTGCCCAGAAAGCCCAGGGTAGGGTAGCAGAGCTAAGACTGGGAGACACCTATCAACCTGCAAAGCCTGAGCACTTGCTACTATGCCTTGTGGATCAGCTACTTGCAAAAAGTCCCCCTGAGTGGTCTCCAGCTAGAATGGGGAGGCCCTACCAGCATCAACAACTCGTCCAACTCATGTCTCTAGTGTTCAACTCTAGGAATCAAACCCCCATCCACAGCCTAACCCATTCCCCCAAGAACGTGGCTGAATTATGCCTTGGGGAATTCTGGCTGTCTATGGGCTCAGGGAATTAGACGAATTGGGGAGGTGGTGCCATAAAGATGTAGATGGAAATGGACACCCCTGGGGTAGATGTACAAAGAACCAACCTCGGCTGTATACTCGCTGACAGAGTTCTTCCACCCGGCGCTGCAGGCGATCTGAGGCCTCTACCACACGGGACACAGCTGCCTTGGAGAACTCCATACGGCCTTGCAGCTGCAGCTCTACCTCCTCACTGCTGCTGGCACCCAGGGCTACCACAAAAGCCAAGGCTGGCTCACTGAGAGGGGGCCGCAGCTGTATTGGCAGAGGCTCTGGGAGGGATGGATAGATCCTCATGAGGATAACAGCGGCAGTTACCACCACTCTATACCAAGTTCCAAACTGAGACCTTCCACGTTCATAGTTTAATCAACACAACCTGTGGTGCCCTGTTATCCCCATCTTGAAAGTGAGACAACTGGGGTTCAGAGAGGTAATTTCCTCAAGGCTACAGAGCTGCCAGATCACTTCCTCAGGGAGGCCTCCTCTGCCTTCCCAGTCTAAATTAGAACCCCACACATAGATGCACACACATTTATTCCCTTTCAGGGGCCCCAACACTTTTTACTTATTACGGTTTATAATCATTTCCTCCCTGATAGCAGGAACAATATTTCTTTCTGCTTGTCTTTGATTCCTCTGAAGCTAGAACAGTGCCAAATACACAGTCAACATTCAACAGTAATACTTTCTTGAACAAAACGGGTGTCAAAACACGAACTGCACTATGAACCAAGTTAGTCAGATTCCAAAGCCTGCATCCTTACTCACCACACTTTGCCACCCAAACAAGAAATCAACTGGGGGTGTGGGGTGGGGGGAGAGGGTTGGGTACAGTAAGGCAGGAAATTCAGGTGCCCAGTATCAAAGTCCTCTTCTCCCCAGGACCTTTCCCAGAACTTAAGCTCCCCAGATCCTAGGGCCGTGGTCCTACCCCTCAGCTCTGACGTCCCTGGTTCTGTGAGAGGGGTCCCATCACGTGTTGGCCCCTCCTGGGTTGCAGGCGCCTCTGTCCCTGAAGACAGCTCTCTCTGGCTCTCATGGCATCGGAGAAGGGCTTCCACAGTTTCATCCAGCTGAAAAGAGAAAGCATCAAAAATGTTATGAATCCCTCAGTGCTCTCCAGCGTGATACCCCTTTCCCAGCAGGGGAATCTGAGGACTGCCAGCTGAATCAAGGCCAGGTCTTGGAAAGCAGAGGGCATTCACCTGGGCCCAGTAGCGATTGACAATGAGGAGTGTGGCATCATCTGTGGCCTGCCGTTTCTCCAACTTCTCAATTCGTTCTCGGAGTTCATCTTCACAAGCCTGTCGCTGTTCCAACCGCTCTGCCAGCTTCTTGTTCTTGAACTGCAGTACCTTCAGGTCCATCTCCTCCTACAAAGGGAGACAAAGGGACTGAGGAGAGGATCAAGCAGGGCCCAGAAACCAATCACTGAGAGAGACAGAGAAGGACAGCAACCGGAATGGATGAGAGATGGGGGTATTCCCAGACTAACTCCTAACAGAATTTAAAGAGGCTCAGACACCCTGGCGAAAGTGAGGAAGCTCATGTTCTGCTTCTGTCCGGCCCTTTCTAACTCCTTAGTCTTTGACAAATCACACGCCCCCTGGGAAGATGTCTTCCTATCTGCAAAGGGAAGGCAGACGTCGTGTTTTCGGTTTCCTCCAACAGAGTGTTCTGCAAAGCGGACCTTGCTAAGCTTGGGGAACTGGGAGTAAGACTCTGGACAGTTGGGTGGAGAACAGAGACAGAAGCCTGACAAGTTCTGAGGGCTAGGGCAATAGCCCACGAACCGTGGAAGAGATGCCTCCAAGACGAATGGGCTCTATAAGAGTGGTTGTCGTCTTCTCCTCGCGATTCAGCTTCTTCTCTGGAGGCCCTGAGCCCCCGTCGCCGGCAGCGCGTTTGTTGCCGGGCCCAGACATGGCCGCGGCAGCGAGGAGCGGCGCAGGGTCCCCCAGGGGCGTCAGGCGGGAGGAGACGGCGCTTCCGTCACCTGCAGAAGACAGAGAGCAGAGCTGTGGAAGCGCCTAGCACTCCACAGCCCCAAACTCCGCCCGCCCGGCACACACCTGATGGATCCCGCCCCCGCCAGCCCCAGGGCCCTCACCGGCAGCAGGGTCAGCCTAGTGCCGCCATCTTGGATTTCGCCGGACGTCACCGGCCTCCCGGACGCAGAGCGCAGGCGCCAGAGGCAGCACCGGATGTGGCGAAACCTCCTTATCTCCTCATCCTATTGGTCACACTTGGTCCCACCTCTCGGGTCTTTTGCTTTCTTCCTGAACGCCTCCTTTTTCTCTCGGTGATTGGCCAGTAGACAGTTCCCATGGTAACTGACACCGCACACCCACTTCCCAGCCCAGAGGACAGCGCCAGCCTCCTATTAGCAACTTTGAAGAGAGGGCACCCAGGTGGGCACTCGCAACTTATTACGTATGCGCGTTCTCTTCTCACTGATTGGCGTGTGCCTGCACTTTCTTCCTTCCTTCACAAGCCCCCTTAGCAACCGTCACCGTTGAGACGGAGGGAGACGCCCCCCGCGGATTGGCTGCACGGAGCCTCTCTGCTGCGTGGATTGGCTGCAGCGTGGCTAGAGGGCCAGGCCTTCGCAGTTGCTGCCCGAGAACCGGCTGACCCAGACCCGAGGCGGGACGGAGCCTGTGGTGACCCGCGGCACGGAAGAGCGACGAAATGATCAGCCAGAGGACCAGCCAATGCCTGCGAGTCAGCGTGCAGTCGGAGCCTGAACAGCCCTCGGAACTGCGCCGGGACTCGGAGCAGCTCAGCTCTGTGTGTGGGTCCACCACACGGACCAGAACAGGCGTGCGGACTGCGTTGGCAACGGCGGCCTCGGCCTCCGGGGAACTGGATGAAGATCCTGGAGCCAACTTGTTCCCGGTGAGGACGGGAGAAACCGGTCTGCTCATGAATATTTATAAAAGGGTTCCCCTGCTTGGCGCCACCGTCATTATGTTTACTAACATTTGAGACATTTCCCGGGCTGCCTGGGTGAAGAGAGGTAGGGGGTGTGTGGCCCTGATTGTTAATATGCTTATGAATAGTACTCGGCCTGCTGAAGCCCAGTCTCGCCCGGGTTGCTCGTAAGTAGTCCTTGAGTGACTGGCACGTTATAGCGCGTTCTCAGGCCCGCTGGACATTTGCGACGGGCCCGGGACAACACAGCTCTGCCTTCCCCAATCCGCTTTCTCTCCGCAGCCGCCGCTGCCCCGACCCCGGATCTGCATATGGTGAGTGTGAAGAGACTTGAAGAAAGTTACACTTCACACTTGCATTATTCCTTTAGTGCCTCCCCAACAGTCCTGTCCTGTAGCCAGGGCATCCCCATTTTACAGATAAGGAGACTGAGGCCCAGAGATGCAATTACTCAAAGTGACTAGAAGCCAGCTTTCTAGCCTCTCTAGTCCAAAGGGGAGGCCATGTGAGAAGAGAGCCAGAGACTGAGGGTGTAAATGGAATATTATAGCCTCTATGGAGTAATGTACAAATGGGGACACTGAGGCCCACAAGGGGGACTTGACCAAGGTCATACAGCAATGTGGTGGCAGAACAGGGAAAAGAACTCAAGATTCCTAACCCTAGGCTTTATAAATGGAGAAGATCGTAAGAGTTCATTTAGGTTCAGAGAGGTAAGCAATTTCCCTAAGGTTACATGGCAAGTTGGTGAAAAAGCCAAGCTTCAAACTCAGGTCTCCTGATTCCCAGTCAGATGCCCTACCCATCACAGCCCTGTCATGAGACTAATGTGTAAAGACCATCAATACTTTTTCTTTTCCTATGACAGGAAGTACCTGGACATCCATTCCATGCACCGGCTGGAGAAGACGGCCAACGTTGAGGAGATGAGGGAGTAGGGACTGAGCAGGGAGAAGAGCTCTTGGGGAAGGCTGAGGGGGGTGGGTTGAGAAGACATGAGGAATGGCAGGCTCCAAAGCATGTGCTGGGTGTGGGGTGATGAAGGGAGGCTCCCGCTGTCACTCCTTCCTCTCTCTCCTAAGGGTGCTGGCTGAGCTATTGGAGCTAGGCCGTCCTGAGCAGAGCTTGCGGGATGCTATCACCCTGGACCTCTTCTCCCACGCACTCATCTTCTGCCGCCAGCAGGGCTTCTCACTGGAGCAGACATCAACGGCTTGTGCCATGCTCCAAGATCTTCACAAGGCCTGTGTTGGTGAGAGGGAGGTGGCTACCAGAAGTTTTGAGCCCCAGGGAGAGGAGGAAGTTGGGCTGGCACAAGTGACCATGGGAAGCAGAAGTAGTGAGATTACCACCTGGAATCTTTGTCATTACCAGTAGCATTATCACACACAAGTTATCACCTTTGAAATCCTGTTTCCATGTCTATAAATTAAGGATACAGCACTAATGTTATGGGACTGTTCTGAGGAATAATATATGTAAATACATGCCTAGTGCTTAATAAAATTGCTCCTGCTTCCCCTCCCCCACTCCGTTATTCTCCATCTGATTTTCTTCATATTTAACAATAGCTGAAATTATATATTTCTTGGTTTATTGTATGTCACTTTCACTAAAATAAAGTTTCACAAAGGCAAGACCTTGTCTGTCTTGTTCAGTGCCTGAAACAGTATATAGTGGGTGCTCAGTATTTGTTGAATGAATTAATGAAACTAGCCAAGACTTAAACCTACATCTGTCCACCTCTGAAGCTCATGCTGCATAAGTAGCCATTGAGTGAAATGAATGAATGAGTAAGAGAGGGGACTCACTGCTGCATCTTGCTTTCCCTACCAGCAACCCCCTTGGGCAACGTGGAGGAATGCTACCGCTACTTTACCAGTGTTCTTTTTTGCCATGGAGTCAGGGTCAGTTCCCCTGGAACATTCCAAAATCTTCACCCTCCCCCAGGCAAGGTCTAGCCCAATCCCCTGCCCTCTCACACTCATCACCCTCATCTTCCTCTGAAGGCCGCAGTGGGCTCTCCTTGATCCTAGATTGTTGGGTTCTTGGAGAAAGGCCAGGGCCTCAGGAGGTAGTCAGTGCTCTAATGCCCAGTCATCACCACAGCGGCCCCCCTTCAGCATTGACCTCTTTAAGGAGGAACAGCTGCTGGCCCTGGCAGACTATGTGGTCAACACCTACTTCCGCCACTTCAAGCTCTACAAATATGTCTTCACACCCCAGGTAATAGGCCATGGACTACAAGAGGCCACCCCTCATCTCTTCCTTTCCCTCAGTTCAGGTGCCCTCCTCTCAGCCTCCCTTCTTGTTTTCTCAGGTGCGGCTGGATCTATCTTTGACTTATATGGGGCTACAGCCACCCACGCTCTTGCCAGAGGGTAAGATGGGTAAGGGAGAGTGCAAGGGCTAGGGCTGGGCTGAGGTTGGAGCCGAGGCCTCTTCCTGCATCTGGCTTGCAGACAAAGAAGAAAGCAAGGAGGTGGAAGAGCAGGCTGTCACCCCACAGGAGGAGGAACTGAACACAGTGGCCCAGCCAGAGCAAGAGCCAAGTGAGGATCTGGAGGGGTTATGGTACCTGGTGACTCTGGGCAGGGATAAAATGAAGGGTTTGGACCACATCGGGGCTTGAGACTTTTTGTTTTTAGTTATGGTGTCCTTTCTCCAAATGATTCCTTATGCAGAAGTCCAAGATGACAAATAGATTAAAGCACAGCTGCTCAGGGTGGGGCAGAAGAGGTTGCTCCAGAAAGAGGATAATTAGAAAACCAATGACAATAATAGCCAACACATATTTGGCAATAGGTGCACCAAGCATGCCTTGTTTTGAGCATTTTACATATATTATTTAATCCTCCCTCAATACTATGTGCCAGGTGTCATTACTGTCCACATTTTACACAAGGAAACTGAGGCATGGAAAGGTTAAGTAACCTGCCTAAGGTCATACAACTACTAAGCTGCAATCAGAATTTGAATCCAGAAAGTCTGGCATAGCTACTCTGCCCAACTGTCCCTCACAGAAGGGCCAGCTGACATTTCCTAATTTTTTTTATTTTTTAAGAGACAAGGCCTCACTCTGTCACCCAAGCTGGAGTGCAGTAACTCGATCATAGTTTACTGCAACCTTGAACTCCTACGTTCAAGGGATCCTCCCGCCTCAGCCTCCTGAGTAGCTAGGACTATAGGTGCTTGCCACCACCACACCCGGCTAATTTTATTTATTTACTTTTTGTAGAGACAGGCTCTTGCTATGTTGCCCAGGCTGGTCTCAAACTCCTGGCCTCAAGCAATCCTCCTGCCTCAGCCTCCCAAAGGGGTGGGATTACAGGAGTAAGCCACCACACCTGGCCAACATTTCCTAAATTGAAACATGGCCACCTGTGTATCTTCCCAGGAGCACTTTGGGGGTTGGGCACACTCATCCCCAGACAGCATCTCTCCTGACCTGCCCGTTTTTCCCCTGCAGGCCAGATCCACATCCTCCAAACCTATATCAAGACCCAGTTGAACAAGGAGCTGGGGCAGCTCCAACAGCTGGTAGAGGAGAGGCTCAAGGCCAGTGAGGAAAGACTCAACAGCAAGTTGACCACACTAGAGCGGCCCTTCCAGCTACCTCCAGGCAAAGGCAAGAACAAGACTAAGTGATCCTCAGCATTTTCCCCAATAAAGGCCTGGGCCAGAGCGGCCCCATCCCTGTCCCCACTCCTGAGTACCTTCTGGGCTTCCCTGACCTAGCCAGACACCAGACACAGAGCACCCACTCTCCCTGGCGTGCAGAAGATTTATTTCATACGCAGCACAGGCAGCACTGATGGGACCAGGCATGGCATTTGGAGTGGCTCCCTTCCACCCCAGTTCTGATCTCAAAGCCCTGGCTGGCAGGGGGAGGAGCACAGGGCTAGTCTGTATGACAGTAGCATGATCTGTGGTGGGCCTGGTTAGGCAGAGAGGCCCAAGGCTAGAGCCCAGAGGGGCTGGAATGATCAAAATCCTCCTTCTGGAGAGTTCTGCTCTCTGGGATTTCCCAAGGGCTGAGGCCCTAGCCCAGCACCATTGCAGCTTCATCCTCGATTATGGTAGTTGAGTCCCCCTCCTCTTCAGGGCCCATGATGGGGAAAGGCCCAGGGGGCCGGTGCTGAAAGAGGGCTGCTCGGTTCTGCTGTTCACCCTTCTTCACCCAGTGCCCATAGAGCCGGAAGGCACAGTTGTCGATGAGGCGACGCACTGACCGCAGAGCGTAAGGATCCCTCAACAGTGCACTCTTGGTCAGTGGCCGTACCCGATGGGTGCTTAAGGCCACTCTTCCAGCAGCCAGCACTGTCCACACTGCCACCTGGGAAGGGGGACAGTGTCAGCTCCAGTGGAGCATTCAGCACAGGGGAAAGACCACGGGACAGAGGCACAGACCCAGACCCGGATACTATCAGGCTTACCCGGAACCGCTGGCGGGGCGTGAGGTTCCAGGGTTGGCTGCCTTCACAACGCTCAAAAAAGGGGTGCTGTAGGGCCTGTTCAGCTGTCAGGCGCTCCTCAGGATCCACCTGCAGCAGCCTGGAGATCTAGGGGAAACCCCAGAGCATGAGGGGCAACTCTTGGGCCTCCCCCATTGTCCTCTTACAGCCCCAGCTCACCAGGTCTTTGACAGTGTTTGAACGGTCGTCCCACTCGGGTGAACTAAACTGGTACTGGCCCTCCATGATCATGCGTAACATCAGGATCTGGCGCCGGTGCCAGAAGGGTGGCGAGCCAGCCAGGAGTGTGAACAAGATAACCCCACAGGCCCAGCTGAGAAAGAGATCAGAGTCAGGCAGGACTAGGTGATGGGCAAACACGTTGAAGGACAATAAACACAGGAGGGAGGGAGGAAGACCAGAAACTCACAGGTCGACCTCCTTGCCATAGCCTGGGTGGGTTTCATCCATCGAGCATTTAAGGATCTCTGGTGCCAGATACCCTGGGGTGCCACACAACTCTGGGGAGAGAGGGCCGAGACTGAGGGGATGCCCACAGCCCCCTCCAGGGCCCTCAGCACCTGATCTCTGCTGGAGCCTTCTCAACACTGCCAGGGCCACCAGTGTTGCCGTTGTGCTCCTGCCTGCCTTCTGCCAAGTCTCAGTACTAGACACTATCCCTGCTGAACAACTCAAATACCCACCAAGGCTCCTGATGGCCTTCCTAGGAAAACCTGGTTTTTGGATTGATTTCAAGGTCCTACCCAACCATATCACTTGCTCCCTCCAACCTTCCAGCCAAGCCAGCCTACGCACTCCTCACACCTCATTTTTACATACACAATACATATGGAAAACAAAATTTAAATCTTTCCTGCAATCCTTTCTGCTCAAACCTATTACTCCTCCTATATCTCCACTCTGGTTAGTGGAACCACCACTCAACCCAACCCAAGGGGAACAGTGGAAATACAGGATTTCTTACAGCACATACTGGGAAGTCCCTTCCCTGATTCCCGATCATGGCATCAGGATCAAGTCTGGACTCCTCCAGCACACAGCCCTCAG
The DNA here is from genome assembly GCA_023783475.1 of Daubentonia madagascariensis. Classification (NCBI taxonomy): domain Eukaryota; kingdom Metazoa; phylum Chordata; class Mammalia; order Primates; family Daubentoniidae; genus Daubentonia; species Daubentonia madagascariensis. Next base: position 7,749,870 of record JAKFHU010002004.1, on the reverse strand, counting down.
TAACATGATCCAAGTCTGTATTTTTAGTTCTTCTACCACTTTAGGCACCAATTCTTCCATCCCAGCAATTTCCAAACTATATTTCATGGCACACTTCCAGGAGATTTTAACAGGCCTGAATTGAAGCTGACTCTCTTGGGAAATTCATTTCTACAATATGTATTTATTGAATGCCAAGCACCATAGTAGACACAGTGGTGAATCAGATGTGCCCTTACCAAGCTCACTGTCTACCAGAAAGCAAACAAGAAATAACAGAGCAAGACATGTGCCACAAAGGGAGAAGATATAAGAACAAAAAGCAGGAGGACCTAACCTGTCCTGGAGGTTTAAAGTGAAACCTGAACTACCCAAGCCAAAGGAGAGGACAGAGTGGGCAGGGGCAAAGATGATTCCAGAAAGGGGAGAAATATATATGGAAGCCCAAAAGGAAATAAAGCATAGCATCCACAAGATGTGTAAGTTCACAGGTTAAGAACATGAGCTCTGGAGTCAGACTGCCAAAGTTCAAATCCTGGCAATATGACCTTGGACAAGTCATCTCACCTCTTTAAGCCCATCTGTGAAAAGGAGACACAAATACTATCTCATAGGATTGTTGAGAGGATTTGGAGAAATACGCCATATAAAGACTGTGTGGTACCTGCTCATAGTAAGTGCCCAATGAATGTTAGCTATTAAGTCCAGTGCAAAGCCATTGAGGGAGAGATAGTAGCACATTAAAAGCTCTGAGGAGTCCCACAGTTACACTTTATTTAAAGTTTTCCCATTTGCACTAGAAATATTTCTGTCACAACAAAGGTATTAGCATTGGGTGAGCCTGAGTCCCAGGGCCCCAGGTGAGAAGCACTGTACAGACACATCAGGCTCCTCACAGCACCTAAGAAGCACACTGTGGCCCTGCCTCCTCCAGCCCCTAAATACGCTGCTGAGCCCTGCTATCCCCTGCTCCCTCTCTCTCCTCCTGAGAGAAGGCCCAGTCCCAGAGGCCCCTCCTCCGTGGGTCTCCCAGGCTGAATGAGCGCTCCTTCCTCCTGGCTTCCCTGGCATGCCCTCTGCCCTCTGTGTACTACTGTCTGCTCACTTGTCTGTATCCTCTCCATGTGAGGATGCCCACAAGGCTTTGCACCCAGAGGGCACTTGGCAAGTGCTCAGTGACTTCTCCCCTTTCCTTGGTACCTGGGACTCAGCACTCAGACCCAGCCAATCAATCTCTTAATGCCTGGGTCTCCTTCCCTCCCAAGTCTGTTAGGGCACCAGATCCCCTCACCTCGAAGCTTCTCGCCAGGTTCCAAGTGGCAGGAGAACCCAAAATCTGAAAGTCGGATCTGCATATTGTCATCTAGGAGAATATTCTCAGGCTTCAGGTCTCGGTGCACAATGTTGTTGGCATGGAGAAAGCTCACTGCTTCCAGCAGAGACCTCATGATGGACCTGGGGGAGGTGCAGTCTCCTCCTCTGTTCCTCCCTGCTCCACCCCACTCCCTGCTCACCCCAGGAGCTGCAGGCTCAACCATTACCTGGTTTCCTTTTCTGAGAGGGCCACCTTCTCTGTCAGATAGTCAAACAGCTCTCCCTTCCGCATCCTAAGGGATAGGAGGGGTGTAGGAGGTAGATGCACCCCCCCACCGGGGGCTAATAAGCCAGTGCTCACATAAAATATCATGGAAGAGGCCAGTGAAGAGAAATTCCTCTAAGTCTGAAGACAATGTACTCCAAGAGTAAATCAGATGCCTGGGGCAGTTTGGCCCAGATGACAGGGCAATTTTAGCACAACTAAGTGACTTTTTTTTTTTAAAGATGGGGTCTCACTCTGTCACCCAGGCTGGAGTGCAGTGGCACAACCATAGCTCACCACAGCCTTGAATTCCTGGGCTCAAGCAATCCTCCCACCTCAGCCTCCTGAGTAGCTGGGATTATAAGTGCAAGCCACTGTGCCTGGCGGTGATTTCTTATGACAATAATTTACAGGAGGACCTTGTTGTCTGAGAATAACTATACCTGAAAAGGCCTCTGAAAGTGAATCTATTGAGAACATGGACCAAAATTTCAGTTAATAGTGGCAAAAAGGTTAAATAGGACTTTATTTTGAAATTTTATCTTGTTTTTAAAAATTGAGGTTATAATTACAACTCTGCATCCATCCTCAAAATAAAGAATACATCAGGTGTTGTTTTGGGGAGTGTCACCGTTCTGCAAAGCGGCATGATGACTTTTGTGGGGTGTCATTTCAATAAATACATTGAAGTCTTCATGAATTTTTTCCAAGGGCCTTTCTTAAATCTTTGGTTTTCAAATCATTCTCTTTTGAAGTATCTTTGCAACTTGTTTACATAACATCTGACATTGATTCAATTTGACCAGAAAAAGAACTGATGGGCAGAGATCGACACCAGCGTAGTGTGTTTAGCAATGAGAGAGACTGGAGAATGAGCATGTGTTTTATAAGTAGTCAGTTCATTGCTGAACACTCCCCTCTTAAAAGAGCTTTCTTCCCCTGTTCACCTTATAACCTTGGGGGACACTGGGACAGTGACCCCTTGGGTCATGCAAACTCTTTGTATTTGACTGGTCACTATTACTCTTGAATAACTTGCCTCAGTCATGGCACCTTGGGAGAGGGCCAGAGCCAGAGCCGTGGGCTGGGAGGCAGGTCAAGGTGATAGAGAGAGGCCCAGCTGGCACAGAGGAAGGCGTGAGCAGGGTGGGTCTGGCCCACTGTGCTGTGAGGCTCCATGCATGGAGCTGTACATGGAGGTGGGAAGGAGGCTTCTCGATCGGGGCAAGGAGATACTCACAGGTCAAACACCAGGAACATGAAGCTAGAAGACTCGTAGGAATCGATGAGAGTGACTGGGGAAAGAGGCAGAAAGGCAGAGAGGCAGAGATGGAAAGGAGCGGGTACACTTCATAGGGGCTTTGCCACCCTGAGGCAGCCTCGGGCTGCTACTGGGAAGGGAGGAGAACCAAAGGAGGCAGTAGGGACCCAAAGGCTGGCCACTCCTTGAGGTGGAACAGAGCCAGAAGGGAGGAGAGGCATGGAGGCAATGCTGGGTGAAATGGGCCGTGGGCAGGGTCAGCAGGTGGTGGGCTTGTCATCTAACGGGAGCAGGGAATGCAGCCTCACTGATGTGGGGGTGGCCAGCGACCTGGCGAAGGATGTGTGTCTCTCGCCGTGTGGCTTCCCGCACCTCCTCCAGCTGCTCAGGACTCAGCCGCTCAGCTGTCACCTCCATGATCTTCACTGCAAACTCATGGCCGGTAGCTCGATGAACACAACGACGGACCACAGAGCTCACCCCTCTGCCAGAGCCAGACAACAGCACATGTCAGGGCCTTCTGTACTCTCATTTCTGCACAGACTAGAGCCTTAGCATCCTCGTGCCCATTGCGCCAGACTCTGCAGACCCATCTGGACAACAGGGCAACCCTAGGAGCTCACCGTGGCTTCACGGTAGCCTCAGGAACCCGGGTACTTGGCAAGGAGATGTATCTGCTCCTTTCCATCTCTGTCTCTCTGCCTTTCTGCTTCTCTCCCCAGTCATGCTCACTGATTCCCACGAGTCTCCTATAGATGCTCACAGGGCAGGCAGGTAGGGGACCTGGGTTTGAACCCAGGCTCTGCCACCCCCTCCATGGGTAAGCCCAGGCAAGTTCTTCCCACACTATGCCCCAGAACCTGCCCCTTGCAGGCAGTTGGAAGAAACGATCTAAGCCTCTCTGTATTTCACTACACTTCCCTGATGACTCTATCCAAATCCCAAAGTTCCCCTACAATAGCTCAAGTGTAGGAGGCTCCAAATAAATATGGAGCTACTGACTGGAAAACCAAAGTGAGAATTAGACCTTAGTTTAGGTCCCAAATTTCCCACCAATTAACCTCCAAGTGGCCCACTCACATAAGGTCCCTGGGTTTTAGCTTCTGCAGCTCTGAAATGTGGCCAACAATATCTTGAGCGGATGTTGAAAGGCATGAATGAGGTAGAGAAAGAAAAGGCTATTTGGCTTTCCTAAGAGAATGCCCTAGAAAATGATTTCCGTGCTTGGCCCTTTCACCAATTCCATATGACCCTACAAATACCTCAGGCTAAGGTGCAAGTCCCTCCAGGATCTGGCCTCAAACCACATTGCTTTCTTTCTTTCTTTCTTTCTTTTTTTTAAATAGAGGTGAGGTCTCACTCTGACACCCAGGCTAGAGTGTAATGGCACGATCATACTTCATTGCAGCTTCCAACTCCTGGGTTCAAGCGATTGTCCTGCTGCAGCCTCCGTCAAACCCCATTTCTGATGCTGGTTCACTGGTTGCCCTTCACAGAGGCTGACTGCTATGCTCTCACGGGCCTCCTTGGCCTCACTCACATAACTCCCTTTGTTTGGAATTCTGTCACCCACATCTCTGGTTAAATCAAGGAATGTAAACTATTGATCCTCAAGCCAAACACAGCCCACAGATGTGTTACATTTTGGCCAGCACAATATTTTCTTACAAATCTGAATTCACATGTCTTAGGTGCGACACGAACCCTCCAGCTGCCACAGTACTCACCACTTCCTACTGTCTTACTCCTGCCCACTTTACAGTTTTGTTTTGTTTTTTTGAGACAGGGTCTCACTATGTTGCCCAGGCTGGTGTCGAGTTCCTGGGCTAAAGCAAGCCTCCTGCCTCAGCCTCTCAAATAGCCAGGATTATAGGTGTGTACCACTACACTCAGCTATAGTTTTAATTTCCTGCCCAACCACTAAGGGCATCTGAGTTTGAGGCCCATGTTCTAATTATTACTGTTATCTTAATGAGCCTCTTTAAGAATCTGATGAAAGCTGGAGACCTCTACCACATGCATATATTTTTATAATTTCAAGGGGTTCAAAGATCCCCTGAAGCCATCCAGCTAAGAATCCCTGCTTTAAGGCCCAAACTAAATGCTATCTCCACCAATTCTTTGTTTACTCTCCAGTGGGAAGGAACCACTCCCTCCTCTGGTATCTCACATTTAATCCCTAAGAACATTTGCTCTTAAGTAATTAAGCCTTCCTACTGCGTGTATTACGACAGTGTGGGAAACCCAGGTCTTTAGGCTCAAAGTCCAAATATTCTTTCTACTGGTACACTAAGTGCCTTCTTCTCTGCTCACTACTTCTATTTTTTTTTTTTTTTTAAAGACAGGGTCTTGCTCCGTCACATAGCCTAGGCTGTAGTGCAGTGGCGCAATCATACCTCACTGCACCCTCGAACTCCTGGGTTTCAAGCCATCCTCCTGCCTTGGCCTCCTGAGTACCTAAAGCAACTGAGACTACAGGTGCATGCCATCACGCCTGGCTAATTTCTTTTTATTTTTTGGTAGAGATGGGGTCTTGCTATGTTGCCCAGGCTGGTCTCAAGCTCCTAGACTCAAGTGATCCTCCTGCCGCAGCCTCCCAAAGTGCTGGGATTACAGGTGTGAGTCACCTCGCCCAGCCACTGCCCACTTCTTAAATGTCAGACTTTCCCAAGGTCCCATCCTTGGCCCTGTTGTCAGGCTATATACACTCTCTCTCAGTAATCCTATGTACCTCCAGGACATCAACGTTCATGCTCAGATGTCTCTCTTAAGTGTAAAGCTGACATGTCTTACTGGACATCTCTTCCCGAGGGTCCTGGAGACATTTCACATGCATCATGACCACTGAACATCTCATCTTCCTCTGAAACCAGCTCCTCTCTCCATATTCCTGATCTCAATTAATGGTGTTGCCATCCAATTAGACTCCCAAGCTAGAAACCTTGGTGCCATTCTTGGCTTCTCCCTCTCCTTCATAATCCACATCCAACCAGTCCAGTCCATTCTGCATAGCTCTCAAATCTATGTCCCAGTGCCTCACCCCCACTGCCACTGCCTTGGCTCAAGCCCCTATCTTTCTCACCTGGGCAACTGCAGTAGCTTCCTGACTGATCTCTTTGCTGCCAGTCTCAGCCCCTGCAACCCATCCGCCACATTGCTTCTAGAATTAGCTTCCTAAAACATAGCCCTAATCATGTCACTCACTGTTTTAAAACTTCCCAGCTTAAATTCTTTACCAAGTTCTAAGTGTTCCCTTATTCCTCACCCAGAGTGACTGTCTTCTTTATTAATGATACCTAATATTTTCAATCTTACAGTTAATTGTGGCGTGCACGCAAAGTTCTTGTCATCTTTCCATACCACCCCCCTAATACCTACAAGATAAAAATCAAATCCCAGTTGCTTCACTGGTCATTCAAGGCCTTCACCAAACAGCCTCAGTCTCTTTTCAGCCTCATCTCTGGCTAGAGTCCTGCTACAGCCTAGCTACAATATTTGCTTCAGTGACTTATAACTTGTCACCAATTTCCAGAATGTGCCAAGCTTTTTTAAAGCTTCAAGCTTTATGAAGAAACTGGTATTCTGGGGAAAGTAATTTAGTGAGAGTATGCAAGCAATTTACTGTACAGGAAAAACAAAAGGGAAAAGAAAGAGGAGAAAGACAAGGGATGATGCTACCACAGTAATTTGGAATGAGACAATAAGGACCCTACCCTCTGATATGCCTCTTCCAAAACTGGTTTTTCTGCTCCCCTTGGCAGTAGAGTTATTGGTTCTTCTCTACAGGCTCTTGTCCACCTCATTGCATCCTCCCTTACCTGGTCCTGGAACCCTGCAGCGCCTCAGGACTTGGGTCTGGGCTCTCTTCTTCTCCCAACACTCTCTTCTCCACTGGGGCTTTAAATACCTACTATATGCAAATGACTCCTGCTACACTATCTCAGGCTTGGTTTCTCTCCAGAATTCCTGATTCCGACTGCCTCATTGACATCTTCGTGTAATATCTAAAAGGAGCCTAGCCAAATCTGATGGTCACACCACTGTCAGCTTTCCTGGCCTTGGCAGCATTTGACACAGCACACCATGCCAACCTTCCAGAAGCACATTCTTCTTGTATTTTTCTTTCTAACTCACAGATGGCATCTCCTCAGTCTCCCATGCTGGCTGGGTCCTTCTCTAACTGATCCCTAAATGGTGACATGCTCCAGGGTCAGAGCCTAGGCCTTCCACTTCTCTATCCATACTCTCTCCCTCTAGCTACTATCTATAGGCTGATGCCTCCTGAGTTTATAGCTGTAGCCCAGCTCTCTCCCTTGAGTTCCAGACTCATATTCTCACTTGGATGTCTCAAAGTTAACATTTCTAAAACAGAACTCTTGATTTGCTCTCCCCACCCCCCAGTCTGATCCTCTCTCAGTCTTCGTCATTTCTTCGTACCTTTCAAATGGTACTCAAGTGCTCAAATCCAAACCCTAGAAGTTATCCTTGTTTTTTTCCTCTTTTCCCTCAGGGTCCATATCCAATCTTTCAGGAAGTTGTACCAAATCGCCCTCTAAACCATCACCTAAATCTATCCACTTCTTTCCATCTCTACTAGGACCGCTCTAATCTAAACCATCACTATCTCTAGCCTGAATACATCATTAGCTTCCTAAATGGTCTCTATGAGTGTCCGTTCTCACCCCTCTCCTATCTATTCTTTACACAAGAGCCAGAATGATCTTTTAAAAGGTAATAACAATACACATGTATTGAGTGCTTACCATGTACTAAGAAGTGTTCTAAAGGTATCATATTAACTTACTACATCCTCACAGTAACCTACAAGGTAAATTCTATTTTTATTAAAAATTTACAGTGCAGAAACTAAGGCACAAAGTTCCATGCTCCCCAATCACAGAACTACACATCACATCATGTTACCACCCTGTTTGAAACTACCCAGTTTTACAAGAATAAAATTTAAATTCCTTATCGTGGCCTAAGGCCCTACATAATCTAATCTCCACTCACCACTCCAACTTAATTTCTCCCACCTTTTCCCACTCTTACTACATTCTAGCCACTATGACCATCTTTTTTTTTTTGAGACAGGGTCTTGCTCTGTGACCTGGGCTAGAGTGCAGTGGTGTCATCATAGCTCACTGCAACCTCAAACTCCTGGGATCAAGTGTTCCTCCTGCCTCAGCCTCCTGGATAATTTTTCTATTTTTTGTAGAAATGGGTTTTGCTCTTGCTCAGGCTGGTCTTGAACTCCTGGCCTCAAGTGATCCTCCCGCCTCAGCCTCCCAAAGTGCTAGGATTACCGGTGTGAGCCACCGTGCCCACGATCTTCCACACCTTGCTTGAATAGGGCCTTTTCTGCCTTGAGGCTTTGCACTTTCTGTTCCCTCTGCCCAGAATATGTCCTGCCTCAGCTCATGACCCACTCATTCTCATCCTTCAGGTCTCAGTTCAAAACTCATTTCCTCAGAGAAGCGCTCCCAGGCCTTCCTATCTACAGTGGCCTTCATTAATTACTCTTATTCCATTGTCCTATTTATTTTTTCCCTAGCACTTACTGATCTTTATCTCATTTTTGTGTTTTCTGTCTGTCTCTACCACAAGAATATAAACTCCAGGAGGACAGGAACCTTACAGGTCTTGTACCTCCAGTGCCTAACATAATGTACTCAGCACATTGTACGTGCTTAGGAAACCTTTGATAAATAAATGTATCTACCACTACCTCTCCAGGTGAGGCCTTCCTTCTATTCTCTGCATGCTGAACTCCTACTCATACTTCAAGACTCAGCCCAAAGGTCACTCCTTCTGGGAAACTGTGGTTTTCTGGAATCCCAGAGCACTTTATACAGACCTCTATCTAGCCTGATACCTTTTTAACGTTCAGGTGCCTCTTTCAGCCACTTCACTTGGAGTACTTCCAGGGCATAGACATCTTTTCTACCCTCCCCGTGTTTAGCTTTGTGTCTGGCACACCGTGGGTGCTTCAACCATGTTTGTTGAACGCATTGACCCAAAATAAGAGTCTAGCTACCAAATGTTCTCCACTGACCACTGTCCCTTCCCATTTAGAACTGTCCAGCCCTCAAATGGAACCATGGCTAGAACCCGGTCTCCCTGGACCTCCGTTTCCCTGGCCACAGACTCACCTGCCAATGACGTCCTTAGGGTCGTACTTCTGGTAAAACTCCTTGGCCGCGGCCCAGTCAGGCAGCTCATCCTCCGGCCCCACGTCCAGCGTCATTCTGAAGGAGGTGGGGGCCTGTGCGGAGGAAACAGAGGGCAGTGAAGGCAGAGAGGTCCACAGACTCTGAGACGATGCACATCGCGGCTCCCGGAGGCGCAGCCCTTGCGGCTGGGGCGCCAGGGTCCTGGGGGATGGGGGCGGGGTAGGGGGAGGATTGGGACTGGGAAGACCCCGCAGAAGGGCCTAGGAGACGGGAGGGGTGGCGGGGCAGGGAGGGGGACGGGGGAAGGGAAGGAAAAAGGTGCCCAGGAAGAAGGGGGAACGGGCACAAGGGTAGGCGGCTGTTGCCGCGCAGGCGCACTTGGGCGGGCGCTGGGAGAGGACGGTGGTCTCGCGCAGGCTCACCTGCGGGGGCAAGCAGAGTGGCCAGGGTCGACGCGATGCCGCTCTGTCGCGGGGTTAGCCTTTTAGTCCCTTACCTTACCCCCCGGCGACGCCGGCGACGACCTAAGGCTCCGCCTCCATCCTGTCCGCCAATGGCCAGCGCCGCCCTGAGACTGAGGTTCAGAAGCCCTTACGATTGGAAGCTGACAGTCCAATAGGAAGCCGTGAGTCCCGGGGCTGGAGCGGGCGTTGGGCCTCAAAGTTACCTAAGGCCGCGACGTTAGGACGAGAGTTCAAGTACTGCCAATCAGCGCGTGACGTCTGCCGGGGGCCGTAGAGGGCGGAGCTTGTTGTCAAGTGAGGCTGGAGGCCTGGAATGGGACCCGGAAGTTAGGTTTACCCGGAAGCGTGACCTCTGAGCGGCCGGGATGCAAGACATTATAGAGCGTCCAGTTCCTAGACTTGGACAGGGACCCCTCAGTCTCCTGCCAGCATCCCCATCTGAATTCAGCTCTTTTCTTATATTAGCAGCCTGGTGCAAAGTGTCTGTCTTGAGGGGCAGACTCCAGCCCTGAAAATGCTTGGACTCACGCAGCTTGGACCCCAGTTCCGCCACCTGATGGGATTTAAATGGCCAGAAGAGGCCTCCTCTTGGGTCCGTTCCAACTCCTCTTGAATACTTACTTGCGAAGCCCTAGTGCTTACCCTGGATACTTCCATCTTCCACCCCTCCAAAGCTTGGGTTTATCATGTTCTGTTCAACCCACCAGTTGTGAGATTGTGCCAGGAGCACTCATACCTTCTCATGCATACTCTACCTGCATTCCGCTCATTCAAAATACTGTGAACATTAGACTAGGGCAGCTAACTGCACTAAAACACATATGTTGGGGGTTTTCCAGAAAACGGACGAATAATTATCTTCCACGCTATCTTAGAAATGACACTTTGGGATCACAACCACATAAAGGGAGAAAAATGAATCCAAGTAACTTTTAACAGGGTGTTTTCACTTTATACCATCAAAGACAAAAGAATTATAAAGAAATCTTGAACTTTACTTAGTAGGTTTGTTGTTTGGTAGTATATTATGTCATTAAATATGAAATGTCCGATTTCGAATCAAAAGTGTAGTTTATTATATCTCAAACAAGAAGCAGTACAATTGATCAAAGTATGCACCTAAACTATCGACACAGTTTTGCCATCTTAACGGCAGCTTATTTATACCAGCAGCGAAGAAGCCTGGTGAGCCAGTGTGCGATGAAATCGTGAAAGGCATTTTCCACAGCTTGTTGAGAACTGAGCATTTTTCCTTGCAAGAAGTGGTCCAAAGCCTGGAAGAAGCGGTAGTCAGTTGGTGCAAGGTCTGGTAAATACGGTGGATGACAGAGTTTCTAAATCCAGTTGCTGTAGTTTGACCAGCGTTGTTTCTGTGACATGTGGTCAAGTATTGTCTTGCAAGAGGATTGGCCTGTCTCTATTGACCAATCTCGGCTGCTTAATCACAAGCATCCTCATCATTTTGTCCAATTGGTTGCAGTAGACATTCGCTATAATCGACTGACCAGGTTTCATGAAGCTGTAGTGGATAATACCAGTGCTGGACCACAAAACAGGCACCATTAGCTTTTCTTGATGAATATTCGGTTTTGGACTGTGTTTTGGCACTTCATCTTTATCCAACCATTGTGCCAAATGCTTGCAATTGTCAAAAAGAATCCATTTTTCATCACATGTAACAATACGGTGTAGAAATGGTTTGCCTTTATGACATGACAGCAAAGAAAGACAAGCTTCAAAACAACTTCTCTTCTGATGCTCATTTAATTCATGTGGAACGCATCTATCCAGCTTCTTTACCTTGCCCATTTATTTCAAATGGTCCAATATTGTTGGATTAGTAATGTCAAACCTTGCTGCTAATTCACATGTAGGTTGAGATGGATTTGCTTCCACTACAGCTCTTAGCTCATCATTATCCACCTTGGTCTCAGGTCACCCACGTGGCTCATTTTCAAGATTAAAATCACCAGAACAGAACTTCTCAAACCATCAACGTACTGTGCGTTCATTAGCCACATCCTTCCCAAATACTTCATTGATATTTTGAGCTGTCTGTGCTGCACTGGTTCCACGATGGAACTCATATTCAAAAATAACAGGAATTTTTTTTTATTTTTTTGAGACAGAGTCTCTCTCTGTCACTGGGGCTAGAGTGCCATGGTGTCAGCCTAGCTTACAGCAACCTCAAACTCCTGGGCTCCAGTGATCTTCCTACCTGAGCCTCCCGAATAGCTGGGACTACAGGCACTCACTACCACACACAGCTAATTTTTTCTATTTTTAGTAGAGACAGGGTCTCACTCTTCTCAGGCTGGTCTCCAACTCCTGACCTCAAGTGATTCTCCTGCCTCGGCCTCCCAGAGTGCTAGGATTACAGGCGTGAGCTACCACGCCCGCCACGAATTTTTGACTTTTCCGTGGTTTCACAAAAATTGCTCTAAAAAAAATTTGAAAGATAATCACAAGCCAAAACATGTGTTTGAAAGACTAAGGATGTACCTTCACAATACAAATAAAACAAGAAGTGTCAAAGTGAAATGTCAGAGATATCAACTGTCAAATTTAGTACTTAAGGAAATCGGACACTTCATACTTAATAACCTAACATAATGGGATAATTATTCTGAAATTGAGTAAGTTTGTAAACATACTGATGTAGGTAAGAGCCAAAGTTCTTAGTGTGAGATATGGAATCTGGAATGGGGGAAGGCAATGAAGAATTCTATGACTGAAATTGAAGGAATGATTAAAAATAGATTTAAAATAGATAAAATTAGGTATTTTCTAGCTTTGACCTCTGAAAGGGCCCAGAAGCAATAACATCCCTGTAGAATGAGTACATCTAGTGTCTAGATACTGATTTCTAAATAACAGTCCCCAGTAAAAGTAATGTAGGGATAAAGCAGAAAAGAAAGGTGAAGAGAGCCTGAGTGCAGCCATTTTAACCCATACCAGACCCTAACTACCCTGAACAGGGAAGTAGCGCGCAAGTTGCCAGCCCAGGACCACCTGAGGATGGAAGAATTACTAAGCCAGATGCCTTACAAATTGCGCTTACCTTTCTGTGACAGCAATTTATGATTAACCTTTATGGCCCGACCATAGACAATGTAGGTCACGTACAACTGTTTCCTAACAGGGTTTTTGAACACATAAAAACGTTACCATTGCCCCATAAGGGGTCCCCCTCCTGCTCAGAAGACCCCTACTCTGTCTGTGGAATAGGATCTATTGTCTGTCTCTATCTCAATAAGCTTTCTGTGTTAGTTGGCTCACTCTCTAATTCATTTCTGCACGAAGCGAAGAACCCACTTGGCAAGTTCAGGGGGTTTTCCTCCCTTCAATGCGGGAACTCCCTGCATCAAAAGGAACCAGGGTACCAATTTCCAGCCTTCAGCAGGGCAAGTACAAGGTAAGTCTGGAGCAATTTGTGCCAGAAAGTAAAGAATGATGGGGGACTTATCAAAAGGACACAGGAGGCCGAGCACGGTGGTTCACGCCTGTAATCCTAGCACTCTGAAAGGCCAAGGTGGGAGGATCACTTGAGTTCAGCATGAGTAAATAGCGAGAACCCCATCTCTACAAAAAATAGAAAAAATTAGCCAGGCGTGGTGTTGCGCGCCTGTAGTCCCAGCTACTCAGGAGGCTAAGGCAGGAGGATCGCTTGAGCCCAGGAGTTTTAGCTTGTAGTGAGCTATGATGATGCCACTGCACTCTACCCAGGGTGACACAGGGAGACTCTGTCTCAAAAAAAAAAAAAAAAAAAGACACAGGAGGTAGGTTGAAGGGGTTTCCACTGGTCAAAATCAGGGGCAAAAATAATGAGAGAAGGGAGCCTTCTGATGTGCTGCAAATGTTCTTTTCACCTAGATGGTGATTACCCAGGTATTTTTACATAATAACAGTCATCAAGCTGCACACTTACGATCTGTGTGTTTTACTGTATGTAAATTATACCTCAACAAAACACTTTAAGGATAATGACAGTAATGGATACAATTGAACAATCTGAGACCAAACTGACGCTAAAAATTTTAAGTAAATGAAGGAGAAAAAGACCTTCTTTATAGTAGGATGCTAACTTAAAAATGTAGAAAGTATGGTAGGTAGAACATCAACATTTGCAAGCCTCACAGTAATAAGTGATTTGGGCAAAATTAATAGGCATTAAAATTTGCTTAGGAACAGGATATTTATAGATTACTTTTTAATTAAAAAGGAAAAAAAGGATCTTTAACTTGCAGAAATATGACAGATACTACCTTCACCAAGTTGTCGATGCTAACATCATCAATAAGAGAACCAACATCATACGCCTCCTGATGTGATGAAGACTGAAGATATACAACTTATGCAGTGTTTCTACCAAAAAAATGCATAACCTGAATCTGAATCCAATCATAAGAACCTAAATTGAGGGATATCTTATTTATTTTTACTTTTTAATTTTTATTTTGTTTTAGAGACAGAGTCTCACTCTGCCACCCAGACTGGAGTGCAATGGTGTGATCATATCTCATCATAATCTTGAACTCTGGGGCTCAAGCGATCCTCCCGAAGTGCTGGGATTACAGGCATGAGCCACCGTGCCTAGTCTAAATTGAGGGATATTCTAAAAACAACTGGCCTTGCTTCAAAAATGTCAATAAAAGCCAAGCACACTGACTTATAGCCCCAGCTACTTGGGAGACTAAGGCAGGAGGATCGCATGAGGCCAGGAATTCAAGGTCTCGGTGTGCTATGACTGCACCACTGCACTCCAGTCTGGGCAACATAGCAAGACCCATCTCTAAGATAAATAAATAAATAAATAAATAAATAAATAAAATTCTTTAAAAAATTTGAAATGTCATGAGAGACAAGAAAGGATAAGGAACTATTCAAAATTGAAGGAGACTAAAGAGACATGAGAACTAAAGACAATGAGTATTCCCACCTGGACCCTAAAACAGAAAAGAAATTCTATAAAGGATGTTATTGGGACAACCAGCAAATTTGAATATGGACTATATATCAGAAAATATCGTATCGATGCTAACTTCCCTAAATTACATAATTGTATTGTAGTTATATGAGCAAATGTACTTGTTTTTAGTAGATCATGAAATTATTTAGGGATGAAGAGTCTGCAAATTACCCCTAAATGGTTCAGCAATAAAGCAAATGTGGTGAAATGTTAAAAATTATAAATCTCAGTAAAGAACATACATGAGTTTATTGTACTACTGTTTTATCATTTTGAAATGCTTTCAAAATAAAGAGTTAAAAAATAGCAAGAGGCCAGGTGTGGTGGCTCATGCCTGTAATCCCAGCACTTTGGGAGGATGAGGCAGGATTTCTTGAGTCCAGGAGTTTGAGACCAGCCTGGGCAACATAGTGAGACCCTGTTTCTAAAAAAAAAAAAAAAAAATTAACTGGGTGTGGTGATGTGCACCTGTAGTCCTAGCTACTTGGGAGGCTGAAGCAGGAGGATCAGCTTGAACTCATGATTTTGCAGCTGCAGTGTGCTATGATTGCATCACTGCACTCTAGACTGAGCAACAGAGTGAGACCCCGTCTCAAAACAAATGAACAAAAAACCCCCAAGAACTCATTTAATCAGTTTGGGGGAATGGGGTAGTCTCTTCTAGTAAACTGAAGGTGCTGATTAATCAAACATTGGCTCATAAAAAGTTTCCATAGAAATCTCTCTAAAATGTGTTACCCTTCTTTCATGATTTAGGAATTAGTAGAGTGAATCTAATAAAATCACACCTGAGAAGCAGTTCTCAAACTATGTGCACTAGAATCA
Organism: Daubentonia madagascariensis; assembly: GCA_023783475.1. Classification (NCBI taxonomy): domain Eukaryota; kingdom Metazoa; phylum Chordata; class Mammalia; order Primates; family Daubentoniidae; genus Daubentonia; species Daubentonia madagascariensis. Next base: position 7,734,620 of record JAKFHU010002004.1, on the reverse strand, counting down.
ACTGAAAAACTTTGAGAAATACTGATGCGCAGGCAGCACCTTACACCAATTAAATCAGAATCTCTGGGAAGCAAAGCTCAGGCATAACTTTTTTTTTTTTTTTTTAAAGAGACAGGGTCTCACTCTGTCACCCAGACTGGAGTTTAATGGCTTGATCACAACTCACTGCAACCTCTAACTCCTACTATACCCAGCTAATTTTTAAATTTTTTGTGGAAACAGGGTCTTGCTATGTTGCCCAGGATTACAGGTGTGAGCCACCATGCCCAGGCCATGATTACTTTTTAAGGATCCCCAGTTGGTTCCGCTGTGAAGCCAAGGTTGAGAACACTGCCCTATATATGGCTTCCAGAGAACTACCAATGGATTCTCTTCACTTTTCCTTCCTGGAGCACTTTGGAATCCCTCCAATCTTCTCTCTTTGGTGTGCAACATCTCTAATTCTTTAGGTGCTCTGAATTATGGTGAGATAAACTAAAAATCCCATTTCCAGGGCACATGTACTCCAAGAGGCATGTACAAGAATGTCCATAGCAGTATGACTCTTAATATCCCCAAACTGGAAATATCCCAAAGTCCACCAACAGAAAATGGATAAATTGTGATATAGTCATATAATAGATTATACAGCAATGAAAACTACAGCTATACCAAATATTGATGAATCTCAATGTTAAGAAGCCAGACATAAAAAGAATACTTGATACTTGATTCCATTATATAAAGTTCAAATACAGACAAAGTTAAACTACACTGTTCAAGTGGAGAATGGTAGTTACCTGTGGGATGAAAGGACGCAGTGATTAGGAGGGTTGTAAAAGAGGCTTGGAGTGATGACAATGTTCAATTTCTTGATTGAATGGTGATTATTCACATGTTTCCTTTGTATTAATTTATTGAAATGTATACTTGTTTTAGGTAGTTTCCTGTACATATTATACTTCACAATTTTTAAAAATGTTTAAAATGTTATGAGGCCCAAGATAAAGGACATGAAAATTCATTATAATCATACAAATCTCCATATACATGGTGATTGTTACTGTCATCTAACTCTTTCACTCCTCTCTCAGCTCTGGAACCAAACTGTCTAGGTTCAATCCCAGCTCTGCCATTTACTAGCTGAGTAAACTTGGGCAAATCTCGGTCTGTTTCCTTAACTATAAATGAGAACAATGGTCCCTACTATTGAATGATTGTGAAAACTGAAGGAAGTTAAGAAATATAAAGTGCTTAGAATAGCCTGGAATATAGTTAAGTACTCAATAAATAGTAGCTGCTGCTACTATTCATCTCAGGCCTCAGGGTCTTTGTTGATGTATAAGGGAGAAGCTGGAGTCTTTCCAAGAAGGGAAACTTCCAGAAGAAGAAAACAAAAATCATTTCCTTCTCTTGGAGCTCCTAGGTGAGGTGAGATGCAGGCTTCTGCCATCAGTCAGATGTCCAGTCTGGCTCTCACCAAGGGCCCAAGGGAAAGCAGGGGAAGAACAATTAAACAGGAGCATTTCACCACTAAAAAAGGCTTTTATTACAAAACAAATTCTAATAAAATTAGACCTGGTCTTCAACCCCTCCTCTGGGTAGAGGCCCCTAGGATGGGGTGGGGTGGGGGAGTTAGGGGGTAGCGGGCACTGAAAGAACAGAGCAGGCTGACCTCCCCTCATAGTCTCGGCTGCTGCTCTCCTTTTATAAAGGGCTAGAAGAGCTCTTCCACAGCCCCTTGCGAAAGTCCCCATCCTTCCAGCCAGGAAGGACCACTGCTGTCACCGGACCTTAGCAATGCCGCATTGCAGGATCCAGGAGGTCTCGGTTGGCTCTTAGCAGAGGCCACCCAGGGTCACTCAGCCTGAGCGATGGCGTAGGAGAGCAGCCACAGCAGCAGGGGGCCCAGAATGAGGACAGCAAGCCAGACAGCAAAGCTGGCCAGGATGAGCCTCCGGGATCGGGCCCCCCAGTGCACTGCCTCCTCGGACCGGCCTGCCTTATGCCGCTCTTCCGCCTGTGGGGGCAGGTTCTTAGTTAGGTTCTCTCCCTGCTTCTGCCCCAAAGTGCCCATTGTCCCACTTTACTCCCCTATCCCTGTCACAGCTCAAAACCTCACACTGAAATCCTCTACCTCCCTTTCCAGTTTATGTTTCTCACCCCTCATCTGGAAAGTAAGGTACCCATCTCTGTCCTGCTTATTTTTCAGGGTGGCCATGGGTGGCTTACAAGATCACATACGGGAAAGTACTTTCCAACTCTTTTATTCCTCATTTTTTCCTACCCATCCCAGATTGAAACAGTGAGCCTGGAGTGTTTTCCTCACGTCCAAACACCAACTCATTCTCATAGCCCAATGGGCCTCATCTTTTTCATCTTTAAGGAGCCTTTTTATGATTTTGCCCTAATGAAGCCCAGAAAAATACATGTAGGGTTAAGAACATTAAATACATGTAGGGTTAAGAACATTCCAACATGATGTTTAAGTTAGCCTGTGAAGAGATTGCTCTCATCACTGCTCAGTTGCCTCCAGTCTTGCCCCCTCCAATTCACCCTCCACATAGGCCTTGAGTGGATCTTTCTAAAACACAAATCTGACCATGTCACTCCCCCCTGCAAAAACCCTTCAATGTCTCCCCAGTACTTTCAAGACAAAGTCAAAACTCTTAAACACAGAATTGGAGGCCCTTGGGAATCTGGGTCATCTGGCTTCACCTCTCACAATTCTTCACTAGTCCAGCCATGCTGAATAGTACAGGCCTTGTACACACTGTCCCTTTACCTGGAATACCCTTTCACCCTTATTCATTCATCCTTTAAGGTTACTTTACTGTCACCTCCCCTAGGATGCCTTTCCAGTCACCTACTCCACCATATATACATATATAATCACACACATATACCCTCCCTGGCTCCCAGAGTACCCTGTGCTTCCTCTATCATGGCACTGATGAACCACATTCTAGTAATTACCCATTTTCACTGCCATCTCTTTCATTAGACTATGGATTCTTCGACGGCAGGAACCATATCTTATTTCTGGCACTAGGCCCAGAGCCAAGCAGTGATAGGTATTTAGTAACTTTATCAATGTGGATAGATCAAATATATGAAACCATTGCCTTACACCCACCCCCCAACCCCCCTCCTATAGGAATTGCATTCCTCACCTTGATGGCAAACACAAGAGCCATGACTCCCAGGCAAGAGCAGCCACAGATAATGCTAGTAGCTGCCAAGCAGCGGAGGCGGAGCCAGCAGCAGCGGATGGGGGATGGGGAATGAGCAGCTTCTGAGTTCCCCACCAAGGTCTCCACTGCCTTCTCCTCGTCCTCCATCACCTGTGGGCGACACAGTCAGGGTACTCGTAAGCCCAACAACTGAGCCCTTAGCCTGGCTTGCTTGGACTCCACCCCTCTGTCTTCCTGGCCTAGCCCAACTCTCAGGAATGCTGCCTTACTGGGGGATTCCTCTAGTGACTCATAGACCAGGAGAGGAAATGTGTGGCTAGAATTCTTTTTCCTGAGCTTAAGGTTCTGAGTCTTTGAAGGCAAGCCACTGTGAACATAGCATTATCTGCATTATTTACTGTTTTGACAAATGGAAAGCAGCAAAAGGACAGGTGCACACTGAGAAGCAGGAGACACATATAGAATCTCCAAAGCTGCTATGAATCCAAGACTAAGTGATTTTAACTTGTATTTCAATGGGCTCTAAAATTCCCTTAAATTCCCCAGAAGCTGTGCCATGGGTATTGAGGGATCACAGAACAGGGCCCTAGGCCCTGCACTCCACTTCATCCACAGTAGCCATTTCACATAAAAACACAGTTCTGGTAATGGAGGAATGAAAGGAAAAAGTACCCTTTTTTACAGTTGAAATTGAACATCAGAAAGACTTTACTTCCCCAGATTGGGGCTTCCTTTGCTATACTGCCTCCCTGCTGCTTCCTCTCTCCATTTTAACCCAGGCCACACAACACAATTAGATTAACACATTGAGTCCAAATGACCTCATTACCCACACAGAAACCTGAGTAATCATGCCCTACTTAATTATTTCTCATCTCCCTATTTCTCAGGTCCTCTAAGCTCTGGCATCAAACCACCTTTACACCCTCATCTCCAACCATTCCCCTACAACCTAGACAAAACTGAACCACCTGTGGTTCCCTGACCACAAGTTAATGAGGGACAGAAAGGGTGAAAGAGGCAAACAAGCAGAGAGCAAAGAATGATATATGCCAAAAAAGCTGCAGGTAAGTAGATATGAGGAAATAACTTAGATGAGGTAAACACAGACATAAAGTTAGCAAGGGGAGAAGAACACAAGGAGAGGGCCCAGGGAGTTGGTCCGAAAATGTAAAAATGAACAGGGGCTCTTACCTGGCTATAGGCCTTGAGGGACTGTGAGTTTCGGCTCCTGCCTCAGGTTTGATTTAGCTTGGGTGGTGATGGAGCTGACTCAGGGCTCCAAGCCAAGCCCAGGGGTGGGGTTGGGTGGCCAACCACCTGAAGAACCCCAGGAGCTGGGAAGGGAGGTGTGGCTGACTCAAACCAGTTTGGCTAGATGGAGAGCAGGGGAGGGCCAAGGGATGGAGCAACTGGAGGTAGGATGCCTGCCCTCTGGAAAGAGTGAAAGGAAGCACCTGAGCAAGAGGGATAAAAGGGAAAAGTCTGAGGCATCAGAGAGCTCTGAGGGAAAGTCCAGGAACAAAGGGAACAGAAGGGAGGGAGAAGAAAAGTATGTCCGAGTGGCTTAAAACTGAAACTAGGGAAAGGCACCCTACTAGATCAGATGTGACCATCTTCCCTCTTCTGGGATAGAGATTTCTGCCTTAAAGGTATATAATCTCAGGTTAGAGATCAGGTACCAGGGTCTTTGCAAGATCAAGAGAGAAGAGGAAAATGATGCCCAAGTTCCCACCCAACCCTCCACCAGACCAGAAAATCAGAAGCCTCCTTACGCGGATGCTCGTACAGAAACTAAGTTTATTATTTTTTCTTCTTAAAAAAAAAAAAAAAGAAAAAAAAACCTCATTGTAGAGAAGCCCCTCCCCCTTCCCCTAAGGGTGGTGGGCTGTGAAAGATAGCTGGGGAATCAAGTACAAGGGGGTGGGGACAGAGACTATCTTGCCACCCTTAACACTGCCCAGCCATGTGGGGTGGAAAGGAAGGGGGATTGTGATGAGCCCCATTTCCATGACAACCAGTTGCCTACCCCCTACTTCGGTGGAAAGAAGGGAGAAGGCCCCTATGTCTCCCTGGAGGCTTTCCCCCTCAAAAGACTTCAAGTAGTGGTTAACCGAGTCAGGCCTGGTCATGGAGGGAGAGCGGCCACGGTGGAAAGCCTAGGTGGAGTGGCAGCCCACTCACGTCTTGGCCTTGCGGCCTCTGTGACTAATGGCAGGGCCAGCCAGGTGGGGAAGGGCACTGCTGCGCAGGATGCGCTGGTCTCCTTGGTTGGTGGTCCCAACAAACCTGCGGGGGCCAGGCCGTCGCCGTGGGGTCCCATCCCCTTCTTCCTCCTCGCCTGAGGCTTCAGCCTCAGACTCCTCTACTGAACCCTCAGGCCCCAGGGGACTTGGGGGCTGTAGGCGGCCCCGCTTTGCCAGCCCAGAACCCCCACCAATTGGGGCCCCTGCCCGTTTGCGAGGCACCTTCTCAGTCTCTAGTGGGGGGACTAGAGACCCTGGACGCAGCCGGGTTGAGCGCAGTTTTGGGGCTAATGAGACCACAGGAGGTGTCAATTCCAACCCGCCTGGCTCACTATCTGCTAAATCCAGGTCATCCTGAATTACAGCCACCACCATGGACCCTTCACTCTTTCGTCCTCGCATTCCCTCTGCTTCAAGCCGAAGGCGTGCCAGGCGGGTGAGGGGGCGGCTTCCATCCTCATCAGAGGAACTACCCTCACTCTCCCCATGGCCCTGGGGTTGCCGCCGCCTCCCCAGTCCACAGCTCTCAAGAACAGAAGTGCTGTCACGGTCCAAGACAGGGAGCTGGCTGGGCCGAGGTGATGGAGGATTCTTGGGAGGTCGGCCCCTCTTCCGCTTGGGTGGGGATGTTGAAATGGTGACAGTGGTGACAGTGCTGGTAACAGTAGCAGTGGGACAGGCTAGCAGTGGTGGGAGTGGTGGCAGGGGTGGTGGTAATGGGAGTGGCTGTGTCCGGCTCTCTAAGTTGCCATCCCCTGGAGAAGAAATGGTCCCAGGGATGGGCAAATCTCGCGCCTTAGGGGGCCGCCCTCGCCTTCTTTTCTCCACAGGTGACAGGATGATGGGCTCGGGTCTGTGAACTGGCTGGGGTCCAATAGACTGGGACCCAGGAATAAGCTGGGGTCCCAGGACAGGCTCCGCAACAATTAGGGTTTCAACCCCAGGGACTGGGTCAGCCCCATTGGTTTTTCCCTTAAAGGTGGATGAGGGTGCCTCATCCACACCTCTCCCAGCATCTGCTGGAGACCTGTTCTTCTTGGGGGGTCTCCCCCTCCGACGTTTCACAGCAGGTGGGGTGATGGCAAGCAGTGACCCTTCTCCATTCTCTGAGCTGCCCCCACCAGTCACCCCCAGCTCAATGTGACGACGAGCTATGAAGGGCTGCTGGGTTGGAGTGGGCAGTGAGGATGGGGGAGCAGCTTCACAGAGCCCACGGGTGGGAGGTGAAGATTCTGGCCCTGACATGCTGCGGGTAGATGGGCTTCCCGGGCTGGCACTAGTCTCAGAGACCCCAGGCACTAGGGTGCTGGTAGTTCCCCGCTGTTGTCGCCGCCGCCTCACCAGTTCCTTTTCCTCTACCACAGTTACTAATCGTCCTGGCAGCTTGCGAAGCACTTTGGGGCCTGGAGGTTGCCCTGGCCGACCAGCCCCCTGACCCCTAATTTCTACATCAGCACTGGTGCGACGCCGAGGGGGTCGGGCAGGTGAAGGACCCTCAGGTGAGGAGGTGGCTGAAGATGAGGTTGATGGGGCTGTAACCTCAGCTGTAACAAGTTCCTGTGGCTTTTCTGGGCTGGAGGTTGGGGTCTGGGCCTCCACCGGCTCTTCTGAGTTCCTGTCAGCTTCCAATGGCTCCTGAAGTGGCTCATCAGATGCTGCTGAGGGTGGGAGCTCCAGCCCATTGCTCTCACTCAGACATGTGGGCAACTCCTCACCTTCAGGCAGCACTGTGAGGATGGTCCCCTCAGCAGAATCTGGTACCTCCTGCTCTTGACCGTTGGGGACATTGCCAGCCTCCAAGGTTGGGCTAGGTGCAGAAGGGGAGAGTGAAAGGTTCTTCTCTGATACAGGTAGGATCTCAATAGCAACTGGCAACAGATCCTTGGGCGGCACAAGAGTAAGTGAGGAGGTCTCAGGACTGGCCATGCCAGCCAGCTCCAGAGACTCTGTAGATGCCAACGCCTCTGCACACAGTTCTGCCTCAGGCCCCAAGCCCAAGGGCAGGTTGGTGACTGGAGGAGAGATGGGCACAGGAGGTGGACCAAGCAAGAGAGGAGATGAAGGAGTTAAGAGAGAAGTTTGGGTTGGTGGTGGGGTATGAGCTGGTGGAGGGGTACAGGCAGGAGGAGGGGTACAGGCAGGAGAAGAACAAGAGGGAGGAATCTGCGAAGGAGGAGGTGGGGGAGAAGGCAAGATATGGACAGGAAGAATGGTTACTGGATTTGGGGCTGAAATGGGTATCGAGACAGAGACTGGGACAGGGACAGGAGCTGAAGCTGGAGTGGGTCGAGGCCTAGGTGCTGGCCTGGGAACTCGCTCCCTGGCAGGGCTGCAGCGGGGGGGTGTGGTGGTGTTGCGGGTATGATGTGCAGATGTGACAGGAGTGTGGTTTGCCCCTTGAGTTTCAGCCCGGGCTCCACGAAGACGCTCACTGACACGAGTTCCTGGCCTCTCAGGGGCCTTGGCCTTCTTACTGCGCCGGTGGTTGCCTCCAATAGTCCCACAGGAAATCTCATCCCCGGCCCCTGGCCCCTCCTCCTCCTCTTGGGGTAGGCGGAACACCTCCTCCTTGGCTTGGTCCAGGTCTTTGCGGGCAGCTTCCACTTGCTCCTACCAACAACAAAGCGCAAAGGTGGTCAGGAAGAGGCAAGCAGGGCAGGGAGTAGTAGAAATTTGCAGCTTTCCACTGCCAACTCTACCCCACAAAAATACTCACTTCTGCCTGCTTGAGCTCCTCTCGGCTCACCTCCTCCAGTGAGGCTTCCAGGAATTTCATGGCATAGCGCTCAATGGGGGTCAACTGCAGGGAGAAGCAGTGGTGATGACCACAGGTTCCTGGAGCCCAGGGCCCCATCATCCTTGTTTATCACCAGGGAAGACAGAAGGAGAGCCACGAGCCGAGGGGAAGGAGATAAGGAGGATGAGGTCAAGAAGTAGTGGGTCCAACACTGACCTGTTCTACAAGAGCAGCAATTTCCTGCTCAGCCCGGGACATCTCCTCATCCTCAGCCCCAGGCCGACCAGCCTCCTCTCCCTCTCCAGCGGTAAACCCATCATTCTCATTAAATTCTGCAAGCTCAGCCACCTGTTCAGCCTTGGCCTGGGTGGCTGCACGGATATCTTCTTCATCCTCTGCACGACACAATGCCTGCAAGAGTATATAAATGGGGAAAAAAATAACATGAGATTTAAAGAACTTCACATTCCTTTTTTTTAGAGACAGAGGTCTCACTCTGTTGCCTGTGCTAGAGTGCAGTGGCATCATCACTGCAGCCTCCAACTCCTGGGCTCAAGCGATTCTCCTGCCTCGGCCTCCCAAAGTGCTAGCATTACGGATGTGAGCCACCATGCCTGGCCTTACATTCTGTGATTTGATTCTGGCATAAATTTGAGACCAAATTTACACAAAACCAGGTTTGTGACAGAACTCAACAATCTTCTGGGCCCCCAGAGTTACCAAAGCAACTCAGTGGTCCACGTAAGATGTAATGGATTTCTGCAGGACTCCCACTAGGGACAAAATGACTGCTTTAGAGATCCCTAGCTCTACTTCCTTTCCTTTAGAGTCAGCCTTAGATCTCTCTTAAAGGGGCGGGCGTGGGGGGGAAGCAGTTGAAAAAATTTGAATATCTAAAAACCTGTAACTCTTTTTTGCACTGAGATGCCTCAGGACAATATACCAACCACATCTGATCTTTCCTTGAGAAATGAATAACTAGGGAGCTCACACCAAAGCCACTGAAGGAAGTAGACTAGAGCACACTCAACAATGAGAAGGCACTCAGTAGGGAAAAACATCTCCATAATGCACTATACCTATAGCTCCTAAACACCTATCTACATCTGGACAGCTTTGAAAGAATACAAAAGCTCAGATCCAAAACCCAAAAATTATGATTTAGTGGATTTGTGAGAAGCGGCCCAGGAATCCTTTTAAAACCGTCCAAGTGATTCTATTACACACCCATGTTTGGAATAGTGTTTTACATCATGAACAAAGCATTTCTTACATCGATTTTACCATTTAATCCCGAGTTACTTCCTTCTCATTAGTATTTCAGGGAAGTGGAAAGTCAAGCTCAGAAGAGTAACAAGTTTGTAACTTGGCTTAACAAACTTTTTTTTTTTTTGGAAACAGTATTGCTCTGGAGTGCAGTGGCATTATCAGAGCTCACTGTAGCCTTGAACCCCTGGGCTCAAGTGATCCCCCTGCTTCAGCCTCCCAAATAGCTGGAGCTATAGGTACATGCCACCACACCTGGTTAATTTTTTAAATTTTCTGTAGAGACAGGGTCTCACTACGTTGCCCAGGCTGTTCTTGAACTCCTGGCCTCAAGCAATCCTCCCACCTCAGCCCCCACAAAGTGCTGGGATTACATCGATGAGAAATTTTGCCTGGCCAACAAACACAATTATTAAGAAGCACTGATGGAATTCAAACCTACAACTAAGAACTCCAAATCATGTTTTTTTCCTACTAAATCATGTGAACCAATAAGCAATGTACTTACAACTATCAAAGGCTGGCTGTAATCTGGGAAGAAGTAGAAACAGTTCTTTCCCCCTGGATAAGCTCAATGGACTAACGAAAGATAAAATATACTATAAGCATTAGCTCTACTTTAGGGATTGCCCACTCTTTTTTCACCTGTTCCAGAATATGGGTCTGCTTGCTGGCCACAGCCTCTTCTTCTTCTTCAGGGGCAGAGGGAACAGATGAACCAGATGGCTCCTCCAGGGGCATATCAAAAAGCTCTCGGATGGTCTGCTATTGGATAGAATAGAGAGAAAAGTGTCAGAGCCAACAGAATGCTAGTCCTAGGTTTACAGCTGTGAGGCTCATGGCTCTTAGAAGTATTATAGGTGCCACTGGTTAAAGGAGCAGGTCTGTGAAGGCCAAAGCAGCTCTTCTTTAGTAAGTAGGAGGAACTTCCACAGGCATAGCAATTCTCTTCTGCATAGGCTGAAAAATCTTACTTATAGTACCTGTTTAAAATAGGCTGTGGTGAAGTTGCCTCCCTCGATGGCCATGTCTCCCAACATTCTCTTCTGATTTGCCTTTTTTAGGATGTTCTCCTCCACTGTCCGTTCACTGATAAGCCTAGGGGGTGATGGAGGCCACGTGTAAACAGCCAGATATATCAAGGAATCCCTATCAGTAAAGGTAAGGGAAGGCAAGGGAAGACTAGGCAATACCTGTATATGTGGACATCTCGGGTCTGGCCAATTCGGTGACAGCGATCCTGGGCCTGAGCATCCATGGTGGGATTCCAGTCGCTGTCATAAAAAACAACAGTGTCTGCTCCTGTCAGGTTCACGCCCACACCCCCACTCCGAGTTGAAAGGATGAAGCAGAATATGCGTTTGTCTGCATTGAACCGTTCCATCAAGGCCTAGAAATGGAAAAACAGATAGTATTGGGAAACTTATCTCCAAAAATAGGTCCAAGGCTTAGTGGGGCCCCTTCTAGAAGCCCAAGGCCTGGGAAAAAGAGAAGCCAAGGTGAGCCTCTAAAGGCTACAGATGCCCGGGTTACCTGTCTCTGCTCAACTCTAGTAGACCCATCCAGACGCAAGTACAGATGGCCATGGTAAGTGAGAAACTGCTCCAATACATCTAGCATTCGGGTCATCTGGGTGAAGATGAGCACTCGGTGGCCCTCCGCCTTGAGCTGCCGCAACAGCACTGCCAATGTTTGCAACTTTCCTGAAGAGATATGAAGGGGTACAGGGAGCTAGCTACAAGCTGGAATGGGTAGAACACTTAGCACTAGAACATTATGGTTGAAAGGCAACCAAGGAAACTAATTAACCTGGGGATCAAAATATTTAATGCCATACATTTTCTTCCCTTATGGGTTCCCCCTCTTGTCTGGTCCTGCCTGGGATCTAACTTCTCTGAGATACACTAGGGTTAGGGGAATATAGACCATCAGAGAGGAAAACAGATAGTTAATAGTTTATAAGCAAGAGATGTTTTTTTTTTTTGAGACAGTGTCTCACTCTGTCACCCAGGCTAGAGTGCAATGGCATAATCATAGCCCACTGCAGCCTCAAACACCTGGGCTCAAGTGATTCCCCCGCCTCAGCCTCCCCATAAGCTGGGACTACAGGTGCATGCTACCAAGCCAAGCTAATGAGTAAGAGATCTTTAAGTACTACAATAGTCACACTTGCTGAAACACAGAACAGACTCACAGGACAGACATCAACAAATCCATGGTCATGGCTTACAGATAGGGATTTAAAGTCACAGATCAGAACCATATAGTCAGATAGGATCTTATGAGGTTATCTAGTTCAACCTCCCATCAAACAACAGAAATAATATCTACAACATTTCTGATAAGTCAATTTGAACACTCTCAAGGACAATTTCAGTTCATCTACTCTGGTTTCAAAAGTTATAAAAACATTTTTTACTAAAATATTTGAAACACACACGAATAAAAATTCTTACATTCTAGGACTTCTAGGAAATCTTAAACATGTTACCACAGAAATGTCTGCACAGGGTTGTGGCAGAAACTGGTCGCTCTTGTCCAATAGCCATTCTTGGGTAATAGAACCTGATTAACATTGTGGACACCTAGCAGAGATCCCTTGCTCCCAGGAGAGACAAGCCACAGCCCAACCCCAGAAAATGAATCAAGATTTGTCTCAAGAAGCCAGAGTTCCTCTTTGCTGTTCCCCTTTTTCAGTGATTGCTCTAGGGATAGGCATATGGCCAAATCTGAGCCAATGAGTTGTGAAGCAAAGTCATCTGGAAGGGCTCTATTTCCCACAAAAAAAGAAAAACACTTGTTAGGAGTGTTTTGTCTCAACCTCTTGTTTCCTGCTTAGAAGACTGGTGTGCTCCCTGGAACCATGGCTGCCATCTTAACACTGTGAAGAAATAAGCATGGGAACAAGAAGATAAAAGCTGGCCTGGCCCAGGTGGCTCATGCCTGCAATTCCAGCATTTTGGCAGGCAGAGGTGGGAGGATCGAGGCCAGGAGTTAGAGACCAGCCAGAGCAACACAGTGAGACCCTGTCTCTAAAAATAAATAAATAAATAAATAGATAGATAGATAGATAGATAGATAGATGAAAGAAAGAAGGAAAGAAAAGAAGAGAAAAGAAAAAGAAAAGAACACAAAAGAAAAAGAAAAGAACACAAAAGAAGAGAAAAAGCAAGGAAATTAGCCAGGCATGGTGGCACATGCCTATAGTCCCCGCTACTAAGGAAGCTGAGGCAGGAAGATCACTTGAGCCCAGGAGTTTGAGGTTGTGGTGAGCTACGACGACATCACTGCACTCTAGCCCAGCAACAGAGCGAAATCCTGTCTCAAAAAGAAAAGAGGGGGAAAAAAAAAAAGATAAAAGCAAAGATGGTATAGTGGCCGGGCACGGTGGCTCACACCTGTAATCCCAGCACTTTAGGAAGCCAAGGCAGGAGGACTGCTTAAGCCCTGGAGTTCAAGACCAGCCTGGGCAACATAGAGAAACCCCATCTCTACAAAAGAAGTTAAAAAATAAAGATGGTATGGCAAGGTAGAAAGATAAGATGATATTGGGTCCCTGAAAATATTAAGCTGCTGAATAAGCCACACACCACTATTCTCAGAATTTCTCATTAAGGAAACAATAAATGCTCTTGTGGTTTAAGCCTGTGATCCATGGCCTGTTAGGGACTGGGCTGCAGAGCTCCACTTATCCCCCCAGGGAAAACTGTCTTCCATGAAACTTAGGAAGTGGGGTGGGGTACACAGCAGGAGGTGAGTGGCTGGTGAAGCCTCCTCTGTTCTTACTGTGGACACCCCCCCATTCCTCTCTCCATCGCTCCATGAAACTGGTCCCTAGTGCCAAAAAAGTTGGGGACCGCTAGTTTAAGCCACTGTTAGTTGGTTCACTGTTACTTGTACCCAAATGCATTCTAACCAATACAAAGGTCCTCATCTTTTCTCAGACCAAAATTTACATTTACTGTGCAGTCTTATACCACCACACATCTTTTCCCATAATCTAAAAACTGTGCTGCCTCACTTGCTATCGTATCCCAAATAATTATCAAAAGATGAAAGATGTTCACAAAATGATCACTGAATGAATAAATGACAAGAATCCATAAGACATACATTTCTCCATCTCGCCCATAAGCACAACCTAAAAAATTGTCCAATTCTTTACAGAAGTCCCTGGAAACCTTATGTGCAGCATCCCTCTGATATACCAGTCTTGCTACTAAGAAAGGAAAAGAGTCCTACACTGGCCAGTGAACTCACCGCAATCATATTGGATGAGTCTCAAGTCAGGGAACTGGGTGCGCATGTTACACACAATACGGTGCAAAGGACGAGCCCGGGGCCAGAGCTCACAGGCCAACTGCTCCTGGAAGGAGGCCTGACGTGGGGCCAGCCAAGGAGGTGGGTGGCAGGCATGCAGGGAAGGGGGAGGTGCCTCCACAGGAGGCATGACAAAGATGAACCTGTGAAAGGAAGAAGGCAAGCAGTGTGAAAGATGGGACTCTGAAATGCCCCAGAAGTTAGCACCTTCACCAGCCCTATGCATTACATCTACTCAGCGGCCCCAAGACCCACTCCCCGTTAGCACTTAGCCCTGCCAACCTCTCAATGATTTCTGACAGCTGGTCTAGTCGTTGCTGGGGAAACAGTACAGCCCGGTGGGCAGCCTCGGTATAAGTCCAAAAGGTGGGGTGGCTGGGGCCAGGAGAACGAGGGCCGATGGGGCTGGCAACAGGTTGGGGCAGGGTACAGAAATCCAGGACTTCAGTCCCATACATGGGTGCCAGGGCCCCATGAGCCTCACTAAGTTGGAAAATCCGTTCCAGGCGTTCAGACCGCTGCCGCTTCCGCTTTTCCTCCAGAGAATCCTAGGACCAAGAGAAAAAAACAAATATCAACAGTCCACATCAAAGCCTTATAGAAAACCGATCTCCTCCCAGATGGAAACAATCTATAGAAACCATGAAATTCAAAAATACACTATGCTTTTTGTAGTTTTCCAAGTTGTCAATGAAATGTTAAATGAAATAGCTTCTGTGCAAGAGAAAATTGATCTTCCCTTATATGTTAACAAAGCAGAATGCCTTGAATATTCAAAATTAAGATCTGCATATCCAACAAGTTCATAGAATGGATAATTGTGGGAATCTTGCTATACAACACTCAACTCCAAAACATCTTACTTACCTTCTTGTGTTGGGTCCAAACAACTATTTGAAGCCTTCTTCAAATTGCTGACTAGGATACAGAGGGGCTAATCAAATCCCCAGGTTTTTGCCAATGGCCAGACTGGAATGGGGCAGGACTGAACACCTAACCAGACATGTAGGTATCATCACCCCAAGAGAAAAAAGGCAATCTAGCAGTCAGGAAATGTATGACTGACTCAATCCTTTCCTATCTCTGTGCTTCCAGTTTCAGTCTATAAAACCACCTAACTAACTCTCTTTTGTAGCACTTATCACACTTGTAGTTTTACATTTATATGATTATTTGACTGACATCTTCCACTCACTACACCACAAGCCCCATATAACACGAACAATATCTAACCTTGCTCAATATTACCACCCAGTATCCAGCTCAGTATCCAGCACAAAGTAGGCTCTCAATAAATGTATCAGTTAATAGAATGAACAAATGAGGGAGACCAGATCCCAGAAGATGGTCCTAAAAAGAGCAGTGTCCTTAATCACTTTTCTTGACTGCTACCTTAAGTTTCACCTCTTGGCTTGACGTGCTCCAAATGAGAGGAAAAAAAGGCATCCTAGCAGAAGGAAAACCAATACAGGCCAGCTGTCAATAGTAGCAAAAGAGAAAATATTTGTAAAGAACGCTTACAACTCAATAACAAAAAGACAACCCATTTTCTAAAAGAGCAAAGGGCTGCCAGGCATGGTGGCTCACACCTGTAATCCTAGCACTCTGGGAGGCCGAGGCGGGAGGATTGCTTGAGGCTAAGAGTACGAGACCAGCCTGAGCAAGAATGAGACCCTGTCTCTACAAAAAAAAATAGAAAAACTAGCTGGGTATGGTGGCGCACACCTGTATTCCCAGCTACTCGGGAGGCTGAGGTGAGGATCGCTTGAGCCCGGAAGTTTGAGGCTACAGTGAGCCATGATGATGCCATTGCACTCTAGCCCAGGCGACAGAGCGAGACCCTGTCTCAAATAAATAAATAAACAAATAAATAAATAAAATGAAGGATGTAAACAGACATTTCTTCAAAGAAGATACACAAATGACCACCAACCACATGAAAAAATGTTCAATGACATTAGCCAACAGGAAAATGTAAATCAAAACCGTAATAAAATATCACTTCACACCCACCAGGATGGCTATAATCAAAAAGACAAATATCAAGTGCTGGCGAAAATGTGGAGAAACTGGAACCCTCACAGACTGCTGGTCTGTCAAATAGTGCAGCCACTTGGGAAAAGTTTGGCAGTTCCTCCAACAGTTAAACATAGTTACCACATGACCCAGCAATTCTTCTCCTTGGTATGTATCTAAGAGAATTGAAAATGTATGTCCACACAAAAACTTGTGCATGAAATGTTCACAGCAGCATTATTCGTAAGAGCCAAAAAGTAGAAATAACCTAAATGTCTCCATCAACTGATGGACACATAAAATGTGGTATATCCACACAATGAACTATTATTCAACATAAAAAGAAATGAAGTACTGATATATGCTTATAACACGATGAACCTCAAAAAACATTATGCTAAATGAAAGCCAGTCACTAAGGCCTGTTTAAGACTTCATAGACAAGTCTAGAAAGACAAAAAACAGATCAGTGGTCATCTAGAACTAGAAGGGATGGAGGGACTGGGGGATAATGGCTAAGGGGTACAGGGTTTCTTTCTGGGGCCATGGAAAGGCTCCAAAACTGACTGCAGTGTGGCAATGCTTGTACAACTCTATGAATATGCTAAAAAGCCATTGAATCATACATTTTAAATGGGTAAATTATACAGTATTCAGTGGTCCCCAACCTTTTTGGCACCAGGGACCAGTTTCATGGACAATTTTTCCACGGACTAGGGGGCATGAGGGGGTGGGTAGAGCTCAGGCAGTGATGTGAGTGATGGGGAGCAGCTGCAGCAGCTGTAAATACAGATGAAGATTCCCTGGCTGGCCTGCTGCTCACCTCCTGCTGTGTGGCCCAGTTCCTAAGTTTCACGGAAGACAATTTTTCCACGGGGCGGGGGTGGGGGAAGCTCAGGCAGTGATGCATGGCCTGGTACCTAACAGGCCACAGCCCGGAGTTTGGGGACTACAGTAGTATATGATGTATATGTCAAACTGTTTAAGGAAAAATGGTGGCAAAAAGCTATTACCTACTTGCAGAGCAATCAAAATTCAGCACAGACCATGGGTTGCCACCCTTGGGTTAGGGTCTAGGCTCTCTTCCCTCTACTATCTACTTCCAAAAAGCCAGGACCAATCTGGCCACATCAGGAACACACCAAAGGTGGAGTCAATGGCACTGGTGGAGAGTGTGGGACTAGGGCTGAAGCAAAGAATAAGCAGCTGCTCTGATAATAGAGAAATAGAGGGCCTGGAGGGACTCACTCGATCTTTCTTCTCATTAGTTCCTTGGTTATTTATGCTAAGCTGAGCTGTGAGTTTAACTTAACCACATTACACACAGACCTATACAGATAGCAGAGGAGAAAAATGGCTACCAGAAAGCATGCGAAAGGACAGGGAACAGAGTTCCTTTTAGTGTCCACTTATCACCATGAAGGTAAAAAACTGGGAGATGACTGTCAAAGTCAGAAGCTTATGATCTTTAGGAAACTACATTCCATGGTTTCATCTACCCCTTAGAACTTCAAATATTTGATGATAATGATGGTTTTAGCAACTGAGAAGTCTTCCTGTCTCTGAGGACTGCCTCTTGTGGGGAAGAGGAAAAAGCAATGGAATCAGTTCATCTGTGTTCTCATGAACTGTATAACCTTTAGAGTATCATTTAGTGAGCTAGTTTCCTTATTTGTAAAATTGGGCAATTACATGCCAACACTAACTCAAAAGAGTAAGCAAGAATCAAAGAGACAACTGGTAACAAAAACGCCTTGAACAGATGAGTGACTAATACTTGTAAAAGCACATTTGGTCCTCAATGACCCCCGTGACAAAGGTAAAACACGGATTATTATTCCCATCTTACAGATAAGGGTACAGGCCCAGGGAAGAGAAGAGATTTGTCCAAATGCCATTAAAGCACCTGATCCATAACATTAGGCTTTGTAATTTGCCAAGCTGAGTGACAATATTCTGTTCCCTTCACTCTATCAACACTCCAAAGAAACTCAACTTCCTGTTCCCTTTCCTTTAAGGAAGTAAAACTTACCAGATAGAAAGGGGAACGAGGTGGTGGGGGGGGCTGGCGTCGAGGCCGGGGGCCACTGAACGAGGTAGCAGTGGAGGGAGGGCTGGGGGGACCAGAGCGCAATGTCAGTGTCTCAGCCTCATCCTTGGGAACAGGAAGCCGGGATACCATGCCGACAGGCAAGGGAGCGGCGCCAGATGCCGAAACCACAAGGGAAGATGCCTGGGAAGCTGGGACCTGTGTTGAGGCTGGGGCCAGCGCCAGGGTTTGAGCTGCAGCCGGGCCCAGGGTGGGCACCGGAACTGGGGCAGGACTCAAGGTCAATGTTTGCACTGAAGCTGGGGCCAGGAGTGAAGCAGATGACGATGCTGGAGCCAAAGTCAGTGTGTGAGCTGGGGCTGGGCCCATTGGAGAAGCTGGAGCCAGAGGGGGTGCTGGAGCCAGAGACAGCGTCTGAGTTGGACCCAGTGGGGGTCCTGGTGCCAAAGACAGTGCCTGGGCTGGAGTCGGTACCAGGGATGATGCTGGAGTCAATGATAATGTCTGAGTTGGAAAGGGCCCCTGGGGGTTCCCTGTTCCCAAAGAGAGTGTCTGAGATGGAGACGAGCCACCAAGAGTGGGTGCTAAAGCTGGGGCTAGGGCCAGTGTCTGCGTAGAAGCCGGGCTTGGGAGAGGTGATGGAACCGGGGCTGGTACCATAGTTTGAGTTGATGATGGAGCCAACACAGGAGTTGGAGCTGGCACCAGTGAAGAAGCTGAGGCTAAAGGGGTTCCTGGAGTAGATGATGGAGCCATAACTGGAACTGGAGTCTGCGATGGAGCCAGGACAGGAGGAGCACCTGGCGATGGCGCCAGGACTGGAAGAGGAGCCAGAGAAGGAGCTGGAGAAGGAGCCAGAATTGCTGTCTGTGGAGCCGCCACAGGAGCCAGAGAAGTGGCTAGAGCCTGAGATGCAGAAGGCGCTGGAGCCAGAAGGGAAGCCTGAGCTGGAGCTGGATTTGGCGCTGGTGGAAAAGGACTGGCCAGAGCTGAAGCTGGCACCAGGACAGGTGAGCATGCTGGGGCCACAGTCGAGTTCAACCCTGGAACATGTGAAGAGGTGGGAGCCAACAACAGAGGGTGACCAGGCGGTGCCTGAGATGAGGGCAGGGATGGAGCTGTAGCCAAACCTAGAGTCAAGGCTGACGCTGACGGGGAAGCCCCAGCTGGCGCCAAAGAAGGAGGTCCAGGAGCCGCTGAGACAACAGGTGCCAGTGTTGGAGTCACATTGGTCAACAGAGCTGGGCCTGAAGCCGAAACAGGTAAGGTGGCTGAAATGGGGATGGTAAGTGGAACTGAGGCTGGGGCAGGAAGCGTAGTGGGGACAGAGATGGGGAGTGAAGATGACACTGGGACTGAGACTGTAGATGGCACAGGACTAGCAAGGGGAGAGGAGTTGGGAATTGGCATCGGAGAAGAGGCTGGCCCAGGGAGTGAGGATGGCACATGGAGAGGAGAAGAGATGGTCAAGGGAGCAGCTCCGGGTGTTGAAGCTGTGGAGACAGAGGACGAGTTAGCCCCAGGACTCTTTTCCTGATCCTTCTACTACCCTGTCCCACCCTTTCCCTTACCCTACCCCCAACAAATTTCCCTTATTTCCCAGACAGTATTCGCTCCCATAACATGAGACCAAAAGTCCAAGGAATCTGACAACTTAACATTTTCTTCTCCTCCAAGATTCCAACAAATGTACTATGGAATTAGGTCAGGGTTCAGGCAGCCCAGTTCTGTGGCTCACTGCAAATCAAGGCAGTGTGCTGATAATGAAGGGATACGCTGTAACTAAGAAAGCCCTCAGGCCACCCCATCTCATCTCCATTCCTAGCAAAAATTTCTGGCCTCAGCCACCTGGACTCACCACTGACTTCAGGTGAAGGATTGTGGACCAGCTTGAGAAGAGGCCTCACCAGAGTGGGTGTGGGTATGGGGCCCCGGGCAGTACCCAGAGTGGGTGCGGGTAGCCGGCCAGGGGTTAACGTGGGGCGTGGAGTCAACACAGCTGGAAGCCCAGAGCTTGGAGGCCGGGGTGCTGGGGCCAACGGAGGAACAGGAGTCAGTCCATCCCGAGGGGCTTGTCTCACTACAATCTTCACCACGCCTGTATTATTCACCATGGTTGGTGGCACTGCAAAAGAAAACTACATTGAGAGGGAAGTAGAAAACAAACAAGAGACCCAAAGGATGGAAAAAGATCAGGGGCAGGAGGTGGCAGATAGATATCAGAGATACTGGCAAGGGAAAACACTGAGAGAAAGCTGGACAGACAGTAGCCCCCAGGGCACGCCTGGAAGGACCAAGGCCAGCAAGGGCTAAGTAAGTAGGAAGGCCAGGAGCCTCACCCTGGTTAGCAGCAAGCGGAAGGCTGAGGCCAGTGGGGGCAGGGGTGGTGCTGGGGGTCGAAGAAGGCAGCACAGAGACAGGGGTAGGGCCAGGGGTCGGGGCCACGGCCTGGATGAGGGCCACATGGGCAGGCTGGCTGATGAGGTGGTGCTGCCCCCCTGCTGACACCAGGTGCACCACATTCCCTGGGTTAAGGGAAGAGAGAAAGAGAGAAAGAAGCAGCTATCAGCCGGAGGAGGGGAGAGGCAAGGCAAGAGAGAGAGAAAGAACAGAGAGAAAATAACTTTTCTAGAATGACCTCTTTCCTATCTTTATCAAAAGAACCTTCCAACCATTCCCCTTGGCCCTGTCCGCCAAAAGCTAGAGAAAGAAACATAAAGGCTGACATCTAAAAAGAGCCACAAAAACAAAGGGACACGGAAGAGGAGGAAAAAGGCAGGACAGGGGGTGGGTTTTACCTACTTTGCAGCGGGCGGGGCTGCCCCACGGCAAGTTGGCGCACCTGGGCACCAGTCAAAGTCAGCTTGTTGCCCTGGATTTGGAAGGTGAGAGGTTTGCTTCCCCCTGCATTAGCTACTGGACGTTGTGCCAGTGAGGCCAGCTGCCCAATGCTGACCACTTCACCTGCTACAAACAGAGAAAGCCTCATTGTACACAGGTCACCCTGCCTGATGCCACCTCAGAGGCCCCAAGGAAGCACACACCTCTCCCCCAAGTGTCCAATTCCTCTCCAAGCCTTTTCCACAATTTACCATGTCCCAACAAACTCAGCCTCCATCTACAGCCTCTGAGCTTTTGATGTGCTATGCCTTCTAATCATACTTTTTTGCTTAGCAATCTCCTCTACGTCCTCTAAGAACCCGCCACCAGACTGATGTAACGACCACCCTCTCCTCTATACTGCCCTTTTACCCCGAGTAATGTTCTATTGCTGGGCTTACCACTACTTACTCATTTATGTGTCACCTCTCTATGTGAATTCCTTCAGGGCTCTTAATTACGATTTACCAATGTTTGGCAAAATACCTGCCTAGAATTTGATACTCTCATGTTCCTGAGTTTTTCTTCTACAACTCCCTGGCATATAAGCCTTCCTCCATCTCAAGTCCCTCACCACAGAGCCCTGGGAA
This sequence comes from Daubentonia madagascariensis, assembly GCA_023783475.1. NCBI lineage: Eukaryota > Metazoa > Chordata > Mammalia > Primates > Daubentoniidae > Daubentonia > Daubentonia madagascariensis. The sequence continues at coordinate 7,713,342 of JAKFHU010002004.1, read as the reverse complement.
CTCACAGGGCAGGCGAGCCTGCATATCGGGAGACAGAATGAGGCGCTGTGGTGCAGGAGTCGGAGCTGGCACTGCTGTGGTGGTAGCAGTCACCGTGGTGGTAGAGGTGGTGGTGGCAGCAGCAGGAGGGAAGGTATAGCCTGGTGGCACTGTTAGGGGCTTCAACAGGCTAGAGGAGCCCGGAGGTGGGGCTGGGCTCAGGCGAACTGGGGCAGGTGGCATCGGCTTCAGGGACAGGGTTGGTGTGGGAGGCCGTGAGGTCCCACTCAGGACCCCCAGGGGGGATGGCAACACTGTAGACACAAAGCAAACACCTGTCAGATATACCCTGACTAAAGCCTTAGCCTGGTCCCAGAAGCCTCCCTCCTTCCTTCCAGCCCATCAAACACCATACCACTATTTCCCTTTAATTTCACTACTTTTTCCCCAGTCTGAACAACCTCTCTGAAACACCACCCACCATCTTTGGTTCCCTTTTCAACTCACCCTGGGGAAGAGGACCACTGTTTGGCTGCAGTGCAGGCAAGAGAACAGGGCCAGGGGGCCTAGATGCAGGAACAAGTGGGGACCCAGCAGGTGAGGCGGACACCATCAGTGGTGCTGGTAGAACTGGAGGGGTTGGGCCAGGGGTGGGCTGGGCTGAGAGCTCAGGGCCTGGAGGGGGTCGGACTGGGACAGGGCCCAGGGGTGTCCGTGGGCTGTTCACCACGACCACTGTTCGGCCTTCTTGTTTGGGCACTGGCTGCAGCATCCTATGAGAAAAATTAAGGGGGTGGATAGGGAGGAAAGGAGAATAAGGAGTAGCAAGAGAAAGGAAGAAAGAAGATGAAGCAAAAAGATTACAAAAGCAAAGGGGGAAAGAAAAGAGACCCAAAGGAGAAAGGGGGAAAGAAATTTGAGATAATCAGACAGCACCAAGGAGACAGAAAAGGGGAAAAAAACATTAGTGACAAACACAAGAGCCTGTCCCAGAACCCTATTCTAGTTATTTTCTCCCCCAATCCCACCACACTATTTCTACCCATCCCATATAAACATTCTAGCCTAGACTCCAACTCTTTCCTTGACACCCTAATCACCCCCAGCCAGCCGTAGCCACTTTTTCTAAGAACCCATCCTCTTATTCCTTAGTCCTGGTACCTGTTGACCTTCATCTTGACTGGCTTGGGCCGGGGTGGGGGGTCAGGAGCAGTAGCCACCTCTAGCAGTACCCGGCGGGAGAGGCGGTGCCGGGGCAGAAATGTGTCTGCTTCATATCGTGAAACACGACCCTCCAGGCCAATAAGGTCAAACCGGCCCATGTCTATCCGCTGCCATAAGGAGGAACACAAAGCACGGTGTCAAACGTATCAGTTTTGCAATGATTTCTTGGAGATGACACAAAAATCATGGCCAATGAAAGAAAAAACAGATAAATTGGACTACACCAAAATTTTAAAATTTTGTGCATCAACAAACACTATCAAGAGAATGAAAAGGCAACCCAAGGAATGTGACATTTGCAAGTCATACATCTGATAAGGGGTTAATTTTCAAAGTATATAAAAACTCCCACAATCCAACAACAAAAAAACCCTACTTCTAAAAATTCATCAAAAGTCTTCAATAGATATTTCTCCAAAGAAGATAATACAGGCCAGGGGCAGTGGGTCATGCCTATAATGCTAGTATGTTGGGAGGCCAAGGCAGGAGGATTGCTTGAGGCCAAGAGTTCGAGACCAGCCTGGGCAACATAACAAGACTCCCATTCTACAAAAAATAGAAAATAATTTAGCTAGGTGTGACGGCATGTGCCTGTAGTCCCACCTACTAAGGAGGCTGAGGCAGGAGGATCACTTGAGCCCAAGAGTTTGAGACTGCAGTGAGCTATGACTGTACCACTGCACTCTAGCCCAGGCAAAAGAGTGAGACCCTGCCTCAAAAAAAAAAAAGACAGACCAGTAAGCACATGAAAAGATACTGAACATCATTAATCATTAAGGAAATGCCAATCAAGCCACAATGAATTACCACTTTACACCCATTAATATGGCTATAATAAAAAAAAAAAACAGAAAATTAACAGGTGTTGGCAAGGATGTGGAAGAATTAGAACCCTTGTGCACTGCTGGAGGCAATGTAAAATGTGCAGCTGTTACAGAAAACAGGATGGCAGTTCTTCAAAAATTTAGAAATGGAATTACCATATAATACGGCAATTCCACTTTTGAGTATATACCCAAAATAGAAAGCAAGAACTCAAAGACATATTTATACACCCATGTTCATTGCAGTATTATTTCACAATAGCCAAAAGACAAAACCACCCATGTGTCCACTGACAGTAATGAACAAAATGTGGTACGTATTACAGACTCTCCTGATCTCATAATGGGGTTATGTCCCAATAAACTCACCATAAGTCAAAGATGCATTTAATATCCCAATAAGCCCATCATTAAGTTAAAAAATCTTAACCATTCTAAGTTCAGATGCTCCTCAATTTACAATGGGGTTACATCCCAATAAATTCACAAAGTCAAAAAATATTAAGTCAAACCATCGTAAGTCTGGGACCATCTGTATATACATACAGTGGAAATATTATTCAGCTTTAAAAAGAAAAGAAATTCTGACACATGCTACAAATACCGACGAACCTTAAAGACATTATGCTAAATGAAATAAGCCATTCTCAAAGGACAAATATTTTATGATACCATTTATATGATCTAGAAGAGTCAAATTCCTAGAAACAAAAAGTAGAATGGCAGATGCCAGGGGCTGGGAGGAAGAGGGAATGGGCAGTTATTGTTTAATGGTTATAGAGCTTTAATTTGGGAAGATGAAAAAGTTCCGGAGAGAGATGATGATGATAGTTGCAAAACAATGTAAATGTACTTGATGCCACTGCACTGTACACTTAAAAATGGTTAAAACAGTAAATTTTGTTACATGTATTTTCCCACAATAAAAATAAAACTTAAGGGGAAAAAAACTGGTCAAAAAGAAGGAAGGAGTAGGAAAAACAAAATATTTACAAAGTAACTACAAATAAGTCAGGCATAGGTCTTAGCACTTCCAAAAATATTAACTCAATTCTGAAACACACTGCAGAACAGACTTTATAATGCCTGTTTTGAAGGGCAAGGAAACAGAGTTAGAGTCTATTTTTCTTTTTTTTAAGAGACAGATTCTCACTCTGTCACCCAGGCTGGAGTATAGTGGCACAATCACAGCTCAGTGCAGCCTTGAATTCCTGGGCTCAAGCAATCCTCCTGCCTCAGCCTCCTGAGAAGCTGGGACTACAGGTGTGTGCCACCACACCCAGCTAATTTTTTAAAATATTTTGTAGGTCAACAATAAATTAGAGTATACTTTACAATCACAAAAAGATTAGAAGTGAAATGTTTCTAACACAAAGAAATGTTAAGTTCCTGGGGTGATGAATACCCCCAATTACCTTGATTTGATTAATTCACACTGTAAGCCTGTATCAAAACATCACATGTACCCTACGAAGACATGTAACTATAATGTATTCATAATAATTAAAAAAATTTTTAAAAATCTTTTTTAGAGGCATGGTCTTGCTATGTTGCCCAGGCTTAGAGGTTAATAATTAACTTGCCAAAAGTCACATGGCTAGAAAACAACGAAACTAGGGAATAGGGTTGAAATAGGGGAATAATGAAGGGAGTAGTAAGGATCCAAAAGGTCAGACTCTAGTCTAAAGAAAAGAGGTACAGGGTTGGGGTAAGGCCAATAACCTTGGGAGCAACTACTTACCTGGAGGGGATGGACATCAGTGGCCCTCAGCACCAGAGAGGCAGTGCTGAAGCAGATGCCTGGGGTGATGAAGGGGGAGGTAACAGGTCGAGGGTCAAACAGATTTGGATGATTACAGACTTTTCGCAGCTGCATCAAAATGTTGATGACACTCATGAAATGCCCTGTGGCCAGTGTCTCCTTAGTTCTGGGGAGAAAGAAGAAATAAATAAGAGACTCTGACAGCCACCTCCACTACAATCTCGGGTCCCAAGGCCCACCCTCAGTCCTCCCTTACGTGGTCTGTGCCATGAAGTCATCATAGAGACAACGTTGGCGCTTGGAGAGCCGGCAGCGGATAACATGCTCATACTTTTTGGGCATCTGCTTCTCAACATCCACCTTAACTCGGCGCAGCAAAAAGGGCCGCAAAACCTAGAAGCAAATAAGCAGGAGGCTGACAGAAGAACTCGGGCACTGAGTCCCAGCCTAGCCCCTCTAGCTGGGTCGTGGCCTGATGAGCACTGGCTTAGCCCATCAGCAAATGCTCATGGAGCCATGCAGCACACCATGCCAGATACCAATCACACAAAGATGAGTCAACTGAAATCCCTCTTTTCAAGGAACTTACTACTGCTATCTGCTGAAGACGACAGACACAAAGATAATGATACCACAACATATGAAGTGATACAAGGAAGCACTGAGAGCAGCCAACTATGCAGAAGAAATGACTCAAAGTACATTTTGAAGAGTGATTGTAAATTTTTAAGACTATGAAAATAAACCCAGGAGAGAAGCTGAGAACAAAAATTGTGGCCTTGACAGGAGAGAAAACAAAAGGCAAATCTGTAATCTCAGGAGATAAAATCTGATAGAATATAGTTATCAATGTCTATAGTGACATAGAAGGAGTAAAGGAACAGACATAAATGAAGGAAGAGCAGTAAGGAAGACTTCCTGGTTTCCAGTTTGGTTTACCAAATCATAGTGTGATTGATCAAGATGAAGTAGCAATAACAGGCTACAAGGCCAGAGATGTTTGGCTTAGAACAGAGTAAGCTCAAGAAGAACTTTCAATTAAAGACAGCAAACCAGAAATTTAAACATAGGTCTAATGATCTACAAAGTCAGGGGATTAAAAAAAATACAGATTGGAGACTCATTATCTCATAGGAAACAGTCAAAACCTTAGGAATGAGTATGCCTGTGAGATATGTGGATTAAGACGACAAAAAAGTAAAGATCAGAATGCTGAAAAATGTTGTTATTTAAAAGCTGGGTACATAAAGGGTGGGGGGTTTAAAAAAAAAAAAAAAAAGCTGGGCAGAGGAGAAAGAGCCAAAGAAGACAGAAGGGTGGAGGAAGGATGGACACACACCAAAACATGAAGTTGAAGAAGCCCGGGGAAAGAGAAATCCAAGCAGGGACTGATCAGCAGTATCATTCTACTCAAAGAAAATAAGGACAAAACCATCATCAATTAAAAAAAAGGGTAGAATAATGACTAAGATGAGGTCCCTCAATTTGGCAATGGGCTAGTCACTAGAACATTGCAGTTTGACAACTGGGTAAGTTCAAGCTCTGACTGCCCTCTCTCCAAGGGTTTTCTGGGTATTGCCCTTAGTTCCTTGCCATTCCCAATACCTTGACAAACTGTAGCAGGCCCTACCTTGTGGAGGCGTTTGACTAGACCTTCATTATACTCTTGGCTGCCCTCAATCATGCCAGTTAGGGGGTTAGAGAACCATTCCTTGAACTCGCGATGAGACTGGAAGACATGGGGCATCAAAAAGTGCATCAAGGACCACAGCTCCATGAGGCTGTTCTGCAAGGGAGTTCCTGTCAGGAGCAGGCGCCTCTGGCTGCAAAGAGACAGAAGGAATCAGAGGGAGGATGATCAGCAAGGGCACAACCTTGCAAGTGTTCTGATATACTCCTCAACCCAGGTAGCCCGCTCTTCAGGCAAAGTCAACCCTCCCACGAATCCCCATCTCCATCTCTACCTGTTGAAGTTCAGCAGTGACTGCCAGCGCTGTGACTTGAAGTTCTTGATGTTCTGAGCCTCATCCAGAATGAGATAGCGCCAGTTCTTACGGCGGAAGGCCTGGTGGTCCTGCAGCACCAGCTTGTAAGACGTGATACACACATGGAAGGCATTGGGCTTGGTCCAGCCCTGAGGGATCAAAGGGAAAAAGTAAGCAGATAGTGGGATGAGAAGAAAAGAAAGAGAACAAAGGGAAGACATGCTAATGTCCTCAAGGGACAGAAATCAGGTTGGAAGAAAAGAGAAAGTCCCAGTAGGAAAATGGAGCAACAGAAAGAGAAGAGAAAGGAACTCATCTGAGGAAAGGGCCTAAAAATAAAGGAGGCATCAATGGGGGGAGGTGACCACATGGAAGACCGAACCTGCCGCTTGAGCTTCCTCTCTTTCTGGGCTCCATAGTAAGTGAGGATTTTAAAGCTGGGGCACCACCGTTTCAGCTCCATCTCCCAGTTCAACATCACGCTGGTGGGAACAATGATTAAATGGGGACCCCAGTTACCTGTTCAGCAGAAGAATGACAGATGGTAAGGAAACATAAATTTTGTGGTTCTGGTTCCTCAGGTGTAACCCTGACCACCCTGTCCTTCTAATGGCTCTTCCTAAGAATCCTAGCACCTATGCTGTCCTCTCTATATAGTTACTGACCAGAGTCAATGAAGCTACTAAGACAGCACAAGAGAGCAAGTATTTCACCTTCCTGCAGCTGGAGTCACCACTAAACAAGCTGCCCAGGGAGCTGGCCAAGAGGACCCAAGAAGAAGAACCCTGCCTAGTTACCTTTCTCACAAGCCAAGTGGGCAAGCAGGGAGATGGTCTGGATTGTCTTCCCAAGTCCCATCTCATCAGCAAGAATGCCATTAAGCTTCTTCTCATACATGGTAACCAGCCAGTCCAGCCCAATGTGTTGATACTCCCGGAGCTGGCCTCGTAGAAGCAGGGGGATGGGAGTCTTCACCTGGCGGGGGGAAAAAGAGGTATCATGGTGGAACTCAGACATCTGTCACTGGGAAACAGGAAAGTCAAGATACAAGAAAGCAAAGGCTAAGGCTTGGGGATACCTGGGTAGTGGCCAAGGTGTAACCCTTAGGCTGGAGACTTTCCGCTGCTGCAGCGATGTCAGTAATTTCTTTCTTAGGGCCTAGAGTGGTGGGAGGCCCTGGGGTCGGAGGCCCACTGCCCCCATCTGCCTCACTCTGCTCTTCATCCCGGGCAAGCAAGTACTCCACCCCAAAATCATCCTCCTCCTCCTCTTCTTCATCTGCTTGGCTCTGTGAATGGGCATCCTCAGACTCATCAGACTCAGATTCCTCTGATTCTGAACTCCCGCTTGTTTCTTCCTCCTCTGAATGCTCATCTTCCTCATCCTCACTCTGGTCCTCAGCAGAGTCTAAAGCAGAAGACCAAGGTTAGTGGTCACCATACCTGCTCCTCCAATGCCTGCCCTCCCCAGCTCCTGCCACACAACCACACATTCACCTGACTGACTACTACTGTCCTCTTGAGGAGCCTCTTCAGCTTCTGTAGCCCCCTCTGGTTCACAATCAGAGCTGTTAGCATCAACCTCCTCATCTTCATCTTCCTCTTCACTGCTCCCAGAACCTGGGACAGAGGCATCAGATGCATAGGCTCCTGCATACTGCTGCAGTAGCTCCTCCATAGACAGCTCACCTGCAGAAAAAATGAAGGGCAAGCTTTTGGTTGCTCTGAGAGGAATGGAAGAAGGGGAGATTTCAGTGGTGTCAGTTCCTTTTACCTAGGATGCAGACACTGCTAGGCCCAGGTCTGAGGGAAGGCAAAGAGTTTACTTTTAGCACCAGCTACCAAAGCCAAGCCCTTCAACCTTGGCTAAAATCATGGCAGATGCTATCTTCCACTGGGAAGGACATCAACCTGGTGAACCTCCCTCTCAAGGTTCATGTCAAATATTGCCAATATCCTCTTACATTAGCTTTTCCTTTCTCTGTGCTTCCACAACACTTTGTTCAAACTTCCATCATAAGCGCTCATCATTTTCTACTCAGGATTATTCATAGGTCTGTTTTGTGTCATTAGACCTGGAATTCTTCCAGGGCAGATGAAAAGTGTCTTATTTATCTCTTTATCCCTGGTATCTGCACAGGGGAATCACCAAGGGGGTCCTCAGTAAAATGTGTCGTGAACGTCACCTTCTCGAGCCAACTCGCTCAGCTCCATGGCATGATCCACCTCCCCTTCCAGCTGCTCCTCAGCTGCTATGGTATCCTCTTCATCCTCCGCTAGGAGAGAGAATGAAGCAGGATCAATAGGGATAGAGGCACAGGACACAGTCCAAATGCAAGAGGTGAGAAAGCCTGAAAGATTAAGTCCAGACAATTAACTCAAGGGGTAAGGAGTAACAGGACAAAGAGAACAGGCCTGACCTTCATCCTCATTGGCAGTAAACTCTTCATCATCTTCATCGGGATGCCAAGGCTGTTTGTTTCGCTGTGTGACAGAGGAATGTGGGGGCTTTACCTGTATGGCAAAGGATAAAGTGGGGGAAGGAGGGCCTAAGGTTAGAGTAACAGGAGAAAGGCACAAAGTTGAGTAAGAAGTCACAGAATGGTCTCTGTCCCATTGAGTGACAGCTGCCACTGGTACAGTCCCAGGGCAAGGATGCAGTCAAGGGTTTTCTCTCAGCACCAGCTACCAAATCCTGGCCCCACTGCCAGGGGGAGGACCTGTGAAAGTGCTAGGAAAGAAATAAAGGCCCCCAACACCATCCCCATGCACTCAAACATATAGACAAACATATAGCACGTAAGTCCAGGAGAGACTGCAAGGTTACCATCCCTGTTCCCAAACTGTAAGCCAATATGGGAATCTTAGGGCCATTTCACCAAAGTGGCAAGTAAGGGCCAGAGCAAGTACTCCTTTAAGCTCACACAGCAATTCAAAGAATAAAGTACAATACACTTCCACTACAGCATCAGAAACTGCCAATTACAGAATTCAACTTGCCCCAAACTCAGATTCTTCCCTAGCTATCCCCAAATGAGAGCCCAATTGTCCTTGACTATGGAGAACTCCCAAAAACCACAACCAACCTCATAGACTAGAACTCAGACCCTGAACCTCTCCCTCTGCTCCCACTCTGAACCCTCCCTCCACCCCTTCTGCCTATACCTCCAACACCTGAGAGGGCTCTTCTTCAGCACCTTCTTCAGGCCCATCTCTGGTGTCACTATCATGAGATGAGGGGGCTTGAGAGGGGCTGGAAGGCCCTCCCAGCAGCTGAGGGGGGAGGGAACGGAGCAGCTCTTCCAGTGGCAGTTCTCCCTCATGTCGAAGCAGTTCAATCTCACGCCTCTGGGTCTCTGCATCATTGCCTTCTTGTTGTTCTTCAACCTCAATCGTCTCCTCATCATCCTCTTCCTCTTCCTCTTGGGGTTGGAAGTCCCCATCTATAGCAGGAGAACAAGGTCACAAAGTCCACGGGCCCTGCAAGCCATAGGGTGGGTTTTTCAGCTCTGGAAAGGGTACATGGGGAACAGTAACAGGGCCAAAGAGAACACACACCTTCATCATCCAGCCGGGAAGCAGCGGGTGGAGGACTAGAGGCAGCTGAGGAAGAGCCGAGGCAAGGGGAAGAGCCCGCTTTGCTAGAGGCTAACGGCTGGTTGAGGCTCTGAGACAGAAGGTCCGAGTACTTTTCAGTTTGCCCGACAATGAAGTCCAAGTGCAAGTCCAGGGCTTTTTTGCGCTTTTCCTCAAGCCGGGACTGCTGCTTGAATTGCACCACCTGCCACAGTTGTGAAAGGGACTGGTCATCAAAATAACCATTATTTATATACTTTTACCCAACATTTAGGGAAGCCTCCTTTATGCCAGACCCTGGGCTGGCCTTTGAGGAGGGAAGAGCTAAATAACCTTAAGTGGTTCATAATTTAATAGGATGGTTCTGAGAAAAGCATAAAGGGAGCAAAGGGGAGAAAAGAGCCAGTTTAGCCTTAGGCAGCTGGGGAAATTTTGCAATCTGAAGCTGGATCTTTTTTTTTTTTTTTACTTCTTTTTTAAAGAAATGGGGTCTCGCTACACTGCCAAGGCCTCAAAGTCCTGGGCTCAAAGTAATCCTCCCCCTCGACCTCCCGGTAGCTAGGACTACAGGTGTATGCCATGGCACCCGGCTAGAGCTAAATCTTAAAAGACAAGTAGGTGTTCCTTAAGTCCAAGTGAGTAAAGAGTCATTCCCAGCAGCAGAAAGAGCATGTGTCGATGGCCAGGGATGTACAAAATGAAGATATGTTTGAAGTGGAAGGGAAAAGGAAAGGAACTGGCCAGAGGCAAGACTGAAAATATTGACAAAATCCAGATGGTATTTGAGAAATAATTACAACTTAATATATGGGCAGTGGGAACTCTGATGGTATTTAAGCAGGTAAATGACACAAATACATTTTAGAAAACACATGCTAAATGCCCTGCATAGGACAGATGGCCTACTGGTGTCAAGGAGTACTGTTAACAATCCCAAAGGCAGGGTCCATATTTTGCCACTATGCTTTTTTCTTCCTCACAGCAGTCAATGCTAAAAAGGTCCAATGCACAATATAAATATTATTAGAGTTGCTTGAAATTATAATATCCAATCCCGCAAGGAGTTGATCATTCCTACTACCATGCCATCCAACAATCTAATCCTAGGCCATTTCCATTTCCCAATCCCTGCTGCCTACCTTCTCCACATTGCTCCAGAACTGCCTGACATCCTTGGCCATGGTGGAAGCGATTCGGCGCAGCTTGGCCTGCTCCTCCCTCCGGGCCCGTTCCTCTTTTTGCCGCTGCTCCTCATGGTGCCGGATCACCATACGAACCACCTATGGGAATGAGGACCTATTGTGAAAACACGCAAAGCCAGACCTCTCCACCCACCCACCCAACCAAAGGCAAAAAAAATAATCAAGGCCAAGAAATCAGGGAAGTCAGAGTTTGCCTCTCTAACACCTACGCCATTCTGTTCGATTCCCTTCCAACTAACTCACCGATCAAGAGAAAACAAACTGAGAAGAAAACAGAAGGTGGAGCCACTTGAGGACATACCTTACGAGCCACACCCCGTTTCCAACGGCGCTCCTGAGCAAAGTCAGCAGAAAGCCACTGCATCTCTTCACATAGATAGTCCCAGTGGCCTTTGGGGCGGGGGGGCTCTGGCACCTTAGGCAGCCTCTTCAGTGACCAGAAACCCTCCTTCCGCAGCTCAGCAATCCGAGTCTCAATCTCAGCCTCCTAATGAGGGAGAGCTAGGGTCAATCAAAAGTTCCTGGACACATACTCCACCTCACTGCAAGGGCTGAATTCCTGACCACTGACTGAGCTAAGTGTTTTATGCCTGTGTTCAGTCCACACACCAACCCTACAAGTAGGTATCATACTCTCTTCAGATGAGGGAAAAAAGATCAGAGAGGTTAAGTGATTTGCCTGAGATCGCAGCTAGGAATCAGAGCCAAGAATCAAAAATAGGTCTGAGGACTCCATACACCAGATTTCATGCTGTTTCCATTATTTCACACAATCTCCACACCTCATAGACATAAGCGAGGCTTGGGAAAACATACTGTAAGAGGAGCTCCCCAGAGAAGCAGGGAATGCATGCTTCCTTCTTGACTCTAGATACAAGGGGTTGTCATCACTATAGAATTCTACTTACTTAGAATATGTTCATGCTGTATTAAGCTTAGAAATATGCTATAAAACCCAATTTACACCACCTTGTTTCTGTTTTAAAAAATACCATTTTTGTAAAAATAAATATTTTTATGTAAAAAAAAAAAAAATACTAAAAAGTTACACAAAAAAAGTTTAACACCGGTTACGTACAACAAAAATACAACAGGTTGGTCATTTTTACTAAAATTTCCGCATTGATTATATTTTATGATAAGAAAAAATGAAAGCATTTGAAATTTTTTCCTTAACAGAGATGACTTAAGAAACTCAGGATAATGGCCTTCATAGAGCAAGCACCCAGAATCATCTGGATGGCTTTTTAAAACAGATTGCTGGGCCCCACACCCACAGTTTTACAAGTTGGGAAGAGGGTACCAAGAATTTGCATTTCTAACAAGTTCCCAGTTGATGCTGATGCTGCTGGCCCAAGAACTACATTTACCACTGGATAAATGTAACACACGCTGCAGAATGGAAATGGTAAGTAGAAATCAGTAAATTTTAGAATATCATAGCCTACAAAGCACTTTCATGTCTATTTCTTCAATTTAAACTTCATGACAGCCTATATACTATCATAACATCCCTATTTTATTTAAAGCAAAGTAAAGTGAGGCTCAGTGTTCAGGCAATTTGCTCAAAGTCGTATTAAGTTAAGGCAGAGCCTATACTCTAAGCCCATGGCAAAAAAGGAAAGAAACACAAAATATCCATGGGATGTGGGAGCTCAGGGAAGACAATTCCCAAGAATCCCCACAGGCCTTCCCAATACGTACATGCTTGGCCTGCTCTGCAATTTCAGCATGGCTCTTCTCCCACTTTGGGCCCTTATTAATCAGGTCAGCAGCCTGGGGTAAGTTGAGCCCCTCCAGGGGCACTGTGGCACCATCTGGGGGGCCTGGAGGTCCATCCAGAGAAGAATCTTGAGCTATGTGCTGGGGGGAGATGCCGCCTGCCCCACTAGAGGCTGGGGAACTGGATGAGGCAGGGGACACGGGATTGCTGCCTGTCATGCCGTCCGACACCATCTAGAAAAGGGGAAAATGGAGAAAACAAATGCTTAGCACTGTGCTAAATGTTTTAAGCATATTATTTTGTTCCATCTTCACAAGAAAAAAATGGAAAGTAAGTTAACAATCTTATATGTATAAGCACAAATGTTTGGGATAAAGTTCAATAAGGGACTCAAGACAGCAGAGCCAAGTTTACAGTAAATGCTTGACGTGCAGGAATTATGTCCTGACATTTACACAGTTCCCAAATTCAAAAATACTACTATAGCATATGATTTCAAACCCTGATCCTTTCAGAGCCTCAATGATTTCACTCACATAAACAACTCCCTATCTTTTCCCCCATTTTCACAGCAATTATGGCAGATTCACCTATGCAATAAATCTGAACTACCACTAAATTCAAAAGACACCAAAAAATCCCAAGCCACTTAAAGTTTTTCACAGGAGAGGTGGGGAGGGTAGGGGAATGGTCACTGTTCTCAAACATATTACTTTACAAACCCACATATTTTTTTACTTTACAAGGTACTTCCCTTCCGCACTGAACATGTTCAGGGGTGAGGTAAGGAATTCACTCAGTTCACTTCCGACATAAGCCTCATGCACTCAAATCACTCTAGCATAAATGACAAAACAATCCTCTAAAATCTCCCATTGCTCAGAAATTAAATATCAATCCTCAGACACAAAAGCCTCATGCAAAACCAAATCTGTCCAGCTTTGAAAGCCATTTTTCCTAACTAAAACAATCCTTGATATGAAAAAACGACATAACACCTCAATCTAAGATTTAGCCATGTCTTCTGAACAAGTCAACCTTGTTCAAAGATACAATCTCAGCATGCGACCCAACTCCTTTCCAACTGTAAGATCAAACTTTTTCAAGGTATAAAGCCCTTGTCTCTGGAAATCAACATTACCAAACTGTCTAATTCAACCTTTTCAGGTATAGACCAAGTCTTGAATATACTAGCCAAAGCCAAACAAGTGATCCAAAGGCTTATTCCAGACTCAGCACCCATAGCCACGTTTTCCACCAGCACCCAACAATCTAACGAACAGAAAGAAACCACTCCACTTAAACTGGCTGTAGATGGAGGAGGTTCGCTCAGGGAGGGGTCTGATGGCCACTGCCAGGATCCTTGTGGGATGCCTGAGAGTACTCCGGTCCGTTTGCAGCCTGCTGATGGCAGGGTGCGTCCCGCTGCGGCAGGGGCTGGCCTCATCTGGGCCACGGCACGCGGCCGCCTTCCAGGGCCACCGGGCCCGACCAGGGCCCAGGCCCAGCCAGGTCCACCAGCCTGGCACCTAAAGCCAGGTTTAAAAAAAACACAAAGCGGTATTAAATTGGATGAGACTAAGAATTGTTGGAAAAAACCATGGAAATACGTAAAAAAAGATGAACAGTGATTACAGCCTACGCTTCTTAAATATTTACTATATGTCAGATACTTTGTGTTCTATAACCTTCACATCTACTTTATGAACTAGGTATTTTTTACACCATAACAAATATTTATTTAGTTCCTTCTGCACACTGAGGATAGAGCCATGTAGAAAAGATCCCTGACCTAAATGGAGCTTACATTCTAATATCATCTCTACTTTTTAAGTTAGGAAATCAAGACCTTATGACTTACAGAAGGTCACAGTAAGGAAGTGGTAGAAGGTGGACTTAATACCAGATGCCAAAACCACAGAGAACCTGCTACTCTCCCTAGTAGAGCCAGGGTGACCAAATCTTCCTCTATCCACAGCCCCAGTTATGTTGTTGAACTACTATAAACAAACCCTCCACAGGAAAATCACACGCAAATATTCCCATAGCTCTACAGAGAGAAAATCCACAAGTGCTAAACTATACCTTTTCTCTTTATCTCAAACATTTTCCATTAGCAAAATGCTATCAAGCTCCTCACCTGTGTGAGCTGAGACCACACCCCCTGTGAAAGTCTGCACTTCCACGGTGCCGCCGTACTGAGAGGAATCACGCCTGAAACAGAAGGGGAGGAAAACAGCAGTGAGGAAGTAATCCACATTTGCCAACATCCATCCAAGTTTATTACTTACTTCAGGATTTTGAGACTTTTAAATATACCCAAATCAGTTCAAGGGCTAATAAAAGAAAAGCTACAGGACGAGGAGAAGCTCACATTCCAAAATCAAAACAAATCACGCTTTGTGAAAAAAGAATTCCGTAGGGATGTAAGATTCTGCCTGGGGGGAGGAGCAGGGAAGAAGTGAAGCAAAAGAAAATTCAAAAACCTTAAGTGTAACGGGCTACAACCACAGAATGGAGGGCAAATAATAAAGACAAAAAAAAGCTGTCACATCCAGAAGCTCAAAAAGGTGCTGGCTGCTTGCCTTTCCAGTGAGGACTCAACAGAGTCAGAAATAAGAATGGAATTCCCAAGAAGAAAAAACAAAACACGCTGGTCACAGGAGAATCCACCCAGGATTCAGGGTAGGGCCCTGTGAATCCTATACCTGCGCCATGAGCCACTTCCCCAAACACAAGAACTACAGCAAGAGGCATTAAGAAGCAGTCAAATGTGAGGGAGACCGCACTGCCAAGAACCATGCGCCGGAAAAAGGCAGGGTTAACCTACACAAGGCCCGGAAGTGTTTCCCCAGTGTTTAAGGAAATTCCTTAACCATGGTGCCGCCTTTGATGCACTCCCTCCACAACATATTCCCGGGAACCGAGCTAGCCAGAATCCAAGAAGCCTAAACTCTTGACCCCAGTCTTCATTACTGTCTTCCAACCACTCCCAGCCAACTGACCCGGCGTGACCCCTGACCTCTGCCCAAGTTGCCACTAGCCCTAAGATAGCCCCGCCCCCTCCTAGACTCCCACCCCACCCAACGTGCGCGCCGGGACTGGGGGAGGGGCCCGCGCGTGCGCGGCTGGAGGCGGAGTGAGCCGGCTGCGCGCACGGCCCGGGGGCTCCCGCCAGAACCCAAACCCAGGCACCCAAGGGTCGCAGGCTGGGAAGCCCCTCATCCAAGCCCGTCAGGGAGCCCCCCATCACCAGACCGCGAAAGGCTGAGAGAGGACAGGGTGCGTGCCGCCAGGTCCTAGTCCCCTGACTAGACCTGGTGGGCGCGTACCCCGACTACTCGTCCCACGCCCCCCTTCCTCTTCCCGCGCGCCCCTGAGGGGGGACTGGGGTTGGTGGGCGGGCAGGAGCGCACCTGGGTCTGTCCTCTCAGGGCTCCCTCGCTCGCTCAGGCACGCGTGCGCAGAAAGGCGGGAGAGGAGACGTGCCGGGGCCCAGTGCCGGCCAGCCTGACCCCCCTCAGTCTGTCTCTATGGGCGCGCGCCGACAGCCTCACGCACCGGCCCCGGGGCCCCGGCTGAAGGTGCGCGCGCAGCACCCCGGGAAGGTGGGAGGGGAGGCGGTGGCGGAAAGATGCGCGCGCAGTCACTCGTCAGGGGAGGGGGAACTGTGGAGCGTCCGCCATCTTGTCTCCCTCTCCTTACCTGCGTCCTCGGGGGCGTGCGCACCACCCCCCTCCCGCCGAGGAGGGGGGAGGGCCCCCTCTTTGCCGCCTCCTTCGCGGCCTTTAAACTCCCCTGGGGACCGCGGCTACTGCCACCGCCTTGCCGCCACTGCCTCCTCTCACGGCACAGAGATGCGGACGGTGGGTGGGAAAAAGGGGAGACGCTACTCCCAGCGAACCGCCGCAGCCGCTCCCGAGGCCCCACCAAAATGGCCGCCGCCGTCTCGGCCGCCACCACCACAACCACCACAGCTCGCTATCGCTACCGCCAGCGCGGCCCGTCCTCTCGCGAGAGACAGTAACTGGAGGGTCGGGGAGCGGGGAGGCTC
The DNA here is from genome assembly GCA_023783475.1 of Daubentonia madagascariensis. Taxonomy (NCBI): domain Eukaryota; kingdom Metazoa; phylum Chordata; class Mammalia; order Primates; family Daubentoniidae; genus Daubentonia; species Daubentonia madagascariensis. The sequence continues at coordinate 7,697,014 of JAKFHU010002004.1, read as the reverse complement.
GTGTGCTAGCGTAGGTTGCCGCCCAAGCGCAAGGCAGGCTGGGAGATGTAGTCCACCTGGAGGCTCCCCGCCTGCCCCGCAGCCGAGCGTCTTTACCCTCTGCCGCTGAAGCTACCTCGGGCTGCGTTCCGGCTGCCAACTCGGACCACCACCACCTTTCTTTCTTTTTTTTACCGATCACCCAGTGAGCTGAAGTAAGTTAGTAGTGGAGCCTGGGCCCTCTGCTTCCCATGGCAGCCTACTTAATGTAGTGCTGCCTCGTTTTACATGAGGATGGTTTCCCCGATAGCTTCCAGATACCTATGCTATCTGTTCACAAACTTTCTAGGTTAAGAATCCCCTAGAGCTGCGGTCCCCAACCCCCGGGCCGCGGACCGGTACCGGGCTGTGGTCTGTTAGAGAAGGGGCCGCAGAGCTCCACCACTCTCCCCCGCACTTCCCCAGCCCCCGCCGTCAGTGGAAAAATTGCCTTCCATGAAACTTAGGAACCGGGGTGCCGCACAGCAGGAGGTGAGCGGGGTGCGAGCAAGCGAAGCTTCATCTATATTTACAGCTGTTCCCCATCGCTCGCATCACCACCTGAGCTCCGCCCCTCCCTATCCCCCTACTCCCGTCCGTGGAGAAATTGTCTTCCATGAAACCGGTCCCTGGTGCCAAAAAGGTTGGAGACCCTGCCTTAGAGAATCTGGTACCCTCACCCCAGAATAGAGCAATAAATAACAACTACCTTCTACTGAGGCTACTTTGCGCATCGATTCTCTCTTTTAATCCTAACAGTGTTCCATTTTACAAACGAATTAAGGCTCAGAGGTTAAACAGTGAGGAAGTCCAAAGCCAAGATTCATAGCCAAGAAGTCTAAGGCACAAGAATGCACATGCTTTCACAAAATTTTACTACCTAAAGCCCACCCTAGGAGACCAGGTTAGGAAGCCCTGAGAAAGCTTTATTTCTTTTTGAAATAGGGTCTCTCTCTGTTGCCCCAGCTAGAGTGCAGTGGCATGATTATAGCTCTCTGTAACCTCAAACTCCTGGGCTCAAGGGATCCTCCTGCCTCAGCCTCCCATATAGCTGGGACTACAGGCGTGAGCCATTGCACCCGGCTGCTGACAAAGCTTTCATTCAGTTTTTCCCATTCCTCCACTCAGTTTAGCTCTTCCGTGTGAAGAAGGGATTTTTGGTCCCATTTTACAGATGAAATTTGGGTTGAGTGAAAATTGGATGATGGCCATCTTTTTAGACCCTCTTCCTACAACCCTCAGAAGAGAGGAGGTGAGGCCAGTGTCTGAATGGGTTGGACCTAGCCTTATGCTACTAGATTCCTTGCTATGTGACCTTGAGCAATTCACTTACCTATCCAAGCCTCAGTTTCCTCATCTGTAAAGTGGGGATAGAGTTGCTGACGTAAATTGCTTTGAAAGCTCTGAAGGACTACCTAAATACAGAATATACTTGGGACCTATATTTCAGGGTCTTAAACTTATGATCTTAAGGTCCAGTTTAGCCTTCAGATGTGCTTTACATAGTGGGCTTTTTTGTTTGGTTGGGTTTGTTTTGTTTTGTTTTTTTAATTTTAAAACAGTCTCACTCTTTTGCCTTGGTTAGAGTGCAGTGGCGTCATCATAGCTCACTGCAACCTCAGACTCCTGGGCTCAAGTGATCCTCCCACCTCAGCCTCCCAAGTAGCTGGGGCTACAGGTGTGTGCCACCACACCTGGCTAATTTTTTCAATTTTTAGTATTATTAATACTTCAGGCAGGATAATGAGGTCTCCAACTTACCGTAGGCCCCACCATTCCCAGTTGTCTTACCCTGGGCATCTTAACACATTTGTGGTATCTGTCTGGCTCCTGAAGGCAGTTAAATTTGCGACCTCTTATTCATACACAAGAATGTCAGTGAGCATGCTCTCCTGACCAGCATTCCCTCTGCCTGCTTCCGGCCTATCCCTCTGCTGGGTGCAGTGGGAAAAACAGGAGGGAAGATGGCACACTCCTTACTCTCAAGAATGTAATCTCATTGGGGGATGAGCTGTGAGCTTTGTAAAAATCATGGCAGAGTGTTTCAATGCCTGAGGAGAAGGGTGGTCAAAGAACTCACCAAGGGTCAGAGTGGATACCCAGTAGGGTATTGGGGAAGGCTTCCTAGAGAAGGTGTCATTTGAGCTTGGCCTTGAAAAATTTAGATATGAAGGTAGGCACTTCAGGAAGATGACATAGCCTCAACAAGGTTGGAGGTTGGGGGAAGTGAATAGATCAATTTGTCTTCTTTATGACGGAGCAGGTTGAGTTACTGTTAGGGAGGTCACCTGGATGCAAGTGGCTAAAGGCTAGGTATGGGGCATTAGTTCAGAGGTAACACGGAGCTATTGAAAGTTTTTGGGGAGGGGATTGGCATGGTCAGGCTCCGCTTTACAATGAGTGATCTAACAGGATGCATGGCATGGCTGTAAGGAGAGCTGCAAGGCTGAAGATAGGGAGGATATGAGCAATCAACCAAGTGTAAGGGGGGCTACTGGCCAGGAGGTGGCAGTGGAGATGGGGGGTGGACAGAGACACTGAAAAGGAAGAATAGCAGAACTTGGTAGACAGATGATTGCTAGCCATGATCTTAAACAGCTGTTCCTTCTGTGAAGCCTGCCTTTCTCAGGCTTCTCCTACCTCCTACCTCCTACCTCCCTGGCCTCTCTGTCTCAGTCTCCCTTACAGGACACTTCTGGACCTCTCCATCAATTGTTGGGGCTCCTAAGGATTCTTTCCTCAACTGCCTTCTGTCATCCAATGGGTTCTCAAGGGCAAAGGCAGATACCATAAAACTGATGAAGCTTAAGTTTCCAGAACCCCTCCCTTGCATGGGCCTTTCATTGCTAGAAGTGGCTGGGGGTTATAGAACCATCGGGTGAGGTGGAGAAGCCAGGTTGTAACCAAAAAGCATTAGCATATAAGCTTTTTTTTTTTTTTTTTTTTTTGAGACAGGGTTCAGGGTCTCACCCTGTCGCCTGGGCTAGAGTACAGTCGCATCTTCATAGCACACTACAACCTCAAACTTCTGGGCTCAAGAGATCCTCCTGCCTCAGCCCTCCGAGTAGTTGGGACTACAAGCACACACTACCTGCTGGCTAATTTTTCTATTTTTTGTAGAGATGGGGGTCTCCTCTTACTCGGGCTGGTCTCGAACTCCTGACCTCAATTGATCCCCGCCTACCCCACCCCACCCCCCTTTGCCTCCCAAAGTGCTAAGATTATAGGCATGAACCACCTCTCTCCACCTGATGGGGACAATTACTGCCTCTCAGTCTTATGTAAAGTACTATGCAAATGAGGCTTCCAGATGAACTCCAGCCTCCTGCTCTCTTCTGTCCCAACAGCTGCTCTAACCTTTCTGACATGTAAAAATTCTGGATCCTTGGCAATCTGCACCAGCCTCCTGACTGATCTCCTTGTGGCCATTTTAGACAAGGAGGTCTCTTACGAGGTGGCAGTTGAACAGCGACCTGAAGAAGGTTTCTCCACACAGCAGCCAGGGGAAAGTTTAAGTGCAAACCTTACAGTCACTTTCCTAGTTCAAGTCCTTTCATGGCTCCGTGAAGCTCCTTTCTGAGACCCCTGGCCCTGCATGGTGAGCCCCTAGCAAATTCACCAGCTTCATCTCTCACAGCCCTCTGTGCTCCAGCCACTGTTGTACCCTTTACAGGCTCCGTTCTCCTTTCTCACACTTGCTTCTCTTTCCTTCAGTTACTCAGTTACAACCTACGTATTTCCTTAGTCCCAGGGTCACTTCACTGCCTCCAGAAGCCTTCCCTGCCCTCAAACTACATTGTATCTCCTGTGAAAATTCTGTGCTTTTCTGCTTCTCAGCACTTTAACACTAGGAATAATTCCTTGGGTTCACATCTGTCTTGTTTACTTCTGTGCACACCTGTGTATGCCTATTATCTGGGGAGTGCCAGCCACATGGTAAATATCAGTAGCTAGGGCTTAGTGGATGCCTGCATATGTGCATGATAGCAATAACCCATATATGTTAAATTCACTCCAAAAGTATTAGGCCGGGCGCAGTGGCTCATGCCTATAATCCCAGCAATTTGGGAGGCTGAGGCTAAAGGATCACTTGAGGCCAGAAGTTTGAGACCAGCCTGGGCAATAGCGAGACCCCATCTCTACAAATAAATAAATAAATAAATACAAAAATACAAAAATTAGCTGGGTGTGGTGGCGCGTGCACTTGTAGTCTCAGCTATTCAGGAGGCTGAGTCAGGAGGATCGCTTGAGCCCAGGAGTTTGAGGTTGCAGATGCCACTGCACTCTAGCCCGAACAACAGAGCGAGACCCTGTCTCAAAATATATACGTGTATATATATAATAATGATAAACAGTAAGCACCAACCTGTGTTTTTACACTAGTGAATTCACTTAATTCTCACAATTACCCTATTAAATAGATTATCACCCCCCTTTTACAGATGGTAAAAAGGATGATTAAGTAACTTGTCCCAAGTTACACAGCTGGAAAGAAGCAGAGCAGGGACTTGAACCCCGAGGGACTGACTCAACTCACATTTGTGCCCTTAACTGCTGTGTGATGGAACCTGTCAAATCCAGGTCTATGTGTCAGTCATTATTCTAGGAACCAGGGAGATCATATTGGAAAAACAAGTATTTAATAAAAAACTCAAATGATGAGTAATATGTGTTATGAAAAAATAAAGTGGGGTGGAAGAGAGGGGTTGGGGGCAGGGAAGGTATTATTTTAGACAAGGTTGTCTGTGAAGGCCTCTCTAGTGTGGTGATGTTTGAACAGAGATGCTTTGCAGGAAGAGCACTTTTTTTTTTTTTTTTTGAGCTAGGGTCTCGCTCTTTTGCCCTGGACACTGCCACTGCAACCTCAAACTCCTGGGCTCACATGATCCTCCTACCTCAGCCTCCTGAGTAGCTGGGACTACAGGCATGCGCTGCCATGCCTGGCTAAATTTTCTTATTTTTATAGAGACAGGGTCTCACGATTGCCCAGGCTGGGAGAAGAGCATTCTAAGCAGAGGTAAAGAAGTACCAAGACCCTGAGGCTGGATCCAGTTTATCCTGCCAGGAACCCACCAGGAGGCCCAGGAGGCTGCAGGGGGCAGGGGAGCAGGAGGAAATGAGGTCTGAGAGAAAGGTCAGGCCTAGATCTGGCAGGGCTTTGAAGGCCAAGCTAAAGAGTTGAGATGGAATTTTAAGCGTAGCAAGGAGGGCTCTGAGCAGAGGCCAGGTGCACTGTATTAGGAATGGACGGCAGGGATGAGATTTGAAGGCAATTGCTGTAGTCTGTGGAAGAGGTGATTGAGAGTAAAATCTTTATGTAGAAAGGGAACTGGGGGTAGGATTGCCAGATTTAGCAAATAACTATTCTGGGGGACCCCTGGGAGGAAACTCTGGAAGGCAGCTGTGGAGTGGCTGAGGTCCCAGGAGTCTAGGACAGGGTAGGAAGCTGCTAGAATCTCTCTCTTCTCTCTGGGAGGACTGGGAACTTCTCAGAACCCAGCCAAGTCAGAGTCTTCACAGGTTGAACTCAGCACACCTTCAGCAAACATACCAATCAAAAACATCCCAACCCTAAAGGAAGGAAACTACAATCATGACACCCAGTTCTGAGAAGGGTGTGGGAAGCCAGGTGCTCACATGCTGCTGGAGGAACTGTGAGCATGCCCAATCTTTTTGATTTAGGTTTTTTGAAAAACTGTTTCTTGAAAACAAAACAAAACAAAAAAAACCTACATTTAGAAATTTTCAAACATCCTGGCCAGGCGCAGTGGCTCACGCCTGTAATCCTAGCACTCTGGGAAGCTGAGGCGGGAGGATCACTTGAGGTCAGGAGTTCGAGACCAGCCTGAGCAAGAGCGAGACCTCATCTCTACTAACAATAGAAAAAATTAGCTAGCTGGGCATGGTGGTGAGCTGGGCTGTAGGCCCAGCCACTCGGGACCCTGAGGCAGGAGGATCACTCGAGCCCAGGAGTTTGAGGTTGCAATGATGATGATGATGATGCTACTGCACTCTAGTCAGTGTGACAGAGTAAGACTCTGTCTCAGGAAAAAAAAAAATTTTTTTAAACATCCTTTGCCCCAGAAATTCCACTTTTAGGAACTTATCCTAAGGAAAAGATCAAATAAATGAGCAAATGTACATGTGCAAAGATGTTCATCACAGCATTGTTTATAAAAGCAAAAAATTTGGACATGACATAAAGGTTCAACAAAAGAAAACTGGACAAAGAAATGAAGAAGTAGTTGAGAGACAAGGAACCTTAAATGGCCAATAAATCTATTGAAAAGATGGTCACCCTCATGAATAATCAGGGAAATGTAAAAATGATGACATAACCACTTCACAGAGTAGAAAAGATTTCAGCTTTATCTGTAAAGTTGCATTTTGGTTGACAATTCGGCACCCCCACAGTGCACCTTAGCACTCACTTTATGGTCTCTAAAAGAAACTAAGATGGTTGCAGAAAAGGCTGAGTCTGAGTCTAGGGCTAGAAGGTACAAGGTGAGCCTGGAACATATTGTTGAGCCAGGAAACAAGGAATCTTTCTGAGATTAACAAAGTCTTGTTGGAAAGACACAGGAACCATCCCACTGGCCAGCTAAAACTGTTTAAGCCTCAAAAGGAGAATATTGGCTAAAGCCAATTGACATACATTAAATAAGAAAAGACTTGGTCCATTTGATTCACAAAAGAATGAACATAAAGTGCTGTATTTCTTAAAAGGTGAATAGAATAAAATATCTTCTATTTTGTTATCTTATTAGTTAAAAAAATAAGGGAAGCAAAAAAATGTGTGTTAGTTCTAGGAGAGTGGTGCACATGTGTTTGTTATACTTATTTTTTAAACTTAAAAACAACTAAAAATGTTTCTAGGGTAGAGGTAACACAAATATTTGCTTTGTAGTTGTTTTTTAAAATGCATGTATTTTATACATTCTTCTGATGTGTTATATTTTACAATTAAAAAAAACTTTTTGGGCTGGGTGAGGTGGCTCACGCCTGTAATCCCAGCACTCTGGGAGGCCAAGGCGGGAGGTTTACTTGACCTCAGGAGTTCAAGACCAGCCTGAGCAAGAGCGAGACCCCGTCTCTACTGAAAATAGAAAAATTAGCCGGGCGTCGTGGTGTGCGCCTATAGTCCCAGCTACTGGGGAGGCTGAGGCAGGAGGATCCCTTGAGCCCAGGAGTTTGAGGTTGCAGTGAGGCACAATGATGCCACTGCACTCTACCCAGGGTGACAGAGCGAGACTCCGTCTCAAAAAACAAACAAAAAAATTTTTTTTGTTTAACTGCAACTGGCTGGGAGTGGTGGCTCACACCTGTAATCCTAACACTTCGGGAAGCCGAGGCAGGAGGATTGCTGCAGGACAAGAGTTCGAGACCAGCCTGGGCAACATAGTGAGATACCCCCTCCCCAACCCCCATCAGTCTCTACAAAAAATAGAAAAAAATCAGCCATACCTGGTGATGTGCATCTGTAGTCTCAGCTACTTGGGAGGCTGGGGTGAGAGGATCGCTTGAACCTAGGAGTTTGAGGTTGCAGTGAGGCTATGCTGATGCCACTGCACTCTAGCCTGGGGCAAAAGAGGGAGATCCTGTCTCCAAAAAAAAAGAAAGAAAGAAAGAAAATGCCACAGTAAGGGATTGCTTGATTCAATTATGCAATTGAATGTAAGTGGGATAATGTGCAAACGTTAGAAAGAATGATGTACAGACTTGGAACGTATGAAAACAGCAGAGTGATATGTTTTGTATGATTCCAATTTATAACTCAAGAGGATAACTATATATAAGCAGAGAGAGAAATACGAAATGGTGTTTCCTGTGTGTTGATTGGGGTTATCGCTGGGTGGTAGGATTTAGGCATCATTTCATCTTTTTCTGTAGTTGTCTGATTTTTAAACATTTTTGATCACATGCCTGTATTGTTATTGTAAAAGCAACGTACTATAAAAATCCAAACCTCCTCAACCCAATCTCCCACACGTAACTATCTTGAACAGTTTAGTGAGTATCCTTATTATAGACTGTTTTTTAGAACTTTATATACACACACGTTTTCTTTTCTAATAAAAATTAGATGATACTGTACATATTGTTCTAGAACTTGCATTTTTCATTTAGCAACACAGTTATGAAGATATTTTCTTTGTGAATCACACTTGTATGATCAGAAAAAAAGCACAATTATTTTGGTTTTTGGAAACAGGTGGATTCTATAGATTATATTATTGACATGATAAAATGTGGGAAAAAACTAACAATGTTTATGACATGATTCCATTGTTAAAAAATAAATATATCTAAATAAGAAAAAAATCAGACAAAAATTTGGAAAAATATACCCCAAATGTTAAATGTGATTATCTTGTTGAGAATGAGAAAAATAACTGACCTTTTTTAATGTTCTTCTCTCTTTTCTTTAAAAATATTTTTACAGTGAGTGTACATGGCTTCTTTTTAATTTATGAACTTTTAAAATAGATTTTTTTTAATTTATAGAGGTGTGAGTCTGTCTGTCTGTCTCCCTCTCCCCCTCTCCCGGCCTCCCTCCCTAGCCCCCCAAAAAAGAAAGAAATTATAGAAGTAATAACTGCTTATTTTTTGTAAAAAGAAAGTTCAGTATTAGGAAGTATCAAAAAGTAAGTCCATCCCCTCACCTCAGTTCCACTGCCCAGAAGTAAACAGCATTACCAGTTGCTTGCATTTCTTCCCAGAAATTTTTCATGAGTGTGTGAGTCTTCTATCTCTACAAATGATATCATACTGTATATATAATTCTACATTTTGCCTTTTTACACTTAATATATGTATAATATCTTTCCAGGTCAATACATATAGATTTATCTTATGCTTTTAAGTACCTGCCTAATAGTCAACTATGTGGAGGTGCCATGATGTATAGCTAACTTTGTGCCATCCATGATGAACAAACTTATACATTTATATCTTGAGTTGTACAAATAAATCTATAAGGTAAATTCTTAAAAGTGAAAGAGAATTGCTGGGTCAAAAAGTATGTGCATTTAAGATTTGTGTAGACACTACTAAATATTGCCCTCCAAAGGGGCTGTGCTATTTCTAGTGCCACCAACAAGGTATAAAGAATTGTTGGTTGTCCTTCCCTCATTAATACCACTGATTAGCAAACTCTTAAAATACCTGCTGCAAAACATCAACTTACTGAATAAAAAGCTTTATTTTAATTTTTTATCTTAATACTTAAACTCTTTTTTTGTTTTGTTTTGTTTTTGGTTTTTGGTTTTTTTTTGAGATAGAGTCTAGCTCTGTCACTTGGGCTAGAGCGCAGTGGCATTATCATAATTCGTTGCAACCTCAAACTCCTGGGCTCAAGCAATCCCTGCCTCAGCCTCCCAAGTAGCTGGGACTACAGATACTCACTACCACACCCGCCAAATTTTTTCTATTGTTAGTAGAGATGGGGTCTGGCTCTTGCTCAGGCTGGTGTCGAACTCCTGACCTCAAGTGATCTTCCCGCTTCTCAGTGTGCTAGGATCCCAGGCATGAGCCACCTCACCCGGCCTTAAACTCTTATTGGTAAGATATTTTGCACAAGGTAAAATGAAACAAAGCAAAAATTCCAAACCATACACAAAGGTATATAATAAAAGGGAAGGCTTCCTATGCATGACCACCCCATCTAGCCCCCAGTGTTCTATGAATATAGAATTTTATATGTACGGACAATGGGCATTTCCTCCAGTAATTTTTTTTTAATGCCTATCCCAGAGTATCCAGTAATGTTTTTTATACAAATAGTAGCATATGGTACATGCTTTTTCTTTTTGAGAAAAGACCTCAGGTACAAAGAATTGAATTAATTAATTAATTAATCCTTAATCTGTGACATATTGTTATTTTCTGTTCATGGTCTTTTATTTATTTGTCTTATCTGCAGTTTGTTTATTCATTTATTTCTATGTTTACTTGTTAATATTACAATAATTTGGACAATAGTTCACATCTTCAGATGGTCTCTACCTCTATCCCATTCAAGCTGTTTCCTTCCATCCCAAGCCAGGAAACCACTTATCATGAACTTTGTGTTTATTATTTCCCTGCCTTTACTTTTGCACTTTTGTCCTCAGCGGTCCCCAACCTTTTTGGTACCAGGGACCGGTTTCATGGAAGACAATTTTTCCATGGGATGGGACGGGGGCAGGGAGGGATGGGGAGGAGGCAGAGCTCAGGTGGTGATGTGAACAATGGGGAGCGGCTGTAAATACAGATGAAGCCCCCCCCACCCATCCCCTGTTTCCAAAGTTTCATGGAAGACAATTTTTCCACAGACGGGGGTGGGGGACGGCAGAGCTCTGCAGCCCAGTACCTAAGAGGGGATACCGGTCCGTGGCCCGGGAGTTGGGGACCACAGTTCTATATGATGATTAAACAATATTTTGTTTATTATTAGTTGTTTCTGAATTTTATAAAAAGGGTATCGTGGTTCATGTAATCTTCAGGTTCTTGCATTCTTTTTTTACACTCAATAAAAATCATCCACACATTTATGTGTGGTTCATTCAAATTTCACTCTTGTATAATATTTCATTTTGTCAAGATACCCTGATGTATTAATCCATTCTCCTGTTGAAGGGCATTTTGGATTCTTTCTGGGGTTTTTGCCATATGTTCAGTGCAGTTATGAATATTCATGTACATGTCTCTTGGAACACTTGGGCAAGACTTGCTCCTGGATAATTTGCCCAAGAGTGGAACTGCTGGGTTTTAAGGTATGTAAATGTTGAATTTTACAAGAGATTGATAAGTTTTTTTCAAAATGGCTATATATATATATATATATATATATATATATATATACACATACACACACACACACATATAAAAAATACCCAAAGCAATGTATAGAAGACCTATTGTTCATCTCCAGTATCTAACTTCTTAATTTTTGCCATAGACTGGGTAGGTATAAAACATTATCTCATTATAATCTTGATTTGTATTTCTTTGATTACCAATGTTGTTGAGTATCTCTTCATGAGCTTTTTATCCATGTTTCCTCTTTTTGGAAGTGCATGTTCAAGTCTTTTGCCCAATTTTCTACTGGTTTATTGTCCTTTATTGATTTTTAGAAGGCCTTTAGATTATCTCAATACATATTCTTGAATAGTTATATGTGTTTGCACATATCTCCTTCAAATTTGTAGCTTTTAAGATATTGATTGGCTATATGAAAAAAATTTGTAGCTCATAATTTCATTTTCTTTTAGTATAGTTTCATTTATTACTAATTTCTTTTATAGTTAGTCCTTTGTGTTTTAAGAGATTCTTCATTACCACAAGATCAGAAACTAATTCCTTTATTTTTCCTCCTAAAAGTTTTAGTTTTGCTTTTGATAATTAAGTCATTATACCTGGAGTTGATTTTTTTTTTTTCTTTTTAGGGACAGGGTCTCACTCTGTCGTCCAGGCTGAAGTGCAGTGGTGTCATCATAGCTCACTGCAGCCTGGAACTCCTGGGCTCAAGTGATCCTACTGAATCAGCCTCCCTAGTAGCTAGGACTATAGGTGTGCACACCACCACACTGCCCAGCTGATTTTGAAAAAAAAAATTTTTAGAAACGGGGTCTTGCTGTGTTGCCCAGGCTGGTCTGGAACCCCTGGCCTCAAGTTATCCTCTCACCTCGTGCTGGGATTACAGGCGTGAGCCACTGCGCCCAGCCTAGAAACAATATTTTGGTGGATTCCCTTTTAGTAAATATCTTCACGCATATGGAAAAACTGTGGGTTTTTAAAAGTCTCTCTCGGTTGCTTACTTTTAGTTGCTTACTAGCCTGTTCTGCACCTAGCATGATGGCTCTAGGCATGCTCAGTCCTTGTACCACACCTCATTCCTCCCACCTCTCTTCCCCAGGAAACTGGCAGTGGCTCTGTGATCCCCAGCGTTAGGACTCAGAATCTAGGGGCGTCTACAATTGCTTCTCCTGAAGTAGAAGTGGTGGTGGTGGGGAGAGGTTTGGGATAAGATTTAAACTGATTTCCTTAGGTAAGAAAAATTGCTTTGCTTCTAGTAAGTGCCAAGCTCTTTCATACACATTTGACAGAATCCCCAAGAGGTTAGCATCATTACTTTCCTGTTATTCCAGCATTAACCTTAAACAGTGAGCTTAAGTAACAGGTCCCCATTCATACAGCATTTTAGACACCTCGCCTGGATTCCAATCTGGACTGTCCCAGAAGGCTTTGGGAAATGTTTATTGACAAGTAGAGCTGGGTGTGAATATATCAATAAACACTTGTTAACCTATTTCTTTCCTTTCAAAGTTCTAAACATTTCCATTGTGTACTTCAAGGGGCTCATTGTTTTGTTAATGAAAAGTCAACATTCATTTGCATCACGGACAGCCTCATTCACAGGGGGGCTTGGAAGAGCAGACGCTGGTATTTTAGGGAAAGGGTTAGAGACCAGAAGACCTGCCCTGGTCTGGGCACCTAACAGGGTCTGACACCTAGTTCTATGGATGTTAGCAGTTATTATTCAGAGCATTTACATAATAATCACCCTAATGGCTACTATTTCTAGGACCTCCACCAGGTTCCAAGCACTGTGGGAGGCCTTTTGCATTTGGAGTAGCTTTTAATCCTCACAGTCCTGTGAGGTCCAGGGCCTTGTCCTTTTTTGATAGGTGTGGTTAACTCTCAGGCCCAGAGAGGTTAACTAGCCTAAAATCACAAAGCAAATAGCTGGCAAAGCTGAGATTCAAACCCATATTTTGTCATACCCTACACTCTGCCCATCTTGAATCTTTTCACCAAGTTTGAATGGGCCCTTTTTGTCTTTGTGCTTCAGTGTACTCATGTATAAAATAGGAATAGTCATACCAGTCTTGCCTGCTTCGCTGTATAATTGTGAGTATTATATACTCATTAGTAAATAACTAACTCAAGCAAGTCAGTGCCGCAGGCAGACTAATAATAATAATTCTTCCCATTTATGAAATACCAATAGTTCTCGAAACAACTCCATTCAGATAGTTTTTATTATTACTGCCATTTTGCAGATGAAGGAACTAAGGTTCAGAGAGGGCAAGTCATTTGTTCAAGGTCACTCAGCTCAAGGTTCATTGACTACTGTGGATTTGATGGGTCAGGGAGAAGAGGTGGGTGGAGGAAGGCAAGAGAAGACTCCCTCCAAGACCCTGGCCAGGGCTTCTGCTGACTCTGGAAGGATTTGGGAGCAACTGGGAGCTTGTCAAAGGCATTTGTCAGTCTTGCCCATGACTGCCCACAGCCCCAGGGCCTAACAAAATGCGCAGCACGCAGAAGGTGCTCAACAAACACCTGTCACAGCCCCTACTTCACTCAGTAGCCACTGACTGCCACCCTGGCCTCCGGGCAGAGCCTCCAGCTTGCCCAGCACGGGCTGTGCACAGCTGCTGCCTCTGCCTAAAGTGTTCCTCTCCCCAATGTCTTATTTTTATGCTTTTAATTTTTGTTGTGATGATTAAAAATTATGTTTTTATTTTAAAAGTTATACATATAAATGTTTTTTTTAAGTAGAGATGGTAGAACATTATCAGTAAAAGTGAAACCCTCCCTATCCCGACTCCCTGGAAGTTTCTGTTAGGAAATTCTCAAATATCTTTCTAGAAATATTCTATGTGCTTATACATATGACCTTCTAATATAATTGGTAGCAAATTATACTAGGCACATAGTTCTTTAGCTTAATTTTTTTTCTTTCTTTCTTTTTATTTTTTAAGAGCCAGGGTCTCGAGCTGTCGCCCAGGCTGGGAGAGAGTGGCACGATCACAGCTCACTGCAACCTTGAACTCCTGGGCTCAAGTGATCCTCCTGCCTCAGCCTCCCAAGTAGCTGGGACTACAGGTGCACCACCATACCTGGCTAATTTTCTCTTTTTTGGTACAGACAGGGTATTGCTATGTTGCCCAGGCTGGTCACAAACTCCTGGCCTCAAGCGATCCTCCCACCTCGGCCTCCCAAAGTGCTAGGATTACAGGCGTGAGCCACTGCACCCAGCCTAGCTTAATTTTTTTTAACTTAACACTACATCACACAGAGCTTTCCATATTTTCCATATCTGCAAATACCAACACGTCTCATTCTTTTTAACAGCTCTTGTGTTTATCCATTGATAGTGGTACCAGTTTATTTAATATATCCCTGTGGGTAGATATTTAGGTTGTTTCTGGTCTTGTGCTATAACAAACAGGGTTTCTGGGACTATTATAATTATTATTGACATAAAATTCATGTACCATAAAATGTACCTTTTAAAGTGTACAATTCAGTGGTTTTAGGATATTCACAAAGTTATACAACCATTATCACTATCTAATTCTAGGAACATTCTATTTTTTTTTTTTTTTTTGAAACGGGGTCTCACTATGTTGCTGAGGCTGGTCTTGAACTCCTGGGCTCCAGGGATCTTCCCAAGTAGCTGGGATTACAGATGTGTGCCACTGTGACTGACTTCTGGGAACATTCTTCTTCTCCTCCTCCTCCTCCTCCTCTTCCTTCTTTCTTCTTCTTCTTCTTTTTCTTTTTTTAGAAAGATGGGGTCTAGCTCTCCCCAGGCTGGTGTGCAGTGACACGATCATAGCTCACTGCAGCCTAGAACTCTTGGGTTCAAGAGATCCTCCTGCCTCAACCTCCCAAGTTGCTGGGATTAGAGTCACTGGAATTAGAAGTGTGAGCTACTGACCAGCTCTCTGGGAATATTCTTGAACACACGTTTTTATGGCCTTGTATGAATATGTCTGCAGAAGGCACTTCAGGAGGTGCAGCTGATGGGCTTTGGGGAGATGATTCCTTCTGATGGGAAAAATCTGGCATGTATTCATCACCCAAAAGCAAAAATCTTGGGCCCAGAGGACTGTCACCACATTACCCCTGCCACATTGAGCATTTTGCAATGACCACCAGTCCCTCAGAGAAAATTAGGTCCATCTGGGTTTTCACACATTGGATTTGCTTAAAGCAGGCCAGGCCCCTAAATATTCCAATTAGAACAGATGATAGGAAATGCCCTATTATAATGTCTGAATTCACAGACCTTGCTGTTGTGTGGTCCTTTTAAAACCTAAATTGGGTAATGTCATTCCTCTGCTCCAAAACTCTTGATAAAAGAAAAAAAAAGGTATAGCCAAAATAAACAAATTTTGCAAAGGCTAGCACCTCATTCACAGTAGAAGCCAAAGTCCTCACAAAGGCCTGCAAAACCCCACATGATCTGGTCCCTGCTTACCTTTTGGGTCCCCTCTCCTACTCCTCTCCCCCTCAATTACTTTGCTTCAACTACTCTGGCCTCCTGGCAGAGCCTCCAGCTCACCCAACCGTGCTCACCTTGGAACTTCACACTGCTGCTCCCTCTGCCTTTCCCAGACAACTGCACCATTCCGTCCTTACTTTATTCTCATCTCTGCTCTACTGGTGTCCCTTCAGAGAAAACTTCTCTAAACCTCTATGTAATATGGCACCCCATGACTTTCTAGCCATACTCTATTTTTTTTTTTTTTTGAGACAGGGTCTCACTGTTGCCCAGGCTGGAGGGCAGTGGCATGATCATAGCTCACTGTAACCTTGAACTCCTGGGCTCAAGTGATCCCCCTGGCTCAGCCTCCCAAGTAGCTGGGGCTACAGGCACGTCACCACGCCCAACTAATTTTTAAAAACATATCTGGGCTGGGCACAGTGGCTCACGCCTGTAATCCTAGCACTCTGGGAGGCCCAAGGCAGGAGGATTGCTTGAGGCCAGGAGTTTGAGGTTGCAGTGAGCTATGATGTTGCCACTGCACTCTAGCTGGGGGACAAAGTGAGACTGTTTTGTTTTTTTTTTAGAGGCAGGGTCTCACTACGTTGCCCAGGCTGGTCTGGAACTCCTGGCCTCAAGCAATCCTCCTGCCTCAGCTTCCCAAAGTGCTAGGATTACAGGTGTGAGCCACTGCACCCAGACCATACTCTATTTTTTCTCCATAACAGTTATTACCAACGAACATATTTTTTTCTTTATTCTCTGTCTTCCCCTCTAAATTTTTATCTCCCAAAGAAAAATACCTTTGTTGTTTTTGGTCACTGCCATGTTGCTAAAACAGACTCTGATATAAAGTAGGTGGTCAATAAATATTTGTTATTCATTGATGGAATAAATGAATGAGTAGCTTTCACTGAGGCACAAAACAAAGGTTGTAAACAATCCAAAGGTGGGGGTGGGGTAGGGTGGGGTGGGGTGGAATGGACAGAGGACCTGAAAGACAGTTTAAGTAAAAAGGAAAACACAAATGATTTCTAAATGTATGTCAAGATGTTCAACTTCACTCATGATAAAAGAAATGCAAATTAAAACTTCCATGAGTCACCATTTTTCACCAACAGATTGCCAAAGATCAAAAACCTTGTTACTTCTCAGTGTTAGCAGGGGTGTGGGAATCAGGTCCTCTCATACACTGTTGGTAAAGGCGAAAATTGGTGAGCGGTTTGTGGAGGACAATTTGGCAGCATCTACTTCAATTTTGAAAGCATATACTCTTTGGCTGTTGCAATTCCATGTCTAGAAATTTATCCTGTAGACTTATTTGCTCAAGTGTACAAAGATGTGGGTACTCACTACAGCGCTGCTTGCTCTAGTAAAAGACTGGGGAGAATGTAAATGTCTATTGATGGGGTTGGTTAAACATATCACAGTGTAGTCTTACAAAGGAATACTATGCAGAGGTTAAAAAGGAGGTAGATTTCTGTGTGCTAAAAAGCAACAGCCCCCAAGAGATAGTTCCTTGAAAAAAGCAGTATACAGAACAGTATTATAATGTATATAATTATTATATATTATATGTATATAATACATTGTATTACATGCAAACATTTGTTTAAAAGAAGAAAAAAGGGCAAGGTGCCATGGCTCACACCTGTAGTCCCAGTGACTTGGAAGGCTGAAGCAGAGGGTCGCTTGAGTGCAGGAGTTCAAGGCTGTAGTGAGCCGTGATCGCACCACTGCACTCCAGCCTGGGTGACAGAGCGAGACCCTGTCTCTTAAAAAAAAAAAAAGTCTCAGTACTAAAAAAAAAAAAACCCACAAAAAATCCCCAAAAAGCACCAATGCTGTAGGTATGTCATGGGACACAGGAGCCAACTGAAAACTGGAACAACTTGAGCATACTAAGTAACCTAATATATAAGATAAATATCCATGAGTCCATACTAATATAAATACATGACTGAATAAATAAATAAACGGGGAGAAGAAACAAATCTCCTATGTGGAAGAATTCCAGATAATCTATGTGGAAACTCTGCCCTCAAAGAGGTGAGACATAATTTCTCACTCTTTTGTATGAGCTGCGCATAGTCACTTCCTTCCAAAGAATACAGTATGGAAAGACGGGGCAAAAAAGAATAACTTTGTAGTGGACTCTGACAAGCACTACCTCAGTCAGGTGACATGATGAAAATGGCACTTCATCTCTGCTTCCTCCCCAAACCCATAATTCTAGTCTAATCTTTGAGAAAAATGACATAAAAATCTCCATTAAGGCACAGTCTACAAGATACCTGATCAGTACCCCTCAAAACTGCCAAGATCATCTAAAACAAGGAAAGGCTGGAAAACTATCCCAGCCAAGAGGAGCCTAGGAGACATGATGACTAAATATAATGTGGCATCCTTGTGGGATCCTGGAACAGACAAAGGACATTAGGTAAAAACTAAGGAAATTGGAATAAAGTATGGACTTTAGTTAATAATAATATTTTTGTTTTTCTTACAGACAGCATCTTGCTCTGTCACTCAGGCTGGAATGCAGTGGCATTATAGTTCACTGTAACCTTGAACTCTTGGGCTCAAGCAATCCTCCTGCCTCAGCCTCCTGAGTAGCTGGACTACAGGTGCCACCAAGCCCTGCCAGTTTTTAAATTTTTGGTAGAGACAGGGTCTCACTATGTTACCCAGGCTGATCTCTAACTCCTGGACTCAAGTCATCCTTCTGCCTCAGCCTCCCAAAGCATTGGAATTATAGGCACGAGCCACTGTGCCCAGCCAGTTATCAATAATATTGTACTGATTAATTATAACTAATTTGAGCTGTTAATAATAGAGGAAATGGGTGCAAGGTGTGTGGGAACTCTCTATACTATCTTTGTGATTTTTCTGTAAATCTAAAACTGTTCTAAAAGATGAAGTTTATTTGTTAGCCCCCTCCCCAAATAAGTAAGTCTCCCTTCTTCTTTGGACTTCATAAGTCATGTAACTTTTCTGAACTCCAATTTTCCCATCTTGAAATAGGGAAATTATTTCTAATCATTTAAACTACAATCAGCACAACTACAATCAGCACTTTCATGTATTGAATGTTCACTGTGTACTAATTTCTGTGCGAAGTGCCCCTTACGTGCATCATCCCATGTAACCATCACAATGAACCTGTGGCCCGGGATCGTCATTTCCCTTATTTGCCAACCTGGAGACAGGTTGCATGTAGGCCATAGAGCTGGTAAGCAGAGCAGGCTAAACTCAAGCCTTGGTCTGTCTGATGTCAAAGGCTCTTAACCTGTGTTCTTCACTGATTCAAGTTCCTCCTTCCTCCTATGTCCTTGTAGATGCTGCCAACCTCAAAGCCTGTTTTGAAAGATGTGCTTCCCACACAAACTGCACGTAAGTCAGCATTCTCCTTGATCGAGGCTCTCAAAATCTACTTCTTAGAGTTGATCAGAAAAGCATCACCATAAATCTTAAATTCAGCTGATTAAAAAAAAAAGTCATCACCAGTAATGACAGCAATCATTCGTTGAGCACTTCCTCTGTGCCAGGCACTGTAAGCTTATTAACTTCTGAATTCATACAGTAATGCTAGAAGAAGCCATTAAAACTTCATCTTAAACCGTAATATGTTGCTGGTGGGAATGTCAAATGATGTGGGTACTTTGGAAACCAGTTCGACAGCTCCCTGAAATGTTAAAAATAGAGTTACTGGCTGGTACTAGCGCTCTGGGAGGCCGAGGTGGGAGGATTGTTTGAGGCCAGAAGTTCAAGACCAGCCTGAGCAAGAGTGACACTCCATCTCTACAAGAAATAAAAAAATTAGCCAGGCATGATGGCATGCACCTGTAGTCCCAGCTACTTGGGAGGCTGAGGCAGGAGGATCACTTGAGCCCAGGAGTTTGAGGTTGCAATGAGCTATGATTGTGCCACTGCACTGTAGCTCGGGCAACAGAGTGAGACCCTATCTCAAAAAAAAAAAAAATTGAGTTACCATATGGCCTAGCAATTCTACCCCTAGGTATACACCCAAATGAATTGAAAACATGTGTTCATACAAAAAAATGTACAGGAATGTTCGTAGCAGCATTATTCGTAACAGTCAAAAAGTGGAAACAATCCAAATGTCCATCAATTGACGAATTGATAAACAAAATGTGGTATATCCATACCATGGACTATTATTTGGCAATAGAAAGGAGATGAGTTACAATGTGGATGAAATTTGAAACCATAATGCTAAGTAAAAGAAGCCAGTTACAAAAGACTGGGTGAATAATATGATATGGCATGTGAATTATATCTCAATAAAGTTGTTTTTAAAATCCTCTGTTTTACAAATAAAAAACCATTGCAGAGAAATGGTAAGTACATTGCTTAAGATGACATAGCTACTACACTGAGCTTGTTTAAAGCAAAGAAATGCTTTTCTTAATAGCAGCCTCACTATGGTGAATGATTTTTGCTTTGCTTTGTCTTTCCCCAAATGTTGACAATGGTTTCTGGACTCCCATTTTATCTCTGTCTGAGGTGTTGCCCTGAGTTAGAATCAGAGCATGCAGAGATGAATCTATTGGGTACAGTGGTTAAGAGGACAGTCTAACTAAAAAGGCAGCCCTTAGAATTCTTTCCCATTAGCCTGTTACATTTTCTTCACGCAGTATGTGTTTGTTGCTCCTTTCTCACGGTAGAATATAAGCTCCAGGAAGACTGGGATTTGTTTTGTTTACTAGTGCAGTGCCTGGCATGGTGGATGAAGTCAACAGTGGTTGACAGAATGAAAGGCAGCTCAGACAGTGAATCAAGTGAGGGAGGAGGGAGGTTTCTGACACAGAGATGGAAACAGTGGGGGGAGCGGAGCATCAGATTTAGGAGATGACCCAGTTTGGGATATCTAAGGTGCTTGTGGGAGAGATCTAGGAGAGTTTGGATTTACATGTCTGGAAAATATTTCACTGAGAGTTCCACTCTCAAATGGCCAGGGAGGTGGCCTGAATAGTGAAGGTGGTCTACTCCAAGACAATAGAGTGGAGGGGACAATGGCAATCTGGTGAGACTATGCCCCATTGCCAGGGACAGCCATGGCAGAAAGCAGGTCCAGTAACAATAGATTTTCGGATTTTTCAAGAGAAGCTGAAAACAAGGACATTCATGTGAAATCTTGTCTGGAAGTCACATTTCGCCTTCTGGTTGCCTGTTTTTGACTTCTGTGGGAGCAATCCAGGCTTAAGTCTTCCTGAGAAATCTTGGATATGTGTGGTGGTGGCAGAGAATGTTACAGGCATCTTTCCTAATGCAACAGGTATAATTGGAACAAGGCCACCCCATTAATTCTAGGGGACTCAGGTGGGAGCCAGCCCTGGTAACCCAGTTTAGTAGTCACTTGTTTTTTTAATGGCTACATCAAAGAATAATTTTAAGTGTAAAAAGGAAATTGCAAAACAGAACATTTCACAAGATCCCATTTTTTCAAAATATTTTAAGCATATACAGGTATATACCTCTTTTATTACTCTTTGCTCTATTGTGCTTCACAGATAGTCCATTTTTTACAAATTGAAGGTTTGTGGCCACCCTGAGTCGAGTGTCTGTTGGCACCATTCTCCCAACAGCATGTGTTCACTTTGAATCTGTGTCACATTTTGGTAATTCTCACCATATTTCAAACTTTTTCACTATTATTATATCTGTTAGGGTGATCTGTCATCAGTGATCTTTGATGTTACTATTTTAATTGTTTTGGGCGCCACAAGCCATGCCCATATAAGATATGGCAAACTCAGTGAATAAATGTGTGTTCTGACCACTTCACTGACTGGCTGTTCTGCCATCTCTCCCCTCAGGCCTCCCTCTTCCGAGATATGACATTGAAATTAGGCCAATTAATAACCCTACAATGGCTGAACTTAAGTGTTCAAGTGACAGGAACAGTCAATTGATGAGGCAAACTTCACTGTTGTCTTATTTGAAGAAACTGCCATTGCCACCCCAACCTTCAGCACCCACCACCCTGATCAGTCAGTACCATCAACATCAAGGCAAGAGCCTCCCCACAAAAAGATCACGACTCACTGAATGTTCAGATGATTGTTAGCATTTTTTAGCAATATTTTTTAATTAAGGTATGTACATTGTTTTTTTAGACAATGCTATTGCACACTTTAATAGACTACAGTATACTGTAAACATAACTTTCATATGCACTTGGAAACCAAAAAATTTGTGTGACTTGCTTTGATATTTGCTTTATTGTGGTGGTCTATAGTAGTTAGAAAAATAACTGGAGGAATTTACCCTGACAATTAACAGCAGTTATCTTTTTTTTTTTTTTCTGTTTTATAGAGACAGGGTCTCACTCTTGCTCAGGCTGGTCTCGAACTCCCGAGCCCAAGCAATCCTCCTGCCTCAGCCTCCCAGAGTGCTAGGATAGCAGTTATCTCTTGAAAGGTGGGATTACGGGTCACTTTCCCATTTACTGTGTATTTCTGTGTTTGAATTGATTTATAATGACCATGTATTACTCAACAAAGACCAATACATTTTCAAAAATTGTATCTTCTAACATAACTATGAATGGACATACTTGTGTAGATAAAACACATAGAAAGGAACCTGAAGAACATATGCCAAATGATCGAGAGTGGTTACCTCTTCGGAAGGGTATGGGGTTTGGGAAGGTTGGCAGGTGAAGGGGAAATTTAATGTTTTGCTCAGTGTCTTTCTGTATTATTTGAATGTTATGTATGTATTCCTGGGTTGTAGAAAAATAACGTGAAAAACTTCAGTGCCCAACACTCTAACCCATCCATCCAGAAGTGGCAGAACAACTCTCCCAAAAGGGAAGGAGGGAAAAACTTTCATCGGGACAAGGACAGTGTTGTCCTCATCCCACCCCTACCCCAGGACCCAGCCCACCGCACCCCAGGCCACCCCACCCCACACACACTGAAAGAGGAGCCGGGGGCCTCATTGTAACACTCATTTTTATATAAATATCCGCAAGTCATGTTACAGAGTAAGCCCCACCGGGGAAAAAAGTCAACGTATGGTTTTGTTAAACTGACCCCTGCCTTCTAGGTTGGGCCCCAGCCTAGAGGCGCCTGTTGCTTTGGGAAGGCTGGGGCTGCTGCCATGAGGCTGCTGAAGAAGCTGCCTGTGTCGCCCACCCCTGGGCCGACCCCCTTCTTTGGTGTGTGGTACATGGTGACCTTCTCCGGCCCCCCTTAGCCCCAGGGCAGGGTTTTGGAGACCAGGGTTCAGGGGAGCAGGGCCCAGGAGTCCTGGGGGCACTTGGAAATAGGGTGAGGGGAATTGAGCCATTAAGAGGTGGTGAAGCCTGAGGCTTAGAGGCTGAGCCTTTTGGGGGCGGGAGCATAGAGTTAACAGGAACAAGTAGGGGGAACCTGGGCTGTCAGCCAAGCAGGAAGTATTTGCCATTCCCTCCACCCTAGGTCCCTAGGTCCC
The DNA here is from genome assembly GCA_023783475.1 of Daubentonia madagascariensis. Taxonomy (NCBI): domain Eukaryota; kingdom Metazoa; phylum Chordata; class Mammalia; order Primates; family Daubentoniidae; genus Daubentonia; species Daubentonia madagascariensis. The sequence goes on along the minus strand of JAKFHU010002004.1, from coordinate 7,674,279 downwards.
TTCCCCTGTTGGTCCACCTCCTACTGGACCCCACATTCCCAGGGAAAAGCCCTGGGTTCCTGCCTGTCCCCTCCCAGCTCTTCCCCCTGCAATCCCCCCCTTCCCCCACAGAGAGGCCAGAGGCTAGGAACACAGCACCAGTCTGAGGATTTAATTAACCAGGAAGGGGACTGTTGGGAGGGGCACCCCTGTAAAAATGTACAAAAGGTCTTGGGGGCTACATGGAAGGGGTGATAAATATGTACACAGAACCCCCCTTCCTTTAGCCCCTCTTCCCCCAGCCCTAGGAGGGCATGAGGACTTGGGTGGTAGGTGAAGAGGAGGGGGGCACTTTGGCCTCTGGCTTAGTGAGCCCTTGGGGAGGCAGGCCAAGGGCCTAGAGGCCCTCAGAGGGCGTGATGGTGCACCTCAAGAGATCATGAACTATGACCTCTGAAATGACCCCCACACTCACGTACACATACATACATACACACACACCCACACCCACACACACACACCTCTCTCTCTCTCTCTCTAGAGGTTTGTGACCTCTGCTCTACCAGTGACCCCATGGTCCATGTGATGCTTATCTTGTGGGGGTTGGGGCTTCTGCTCCCAGGTTCCATGACCTCAGAGGTGGCTGGTGAGGTTATGACCTTTGCCCTCCAGCCCTGGCTTAAAACCTCAGCCCTAGGACCTTGTCAAAAGGAAAGGGGAGATGGAGCTTTGCCCCTGTCCCTCCCCTTCCCTCACCTGTCTGCCCGAGCTGGGCCAGGGGCCCTAGGTGGGGAACTGGGCCGGGGGGCGGGCACAAGCGGAGGTGGTGCCCCCAAAAGGGCTCCTGGTGGGGTCTTGCTGAGAAGGTGAGGGGTTCCTGGGGCCGCAGCAGGTGGCGGCGGAGGAGCCAAGCGGCTGTATAGCAGGGGATGAGCAGGCTCTAGACCATAGAGGCGGGCAGCAGCCACGGCGCCTGGTCCAGTAAGCTCCTCACCTGCCTCATAAAAGCGAGGTGGCCTAGCAAGGCGTGGGGGCCCTGCCAACCAGGTTGGCTCCAGGAAGCCAGCACAGCGCTCTGGTGGACTAGGGCCCAGAAAGGGGGGCGGCCGGGGCCTCTCAAACAGCAGGTGAAGGCCCTGAGGCCCGGTGGCAGCTGCGGCAGCGGCGGCGGCAGCAGCAGCGGCAGCGGCGGCAGCAGCAGCAGCAGCAGCCTCCTCCTTTCGCTCTTCCTTTACCCGCACAGATTCCTTGGCTGGCCTGGCCCCTTCCTCGCCAGCCCGGGCCTTGGGAGTAGCAGGAGAAACTCGGAGCTGGGGCCGTGAGAAGGGGAGGTCCCTGGGGGCAGGTGTAGGAGAGAGAATGAAGGTAGTCCAGTGGTCAGCAGAGGCTGAGGGGAAGGCAGGGAGTGGGCATGGGGAGGGGGAGGCATACCTGTCTTTCTCCTCCTTGGTGATAGAGGGCTCCCTCCGCTCCACAGCCCGCTCCTTGTCTGAGCCTGGTGTCCGGGCAGCCTCAGGGGGCCGGACCCAGGCAGGAAAGGCCAGAGGACTGCGGTGCAGGCGGCCCCATGGGTCTGGCGGGGAGGCGAAGGCTGGTGGAGCCCCTGGGCTTTCTTTCTGGGCAAAGACGGCGCCGGAGTCTGGGCAGAGAGTAAAGTAGAAAGTGACAGGGGCCAGGAGAGGGAGGCCCCGTTCAGGCATCATTCCAGGCCCCTGCCTAAGCACATTACCCCACTGCTGCAGCCCCCCCACCCCACCCCATTCTGCACTCACTGAATGTGGGGCTGCCCAGGCCTCCAAAGGCCCCGTTGGAGAGGGCAGCCAAGGAGGCGAAGCTTGTGGGACGCCCAAAGGGATCTGTGGGAGAAAAAGGGGATGGTCAGAGACTGGGCAGCCAGTTCCATGCAGGCATGAAGACCCAGCAGGGAAGAGGCAGAGCCGTAAGCAGGCCTGGGGGAACCCCTGGCTGCATGGTCTTAACAACCATGTGCTGAGCATTCCCTGGGGCCAGGCAAGGCACTGGGCTTTGATATGCATGGTGTAGTTTAAGCTCACAACCAGCCCCATGAGGCAGATAGGATCATTCCTGCTTAAAGACGATGAAACAGGCTCAGAGAGGTAAAATGACTTGTCAACGGTCATCTAGCCAGTGAGTGGTACCGTCAACCCAGGGCCTCTCTGACACCAGAGGTCAAGCTCTTCCCCACCCCCCCACTCCCCGACACAGCTACCTGGACCTGTCTTAGCAGATCTCAGCTCTGCAGCAAGCCACTTGCCTCAAGACCTCTGGTGGCTTCCCCCCATCTGACATGCAGAGCCCTTCCCAGCCTGACCCTAACTTCATGCATGTGTCACAAAGCCAGTCAGAGCAACTAAGCTATTCCCCCAGGGAACCTCACAATTTCCCCAGCCAGGAACACCTTTCTCTATGTCATCAGGCTTAACTCCTCCTTGTCCACCCAAACCCAGAAATCTCCCCAAGAAGCCTGCTGAGATCCCTAGAAGTCAGCGCCCATGCCCTCCCCTTGCCCTGCACCACCTCCCCCCACCCTCCTCTCCCAGGTGGCACACTAGCCCCTACCACTGGCTACTTCAGAGACAGGGTCTGAGCTGGCAGAGACTGGAAATTACCCTGTCTTTCCCTACTCATTTTACAGATGAGGAAATCAAGGCTCAGAGTGGGTACAGTAACTTGCCCAAGGTCACAAAGCAGGTCTACCCCCATTCTAGCTGCCTGTCGGGTCTGATTTCCAACCCCAGCTTGAGAATTCCTGGAAGTCAGGCACAAGGCCTGGGTTGCCCAACATGCCCTTGGCTCTTACCAATGTGGGTGCTGGGGCTCAGGAAGGGTCCGTGGGCCCCGGGAGCTGCCGTGAAAGGATTGGCTGCAGCGTGGACGGCACCTGGGGTGGAGAGGCGGGAGATTCTGACGAGGCTGAGTGGGCGCGAGGTGCGCCTTGGGCTACAGACGGGGAACCTCAGGCCCCAAGAGGGCTGGCCAGACTCACCAGTCGCAGTGAAGAGGGAGGCCGGGTGGGAGAGCTCCTGCCCAGGGGGCAGGGCCCCATAGGGCCCCGGAAGGCAGGGCAGGAGGTCGTTCCGAAAGTCAAGCTTGTGGGAGTCACCCTGCGTGGGACACAGGGAGAGGGGCAGTGAGTGAGGAGCCAGGTCTGGTCCCGCTCTTGCTCTCCCACCCTTAGTTCCCCTCCAAGGGCTGGCTGGCACCAAGATGGGGCTTGGATGCCTATCCTCTGCCTCTCTCAGAACCTTCTCTGACCATCCCCCTAATTAGCCAGAGAACTAACTGCCCAGCAGTGACGGGGGACAGGGAGAATGTTTCTGGCCAAGATTCCACCAAGCTCTGTTGAAGGTAGATGCCCAGAGCTCAGGCCACCCCTGACTCTCAGACCCACTCTCCCCAGCCCTCCGGCCCCAGTACCTTCATCTTTTCCTGGTGTCTCAGGATCATGTAAGCCACGCGCACGTGCATGGCACACCACTTCCCTGGTTTCTGCCGCCCCAGAAGGATGACCAAAGGGAAAGGGAAGGAAAGAACGTTCACTCATCACCCACTCCAGGCCTGGCCCTGGGCCCAGCCTTGCCACACAACATCCCCATTCATCATCCCTACAACTGAGGGATGACTAGGTTCGTTTTATAGCCTAGGAAACTGAGGCTCAGAGAGATAAACTGTCTTGCCCAAGGTCCCATGGCCAGTTATGTCCGAGCCCAGGTCTGTGACTTGAAATCCCTTCACTTTCTGCTATTCCACATCTGGCTGCCTCCATACGTGGAGCTTCTCACTTTTTCCCAAGCAACACCCCCCTCAGCCAAACACCCTGACATCAGCCCCCAGCCTCATGCAGCCTGAGGTCCTCACCCAACTCACCCTCAAAGGTGGCCGGAAATGGTCAGGGATCTGGGGATGGCAAAGGAGAGATTGGAGGCGATTCAGATCTGATTACTGAGCTGGGTGCTGGATCTCCATAGCACCCACTCACCCACCAAACACCTCCCTGAGACTGTGTAGCTCCTTTAAATCTTTCCTGCTTGGGTCAAAACTCCACTCCCCATTTCTCCCACTCCAGGCACCTCTCCTCCAGCATAAGGTTTCTGAACCAGGCCCCAGGGAGGTGCCCTGCTTGGACGGCTGGGGAGTGGGCAGGCAGGACAGGTTTCTCAACTAGAGAAGCTAGCCTATTAACAGCTGTGTAATTCGGGGGTCTGTTTATGATTTCTCTAGGGGAAAAGAAGCCTTTTAAGGAAGTTGGAAAATCTCTGGTCTAGTCTACCCTTTAGGAAACACGTCCTGTGCTTTTTGCAATGTTCTCAGAGCCCTGGGGTCTAAGGCTGCTACATGTGCCAAAGGGGAGGGAAGGCTTGGGCTCCCCAGCCACTTCACAAAGGGGCAGCTTATCTTTTCATTGTTTTATGAACAGGGCTTCCTGGTATGATGTCATTTATTTAAAAAAGGGTTCTGTGACTTAAAAATTTTGAAAACCCCTATAAAGACCACTGTCCTAAATAATCTTATTCCTGGGACAATCTCGTGAAACTCCTCCTATTCTTCCTGCTTGGGAAAGCCTGTTATTTACAGAAATTCCCTCTCATCAGACACTGACAGGCAACTGTGATCATATATTAAAGGGAAGTCAGTAGTTCACTCTCAAGTCAACTCTGCTTTCTCCCACAACATACCTTCCAGCTCCCCCAGGACCTGCCCTGCCCCCCTCACCTGTGTCCCCTTCTGGGGGAGCCCGCTTGGCACTGGCCCCAGTCGTGGTGGCAGCTCAGGGTTCGTGCTCTGGGAAAGGGGAGTGGAGGGATCAGACAGGAGAGCTGGCACCAAGCATAAAAGGGGCCTAGAACCAAGCTAGGGATGGGACAGGGGAGGGAACATGGCTTTAGAGAAACCTGGGTCCAGAGGGGAAGGCAGGAGGATGGGCATGGTTTTGAGGAATGGGAAGGAGGTGTGTGGATCTGGGGCATCTGGGTTTGTAAAGGGTAGAAGGTGGTGGTGTCTGGATTGGGAGCTCACCTTGGGCTGGAAGGCCCCCTGCAGGGAGCCAAAGGAGACAGCCGGCGGGAGGCCCGGAGGTAGCCCGGGCACTGCGGGAGGGAAGGCCGTGTACGGCTGTGGAGAGAAGGGGACTAGTCCAGGCAGGGGGTGGAGGTGCAGCCCAAGTCTGGCCTGCCCATCAGTCCTCTGGCCTCCACCCTAAAAACCCCCCAGGGAGCTCTCCCAGGCTCAAGGCTCTTGCTTTTGAAGTTGAAGACTGGACCCCAATAGTTAGGGCCACACGCATTGATGCATCCATGCCCACACCACACACACACACGCACACTCACATTATGTCGGAAAAGGCCTTCCATCTTTCCTGGATATTTCTCAAACTAGGGAAGAGAAGGGAAGAGTAAGCTGCCAGCCAGGGACCCGGGGCCTTCCCCTGGAAGCCATACCCTCCCCCCAGGCCTCTGAGCCTCATCACCGGCCCAATGAGGAGCTCACCATGTGGGGGCCATGGGGTGGCAGCAGGCCCGGGGGATAAGGGGTGAAGTGCTGGTGGGTGTGCTGGTGGGTGTGCTGGTGCTGGTGGTTGTGCTGGTGGAACTGGAAGGCCAGGGGCCGGGCCGAGCCCCCTGCCCCCACCACCTCAGGGCCACCCTGGGCATTCAGGTAGCGAGAGTTCAGGTCCTGGCCGATCAGGTCCTGCTCTGTGGGAGGGGAGGGGGAGAAGGCTTTAATGTCTGTCGCCGCCATATCAGCCTTCTTGGGCCCAGGTGACTGGCCTTCCCTCTGGCCTTGAGCCACTCCCTCCTCAAGCCCTGCTGTCTGCTGAGGCCCAGATGCCCCAAAGCTGACTGGGCCCGAGCCCGGGGCCATGGCCCCCCACCCCCCGGCCAGGACCCCAAACTCACCAGAAAGGGCGTTAGCGGCTGAGGCCCCAGGGTGCCCTGGCACCTGCAGCAGGGGTGGGGGTGGGGGCAGGGTGGGGCCAGGGGAGAACAAGGAAGGGTGGTGGGGTGGTGGGGGGGGCCGCAGCCCGGGAGGGGGGAAGCCGTGGGTGGACAAAGGCAGGGGCAGTGAGGGCGTCGGGGGCCGGTGGGTGAGCTGCGCGGACGAGGAGGAGGCAGATGAGGAGGAGGAGGACGAAGAGGATGATGAGGGGGGAGGCTGAGCCACGGGAGGGGCCGGGGCCTTGGGGGGCGGCCGTGAAGAGCTGGGGAGAGAAGTGGGGAGATGAGTGAGGGGTTGGGAGGTGCCAGCTCTGACGGGAGGGGGTCAGAAGCCTGGGTGATACCGTGACTCTGGTTCTCCAACGTGGGAGGTGGCAGAACCCAGCCCCCAGGATCCCCCCCCAGGGAACCGGTCCTCAGACTGAGGTGCCTCCCACACCCAGCGGACCCCGTCTTCTCCCTCTCTAGGTCTCCTCCTTCACACAGCTGCCTCTGCCGTGTCTGGCCATATAACTTTCCCTTTCTGACTCAACCACAGCACAAAACAGATCATTCATTTTGACGCTTCATTATAACAGGCCACCTGGGTTCCCACCCTAAGACAGTGGAAGCAGCACCGCCCTGGCCTGGCCTGGGAGTCAGGAGACCTGAATTCTAGGCCCACATTGCCATGAATGCCCTGGGTGACCTTGAGCAAGTCACTGCCCCCTCTGAGCCTTAGTTTTCTCAATAATAACAACAATTATAATGATGATGACAATAAAAATAGCATCAACGATAATAGTGTCAATAATTCTTACCCTTTGGTGAGCACTTACTGTAGGCTAAGTGCTGGCACCTGCACTAATGCAAGTCTCCGACATTTCACACCACCTTCCCAACTGCTGTCCCGGCAGTGTAACCATCTGTACTGTACCCGTTTACTTCTTTCTATAATTTAACTCAGTTTTTTATTTATTTAGTCTCACCCTATGCAATAATACGTGACATCAAGGGGTTGAGGTACTAGTCATATTTTTCAAAAGCACATAAAAGCTACCTCACGACTGTTTTAAAAAGTTTACTCACGTAAGACCTGAAATCATCCCACGTACCACTAATGATGAGTGTACACACTTTGGGAAACACTGCATTCACTCAGTTAATCCTCACAACAGCTTTAAGATGAAGGTACTATTATTATTTCATTTCACAGAAAGAGGAAATAAAGGCTCAGAGGGTTAAGTGACTCGTCAAAAATCACACAGCCAGTAAGCAGCAGAGCAAAAATTTGAATGTGGGTCTGACTGACACCAAAGCCAGCATTCTTAATCATCATGTCAGCATTTCCCAAAGTATGTTCCAAAGAACACTATTCCTAGCAGATGTGCCTTACAAAGAGTTCTCACCAGCAAATAAAATTGGGAAACGGCACAAACTAGATTCCCCTGTAGGTAAATGTACAAAGGGCTCAGATAAGTCCTGTAGTAATCTCATTAAATTTGTTTCACCCAGCGTCTCTCAAACTTTTCAGCCTTAGAATCCTTTTTCAAGACACACCCTACAGATGCCATCCCATGTCCATGCCAGAGAATGTAGGAGTTGGCACCAAAATGACCAGCCCTTCCACACCAGATCAAACCCCCAGACCGCTCACCTGCCAGTGCTGAGGTCCAGGCTGCTGCCATAGGGAGAAGTGCGGAGGCCGAAGGGCGAGACCCGAAGCTGCAGCTGGGGCTGGGGTGGGGGTGGCAGACTGGGGGTGGCCGGCAGGGGTGCAGGGGGTGAGACAGGAGGCCGAGGGGCTGGTGGAGGCGGTGGTTCCTTTGGGGGGAAAGGCACTAGCAGCGGGTCGGGCCCCGGGGGCTGTTCCTGGCTCCGCTCCAGGCCCGACACTTTAGGGACCACGGAGAGTTTTGCTTCACAGTTCCCATTGAAGGCGCCGTGGGGGCCCGAGGCTGTGAAGGCAGGATGGCAGACATGATCAGTTAAGGCCCGTGCTCACCCAATTTCCCTCCCTTGCCTCCAACCCCAGCCCTTGGGACCAACCTTTGCTGGTTGAGACAGTAAAAGATGGGTCGAGGTCATCATCGGAGACCTGGGGAGGAAGGGTAGGGATAGGGTTAGGTTGTGGTCAGGCCAGGCCTCCACCCAGGAAGGCCAATAGCCTTTGGAGCCTGCTAGGAACTGGTGGCAGTGGCAAATCTGTTCCATCACTTTAGTTGAGATCTCTCAGAGACTGTGGGCTCTAGGTGCCCTAAGCTTGGAGAAAGGAGTAGAGCAGCTGAGCCCAAGAATCTGATAAGCCAGGAGGACTGAGTCGAGGCGGCACTGAAGTAGTAGAGAAGCAGGCAAATCAAAATAAAAATATCAGACATCACTGACTGCTGGCCCACATGCCTACCTGGTCTACAAATGTGTTTGGTCTACAAGCATTAGCAAAAAATTTTAAACTAATTGCAGATACTTAGAAATCCAGAGATTCCTCGTTAGAACCCAGACTTGCAGGTTCTCTCAAGAATGTGCTCCCACGCTCATGGCAACAATCAGCTAGAACTGGATAGCTGGATGGACAAGAACTCTCTGGTTCACCAAAGTCTCTGTCCAGCCAACTTTTGAAATGGAAACAAGACACACATCAGGGAGTGCAAATTTAGTTACTTCCAGGGGCCAAGTGGGTAAAGCATTAACTGGTCTAACATGTTATCTCAAAACAAGTGAAACAGCCCAAATAAGAAACTGACATACACCTTTATGGGACAAGCTCTTACGCTGACTAACTAACTACAATGATTTAGTGTCCTCACTGCCTTCACCATGGTCTCTGCTCTGACTCTAATCTATGAGACTTTCACTGCAAGAACAGACTAATGGTTAGCAGGAGGACCAGCTCAGTTCCACAGCCACTCTGGATTTTTGTGAAGAACCAGTGGTAGCTCCAAGGGCTTTGGAAAGGATGACACAAAAAGACATGGACCTTCCATTCTTTGATCAGCCAGTCCTAGTCTCCAAAAAGAAAAAAAGAAACCATTTACCCTCCAATCCCCTCCCTTCTTCTCCAAAATCTAATCCTGGCTCAACCTAAGCCATGTTCCCCACTCAAGAGGAGGCTGTCTGCTGCACACAGAAAGTCTTTAAGCTGCAGTTCCTTTTACACGTGGTGACACTGCCCACCCAAGTTCTAGCCCCACTCACCCTCTCGTCCAGATCACTTTCCGCGTCACACTGGGGAGAAGGAAAGACAGAGGTGTCACGAGAGGGAAGAGGAGTGGGGCCCAAGGTGGAGAGGGGAGGGGCCAGTACAGGTGGATAGCACTTACTATGTATCCAGCTTCCAGAGAGTGACGGGAGGAGGCCTGAGAAAGACCAGAGTCCAGAGGTAAGGGAGGTGGATAAAGTCTCAACTCTCAGCAAGGCCCTCAAGGTCCCTCATGATTTACTCTCAAGCTCATTTGCTAACTGCTGCTCACTACTGCCTACCCCTGTTCCCAGTATTCTTGCCTTTCCCTAAATACACCAAGTTCTCATCTTTGCTTTCCCCAAAACAACTTTTCCCCCATTTCTCCTCTTAGCAAACTTCTGACTATACTTCAGGGTCTGACTAAGACATCCCAGGGGGCTTTCCCTAACCACAGCCCTCCTCCCATCCCCCAGGCAGAATGAGTGGCTTCCTCCTGTGGGTTTCTAAAGCATCTCTCCAAGACCTTTGCCTTCTTTTGCTTCTCAGGTTAAGGTCTAGGTGTTTGCTTGTTGATTACTTCTTTCCTGCTAGACTGCCATCACCTGGAAGGAAGGGCAGGAACCACATCTAATTTATTTATGATTCAAATAAGCCCTTTTGATGTGTCTCTAAATTACCAACAACTTTGAAAGAGACATAGTACCAGGCAAAAGCAGGTGAGTCTGACTGTAGACAAGTGTTTGTCAGACCTGGATGGAGGTGGGGGCTCAAATTGGCTCTGCCTTCCTCTTTGCCCTTAGAGACCAGGGTCACTGTTTACAGTGGGCAGGGGCATTGCTGACTCTATAAGTACCTTCTGCCTAAACAGTTTTAAAGGATGGGGATCTGGAAGAAGCTCACCTCTTTCCTTCTCCGCTTATTGGGCCATTTTCGGGCCCGATCCCCAGGGGGCCGGCCAGGCTCCCGATCAGAGCTGTCCCCTGGCTCCCCAGTGGCCCCACTGGAGCCCCCCCTCTTCCGTTTCCCAGAATGCTTCAGCCGATGTTCCAGTCGCTCTGGGGGCTGAAGAGATGCATCCTTCTGTGGAGGAGGAGGTGGGGCTGAAGTGGATGGAAAAAGGAAAGCTCCCGACCTCTCTGGGGGTGACCAGGCTACCAAAGTACCCTCAGGCCGGGTAACCTGGTTGGTCCCTGGAGACTAGCTCTACCTCCTCCCACCCTAGGGTGGAGCAGAGGCCTGGCCAGAGGAGCCGGTTGCTCTGGTTTGGGGTGCCAACATTCCCCCCTCAACTCCACCCACTCTAGGCACTATACCCTTCTCTCTGCCCCTCTGAAATCCCCAAAGGCCCCCAGACCCATCAGGCCCCACCTGCAAGGCCTCGAGGCTGGCGAAGCTAGCGATGGCGAAGCCATCGATCAAGTCCTCCTCCTCTTCTTCCTCCTCCTCAGGCTCCTCCTCGGCTTCTCCGTCGTCTGCGCCCCCCTCCTCCTCCTCCTCCTCCTCTTCCTCCCCGCGGCTGCCCGAGCCGGCAGGCCGCTTCCGAGCTCGGGGTCGCGGGGGTCGAGGCCTGGGACGAGGTCGCCGCCGTCTCGGGCCCCCAGGTCGCTCTCCAGACGAAGCTGACGACCAAGGCCTGGCGGGCGGCGGCGGTGACGACGAGGACGAGGAGCCGCGCGGAGCGGCCAACAGGGCCCGGGGCGCGTCGCCGCCTGGACCTCGGCGGCGCCGCTGCTCCCGGTCTCGGTCTCGGCGTGAGCAGCGCCGCCGCCGCCGTTCCCCGTCAGCTGCCCAGCCCGGGCCCGGGGCCGCGGCCGCTGCCGTCTCCATGGCGACCGCCCTCAGCGCCGCATCCGGAGGCGGCGGGGCCCGAAGCGGCCTGTCCACAGGCCTGGGGTCGCAGGCGCGGCGCTGACGGCTGCACAGGGACGAGAGGGCCACGGCTTCCCCTTTAAAGCAGGATCTGCTGGCCCCGAGCTTGCCCCAAGGCCAAGGCCCGGGGAGCCGGCGCCGCCCCCGGGTCGACAAGCCCGAGGGGCCCCCCCTTGGGCCCGGCGGGGCCGCGACGGCGAAAACGGGGCGGCCGTCGCTTTAAGGCGAGGCCTCAAGTTGTCCAGCCCCCGGCCCCTTTAAGACGATCCGACGGTGTCCGGAGGATTAGTGCGGTGGCCGCCCCCTGCCAGGGGTCGAGACGAGTCTCCCCGAGGAAGAGGAAGGGCCACCCCTTTAAAAGGGACGGAAAGCTCGCCCCGAAACGCAGACCTCCCCTTTAATAGTGTCTCAAGTCCTCCGGCTAAAAGAGACCACCCCTTTAAGGAGTCCAGGGTCCTTCAAACAGCAGGCCGTTCCCTTTAAGGGCTCGGGAGTTAGTTTCTAGTCCGTCACAAGCCGCCACTTCCCCTTCAAGCTGAATTTAAAGGACTTCTTGCGTGGGGTGAGAAGGAGGTGAGAAACCCCACTCGCCCCAATTCTCCCAACAGCACAATTCTCAATTTGTCAGCTTCTGTTCAGCGGCTTCCCCTTTAAGCCTGGCGTTGGAGTCCGCCGAGTTCAGTGGCCACCCCTTTAAGGAGCTTTAAAGGGGCCTCCTCCAGGCCCAACTCTTCCAGCCTCCGCCTCCGGTCGCCATGAAAGGCACGAGGGGGGGCGGGGCCGCGGGGGCCAGCCCTCCAAAGCCCCGGATGTGAGGCAACGGTGACGGGTAAAGCTTCTCTGTCCGCCGACATAAAAGTCTCTTCCTCCTTTCCTCCGTCTCTGTCTGACTTGTGTCTTAGGGGATCCGGAACGGCTGTTGGGCAGCAGGGGAACTCCAGCGCACACTCCTGTTGTCTCCTTTGGAGTCTTGGGCCTCTTCTCCGCCAGGACTTCCCTGCCCCCTCCTCCCTCTTCCTCCTCAGCCTACGCCTCCTTCCTCTCTCTGCCTCCTCCCGACTCTCCGCCCCCTTCCCCCTCACCCCGCAACCAGACTCAGTCGAGGATAGGTTGAGAAGTATACGTCAAAGCGAAGGGCGGAGTCAAACTCAGGGGAGTGAGTAATATGTAACCGCCCTCATATCTTGGATTGGGTTACGTCAGATTAGCCCCGCCCTTCCTCAAGTCTTGTGACTCGACTGGTTAGAAGTAGGTGTTTGGGGCGGTCCCCCACGCGACCACGCCCCTTCCTGCTTTTCGTTTATTGGTCCGCCTTCTGAAGGCGTCGAGGCGAGCAATTGGGATGTGGTGCTCGAGGCTTGGGGGGCGGTTGGCCGCTGGGCGGCGCGCGGCTGCGCTTTCGATGACCACTTACGTCGTCTCTCTCTGCCGCTTGGCTAGTCCACGGGCCTCCCGGCGCCTCGCGCACGCGTGTGGTGATGCCACCGTGTGGCTGGCTGCGCAACCGATAGCTTCGTGGTGCCGGGTGGCCCGAGGACGCCGCGTGCTTTGCTAGCGCCAGACGCACGGAAGGAAACCGCGTCCGTTACCGCCTGGTTCAATATGAAGGTGCTGGCCTGCGCTAACAATTAAAAAACACCTTGCACTCATAAGCCGAGCGCTTTCTCACATATTAAATCATGGGTAATAACGATTCTACGAGGTAGATACTGCTATTAGCAGCGGTCCCCAACTTTTTTGTCACCAGGGACCGGTGTTGTAGAAGACAATTTTTCCACGCATGGGGCGGTGCGGAGGAGGGGACGGTTTGGGGATGATGCAAGGCCATTACATTTATTGTGCAGTGAAACCTCTGTTAATGATAACCGGTATTTGCAGTTGCTCCCCAGCACTAGCATCACCGCCTCAGCTCCACCTCAGATCATCAGGCATTAGATTCTCACAAGGAGGGAAACAACCTAGATCCCTCCCATGTGAAGTTCACAGTAATGTTCTAGCTTCTAAGAGAATCTAATGCTGCGCTCATCCGACAGGAGGCGGAGCTCAGGTAGTGATGCCAGCGATGGGGAGCAGCTGTAAATACAGATGAAGCTTCCCTCGCTCACCTGCCGCTCACTTCCTGCTGTGCGCCCGGTTCCTAACAGGCCGCAGACTAGTACCAGTCTGCCACTCAGGGTTGGGGACCGCAGGCTATTAGCCTCATTTTACAGAGAGGGAGGGGAATTGACACACAAACGGGTTGTTAGTTTCCCAGCTAGGATGTGGATTCAAGAAGCCTAGCTCCAGAGTCTGTGCTGTAGCCACTGCTCTTGCTGCCTCTAAGTTATTAAAGATGGGCCCCACTGGTAAATTTGACTGGCTTAAAAAAAGAAAAAGATGGACAGTGCCACCTCTGTCCTCATTGCCTGAGTTGCCATTTTAATGTGGACAATGCTCTGACATGCTCACTTTGCTTTCTTATCTATAAAATGGCTACAATTCCCTCTCACAGGGGTATGTGCTGGTTGAGTACCTGAGACAGGTTGTTGTAGGTACTCAATTATGGCTGATTACTCTTAGCTCTTGAATCCAGCAGCAGGTCCTGACCGGCATGCTAGGAGGAATTCAGGGTCATTTTGGTGAAGGCCCTGGTCCACTATAGGCCTTTCAGTCTCCTTCATATGTGAATTGGGAGAACCCTGACCAGGGTTCAGAGTCACAGTATCATCTGGAGCTGATTCAGAAGTGTCCCTGCATCTCCAATGACTATTCCACCTCTCCCTGTACCCAAGCCCCCTCACTTTCATTGGCACCACCCCCATTTCCCAGTCCTTTGGAGGCCAACATAGAAACATCAGCCAGTACTGCCAATCAATCTCAAACTCAGCTAGAGACAGAAAATAATCAGAAACATATCGAAAACTTTACTAGAAATATAGAGAAAAAATATAACTGCCTCAGAGGTTTCACCTCCCTTGAGGATGGATGGATAGACAAATAGATGGAGTTCCTAAGTCCGATGAGGCTGCTCCCCACCCACTTTTTCCTCCTCCAGGAGCAAGGCATCTAGCTCCTCCAGCCGCTGCTGCAGCAGGGGTCCCACATCTGGGCTGGGGGCCAGGTTAGCAGTCAGGGTCCTGCCAGCTGCAGCTCGGACCCCACGGGATGGCCGCCGAGATCGAGGAAGGCTGCTGTCCCGAAATTCTACAGCCCGCCGGAGCTTCCTTGAGCTGGTGAAAATCAGAGTCCCATTTCGTTCCCGGGGTTCCTCAAAGATGGTCTCAAAGGTCCTGGATGAAGGAGGGAAAGGAGCTGGTTACTGGCATGCCCCCCGGTTCCAGCCTTCCCACTACCACCCTCAAGCCTTCCAAGTTTCTCACCTCCTGGTTGTGGGTGATTGGTAATTCTTGTTGGTATAAATTTCTTCCAAGCTGAACTCCTTCTTGTTCAACCTGACAGCAAAGAAGAGAGGCCACTGAGAACCCTTGGGCTAGTGGGGCCTGAAAAAGGGATAGGTAAGGGCTGGTCTCTATTTCAGTTTCTGGGACATGTCAGGGACAGGAGTGCTGCCTGAGGCAGACAGGCAGGTCTAAGCACAAACTATGTCTACACTGAATTGAATCCTCTAGGCTGGACTGTGTTCCTTGAGAGGAGACAAAGCCACACTTCAGGGGACATGTTTGGCCCCCTACGCCTGTTCAGCCAAGACAGCTCCATGCCCAGTGAGCTTCTTACCTGATTGGTCGAGGCAGCCCCATTGGTGTAAGGTTTAGCTGAGGACGGGCTGGTGTCCTGCGTATTCTGAATCGAGAAACCTTTCCCATGGTCTGAAAAAATGGAGCAGAGGGTGAAAGAGTGACATGGGCTCAGGTTCCCACCTATCTGCTCCCCCTCATCTGTACTCCTACCTTGGTCTCAGGGTCTGAAAGCACCTGGTCCTTCCCCTCAGTTGGCTCCTTCCCCTTGGTTGAGCCCAACCTGCCGAGAAGGTCAAGGCTCAGGGACAAACAAGATTCACAGCAATATTCCCATCTCCTGCCCACTGGATATTTAGGGAAGAAGGCTGGGCCCAGGCTGTGGCCAGGGCTTCAAGGAGGATTTATTGAGGGCACTACCTGGGTTCTGCTGGTTCGGAGAAGGAGGAAGTGGATGCCGTGGACAAGCAAGATGTGGCGAGAGAAGGGGAGGCTCCCACTCCTCCGAGAGGGAAGACCTCTTTCCGGAGACAGGGCCGAGGGGGTGGTGGGGCTCGGGACATTTCCCCACCACCCACAGTGTGCCGCCGTGGCCTTGGCCGGATTGGTTGGGGCGGAGCAGGTGGCCAGGTGCAGGTGCCTGGGCCATGGGGCCCCAGATCAGGGCAGGAGTGGCTTCGGCCCAGAGAGGGCTTAGGGAGAGGTGCTGGGGTATTGTGGTCCTGAGCCCGCCACTGGCGGATAGGGGGCCGGGGGCTGACAGATGCTGTGCCCTCAGCAGCCCCAGACTGCTCGGCCTCTGAGATGGCGATCTTCAACTCCAGCTTCATGGGGGGTGATGGGGGCTGGGGCTGTGGGGCTTTATTGGGTGTGAGGAAGATGTCAGCAAAGCTCTCCAGCTTGGAGCGGACGGAACGGAAGAGGGGGGCCAAGCCCCAGGGACTGAGGCGGGGACGTAAAAGGCTGGACGGTGGTGGAGTGGATGGGAGCTCCAGAGCAGGATCTGGGGCTGAGGAAAGGAGAGGGTCACAGGTAGGCATCCTCAGCTATAGGTGTCTAAGCCCCACTTCAGTGGCCTCGGCCCCGCCCCAAACACTAAACTTCATCCACAGAGGAATAAGGCTACCCCTAAAACACTAAGTCCTGCATTTAGGACGTGAACCTCAAGCCTCTGAAGTCGACACCCCATCTTCACACACCTAGCTCTGCCCTGGGCAGGGGTTAAGCCCCACCCCCACCTCTCCATAGACACTTCCAAACTTAACTAGAATTTTCCAGAATGCCAAGTCTCAGCCTTCTGCCTGAGTCCTTACCTGATGGTGGGCTCTCCAGAGGGACTGCAGGCAGGGTGGATGGCTGAAATGGGGCTTCTAGATCCCTGGGTGGAGGCATTGGCTGGTGAACCATCGTCATGGGCTCAGCTCTGGGGTGAAGGGGCAAGGTAAAGGCTGGGGGAGCTTCCAGGTCCAGATCCCACCTGAGCCAGCACCTTCCCTGTCCCTTAAGCCTTCTGAACGTGCATGAGGAAGGGTTGGATAGGCCAAACTTGGTGCCCCTGGCTCTGGCTACCTGGCTGATGGCTGTTGCCTGGATACCATGATAATCCCTTCTCCTGCCCTCTCACCTTTGTACTGGGGCGATGAAATTGGGGGTCTCATTGACGTAGCCCTGGATAGAAACAGGAGATTTTTGTGTGGAGGCAGAGAAGCCTCCTTTGGCTTCCTTAGCCTCCCATATCCTGACTCTTTCAGTCCCCAGATACCTGCTCGGGTTTACACCAAAGACATTTTCATATAGACTTTGCTCAGACAGCGGCTGCCACCTAAAATGCCATCCTCCTTACCCTGAGAGAAATCCACCCAAGACTCAGCCCTCCAACCTTACTTCTATCC
Source organism: Daubentonia madagascariensis (assembly GCA_023783475.1). NCBI lineage: Eukaryota > Metazoa > Chordata > Mammalia > Primates > Daubentoniidae > Daubentonia > Daubentonia madagascariensis. The sequence continues at coordinate 7,657,748 of JAKFHU010002004.1, read as the reverse complement.
CCACTGGAGTGCCTGCCTCCAGCTGAACCCCTGACATCCTTACCCTAAGTTCCCATACCTCAGCTGGGGGTCTGTGACTGGCAATGTCTTCCAGCATCACCACCAGGGTGGGTTGGGGGACCCGGTCCACTTTTTGTGAAGGGCCCTCCTCTGGGCCAGGGGTTGTCCTCGATCGCCGCCTCAGAGTAGAAGAGGACCGGTGGATGCGGCTCAAGGGCTCGCGGCACAAATGCAGTGTGTCGGGAGGCCTAGAGAGGGAACAGGAAAATCAGAGGGGCTCGGCTGTGTCGCCAGCTTACCCTCCATCCTGCCATGCTCACCTGGCCTGTGAGGACCACACAGCCTGCCGGGGTGGCGAGGCAGGTGGCTGGATGCCGACAGAATTGTGACGGTAGCTGTCGTGCTGTGGGATGGAGGTCTCCTCTTGGGGCACCAAGGGGACCTATGAGAAGAAGAGGTGTCAAGAGTAAGGTGATGGAGTGCAGCTGGACTGGACAGGGTCTCCCTTTGCCTAACAGTGCCTTTAGTCAAAAAGGTGACAGAGATTATAGCTAGAATTCATTCAAATCCCTAAAGAAGAGGTGAGTTATACTGAATTAAGGGCAGATATCACGGAGTCCTGAGCTGCAGGGGTGGGACCTGGGTAATTAATCTTCTCACTCAGGCTGTTTGGAAAAGTGAAAAAGACAGGGTGACCTTGGTTGAGTCACTGCCTTATTTTGGGTCTCAGTTGTTCTTATCTGTGCAATGGAGCCAAAGACCTTAGCCTGCTTTCCAAGGCTGTTGGGCTAGGAAGAAAGCAGAAGGGTTTCTCACACTTAAAAGTTGTAGGGATGTGGTTCCAGCCCCTTGGTGGTGGGGGATGGGCCCTGGAGACCCTGCCTAGATTGGAGTAAGTGGGAGCCAAGCAGGTCTCTAGCATTAGGGAGGCTGCCTGAGGGATGGGCATGAAAATGAAGTATCTGGACATCGGTTGTCTTCAGTAGGGATCTGGCCCAACTGTGGTATTGAGGAGGGGTGTGGGGGAAAAGAGGGTCTCTCAGTCCAGGGGGCTCACCATGTGGGCAGCCATGACATCTTCCAGCACCACCGCCAGGACCCGCCGAGAGGCCTTTTCCAGGGGAGAAGGGGCCCCCAGCGGCTGCAGCCTCGGCCGTTTCGGGCTCCCGGCACCCCATAACGCTCGAGCCAGGGGCTGGCGGCACAGACGCGACTGGCCAGGCGGGCTGAAGGGTGAAAGAAGCAGAGGGCGGTCGCTTGAACCTGTCGTTGACTCTGTAGTTTCCCAGTACGGCCGCCAGGATCCCCGACTCCCAGGCTCACGACAGGCGGGCGGGGTGCGCTCTCACCTGGAGTCCCCGGGCAAGTCCATGGGGGAAGCGGCGGCTCCGGGGGGTCCCTGGGGGATCCCAGGCTGCGGCCTGGGGTGAGGGGGGAGCGGGGGAGCGGGGTGTGAGGGCCGGCCCCTCCCCCAGGGCTCCACCCTTCATGGTCCGCCCGCGGCTCCCGGTAGCCCACAGGCCCGAGCCTTGGGGCGCAGAAGGGCGCCCCCGGCCGGCCGCCTGAAGCGGGTGTCCTCCCGCTGCCGCCGCCTGGGGGTAGCGGATCACTTGCGCCCTGCCTGGCACCTGCCGCGAGAACCTGGACTGCGGCGGCCCCAGTTCTCCCACGGCCCGAGCCTCCCGAGGCCTTTGTCCCTGCAGATTCCACGCTGGGATCCCGGTCCCGGGAGGCTCTGTTTCCGCTGGATGTCTCCCAGCGAGTGTCCGAGGACTCCAAAGCAATACTCCACACACCGACGATCCTCCCTCCCACCAGATCCCCTACACTGGATCCCTGCAGAAAGACTCCTACAGCGCGGTTCCTCCAATTGGACGCCGTGCGAGGCTTCTCCTCCCCCTGTGAGCTTCGGCTCCGCAAAGCTCCACTGAGACAGGGGCGGCCCGAGCTTGAGCATCACCGAACTCAGTTTAGATCCCTGGGGATCCACTGTCAAGCGGATACCCCCTTCACTCCAATCCCGGGAGGTCCCGCCCACAGACACCCCCTCCCTCCCCAGATCCCCGCCCAGCGTTCTCCCCCAGCCCGGGACCAGATGGTTCAAATGTTTCCTTCCCCGCCCCCCACCTCCCGCCCTCTCTCCAGCCGTTCCGTGCCCTCCCCCGCGCGCCGCTCACCGCCGCCTCCCGCGGATCCCGGGTCTTTGGCAGCTCCCACCTCCGGCTCCTTTAAAACCAGGCTTACCCAACACTGCCCAACCGCCGAGAGCCTTCTTCTCGGAGCCTCCGGGCACCGCCCAATCGCCGGTCCCCGTCTTCCGGGGTAGTGAGACACTAAGTGAAGCCGCCTGGCGGCCATCACCCCTAGGGGCAAGACGCCAAATTGGGCAGCGCCGCCATTATAATTAAGGGCAGATATCGTGGTCCTCGTTGAACCTCAGTGGAAGAGATGGCGTCATCTTTTGAGGGCCAGTCAGTGGCCAGATACAATGCCAGGTTTCCTGAGATATTGAGGCTACCATAATGAACCTAGAGTGACGCCACGTTTTTTAAGGGCATCTTCCGGTTCTTTCGTTCTTAGGCCAATAAACGTCGGCTGACTGCTAACGATATGTGAAATTCCCAATTTCCTAGAGTGGCCCCATTTGAAGCGGGTTCCGGCACTATCCTGGTTTCCTCAACGGGGTTCCCAGAGCACAGGGTACGAGTTTGGGAGGGGGTGGCGGAGACCGTGAGTCCTGAGGTCGAAGACTAGGGCTGGTGCGGCCTCCGGCTCCGTTGCTCACGCGGTGTCCTGGAGAGATTGGGCTAAGCCGAAGTGAGAAGGAGGCTGGGAGCGTGGAGCTTCACTTCCCCTGAATATTGTATACTGCACTTCTCCCTGCAGGAGTGGGGTTGTCTGCGGGCTGCGGAGAGGGCTCAGGGGCATCATTGCAGGAGACCAATAACCCACCTTGGCTCGCTTCCCTCTTTCTGTTCCCGGCTCCCAGGAGCCACTCACTCATGAGGGGCCTGCCTGCTGGGGGGTGTAAATAGTCCCGAGGAATAAGGGATCGGGGTGGGATCCCGCTGCTGGGAGAGGCTGCACCATGGAGCCTTTACCCAGAGCCCGGCTGTTGGTGGGGAGGAAGTGGCATGTACTGGCTTCTTGCACTGTGAAGACGCCCTCACCGCCTAACCAAAGTCCTTGCTTGCACTAATTCTCCTTCCCCACGATTCCCTGGTCCAAACTAGCCCTTATTTTCTTGATAGAACAAGAGCCGAAAGTCTAGAATCCCGGGTCTGAGATAAGGTGCAGAGGCACCTCCCAACCCAGCATAATTCTTTCTCGGGTGGGGGGGGGGCGCGTTGAAGGATGGAAGTAATGAAATGGAAAGAGCAGAATCAGCAAGAGCTTATGTAAAAAGTGAAGACTCCCCAGCTCTGTCCCCAAGGACTACAGCATCTCTTTGTAACACTAGGCCTCCTGGGTCCTCTGGAAATCCATTATGAGACTCCTGGTGGGAGTAGGCAGCAGCTCTTCCGCCCAGAGGTGTTCTCCCTCTGGATCAGGGCTGGCTGTGTGGTGCCTGAGGATGTTTCTTGGAGGTATGGCAATGATTCATCCAGCTGCCAGTGCTTGGAGATTCTTCCCAACCTTGGTGAGTTGAGAGTTTAAACCCACAGGTGCTTCTCAGGCCCCAGGGCAGGAAAAGCCTTCAAGAGCAGAGCAAGCCTAATCTGAGTTTTGATTTTCTAGGGCTCCTGAAGAAGTCAGCAACACCAAGGACAAAGGAAGTAATCTAAAGACAAGGCCTGGGCCTGAGAATCTGGTAGGGAGGGTCCAGCCCTGTGACCCTAACTTGGGGCACTGGAGTTCATCAAATTGATGTCTAAGGTAGACTGTGACAACCTTGGCCCTCAGCCCAGGCCAGCAAGGGTGAGCCTTCACAGCCTCACAGTATCACCTCTGCCCTTTTTGGGACTACCATTTCAACAACTCCTACCTTACTCACCACCTGTGTACACGCTGCAGGGCATGGCCAATGTGTACTGACCCAGGGGCAAGAGGCTCCACAGACTCTACTGGGGCTGGCACTGTGGAGATTGGCTGTTAGTGCACTTCATTGTGTCATTCTTCAGGAACTCTGAGCCCCTTTAGACTCTGGGTCTCCCATCTTCTTAACTGTTTCCTGGCCCCAATGGTCTCATAGGTAAGATGGGAACATTGAACCCTGTCATGCTTATCTCAAAATAGACTTGGAACATTAAGATCAACCAAAAAGACACATCCAAATGTGCTTGAAAACTAATTTAAGTCTCAGGCTACAGGTGAGAATAGGTTGATCACAACTGCTTCATCTTGCTCTCTGGTGCCCTATCCCTTCTGGTCCTCAAGCCAGCTGCCCTGCTCAGTACCTTTCTGTGTATAAGCCTCTAGCCTGAGCTCCAGATCAGCCAGGGTAAGTTGGGTTGGATTGTGGCTGCAAGGTGTTGAGGTGGGTGGCATGGTCAGTTAGGGTTGGATGGCCCTTTGCCAAGACCCACCCCTGAGAAATGACAAGAAGCCTTGTGTTTGGGTTGCTGCTCTGGTTTGCATCAACCATCCAACAAAATTTCAACACTTCCCATGTGCTGTGCCCTGGGGAAAGACAGGTGCCTATAGCCTAAGAGTTTGGAGTTTTTATATCACTGCATTTATATCCCCGTGTGCAAGACTGTTACTGGCTCTGCTGCTTCCCTCATCTTCAGTCCTGAAGTACTTAGTTCAGCCAGGTTTCAGCACATTCCTGCCCAATGTAACTCCTCTGGTGAGGCACTATCAAGACCTCCCCTGGGGGCTTTTCTACTCTGCTCAGCTACTTCAGGTTGCTAAAATTATTTTTTTTATCTGAGAAAGCTGGTCCTGCCCATGGTCTACCTCCTCTTCCCCACTGTAGAGAGCCACCTGCCACCAGTTCCATCCTTGCCCCCTTTTTTTGGTGGCAGGGGGAGGGTGGTAGGCAGGGGTGAGATTTGGAGGAGCTGAGTGGTAAAGTGATAGGGGTGAGGATGTCAGGAGGGAAGAAGGTTGGGAAGATTGGAGAGAGAGCAAAGAAGGGTGAAGGACTCTGCTTATTAATATCTGAAACAGTCTATCACTGTGCCACAGTTTATTGTCTCTCAGCTCCAAATTCATCTTTTTTTCCTGCTCTGTAAAAATGGATCTAGGCCCTTTAATTATTTTTTCTTTGCCAGCTGGCATCATGCTAAATTTTGTCTATAGATGGCTGGGGAGACATTGCAGGAAGAAAGGATTTTGCTTCCTGGTTCAGTTAGCCCTACTGGCAGCCTTCTACAGCACAAGTGGGTCCCCTGGCTCCCAGCCTCTGCGGTGCAGGCAGCTTCTCCAGTGCCCTGCATGGTGGCCAGCAGCATCCAAGGGCCAGCAGCTCCCCCTGGTGCCGTCTGCATGTGGTTTTGTGGTGGAGTGCCTCCACTGAGACACCTTCCCATGGCGCCCTACAGAAAAGATTTCCAGCAAGTGTCAGAGGGTGGATTTCCAGCAAGTGCCACCAGACTCTACCCCCAGCAAATTCTGTGCCTTCTGCAAAAAGTTCTGGATCTCAGCCTCAGGGAGGATGGAGGCTTTTTCTTATATGCTCTATTTCAGCCTGTATAGTGGCTGCTCCTTATATCTGTTATTCTTTCATTTTTAGAATTTTCTTTACTTAATATCTGTAGTGGGCAGAATTGCATCCCCTCCCCCCAGCCAAAGATATGTTCATGTTCTAACCACCCCCCGCCGGTTTTTATGAATGTGACCTTATTGGGAAATATATTCTTTGCAGATGTAATCAAGTTAACATGAGATCATACTGGAGTAGGATACTGGACACAATTACTAGTGCCCTTATAAGAAGAGAGAAATTTGGACACAGATACATAGGAGAATGCCATGTGAAGACATGCACAGAGACACACAGGGAGAATGCCATATGACAACAGAAGCAGAGATTGGAGTGATGCATCTACAAGCCAAGGAATGCCAAAGATTGCCAATAAGCACCAGAAGCTAGGAAGAGGGGAGGAAGGATTCTATTCAGGGTTTTGGAGCCCTGCTGATGTCTTGATTTCAGATTTCTAGTCTCTAAAACTGTTAGAGAATGAATTTGTGGTAATATGTTATGACGGCCCTAGGAAAATAGTATGTAATCTAATCCTTCATTTTTCTAATTCCCTGTTACAGTTTTTTGTTTTGTTTTGTTTTGTTTTTTGTGAGACAGGGTCTCGCTCCATTGCCCAGGCTAAAGTGCATTGATGTCATCATAGCTCACTGCAACCTCAAACTCCTGGGCTCAAGCGATCCTCCTGCCTCAGCCTCCTGAGTAGCTGGGACTACAGGCGTGTGCCACTATGCCTGGCTAATTTTTCTGTTTTTTGTAGAGACAGGGTCTCAGTCTTGCTCAGGCTGGTCTCTAAGTCCTGGCCTTAAGCAATCCTCCTGCCTTGGCCTCCCAAAGTGCTAGGATTACAGGCGTGAGCCACCGTGACCAGCCAATGATTTTTTAATATTAAACTTTTCCTTGTTCAAATTACCATGTGATTTCTCTCTCCTGGTTGGACCCAGACATAATCCATCACCAACAAAAATACAGGTACTAGTGTTTCAGCATTAAAGAAAATGGAATATCCAAATTTTGAAAGTCCCTACTACAATTACTGTGCAGATATTTTAGAGGGTAGGCCATTTGTAGGAGAGGCGTAAAATCTGCATTGCAGACATAGTCCTTAAAGTCATTTTTTTGGCTTGTTTTTTGTTTTAAACACCAAGTGGCACCAGGAACTTAAAGTCATTTTGAATGCTGCTGTCACACCTGGGAAAAAAATAGAAAATGAGCACAGATGGTGCCTGTGAGGACAGCTGGCTTGGCTGGAGGGAGGAAGTTGAGCTGGGCAGCTGCCAGGTTGTCTAAAGGTGATTTGGGGCATTCTTTGGTTTCAGATCTAGACAACTTTCAGAAATCAAGTCCAGCTTGGCATGGTGGCACCCGTCTGTAGTCACAGCTACTTTGGAGGCCAACGCAGGCAGATCGTGTTAGTCCAAGAGATCGACACCACAGTGCACTGTGATCACGCCTGTGAAAAGCCACTGAACTCCACCCTGAACAATAGTGAGACCCCATTTCTAAAAAAACAAAACAAAAAACAAGTCCAGGGAGTGGTGTCTGGAAATGGTTGTGCTTGATGTTATAGGCTGGGAAGGCAGACAGACAGTGGTACTCAGGGCTAGGGAGCAATGCTGGGCAGAGAGATCCATGATACAGAAAACAGATTCACAGCGCTGTCACCTTTCCTCCAGAGAAAGAGGAAGGGCTAGACATAGGACAGTGAGGGCTTTGGGTGGTCAAGAAGGCTCTAAGTATGGGTTGAGATGTCCATTATTTTGTTCAACACATTTGTTGAACTCCAACCATGTGCCAGACACAAAAACACTACAGTGGACAAGACAGTAGGAGTCCTTGTCCTCAGTGAGAGAGAGAAATAGACCAGTGCATGGTGGGATAAATGCTAAACTCAGCTTATATACAGGTTCCCAAAAGAGCACATAAGCAAAGCCAGAGAAGAAGAATGTTTCCCAGAGGAAGTGATGAATAACGTGAGAATTTAAGGAGAGGGGGTCAGGAAGGAAGACTTTGTACAAGTCATCACAACGTGCAAAGGTCCAGAGGGGAATATTCAAGAGACTGAAAATAATTTGGTCATCAGCCTATCAGAGCTAACACATGCCTTTTAGAACAAATATTCTGAATGCTCCTTTTACTATGATGAAATGAATAGAGAAATAACCCATCTACAGTCCTGCTTTAAAAAATCAGGATGGGCATGGTGGCTCACACCTGTAATCCCAGCACTTTGGGAGGCAGGAGGATTGCTTGAGGCCAGGAGATCAAGCCCAGCCTGGGCAACATAGCGAGACCCTGTATCTACAAAAAAATTTAAAAATTAGCTGGCCATGGTGCCGCACACCTGTAGTCCCAGCTACTTGGGAGGCTGAAGCAGAAGGATCGCTTGAGCCCAGGAGTTCAAGGCTGCAGTGAGCTATGATCGTGCACTCCAGTCTGAGTGACAGAGTGAAATCCTGCCTCAAGGGGAAAAAAAAGTTTTTAAAAAATAATGTATATGTCAGTGTGGAAATGCTCGGGCAGGGCTTTTGCCAGAAGATTTAGTGAAGTGGTCATACTGAAACTGTTACATGCTTGCACCTACTTGTAGGATTTCTATGAATCTAACAGTTACAAACACAGATTGTCACAGGTGAGTTGTTGGTGATTCAAATTCCACAAGTGTGGCCATCTGTGTCATGATTTTCCAAAACGATAAACAATTCTTGGTAAAGTTCCAAACAAAACAAAATACAATCTTTGCTCAGTTTATACAGGTGTCTGCCTTCCTGGAAAAGTCAGGATTAAAACTCTGTTTATATGTTTGTGTTTATATATAAATGAATTTAGGTTTTGTACTCATAGTTATAAACTTGTTCTCATCTACATGAAGGTCCATGGGGCACTCTGAAAATGATGGAGGACAAGGGACAGTTTTCCACTGAGCAGGACTGTCTGGCACTGTGTAGGACAACTGATACCATGGGTTCACCCATTAGTGCCAGTAGATCCTCCATCACTGTGACCAAAGAAACCCACTCCCATAAATTCACAAAACAACCCCTAGGGGGTGGCACTGCCTGTGGAGAGCTGCTGCTTTAGAGCAGGAGGTTCAACATTTGGGGAGGGATCCACACAGATTGGGATGTGAAAGGATTATTCAGGGCTACTGGGAAGGTCAGCTTAGGTAGAGGAAAAAGGTAGTGGGGAGAAAGTGGGGACTGCCTAACGTTGCTATACTCGACTCCATAAAGACTTGTTAAGCGAATGAGTGTGCAAACGAGGCAAGGAGTGCCTTAGGTAGTTAAGAAACTATTGACATTTTAATTTTTTTAGCTGAGCATGGTGGCACACACCTGTAGTCCTAGCTACTCAGGAGGCTGAGGCGGGAGGATCACTTAAGCCCAGGAGTTCAAATCCAGCCTGGTCAACATAGTGAGACCACATCTCTTAAAAAGTTAAATAAATAGACTGGGCACAGTGGCTCACACCTGTAATCCCAGCACTCTGAGAGGCCAAGGCGAGAGGATTGCTTGAGGCCAGGAGTTCAAGACCAGCCTGGGCAAGAGCCAGACCCCCATCTCTACAAAAATAGAAAAATTAGCCGGGCGTGTTGGTGCATACCTGTAGTCCCAGATTCTCGGGAGGCTGAGACAGGAGAATCACCTGAGCCCGGGAGTTTGAGGTTGCAGTGAGCTATGTTCAGGCCATTGCATTCTAGCTGGGGTGACAGAGAGAAACTCTGTCTCAAAAAAAAATTTTTTTTTAATGTAATTTTTAATTGTTAATACATTCACATGATTTACAGTTTTAAAATACTGTAATTTTCTACTCAGTCTTGTTCCCTTATAGGAAATCACTCTTATTAGATGCTTATCTATCCTTTAGAGTTTCTTGGTACATATAAAAGTAAATATCCATATCTATTCTTCTTCCTTGTAGGTATTTATAGTCAGGAAATAGCATACTACACACATTGTTCTGCACTCTGCTTAATATATCCAGGAACTCTTTCCTCAGTGGTGCATAGAGCACTCCCACATTATTTTCAACAGTTGCATATCATGTGTATGTATTACAGTTTGTTTAGTCAATCCCCTGTTGATGAAAATTTAAATTGTCCTCTATCTTCCACTATCATAAACAATGCTTCAGTGAGATAACCTTTACGTGTGTGTCACTTAGCGTGTGTTGTATAGTGGAGGTTTTTGAGGAAGGACAAGACAAAATTAAGAGGATGCTTTAGGAAGATTTAGCAATTCCTGTGCAAGATGGATTTAACAGTGGGTACATATAGGAGGCAAGTTATTAAAATAGGCTAGATACAATAGAGAGGAAGGTGTGGTGGTTTTACAAACATATCCATAGATTCTTTGAATCTTCTCCCCTGAAAAACTGAAGCCATTCCTGGCTTGTCTGAGCTTATAAAAAAAAAAAAGTTGAAGCCTAATTCCCTCCTCTTGAGTATAGATTGGACATAGTGCCTTCAATCTAATGAATGGAATAAAGCAGAAGTGACATGGGGGCTATATCATAAAAAGACACTTTTTTTCTCTTTCTCTCTCTCTTGGATCACTTGCTAATGTGATAAGTAGCCCTATGGAGTCCTATGGACAGACTCATATGGTGGGAAACTGAGGCCTCCTGCCCACAGCCATATGAGTGAACTTGGAAGCAGATCCTCTAGCCCCAGTCAAGCCTTCAGATGACTGCAGCCCTGGCCAACATCTTGACTGTAACCTAACAAGAAACCCTGACCTAGAACCATCCAGCTAAGCCTCTCCCAAATTCCTGATCCACAGAAACTGTGAGATGATACCTGTTTGTTGTTTAAGCCACCAAGTTTTGGGGCAATGTATTATATGTAGGAGGAATGACTGGAATGGAAAAGAAAGGAAGGATTATAGAGTTATCTGGAAGAATCACTTATCTATGTTTATTAGAAATTGTCTGTTCTCCCCATTTAGAATGTAAACTCCTTGAGGAGAGGATCTTTGCCTGGTTTTTTTTTTTTTTCTCAGTGATTTATCCTAAGCTGTTAGTACATAGTGGACTCTCAGGACTGGCAGGGAGAATCCCTGAAAAGGAAGGATTCAGATAATGCCCATGTTTGGGACATTTGGTCTAACGTGCCAGCAAAGGAGTGAAGTCTAGTGGGATAGTCAATTAAAGTATCTAGAAAAAATAAGCTTGTGGCCCAACAACCATGTAAAAATATTTAGCAGCCATTTAGATACGTGGGCCTAGAGGAGGGTTTCTCAACCTCAGAACTATTAATATTTTGGATCAGATAATTCTTCATTGCGAGGAGCTGTCCTGCACATTGTAGGATGTTTAGCAGAAGCATCTGTAGCCCCTACCCACCAGAGGTCAGTAGCACATACATCCCCTCCCTGCCTCCCTGCTCATTTGTGACAACCACAAATGTCTCTAGATATTGCCAAATGTCCGCTGGGGGTAATCAATCACCCATAGTTGGGAATCACTGGCCTAAAGCATATTGAAACCAAAGGAAAGAGGGTGGATGCCTGAACCTCGGGGAAACGCACTTTTAAAATGAGTAAGTGAGTGATGGAATAAAGAAGACGGAAAGAATAGCTGAAAAACAAAACCAACAAAACAAAAAGGGATTCAGAAGCCAATGGAAGAAAGTGGCAGTGGTTTGTTTTTGTTTTTATTTTTAGAGACAGGGTCTTGCTCTGTTGCTGGAGTGCAGTGGCGTCATCATAGCTCACTGCAGCCTGGAACTGGGCTCAAGCCTTCAGGATAGCTCCTCCTGCCTCAGCCTTCAGGATAGCTGGGACTACAAGCATGTGCCACCACATCTGACAGTGTTTTAATGAAGTTGGCAGCATTTGGAGAGAATTGTTTTAGTGGACTAGTGGGGCAGAAGCCTGGTTGAAGGAGTGCATTTGTGTGTGCATATGCACACACGTGCATCCTAGGTGAGAGGTGATGAAGAGTGCAATCTAGTAGCCATAACAGGAAAGCAATCAAGCAAATATGGAACAGCAGGATCTAAGGCAAAGGAAAAGAATGAAAGGAAAGGATGAGGATGCTGAGGAAATGAGAAATGAGGGAGCAATTATGCCCCCTACTGGATTCCCCAGCCCTAAAAAGTCTTGGAAAGGACAAAGTATCAATATTCCTCCTTCTCAAGAGGGAAGGAAGATGCTTGTTGAAGGAAGGAAGGAAGAAGGGAGCAGAGCTTTCACAAATTAAGTGGGAGAAGACCATGAAATGGGGTCTGGGATGCACCCTTGACCTCCTCAGGCTAATTTCAACAGAGATTAGCTTACTGGGTTGGGATCCCTGAGAATTTTCTATGACCAGAACAGTATGAAACCTGAGTTAAGATCCCCGTTTACTCCCACTTGCATGAACTAGAGCAAAAACCTCTTCTCACCTCTGAGTTCTCTTCTTCCAAATCTTAAAACCCACCCCTGATCCTATTACTCCTTTGCTCAAGAACATTCAACACCTCCCTGCTGCCTACAGTATAAGAACCAAAATGCTTGTTTAATTCTTAGGGAAAGGGAGGAACAAACACTTAGCTTATGTTAGTCAGTTGACATCAAAGTAATTTGTTTCCCAGGGATATTGTAACAATGTACCCTAAATTGGGTTGCTTAAAACAACAGAAATTTATTCTCTTACAGTTCTGGAAACTAGAAGTCCAAAATCAAGGTGTCAGTAGGGCCATGTTCTTTCTGAGACCCTCTGTGGAATCCTTCTGGCCCTGGCCTCTTCCTAGCTTCTGGTGGTAGCCAACAATCCTTCACATCTTTTGGCCTGCAGCTGCATCATTCCAATCCCTGCCTCTGTGGTCACATGGTGTTCTCCCTTTGTGTCTGTCCTTTTGTCTGTTTTCTCTTCTTATATAGACACCAATCAGATTAGAGTCTATCCTATCGAATGTGATCTTAATCTTAACTCAATTACATCTGCAAAGACCCTATTTCCAAACAAGGTCACATTCTAGGTACTGGGAGCCCAGGACTTGAAGCTATGTTTTTTGGGGACCCAATTCAACCCATAACAATGTTATTTAAGTTTCACAACAACTTTGCAAGGTAGGGACTGTGATTAAACTGAGGCTCAGAGATGTAAGGTAACTGACTAAATAAATAAAGCTAATAAATAATAAGTACCAGAGTTGGGATGTCCCTACCCGGTCTATCAAGCCACAGATATCATGGTCGTTTTATGTAGCACAATCTTACCCAAACTGACATTTGCAAAAATTCTCCCTCAAATATTCTATGGGAGAGCGAAGTGATATAATTATTACTTCCATATGTCCTATGCTTTCCCATCTTTTATCTCTTTCACTACTTTGCCATTCCTTGAGATTATATCATCCTTGAAGCCCCAGTTCAAATGTTTCCCTGTACCCCCCACCCCCAAGCCTTCTGAGACCTCTCCTTCTGATCTAAGTGTATCTTTTAAGGTCCCTTCTGCTCTGCAATTGTGTTCCCTTCTAAAATGCTCCTCACCTCAAAGGATTGGATGGGGAAAGGTTTGTAAACTATAGAGTACCCCCATTTTTTTTTTTCTTTTAGAGATGTAGTCTCGCTCTGTCACCCAGGCTGGAGTACAGTGGCACGAACATAAGTCACTGTAGCCTCAAACTCGCGGGCTCGAGCAATCCTATCGCCTCAGCCTCCTAAATTGCTGGGGTTACAGGCCTGAGCCACTGCGCTCAGATAAATTTTTAGTGACGTTACAAAGAACTTTCACACATTTTGAAACAGCTTTATAGAGCTAGAACTCACATACTATATAATTCACCTATTTGAAGTGTACAATTCCATGGATTTTTGTGCTAGCATGGCCACAATCAATTTCAGCACATTTTCATCACTGTAAAAAGAAATTCCATATTCATTAGCACTCATTCCGCATTCCCCCAGTCCTTCTGTAGATTTGTCTATTCTGGATACTTCATATAAAAAAACTTTCACACATTTTTATGTGACTTACACGAGGATTTTTCTTTGTATGAATATTTCACAATTATCTTTAGGGGTCAACACCTTCCCATTTTACAGGACAAAATGGACCAATATCAAGGATTCGTTAAGTGCCAAACTCGCACACGGGTTTCGGATTCCACGGCTACACAGTCGGGCGGACTTTGCGATTTCGACTGGGATGCTCGACCTCCCCTAGTGCAGTTGGAGGCCAAGGACCGAGTTCCGCAGGGCAGAGCCGCTGGGTTCTCCCACCGCACCATCGGCCACTCCATTGTAAGTGGGGACAGCCACAGACCCAGTCTCGGAACCCTGGAGGCCCCTGAACCCGAGTTCCTGCTTCGGCTCCTCCTCCCAGCACCCGGGTCCCACCGCCCGCGAGGACAGCTAACGGCCCGTGCTTCAGGGCCCTTCCACGCGCGCGCCATTCAAACCGCCGCGCCCCCCGGAGCCCAATCGACGCGCACCTTGTTTAGGTGTCTGACTGGAACTGTCCTATCAGCGAGCGCGACGGTAGAGACCGGCACGAAGCTCCAGCGCAGGTCCCGGTGGAAAGTGCCAGGGTACTGAAGGGCGAGCGAAAGGGTGACGGGCGCAGGGTGCCTTATTTAGTAACGTTAGCTTGACTGAGCGAGGAAAGGACATCATACTGCTTTTGGAAGTAAGCGGTGAAGCTGGCATCGCCATGTTTTCCAAGGGACTTTCTGAGGTTCTGGGTCCAAAGTGGGGGGTCCTCGGGGATCGTAAACGTTAAGGGCCGTCCTAGGACTCCGAGTGGGCGGGAAGGAGCTGTCTGCCCTCAGCCGACGTGGGTCTAATACAAGGTTGGGAGAGGTCCTAGCCATTACCTTTTTTGTTGTTATGAAAGCTGCCAGGGATGGGTACACCGAAAGCCCCGGACTCCACCACAGGTAACGGAATTGAACTTGTACTCCCTAAACCTATTTTTTTTAAAAAAGTTGCCAATATATTTTTAAAATAAAAAAACAAAACAAAACATACAAAAAGCCAGAAACAACAACAACAAAAAAACCCCTAGGGCAACAAAAACAGTCGTATAATTTAAATGTTTGCATTTAGTAAACTGATGCTTTTAACACAAAAATACCTTGCAGTTATGCTATTCACAAAATATTTGTAGGACAAAAATAAATACATCAGGCAAAGTAATAAGGCCTAATTCCTAATGAGGGTTTTCTCTGAATTCTCTCAGTGTCTCTGTGTCCACACTACCTCGTTGGCTCACGTTTGTAATCCCAGCGTTTGGGAGGCGCAGGTGGCAGGATCGCTTGAGGCCAGGAGTTCAAGACCAGCCTAACAATGTAGCGAGATCCCCGTCTCCGCAAAAATTTGGAAATTAGCCAGGCGTGGTGGCGGGAGACTGTAGTCCAGCTACTCTGGAGGCTGAGGCAGGTGGATCCCTTGAGCCCAGGAGTTCAAGGTTGCAGTGAGGTTGCACTGAGCTAAGATCAGGCTACTGCACTCTAGCCTGGGTGACAGATCAAGACCCTGTCTCTAAGAAAATAAAATTAAAAAGTTTAAATTTGAGAGTTTCCTGAAAGTGAGGCCTGGGACCAAAGATCATCTGCCCTCTCCTCCCTATAGGCTGTGCTTCTGAGGCCCTAAAGCTGTGGGTCACAGAGGTTGCATATTCAGTACCTTGCAGTGGTTAAGTGCTTGAGGGCTGATGTCAGACAGTCTTGGATTCTGATCCTGATTCCATCTTTTCTATGCAGTGTGGACTTTGGCAAACCACCTAATTTCTCTGAGCCTCAGTTTCCTTAACATTACAATGATCCTAATAACACCTAGTTGAGGACCTGCAGAAGTTTGCCTCCCCAACCAGAGACTTCCTCTGGGCCTCCTACACAAGCTCTGACTCATTTCTTCTTCCCCAAGATCTAAGAGCCCCAAACCACCTTGTCTCTTAGATAGAACAATAAGTTGAGGTCTGTGGTGTCCTGAAGCTGGGGATCCCAAGGGGAAGGCAGGCCCCAGAGAAGCCTGTTGAGATGAGAGGATCCTTGTATACCTAAAGTCAGACTTCTTGGAAGACCTCAAGGGCCCATCACTCACAAGGATCTCCCTCTATAGGAATTATCTGATGTAGTTTGAGTACCTTTTTTAGGCAGTTCCATTTTCTTAGATTCCAGGTGGCACCAGGCTGCTTCCAGGTTTGGGGAATATAATAATAGGTTTCTAAAAGTAACACTTGACTGTCTTTTCTCCACATACCCCTTCCCCAGTGCATGACATGGAGAGAGAGGTAGGCAAGGGAACTAAATTTTGTTCAGTACACACTGAACTCAGGTCCTGTACCTTGTTCTTTCTAAAGAGGGTCCCTTTAATTACATTATCTCATTTCATCCCCACAACGTTCCTAAGAAGAAGAAATTATTATCTCTGTTTAATAAGTAAGGATATTAAAGCAGAACAGTTGAGTCCCTTGCAGCGAGGGGCAGAGGATAAGAGTGCTTTGTAAATGGGAATTCAGGAGGAAACATGAGCTCTTTGTAAAGGGGCCCAAAGATGACTTAAGTGTTTGGAGTTGGAGGTACATTTCTTTTGGTTGAAGTCACAGACTTGTGAAAGTCAGTCCGTGTCCACATCACTCCAAGATGAAGAGCAGGGATTTGTTTTGCCACTCTTTAAGAGGAGGTTCGAATCTAGAGCTTTTTAGGTGTCCAGCTACACCTTTCTGAATACTCATGTGTTACTAGTCTTGGGCCTTTCAAAGGTGAAAGACTTATATGATCTGAAGAGTACATCATATCAAGATATACTCTGGTTTATATCAAAGTATATCTTGGGCCTTTAGAAACCAGAATCATAGGGGATGTTGAAGTAGTTTCTCCACAGGTTGAAGATCTCAGGACCCCAGTTTTTTCCTGAGCTGGTCCTAGGGAGTTCGTGGTGCTAGGGAGTTACTGTTGTTGGAAAGGAGTGTGAGGGGAAGGTCTGCCTTCACAGATGGGGAGCAATGCCCCTGACCGAGGCCTTTTATCAATCCACATGGACAAGATTGGCTCTTGGTGAGGGGCTCTCAGTAGGTTCTGAAATTCTGTAGGACTGTGAGACAGCTGTGGGGACTTGGCACCTCTCTTAACCAGCTGTCCAGGGGAACTCTGCCTCAAGTCTTTGAATTTCCCCATTGCCCTCATCCTCACCCCTCCAAGAACAGTGGAAAGCCCCATGAACTAAAACTGGCTGCAGCCCAAGTCCTGAGAGTCTCCCTCTTTTCCAGCAGAAGACAAGGGGAGGGAGATGCAGAAGGAAAGAACCTAAGGTCAAGAAAGCTTGGGAGATTCCAGCTCTTAGGGAAATTGGTTAAATAAATAAATAAATAAATACTTTAAAAAAAGAAACCTCAGGAGAAAGAGATACTAGTACCAGAGCTGGTGCCTCACCCTGAGACTTAGGGCTATGGCCTGGCACTCAAAATTCCCTGGCACACTTGAACATGAACTCTCCATCCAATTCTGTATTAATCCCCCACTGTAAACCCTGGAACCATATATATTGCCTTGACTGTAGCTGGGCCTTCCGCAAACTCTCCACCTTGGATTTGCACCTGTAGGTGCTTGGTTTTGCTGGTACCCTGAGTGTGGCTGTTGCTTCTCCAGGACCTAGGAGTTGATTAGCTACAGAAGCAGTACCCAGAAATTTCTCACTTCCTGTACATGAAGTGCACGGCCCTTTTCAGCTCTCACAAGGGCATCACCTCTGAATGGGTGAGTGAGAAGTAGCCTCATACCTTCCCCAAAGACCTGAAGTACCCTTCTAGCTACTAGCTCTGATTAAGCATCTGCAGAACCACCCTCAGGGGTAGAAAAAAGATATATGTTAAGAAGTAGCCAAAAGAATTGGGGTCTCAGTTCTTTGACCCAGTTTGAGGGCATTAAGCATTACCCAGATACCTTTTAGAAGCCTGGGTGAATCAGCCTGGGAGAGTGAGGGGGCTACTAGGGATATGGGAATGGGAGAGACCCAAACAGCCAAGGGATGGGACTCTGAAGAAGGGGGGTGCTGAAGACTGTACCCGCAAGCTTCAAGGCTTCTCCAAGAATAAAAAATATATACTTACGGCATTTCTCACTGCTTAGAGATAGCAGAACATAGCAGGAGGCATCTCTTGTTGGCCAAGCTCTATCTCCCTCAGATAACAACTCCCTTGAAATAACTGCCTACCATTGACCCTGTACTTTATACAGGTAACTCATTTAAATCTCACATGACATTTCTGTGAAATAGGTATTATGATCGATCCCAGTTTCACAGATGAAGGTGGCCCTGGCAAGGTGAAATTTCTTGCTTACATTCAACAGCTGCCACAAGGTGGAGCCAGGGTTCAAGGGAGATTCCCCTGATTCCAAAGCCTGAGCTCTTTCCACCCAACTATGAGCCCACCACATGTCCTGTACCTTATAGTCTGTAAAGGGGGGTGAATTATGGAATGGAAGTTCACTGTAAAGCTCTAAAAGTAGAAAGACAGACCGAGTGCAGTGGCTCACGCCTGTAATCCTAACACTTTGGGAGGCCGAGGTAGGAGGATTGCTTGAGGCCAGGAGTTCAAGACCAGTATGAGCAAAAGTGAGACACCCCCCCACCACCCTACAAAAAATAGAAAAATTAGCTGGGCGTGGTGGCGCATGCCTGTAGTCTCAGGTACTGGGGAGGCTGAAGCAGGAGGAGCACTTGAGCCCAGGAGTTTGAGGTTGAAGTGAGCAACTGCACTCTAGCCGCGGTGACAGAGTGAGACCCTGTCTCAAAATAAATAAATAAATATAGAAAAACAGTCTGTTTCTTGGAGACGGGGTGGGAGGAAGCTTCATTACTTCAATATTTGTGAGCAATTGCTGTGCTGAGGAGTAGCTGTATAGCACAATGCTTAGGGTACGTGGACTTCAAAGTTGGATCCATTGGATTCGGTTGTGACCTCCTTAATTTAGCAGCGTGACAGTGGAGGAAATTTCTTACTGGACTAAGCTTTAGCGCCCCCTTTCGGAAAGTGAGATGATCAGCCTTGTGGGGTTGTGTCAAGGATTAAATGAGATATTTGAAGTGTTTTGCACAGTTCCTGGCACATTGTGTGTGCTGTTTTTATTATTACCACTACAGTATTAGATGCTTAGGAGCAACAAAGAGTAAGATTCTGACTTTGCCCACTCATCCCTCAGAGCACTGGAGAAAGGGGGAGAGGGTACTTCTGTAAGTCACTGAAGTCAGCTGGTGGCCAGGACCTGATCTATCCCAGGAGTGTGTGTGAGCTGCTTAAGGGCCGTGATGGCTCACAAGGGAAATCCCTAGTGATTAGGTCAGTAGAAAGAGCGCTGGCCTTGCAGCCACATAGGCTTGGGATATAGGCTGTTGCGCACCTGGGGCAATGTTCCATGAGAATGCTCGGCACCACAGAATTGGCTTCACTTGGGACAGAAGGCGAGTTCATATTGCGGCCAGGACACACTCTCGGAGGCCTTGTGCATCGGCGGAACAGAAGGAGCCAAGAATTAATCGCACTGACCACCGTGGGCTCACAGTAACCTCCTCCCAACCCCTAGTGCTGGGCGTGAGAACCAGGCCTTGGGTGAGTCGTTACCTAGCAACAGCGTCCTACAGTCTAGCCCAGGACGCCAATCAGCGCGGACCTAGTAATTTCGGTGAGGAGCAGTCCAATCACGGTGCGTTGTCGGGAACCTAGCCCTCAAGCCAATCTCCGCAACAGCCAATGAGGCGTTAGGAATTGTAAGGGCCGGAGCTGAGTATTCTGATAGAGAGTGACACTCTTCTGACTGCATCTGAATGATGGTCGTG
The DNA here is from genome assembly GCA_023783475.1 of Daubentonia madagascariensis. Taxonomy (NCBI): domain Eukaryota; kingdom Metazoa; phylum Chordata; class Mammalia; order Primates; family Daubentoniidae; genus Daubentonia; species Daubentonia madagascariensis. The sequence goes on along the minus strand of JAKFHU010002004.1, from coordinate 7,638,341 downwards.
AAGGCAGGTCTCCGCCATGTTCTCTAGGGATTTTCCGGTTCCGTTGTCCACTGTGGGTACCAGAGGGACCCACACCGCGGTGATTCCTCTGTTCTGGCCGCAGCTTGGCCCCACGCGAGGCCAGTTGCGGGCGGCTCAGAGGCCAGATCTGGCGGGGCAGTGTCTCCTCAACCTGGAAAACACAGTGACCCCGGTCTGGAGCATCCAGGTCTTGGGGGCTCCCTCTCTGAGCCCAAAAAGCCTGGATCCGTGCCAAGGCGGCCGGAGACCGTGAGCTTCGCGACCGTGGCCGTATATTTCTTCCTAAGTGGGCGCTGAAGTCTGAGCCCTGTCCCGAATGGTGATACTGGAGACCTTTGGCCACCTGGGGGCGCTCGGCTAGGCCCTTTAGGGCCTCTTCGTTCTGCCCATTTCTTCTCACTCATTTATTCGAAATGTTTCTAAATCAGTTCCAGGGCGAAAGCTGCAAACGCGGAGACTACTCAGAGGGTGCAAAATGCTTGGAAAGGTTCGGGAAGCAAGGGGCTAAAGTGGTGGATATTGGGTTGGGCTGAGGCCTCGGGAGGGACTGTTCCAGAATGCTCCTGGCAGCCTGGCAGACTTGGGTTTTTTTTGTTTTTGTTTTTGCTTTGTTTTGTTTGTTTTTGAGACAGGGTCTCACTCTGTCGTCCAGGCTACAGTGCAGTGGCCCAATCATAGCTCAGTGCAGCCTCCAACTCCTGGGCTCAAGCAATCCTGCCTCAGCCTCCCAAAGTGCTAGGATTATAGATGTAAGCCACCACTTCCGGCCTGTTTTGGGTTTTTTAAACCAATTTACCATGATCATATTTCCATGTCTATGACTATTCATCTACAGCATGGTTTTTTTTTATTTTGGAGAAGGGGGAGTAACAGCTTTATTAGGATATTATTTACATGCCATATAATTCACTTACTTAAACTGTACAATTAAATGGTTTTGTATATTCACAGAGTTGTGAAATTCCTGAGCTCAAGTGATCCTCCTGCCTCAGCCTCCCAAGTAGCTGGGACAACAAGCCTGAGCCACCACGCCTCTCTCTTTTTTTAAATTTTTTGTAGAGACAGTGATCTTGCTATGTTGCCCAGGGTGGTCTCAAACTCCTGGCCTCAAGCAATCCCCCCACCTCTGCCCCGCAAAGTGCTGGGATTACAGGCATGAGCCACTGCACCCAGCCAAAATTTACCATTTTAACTATTTTTACGGTTTAGTAGTTAAGTATACTCATATTGCTGTGCATTCAATCTCCAGAACTTTTTCATCTTGCAAAACTGAAACTCTATACCCATTAAGCAACTCCCCATTTCCTCCTTCCTCCAGGCCATGGCAACCACCATTCTACTTTCTGTTCTGAATTTAACTACTCTAAATACATCATATAAGTGGAATCATACAGTACTTGGCTTTTTGTGACTGGCTTATTTCACTTAGAATAATGTCCTCAAAGTTTATCCATGTTGTAGCATAGGTCAGAATTTCCTTCCTTTTTAAGGTTGGATATTATTCCATTGTCTATGTATTTTTTAATGCTTTCATTCATTGATGGACCCTTGGGGTACTTCCACCTTTTGGGTATTGTGAATAATGCTGGTATGAACATGGATGTACAAATATCTCTTCCAGACCCTGCTTTCAATTATTTTGAATATATACGCAGAAGTAGAATTGCTGGATTGTATGGTAATTCTATGTTTAATTTTTTGAGCAACTGCCATATTGTTTTTTACAGCAGCTGTACCACTTTATATTCCCTGCAACAGTGCACAAGGGTTCCAACATCCTCAGCAGCACTTGTTATTTTCTGGTTTGGGGTGTTTGTTTGTTTTTAATAGTAGCCTTTCTAATGAATGTGAGGACAGTATATTTTTGAATATTGACAACAGCCTTAACCGTCTCTGCTGAAAATAATTGCTTTTAATGTAATTTCTCTAGCTCTTTCTTCATGTCTCAGCCAGTTGGAAGTTATTGTTGCTTTATTTTTAAGTTTTTTCCTTAATTGATTCACAATGCTTATCTTTTTCTGTGATCAGAAATTGGAGGTGAGAGACTGGCTCAAAATTCTCCGGAGCGTGTCAGTGCTCACCACCGTGGGTTAGGCACACACACCTTTGCATACTTGTGTCTCCCTCACTAGGTTGTAAGCACCACTGAGAGCAGGCACACTAAGAGCCACCTCTCTCCAGTCCCTAGCATTATGCTGGGAGATGTCACTTAGATAAAATCCGACACAGAGCGCTGAGAGTGCTTGAGGATTAAACCTTGGCTCAGGTGCAGTGGAGACTTGAAATCAGGAAGCCTGTGGAGAGGAATGCAACCTCCAGGACTGAGGAGACTTCGTTTAGCTCCCTGCTTTACATTCCAGAGCCTAGAACTGTGCTCAGCATAGTAGGCTCTCACTAACCGTGTAAACATTGCTCAAGCCGGGGTCAAAGGAGGCGGGGAGCCGTGGTGCAACGCAGGAAGAGGTCTGGCGAGAGTGGGCGAGCGCGGCGCGGGGCAAGAGGGCCGGGCGTGAGCGCGGGCTCCCCACCGCAGCCCCAGGGGCGCCCACACGCCGCGGGCTCCCCAAGTTTGCACACCCTGCAGCTCAAGGCAGAAGTTCCGCGGACCCGCTGCGGCTGGCTTCCGGCAAACTGGAGACCCAATCAAAACGCTCATTCTTTGCTTTCTGTCAGCGTCACCCAATGACCGTGAGCGGGAGGGAGAAGGGCGTGAAGCTCAAAGGCGCCATTCTACGTGAGGGCAAAGAGTTTCTAATACCCGCGCCGCGCTTGGGCGTGTCTGTCCAGAAACGCCTCCGCAGCGTCCGAAGGCACCTTCCGGTGCTTTGACACAGGTTCCTGCAGGACCCGTGACAATAACACTGGAGGGACTTCCACTGACCCCAAGACAGGCTGGCCCCGGTGCCCTTCGGGTGACCTCGGCGGCGCCCCGACTGTCAGGACCCGCGGGGTTTGGCTCCGCTGCGTCCCAGAACCCCAGGTCCCCGGTACGCCAACGCGAAACCGGGGAAAGAGCGCAGGACCTATGGCGCCGCCCCTGGTCCTGCTCCCAGCCGGCAGGCCGGGAGAAAGAGGTCGGGCGCCGTGAGGTTCGCGGACGTGGCCGTGTACTTCTCCCCGGAGGAGTGGGGCTGTCTGCGGCCCGCGCAGAGGGCCCTGTTCCGGGACGTGATGCGGGAGTCCTACGGCCATCTGGGCGCTTTGGGTGAAGCCCAGGACGACCCTTCTACCTCTTTGTGCGACCTGAGGACCTTTCAGACTCGTCTGAGAGTGTGTCTACTGGTCGGGAGGGCCTTCTCTGAGGGTTGGTGAGGTCGCATCCCACTTCTGCAGAGGAAGCATTCTCTAGGGTCCTGCCTCTCACCCAGGTCCTCTGATGGCCTCTTCTCCCCTAGGATTTTGCAGGCCCCAAACCCGCCCTCATCTCCTGGATGGACCAAAAGAAGGAGGCGTGGAGCCTGGAGGCCAAGGATGGGGGGCAGGGGATGCGGGGCGCCCAGGATCTGGGATAGGTGAGGAAAGTGGAACAGAGAGAGGCCAAGTCAGCCTTCCTTCAGGGTGAGCCAAGGCAGGCTCTCTCCCCGGCAGCCCGATCTCCACGCACAGCCCTTCTCTTTAAAGGCCATGATTGGAAGACCTGGGCGCGATTGCTCACGCCCATGATTCCAGCACTTTGGGAGGCCGAGGTGAGAGGATCGCTTGAGGCCAGGAGTTCGATACCAGCCTGAGCAAGATAGCACGACCCTATCTCTATAAAAAAGTAATAATAATAAATAAAGGCCCCAGTCGGTAAGAATCCTCTGAAGCTTCTCTTCCAAAGTTCCCTTTCCTCAACCTGGTCCCTTCCTTGGTTCAAGGGTAGTGAGGTAGGAGGAGGAGAAGTTGGGGAGAGAATTTATTGACCCTGCCTTCTCTGCACAATGTCTGCATGCCTCAGAGAAGGGCCAGAAGTTTACTTAATGAAGCCTGCACTGTTGATCCAGGTAGTAACCAGTGCTTTTATATACATTGTCCTGCTGTCCATTCCAGTGCCTTGAAAAATCTGTCCCTACTGAAATGCCTACATTTAAGGGCTTTAACGTGGCAGAGGTGATTGCTTTTTTCTGACAATCAGTGCCATCCCCAACACCTTCAGACAAAATTACAATTTTCCAAGCCCTGAACGGGCAAAAAAGATGGCATTTGCCTGTGGGATGGGGAACTGCTGCTGTAGATGGGAACAGGGATTCTGAAACAAGGGTCTGCGCTAGAAAAACAGGGACCAGTGAGGACTGCTGCTCCCTGCAGACATCTGCCGACACTAAGAGAAAGCACAGGCGTGGGGATGCAAGCACGCCAGCGTTCAGTTTGAATTCTCTTGTCTCTTTAGAAAGCAAGAAAAAGAAGAATGAACAGAGTAACAACATAGGGGCCAAAGAGCTTGAGCATGTTCCTGTGAGGGAGGGGCCGCTACGGAAGGCCAGGCTGGTCCTTAGCTTCAGTGACTGCAGCGAGCCATTGCAGAAGATTGAACCTGAAAGAGACCAAGAGCTCAGGAATTCCTGGGTTGGCAAGCAAAGTAGGGTAGTGTGAAGGAAGGATGCCTAGTTCAGTGGTGGGAATAAAGGCCCAGTCAGCCGCAGGTTTAAATCTTTGTCCCTCCTCCTTACTAGCATTGTGACCCTGGAATCTCAGGGAATCCCTCTGAGATCGTTTCTTCAACAGTAGAACCGGGATGATAACCACCAGTTCACAAAATGGTAGCAAAGAATAAAGAAGAAGAAATGTGTGATATGTTGGGCATGGCGCCTGCCCACAGGAAACGCTAACGTTAATTCCCTTCCCTAAAGGGTAACAATAAAGTTAACCATCATCCAAAGCCAAGGATCTCTGAGAAAGACACAAGAAGAACCAAGGGTAATCTCAGCTCCGGCTGGGCCAGAGGGGCTCCGTCGCCTACATCCTTTCCTTCTTCAGAGACAGGCTGAGTCGGCCAGAGAACAGTGGGAAACAGCCAGAGGGGCCTTCCACGGATCTTAGGTCGCCGCAACCTGCTTCACAACTCACGGTAGTCACCCGACGCTAAGGAACCAGCTTCCAGCCCTTACGCATCTTTTGGCTTCGTTCAAACAGGCGCCTTTGCCAGCACCCAATCAGAACGTTCGGTCTTCGCCCAACGCCCAATGAACGCACGCAATGGGGAGGGGAAAAAAGAGGGCGTGAAGCCCAATCGCAGCGCCATTACACTTGAGGGCAGAGAGGTTAAGAAGCCGGCATGGCGCTCCGGTCAATAAAATCGATAGCTGGAAGCTGCCTGTGTTCCAGGCAAAGGCGGTGCAGTAGCAGCGCCGCCATTTTCCCCGAAGGCATCTTCCGGTGCCTTTCACCCAAGTTCGGGCAGGAGTTTCCTGAATAACAGAGAAAGGTTTCCGTTAGCCCTGCGGGCGGCCAATTCCGATTCCCTCCGGGCCTCTCCGGCCACGCTCAGCCCTGGTCGAGCTGGGACTCCTAAATCCCAGGGTCCTCCAGCGACCAAGGGCCCAGGCCGGGACGGGGAAGGCCGTGAGGCCGGCTTCTCAGGTCCAATGGCGCCGCCTTCGGTTCCGCTAGCCGCGCGGGGACCAGGACAGGCCAGACCCAGTCGGAGAAGGGGAAGGAGGCCGAGGGCCGTGAAGTTCGTGGACGTGGCCGTGTACTTCTCCCTGGAGGAGTGGGGGTGTCTGCGGCCCGCGCAGAGGGCCCTGTACCGCGACGTGATGCGGGAGACCTACGGCCACCTGGGCGCGCTCGGTGAGGCCCGGCCCAATCCGCTTCCGCGGGGCGCGAAGGGCTGGAGGAGCTTGGGGGCGGGAAGGGGGGGCGGAGGGCAGGGAGTTCAAGGTCCTGGCCTGCGACCGGGTTGTGTCAGGGGAGGGGGCAGGGGCTCGGCAGGAAATGCCACCGGGTGGCTATTTACCCAGTGTTACTTAGGAGCTGGCCCTCTGACTTGTTCTCCTTCCCCAGGGTGTGCAGGTCCCAAACCAGCCCTCATCTCCTGGTTGGAACGAAATACCGATGATTGGGAACCAGCGGCCCTAGACCCGCAGGAGTATCCGAGAGGGGTAACGGTCCAGAGAAGTGAGTGAAAAATAACCATGGAGAGTCTGCAGCCCTCCTATAACGTTCTAGCCTCTACTGACTCAGTTCAGAGTTTTGACCCATAACCCATCCTGTGGTGCTGCATTTACTGTGTTTATTTTCACAACCTTATGTTCTTGGCTCTGGTGGTGTGGGGCGGTCCACCACGCAAAGATTCCTACGTCAGTTTGCAGCCTAACCGCCTGCACTTCTCGATTGTGTAAAACAATCAGTGAGCTTTTAAAAGGAGCTACATTCCTGCCTCCTTCCCACGGTCCCTGCCCCCAGCCTCCTTTGAATTGGATCCTGACTGAGAGACCCTAAACTTCTCCGAGTTTTCTCGATTTTGGTTGAAGGGAGCTCATGGGTAACTGGGATGCAGGGGCCTCTTTCTGGTCTTATGGCAGGCTGACCCTAATCAGTGAAGGACATACTGCACTTTCTTCAGTATCAAGCAAAGCTCTGGTTAATACCATTAAGGTAGAAAGGGACCAGATCCACCACAGGGGCAGATGGAACTGTCTGAGCTGGAGTTTCTGTGCCAGATTCTCTAAGGCCAGGGATATCTTTCAGAGGTTCAGATCTGACTATTATATTTCCTTGTTTAAAACTTTTCAGTTAGTTTTTGCCAAGGTTGTCAAATGGCTGTTGTTATATCTAAGTCATTTGGGGAACTTGGTAAAAACACAGATTCCAGGACCTCATCTCAGAACTATTGATTCACTCTTGTGGATGTCTAGGAACGTGTGTTTTTTAAATAGCTGCAGTTGATTTGGATGTACATCTAGGTTTGTGAACCATTGGATAAAATATAGTCCAGGGTCCTTAATAGTGCTAACATCAGTAGTCTCAGAGTGTTGTCCTAGACCAGCAGCACCATAACTCCAGAAGTTGTTAGAAATGCAAATTCTTGGACCCTACCCTAGACCTGCTGAATCTAGGACCCAGCAATTCGTTTCAATAAGCCCTTCAAAGGATTCTGATCACAATGAAGTTTGAGAACCATTGGCTTAGAGGGCCTTATAAACCAGTCACTGCCAGTTCATACCGCATTTGTTTCCACTTCCTGCCTTACACTTTTTGTCTTAAGATCTCATAGCCTGTGCACACTGCACACTGAGCCTTGGGACTTTTCATGCTGTTTCAATGCCTGCTCTGCCATTTCAACCTTTCTAACACTCCATTATGTTAGTTCATCTTTTAAGAATCAACTGAATTACATAAACTTTGGCTCATTCTACACAACTGTGAAACAGAATAAGGACTTGTGCTGACAAAGAGCGATCTGTAGAATATATTAAGTGAAAAAAATGAAGGTGCAGTAAAATATGTATAAAGTGTATCTTTTATGTAAGAGAGGTGGGGGAAGAGAACATATTTGTATTGCATAAAAAATACTAGAAGAAACTAATTAAGGTAGATGGGGACGAGGGTGGGAACAAGCCATGCCTGTGCTCCTTTTAAAATACTTTGAATTTTGAACTATGTAAGCTACCTCTGCAAAGATGTTCAATTTTTTAAGTCAGCTTAATCTCCTCCAAGAAATCTTACCAGACTTCTCCAAGTTGGTTTTAGGGGCTCCTTTAATAAATTTCATATATCCATAATGGTATGTCACACTTAGCTGTCTGTGGCACTCACAATTGAGGATGGGAGCTGAAGCTAATGGTTTTGTACCTGTAATAGGCAATAGTAGGAGCCCAGTGTTTGCTAAAGTAATTTCTCCCTGTGTCCCTGTAGAAAACAGAACCAGAAAGAAGAATGGGGGGAAGGAAGTATTCCCACCTAAGGAGCCACCCCGAAAGGGGAAACGAGGCCGGCGGCCCAGCAAACCCCGACTGATTCCCAGGCAGACGTCCGGGGGCCCCATCTGTCCTGACTGTGGCTGTACCTTCCCTGATCACCCGGCCCTGGTGAGCCACAAGTGTGCCCAGAATCTGAAAAAGCCTTACCCTTGCCCAGACTGTGGCCGCCGCTTTTCCTACCCATCTCTGCTGGTCAGTCACCGGCGGGCACACTCTGGTGAGTGCCCCTACGTTTGTGACCAGTGTGGTAAACGTTTCTCCCAGCGCAAAAACCTCTCCCAGCACCAGGTTATCCATACAGGCGAGAAGCCCTACCACTGCCCTGACTGTGGCCGCTGCTTCCGGAGGAGCCGGTCCTTGGCCAATCATCGGACCACGCATACAGGTGAGAAACCCCACCAGTGCCCCAGCTGTGGGCGTCGCTTCGCCTACCCCTCCCTGCTAGCCATCCACCAGCGCACACACACAGGAGAGAAGCCCTACACCTGCCTCGAATGCAACCGCCGCTTCCGCCAGCGCACTGCCCTAGTCATTCACCAGCGCATCCACACTGGCGAGAAGCCCTACCCGTGTCCAGACTGTGAGCGGCGTTTCTCCTCATCCTCTCGCCTGGTCAGTCATCGGCGTGTACACTCTGGTGAGCGTCCCTATGCCTGTGAGCACTGTGAGGCCCGCTTCTCCCAGCGCAGTACACTGCTCCAGCACCAGCTCTTGCACACAGGAGAGAAGCCCTACCCCTGCCCGGATTGTGGACGTGCCTTCCGGCGGAGCGGCTCCTTGGCCATACATCGCAGCACGCACACCGAGGAAAAGCTGCACGCCTGTGACGACTGTGGCCGCCGCTTTGCCTACCCCTCGCTGCTGTCCAGTCACCGGCGTGTGCACTCAGGCGAGCGGCCCTATGCCTGCGACCTTTGCTCCAAGCGCTTTGCCCAGTGGAGCCATCTGGCTCAGCACCAGCTACTGCACACTGGGGAGAAGCCTTTCCCCTGCCTTGAGTGTGGCCGATGCTTCCGCCAGAGGTGGTCTCTGGCTGTCCACAAGTGTAGCCCCAAGGCCCAAAACTGTAGCCCTAGATCTGCTATTGGGGGACCCAGCCAGAGGGGCAATGCCCTTTAGAATGGGAAGGACTGCATATGTTCATTGATTTCATGGAGGGGCCCAGAAAAGGGAAGGAGGAGCCCTAGGCCACGCAGGGCAGAGTCAGAACTAAAACCCAGGTCTCCTGCTGCACAGACTCGAACTTTAGTATATTCCACTGCACTGGCTGCCTTCCTGTGTGTGTCAAGGACAGTACCATTAGAAGTGGTGACATCATTTGGTTAAAGTTTTCCAAGCTACCCTAGCCTAAAATAATTTATGTGTGTGGATATCAGGGCTAAAGTTCTCTCCATCTGTTTCAGGGGCTGTCTGCTTTCCTAGTTTGTGCATATAGGGATTACCTGTCCCCTTGCATGCAGTCAGGAGAACCCCATTTATAGGGGCAGGACCTTCTACTCTGCCTCTTCCTCTACACTAGGTTGGAAAAACCTGGTTTGGCCCACTTTTTACAACATTCCTGCCAAGTGGTCATCTACCCCTTGCTTGAAAACTTCCCTTGACAGGGAGCTCACTACCTCACAAGGCAGGTCATTTCATGTGGGATAGCACTGGTCTTTAGAAGGTTGTCAAGTATCACATTCTCTGTCTCTGTAAACCTTGCCTAGAATATGTTTAAATACTTCATCTACATGGCAGCCCTTTGGATAACTTAATCACAACTACTTTGCCCCCAGGTTTTCAGGTTAAATAGCAGTAATGTGATCAGTCATTCCTTAAGACAAGGTTTCAATTCCCACATGATCTCTCTCCAAATGCACTATTTTTTCAATGTCCCTTTTAAAGGGTTATACAAAAATAAGGTAGCACCCACGGTGTACATTGTACACTTCCTTGTTCTGTACTTGTTTCAGCAGCTCTAGGTTGCACTGGATTTTGGGGCAGCTGCACTGTACCAGGGGTTTATTGTGTTGCAGACATCTAAATGCCCTAAACTTAAAAAAAATTTTTTTTAAACCACATGCTATAGAGCTAAGTCTTTTTCACCCTGTGTTTGGAAAATTGGTTCAAGCTGGGTATGAGACATAAGTGCAGTAAGCTTTGGGAGAAGGTTGGTCTTAAGGAAAAACATGGGACATGTGGTCTAACAGCAAGAAGTAAAAATGGGACTGGCTTGTGCTTCATTTGGTGGATATGGATTAGTTCCAGGCAGCCAGTGGCTGGAAAATCCTTGAGAACTGGGTCTTACTCCTCCCTGGGTCTCATCAGAATTAGGAGAATTAGCACAGAACCTTCTGTGAAGCATCAGTCAACATTTTTCATAAAGTGAGGTGAGGCCTTTCAAGGAGGATAGAAAGTTAGGAATTGATTACAAAGAGGAAGAGTCTATAGTCATCAAATTGCATCCATGCCTGCCTCCCTCCAGAGGGGCAGCAGCAGCAGCAGTGTGTCTTAATCTTTGATATGCCTCCATAGCTCAGTAAAGCTTTACCGAATTATTATAAATGTGAACAAGGCCCCCCACTTTGCCTTGGGCAGCTGCACCAAATTGGAATTTCCAAACGTGACTTCTCATATTCCAACAGCTGGAGTGGGTCATTCTCCTCCCCCTGTTGCTTTTACCCACAGCTCTCCTGATCTCAGTCCCAGAGTGTGGGAGCAGCTGGGGAGCACAGCATTGTGTAATTACGTCTGTTCTGTTCGTATTTAGCCAGTTTGCATTGTAACTGTTTGTCTGTTTCTCCTTGGATGATGAGCTGCCCCCAGGCAGGGGTCATACCAGACGGTCTCATTAAAATGTCTGATGAATGAATTATGTTCCTTGTGGAATTACTGTTTATAAAATGTAAATCTAGTTCCTTGACTGAGTAGAAGCTTTTACTGTTCTGATGGAGCTCCACCCCTGAGTCCAGGAAGCCTGCCCTAGCAGAGACTGAGGAGAACATCTGCCCAGCCCCCTGTGGTAGAACTGGCTCTTTCCCTACCCTTTATCACCAGGCTGACCCCGGTATTTCTTCACCTGAGAACTTTGTAACTTTCTTCAGGACTGGATTGTAATTCATAAAACTTGGTATCCCTTGGTTTCTCCTATTTTAGTTTTATGGTTTCAGAGTCCCTCTCTTGTCCCAAACACACTCCAGCCTATAAATATGCTAGGACAGGTCTTTAAAACAATAAAAAACTTTTCCCTCTGTCTCCATCTCCTATTTTCAGCTAAATTTCCTGAAGCAGTAGCCTATATTCACTGTATCTGTTTCTGTTTCTTCTTTGGCCTACTGCAATATTATTATTAATAATAGCAACTTAATTGAGCTTTTATTATGTGCCATGTACAGTGTTAAGCACTTTATATATAATACATTCCAACCTTATGTTTACAAGAACCCTATAAATTAGGTGTTAGGTGGTAATGCTTCCATGGGTCTCATGTTCCCATACGTCTTGCTGAATATGCCAAAAATGCAAGGCCCTGCCCTCAACAAATTCTCAGATGAGCCTATTCACAGACCTAGAGCCCCTTGAATGAAGGGGTGGCCTGGTCCCCTTGAATAGGACCATACTACAGTGGCAAATACATATGCTGTAGATCTTCCTAATCTTTTCCAAATGTACTTGGAGCCTGGTTTGCCTTAGAGGCCAGGTATTGGCTGGGCATTGGAGAAGGGGAAGTAACTAGAATTTTCAGGGATTACTAGACATTGGATCTAAACTGATTCTAATTCTAGGAGATCCAAAATATCACTATAGGCCAGGTGCAGTGGCTCATGCGTGTAATCCCAGCACTTTGGGAGGCCAGGGTGGGAGGATCACTTAAGATCAGGATTTGGAGACCACTCTGAGTAACATAGTGAGCCTCCATCTCTATAAAAAATAGAAATATTAGCCAGGCATGGTGGCAAGGCCCTGCCTGTAGTCCCAGCTACTTGGGAGGCTAAGGCAGGAGGATCGCTTGAGTCCAGGAGTTTGAGGTTGCAGTGAACTATGATGACCGCACTGCACTCTAGACCGGGCAACAGAGCAAGACCCTATCTCAAAAAAAAAAAAAAAATCACTGTTGTTCACCAGGCACAGTGGACTCATGGAGATCAGGTGTGCGTAGGAACGGGAATGGGTTAACTCAGCAGGTGTAGGTTTCTCAAACCCCGCACATTCCAAAGAAGGCTCATCTTCAGGACTGGCACTAGGCCTGCTCCTGGGAGATAACTACTGAGCCCTTGGAATATTCTATTTGATTAGTGTTTTTGTATCCTGGAGGTCTTGGGCCATGCCAAGACCAGGTAAGTTTATCCTAACAATGTGATTTATGGTGAACACCAATTTTCCCTCTGGGTGGCTGGGTTCTGAGAAGCTGAGGTCAGTCATGTAGGTACTCCAAGCCTGTGTGATTGACCCCCAATAAAAATCCTGGACACCAAATCTCGGGTAAACTTCCCTGGTTGGAAACAATTGGCACACGTTGTCACAAATCATTGCTGAGAGGATTAAGCACATCCCTGTAAAACTCCACTGGAAGTGGACATCTGAAATTTTGTGCCTGGTTTCTTCTAGATTTTGCCCCATGTACTTTTTTCCTTTGCTGATTTTTAACCTATATCCTTTTGCTTCAATAAACTTAACTGTGAGTATAGCAAAAAATTAAATTAAAAATAAGCAAAGCCCTAGCCACTCTTTACTCAGGCCATTTCTCAGGGTTGTGTCTGCAGCAAGCAACCACTGAGGGAGAGAGAATATCTCCATCTGGGACAAAAAGCAGCTTGCCAACTACTTACTATAAAACAGGAGTTTCCCCAAGCTAATTGTTCCTCCCCTATAATGCAACTCATGGTGTGCCTAGCATCCACCTGGGCCCCTCCCATGTTGCCTCTGTAGGAGGCAAAAGGAACCAATGCCTACATGCTCATGCTGCTTATTGTGCCGTGAACAATGAGGTCTTTTGTTTCTGACCCAGGAATCTCATTTTTGGCCAGAATCCATGAAACAGTAATAGACTAATTTATTAACTTGTAAGTAAGGCAGCCTGAAATTCCAGACCTGACAGTAGGTATCTCCCTTTAACAGAAGAGGAAACTGAGGCTTAGTGATATTAAATTACTTGCCCAGGATAACATATCACACAGGTAATTCTGAGGGCCAGTACACTAAGCCAGGTCTGACTCCAAAGCCAGCTGCTATATGATGTACTATTCCACTACAACTGTCCTTTAGGATGACCAATGACCTGGTTAACAAATCAATACTTCAGCTTTTATTTTATTTACCTTAATTTTCCTACTTAAACTCTCTTGTAACTTAGCTTTCATAACCTACATTCTTCCAGTCTTCCTAGTACCTCTTATAGCTTCTTCAAGTGTGTACATGTAATTCTTTCCCAACATTTCTTGGGAAATTTATATATTTTTCCAAATCCCAAGAACAATCAGTCAAGAATCTGGGAAAATGCAAAAAAATACTATAATTCCGTGGGAATTAAATTTTAACAATCAACAGCAAAATTACTAGTTCAAAGAATATCATTAAAAGCAAGAAGAGGAAATGCTGACACACAGAAGTAAAAGTTAATGTCAACATCTCTGGGAAAGAGACAGGAGCACCTAAAAGAAAAGATGTCACTACATGATCAGGCAGTCTTGCTTAACAGTTGTTGCCATTTTACAAGTCTGTGTGCCTGGCCCAGTCTGCTGCTAACCATGAATCATACTTTCAAATAAAATAAATATATTTGCAGAATATTTTGTACAAATCCTATGAGTGGTGTTAAAGAAATACGTGGTGTTAAAGAAATTTGCTTTTGGAAGTAAATAAGTTGGTTTTTAAAAATTATGATGGAGGTTGCAACACTGTGATTTTTGTGTGTGTGTGTGATAAAATATATATAATGTAAAATTGACCATTTAACCATTTTTAAGTGAACAATTTAGCGGCATTAGGTACATTTGTAATGTTGTGTAACCATCACCACTATTCCTAGAACTTTTTCATTATTCCAAACAGAAGCTCTGTGCCCATTAAACATTAACTCTTTTTTTTTTTTTTCAGTCAAGTGAAGTCCTGGGAGTGGAGAAGGAACAAAGGAATCTGTAAGTGGTTGTGATCAATTAGTTGTAAACACCACTGCACTCAGACCAGCCTTTTTTTTTTTTTTAGACAGGGACTTGCTTTGTTGCCTGGGCTAGAGTGCAGTGGCATCATCATAGCTCACTGCAACCTCAAACTCCTGGGCTCAAGTGATCCTCCTGCCTCAGCCTCCCAAAGTGCTAGGATTACAGGAGTAAAGCCTCCACGCCTGGCCAAACACTAACTCTTTATACCCACCTTCCCCTCATCTCTGGTAACCTCTAATCTACTTTCTGTCTCTATGAATTTGCCTATTCTGGATATTTCATATAAATGGAATCATACAATATGTGTCCTTTTATGTCTGATTTATTTACTTAACAATGTTTTCAAGGTTCATTCATGTTGTAGCATGTATCAGAATTTCATTCCCTTTGATGGCTTATTAATAGTCCATTGTATGTATGTACCACATTTGTTTATCTATTCATCAGCTGATGGACACTTGGGTTGTTTCCACCTTTTTAGTATTGGGGAAAATGCCACTGTAAACATTGGTATACAAATATCTGTTTGAATCCCTGCTTTCTTTTTTTTTTTTTTTTGAGACAGAGTCTTGCTCTGTTGACCCAGGTAGAGTGCAGTGGTGTCATCGTAGCTCACTGCAACCTCAAACTCCTGGGCTCAAGTGATCCTCCTGCCTCAGCCTCCTGAGTAGCTGGGACTATGGGCACATGCCAAGATGCCCAGCTAATTTTTCTATTTTTAGTAGAGATGGGGTCTCGCTCTTGCACAGGCTGGTCTTGAACTCCTAAGCTCAAGCAATCCTCCTGCCTTGGCCTCCCAGAGTGCTAGGATTACAGGCGTTAGCCACCGCGCCCGGCCTGAATCCCTCCTTTCAATTCTTTTGTGGGTATATACCTAGGAGCAGAATTGCCAGATCATATGATAGGTCTATGCTTAACTTCTTGAGTAACTGCCAAACTGTTTTCCATAGCATCTGTACCATTTTACAGTCCTACTAGCAATGCACAAAGGTTCCAATTTCTCCACATCCTAACCAACACTTGTTATTTTGTTGATTTTTGGTGGTGGTGTTGTTAACCATCCTAATGGGTATGAAGTGATATCTCATTGTGTTTTTTTTAAATTGTGATAAAATATATATAAAACATAAAATTTACATTTAACCATTCAGTTCAAGGGCATTAAGTACTCACTGTGGTTTTGATTTGTGTTCTCCAATGACTTAGGATGTTGACCGTCTTGTCATGTGCTTATTGGCAATCTATATATCTTCTTTGCAGAAATGTCTATTCAAGTCCTTTCCCATTTTTGAATTGAGTTGTTTTGTTGCTGTTGTTGAGTTATAGGCGTGCTTTCTAAATCCTGGATATTAAGCCCTTATCAGATGTATGATTTACAAATATTTTCTCCCATTCTGTGGGTTGTCTCTTCACTCTCTTGATAGTCTCCTCTGATGCACAAAGCTTTTGATTTTGATGAAGTCCAATTTATCTATTTTTATTTTGTTGCTTGTGCTATTGGTGTCATAGCCTATAAATCATTGCCAGATCCAATGTCTTGAAGATTTTTCCTATGTTTTCTTCTAACAGCTTTATAGTTTTAGCCCTTAAGTTTAGGCCTTTGATTCATTTGGGGTTAATTTTTGTACATGGTATAAGGTAAGGTATGGGTCCAATTTCATTGTTTTGTGGATATCCAGCTTTCCTAGCACCATTTGTTGAGAAGACTGTCCTTTTCCTCATTGAATGGTTTTGCATCCCTCTCAAAAATCAATTGATGGTTTATTTCTGGGGTAAAATAAGTTTTTAATTTGGCAATTTTGACTGATGATTCTGTGTAGTGTGGTTAGGAGATCCATATATTCCATTATGTAGCTCTCTAGGATATTCCTAGTAATGGAAATTGGTCAAAGAGAACACCGAATTTGTAATTTTGATAGTTATTACCAAATTGCTTTCCAAGGTTATATGAATTTACACTCCTATCAACAATGTATGGGAGTGACTTCTTTACCTACACCTTTAATAACACAGTGTATCATTCACTCCATTCAACAAATATCTTGGAGCCAAGCTGGTGGTACATGCCTGTAATCCCAGTTACCCATGGAAGGGTTGCTTGAGCCCAGGAATTTAAGACCAATCTGGGCAATGTGGTAAGACCCCATCTCAAAAAAAAAAAAAAAGAAAAAAACCCAAATATCTTGGGCAATTACCAAATGACATGTAATATTCTAGAAGATAGAGATGCAGCAGTGGACAACACAAAGTCCCTGCCTTCATGGAGATTAGAGGCTAAAGGAAAAGACAGGTAATGTCAGAAAGTGGTAAGTGCAGGATGAGGGGATGAAAGTGATGAGGGGGATTATTTTGGACAGGAGTGTCAGCATTTCTTTTTGATTCCTGCTCATCTGATAGATGAAAAATGCTATCATATAATTTTAATTTGCATTCCTCTATTATGAGTGATTTTTTTCAAATGTTTTAAGAGATCTCTGTATTTTCTTTTATATGATTTTTCATTTATATCATTCACCTCTGTTTCTGTTGGGTTAGGCCAGTGGGGAGCGGAGGCACACACCTGTAGTCCCAGCTACTCTGGAGGCTGAAGCCGGAGGATTGCTTGACCCCAGAAGTTTTAGGCCAACCTGGGCAACGTAGTAAGATCCCATCTCTTTAAAAAAAAGTGTTGCCATTTGTTGGGTTGTTAGTCTTTTTCTTCTGGATTTATAGTTCTTTAATAAAGAAATTAGTTCTTTGTTTAGGATATAATTTGCAAATATTTTTCTCAATTTGTTATTGTATACTGTCTTCTTAATGGTGTTTTGCCACATATTCTTTCTTATTTCTTTTTTTAAGTTTTATTTATTTATTATTTATTTTTAATTGATTGATTGATTGATTGATTGATTGAGACAGGGTCTTGCTGTGTGACCCAGGCTGGCCTCCAACTCCTGGGCTCAAGCAATCTTCCCACCTCAACCTCCAGGGTGGCTGGGACTGTAGGCAAGGGCCACCATGCCTGGCTCTCTTTCTTTATTTAGGTTTTCACCCCTCGTTCTTTGAAAGTTATACATTCTTTTGGAAGTTACCTCTAAATTTTCAACACATGTATTTGTCCTAAAGTCTATTTCCCTTTACCTGTATGCTTCTCTATTTTTAATCTAAAATGGAAAATACTTAGAATTTTGGGCCTTGATTCCAACTGTTATAATTTATAAGACATTTTGTTTTAATATTATATAAAACATTTGTTAGTTATGCCACAGAGATGCTCCTCAACTTACAATAGGGTACATCCCAATTGTACAACAGGGTACAGCTTGCTGCCGCTGCCCAACATCATGAGAGAGTATCATATTGCACATCGCTGTCCGGGAAAAGATCAAAATCCAAAATTTGAAGTACAGTTTCTACTGAATACACATAACTTTTGCACCATCATAAAGTCGAAAAATTGTAAGTCAAACCATTGTAAGCTGGGGACTGTAATTGATTTTGGGATACCATGATTCAAAATATTGTTTCCCATTTCAGTGTTCAAGTTGCACCTTGCTTATCTATTATGTTCTGTACTTTGCATGTACCTTTAGTCCTTTAAAAAAAAGTATATTATATAGGAAAATGATATGAATAGCAAAATCTATATTAACTTTTTTTTTTCCTGGCCAATATTGGACCCTCTTTGTTCCAGTTTTTGTCTCTCTTTTTACCCCCACATCCTTTTATTCATTCCATACTGCAGAGCAAAAAAATTACCAGATGATTCAGATGCTATGAGTAGTGCTTGTAAGGAACATGCCATATTTCTTACAACAGATATTGTTGGACTCTCTTTGTCAGAGCATGTCTGACTGAGTAGGCAGCTTGTATACTAGTTCTCAAGGAAACACAGTCATCTTTGGAACTATACTTTTCTTAGTCTTTAGAAGCAACTTCAGTTGGCAGCAGTGGTACAAAGGAATCACAAAACTATCATAAAATGGATATTTTGTCATTTGGTGGCTATGCAAATAGAATATTGGGCAATAATGCTGAGTGGTATAGCAAGCCTCTTGGGGGTGATACTAGGTACTCCCCTTTCACTTTTATTGTAAGCACAGTATTTTTACAGGGACTTGCTGAAGAATTAAAAAGTTTTTTATCTTTTGGGGGGAAAAAAACTAATTTTGACCAAAATCTCCGTACTCTAGAATAATATAAGGACCATACAACACTTTTACTTAAATTATACACTCCCATTGAAGTCATAGCAGAGGCACTTCTCTGGAACTGAAGGGTAGGACTAATTATTAGGTCATAAAATATGAAATGTCTGATTTCGAATCAAAAGTGTAGTTTATTATAGCTCAAGAAGTGGTCCAAAGCCTGGAAGAAGTGGTAGTCAGTTGGTGCAAGGTCTAGTGAATACGGTGGATGACAGAGAGTTTCCAAGTCCAGTTTCTGTAGTTTAAGCAGTGTTGTTCGTGTGACATGTGGTTGAGCATTGTCTTGCAAGAGGATTGGCCTGTCTCTGTTGACCAATCTTGGCTGCTTAATTGCAAGCATCCTCATCATTTTGTCCAATTGGTTGCACTAGACATCCGCTAAAATTGAGTGACCAGGTTTCATGAAGCTGTATTGGATAATACCAGCACTGGACCACCAAACTGACACCAAAGAAAGGATGTGGCTGGCTAATGAAATGTACGGTATGTCAATGGTTTGAGAGTTCCGTTCTGGTGATTTTAATCTTGAAAATGAGCCATGTGAGCGACCTGAGACCAAGGTGGATAATGATGAGCTGAAACCTGTAGTGGAAGCGAATCCATCTTAACCTATGCATGAATTAGCAGCAAGGTTTGATGTTACTATTCCAACAATATTGGACCAATTGAAACAAATCGGCAAGGTAAAGAAGCTGGATAGATGGCTTCTGCATGAATTAAATGAGTGTCAGAAGAGAAATCATCCCGAAGCTTGCCTTTCTTTGCTGTCATGACATAAAGGCAAACCATTTCTATACTGTATTGCTAAGTGTGATGAAAAATGGATTCTTTTTGACAATCGCAAGTGTTTGGCACAATGGTTGGATAAAGATGAAGTGCTGAAACACGGTCCAAAACCGAATATTCATCAAAAAAAGCTAATAGTGTCAGTTTTAAAAAAAATAAAATACTTAGGAATAAATTTAACCGGCCGGGCAAGGTGGCTCATGCCTGTAATCCTAGCACTCTGGGAGGCTAAGGTGGGAGGATCACTTGAGGCCGGGAGTTCGGGACCAGCATGAGCAAGAGCCAGACCCCACCTCTACAGAAAATGGACAAATTAGCCAGGCGTGGTGGCACGCACCTGTAGTCCCACCTACTCAGGAGGCTGAGGCAGGAGGATCACTTGAGCCTGGGAATTTGAGGTTGCAGTGAGCTATTATCATGCCACCGCCCTTATGCCTGGGCAACAAAGTGAGACCCTGTCTCAAAAAAACAAAAAACAAAACCTATTCAGGCAGATAGCCTTTCTTCTCAATGATTTTCTTAATGGCGTCTGGGAATTTGTCTTCTGCTTTGTGGTCAGCAGAACCTGCTGCTTCTGTTATCTTGTCCTTTTTAAAGCCAGACCTCTTTCTAAAATTATCAAACCATCCTTTGCTGGCATTAAGTTCTCCAGTTTTAGATCCTTCACCTTCCTTTTGCTTTAAGTTGTCATATAATGATTTCATTCTTTCTCAAATCGTATTAGAGTCTCTAGGTTTGCCTCTCTTAGAGCAATCCCGCACCCACATAAAAGCTGCATTTTCAATACCAGATAAAAAGGTTTTTGCAAAACGTGCAAGTTTTCATGCCTGCTGGCATAGCTGCAGTGACAGCATCATGAATTTCCTTTTCTTTTTTTTACAATGGTGAGAGAAAAATACAAAATTCCCCACCACACCCAGAGAAATACTTTGCTAGCTGGGAGTGCTCAACAAAACTGTTACAAAATAGATTAAGCAAATACCAGAGATAACTCCAAGGCACAAGAGATGTGCTTGAGTTCTTTCTTGACTCACAGGCAACTGGCTTAAACTAGCCCTGACCGCTTTAGAACTGATCTAACTGTCCTATACTACCCTTTCTCTAATTGTAAAACTAAAATCCCTGGTTTAAGGCAACACCCTGGGTAGGCTGGGTGGATCTTACTCTCAGGAGAACTCCTGTGTCGCCCAGGAGTGAGCACCCTGTGTAAGTAATCTCTAATAAATGCATTTAACTCGCCAAGCTGGACTTGTCTGAGTCATTCTTTGGTCTCTTGACTCCATCTCAGTTTGAAGGGTGGTTTTCCTATATCGTCCCAGGATTCTCCTGAAACAAATGGTCCTTACGCTGGATTCACTTATCTCAAACTGCAGCTGCAGGCCTCAACTGACAGTACACATTAAGCAATTCAACTTTTTCTTGTAATGTGATGACTTTTCTCCGCTTCTTGGGAGCACTTCCAACATCACTAGGGGCACTTTGTATGGGTTCCATGGTGTTAATCAAAGTTAACACTATTGCACTAAACACAATGAAAAATACAAGAGAACCATGAGAGATTACTTTTTACTGTGATATGCAAATTACTGGAGCAGACATGATTATCATCACATGGCGTTTGAAGTGGATACTCGCAACACGTGAGCTCACTGCAATAGCAACAGGAGATGGCTACGAAATTATTACAATAGTACAGTATATGCTATAGTTAATTTTATGCAGTTATGATTTAATATTGCATCTTTACATTTGTTTACATTTCTCTCTACTGAAAATGGTGCCATGTATGGTCTGTGTTTTTGTGGGTAAGTTTTGATAAACTGTAACTTTTTATGACCACCCTGGGCAACATAGCAAGACCCTGTCTCAAAAAAAAGTTTTTAAACTTTTTATAATATATTTGTGTGTTTTATGGTAGTAAATGATAAAATAGACCAGTATGTACATATATTTTATGTGTTCATGACATACCTTTTTCTTAATTTTTTCAATATTTCTAGGCTACATGGTTCATCTGTGAGTTTTTTCAAATCATCACAAATCTCAAAAAAAGTTTCCAATATGTTTATTGAAAAAAATCTGTGTATAAGTGGACCTGTGCTGTTCAAACCCATGTTGTTCAAGGGTCAACTGTATTTCTAAAGATATGACTGCAGCAGTTTATAATAGTATATCAGGAAACAAACTAATTGGACAATCCAAAAAGGTAATTAAGAAAACAGAAAATGGGTTAAATAAATTGTTTCATCCATACAGTGGAACACTGTGCAGCCATTAAAAAAAGATCTTTATGTGCTGCAGTTGAACAATCTGCAAGATATATTAAGGGGGAAAAAAAAGCAATGTAAATAGCATGTTTAATATGCTACTTGTGAAAAGAAAAAACAAAAGAAAAAATATGCTTTTATATACATAAACTATGTCAGGAAAGACACAAGAAACTGATAATAGAGGTTCCCACTGGGGAGGGGAAGGAGGAGACTTTTTAAATTGAAGCATAATATACATAAAGATAGACTCACGTAAGTGTCTAGCTCAATTTTCACAAACTGAACACATCTGAGTAACCAGCACCTAGATCAAGAAACAGAATATTAGCATCCTAGAAGTGTAAAAGTAACCCACTATCCTGATTTTTAATAGCTTGGATTAGGTTTGCCTGCTTTTATATTTTATATAAATGGAATATTTTTTTCTTTTTCAATTTCCAATTTTATTTTAATGACACTGGGTTTGGGGAAGTGGAGGAGCCATGAGTACACAGAACTGTGATATTCCTTAGTCTCTCAAGGGGAAACAAGGTCAAAGTTCTAATTGTTTTTAGCCCAGAACCTGGTTCGGAGACAGGGGAGATCTAGTTCTGCTGCTGGGAGACTCATTCCTCTCATAGGCTTGGCTCCTAAAGAAATGTAGTCAACACTGGGGCCCAGGTGTGTTGGGCATTTTTTTATTTTTAAGACAGAGTCTCACTCTGTTGCCTGGGCTGGAGTGCAATGGTGTGATCATAGCTCACTGCAGCCTCAAACTCCTGGGCTCAAGCAATCCTCCTGCCTCAGCCTCTCCAAGTGCTGAGGGTGTGAGCCACTACACCTGGCCCCAGATGTGTTTTAAATTCATTCTTATTCTCAGGATCCTCATCTTTATGGGTCTCCTTCTGGAGTTTTCCATCAGCTCTTTTTCTTCTTTCTCTTGCTGGAACTCACAGCTCAGACTTCCGTTTTATTCCTGAGTTTTTCCTGCAGCCACAGGGCCTAATCCAGAGCCTGCAGAGCAAGCACTAACTCTGCACTGCTGGAATTCAAGTGAGTCAGGAAGTCCCAGAGTGTGGAAATGTGTTTGCTCCTCTCTGCTTCTGGCAATCTCTTGGAATCATATATTACATACTATTTTGTGGCTGGCTTCTTTTGCTGCAAGATTCATCCATGTTATGTATGTAGTTGTAGATCATTCATTCTCATTTCTGAATAGTATTCCATTTAATGAATATCCTGCAATTTATTGATCCATTCTACTGTTGTGGATAGTTTCCAGTTTTTGGCTATTGCAACTAGTGTTTCTAAGAACACTAGTTCTTAGACATGAGTACATGTCTTAGAGTAAACATATGTATGCATTGCTGTTGAGTATACACCTAGAAATGGAATAGCTAGGTCATAGGGTATGCATATATTCCAGCTTTAGTAGATACCGTCAGTTTTCCAAAGCAGTTGCACCAACTCATACTCCACCAGTACTGTAAGAGTCCAATACTTGAGAAACTTACTTTTGATTATATATTCTTTCGAATTTGTTTATATTATGAAATAGAATGCAAATTCATGTGAACTTTAAAGCTGTATTTTCAAAGTGGTTTCACTGTGGGGATGGGCAGCTTTTTGTTACACATCTAGAACTTTCCTCCACTGCTTCTATGAATACTTGGTTGGAAAGGTTTGAAAAACAGTCTTAAGAGATGATGTGATTCATTTCCCAGTTTTATAACTCACTTATCAGCTGTAATTTGAATACAGGTTTTCTGGTTGAGACAGGGCACAGATGGTAATAATAATTACAATAATAACTATAAACTCATATTTATTAAGTACTTACTTTGTGCAGGGCCCTACTCTAAGCACTTAACTGAACCTGGGAACCAGAAGATGACTTTGAATCCCGTGGGCAGTCACCTGGCCTTCTGCATTTCTAAAAGGAAAGACATCTGTGACTTCGGAGCAAAGGCCAAATCAAATACTGGGTAGCGGCCACCCGGGGCTGGCCCCGCCCTGAGTGCGGAGGGCACAGAGTTGGGACGGGCCGTCCCTCACCCCCTCACCTCCAGAATCCGCCTCAGTCTTTGCCCTTCAGCTTTTACTCACCTCGAAGCCCTGGGACATCCGGATCTGCCCGTAAGAAGTCCCACCTGAGTAGCAGAAGGGAGTAACGTCAACCGGTTAGGCCCTCTCTCCCAGGTTGCTGTCGGGGGGGAAAACGAGTCAGGAGAGACATTGAGGCCTGTCAACTCCAGCTACTTCCAGATCAGTTGCCCCTTCACGCTCAGCCTTTCAAACAGGCCGCTCCGGAAAGACCAATCACAGCATTTCTTCTTCCCCCGGCCTCCCAGCGCTGTCCAACCAACGCATGTCGCCTATCGGTTGTGTTGTGGGTCCAACGTCCCTTCTGGATTCCCCGGGTATGTAAGGGCAGAGAGGCAAGGCAAGGGACGTTGACGCCGGAAAGGCGCCATCTTGGTTAAGGGCAGGACTATGGGCCCTCACGGACTTTTCCGAGGAAAGACAGGAAAGCTACAGCGTTTCCACGTATCCTGGAAGCCGCTCTTTGCCTAGCACTTACGGGGTTTCCTATGGGGCCGACCCTGGCTGCGCTCCCGGAGGATGTGCCCCGGGAGGCCGGGCCCCAACGGACAAGGGAAAGAAGGCGGGGGGCCGTGAGCTTCGCGGACGTGGCCGTGTACTTCTCCCCGGAGGAGTGGCGGTATCTGCGGCCCGCACAGAGGGCCCTGTACCGGGACGTGATGCGGGAGACCTACGGCCACCTGGGTGCGCTGGGTGAGGCCCGGCGCTAGAGCCAGGACCCCGAGTTATCTGTGGGATGGGAGGATTGATGCCCCCAGGGGCGAGTGGGCTGGAAGTGGGGCACTGAGGTAGCAGCCTCATCCTCCCCTCCTGTGTTCTCAACCGAGCCCAATATTTCTCCTTCGTAGGATTTTCAGGCCCCAAACCCGCTTTTGTCTCTTGGGTGGAAGGAGAGGTAGAGGTGTGGAGCCCAGAAGCCCAGGATCCAGCGGGTGAGAGCTCAGCTGCTGTCAGCAGAGGCACTGGAAAGGTAGCAGGTACTTCATTTGAAACTCTAGTATGTGGCCTTTGAGAACCCCCCACCCGCACCCCACAGCTCGGATCCTCAGGACACACTGACCCCTCCAGAGTCCCATCGTGGCTCCCTGCACCTTATCTCACTGCAAAACAGCCCAAGTGAACAGCTAAATTGGGACCTATAGAGCCAATTAATCACAGTGGAAAACCCCAGTTGAACACAAAATAGAGCTTGAGCTTCCCAGGAAGTAAAGGGAAAGGGGAAACATATGTAATTTGATTTTTCTTGTGCGATAAAATGAAGACAAATGTTTCTCTTGGAATCTAATTATGTGGATCACAGTGTAGTAGAGAATGCCATTCACCAGATTTTAAAATGCAGACAAAATGTTTTTTCTGCAGCCATGATGTCATAACAAATGTTCCAGGAGGTCTTCCCATGGAACCTAGTGTGCAGTCCAAGCGTAGATGTTTTGGTGATGGCCTTGAATGGCACCAAAGAAGGTGATTTAATGGCTCCTTTGCAAAAGGATCGTATACAGGTTCAGGATTACAAGATCCATGAGGGCTGAGACTATTGCTGTTCTCAATATCTGAGTTAAGAGTAGGTGTTCAATATTGTTGACTCCTCTTCCCCTATCTCCAGTGTTCAGGCCTTCCTGTGTTAACCTCCAGACAATGGAATTTGCTTTTACTCCAGCTTAGCTTTCAAGGCTTAGTGAGACCTCCATCACTGAGCTGTGTTCCCGGGGGGCCTCATTCTCAGCCATTCGTGCTGTGTTCCAAGACAGGACATGGTCTGGAACATACTGCTAAGTTTCAGGTTTTATCTTTTTCCCTATGTCAGGATCTGGGGATGGTAATGAGGAGAAAGAAAGGCTGAAGAAGAGTCCAAAACAAAAAGAAGTGGAACATGAAGAAATGTCTCTCAAGGAGTGGTTGCCAGCCAACATGCCACCTGGCTCCAGTCCCAAAGCTGCCTGCCCAGAGCTCTGCAGGAACCCGAGTCAAAGCCCCATCAAACCTTGGCTCAAGGACACTCTAACCCACAGGCCACCCTACTCTTGCCCAGACTGTGGCCGTAACTTCAGCTACCCTTCCCTCCTGGCCAGCCACCAGCGGGTCCACTCTGGGGAACGGCCATTCCCCTGTGACCAGTGCCAGGCCTGTTTCTCCCAGCGCAAATACTTGCTACAGCATCAGTTCATCCACACAGGTGAAAAGCCCTACCCCTGCCCCGACTGTGGGCGCCGCTTCCGCCAGAGGGGTTCCCTGGCCATCCACAGGCAGGCTCACACCGGGGAGAAGCCCTACCCATGCCCAGACTGCAAGAGTCGCTTCACTTACCCCTACCTGCTGGCCATCCATCAGCGCAAGCACACAGGCGAGAAGCCCTACAGCTGTCCTGACTGCAGCCTCCGTTTCGCCTACACCTCCCTGCTGACCATCCACAGGCGCACACACACAGGTGAGAAGCCCTACCCCTGCCCTGACTGTGGCCTCCGCTTTACCTACTCTTCTCTCCTCCTCAGTCACCGGCGCATTCACTCGGACAGCCGGCCCTTCCCCTGCCCCCAGTGTGGGAAAGGTTTCAAGCGCAAGTATGCCCTGGAAGCCCATCAGTGGATCCACCGCTCTGGCAACAAGAGGCTGAGGTGGCAGCAGGCTGCCATAGGGCTTTCAGAGCCAGTCCCACTTTTGGGAGGCCAGGATCCCCCAGTTCACTTCCGGTGCTTTCCAGATATATTTCAAGAGTGTGGGTGATGGAGCTCACACAAGCTGATCAGAGCTTAGCAATGAAAAGGCAAGGTTTATGCATTTGGGGGATAAGGCGAGGAAGTGGGCATTTAAGGAAAACGAAGTTCTGTGTTAGGAAAAAAGCAGAGATCAGGGGCACAGAGAAGCTCAGTGGGCAGAAGGAGGCAGGAATCTGAAAAGCTGCCTGAGGGCTGATCCCATTTTCTGAGGCTCCTGATCACAGAAGCCCTTGTTCTATGTCCCACTTGGGGTTATTTCACCGAAAACCATTCACCTAACTGACTTTTCCTTCTGGATTGTTCTCTCCCTAGAGCACTGTGCTTTTTGGCCAGTGTCTCTCCTGCTTCTCCAAGATGGGGTACCCTAGATGCAAGTACCTATTAAAGGAGCCAGCACTCACTCTGGATCCCCCAGAATATAGGGCACACCATGGGCCTGTCCCTATGAGAGGAAGCTCATCCCAGGATTCTGCCTCATAGCCAATGCAGGTGAAACATCTGGCAAGGAGACACATGTGATGTCAAGCCATTATTGGCATTCTTTGGTCTAGAGGTAGCCATAGACAATGGCCTCAGGTGGGGAACTCTCCTGCCCCACTTTCACTCTGCATATAGTGCACAAAATAACAAACCCAATGAACTTTAGAATTAGGCCATCTCTTCACTGTATGAATTAGTGATTGCAGTGTTTTCTTCCTCTCAGATATTTGCATGTTCCCTGGATTTTGCATCTTTTGAATAAAGATGTATTCTTGGGCCACAGCAGCTGGAATTATAATGCTAGGGACTTCTTTTTTTTTTTTTTTAAGAAAGAGTAAATTATTTCTGATTAGAGTTGAAATCAAGGCATGGTTTTTCCAGTCTAATTTTTACTGTAAATAGCAACAGTGAAGTCTTTCTGGCCCATTTAGATCTACTAGCCCTGCTTTTGAACAGGAACCTGTTAAAGCAATAAACAAAGAGATGGGTGGGACTAAGCATGTCTGCATGCCAGGACTGGTGCTGAGTGACTCAAATATCTCTTTGAACAAAAGACTGCTTCTTTGAATCCCTGGGTTCCAAAGATGATTATTAATGGGAACTGGGTGTTATTTTTACTTCACCACATAGCCTCTCCTGGACTGGCAGACCTGGATTCCAGGCTCAGCTCAGTCCCCAGTAGCTATGTGGCTTTTAGCATATGATTCAACATTTCTGAGCCTTAGTTGTTTCATTTATAAAATGGGGCTAATGGCAACTTCACTGGGTTGTTTGTGATAAAATGTGATAGGTATAAAGGCACCTAGCATGTCTTTATAGTTAGAAGAGCAAATGATTGCGCTCCCCCTCCCTAACATTTTACCATAAAAATTTTCAAGCATTCAAGAGTTGAAAGAATTAAACAGTAAACACTCAAATGCCCATCACCTAGGTTCTACAGTTAACATTTTTCTATTGCCATGCTTTTCACACGACAACCCATCTATCCATCCCTCTATCCATTCAGTTATCCATTTTATTCTTTCTTTCTTTTCTTTTTTGAGACAGGGTCTTGCTCTGTCACCCGGTGGCCTCATTATAGCTTACTGCAACCTCAAACTCCTGGGCTCAAGCAATCCTTCTGCCTCAGCCTCCCAAGTAGCTGGGACTACAGGCACATGCCACCATGCCCAGCTAATTTTTCTATTTTTTGTAGAGAGGGGGTCTTGCTATGTTGCTCAGGCTGGTCTTGAACTCCTGGCCTCAAGCAATCCTCCCACCTCAGCCTCCCAAAGTGCTAGGATTACAGGCATGAGCCACCGTACCCAGCCCATTTTATTTTCATTAATGTATTTCAGAGTAAGTTGCAGACATCATTACACTTTACTCCTAAACACTTCAGCTTAAGGAAGCGTGGAAGAAACTTTAGCTCTCACTTAAAGTTCAGTTGCACCCTGTTATTGACAAGTAAAATTTATGAACCACAAATATCTCCTGTATGTTTTATGACTTCTCATAATTATCTGATCAAGAGTCTTGAACATTTACAATTTGATGGGCAATAAAACAATTTGAAAGCAAAAGCATCTGTGTATTTTTATAATGAATGGCAGGAAGAACAACATGACATCAGCCATTTATGATGGAATAGTTTTAGTCTTACTTGAAAGTTTGTTTCAATCTGATTAGTTAGCCAAATTTATTGTTTAGCTCCATCTTCTTTTTTTTTTGTATATATTCATATTTATTGTGTACCATGCAATCTTTTGAAATATGTATACATTATGGAATGGCTAAGTTGAGCTAATTAACATATTCATTACTTGACACACTTAAACTTTTTGTAGTGTAGCTCCATCTTCTTAAGTGTTCTCCATCCTGAGTCCAAAGAGAAGTGATTTATAAACATAGTACCTGAAGAAACAAAAGTATTTTTTGGTTCAGGTGAAATGCTTTATAGTATCTTGTTAGTTAAAGTTAATACGCTGTTTAAAAGGAGACTCAACAGAAGACATACATATGGCCAACAGGTACATGAAAAAATGCTCAATATTGCTAATCATCAGAGAAATGCAAATCAAAACCACATGAGATACCATTTTACTCCAGTTAGAATGGCTGTTATTAAAAAGACAAAAAAATAACATGCTGGCAAGGATGTGGAGAAAAGGGAACTCTTAGGCACTGTTGGTGGGAACGTAAATTAGCACAGCCACTAGAGAGAACAGTATGGAGATTTTTCAAAAAACTAAAAATAGAACTACCATAGGATCCACCAATTCCAGTATTGGGTATTTATGCAAAGGAAAAGAAATCAGTATATCAAAAAGATACCTGCAGCCCCATGTTTATTGCAGCACTATTCACAATAGCAAAGATAGGGAATCAACCTAAGTGTTTATCAATGGACGAGCGGATAAAGAAAATGTGATATATACACACAATGGTATGCTATTCAGCCATAAAGAAAGAATGAAATCCTGTCATTTGCAGCAAGATGGATGGAAATGGAGGTCATCATGTTAAGCGAAATAAGCCAGGCACAGAAAGACAAATACCACATGTCCTCACTCGTGTGGGAGCTAAAAAAGTTGATCTCATGGAGGTGGAGTAGGATGATAGATACCAGAGACTGGGAAGGGCGTGTGGGGGGAGGGAGAGGGAATGAAGAGAGGTTGGTTAATGGGTACAAACATACAAATAGATAGAAGGAATAAGTTTTAATGTTTGATAGAAGAGTTGGGTGAGTGTAGTTAACAACGTTTTACATACTTATAAGATAGTTAGAAGAGAGGACTTGAAATGTTTTCCACACAAAGGAATGCTTGAGGTGATGGATATCCTTAATACCCTGACTTGATCATTACATATTCTATGCATGTAACAAAATATCACATGTACCCCATAAATATGTACAAATATTATATATCAATAAAATAAATGTTTCAAAATTTTAAAAATAAAAGGAGACTTATTTCTGAGGGTATATTTTTCCTTACTCCAATTCCACACTATTCACCACAGCAAGTGCAGTAAGGCACTTCCAGAACTCAAAAGTTATAAAATAAGCATATAATTGTTAACAGGTAAGATCAGCAGAAGTCAGAGTAAAAGCCAGAAAGTATTCTTGTGAAAAACAGCAAGGGTAGGCCAGAAAATATAAAGAAATCTTGACTCCCCCTCGTCATAGCTCACTGCAGCCTAGAACTCCTGGGCTCAAGTGATCCTCTCACCTCAGCCTCCAAAGTCTCTGGGGTTGCAGGCATGCGCCACCCACCCAGCCCCTCACCATTTCCTATTTTCATCACCTGGAACGGAAACCCCCTACCTGTTAAGCAGCCACTCCCCATTTCCCCTCCCCCAAGCCCCTGGCAATCACTAATCTGCTTTTGTTCTCTATGGACTTGCTTTTTCTGGATATATAAATTGAATTATATAATATGTGGCCTTTTGTGTCTGGCTTCTGTCAGCATACTTTTCTCAAGGTTCACCCATGTTATAGCATTTATCAGTACTGTACATTTTTCCTTTTGATGGCTGAATAATATTCCACTGTATGTATATATACTTACAATAATTAAAATGGTAATTTTTTTTTTTTTGAGACAGAGTTTCATTCTGTCACCCCGGCTAGAGTGCAGTGGCATCATCGTAGCTCACTGCAACCTCCAACTCCTGGGCTCAAGTGATCCTCCTGCCTCAGCCTCCAGAGTAGCTGGGGCTACAGGCTCGGGCCACCACACCCAACTGATTTTCCTATTTCTAGTAGAGATGGGATCTTGCTCATTGCTCAGGCTGGTCTTGAACTCCTGAGCTCAAGTGATCTTCCTGCCTCAGCCTCCCAGAGTGCTAGGATTACAGGCATGTAATTGTATTGAGATACATTTCACTTACTATACAATTCACACATGTAAAGTGTACAGTACAATGCTTTTGGCATATTACACTATTCTCTTTTTTTAATTGTGGTAAAATACATCTGACACAAAATTTACCATTTTAACCATTTTTAAATTTACAATTCAGTGGCATTTAGTACATTCACAATGTTATGCAACAATGTCCACCATATATTTCCAAAACATTGTCATCACCCCAAAAGGAAACACAAATCCATTAAGCAGTCACCCCTCATCCCTCCTCTCCACCCAGCCCCTGGTAACCTCTAATCTACTTTCTGCCTCTATGAATTTGCCTATTCTGGGTATTTCATATAAATGGAATCATACAATATTTGTCCTTTTGTGTCTGGCTTATTTCACTTGACATATTTTCAAGGTTCATCCACGTTGTAGCATTTAACAGAACATCATTCCTCTTTTTAAAAAACTGTGGTAAAATATATATAACATGAAATTTACCATTTTAATTATTTTTAAGTGTATAGTTCAGTGGTATTAGGTATATTTACATTGGCTGGGTGCGGTGACTGACGCCTGTAATCCCAGCACTCTGGGAAGCTGACGGGGGAGGATCACTAGAGGCCAGGAGTTCGAGACCAGCCTGGGCAACATAAGGAGACCCCATCTCTACAAAAAATTTAAAAAGAAAGAAAAGAAAAAGTATTTTACATTTTTGTGCAACCATCACCACCACCCATCTCCAGAACTTTTTCATCTTCTTGAACGGAGATGATACACTCTTAGTTGTTTCTTCTGGAACTTTCATTTTTTAAAAATATGCTTTTATTGCTGTTTCTTGATATACTCATTTTAGACATTATCTAGAGCAATCTGCTACATTACTATCAAGGAAACAAAGCTGGACACTAGTTAAAGTGGTAAGGACAAATTTTAATCAGTAATATACTATTGCAATAGGGAAAAGGGTTCAGCGTGAACTGAACTCAACTTCAATTTGCACAAAGGTGACTGTGCATTTTATTGGGAGAATGAGGGGATAGGGAGGGGGTGAGTGGGGGCTCAGTAGAGCCAGGGAAGTGAAAAATTACAAACATCAGGAAAAGGGGGTTGGCCTATGTGAAACCCATCTGGGTTTGCTAATGGAAGTTATGCTCCTATCCACCCAAAGAGCCTGGAGGATAGGGGCCCCATCTTCAGGTATTGGCTGGAACAAACAGAAAATTCTTTTGGCAGCCCTGAGTTTTCTCAGGCAGGCACTTTAAGGGGGACTAGGGTCATCCTAGGGATGAGGCCTTGAGCTGTTAGAAACTATTTAAGGCTGGGCACGGTGGCTCACGCCTATAATCCTAACACTCTGGGAGGCTGAGGCAGGAGGATCACTTGAGCCCAGGAGTTTGAGGCTGCAGTGAGCTATGACGGTGCCACTGCACTCTAGCCTGGCTGAGAGCAAGACCCCTTCTCTAAAAAATAAAATAAAATAATAAAAGGAAAAAAAATTTAAAAAGAAAATGGTGAATGTACTAAATGCCACTGAATGGTACAGTTTAAAATGGTTAGTCTTTTCACCACAATGAATATCAATGTAACAAAACTACCCCATGAATACATACAAATAAAAAACAAATGGGAAAAAAAGTAAAATGGTTATGCTATTTTACGTGTATTTTACCACAATAAAAAATATTGACTGGAAGGGTGCACAAGGGAACATTCGGAGGTGACATCAACGTCCTATATCCTGTTTTGGGTGATATATACAGGTGTATACATTTGCCAAAACTCGGAGAACTTTACATTGAAAATCTGTGCATTTTACTGTATGTACAATGTAACTCAAATTAATGAAAAGAGCTAAAAGTAGATGCCTCTAAGGAACAGTGGGAAAGGTTACAGGGGGACTACTTTTTTCATTATAAGGCTTATATATTACTTTTTTAAAACTATGTACATTAATTTGGCAAAAATTACAACGTAATTTAAAATTTCTCCATTCTGAATCCATCCTCACTAAGCACGTTCCTTCGCCTGAGCTCCGGTCCAGAGACTGAGTGAGCGGAGCCGCGGATGTCAGGGACAGGGTGTAACTGTAAACACGCGCCTGGCTCCTACCTCGGCTGTACCCCGGGTTTGCCCGGGTGTGTGCGTCTTCTCGCAGGGGCTGGGGACCAGATTCCAGATCCCGCCTTCGGGAGGCACGGTGGGAGACTACCGGGGACACAATCCCGCTTTAAAACAGCATTGGCCTAAATCCACCGTCGGACCAATCACGCCATCGTTTCCTCGTGTCGTCCAATCAGCCGCCGTGTACAGCGGCACAAGCGAGGTACTTGAAGCGCGGACTGTAACTCTTCACCGGCAGTACCCGGTCCCGGTTCCCGACAGTCCGCATCCCCGACCAAGAAAGCGACCCGAGCGGCCATTGTGTAAGGCAGTGGGATAAGAGCCAGAGAACCAGAAGGCGCCATTTGATTGCTCAAAGCGGCGCTTTTACAAGCAACCAGTGACAATGAAGCTAGCATGTCGCCATATTTTCTGAAGGCACCTTCCGGGTCCCTTAACCCGGGCGTCTATGTCCAAGCGGCCATGAAGTGAATAAACACTAAGGAGTTTCATTTGTCCCTATCAGAATCCCCGAATCCCTAGCAGCTCGTCCCTGCTACTTCGGTTCCCTCGACTGCGTTCGGACGCCAAGGCTGGGCGGGGCCCGGGTCTGGGCAGCCCCTCCTGTGAACGACGAAAGCTGAGGCCGGGAGCGGGAGGCGGTGGCCCCGGGGACCAGGGGGCCGCTGCTCGGGGCTGGAAGGCCCCATGGCGCCGCCCCCAGCCCCGCTCCTGGCGCCGAGACCCGGGGAGACCCGGCCTGGTTGCAGGAAGCCTGGGGCCGTGAGGTTCGCGGACGGTGGCCGTGTACTTCTCCCCGGAGGAGTGGGGGGTCTGCGGCCCGCGCAGGGGCCGTACCGCGGCGAAGTGGCGGGAGCCTACGGCCACCTGGGCGCGCTCGGTGAGGCCCCGGGTCAGAACCCCTGTCCTCCTTCACCGGGGTTCACAGGGGAGATGGTATAGATTGAAGGACCGAGAGGATTGTGAGCCCTAATCCCGCGCCATTCCGCCAACAGCACCCGCCACCAGCCATTCCCAGGGCTTCAGGTACCCCCTCGGGAGTGTTTCCACCCCTCATCCGCTTCGTTCAGGCAGGAAAAGCACTGCAGACCCGGTCCGGATTGAGTATGAATGCTGAGGAGGTGCCCTCACCCAGGCAGGGGGATGCCATCTTCCCAGGATAGCGTCTCAGGCCAGCACTGTGATCCCTGTTCTCTCCCAGGATTCCCGGGCCCCAAACCAGCCCTCATCTCTTGGATGGAACAGGAGAGCGAGGCTTGGAGCCCCGCCGCCCAGGATCCTGAGGAGGGGGAAAGCCTGGGAGGAGCTCGGAGAGGTGAGGGATTGTCCCGGGTCTTCCCAAGCCCCCACGCCCAAGCCCAAGACTTAGGTTTCTAGGTCTCTCTCATTTCTCCCTCTCTGAGGAACAACTAACGCCCCCTAAGAGTGTAAGTGCTTTCAGATCTGCCTTTCACAATCCTCAAGCAAGCCAAAGTGGTACCAGAGAAAATGCCCAGTAATTGACAGCTTGGCTGCCCTCCCCTCACTATCCCCCTGCAGAGTGATCTTGGGCAACTGTTTCCTCATCTGTAAAGCAGTCTTACCCTACAAACAATGGAGAAGCCACACTAATACTAGCTACTGCTTATTGAGCATTTACTAAGTGCTTAACGCACCTACTCCGTTGATCCTCCCAACAACCCTGTGAAGTCAGGTAACCATTATTATTCCCATTTGACACAAAAGGAACCAAGGCCCAGATAAGTCACTCTTAAGAGGTTTAAACACTGTTTACCTTCCTCCAAAGACTGGGTGTTAATCACTGGGCAGTACTTTCCTGGTACTGACTTAAGTGAAAAGCACCCTATAACCTGAGAGTCTATGCAAAAGTGTTTTTAAATGTAACTTCATTCCTGTTTCCCAGGAGACGCCCCAAACAAGAAGGAAGAGGAACCGCCAAGAGCTGAAGGACCTGGAAAGAACCCTGGAAGGGAGCAGCCTGAAGAGTGGGTTAAACACAGCCCTGACTGTACTGTCAGTGGGGCTTTGGCAAGAGCACAGCCACCCACAAAAGCTGCCTTGGACCAGATCACAGGTGCACAGCCCACTGTCCCTGTGCCCAGCGTGGATGCTCAGGCCAGCCAGCGGCGACATGTGTGTACAGACTGTGGCCGCCGCTTCACCTACCCCTCACTGCTGGTCAGCCACCGGCGCATGCACTCGGGTGAGCGGCCATTCCCCTGCCCTGAGTGTGGCATGCGCTTCAAGAGGAAGTTCGCTGTGGAAGCACACCAGTGGATCCACCGCTCCTGCTCCGGGGGGCGGCGGGGCCGGAGGCCTGGGATCCGGGCTGTGCCTCGGGCCCCGGTCCGAGGTGACCGGGACCCACCTGTGCTCTTCCGGCACTACCCGGACATCTTTGAGGAGTGTGGCTGAGCGGCTCCCACGGGTGGCTGGAGTTGAGCCTGGCCTTGGCGCTAAGGACTGACCGAGCCCTCAGGTAGGCTCCTGTGTCAGGGACCTGGGGACTGAAATTCATCCTTTGGGCTTTCCGCAAGGATCCCTCAAGTTTCCAACTTGTAACAAGAGAAGTGCCTGTAAAGATTCAAATAGATTAAACTTGACCCCCTCTCTCCCCAGTCTTTTGTAAAAAAAAAAAAAAAATGAAGAAAGTGACTTTTCTCAAAGTGTTATCTCAGTAGCAGGTGCAACAGAGACCTTTCCATCGTCTCAGGAAACAGCCACTCCTCCTTATCTACTTCAGAGGCAAACGCTGGGGGACTAAGGCCTGGGGAGGGGGCTCAAATGGAGGATGTGGTCAAGTCCTGGCTAATTGTCACCAGCAGGGAGCCTGCCTGTGGGGTGGGTGGGAAGAGTACAGATGCACATGGCACAAGTCTAGTCTCTGCAACTGGCCCCCAGGCACAGCTGGTAGGTCACATGCCCTCCCTGAGCCTCAGTTCCCTCATCTGTCAAATGAGGACCAATAATATCTACCTCAAAGGGTTACTGTGAAGACTGAAATTTTAACAAGATAATATGTATGACATAGTAAATGTGCAATAAACATTTGTTGAAAGAGTGACTTATTGTCGACATTGTATGCTTTAGAGAGTGTAAAGAAGCCTGCTGAGGAGGCAGGGTATGGATATCCATAGCCATGTTTTGCAGATAAGTAAACTGAAGCTCAGAGAGATGAAGTGACGCTCTCAAAGTTTCACTGCCATATGGCAGCGAGGCTGGAAACTGACACAAAGCCCAGGTATTTCTACCACTTCCTCTGAGAAGTCAGATCTGGGCAGAAAACATGGGATAGGAGCTCGGGATGCAGGACCAGCCCAGCCTGGGTGGGGGAGACTGAGTAGGAAACTGAGAGCCTCAGCAAGGCTGGTGCCCATTTTCACTTAGTGCAGTCAGCAGTCAGTCACTGTGTGTTGAGTGCCTTCTGTTGAAGGGACTGTGCCAGGTGATAAGAGAATTCTGAGATGAGGAAAGCTGCCCCCGTTCATTTATTCATTCAGCAAACACCATCTGAGGCCTCTGTGGGTCTTTGTGTTGAGCTCTGTGGATACAGCTGACTCAGGTCCCACACTCCATGTGGGAAACGAGTGATGGGCACTGTGACAGAGGAAGCCAGGGGCACTCCTAGTGCACCTGGTGGGTGATATGCCAGGAAATGCTGCTTAGAGGAGGAGATGGCTGTGCTCCCCATAGCATTCAGTAGGAATAGGTGTGTGGGGGGGAGATTTTCAGGCAGAGGGAGCAGGAAAGGAGGCTTGTTACATAGAAAGGACAAAACATGGGTGCAGTGTGAAGTAGGGGTTAGGAGCATGGGCTCTGGAGTCAGCCTGTCTGGGTTCAGATGCTGACTCACTTGCATTATGCTTTGTGATCTTGGGCAAATCACTTCTTGCTCAAGTCACCTCTGTGGGCCTCAGTTTCCTCATTTGTCACACCTGGATAATATCACCTACCTCATAATATTGATGTAGAGATTACGTGAGATAATGTAGAACAGTGCCTTGCAAATTAGTGTTTAATAAACATTGGTTATTGTTATTATTCTAATACAATAAAAAATAGTATGTGAGGACCTACAGGAGACCTGGGCAGGTCTTCTGAATCACAGATTCCTGGAGAAGGTGGTTCACATTGGCCTTGAAGAATGAGAGAGATTTCAGTAGACCTGGACAGGTGCATATAGGGAATGGTCAGCAGTTCCACGTCACTGAAACATGAAGAATTAGGTGAGGAAGAATGGCAGACAGATGCTGCTGAGACATGGGGTCAAATCTGGGAGGGCCACAGGTCCCAGTAGAGGAGCTTTAGGTTTATCCTGTAGGCACTGAGGAGCCATAGAAAGTCCTTGGGCAGGAGCAGGGCTATTTGATAGGTGTTGTGAGAAGATGTTTTTGCAAAGCAGTGTGGAGTGTGACCTGTGGGAGGAGACTAGACACTAGAGATCTATTGGGCATCTGTTCCCAGGTGGAAGTCATCAGGAACTGGGACCAAGGGTGGTGACCTTGGAATCGGGAGGAAGGGTACTTATGAGAGGCTTCTGCCATAGGATCTGCATGGCTCAGTGACTGACAATATGAGCTGTGAGCAAGTAAGACCCAGAGGTTTCAAGCATGAAGAGCTGGAGCCAGGGAGTCCCAGTGCCGGGCAAGAGGCAATCAGACATAGGAGGGTGTGAAGGCCAAGGGGTGACCAGTCCTGGGGCAGGGTGAGTTCAAGGAGAAGGCAGAGCTGGAGAGAAGGCACTGGCAGGGAGGGAGGAGAGAACCAGGCACTGTGTGTCAAGCACATTGCTGCCTGGATCAGCACCGGTGCTGGTGCTGGGCATGGGGCGAGTGCCCTTTGCCCTTCCTCTTTCTCACTTAGCCATTCAGCAGAGAGTTGCTAAGCATTTTCCACGTTCTAGGTGCTATTCTGTGTGCCAGGCTATAGCAGGAAAAACAGACATGAGAACCCTTTTGGAGCTTACATTGTAGTACGGAGAGACAAGGGCTAAACCAGAACATGAATAAAGCAAGGTGCTATAACTGCAAATAATAAGCACCATAGAGGAGCTAAAACAGAGGGATGTGCTGAGACATTGCAGATAGATGCTTGGACTAGGCCACAGTGAGGAGGAGACATTTGAGCTGAGATCCAAACGACAAGGGGACAGGGAGGAACGGGGTGGGGGATGTGGGAGAGGGGAGGGCAGGTTTCAGAGGCTAAGGAGGTAGCAGGTAGAGGCGTTTCCAAACAGAGGGGACAGCAGGTGGGATGCTCTGAGCCAGGGAGGAGTGCGGGGTGAGGTGCAGGAAGGACACTGGCTGGGCTGAGGCACTGAGTGGAGAAGACTGACAGATGGGCTTGTAGAGCGGAGGCACAGGCCACAGAGGCTCTTGCTTGTCACAATGTGAAGTTTGGATTTGATTCTCAATATATTGGGAGGCCACTGGGTTGTTTTTGTTTTTGTTTTGTGGTAAAATACATATAACATAAAATTTACCATTTAAACTATTTTTAAGTGTACAGTTCAGTGGTGTTAAGTATATTCACATTGTCCTGCAACCATCACCACCATCTGTTTCCAAAGCTTTTTTTTTAGAGACGGGGTCTTGCTGTGTTGTTCAGGCTAGAGCGCAGTGGCTATTCACAGGTTCACTGCAGCCTTGAACTCCTGGGCTCAAGCGATCCTCCTGCCTTAGCCTCCCAAGTAGTTTGGACTACGGGTGCATGACCCTGTGCCCGGCTTCCAGAATTTTTTTATTTTCCCCAACTGAAATTCTGCACCCAGGAAACACTAAGTACCTATTCCTCCCTCTCCCCAGCCCCCAGCAACCACCATTCTCTTTCTGTCTCTGAATTTGACTATTCTAGGGACCTCATGTAAACTCTACCACCTTAAACAGTGTTAAGGTGATCTGATTTGCATAAACCCACTCTGGCTGCTCTGAGAATGGACTGCAGTGGGGCAAGTAGAGGAAGAGTGGAGATGGAGAATAGCAGACAGGTGGAGGTAAACGCTGGAAGTTGAGCAGACAGGGCCTGTTCCGTTCATGGGCTGAGGGCATCAGAAGAGCCCAGAAGGATGGTTAGGTTTTTGGCTGAGTGAGGAGGAGGATGGAGGAGCCAGTTCCTCAGGTGGCACTGGGGTGATGGCACTTAGAGCTAAAGGGAGCTCTGGGAGCTAATTCCATGTTTTAAGCAGGGTTTGGGAAGCAGTGGGCGGAACACACTCCTTTATTGAAGACTGCCCTGCACCTTTGTGTGCTAAAGAGGACTCTCCAAGGGGCATGGGGAAGAAAGCTTGTTTTTTCCCACAGAGCATCTCATGGGAATACTGTTCCACAGAATACACTCTGAGAAAGCTGAGGCCAGAGAGAAGAGGGGACATACTGAAGAGCACGCAGTAGAGTTAGTGGCAGAGGTAGGCCTGGAACCCAAGTCTCCCTATTTCCCAGTCAAGGCCCTTCCTCTTTTGCTACACGAGGCTGCACTGCCAGATGGATGGGAAAGGCAAAAGCCCAGGCTTAAATCAAGGGCCTGAGCAAGAGCAGCCCACCGATGAGAGCTGCTACAGGGTGCCTTTTGTGACGCTTCCATCACCCTTCCTCCTGGGCAATTTCCCATACCTCCTAAATACCAGAATAACCTCCCACCACCCATTACATGACCTCTAAACATAACCCTCTTATTTACTTTGCAATACTTATCATAGCCCATCATTTAAATTTTTTTCTCTCTACATTTATAGGACAGTGTACAATTGTACATATGGCCAGAAGCAGCTCTTCTCACTGCCTAGGTCTCTTCTTCTTGTACTATGACACATTACAACTGCATCTTGGTAACCTGGCCTAAAATCCCACTTCTCCGTGGTTGCCAAAATTTTGCCTTCAATAATTTGAGGCATTCCAGCGCAGCTTCTGGAATCAGACTGCCTGGGTTTAAATCCTGGTAACTTACTAGCTGTGTGGTCTGGGCAGGGTAACCTCTCTGGGCCTTAGCTTCCTGATCCATGAGTACCTATCTCTGAAGTCTTGTGAGGGTTAAATGAGTCAATAGGCCAGAGCACTTAGAACAGAGTCTGACTACCTAGTAAGTGATCAATCAATGTAAACTAATATTAATCCTTTTAGTCATATCACAGCATCAACTGCAGCTCTTGTATGCTTTGAAGAGTTTAGAATTGGGAAATCCGAGGTACATTTAAAGTGGAGCATTAA
The DNA here is from genome assembly GCA_023783475.1 of Daubentonia madagascariensis. Taxonomy (NCBI): domain Eukaryota; kingdom Metazoa; phylum Chordata; class Mammalia; order Primates; family Daubentoniidae; genus Daubentonia; species Daubentonia madagascariensis. Next base: position 7,598,595 of record JAKFHU010002004.1, on the reverse strand, counting down.
CACAAATGAGTCCTGTCGTCCGGTAACTCATCTAATTTTTTTATACAATCATTACTTTTTTTTTTTTTTGGAGACAGGGTCTTGCTCTGTCACCTGGGCTAGAGTGCAGTGGTGTCATCATATTTCACCGCAGCCTCAAATTCCTGTGCTCAAGCGATCCTCTTGCCTCAGCCTCCCAATTAGCCAGGACTGCAGGTGTGCACCACCAGGCCTGGTTAATTTTTCTATTTTTTGTAGAGACAGGATCTTGCTCTTGCTCAGGCTGATCTCCAACTCCTGACCTCAAGCGATCCTCCCGCCTCAGCCTCCCACAGCGCCAGGATTACAGGCGTGAGCAGCCACGCCTGGCTAACTTTTTTTTTGTTAATTTTAAAATCATAACTTAATAAATTAAAAATCCAGTTCGTTTTCACATGGTCAGCAGGGGTCAGCAAATTCGAAATGCTCACATTGCTTTTCTGGAACAGGCCTGGAGGAGGCAGTGCGAGGCGGTGGAAAAGGCTCGCGTTTTGGACTCTGAAGACCTGGAATCACTAACGGGCTGTCTGACCTTGGGTGACCAATAGGCTTCCGTTCTCTCTTCTGCAAAATGACTCCGAATCCTAAGGCATTGAACTCTAAGGCGCAGTGCCCTCTGTTAAAGAGCTAATGTGTGGAAATATCTTAGATGCCTAGACTATCTCTGGAGGAATATTTAAGAAACTGTTAATAGAGGAATAGGGTGGGAGGATACGTCACTGAATATTCTTCCGTACCTTGTAAATGAAAAAAAAATTTTTGATAAATGAATGACTTTGCCAAAATTATATATTTTTAAAGATTCAGTCACTGAGTCGGCCTTACGGGATTGGCAGGGGGACGTCAGGCCGGCGGCCCACAGAATCCTGGCTCGTTCCCCTCTCCTGAAGCCGTCACCGCCGTCCGCGCTCCGCCTTTCCCCCTCCGCCCGCCTGAGCTCGGACGCCGACGCGGCCACGGCCATCCCTTAACTATGGGCAGGAGGCGCCGCCATGGCTGCTTGAGAGGAACAGCAGGAGAAGACAACTCGAGGGGGAACAAACCAGGTCACCAACACCAGGTCGACATTCAAGCTGTTAAAAGCCTTTTTCTAAGATGAAAAGCAGCTAGAGTGCCCCCATCTTTCCTGAGGGCGCCGTTATTTTCTTGGCCCCGGAACCACCGAGTTCGCGTAACAGGCTGCTTCTCGCTGTCCTAGAGCGGAGCCACTCAAAGCTACTTCCGGTCTCCGAGGCCCAGCGAACCCCACCCCCAGGCCGAATCCTCAGCCTCCCTCCCTGGAGCGGCGGAGTCCCTGGCTTCGCCCCTGCGCCTGCTCCCGGCTGTCTGTGCATGTACACGGGAAGGCTGGCGGAACCCAGAACGGGAAAGAGCTTGAGGACCGAGAGCTTCGCGGACCTTGCCGTGTGCTGCTCCTTGGAGCAGTGGGGGTGTCTGCGGTACAGGGCTGTACACGTGAGGCGATTCAGGCACCCATTCCACCCACCCCCTTCCCTTTTCAGAGATCCGGGTTGGTTGGGCCTCACCGAGCGCGCCCAGGCTGCCCTAGGTCTCCTGCATCACGTCCCGGTACAGGACGTACAGGACGTGTATAGCCCTGTACCGCAGACACCCCCTGAATCGCCCCACTCCTGCCCCAGGTTGACTCCACTTCCTGTGGTACCTGCCACACTAGCCTCACTGAAATTTGTAACAGCCTCCCCGGCTACACTTCTCCAGTGGCTCCCCAGGAGCTGCTGTAAAAAGTTCAGAGGCTATGTCACAACAGCCCTCAAGGCTTGGTAACCCCAAACTCAAACCCAATCTTTCCCTACAGGCAAACGATCTCATTTAGCTCCAGCTAAGTAGAATCTTTGTTCTCTGGACATGCCTCTAGCTTAATGAGCCTTTGCTTTTGCTATTCTACTCTATTTAGGCTATCTACATTTCCAAATCTAACGCAACCTTCAATGCCCTCAAATGCTATCTCCAAGAAATTCCGCCAGAAGCCCTTCTGTCCCATGTTAGACGCTTCCTCAGAACTGTGGCCCTATGCCTATCTCTATAGCCCTGAGCACAATCTGCCCAGAAGTTCTTCCCCAAACTTGTGCCAGCTGAATTCATACCTGGTATATCTCTCCCCTAGTTTAGAATAAACTTAGTGCAGCAACTTTTATCTAGTTCACCAATGTCTTCAACACCCGAAACATCTAAAATAATGCCTGGCTCACAAGAGGTGCCAGTACATTTTCTTTTTTTTTTTTTTTTCACATCTGAGAACCAGTACATTTTCACTAAATGAATGTATAGGTAGTCTTAGGATGTTTCTTGAGTGATCAGTGTTCTTCCCCAGGCTTCCAAGACCCCAAACCAGCCCTCATCTCCTGGGTGGAGGAGGAGTCCCAGCTGTGGGCTACAAATGCTCAGGATCCCCAGGAAGGAGGAAGACAGAAAGGTGAGGAGTGGGGGTGATGTCCCAGTTCCAGCTGGAAGAGAAAATGTTTTGTTGAGGAAGAAACGCTATCCACATGTTCCTTGCTGCTGGTGTTACTCATTTTTGCTGACCTGAATTTTTGACACCCACTGGAGCCTGGGATCTTGACCTTCTCTTTCTCACTTAATTGGATTTGAAACATCCAGTCTCAATCAGGCCGCATTGTATGAGTCATCCAATTCAGTGGCAGTGTGTGAATTCAAGTTTAGGATGGAGGCAGTTCACCTCTCCAGGTCCCTAAGCCCTGTAACAGCTGCTCCTCTGGTTAGTCTTGAGTTGCGTGGGAATATCCCTGCCTGGTAAGCCCCTCAATTGGCCAGCACAGTCTAGGGGTGGGGGGTGGGTTCCAGGGCCTAGGTACTCATCTGAGTACTTCTGCTGTTGTGAAGGTTGATTCTGACCCCTGCATATGAGTAGGCCTTGGGGAGTCGACAGGACCAGAGGTAAAATTTGAATCTGCTGTTGCCCAGTGGCCACTCAGAAAAATGATACATTTGGAAGGGGCCAGCAGAGGTAATCTATTTGGGAGTTTTCATGAGCCCCTGGGGTCAGAGATACCTACCTGGTCCCTAAGCTTCTGGCCAAGGCTCCCTGTGGCCAGGCCTCCCCTAAACCCTCAGTCTGTGCCCAGCCTCAACACCTGGCACTCACCTGGCACCCTCACTCTTGTCCCAAGTGTGGTCACGCTTCACCAATATCTTCAGCCTGGCCCAGTGTCCTCTAGGGAGTGAGTGACCCTTTGTGGACAGCTAGTGCAGCACCTGCTTCTATAGTGAGTGCCTCTCATGCTGCCTGCTGACTCAAACAGGCAGGTGCTCTCCCACAGTGGACCCACTGACCTGGTGCTGTGGGCCTCCGGGGCTGAGCCGCAGGGATGCACACTCCAGGGATGTGAACTCTGTCCCTGGTTCTTCCCCAGGAGTGTCCAGGCCCCCTAGAGAGCTTCCAGGACATCCCAGAACTCTTCTAGGCCTGTGGGTGCTAGGCACCATGCTGAGGGGTGGGTGCTGACAAGTGACAAAATGCCATTGCTCTTAAGGGAAGTTTTCATTTTTTTCTTGTGTCCTTCAGGGGCCTGAGGCCGAGAGAGTTAGGGCTGGGTCCAGACGCCCTGGGCAACTCTGTGTCCTTATCCTTTCTGACCCACCTTCCAACAAACCTTTCCCCTTGGCAAGGCTGACCCCTCCCAAGCTTTTTGTCTTCTTTCCCTGCCCTTCCCTGCTTTCTGCTGTGATCATCTCTACTTGCACAGCTCTCCTGGCTGTGGGGAGAAGCATCCACCAGCTGCAAAGTGTCAGGCTGAAGCCTTGGGGACAGCTTTGAAAGGAGGCAAGCAGACAGAAGCTCAGGCCAGACACCAGACCTGCTGAAGAGGTGAAGTCCTTTCCATGAAGTGTGTGAAACGCTGTGATTGATTTAGCCAGCCAAAAGAAAAACATCAAGTCTTCCTAGGGCACAGTATTTATGAAGGCATGTGGGGAGCACAGAGCAGGCAGTCAATAAGTGTGAGAAGGTGGTTTGGGGGGAGAGTTGGTGACATTTATTGAGGTTAAGACCCCGGGGAGCAGTACAGTTTGAGTCGAGGTGCTTGTGGGACATCCCTGCAGGGGCAGGGAGGCAGGTGGGTCTGTGTCTGTCATGGGGAGCTGGAGAGCCAGGCTGCAGCAAGAGGTAACTACCTAGACCTTAGGGAGGCGTCCGGCACAGCATATGGGGGACGGGGACGCTTGTGGAAAAGAGGCACCTTGTGACCTTCCACACACCTTACCCTGCTCTCCCCTGTCTCCACGATCTAGAAGCGTCCAGAATTTCAGGCTCCAACAAGCTTACAACAGAGAAGGTTCTCTTCTATCCTTTCCATTTTTTCTTTACTCTCAGCATTGGGAAAAGGGTACTGTCACCCAGTTTTTGAGATAATGAGGACAGAACGAGAGAGTGATGGTCGTCCGGTGGTGATGGGCTCGAGCCCGATCATAAACCGTCCAGAGACAAAAACTAACGTTCGAATTCCCCGGGGCCGAGCGGCCGGCGGCCCCCCGCGGGGCGCTCCTTTGTTGCCGCAAGCCCAGGCGGAAGCTGCGCGGCCGGTTTTCAGGGCTGGTGTTTGTAGCCGCCGCGGCCATCTTGGGTGAGGGCACGAAGACAAAGCGACCGCACACACCGGGTGGCGTCACCGTGGGCACGACTGCGTGGGAGCAAAGTTCGGGAGGCCGCGTTGCCGCCATTTTTTGTGACGGCATCTTCCAGTCCTGATTACGTCCGTTCAGCCACCAGCTCTTGGTTTTCATCTACTCTAGTGGCCCGTGAGAGGCCGGTTCCTGCTCTCACGCGGCCCTGATGACCGCCTTCCGGCCCCTGGGCCCGGGCTGCGGGGCGTTCTTGAGCGCGGGAGGCTCCGCAGCCCCAGGCCCGGCAAGGGGAGGTGGCTGGCCCGCCGCCGGGGTTGGCAGCTCCCATGGCGCCGCCTCTGGCCCCGCTCCCCGCCCGGGAACCAAACGGGGCCGGGCCCGAGTGGAGGAAGCCCTGGGCCGTGAGCTTCGCGGACGTGGCCGTGTACTTCTCCCCGGAGGAGTGGCGGTGTCTGCGGCCCGCGCAGAGGGCCCTGTACCGGGACGTGATGCGGGAGACCTACGGCCACCTGGGCGCGCTCGGTGAGGCCCTCCCTGCTCGCCTGGGACCGCCTCCCCGTATGTCCTGCCCCGTCTGGGTCCTGCGCGTGGAGTGGGGGGCCCTGGGGCCGGGCAGGCGGGACTGTGGGGTGGCCTCCCCGCAGCGTGGGGTTTGCGTTCTTCTTCCCCAGGAGTCGGAGGCACCAAGCCGGCGCTCATCTCCTGGGTGGAGGAAGAGGCAGAACTGTGGGGTCCGGATGCCCAGGATCCGGAGGTGGTGAAGTGTCCGACAGAAGCGGACCCCCGTGAAGTATTGGGTACTCAATCCCATGGGGTTTTCTCTGTGCCTGGCCCAGCCTGGTGTCCTCTGCCAACTCCAGCTATCAGCTTAGCAGCTTCTTCCCTGAGTTACTTTCCCAGCTTGGCCGTTATGCCTGGCCCCCGGAAGCAGCCTAGAAGGGGGCTGTGATTGTGACGTGGCCCTGCTGACGTGGCCCTGCCACACCTGCCTCTCCACGCCCAGCTCTCGGCCTCTGGCTCCTCACATCTAAACTCTGTTGATTGTACCTCTCCATCATCCCCCCGTGTTTTCCTACATGCTGGCACCTTTGCCACTTCCTGACTTTCCCTGTTTTCTTCTTTCAGTTCATCCTGTTGACCTTTGCAGCATGCCCCGCCTCCCTGAACTTGCCCCCACCGGCCACGTTCATGCCTTTCTTTGTTCCGTTCCTCATCCTTCATGATCCAGCTCAGATGTTGTCATCTCTCCCCCTCCAACATTACCCCAGCTCTGAGACAGCATGTACTGTTCCTTCCCTCCCCTCTTCTTTCTGTGTCTGTAACTGAGGAAAAAGTGTCACTCCTGGCTCCCCTGCGTGTACCACACTGAGTCCCAGGGGCAGCCATGGGTCCAGAAGGCGGCTGTATCTAAGAGGCTTATCTGTCACCATGTGGGGTGTGGGATTGAAGGACCAGGATGAGCCAGAATCTGAGCTCTCCCCTTATCTCCCAGCAGATTGCAGAAACAAGGAAGAGAAAAGACAAAGGGAAGGGACTGAAGTACTGGAGAAGACCCTTCCTACGGCTGCCCAGCTTCCTGGGCTGAAGGCTCCCCAGCCCCCCTCTGCTGGGTTCCCTTATGGTTTGGAGCAGCGGTCCAAGGTGCCTCGCCGGGGTCGTCCCCCGCTCTGTGCCCACCCCCCTGTCCCACGAGCAGACAAGCGTCATGGCTGCTACATGTGCGGAAAGAGCTTTGCCTGGCGCTCCACGCTGGTGGAGCATCTCTACACCCACACAGGCGAGAAACCTTTCCGCTGCCCTGACTGCAGCAAGGGCTTCAGCCAGGCTTCCTCCCTTAGCAAGCACCGGGCCACCCACCGAGGGGAGCGGCCCCACCACTGCCCTGACTGTGGCCGGGCCTTCACCCAGCGCTCTGCCCTCACCACCCACCTGCGGGTCCACACGGGCGAGAAGCCCTACCGCTGTGGCGACTGCGGCCGCTGCTTCAGCCAGAGCTCTGCCCTCTACCAGCACCAGCGGGTGCACAGTGGCGAGACTCCTTTCCCCTGCCCGGACTGTGGCCGTGCCTTTGCCCATGCTTCAGACCTTCGGCGCCACGTGCGCACCCACACGGGCGAGAAGCCCTACCCATGTCCAGACTGCGGGCGCTGCTTCCGCCAGAGCTCCGAGATGGCAGCCCACAGGCGCACTCACAGTGGCGAGCGCCCCTACCCCTGTCCTCAGTGTGGCAGGTGCTTTGGCCAGAAGTCAGCCATGGCCAAGCACCAGTGGGTCCATCGGCCAGGGGCCGGGGGGCGCAGGGGCCGGGTTGCTAGTGGGCTGTCGGTGCCCCTGGCTTCTGGCCGAGGAGACCTGGACCCGCCTGTGGGCTTCCAGCTCTACCCAGAGATATTCCAGGAGTGTGGGTGATGGCCTCAAAAGTGACAAGGCAAAGGGTGAAAATCTAGACATTGCCTGAGGCCCAAGATGAGCTCAGGGGCCTGAACCTCTGGCAGCCTGCAGGGAGGGCTCAGGATTCCTGGCAAGAGCTGGACCTGGGGCATGAGGACAGTTGCATCTTAGGCCCTAACCAGCTTCATCTGCTGGCACCTTGCTGCCTACTGCCCCAGACCAGAGGGCCCCCTTTGCTGAGGCAAGGTTGAGGTAAGAACCCCCACTAGACTTCCATATGGGGAAGCAAAGGCTGTTTTAAGCTCAGAAGTGTGAAAGGGATAGCCTTGTTTTACCCATTGTGTTTTTATTGCACAAGTTAAAAAGCAATGGCCATGTACTGAACCTGGCCTGCAGCTGCCCTATTTATGTAGTTATTTTGGCCCAGGCAGTGTTTTTAAGTGTTATGAATTAGTAGTCAAGATTTAAAAGTTGGGATATTTTATACAAAAATCCCGGTTTCTGGCTTCTCTGGAAAAATCCAGAGATTTGGCAACTCTACCCAAGTTCCCACAAAACCCCAATGGGCAGAAGCTGAGCAGCAGCTGCCTCCATGGACGTAGCCAGAGCCGGAGCTCTGCATTCGCCATGGCCCTGCCGCTCCTTATCGGCTCCTAACCAAGTGCCACGTGCCAATCATCATGGCTTGCTTTTAGTGTTTTTGGTGTTTTTCTTAAAGTAGAGCAAAGAAGAACATGAAGTATTTCCTGAACCCATAGCTCTGTCCATGCAGGCTTTCTCCATCTGACATTTTCCACTCATCTGTCTGACCTACTGGGCTCCTGTGGTCATTTGAATTTGCAGACCGTGGCCTACAGCATTCAGGTTTTCTGGACTCGGAGAGAAAGGATGGCAGGTAGAGAGCACATACGTGAAATGGTGGCAGGAGAGAAGTAAAAGCAGGCTTTATTTTAGATCTTTGCTTGTATCACATTTTATGGTTTATGGAGTACTATCTCGTCCATTTCACCCTTGTAAGTGCCTGGGGAAGGAAGCAATTTGCTGAAGGGGCAGTCAGGACTGAATCTTTCACCGCAAACCAAGTGGTATGTCTGCTGTGCCACAGTCCCACTCTCAGCTGACTGGTGGTTTTTGAAGGGGAAGTTTCCAGTGTTCCCTGCAGTCTTCCTTGGGCACACTGAGGCCTTTTTAGCCACCCTAGACCTAGCTAGGAGGGCCTCATCACATTTTTGAACTGGAAGAGATCTTAGCTTTCCCAACCTTTTGCAGTTGGGGACAGAGACTAGGGAAGGCCCAGCAACCTGTCCAAGGCCACACACAGAGTGAGGCTCCAGGGTTCTTGGCTTACTGCTGTCTCTACCACATCACTCCTGAGTTCCTTGCCAGTGTTTGAGCCAGGGTTCTGGGGGCATCTGCCCACTCTCTATGGTAACACCCATGCACTGAGCTGGATTGGGACAGACGAGTCAAGTGTCAGCAAAGCCCAGGTACCAGATGAGTCTGACAGAACAGCCACTTAAAAGACCAAGGCAATGGAGAAACCAGCCAGAGATGAGAGTCCCAAGGCAAACAAAAGCAAAGCTTGTATCTTTGCCATCTTTGGGTACCCACCATCATGAACAGAAGGGGACTAGGCCAGGAACATTTGGACGTTTGGGGTTAGCTTTCTAGCCAGAGTGGACTATACTCATCTGTATTCCCAAACTCTGCATAGAATCCCTCACCTGTCACTTATGACTCCATTATCCATCTACTACCACTAATTCCTTTATGGTCAGAGGCCTGCCTTGTCTGGGTGATGGAAGCCGCCAGCCATGGGCAGGCCCCGTCTTGCCTCTGGTCAGGGCAACACTTCACCTCAGAGAGGAGTAAGTAGTAAGGGCTTATGTCTTCTGCTGGCCTTTGTGCCCTTGCCTTATTTGCCCATCTCAGCCCTGTGTCTGTCTTACCTAGGGAGGAAGAAACCAGACTTGTCAACCTGGAGAAAATTCTAAGAAAGGTAGAAAATTTGGAGAAAAGGCACTGTTCAGGTGAAGTAATGAACTGACTTGATTCCAGCCTCATCTTCAAATCTCATGTCACCAAGGCCTCCCTTAGCCTAAGCTTTTCTGGGGAGAATTGACTTGAGTGCCACCTTATCCCCAGGAGGACTTGGAGTGAGAAGATGCACTGTGGCAGTAGGAGCTACCTTTGTATCAGCTTTTAATTCCCAGCGTACAACCCCATCCCCTCCCCTAGCCCTCAGCGCTGCCTGGGGAGAGCCCGGTTTTCATCACCAGTTCTCAGCCCAGACCCAGAGCTGGGTCTGGACCCCATCCTCAGCTTGCCAATTAAAGGTGCCATAATTACTACTTAGAGATCTCTGCTTTGAAGTTTGCAAAGCTTGCTTAGGGCCCAGAAACCAGACCCAGCTCCTCTGCTTCCTGCCCCCATGACCCAACTTTCTACCATGTCATCAATTTTTTAGTGTCATGAAACCCCTAAGCCTCAGCCCCACTCCATTCTCAGCTCCTCATTTCTTGCCATGGATACTTTCCTCCCAGGCCGGGCTCCCTTTTCTCTCTGCTGCCACAGGTCTTCTAGGTTCAGCCGCAGAAGCAATTTAAGCCTGGAAGAGGGTTTTCCCAGGGCTACACTGGCGCGTTGGGGGAAATGTTTGTCTGCACCAGACAGAATAAGCCCCACCCAAATGGCCAGCCAGAGTGACAAGTGAAGGCCATGGCCTTATGGCCCATCTCTAGCTTATGCAGCCATTTAAAATGAAGGTAGAGGCCGGGCGTGGTGGCTCACGCCTGTAATTCTAGCACTCTGGGAGGCTGAGGCAGGAGGATCGCTTGAGGTCGGGAGTTTGAGACCAGCCTGAGCAACAGCGAGATCCCATCTCTACTAGATGGGGTTGGGGATGGGGTTGTGCGCTGGGAATTAAAATAGAAAAAATTAGCCAGGTGTGGTGGCATGTGCCTGTAGTCCCAGGTACTCAGGAGGCTGAGGCAGGAGGATCACTTGAGCCCAGGAGTTTGAGGTTGCACTGAGCTATGACGATGTCACTGCACTCTAGCCCAAGGTGACAAGAGCGAGACTCTTGTCTCAAAAACATGAATAAATAAAATGAAATAAATAAATAAAATGAAGGTAGGTATTAATCTGAGCTCCAAATACCCCTAAAATTCCTTGGAATGTTAGTGTGTGTGTGTCTTTCTAGGAACAGGACATGCAAAGAGGTTTATGACCCAAAGAAGTTAAAACCTCCTCTAGGTCATTATTTCCAAAGTAAGGCCTCCCTGCCATAGGATCACATGGGGTATTTTAAAAAATGTGTAGCTATCTCCCTGGGCCCTGCTTTTGCCTATGGAATCAGAATCTCCGGGGATGGAATTTTATGCCTGCGAAAGTTTGAGAGAACCACTGCTCTGAACAAAACATTATTTTCTAGTTGCTCTTAGTTTTGCAAGAATACTGGTTGGTCCCAGGGCCCGTCCCAAATGTCAGGCCAGGGGTTGACCTACACAAAGACACTTTGTGTCTTTGCACACAAAGATTTCCATTTCTTTTGTTCTTTCCAAAGGGCCCTGTACTGTGGTTGGTCTCTTCCTGGGTACCTGGAATCATGTTGAATATACTGGGATATCTTTTTTAGAGGGCTTGTCCTTTGCATGTAGGAAGGGAGCAGTTCATGCAGAAGTCCCTCTCACACTGAGAACCTTTGTGAGGGCTCTCTCTAGCCTGGGCCCTGCTGTGTTGGCCATGTTGGCTGGACTGTAAGCCTTGGCTGTACACCAAATGGCTCTGTGCTGCTGCACACCAGGGGATGATGCTGTGGACAAAGTGCTGCCCAACTCAAGACATGTGCGGGGCTCCCTCACCATCAATGCAGTGATAGAACAAGGCCAGTGGACTCCTGGGTTTACTCTGCCTTGGATTAGTTGTTGCTGGGTCAACTTGTAACCCTTATCAGAAGCTATCCTGAGCTTAAAGCTTCTCACTGCTGTGGGGGTGTGGATGGCACAGGCAAGCTGCCTGCTGAAGGTCCTTTGCACAGGCAGGACTCTGGTGCTGCAGGAGGGTGGCTGGAAGTCAGCCACTCTTTTACTCTAGGCACTGGTGAGGCTGAATTTCCACGTGCAATTGCTGGTGCTGGAGCAGTTTGAAGTCCTGGCACAACTTCTGCCACACTTGGGGCTTGTGGCTCATGGTAAGAAGAGTGCAGGCAGTGGACCTTGTCAGGGCTGTGGCTGGAGGCCTCACCACGCATTTTGTAGGGTGTGGCTCCTTTCCTGTATGAATTTTCTGGTGGATAAGCAAGTTGGAGGTCAGAGAAAAGTACCCTGAGAGGAACTTTTGTTTCTCATCTGTGTGAGTGCTGTAGGGATGACCAGGGAATGCCTCATGTCCAGCTCTTCCCACAATCAGTGCTGCACTTGTAAGGTGTTCTGCCAGTGTGGGCTCTCTAGTGCTGGACCATGTGAGCCATTCTTGGCAAAGGTTTTAGGACAAATAGACACTGAGATGGGAGAGAGGCATGGAGCTGGAAGCTGTTCCTCTGGAGGGCAGAAAGGTACCCCACGTTCTTTCTGGGAAGTGGGATGACCTCTGTGATTCTATTTTTAAGCCTTTATTGAGATTTTCTCCAGCCTTTTGCCACTTGGCATTCCCCAAATTCTTGTTCTCATCTCTTGAGGAGAATAGAAGATGCCATTTTCCCTCCCACCCAGTTTCTTCCCTTTATTTGTCTGGATAGGCAACAAGAAAACACACAATCCATGGCTACCACATCACTCACACAGGAGAATTTGGCTCATTAACTATCAAGAACGCTACCAAACTTGTTTCAGCACGAAGGGTAGATAAAGGACAAGGATTGGATGATACTAAGTTGTCTTTCCAGAGTCACTTTCTCAATTCAAAGCTGCACCTGGGGCAGTGTTTCTCAGGTTCCTTTCCTCTGCAAGCCTCCATTCAAGTCAGAAAGGACTGGAGAGTTCTTAGATGCCTTAAAGGATAGGTGCTTCTCTCTATGTCCAGTTCCCCTCCTGAACTCTGAATCACCCTCACCTGGAAGGAATCCTGCCTCCCTGTAAGAAAATCGAGGAACCACGGACTAGGGCTCCCAGGGCTTGAGTTAAACTCAGGCTTCGGGGAAGGTGTAGGGGAGAAGCAGGGTAATAGAAAAGAAAGAGGCCTCCTCTCCGCGGGAGGATTCCTGTACTGGCCCCTTCAGCAGCTGGACCTGTGGGAAGAAGGAAAGTGCGGGGAAGGGGTGTAGGGGAGACGGGGGGAGGAGGGGTGTCGGTCCTCAGATCTCTTGGCTTTCATTCTTCAGAAAGATAAAACATAATGGAGGGTAAATGAGGGGCGGAAAAAGTTTTGAAAGCACAGGCCAGGCTAAAGGGGAGACGCCAGGCACCTCCCTCCCACTCACCCCGCAGGCACTTCTGGCGGACAGGGGAGGTGGAACCAGCCGGAGCGCCTCCAGCCAATCATAAAGGTGCCTCGCGTTCCCTGGCGACCATTAACGCCTAGCAGTCCGTGCAGTTGGAGGAGGCGGGGCAGCGAGAGCACGAGCTCCGTTGGCCAATCGCTGAGCTCTCTGGGAAGTGGGGGCGGTGCCTCTAGTACCGGAGGCGGGGCTGTCTCCTTGGCAACGATCCCAGCCCTCCCCGAGGGGGGAGGGGTGGATTAGGGCAAGCTGAGAAGGGAGGGGGCCAGAAGGAGTAGGGGTTGGGCACGCCGGTGTAGGGGAGTGGAGTTCGAGGAGGGGGTCCCAGGCTCAACAACCTCGATGAGGCCAAGGAGGAGTCCGCCCAGGTTCCCGAGGCGCGGCCGAAGCTGACCCGGAGGCCCGGGAGGGAGGGGAGATAGACACCGCCCCCGCTGGCGCCGGGAAGCGTCGCTCCTTCTCGCTGACCTTGGTCTCGCTTGTCGCCTCGCCCTTGGCCACACGCACTGACGGACGCAGGGCCCGGGAGACGACTGGCAGGCCCTGGACTGATGGAGACCTAGGACATAGGCACACAAACTGCCCCAGCCTCTCCCGCTGGCTCTGGGGCGCCCCGTCCGCCCCTACCCCAACGCCGGGGCCATCCAGCCCAGGGTTAATGCCAACGAGTTTCCACCTCCAGCGGCTCCTAGAGAGGCCGCGGCGCTAGCCAGCGGGGGGAACTGGCCGCGGACGGACACTTCCTGTGCGGGGGGAGGGGGGTTGGACAGCCGCAGCCCAGCCCGGGGCTGGGGGGCCAGACGGTGGGGTCTTGGGCAAGGAGCGGCGTCCAGGGGCGGCAAGGCGAGTCGTGAAGCCCCTCATCTTCGAGGCCACGACGTGTGGGGGCCCGTGAGGGCCACAGGGCAAGCCGAGACCTTGGAAGGGGGGCGGGGCCGCGGGTAGGGGAGGGGCCCGGCGGGCCGGAGAGGCCCAGGGTCAAGACGTCCGGCCTCAGGGGCCGGGGCTGGGCTGCCGAGTCCCCTTGGTGGCGCTGAGCGGGAGGGTGTTGAGGGCCCGGGTCTCAGGGCACTCGGGCCAGGTCGCAGGATCGTCCGCCATCGCCGCCGCCGCCGCACTGGGAGCCGGCGGGGATGGAGCGGGAGGCATTGCCGTGGGTCCTGGAGCCCCAGGATGTGCAAAGTCCTGACGAAATGGGGAGCCCCGAAGGGTCCCTCAAAGGTGAGGAGGGACCGCCCCTCCGAGGAGTGTACCTGGGAGCGGGAGAAGGGACTTTGATTCGTGGGAGGGAAAGAGGGCCCGGGGCTTGGACTCCCGGTACTTGGAGGAGGTGGGGGCCAGGGACTGGCTGTTCTGGGTTGGCCGAGGTGGGCGTGGGAATTTCAGCACCTGCCCAAGGGCCAGCGACCCTGCTTGAGGAGAGGGGAGGTTTGTGGCAGCTAATGGACCAAACGACCTTCCAGGCCCCCATAATCTGGGTTTCTGTAATTCTCTGATCCTGCAGGCAATATGAGTGAGAATGAGGAAGAGGAAATTTCCCAGCAAGAAGGCACTGGGGACTATGAAGTCGAAGAAATACCATTTGGGCTTGAACCCCAAAGTCCTGGGTTTGAGCCACAAAGCCCAGCGTTTGAACCCCAAAGCCCCAGGTTTGAGCCTGAAAGTCCGGGGTTTGAGTCCCGAAGCCCTGGGCTTGTGCCCCCGAGCCCTGAATTTGCACCCAGAAGCCCTGAATCAGATTCTCAGAGCCCTGAGTTTGAATCCCAGAGCCCTAGGTATGAACCCCAAAGCCCTGGCTATGAACCCAAGAGCCCGGGATATGAACCTCGGAGCCCTGGGTATGAACCCCCGAGCCCTGGATATGAATCTCAAAGCTCCAGGTATGAATCCCAGAGCCCGGGGTTTGAACCCCAGAACCCTGGATTTGAATCCCCGAATCCTGAGTTCAAAACCCAAAGCTCTGAATTTGAAGCTCAAAGTTCCAAATTCCAGGAAGGTGCAGAGATGCTTCTAAATCCTGAGGAAAAGCATCCCTTGAACCTCCCCTTAGGAGTTCACCCCCTGGACTCCTTCACTCAGGAGTTTGGGGAGCAGCCCACAGAGGGCCTGCCCATTGGGCCACCTTTTGAGATGCCCACAGGGGCCCTGCTGGCTACACCCCAGTTTGAGATGCTTCAGAATCCCCTGAGTCTGACTGGAGCCCTTCGGGGTCCAGGCCGACGGGGTGGCCGGGCCAGGGGTGGGCAGGGCCCTCGGCCTAACATCTGCGGCATCTGCGGGAAGAGCTTTGGGCGAGGCTCCACCCTGATCCAGCACCAGCGCATCCACACGGGCGAGAAGCCCTATAAATGTGAGGTCTGTAGCAAGGCCTTCTCCCAGAGCTCTGACCTCATCAAGCACCAGCGCACACACACGGGTGAGCGGCCCTACAAGTGTCCCCGTTGCGGCAAGGCCTTCGCTGACAGCTCTTACCTGCTTCGCCACCAGCGCACCCACTCTGGCCAGAAGCCCTACAAGTGCCCACACTGTGGCAAGGCCTTCGGGGACAGCTCCTACCTCCTGCGGCACCAGCGCACCCACAGCCATGAGCGGCCCTACAGCTGCACTGAGTGCGGCAAGTGCTACAGCCAGAACTCTTCCCTGCGCAGCCATCAGAGGGTGCACACCGGTCAGAGGCCCTTCAGCTGTGGCATCTGCGGCAAGAGCTTCTCCCAGCGGTCGGCACTTATCCCCCACGCCCGCAGCCACGCCCGCGAGAAGCCCTTCAAGTGCCCTGAGTGTGGCAAGCGCTTCGGCCAGAGCTCCGTGCTGGCCATCCACGCGCGCACCCACCTGCCAGGCCGCACCTACAGCTGCCCCGACTGCGGCAAGACCTTCAATCGCTCCTCCACGCTGATTCAGCACCAGCGCTCCCACACGGGCGAGCGGCCCTACAGGTGCGCCGTGTGCGGCAAGGGCTTCTGCCGCTCTTCCACGCTGCTGCAGCATCACCGGGTCCACAGCGGTGAGCGGCCCTACAAGTGCGATGACTGTGGCAAGGCCTTCTCACAGAGCTCCGACCTCATCCGCCACCAGCGGACCCACGCAGCCGGCCGGCGCTGACCTGGGGCCCCGGCAGGGGTGGGAGGTGTGGGCAGAAGAGAAGGGGACAGGGAGCTAGGGAAACCTTTAGAGAGGGTAGTGGAAGAACTGGAGGAGAATGGAAGAGTAGAGGATTCTGGGAAAAGAGGACCAGGGTGGAGGAAGTGAAATGCCCTGGAGACTTATGGGAAATGGGCTATGAAGTGGGGTTGGAGGGAAGCCAGACAGGCAGCAGGAGGCTCTGGGGGAGATACAGAGAGAGGTGAGCAGAGAGCTGGCCTCGGGACAGCATGCTCCTTGGTGGGTGTCTGGTTGGCAAGTACTAGGTGGGTGGGGGGAGGGAGAGGGAGGGTTACTTAATTAGAGTGGGGTAGCTTAGACCGGTAGCTGCTGAGACCCTCGTTTGAGTCAGGAGCGGGCAAAGGGGTAGGTGGGGTGGGGACTGGGGTCCTGGGATGGGCCTGGGCCTCTGGGTGCACACCCCAGCCTCCTGTGTCTTCCTCAGGCTTTGGAGCCCCTGAGTTTGAGTTCAATAAAAACCTTTATGTGGTAAAAGAGACTTGTCCTTAAAATGTGTGTGTGGACAGTGCCCTGGGCAGCTGGAGATGCTAGTCATAACTGTGAGCAGCCAGTGCCACCCCAGCGCCTCATCTGGGAAGTGTTTTTTTTGGTTAGAGACAGGGTCTTACTATGTTGCCCCACGCTGCACACCACCGCACCCGGCTGGAAGTGTTTTTATATTCAGTGTTTCACTGGAATCTTATCATCTGAGGCTCAGAAGGCATAATTTGCCCATATCTTCCCAAGTTCATGTCCCATGCTTTGAATGCTGCACAAACACAGAGGGGGTCCAGTGTGGGAGGTGTGAGAAAGCCCTCAACTTTGTGGAGATCCTGCTTCCTAAACATAGAAGGTCTGTCCTTGGGCCAGAAAACAGACCATGATTCTCATATCCAGGCAGAGAGCCCGTTTTCCATCTCTCCCTGGCTCTTAGCGCCCAGCTGCTTGCCCCAGCTGGAAGCTCCAGCTACCACCCTGTGCAGACCCTGACTTGTGGCTCTGAGACCAGAGGCACTGATAGCAGGGTACATATTTGACCAGGTGTGAGGATTACACAACTGCTCCAGCCCTAAGACCCTCCCCCAGACTGGGCCTGATTGCCACAGCTCTGTTTCCTTTCTGGGATCCCTGTACCTGTTAGTGGGACCACCTGGTCCCACCCCACCTTAATCTTGCTTTCCTTTCCCATCCAAGCCTCAGCCTTCTTAACACTTGGCCCCTCAGGAATGGATGGGGAGTTAATGCCATCAGTGAGTCTGGGGGACTGTGGAGTGTGGCCTGTGGTTACCTTAGGTGAGGAGGACAGGCCATCCTCCGGTGAATCTGCCAGCACATTTTGAGATGAATGCCTACTGAGGGCCTGACAGTGCCCTGTGAAGGTTTATTCATTCTATTTCACAGGTAGGGAAAATGGAGCTCACAGAGCTAAGCCACTCACTCGAAGTCACTTTGTGGCTAAGAGGCAGATGTGACATTCAGATCATATCTGCCTGGCTCCACCTCCCCCCAGCAGCTTGGCCACACAGTCATACAAGAGAGTTTCTTGGGTCTCTGGATCCTGACATCATCCCCCACCCCACGCCCATCCTCAGGGTCTTATAACTTGTAAAGAGCAAATAACCTGTCTGAGCACATTTCAGTGCAGCCTCTCATGATCTGTCTGGAAGGGGCTTTAGGGATCATGTAGTTCAATACAATTTGGTTGGTTTAGTCATTTTCAAACTTAAAATTATTTTTGGAAGCAGAACATTATTTTTCAAGTGAAATCTTACAGTCTTTTAAAGACCTTTGTAAACTTTATGCAGATTTTTCTACAGACACTTTACCACACATAGTTTCAAATATTACAATACTGCAACTCCTACATTTAATATAGTTTATATAAATAGCTATATATATGTTGAATATATATGCAGTTGACTACCTAACATGATGTTACATAAGTAGACATTTACTTAAACAATCATTTTAATTCTATTTGATTTTCATATTTTGGAGTTGATTTTTTTTCAGCTCCCGAATCTGTCTGTAGGCCTTTGAAAGCTGAGGGGCCCTGGGCACAGTGCCTGTGGTGGTTAATTAATAAAAGTGGCTTGTGTGCACAGAACCTCAGTGTACTAAACCAGAGCAAATGAGGGTGGGGACACAGCTGCTCAGACCCACCCTTCTTTTCTATGATGCTCCTGAGGTACCTCTAGAGCCCAAGTGGAATAGACCAAACCCAGAAAGGGCATGTATCTCCTCCAAGATCACACGAAAAGCTAGTGGAAGAGCTACACCTCTAACAGTAGGTCTCCTGATGCGTGGTCCAGTATGCTGCTCTCCACTACACCATGCTGCACAAATAAACCATTTCTGTCCACTACCATTATCAAGCATTTATGTGACAGGAACAGTGCTAAGCAGTTTACAAGTGTTATTTAACACTCAATGCTCACAACGGCTCTGACATACAAGTCATACAGTTTTGTTTGTTTTGTTTTGTTTTTTGGAGACAGGGTCTCTCTGTGTTGCCCACGTTGGACTCAAACTCCTGGGCTCAAGCAATCCTCTCTGCTTCAGCTTCCTGAGTAGCTGGGACTGCAGGCGTGCCAGTTTTTATTACCATTTTACAGATGAAGAAGTAAGTCCCAGGGAGGTTAAGTAATTGGCCCACATCACATGGCTAGGAAGCAGAGCCTGGATTCAAACCCAAGGCTGACTGAGTTTTGACTATTTTCCTAACAGTACTAGGATATTATTTACATTTTTCATTCTTTCTCTCACAAGTACAGTGTTTTCTAGAGGCCACATGACGTGATGACACATGTTATTACTCTGTGGGCTTGGGTGTCCTTTCTAAAAATTTTTTTAGAGACAGGGTCTTGCTCTGTCACTCAGGCTGGAGTGCAGTGGTGCAATCGTAGCTCACTGCCGCCTCAAACTCCTCAGCTCAAGTGATCCTCCTGCTCCAGCCACCATGCCCGGCTAATTTTTTAATTTTTTTTTTTTTTTTTTTTGTAGAAACAGGGTCTCACTATGTTGCCCAGGTTGGACTCAAACTCCTGAGCTCAAGTGATCCTCTCTCCCTCCACCTTCCAATGTGCTGGGATAACAGGCATGAGCCACCATAACTGGCCTTAAGGTAACGAAGATTTTAATGGACAGAAAAGAGGTGGAACAGGGCATGCTGGCAAGGGGAACAGCAAGTGCAGAGGCACAGAGGTGGGGAAAGACAAGTAGGTATGTGAGGACAGATGCTGTTAGGTGAGTTAAGATTCCTGGACATGGCTGGGTGTGGTGGCTCATGCCTGTAATCCTAGCACTCCGGGAGGCCAAGGTGGATGGATCGCTTGAGCTCAGGAGTTTGAAACCAGCCTGAGCAAAAGTGAGGCCCCGTCTCTACCAAAAAAAGGACAAAAAATCAGCAGGGCGTTGTGGTGTGGGCCTGCAGTCCCAGCTACTTGGGAGGCTGAGGCAGGAGGATTGCTTGAGCCCAGGAATTTGAGGTTGCAGTGAGCTATGATGACGCCACTGCACTCTACCCAGGGTGACAGAGAGAGGACTCTGTCTCAACAACAACAAAAACAAACAAAAAAAACAAGACAACTGGACAACCCTCCTCACAACACCCCCCTTAATATTAGAAAAAAAGAATAAAAAATAATTGATTCCTGGGCACGATGATGACAGTTCTCATCCTGAAAGGAAACTCGCTTTTTTGGTTTCAACTTTGATGAAAATATTCACTTTTTTTTTTAGTGTCACAAAATATCATCTTCTCAGAGATAGTTCCCTGATCACCTACGTAAAACATCCTTCTCCATCACCCGCAACCGATTATCCAGCTTTTTGTTCTTCACAGCTGTTATCACTACCTGAAATCACATTTCTACGTGTTTACTCTGTTTTCCTGCTGGAGGAAAAGCTTCCTGAGAGCAGGGACTTGTCTGTCTTGTTCATCTCTGTATCTTCAGAGCCCAGAACGGGGCCTGACACAAAGTGCTCAAGAAACACGAATGCATGAATAGAAGCTGACTTCTGTTTCACGATATCTAGCAATGATTTCATGTACTTTTAGTAGTTCTGTGCTGTTCCTGACAGGTAAGCCTTTCTCCTCCTCTCTGGGAAAACGGGCCTCACTGCTTCCTTTCTGATGTCTCACTTACGCGCCAGCCACACGGTTCCCTGGGTGCTGACCCAGGAGAGTGGCTGATGAGGCTGGAGAGGCAGGGGCTTTGAGAGACTGTTTTGGCTCTTGCATGCTACACTCGGGACTGTGCATGCACTCTCCTGTAGGCAGAAGGGGGCCATCAAAGGTCGCTGCTGGGGGCAGCAGAATGTTGCTTCTCACCCCCGGCCTTCTATGGATGCACTGTTTTCTCTCTTCTGCCAGTGGGGACTGGGAGCTGGCCTTAGAGTCACTCAATGTTCCCAGCGTGTCCTACTGACCACAAGAGGGCAGCAGTGACTGGCCTCCCTGTCCCTTCTAAAAGGGGGCTTGAGGGCCATGCCCCTTCAATCATTGCTTTAAAAAAATGGTGCAGAGGGTCTGTATGCCCATGATGATGAATTGTCAAATGTCCCCTAAACTTTCTCATGTTTTGTGTCTGTCTCTGGTTCTCTTTTGAATGAACCCATGATGTCACACACAGGTATCTGAGGGTCATCATCCCCCCAAAAAAGAAAAGGAAAAGAAGGAAGAAGAGCTGACTATTTGGGTCCCATTTAATGAAAGGGTTGAGAGGGAAATGTTCATTTAATTGAACCAGGCTGGAATGTTGCACCAGCACAAACGCATCACAAAATTGGACAGAATTTCACATTTATTGGTTAAATGTGCTTGGTGCTGTGCTTGGTGCTGGTGCTCCAGGTGAAGAGATATGGTCCCCACTTTGAGTCACAGTCTCCAGTGGGGGCCCCTGCACAGGTGTGGCGAGTCCTGTGGGAGGCTGTGGAGCCAGGCCAAGGGCAGAGCCTGGGAAGACTGAGCCCCGCAGGATGGGGATGCCATGGGGCCATCAAAACTTTTTCTGTCTTCCCACAAGCTCTGTCATTCATTCAACGAAATTGTGTCAAGCACTTACTATGTACCCTGCCCTTTGATATCACCAGGGATCCCAAGGTGAACAACAGAGGTACGGACCCTACCCTCATGGAGTTCACTGTCAGAGAGAAAGGTATTAAGTGTGTAAATCATTACACAGTGAGCAAACATGACCTGTGCCCTGAAGGACAAGTGCAGGCTGGTGTAGATGTGAACAATGTGGGAACCCACTGAGTCGGGGTCAGGAGCTGCCCTAAGGAGATGACGTGTGAGCTGGGCTGAGTGAGAGTGAGCCAGGACAGCAGGGAGGAAGGTTCTAGGCAAAGGGAGCCGTCTGGGTGAATGCACTGAGACAGGAAGAAGCTTGGCACGGGAGAAAGGGTGGTGTAACCAGAGCTTAGAGAGGGAGGCAGGATGTCTCTAGAAGAGGCTGGGAAGGCCACAGGGGCCCAGTTTTGCAGGGCCTTGGAAAGCCTATTAAGGAATTTGGTCTCTGGCCAAGGAGCAAGGCGTTGGTAGCAGTCATGTAGTGACACTGATCACATTTGCTCTCTGGCAGCAGAATGGAATGCTGACAGCACCCCAGGCAGGAGAGAGCGTAGGGACAGGTTCTGGGAGTCTGAGGCATCTGTGGACATCTAAGGGCAGGTGTGAGGGCCGGGAGTGTCACTAGGTCCTGAGATTACAGTTTCTCCAAATTTAGATCAGACCTTCTCTTCCAGGGGAGGGA
The DNA here is from genome assembly GCA_023783475.1 of Daubentonia madagascariensis. NCBI lineage: Eukaryota > Metazoa > Chordata > Mammalia > Primates > Daubentoniidae > Daubentonia > Daubentonia madagascariensis. Next base: position 7,577,250 of record JAKFHU010002004.1, on the reverse strand, counting down.
ACTAAGAAAGGCTGGTGGAAGCCAAGACCAGCTGATAATTACAGGGCCTCACCCCTGTAGCCTTCCTGGCCCATCCCTCAGCAGATTCTCATCGTGAGCCTGCAAAAGATGCAGGCAGGAACGAGCTCCATATTCAAGGTAGGGAAACTGAGGCCTAGGGATGGGCACTGACTTGCCCGAGGACACAGTAAAATGCAGGTTGAGGCAGAGAGGCCCCAGGCATCCCAAGTCCAGCCCTGGGCCTCTGCACATCAGGCCTGGGCCTCAGTCCTTGCCATCCTCGCCACCTCCATCCTGGGCCTCCTCCCCATGCAGGGGCTCCAGGCAGCCCGGGTCCATGGCCTCTTCCCCAGACGCCAGCTTCCCAGAGTCCTCTCCAGGGATTCCATTTGGGACACCTGTGTCAGCCTCCATCTTCTCCTTCAGGTTCCGTTTAAAGAAGCCAACCTGTACAAAGACAAAAATTGCATGAGCAAAATGTCCATGGAGCACTTTGGACTGGTTGGCCCCAGGAAATTGTGAGAACACTTTTTATGTTAATAAGTCAAAAGTGCCACAGTCACATGGCATCCACACGGGCGATGGGGTGAGGGTATTCTGCTACCCTTGGTTCTTGGCAATATTTTCAAAAGCTTTAAGTTTAATAGTTCATTCTTTGGGCTCATCAAAATGTCAGGTACCAATCTTTCAAGCAGGTGATTCAACACTATATAATAATACTAATAGTAAAAGCCAATGCTTATATGGTGCATGTTATGTGCCATTCCCTCTCTGTTGGAAGCTCAAAACATATATATTCTGCCCAGAAGTCCCACCTATAGGAATTAATTCCAAAGAATATTCAGACGAGTGTGCAGAGATTTGGGTAACAAGAACATTTTTTGTCAAATTGTTTGAAAAGGATATAAATTAGAAACGATCTAAATGTTCAGCAATAGGGAACTTGTTAAATAAAAGATGGGGCACCCAGACAGCAAAAAACTAGCCAAGTTAAAAAGCAAGAGGTAGAGCTGATTGTGCTTATGTGGAAAGACATCAAAATAAATATCAATAGGCCGGTCGCGGTGGCTCACGCCTGTAATCCTAGCACTCTGGGAAGCTAAGGCTGGGGGATTGCTTGAGCTCAGGAGTTCGATACCACCCTGAGCAAGAGCAAGACCCTGTCTCTACAAAAAATAGAAAAATTAGCCAGACGTGGTGGTACACGCCTGTAGTCCCTGCTACTTGGGAGGCTGAGGCAGGAGGATCGCTTGAGCCCAAGAGTGTGAGGTCGCAGTGAGCTATGATGACACCACTGCACCCAACCCTGGGCAAGAGAGTGAGACCCTGTCTCAAAAAAAAAAAAGGAAAAAAAAGTTAGATAGTATCAAGTGGGAAATACAGGTTCCCTAGTAGTATATATATAGTATTACCCCGTTTGCGTTTTTTACACGTACACACATAAACTAACTTTCTCTTTTTCTCTGTCTTACGCTCATATGTATACACATATGTTAACAACAAAATTAGGACCTGGAGGAAGATAAACAAAATGGTTGTTAATGACAACCCTCTGGGGACGCAACAGGGAGAAACTTTGATTTTCTATGTTCTCTTTCTTTTTTTTCCTCCCAAAGTGTTGGGATTATAGGTACGAGCCACCGCACCCAGCCTGTGTTCTCTTTTCTGTAATATTTGAGTTTTTTTAAAATGGAATATCTGTCTTCTGATACTCTTCATCTGTAATTTCTACTCATCCTTCAAATCCCAACTCAAACGCCACCTCTCTTGGGAGGCCTTCCCGGGCCCCCGCAGCCTAGGTCAGGCCCCTCTGTTCTGGGCTCCAGAGCACACGGCCCTGGCTGTAGTTCTCATCATGCTTGCCCCTGTCTGTCTCCCGCAGTAGACTGTGAGCTCCACAAAGGCAGCAACCATGTTTGTGGCATGTGCCTCTGCCTCCTCTCCCGGGATTCTAGTCCTGCCTCTGCCAGTGCTGGGCTATGTGATGGAGGGAAGGTCTCACTCGCTCTGTGGGCCTTGGCAGCCTTCTCTGTAGCAGGAGGGAGTAGGTGAGCCCCCCCAGCATTAATGCTCCCTGGTCTTGGTCTGCTCCTTCCTGGCTCCTGCAATTCCCCTTCACCAGCCCAGTGGTCCTGGCCATGCTTGCTATTCCCAGGCACTCCCACCTTGTAAAGCGCTATGAAAATCAGCAGCAGCAACAGCAGCCCCCCGATGCCACTCAGCACGTAGAGATAGAGCATGTTCTTCTCATACATGATGTCAACCTTCATGGTGACCTGGGGGAGGAGGGGGATGGGAGTACAGGGAAGAAGCCTTTCCCAGCCCTAAAGTCCCTGTGACCCATCCCATCCCCCATCTCATCATGTCCATTTGGACTGTGTCACAGCACCAGGCTCTGCTCCAGACCCTCTCCCTCCAACATGTTACCCGCTGCAGTCACTGCAGTGACTTGGCCAACGTGCACCATGGCCTGCCCTAGGCCTTAAGTGGCTTCCCATGAACCCCAGGATAAAATGCCAGAATCTCAGCTCAGCATTCAAAGCCTTCCAGAATCTGGCTTCTGCTTACCTTTTAGATTCATCTTCCCTTCTCATGCTCTGCCTGCCCATCGGACGGAACTTCCCCCTCTTTGAAACTGCCCTGCCCGCTCTGGCCCTGGGGGACCCCTGCACCTGCTGCTCTCTGCTTACCCTGCTCTCTCTTCACTCTCTGACTGCCGGGTTGGTAGCCCTTTGCTAAGCTGCCATCAGATTGATCTTTACCCGACACATAAGCCAACTACATCTCAGGTGACCTTGTGGCCAGTCGCTTGGCCACCAGCAGTGGTGGGAGCTTCTCCAAGGCTGGCCCTGGCAGTGGGGAAGTTCTGACTGGTGTGGAGCCCAGACCTTCTCCTAGGAGGCTCTCCCACCTCTAGCTCTACCCTGGGGCTCCTCAGCTCCCTCTGCTGCCTGTTCCTGGGGCTTCTGAGGAGGGAGAGATACCTGGGCGAGGGAGGCATTGCTGCCATAGAGGTGGAAGTGCTTGCTGCTGTTGAAGGAGATGGACAGGGAGCTGCAGAGGCTGAGCATGGAGGAGGCCTGTGGGAGTGGGGGGGATAGACATCAGGGCCAGGGACCTCAACACAATGGGAGGGGCGGAGGTGCATGGGCTCCAGCAGGGCGCACACACTTCTACTCAGCTGTCTACTGTGGCATTCTAACATGTCACTCCCCATTGTTAGAAGGAAAGTTTTCTTATAAAGAGCATATAAGAACTATCGCAGGCCCATGAAAACAGCATTGCAAATTTCAAACAAATCATGGTTCCCTTCCATCTGTAGCTGTGTAAAAAAGGGGAATTTTCATCAAGGTAGAAAAAAAAAATAGAAGACTGTCTGGTGGGGAGCCCACCCACCACCACCCCAGGCACCTGGCCCCACAGCCACACCATGTCTGTCACAAGCAGGGGCTACCTCGATCTCCCCCACCAGCTCCACGGTCCCGATCACTTGGACGAGGATCTCCTGCCTGAAGACAACTGGGCAGTGGAACTCGGCTCCAGGGAGACAAGGCTGATGGGGATAAGGAATCCGGGGCTCAGGGAGGACTGTCTGCCCCCTGCACGCTGCCCGCCCCAGCCATTCTCTCAGCTCATGTCCCCATACCTCAGCCGCACCAGGCAGCCTCTTCAGGTCCTCACGATGGCAGGGGACAGGAGGCTCCTAGGAATGAGGGGTGGGGTCCTCAGTTAGTCAGAGCCTCCCCCCAGCCCGGATAAGAGCCTGGCATCCCAGTTCTCCACCCAACCCCCCTGGGCCTGGGTGAGTTCAGACATCACTGAGCCCAACGTCCTCACCCCCTTCCACACACCTGGCCCTGCCCTCTGCACCCCTGCATGTGCTCACCCCACAGGCCTGGGCAGCCCCCTGTCCCCTGGGCAGCACTCACCATCTGCACGCTCCACTTGTGTGTGATGGGCCCCTCGCTGGGAGGCTGTGGCACCCCAACCAAGGCCTCCAGGGCGGGCACATTATGGTTGTAGTCGGAAGGCTGAATCCTCACCTGGCACAGAAGACAAGGGATGGCAGAGCCCTGAATGCCAGCCACCCCAACTGCCACCCCAGGCCCTGCGTGCCCTCGCACGCCTCTTCCAATCCTGATCGGCTGAGTCCCGAGGGCCCACTATTTGTTAGGCTGTGTGTAATGAGTGACCACACCCAGTCGATCAAGTCCTCAAGGACTTGAGGTGTGCGTTCCATGCTCCTCCCTTGGCCTGGAATGCTCTTCCCTGTTTTCTCCACACAGCAAACCCTCACACATCCTGCGAGGTCCTGCTCCAAGATCATCTCTGAAGGTCTGGCTGACTCCTCCAGGATAAGGCAGCTCCCCACCCTCCTGTATTCCCACAGCTCTCTCTGTACATCCCCAGCAGGATGGCAAAGTATCTGCTTGTGTGTCTGCATCTGCACTAGACCATGAGATTCCTGAGGACAGGAGCTATGTCTTATTTCATCTCCAATTCCCCATTGCTTGACACAGTACTTAGCACATATGTCTCCAAAAAAGTAGTTTTTTGAATGAGTGGATGACATTTAACAAGAATAGATGCAAAAATTATTTGCACAATGCAGGTTGGGGAAGACTCATTTTGGCAATGGCATTGAGTTAAGAAACATTTCCTGAGTGCCTTTTATATAAAAAGAACTATCTGTGCTAGGGCTGGGAGACCCAGAAATGTATAAGAAAGTGACACAAGAGTGGCACCAATAATGTCTCAGGGAGGTCAAGCAGGGAAATGTATATCTGATTTGAGGGGTTCTATTGTTTATTCATTCAACAAACATTTGTAGACACTTAAAATATCTGTTAAATTAAAAAGGCTTAACATCCAAGGCAGCATTTGAATTTAACTGTGAAGGACAGACAGAATGTTAGCAGGTGAGGGTGGGAGAGGGCATCTGGAAAGAGAAGAGGCAGGGAGTTAGGACAGTGCCAGGTGAGGGTGATGTGGTTGGAGGGTGGGGCTACCTGGGAAGGAGCCATGGGAGACAAGGCTAGAAAGGAAGCTTAGGATCAGACTGTGGGGCCCAGAAGGCCTGAGGGCGAGGAGTCAGAGCCCCACCAGCGAGGCAATGGGGAGTCATGGAAGGTAGCCGAGGAAGGCAGTGGCTCCAGGGAGGTCTGTCCACTGCAGGTGTGGAATGGAAAGAAGATGGGAAAGGCGGATCATGACCCATGTTGGGAGCCTGTCTCAACAGTCCAGTTGCAAGAAGGCAAGAAGCTGGGTCTGAGAAGTAGCAGGGGCCAAAGAGAGAAGGGGATGCAGACAACAGGATGTGGGAAGGCAGCGGGACCTGGCAGGAGGAAGGAGAAATTCACCCTGACTTGGAAGTTTTGCTTGAGGAAAAGATGGTGTTTTTAAAAGATTCCAAGCAAGCCAGAGGAGATGCTGGCTTAGGGAAAATGACAAATTTGGTTTAGAATATGTTGAAACCAAAGCTTTGACAGGAGCAATTCTACTCCTAGTTATGCTATGCCAAGCTATACTATACTATATGGTACTATACTGACTATACTACAGTATACGGTACTGTACTATAGTCATCTTCCAAAGTGACATGAAAATGCTCTTGACTTGGTCAATGCCCACTCCTCCCTCAGAGGCTCCCTCTAGGGAAACCTCAGACCCAGGGAAACCTCAGGCCCAGGGGGTAGCCTTTCTCCTCTAAGCCCCCGTAATGAAGATCGCTATTACAGCACTGCCCACACTGCATGACAAATGGCAGATCGTTAACGTACAGGTTGAACTCATGGACTTTGGTATTCAAGTACATGCTTGAATCTCACCTTATACCCTTATTAGCTGTGTAACCTGGGCAAGTTACTGACCTGTCTGTGCGGCAGATTTCTCATTTATCCAACGGGAGTGACAATGCCAATCTTATAGGCTGTCACAGGTTGGTGTGAGAATTACAGGGGGTTGCATGGAGATGGGAGGGCACAGAACTTGGGTTTGGTGAGTGGGCAGGGTCCCTGTCTTATTTACTGCTGATCCAGCACCTAGCTAACTACCTAACCTAGAACAGGGGCTCACTAAATGTTAGAATAAAAAAAGTAGGTTCTCTCAGAGTCCTTCTTGCTCTCAAGTTCTGTGATTCTAGAAATAATGTATCCAGCGGTGGAAAGGAGTTAGTAATGTTAACTCCGCGGCTGCTGGAAGCCTTTAAGTACAGGCGTGACGCTACAGAGAAAGGCTTGTAGAACTAGGTGGAGGGCTGGCCCTGTTGATGATGGGGACCATGTCTATTTGGCGCCTGCATCCTCAGTCTTTAGGACACGGCTGAATGAAAGTGTGACCAGGAAGGACCTTTCACATCGGGGTTCATACCTGGTAGATGTGCTTGACTTGCTGGATCTTGGGTCCTTTGGGGGTGAAACTGATGTAGAGTGTGGAGTTTTTGTGGCTGTGGAGAGAGAAGAGCAGAGACGGGAGGTTGAGGAGAAGCATCCCCGACTCCAGGGAGCCTCTGAGCTGCCAGCCACTGTGCGAGGGACCGCACAGCTATAATCTCATTCAGTTCTTACAACCACCTGCTGTTTCCCTTGGGAAACTGAGGCTCCTGGAAGGGGTCAGCCTCTTGCGCAAAGCCCCACAGTGGAGGGACAAGACTGGAGCCCAGGGTGGTCTGCCTTGGGGGCCATGTCCTCCCCACTATGTGCCACCTCACCAGTGTCTGTGCTGTCCTCTGGGCCCGGGTCATCACCTGGATAAGCACATCAGCCTCTGACTCTCTCTCCCACCCATCCTTCCAACACACACTGCCGGCTGCCCTTCCTAACATCTCTCTCATCCTGCCACTCACCTGCTCAGAATCCCTCAGTGGCTCCCTGCTGCCCATGAGGGTCAGGTCCACAGTCCCCCACATCCAGGCCGCCTCCCCACTTCTCCCCTGCACACACTCGTCCTCGGCTAAGCCTGCCCACTCACCACTGCCCAGATCTGCCCCACTGCTTCCTGCCTCCCTGCCTTTGCCTATGCTGTGCTCGCTGATGAGAATGCTCCGCCTCCTTGCTGGCCCTTATCCTCATGTCCCCATCCTCCAGACCCCAGGCCAAGCCCCACCTTCCCCATGAACACTTCCGTCTCTCCCCCAGCCCACACTGATTTTTCCTGGTTAATTCCATACCAGTATCATTCTGTTTGGCATTTATGTTCAAAAGCACTGGAGACCTGGGCTCAGTCCCTATCCCTGTGCTTTTCTCACTGAGTCAATTTGAAACAGCCACTCTACTTTTCTAGTTCTTTTTCCCTATAAACGAGATAACCCAACTAGCAATCTCCATGGGTCCTTCCTGCCACAGCGTTCTGAGAGTCACTGATTCTGCGTGTACAGGAGTTTGGTCTTGCCAACTTGACCGTAAGCTCCCCAAGGGCAAAGGCCACTGTGATAACTTTTCTGCTATCTCTTCTAGCACTGCTGGCCCCAGGAAGGGAGAGAATTTAGCATGACTGAAACAGTCAAGAGCTTGGCTGGGGCTTTGGAGTCAGACACACACTTCAGACCCTGGCTTCAGTACTTCTAGCTGTATGACCTTGGGCCTCAGAGAGGTGTCGAAGGCTCCAGGGAAAGCCAGTAACCGAGCAGTGCAGCCGGCCCAGAGTCCATTAAGCCTTTTCTTCCATCAGTGAATGTTGACCGACTCAGAGCTCTTCAAGGGCCCTCACTCTTTGGAGTGTTGAAAACTGCTGGGGTTGTGGCTGGAATCAATTCTAATTACCCCTGAGGGGCTCTAGGAAAGGAAGGAGGCTCAGAAGGAGAGCCCTGGGAGACAAGGAGGGGCCCTGGGTGTGGAGGCAGAGGAGGGAGCAGAGGGTTGGCTGTCTGCTGAGAAGGACTCACTCCTCGATGAGGATGTTGACAGGGTACAGGACTGGGATGCTGGTAGTGGCCGAGTTGTCCTCCAGGAGGCCTGAGTCTTCATTGGCACTGCATTGGGACAAGGTAGAGGACAGTGTCAGGAGACAGGCTTGGCCAGGTGTGCGTAGCGGGCTAAGACAGGGCAGGGATGCTGGCGGGGCCTGCCTGGGGCCTGCTCACCATTTCACATTGGCATGCAGCTCGACAAAGTCCCCCCAGGAGCCGTTCAGCAGCGTACTAAACATCACCTGGACAACAACCTGGCAGGGAATGAGGGGAATGAAGACAAAGGGCTCGGGGGCAGCCTTAGCACCTCCCAGTCCCCACACCCGATCCCCACAATCTCAGGGACCCTGATCAAGTGCTCGCTACACCGCAAGCACTGGGCGAGATGTGTATCCCCATTGTACAGATGAGGAAACTGAGGCTCCAAATGGCTAAGTCATGTATATAAGGACAGAATGAATAACCCACTTCCAGGTTTGTCTGATTCCAAAGTTCAGGCTCTCAAACATGACACAAAACAGCTCTGAATTCATTCCCCTTGGGGTAGGGGGCGGCATAAGCCCTCCCTTGGCAATCACCTGCTCCCTTCCCCAGAGCCAAGAGCTCCCTCCCCTCTGCCAGCTCATAGCCCCTTGGGTGCTTGGTTCCAAGGGACCTGACACACTCACCGAGCTGCCTGCTTTAAAGATGGGAGAGCTCACATTGCAAGAGAGGGTCCTGGGTAGAATCTTGGACTCCTCAGGAAGCTCCTCGCAGCCTACAGGCATCTGGCTGTGGGGCTGGGAGTGGGAGGAGAGAGAACAGACTCCTTGGTGGGCAAGGCCAAGGGTTCCCCCACGTCCTCCAGGGTTCTGTCCCTGTCATGGCTTGTTCTCAGAGACGCAGGGCCAAAGAATCAGGAGTGCAGACAGAAGTTTAGTACAAACATGGTCACTGCGACACTATTTACAATAGTGAAAAACTGGAAGTGATCAAACAGTTCAAAGAGATAGGAATGGTTCAGTTAACTGTGGCACAGTCAAAGGAGAGGATATTGTGAGGTCTTTAAAATGTGCTGCTACCTCTATACATTCAGCAACCATTTTAAAAATGAACTTGATCCTGGGCTAAGCATTATTAAACCATTTGTCTTCATCACAATCTTGTGAGGGACAGATTTCAGCCTCAGACTGGGAAGGGATGCAGATAAGGAAACAGAGGCTCAGGGAGGTTAAGTGACTTCCCCAAGGTCTCACAACTGGGTAATGCAGGGATCAGATAAGAATTTGAACACAGGACTGTTTGATACCAGATCTCAAGGTTTTAATCACTCTATTAGATGCCCCTTAAGAAAGCATTTAATGTTTCTGTATAAGAATAATTCAAGTGTCCATAGATGAATGGGTAAAGAAAATGTGGTATACACAAACAATGAAATAAATATTATTCAACCTTAAAAAGGTAGGAAATTCACACACTACCACATGGATGTACCTCAAAAACATTATGCTAAGTGAAATAAGCCAGACACAAATAACAAATATTATACAAAATATCTAGAATAGGTAAATTCATAGAGACACAGAAAGTAGCTTACCAAGGGTGGAGGGGGTGGGGAATGGAGAGGAACTACTTAATAGGTACAGAGCTTCTGTCTGAGATGATGGAAAAGTTCTGGAAATAGGTAGTGATGATGGTTACACAACATTGTGAATGTATTCAATGCCACTGAATTGCAAGCTTAAGAATGATGAAAATGGTAAAATTTATATTACATATATTTTACCACAATAAAAAAATGAGGACAAATAACCATATGGAGAGCAAAATGCCAATTATTTAAAACAGATATTGAATAAATACATAATTTAATGTGTGTGTATGTGCATAGATAAACATATAATATAAATCTATATAACTAAATATAGGAAATTAAGAAGGGTAAACACTAAAAGGGTCAAAGTAGTAACTGCTTTGATGTGGTCAGGGCTTTAAAAAAACAAAAAAAAAGTAGTAATTGCTCAGTTGAAGAAGTATGGGTGATTGTCTTCTTTAAACTTCTCTGTAATTTCCAAGAGTCTGTGGTGATCGTGTATTACTTTTATAATAGTAATTTAAAAATAAAAGCTATATTTAAAACAATCCAGACCATGCCTCAGAAACACTCTGGTCACCTCATGAGGGAGGTGACCCATCTTACTCCCCCGTGCACATCTGCATCACCAAGTGTACCTGGGCACGGTGCAGGGGCCTCTTCCACACACCCCCATCTCATGCAACCCTTGCACTAAGCCTGTGGGTGTCCCTAGCCTCGCTTTTTGGTTGTGGAATCTGAGCCTCAAAGAGGGTAAACCTTATACCTCAGATCATATAGCTTGAGGGTGACCATCAGGCTGAGAACCCAGATGTGACCCTAAGACCTCTGCCCTCCTGCTGCTGCACATGTGTTCAGGCTGTCCTGGCCACATGAGGCTCAGAGAGGGGAACTGGTGCTGTGGACATGCAGCCTGCAGGTGCCCTGCCTTCCCGCTCACCTTGAGCACCTCCACTTTGCGGAAGGAGAGTCCCCGGGAGAAGGTCAGGCCTAGCTGGACCCAGTAAGCATCTTCTCCCAAGTTGCTCAGCGTCAGCTCCACAGACAGGCTGGCAGAAGGGGTCAGACGCAGGGCTCTGGATCTGGAGGTGGGGGGAAGACCGGGGAAAAGTTATGGAGTTGAGATGAAGGAAGCAGGATCAGGGTAAGGAACTGCAGAGCTGAGGCATACAGTAGGCCAGAAAAAATAAATACAAAAAAATAAGCCCCTATGGTCAGGCTTTAAATTTTGCAATCTCTAATCCTGAGGGGAGTTCCACAAAGGACTTGCATTTCTCAGAAAAGGAAACTAAGGCCCAGAGAGGGAAGTGGTGTCCCCAGATGGCACATCTGGTAAATGGAGGGGGGGTATTGACTCCGAGCCCAGCGTTCTTTCCAGCACACGGGAGCGGCCTCAGGACGACACGGAGAGGACAGGAGGCGGGGCTGGAACCTTACAGACCTCGCAGGGGAGAAGGACAGCCGCAGGTCCGCCTCACACTTCTTGTCCTCCCCACAGTTCTTCTCAAAAGGGATCTGAAAGGCCACGAAGAAAGGACAAGGAGGCTCAGGCCCCCAAACGGGGAGGGGCCTGACCCCAGACTGCTCTGCCGGCTCCTCCTCCCCTCTTACCTCCCTGGTCTCCGAGTGCAGTGAGGGTCTCAGGATGGGCTGTATGTCCTTGACCTGCTGAGCACGGAGGGGTGGCGGGAGAGAGGTCAATGGAGGCAGCAGAGCTCATGGAGGATGGCTGGAGGGGCGGGGGCTTGCGGCTCACCAGGGCTTGCTGCGGTCGGCCCCTCCCAGCCGCCCACTTCCTTCCCAGGGCTGCCCCACTCCCCGCCTCAGCCCACGGCCACCCGTGCAGCCCTGCTCTGGGGACATCTCCTTGATGGGAAGCCGAGGCTCAGCGTGCCCCATTCCTTCTCTTGGAAAGGAGACCATAGCCGTGACCATGCAGCCCCCACAATTCCTCCATGGGCAGGAAGTCCTGACTGCACAGCCTGCGACTCACCTGCCTGTGAATAGCTCTTCTCCTCTGTGAACCCTATCTTCCCCTAGAACAGCTCTCCATCTCTTATCAGATCAAGGCCAATTTTTTTTTTAAAGAATTTTAAAGAATTTCTCTTAAATTCAAACTCCCATATATTCCTTTCCTGCTTAAGTAAGCCATATTTGGTTTCTGTTGCTTACAATCAAAGACTCCTATATAATATAGTCACTTCTTGCCAAATGGAATTTCTACTCTTCTTATTCCCCATCAATTCCCCCAGTCAATCTCTTCTTACCGCCCTTTGGTCCCTTGGTGTCCCTTCTTCCTCCCAAAGAGAGAAATTCATGGAGACACTGATGGGGGAGATGAGGTCTTGAACGCATACCTGAGGGTGATAAGAATACAACATATGTCATGAGTCTAACCTTTACCACACTTCTGATTAAATGCATACCTTGTCTGCATTTTACAAATGATGAAATTCTAGTAGTTAGTTGTCTACAACCTTACCAGTAGTGAAAATACATGTACTACTTATCGGGTGTTTGTAAGATGCCCAGGGTGCTTCTCAGCACAAGTATCACTCCCCAGCCCCAATTCCTTGGCAGATATCCCAAATCGATCACTGCACTTTCTCCCACTGAGTCTTAATGGAGGCCCTGAATATTTGTCTTAGGCAGCCATTATCAAAGTTTGTACAAGAATATTCTAGAATTCTTCTTTGTTGTTGTTGTTGAGACAGAGTCCTCGCTCTGTTGCCCTGGGTACAGTGCAGTGGCGTCATCATAGCTCACCGCAACCTCCAAATCCTGGGTTCAAGCGATCCTCTTGCCTCTCAGCCTCCCGATTAACTGGGACTACAGGCCCGCACCACAACACCTGGCTGATTTTTTATTCCTGTTTTTGGTAGAGACGAGGTCTCACTCTTGCTCAGGCTGGTTTCAAACTCCTGAGCTCAAGCAATCCACCCACCTTGGGCCTCCCAGAGTGCTAGGATTACACACGTGAGCCACCAGGCCCAGCCTAGTTTTAGAACTCTGTTCCTTGAGAACAGGGTTGGGTCTTAGTCTTTTGCTATTACCAATGCCTGGTGCTGCACTTTGTAGGCACTCAAATTGTTTTTCACCTAAAGTTTCTACTGACCCTACGAGGTAGGCATTACTATCCCTACATTAAAAATGAGGAAAATCAGGCCTAAAAAGGGTGACACAATTGTCCTAAGGTCTCGAACTAGGAGTGACAGAGCCAAGATTTGAACTCAGATCTGTCCAAATCCAAATGTCTTTCCACCATGTCACATTGCCTTCTTCTCTGGCAAATTTATGTTTACAATTTCCAAACCTTGGAAGGGGTGGGGTGGAAGGAGGCTGAGGAACGCTGAGCGCAGGTATGAACGGGACGAGACTGAGAGATGTAATTGTTGAAACGGGCCATGAGCACCTGGGGGCTCATTGAACTATTTTTTTCTACTTTTCATGTTTCACATTCCCCAGAATAAAAAATTTAAAACAAACTTCAAAGTTTTATACCCCAATCCCATACTGAGACTTTTATGAAATATTTAAGAGCGTATAATTTGATATTAATCCCATTTTTACACAGGACAGCTCATAAGCAAACTGAATCTGGGTGTTTCAACAGTTGTTCAAACTAATATTTAAAAAAAAAAACACCTCTTTTTGGGATGGGTGTTAATAATAAACGACTATATGTACCTGGCAAATAATGACATACCACGATGACTGAATATTCTGTGGCCATAAAAAATAATTATGAGGCTGGGTGTGGTGGCTTACGCTTGTAATCCCAGCACTTTGGGAGGCTGAGGCAGGAGGATCGCTTGAGCTCAGGAGTTGGAGGCTGCAGTGAGCTATGATCAGGCCACTGCACTCCAGCCTGGACATCAGAGCAAGACCCTGTCTCTAAAAATAATAATAATGAAATCTGGGTAGCATCATTAATATATGATGTATGAAAACAACAGGGAAAAATGGTAACTACATTGCAATTGCAATCATGTTAAAAAATACATTAAAAACTACTAGCAGCTGAGCACAGTAGCACATGTCTGTAGTCCCCGCCTACTCAGAAGGGTGCAGTGGAGGAGGAGTGCTTGAGCCCAGGAGTTCGAGGCTGTAGTGTGCCATGACTGCACCTGTGAATAGCCACTGCACTCCCGCCTGGGCAGCATAGCGAGACCCCATCTCTAAAAACAAAAAAAAAAAACCCAAAACACTAGAAGAAACTATGCTAATGGTGTTATTACTACTGTTGCAGAGGAAATGCAGTACAGTACAGAGAGATCAAAGTGACTTGTCACCCAGCTGGACAGCGACAGAGCTGAGCCTGCCCAGCGCTGCCTCACTGCCGTCAGCTCACCCGCCCCTTCTCAGAGTGTGGGCACTGGCTCCCTTACCGGGAAGTGAAACCAGAAATCAGTGCAGGACTCGTCTGAGGTGACAGCTTTGTTCCCGCTGAGTTCATGTCTCCCTCCTGGGAACGACCCCCGGCTTCTGGTCCGATGGCCATCCAACTGCAGAGTGTAAGTGAGATTGGCAACCAGATGACCTGGGCAGGGTGGAAAAGGCAGGGGTTGAATGGTGGGGGGTCCCAGGCCATAGGCCCAGATGTGGGGCAGGTGGCTGCTCTGGGGAACGGGAGGACAGCACTGACCTCGGAACTGAGGGATGAGAGGCTTGACCTGGAAACAGAGCGTGATGTGAACTCCTTCCTTCTTCCTGTCGCTGGTTGAATAGGAGCACTCCACTTCATGCACTGGGATCTCAGCCGGGGAGAAGGACATCCGAGTGACCACATCCACCACAGGCCGGGAGCTGCAGGGCAGAGAACAACCAAGTCTCTCCTTCAGCCTCCTCTGCACGTCCTCCATTGGACCTGGGGCTCCCACTGGCAGAGGCCAGAGGTCACTCCTTCCCTGGAGCAGACCTCACCATCACTGTCTCCTCTCAATGATACTAATGATGCTGAGTGACCAGGGCCCGCCGTTCATTCTAGCAGCCTGCTGACCCATTTCCATACAGAAGAGTGAGCCTTAAGAAAAGAAATCATACTGATCTGCTTCCATGCTTGTAACCCTTCAACGACGCTGCACGACATCCATAATAAAACCCAAGCTTTTTACTGTGTATGCCGGCCTGCCGCCTCTCCAGTCTTGTCCACTACCACGCGCCCCCTGGCTGACCATGTCCCAGCCACACTGGGCCTCTCTCAGTTCCTTGAACACGTCATACTTTCACCTGCCTTGTGGCCTGGGCACATCCTGGGCTTCTATTAAATGTATAGAAAGCTCTTACGCCAATTTCTGCAAACCTGGATCCTTCTCATCTGTCAAGTCCCAGCTCAAATATCACCTCCTCACAGGGGCCTTTCTTGGCCACTCAGTCTATAGCAGGTCCCCCTTGCTATTCTTTCTCACAGTACCCTGCTCATTTCCTTCATAGCACTTATTACAATTTGTAAGTCACTATTTTTTGTTTAATTTTTTTATTATATGTTTTTCCACACATAAACTCTATGCCCAATGCCTGGTTCAGTGTTTAAGACTTAGCAGGTGATCAATAAATATCTATTCCCTGTATGATGCTACGTGAGTCTTCCAACAACTCTAAGATACGGGTAAGGCAAGAAATGTCCCCACTTCAAAGATGAGGAAACTTGGGTCCCGAGAAGCTAGGTGACTGGGGTGAGATCACCTCAGAAGTAAACGGTAGAGTTTTGACTTGAACCCCAGTCACCACGTTCTAGAGACATGCCTTTGTCCATCATGTGAAGTTGCTTCTCTACGAGGTTTCAGTGTCAGATAGGCCTGGGTTCACATCCCAGTTCTGTCACTGATGGCAGCTGTTTAATATGGAGTATGATATAAGCCTCTTTAAAAAGAGGACCTGTCTCACAGGGCTGGGGTGAAGACCAAGTTGCTCACACCTACAAAGCATGTTCATGGTGCCCAGCACAGTGCAACTACTCACAGGATGAGAGCTGAGGTTGTTGGGGGGACTCAGGGGTCCCATCTTACCTCAGCACGATCACTCGGCCCTCAGCCCCAACAGCCACATCTGCCAGGCCATCCCCTTCAAGGTCCTTCACCCCGTGGATGGAGCGTCCGAACCACCGAATTCCTGAGAACAGCCGGGTCCCTTCTATCCGCTGAGAGCAAGAGAGAGATCACGCTGAGCTGGCGGAGGACAGGCTGGAGGGCGGGAAGGGCCAGGCTGGGGAGTGGGGTCTGGGCGTGGAGGCTTCAGGGCCTGGGGCTGGGGTGGGGTTGGCAGGCAGGGCACCTCACCTGGCTTGGCCGGGGGCTGAGCCCACCCTGCTGCCCATTGAAGATGTACACAGCCCCCTGCTCCTCCAGGGGGGCTCCCACAGCCACATCCGTCAGCCCGTCCCCATTGATGTCTGTCAGGGCAGCGATGGCCGCTCCAAACCGCCCCAGGGGGTAGCCATGATCCCCCTGCAGTTCTGAGACTTCTTCGAATCCCGGCTAGGAAGGAGCAAGGAGACAGGTCACAGCTTGATCACTCAGCAAGCTTTCACAGCACGAGGCATTGTGAAGGACAATTTAGTGAAAAACACTAAAGAAATGTAAGATAGGCCAGGTGCAGTGGCTCACGCCTGTAATCCCAGCACTTTGGGAGGCCAAGGCAGGAGAATCACTTGAGGCCAGGAGTTCAAAACCAGCCTGGGCAACATATCAAGACCCTGTCTCTACAAAAAAAATAAAAATTAGAAAAAATTAGCCAGGTGTGGTGGCACAAGCCTGTAGTCTCTGCTACTCGGGAGACTGAGGTGGGAGGATCACTTGAGTCCAGGAGTTCCAGGTTGCAGTGAGCTATGATCGCACCACTGCACTCCAGCCTGGGTGACAGAGTGAGACCCTGTCTCTTAAAAAAGAAAAAAACCAGAAATGTAAGATGTGGTTCCTCACAGACTTGGAATGGTGCCGGCAAACTAACCTGGGTTCAAGTGCCAGGTCCATCTCTTCCTGTCCACGTGCCCTTGTGGATTCGGGAAGTTACCCAGCCTTGCTGAGCCTCAGTGTTCCCCTCAGTGTCCCCATTTATAAAGTACAGCTTGTAGGAAATCAGGTGGTTGTTGTGAGGTCAAACGAGGTCATGTCCATAAAAAGTGTGGCAGGGGCCCCACACACAGCCCTCCCCAATGAGGAGTAGCTATTGTCTGTCTGTTGTTCTAATGGTTCGATTAATCCATGATCAGACAGGGAAAGCCCTTCAGAAAATTGAGACCAGAGTAGGCCTGTGAGTCTCTATTTCTCCCCTTCCCTTCCCTGTCAGCGCCATGTCCCGGCGCCCACCTGTCTTCTCTGGTAGATGAACACCCGGCCTCCTCTCTGCTCCCCATAGAACAGGGGGGCTCCCACCAGCAGCAGCTCCGTCTCCCCATCCTGGTCCACGTCAACACCACACAGCTCCCCACCGAAATAAGAGCCGACCTGCAGGGAGAGGCAAGTGTCTGAGGAAGAGCCTGTGAAGACACAGGGGCTGGTAGGTACCTCCCTCCCCTTCAGCTGCACCATGTCCATCTTACTCCACTCCCTCATATGCACGTTCAAATCCTGGGTCCATCCCTAGAGCCGGTATGAATTAAGACAAGGTGGGCTCTCTGAAGCTCAGTTTCTTAAACTGGAGAGTGGAAATGCCAAGGCTGACCTCAGAGGGTGCCATGAGGGACAAATGTGACAGTGTTTGGCACAGAGCCTGCCACATAGTCAGTGGATAAGTAAGCTCAAAGGACGGTAGAGAGCATAACACACATCATGCCAGTCCCTGGTCTGCAGATGCCCCTTGGGCCATGCGCACCTGGATGCCGTTTATTTTCTGGACCTGGCTCCAGTGTCCTCTGTCTTTTGGCTCTTGGAAAAGCAGTACTCGGCCCACGTGCTGGTATCGGGGAGCTCCCACTGCCAGCAGTGATGTGCTCCCCCGGGAGGGCAGCCAGGTCACCGTGTAACCTGAGGAGACAGAGTGAGGGGATTGGAGTTACAAACACAAAGGAGGCTGGAAGAAGGTAACACCCAGAGGGAAAGGGGCAGAGGCCCTGGGAAACTGGGTCATTGACAAAGATGCATCAAAACAGCCAGAAGACCTCCTGAGAAAAGCAGTCATGTGCTTCAAGCAGTGCAAATCCTGCCATTCGGGCCCAAGGCTGCTATTCCCTAGCTGTGGAATCTTGAGTAAATCACCTCATGCCTCTGAGCCTCAGTTTTCTTTTTTTTTTTTTTTACTTTTTAATTTAATTTAATTTAATTTTTTTAGAGACGGGGTCTCACTATGTTGCCCAGGCTGGAGTGCAGTGGCTATTCACAGGCGCGATCCCACTACTGATCAGCATGGAAGTTTTGACCTGCTCTGTTTCTGACCTGGGCTGGTTCACCCCTCCTTAGGCAACCTGGTGGTCCCCTGCTCCCAGGAGGTCACCATATTGATGCCGAACTTAGTGCGGACACCCGATCGGCATAGTGGACTACAGCCCAGAACTCCTGGACTCAAGTGATCCTCTTGCCTCAGCCTCCCAAGTAGCTGGTCAGTTTTCTCATCTAAAAAATGGGAACAGTACCAACTGGACGGGGTGATTTTGAGGATTAAATAAGACCATGGACAGAAAATGCTTAGCACTATGCTAGTGATAGCTAAACTAAGATCTAAAGGAGAGCAGCATAGTAGACATCTAAGATTATATTTTTATATATATACATATATCCACATATATGGATTTATTATGTGTGTGTTTGTGTATAGTGAGGTGGGAGCCTAACTAGAGATTAAACTTTAGATTTATTTCCTCTTCTTCAGTGAGCAAAGTACACCTATTTTCCAGTATACCAAAGACCAGAAAATCACTTTGAAGGCAGTAGTGTACATACTGTAGTATAAGTGTAGTGGTTTACAGAAAAGACTTTGGAGCTAGACTACCTAGGCTCTACTACCAGTTCTGTGACCCTGGTCAAGTTATTTAAACTTTCCTTTGCCCAGTTCTTTCATTTGTAAAATAGAGATGATAAAAATACCTTCTCGTCAGGTTGTTGTGAGGATAAAATGAGAGAAAATATGTTAATACATGTAAAGTGTTTAGAACAGTGCCTGGCACATAACTGCTCAGTAAAGAACATCAAAAAAAGAAAAAAAAGAGCCAGGCACAGTGGTACACACCTGTAAGCCCAGCAACTCGGGAGGCTGAGGTGGGAGGATTGCTTGAGCCCAGGAATTCAATACCATCCTGGGCAACACAGCGAGACCCCATCTCTACAAAAATTTAAAAAATTACCCAGTTGTGGTAGTGCATACCTGTAGTCTCAGCTACTCAGGAGGCTGAGGCAGGAGGATCACTTGAGCCCAAGAGTTGGAGGTTACAGTGAGCTATGATTGTGCTACTGCAGTCCAGCCTGGGTGACAGAATGAGACCCTGTCCTTTAAAAATTTGTTTTAAAAAGATAGAAGAAAACCAGAAAAAAATTACTGACAATTACTGACAGTAGACTCCCTTAGAAGGGTAGATGCAAGATAAATAGCACCAATTTTCATGAGGAAAAAATTAAGAAGAATCTTTTGTGTTCTGAGAGTCTAACAAAAGAGTGGCCCACTCCTATACCATGGTCACAGATGAGGTAGGATAGAAGGATGGTGGTTCTAGATCCATGAGAAGGTAGGAACTGGAAGCAGTCCTAGCCCAGGGCTCTTGGAGCCAGCTCATATCTTGGGGCAGGCTGACTGTATGAATGTGAACTAAAAGAGCTATAACCTCAAAGCACAAGGGTGAGGCCCCACTGCAGCCTGAGCCTGGCATCACCTTGGGTGGACAAACATCCACAGAACTGTGCAGGAAGAGACTTCAACAGTGACACCATGAGGCAGCAAGCAGCAACAGCAATCGTGGATGGACTAGACTAATTTCCTCTATGCTTGGCATCAAAAGAACTCTTGAGACTGAATAAAACCCTGGAGTTCTTGGATAATTCAAGAGGAGGAAGCCTCAAGAAGGAATGACTAGTCCTTCTACTAACAAGGCAGATTGTTCTAAAAGGTACCTGGGATTTAATATATGGGTATGACTGAATGATGACACAGAGAGGTCACTGTCATTGAAAGAAGTTTATTACTCACACTTCCCAGAAGCAGGAGGCACTGCATGCCATGCAGGGCCAGATGGGGAAGCACCAGGTCAGTGAGAGGCAGGAGGAGCGAGGGAAGAGTACAGCCCAGAGCTCTTATTGTGGTTTCCATGGGAAGGATGGCGAGTTAGGGTAGGTGAGTTTGAGCAAGTTTAGGATTGCACAGTTTGAATAATTTTGGCAGGCTCTGGGCTATAGTGGTGGTCTCTAGTTGGCTGGTACCTGGCCCTGGGCTGATTTAGGGCAGAGGAAATAATAGCTTGGTGTGTAAGTGTTAGATAAAGGAGACAGTTGGAGATACAGGCTCTGGATTGGCTGGTTTGCATATAAAAGGTGTGTTCACAGGCAAGTTGCTCACTATCTCTAGGAATTAGCTAGCCCTGGGAGGGTCAGTCTGTCCAGGATTAGCAAGGCCCCAAGACATCAAAGTATCAGAAAATAAAGAAAATAAAAAATATGGTTAATACACAGCTGAGGGGCTATTAAAGGAAAAATTAAGAATGCTATAACCAGATTTGAACTCTGAGTTTGTTCACGCTAGTTGCTTAATTGCTTTCATTGTTATTTTCAAAGCCAGACTGAGAGACCCTCTGGCCCCTAAAACCAGAAGAACCCAGCAGAAAAGAGAAGTACTCACCCAAATATCCCGCTCTCACTTCTGGTGTCAGTGGTTTGTTTCCAACAAATGTGTCACCCTGAAGGTCTGCCTTCAGGTCTAGGAAGCCCCCAGCCCAGTCCTTGGCTCCAACTGCCCCCACGACTGCATGGCCCTGCCCAGGGAAGGAGATGAGTAGTGTTGGCTGCCTTCCGGGAACCAGCTGTGTCCCCACACCACCCCACAGCCGGTCGCTTCAGGCCTGCAACGCACCCTGCTGAGGTCAGCGCTGATCCCACTGGAGGACAGCTCCATGTTGAAGGAGGTCAGGTCCTGTTTGCTTGTGCCTGGGGGACAAAGTAGAGGAGAACGGGCAAGACCCAAGAAACAGTGAAAACAGTGACCCTCATGGAAGGACAGAGGAGGAAGAACAGCATCTATCTCTGGGCAAAGTAGGAAGCATGCACTTTACAGCCAGGCAGATCCCGGAAGGGGCTTAACGCTCTGAGTCAGCTTTCTCATGTAAAACTGGGGGAGCCCGGGGCTTCCATAGCCAATCACTCCACCTCAGAAGCCCAAGATGCAGCTCTTGGTTTCTGCTCCTACTCAGGCCTCCCCACTTCAGTGAAAGGCGCCCCACCCACCTAATGAACCACTCTCAGAAACCAGAATCCACTGGAGTCTTCCCTTTCCCCTGTCCTGTCTCCAACACATGAATCACCAAATTATCATGAGTCTACCTTCAAAATACACTTGTCCCCTTCCCTGAGTAACTTGTTCTGCCACCACACAGATCAAGCCGTCTCATCTCTGGCACGACCAGTGTGAAAGCTCACTAATGTGGTCTCTGACTCCATTCTTTCCATGCTTTGTTTCCACAGAGCAAGTCTTTTTAAAAAACATGTATCAGACCATAGCTTTCCCTTTCTTAAAAAGCCTTCCTGTCTTCCCACCGCTCTTCACACTAAAATCCAAATTCCTTTCAAGGGCCCGGAAGGCCCCTACCTTCCCGCCAATGTTCTCTCTCCTCCCTCACAACATTCTGGTCACTCTGACTTTTTTCTGTTCCCCCAACATGCCAAGCCCTTTCCCCTGGCCTGGCCTCTGCACGTGTGCTTCTCTCTGACTGGAATGTTCTCTGCCCACATTCTACATTCCCCCATGGCTGTCTGCTTCTCGTCTTTCATGCCTCAGCTCAAAAGTCACTTCAGAGTGAATTTAATTGTCTTTAATTATCATGTTTGTTTACTTGTTTACTGTCTCTCTTTATTCATCTTGAATATGAGCTCTATTTTCACAGTATCCCTGAGTGTCTTATTCACAGTGAATCAATAAAATGAAAATAATATCACCAGCCTTACAAGCATACTGAGAGAAATGAACAAAATAATACAAAGTGTCTGTTACATGTGTGTTTTCAAGAAACCAAGCAATTATTATGGTGATTGGTGGAGTAACCACATATCTGGTACCAAGGCTACGGTGATGGAAAAGCAGACCCGAGGCTTGCCATGGCAGACCTCATGGTTTAGTGTGGGAGACAGACACTGAACAGATAAATCAGGATACAATTTATGCCACAGGTCTGTGACAGGGAGCATACAGTGGTGACAGCAGCACACAGGAAGGAGCACCTAACCCAGACTTGGGGCATCAGCCAGAATTTCTACAGAGAAAGTGACACCTAAAGACTTCTAGCCTCCAGACATTGAGACAATAAATTTCTGTTGCTTTAAGTCACCTAGTTTTTAGTATGTTGTTATGGCAAACTTAGTTAAATCTTACCTCCCTGTTAGACTGGTGTTATCCCATTTAACAGAGAACAATGAGCTTCAGAGAGGGAAGTGACCTCGCTGAGGTCACACAGCAAGTAAGAGGCAGAGTGGATCTTGGGCAGGTCTGCCTGGTTCCATTATATATGCCACATTGCTTCTTCAACTGAACTGGACACCAAGGCTATGTCCTAGCAAAGGGGACTTCCCTGTGGAAATCATGTATCTTTCAGCAGATAAGCTTCCTTGGGGAAACACCCTCCCATAACCAGTCCCCTGGTGACCACAATAAAAACTTCCTCTTATTCTAGGCCAAGAAAGAGGGCCTGTGGCCGCAGTCAGCTGGCTCATCTTAAGAGACGTGGAGCCTAAGGGAAGTGAAAATGAGACAGTCGAACAAGAAGAGAAAGGAATTAGTGTCCGTCTGCAGGGCTCAGATGACCCCAGCAAGATAGAGGCCAGTTCTGGGCTCCACCCTGGATCAAGCCGAGCTCCAAGAGGAAGATGGAATTTCAGAGAGAAATATCAGAGGCGTCCTAAATTCCCCTCTCCTAAATTCCTACTAGAGGTTTTTGCTTAGGCAAGCTCTTAGCACAGTGTCAGATACTCAGTAAGTGCTTGTTATTATTACTCAGTGTGTCTCTAATCTGATGTCCCAGGTGAATTTCTGCATACGGCGTCCCGGACTCTCTCCCAGGGTCCTCAACTCACCCTCAATGACATAGATCTTCTTCTGCAGCTCAGTGAATAGATCTTTAAGCTTCTCAAATGTGTCCAGAATCTTTACAAACTCCTCTATGGGTTTTGAGGCAAATTTGTGGAGTGTCTCCTGACTTTCCTTGGTCTTAAAATGCTTTCCAATCTGTGGGGGAGTGAAGAGTGAAGAGCTGGCATCCCCCCAAATCTCAGACCAGTTTTCTATTATCTTCACAAGAGTCTGGCCCCACAGAGGAAGGGGACTGGGGTTCAGGAATAGGAGAGAGAAGAAGAGGTATAAGACGCAGCCAGGGCCTGGGGCCCATACCCCGATGACGTAGCGGATGATGTCTTTGGCCGCATCAATGTTGCCACCATCAGTGGCCTCCCCATCAGTGATGATGATGAGCACTTTGGTGGCGTCTGGCCGAGCCCCCAGCTGTTCCCGGAACACCTGTGTCCTGTGTCCAGGAAAGGGGGATGTGAGAATCTTCTCCCAAACCATAGCCTGAGGTCTCCCCACCCGCCTACTGGTTTAGTCACTGCCCTGCTGATTAAGCAAGAGCCCCCCTCGCATCTCCCAGACAGATGTTCCAAGCCTTCGGCAGTCTCCTCTGAACCCCCCACCTCACCCTTGCTGCCACCCCTCTCCCTCTGGACCAGTGGTCTTCACACTATATTCTGGGAAGCCTGGAAGGTGTCCCAGAAAGGGGGAGGTTTTGTGACAGGTGACTCTGGGCTTCCTACCCTCCATTGCAACCACACGGCAACCACCCTTTAACCAGTTAGAGATGTTGATCTAGGTGAGATTTCAATGGGAATAAAGGGTTCCAGAGCCAAAGAAAATTGGGAAGTCACTCTTCCACAGCAAGCTCACACAGCACCTCCTCTGCTTTCCCTACCATCCCTAGGCTGCCTATAGATCTCTACTACAGCATTTAAACTAGTGAATTATAGTGACTTGTTTCTCTACCAATTTCCCCCCATACACCATGAGGAAAGGACCATGTTTGATTTGCTGCTGTGTCTCTGGCTCCCAGCACAGAGTAGGTGCTCAGTGCATGTGAGAGGAAAGAAGGGAGAACTGAATAGGAGACAGGCCACAGCCGCCTTCTGAGCCAGCTGGGTTGGCCACAGCTCTCGCTGGAGCAGCAGCTCCCCGCGACCCACCCGACCTGTGAATGCCTGATGTCAAGACCTCTGGTTCTATTTTGGATGCAAAATGTTTCTCCAATCTCCATCCACACTGACATGGGCCTATCACAGGTCCTGTTTGCAGATTTTCACCCTGGTTTAAACCACCATCGCCTCCCATCTGGATTTTTCAGTAGCCTCCTAACTGGCCTCGCTGCTTCCATCCTTACCCCCTCTACAGTCTAATGTCAACCCCAGAAGGATCTTTTTAGACACATAAATCAGATTGCCACCCGTCTGCTGAAAACCTCCAATGACTTCTCATCTTACTCGGAGGAAAAGCCAAAGTCCTCGCTATGGCCTCCTAGTCCCTAACTCATCCGGACTCCCATTATCTCTCTGACCTCATCTCCTACTGTTTTCCCCGCTCACTTATTTCTCTCCAGCCATGCTGGCATCCTGGCACCTCTCCAACATCCCAGGCACGTTTTTGGCTCAGGGCCTGGACTGTTCTGTCTGCCTGGAATGGTCATGCCCCATTGCTTCCTCACCTCCAACAAGTCTCTGCTCAGATGTAACCTTCCCTGATCTTCCTACTGAATACTGCTTTATTTTACTTTATAAAACTTACATCTTTGGCTATATTATCTAATTTACTTATTGATCCTATTTATTATATTTCTCTCCCCTACTAAAATGTTAAGCTCCAAGAGGGCAGATGTTTTTCTTTGTTTCATTCATTGCTATATTCCCAGGACCTAGAACATAGCAGACCATAACCTGCAGGCCAAATCTAGCCTGTGGCTTATTTTTATATCGTCCATGAGCTAAGAATGTTTTTTATATGTTTAAAGGATTGTAAAATCAAAGAAAGAATATGCAACAGAAACCGTATGTGGCCAGAAAAGCCTAAAATATTTACTATCTGATCCTTTACAGAAAACAGTTGCTGACTCCTGACCTAGAACACTGCCTGGCATAAAGTAGGTGGTCAAGAAGTGTTCTGACAAACGTTTTCATGACTGCTTCTTTTTGCTCCCGTAATTGACACCTTTAAGGGTGTCTTCTCATCCTGTGGTGACCCCTTTCCCTAAGAACTTAGAGAAGAACATTTTCTAAGACCCCTTCCCGCAGAGATGGGACCCTGGGATCCATATTTGTGCCATGTGACCTAATGCCATGAAGTAGACCCAGGCCATAGCTGGGTGGATCTCTGGACACCTAATCCAGGCTCAGACAATCAGATTTTCTCTCATGGAAACTGGAATTTAGATTGGTCATATGAATCGGGAAACTGAGGCTGCCATTTTTTGAGTGGATGTGGCTTGACCACGTACCCGCCTAAGCTGTCTACAGAGAGAGAATGAAATGGGCATGCCAGACCAAGTCAGCTCCAGAAGAAAAGAGTTGGAAACACATACACAAGAAGAGTCCTGAGGAGTACACCACATGCTCCTTTACCTTACGCAAAGTCAACTACACATGCTTGACAAAGAAAAGAAAATGAGAAAAATACACGGAAGAGTACAGGTGATCTTTCCGGCTACTTCACTCAATTTGAGGGTATGCCCAGAGGGGTACATGAAATAGGAGATCTAAATTACCTTATTCCCCAAATTGGTCTCAGTTCCCATGGCCACTCTAATCTTAAAGGTAGGTATTTTTAAAATATACAATATGGCTCATCAACACAATCTAACAACTTTCATCTAGGCCTCAACTTAAACACAGCAATCTGATCAAACTCTGGGGGAAAAAGTTCTGTATTGGATTTAGGAAATCAGGATATCGTAGTCTCCAATGTGGGACTTGAATATATTGAATTTTTTGAATAATTCAAGGAATTCTTCAAAGATAACTTTGACCCCATCTAAGATGTGACTCTACTGTGCCTGCTGTGGTTCACGATCACTTTCTAAGTCCTGGTCCTAGTTCCTCATGAGGCCTGGCAATACCTCCTGTGCCAAGGGTTCATGAGCTATCCCTGTATCCTCTCAAGAATTTCCCTTTTGGATTTAGTTAGTATAGAGTAGATTTCTCTTACTTATAACCAAAAGAACCTGGACTAAAATTGCTTCACTTGAATTCATACAATAAACAGCCCTTTCTGTACCTACCTATTGAGTTTCTATACCCAGAAACTGGAAGAAGCTAGCTCACACAGAACAAATGAATGGATATGCTCTCTCCTGCAAAGGGGAACTCACGCAACATAGTTGATGGCACCAAAGGTGTTGGTCAACAGGAGCATGTGTTCTACGTTGGCTAGCAGAACATCAGGGTCTTTCACTTTAGCATAATCTAAGAAATTAAATTCTGTTTTGTAGGTCGAGGAATACTGAACTGCAGCAAACTAGAAAAGGAAGGAAGAAATGATATGTAGTCACACATTCCTTCCTGCTTGTCTGATCTAATCTCTACTTCATATGCAGGACCCGGGCAACCCAACTCCACATCCCTGCCTCAGATCATTCTTTTGAAAATGAGGCAATATACAAATAAACACAGAAGTAAAATTAAATAAACCTCTGCCTCTTCATGTAGTGATGTCTGCTGAGCTCCTGTTCTCTGGGCCTGACTATTTTACCAGTAGGGATGGCTCCCAGCAGCCATATTTCTGCTGGGTGACCCTGCTAAACTGGATGCAGTTAGCTGGGCCAGGAATGGCCATCCAACTGAGGGTAGGCCAGTCAGAATCTCCTCACTGAGAATTTGGAATGTGCAGAGGGAGGGGTTAGTTAAGAGGAAGGTAAAAAACCCTCCCGGAACTTTAACACATGAACTTAGGAGCTTTCCACAGGCCCTTGTAATCCACAGATGCTAAGGGAGTCTGTCTACAGAGAAAGCAAGAAAAGAAGGAAGCAAAGGCATAAAAAGAAACAGAAATGAGAACTACAGAGAATCCTAGATGCTTTCTAGGCTCTTCCCTCCCGGAGGTCTACCTACAGTCATGCCCACAGGTTCTGGAGATACCACAGAGTAAATTTTCCTTTTGTGGCTCGAGCCAGTTCAGGTAGGCGTCAATTGCCTGTAACCAAGATTCCCAACATATTTACCTGGTAGGAAGTGTTGCTGAGTTTCCTTATCACATCCTTCATGAAGTCCAGAATTTTCTGAAATTCATCTTGCTGCAAGCTCCTCGAGCCATCGAACAGAAATACCAGGTCTACATTGCCCTTTATACATTCTGCAGAGGCCAGATGCAAAGGGACCTAGTGAAGTGTCTCCAGTGTTTGGTCCCCACGTAGGGGCAGCCACTTGGAGGTATTCTTGCCCACTGGGTCCCCAGTTCCTTACCCTGATAACCAGGGCGTGCTTGCAGCACAGGACCCTGTAGATTCTGGTGGAAAAGGTAACACAGGCCACTCAGATAGGTGTTCTGGTCACATGTCCGAGACAGCCCAGGGTCGCAGGCCTAAAGGAAGCAAAGGTGTTGCTATGTGTCTTTTGGGGCAGCATCAGCCAAGAACCACCTTCAGAGTCCTTGTCCCCCTCCCCCGCTCCCTCCATCCAACTGGTTACCAAGGTAAAGTGATTCTGCCTCCACAAGTTTCCCATACACATTTCTCCATTCCTACCAATGCTCTGTGCCAATGGACACTCGCTGCCTACAGGACAAAGTCCAAACTCCTTAGCTTGGCATTCATATTGTTTACAGCTGGGCACTATCCTGCATTTCCAGGCCTATTCTCTCTGGTTTTCAATCTCGCATTCTGTGTTTGAGCTAAATGAAATACTCATGATTCCCAGAATATACAATGCCATTTCTTTCACTTAATGACTATCTTTCCTGCCAGACTGCAATTTTGAAAGTCAGGGCTCATGTCATGGTCGTCTTTCTCTCCCCCACCCCCATCAGAACCTAGCACAATGCCTGGCATGTAATAGTAGCTAAATAAACAAGCTCCAATTAAATACTGGATCAGTATTTTACTCAGTCTTCTGTCTTTCACGCAGCAGAATGCTGGCTGGATAAATTGGAAAGAGCAATGAACTTGGAATCAAATGAGAATTTGATTCAAATCCTGGTTCTACCTCTTTGCAACCATGTGACCTCGGCCAAGTCTCTTAACCTTTTTGGTCTGTTTCCTCACGTGTGAAATGCGTATACTGATCCCTATCTCACCTGCATGTCTTGAGGGTTAAAAAAGATAAGGTAGTGTTTCCCAAACTTTAGGCATTTGTATAATACTTCACAATTTCTGCCATATGAGCATGCTATTATTTACTTAATATTTTCCTTTAAATGTATTTTTTCTTAACTTTAGCCTCTTCCTAAGCAATATGATTGAGGAAATAATGAATTTGATGTGCTTGTATATTTTTTCTATTAATAATGAGCCAATAAATAAATATATAACTATTAAAACATTAGAAGTTTATATACCACCAAAAATAATATTGTATATCAATGGTCATAGATATTTCATATTTGGAAAAAACCCGAGATAAGTAAGGGCTTGAAAATGCCGGCTCATAGTTGGTTCTCAATAAACACTGATTGAATCTGAGTCTCTCTGATGTTTTTGGCCTTCTATGAAATCCTTTATCCATGTTCTTTCTTCCTCTTTTGAATTTCTTGTTCCTAGCACTGAGCTTCACAGGCTCTGATATCACCATTCCACAAAATTCTTACCAAAATGCTTCCACCTGTGGGGTCTGTTGCCAAGGTCATTCCCAAGTACTTGGAGGTATAGTTGGAACCTGTAGGCACCAAAAGGTTGGTCTAGAGGGACTCAGACCTGTCAAGCCTGGACAATCCAGGCTTGTTGGGTCCTGCCTCAGTTTCCCTGAGACCCCAATGCTCCCACTTCCCTCACTGGTTACTCACCACTCAGGCTGACTGGTAGGCAGTTTCCAGTGCCTGGCTGGCACCGATAGAGGCTTCCTGTGCTGTTCCCCTCACCTGGAGCTCCCACAACAACCCTGATGAGAAATCTCGCCTGTGAGATGGAGTTGCCCAGGTCTTCATCTACCCGCTGCTGCCTATTAAGGAGGTTCCCATCCCCTGCCAAGAATCTCAAAACAATGCAGCCATTCCCGTTCAGTGAGGCTCCTCTGCCCCCACCTCTTCCCTATGGAATCCCAGACAAGTAATTCCATATGCCAGAATGCTAGAGAGTTGAGGAGCCTTTCCATTTACAGTCTAGAAACACTGAGGCCCAGAGAATAATCTGCCAGAATGTCATATTATAAGCTCATTCAGTCAGTCCTCAGTTCCAAAGTCATTCACGGCTTACTTTGTGCTGGGCTGGGGGATATACTAGGAGTGAGAGGGGCTGGGAAGAGAGAAACAAAATCCCTGCTTCAAGGAGCTCACTGTGTAGTAAGGGACAGTCAGGAACCTAGGAAGTGATGCCAGGTGTGTCGGGGCTGTGATGTTTCCCCAGTTAGGCACCTGTGTAGTGCCTCATCCTACTATTTGATGGCCACACTCCTATATGCTGAGAATTCCCACGGACAGACTCCTCCAGATGGGGATGTCCTGGTGACCAGCCCTGGCTCACTGACCAGCCCACCGGGGGGTGGGTGAGCCCCAGCTGCAGGGGCAGCCCCAGGGGGCACCAGGAGGGAGGCCTGGGGATGAGGGTAAGGGGGCGGTTGCTCACCCATTTCCGACCTGCAGGACGCGGTACCCGAAGTGCCTCCCAGCTGGTGGGAAGGAGAAGCTCTGCACCTGCCGCACGTCCAGGTTGTAGCTCGAGGAGGGTGCTGAGGGAGGCGAGTGAGGTCAGCTGGGGACCTGGCACGTGCCCGGCAGGCGGCTGACCCCAGGCCCACTCGCGCCTCCACAAGCCACCCACACGCCCTGGACTTCCCCTCCAGGGCCTTGACTCTGCGGACATGGAAGCAGCCACTCCCTGCCACCCAGAGTGCTGAGAGCTTTTCGCAGGGCCTGAGAAGGACACACTTCCCATTTGGCCACTGGACAAAGAAGGAAGGATGAGAAGGCGGGGGCGGTGAGAGAGGAGGCCAAAGGGCCCCAGAGGCATAGGGTGGCCAAGTTCCCAGGCAGAGGCCAAGATGGGGACTCCCCAGGGCAGGGTGTGCCTGCCCACACACAGCTTCTCCTGTGGGCATGGGGCCTGGGCGCCCCAGAACTCAGATGCTGGGCCTGGGGCTTCCTCCCACAGACGCGGGGATTCTAGATGCCCTGATGCTGTGAGGCGGCCTCTGCTCCCCACCGCACCAGGGCCAAGTCTCTCCCTGAACCGTTAGTCCTCGGTGCCCCTCTCCTCCGCCCCACGGCAGGCAGCCTGCCTAGGGCACGCTCCACACTGTCCCTCCCCACCTCTTTCCTCCCCCGCATCACGCTTAGTTGGCAGCATCCCAGGATGTCAGGGACACCTGCGCCTTCATTCCTCGAGATGAAGGGACTGAGGCAGGGAAGGGGAAAGGACTTGCCTAAGACTGGACAGACAGGTGGTACCATGGGTGGCGCCAGAACCCAGCATTCTCCTCCCAGCTCTAGGTGCCCTGTAGCCATCTGCCTTTTTAAAGAACCCGTGCCCCCTCTTTATGTTACCTTTGTCTCCCTTCTCTGTCTTTTCCTCCGCCCCTTGCCTACACTTTGGGCTCCGGCTTTCTTTTTCTCTTCCCCCTTCTCCCTTGAGGATTCTGTAATACCTATGGCCAATCCCACCCTTAGAGCAGCTCCTTATTTACTCCAGCCCGACAGAGCCCCGTGGTTCCCTGGTCACAGACACGTGTACCTTCCCCTGCCCCCTCCCTTGCTTACCGAACAGAAAGGTCCCAGACAGCAGCAGTGTCTTCAGGACGATGCAGGAATTCATCTTTCCAGCCCTGGAGGGACCCAAGGACCAAGGCTCAGCCTCAGAGGGCCCTTGGGATTTGCTGGCAACCCAGACAGGGTGAAAGAGGGAAATGATGATGCCTTGGGGCCTCTTGCAGTGAAACTTTCTCACAGAGGCACCAAGCTGGTGACACTGGGGAGGGAGGGTATGTGCTTGTGGGAGTTGTGAAACCGCATGGGTTCAGAGAGGAAGTGTAAGCAGGTTAGAGACACTTCCTGTGCCTACTTGTATTTTCACATCATCCAAGAGCAGACAGCATGGCAAGGAGATGACAGCTTCTCCTGCTCAAGAGCCGCTGCATCAGTCTCTCACTAACACACCAACTAAAGACTCTCTAAAGCTCAGTAGAGGGCCGATCAAATGAATGCTATGCAGCCACGAAAAAGAATGGGGGGGAATAAGATAGGGAAAAAATGAGGTAGCTTTCTCTTGACATTGAAAGATGCCCACGATAAACAAAAAGAAAAAGAGCAAGTTACGGAATGGTGTATTTAGTAACTAATTTTAGTTCTAAAAAATAAAATCCAGGCTGAGCATGGTGGCTCACTCCTGTAGTCCCAGACCTTTGGGAGGCCAAGGTGGGAGGATTGCTTGAGTCCAGGATCATATTATCCACAGATTATCTGCAAGAGAAAAAAACGAAGAAAAGAGTGTTGGTGAGGATGTGGAGAAATTACAACCCTGGTCCATTGCTGGTGGGAATGAAACATGGGGCAGCTGCTGTGGAAAACATTTTGATAGTTCTTCAAAAAAGTTAAACAAAGAGTTACCATATGACCCAGCAATTCTTCTCCTAGGTATATACCCAAAAGAATTGAAAACATGTTCATACAAAAACTTATACATGGATGCTCACAGCATTATCCGTACTAGCCCCAAACTGGGAGCAACCCATCCACTGACGAGTGGATAAGCAAAATGTAGCATAGCCATGCAATGAAATATTATTCATCCATAGAAAAGAACGGAGTACTGGTACAATATGGATAAACCTTGAAAATATGGTAAGTGAAGGAGACCAGGCACAAAAGGTCACATGTGCTTTGATTCCGTTAAGCTAAATGTCCAGAATAGGCAAATCTATACATACAGAAAGTAGATTAGTGGTTGCCAAGGAGAAGGAAATGGAGACTGGGTTGTGACTACTAATGGGCTCTCTTTTTGGGGTGATGAAATGTTCTGGAAATAGACGGTGGTGATTGCACAACTTCATGAATATATTAAAAACCACTGAATTGTATACTTTAAAATGGCGAGTTTTATGGTATGTGAATTATATCTGAATAAAAAATAAAAAATGAAATTATATGTATGTGTCTATAAAGAAAATCTGAAAGAATATACAGCCAAACTCTACATAGTGGTTACCTCTACAGAATGAGGTTTATGCATTTCTATATGGTATAAATTTTTTTTACAATGAGGATGTATACCTTTACCATTTAAAAACTAAAATGACCATTAAAAACATAAAAATATTAAAAACACAACAGAATAAAGGAACTGTATTTGTTTATGGGAAATTGGGAAGGACCTTCAGATTTTCCCTGTGCTGTGAGGAAATGCCAGTCAAACTGCAAGGTACTTCCAGTGTCACTGCCTTGGGGAAGGCTTTTGCAGACAGATTATCTATAATCTCTACTGCCAGGCAGCTACAACAGGACAAATTGGCTCATGGTAATTAGATGATGTCAGACATTCTTTTTCAAATTCAGTTAAAATCAGATAACTTAGACTCTTTTCTTTGATTCTCTATAGAGCAGTTCCAATTTATATCTAACCAAATTCTTTTGTTATGTTCTGAAATTACAAAAAGAATATATATTTTTAAAATCAAACACTACAGAAGTGTATAAAGAGAAAGGATAAAAACTCCTTTAACATCCACCCCCATTCCTAAATCCCAAGAGTAATCATTGTTAACAATTGGAACCATACATTCTTCATGAAGAAAATTTAGTTCTACTAGTTAACCATACAGGTTTGACTTGTTTGGATAAACTGCAATTATCTCACCACAGAACATCTAACCCCGAATTAATTAGTCAAATCAATCATTCCCAGTGCGAAGGGTTTCCTTTAGGCCATCTTCAAGATTTAGATACTTAAATTAGGGCTTGAGTTTCAGCAGGCAAGTTTTTATGTATTTATCATATTCTGCTTTCAGGTTAAAAAAACTAAAGAATAATACTGCCTCAGTCCGTTTGGGCTGCTACAACATAATACCTCAGATTGGGTAATTTGTAGAGTACAGAAATTTATTTCTTACAGTTCTGGAGGCTGGGAAGTCCAAGATAGAGGTGCTGGCAGAGTCAGTGTCTGATGAAGGCTTTGTCTGTTTTGAAGATGGCATCTTCTCACTGCGTCCTCCTGAAGGCCCCACCTCTAAACACTATTGCATTGGGGATTGTTTCAATATGAATTTTGGAGGGACACAAATATTCAAATCATAGCATTTGGCCCCTGGCCCCCCCCCAAAATTCATGTTCTTCTTACTTACAAAATACATTCATTCCATCCCAATAGCCCCAAAAGTCTTAACTAGATCCAGCATCAACTTTAAAGTCTAAATCCAAAGTCTCATTTAAATATCAGCTAAATCAGATTTGGGTTTGACTCAAGGTATGATTCATCCTGAGGCAAATTCCTCCTCCAGCCGTGGGCCTGTGAAATCAAACAAGTTATGTGCTTCCAAAACACAATGGTGAGATTGGCATAGGATGCACGTTCCCATTTCAAAAAGGAGGAATAGGAAAGAAGAAAGAGAGAACAGGTTCCGACCAAATCCAACAGGACAAACATTAAATCATAAAGCTCCAGAATAACCTTTGACTCCATGTTCCACTTTTCAGACACACTGGGGCTGGGGGCCAACACAACAGCTCTCATGTGTTGAAGTCATATGTACGCTTGCGCTCTCCCAGACTGGAGTTATATGCTGTGGTTCTACGGTTTTGGGGTCTCGGGGGTGGCCCCGCCCCCACAACTCCACTAGGCATTGCCCTTGAGGGGGTTCTCTTTGGTGGCCCCACCCCTGCAACTCTGCTGGGCATTGCCATTGGGGACTCTCTGCAGTGGTCCAGCCCCTGCGGTCAGTTCTCTGCCTGGACCCTGAGGCTCCCCGGGGCATCCTTTAAAATGTAGGTGGAGGTAGCCAGGCCCTCATGGCACTCTGCACACATTGTGCAGATGCTGCCAAGGTTTACTGCCTGTGCCCTCTGAAGCGGCAGCCTGAGCTGCACCTGGGTTTGCTTGAACCACAGTTGGGGCAGCTAAGAAGCACCATATTGGAATACATGGAGCAGAAACTTGAGGCAGCCCTGGGCAGTGAGCCCTGAGGCCCCATGGGTGCCCTGAGCCCCTCCCTTGAAACCATTCTGCCCTCAAGGCCCTGGCACTCTGGGGCTATGATGGGAGTGGCAGTCTTGAAGATCTCTGTAATGCCTTTGGAGTAACTCTTCCATTGTCTTGATGACTAGCATCTGGCTTCCTTCTAGCCACACCAATCTCCTTATCAAACACCCTTGATGTTCTTTCCTGAACATGCTTTTTCATACTTAATATACATGGCCAGGCTGAGAATTTTCCAAATTTTTAAGTTGTGCTTCTCTTTTGATTATAAATTCTGTCTTTAATTTGTTTCTCTCTTCTTGCGTTTTACTATAAACCGTCAAGGGAAGCTACGCCACACCCTCAACACTCTGCTTGGAGATTTCCTCCCCCAAATATCCTATTTCATTGCTTTTAAGTTCTTCCACAAAACACTAGGACGTAAACACAATTCAGCCAAGTTATCTGCCACTTTATAACAAGTATGGCCTTTCCTCCAGTTTCCAATAACATATTTCCTCCCTTCCATCTAAGACCTTATCAAAATGGCCTTTACTGCCCATTTTTCTAACCACATTCTGATCAAAACCACTTAAATGATCTCTAAGAAGATTCAGGCTCTCTCTGCACGTTTCCTCTTCTTCTGAGCCCTCACCAGGATTGTCCTTACAGCTCCTTTCATGGCAATACCTTGTAACTCTTCCAGCCTCTGCCCATTCCCCAGTTCCAAAGCTGCTTCCACAGTTTTAGGTATTTGTTACAGCAGCACCCCACGTCTCAGTACCAATTTCTGTCTTAGTCCGTTCAGGCTGCTATAACAAAATACCTTAGACTGGGTAATTTATAAATAATAGAAATTTGTTTCTAGTTCTGGATGCTGGAAAGACCAAGATCAAGGCACCAGTACATTCAGTGTCTGGTAAGGGCTTGGTCTCTGCTTCTAAGATCACACCTTCTCTTTGTGTCCTCACATGGCAGAAGGGCAAAAAGGGACAAAGTTACTCCTTCAAGCCCTTTCATGAGGTCACTAATCCCATCCATGAAGGCAGAGCCCTCATTGCCTAATCACCTTCCAAAGACCTCACCTCTTAATACCATCACCTTGGGGTTTAAGTTCCAACATATGAATTTTAAAGGGACACACACATTCAAATCATAGCAAATACTTTTTTGTTTGTTTGTTTGAGAACTATAAGCCTGAGAAAGCTATAAGGTCACATAAACTCCAAGGATTCTGGGAAGTCAGGGGCTTAAACAGGAGAAAGGGCTGGGTGCGGTGGCTCACACCTATAATCCTAGCACTTTGGGAGGCCGAGGCAGGAGGATCGCTAGAGCCCAGGAGTTGGAGGTTGCAGTGAGCTATGATGACACACCGCACTCTAGCTGGGGAGACAGACAGACCCTATCTCAAAAAAAAAAAAAAGACAAAAACAGGAGAAAGCAGGTGATTCCCCTGAAGAACTGGGCTGCAAAGATCTCAGGCTGGGACCACATGGGCAAGTCCTGAGGCAGGATGCATCACACAATCTCTCTCTCTCTCTCTCTCTCTCTCTCTCTCTCTCACACACACACACACACACACACACACACACACAGAGTTCTTCCTTAGTCACAGGTGCCGCTGCCTTCATAACTCAGGATGTCAATTCTCTAAGGCCCCAGGTCCTCTGAACTCTCTCAATTCCGTTGCTTTTGTTCACACTTCTACCCATTCTCACTGGAACTACTCATAGCTATCATAGCTTTCCCTTCCCTTCCCTCGGTCTCCTCCCCCTCGAGCTCTCCCTCCCAGCTACTACCAAATTAACCTTGAGAAACCTGCGCATGTCTCTCTTATGCTCTAAAACCTCTGATGATTCCCCTTTTGTACACCCAAGATCAAGTCCAAGCTCCTTGACATGGCTTTCAAGGGCCTCATCCATTACTTGTCCATAGTCCACACTCTAGCTGTGCCACATACCTCATCCGTGTTCAGACAGGTCAAGTATCCTAGAGAGGAGTTTACGATACTCAAAGTGTTGGCCACACTGAGGACTAGCCTCAAAGGTGCTTTCTACATGATGTCATCTTGGCTGGAGCAGAGGACGGGTATAAACTCATCCAGCTGGTGTAGGGATAGCTGACCAGACCTGGTGTCAGTGTCCAGGGCAGAAGGAGCCACGGAGAGACCGAACACAACCGATGCCAGCTCTCTTCAGGATAGCTCGGTTGTTGTGCTTATTATGAGTTTTTCCACACAGGGTCATGAAAATGTACCCAATCATATAATCTTGCAGGGGAATGACAAGTGAGATCTGGACTGGGAAGTTCTGGGGTGCACAGAATCTGTGCATCTCAGATGGAGCCAGAGGACTGGCTGCGTCAAGTTCTTTGTGTCCTTTTAATTATGTCTTGTTTTTCTGTAGGTTCATCTGAAAATAATGAGAGGGAATTTCCTTTTGCCCCACTCAAGAGAGCAAACAAGACTTTATGTCCAGCCATTTCTCACCTTCACGACTGCTCATTTCCTGATCCAAGCCATCAACACTTCTCGCCTGGATTTTGTAACAGTCTCCTAACGGGTCTCCCTGGTTCTAACCTTGCCCCTGCTACAGTCTATTCCCCACATAGCAGCCAGAGAGAGTCTTTAAAAATATGAGTCTGGGCCTTTTACATCTGGCTTCTTTGCTAGTGGAATGTTTTCCGGGCTCACCCATGTTGTTCATGGGTCAGTGCAGGGGGAGTCAGATCATGTCACTCACTAGCTTACCTCCAGTCGTTCCCCATTTCACTCCAAATACAAGCTAAAGTTCTCACTGTGGCCTACAAAGCCTTAACCTGCCAGGGATCTCCTTCCCTCTCTGACCTCATGCCCCTCTGGCTCCCTCCTTGCCAGTCACTCTGCTGCCCTGGACTTTGATCATTCCAGCACACCTGTTCATTTGCTTGGAATGGTCTTTTCGAAGAAAGCCTCATGCATGCCTTGTTCTCTCACCTCCTTTAGGTCTTTGCTCAAAGGTCACCTTCTCCTTAGCACTTAAAGCCTCCTACTGTACTACCTAATTTACTTATTCATCCAGTTTATTGTGCATCTTCCTTATTAGAATGTAAACTGCACAGGGGCAGTATTATTATTATTTGGTGTTGTTCATGGCTGTATCCCCAGGACCTAGCGCAGTGCCCGGAGCATAGTAGGAGCTTGGTAAATATTTACCGAATGGGTGAATGTTTGGGGTTGCCCTTGCCCCTGGGAATAGTTAAGAGGCATTTGCCTTTGAAAGTCTAGGTTCTTAGAAGCAAAAAGCTGTATTGTCTAAAAGGGAGAGGTTGAAGGGGTTGAAAGAAGAGGGCTGAATTCCCAGAGACTAGGCCTTGAAGAATGCTTCTGGTTCTACTAGCATGGGAGAGCGGTGTCTGTGACTGTACCTGAAGAGGCAGTCCTGGAGGGTGAAGTATGGAGGTCTGGAGATAGAATCCCAAACCCTTGGCTTTGGAGGCTGCAAAGGAGGTCCCAGTGGCTGAGCTGGGCATGAAGAGGGGAGATCCCTTGTATGGAACCATTGCTTTAGAATGGAACAGGCAGCTTGGACAATGAGCATCCCACTAGCCACCAAGACAGGGAAAACTGAAGACCCTCCATCTAATTTTTGAAATATATAAACTTCCAAGGACTCTTTTTTAAAGTCAGATTTATTGATGTATCATTTACATACAATAACATTCACCCTTTTTTTTTTTTCTTTAGAGACAGGGTCTTGCTCTGTCTCCCAGGCTGGAGTGCAGTGGTGTCATCATAGCTCATTGCAGCCTCCAACTCCTGGGCTCAACTGATCCCCCTGCCTCGGCCTCCCAAGTAGGTGGGACTATAGGTGTGTGCCACCATGCCTGGCTAACTTTTCTATTTTTCTGTAGAGATGGGGTCTTGCTATGTTACTCAGGCTGGTCTTGAATTCCTGAGCTTACGAAATCCTCCTGAGGACTCATAAATTACCCTAGGAAACTGGGAGAGTGCCCTAAACATGACTGAGATTGTATTTCCACCCATGGGTTCATGGGGAACTTAACAACAGATTTAGTTTAGAAAAATAAAGTAATTCTTTTATATCCTAATGTTTTTTCAAACCTGTTATACCTGCAATGAGAGTCTTCAACTCAAAGAACTTGAGAGACAGCCAACGGGCCCAGCACACTGCCTGCTGAAAGCTTACTTATTTTTCCAAGCTCTGCTCAAATGATGTCTTCTCTGGAAAGCCTTCCTTAGGTTGCTTTGTTCTCTAATTTCCCCTTCACCCCTTAGTTCTTACCTCTTATATTATATTGTTGTACACGTCTGTCTAGATCAGTGGTTCTCAAACTTGGGAGTGCATCAGAATCACCTAGAGGGCTTACCAAAAGATAGTTTGCTGTAGCCCTCCCCAAAGTTTCTGATTCAGTAGGTCTTGGAAGAAAAGCCCAAGAATTTTCATTTCTAACAAGTTCCCAGGTGATGCTCCTGCTGTGGTCCACACTTTGAGAATGCCTGACCTAGACAATGAAATTAGAGCTATGTTCAAATTCTAACCCTGACACTTCATAGTTGTGTGACAATGGGCAAGTTCAACAAATTTTCCGAGCCTCGCTTTCTTTATCTGCAAAATGGGAACAATATCTCAAACTTCAGTTAAAAGGAATAAAGGACATCATGAAATAGAAGCCCCTGACAGACAGTGGGTGTTTAGTAGATGTTTGTCGAGTAAATGAATATTGTTCACCGATGATCTCTGTATAGTTGTTCAAGAAGTTCCTTGAGTCTAAAGGAATATCAATGAAAGCTTAACAAATAGGCTAGAACTGATACCTTCACGTGAGTACTATCTCCTGAGCAGAGGGTTCTTCTGGAATTTTCATTTTAGAAATCTCCTTCAGCAGAGATTTGTAAGACTTAAGCATAGGCTATCTGACCAGCTACTGGGAATATTGTTGATGGGATTCAAGTTTCTTTTAGGGAGATTTAGGGGGGCCTGGAAGGGTAGCTAAGAGCTCACAGTGGGGGATCACAGGGAGAGCAGCCAGGCAGCTAGAGGTGGCCTGGGAAATGGCCCTGAAATCCACCCCTTCTCCCCATCCCCACCATTCACCTTGGTCCAGGTCCTCATTACTTTTCCTGTGTTGTTGCAACAGCTTCCCTACCGGTGAGGCTCTTCTGCTCCAAATCATTTATGCCTGCTGCCACATTCCTCTTCCTGAAGCAAGGAAGAATCTTGAAAATGCGTGGACTCTAGAGCCTGACAGAGTCTGTTCCACCATTGTGGAGGGCACCAGATGGACGACTTTAGGCAATTCTCTTAGCTGCTCTCATCTTCTCTTTGCTCATCTGAAAATGAGGATCAGAGTGCCTAGCCCTCAGGGATAGACAGGGAGTAAGCGCTTAATCACAGCCGCGTCCTTTCTTCCCCTTGTAAACACACAACTGAGCACATCATTCATCCTATCCAAGGCCCTTCAAAGCTCCCCACTGTCTAGTCTTTATTTCGTGCTTATACCCACTAGAAAGTAAGGCAGAGACATTGTCTTTTTTACACCACATCCACAGCACCTGGCTTTGTCAATCAATATTTGTTGAATGATGAGACCAGCCTGGGCAACATAGTGAGACCCTGTCTCTACCAAAAAATTTTAAAATTAGCCAGGCATCATGATGCGCGCCTATAGTCCCAGCTACTTGGGAGGCTGAAGCAGGAGGACCACTTGAGCCCAGGAGTTCAAGTTTCCAGTGAGCTATGATGACATCGCTGTACTCCAGCCTGGGTGACAGAGAGAGACCTTGTCACAATAAATAATAAACAAATAAATAAATAATGTGTTGAATGAACAGCTGCCTATAGAATAATTCGAAACTCCAGATCCTAGGCTGGGAGGCCTTCCACAATTTCGCCTCTCACTTCTGTGAACTTAAAACCCATGGCTTTCTGTTTGTCACCTTGTGATTCTGGCAAACCAAGTGTCCTTTGAATGTGTCCAGGGCTTTCCTGTCCTGCTCCACTTTTCCTCATGCTGTTTCCTCTGCCTTAAGTTCCCTTTCTCCATGTGTTCATGTCAATATCCTGCCCACCCTGCAAGCTTCTGTCCAGATGATACATCTCCATAAGCCATTGCGCTCTCTCCTCAACCCTCAGCCTTCAAGTCGTGAGTGCCAACCTCATGGCACTCAAAATTTTCTTATTATTGATAAATGTGTCTATCTCCCAACTAGGCCAATCTCCTTGAGGTCAGGTGCCTGTTCTGAGTCCTCTGTCTCCCACAGGCCTGGCAGACAGCAGGTGCTCATGAAGAAGTAGCTGCCTTACTTCACTTTTAACAAAAATTGTCCCACCCAAAACTGCCTGCTCGGAGACACAGGTCCAAGCCGGTCTTTGCTCAGTGGTTGTTGGAGATTGGCTGAGACACAGGCATCTGTGCTGAGGGTTGGCCGCGTCTAGTCAGCAACCAATGAGCTGGACTGGCCTGAAGGGCACTGCCCAGTGGGGTGATGGTGGCAAGTAAGCCCATCAAGTGGCTCCCTCAGAACCTGGGCTGGAGAACAGAGAGAGGACTGGCCAGGCATGTGAGGGCGAGGGGAGAACAGTGCAGACATGTAGAGAAATAGGTGCCATGAGAGATTAATCATGAGCACTGTGAATGCGGAATGGCAGCAACTTGCAGAGCTGCCTCCATCCTGATGGCCTCTACATATTCTCCTACTGAACTTTTCTCTCTGTGGCTCTTAAATGAATAAAATGTTGAGTAAGCAGCAGTGTTGGCAGCAGGGAGCCTCTCTGTGCTTGGGGACCAATGGACCTCTGACAGAAGGAATTGGCAGCAGGGCTCTGGC
Source organism: Daubentonia madagascariensis (assembly GCA_023783475.1). NCBI lineage: Eukaryota > Metazoa > Chordata > Mammalia > Primates > Daubentoniidae > Daubentonia > Daubentonia madagascariensis. Next base: position 7,536,479 of record JAKFHU010002004.1, on the reverse strand, counting down.
CAGAAGAGCAGGCTGGGACCCCCCCATCCCCCGACACCCATCCACCAGGCCTGGCCACCGACAGACCCAGGGCAATCAGGGATAAAGGTCTCTCTTCAGATTCACACAGAAGATTTGGTGCTGCAGATGCTGATGGTTGCTATCAGCTGCTACTTTCCGGCCCAGCTCCCCACCCACCACTTCCTCCTGGGTGCATGACTCAGGCTACTTTGGTCAGGATGGCTCTGACAGAGGTGTGTGGGTCACCACAGTGCTCCTTCCCCACTTCCCACCTGCCAAGAGGTTAGGAGGAGGCTAGGCCTCAGGGAAGAGGAGGTTCCTAAGGCTCCAGAGGTGGGGGTAGGGTGGGGCTCAGAGTGGGTGGGGCTTGGAGGCCACCACCCCATTCCAAAGCCCTTGTGATCTCATGGTAGGGCCTGGGCATTCTAAAGTTCTAGAAACTCGACCTGGATTTCCAAGGGAGGGCTGAGCTGAACGCACCACAGGTAGGGATTTTCTAAGAATCACATCCCTTGGGTATTCACATGCAGCCCATGAGTCCCATTGTCACTGGGTGACCTCATTCTAGGGGCTTCATTTCCAGCCTCTAGGTGTGTGGTTAATTTGTGTGTGTGTGTGTGGCCAAGAGAGCACACAGTTCAGGGCCAGAGACCAGGGATACAGTTACGGGAGACACTCTCTTGCTGTGATGTTGATGAATCTCTTCCCCTCTCTGTTTATAGCTCAGACTTCTTCAGGACTTACCAGTGCATGAGTTCAGACAGGATCATATTAACCTTCATAGCCCCATGTTGTTGCCTTATTACCCCCACCTGCCAGTACCAGGTCTCCAGCTTCCTGCAGATCCCCTGTGCTGCTGCAGAAAGCCTCTAGCGACATCTCCCTTGTGCTCCACTCCCTGGGGTGTGAGCTGGCTCCACTCCTGACTTCACACCTTGGCTGCTGTTCTATAGCCAAGATCTTGGGCACAGCAATTGTCCTTGACATTGGCCCCGAGCCTGGGAAGTGCCAGAGCTGAGGAGCGTTGTGGCAGAGTTGGGAGAATAGCTCTCTCTGCTTTGATTACATCACGGTGAGGGTGATGTAACTAAAGCCTGGGCCCGGAGGGTACAGGCTAGTGAAGCAGCGCTCTCAGTTTTTACTGATGCTCCTCTCTCTCTCTTTTTTTTTTTTCAAGACAGGGTCTCGCTCTATTACCTGGGTCAGAGTGCAGTGGCGTCATCATAGCTCACTGCAACCTCCAACTCCTGGGCTCCAGTGATCCTCCAGACTCAGCCTCCCGAGTAGCTGGGACTACAGGCCCGCACCACCACGCCCGGCTGATTTTTTGTTCCTGTTTTTGGTAGAGACGAGGTCTCACTCTTGCTCAGGCTGGTTTCGAACTCCTGAGCTCGAGCAATCCACCCACCTCAGGCCTCCCAGAGTGCTAGGATTACAGGCGTGAGCCACTGTCCCCGGCCCCTCTCTGTCTCTTGAACCCAGATTTATTTATGTTCAGGAAGCTAAGCCAACAAATACTTGAATAATAGCCACTATGCTATGGGAAGGATCACTCCTCTCTGCTGATGACTAAGACTTTGCTCTTGGTCAAGCTCATTCTAGTTTGAGTCCCCTGCCCCACCCCAAAGCTCCTCTGCTGCCTCTCAGAAAGTCTATAGGGTTACCTCACTAGTTCTCCGACGTGCCTCGTCATTCTGGAACTTCCAAAGGGGCCAAAATCTAAGCTTGGCCTGCTACATGAGGAACGGGGTATGGGTAATCCCTGCCTGTTTAATCTTACTACACCAAGGGAAGTGAACTCCCCACTATCACTCTCCCTCAATGGGAAAAAGGAAAACATGCCCTGTCTTCTGACCAAGTAGCTTGAGACCATCTAGAAAGCAAATCCGGCAGCAGTTGGGGCACTGGTTACCAGATGATGCATTTGCACTGCGTAAGGAGGTGGAGTGTCTGGGGGAAGCAGCATCTTTCCCCATCATCTCTAACAGCATCTCTAATAGCTACGTGATTAGGAAGGCCTCCTGCCAGTCCCACAGCCCACTGGCCCCTTCTCAACCTCTTCCAGCTGAATGTGCCTGAAGCTCCTTGGGGATGTGTGGCTGACTCCCTAGTACGTTAGATGGTCTTGGCCACAGCTCACACTGTGATGAGTTAGAGCCCATGTGAGCTGTCTAAAACCCAAACAACCAATTTGTTTAAAGGATATCACAAAAGTCTTCGAGGAACCCAAACACTCGGTCTCCCTGGTAGCTAGAAGAGGGCCTCTCCCTGGGTCACCTTTGTCCACCTCTGCAGGGTGAAGATGGCTGCCTGTCAGTGGCAACCTCAACTCTCCACTTTGCATATACTTCATTGAAAAGACCAGGGAGGCTGAGGTCTCAATTTCCACATTCTTAGGAGGGAGAAGCTGATTGATCCAGCTGGAGTCACATGTCCCCCCCTACAGTAATCTACTATGGCCAAAGGAACAAGGTCACATCCTAAATACAAACCCAGCATCTGGACACAGCACCTGGGTGGGGAAGTAGTTCTCCCGTGGAAGCTGGGCTAGGCAGACACACCAAAATTATTTGTTACTTGGGGTAAAGCTCAATCTTACTGTATAACTTGGCCCAGCCTCTCCCTTTAGCCTCATGTCCTGCTTTCCTTCCTCGATCTCTGGTCTGTCTATCCCCTTTGCCTGGAAAGTGCACACCGGTCACCACTTGCCAAAATATTCCCAAGCCTCTAAGGCATCATGACAACTTCTCCATGCCAGCTTTGATGATAACTTTGACTAGAAGTGTAATAACAAAATTTCAGATTTGAAAGGACTCCCAAATATCACCTATTTCAATCTTCCTCCACCTCACACAAGTCCCTTCTATTAAATATGTTACCTCCTACTAAGTGTCCTGCTAATATAACTCCAGAGGCAGGATGCTCACAACTTCCCAAGAAGATCCACTGCATCTCCTGCGGCTCCGCCTGTAGGAAAATGTTTCCTTGTATCATATACTAATTAGCTTCCTTGTGACTTCCATGCTTTAGAGCGGGTTCTGCCCTGTGGAAATGCCCAGGGTAAGTCTGTTCCATTCCACACCTGGAAGCCCCTTCAGAAATTTGGATAGGGCTCATGTCACCCCTTAGTCTTCTCTCTGCCAGGCTGAACATCTTCAGTTACAACTAATATTCCCCCTAAGACAAATTCTGACCAACCCAGGAGAAACACCTGCTTCAATTTCCCTCTGGTGGCTCAAAATAAACGCAACAAGGATGTTCAGGGAAATCTTTTAATTAAAAAAGGGGGGGGTGCTGGGCACGGTGGCTCACACCTCCCAAAATTTTGGGAGGCTGAGGCAGGAGGATTGCTTGAGGCTAGGAGTTTGAGACCAGCCTGGGCAACATAGCAAGACCCCATTTCTACAAAAAATAGAAAAATTAGCCGGGCGCGGTGGCATGGTGGTGTGTGCCTATAGTCCCAGCTAGTCAAGGGGCTGAGGTGGGAGGATCACTGGAGCCCAGGAGTTTAAGGTTGCAGTGAGCTATGATCACATCACTGCCCTCTAGACCGGGCAACAGACCCTGGCTCCAAAAAAAAAAGGAAGAAGAGAATATGAATGGAATATCCAGCAATAAGAAGTTGATCACATCAATTAAATATATCCATTTTATAGAATACCATTTAACCTTTAACAAAATATGGTAGATTTACATGTACTAGCATAGAAAGATTGTCAGATGTAAGTAGGAAAAGATTGTCATTTAGTGTAAGTAGACGAAAAGCAGGGTGCCAAGCAACGCATGTCACATCTTACTTGTCTGCCAGGCAGGAAGTGTATTTTTCTCAGCCTCTTACTCCCACATCTCTGCCACTCAGACAGTTGTTAGTTAAAATAAGTATTTACTGAACCCTGCTGAGTTGTTATTTCTAGATTCTAGAGATGTCTTGTTATCTCTAGAGTATAGAAGGTGAAGTTTGGGGGAACTCCATGTGCTATGATATTGCTGCTGATATACACAGTTGTCCCTTCATATCTGTGGGATTGGTTCCAGGACCCCCCATACCAAAATCCACGATGCTCAAGTCCCTTATATAAAATGGCATAGTATTGTGAAGTATATGCACATCCTCCTGTATACTTTAAATCATCTCTCAATTTACTTATAATACCTAACACAACGCACATGCTATGTGAAGTTGTTAGACTGCATTGTTTAAGGAACAACGACAAGAAAAAAAGTCTGTACATGTTCAGTACAGATGCAACCACCCTTTTTTTTTTTTCAAATTATTTTTGATGCATGGCTGATTGAATCCACGGACACGGAACCCACAGATCTGAAGGGCCGGCGGTGTACATATCCCTGTAATTTTTTTTTAATAAAGATCATGTATTGCTTTTACAATAAAAAAAGAATAATAGTAAAGGATTTTCAATGCTTTGGTGAGCTCTGAACATCAGGGTGTTGCTCTTGTCCCTTATTCACATTCTTTCCATTTATTCGTGCAACAAACACTCTCTGAGGCTTTCTTTGCACCAGACCCCACGCTGGGCCTTGGGCTCAGGAAGCCCAGTGAAGCACGGTTCCAACTACAAGGAGCTCACAGGTGTCAGAGAAAACCTAGCATGGTAGATGCTAGAACAGAGGGAAGGCCAGGGTATGGGATCACAGGGGAAGGACTTCCTGGAGTCTTGAAGATGATCCTGTTTGTTGGGAAGAGAAATAGCCATGGCAAAGGGCTTTGGGAGATTGAGAGCAGCCTCTGTGGAAGCCCAGAAGCAGGGGAGAGCTGTGCCACCTTCTGTCCCCCTCCTCTGCCCCACTCCAGCCTATTCCAAGCACCACCACCCCTCACTGGTCCTCTGCTGCCTCCTGCACCTCCAGGCTAGTCTCCACCCGGCAGCCAGAGTGACCTTCAAAAACACAAATCCAACTGTGGCATTCACCTGCTTAAAACCCTCCTGCAGCTTCCTGTTTCTCTTACGATAAAAAGTCCAAAAATCCTTCATACCACCCATCAGATCTTGCATCCAATCCATCAGGAAATCCTTTTGGACCTATCTTCTAAACATATCAGAATCTGACCACCTCTCACCATCTCCAGTGTAACCACCCTCGGACAAGCCACCATGGTCTCTCCCCTGGATTTCTGCAGCCTCCTCACTGTCTCTCTGCTCCTACTCCCCTCACTCCACTCACCCTCACCCAGCAGCCAGAGTGATCCTGCCACTCCACTGGTGTAAAGCCTCTGGTGGCTCCTACCTTACCCAAAGCCCAAGGCTTCACAGTGCCCCCAAGGCTCCACACGGTCTCCCCCTTCGCTGCCTCTCTGACAGCACCTGCCCCGCTCTCTCCTGCTCACACGTCACCAGCCACCTGGGCCTCCTTGCTGTTCCTTCAACACGGCAGGTTTGCTCCAGCTGGGGGGAGGCAGGGTGTGCCTGGCTGTTTCTCTGCTAGGAATGCTCCTCCCCCAGATTGTCACAGGACTCCCTCCCACACCTCCTTCACAGCCACCCTCTCATTCTCCGCATCTCTGCATCCCCCATTCCCTGAGTTCTCCATCCGCCATTGCTGAGTGTTTTTTCCTCCTTGTCTCGCTCTCTCTTGCTCTTATGGCAAGAGGTGACACACTAGGGCTTCTCACATTTGCCCCAGATACAAAGCTGAAGCTTTCTGTCACTTGGGATGGTGGAAGGTGGTGAGGGTGTGAAGGCTGTGGCCATGGGTGTCATCGCTCAAATCTCCTGAGACAGAGCCTGTTGCTGGAAGTCCCATGGGACAAGCCCAGGGGGGGTGGGGGCTGGGAACTGAGACTGTGTTGGGCCTGGGTCAGGCCCAGGTCAGAAATCGGCCATGGATGCCGGGCAGGGTGGAGGGGGCTCAGACTGGTGGGAAAGGCACTTTCTTCCGAGGTTCTGGACCTTTGGAGTTTGCAGATTAAAATCTGTAACAATGTCAGATTATGTTAGTCCTACAATGACCTGAAGGCCCTATGTCACATCACGTACCACCTTCCCCCACCCTGTCCCACAACTGTCTGGCCTTGTCCTACAACTCTAACCCTCCCACTCACTATGCACTAGTCACCCCGGCCTCCTTGTTGTCCCTAGAACAGCCCGGGCACACTCCTGCCTCACGGCCTTTGCGCCTGCCATTCTCTCTACCTGCAACACTCCTCCCAGACAGCTGCTTGCTTCCTCCTCATTTCATTCAGGCCTTTACTTAAAAGTTACCTTCTCGGTGAGGCCTTCCCTGGCCTCAGTCACATAACACACACTCACGTGCCACACTTCCTACCCCCCCTCAGACTCAATTTTTCCTCCTTAGCATCTCTCCCTAACTGACGAATGATTGATCTTATCTATTGGCGCCTCTGCTAGTATGTCAGCTCCCTGAGGACAGGGATTTTTGTCTCTTGTGTTCACTGTTTTATCTCCAGTTCCTAGCACAGTGGCTGACACAGAGGAGGAAGCCAGATAATTTTCAGCCATTATTTTTGTTTTTTACAACAAATAAATAAGATGATCCCAGTTTTGCTTTTAAAAAATATGCGTTTGTACACACACAAAGCAGTGTGCTGCTCCACCCAGGATGGAGGGATGCAGAGTGACAGGGCGCCCCCTGGAGTTCAGTGTGAGGTGGTGGCCCTGTATACACACGAAGGAAAATGTCTAAAATACCATCCTCTAAGGCAGCGGTCCCAGACCTTTTTGGCACCAGGGACCAGTTTCACGGAAGACAATTTTTACACGGACCGGGGTGTGGGGATGGTTTCAGGATGATTCAAGCGCATTATATTTATTGTGCAGTCAAACCTCTCTGCTAATGATAATCTATATTTGCAGCTGCTCCCCAGCGCTAGCATCACCACCTCAGCTCCACCTCGGATGATCAGGCATTAGATTCTCATAAGGAGCGTGCAACCTACATCCCTCCCATGTGCAGTTTACAGTAGGGTTTGTGCTCCTATGAGAATCTAATGCTACCCTGATCTGACAGGAGGCGGAGCTCAGCTGGTGATGTCAGCGATGGGGAGCGGCTGTAAATACAGACGAAGCTTCCCTCGCCACCGCTCACCTCCTGTTGTGCCGCCCAGTTCGTAACAGGCCATAGACCAGTACCTGTCCGCAGCCCCGGGGGTTGGGGACTGCAGCACTAAGGTGTTAATAGGACTACTCTTTGGGAAGTGGGATTTCAAGTTATTTTAACTTTCCTCCTTTTTGCTAAACTGTACTTTGTGACATCATAATGATTTTGTAATAAGAAAAAATTGGAATTAAAAGTGTACTAAAGCTATGTATATTTTACCACAGTTAAAAAAAATTGTTTTAAGTGTACTGAACCGTCAAGTGTAATGTTACAGCTCCAAATTATTATCATAATGGAATAAAAAACCCACAGCTGGCCCAAATGCTTTTGCTGTGTGTGAAGGGCAATCCAGAGGCTGCAACTCAGATCCTCTTATTCTTTTAAACTCCTCTTTCTTCTTTGCCTCCCCCCCCACCTAACCCCACCCCAGGGTTTTTACCTTTGCAATCCATGACCCACATGTTCTACCTAAATGGTAAATGTAGTTCAATGGCTCTCTCAGTGGGCAGAGAAAGATTACAAGGATGCATTCAAATGGTTAGGATGTACAGTCACAAAGATCACCCTTGGAAGAGGCCCATGTGGATCTGCTGCACAAAGGCACATGAACTTGTCGTTCTGAGCCCAGTGGGTTGGTTATCGGCCAAGGCAAATTCATGACTTTCTTTGCACTGGCCCAAGTGAACACCACTCCTAAGTAGAAGCAACAGGGAACTATAAAGATGAAAAATGAAAACTTCCCACCAAGAGACCTGCTTCTTAGAAGGGCGTGGTGTGGGGTACTTAGTAGTATGAAGGAGGCCCCCAGGACAAGAGGTAGAGCACCAGCACTTAGGCCTGACACCCCTGGCTTTGCATTCTCACTAGGCTGCTTCCTAATTGGTGACCCTGTGCTGGACTCTCACCTCTCAGGGACCTCAGTGTCCCCATCTGTAAAATGGAACTAATAATGCCAATTTCCTGGGGCTGCTCTGAGGATTAAATAAGGACATACATAAACACAAAATGTTTGGCATTGTGTCTGGTTCATCATATGTGCTCAGCAAATTTGTATAGATAATTGTATAAAATGGTATATCCATTCAACCAATGTCATTACCATGTAAAGTTCTAGGGCAAGAAGGGGGACTAAACAGAACAGCCCCTGCTCTGTGGAGCTTACAAACTCTCAGGGCAGACAATCATGGCATTATCACATGAATAAGGAATTACAAATCGTGCTAAATGCTGAGAGGGAAAAGTCCAAACAACTATTAATAATAGAGCGTATAACCAGTGGCACCTGACCTAGTCACTTTTTAACTCAGGTGAGGTGATTAAAGATGTAATAGACTATTTTCCTTTTTCCCTTAGTGACATGAGGATCCTTCACATGTATAATATGCTGAACATTTTGCAAAAAACTTTTCACAGTTGAGGTTTTCATATGGTCCTTGCACCAGATCCTAAGCAGAGATTATGACTCTTCTTTAACGGAAGTGAAAACTAAGGTGCAGAGAGGTTATACAACTTCCTCAAGGTCAGACAGCCAAGGTCATTGATAGCTATGCAGAGGTCAGACAAAGTCCAGAGGTCATTTGCTTCCACATCTATTTTTTCACTATATCATTTTTTCTTTTTGTTTTTTTATTCTGAAATATAGCATACTTTCTTTTTTTAATGTTGAAATATAGCTTACTTACAAAAAGAATGTGGGAAAATATATATGTACAGGTTTAAAAAATAACCATAGGCTGGCATGGTGGCTCACACCTGTTAATCTCAACTCTTTGAGAGGCTGAGGCAGGAGGATCACTTGAGGCTATGAGTTTGAGACCAGCCTGGGCAAAACTGCAAGACTCTGTCTCTACCAAAACAAACAAAAACAAAAAAAACCCATGTATCTACCACCAGCCCAATGAACAGAATTTAATGAAACCCAGAAGCTTCCTATGTACCCCTCCCCAGAAATAACCCCTGTGCTAAATTTTGTGTTCATTCTCTTGCCTTTTATAAAAGTTTTTATCATTTATGTATGTCTTTTTTAACAATATATTATTGTTTTGCCTGGTGTTGAACTTTATATAAATGGTATCTTGGTTTATGTACTCTTCTGTAACTTGCTTCTTATACCCAACATTTTGTTTTTCAGATTACCCATACTGATGATGGTTATGCCTATAATTCATTTTTGAAGGTAAATAATATTCCATTGTTTGATTATACCACAATTTACTTATGTGTTCCCCTGTTACCAGACATTTGGGTTGTTTCCAGTGTTTTGCTCTTATAGTCATTTTTTTAGGAAGATAAATGAATTTTTAAAAAAAACTTCCCAAGATGTTATAAGTTTTGTAAATTTATTAATTTATAGACAACATCTCCCTTTGTCACTTAGGCCCCCAATCACAGTTCACTACAGCCTCGAACTCCTGGGCTCAAGTGATCCTCCTGCCTCGGCCTCCCAAAGCACGGGGATTATAGGCGTGACACCAAACCTGGCCAGTTTTGTGAATTTAAAGTCCAGTCCTACATCCACATTAACAGTATTGTATGATAATAGGTTCTCTAATTTATTTTGAGTTTACCATCAGCCAGGAACTGTGCTAAGTACTGTACACACATTTTTTTCATTTAATTCCCATAATGCTCCTGTTTTGTAATATTATTATCTTCAGGTGAAGAACTATTTTACAAGTAATGAAACTGAGGTTCTGAGAGTAATTTGCCCAAGGTCATTTGGAAAGCCAAGATGCAACTCAGTCTGATTCTAATAGTCAAGCTCTTTTCAATTCCCTCTATGCCTCAATCTGTATTATGCAGTAATAAAAGCCAAAAGTAATGATGTAAGATCTATAAGTATCTCCCATAATTTTATAAATATTTTAAATAGTGGTAAAATACACATAACATAAAATATATCATCTCAACCATTTTTAAGTGTACAATTCAGTAGTGTTAAGTACATTCACATTGTTGTGCAGCCAACCTCCAGAACTCTTACAAGTACATGGTTGTGCAAGAGTTTCTCTAGGGCATGCCTATGGATGGAATTGGTGGGGCATTGGGTTTGTACATGTTCAACTTTATTAGTTAAGGCCAAACTCTTTTCCAAAATGGTTGCACCAATTTATACTCCCATAAGCAGTTACTTTTTTAAAAAGTAGGTACTACACTGAAATATTTAAAAGTATATTTTCAAGTTCCAAATGTTCAAGAAACAAAATGATAATATAATGAAAAATCTCCTGTCCTCCAATGAACTCATTTCTTCCCAAAAGGCAACCAATATTACCAGTTTCTGGTGACTGCTGTTCCAGAAATATGCTATTGAATATATTTTCTCCCTTTTCCAACAAATGCTAGGATTCTAAACATGCTGTTCTGAAGCTTGCTTGTTTCTGTAAACATCATCTCTGAAAACCTGGTGTCTTTGGAGCAGATTGCCTGGATTCATGTCCCAGCTCCACTCTAAGCTGGCTGTGGCCTTGAATAAGTAATTTAATCTCTCTGTGCCTCATATTCCTTATCTGTAAAATGAGAGAAAGAACCTTAACTCATACAGTTTTTAGGAGAATTAGTTAATATATGCAAACATTTAGAATTGTGCCTGTTAGAACTGTAACTATCAATATAATTACATGAATGTTTTCTCATTCTTTTTTATAGTTAATGACAGTCTATTATATAAAAGTATCATAATTTATTTTAATCATAATTGATAAACATTTAAATTGTTTACAATATCTTGGTGAATTTTACAAACAGCACAGCAATAAATAAGGTACCCTTTCCCGTACTGGTGAGTACATCTGTTGGATAGAATCCTAGCATTGTAACTACTGGGTCAAAGGATATCTTGTGCAGTTGTAATTTTAACAGATGTTGGCAAACTGCCCTTCATGGGTATATCATATTTTCATATATACTAACTTAGATAAAGAATTTTAGAATAGAATAGACCTAGGTAACTTACTCTGTTCCACAGATGAGTCAGCTGGCACTGGGAGAGGAAAAGTGACTCACAGCTAGTGGCAGAAACAGCATCACAGTGTTCATGCAGGTGTCTGGATCTTAAGTACTAAATTTCTCTAAAGTCATGTTAACATTTAATTATACTGATACTGCAGTTTGCTTACTTAATGGTAGAAACTTAATTTCTAACTTCTCATTCTTTCCGGTTTTTCCCTTGGGCTATTTTTCTACCCTGACTTGATCACGTGCGCTGTCTACTGACCTTTGGACAATTCTGACCGTCACAAGGTTTGCCGAGTGGGAGATGCTGAACTCCTTCGTCTGGGAGATGCTGAACTTGGTAAAGTGACTCGAGGGGAGCAGAGTCCTGCCAGCCACTTACAAAAGATCATTTAAACCACAGAGAGAGCGAAGTAAAGCACGTGACATCTCGCAATCTCTCTCGGAGCAGTTTTGCAAGCCAGGGCTTGATTTGTAATTTGTCTTTTAGAGCAGAAGCCCGTCTCTCGGTGGCGGAGTCGTCATTGGATGGGGCGGCTGTCAATCACCAGGGGTATAAATAAGGGAGGCCGGCGGCGCCTCCCTCAGGAAGGCCAGGGAGGCATCGCGTGGCGCGAGTCGTGCGGCGCGAGTCGAGCCGGGGAGACTCTCTGCGGGTAATATTTGGCTGTTACTTCCCATTAACCTGAGTAGAGAAGAAAAAGGCCCCTTTCCTCTTCTGTCCCCTCCCTGCCTGGCAGGCGCGATGGCGGAAGCCTCGGCGATGGGCGCCAGCGGAGAGGCGATGGCGGCGGCGGACGGCTCCTCGGGCCCAGCGGGCTTGTCTCAGGCCCGGGGCTTCTCGAACTACCGGCCCTTCGAGCCCCAGGCGTTGGGCCTCAGCCCGAGCTGGCGGCTGACAGGCTTCTCTGGCATGAAGGGCTGAGGCTGCAAGGTCCCGCAGGAGACGCTGCTCAAACTCCTGGCGGGACTGAGGCGGCCGGACTTGGGGCCCCCGCTGGGCCGGGGCCTGGTGGGAGGCCAGGAAGAGGCGGCCCAGGAAGCCTGCCTGCCAGCGGAGGCGGGCCCCAGCCCAACCCTTCCAGCCCTGGGCATTGGGATGGATTCCTGCGTCATCCCCCTGAGGCATGGGGGCCTGTCACTGGTGCAGACCACGGACTTCTTTTACCCCTTAGTGGAAGATCCCTACATGATGGGGCGCATAGCTTGTGCCAACGTGCTGAGTGACCTCTACGCCATGGGCATTACTGAATGTGACAACATGTTAATGTTACTCAGTGTCAGCCAGAGTATGAGTGAGGAGGAACGGGAAAAGATAACACCACTCATGATCAAAGGCTTTCGGGATGCTGCCGAGGAAGGAGGGACAGCAGTGACTGGTGGGCAGACGGTGGTCAACCCTTGGATTATCATCGGTGGAGTTGCCACTGTGGTGTGTCAGCCAAATGAATTCATAATGCCTGACAGTGCCATTGTTGGGGACGTGCTCGTGTTAACCAAACCCTTAGGAACCCAAGTTGCTGTCAATGCCCACCAATGGCTGGATAACCCTGAAAGATGGAATAAAGTAAAGATGGTGGTCTCCAGAGAAGAGGTAGAGCTGGCCTATCAGGAAGCTATGTTCAATATGGCTACCCTAAACAGAACTGCTGCTGGATTAATGCACACATTTAATGCCCATGCGGCCACAGATATCACAGGTTTTGGCATTCTAGGACACTCTCAGAACCTTGCAAGACAACAGAGAAATGAAGTGTCCTTTGTCATTCATAATCTGCCAATCATTGCCAAGATGGCTGCCATCAGCAAGGCCAGTGGGAGGTTTGGGCTCCTTCAAGGAACCTCAGCTGAAACCTCTGGGGGATTACTGATTTGTCTGCCAAGAGAACAGGCAGCTCGCTTTTGTTCTGAAATCAAATCTTCCAAGTACGGAGAGGGTCACCAAGCATGGATTGTTGGCATTGTGGAAAAGGGAAACCGGACAGCCCGGATCATTGACAAGCCTCGAGTTATTGAGGTCCTACCTCGTGGGGCCACTGCTATTGCTCTTGCTCCTGACAATTCCAGTGCCTCCTCTGAGGCTAGCTCGTGAGATGAAATAGAAGTTGTGTGGAACTTAGAGCCTTTGTACACAATCATGAATGATTCTCAAGAGTTGGTTTTACGAAATTTCCAAAGAAGGCCACCTGCATAGTGGCTCCAGCGGTCCTTTCTAGGTGATTTGAATCAGCCCATCAAAAGCTGCCTATGTACATTCCAAGGCCAGAAGTAACATTTTGAACTTTGGGGGGATGTTTGTTCATCTCGAGTAGAAGAGGAGCAGAAAAACCTCTGTTTCCTCTTTCCAAAGTAAGATGAGGCTATTCGGGTTTGAGGGATTTTTCTTTGCACTAGGTTGATTCATTACTGCACAGGGAGTGAGATTATTTATTAAAATTACACAAAAAGTAAATTGCAGAATGAAAAAATTTAGATCAGAAGCAAATGAGTTTGGACCAATACTGTTGATAAATCTAAATTGTGTTGAGAGATCTTATAATGCAATGTTAAATTCTTTATTAGGTTTTTCTTAAGTACTGGCTCTTTCCTGCTCTGGACAAGAATTGAGCAGCTTGTCCAATGACTGGGAAAGGAGGACCTGCCACCATCCAACCTGGTCTCTGTTCATGACGTCTCTCTCTCTAAACCCCATTAAGGACTGGGAGAGGCAGAGAAAGTCCCAGAGCCCAGGCCTTGGTGGTCATTAAGATGTTAAATCTTGTGTTGAAAATTCCTGGTGATTCAATCAATAAAGAATAACTTCTAGCTAAATAAATAAAAAGGGATTTTGTTGAAAAACTCTTCTGGCTAATGGTTGATTCCTTGAAATTCAATACAGTCCCATAAAATGAACCAGCTGATACATTCAGAGTCTGGCAAAGTGGAGAGTGAAAGCGTTTAGCCTGATCCTGGTGGACCAGGGGTTTTAACACCCAGATTTAGGTTTGCACCTTTCCCCTGAGGAGACAGAAAGGAACTCAATGAAGGCATAAACCCCAAGGATTAGAGTGTTTGGGAGGAAATAACAAAAGAAAGGTGTCAACAATTCTTGGAAGATGGAAAGGAGGTAGAAGAGAGCTAACTGACTTAGCAGAACAGAGGAATCCTTCAGAGTGGGGGAAACAAACAGGCAAGAAGATATGCTCTGGAGTTACTTAGGAAGGTGGGTAAGGATTGGCATAAAAACAGAGAAACTGATTGAAAGTTTATACACAGAGTAATTTAGTTTTTTTTTTTTTTTTGAGACAGAGTCTTGCTCTGTTGCCCCAGGTAGAGTGCAGAGTGCAGTGGCATGATCATAGGTCGCCGCAACCTTGAACTCTTGGGCTCAAGCAATCCTCCCACCTCGGCCTCCCAGAGCGCTAGGATTACAGGCGTGAGCCCCTGTGCAGGGCCCATAATTAGCTTTTCATAGTTCTCAAGCTCCTCTCCCCTTTTCACATAGCCAGGTGACTGCCTCTCACCTCTGCAGGTAAAAGAAAAGCCAGGCATACCACGCACAGCAGAGGACAGGGAGCCTGACTCAAAACAGAAGAAAAGAGAAACGTGACTGCCCAGCCCCCTTCCTGAATTAGCTATTAAAAACACTGGCCAAGGCTGGGCCCAGCGGCTCATACCTGTAATCCCAGCATATTAGGAGGCCAAGGCAGGAGGATCGCTTGAGGCCAGGAGTTGGAGACCAGCCTGGGCAACATAGCAAGACCCAGTCTCTACAAAAAAATAAAAAATAAATTAGCCGGGCGTGGTGGCGCACTTCTGTAGTCCCAGCTACTGGGGAGGCTGAGTTGGGAGGATCACCTGAGCCCAGGAGTATGAGGCCACAGTAAGCTATGATCGGGCCACTGTACTCCAGCCTGGGTGATACAGCAAGACTCTGTTTCAAAAAACAAAACAAAACAAAAACACTGGCCAAACTGGCGCAGCGGTGTGCCTATAGCCTAAGCTACTCAGGAGGCTGAGGGGGGAGGATTGCTTGAGCCTAGGAGATCAAGCCCAGGAGTTTGAGTCCAGCCTGGGTGGCATAGTGAGACCTTGTCTCTTAAAAAAAAAAAACACTGGCCAAAAAGCTCATACCATCCCTTGCCTGGCACAGGTAAAAGACTAGAGAATACACCAGAGAAAATGAACATGCCCAGAAAAAAGACACATAAATATAAACATTTGGGGGGCCCCCAGTAAAAATCACTGTACCATGAAGCTTCCCAGTTGAAAAGCTTCATTGAAACACATTAACTCCTGGGCTCAGGCCATCCTCCTGCCTCAGCCTCCCAAGTAGCTAGGACTACAGGCGCACGCCACCACACCTGGCTAATTTTTCTATTTTTAGTAGAGATGGGGTCTTGCCCTTGCTCAGGTTGGTCTCGAACACCTGAGCTCAAGTGATCCTCCTGCCTCGGCCTCCCAGAGTGCTAGGATTATAGGCGTGAGCCGCCATGCCCAGCCAGCATAGTGAATTTTTTAAAACCCATGCTAATTTTATTAAATTTCAAAATGTTCAAAATGCCAGGTATAATAAAGAGACCAAAGAAGAATAACAGCAAGAGTTTATGTAGTGTATACTCTGTGCCAGGTACTACAGACTGTATATGTACTAATCTTCCAACAACCCCACTTTGCAAATGAGGAAGCTGAGGTACAGGAAGATTAAGAAATTTATCTAAGGTCACACAGGCAGTCTTGTGGGTGGTCTGACTCCCAAATCCATGCTTCTAATCACTATGATCACATACAAAGGTTTGGGGATAAGAATGACATCAGACTTCTCAACACTGGATTGGAAACTAGAAAACTATAGAACAGTGTCTTCAAAATTCTGAGGGTAAATGATTTTCTATGTAGAAATCCATACCAAGCCACATTTTTCAAACAAGTAGAAGAAAGACATTTTTAGGTATGCAAGGTATCAAAATGGCTTCATCCCATGCACTCTTTCTCAAGAAACTACTGGAAGATGTACTCCAGCAAAACAAGGGAGCAAACTGAGAAAGAGAAAAACATGGGATCCAGGAAATGTCACCTGGCACAGGAGAAAGGTGAAGGTAAGAGCTGTGCATACATAGCTTTTGACTTAAAGTGAGAAAAAAAAAAAGCTGTGCATACAGCAGGCTTAGAGAGCAAGCAGCCCGCACCGGACCAGGAACCTGGGAGGCTTCCAGGGAAGAAAAAAATGGAGCTGACAGAGTACTGACGCATTTAATTGTGTGGAAAATGGTATTGGAAGGATAACAGAAGATGTAAAAAGAATTAGTGACAATCATATAGAAAACTAGCAAACGAAAACCCAAAAAATGAAACAACCCAGCCAAAGACAATTCTGTAAAACAAATCCACTTATCAACTCCAGCCAAAAACAACCTTGTAGAACAAATGAAATGCAGTAACACTACAGCATCCAACAATGACTATTTACATAGTTAATAATGTAAATACTGTTTAACAGCAGCAACAAAAAATAAGTAAATTCAATCAGTTTTGCTCCTGCTCAAAGCTCTTGAATAGCTTCCCCTGCATATTCCCACCCCTGCTACAGATTTCCATCTTCATTTCATGGCACCCTCTAGCCCTCGTTCACTAAGCTCTGGCCCATTAGCCTTCACGTGGGGCTTCAAACAAATCAAGATCCTGTGTACCCTCAGTTCCCTCTGTCTGAAACTCTCTCCCTGGCTGGCTCGTTCTCAGTCCTGTCTCAGTTCAAACAAACCCTCCTCCTAAAGGTCCTCTCTGACCTCCCAGTCAAGAGCCAGCTACTCTCCAATGCATCACCCTATTTATTTGCTTCACAGCTCTTATCCTAATCTGTAATTATCTTGAGAATGTATTAGTTTGCTTTCTAATTATCACCTTCTGCTGGTATGTAAGCTCCAGGATGGTAGGGATGTTTGGTATCCCCAGCACCTAGAACAGTGCCTGGTTCATAGTGCTAAGAATATATCAAATGAATGAATGAATGAACGAATAAGTGAGTGAGTGAGGTATACACTGGGGACCCTAGCACTCTCTCTTTCACACTTTCCTGGCTCTTGATGTCTCCTAGCCATGCAAGCTGGTACCACCAATCTCCTAACACAGGGCTTCAGAGAAGAAATCTGGGTCTTGGGCCTGGTTGACCACTTGCACAGCTCTCTGACTAGTTCATATTCTAGCTTGGGGTGGGCGCGGTGGCTCACGCCTGTAATCCTAGCACTCTGGGAGGCCGAGGCGGGTGGGTTGCTTGAGCTCAGGAGTTCAAAAGCAGCCTGAGCAAGAGTGAGACCCTGTCTCTACCAAAAATAGGAATAAAAAATCAGCCGGGCGTGGTGGCACACACCTGTAGTCCCAGCTACTCGGGAGGCTGAGGCAAGAGGATCGCTTGAGCCCAGGAGCATGAGGTTGCAGTGAGCTATGATGACGCCACTGCACTCTACCAAGGGCGCTAGAGCGAGGACTCTTTCTCAACAGCAACAAAAAAAGAAAAACGACGGAAGATGATTGGATGCTTCCCTGGCCTGAGTTCCCAGATCCATAAGGTAGCCCAGTGCTCCTGAACTTCAGACCTGTATGTCCCCCTGCCTGCTGGACATCATCTGGATATCCCTGAGCCATCCTGGACTCAATGTGTCCCCAGCTGAATTCATTATCTTTCCTCCTACTCCAACTCCCAAGTGTTCTGTCTTCATTTCAGCAAACGGTAAAACTATCCATCCTGTTACTCAAGCCAGAAACCCAGGAGCTACCCAGGGTTCCTCTTTTCTCCCAACTCCATTCTCCAGCCTTTATGTTGCCTAATCCAGTGGCTAATTCTGTGTTCTCATCTTACCCAGCAGTTCAGCAGCATACAAATCAGATGTCCACTCACTCTGGAACGCTTTGCTCTCTTAGCCTCCGTAACACCACACTCTGACAAGTTCCTCCTGTCTCACTTGCCTCTTCTCCTCTGCTCAATGCCAAATGTTGGTGTATCCCAAATCTTGGTCTTGTCTACCTAGATTCTAATTTTAGTTATTCTTCTCCAGTTCCTTGACTTTAAGTACTGTCTGGTACTGACTAATACTACCAAATCTGAATCTCTAGCCCTGATCTCGCCTGTAAACCTTAGACTCATAAATCCACCTGCCAATTTGACATACACCTTCGACTTGCTTTGTCCTAAACCAAACTCCTGATGCCATACATGTTCAATTCGCACCTCATCTTCCCCATCCCAAAATGAGTCACCATCCATCCACCAAATTGCTATACACTCAAAACTGTAAGCCATGCTTGATTCTACCTTTCTCCCATCCCACAGTTCAAAACCAAGAAAAACTATAGATCTGCCTCCACAATATGTCCCCAGTACATCCATTTCTCTCCATCTTCACCTGCCCTCAGCCTGGCCCAAGTCACCATCATCACTGGCCTGGACAACTGCAGTAACTCATCCCCCTGCTTCTACTCTTGCCCTCCTCCAATTCTTTCTTTTTTTCTTTCTTTTTTTTGTTTTTTTTAAGAGATGAGGTCTCACTCTGTTGCCCAGGCTGTAGTGCAATGGCACGATCCTAGCTCGTTGTGGCCTTGAACTCCTGGGCTCAAGCGACCCTCCCATCTTAGCCTCCCAACTAGGACGCTACAGGTGCATACCACCACACCTGGCTAATTTTTCTATTTTTTGTAGAGATGAGGTCTCACTATGTTGCCCAGGCTGGTCTTGAACTCCTGGGCTCGAGTGATCCTCCCGCTTCAGCCTCCCAAAGTGGTAGGACTATAGGCGTGAGCTACTGCTCCCAGCCATCCAATTCATTCTTAACTCAACAGCCAGAGGGCTCCTAATACAAAATATGATCATATCACTCCCTTGCTTAAAACCCTCCAAAGAGTTTCCATAACACTAAAAATCCAAATTAAAATGAAATCCATGGTTAATTGATCTGATCTGACCTCTCTTTACTTCTCCTACACTGTACATATCCAACCACTCTCCCTCTTGCTCACTACCTTCCTTCCACACTGCAGTTTACCAAGCCTTTCCTGCTTTAAGCATTGGTTGTTCCCTCTACTTAGAATTAAATCCCCCTTGGATTTTTCTCAGCTTAAATATTACTTTCTCCAAGATGAGTAGTAGAAAACCCAACTAAAAGTAGTTTAACCAATAAAGGGATTTGTTATTTTACATAACCAGAGTCCTAAATTAGGGTATTTCTGGAACTTGTAAATTAAATGGCTCAGCAATGTCAAGGATCAAGGTCCTTTTTATCTTGCTGATCTGCCAATCTCAGTCTGCGGGCTAGCTCCGTTCCCAATCCTATCCTCACATACCAACATCTAGAGGTAGAAACATCCTGTGTCTTTTTAAAAAGAACTGAGAACCTTTCTGGGAAGTCTCCAACAGACTTCCTCCAACTTCTGATTGTCCAGAACTAGGTCACATGCTCACCCATAACCAATCAATGGCCAGGGCAATGGGAACACAATGCCCAATCAAGTGGAGGTGGGGTGGACCCCAGAACAAAATCAAGATTGTTCAAGAATGTAAGAGGGGGAAAGGACAATTAAGCAGGTAACCTTCAGTGTTACCACATTTTCCCTGGACCAGACCATGCAATCTAAACGTGCCCCCAATCACTTTTCATAGTGTTTAAAATATAGTAACATTTAAAATTTTATTCACAGTATTTATCACCATTTCAGGCAATATAGCATAGGGGCTAATAACACAGACTCTGAAGCCAAACTGCCTGGATTTGAAACCTGGCTCTACCATTTTACTAGCTGTTAAGTTATAATACTCAACCTCTTGGTTTCCTTATTGTCATCCCTACCTAACACTTATCTGCAAAATGGGGATGACAATAATAACAGTACCTACCTCGTAGGGTTGCTGTGAGGATTAAATGAGTTGCTGTAAGGATGAACTATGTGGCAGCTACCCTAGTTCCGGTCCGCTCCTGAGTCCCAGCTGTATCATGGAGACACTCTTGTATCCTTTATAATAAATACCTTTTCTTGCTAAAACCAGTTCAAACTTGTTTCTGTTACGTGCATTCAATTCTAACTGTAGAATAATATCCTTTGTATAAATATACTTCAACACACCCATTCTTCAGTTGATAGTCATTTAGTTTTTTTTTCTTTTCTTTCTTTTTATTTTAAGAGACAAGGCCTGGCTCTGTCACCCAGACTGGAGTGCAGGGGCCTGATCATAGCTCAACGCAGCCTTGAACTCCTGGGCTCAAGCGCTCCTCCTGCCTCGGCCTCCCCAGTAGCTAGGACTATAGGTGCACACCACCATGCCCAGCTAATTTTTTTATTTTTTGTAGAGACAGGGTCTCACTATGTTGCCCAGGCTGGTCTCAAACTTCTGACCTCAAGTGATCCTCCCTCCTTGGCCTCCCAAAGTGCTGGAATTACAGGCATGAGCCACCCTGCCCAGCCCAGTCATTTAATTTATTCTCAATTTTTCACTATCACAGACAAAACTGTAACGAACTTCTTGTATGTGACTCTTTGTATGTGCACTAGTTTCTCTAGGGCATGTACCTAGAGGTGGAATTGCCATACTTTGGGGATTTTAATTTCTAAAATCTGACTCTCTGCCCTTTCCTGCACTTTCTTATTCTCTCAATTCCACAAATTGCAAGCCTCTTTAAACTCCTGGAGATCAGAGATAGTGGCCCTAGTAGGGGCACAATAATAAATAATTCTTTACAAGATTAAACCTGTTCTTGGGTTTCATAAAGATCTCTGCTCTTCCAATAACTCAGTGGTTCTCAGATTTGAAAGTAACAACTCCATGATTCACCATCTCGTAAATTCTCTGGTGTAAATGAGCTTGGCGGTCGCACGCCTGGGATGGAGAGGCTGTGAGAGTGACCCATGAGGCTGGAGGGGCAAGCAGAGGCCGGACTTTAACGGGCCACGTATTCTATGCTCAGGACAGGGAGGAGGACCGACTGATTCCATAGGACAAGGATTGGGGGTTAAATCCTTTCAACCACAGGACACAGCTGGAGCAGGAAGCCGAAGAGGGACACAAGACCTGCGTCCCAATCCTGTCTGTCTTTGCTCCACTCTTGCCCTTCAATCTCATCCAAACAGTGTGGGGGTTGTCTAAAGGGTTCGCAGTGTCCCTAAGCCCTGAAAGATTTAAGGGCACAGGACCCTTCATTTACAGGGTTTTCCACCGAGCGGGACCCCTCCTTCACCGCCATTTCACTTTGGCGCCATCTGGCGCCCAAAAGGGAAGTAGCGCGCCTGCACTCCGCCTCCCTCTGCCCGCAGTCTCTTCCCCTGGTCGAATTGGCACCTAGACCTTTAAGATGCTTGGCCTAGGCGGAAAATTCGAGGACCGAAGGCTAGCAGCGCGCGCTTGAAGCTCCCTCGGATTGGTCCAGCCTGGGTAAGGGCGGGCTGTAGCAAACTCCACGGAAGTCATTGGTCTTTGCTCTGGCTCCGCCCCGTGAAGAGCCCTTGCTGACGCCCGTGATTGGCCAGCGACTCTGGAGGCGGGCTCCGAGCGTGGCGCACGGGCCTCTTGGGCAGTCGCGTCTCCTGGGCAGTCGGGGTTTCAGTAGTGTGGGCAGCATGGCTATGGCTGGTGGGGAGATGCGTGGGGACACGGGGGGAGAGGGCACTGCTGCTGCCGGCCGATTCAGCTTCAGCCCAGAGCCCACGCTCGAGGACATGTAAGCAGTCCTTGCCCAGCCCGGGGTGGGGAGATCTCCCCCTTTCTCCCTCATATTGGGGAGGGTCCCTCCACGTGGTTGGGAAGAAGGCTAGCAGCGGTGCTCGGGTCCCGTCTCTGCTGGCTGACCCTTGGCGAGCCTTCTAACCTCCTCATCTGTAAAATGGGCGCAGCAGTGCACACCTTAGGCAGGGGGAATTGGGTGATGCCCTGTCAGTAATACTAGAACCTTCGTTTAGCCCAGCCCTGGTGAGATACCGGCATCCGATACTGCCTGTGCCCTCCAGGAGTGGGTGGTTATTTCTTGCTGGAGGAAATGAAGGAAGGCTTCTTAGGGGAATTGGCCGTGGAACTGTATTCAGTGAGATAAACAGAATTTTGATGTGCAGAGATAGGGACATTCAGGTAGAGAAACTACAGAAGTAGTAGCAGGAGATGGAATAATGAAGAGGGTATTGTTAGGTTTGGCTATGTTTAGGTCGGTTCAGGGGTGCGCCCATTTTATAGATGAAGAAATCAAGTTCCATAAAAAGGAAATGACTTGTTCAAGGCCATCCAAGGAATTAGTTGCACAATCCCCTGGTCCTACCCCTCCCCCCATTACATATCACTGTTACCTGCTTGGACCCTGCATCTCCTCCCCCACCCCTAACCCTGGGACTTGGGCTTCCACTCTTTTGTCCTATTGCAGCCGACGCCTCCATGCTGAGTTTGCTGCTGAACGAGACTGGGACCAATTCCATCAGCCTCGGAATCTCCTCCTGGCCTTGGTGGGGGAAGTGGGGGAGCTGGCAGAACTCTTGTGAGTAGATGGAAGACTTCCTGGAAGAGTCGAGGGGGAGGGAAAGAGAGCAATTATTTGATCATCAAACATTCATGGATTGAGTTTCCCCACCTCACTGTCAGGCTCTGGTGCGTGGTATTTGGGATACAGAGGTGATTCATGTGTCCCTGCCCTCTAGGGGCACCCAGTCTCCTGGGAGAGAAAGGTACGAAAATACCAAGGCAGATCCAGGTCTAAGAATGAGTGGTGGCAACAGCCCTTGTTTGCCTCTGCCTCTGGGGCTGAAAGGAAGGTGTTCTATAGGAGACCTGCCTATGGCATTCCAGGCAGTGGGAACTATTAATACAATTGCAAAGGTAGTGAGGCAGGAAAGGAAGGGCAAGTTAAATTCAGGGAGAATCTGCTACTCCTTCAGTGTCAGCTTCTCAAGAAAAATCCGGGATTTTAAAAATCTGTTTTGTTCTTTGGTGTGTCCCAAGTGCCCAGGCCCAGCACATAGTAGGTACTCAGTAGGTATGCATGAATCAGTGATATGGCTGTGGAGGAGAAGGGTGGGAGATGAACCCAGAAAGATAGGATTGGGGCTAGAGAGTGATGGAGAGTTTAGACAGAAGACCTAACCAGATTTGAGTGCCAGAAAAAATCACTGTGTCTACAGGGTGTACTGGCTGGATTACTGAGAGAATGGGGCAGTAAGGAGGCTAGTGTAGACCAGGCAAGAGATGGGGAGGCCTAGACTAGGGCAGTCACTGTGAGGATGGAGAAACAAGGGCACAGAGATGTGTGTGAGGACAAGCCATTCATTCATTACAGATTTATGGGCATCAGCTGTGTGCTAGGTTTTTTAGACTCAAGAGATATGGCCTTGAACAAGTCAGACACAGTTCCTGCCTTCACAGTAGAAGGTAACAGAGGGAGAAGGCTTTTCTGAGGAGATGACAGCAGAGCTAAGAAATAAAAAACAGGAAGAAGCCAGCCATGGGAAAGATTGGGGGCCGAGTGGGGGAAAATTCAAGGCAGAGGCAGCAGTAAGTGCAAAGGCCCTGTGACAGTTTGGCCTGTTTGCCAGACAGAAAAGGTCAGAGTGGTTTTAGGTAGGGAGTGAGAGAGAGTGGTGGACAACATTGGAAAAGGCAGGGGTCAGCTCATGCAGGGCCTGAGGGCATTGTCAGGAGTTTAGATTTTATTTCAAGCACAGCTGGGGTAGGGAGTGGGGGCTGGCATTTAAGCAGGGAAGGGACAAAATGTCATTTGTGCTTTTAAAAGATTGTTCTGGGCAAGAGTAGAAGATGAGTTAGCAGAGAGATGAGTTAGGAGGCTGCTGCAGTGGTCCAGGTCTGAGGTTTGGTCTGGGTGGCAGTGGCTAGGGCTGGAGAGAAGTAGAATTGGGTCTCAGAGCTTTGTCTCAACAAGTGAAACGTTCTCTTGGCCATTCCTTGGCTCAGGAAGAGACAGAGGTCTGGGTGTTATCTGTTGGGGTCTCTTCCCCACCCTGACTCTTCCCAGGGCCCAGATGGGTTCAGTTGTCCTTGAAGGACCTCCTGGAAGGTGGGAGTTCATTGCTGCAAGGACTGGGGTGCCCCTAAGGGAGGCGGAGCCCATTGTCCTAGCTAGTATATGCGTGTGTGTTTGTCTGTCTGTGTTCTGCCCCAAGTCAGTGGAAACCTGATGATGTGCCTGGTCCCCAAGCATGGCCGCCCAAGGAACGGGCAGCCCTTCAAGAGGAGCTTAGTGATGTCCTCATCTACTTAGTGGCATTAGCTGCTCGCTGCCATGTGGATCTGCCCCAGGCAGTGCTCTCCAAAATGGACACCAACCGACGACGCTACCCAGCCCATCTATCCCGAGGCTCTGCCCGCAAGTATACAGAATTACCCCATGGGGCCGTCTCTGAAGACCAGGCTGTGAGGCCTGCAGACCTTGCCCGTGAGTCCATAGGCCAAGTCTCAACCTAGAAACGGACACAGGACCTGCAACTCAGCATGGCATCTGAAGAGCAGAGGGTAGCCTGGCCATGGAATGTTGTTTTAGTCTTTTCCTAATAGATCATGGGCCTGAGGACCCCACTGCCTGAGGTGTGAGGCCCAGGAGCCTCCAGAAGATAGCCTCCTGGTGCTTTCTCTACCAATAAAAGAGTTTTGGGCAACAACTTCTAGATTCTTCCTGGGTGGCCAGGGAGGCTTTGTCTCAGCAGGTGCTGAAGAGGAGCACCAGCTATGCCTTGAGCCCAATCCCCATGTTTCTTTCTTGTACCTCCTACCTCCAGGGCAGAGAGATCTGGTTTCTGGCAAATTCCCAGTGGGATCTAATGTAAGTTCCTTTCCCCTTCTGGACCTATAAAAGAGATTGGAAGCTGTATATAATATTGGTTAAGATTCCAGATTCTTTTGAAAAGAATGTTATGAAAAAAAGAAAAAAAAAGAGTCCAGATTCTGGAGCCAGGTTGTCTGGGTTCAAATGCCATCTTTGACACTTACGAGCTGAGTGACGTTCATCAGATTAATCTTTCTCTACAGTTTCCTCACCTGTAAAATGAAAATAATAGTATCTACCTGATAGGGTTGTAAGGTTTAAGTGAGTTATTAGAGTGCTTAGGACAGTGCCTGGTACGTAGTAAGATACTTGATCAGTTTGCAGTTACTGTTATTTTTGTTTTCCTTTTTAACTCAAAACTTTCAGGGACCCTAGAGCAGGAAATCAGGGTCACAAATCAGGGTCGGGTCTCTCTGGTGTGGGGCAGAACAGGGCTTCCTCTGCTGGGCTTGGGTCCCTTGGTAAAAGTGAAGACCACCCACACCAAGGCTAATTTAGTGTTCTTCCTCCACCTAAAGACAGTGTGGCGTGTGTATGATTGACCTGTGTGTGACCTCAGACACATCTCTTCCCTTTCTGAGACACCTGCCTCAGGTAAGAGGCAGGAAGATACCTTCCCAGGTAAAACAGATGGATCAGATTGGACTGCTTCAGCTTTATGTCCCCAAACCTACCTTTCTCCCTCTCCAGTGATAACAGGAATCTTACCCTTACTGATCTCTGATTTCATTCCCTCTTTATCAGTTACCTTCTTTCCTTTCTATATAATCCATTTCTCTTCCTTTTCATTCACCCTTCCCACCCAAACATAAAGCATATTTAAGTCTCTTCTCTATTTATAAGACAAAACCATCAATCCTCCAGCTACTTCCCTCATGCTTTTCACAGCCCAGCCTCTTGACAGGGCTATCTGCACCCACCCACTCTGCTTCCTCATTCTCCCATTTATACCCTGGCCTGCTCCAGGCTGCCTTTCATCCCTGCCCCTCCACTGAAACTGCTCACCACTTTCCCCCAACTGACTCACGACAAATGTGGATGCCAGAGCAGCAGCTGACCACTCCCACCTTCGTGAAACACTTGCCTCTAGATTTCCTAGACAAGACACTTTTCTGGTTTTCTTCCTGCCTTTGGCTGTTCTTTTAAGACTCTTGGGCACCTTCTCGGGGACATGGTGTCATGGACTCCAGACATGATGTCGACGTTATTTCCAATCACATCCCTGATGCCTCCATTTTTACCTCACATTCAACGTGTCCAGATTGGGGTGTCACAATTGCCCCCACTTCGGTTTCTATCCTGCTGCTCATCCTGTGCCCCCCATCTCAGTGACATTGCCCTACAGTCACCCAGGCTAAGAAGTGAAGTCAGCCCCATCTCTAACTCCTATGAATCCCAGCTCCTTAGGGATGTCAAATCCATCCTTCCCCTCTAATCCCTCAAGACTCCTTTGCTGCCTTGGACCCTTCAACCTTGCTTCCAAGGTCCCTCATGGTCTGTCTCCTGCAACCTCCCTTGCTTTTTGTCCCCACATTCCACCCCAGGGGACATCTGCAAGTTCTCACGAGCCTGGCATACAGTTTTAGAGGCCCTCTGTAATTCCCCAACCCTGACTTTTTTTTTTTTTTTTTTTTTTTGAGACAGGGTCTCACTCTTGCCCAGGCTGGAGTAAAAGTGGCATGATCATAGCTCACTGCACCCTCGAACTGGGCTCAAATGATCCTCCTGCCTCAGCCTCCTGAGTAGCTGGGACTACAGGTGTGTGCCACCATGCCCAGCTAGTTTTTTTATTTTTTGTAGAGACAGGGTCTGGCTATGTTGCCTAGGCTGGTCTTAACTCCTGGCCTCAAGTGATTCTTCCACCTTGGCCTCAAAAAGTGCTGGAATTACAAGTGTGAGCCACCACGCCCAGCCCCCAACCCTTCCTTGACCTTCAAGACCCAGCTTAAGACATCACCTCTAAGAGCCTCACTTCCCCCATGGTATCTCCAATTGACCCTGCTCTGCCATTCACTAGCTGGGTCTGTATCTACCTACTCATCTGCATGAGCGGAGATAAAAGATTTACCCAACTTTGGGATGTTTAGAGGATGAAAATGCGCTAATGTTTACATAATTAAGCACTTAGAACCTTTGACATAGTGTCAAAGTTTGTCTCCTTCACTAGACTGATTTCCATGAGGGTCATTCGTGCTTTGCTCACCAAAGCTCTGCAGAATGCAGTGCCTGTTTGATCGTGACCTGTCTGTATTTATGGGCCCTTTCATACGTATGGTTATAAGGGCCAAGGGTGGGACGACCTCTCTGCCCTCCAACAGTACCAGGAATCCCTTTAGGCTCACAGCCCCACTTGGCTCCGGACAATTCACCTGTCTGGAGAGCCCCACCTTTCTTCCTCTCCCCACCCACCTCACTCACGGGCACGGGGGGGTGAGGAATATAATACTTTATTCACTAACACGGGCCGAGGGAATGTAGCGAGGGGGAGGTGGGCACGGTTTCAAGGGACCATGGCAGGGGATTCTCCCTATCTCCCAGTTCCAGGGCAGCCAGGCCTGCCGTCCCACCATTTCCCAGGCCCAGGTGCCGTGGCGCAGGAGGAGTCCAGATTAATGCAGCCAGGTCTAAGTGCCAGCGCTCCCCTCCCCAGCCGGACACTCGCAGGCCCGCGGCACCACGAACGCCGACTCAGCTGCCGTCGCACTCCGGGCAGCGCTCGGTGGCAGTGGCAGCTGTGGCACCTGCGGGTAGCTTGAAGTCCCGGCCACAGCCGGCGCAGATATAGAGGCGGCGCCGCATGTGCGCGCGACGGTGGCGGATGAAGTGCGAGCTGAGGCGGAAGCGGCGGCCACACTCCGCGCACGGGTAGGGCCGCTCGCCTGTGTGCGTGCGCGCATGCTCCGCCAGGTTGGAGCGGTGGCCGAAGCGGCGGCCGCACACCGCACAACGGTGCGGCTTCTCGCCCGTGTGCACGCGCCGGTGCTTGGCCAGCGCCGAGCTCTGCGCGAAGCGCGTGCCGCAGTCGGCGCATGCGTACGGCCGCTCGCCCGTGTGCGTGCGTCGGTGGCGCGCCAGGCACGAGCTGCCGCCGAAGGCGCGTCCGCAGTCCGGGCACGCGTACGGCTTCTCGCCCGTGTGCACGCGCAAGTGCTGTGCGTAGTTGGAGCTCTGCGCGAAGCGGCGGCCGCAGTGCGCGCATGCGTACGGCTTCTCGCCCGTGTGGCGCCGCCGGTGCTGCCGCAGGTTCGAGGCGGCCGAGAAGCGCTTGTCGCACTCGGGGCACTCGTAGGGACGCTCGCCCGTGTGCGTGCGGCCGTGTTTGGTCAGCGCCGACTTCTGCGAGAAGCGCCGGCCGCACTCGGTGCACGCGAAGGGCCGTTCGCCCGTGTGCGTGCGGGCGTGCTTGGCCAGCGTGGAGCGGCGCGCAAAGGCTCGGCCGCAGTCCGGGCACGCGTGGGGGCGCGCCGGGTCGGCGGACGGCGCTGGCGCCTCGCTCGGGACCTGCGGGGAGAGGGGGGGACAGGTCAGCCCTGACCGGTAGGCCCCGGGGCCAGAGACCTGGGTCTCCGCAAGCTGCCACCCCTCTGCCTCCATTCCCCATCTGTGAAATAGAAAAAGCAATCCTGCCTCATAGGATGGTTGTGCGCATTAAATGAGATAATACTTACAACTCACATATCACAATGCTGGGGGGCATTCTAGCTATTTTTATTAATTCAACAAATATTTATTGAGAGCGTGCAACGTGCTAGACTCGTTCTAGGCACTGGGGATTCAGCATTAAACAAAAACATTAAAAAAAAGTTCTACTTTCAGGAAGAATGGGTAAGTCATGCTGATAGTGGGGATTCTGCAAATTTAAATAGGGTTGTGGAGACACCTTACTGATATGTTAACATGAACAAAGACCTAAAGGAGTTCAGAGCAGGCTATGTGGGTATCCCTCAAGGAGCATTACAGGGAACAGCAAGGAACTCAACAGGCAGGAGTTTGCCTGTTGAGTTCCAGGAATGGCAAGAAAAAGTGGTTAAAGCAGAATGCATGCGGGGAGAGTAATGGATGGGGGTGTGTGTGAAGGGGATCTCTTAAGCTTGGGGCCTTGTAGGTCACAGTGAGGACTTTGGCTTTTAGTATAAGTGAGATGTGGAACCATTAGAAGGGATGTCAGAGGGTTGTGAGTGGGGAAGTGACCAGATCAGACACATTTTAAAAGACTTCCTCAGGCTCTGGGGGTTGAAAACTGAATGAAGAAGAGGAGAGGGCAAGAGCAGGGGCCCAATGAAGGAGGCTACTACAGTCACTTGGCAAGAGAAGATAGTGTCTCAGGCCCCGGTAACACAAGTGGAAAGTGGAGGTGGTAGGAAGTGGTTGGCTTCTGGATCTTTTTTGCAGTACGAGACAACAGATTTAATTAAATGTGGGGTGTAAAGAAAGAGGAGTCTAAATGACTCAAAGGTGTTTGAGCCTAGCAACTGCAAAGGTGGAGTTGCCATTCACAGAGGAGGACGGTGGGAGAGTGAGTTGAGAAGTGAGATCTGTTTTGGGCTGTATCTTCACTTCTTGACACACCTGGAGCTCAGGTGTGAGGCCTAGGCTGGAGATGTTAATTGAGAAGCTGTCAAACCTACAGATGGTTTTTAAAGCCTTGAGACGGGATGAGATCACCCAGGGAATGGGCAGGGAGAACCTGTGGCACCAAGAAGAAGAGCAGCCAGGAAGTGAGGAAAGCCAGGAGAGTGGCATCTTGGAAGGCAGACCAGGACCAAGTCCAAACTCTTCAATCAACTTTGAAGAGCAAGCACCTATCATTTTAAGCTGTGAAGAAAAAGGCAAGGGTAAAAGCCAAATGCTATTCTGAGGCCTGAAATGAAAAAATTTTGAAAATGAGCCAGTTTCACGAGGTCTGGGCTTCTAGAGACAAAACCAGAAAAAGGAAAGAAATGCTTTGTAAGAGGCAGGTGAAGGGAAAGCATTTTGTACTAAGAGAAGAGTGAAGAGGGATATTGAGGGCACCTTGCTCCCCTCTTAGAAAAGAGAACGCTCATCCCAGCAAAGCTGATGTCATGTATTTACTGTGGGCCAAGCAAGAACATTAATTCACAAGCAAATGAAATACCTGGCACATATTAAGGACATGACAATGTTAGCTTCTCCTGTGTTCGATCTCTGCAAAGTAGTTACCACCATGCCCATTTTACAGATGAGGAAACAGGTTAAGAGGGTAAGTGACAACTAGGGAACAGTAGGGCCTTCTCTTTCTGAAGCTGCAGGAGGGCAACTTCAAGGCCTTCAAGACCGTTTGTCAAAAGGCATCAGCTTTTGGTAACCAACCTGGAAGCTGAAAAACAGGGCAATTTGGGAAATTAGCAACCAGCCAAGGGAACTCTGGTCTAAACGGTACATATAATAGTGACAATGATAATAGTAATAATCAGTATCAGTGTTAAGCTTTGACAGCACTACTGGATGTACATTATTATATCCTCCTGTCACCCCACTGAGTCAGGTGTTATCTCTTTTGATAGCTGACCAAGCTGAAGCTGAGAGAGACTAAATTCACATAGCCAATGGGAGTCAGGACAGATTCCGAGGGCCCACCTTCCACCAATAGGCTGCACTCTTCCCTGAATTCACACAGCCAAGACGCAACAGAGACTGGACTCCAAGTCCCTGGCTGTCTCCAAGAGGGATTCAAGGTTAAAATACAACTTGATACTTTAAATCAAGCAACTCCCCACAGCAGGTTTGGCAGTCTGAATCCAAGGTCACACTTTCCAGTCTTACCCTGGTTTTGACATCTGTTGGTTTATTTCAACACATCAGCCATTGTGGAGAGAACTTTTCTCATTATATCGACATTTCTCTGGCCCCTATTTCCTTGGCACCTTTCTTTAAGGTGACTTTGGACAGCCTGAGGACTTCCTCATGCTGAGTTCAATGACTTAGGAAAAAGAAATTCTCTGCAAAAGTATCTTCAGTGTCTCTAGCCCAGGGGAAGGGGCTTTGGGTGTCCAAGGAAGAATCTTGGTAAGAGGGGCTGAGTCTAGCTCATTGAAACCCTGTTCAAGTCACTCCCTCCCCTGCCTCAGTGTCCTGAGAAAGGTCAGGTAGGCTAGGTGAGATCAAAATTTCCCAGCTTGAGGTATGATCAGGTATGTGGGCAAACTTTTATCTCATTATAATTGCTATGTATTTATTTTCATGGATATTAGAAAAACATTAGATCACATGAAACCCACAATTTCATCAATATTATTGTTTAGATGAAGGTAAATTTATTTAACAAAACCATGTGAATCTATTTAAAGAAAAGCATTAATATATAATGTGAATACAACATATGAATGACACATGTGACTGAAACTTGGCAAATACTAGACTAGGTGATCATTAATGGCCCTGAGATGTCTTAAATTCTACAACTATTAGATTTAAAAATTAGAATAAATAGTATTTGCACTGTAACAAGAGGGTACTGTGGAGATATAATGTAATGTAATAATACAGTAATCCAGGTATTTGAAGTTAGTGATTTTGTCTTCCTGCTGGAATATTTTTTAACCAGGGCAAACATCCTAGTTTCCTCCTCAGCCATTACTTTTCTAATTAATAATAACAACTACCATTTGTTGAGCACTCAGTATGTGCCAAGAACTGTGCTAAGTGCTTTTTACCCATGTTCTCATGTTTAATTCTCACAATCCTTTGGGTTAGTTACCTTAGCCCTGTTTTATAAATAAGGAAATAAGACTCAGAAGTTAAGTGAGCACAAAAGGCCAAACAGCTAATAAATGACAGAGCCAGGGTTTGAACTTGAAGTTGGTCATTTTCCAAAACACCTAGTCTCTTAACCATGATGCAATTTGAATCTCATTTGCTAGAGTTTGAGGTCACCTACATGGCTTGTCTCCCTCCCCTGGACACTTTTAGTGTTCAGAATCTTCTTTCTTTTTGGTACAAATTTTAAGACATGACCCCTGTCCTCTAGTTCCTTGCTATAGGCAATGTGGGCCATGGACCAGCAATATCAGCATCACTGAGAACTTCTCAGAAATGCAGAATCTCAAGTCTCACCCCAGATTTACTGAATCAAAATCATTTTAACAAGATCCCCAGGTAATTTGTATGAATGTTAAAAATTAAGAAACCTGGTCTGGGAAAAAGAAGAGCTACTCCTGGAGAAAGCAGGTGGAAAAGGTGAAGAGGATTTTACAGGCTGAGATCAAATGGGCAAAACCTCAGCGGTGAGAAAGAGTCAGGTTTGTTTGAAGCTGGGGCATGGGGATAGGTGTTGCGTGGATGAAGCCAGAATGACATGAGATTAGATGGTGAAGAGCTTTGAATGCCAGACTTAGGAGCTGAGACTTCTTCCTGAGGGAAACAGAAAAACCACTCAAGGGTTCAAGCCAGGGAAAGACAGGTTTGGATGTGCATGGAGCCCTCTGAGAAAGTTCTATTCTTAAAGATAGATTGGATTTTGATAGGCAGAGAGAGAATACTCAGCCCCGGAATGCAGCTTAATTAAGGCCTATTCTAGACAGTGACTGGCCATGGGCCTGGGTGACAGGTAAGAGTCACTGAATGTCAGCACTGGAAGGCACTTTTGAGATCACCATTATAGATAGAGAATAGCTCAGGGAGCCCACAACAATGACTATCTATGGCACTATGTCGGAATGTTATCCCTTCTACCGCCTCCAAATCCCCCGAACCTCTCGACGGCTTCAGGCTATTACCTTTTAGATGGAACGAGAAATGGAAGGGATGATTTGACTGTGTACCATTACAGTCGACCTACACTTCATGACTACATGCAACCTGCCCCCACCTCAGCTCCAGCCAGTCCAAACTGGGTTCCTAAATATCCCCCTTCCCTCCATCACTGCTGCTACTAGCCTTACCTGGCCTGTTCTCCCCATAGCAGCCAATGATTCTTCTAAATAGAAAATCCAGTCATGTCCCACCCCTGATTTAAGGCTTCTGACAGTATCACATAACCTAATACAGTATGTCCTACCCTGGCTTTCAAGGCCTTTTACTCTCTGGTTCCTCCTACCTTTCTAGTCTAATCTCCCCTGAGCCTTTGCTTTTGCTGTTTCCTCCTCCTAGAATGCCCTTCCTCCTCCTCCATTCGCCAAACCCCCAGTAAGCCTTCAAGGCCCAAGTCAAAAATCATCTCCATGAAGCCTTCCCCACTGCCTCGAGTTGTTTACCCTCAACCCTCTGTCTGTGCCTCCATGTTGGTTTCCCTGTTCAACCCCAGTCCTCAAGGTTCAGTCCTCCCTGCCAGGTGCTGATAAAAATGAGGTGAAAAAATCTCCAGAAGGATGACCTAACCCAAGGTCCTGAACTTTAGTGAGAAAAAATAAGAACAGCAACTATTTATATAATGTTTATTATGTGCCAGACACACTTCTAACTCTTTACATGTATTAACTCATTGAATCCTCAACTCCAAGAAGTAAGTCCTGTTATACTTTCCCTTTTACAAATGAGGAAACTGAGGCATAAAAAGGTGCTGTGTGATCATGCTCAAGATCACACAGCTGGTAAGTGATGCAGTTGGAAGTCCACCCTATGCCCTGGGGTCTGTGTTCTTAACTTATAGGCCAAAGGTGGAAATCAGGGGATGCACAGGGCCAGAAAAGGCAGGCTGAACTAGGATGATGGGCCAAGGAGGTCTGAGAAAAACAGAACCATGTAGTTATTTAGACCGGAAAAGGAGGCCTAAGGAGCTAGTCCCTTCCCCCCAGCCCCCTATGCCCACCACTAGAAGATAGCAGAACTTTTTTCCCCTGGGAACTGGCCCCTGTGCAGGAAGAAATCAGCAGGAGCCTGGGCCCTGAAAGCTGGCCCAGTAGGAGCCACCCTCCAGCAGGACCCAGGGCTGCTCAGGCTGGGGGTAGCCAGAGTCCTGTGGGGTTCTGGGAAGTGGAAACATACCTGGTGGCAATTGGGGTCTCCAATGGAGAAACCTAACTCATATTCTAATCTCAAAACCTTCAGATACCCTCAGGATAAAACCCAGACTCCCTACCTGGCCTGCCAACCAACCAAGCCTCATCCACGTCATGACTGAACCCCCTGCCCTCACTGCTGCAGCACCCCACTCACTCCTCTGAGCCTCTAAAAGGGCCATTTCCTCTGCCTGGGGCAGTCACCCCACTTCAGCCCTCACACTCCTACTGGTCTCAGACAAGCCATCCCTTTACTAACTTTGAGACCTTGGGCCAGTTACCAAACTGTCCTGTGCCTCAGTTTCCTCACTGTAAAATGAAATAAATACTACCTACATCATAGAAGTGAGGTGCTTAGAACAGTGTCTGGCACACAGCAAATTCTATCCAAGAGTTAGCTATTGCTACTGTTGCCTAACCTGACCTCCCCCCACCTACCTCTAATCCCAGCTCTAGGCTTCACCACCCCCTGTGCCTGCACCCATCACACAGAATTGTAACTGTGTGGTTACTCATCAGTCTACCCCTGCTAGACATCAAGCTCCATGGGGATCCAAGGATAGAGGTTACTCTCCAGCACCCGGCAGTAGGCATGACTTCTGTATGATGGAAGCCTGGGCAGTGGGTCAGCATGGGCCGACCCTGAGGTTCTAGGTCTGAGACTTAGGGGACAGTACGGGCAGGATCCCTGGCTTCTGTCTGAGGAAGGCTGGGCCTGGGGGCAAGGGGCGCCAGGGTGTGTGCGCGACACGTACCTCCTTGTTGTCCATGGGGATCTTGAGTTTCACCACCTCATACTTCTCCTCACCCTCATCCTCCTCACCCTTCACCAGCAGCACCATCTCCTCCTGCATCTCTTCCTCCTCCTCCTCCTCTGCCTGCTGTTCGCCAGGCATCTTGGTGTCCTGAGGCGGGAGCTGGGTCAGAAGCTCAAGACCCGCCCCCCCACCATGGCCCTGGCCCAAGCAAGGAGGTGCAGCCGTGGCTTCTCCCACCCTGCCCTGGTGTCCGAGTCTGGCCCTTTCCCGTCCACCCCTGCCCGGCTCCACGATCTGGCACTGCCCCAGGACCAGCTCCTGAGACTCGCGTTCACCCCGCTCATCCCGGCATTCAAGGCCCCGAACAGTTCGAATCTCCAGCCCCCGCGAGTCGCCACCCTCCTTGCGCTGAGTCACTCCCCAGCGCCTGGGTCGGCGACCCGGAGCTCTAGGACACAGGCCGGAGGCGGGATCGGGGCGGAAACCCCGGGGGGGGGAGGTGCGCACTCACCAGCCGAAGATTCGGCGCTCGAGCTGCCCCAGGCCTGGGCGCCGGGCGGTTGGGCACTCAGCGAGGCCGCGGCTCCGGGGGCGGGGCGGGGGCGGGGCCCCAGGGGCGGCCGGTCATTGGTCCGAACACCGAGACCCCGCCCCCTGGGGGAGGGGCCTGGAGGACCCAGGCGTCTGGCCCAAACTGCCAGGGGAGGGCGGCGGTCCCTCGACTCGCAAGGACCTGGAGCTGCCCCAGTCCGGTGTTCAAGGTCCTCGCAGCCGGGTTCTAACCTACCCTCACCGCTCGTCTCCTGTGGCCAGCTCGCAAGTCTCCGCTGCGGCCAGCGCGTCTGCTCCGCCCGAAAGAGGCCACGTGCGCTTTCGCCCTGGCCTGGGCCTCTCGCTGGCGCCCCGCCTGGAGGGCGGACCCTGTTGCCTCCTCACTTCTTCCCTTCCCTCTTTTTAATTCCCCTGCTGTATTTTCTCCTTCTTTCTCGGCGTCGCCTTCTCGGTCTCCTGGCCTCTGAGATATCTTCCTTTCTGAATACATACTAACCAAATTCGCCCAAGCTACCACCGCCGTTTAAAGTGTGCTGTGCCTACTATGCTACAGAGTTCTGCTCGGCGTTTTACACACCTGGTCTCATTTGATCCGCACAACGATGGATCATGGGCCCATTTTACAGATGAGCTAATTGAAGTTCAGGGAGGTAAACTGATTTGTATGAATTACACAATAAGGGTCATAGCATCCCTGACAACCTAGGTGGAAAATTAGTAGCCCGGGGCTAAATCCAGTGCACTGAGGTATGTTGTTTGGCCCTCAGGGTGTTTTTACTTTTACAAATTAGTTTCAAAACAAGGAAGTCTTTTACAAAGTTTAGTTTCCATCTTTTAAAAATTGGGATATTTCATATAGAAATCTGTATTTCCCACTTTTTTTGAATAAGTAGATATCTGATTCTCTCATTTTATTTTATTTTTTTATTTTTTATTTTTCTTTTCCACAGGAATTAAGGCTATAATTCTCTCATTTTATGAATGGGGCAACTGAGATTCAGAAATGATGAAGGAAAAGAGAAATAACATTCAGTAACGACTTACAATTCCTATATTACCTACATTTGACAAATGAGGAAGCAAAGCTTAGAGAGGTTAAATAATTTGCTCAGTCACATAGCTGGCAAGCAGCAGATTCCAAGCTTGTGTTGTTCTTCCATGCACCAAATTATCTCTCAGGAATGAAGTTACGTGAGGAAATTGGTAGCAGAGCCAGGACTCATACCTGAGCCTCAGTAGGGCAAAACCCAGGTCATAATTTGGATGGCGAGATTGCAGCTACTCAAATTTTGGCTCTTTGCCAGAGTTGAGAGAAAGGGACACATGCCTGGATACTCACATGCAAGATACCCCAAAGCCATTTTGATTCGTGTTCATTCTCTAATCAAGTAGTTAATGAGTCCTGT